>CM077880.1:7500000-10000000 GCA_039720435.1 Amazona ochrocephala
GTCTGATGCTGAAAGGGATCCAAGCAGATTTCCCCACCTCCCTAAACACTGAGGTCATGGAGAGAACTCCAGATCTGAGTCAGCAAGCTTTTGGGTAGCTGGGAAGAAAGCTTGCTGGGAACAGATACCAGCATGGAACAGATACCAGCATGGACCACATTAAAGTTGGTTTCCCAAATTGGTCCTTGAGTCATTTTTATGGGAACAGATCATTCCCAGGGTTTTCCCACACAACTTGAGGATTCAGCATCAATCGCTTCACCTCTGCAAAGCAAACAGCAAAGCTTCCTAACTGCCACCTGAAGGCATGATCAGGCTGCTTCTGTTTCTAAGGACATGCTTTTGGAATAAAATTGGGAATAAGAGTGGTTCAGCACTTTTGGGAAAGCTGCTCATTTTTCAACTGACTTTCCTCCTCTTTCCAACACTCATGAAAAATGCAGCTGCCTGTCAGGAGAAAGGAAAAATACCTGGAGTTCCAATGCTCCCACCCTGCAATTTAAAGCAAGGTTGAACACTGCAGTACTCAACATTTCACATAGGAAAATGCTGAAGTGCTGTTCAAAGAATATTAAAGCTGACCAAAAACACAGAACGAAGATTGATCATTCAGCCTGAAGTCACACTCGCAGCAGAACCCATTTCCACCAGTGGACAGAACACAGGGGTTAGATTTGCTGATGCTTTGCTGTTGGGAATCTGCAAAGGGCAAAGAGAAAGAGGCAGGAGGCTTCGAGAAGAACAGGGGGTTGATTAAGCTGTTAAATGCTGATCCATGTAATTAAGGTCTCTATTTCAATTTGCCATGGTTGCTATAGACAAGTCTATGCAGGAAGGTGCAGACAGACTGGAGCTGGATGAACAGACGCCAGCTCCAGTCCACAAACAGCACAGTGCTGCTGTGGGCTCACAGCGAGCGTTATATGCTGATGCATCCTGGAGGGAACAAGACACAAAGTGACTCATCTGGGACCAATTCAGCGTGTGCAGCTGAACTGCTCCAGCTGCATCTGTATGGGCATGTCTGAGGCAACAGCAGGCAGAAAAGTTCACCCTCCGTCAGCTTCTCACATCAGACCATGAACTGTAAGATCATCACCACGTCATGGCTCGTGATCCAGGAGTTGGAGACGAGTGAAGCACTCACAGCTCCAAGTGAAGTTGGTGGGAAGTATCCTTTAATGACAGAGGTATTTAACAGTGACACACGTGGGGAAAAAGGTCACATCATCTCCACTTCGTAATCAAACCCCAAATATATGGACAAGAGGCATTTCAGTGCATCAATCAGTTCAGGGCTACAAACCCAAGATGAAGTCGCGCCATTTCTATAACAGCTGCTAAAACACTTCACACATTCAGCATTCCTGAGCTTCTCAAGGGGGCAGAGGAATGTTAATTCCAGGCTCTCACCCATCCTGGCTGCTTCTGCAGCCTTCCAATATTACATGCGCAGCCTTTCATCTTGGGCAGAAACAGACCACGAGCCTGACCACTTGATTCTGGGGAAAGAGCCTGGAAATGTCCTTTACTTCAGGGACTCTTCTGCTGGTCACCGAGTCTGTGGAAAGCCACACAAGTCAGGTTAAAGCCATTCCCCCTTGTCCTGTCCCTACAGGCCCTTGGCCAAAGCCCCTCTCCAGGTTTCCTGCAGCCCCTTTAGGCACTGAAAGGCTCCTGCTTTGATATTTGCTCTCTTCTTCAGTTTTGCAGATTGAAAGCAGAGGTCCATGAGTAGAACCTCAGTCATGTGAAGGAAACATCCTCCTTGAAGTGCAATGGCTGAGCTCTGATATCCTCGTGCAGAGACATGAGCTGCAGGCAAGATACAAATCTGAATGATGAATGGAAGGGAGACAGCCCCAGAAATAAGGCCCAGCCTCTAAATAAAAACACTGGAGGCTGCTTCCTTCGAGTCCCAGCAGAACTGTCAGGTTCCAGGGCTTCAAGTGAGCAACAGACTGACGAGGAGGAAAAGGGTGAATTAGGGATAAAATAGGCTTTAAATATTCTTGCGTGAAACCCTCTGTGCTCAGGTCTGCAGTTAAAGGCAAAAAACACGCACTGAAATGCCTCAATTTCTGTCTTGAGAAGCCACAGAACGGAATGGAAGTGTTCAAGGCCAGGCTGGACAGGGCTTGGAACAACCTGTTCTAGTGGAAAGTGTCCCTGCCCATGGCAGGGGGCTGGAAATGGATGAGCTTTAAGGGCCCTTCCAACCCAAACCATTCCATAATTGCATGATCTATAAGACTATTACACAGCTGGGTTTGTGCCTTTCTGCTGCAGCAGCTCTGCACAACATTTGGAGCACTTCCATCCTTTCAATCTTTGGTTTCCTTCAATGTGACCAGCACTGCAGGTCAAAACTGCCTGTCCCAGCTGAGCTCCTTCCTTCCTTTGCAGTTTTACCTCCTTCTCTCCCATGTTTGAGTTAAATCACCACATTGGTTTACAATTCCCTAGAGTTTAAAAGAAAACCTCAAAGGTCAGACATGGCTCTGAAAGTCCCGATTGCTTTCCCTTGCTCATCTTTCATGCATCAAGTGAAGGGCAAAGCTAAGACAAGACTTTTAATCGCTTGTAAATACAAACAGCAGGTTCTGTCCCTCCAGGAAAGATACAGACACAAAGATCAGGATGTGTTTCAACACCTGAGAATGACACAGAGCTACAGTGCCACAGCCTCTTGGCAAACACGAGCTTGCCACTGGCAGTGGGAAGGTCTGAGGTGCCCTGGACTGCACCCAGCCTCTCATTTCAGTGCCACTCAAGTGTCACAACCTGGCATTTACTCCCATTCACAGCCACTATTTTCCTATCCCTAACCCCCCCCCCAACATCTTTTCTGCTCTGAGCCTCCATCCCAAAGGTTGATGTATTGATCTCTCCACAATCCCAAGCAGTCACATGCAGACACCTTCTAAAATTAAGCTGCACACACTCACAGGGAGACAGACCCCGAGTATTAGAGGAAATAAAAGCATATGGCCTCCAATGATAAGATTTTCCTAAATGGAATTCAAACCACACTCATCACGACCAGCTCTTGGGAATTAAGCCTCGGGGGAAGCATTTATTACCCAGCAGAAGTGATCACTAGGGGTTAGAGTGAAACAGAGCAAATAGAGAACCAATGCACAAGCACGGAGCCAAACTAACCCCTCTGCCCCACGAAACAACATGGGAATGTCACAAGGGATTTCTATTCACAAGGGAAAAGCTCAGTTTTCATTGCAGGCAATGAAACCTGCTGGGAGGAAGGTCAGAATCAGCGTTTAGACAAGCCACAGGACAGTCACGGCTGGTCTGAGTGGAATGAGCCCTCCCAGCAGCTTTCAGTCAGCTGATGTGCCAGTCTGGCGAGCAGCAGGCATTTAGTGTGCTGGAATCCCTTCTCCCAAGGCTTTTCCAGTGAGGAGTTTCAGGAAGGTTATCCTCAAGCAGTGACATTACGCACCTCATGAGCCTGCACCTCAGTTTTCCACAGCCACTGGCACTGCAGAGGAAGTGGAACACTTGGAAAACAACCTGTGCTCTGCTCAAGCCGCTCTAAACAAATCCACAGCAACAACAACAGCAAATCAATCCCTTCCCGTGCTACACCCGCTGCTTTAATGATGCCAAGGAGCAAAGGGACACAGCTGGAAATTCAAAGAGTTGCCTGGGCTTTCCATACGGAGTGGCTGGGACAATAAAATAACCTTTTGCTTTTAACTGGTATGTGTTTAATATACAACTCACAGCCACACAATTGCTGTCCAAGGACTGTTCAGCAACCCTCGCTTGCCAAGTAAGTTAAGAATCATTAAACCAAGAAGTGCATCTGGTTAAGTGTATGTTCTTCTTATGGGGGCAGAGTGCCATTACAAGGTTAAGACCTCCCAGCTAATCACTTCGGGAGGCTTAATTACAGCTCCTCACTGGCTCCCATCCCACACATACCAGTGTTTCCACAAGTTCTGTGGCTTTTGGGTGCTTTGATCTGGGAATGCCCCAAGAAACAGCCCAAAACCTACATGGCCACCACCCCCTAAAGCCAACGAATGATCAACTAACCATCAAAACCCCATTCAAATCTAAAGCACCGAACCATTCGTGTGCCTCAGGGCTTTGACTCACATCAAGGATGAGTTTAGTCCCAGACACCTGGAACTGTTACTCAGCACCATGGCTGCCATGGCTCCAGGAGTGAGGGCACATCTCCTGAGTCACCACAGGCAGCTGCTGCAGCATCCCATCACACAGACTGATGCCCTGACCAAGCCAAATCAGCATCCAGCTGCTGCTGGAGAGGCCTTTCCATCCCTCCCACCTCCCTCCTGCTTGTCCCGCACCATTCCCAGCTTCTCCTTGACCCCGCATTGGAAGGAATCATACCAAGAGGAAACTAACTCCAAGTGAGGAGGTTAATGCAGTTTGAGCTGCCTCATCTCGGAGCCATGAGAGGTCTTCGCAGGAGGGGAAGGAGGGAGGGTCAGGATACGCGGCCAGAGGCAGGAGAAGATCTGGGCCACCCCTGAAGCTCAGGCCATCAGCCCACACCTCAGTTACAGGTCAAAGAGCCTCTCACCAGCCCACGTCAGAGGCAGCGAGCTCCGGGGCAGCACCAAGCAATCAGCAGCTGCCTAAATCTACCTGTGTCGACACACGTAAAGGTCGCAGCCACATCCATTAGTCAGAGATGGCTGTAAAAGTCAAGTCCAATGTCATCTCAGAAATGAGGCCTTCTAGCCGTTTCGTGAGAGAGCAGATCTACAGCAGGAACACAAAGAGAACTAAAACGTGACTACAGAGATCTTGTTTCCAAGGTCAGCTGCAGGCTGGGGGAAAAGGGATGGAGCAGCCCTGAGGAGAAGGACTTGGGGGTGTTGGGTGAGGAGAAGCTGCCCATGACCCGGCTTCAGTGTGCGCTTGAGCGCAGAACCCCCCCATGTGCTGGGCTGCACCCCCAGAGTGTGAGCAGCAGCTCAGGGAGGGGATCCTGCCCCTCTGATGTGCTCTGGGGAGACCCCCCTGCAGTCCTGATCCAGCTCTGGGGCAGCAGCACAAGAGGGATGTGGAGCTGTTGGAGCGAGGCCAGAGGAGGCCACGGAGATGCTGCGAGGGCTGGAGCAGCTCTGCTCTGGAGCCAGGCTGAGAGAGCTGGGCTGGGGCAGCCTGGAGAAGAGAAGGCTCCTGAAGGGGAGACCTTAGAGCAGCTCCAGTGCCTAAAGGGGCTGCAGGAAACCTGGAGAGGGGCTTTGGACAAGGGCCTGTAGGGACAGGACAAGGGGAATGGCTTTAACCTGACACAGGGGAGACTGAGATGAGCTCTTAGGCAGAAGCTGTTCCCTGGGAGGGTGCTGAGGCGCTGGCACAGGGTGCCCAGAGAAGCTGTGGCTGCCCCATCCCTGGCAGTGTTCAAGGCCAGGCTGGACACAGGGGCTTGGAGTAACCTGCTCTAGTGGAAGGTGTCCCTGCCCATGGCAGGGGTTGGGACTGGAGGAGCTTTAAGGTCCCTTCCACCCAAAACATTTTGTGATAGTGGGTTCGAAGGAGGTGATCCTGCCCCTCTACTCTGCTCTCGTGAGACCTCACTTGGAGTATTGTGTGCAGTTCTGGTGTCCTCAACATAAAAAGGACATGGAACTGTTGGAACAAGTGCAGAGGAGGCCACGAGGATGATCAGGGGACTGGAGCACCTCCTGTATGAAGATAGGATGAGAAAGTTGGGGCTGTTCACCCTGGAGAAGAGAAGGCTGCGTGGAGACCTCAGAGCAGCGTTCCAGTATCTGGAGGGGGCCTATAGGGATGCTGGGGAGGGACTCTTCATTAGGGACTGTAGTGATAGGACAAGGGGTAATGGGTTCAAACTGAAACAGGGGAAGTTTATATTGGATATAAGGAAGAAGTTCTTTACTGTGAGGGTGGTGAGGCACTGGAATGGGTTGCCCAGGGAAGCTGTGAATGCTCCATCGCTGGTGGTGGTCAAGGCCGGGTTGGACAGAGCCTTGGGTGCCATGGTTTAGTGTGAGGTGTCCCTGCCCATGGCAGGGGGGTTGGAACTGGATGACCTTAAGGTGCTTTCCAACCCTAACTCTTCTGTGATTCTGTGATGGGGCCATTGTCTTAAAACATCTTGATGGAATCTGCCTCACTCTCCCTGGTTACCCCTGACAGCAGCAGAGGTGCCTCGTTGAAAGAAGTGGTGGATGCCAGGCTTTCAGGAGAAGCCTGGATGCGGGAGCAGCAGCCAGGAAGCTGATGGAGCAGCACAGCTCCCAGCTGGCTCCCGCTGCGGTGGGTGCTGGGCTTGGTTTGGAGCCGACAATCTGGTCTCTGAAGGAAGCGGGATGTGTTGATGGAGGGTATCTGGGAGGACGTACTGTTCCCTCCTTCTCCTCCTTACTGCTGCTTCCCAGTATGTGTTCCAGGAACAGGAGCGGCTGTTCGCCACCTCATTTATCAGATTTATGAGTCCTGAGTCCTTTCTGCTGTTCCTTAGGAAGTCCTGTTGTTTAAATACACCAGCAGATTTGGTTACCATGAATTGTTCCCGTCCCTGTGCCTGAAAATTGGGCACGTGGAGCTGAAGCATCTGTTAGAAGAAGGTTCAGTACAAAAACAAGTCTAAAAGAAGCAGATAAATTCCCTATTAATTGGATCCAGTAGATCTTTAGGACCTGGAATAAAGGTATAGGTCTGTTTAGAAGAGATAAGAAGGTCATATCAACTTGGTAGTGAAATGAATTGAGTTGTAGTTCTTCACAGTATGTGCCTGGAAGACAAAATCTCTGTAGTTTTTTCTTGACTGGTTTATAGATTGAAAATGCTGGGGGGTTGTGTCGTGGTTTTTATCCCTTTCCTTGAAGTTTTAACATGTGTTCCTGGAGAACTGTGTGACCAAATGTTTATTTCATAGGTCTGACACCCGCACAGAGTTGCCAGTGAATAGCTGTGATTGTTCTGTCCTCATACCACTCCCAGTTGAAAGCTGTTTGTATGTTGTCCTGTCCCTACAGGCCCTTGTCCAAAGCCCCTCTCCAGGTTTCCTGCAGCCCCTTCAGGCACTGGAGCTGCTCTAAGGTCTCCCCTTCAGGAGCCTTCTCTTCTCCAGGCTGACCCAGCCCAGCTCTCTCAGCCTGGCTCCAGAGCAGAGCTGCTCCAGCCCTCGCAGCATCTCCGTGGCCTCCTTTGGACTCACTCCAACAGCTCCACATGTTGTTGCCCCCAGTGCTGAATGCAATTGCATCCCTCTGGATTCCATCCCTTCCCTCCAGTTTGCTGACTACACCACACAGCTCAGTGTCACCAGCAAACCTGCTGAGGGTGCTCCATCCCACTGCCTCAATCCCATCAATACACCCCTTCACTCCTAGAGACAGTGATGCAAACGTGTCACCTGATGTTGGGCTCCTCTCACCAGAGAAGTGCGGGACTCCAGGAGGGGGTGCAAGGAGAAACCCCTTTCTGTTGTCTTACCGAAGAGAAAGAAAAGACTAGGGGTTTAGTATTGAAGACACTTGAGGAGAAGTAGGAATACCCTGAGGGTCTCTAAAAATAGAGAGATGGGATTAGTGTATGAAATAGAGAGAGCTCCAGACACCAGCGGAAGTCTTAGAGGAAAAATGTCCTTTACCAAGGAACTGACCCTGTTCTAAAGGGATGAAGAAGCCCTCGATTCAGGCCCCTCTTACAGGGACACATTCCTCCCCACAGAGCCTCTAGGAGAGGCTCCAATTCAGGGAAGCCACACAGTTACAAACTGTCCTTGAGGAAACATTAGGGTGATGGTGAAAGAGGGTGGAAGTTCATCCAGATGTCCATGAAGTCTTCACCTCAAAGTTTCACAAGTAAGGAGGTTCCCATCACGACACTTTTTCCCCCATATTCTCCAAAGGGTTCTTTCACCATGGTGGAGAAATCCTTCTCCTGAGATTTCCAAAGGGAAAGGTGCCCTCAGGTTGCTTCCGCTCTGTGGAAAGCATGAGTTTCTCTACAGCCATCAATGGAAGGACGTATGGCTGTATCAGCAGGAGAGTACACGCACACCCCTGCTACAGGGAGCATTTCCATCCATGGGAACATCCACCTGAGGAGCTCGGATACGTGTGGATGTATCTACACAAACAGGTCACAGCATAGACATCATCTGCCTGCAAATGCCTACACATGACACAGACGTCTGTGCACGTCTGAACCCATCTGCGTCCCATGAGGATATGGCAACACACAGACATATGTGTAAAGGCACAAGCACACGCCTGAGCACGCATATACATGTGCCTATATGTACAGAGGTGATCCTCTTCCACATCCATAGGTGCACAGTCACCGGGCAGACAATGATCCATGTGCTCCCTACGTGCACCTCGACATGCCAGCGCCAGCACAGGGGCACCGCTAAGGACAGGGCACCCTGGGTGTGTGCACACAGCGATACACACAGGCACACGCCTGTGCACACATACATCCATGCCGGAACCTCGTTATCCCTCATGTACCAATGGCACAGGCAGCTCTATAGGTTTTTATCTGGCACATATTTCCACGCAAGCAGATAACCCCAGGGACATGAACCCAACGTGAACCCACACACAGCCCGGAGCTCACGTACCTGGCACCGGTGCTTCCCACGACCTGCACACACCCAGAGCAGGGTGTGCACACAACCATTGTGCACCTACACTCCTTGTACACCGGTATGTAAGTGAGCAAGCACACACCCTACAAGGGGGCACATCTCCAGGCACACGTACAGCTGACACAGACCTAAACGTGCTGGTCATACATGTCCATGGGCACATCCAGAGCCCATGTTTGCATGTGCACCCCACATATATCCACAAGGGCAGAGGCACACAAAGAGCAGATGGGACCCATGGCCCCGGAGCAGCGTGTCCCCAAAGCACAGCCACAGCTTAGCAGCAACCCACGGCCACAGGGTGCACCTCGGGGCACACCAACACCCCATACCCATACCCCGGGACCCCCACACTGCACCAGTCCCTATGGGGAGGGAGGCAACACCGTGGCCCCAAGCACCGGGACGGTTCCCCCTCTTCCGTATGTGGGGGGGGGGGGGTATCCCCCGGGGATGGCCCGGTGCGGGCTCCCCACGCCCATGCATGGGTTCTCCCCCATCCCTCCCCGTTACCTTCTTGACGGTGCGCGGCGCCTCGCTGACGGTGCCGTCGGGGCTGACGAGCGCCTCGGCCGCGGCCCCGCCGCTGTCGTTGCCGTCGCGGTGCCGGTGCTGGGGGTGATGCGGGTCGCTCCGCTTCATAGCGGAAGCCTGCGGCACCTTGGCGGCTCCCGGAGGCAGCCCGGCGGCGGAGGACGACAGCCCGGGGCAGCCGCTCCCGGGAGGCCGCTCGCTGCAGGACGGCGCCAGGGCCGCCTCACGCTCGGTGGCCGACAGCGGGCAGGGAGCCGCGGCCACAGCGTGCCCGGGAGGGTGAGCGGTCACCGGCTCACACGGCGGCCCCGCCGCTTTATCCATGGGGCCGCTCAGCTCCTTCAGCTCCACCGCCGGGGCCGCCACCTGCACCGACATCGCCGCCGCCTCCGGCTCCGGCTCCGGCTCTCCCGGGGACAGCCCGCCCCGCGCCCGCCCCTCAGCGCCGCGGGATATGCCGGGACCCGCAGTCCTCCCGCCCGCCACCGCGCAGGGACTACAACTCCCGGCAGCCTCCACGCAGCGCGCCCGGCGCCCCGCCTGCCCGCGCCGCACCGCGGGGGCTTCTGGGAAATGTAGTCCTGAGGGGGGGGCCGCCTGCTGGGGTAGGGGGGCAGAGCCGCAAAATGGCGGCTACGGTAGGAGTCATCGGCTCCGCCGCCTGCCCTGTGGAGAAGCTTGGGGTTTTTCTCAGGTTTTAATGGATTTTTATGTGTTTTGCGCGGTCGCAGGTCTGTGAGTACCAAACAGGGGTCTGGCGCTGCTCCTCCACAGGTAAAACCCATGGAAACCAGGAGGTGTTCTGGCATGCGAGGGGGACGCTGGAGAGCTGGGAAACGCGGTGTCGGCAGTGCCCCTCTGTGGGTCAGGGCACAAGCACAGACAAATGTCACTAATACACTGCGTTGTCCTGAGCCAGTTCATCAGGAGAGCTTCATTTAGGGAAAGGGAAGTCAAACACATCCTCTTTTCCTTATTTTTATCGTATTAGGATTAATGTAGTCTCTCTAGCCACCAGCCAAGGACTGAAATCCAGTGCGTTTTGGGCTGCACTCAACATTCCTATCTCGTTTGAAGGGCAGGAGCTCATATCCAACGTCTTGGGATGGTTGGAAGCAAAAGGAAAGTTCCTTGATATCAAAGGGGATGTGATTGGCCAAGCAGGAAGAATGTGGAAGATCATGGAATCAACCAGGTTGGAAAAGCCCTTTAAGCTCATCCAGTCCAACCGTTCCCAGCACTGCCAAGGCCACCACTGACCCATGGCACTGAGGCCTCATCTCCACGGTGTGTGAACACTGCAGGGACGGTGACTCCAGCACTGCCCTGGGCACCTCTTCCAATGCCTGAGCACCCTTTGGGGAAGGAATTGTTCCTCAGCTCCATCTAAACCTGCCCTGGTGCAGCTTGAGGCTGTTTCCTCTTGTCCCATCCCTTGTTCCTTGGGAGCAGAGCCCAGCCCCCTCCTGGCTCCATCCTCCTCTCAGGCAGTTGTAGGGAGCGATCAGGTCCCCCCGAGCCTTCTCTTCTCCATCTGAACCCCCCAGGTCCCTCAGCCGTTCCCCATCACACTGTGCTCCAGGCCCTGCTCCAGCTCCATTGCCCTTCTCTGGCCCCGCTCCAGCACCTCAATGTCTCTCTTGTAGTGAGGGGCCCAGAACTGAACCCAGGATTGGAGCTGCAGCCTCACCAGTGCCCAGTGCAGGGGCACAATCCCTGCCCTGGCCCTGCTGCCGCACTGGTGCTGGAACAGGCCAGGATGCTGGGGGCTTCCTGGCTGCCTGGACACAAGCTGCTCCTGTTCAGCTCCATCAATCAGCACCCCCAGGTCATTTTCCATGGGCAGTTTCCAGCCACTCTTCCCCAAGCCTGGAGCGTTGCAGGAGGTTGGTGTGGCCCAAGTGCAACAAGAAGATGCTGTTAAAGGGAGAGGCATGAAATACTGCGGAACATCAGGATCCACCAGAACCCCCATGAGCCAGAAACATTAAGGATAAATTAAGGCAAGACTGCAATGACCAGGAGAGTTTCTGATTCCCAAGTTACCACCCGCAGCCCAGAACCTTTGAGTTGAGCTGTGTTTGGGATGAGCTGGCTGCGAGATGAGGCACAGGGAGAGGAGGAACCCAAAGAACCACCCGCAGTATCAGGAGGCAGCAGTCAAGGGGCAGGGGGACCTGAGGAGCCAAAGGAGGGTTTGATGCTTGGAGAGAAAGAACCTGGTTGGCAGCTGATGACCAGTTCCTAAAAACTCACTGGGAACAGGAGGAAAAATGGTTTCAATATGTAATTATATGTTATATATTATATGTTATATGTTATATATTATATTATGTCTAATATCCGTTATATTATATCCAGGTGGCAGCTGAACTGGATGGAGGTGAGGAGAATAACACCAGAGACAGGGAGAGGATGAAAGGAGGAATGTGTGAAGGGGATTGAAGTTAAAGGAGAAGCAGCACATCCCTTTGTGCGTGGAAGGATTGGCTTTATCCAACTAATGCCATCTCCTTACTGCGGTGAAACCAGAATGTGTGTGCAGGTCTTGCAGCACGTCATTCCCTAGGATCAGAAAGCTGTCTCAGGCTGAGTGCAGGCTCAGAAGGGGGCTTTGACAACAAAACTCTTGGAAAGCTGCTGTGGGAGGGATTTGGAGTGGGAGCAGATGAATATCCGTCCCCTTAGAGACGCACTTGAGCCATCAGAGAAGCGCAGGATCCATGTAGAGCCGCAGCTCCTGCAGCATCGTGCTTCTGCTGCAGAGTGGGGCTTGTCCTGAGGCCCAAGGCAGAAATCCTCCAGATATTGCCATTTCCTAGTGCTGTGGAGCCCACAATCTGACCAAAACCTGCCTGACCGGCGGGAGAAACTGCTGCTTGGGCAAATCCTGACCCTGAGTTTGGTCCTGGCTCAGTGTAGGATCTTCCCCACACTCACCCTGCTCTCTCGGAGTGCTGAAGCCCTCAGAGCTTGCCAGAGCTCCAGCAAACACCGCACACAACCGGAGCAATGTGCTGGGCTGTGCTGGAGGATTTATCTGGGAAAACAAGGGCTATCAGGAGAGGAAGGGAGAGGCCGTTTGCTCTGGGGGAGGATGGAGTATTGGAACAATCGGGGCTCTGTGAGAGCCTGGCTCCTTCCCCGTGTGCAGCACGGCGCAGGGACCAGAGACGGCAGCGGGGCAGGAGTGCTGGTGCCTGGGAGAGGTGGGACACCTTCACACAGAGCAGCCTTTGAGAGGTGAGTCTGTGCCTTGAGAGACGTGGCTGCAGTCTGCATGGCGATGGGCTGGTTTCTGCTTCCAAGGGTAGAATCATAGGATCATGGGATGGTTTGGGTTGGGAGGGACCTGAAAGCTCCTCCAGCTCCAACCCCTGCCATGGCAGGGACACCTCCCACTAGAGCAGCTTGCTCCAAGCCCCTGTGTCCAACCTGGCCTTGAACACTGCCAGGGATGGGGCAGCCACAGCTTCTCTGGGCACCCTGTGCCAGCGCCTCAGCACCCTCACAGGGAAGAGCTTCTGCTTTATCTCCAATCTCAACTTTCCCTGTTTCACTTTGAAGCCATCACCCCTTGTCCTATCACTACAGTCCGTGATGAAGAGCCCCTCTCCAGCATCCTTGTAGCCCCCTTCAGACACTGGAAGCTGCTCTGAGGTCTCCACGCTGAACTTCTCTTCTCCAGGCTGAACAGCCCCAATGTCCTCAGCCGGTCAAGGATGACCACAACAATGAACTTAGGATAGAAAGGAGTCAGATAGCTGCAGGACCCTGGAACAGAGGCAGGGCACAGTGTGTGGTGATGCTGGGCACCTGCCTGGGAGGAGACCAGGCTGGTTGCTGGGTCAGCAGAGCCCAAACAGACCTTCCCAGTCTGGATTTGCCCATTCCTGTGATGTTTAGCCCTAAAAGCTGCCCTGGAACATGAAGCTAGCAGCCAGATGTGTGCTAGGTTCAGGATAGAGGGCAGAAGTGCTCATATGGATCTTTTGTGCTTCCTTGATCCCATTTAAAGGGAACAAAACAGCCCTGTGGTATATGGAGATCCATCTGCAGAGCTCACCCAGCACCACTACAAAGGTTGAACCTTCCAGACACGAAGAAAAGGGGGAAAAAGGATATTTGTATGGAAGTTTCTCAATTCAAGATTCCAGTACCCCACTGTAAGGTAAAAGACACGGTTGTGCTCTCACTGTGCTATATATAATCCCAAACCGTAAGTCAACACCACCCTACAACACCAGCTCTTCTAACTACACCTCTAGGACAACAGATGGGAATATCAGCTGATTCAGCCCATCCCCACCTAATGGCATTTGGGTATTTGATAGCAGCAATCCCATTTTCCTGCAGTTATTGATTTCTTCTGGCCACGTCCCCAGGACCAGCCCACACTGCAGTAGTTTTGACTCATTTAATTACAGCAAAGGCAACCAGATGGACAGACAGTGCCAACGTCTGTCCCCAGGGGTGAAGGGTTAAATGTATTCCTCATGAATAGTATCCACATTCCTTAGGAACTCCCTGCCTGGCCCTGATGAACACTCTTGCGGTGTTCAGGAAAGGGGAGACCCTTTGTGGTTTCATCTCCCGTACTTCCAAAACCACTTAAAGGCAGAACATTGGGATAGGGATGCCCACGACTGTGGAGTTCCTCACACCACACTTGATTCATATGAAGTCTTTGCAGTCTTCACCTGCAAGTCTACAGCCTCTCACTGAGCACAGCACAGGGGATGCCAGACAGACCCATCACAGCACTTTGGGGGTGTTGGGTGAGGAGAAGCTCCCCATGACCCGGCTTCAGTGTGTGCTTGAGCCCAGAACCCCCCCGTGTGCTGGGCTGCACCCCCAGAGCGTGAGCAGCAGCTCAGGGAGGGGATCCTGCCCCTCTGCTGTGCTCTGGGGAGACCCCCCTGCAGTCCTGATCCAGCTCTGGGGCAGCAGCACAAGAGGGACGTGGAGCTGTTGAAGCGAGGCCAGAGGAGGCAATGGGGATGCTGCGAGGCCAGAGGAGGCAATGGGGATGCTGCGAGGGCTGGAGCAGCTCTGCTCTGGAGCCAGGCTGAGAGAGCTGGGCTGGGGCAGCCTGGAGAAGAGAAGGCTCCTGAAGGGGAGACCTTAGAGCAGCTCCAGTGCCTGAAGGGGCTGCAGGAAAGCTGGAGAGGGGCTTTGGACAAGGGCCTGTAGGGACAGGCCAAGGGGAATGGCTTTAACCTGCCAGAGGGGAGACTGAGATGAGCTCTTAGGCAGAAGCTCTTCCCTGTGAGGGTGCTGAGGCGCTGGCACAGGGTGCCCAGAGAAGCTGTGACTGCCCCATCCCTGGCAGTGCTCAAGGCCAGGTTGGATGGGGCTTGGAGTAACCTGCTCTAGTGGAAGGTGTCCCTGCCCGTGGCAGGGGGTTGGAACTGGAGGAGCTTTAAGGTCCCTTCTAACACAAACCAGTCTGGGATTCTGTTATTCCATATATCCCTGCAGGTTTCACCTGCTCAGCCTCTTCATTGGACAAACCCAATTAATTTCCTCAACTGTACATGGAGTATCCTCAGGAAAGAAAGGGAAGAGCTCAAAAGATCACATGTAAATAGCATCCTCCTGTTTATTATCCTTTTCCCTTTCAGTGAGGAGCAATATTTGGGGGTTCACTTTACATTACAAAGGAGCAAAGAGCCCTTCCCTGTGCCTCCCTCCCAGTGTGCAACAGCTTTAATATGTTCCAGTTATTATTTGAAGCCAATTTCCTAAGGAAATGAGGCTGTATGATTCCATGCCTAGGCATAGGACCACAGTCATACAATCATAGAATAGTTAGGGTTGGAAAGGACCTTAAGATCATCCAGTTCCAACCCCCTGCCATGGGCAGGGACACCTCACACTAAACCATGTCATCCAAGGCTATGTCCAACCCGGCCTTGAACACCGCCAGGGATGCAGCATTCACAACTTCCCTGGGCAACCCATTCCAGGGCCCCACCACCCTCACAGTAAAGAATTTCTTCCTCAGATCCAATCTAAACTTCCCCTGTTTAAGTTTGAACCCATTACCCCTTGTCCTATCACTACAGTCCCTAATGAAGAGCCCCTCCCCAGCATCCCTATAGGCCCCCTTCAGACACTGGAAGCTGCTCTGAGGTCTCCACGCAGCCTTCTCTTCTCCAGGTTGAACAGCCCCAACTTTCTCATCCTATCTTCATACGGGAGGTGCTCCAGTCCCCTGATCATCCCCATGGCCCTCCTCTGCACTTGTTCAACAGTTCCATGTCCTTTTTATGTGGAGGACACCAGACCTGCACACAATACTCACAGAGCAGAGTAGAGGGCAGGATCACCTCCCTCGACCTGCTGGTCACGCTCCTTTGGATGCAGCCCAGGATACGGTTGGCTTTCTGGGCTGCAAGCGCACACTGCCGGCTCATGTTCATTTTCTCATCAATCAACACCCCCAAGTCCTCCGCAGGGCTGCTCTCAATCTCTTCTCTGCCCAACCTGGAGCTGTGCCTGGGATTGCTCCAACCCAGGTGGAGGACCTTGCACTTGGCATGGTTAAACTTCATCAGGTTGGCATCAGCCCACCTCACAAGCGTGTCAAGGTCCCTCTGGATGGCATTCCTTCCCTCCAATGTATCAACCGAACCACACAGCTTGGTGTCATCGGCAAACTTGCTGAGGGCGCACTCAATCCCACTGTCCATGTCACCCACAAAGATGTTGAACAAGACCGGTCCCAACACCGATCCCTGGGGGACACCACTCGTTACTGGTCTCCAGCTGGACACCGAGCCACTGAGCACAACTCCTTGCGTGCAGCCATCCAGCCAGTTCTTTATCCACCGAGTGGTCCACCTATCAAATTGATGTCTCTCCAACTTAGAGACAAGGATGTCATGGGAGACAGTGTCAAAGGCTTTACACAAGTGCAGGTAGATGACATCAACTGCTCTGCCCCTGTCCATCAGTTCCGTAGCCCCTTCATAGAAGGTCACCAGATTGGTCAGGCAGGATTTCCCCTTAGTGAAGCCATGCTGGCTGTCACCAAGCACCTTGTTGGTTTTCATGTGCCTCAGCATGCCTTCCAGGAGAATCCGCTCCAAGATTTTGCCAGGCACAGAGGTGAGACTGACTGCTCTGTAATTCCCTGGCTCATCCATTTTCCCCTTCTTAAAAATGGGGGTTATATTTCCCTTTTTCCAGTCATCGGGAACTTCACCTGACTGCCATGATTTTTCAAATATGATGGACAGTGGCTTAGCAACTTCATTTGCCAGCTCCTTCAGGACCCGCGGATGGATTTCATCCGGTCCCATGGACTTGTATACATTCAGGTTCCTAAGATGGTCCCGAACAAGATCCTCCCCCACAGTGGGCCCAGGGTTTTCATTCTCACAGTCCCTGTGTCTGCCTTCCAAGACTTGGGTGGTGTGGTCAGAGCATTTGCCGGTGAAGACCGAGGCAAAGAAGTCATTAAGAACCTCAGCCTTCTCCAAACCCAGGGTAGCCAGTTCTCCTGATAGCTTTCGGAGGGGGCCCACGGTGTCCCTAGCCTGCCTTTTGTTTGCAATGTACCTATAGAATCCCTTCCTGTTATCCTTAACATCCCTAGCCAAGGTTAAGTCATGGATGGTTTGGGTCGGAAGGGACCCTAAAGCTCATCCCTTTAGGTTTTGGAAGACTCTTCCGAGATTTATCCCTCCGGTCCTTAAAGCTTCACCACACTGAGGGAGCCCAAGGGATGAGATGCTCTGGGGGAGAGGTTCAGAGGACACAGTGCAGAGCAGGATTGTCCCGAACACCAACATGAGGATGCTGAGGAATGAGGGGACCTTGATCCAGCCCCATCCATCTCCTCCATCAGAGCTGCCTTGGCCACCCCATTCCCTTCCCAGTCCCACATCATGTGCCTGAGCCAAATCCAGGGGCTTTTTTGCTATCTGGGATGAAAAGAAGGAATATGGTGGGGTTGGGATGTCTCCTGTTGTTTCCAGAATTGAGGATTTTAGCTTTTTGTCTCAAAACACCGTTACCATTGAGGAGCAGCTGCTACAAACCCGTTTTGCTTTTCATAGAGGAACCCATCAAAACAAAATAGAGATGGAGAAAGAGGATAAAAAAGTCCATAAAAATAAAATATAGATAGAAAAGGGGGGAAATGGCCCCAAAATTAAAATATAGATAAAGAGAGATTAAAGAATGCCCACAAAACTAAAGACAGAAAACCATTTAGCATCACCCCGGCTGAATCCCTCTGGCTTCCCACTGCTCACCCACCCCAGCGCAGAGCAACAGTGGCCAAATCCATTGGGAAATGCAACTTCCAGTGCCCAATTCCACCCAAACCTGATAAGAGGTTCCTGGTCTCTGGGATAACCGCATGAAATCAAAACAGGACCTTCCCAAAAGCCATGTCCTGTCCCCAGAAGCACCACGTACACAGCACTGGGGGTGTCCCCATGGGACCCTGCTCTGGCGGAGGCACCCACAGCACCCCAAAACCGGGGTGTCCGGGGGGGGGGGGTGGGGATATCTAAACCCCTAGTGCCATCTGCTGGCAATGGGACCCCCCTGCTCCCCAGTTTGCTGCCAAAAGCCATCGAGTGTCCCCTCAAACACTCCTTATAGCACCCACAGGCGCTTCCAGCCCCTCACACGTGGCCTTCTGCTGGCAAAGTAGCCCAGACCGGGTGTTAAAGCCAGTTTTAAAGCAGTTTAAAGCTGATTTTAAACAGTTCCAAGATCATTTTTAAGGCATTGTGGAGCCCTTTTAGGAGTCGCCAACGTTTCCCCACATTTGATACCTCCCCAAAGTGCCCGGGGCAGTCGCTGGCACTGGAAATGTGGTCAATTTAATACTGATACAGGAGGGTTTTCCTTTACACAGCAAAAAAAAGGCACCCGTGGAGGTCACTGGGATAGAGGGAACACCGGGAGCCTACTGGGGTTTGATAAAGATGGTCTGGGGGATAATGGACAGATAGAAAACACCAGCAGGGACTGGAGCCCTCCCACCTCAGCACTTGGCTGGGTTTACTGTAAATTGGGGGGGTTTAGTTAAAAACATAACAAAAAGCTTTGCTCAGGGGGTGGGTGCACCCCGAGGGCGCCTGGTTTGGGTCCTGGTTTAGGCATCATGGCTCAGGGAGCACCTCAAAGTGACTCCCCCCCTCCCCTGGTCAGGAACCACCAACCCTGTGGTATGGGTCTGGTGCAGCTCTCTGGGGAGCTGGAAGGCACTTTGGGACCCCTGAAGGAATGAGGGGTGCACCTACAGAAATGGGTGCAGCCCAGGGTGCTGCTGCACCCTGTGAGCAGGGATCAGCTCATCCCACTCCGCTGCAGCACCACGCTCGGTGTATTATACAGCTATTGGCACACGTGTGTGGAAGGAAGCTCTACGTACCATCTACTCACAGTGGAGGCAGAGGGCGAGTGAGGAGCAGCAGCAGATCCCAGCATCCCGGGGTGTGGGATGCGGCTCCCCAAAATCCACCCTGAGCTGCGCTCACCCACTGCCTGGTACCGCTGCCCTGGGGGGCAAACGTAGTGCCCCCCTTCTCCATAGATCCCTGCAGGATCTGGATGGGGTTTGTTCCACCAACACGCAGTTTCTCTTCTCCCAGTGATGCCGTGGGGACACCCCAAAACCCTTCTCTTGGCATCTTGCTGGGCTGGGATGTGAATTGAGTCTGCCTGGGGAGCAACACAGTCCTCCAAGGGGAGAAATCAGCAGTGGCCGGAGGGATGCTCAGGACCAGCTCAATGGGTCAGGATGGGCTCCCAAGTCCCCTCTCAAGCTGCTGGCACTGGATGAGGCTTCAGGGCCACCCCCATCCCCTCACAACATCCCCCCAGGCTCAAAAGTCCGAATCAGCATCCAGCAGCTCCGCGTCCATCAGGTTGGTCCGGGAGTGGATGGGGCCCAAGGCTGCCCGGCGGCCCTGAGTCCTCATCCCCCCAGCACGGGGGTCTGGCCTGGGGGGCCACAGCGGAGCCCCGTTGTGCTGCCGGTGCCCGGGGCTGGGCCTCTCCTCCTCCGGGGAGCCTCCCTCGGGGCAGAAGGGGTTGCTGATGAGGTGCAGGACGTTGGCTCTGCAGCGGTTGTCCCATGGTCGCCCAGCGAAGGCGGCTTCAGGCGGGAGCCCCGGGAGCATGTCGGGGGCAAAGGCAACCAGGCAGGGCTGCGGGGGCAGCCGGGGCAGGCGAGGGACGGTGCTGGGTGCTAAGGGAGCTGCGGACCCTCCCAGGCAGCGCTCAGGGTCCGGGCTCACCTCCTTCTTCTTCTTCTTCCTCCTCTTCTTCCTGCGGCTGCTGCGCTTCTGCAGCTCGGGGGAGACGTCGGCTTCAACCACCCAGAGGTTGGCTCTCTCCTCTGGTGGCACTGTGGGACATGGGATGGGGTGAGAGTGGCCACATCCTGCCCTGTGTCCCCCCAGCACCTCCCAGCCCTGCTCACCCCCCCCAACATGGTCCCCAAGGACTTGCCAGGCGTCGCCACGGGTGTCACGGAGATGTCCTGGGGCAGGATGGCTCCTCTCCTGGCCACCATCTTGGTGACGTGCTGGGCCCAGGCTGAGGACACATCAGCTGATGGCTCGTTGATGTCAAACGCTAAACCGGCTGCAAGGACAACAGGGAGCCTGGTCAATGGGGGACAATGGGGACACCAGGGAGCTGCTGAGATGTCCCCTTCTCACATAGGATCATGAAATGGTTTGGGTTGGAAAGGACCTTAAGAACACCCAGGTCCAACCCCTGCCATGGACAGGGACACCTCCCACTACAGCAGGTTGCTCCAAGCCGCTTCCGACCTGGCCTTGAACACTGCCAGGGATGGGGCAGCCACAGCTTCTCTGGGCACCCTGTGCCAGCGCCTCAGCACCCTCACAGGGAAGAACTTCTGCCTTATCTCCAACCTAAACTTCCCCTGTTTCAGTTTGAACCCATCACCCCCTGTCCTATCACTACAGTCCCTGATGAAGAGCCCCTCTCCAGCATCCTTGTAGCCCCCTTCAGACACTGGAAGCTGCTCTGAGGTCTCCACACAGCTTCTCTTCTCCAGGCTCAGCAGCCCCAGTGCTCTCAGCCTGTCTCCATACTGGAGCTGCTCCAGCCCCTGATCATCCTCATGGCCTCCTCCAGACTTGCTCCAACAGCTCTGCGTCCTCCTTATGTTGAGGACCCCAGAACTGCACAGCGCTGCAAGTGGGGTCTCACAGAGCAGAGCAGAGGGGCAGGATCTCCCCAGACCCGCTCCCAAGACCTCCCTGGACCTGCCTCTCACGCTCCTTTTGCTGCAGCCCAGCACACATACCCACAGGGCCATCGTGTGTCATGGTGTGCATGCTGAAGGACAGCTCCTGGCCTGGGTCACGCAGCAGCTCCTTGCGCTTGGAGAAGGCCTTTGCGATCATCTTGCTCTTCTTGATCCTCTTGGGCTGGTCATCGCTCTGCCCCGTCAGCCTGCGGACACAGCAGGTCACAGCAGGGACATGGGGTGGCCCAGGCACAGAGGACCCTCCCTATCTCCCTCTCTGGACAGGGACATTAAGTGATAGGACTGAGCTGGATGGGTCCCCTGGGGATGGAGGTGTCCCACAAGCAGAACATGAGATGCCCGCGAAGTGAGAGGCCACCCCATCCCTACACTGCCATCTACTGTGAGCCCACAACTCACTGAGGGCCAAAGGCCTGGGGACAACCTCCAGCATCCCAGGACATTGGATGGGGCAGGAAGGGCTGACACCCTCGAGGTCCTACCTGCACCACGTGCGCCTCCAGATGAGCAGCGTGGCCTTGGTCCAGACCCACGTGCTCATGGAGATGCCGGTGCCGAACATGGCAAAGAGGTTGATCTTCTCCACCAGCAGGCTCGGCCGGTTCTTGATCTCACAGTCAGGGATGGGCTTGTTGGTCTGCGTGGCGATGGTCACGTTGGCCTCACACCTGTGGGGACAGACAGGGGCCATAAGGAGGGGACACCCAGTGACACACCTCTGCAGAGCGAGATGTGGTGGGAATGTGGTGGGGGACATGGGACTCCTCCACTTCTCCATGTCCGCCACTAAACTCAAGGTCCTAGGATCCCACTCGCCCTCCTGTTCCTGTCCCCATCCCCATCCTGGTCTGTGTCCCACTCACAGGACATATTCCCGAAAGCTGCGTTCCCACTCTGCCTGGTTGAAGAAGTCGTAGAAGTGGCAACCAAAAGTGATGAAGACGAAGCCAAAGGCCAAGAAGCCAAAGATGCCTGGAAGAAAAGTGGGACATCCCCAGTTTAGCTGGACCCCAGTGACACCAGGAGCCGTGCTCCATCACTACAGCTTCATCCCCCAGTGCAGGCACCCCCAGGGTGTGCGATGTGACCGTTGGGGTTTCCAGCGGACACGATGTCCCCATTCCCACTCAAATCCCCATGGAAACAGTGCCAATGGAGCAGCACTCACCCAGGCGCAGCATGGTCTCATTGATCTTGCTGGCTGCCTTCTCGCTGAGCAGCCCGGGGTGGTTGCTCTTGATGGAGAAGAGCGTCATGACCCCTGTGGTGGAGGGATGAGGTGGTCAGGGTTGGGGGGCACCCACAGTCACCCCATCCCCACGGCAGGGCGAGCCCACACCTACCCCGGATAAGGAAGTAGCCCCCCACGATGAGGACGAGCCCGATGGGCGCCAGGACAAAGCCGGCCCGGTACCGGTAGTTCTTGTACCCCACAAAGCAGATGCCACTGACGGAGTCACCGTCCACCTGGGGAGATGGGGACAAAAGGGGTGAGGTGGCTGTGGCCACCTCTCCCTGTGCATGTCACCACCAGGACACAGGATAGCGGTGCCGGTACCTGCGCCACGGCAAGGATGGCCACGGTGAGGACGAAGGGGATGGACCAGGTGATGAGGTGGAAGTAGGAGGTCTTGCCCACCAGCGGCTGGTAGGTGGTGCCCAGCGCCTTGAAGGAGGTGTGCCAGGCGTAGGTCAGCATGACAAACCAGATGACACCCGACATCAGCGAGTAGTAAACGATGACGAAGATGATGACGCAGGAGAGCGTCTCGTTGGAGCTATGGACGAGGTAAGACAAGAGCATCACCAACTGTACAACGGGACAGGGAGGAGGAAGGAGATCTCCATCCCCTTCCGAGAGGCATGGAGGATCCAGAGGACACCTCCTGGCACATGGCCTTGGTGGGATGGGGATGGAGGTGACACATACGTGGGTTCTCCCAGCCGCATGGTGCCATCAGCCCGGCACACGATCTCATCACGGGCTCCATCCATGAACTGTGCCAACCAACCAATGCTGCCCACGAAGAAGCAGGCGTTGACGTAGAAGAGGATGACGGCCGGGTAGCGGTTGGAGTTCCTCCAGTCAGCAACAAACGTGGCCTGGTGGAGGAGGACAAAGGGACAGCTTGGAGCCTGGTCCACTTTTGGGGTCCCTACCCCATCTCCCCCCATGTCTCACCAGGGTGAAGAAGGTGCAGAAGATGGTGACAGAGCTGAAGGCAGCGATGTAGACGTGCATCTCGCGGTGCTCCTTCTCGGTGAAGAGCGGGTTCTGGCACTGGATGCCACAACCCTCCACGTCCTCGTACCAGCTCTTGGGGTTGTCCGTCCTCACCAGCGGCGCCTCGCACTGCCCTGAGCTGTTGAACTTGATGTTCTGCACCTCGTTCTGCCAGAGGAGAAGGGAGAATGTGAAGAGGGGGCAGCACCCTCATGGTGAAGGCTGTGGACCCCAGTCCCCCATGGAGGGCTGGGGATAGGTGGCGTTTCCCTGCTCCTACTGCTCCCTGAGGATCATGGAATCAGTCAGGTTGGAAAAGCCCTTTAAGCTCATCCAGTCCAACCGTTCCCAGCACTGCCAAGGCCACCACTGACCCATGGCACTGAGGGCCTCGTCTCCATGGTGTGTGAACACTGCAGGGACGGTGACTCCAGCACTGCCCTGGGCACCTCTTCCAATGCCTGAGCACCCTTTGGGGAAGGAATTGTTCCTCAGCTCCATCTAAACCTGCCCTGGTGCAGCTTGAGGCCGTTTCCTCTTGTCCCATCCCTTGTTCCTTGGGAGCAGAGCGCAGCCCCCTCCTGGCTCCATCCTCCTCTCAGGCAGTTGTAGGCAGCGATCAGGTCCCCCCTGAGCCTTCTCTTCTCCATCTGAACTCCCCAGGTCCCTCAGCCATTCCCCATCACACTGTGCTCCAGGCCCTGCTCCAGCTCCATTGCCCTTCTCTGGCCCCGCTCCAGCACCTCAATGTCTCTCTTGCAGTGAGGGGCCCAGAACTGAACCCAGGATTGGAGCTGCAGCCTCACCAGTGCCCAGTGCAGGGGCACAGTCATTGCCCTGGCCCTGCTGCCGCACTGGTGCTGGGACAGGCCAGGATGCTGGGGGCTCCTTGGCCACCTGGGTACAAGCTCATGTTCAGCTCCATCACTAAATGGGATATGAAGCCTGTGGTGTCCCCCCCGTACCGGGCATCCCTCGGGGAAGCGGTCGGTGGTGCACTTGAGGAAGTCCGGCCAGCCGCGCTCGCGCTCCACGATGGTGCACGGTGCCCGGGTGGCCTGGCACAGGGTCTGGCTGGGCAGCTCCACCTGCCCGTCCTCGCACTTGGGCATGTAGACAGCGCAGAGCAGGGGCTGGATGACGTCCCAGCAGCGCGGGGCGTTGCGCAGGCCTGTGGGGACAACGCTGTCACCCCCCCGCGTGGACACGGCCCCTGCAGCCCCACACATGGGGAGGGATGGGGCAGGCCCAGCACGAGGACCCTCTGTAACACCTCTGCTGGGACCATTGCCCTGTCTTGTGCTGCTCCCCTGCCACATGGGCTCGGCCCCGGTCCCTGCTATACTGCTCCCCTCCATACTGTACCCATCCCTGGGCCACTGCTGTACAGGTATATGTACAATACCCATTCATGGTCCCCATTATACTGCTCCCCTCCATACTGTACCCATCCCTGGGCCATTGCTGTACAGGTATATTGTACAATACCCATTCATGGTCCCCATTATACTGCTCCCCTCCATACTGTACCCATCCCTGGGCCATTGCTGTACAGGTATATGTACAATACCCATTCATGGTCCCCATTATACTGCTCCCCTCCATACTGTACCCATCCCTGGGCCACTGCTGTACAGGTATATGTACAATACCCATTCACGGTCCCCATTATACTGCTCCCCTCCATACTGTACCCATCCCTGGGCCACTGCTGTACAGGTATATGTACAATACCCATTCACGGTCCCCATTATACTGCTCCCCTCCATACTGTACCCATCCCTGGGCCACTGCTGTACAGGTATATGTACAATACCCATTCATGGTCCCCATTATACTGCTCCCCTCCATACTGTACCCATCCCTGGGCCACTGCTGTACAGGTATATTGTACAATACCTGTTCGTGGTCCCCATTATACTGCTCCCCTCCATACTGTACCCATCCCTGGGCCACTGCTGTACAGGTATATTGTACAATACCCATTCATGGTCCCCATTATACTGCTCCCCTCCATACTGTACCCATCCCTGGGCCATTGCTGTACAGGTATATGTACAATATCCATTCACGGTCCCCATTATACTGCTCCCCTCCATACTGTACCCATCCCTGGGCCATTGCTGTACAGGTATATGTACAATACCCATTCATGGTCCCCATTATACTGCTCCCCTCCATACTGTACCCATCCCTGGGCCACTGCTGTACAGGTATATTGTACAATACCTGTTCGTGGTCCCCATTATACTGCTCCCCTCCATACTGTACCCATCCCTGGGCCATTGCTGTACAGGTATATGTACAATACCCATTCACGGTCCCCATTATACTGCTCCCCTCCATACTGTCCCCATCCCCAGTCCCCTTCCTCTCTCTACTGTCCTCACATCCAAGCCTCCCCTATACTGTACCCAGTCCCCTGCTGTACTGCTCCACTATACTGTACCTAGCTCCCTGCTGTACTGCTCTCCTATACACTATAACCTATTTCCACTATCCTGCACCCCTCTGTACTGTACCCATCCACAGTCCTCTGCTATACAGCTCCTCTCTAGACTGTACCCATCTCCAGGTCCATTTTACACAGGTTTCTATGTCATCCTCATGCCCTATCCCCTGCTATGCTGCTCCCTCTCTACATTGTACCCAGCTCATACTCCTGCTATCCTGCCCCTGTCTACACTGCACCCACCCCCATACCTGCTACACAGATTTCTATACTGTACCCATCCCAAATCCCCCACTGTACAGCTCTCCTCTACACTGTACCCATCTCCTGGCCTCACTATACAGTCTTCCATACTGTACTCATCCCCAATTCCCTGCTATACTACTCCCCCCTATACTGCACCCATCTCTGTCCCCTATTAGTTTCCTGTATCATACCCTGCTATACTGCTCCCCTCCACTCTGTACCCAGCTTCAGTCCCCTTCCATACACCTTTCTATATCATACTCATCCCCTATCTCCCACTATACAGCTCCCCTCTGTACTGTCCCATCCCCAATCCCCTGCTATACAACTATCTGCACTGCACCCATCCCCTGGCCCTGCTATACTGCTCCCTCTCTATCCTCTCCCCCATTATAGAGCTCCCCTCCAAACCGTCCCCATCTCCAGGCCCCTGTTACCGAGTTCTCTGTGCTGCACCCATCCCAATCCCCACCACACAGCTCCCCCTACACCGCACCCATCCCCATGCCCCTGCTACGGTTTCCTGCACCGCATTCCACCCCCTGCGCCCCTCCACAGCGCTCCGGGCTCCCCTTTACCCGCCCGCAGCCCCCGGCCCGGCGCGGGCCTCGCCCCGGCGCGTCCCGTACCGGACCAGAGCAGGAGCTTCCCGTGCGCCTCCTCCTGCGAAGCGGAGTCCGTGGCCAACAACGTGGAGGTGGCGGCGTAGGGCAGCGCCGAGCCCAGGCACGACCCGAACCGCAGCTGCTCGCAGGACGCGGCGCGGCGGCAGCGCTCGGGCACGGCCGAGGCGTTGAGGAGCGGGGCGGCGGGGCAGCGGCGGCCGCCCAGGGCCAGGGCCAGCGCCGTGCCCAGCGCCAGCGCCCACCGCCACCCGCCGCCCTGCGCCGCCATCCCGGCCCGCCCCGGCGCTACGCGGCCCCGCCGCCCGCCATGCCCCGACGCCCTTTGTTGAGCTCGCCGGGAGCGGAGCGGCCCCGCTCCTCCTCCTTCCCCCTCAGCGCAGCGCGGCCCGGCCCGGCCCGCCGCGGCCCCGCGCCCCCCGCCGGGGCGGGCTTGAGGAGACCGGGGAGGGACTGGGTGTTTGTGAGGGAAAAAAGTGCCTTTTTGTGAGGAAAAAGTTACTTTTTCTTGCAGCGGGCAGGGAAGGGGAGGGATTTTGGGGAGGAAAGTGGAGTTTGAGGCGGGGATCGCCCTCGGGGAGGGAGGAAAAGGGGTGGTCTCCTGAGGGGGGAAAGTTGGGGTTTGAGGGATGAAGGATGGGGTTTGTGAGGGGAAAGCGGGGGTTTGAAGGGGAAATGTTGGGTTTTGTGAGGGAAAGTTGGGGTTTTTAGGGGAAAATGCTGGGGTTTGTGAGTGGAAAGTGGAGATTTGAGATGGAGAAGTGGTGTTTTTGAGGGGAAATGTTGGGTTTGGGGGGAAATGATGGGGTTTTGTGAGGGGAAAGTGGGGTTTTTGAGGGATAAATGTTGGGTTTTGTGAGGGAAAAGCTGGTTTTGGGGAGGGGAAGAGCGGCTTTAGAAGGGAAGGAGTTTGGGTTTGGGGGAGAAGGGTTTAGTTTGGGGAGAGATTTGGGACTGGGGAACTGATTATGAGGAAAAATCGCTTTTGGGGGGGATAAAAGTTGTTTTGGAGACAAAAAAAGTTACTTTTAGGGGGTAAAGTTGCTTTTTGGGGCAGAAAAGTCATTTTTCAGGGAGATAAGTTACTTTTAGAAGAGGAAAGTTAGATTTGGGAAGGGGAAACTCACTTTTTTCTGGGGGAGAGTTACTTTCGAGGAAGAAAAAGTTGGGGTTTTGAGGAGAAAAGGCACTTTGGGGGTGAAAAGTCACTTTTTGGGGACAAAAGTAGCTGTTTGGGGAACATAAGGTGCTTTATTGGGTGACGTAAGTTTCCTTTTGAGGCAAAAAGTAACTTTTTGGGGGTGGAATGTTTCTTTGGGGGGAGGAAAAGTTGCTTTTTGGAGGAGAAAAATTGCATTTGGGAATGAGGAGTTACTTTGGTGGGAGAAAAGCCACTTTTGGGGGACAAAAGCTGCTTTTTAGGGAACCAAAGGTACTTTATTGAGTGAGAAAAGTTTCTTTTTACTCAAAAAGGAACTTTTTGGGGAGGAAAAGTCACTTTTTGGAGGAGAAAAGTTGCCTTTGGAAGGGGAGAGGAGTCAGCTTTAGGGGACAAAAGGCACTTTATTGGGAGAGAAGAGTCTCTTGGGTGAGAAAGTTACTGGGGGGGGAGCTACTTTTAGGGGGAAAAAATCACTTTTTGGGGATAAGAGTCATTATTGGGGAGGGAAAAGTTGGTTTTCAGGGGACAAAAGGCGGGTTTGGGATGAAAAGTCCCTTTTGAGGGCAGAAAAGTCACTTTTAGGGGAAGAAAAGTCACTTTTGAGGGGCAAAAGTTGCTTTACAGGGGGAAAAGGTACTTGGTTTTGAGGGGGGAGTTACTTTTGGGAGAGGAAAAGTCCTTTGGGGTGAAGGAAAGCCACTTTTAGGAGGAGAAAAGTTGCTTTTTGGGGACAAACGTCATTTTTGGAGGGGGAGCAAAGTTACTTTGGGGGATAAAAGCCACTTTTGTGGGGAGAAAAGTTGCTTGTTTGGGAGAAAAGTCCCTTTTGGGGAGAGGAAAGTGGTTTTTGAGGGAGACAAGTTACTTCTGGAGGAGGAAAAATCACTTTGGGGGGATAAAAGCCACTTTTGGGGGGAGAAAAGTTCCTTTTTAGTGCCAAAAGTCCCTCTTGGAGAGAGCAAAGCTGCTTTTGGGAGAGAAAAGTCACTTTCTGGAGACAAAAGTAAGTTGGGAGGGGACCATTCTTGGAGAGCAGCTCCTTTTTGGCAAGACCTCACTGTTTTGGGGAGAAAAGTCCCTTTTTAGGGGGGAAGAAACCTCCCCACTCTTTTAGAGAGTGTCCTTCAGAGAAGTGATCCCTTTTGGGGGTGAAATTGCTCTTTTGGGTGTCAAGCCACATTTTGGTGCAGGGTGAGGTGGCTTTTGGGTGGGGGAGAACAACTTTTTGGGGAGAGAAGTTGCTGGGGGGGCACCTTTTAGAAGATGCTCTTTGGGGTGAAAACCCCCTTTTTTAGGGGGGGGAACATCACCTGGGGGCACAGTTTGGGGTAGTTTTCCTGCAGCACCTGGACGGGATGCCTGAAGAGATCGGGGACAGGCGGGAGCCAGCACTTGGCAGCTCCTGGCTGCATCCCCATATCCCGACTCTCTCCGCGGCGGGACCACCCAGCCCGAGGAGGAGGAGAACTGTGACGGCACCGGAGCGCAGCGGAGGGTTCTCTGATGTCTGCTCGCTGGCTGTGCTGCCCCTTGTCCCCTTCCTTTTGGGGTGCTGCAGCCATAACGCCACTGAGATGATGGGGGTGCTGCATGGGAAGGACCTTGCCCCCCAGTGCCATGGCGCTGTCCCCCTCCCCGTGCCATTGTCCCTGTCACCACCATACAGAGCCACACAGGACCGCAGGGTCCAGCCTCATCTCTTTATTACCCTTCCACAAGGGTTTCAGCACCCCATGGAGGGGTTTGAGCCCCCCCGGGGGCAGAGATGGGACCCCAGCCCTGGGCTAAGGAAGCACCCACGGGTCAGCACTGGGCAGGACACCCTCCTCTTCCTCTTTCTTCCAGGTAGACACACTGCTGATGGCTCCTGCTCCCAGCCAGCAAGCAAAGCCCTCGGCTGTCTCATGGGTCACCCGCATGATGCTAATGGGGTTTGTGGCACCAGCGATTGGAAGAACTTCCCCAGTTCTGGAGCCAGCATTGGCCCGGGTGAAGGCAGCTCGGGGCATGGACGGAGAGACAGACAAATGCCCATCTCCAGCACAAGAGGAGATGGGAAGCACATCCCAGTGCTTCAGGCACGATCTGCACACCCGCTCGGAGTCCCCCAGGACAGACAGACAGCAGTTTGGTCCCCCAAACAGAGCACGGCAGCTTGGTACCTCCCAGCCAAGCCTGGCCACAGTGCACAGACCCAGCATCCACAGCTCCAACCTTCCTCTTCTCCAGCAAAGTCCCTTCCGCTTTTCCTACGGATCCAGGGTTTGGAAGTCCCAGCAGGGACAGACGCTGCGATGCACCAGGATCAGTACAAAGGGTCTGCCTGGTGCTGCTGGTTGTAGAGCTGCAGCTTGATCTGGTCTCTGATCTGGCTGATGAGGATCTGAGCCAGCAGGATGCCCACCAGCTGCAGGTGAGGGAGAGGAAGAGGATGACAGGAGGATATCACCCCACTGCCCTACAGGCGGGAGACATTGCTCCTGGCAAGGACAACATCCCACCACCCCAAACCCTGCCTCCCCTGGGGCTGCAGTGTGACACATCATTAAGGTGACTCCCAAATGTCCCTCCTCCCCCCTGTTACCTGTGGGGCTGCCAGCCCCAGTGCAATGCCCCCCAGCAGGAAGAGGTTCCTGTTGATCCAGTTGACCAGGCTGTCGATGCAGCCATGGGTGTAGATGACAGCGCTGGCCTCCACGTAGCCCATGGCCTGTATGCCGTGTCCACACATGGTGTTGATGACAACCTGGGGATACAAATCACACCCGGCTGAACTGGGGGGTCCCTGACTGTTCTGGGAGCTCTGTCCCCATCCACAGGATGGAAGAGGAGTGGATTCCCCAGGAGGACACCATCCTCACCTCATCGTCATCCGGCAGGCAGCAGGAGAATGGGACGGAGCAGCGCTCCTGGCTGGGGTTGTCCATGGTGCAGTTGAAGTACATGTTCTGGGACCAGTCCTTGTAGGAGACACCCCCACAGCAGCTGAACTGTGATGGAGAAAGGACACGGGGCTTCACCACAACCCCAAAACCCCACAGAGAAGCCACTTGACATCCCCAGCCTCACACATTTCAGGCTGAGCCATGAGCTCCACACCACACACCTCCTTCTGCCCGAAGTCGATGAGGTTCTGCAGGTCCAGGTCATCCCGGTAGTGCATGATGGCACCATTGATGATCTCACTGACCTTCCCGCGTGCCTGCAACAGGGATATCAGTGATGCCATCACCTAACAGGACAGGCTTGGCGTCTCTCAGCCCCTAACCCCCCAGCAGTCACCTTATCGGAGAAGACAAAGCCCAGCACACCAGCCACCAGCTGCAGGAGGAAGACGATGGCCAAGCAGATGGAGAACTGCGGGTGAGAGGAGTGTGATGGCCAGGCACGACCACAGCAAAGTGGCCACAGTCCTGTGGGGTGGCTCAGGGGAGGTCCCCACGTGGCCATGGACTCACCGCCTGCAGCAGGACGATGTTCTCCCGCAAGGAGCCAATGCAGCCACAGAAGGCAATGAGGAAGGTGAGGACACCGACCACGATGAGGAGGATGGCGGGGTCCACCACCAGGCACGCCATGGTCGCCTCTGCCATGGGGAGCCATCACCACCGGCCCCCCAAAACCCCCACCAGAGCACGGGGGGCACTGAGGAGCCTCACCATGGGTGTTGGGGTCCCCCACGAGCCCCCAACCTCACCTGAATGCTTCAGCAGCCAGGCATAGACCCCCACGGCCACCATCACCATGGAGATCACCTGCAAAGCAAGACCATGGGTGAGCACTACGGGTCCCAGCTGCCATCCCCATGGAGTCGGGGCTGGAAGTGGGCCCTCACAGCAGGACCTGCTGCCTCAGTTTCCCCCTGTCACCCCCATACAGAGCTGGCTGGGGAGGGGACACAGAGCCCAACACAGGGATGTGGTTTGTCGGAAGCAAGAAGCTTCCTCAAAGATAGGATTTGAAACATGGAAACATCCCTCCAAAAAGTCCCCACCTCCAAAAAAACCCCAAAACAATAAAGATAACCATTAAAACATTAAAAAATACCCAAAAAATATTAACCCCCCCAAATGTATAAAAAAATCCCCCCCAAACACGGCAAACTGCTCATGGGGGCCCAAAGGTGCCCAAGGGACATGGTTTGGGTGTCTATGGCACCTAGTGGGTGACAGCCCCCCACCCCGGTGGCCCTCTTTTGGATGGGAGACACCCTCAAAAGGGCTGCAGCATCCCAAAGGGTGCAGAAAGCAACAGGTTTGGGGGTGTCTTCCGAGGGGCCACTCATGCGTGACAGCATGAGCATGGGGGACCCCAAGAGCCCTTCTGGGGTGGGGGGACCCAGTCGACCCCACCACAGCCCCAGTGATAAAGAGGGTCCTGGGACACGGGGTGTTCCATGGGGTGCAGTTATTGGGAAAACCTTAAGGGTGAGGGTCCGTGGTGAGCCCCCGAGATGGGGGGGGTCCGGTGACACCCCCTGGTATGGGGGGTCCCCGCTGTCACTCACCCAGAAGAGCAGGTTGAAGAAGAAGAGCACGAACTTCACTATGGGGCTCACGAAGGAGAAATCCTCGTCGGGGGGCACCGTGCCCCCCGCCTCCGGACTCTCCATGGCCGAGCCGAGAGCAGCCGAACCGAGCCGAGCCGAACGGAGCCGAATTAGGCCGAATGGGGCGTCAACCGAACCGAAGGGAGCCGAACGGAGCCGAACCGGGCCGAAGGGAGCCGAACGAAGCCGAATCAGTCACTGAGCCGACAGACTCCGCGGCGAGGAGCAGCACCAGGGCCCGCCTCTTCCCTCGTCCTCTGCGCTCATTGGTCCGCCCGACCCATCCTGCGTTCCCATTGGTTCTTCCCTCCGTCGCTCAGCCGCCGCCGGTCGCTCACACACAGACCCCCACCGCACCTGTTCGCGGGTTAAAGGGCCAGCGCACCTCCGCCTTAAAGGGCTAGCGCACCCTGTTTGTCCGTCGTTGCTGATTGACAGTTTGAATCCCTGCTGGCTGATCCCGCAGCCCCAGAACTGCCCGAATCGTGCTGTCCCTGCCCCAGGGACCCCCGTCCTGGCGGGATGGCTTTGGTGACAGCTCTCGGGGGGCTCACAAGGGGACAGTTGGGATGCAGGAGATCCTTCACTCGTGAAACGGATGGGGAGATTTGGGAGTTCCCTGAAAGGGTAGAGCCGAGCCTCTGATCCCAGATTTGCAGAAATCACCCTAAACCCAACAGGCCTGATGCTCTGTCCCCAGTGACCTCACAGATGTGGGGAATTTGGAGGCCAAAGCCTGGCACTTCCCCTCCCTGCTGCTACGATCTGTGAACTGAGTTTAAAATGGGAAGTTTTGATGGGTGTCTTCCCATTTCCCTTCATTTGGGGTGTCCACTGTGAGCCCCTCATTGCCCCATCCCGAGGCACTTGGGATGGGTCCTCTTTACCTGGGAGAGAGTCTCCTCACATTGTTATCTATTATCCTATTTATTATCCTATTGCTGTTATTCTTCTCCCCCAGGGTTCATTAGGGCTGGAAATCCCCAAGGAGCAGCTGCTGGTGCCAGCATAGCCCTTCTCAGAGGAAGGACAGAGCTTGGGGCAGAGGAACTGAAACCAAAACCCCTCTTCTTGCTCTTAGGGTCACCGAGGCCACCAGCGAGGGCACCCAACACATGTCACCGAGGAGCCACCCCATGGCCCCATCACCCCAGGAGGTGTTTGCTATGAATACTGCTGGAAGAACCCACCCATGGCCCCAGAATGCCATGACTGATGGCTGTGGGTCTCCAAAGAGCCACCTCGGGCAACCCATGAGGTCCTGGTGGGGCTGAACATGCCTCGGTTCTCACAGAAGTGGTTCTGCCGCTGTGCTGAAGATGAAGGTGTCCGTGTTGGCACAAGGAGGCACTGTCCTCCCATCAGATCTACCCATTCATCCATCAGAGCTGTACCTCCACACATGATATCTGTGTGCCCCTCATCAGATCTATGTGACTATCCATTGTATTTGTGCATCCACCCATCAGATCTCTGCGTCTATCCATCAGATCTAGATCTCTGTTCCCAAGGAACAAGGGATGGAACCAGAGGAAACGGCCTCAAGCTGCACCAGGGCAGGTTTAGATGGAGCTGAGGAACAATTCCTTGCCCAAAGGGTGCTCAGGCATTGGAACAGGTGCCCAGGGCAGTGCTGGAGTCACCGTCCCTGCAGTGTTCACACACCGTGGAGACGAGGCCTCAGTGCCATGGGTCAGTGTTGGCCTTGGCAGTGCTGGGGATGGTTGGACTGGATGAGCTTAAAGGGCTTTTCCAACCTGGTTGATTCCATGATTCCGTGTTTCTATGACTCTGTGTCCACCCATCAGATCCGTACATCCCTGTGCCCAGGAGGAAGGGAGCTGGGTGGCCGCGGGGCAGGGAGTGCCTGCACACACCTGTGTGCCTGTCCATGTGTGTGCCTGCACACGTGTGTGCCTGTCCATGTGTGTGCCTGTCCATGTGTGTGCCTGCACACGTGTGTGCCTGTCCATGCATGCGCCTGCACACACGTGTGTGCCTGTCCATGTGTGTGCCTCTCCATGTGTGTGCCTCTCCATGTGTGTGCCTGTCCATGCATGCGCCTGCGCCGTGTGTGTGCCCAGCACGGGCGCTGCTTCGCCGCTGAACGGACGGCTCTGTGCATCCCGCTTCGGGAGGGAGGGATCGGCCACCGGGGCGGGCTGCTGGGGCCGGGCCGGGCCCCACAGGGGACCCCGGGGGCCAAGAACGTACCGAGACAGAAACACCCCGCGCCCGCCACCGCGCAACGACGGGGGCGGGGCCAAAGCTGAGGGAGGCGTGGTCATGGGCGTGATCACCGATGGGATTGGCTGGGGCGGGGCCATGGGCGTGGCCATCCTGCGCCGTCGTCAGCGCGGGGGGTCGTGGGAGCGTGGGGACCCCCCCTCAACCGGGGACCCCCCCTCAACCGGGGCCCCCACCCTCCCTCCCAGCACCAGACCCCCCCATCTCCCCCCGGACCCCCAAGTCCCATCCCCACCCCCCGGGACCCCCACAGCTCTTCCCGACCCCAGCTCTCCCTTTCCCCATCCCTGCTCCCGGACCCCCACCCCCCATGGGGATTCCTATATCCCACTGGAATGTGGGATGCAGGGGTGCCCCAGTAAGGAGAGGTCACCCCCCGCTCCAGACCAATGGCTTTATTTGGGGACTGCCCCTGCACACCCCCCCCAGCACCCAGCACCCATCCTGCCCCCCCACCCAGGGTCCTTGTCCCCACAGATCCTATTGGAGGAGCCGGGGCCGCATCCTGCCCTGGGCGCACGGGTGCTGCTGGGGCTGGGGGGGCCTCAGGCGCTGGGACTTTTCATGTCACCCAGAGCCACCGGTGCTGCTCCTGCTCCTGCTCCTCCTCCTCCTGCTCCGCCCGCCCGCGATGGGGGTGACGGTGAGACGGGACCATGGGACCTCCATGTGCCACCCATGGGTGCCCCGGGGTCCCCACACAGAGCTGCTCCCACCTACGTCCCTGTCCTGTTTCTGTCCCCATCCCAATCGCTATTCCTAATCCCATCCTGTTCCCACCCTTGTTCCCATTCCCGTCCCTATCCATATACCCATCTCATTCCCATCCCAGACCACCCTCATCCCAATCTCATCCCCGTCCCAATCCCATCTCCATCGAATCCTCATCCCCATCCCATGCCCATCCCCATCCCGTCCCCGTCCCAATCCCATCCCATTCCCATCCCTATCCCAGGTCCGTCCCCATGCCAATCTCATCCCCATCCTGTCCCCATCCAAATCCCAGCCTGTTCCCATCCCCATCCCAATCTCAGCCATCCTAATCCCTTCCCCATCCCTGTCCCCATCTCAGCCTGTTCCCATCCCCATCCCAATCTCAGTCATCCTAATCCCTTCCCCATCCCTGTCCCCATCCCAGCCTGTTCCCATCCCCACCCCTATCCCGTTCCCATTCATATCACAGCCCATCCCCATCCCAATCTCATCCCCATCCAAATCCTGTCCCCATCTCTGTCCTCATCCCATCCCGTCCCAGTCCCCATTCCAATCCCATCGCTATCCCGACCCTGACCCCATTCCATTCTGTCCCCATCCCATCCCACCCCCATCCCCATCTCTCCCCCACCCCAGCTCCACCTTCCCCAAGCAGCCAGGATCAGACCTCCCCCCCTTCCCCCAATCCCACCCCCAACCAAACGGGATGTCCCCAGTGGACACCCCCCCCCCAGCACCCACCTCGCCTCCCGCAGCACCCGCAGCGGCAGCACAGCACCACCCCGACGGCCACCGCCGTGAAGGCGGCCACGAGGGCGCACACCACCGCGACCATGTCCGGCTCCGCGCTCCTGGGCCCCTCTGCGGAGCATCGCAGGCGCAGGATGGGACCCCTCAAAGTGCAGATCCCACCCATAGACTGCTCCGTGTGCTGGACCCCCCCCCCCCCCAGCACCAGCCCCACTCACCCGCCGCTGTGCGCTGCAGGACCAGGCTGCAGAGGAGCTGCGGGGGGGCAGCACCGGCCACGTAGCAGGAGTAATTCCCGAAGTCGGGATCGCTGAGGTTCCTCAGGAGCAGGGCCAGGCCGGCGCCCCCCGGCCCCCCGGCGCAGAAGGACACCCGGCCCCTAAAGCGGCTGTGGGGCTCCTCTGGTGGGATCCAGCCCGGCTCCGGCGGGAGCCAGCCCAGGCGGTGCCGGAGGACGGGAATGGGGTGGTGGGTGCCGTTGTGGTGGGTGCAGCTGAGGGTGACCCCCCGCAGGTGACCCCAGGGCTGGGTGCTGCAGGGCAGGCAGGCATCATTCCCGATGGATGCGGTGACGGTGACGGGGGGCTGGTCTGGGCGGGGGGAGGAACGCAGCGGGGTCACACATCCCATGATCCGGTCAGCCAGGAGCTCCGGGATGGGGATATGGGGCGGGATGGAGCCAGACACCCCATGGGATAGTGAGATAGAGGTGTCCCTGCCAGATCCCTGGAGCTGACACAGGATTGGAGGGACACAGTGGGGTCACCATGCTCCTGGGATGGGGATATAGCGATGGGATGGAGCCGGACACCCCACAGGATAGCACAACATGGGGGTCCCTGTTGGATCCTGGGTGCTGGCACAGGGTTGGAACAGGGGGAACATTGATGCTGCGTCCTGGCACAGGGTTGGGGGGACACAGTGGGGTCACCCATCCCATGCTCCAGTGCCACCAGGAGCCCAGGTATGAGGATATAGGGGTGGGATGGAGCTGGACACCCCATGGGATAGCAGGACACAGAGGAGCCTGGGTCCTGGCACCGCGCTGGGACAGGGGACCCATCAAACCCAGGTGCTGGCACACGGGGTGAGCACCGGCTCCTGCCAAGGCCGAGAGCCCGGGGATGCCAAGAGCCGCCCCGTGAGTCACCACCACGCCGGGAACGTCCCCCCCGCCTGCGGCCGCCTCGCCCCTGCCCCTGGGACTCCATCGTCCCCACATACGGGGTGCGGATGGGGGTCCCCAGGGAGCGGTGATGGGGGCGGGGCTCTGCCCTGGACCCCCCACCCCACTGCCCGGGGGTACCTGCAGCAGCCAGGGCCCAGAGCACCACGATGGGGACCAGCACCATTCTGCCGGCATCCGGACGCGCCACCTGAGAAGCAGAACGTGTCACCCGCATCAATGGGAAACATCCCGAAACCAGACCCCCATGGTGGAGGGGGGACCTGCCGGGGCGGGGCGGGCAGGGGCAGGGTACGGCTGGGGAGGTGCTTGTAGGGCAGGGTCTGGGGCAGCTATAGGGCAGGGTCTGGGGCAGCTATAGGGCAGGGTCTGGGGCAGCTATAGGGCAGGGTCTGGGGCAGCTATAGGGCAGGGGATGAGGTAGCTGCCGTCACCGCAGGGGGAGCGAGGGGGGGGGCACGCTCAGGACCCCTCCCGCCGCCGCCCCTCACCGTGGGGTCCGGACGCGCCCGCTCCTCGGCACCGCGCTGAGCCCCCGGAGCCGCCGCGGCGCCACCGCCCGGGCCCGCCCAGGCCCCGCCCCTTCGTGTGCAGGCCCCGCCCACAGCCAGCGCCCGGTCACGCCCCTCACCGTATAGGCCACGCCCATCACGGGGGCTCACGGCTCCGCCCACTGCTGCCCCACGGCTGAGGGGGGACACCTCCCGAGTGTGTCTGTGACGTAAGGGACACGTCACACGACATCACATCACGTCACATCACCTAATACAATTTAATTTATATGATATATGATATGATGATATGATATGATATATATGATATGATATGACATGATATGATATATGATATGATATGATATGATATGATATGATATGACATGATATGATATATGATATGATATGATATGATATGATATGATATGATATGATATGACATGACATGATATGATATTAGACTCTGACAGAATAAATACAACACATTAGAGCAGAGCAGAATAAATCACATCTCTGCTACAGAAAACCCCAAAATTCCCACTGGGAAAGCAAGGAGATACAGATACATGCAGGAACATATAGATACAAAGATACAAACGTGGTTATTTGCACCTTATATATATTCAATATTTAATGTATTAAACATTAACATATACTTATTTTTTAATCTATATAGCTGTCTGTATTTAATCTCTATAGATGCAACGAGAATGAAGTAAACATGCATGTATTACAAGTTATTAGGTACTTGCAGCTGGCGATGGAAGGGATACAACACTCCCAAAACCACACAGCACCAATCTGATTTATATTACATACAAAAGCAGAATACTTCGATTTGCATATTGAACACATAAAATGTTCCTATTTTCTGGTTATAAAATATGTAATATTTATATGACCTAAAATTAGATGAGAATAGGACAGAACAGAATAGTATCACAGCTGTCTACTACAAGTCAGTGCAAAATTACCCCAGGAAAGCAAGTGTGTTGCGTGTGTACATAGACATATAGATATAGTTATAGGTATAGATACATAGATAGAGATAGAGATAGAGATAGAGATAGAGATAGAGATAGAGATAGAGATATAGAGATAGAGATAGATAGAGATACAGGTAGAGAGATATAAAGAGATATAAAGATAGATGCAGATATAGACCTAGAGATATAGAATAAACATATATATTAGAAGTTATTAGATAATTCAAACTAGTGACATTAATTACAGAACTATACAGCAATAATCCATTGCATGGTGCATACAAAAAGTATAATATTGATATTTTTACACTGTATGCAAAATAACATATTGAGGATATGATATTATAATGTAAAATATGTAATATAATGTGATAGAATGCATACTACAACGAGATAGAATGTGTAATGGAATGAAATAGAATGTATACTATAACATAATGTAATATAATATAATATAACATAATATAATGGTGGAATTCAAATAGAATAGAGTAAAAAATAACAATATCACATCTGTACTACAAGTCACCACAAAATTAGCCCTAGGAAAGCGAGTGGATACATAGATACGTGTACATACAGAACCAAGAATAAAGCAATTATCAGTATATTATAAGCCACTGGATAATTGCAGCTGACGATGCAAGTGGATGTAACACCGCCAAAAATACACGATCATAATCTGTTGTGTGTTTCAGACAGAAATCAGAATCTTGGTCTTTTTATGCTGCATAGAACATATACAGTAGTTCTATTTTTATTGTATGGTGTAGAGTATATAGTATATATAGTATATAGTAGATATAGTACATAGTATATAGTATATATAGTATGTAGTATATAGTATATAGTATGTACTATATAGTATGTAGTATGTAGTATGTAGAGTATATAGAGTATATAGCACTAGCATATAGCATATAGCATATAGTATATAGCATTAGCATATAGCATATAGTATATAATATATAGTATTAGCATGTAGCATATAGTATATAGCATTAGCATATAGCATATAGTATATAGTATATAATATATAGTATTAGCATGTAGCATATAGCATATAGTATATAGTATATAATATATAGTAGTAGCATGTAGCATATAGCATATAGTATATAGTATATAATATATAGTAGTAGCATGTAGCATATAGCATAAAGTATATAGTATATAATATATAGTAGTAGCATGTAGCATATAGCATATAGTATATAATATATAGTATTAGCATGTAGCATGTAGCATATAGTATATAGTATATAATATATAGTATTAGCATGTAGCATATAGTATATAGTATATAATATATAGTATTAGCATGTAGCATATAGTATATAGTATATAATATATAGTATTAGCATGTAGCATGTAGCATATAGTATATAGTATATAATATATAGTATTAGCATGTAGCATATAGCATATAGTATATAGTATATAATATATAGTATTAGCATGTAGCATATAGCATATAGTATATAGCATTAGCATATAGTATATAGCATATAGTATATAGTATGTATTTACCCATCACTGCCAGGGATGGAGCGTTCACAACTTCCTCAGGTAACCTGTGCTGGTGCCTGGTGGGTTGATGGCCTGATAGAACCAGGAGAAGGAAGGAGCATGATTAGCATCACCGGATGTGACCTGTGATGTTATACAGCAACGATCGCGAGGGGAAGGAAATCAAAGGGGTTTTCCCCCCTGACTCCTCTCCATCGGGTGCTCCCGGCGGCCCACACGCTGGTTTTGGCACCAGGCTCATTGCCAAAGAGTGGGATGCGGGATAAGGTCAGACCAAGGATCTGGGGGAGACAACCTGAGTAACAACAGATGGTTTCACTGCCCACTGCTGGGAAGGGAGATGCTCATTTCTCTGACGGCTGCCCACCTCCCGTGTGGAGCTGCAAGGAGGTGTTTGGGAGCAGAATGGTCTTCTTGTGGAGATGAACCGCGATGGTTCTCCCAGTGGAAAACTGATGATCCTCATTCTTTACTATGGAGCAGTGCCCAGAGAAGCTGTGGCTGCCCCATCCCTGGCAGTGCTCAAGGCCAGGTTGGACACAGGGGCTTGGAGCAAGCTGCTCTAGTGGAAGGTGTCCCTGCCCATGGCAGGGGTTGGAACTGGAGGAGCTTTAAGGTCCCTTCAACCCAAACCAGTCTGGGATTCCATGATTCTATGTTCATTTCCACCTGAAGTTGAGGTTACACCGTGGTTGCCATCAAAAGTTGTCCACATCAGTCAATGAAGACCATCATAGTCTACCAGTTGGTGAAAGCAGTGACCATATCATCAAGGTAACCATCATACAGGTGGTTGAGGTTTGGGGCTCACAGGTCCAAGTGCCAACTCGCAGTTGAGTTTTAAGCAGTCCATTCAGGAAAGCCATTGTGCTGGGGATGATGAGGGATGCAGGAGATGTGCCAAATTCCGATGGCTTCACCCATCTCTGTCCATCTTTACTTTAGAAACGGGATCCATTGAGTGATGGGGTGCAAACCATGGTCCTAATCCCAAACCTTCCATTTATTGGGAGTCTATGTTATAAATACATGCCATGAGGACCACAAGGATCTACCACCCCTCAGGTTGTCCTAAGGCGGGCACGGAGCCACCTGACCATTGTGCCATTGGAGATGGGGAGGGTGAGCGTGTTCCTTTGGAGACCAACACCAATGCTTTCAAGGTCCTGCGGAGAAGGGATCTGCTTGATGGTTCCACCTGGATCCATGATCCATACCCTAGACTTGCACCATCAGACCAAGCCATCATGTCCTGGGTGTCCTCTGACCCATCATGGTGTGCTGTGAGCATCAGCATCTCCTGGATTGTGCTGGGCTGTGGAATTCCCTGGCGAGCAGAAGAATCCCCCGTATTTCAACGATGGAGAACAGGGTCCATACCTTAAGGGAGCTCATTCCCACAATCCCATTGGCATCCTCATTCCATGAGTCCTCTATGCAGGCTGAAGAGGTCCATGTAGAGGACCCAATAGAGGTTGGGTCATGGCTTGATGGAGACCCCCTTCCCTTTCGGATGGGCTGGGATGCGGTTACACCTTTCTCCAGACCCAACCAGAGGAGTCCATTCCCTTAAAGGCCACCTGGATGTGTTTCCAGTGGGAATTGTTGGGATTTGATCAGGACTTGCCACCCAAGAACTGCTCTGGGATTTGATATATTCTTCATTAATATATTTATATAATGTAATAACTGGGATGGATCCCAAAGTTTATGGATGCAGGAAGCTGCTTGACCGGCCAGTCCCAACCCCTCTTCCTGCAGGAAACCCCATAAATGGCTCCATTTTGGGTCTCGTTCCTTCCTATTAAGGTCTTTTTGTGCCAGATCACTTGGTTTTGACAACGGGGCACTTCCCACCGGAGTTGGAATTTGGGGCTGGATCAGCCCCACATCCATGTTTGGAGCCGGAATGTGGGACTGGAGGCCCCTCAGTCCTGGGAAAGGGGGATCTGGCTCCCCGTGTGTCCCCAGTGGGACGCTGGGGCCTGGATTTGCTCTTTCCCATCATCTGGCTGGACACATTGATGGGAACGAGTCGAATCCAGACCCCAAGATCCCACGGGATGGTGAAGGGCCGGTGACTCCGGTGCTGTGTCCAGTATGGAAGCACCACATGGACCCACCATGAGGGGTTTGCTGGGGAGGGGGACATAAGGGAGGCAGGAAAATCAGCATCAATCCCAATGTGGGGCTTCTGCTCACTCCATATCCCTGGAGTCAAAGCCTCATCCCTTGGGACAAACCAGAGCCAAAGCCTGGGGTCGCTGCAGCAGCTCCTTCACCCCAAGGGGACCCGGCCTGGACCTACAAGCACAATCCCACCTTCTTCCCTGGGATCACATCCCTGCAGATCCTGTTATTCCCTCCCAGTTTTGAGTGGGATGAGGGCTCTGGGGAGCAGATCTCTCAGGTCAACCCCGTCCCTAAAGCAGGGAGAGAAGCCCCTGTGGGGCTGAGGTGGCCCTATGGGGCTGGGGGGCTCATGGGAGGCCACTGCAGGCGATCCCAGGGGCTGGGAACAGAGTTGGGAAGGAGGCCAGGATCACCCTGGGCTGAGCTGTTGGGAACAGTGGGAATGGTGGGGGCACAATGGGCCAGGCTGGGATGGGGGGCTGGGGGTGGTAGGACTCCGGTGGAATGAGGTGACAGGGAGTGTGGGACCCCAGTGGGATGGGGTGACGGGATTGGGATGGGTGATGGGACCCTGGGGGGGGGGGAGCAACAGAACTAGGGGGTAGTGGGGCCCCAATGGGATGGGATGATGGGACTGAGGGGTGTCGGGGTGATGGGACTGGGAAGGGGGCAGTGGGACCCTGGTGGAACCCCCTTGGGCCTGGGGGAGGCATTGGGATGGGTGACAGGAGTGGGCATTGGGGACCTGGGGAGAGGGGGTAACAGGACTGGGTGTCAGCTGTGGCATTCCAGTGGGATGGGGAGATGGGACTGCAGGGGGGCACTGGGATGTGGTGATTGGACAGTGAGGGGGATGTGGGACCCCAATGGGATGGGGAGATGGGACTGGGGGGTGTGTGTGTATGTGATGGGACCCTGGTTGCATGGAGTAACGGGACCGGGGGAAGGTGGGACTCCAATGGGATGGGATGATGGGAGCGGGGGCAATGGGGTCCCGGTTGCCCATGGTGACAGGGCTGGGGGGTGCGGTGGGATAGAGGCACAGGACTGGGGTATATAGGGCCCTTGTGGGAGGCAGTGACGGGACTGGGGGGGTCGGTGGTACCCCAGCAGAGCCCCATGGGACGGGTTGATGGGACTGGGGGGGGGTGGGACCCCCCCATCCCGGTCTATGTGTACCGGGGTGCGCGGGCCCATAGCACCGGGCCCGGTCCGGAGCGGGGGGGGCACAGCTTCGGTAGCGGGCCCTGAGCCCCCCGGTGCCGGCACCGCCGGTTGGGGGGTGCCCGCCGGCTTCTTCCGCGTGTGGCCGCGCCCGCCCGGACCGCTTTGAGCAACGCACCCGCGGGACCCGGCGGGACCGGTGCGGGCGGAGCCGGTGGTTAACGGCGAGGGCCGGGATGCACGGCCCCGGGTCTGATCGTACCGGTACCGGTACCGATACCGAGCGGGGCCGGGAGTAAAGCGGCAAGAACAGGCGGGAGGAAGCGGAACGGATCGCAGCGGAACGGAAGGAAGCGGCCGCGTGTTTCCGGGGGGAGAGGGGCGGGGAGGCCGCTGTGCGCGGGTGCACGGGCCCGGCCCGGTACCGGAGCGCGGGGCCCGGACATGGCGGCGGGCGGCGGGCGGCGCTGAGGGGACGCGGCCGCGGCCATGGAGGGCGGCGGGAAGCCGGGGCTGCAGGTCGTGTACCAGGCCGTGCAGGCGCTCTACCACGACCCCGACCCCAGCGGCAAGGAGCGGGCGAGCTGCTGGCTGGGGGAGCTCCAGCGATCGGTGAGGCCCGGCGGGGACCCGGGGATCCCCGCGCTCCAGCCCCGCTTCAGTGCTCCGGGGGGGGGGGGTTATGGGGGTAACGCGGCTTTGGGGATACCTCCCCCCTCCCCCTCCTCCTGGACCCGCCTGTGATCGGGGTTTGCTTCCCAACAACGGGAATGACGGGATGAGGGGGTTGGGATGAGCCCTCGCTGTGCCTGGGGGGAGGGAATGGTGCCCGGAGGGGCCTGGGGGGCAATGCGGGTTTATCCTGAGGGTATCCCGCTGTTTGGGGGGAGGGAGATGGGGGGCATCGCCTGCCTGTCCCAGAGGCTTTGGGGAAGTCAGTGATGGGTCCAAAGCCCATTCCTGCTCCCTGGAGTCTCTGTGTGATGCACAATGAGCTCCTTCACCCCAAACCTCCCCCTGAAGAGCCTAAACCTGGGAGTTAATGTGTCAGTGATGGATCCAGAGCCCCATTCCTGCTCCCTGGAGTCTCTGTGTGATGCACAATGAGCTCCTTCCCCCCAAACCTCCCCCTGAAAAGCCTAAACCTGGGAGCCGTGTTCTGTTTCCTCCCATCATCCTGGTGCAAGCGGATTTGCTCCCTTTAGGTTGTCACCTGGAGGTGGCTTCGCTTCTCCTCTCCAAAGCCATCGCTCCTCCTGCAGCATCGCTCCCCATTCCCATTGTGTTCCCACCCAGGTGCAGTTTTCCCCCTCTGCTCTTCCCCACAAACCCTTTTCCTCCCTATTCTCCCCGCTGGGCCCTTTATCCTATGGGATATTTCCCCTCCGTGCTTCCCACACACACTTCCTGGAGCCCCCTCATCTCCATCTGCTCCCCATGGGCTGCTGGGTCTTCTTTTACACAAACTCCTGGTTTTCCCCCTTTTTCCTCCCTGCGTTGCTCCTGTTCCACCTGAGTTTGCAGCAGGGTTTGTTTCTGCAGATGGAAACCCATCGCTTGTGTGCGTGTGTGGATTTAAGCGGCTGCTTCCCAGGTTTTTATCCTCTTGGGAAGGGGCTTTGCCATTGGGAAAGCACTTGGGGAGAGTTTGGGTTTCTGTGGAGGGGCTCAGTGGCGGGTCCATACCTATGGTGGTTCTTTGGTGGATCTGAGCACTGCTGGATGTGGTTATCCCCATCTATATATTATAAAGATACAGATGTATACATTATAAATGATACAGATCTCATTTGGGTTAAAAAAGAGGGAATTTACTATTTCAGAGCTACTTCTTGTTCCAGAAACCACCCAAATCTGTGCTTGCAGGAGTGAGCGCTCTGTTTGCTGCCGGAGGGCACCCGGAGCACCCTAAGGACTCTGACCTTAGAGCACAAGGGGAGGTATTGACTCTGCAGCTCATGGTTTGGGTTGGAAGGGACCTTAAAGCTCCTCCAGCTCCAACCCCTGCCATGCACAGGGACACCTTCCACTGGAGCAGGTTGCTCCAAGCCCCTGTGTCCAACCTGGCCTTGAGCACTGCCAGGGATGGGGCAGCCACAGCTTCTCTGGGCACCCTGTGCCAGCGCCTCAGCACCCTCACAGGGAAGAGCTCATCTCAATCCACGCACGCTGGGTACACACTGAGTACAAAGTGTCCCACCAGGAGCAGAGCTGGGAGTGCTGAGGACTCTTAACCCCCTGAGCACCCCTGAGGTCAGGATGTCTCTGTCTGTGGCAAGGGTTGGGGTTGGTTTTGCTCTGTTGTGGTTTCTTTGGCTCTTCCCGTGTCATCCAGGTTGGTTTTAATGTAAACCGTGGGTGCCCTGGAAACCAAAGGGATCCCTTTGCTTTTCAGAGGGGAATAGCACTCCTCAAGAGAAATGCCTTCAGGGATCTCTTCCCTGCTTGGGCTGACTCTGTTGTATGTACCAGGGTGGTTTACGCTCAAGCAGTGACTTAGTTTGGCTCCAGATTAACAGCATTTCTGCTTCTCAGTTTCAGTTGTGCTTATTTGGCCTGATCCTTCCAGGATTAGGATGAATCCCAGTGATTTCCCAGCCTTTTGGGTGCTCTGGGGCATCACCTCATTTCATCCATCACCTCTTCACTGAGTGTATTCCAACTTCCAGGAGCACTTTGATAGCATTAACATCCAGACAGATAACACATGGGACCTGCTCAAGGCCAGAAGAGAAGAGGTGACACTGTGAGCACTGTAGTGACCTACTGAAGCGGCTTGAGGTGGTAATTGTGGGCCTATGGGGGTGGCACCAGCGGTTTTAACCCCGTGGTAGGTGGGAGCTGTGGGGTACAAGGACCCCTTGACTGTGGTAGAACATCCCTTGGGGTCTTACTGATGGGTATGGGGGTGGAATTATGGTGAAGCTGCATCTCAGCAGCATCACCCTGCAGGTCTGGGGTTGTCTGCTCATGGAATTCCGCACTGGTTGGGTTGGAAGGGACCTGAAAGCTGTGGCAGGACATCTGGAAGTCCGTTTGGGCACATCCAGAGGCAGCGCGGGTCTCACAGCATCATTTGCTGAGCTGCTCATACCAAAACCAATGGGTAGAAAAGGCTGTGGCAGAGACAGTGATGTGTCTTCTGGCCTGGCGTTGGAGAAGACACATTTCCTGACCGCCCGGGTGGCCTCCTGTGCTAACCTGGCTGATGTGGTGGATGGGGAGAGCAATGGATGTCCTTTTCCTTGACGTTTAACACGGCTTCCAATGCATTGTCCTACAGTAACCAGAGAGCTGGACCCGGTGGTTGGGCTCAAACAGCAGTGGTCATCGACCTGAAGTCCAGCTGGTGGCCAGTTAAGTGACTTTCCTCTGGGGTCCGTAGTAGCGTGGATGCTGGATAATAGGACAGACCCACCCCAGCAAGTTCATGGATGGTGCTGTGTTGGAGGAGCAGTTGATGTTCTGGAGGCAGGGCTGCTTGCAAGGGACCTTGGTTGGGTGGAGAAACAGGGCCCTCAACCAGTTCATCAAAGGCCAGCTCAGTCCTTTCTACTGGGTATGAAATCCTCATGCATCAGCCACATGGAAATCGATGTGGTTTGGGATTTAGGAGACCAGGTTGGCTCTGTGCTGCATTAGGGTGGATAAAGCCTGGCACAAAGACCAGGGTGAGGACATCTCCATCCTCAAAGACCTTCACAACTGCCCTGGATGGGCTTGACTGAAGTTGCTTCTGCTTTGAGCAGAGACCTCCAGGCTGCTGCTTCCCACCTGATTCTGTGGGTTCAGTTTCTCTGCTGCCTTCTCAAAGTCTTCCTGGCTACAGCATAGATCCTCCATGGTGAAGCTCGCCTATGGAAGCAGTTGAATACTCCCAGGAAGAGGATTTGGGGGGAATAGAAGGAAAAGCAGCCTCCGCGAGAAGGCTTTACCCAAAGCTCCACCACAAACCTTTCCTTTTCAGCTGGAAGCTCTTGATTCTGACAGCACCTACGACTCACACTTCATCTTCGTGCTGGTTTGCTGTCCATCTCTTCGTCTGGTGTTGGATAGGCCCATTCTTCCCTTTCTATTTGGAAAAGGAAGGACATTCCAGGGCTCTTTGCTGGAATCTGTGACCAATCCCAGCTTCGTGGTGCCGCCACATCTCCAGCACACAAGCTGCCGTCTGTATTCCCCTATGAGAGCCCCAGGCCTGGCTGTCAGGCTCTCCACTGGAAGATGCCACCTCGAGCGGCCCTCTCAAGGCATCTTCAGAGTCTCGTTGAGCAGAAGACTTGTCTTGGAAGGCTCCTCCTCTGCCTAAAGCTGGAGCTCAGTGCAGTGATGTCCATTAGAACCGACCTTCAAAAGCCTCTGTGAGACCTTAGGGGAGGCTGCTCAATAGCGGAAGGGTTTGCAGCTGCCTTGGCTTGGGAATCGTGACCTTGGGCACCTTGGAGATGCTGCTTGGCCAAGGAATGGACACAGAGAGCTCTTTGTTGGAAGAGTAACGCTTTGGGTGCGCTTCTCAAGTGGGAACCCTCCTGTTTTCACAGCTCAAACGAGCTTTGGTCTGAAAGTGGTCCATAACATTTGGGGCTGCCTTTGGCTGCAGCTTCCATAAAGCTGGAAGATTTGTTCTGTAAGGAACGCTTCCACCACCTGGGATTGAATGGACTGGATGCTCCTTTTCCCAAGTTGGTTTCTCCAGGAAGACTTATGTGTCATGGAAGGGACTGGAGCTGAGGCGCTGGCACAGGGTGCCCAGAGAAGCTGTGGCTGCCCCATCCCTGGCAGTGTTGAAGGCCAGGTTGGACACAGGGGCTTGGAGCAACCTGCTCTAGTGGAAGGTGTCCCTGCCCATGGCAGGGGTTGGAACTGGAGGAGCTTTAAGGTCCCTTCAACCCGAACCATTCCATGGTTCTATGATCTTTCCAGCTTCATTTCCAGCCCTCTCCAGGGCTGAGGCTCTTTGCACCAAGGTTCTTCCATCAAGTCTGTGTTTGTGTAAGAGCTTGGAGGAGCTCTGAAGAGCAGCCTTGACACTGGGGGCACGTGGCTGCTGTTGTGGACAAGGTTTGGGATGGTGGGAGGCTGGAATCCTTGCAGAGAAGTGATGGAGCTGCAGGAAGCGGACACTAAAAAGCTGAAACCACGTTAGTTCTTTGGTCCGATGTTCTCCGTTACCATTTCTGGACCTCTACCACCACAAGTCCTCTCTGAATGATCGATCCTCATCAACCCATCTGGTAAAGGTGAAGTGAAAGCTGCTCTTTCTGTGGGGATCGTTGGTCTTTGGGCAGAGAAGGTCCCTGGGGCCCTTGTTTCCATCTTGGTCACTTCTTGTTACGGGTGCATCAATCCCCAGCTCCCATTTCACCCACTGCTAAACGTCAAGCTGCAGATGTTCCACCCTTCACTGTGGGGGTTTGGGCTTTATCTGCCTCTGGAAGCTGAGTGCTGGGCAGAGCTCTTTGGGTGATGGTCTTCAGAGCTCAATGACAAGGCCTTGAGCTGTCTCCTTGCCTTAGTGCCTTCTTTTATTGCTCAATTCTTGCATGCGAAGTCAGGTTTGAGCCCCAGTGTGGAGCAGGATCAATGGCAAAACCGAATCTTACACTTGTGAGCGAGACTGTGTGCACATAGATCCCATGGGACTGGAGGAAGGTGAGCGTGAAGCCCATGGACTCATCCATAGAGGTGGGAACAGCAGCTCCTTCCTCCATGAAAGCTTCACTGCGTCTCTTCGGGATCACTTTTGCTTCTGACTGAAGAACAGCCTTGAGTTTAGGTAAAAATCCTTTTGTAAAGTAGTAGTAGCATCATATCTGAGCTGTTTGTAACAGGGTCGGTGTTGACCCTCAAGTACAGCAGTCTGCGGATGAGCACCTTTACTCTGGAAGGGTCCCTGTGGTAGGATGCTGAAGGTGTTGGGCCCCCAAACTGAGCTGTAACAAGGCTGCTTTAGTTTGAACCAACAGCTGATAAGGTCCTGGTGAGTGTCACCCTCTGTGGGTAGGGAAGGGGACGTTGTCACCAGGCTGCTCGGTTCATCTTCATGGAGCTCTGGAAATCCATCTGTTCATGTGGGAAACAAGGAACAAGCTTTTACTTCCAGTCTTCCAAGACAAGCTGGATTGTAGGCTTGCGGAACAGACTCTTCCACCCCATAATATCATATCTTCTCAGTAGGAAGGTGAGTATCACCCGCAAGACTTGAGGTGAAGATCCTCCTCACACAACCCGATGGCCGCAGGACATCATCTTCCAATGGAGGATGCTCTTAACTCTCTTTTGCTGGTGATCTATTGGTCAGCACTAGAATCTTGGCTCATTCTTTATCCGACATCCTGGAAACACTTTGTGGTCACCTGCCCAGAGAGAGATGCCACAAATAACATGAAACCTCGTGGGGATTTGGCTGCTCTGTGGTCACTGGTGAGATGTGTTCGGTGGTTGATGCCTGCAGTCAAAGACCAAGAGTTTATTGACTACCTGATGTATCTTTAGGGTGTTTCTTACCTGTTCTGCTGCCATAAATGTCTCTTCTTGCTGAATACGTCTTCATTTTTCATTAGTTTCCCTATGTATTCCCTATATTTTCCCTAAATATTGATTGTCAGTCCAGGGAGTCATCGCCGGAGCTGTCTAAAGGTGCATAAGCCAACACATGAGCCATGTAAATGGAATGGTTTGGGTTGGAAGGGACCTTAAAGCTAAACTGGTAATAACTGGAGTTACTGGAGAAAGCTCGTTTAACAGCCCCTGGGCACAGAGGCAGCTGGAAAAGAAGGATCGAAGCCTGGTAGGAGGGAAGGAGCATGTCGGGAAGGAGGCAGCTCTGAAGGATGCTCTCCTTGACCATTGTGGGCTTCAAAGCTTGGTGAGCACCTATTGAAAGTAGGGACAGGCCAAGGGGAATGGCTTTAACCTGAGAGAGGGGAGACTGAGATGAGCTCTTAGGCAGAAGCTCTTCCCTGTGAGGGTGCTGAGGCGCTGGCACAGGGTGCCCAGAGAAGCTGTGGCTGCCCCATCCCTGGCAGTGCTCAAGGCCAGGTTGGACACAGGGACTTGGAGCAAGCTGGTCTAGTGGAAGGTGTCCCTGCCTGTGGCAGGGGTTGGAGCTGGAGGAGCTTAAAGGTCCCTTCTAATAGTGATGATAGTGATAGCAAACACAGTCTGGTAAGTGTTGGACATGGTCACCATGTTCCTTCTGGGTGCCCATGGCTTGTGCGTAGCATCTTTGGGGTGCAGGTCCCCAAAGGATGTGGCCGAGGCGCTCAGTGTTGGTCTCACACATGGTGTAGATTGGTTATTTCAAGCTCAACTGCAGATTTCAAGTGTTGTGGAGAAATAAAACCTGAGGTTTTAAGGAAAAGCCGAATGATGTTTCCAGAGCTGGAATGTTGCTGATGTTTGGGAAAGGAAGACTGGATCATCTGAGTCCTCTGAAGCATTCCTCAACAGGAGACCCTTAATCCAAGTGTTTCTTCCCAAGCCACGCCGATGTGCTCCGGCAGTGGTGGGGTTTGGTGACAATTGATGACCCAGCCAAGCTTTCCTGCCTTCATTTTCATACCAAACCCTATGGAGTAAGTGCTTCAGAGGTCTGAACAGTGCTTGTGCTGGGATGTTGATCCCACCCTGGTGAGGGGAGGCTGGCGCGGGCTGTGCCTATGGGTCCTGTGGCTCACCCAGTGCTCTCCCTGTAGCTTCTGGTGCCTTCAGGCTCACACAGGCCTGGCAGACGCTGATCTCCCTCACTGCTGGCCCTCCTCCAAGCTCTTTGGCACATCCATCATGTGCAACAGCATCTCCAGTCCCAGCCTGTGCTCTTGGACAGGGCTGGTGGCTTCAGTTCTGCAATTACATGCTATTAGTGTGACCTGAAGAGGTTTTTATCCCATCCTTTCCCCATTTCTCCCTTGCTGGGCTCTTTCTGCTTCTATTGCTGTGTAATAGGCTCAAGAATTGTCCACCTTAGCCCAAAACCATCTCTACCGTGCTCTTCACTACAAGGGTGGGCATCAGATCACTCTCTAATGTGCTCTCCTGAAGGGCTTGTGGTAACTGAGGCCATGAGCATCAGCACTGGTGCTGGGAGCTCCTTCAGCTCCTTGGGTGGGTGTCCCAGCCCCAGCACCTTCATTAACCAGCTCTGTCACTTGAGGTGTGATGGCAACACGAACGGACTCTCCTGGTGAGAATCAGGGTGGGATTTTGGGGGAGAGGATCCATTCCCATCATCATTCCCAAAGGGAATTTGGGTTTCACTCGCTGACTGTGCTTCCTGCAGGTCCACGCTTGGGAGATCTCTGACCAGCTGCTGCAGATCCATCAGGATGTGGAATCCTGCTACTTCGCGGCGCAGACCATGAAGATGAAGATCCAAACTTCCTTCTATGAACTCCCCACGGATTCCCATGCTTCCCTACGGGACTCACTGCTGTCCCACATCCAGAACTTGAAAGACCTGTCACCGGTCATCGTAACCCAGGTGGGTGCTGAGCAGAGGGGTGGAAGAAGCTGCTCTGAATGTCCATGACACAGCGAGGGCTGGTCCTAACTTCCCACTGGGAGCAGGCTGGTACCAGGCTGGTGTCACAGCCCTGCCAGAGCCATCCCAGTGGGGAGCTTGGAGGAGGAAGAATTGATGCTGATGGTGGCCACCTCCAGCTCTTGTCATTTTGACTTATACTGAGGCAAACCCCTTGGTTGCTTTCTCTCCAGCATGGACAGCCAGGAATGTTGATGCCTGCAGCCACCTCCATTGTGTCTCCCAGTACAGAATTCCTTCATTATTCAGTGCCTTTGGTTAAATCAATCCTATATCCTCCTCTTTGCTGTTTGGAGAGGCTGAGAGGAGGAACAGCTCTTCCTGGTCTGTCCCTTGTGCTCTGCAATGCAGACAGACCATTGATCTGCCCAGCAGCGCCCTGGGTATCCAGGAGGATTTCTCCCAAGGTGCTGGCATGTCCTTGCAAATGCCTTCGTTCTCATTATCCATAAATTCCTATGGCACAGGGGTGTCTGACACTGCACAGAGTGGGGCAGAGTTGCCTGTTCAACCCTTAAATAGCTCCATCAAATAACATCACCCCACTGGGGCTATGAGTGTTCCACAGGGATCATACACACTGCATGGATAATGTGGATGAATATCCCATGCTGAGCACTGCTCTGATGGTCACAGAACCCTTTCTCTTGAGCTGTTGGGCAGATTGTATCAGTCCCCATACTTAATGTACTGCTTTATTTATAGAATCGTGGAGTCATGGAATGGTTTGGGTTGGAAAGGGCCTTAAGATCATCCCGTTCCAACCTCCTGCCACGGTCAGGGACACCTTCCATAGAGCAGCTTGCTCCAAGCCCCTGTGTCCAACCTGGCCTTGAGCACTGCCAGGGATGGGGCAGCCACAGCTTCTCTGGGCACCCTGTGCCAGCGCCTCAGCACCCTCCCAGGGAAGAACTTGTGCCTAAGATGTAACCTGAATCTGCCCTGTTTCAGTTTGAACCCATTTCCCTCTTGTCCTTCCAGCTTGCTTTAGCAATAGCAGACCTTGCCCTGCAGATGGCCTCTTGGAAGGGCTGCGTACAAACACTGGTGGAAAAGTGAGTAAATCTTTATATCATTAAGCTCTTAAATCGATCCTTGAGTAAAGGTGGAGGGGGTGGAGCTGCATGGTCCAAAAAGGCCCTAGCAGCAAAGAGCCTGTGATATGGAAGCTTTTCTTCCCCAGAATCATGGAATGGTTTGGGTTGGAAGGGACCTTAAAGCTTCTCCAGCTCCAACCCCCTGCCATGAGCAGGGACACCTTCCACTAGAGCAGGATGCTCCAAGCCCCTGTGTCCAACCTGGCCTTGAGCGCTTGTTTGTCACCTGCCCTCAGAGCCCATCCTCCCTCCCCGTTGCTCCAGGTACAGCAATGATGTCACATCCCTCCCCTTCCTGCTGGAGATCCTCACGGTGCTGCCGGAGGAGGTGCACAGCCGGTCCCTGCGCATCGGAGCCAACCGCCGCACCGAGATCATAGAGGACCTGGCCTATTACTCCAGCACGGTCGTCTCTCTGCTGGTAAGGAGACCACAGAGTGACCAGGCACTGGTCAGCTGCTGGGGAGCTTCATCCGGCTTCTTGGAATCATAGGAACAGCTGAGTTGGAAAAGATCTTCCAGATCATCAAGTCCAACTGTTCCCCAGCACTGCCAAGGCCACCACTAACCCATGGCACTGAGGGCCTCGTCTACATGGTTTTTGTAGATGAGGCTCCATCATTCTTCTCCCCCTCCACATCACTGGTCCAGGCTATTCCAGGTTGTATGTGTGAAACAAAATGGTTTGATATATTTCAGTTCCAAGCAGATCAAAATCTGAGTCAGGTTCTTGTCAGCACTGGTTTGACAACAGAGCCAATTCTGGGAACTCCACTGTCCCATCCTCTCAACCAGGCTGTCCCTGTGAGTGCTGCGTTGATTTAATTGGTGGTACCAAGGATGGACGCTTCTCTTCCAGCATTCTGTGCTGTAAGTTCAGGAAATGCTCTTCAGTCTCCTAGATTTTAGGTCCAGTCGTTGGCTAAGCTGGGATTCCTGTGCAGGCTGTGCTAGTTTTGGGTTGTTTGAGGGCTAAGCAAGAAGTTACTTCGGCCCATTATGGGTGTGTGTATGTACGTTTCTAGGGCATCATCTCGAGATCTACACATCTTGTGTCTTGATATATCACAGAACCCCAGACTGGTTTGTGTCGAAGGGACCTTAAAGCTCCTCCAGTCCCAACCCCTGCCACGGGCAGGGACACCTTCCACTAGAGCAGGATGCTCCAAGCCCCTGTGTCCAACCTGGCCTTGAACACTGCCAGGGATGGGGCAGCCACAGCTTCTCTGGGCACCCTGTGCCAGCGCCTCAGCACCCTCACAGGGAACAGCTTCTGCCTAAGAGCTCATCTCAGTCTCCCCTCTGGCAGGTTAAAGCCATTCCCCTTATCCTGTCCCTACAGGCCCTCTTCCAAAGCCTGTCTCCAGGTTTCTTATAGCTCCTTGGCCTTCTTGAACTTCGCGTCTCTTAGAAGCAAGGCATTCAGATACTTAAACCCTGGGTTTTCTCTCTCTTCTCCCTTTCAAACCTCAGAACATGCCCAGTTTCTGACCATGCTGTGCTAAGCTGAGGTTGTGCATGTGCTGCAGGTCACACTTGCTGTTTGCCAAACAGGGACACTGTAGCCGAATCTCCTGGTGGTTCTCCAAAGGTTTCCCCATTCAGGGACCATTCCTGCTCTCAATGAGCAAGATTGTTGTGAACCCCAAAAGAAAGCAAGTCTGGGGAGCAGAGAATAAGCATTGAGATGAATCTCTTCATGGACTGAAAAGAAATGCTCCTTGCCAGGGAAACTTCTCATGTTCTTCAGCATTCTTTGAGCTCCATAAAAGAGCAGCCAACCCTGTCTCAGGCTCCAAATGGAGCATGTGCCATAGTCCCTAGAGCTTCCCATCAATGTCTACCCTTTCCTGCTGCTTATCCAAACAAGGAAAGGTGACATGCCCTCAGCAGCGTGTCACAAGCCTGTGATTCCACTGAGCTACTTGTGAATGTCACCAGGCTCCAGATGGGCTCAGGGTTTGGGGTGTTTCATTGCAGCATCTCAGCCGCAGCCACTCCTCTGCTCTGCAGCCCCATCTTCCTGTGCTTGGCTGCCCTGCACTTGTGGGTCTGTGTTCACCCCTTTTTCTTCCAGCCACATTCCTACCCTCCTGGTCAGTGTTCCTCGAGTTGTAGCTGTTGCAGGTAGAAGGAGCCATGGTCTTGAGGATCACAGAATCCCAGCCTGGTTTGTGTTGGAAGGGACCTGAAAGCTCCTCCAGTCCCAACCCCTGCCACAGGCAGGGACACCTTCCATAGAGCAGCTTGCTCCAAGCCCCTGTGTCCAACCTGGCCTTGAACACTGCCAGGGATGGGGCAGCCACAGCTTCTCTGGGCACCCTGTGCCAGCGCCTCAGCACCCTCCCAGGGAAGAGCTTCTGCCTAAGAGCTCATCTCAGTCTCCCCTCTGGGAGGTTAAAGCCATTCCCCTTGTCCTGTCCCTACAGACCCTTGTCCAAAGCCCCTCTCCAGGTTTCCTGCAGCCCCTTTAGGCACTGGAGCTGCTCTAAGCTCTCCCCTTCAGGAGCCTTCTCTTCTCCAGGCTGCCCCAGCCCAGCTCTCTCAGCCTGGCTCCAGAGCAGAGCTGCTCCAGCCCTCGCAGCATCTCCATGGCCTCCTCTGGCCGTGCTTTCAGTAAAGACATTTTTCCCCATATCCAGTCTCCACTTCCCTTGGCACAACTTGGGACCATTTCCTCTCGTCCTCCACAAGCAGTCACCCAGTTGAGCTGTTCCCTCTGCTCCATGGCAGCTCAGACCTTCTCGAGGAGACTCTTCTCCCTGTATTTTCCCCAGCAGACCTCCATGCCATGGCCAGCACAGCCATTGGGGGAGCTCAGTTCCTGAAACCCTTTCCACCTTCCTGCAATCCCTGTGCCATCCCTCCCGCTGTCCTGCCATCCCTCCCAGCAGCCTCCAGCCCTTCCCTAGGACATGTGGGAGAAGCCTGGCTATCACATCAATGAGGCAGGCAGTGTCCCCTTGCTCTGGCTGCTCCCAGCCTCACCAGCACGATGGGAGGGTCACCAAGGGACATAGTGCTGTCATAAGAGTTTCTGTTCTGATTTCCTCTGCTTCTACCCGGAGCTTTCATAGTGAATCCCGAAATTGATTCTTCTCCATAGGATTTAAATGCTAAATTCCCTTCCTTGGGTGACAAAAAGGGGGTTTACGAAGGGATACTCTGGTGAAGGGCATCATTCTGCCTTCAGGCTCGAAGTGTCAAGCGAGGAGGATCTTGTGGTCAGGATGCTTGGCCAATCCAGGCTCTCTTCTGGGAGAAAGGGGATCTGGGATCCTTCTCCAGGTCCTGCCTGTCCACCTCTTCTTCCTTGCCCTCAGCCGGGCAAGGAAAGGTTCCTTTCAGGAGTGATGGTTCACAGGTCTTCAAGGTGGCCTTTGGGGTGAACCTGACCCTCATGACCCATCTTCTCTTTGGCAATGGTTGTTTTATGATGAGGAATGTAAAGTGAGATGGGATTGAGTTTAGGGGCTTATCATGTAGGAAACTCATTTGTGTCCATGCTCCCCTGGTCTGAGACAGGATCCTGTAGGAAAATGGGGATGAGTGAAAACACTCAAAGTGCTTTTCTTGCCTCCACATGGCTCCAACACTGCTGCTTGAGAGAACACTCATAGAATCCCAAACTGGTTTGGGTTGAAGGGACCTTAAAGCTCATCCAGACTCACCCCTTGCCATGGGCAGGGACACCTTCCACTGGAGCAGGATGCTCCAAGCCCCTGTGTCCAACCTGGCCTTGAACACTGCCACGGATGGGACAGCCAAATCCTTCTCCTTAGGGATGCTCCATCTGTCCTCTTCCCAGCCTGTGTTTGTGCTTGGGATTGCCCCAGCTCACGCTGTGTATGCTCTTGGAGGGTCTCTCCTGACTGTGCCAGGCTCTCTTTGTCTTGCCAGCTTCACGGAGGAGTTCTTCATGCTGATTGTGGACACACCAGGATGGCTTTCCAAGAAGTAGGTACTATTTTCCTTGTGGAATTACATGTTGGGTTCCTAACTGGCTCTTCCTTGTCCTGCTGTAGATGACGTGTGTGGAGAAAGCAGGCAATGACGAGAAGATGCTCATCAAGATCTTCAGGTGCCTGGGGAGCTGGTTCAACCTGGGTGTCCTGGACAGCACCTTCATGGCAAACAGCAAGCTGCTGTCACTCCTCTTCGAGGTGCTGGTGAGTATTCCTCTTGGCAATGAGGGTTTGGTGGGCTTCGAGGACCAGGAGGTGTGGAAGGTGAGTTTCATCCCTCCTGCCTCGAGTAGGAGCCCACTGCTTGCTTCTTTACCTCCATCAGCTCCACAGGGCAGGTTGTCCTGCTCTGCTAGCAGGCAGGGAAGGGTAAGCTCCCAAGGGAGAAAGCAAAAGTACCCTTAGGAGTTTGCCTGTGTGATTGGGCCTTAGTGCAGGGATTTGATGTGGAGACAAAGCTGATGGACCAAAAGTATTGGCAGAGCTTTTACAGAACATCCTGTGTGCGTCTGGCTGGTTGTGTGGAAGGAAGAGGCTCTGCAGCTGCTTTGGTTTTACTCTTTCCTGCCCTTCTTCTGGATTGATCCAGGGAATAGGAGCCCAGGGCTGAGAACCATTCCCTGTTCTTGGAAAGACTGTGACATCTCTCCTGAGCAGATGCCCTTGCCTGGTTTTACTCAGCCACCCAGCTCAGCAGCCCCTATGAGATCTTTCCATGCTGCCTTGGGAATCTTGCAGCCCAGAAAGCCAACCGTATCCTGGGCTGCATCAAAAGGAGCGTGACCAGCAGGTCGAGGGAGGTGATCCTGCCCCTCTGCTCTGCTCTGTGAGACCTCACTTGGAGTATTGTGTGCAGTTCTGGTGTTCTCAACATCAAAAGGACGTGGAACTGTTGGAACAAGTGCAGAGGAGGCCACGAGGATGATCAGGGGACTGGAGCACCTCCTGTATGAAGATAGGCTGAGAAAATTGGGGCTGTTCAGCCTGGAGAAGAGAAGGCTGCGTGGAGACCTCATAGCAGCCTTCCAGTATCTGAAGGGGGCCTATAGGGATGCTGGGGAGGGACTCTTCATTAGGGACTGTGGTGATAGGACAAGGGATAACGGGTTCAAACTTAAACGGGGGAAGTTTAGATTGGATATGAGGAAGAAATTCTTTACTGTGAGGGTGGTGAGGCCCTGGAATGGGTTGCCCAGGGAAGTTGTGAATGCTCCATCACTGGCAGTGTTCAAGGCTGGGTTGGACAGAGCCTTGGGTGCCATGGTTTAGTGTGAGGTGTCCCTGCCCATGGCAGGGGGTTGGAACTGGATGATGTTAAGGTCCTTTCCAACCCTGACTGTTCTATGATTCTATTCTATGATCTTGGCTTTTCCTGTGGAGCTGGATGGACACGAGCGGCTGGGGACAGCAGAGGTCACTGCTGCCTGCAGTGTGTTGGGCTGAGGCAGAGCTGCTGGGGAGAGGGAGGTGTTGGGCTGCAGGAGCCTTCCTGCTGTGCTGCCATCAGTGATCCTTCCACATCCATGAACTCGTTACTGCACTCAGCAGCAGAGAGTACCAGAAAGAAGGCTTCTATTCAAAGGCTTCCATTTAATCATGGAATCCCAGCCTGGTTTGGGTTGGAAGGGACTTTAAAGCTCATCCATCTCCAACCCCTGCCATGGGCAGGGACACCTTCCACTAGAGCAGGTTGCTCCAAGCCCCTGTGTCCAGCCTGGCCTTGAACACTGCAGGGAGGGGGCAGCCACAGCTTCTCTGGGCACCCTGTGCCAGCGCCTCAGCACCCTCACAGGGAAGAGCTTCTGCCTAAGAGCTCATCTCAGTCTCCCCTCTGGCAGGTTAAAGCCATTCCCCTTGTCCTAACCCTACAGGCCCTTGTCCAAAGCCCCTCTCCAGGTTTCCTGCAGCCCCTCTCCAGGTTTCCTGCAGCCCCTTTAGGCACTGGAGCTGCTCTAAGGTCTCCCCTTCAGGAGCCTTCTCTTCTCCAGGCTGCCCCAGCCCAGCTCTCTCAGCCTGGCTCCAGAGCAGAGCTGCTCCAGCCCTCGCAGCATCTCCATGGCCTCCTCTGCACTCGCTCCAACAGCTCCACGTCCCTCTTGTGCTGCTGCTCCAGAGCTGGATTCAGTTGCCTGCCTCTGGATCCCATCCCTTCCCTCCAGCATGACCCCCCTACAGCTCAGTGTCATCAGCAAACTCACTGAGGGCACTCGATCCTGCAGTCCATGTCACCAACAAATATGTTGACCTGAATCAGTCCCAACTGAACCCCTGAGGAACAGCACTTGTGTTTTCTTTCCTTCTGAACTTCCATGGATTTCAGATGGGGTTTTCCCCTCCCTCAAGGAAGACTCAGTGGGATGCGGTCAGTTTGGACCTCAAGTGTCCAGGCTGGTGAAGCAGCACAGGCTTTGCAGGGCTGGTGGGATTGAGTTGAACCTCTACAATGGGTTTTGGGCACAAGAAGAACAAAGCACTGTGTTTCCGTCACCATCTCGCTCCAGAGCACGATCACTGGGCTCTTCTCCTTCCTTCCTTGCAGCAACAAGACAAGACATCATCAAACCTCCACGAAGCCGCTTCGGACTGCGTGTGCTCAGCCCTCTACGCCATCGAGAATGTGGAGACCAACCTGGCCCTGGCCCTGCAGCTCTTCCAGGGGGTCCTCACCCTGGAGAGTGCCTATCACATGGCTGTAGCACGGGAGGACCTGGACAAGTGAGTGAGCTTCCAGCCTGGGAAGGGAGGACAAGCACTGGCATTAACTGTGCCGGCACCTGCGTGCAGTTGGGGTTGGTTTCCGTGCAGCACTCTGATGTTTGCAATGCAAATGAGTGTCTGTGGAGCAAAGACAAGTGAGCAGATGACTTCCTTGGCCTTGGTGCAGTGGTCTGTGCTCCAGGCATGAGGCTGGGCTCGGGTTTGGACTGTCAGCGGCTCTGGATGTGGTGCTGGTGTTCCTTGGGGAGGATGAAGTGCAAGGGAAGTGTCCTGAGCTGCAGATGATGCTTTACCAGCCTTAAAATAGAATTTAGAAGGGACCTTTGCTCCAGATATCCATACCCAGCTCAGTTATTCCCACTGGATGTGCCACTGGATCAAGAGCTCCTCATTCTTGTCTTAGGAGAAACAGAAGCCTTCATGCTTTGATGGAGCACATTGACACAAGTGCTCTTCACATGTCGGCAGCTCCAAAGTGTTGCTGCTGTGATGGGAACCCCCCTGACCTGCAGCCCCAGTTGATTCCAGGCCAGTTTGTGCCACAGCTTCTCTGGGCACCCTGTGCCAGGGCCTCAGCACCCTCCCAGGGAAGAACTTGTGCCTAAGAGCTCATCTCAGTCTCCCCTCTGTCAGCTTAAAGCCATTCCCCTTTGTCTCCATTACCATCTCCGAGCAGAGTAGGCTCATGGATCATCTCAAACTCAGGCACTGAACTGTTTCTATCAGAAGAGCAGCTCTGGTGTCACCCAGTGCTTGGGCATTGGGACATCCTGGGTGTACTTTGAAAGCGGGTCTGTACCTTCACCTTCTGAACCGTGGCACCTTCGTGGGGCTGCCTTAGACCCAAGCTGCTCACGTGTCCCTCGGCCCCCCCATGCTGTGGATTTGGAGAAGTCTTCTCAGCTGCAGTGGGTGATGTGAGGATTTCATAACGGCTCCTGATTGGAACTGGGTGTTTTCACCTAACCGGGGGGGGGCAAAGCCAAGTTCCCCTTCTTGTTTCCCAGCTGCTGACTGAAAGCTGAAGCAGAACTTGGTGTTTCTTGGCCTGAGCTGAAGCTCGGGAGCGTGTCACCTGCACAGCCCCGACCTCTCCATGCTGGGCTGTGTCATCCCGCATCCATCCCTCTCACTTGCTGCTTTTCCTCCCCAGGGTGCTCAACTACTGCCGTGTGTTCACCGAGCTCTGCGAGACCTTCCTGGATAAGATAGTGTGCACCCCAGGCCAAGGGCTGGGGGACCTGAGGACACTGGAGCTGCTGCTCATCTGTGCGGGTCACCCGCAGTACGAGGTGAGTCAGGGTTCCTCTCCTCACCGCCTCTCACTGCTCCAGGGTCGAGTCAGCAGGAAGGAAACTTCCCTCTTGTATGGCCACGTTCTTGGGAGGGTTCAGTTCCTGTGAGCTGCCGGCTTTGGAGCCCCAGCTCTGGATTGTGAGGCAGGAATCCAGCTCTGCTTTGCTTTCCCAGCCTCTGCATGTGTGGGGCTGTGAGCACAGCGCCGAAACCCTCCCTGATGTTCTCTGCACGTGTGCAGGTGAAGTTCTGTGGGGGTTGCAGTGTGGCTCAGGGGAACTTTGCTCTCTGAGGAAGTGAAAAGATGTTGTGCATCAGAGCTCCCCAAATACCCTGCGTTAAGTACAGAGCTTTATGTGTAAGAGGAGCTCCTTAAACCCTCAATTTATTCTTCCAAAGCTTTGCTAAATCCCAGTAGCTGATCCCTGGATGATTTCATGGGATGGTTTGTGTTTGAAAGGACCTTAAAGCTCATCCAGTTCCACCCCCTGCCACAGGCAGGGACACCTTCCACTAGAGCAGGGTGCTCCAAGCCCCTGTGTCCAACCTGGCCTTGAACACTGCCAGGGATGGGGCAGCCACAGCTTCTCTGAGCACCCTGTGCCAGTGCCTCAGCACCCTCACAGGGAAGAGCTTCTGCCTAAGAGCTCATCTCAGTCTCCCCTCTGGCAGGTTAAAGCCATTCCCCTTGTCCTGTCCCTCCAGGCCCTTGTCCAAAGCCCCTCTCCAGGTTTCCTGGGGCCCCTTTAGGCACTGGAAGACTTCAGCAGATGGAGGTTGTGGAGGGGCTCAGTCCAATGTGGGGAACAGAAGGGTGCCAACTGGAGTTTTTGGGATGTTCTTCCTTCCTTCCATACTCAAGGTTCCACTGGGGGAGGGATGCAGCCCCTCAAGTGATGAATGGGAGATGGGTCGGGACTGAGCTGATGCCTTATCCAGAACAGGCTTTGGAGCAACATCCCCTTCCAGCCTGAGCTGCTCTCTTGGAGATGTTTGCTCCTGTGTGGGGTTGCCATCTTCCTCATGTTATGAGCTCAGCCCCATGGTGGCCATCAGGCCGTTAGATGCAGGGCCATGGATGCTGAGGATCAGCTCTAGGTGGTGAAATCCCTCCACCAAGGTGGCTCTGGTGAGGAGAGCAAAATGCCCTGGAGCTCATTGGGTCAGGCTGAGCGTTAAACACCTGCTGATGGATGAGCAGAGACAGCAGAAGGGCACAAATCCTGTCAGGATCAGGCAGACCAAACCTCCTCCTGGCAGAGTTAATGACGTGAAGGGAAGCGATGGCAGGAAGAGATGTTTCTTCTGCTCCAGTGTTAGGTTTGCAGAGGAGCTTCATTGCCCACAGGCTTTCAGGTGCACTCTGCCTGTTTCAGATCCCTTTTGGAGCTGCTCCTCTTGGTGAAGCACTGATGGGAGCTGGTGGTGTTCCAGATGCAGAGAGGGTTGAGGGAGCATCAGCAGGGCAAAGAGGAGAGAGAATTGTGTTGGTAACAATGGTTTTCTCCCCAAATAGGTGGTAGAAATTTCCTTTAACTTCTGGTACAGACTTGGGGAGCACCTCTACAAGACGGACGATGCCGTCATCCACAGCATCTTCAAAGCCTACATCCAGCGCCTTCTCCATGCCCTGGCCAGACACTGCCAGCTTGACTCAGACCACGTAAGGCCGCTTTGGTTTTCCTTCCCTCTGGAAGCAGCTGGGATGGAGGGATGTGCGCATCCTTCACTGCTGACCCTCCATAGCTGGAGGGTTCCGGAGTGACTGCAGAGAGGGACAGTTGGGAGTGATGAGAACTGTTGTGTTAAAGCTCTTCTCATGAAGGCTTGTCCTACAGAGCTACCTGGTGTCTGATTCCTGCAGGATGACTCTCTCCCTCCCTCCCCCAGGTTGTTCCTGCATCATTCCCTGCTCCGGGGTGTTTTAGTTGGGATAAAGCTTGCATAGCTCACAGCTCTTCCTCCTTGTTGGGTGCTTTATCCTCCTTCCATCTCCTTATCCCCTTGATTCCCATCCCTTCATCTATGTGTTGGAGCAGGAATACACAGTGTGTGTGCGTGGGTCTCCTTCAAATCCCCTTCAGTAGCTTGATCCAGGGAGAAGAGGGCAGGAATGATGGATCTTCTCTGAAATGGAATTGCTCACCTTGTCCTGGTTGTGATTGAGTGAGAACCTGGATTCCTCCGAGCTTCTCACCCGGTTCCTCATCCCTTTAGGAAGGTGTCCCAGAGGAGACAGATGACTTTGGGGAGTTCCGGATGCGGGTCTCGGACCTGGTCAAAGACCTCATCTTCTTGGTGGGCTCAGTGGAGTGCTTTGCTCAGGTGGGTTTGCAGGAGCATCACGAAGCACTTTGGGATGAGGAGGTCACACGCATCTCACGCACAAGGAAGTGAAGTAGGTGGGGGGGAGAGTTCCAGGAGGAGCAGGAGGTCCCACATCACATGGGGAAAGCTCCTGTGGTCCCAACATTCCAGGGTTGTGTGTGGAATTGTGCAGGTCCACACCTGGAGCCTGGTGTTGCAGGTGTATGGGAGGAGGTGAGGAGCACGTGGTGCTCTCACAGGGTGGGATTCACAACCACATATCCCTGAGATGTGTTTGTAGCCTCTTCTGTGACCAATCCTCTCCCTCGCAGCTCTATGCCACGCTGAAGGATGGGAATCCCCCCTGGGAGGTGACGGAAGCTGTCCTCTTCATCATGGCTTCCATAGCCAAGAGCGTTGACCAGTGAGTGTTGACCACACTGCTCGTGTCTGTAGGGGCTGTGGGGTCAGGAGCTGCCTCCAAGGGAGTTTTGTAGGGACACCACTAATATGGAATCGTAGCATGGCTCTTTCTTGGAGGTCTCAGCTTCCTGGCCAGGAGTATGGGTCCAGGATGGAGCTGGGACTGTGTGAAGCAGTTGGGCCTTCTTGAGGTCTCTTCTGCCTGCACTGGGGACTTGAATAATGGAATCATGGAATGGTTTTGGTTGGAAGGGAACCTAAAGATCATTGAGTCCAACCTCCAGGGACACCTTCCACTAGAGCAGGTTGCTCCAAGCCCCTGTGTCCAACCTGGCCCTGAACACTGCCAGGGATGAGGCAGCCACAGCTTCTCTGGGCACCCTGTGCCAGCGCCTCAGCACCCTCCCAGGGAAGAGCTTCTGCCTAAGAGCTCATCTCAGTCTCCCCTCTGGCAGGTTAAAGCCATTCCCTTGTCCTGTCCCTCCAGGCCCTTGTCCAAAGCCCCTCTCCAGGTTTCCTACAGCCCCTTTAGGCACTGGAAAGGTCTAAGGTCTCCCAGGAGGCTTATCCCCAACGCACATCAACACCCACCCCACCACAGTGTTTGCACAGCTGGTTCCAAGCAACCCGGCGGTCAGACAGACCATGTTCATTACAACACCTTCCCCATGGAGCTGATCCATGGAGCTCACCTTGGCTGCCTCTTCCCCTGCCCAGGGAGAACAACCCAACGCTGGTGGAGGTGCTGGAGGGGGTGGTTCGCCTCCCTGAGACGGTGCACACGGCCGTGCGCTACACCAGCATCGAGCTGGTGGGCGAGATGAGCGAGGTGGTGGACAGAAACCCTCAGTTCCTGGGTGAGTCTCCTCCTGCCCCCCCACCCCACCCCCTGCCCCGTGGCCAGGCAGGGGCTCCGGGCTCCATCCTCACCTTCCTCGCTCCGCAGATCCCGTGCTGGGGTACCTGATGAAGGGGCTGTGTGACAGGAGGTTGGCTTCAGCGGCGGCCAAGGCCATCCACAACATCTGCTCCGTGTGCCGGGACCACATGGCTCAGCACTTCAATGGGCTGCTGGAGATCGCCCGTTCCCTCGACTCCTTCACGCTCTCCCCAGAGGCTGCTGTGGGGCTCCTCAAGGGTGAGTACACCAAGGGGGGGGTATTTTGGGGGTCAAGCCTGTTTTCACAGAGGTTTTCTTCAGTGAGAGCGGCTCAGTTTGTCCTGAGGCATCCCATGTGTCCCCTTCAGTCTTCTCTTGGTTAGGAGGTAGAAAAGGCACTTCCTGGGCTTATCATCTATCTCCATCGCTGCTCTGAACTTGAAATGTGAGAGGAAAACGCTCTGAAATCATAGAATCCTGGAATGGTTTGGGTTGAGGGACCTTAAAGCTCATCCAGTCCCAACCCCTGCCATGGCAGGGACACCTTCCACTAGAGCAGCTTGCTCCAAGCCCCTGTGTCCAACCTGGCCTTGAACACTGCCAGGGATGGGGCAGCCACAGCTTCTCTGGGCACCCTGTGCCAGCGCCTCAGCACCCTCCCAGGGAAGAGCTTCTGCCTAAGAGCTCATCTCAGTCTCCCCCTGGCAGGTTAAAGCCATTCCCCTTGGCCTGTCAAGGATCATTCCCGTTCTTCCATATTCCAGCATCCCTTCCTTCTTCTCACCCTTCAGAGGTAGTTTGCTGTCTGGTTCAACCCAAGAACAGGCTGCACAGAAGCATTTTCCAGTCTCAGGAAGCTTCTTCTCTAGAGCTGTTTTGGGAACCTCCCTCATGCTGTGTTTCCCCAACCACATTCCCAAACTGCATTCCTGCTTCTTGAGCCTGTCTCCTCCTGCCTTGCAGGGACAGCCTTGGTCCTGGCCAGGCTCCCCTTGGAGAAGATAGCAGAATGCCTCAGTGAACTCTGTGCCGTACAAGTGATGGCGCTCAAGAAGGTACGTCTTGGTTGGAGCTACCTTGACCTGCTCCTTATCCATCACTGGTTTGGGTGGGATGGATGGAGACCATCAAGCTGCTGCGGTTCCATCTTTGCCTGGTAGCTTGATCTGCTGCAGCAGTTGTGTGTCCTCAAAGCCGGAGGTGTATGAGGAGACCAGAACTGAGACCAAACTTGTTCCTAAGTCTCTCCTGGATGAGTACTATGCAGCTAGAAGAGCATGGGATGGGTTAAATGAGAAGAAAATGGTCCCTAGAAGTCAGTTTAGGTGCTAGAAGCCAAAAAGCCTTCCGGAAGCCACCTTGAGGGCAGTTGGCAGCTCTTCCCCTGCATCTCCAGGATGGAGAACATGGGAATTTGACTCCCCTGTTGCACGCGTGGTCCCAGAAGGTCACATTCCGCCTGTCACCAAAACATGGTGGCCCTTAGTGACCCTTCCATGCAGATCCACCATAACAGAGTAGAAATCTCAGGTAATGGCAAGGAAGAAGGAGGGAAGCCTCAAGAGAAGGGACGTGTCCATCCTGTGTCTTTCAGGGTGACCTGGAGCTGCACAGGAGAGGTTCCTGAGAGCTTCTGCCTGCTCCTAGCAGCTCCCAGGCTTCCCTTCCACCTTGGTTCTTCTCCATTCTCCTTCAGAGATCCCTTTGAGTAGGTTCTGAATGGGGAGGAGGCAAAAAGAAGCCACTCTGAGCTTTCAGAGTAACCTCATGCATGTGGCTGAGGCCAGGAGCTGCCTGAGCAAGGTCTGAGGAGCTGTCTGCTCTGCTCTGGTCCAGAGGAGATGCGAAGGTGCTGCTGGTGCCAGGCAGTGTTTATGCAGTCTTCATTTGGAGTGGGGCTCGCCAAAGTCCCCAAATCCCATCGTTTTCCCTTGTTTTCCAGCTGCTCTCTCAGGAGCCAAGCAATGGCCTCTCCTCAGACCCTACTGTGCCCCTGGATCGACTCGCTGTCATATTTAGGTAAGGAACAGGGGGCTGTGAGTCCAATGTGACCATCTCAGGGCTTAAACCCAGTTAGTGGTGGCTCATTTCCCTCTGCACCCAAAAAGAATGGGGTTCTTCTTCTTAATGGGCTTCTTTCCCATGTTCAAGGTTCTCCAGCCCCTCTAAGGCAGTTTTTGGTCCCTTTCCAGCAGCTTTGGTGGGTGCTTGGGGCTCCAAACCCACCTTTTGGCCACCGAACCCATGTGTTTAATAAAGATAACACGCAACCTTCACTCCTTTCCACAGACACACCAACCCCATTGTAGAAAATGGACAGATCCATCCGTGCCAAAAAGTCATTCAGGAAGTAAGTGCCTGTGGGGATGGATTTGGGGAAGGAATTTCTGCAGGGGGATGGATGGAAGTCTCCAACATCACCTCTGCATTGGGGAGAGGAGCTGCTGATGGATCCCCTTCCCTCTTAGAAGCAGGGATTTGGTCTTCCAACCCTACCTGGCCCTGGGAATGTCCCAGATGCTTTATGGTCCCTGCTTATGTCAGGTTTGGAGCAGTGGAGGTGTTGAGCTCCTTTGAGCTGCTGGTGGAGCTTCTTCCCTCCTGGAAATGGGGATTGGGGCAGGATTTGGGTCTTCAAACCCCACCTGGCTCTGGGAATGTCCCAGATGCTTTAACATCCTTCTCTTGTGAGGTTTGAGGTTTGGAGCACTGGAGGTGTTAACCTACTCTTGAGGTTGTTACTCCTCCATAAAGCTGATTTATGCGTCCTGGCACAGAGGTGCCCCTTGGTTTTGCGACACGAGTGGCATCTACCTGAGGGTACAGGGATGAGGGTGATGTGATGGGGATACCCCATGTACCAGGTTGAGCTTTAACCGCTCTCCCATGTCTCCACCCCCAGATCTGGCCCGTGCTGTCGGAGACCCTGAACAAGCACAGTGCCGATAACCGCATCGTGGAGCGGTGCTGCCGCTGCCTGCGCTTTGCCGTGCGCTGCGTGGGCAAAGGCTCTGCTGCCCTGCTGCAGCCCCTCGTCACCCAGGTACGGACACCACCTCCTCAGCACCTCCCTGGGTTTGGGTTCGCATCCAGAAACCTCTTAGAACGGCAGAATCCCAGACTGGTTTGTGTTGGGAGGGAGCTTAAAGCTCCTCCAGTCCCAACCCCCTGCCATGGCAGGGACACCTTCCACTAGAGCAGCTTGCTCCAAGCCCCTGTGTCCAACCTGGCCTTGAACACTGCCAGGGATGGGGCAGCCACAGCTTCTCTGGGCACCCTGTGCCAGCGCCTCAGCACCCTCACAGGGAAGAGCTTCTGCCTTATCTCCAACCTGAACTTCCCCTGTTTCACTTTGAACCCATCACCCCTGTCCTGTCACTACAGTCCCTGATGAAGAGCCCCTCTCCAGCATCCTTGTAGCCCCCTTCAGACACTGGAAGCTGGTCTGAGGTCTCCACACAGCTTCTCTTCTCCAGGCTCAACAGCCCCAATGTTCTCAGCCTGTCTCCATACGGGAGCTGCTCCAGCCCCTGATCATCCTCATGGCCTCCTCTGGACTTGTTCCAACAGCTCCATGTCCTCCTTACGCTGAGGACACCAGAACTGCACACAGTGCTGCACGTGGGGTCTCACCAGAGCAGAGGGGCAGGATCTCTTCCCTCAACCTGCTGCTCATACTCCTTTTGATGCAGCCCAGCACATAGGGGGTTCTGAGCCCCAAGTATTGGCCACATCTCAAGTGTGTCCAGGTCCCTCTGGATCCCATCTCTTCCCTCCACCGTGTTGACCACACCACACAGCTTGGTGTCATCACAAACTCACTGAGGGTGCTCGATCCCACTGCCCATGTCACAACAAAGATGTTGAACAGGGTTAGTCCAACACCAACCCCTTAGGGTCATCAGTCGTTACCAGTCTCTAGTTGGTCACACAGTGATGCATGGACAGGCTGTGGTAGATGCTGGTGGTCTTGGGAAGCTCCTACATAAATCCTTGAGGAGCAGAGCAAGCCTTTAAGCTGCAGCGAAGAGCTGAGCTCTGCCTGATGGATGCTGTGTAGGCTGGAGCCCTGCAGGTGTAGCTGTGATTTGAAAGGTATGTGTGAAACTCCACATGGTGAGGCTCCTTGAAGAGGTGACTTCAGCCCAACATTGGGTGTCCTCTTGGTGCTTCTATGGGGCTAAGGAAGGGTGAAAAGCAAGGAGAAGCTGTGTTGGCTTTGGGAGCTGCAGAATGGAGATGCTCTGACGGACAAGATGAGTACTTCAGACCATCCTATGGGGCTGGGGGAAAGGTCTTTCAAGCTGCGATGTTGTCTTGATGCTCAACAAGAGCTGGATTTTCTCAAGGGAGATGGTGGGAACGCCATGGAGATCCTGGTTGGGGTGCTGGGAGGTAACCAGACGACTTCATCCTCCCATGGCTCACCATGGGGTGTCTGCTGTGTCTCCCCACAGATGGTGAATGTCTACAGGGCCCACCAGCACTCCTGTTTCCTCTACCTGGGCAGCATCTTGGTGGACGAGTACGGCATGGAGGAGGGCTGCAGGCAGGGGCTGCTCGACATGCTGCAGGTGTGTTCCCACCTCAACCACCCAATGGGCAGGGTGGAGGAGATCCTTAAGACCACTGAGTCCAACCATTAACCCAGCACTGTCCAGCCCACCACTCAACCATGTCCCCGGGTGCCACATCTCGTCTCTTAAACCCCTCCAGGGATGGTGACCCCACCACTGCCCTGGGCAGCCTCTTCCAATGCTGGACAGTCCTTTGGGTAAAGGAATTCCTAATATCCAATGTAAACGGTGGCTGTTGGGAGAACCCAAGGCCTGACCGACTCTGGTGCGGTCCATGCTGGACATGTCCCTGTGGAAATCAGAGCAGTTTGATGTGTAATGCCCACTAATGGACTCCCCACAACCCTTGTCCTAGGCGCTGTGCATCCCCACCTTCCAACTCCTAGAGCAACCCAACGGCCTTCAGAACCACCCCGACACTGTGGATGACCTCTTTCGACTGGCAGCCAGGTAACCACGTTCTGCTGCACCGGGACACCCCAACCCTATCTCTTTGGTCCCCAAGCACCCATGGGACCAAGCATAGAGTGGGAGAAGGTCCTGCCTTCTCCTGAGGATAGGCAGGGTGGTGGTGACTGTGTGTGCTCTGCCTGGCCAGGTTTATCCAGCGCAGCCCTGTCACCTTGCTACGGAGCCAAGTGATGATCCCCATCCTGCAATGGGCCATTGCTGCCACCACCTTGGATCACCGGGATGCCAACTGCAGTGTCATGAAGTTCCTACGGGATCTCATCCACACCGGGGTGGCCAATGATGTGAGTTGTGTTCCTCAGTGGGGAACGTCTTCCTCCATGGAGCTGGGATGCCATCCTCATCATCCTTTGTCACTGTGGTTACCCATCCACACTGGGGTGGCCAATGATGTGAGTTGTGTTCCTCAGTGGGGAACGTCTTCCTCCATGGAGCTGGGATGCCATCCTCATCATCCTTTGCCACTGTGGTCCCCCGTGAGGGTTGTCCCACTGCTGTAGCCAAGCAACCAAGCAAGGAGCACCATGTCCCCATCCCCAGGCTCTTCTCACCCCCTTTCTCCTTCCTCCTGCAGCACGAGGAAGACTTTGAAGTGCGAAAGGAGCTCATCAACCAGGTGATGAACCAACTGGGCCAGCAGCTCGTCAACCAGCTCCTGCACACGTGCTGCTTCTGCCTCCCGCCCTACACCCTGCCCGACGTCGCCGAGGTGCTCTGGGAGATCATGCAGATCGACCGGCCGGTGAGGAGACAGCACGGGGAGGTGGTGATGGGCATGAACGAATCCCAAGACTTCCCCAAACCGGGATGCAGGAGCTGGATGTGGCTCCACAGCCCGAGTTTCGTCCTTCTGCTTCCCGCAGACCTTCTGTCGCTGGCTGGAGAACTCACTGAAGGGTCTACCAAAGGAAACGACGGGAGGAGCCATCCAGGTCACACACAAACAGCTCACGGACTTCCACAAGCAGGTCACGAGGTGAGAGTCATGGGATGGGTTGGGTTGGAAGGGACTTCAAAGCTCATCCAGTTCCAACCCCCTGCCATGGGCAGGGACGCCTTCCACTAGAGCAGGGTGCTCCAAGCCCCTGTGTCCAACCTGGCCTTGAACACTCCCAAAGCCTTTGGGGGCACAGTGTTGCCCTTTGCATCACTGAGCAGGTTTATCTGGTCTTCTGAGCCCTACAGAGCTGGGTTCATGCTATGTGTCCCCTCCAGTGATGGCCCTGGGGGCTCTTGACCCCATTTTATCCAACATTTGCCATTCCCCACCATCCCAGTGCCAAGCTGCCATGCTCCTGGTCGCTATCACGTACCACCAAGACATCCCATGTGGGGTGCAGGACACCATTCCCACTTCCCAAACATCCCCTTAACATCACCCCATGATGTCCCCCGTTGTCTTGCAGCGGTGAGGAATGTAGACAAGTCTGTTGGGCTCTGAGGGACTTCACCCGCCTGTTCCGATAGCTCCGGCATGGCGCCTGTCTCCCAGGTAAGACCCACCACTGGGACCACAAGTGGGTGATGGCCACATCCATGGGGCTGTGCCAACCCGGAAGAGGCAGATGGGAAGAGGGACTTGGCCCTTCTCTTCCCAACTTGCCCAGGAATGTCTTTGAATTTGAAGACAGGAAACGAAGAAAACCCCAAGAATGTGTCCCACCATCAGCAAAGTTCATCGTGGCCACGGGGCTCTTCCACTGGCTGTAGCCGGCGGGAGGACAGCGCGAGGATCCCGGCGGATTCGCTTCCCGAAGGTCAGCTTCCGAAACGAGAAACCAAACAATAGGGAGTGGGGAAGAAAACCCAACCAACCCAACCCAATCAACCACTCAACCAATGAACCTCAACCAACCCAACTCAACCAACCAATCGACTCAACCGGTCAACCAACCCGGCCAACTCAAGCACCAAGTCAACCAATCAACCCAACAAACCCAACCAACTCAACGACCAGCTCAACCAACCCAGCACCAAAACATCAACCAGAGGGAAACGGATTTGCTTGGTAGAAGAGCACGAAGAGGAAGAACTTTGTGCCATGGAGACACACCAAAAAAAAAGAGGAAAAGCAGCAAAAAATGACCAAGAAAAGCAAGAATTGAGCATTATTTGAGGCAAGGTCAGGGTTTAAAGTAGGTTTAGTGGAAGGCCACGGCTCGGCCCTCCCTGCGCTGCCGCGTCCTGCCTGGTGGTGACCTCCTGGAGAAGACGCAGGCAGGCCAGACTCTCGAAATATATATTCTATTTTGGGGTTTTTTCTTCTTGTTTTGGGGTTTTCTTTGGTTTGATTTGGGGTTCTCTGGGTTTCGTGGCGGGGTGGAGCTGCGCGTGGGGCCGGGGCTGGGGCGCATGCTGGGCCCTCCAGGGGTGTTGTAGCCATCTCGAGAACAATAAAAACCACAAAAAACCTGGAACAAAGAGGACTGAAAACCCCCAAATCCCACCCTGGGTCTTCTCTCCGAGCTCATGGGAGCTTCTTCATTGAGGAGAACTTGAGCTGGTGGCCACAACTCCAGCTTGAGGGGGTTCCAAGTCCAGCGCGGCCTCATCCCACCTCCATGCTGCCCCAAGGAGGTGGCAGCACCCAAGGGGTCGGGATGGGTGGCCCTAGCTCCATCACCCTGGATGGTGACAGGATGGAGGGTCACCACCCCAAAGGGCTTCACGGTGGTGGTTCCCGCCTCCCCGTGCCCCCCCCACATCACTGGGGCAGCACCCAGGTACCGGCGGTGGGGCCGGACACCGGTTGTGCCCCCGCTGCTGGTGCTGGTGGTGGTGGTGGTGGTGGCAGCCGCTGCTGGTTCTGCCACAGCTTGTGAAGCTCCTTGAACTGTTCCACCATCTTGTCCTTGAGGTCCGGATGGGAGATGTGGAGCGGGATGCTGTCGGCCGACCAGGATAACTCCCCGGAGAACATCTCCAGCAGCAGCCGCGCCGCCACCGGCACCACCTTGGGAATCACCAGCACGGTCAGCAGGATGCGACCCCGGGGCACCCCCGTGTCCTCCCTGGCCCCTCACCTGCACCGTGATCAGCTTCTTCTCCTTGGGCTTCTGGTCCGGCCACTCCTCCCCGAAGCACAGGAAGATCTCAAAGGGTGGGGGGGTGGTGGTTTGGCCCTTCTGGAAGAGGATGAGGCCTGCAGGCGATGGGCACCGTGGTGAGGGGCAGGATGGGGCATCCCATCACTGTGTCCCACCGCCATCTCCAGTGGTGTGCTCCCATCCCAGCCTTGTTCCACCACGTCCCTGTGGGCCGCCTGGTGTTCCCCATTCCAACTTTGTCCCACCATGAGCCTGTGTGGCACACGGTGTCCCCCATCCCAACCTGGACCCACCACATCCCCATGTGCTGCTTGGTGTCCTCCATCTGAACCTGGTCCCACCACTATCCCCATCGGTGTCCCACATTACAACCTGGTCCCACCATGTCCCCATGTGTTGCTTGATGTCTCCCATCCCAACCTGATCCCACCATGTCCCTTTGTGCCACGTGGTGTCCCACCATATCCCCGTATGCTGCCTGGTGTTTCCCCATCCCACCGTGGTCCCACCACATCCCTGTGTGCCACCTCATGTCCCCCATCCCATACTGGTCTCACCACGTCCCTATGTGCTGCCTGGTGTTCCCCATCCCAGCCTGGTCCCACCACCATCCTCACTGGTGTCCCCCATCTCAATCTTGTCCCACCACATCCTTATGTACCATGTGGTGTCCCACCCCATCTCCATATGCTGCCTGGTGTCCCCCCATCCCAGTCTGGTCCCACTACATCCTATGGGCCACCTGGTGTCCCGCCATCCCAACGTGCTTCCACCAAGTCCCTGTCTGCCACACGGTGTCCCCTATCCCAGCCTGGTCCCCACCACATCCCCATGTTCTGCCTGGTGTTCTCTCATCCCAATCTGATCCTACCACATCCCCATGTGCCACCTGGTGTCCCCCATTCCAAGCTGATCCCACCACATCCCTGTGTGCTCTCTCCCCATGACAGCCTCACCCCACCACATCCCTATGTGCCACCTGGTGTCCCGCATTCCAAGCTGGTCCCACCACGTCCCTGTGTGCCCTCTCCCCATCACAGCCTCATCCCACCACATCCCCATGTGCCACCTGGTGTCCCCCCATCCCACCCCCCATCCTCCGGTAGCCCCCGTTCTCCTCCCACCATTGAGGAACCCCTCGAGGCTGAAGAGCTTCGTCTTCTTCTCCCTCTCGATGGGGTTGGGGCCGGCGCTGCGCGCGGCGCAGGGCCCCGTCCAGAACACCTTGCACTGGCAGAGGCGGGTGGCGAAGAGGTCCTGGCCCTGCAGCTCCAGGATGAGGCCGCGGTCCAGCGCGTCCAGGAGCTGCTGCGTGTAGAAGCGCTGCTTCTCGTTGGGGATGGCGTCGGCGGCGGGGAACCGGACCTGCTCCAGCGCCGGCGGCCCGAAGAGCTCCTCCTGCGCGGCGCTGGGCTCCAGGCTGCCGTGGAACAGGCGGCAGCCCTGCGCGTTGCTGACGGTGAGGACGCTGACCTGGCGCCCGCGGTACTGGAACTGCAGCTCCAGGTCCGTCACTGCCAGGGCCACGCGGAGGTGAGCGATGGGGAGCACACGGCCACGGGCATCAGCTCCAGGCACCCACGGACACCCCGGGGTCATGGACACCACCTCCAGGCACCCATGGACACCCCACGGCCATGGACACCAGCTCCAGGCACCCCAAGGCCACCCCATGGTCATGGACACCCCACAGCCATGGCCACCCCACGGTCATGGCCACCACCTCCAGGCACCCCATGGCCACAGCCACCCCACAGCCATGGCCACCAGCTCCAGGCACCCTATGGCCACCCCACAGCCATGGCCACCAGCTCCAGACACCCCATGGCCACCCCACAGCCATGGACACCCACCTCCAGACACCCCATGGCAACCTGCCACCCATAGCCACCCTACACCCATGGCCACCTCTGTCCTTTCAACCCATGGCCACCCCACACCGATGGCCATCTCCATCCAACTACCCCGTACCCATGGCCACCCCATGGCTACCACCTCTAGACAACCCATGGCAACCTTCCACCCATGGCCACCCCACACTTCCAGCCACCTCCTTCAGCTGCCCCATGGCCACCCACCACCCACGGTCACCTCCATCCAACCACCCCACACCTATGGCCAGCCCACGGTCACCCCGTGCCCATGGCCACCCCCCAGTGCCCCATCCTCACGTGGCAGCATGTGGGGGCTGATGAGCAGGTTGGGGATGGGGTGCTCCAGGGGTGCCTCCAGCGGGCAGGCAGGTGGCGGCCCCAGGGGGGGCAGCTCGGGCGTCCCATGGGTGCCCCCCAGCTCCACGGGCGTCCCATGGGTGCCCCCCAGCTCCACGGGGGTCCCATGGGCGCCCCCCAGCTCCACGGGTGTCCCATGGGTGCCCCCCAGCTCCACGGGGGTCCCATGGGCGCCCCCCAGCTCCGCAGCCAGAGGGGGTGGCACGAAGGGTCCCATGGGGCAGCCGCTGCTGAAGGGGGGCAGCAGGTTCCCCCCGTGCTGGGTGTCTGGGGCACAGAGTGGGGGGGTCAGAGGGTGACCGTGGTCCCATGGGTGCTCCCCATGTCCCTCCATCGCCCCCACTCACCATTGATGCTCAGAGCTGTCATGTGCAGCTGCAGGGGGACAATGGGTGGTTATGGGGAGTTGGGGTGCAGGGACACCCCTCACCCTCCCCCAACGTGTCCCCACTTCGGGGTCCCCCCACCCTGACCCCCCATCACCAGGTACCTGGTTGACATCTTCCTCCTCCTCAGCATAGTCATAGTCATCCTCAGTCCCCCCATCTGCAAGGGGAGGTGGATCGGGGGTCATAGGGTGCTGGGGCATTTTGGGGTGCAGGGGGAGTTGTGGGGTGCTAAGGACCTGTGGAATGTTGAGGCTCCACAGGGTGCCGGGGACTTGTGGGTTGCTGGAGCTTCAATGGGTTCTGCTGCCTCCTGGGGCCCAGGGGCTTTGAGGGGTCCCGGGTCCCTATGGGGCGCTAGGGCTTCCCCTGGGCTGTGGGGTGCTGGGGCACTGCGGGGTGTGGGGTCCTTGTGGGATGCTGAAGCTTTTTGGGGTGCTGGAGCCTCTTGGGGGGTAGGGGATTCATGGGGTGTCAGGTCCCTATGGGGCACTGAAGCGTCCTGGGGTGCTATAGGGTGCTGGGTCTTTATGGGGGCTGGGACCTCATGGGGTGTGGGGGACTCATGGGGTGCTTCATCCTTATGGGGTGCCGCATCCTTATGGGGTGCCGGAGCTTCATCGGGTGCTGGGTCCGTGTGTGGTACCCAAAGCCCCCCGGTCCCCCCCCGTCCCCCGTTACCGGCGCCGCGGGGGGGGCGGTCGCAGAGCTCATAGACTTTGTAGGGCCGCAGCGGCGCCGCTTTGGTGCCGTCGAAGAGGAGGCGGAAGTCGCGGCTCTTGTTGAGCGCGCAGCGCAGGTTCGCCTTCCACTTGGCGGGGTCCGGCTCGTCCTGCCCCTCCCGGAACCGCCCCGTCTCCTGCGCCCACGCCTGCGGAGCCCCATGGTCACCCCATAGCGCCTGCGCCCGGGTCCCCGCGGTCACCCCATAGCGACTGCACCCCCGTCCCGGGTTCCCTTCTCATCCCATCACCCCCATCTCTTCCCATCATCCCATCACTGTCATCCCACACCCCCATGGTCACCCCATCACCCCCATTCTGTGTCCCCCTTGTCACCCATTTCTGTGTTCCCACTATCGCCCCCGTTCCCAGTTCTCCGTGACACCCTCGTCACCAGACACCCCATCGTCCCCTCACACCGTGTCCCCGTTATCACCCATCATCCCCTCATACCATGTCCCTGTTATCACCCATCGTCCCCTCACACCGTGTCCCCGTTATCACCCCATCGTCCCCTCATACCGTGTCCCCGTTATCACCCCATCATCCCCTCACACCGTGTCCCCGTTATCACCCATCATCCCCTCACACCGTGTCCCCGTTATCACCCCATCATCCCCTCACACCGTGTCCCCGTTATCACCCCATCATCCCCTCACACCGTGTCCCCGTTATCACCCCATCATCCCCTCATACCGTGTCCCCGTTATCACCCCCCCGTCCCCGCCCCATGTCCCCCCCTCACCTCCCTCTCGTACCCCACGTGTCCCCCCCGCCCCCCCCGCCCATGTCCCTCTGTCACCCCCCTCCCGTGGCCCCGCCCTCGCCTTGAAGATGCTGCGCTGCTCGGGGGGCTCGGGGGGGCTGCGGGTCGCGTGCCTCCAGGGGATGGCGAAGCGGCGGCGCCCGGGGTCGAGCCAGCGCAGCCCCGGGAAGCGCCGGCTGCTGACCTGCGCCTCGAGCCAGGGCCGCAGCCGCACCCGCCGCGGGGGGGCGCTCATCCCGAGGGACAACGCGGGCTGGGGGACACGGGATAACGTGGGATAACGTGGGCTAAGGGACATGGGACATGGGATAACATGGGATAAGGGACATGGGATAACATGGGCTAAGGGACACGGGATAACGTGGGATAAGGGACATGGGATAACGTGGGCTGAGGGACGTGGGATAACGTGGGATAAAGGACATGGGATAATGTGGGATAAGGGACATGGGATAACGTGGGATAAGGGACATGAGATAACGTGGGCTAAGGGACGTGGGATAACGTGGGCTAAGGGACGTGGGACATGGGATAACGTGGGATAAGGGACATGGGATAACATCGGATAAGGGACACAGGATAACATGGGATAACATGGGCTAAGGGACATGGGACATGGGACATGGGATAACACAGGCAAAGGGACACAGGACATGGAATAACACAGGCTAAGGGACACAGGACATGGGATAACACAGGCTAAGTGACACAGGATAACATGAGCTAAGGGACATGGGATAACAGGATAACATGGGCTAAGAGACACAGGACACAGGACAACACAGGCTAAGGGACACGGGATAACATAGGCTAAGGGACATGGGATAGCATTGGCTAAGGGACACAGGACATGGGATAAGATAACATGGGCTATGGGACACGGGACAAGGGATAACATGGGCGAAGGGACACAGGACACAGCTGTGGGACATGGGTGAGGGGCCAAGACCTGGCTAACTTGTGACACGTGTGAATGAGGGGCTGAGGCCCTGCCAGCTCATGACATGTGTGTGTGTGTAACGTGTGTGTGTGTAACGTGTGTGTGTGTAACGTGTGTGTGTGTAACATGTGTGTGTGTGTAACATGTGTGTGTGTGTAACGTGTGTGTGTAACGCGTGTGTGTGTAACGCGTGTGTGTGTAACGCGTGTGTGTGTGTAACGCGTGTGTGTGTAACGCGTGTGTGTGTAACGCGTGTGTGTGTAACGTGTGTGTGTGTGTAACACGTGTGTGTAACGCGTGTGTGTGTAACGCGTGTGTGTGTAACGCGTGTGTGTGTAACGCGTGTGTGTGTAACGCGTGTGTGTGTGTAACGTGTGTGTGTGTGTAACGTGTGTGTGTGTGTAACGTGTGTGTGTAACGTGTGTGTGTGTAACGTGTGTGTGTGTGTAACGTGTGTGTGTAACGTGTGTGTGTGTAACGCGTGTGTGTGTAACGTGTGTGTGTAACGTGTGTGTGTGTAACGTGTGTGTGTGTAACGTGTGTGTGTAACGTGTGTGTGTGTAACGTGTGTGTGTGTAACGTGTCTGTGTGTAACGTGTGTGTGTGTAACGCGTGTGTGTGTAACGTGTCTGTGTGTAACGTGTCTGTGTGTAACGTGTGTGTGTGTAACGTGTGTGTGTGTGTAACGTGTGTGTGTAACGTGTCTGTGTGTAACGTGTGTGTGTGTAACGCGTGTGTGTGTAACGTGTGTGTGTGTAACGTGTCTGTGTGTAACGTGTGTGTGTGTAACGCGTGTGTGTGTAACGTGTGTGTGTGCGGGCGGCTGAGGCCCGCGTGGCTCATGACACATGTGAGGGGCTGAGGCCTGGCTGGCTTGTGACGTGTGTGTGTGTGTGTGTGTGTGTGTGAGAGCGGCTGGGAGCCGGCGGGGTCATGACACGTGTGTGCATGTGTGTGTGTGTCTGTGTGACCGTGTGTGTGTGTGTGAGGGCTGAGGCCCGGCGGGGTCATGACACGTGTGTGGGTGTGCGCGTGACCCAGCACCCGAAAGCAGAACCTGCAGCTGCTGCAGAGAAACGAAACTGATGGGGGACATCGGGGTGTGGGACATGGGGACACGGACATGGGGCGTGGGGAAGTGAACATGGGACTGGGGCATGGGACGTGGGGATATAGGGACATGAGGATGTGGCAATATGGGACTGGGACGCAGGACGTGGACACAGACACTTGGTCACATGGTTACATGAACACACACGGTCACACACAGTCACACACACGGTCACACACACACACGGTCACACACCGCCACACACGGTGACACACGGTGACACACGGTCACACACACACACGGTGACACACGGTCACACACGGTCACACACAGTCACACACACACACGGTCACACACGGTGACACACGGTCACACACGGTCACACACAGTCACACACACACACGGTGACACACGGTCACACACAGTCACACACACACACACAGTCACACACACACACACGGTGACACACGTAGGAACCGGCCCCGGGACTCACCACGCTCCCGTCCGCGCTCGCTGCCGCTGCTCGGCGCTTCCGGGTGGGCGCGGCGCGGAGGCGCGGGCGGGGCCTCTCCCTCTGCTCCCATTGGCTGCGCTCGCAGCAGCGCGCCCGTGGGCGCGCCTTTACCTCTTAGCCCCGCCCATCAGCGGGGCTGTTGCTTGGCAACGTGATGGGCGTGGCTTAGGGCCTGGCTTATGAATACGCTGCCAAGTTGTGGGCGTGGTTCAGCCCGGTGGGCGTGGTTCAGCCCAGTGGGCGTGGCTTGGCCAATGGCGCGTCCCGCTCATGGCTCGTGGCGCGCCGCGCCGCCGTCGGGGTCTGCGCGATGCTTCTGGAGACCCCATCGGTCCCCCCCGCCCCGGCCCCGAGAGGAGACCCCAAAACCGGTACCGGGGATGCCCGGGGGGGGGCCCTGGGGGTGACGGGGTGCGGGGCCGGGCGCGGTTCCCCTTTTGTGGAGAACCGCGGCTTTAACTTGCAAATTTGGGGCTTTTCCACTTATTTTTAGGTGCTTCCGGGCAGAGGTTTGGGGAAAGGGGAAGGAAACGGGGCGGGCGTGGGGTTTCCCCCTCCCCACTCCCGTTGCCACCCGCTCCGTGCTCCGGGAAGGGCAGAGAGTTCACTTTCCTTTTCATTTTGTTATTTTTTGGGGAAAAAAAAAAAAGGTATTTTGGGGTTATCCGCATGAAATCCCAGAGGAAACGCTTCCCCCTTCGCTCCATCCACCGGGAACCGGAACCGACCCCAACAACGCGTTCTGCTCCCGACCCGGCACCAGCTCCCCCTTCCCAGCGTTTTCCAGCTCTCTTTGTATTCATGGGAGGGGAAATCTCGGTTTAGCCTCTCCCGGCTGCCGTGAGAGGGAGCGCGCGGCATTCCCACCTCCGGGAATGGGGCGGCTGCCTCCGAGCACAGAGGTATTGGATCATCATTTAACTAAAGGGGGGGCAAGACACCCTCTTTGGCTCCTTCTCAGCCCTGATTTGGTGGACTCTTCCCACTAAGCCCCGTCCAACCTGGTCCCTTTAGGCACTGGAGCTGCTCTAAGGTCTCCCCTTCAGGAGCCTTCTCTTCTCCAGGCTGCCCCAGCCCAGCTCTCTCAGCCTGGCTCCAGAGCAGAGCTGCTCCAGCCCTCGCAGCATCTCCATGGCCTCCTCTGCACTCGCTCCAACAGCTCCACGTCCCGCTTGTGCTGCTGCCCCAGAGCTGGATCAGGATGAGGAACACCTCTCTTCCAGGGGGTTTTCCAGGCATCCCATCGTTATCCATGTCCCACAGCGCTGGGGATGGTGTCTCCAGGATGGTTCAGAACCAACTTGGATGGGAGATGCTCCAGTGCGCATTGGTGAGGCAACAGGGTGCCCAGAGCAGCTGTGGCTGCCCCATCCCTGCAGTGTTCAAGGCCAGGTTGGACACAGGGGCTTGGAGCAAGCTGCTCCAGTGGAAGGTGTCCCTGCCTGTGGCAGGGCTTGGGACTGGAGGAGCTTTAAGGTCCCTTCCAACACAAACCATTCTGTGTTCTATGACATCCAAGTGCTCCTCAAGACCACCGACGTCCTGCACTCCATTCACTCAGTGGGTTCCCGTCTCCTTCTCTCCATGGCAGCTCCAAGCAGATGCTTCAGCAGAAGCTGAGGGAATGCTTCGCCATCCCACGGCTCCTGGTCAATGGTTTTGCTGCCTTCTTGGTTGAGCTGGTTCGGTTCCTTGGTGAATCCATGGTCCAGGTGAGCGCTTGGTCCCTCCAGCCTCCAGTGGAGGCTCCTCCATCTCATCGAGTCTCTGTTGAGCTTTACCCATCAATGCCCTTTGCCTTGATGAGCTGTGGCTTGTTGAAGCTCAGCCTCAGGGTGGACACGTTTATGGGCTGGTTCTCCAAAGAAACCCAAAGCCCCAAGGCCAGAAACACAGAATGGGTGATGGTGGAATCAGGGAACCATGGAATGGTTTTGGATGGAAGAGACCTTAAAGCTCCTCCAGTCTCAACCCCTGCCATGGGCAGGGACACCTTCCAGTAGAGGAGGTTGCTCCAAGCCCCTGTGTCCAACCTGGCCTTGAGCAGGTTGGGTGCAATGGGGAACGCGTCTGAGGCTGACCCAGAAGGTTTCCTCTCCAAACCCCCTGGTGACGTCCCAAAGCCAGGAACCATCCCACCATTGATAGGCCTGGTCTGGGGCGGCTCAGTGGGGACAAGGCAAAAGGAGGTGATGAGGGGTGGTGAGCACCCTGAGCACAAACCTTCTCCTTCCCTTCTTGTGGGTATTTCCATGCCAAAACACTCCACTTCTGGGAGGAGAAGCTTCATGTTCTTCAACTTCCTCCCTCTTCTGCCATAGTGAGATTCTTGCCTCTCGGTCTCAGTTTTGGTGTCTCTCAGATGAGTGGGGAGGTCCTTGCCATGAACTCGCTCCTCATCGTGTCCCCACCACTCCTCAGGCCACCAAACACCCCCCAAACCCAAGTGTTTCAACCCAAACCCCCCTCTCTGCAGGTGCTGCTGGTCGGGCTGGTGACAGCCATGGGTGACCACGTCCTCAAGCCGCTCCTGGTGGCCACGTTCAGCGGCCTCCTGCAGCCGCTGCTGCTGTTCCTGCTGAGGCTCCTCCGCGGCCTCCGGGACCTGGGGGATCCGCTCATGGACATCCTGGCCCGTGCCTGCTCCCAGGTCGCTGTCCTGCTCCGCGCCATCAGGCTGGTGGAGATCAACCTACGGGTGGACAGAAGGATGGATCCTGGGGACGTCGGAAGTGGTTGAGGGCCTTGTGGGTGATGAATGAAGGGGAAGAGGAAAGGAAGGATCATGGAATGGTTTGGGTTGGAAGAGACCTTAAAGCTCCTCCAGTTCCAACCCCTGCCATGCACAGGGACCCCTTCCACTAGAGCAGGGTGCTCCAAGCCCCTGTGTCCAACCTGGCCTTGAACACTGCCAGGGATGGGGCAGCCACAGCTTCTCTGGGCACCCTGTGCCAGCGCCTCAGCACCCTCACAGGGAAGAGCTTCTGCCTTATCTCCAACCTGAACTTCCCCTGTTTCAGTTTGAACCCATCACCCCTTGTCCTATCACTGCAGTCCCTGATGAAGAGTCCCTCTCCAGCATCCTTGGAGCCCCTTCAGACACTGGAAGCTGCTCTGAGGTCTCCACACAGCTTCTCTTCTCCAGGCTCAACAGCCCCAATGTTCTCAGCCTGTCTCCATACGGGAGCTGCTCCAGCCCCTGCTCATCCTCGTGGCCTCCTCTGGACTTGTTCCAACAGCTCCGTGTCCTCCTTATGCTGAGGACCCCAGAACTGCACAGTGCTGATGGTGAGGACAATGAGGGGATCCATGAGGAGAGCATCCTGACCTCGCGTTCCTGTGCAGTTGGTACATGGTCGCCGGTGGGAATGGCTTTGTCTCCTCTCCTCATGCAAGCGTCTCCTCACCCAGTCATTAAATGAGGATTTGACCTCCTGGGCCGTGTCTCCAGCCAGGTGATGTTCCTCTTCCTGCCTGGGACATGTGGCTTTCCAATGGGAATGACTTCCCATTTTTCCTTCCCCCCATTCAGGCTCCTCCAGTGGGTCCCAGTGCTGATTCTGGAGGTGATTTGGTGTCCAGATCCCACTTTCCTCACCCCATTCCAGGAGGGAATGTCCAATCAGCTCCCAGGGACCCTCAGTGTGGGCTGTGCCTTGACTGGAGCAGCTCTGCCCCGGTGCCACGAGATAGACAGGAATCTGGGGCCCACTTGCATAGATGGACACCACCACTTCCATAGTCCTAACCCCGGGTCCGGGACGCGTGTTGGGCAGCAGGACCGTATTCCCAAGGAGTGGAATCACACGAGGTGAAGCTTTGCGCGTGTTTCCCCCTCCGAGGGCAGGGATGAAGCCGCGCTGTGGGGCCGGTGCCAGGTCCCTTCTCCCAGCACCCATCCTCCGGGAGCATTCCCCACCGCTTGCGTGCGCGGCTCCGCGATTCCAAGCCCAAAGCCCTTTCCTTTTTATGGGCAGGAGCTGCTCGTGTGTAACTCCTGGCGGCCGAATCCATCCAAAGGCCGGATCCCGGCGCTGATTTAAGGGATGAGCTCAGTCAGGAAGCACCAAGAGGGGTCCCCATGTGGTGGGCACCAGCACCCGACCCCCTGTGCCATTGGGGTGCTGCGGTGTTCCCTTTGGAGGGATAACGTGGAAGCACCGCAGCAAAGAGCTCCGTAAGGGCGTGTGCTTGAGAGGCTGAAACAGCGCGGAAATATCCCGGTTTTCCAGGAGAGGGAGACTGGATCAGCTTTGCTTTGGCTCCTCGGCACCAGAAGTGGAGGAGGGATCCATGGATTGAGTCCAGGGTATCCTGCAGCATTGGGATGGCCCCTTTGGAGACACAGGGTTGGCCTCAGGGGATTCCCATCTCTTGCATGGGGATGTGGGCACATCCCAGTGGCTGCTGGCTGGTAGTATCCATAAGGAGCTGATTAAAACAAGCAAACACCATGGTTAAGGGCTGGGATTCGTTGGAGGATTTAGCTAGAGATTCACTGGAATGATTTAAATGGCTTTAATTCAATCAATCTGCTCCGGAAACGGGAATTCCCTGTTTTCTGTATTGGTTTTGGCTTAAGATCCCTGATTCAGCAGAGAGCCAGGGGATGGGAAAATCCAACACCCCGGAGCCCGGGAAGGCAGCTTCATCCAACAGCATTGGGAAGAGGACGCGTCCCAATGGAGGAGACAACGTCAAGAGCACGAAACTCCTTTATTCCTTAAAAAACACCCGGGAAAACAAATCCTAATCCAAGTTTCAGGCATTTCACACTCATTCCGTGCTTCCCTCGGCTGTGCCTGCGGGAAGCAGCTTAGGATGGGAAGCAGGAGGGGTTTGGGGGGTTCAGCGCCCCTTTGGCACGCACCCCGCGGGAGCAGGGATGAGCTGGAAGCACCATTCCCAGCCTCATCCCCTGCCCGGAGCCCCACTCCGGGTGCCCGGTTACGGCTCCGTGCTCGGACAAGGACATTTCTCCCTGTGGAAGCGGCGCTCCCGGGGCTCCAGCAGCGCGTTGGCAGCTCCCTCGCATTGCTGCTCCCTGAGATCACCGGCTCCGAATGCCTTCCCGAAGGATCATCCCAGCGCTGCGGGAGGGCGGAGGAGCGGCCGAGGCCCCGCTCCTCACCCATCCCTATGGATGTTGGTGCCTGTGGGGTGAGGGCAGAGCTCTGCCCGCTCCCCTCCATCCTGCATCCATGCGGGTTTGGTCCCGGAGGGGGTGCTGGGCTGGGAATGCGGCCAGGCAGGACGTGGAGGAATGCCAGGACGCTGTGCAAAGGGCCTCCTTCTGCTCCGCTTCCCTAAATAGCCGTCAGGATTAGCTGGGGCATTCCTGTGCCCCCGGGCGCTGACCCCGGGATGTGTTGCTCATGGCTATATTAAAGCCTACACTCATCCCGGCTCCGGGCAGTGGGATTTTGGCTCCTCCGACACCCCCAAGCTCTGGAATACAGCAGGGAATGGGTTTGAGCTGAAAGAGGCGAGGTTGAGATGGGAAATCAGCGGAGAGTTATCCCTGTGAGGGTGCTGGGACACTGGGATGGGTGATGGAGAAGCTGCCCCATCCCTGCAGTGTTCAAGGCCAGGTTGGACACAGGGGCTTGGAGCATCCTGCTCTAGTGGAAGGTGTCCCTGCCCGTGGCAGGGGTTGGAGCTGAAGGAGCTTTAAGGTCCCATCATCCCATGATCCCATGGTCCCATGGGTTGTTCCATGCCTGTTCCCAGGGCGGGCCTGTGCTTGTCCCCTCTCAGCACCTCCTGGCACCGCTCACGGAGGGTATTTATAACCCCTCCCGGTGCCAGCGCGGTGACGGGGCTGAACCGAGCAGGGATTTATCCACGTGGATCCCGGGAGGAGCCAAGAGCCTGGCTCTGGGTTGGGGCTTTGTCACACAGGCGTCATGGGAAGAAGCCACAGCTTCTCTGGGCACCCTGTGCCAGCGCCTCAGCACCCTCACAGGGAAGAGCTTCTGCCTAAGAGCTCATCTCAGTCTCCCCTCTGGCAGGTTAAAGCCATTCCCCTTGGCCTGTCCCTACAGGCCCTTGTCCAAAGCCCCTCTCCAGGTTTCCTGCAGCCCCTTTAGGCACTGGAGCTGCTCTAAGGTCTCCCCTTAAGGAGCCTTATTCCTAAATAAACCAGGAATGAGCCACTGGAGAGCGTTTGGGCAGCCTCAGTGTGTTGGTTTCTTGTTGGGGTAAACTGAGGCAGTTTAATCCCAGTGATGGGAATGCAACCACGCGGACAACTCATGCGTACAACCAAGGGATGGTGGAGGCGGTGGAACCCGCGTTGCTCCCTGTGTTCTTTGGGAATGAGGTGGTTTAGGGGCAACGTTTGCTCCATAGACCTTGGGAATGAACCAGGTTTGGCTTTGGGGGTTCTGGGTGAGGGGCTCAGCGCTCTGGGGCAGCAGCACAAGAGGGACGTGGAGCTGATGGAGCAAGGCCAGAGGAGGCCATGGAGATGCTGCGAGGGCTGGAGCAGCTCTGCTCTGGAGCCAGGCTGGGAGCCGGGCTGGGTTCCTGATCCCTCTCCATCACGGATTCACCTCTAGGGATGTTTCTCCAGGGGCTCGCAAAGGGTTTGAGCTGAAACCAGCACCTGAGCCGGGTCCATGGCTTGGTGCTGGGGGGTGATGGATGCACCAGTGGGATGATGGAATGCCCTCTGCTTCCAGGCACCGAGGTCAACGCATGCGAACCCTCTGCTGCCCGGGGCAATGAGGTGAGCATGGTGACAAATGAAAAGCTGGTGATCAGTAACATGTGCTCTTGATTCCATGGTTCTGGAAGAGTCCAATGCGTGATCGATCCTTGGGAAACCAGGATTCTTATACAGAATGGACCCTGGGATGGTTTGGGTTGGAAGGGACCTTAAAGCTCCTCCAGTCCCAACCCCTGCCACGGGCAGGGACACCTTCCACTGGAGCAGGGTGCTCCAAGCCCCTGTGTCCAACCTGGCCTTGAACACTGCCAGGGATGGGGCAGCTTCTCCATCACCCATCCCAGTGTCCCAGCACCCTCACAGGGATAACTCCTCCCTATATCCCATCTAAACCAGTTTTAACCTATTATCTTCTGATCCCAGACCAGCTCCACCACACACCATTAACCCCCAGCGTGGATCCTCCCGTGGGACAGGGATGTATCCTTACACATCCCATTATCTCCTTGAGATATTCCGATATCCAGAGATACAAAAGGAGGATGAAGCATTGAGTGCTTTAAGGCACTTCCACACCAGCCCTTTGAGCCCATGACCTAATGGTTGGGATGGGATTTAATGTGTCAGCTTGATCCGGGTGGGAATTATCTCAGCGTCCTGCACTATCTGGTGTGAGGATCTGCCAGGGATGGTGCGGATCAGCTCCCTCCAGAGAAACCAGCTCTTCTGGGATCATTCCTCTGCCCTAATTTAGGCATTTGCTGCGGGATGAGATGAATCATGCCCTGGAAAGTGCCTATTTCTTCCCAGTGACTCCAAGAGGAGCCAGTGCTGATGCGGACACACGCGTCTCATCGCCTGAACCGCATCCAACGGGATTAAGGCTTGACCTCATCCACGCTGATATTTGGATTGGGAGCCGGGATGTGTCATGGAGTGAAATGGTGATGTGATGCTGCTGGGGGGATGTGTTAGACTGAGACATTCCCTCCCGATGGGATCACGCAGCAGTGATGGGGCTGTGGCTCCCGGCTCCCGGCATCGGATCCCTGTGCACTCTCCCGAGCTATTTTTGGGATCAACGCAGTCACCACACGCTCATGATGGGCTCCATGCCATGGACCTGCGCTATGGGAATGACGTGGAATGGGGCCAGGGAACAGACTGAAGGCAGGCACAAAACATCAGGGAATGGTTTGGGTTGGAAGTGACACCTTCCACTAGAGCAGGTTGCTCCAAGGCCTGTTCAGCCTGGCTTTGAACACTGCCAGGGATGGGGCAGCACAGATCCACATTGAATGGGGTTTTAGGGCGGGTACATGGTTAAACTGACCCTGAATTCCAGAGGTTTTCCCAAATGAAACAAAAGGAAGTGCTGGGGTTGAGTTTGTGTTGGGTTCCAACAGGGAAGGGACTTCGGAGAGGAATGGGGACATGGAGAACATGGGAGAGGCGGGAGGATGAAGGAGACGGTAGGTTCCATGGGTCTGGAGGCTTCTCTGGGCAGAGAATGGGATACCAGGGAGAGCATCCCCATTCCCTACGGATCCCAAGACGCAGCCCAGAGTCTATTGCTATGGGGACATGGAATGGGATACATACATGCTAGGGGTAGAACAGCCACACAGCAGCGTGAGGTGACTCAACTCTATACACAGGATGGGAGGAAACAGCCTCAACCTGCACCAAGGGAGGTTTACCCTGAAGATTATGGAATGTTGCTTCATGGAACGGGATGTGAAGCCCTGGAAAGGACTGTGGTGGGGTCACCATCAGTTCAGGGGTCTATGGGCCAGGGATGTGGTGCTTATGGCCCCGGTTTGGTGATGGGCTGGTCAATGTTAATGGTTGGACTCAATGGGCTCCATCGCTATTGGTCCCGCACAACGTGGCGCCTCGTCCCCTCCCGTTTCCCGCCACCTCAACCCGCGCCAAGCCTCCGACCCCCACCAACTTTCCCGCGGCGCATGCGCAGTGAAGAGCGCGCCCGAGCTGTGGGCGTGGCCGCCCGCCGGCGCGCGCCTGAGGACGTGGCGCTTTCCAGCCAATCAGCTCCCGCGTCTTCCCTCCGGGGGGGCGGGGCTACGGCCCGGGACGCGGGGCGCATCGAGCCGGAGCGAAGGGGCGGGGGGAGAGCGGCGTGTGGGCGGGCGGAAGGGAAAATGGACAGCTGAATCCACCAATGAGAGCGCAGATCGTAGGGGCCGGAGAGGAGGAGCTGAGCTGTGATTGGTCAGCGCGCGCTGTCGGGGGGTTCCGTGCGGCGTGGCGCGGCGCCTGCTTCCGGTCGGCGGGAGCGGCTGAGGCAGAGCGGGCGGCGGCGGCTCCGGTCACGGTGAGGGCCGGGCCGGGAGGGAGCGGGGCCGGGCCGGGGCCAGGAGGGAGCGGGGCTGGGCGCAGGCCGGGAGGGAGCGGGGCCGCTACGTGCGAGCTGTGCCGCGGGACCGGCCGCGCTGGGCCTCGGAGCGCCGCCGGGGCTTGTCGCTATGGGAACAAGGGGGGGAGGGGGGTGGCATCGCTGTGTGACCCCCCCACCCACCCCGTTCCCAGTGTTGGGACTGGGGGGGAGCAGCTTTTGCGCGTCCCTGCAGCATCCCGGGGGAACGGGGGGGTCCGTCCTCACCGTGCACCCCCGGCCCAGGTGCCTGATCCCGGTGTCCCCATCCAGCACCGGGATAAGGGGGTGTGTGGGGGTCCTGACCTGCGCGGTCTCGGCCCCCCCCCAGTCCATCACCGTTAGTGACCAACTGGAGCCGTCTGGTTCCTCTGTGAGCGGTTGTTTTGGGGTGTAAATGGGGTTTTCCCCCCTCCCCGTTATCTTTTAGCGCCTGATAAACGCCATGGGTGAAGATAAGGCCTCAGTCGGTGCCGCTGGTGACACCACGCGCCGGTGATAGCTTATCAAAGGGGCTTCCGAAGGAGCTGTGCCCGGTGCAGGGCTCTGGGGACCCCCCTGGGTCCCCTGTTGTGTCCTCTTGGCCATTCCATTCGGTGCTGGTTGTAATAAGGGGCTGTGCGGAGGTGACCTGGGTTTACCTGGCAGCCCACGTCCTTCCAAGCCAAAAGAGGGGCTAAGTCCCTCATTCCAGACAGTTAGCCGGTGGTCCAGGTTTACCTGGCAGCCCAAACCCTTTCCAAGCTAAAAGAGGGGCTTGGAATTCCCCAGTTCAGCCCATTATCTGGTGATCCAGGTTTACCTGACAGCCTAAACCTCTTCCAAGCCAAACTAGAGGCTAATTCCCAAATTTCAGCCAATTCTGTCATCTATAGGGCTTTATTCCATGAGGTTAGCTGTGCTTCCAGGTTTGGATCCGAGCTTCCAGGTTTGAATCCAGGCTTCCAAAGGGATTTCCACCTGTGAATCCACTTGGAAAATCACATCAACCCCAAGCCCAGCATGGAATCCCATTTTCTCCAGCAGCATCGCAGCCAAACCAGCCACACTTCCCAGTTCCTCGGGAGACCCTGCTCCAAGGGAACACTTCCCGCTGCTAATTGCTGCTTCCCGCTTCCTTGTGGTTTGCTGCCAAGACCTTTTTATCTGGGAGCAGGGAGAAGCGTTGCCGCCGTATCCCTGGTTGGTGGTTTGCTTCCCTGTGGAATAACATGTAACCCACCTCAAAGCCTCATTTCTTCCCAAAACTCAGAGCTCCAAGGGAAATTTGGGATCTTAGGGCTCAATCCCATTGGGGGAACAGCGGAACTGTGAATTATTGATGCATAATGGGCTGATTTATGGGGGTTTCATCATTCCAAGCACTAAACCTGCATCTTCCACCTGCAGAGATGAGGCTCCTGCCTCCCAGCGCCCGGCGCCAGGCCAGGATGTGGCTCTGAGGTCAGGTTGTCCCTTTCAACCACCTCCAGGCTGCTCCGTGTGGACATTGGAGATAGAAATCAGGCTCTTTCCAGTGTTCCAGGTCAGCCCATGCTCCAGGCCGGGCTGCTCTTGGGATGAGCAGGAGGTTTCAGCACTGGGATGTACTCAGAGTGAGCCAGAGCCTGGGCTGTGTGTAAATACAGATCCTGGTGGCATTCCCGAGGTCATGGCCACGCTGGATTGCATCAGAGGCGGATAGGAATTGTGGGTTTTCCATGTGGATTGATCTTGGATCGCAAAGAGAGTTGTTCCTCATCCCCTTTCCTTTCCAGTCCTTCCAAGCCCTGTCCAACCTGGCCTTGGACACTGCCAGGGATGGGGCAGCCACAGCTTCTCTGTGTCCCACCAGCCTCCTAGTGAAGATCTTCTCCCTACTCTCCCATTTAAAGCCATTCCCTGTGTCCTATTCCTGCATCCAATGTCAAAATTCCCTCTCTGATGTCTCCCTGGTTGGTTCCATGTATCCTTCCTCATTCTCCTCTCTGCTCTCAACCCTCATCCCATCCCTCTCCCATCAGCATCCTCACGTTGCTGGATGCCGTCGTGGCAATGGGATTCCTCTTGCTTTTGGGTTCTCCTCCTGGTTTCCAGCTTTCCCAACAGGAAACCTGGCAACACTCCATCCTCCTCAGCGTTTGGCTCCCTCCTTCACAGCCTCAGCCTGTGCAGATAAATACATCTGGATAAATCCCTGGGGATTCAGTGGACTCCTCCACCTCATCCCAGGCACAGATTAATGGGGATGACTTAAAGCAAAGGAATTCCTTTGCCCTCACACCTCGAGTAACCCCTGGAGGCAGGAAACTCCTTTTATTCCATTGGGAACCCTTTTCCCCCTCTCCTGCTTCTCCTTTCTGACCTCTGTGAGTATTTGAGCTGCACGGACACTTAAACTTCTCATTTCCACGGGGGAAAACATCATTTTAGGCAGTTTTGGGGCAGGATCACGCCAGTGGAATTCTATGTGGAGAATGAGGTGGGATGGGGCACTTCAAAGGGATCTGTGGGCACCAGGAAGCTCTGAGACCTGTGTTATCTGTAACCAGGCCCCAATAATCTGGATCCATTCATCATTTTCCGCACATAACTGGATTTGTTTTATTGTTCTGATCACATAATATGGATTAACTCATCACTTTGCCTGGATAACCTGGATTCATCCGTCGCTGTGTCCACACAACCGGATCAATTCACTATTCTTCCCAGTTAACCTGTGTTAATTCATCACTTTGCCCACATAACCTGAATGAATTCAGCACTTTGCCTGGATAACCTGGATTCATTCAGTGCTTTTCCTACATAATCTGTATTAGCGCATCACTTTCCCTGGATAATCTGCCGTAATGTATCACTTTACCTGGATAATCCCTATTAATTCGTCGCTTTGTCCCCATAACCTGGTTTAAATAAGCGTTTTGCCCAGATATCCTATATTAATTCATCCTTTTCCCATATAATCTGTATATGAATTTGCCTGGCATATCTGTAGGAATTTTGCCCGCATGCCCTGGATTAATCCATCGTTCTGCCTGGAGAACCTGGATTCATCATTTTGCTGGGATAATTGGTATTAATGAAACATTTTCCTCCCATAATCTGGATCTAGTCAGCATTTTTCCTTGATAATCCATAATAATTCCTCATTGTGTTTACATGAACTGGACTAATTCATCACTTTGCCTGGATAACCTGAATTGATCATTTTGCCCATAGACTCTCCATTGAGCCATCATTTTCCCCAGATAATCTGCACTGTTTTATCACTTTGTCCGGATAATCCATATTAATTCATGATTTTGCCTGGATAATCCATATTAATCCATCACTATGCCCACATAACCTGGATTAACTCGTTTTGCCTAGATAATTATGGGCTATTTCCTATTTTTTCCCATATAACCTGGAAGAACTCATCGTTTTCCCACATAACCTGGATTATTCCATCATTCTGCCCGACAACCTGGAGCAATCCATCATTTTCCTGACGTATCCCACCGTAACGCCTCACTTTGCTTGGATAACCTGGATTAACTCTACTTTTCCCCACCCATCCTGCACCAACTCCTCCCCTCTGCCCATTCTGATGCCAGAATCCCCCTTTATCCTCCCTTTGTGACCTCCTGGATCTTCCCTGTCCCTCAGGTGCCTCGGAGCCACCATGAGCATCCCTCAGCTCCTGCTGTGCCTGTCTCTGTCCATGCTCTGCATCTCCTCCAAGCCCACGGAGAAGAAGGACCGAGTCCACCATGAGCCCCAGCTCAGTGACAAGGTCCACGACGACGCCCAGAGCTTCGACTACGACCACGACGCCTTCCTGGGTGCTGATGAGGCCAAGACCTTCGACCAGCTCACGCCGGAGGAGAGCAAGGAGAGGCTGGGGTAAGGCCACGCTGGGAAGGATCCGATCCAGCACGGATCACCTGGGCCATGAACCTCACCTTGGCCTTCACCTCTGTGTTTTGCACCTTGAGCTGTCTCAGGTAGACCCTTTAAAGCGTCATTTTATCACACGTGGTGGTGAGTTCTCCGCTGGAGATGTTGAGCTTGGCCTTCAAGGTCAGTTCGAGTCATCCCAACCATTCCCGCTTGCTCCTAAGACCCCAGCCCTTAGGAATTCCACATGAAATGAAGCGTCTCCCTCTTTGCCGTACTCCAAATGACCTCACGGGGCTCCAGTTACCACTGGAAGGCCCCTGGGATTCCTGCGTGGTGTTGTTCCCACTTGGGAAGCAGCTGGAGAGCCACGAGTCAGGGAAAACAGAGAATCCCTTGAAAACTGACTTCTCCTCCAGTGTTTTTCCCCCCTTCCCACCTGCAGCCATCAGCAGCAGGGGTTATTGGAGACTCCCAGCTCCAGCCCTGGCAAATCCCTAGATCCACAGCACTACAACCTCCTCCTTTGTGCTCCCGACAGCAGCTGCTCTCCCAGTTGTTCCCAATGGGCTTAGGAAAGCTTAAACCTTTGGAAAAGGCTTGGCTTTGTGGTGGGATGTTCCTCACCGTGTCAGGCTGAAGGCCTTGGTTTGTCGCCATCCAAACTGCCCGTTAACCCTCAGCTTTGCCTGGTTTCCCTCTGTTTTCCCTGTTTTTTCCCATGGTTTGGTTTGGAAGTGGCCTTAAAGCTCATCTAATTCCAACCCTGGATTTGCCAGGCAAAATCTAAGCATTCCCATGTGCTTTAACATCCATATGGACCATCCAGGCTGCCGGCCCATGATAAAGGTGAGGCAAAGCCAATGCCGCGTCCTGTAGAAGAGGCTTTTCTGGAGGCTGGAATGGGAATTTCACCCCCCACCCCGAGGCTCTAAACTGGGAAAACCCCTTTGGATCCATCCGTATCAGCCACCAAACTTCAAACTTGACAATCCAGGTGGTTTTTTACAAGGAAAACCGCTTGGAAAGAAGCTCTCCCTCCCCCTGACAACCCGAGCGGATGCAAAGGGCAACATGTAGCTCTGGGATACAGGAATACACTGGGAATTCCCCCCCTCCCTGGGTTGTTTTCCTGACCCCGAGGCTGTGTTCACGGCTCCATGCTTTGTAATTCCATTGTTCTGCTGAGTTATCTCCTGGAACAAGCTGGCAGTTGGGAGCGGGGCTGCCTCAGACTTTCCACTTGGAATGTTTTGTCGGTGCCGTGGCTTTAAGGCTGTGGGAAGGACCTGGTTTTCCAGGCTCCTTTCCCTATGGCTCTTTTCCCTGTTTCTTGAGGCCGTTGGGATTTCAGAACAGCGTTCCCGTGCTCTGGTTGTTCCTTAAAAGCTTCAGGATCAAGGGAACGCTCTGGGAACGCTCTTGAGTTTCCCAGTGATAGCGCGGAGCGCACGGATCCTCTTCCTTCCTTCCAGCTGCCTGCCCTGCCGAGCAGCTGCTGCCACCCCCTCCTTCCGTGACCAAAGTGCCAGAGGTCAGGATTATTTTACCTAAAACTCATGGATTTGGTGGCTCCTGCCCTGGGAACCCGGCCTGGGAACGTCGGGCTTGGGCATGAAGCCGCTAGACCAGCTTGAAGGCTGGTTCTGCTCCAATGTATCCTTGTCCTGGCACCCAGCAGCCCTTTGTGGTGCAGCTGGGGGCTGGGTTCCCAGCATTCCTGCCCAGAATTCCCACAAGAAGTGGGTTTATGTGGGATCTGCCCCTGTCCCAACCTCCTGGTGCAGCCTCTGCTCTGTCACCTCCTGCTGCTGCCACCAAAAGCTTTGGTAGCACCGAAACCACAATGGCTCTGATTTAACACTGAGAGGCAGCTGGGGGAAATTCCCCAGGGATTCTAGTCCTCAGAGCCCCTTGTGGGATAATCCAGGGAAGGATGATGCCCACCAGCCAGCAATAACGTGTATTAAAGTGGTTCTGGCATCCAGAACACAGTGCACGGTCATCAAACTGGTTAAACTGAGTGCAAAGACACTTCTCTAAGCAACCCAGACGTCTTTAATGGTTTTATCCCAGTTATCCACCTTTTGGGAATGCCCTTTGGGCCATGTGTGGGCTTTGCTTTTGCTTTACTTTTTGGATAAGGACACTTTGGAGCTCTCATCCCTGGGCTTGAGCACCCAGCACTGTGATGTGTTGTGCCTGCCCTGCACTCTGCAGGCCCCACGGCTGCTCCTAGGAGTAAACCATGAGGAATGGTGAGGCTGAAGCAGTTCCTCTCCCCCCTCCTGGCCCGTGTGCATCTGCCTATGGATCCACATTCCTCCCTCACAGCTGCTGCTATAAATAACAGCGGCCCCGTGCCAGCAGCTCCGGTTTCTGCCTTGGGATAAAGGGGTGGGATTGGACCTGGATGTGTCCCACCAGTGCCCTGGGAGGGAGTGCTCAGCCCTGGGGACAGCCTTTGTGTTGCTTTGCAGTATAGACTCACAGAATGGTTTGGGTTGGAAGGGGCCTTAAAGCTCCTCCAGTTCCAACCCCTGCCATTGCAGGGACACCTTCCATAGGGCAGCTTGCTCCAAGCCCCTGTGTCCAACCTGGCCTTGAGCACTGCCAGGGATGGGGCAGCCACAGCTTCTCTGGGCACCCTGTGCCAGCGCCTCAGCACCCTCACAGGGAAGAACTTCTGCCTAAGAGCTCCTCTCAGTCTCCCCTCTGGCAGGTTAAAGCCATTCCCCTTGGCCTGTCCCTACATCCCTTGTCCAAAGCCCCTCTCCAGGTTTCCTGCAGCCCCTTTAGGCACTGGAGCTGCTCTAAGCTCTCCCCTTCAGGAGCCTTCTCTTCTCCAGGCTGCCCCAGCCCAGCTCTCTCAGCCTGGCTCCAGAGCAGAGCTGCTCCAGCCCTCGCAGCATCTCCATGGCCTCCTCTGGCCTCGCTCCAACAGCTCCACGTCCCTCTTGTGCTGCTGCCCCAGAGCTGGATCAGGACTGCAGGGGGGGTCTCCCCAGAGCACAGCAGAGGGGCAGGATCCCCTCCCTGAGCTGCTGCTCACGCTCTGGGGATGCACCACATGATGGGTTCTGTTGAGCTTCTCACGCTCTGACCCCCCCACGCATAACCAGATTCACTTCCCAAGGTCTAAGGAGCAAACATTCCCCCCTCAAACACCTCATTCCAAATGAGCCCAACCCCTGATGTGCTCAGCAGTGAGCAAAGGGGGTTCCACCACCTCAGCCACCCCTTAGTGGCGCAGCCAAGTTGTCCGTGTGGTCACTGGGATGAACCACCTTGGCCCGTCCATACAGACCCAACCCCTTCGTTTCCTTTAACTTGTGCTGGATTTTTCTCTGCGTTCCCCACAGAAAGATTGTAAGTAAGATAGATGAAGACAAGGACGGGTTTGTAACGGTGGAGGAGCTCAAAGCCTGGATTAAGTTTGCCCAAAAACGGTGGATCTACGAGGACGTAGAGCGGCAGTGGAAGGGGCACGACCTCAATGAGGACGGCCTCATTTCATGGGAGGAGTATAAAAATGCCACCTACGGCTACATCTTAGGTAGGTTCCTACTCATGGGATACAACCTGTACGGAGCCGGCGCTTGAAACTTGCTGTTTTGTTTTTGTAGAGTGATTGTAGCTAAAATAGACACGGATAAGGATGGGTTTGTGACCGAGGGGGAGCTCAAAGCCTGGATTAAGAAGGCCCAGAAGAAATACGTGTATGACAGTGTGGAACGGCAGTGGCAGGAGTTTGACATGAACCAAGATGGATTTATCTCCTGGGATGAGTACAGGAACGTGACGTATGGCACGTACCTCGGTAAGGGATGAGGTGGCCCCGGCTGGTGGTGGGCTTGAATCAATAAAGCAGAGGTATGAGGAGCTCCATACCCCCCCCAAAACTCCAAATTGACCTTCTGGTGGCATTAATCAAAGGGAAAAGTAAAGATGGGGGAGAAACCACCCCCAAAGTGAAGTTGGGCATCAGCACGTGGCTTTAACTCTGCTTTATTGATGTGCTTCACTATGGAATGGAGCTCAGCGCTCAGTTGGGAGCAAGGCCGGGGGGCAAGGCCCTTGTGGAATGCTTCTTGGCATGGAATTACGTGATCAGAGAATGGTTTGGGTTGGAGGGGAGCTTAAAGCTCATCCAGTTCCAACCCCGTGCCATGGGCAGGGGCACCTTCCACTGGAGCAGGATGCTCCAGGTCTTTGTGTCCAACCTGACCTTGAACGCTGCCAGGGATGGGGCAGCCACAGTTAAACCCATTCCATGTCCCACCACCCTCATAGTGAAGAACTCCCTAAGATCCCATCTAAATTCCACTTCTTGCTTCTGAATTTCAGGCTCCTGGTGGCATTTAGCCCCTGCAGAGGGACACCAACTAACCCCGGGCTGTAGAAGCCTCTTTTTGGGTGTCTTCACCTTAATCATTGGAGGGTCTTTAGCAAAGAGTCTTCTCCTTGTGCACATCTCCCTTCTTCCCCTTATCAAGGGGATATCCCCCTGTCTATTCCCCTTATCCACAGAGCTTGTAGGTTTTGCCACCCAAGTCAGGTCAGGAGCCCCCATGAGGACTTAAACTACCCCAAGAAGTGAAGTAAGAAGAAGCTCTTCGGGGGTTAAGACATGAAGAAGCTCTCCCAGCTCCTCTGCCAGTTGTTCCTGCCTCTTGGAACGCTGACATATATGGTGTGATGAGCTCCAGCTTGAGAGCATGAGATAAGGTTTTTATTGACTAAATATTGCCAAAGATGGTCAAATGCTCTGCAGGACCCATGGAGGTTTTGCCTCATCCATCATCCTTGTTTCTGGGCTCCTTTGGAAGGAATTGGGGGGAAGGTTGAGGTTTGGCTGGAGAAAGGAGCCCCCCAAAACCCCACCAGGTCTCACTGAGCTCTTCAGGGCTGGGACAGCTTCTCTTATCCATTAGCTGGGTGTTGTTATGAAGCTCAGGAGAAGGTCTGGCCTATCTCCTCCTCTAAATCCAGGCTTCAAGCAGGAGGAAAGGTCCTAGGATGGTTTCATTGTGCTTTTTGGGGTCCATGCAGTGGGATTTATGAGCTGGGGGTGTAGAATCCCTCATAAACCCCACCTTAATGGGTTAAAACCCCTTTAGTGAGGAGAACCTTAATGAGAAGAACCTCAATGAGGAAACCAGTTCTTAAGCTTCAATAGCAAGAGAGGGGAGTGCCTCAGCCCCGCCACGGACAGCATGTCCTAAAGGTGCCATCAGGGCCTGGTGTCTGCTGCCAAGTGCCCTTGGCACACGCTCATCAAGCTGCTCCCACATACTTTATCCATATGGAGCACCGGGAGCATCCCGGTCCCCCCATTCTCCTGCCTAACGCCCCGCTTCCACGCTCCTTGTGTCAGCTGGAATCGCTTTTCCGCCTCTCCTCTCTGCTGGAGCAGTTCTCCAGCACAAAGCTCTCCCCTCCCTGCTCCCCTCTCCACCCGAGCACTGTTGGAAATGCCTCTGGAAATACCTCGGGAGAGTTGAGTGGCGGCCAAGAGGCCTCTGATCCCAGCCTGGAGTGAGCACATCCCAGTCCCGGCGCGTGGGAGCCGAGGCACCTCCCTCTCCGCTGCTCTGCTGAGGCTTGCAGGAATGCCCTCCGTTTGTCATCCTGGAGCAATGCTTTTGGGTGGATTTGGGGTGGTTTTAGTCACCCGCTGTTGGGGTGAAGCAGCTCGGAGCAGTCGGTGCCAGGTTGCACTCCATTCCCAAGCATCCAAAGCCTTTCGATGGATAAAATGTGATGCTGAAGCGAAAAGACCCCCAAAGCTTCATCTGGGAGTGAAACTCCCTTTAAAACTTCCTGAAAATAGGAATTCTAATAATAATAACACGTATTTTTCCCTCTTTCAGCCCCCCAGACCCTCACTGCTGGCTGCTAACCCCCAAATATCCCCATTTCTCCTATAAAACTGAAGCTTGTGGAATCGCTCCAGAGTCATTCCCTGGCTCTCAATCCCTCCACCTGCCCTGGAAAACATTTCTGTTGTACCACCGGGGTCAGAGGGACTCAAATTCCAAGTGTTTGGGGGCAGTTTAGACCCCAAATCCAGTTAAACCAGCAGCTCGCTCACCTCCCAGTATAAACTTAGTCCAATCCTATGGTTTTCCTTTGCTTTCAGGGTGAAACCTTGGGACTACAATAGGAAACATGAGGTTTAATTGTGCTTTAGAGCAGCTGAATCCCACCTTTTGTCCTGGATGCAAACAGGGAAGGGACTGAGCCTTATCTTAGTCCAGGCCTTGGCTCTTGCTTAACTTCACCTTCGGCTCCAGCCTCTTCCATCCCTGTTTTCCCTATAGGCTTCCCAAATGAAGCTGCTGCCGGTATCCCGCTGTCTCTTGTGGCTATATCGGGTGTCCATATGTGCCCAGCTATTCCCGCTGTGGGTGATGGATCCTGGGCTTTGGAGCAATATCCCCTTACACATTCTGCTCCAGAAATAGCTCAGGCTGAGCCGCCGGGCCCATGGCAGCCAAAATAGCACCCCCCCCCCCCCACCGCTCCCTGTGTCCTGAGCGCATCTGGGAATGCTGCTCCCGGCAGCTCCTGCTGGAGCTGGCACAGGAGGGATGTGGTAGCTGCTGGTAGATAAAAGTGAGGCTGCTGTGGACAAGGGTTAGGAGGGTGGGGTTGGGTTGAGGTGGGAATGTTGGGTTGGAATTGAGTGGAGGATGTTGGGGTTGGGTTGAGGAGGTTGAGTTGGAGATGTTGGGGTTGAAGTTGGGGTTCAGAGGAGGACATTGAGGATGTTGGGGTTGAGTTGAAGAGGTTGAGTTGGAGATGTTGGGGTTGAGTTGTGGATGTCGAGGTTGGGGTTGGGCTGTGAAGGTTGAGTTGGAGATGTTGGGGTTGAGGTTGGGGTTGGATTGAGAAGGTTCATTTGAGGATGTTGAGGTTGGGGCTCAATGGAGGACATGGAGGGTATTGGGGTTGAGGTTGAGTTGAGGATGCTGGAGTTAGGTTGAGAAGGTTGAGTTGGAGATGTTGGGGTTGAGGTTGGGGTTGGATTGAGAAGGTTCATTTGAGGATGTTGAGGTTGGGGCTCTGGAGGACATTGAGGATGTTGAGGTTGAGTTGAGGATGTTGAGGTTGCTTTGAGGATGTTGGGGTTGGGTTGAGAAGGTTAAGTTGGAGATGTTGGGATTGAGGTTGGGGTTGGGCTGAGGAAGTTGAGGATGTTGAGGTTGAGGTTCAGTGGAGGACATTGAGACATTGGGATTGAGTTGAGGTTGAGGGAGTTGAATTAAGGAGCTTGAGGTTGGGTTGAGGATGTTGATGTGGCATTGCGGAGCCTGAGGTCACGCTGCTGTTGTTGTGTTGTGCTTCTGATGCCCATGAGCCACCTCCCTCTGCCCAAGCTGACCCCTGGTTCCCTTCTTCCCCTCAGATGACCCAGACCCCGACGATGGCTTCAACTACAAGCAGATGATGGTGCGGGATGAGCGGCGCTTCAAGCTGGCCGACAAGGACGGGGACCTGACGGCCACCAAGGAGGAGTTCACGGCCTTCCTGCACCCCGAGGAGTACGACTACATGAAGGACATCGTCGTGCAGGTGGGTGGCCTCATCCTGCTGGTGCTGAGCGAGCAGATGGAGGAGGTTGGCCTGTGGTGAGATCCTGGGTTTTGGGGGGTTTGGACATCCTGAGGCTGGATCGGTGCTGGGAAAGGAGGGGGATTCCATGGGACCCACCGTCATCTCCTTGCAGGAAACCATGGAGGACATAGACAAGAATGGAGATGGTTTCATTGACCTGGAGGAGTACATAGGTGAGATGTCACTGTGTCCCTTCCTTGCTTCATCCAGCCTGGAATTTGCTGCTGGAATGTGCTGTCCCATCCCTTCCCCCCTTGGAATTTTATCTTTCTTGACCTCCTGACTTTAGACCTTGCTTTGACCTCATGGTGCGATTCCTGGGTTGTATCCTGGTGCTGGGGCTTGGGGTGGGAAAAGCAGAGGAAATACTGCGTTCCTCTCCACATTGATTTGGAGAGGGATTTAGGGATATAAAGTGAATTCTTGAAGGTGGAAAAGGGCATCTTGTCAATGTGTCCATCAGCGAAGACATCTCAGTGGTGGTTCTTCCCTTGGGAAGAGGTGTTGGAATGGTGTCCAAGCGGATATTGTGTCCTATAGGTGACATGTACAGCCACGACGGCGACGCCGACGAACCCGAGTGGGTGAAAACGGAGCGGGAGCAGTTTGTGGAATTCCGGGATAAGAACCGCGACGGCAAAATGAACAAAGAGGAAACCAAGGACTGGATCCTCCCTTCCGATTACGACCATGCCGAGGCGGAAGCGCGGCACCTTGTCTACGAATCCGACCAGAACAAGGTGGGAATGGCGTCGCGGCGTGAGGGTGACGCGGGGGTGTCCCACCAGGGTTGTGCTCAGCATCCACGGAGGGGTTGAGTTGGGTTTGGGAGACCAAAAGAAGGGAAAACCATGGGAAAATGGGATGTGATGGAGGGCTGAGGATGGGAATATCCCTCTTTCCCTGCAGGATGGGAAGTTGACCAAGGAGGAGATCGTGGAGAAGTACGACCTGTTCGTGGGGAGCCAGGCCACGGACTTCGGGGAGGCCTTGGTGAGACACGACGAGTTCTGAGCCTGGAGCCATTCCCACCTAATTTATTGCTTCCAGTTCCTGGGATTTGATGGTCGGAAACATTTGGGGGCTCCCGAGCCCGGTGGGGTCAGGCGCTGAGGTGCAGCGTCGCCGACAAAACCCTCTCTTCCCGTCCTCTTTCCATCTCCTCCTTCCTTCCCAAAGGGATGGGGAGATGCCGTTGGGAGACCCAACGCTTCTTAACGGCGCTTTTGGGGTTCAGTTGGGGGTTTTTTGGGGTGTTTTTTTTAGGTTGACTCATTCTCCGGTGGTTTGAGCCGCGTCTCCTGGGTTTTATACTCGGAGGGTTCCGTGTGACGTGAAGGAACTTCTCCTCCTCCCAGGAAGCCACCTCCTGGTTTCCCTTCACCCACCCTCGCTCTTGGCCTTTCCTCCTTGGGGTGGACTCCAACAAACTCAACCAATCAAGACCCAAAATTGACTTTACTAAGCCCAAAATCCATCGAACCTGATGGAAACCCAGAGCTGGAGTAGAGCCGGGATTGGGATAGACCCGGCTTGGCCAAGCCAACCGCTCTTGTCCTGCTGGAAGAGCCGGAACCACCAAACCCTCTCTCCATTGACCTTGGTTGGCCACCATCATTTCCTCCAGTCATTAACGGGCCTGTTAATGAACCACCAGTGTGGTGGTGGCTTCTCGTTGCCCATCCAAGTGTTTTCCCTCTTCCACCCTGGAATGTCGCTCCAAGTGCCTTTAATCCAGCCAAACACCCCCATTCCGAGGAGGAACGGCCCAGCCAGGGCAGGATGATGATGATTAATAGTGTTAATATTAATATTATCCATAATTCCCTTGTTTTTAAACCACGTGGATCCGGGAATGTCATGATTCCATCCTGGCGCCAACTGGCATCAACATGGATCCGACTCTGGTTGAGAGGTTGGTGCTGGTTGCCGGTTGAGGGGGTGTATGGAAAATCCACCCAGATTCTGCCCCCAGTCCCACTCCAGGGGTTAAACCACCAACCACAGGGATAGGTGCTCTTCCCAGTTGGATTTGGATAGAGCTCAGTGGTGGATCCAATGATCCCGGTCTGGGATTCGGCTCCAACTTCCTTTTCCCAAATGGATTTGAAACTGGGAGCAGCATTAACGACTCCAAACGCTAATTTCCCTCCCGAATTCCCATCCCCTCATCCCACTGTGTTTATTCCCTGGATGTTTGTTGGGATGGGTTCAGTTGTGTCCAACTGTGGCTCAATAAATCCCGTTTCCATCCACCCCATACTGCCTCCTGATGGAATTCCTCTGGCTTTATCCCAAAATCAGGCCCTGGAGGGGTGCCCTCCCCTTGGCTCGCCCGGAGCAGGATGGGATCCAATGCGATCACTCCCTTTGGAAGTGGTTACGTGGCTGGAGGGGCTGATGTGGCTCTGGAATCTCTTCCCACCCCTCACCATGAGTTGGGATATGGGGATCCTGAGACCATAGGGGGGGTGTGGGGCTGGGGGGGTTCCTGCCCACTGGGATCCAGCCCTGCTCCAGCCTCATGGATGAGCTCCCAGCACCACCCCAGCCCCATGGATGCGGTTCAGCACCACACCAGCCTTATGGATGGGATCCAGTCTTGCCCCAGCCCCATGGATGTGGGGCTCAGAACCTCCGCAGCCCCATGGATGAGGCCCCAGCTTCGCTCCAGCCCCGTGGATGGGATCCATCCTTGCCTCAGTCTCATGGCTAGGATCCAGCCCAGCCCCATGTGTGGGGGACTCAGCACCACCCCATCCTCATAGATGAGATCCAGAACCACTCCAGCCCCATGGATGAAGGGTCCAGAACCACTTCAGCCCCACAGATGAGCAGCTCAGCCCCATGGATGGACGGTGGACACCATCCCACATCCCTGCCTGTGTGTCCTGGGCAGGCCAGCGGGGCCGAGCCCCCCAGTGACACCTCCATGGGGCACAGCACTGTGGGGCTGAGCCCCACACATGATCACCCCATTGTGGGGCCACAGAAGCTCCTCATTGAACTGGGACCAGGGTGGTGCTTTATTGTCCCACCAGCACCTACGTCCTGGGCTGGCCGTGGGGTGGCCCCAGCCCCATAGCAGGGGGGGCTGTGGCTGGTGGCTCCTCAGTTGGGGCTGACCTGGCTGGAGGACACGGAGGAGACCTCTGTCCTCTGGGCAGAGCTGGACACGTCCGAGTCATCCGTCATGGGCTTCCCGCAAACCATCTCCATGATGCAGCCTCGGAACTGCGGGGGGAATGGAGGGGATCGGCCCCATGGTCCCCATCCCTGGCGCCATCTTCCACCCCTGTGGTGGCACCTTGGTCCCATCTCCTGCCTCTGAGGATGTGGAGATGGCCTGCGCATGCCCAAGTGTCCCTCATGCCCATCCCAAGGTGGTCATGGGCCCCGCTCCATGGGCATCCCTGGGTCATCCTTGTCCCCATGGGCATCCCAGGGTGTCCCCGGTGCCTGGGTGCTCCTTCATGTCCTCAGTCCCCGTGTGTCTCCATGGGCATCCCTGGGTGATCCTGGTCCACAAATGTCCCCAACATTCCTGGTCCATGGATGTCTTTGGGTACCCCAGTGTGTCCCCATTGTCCTGGTGTCCTGGGATGTCCCCATCATCCATGTGTCCTGTGGTGTCTCCGTTGCCCTGGGGTGTCCCTGTCATCCTTATGTCCCATGTTGTCTCTGGTCCCCAGGTGTTCTTGAGCTATTGGATGTCTCCATGGTGTCCCCATTATTGGGGTGTCTTGTGGTGTCCCCATTACCCCGGTATCCTGGGGTGTCCCATGTCCCCAGATGTCCTTGAGCACCCCAATGTGTCCCCATTGCTCTGATGTCCCTGGATGTGCCCACCGTCTGTGTGTCCCTCGGTGTCCCTATCACCCAGGTTTCCATGGATGCCCTCATCATCCTTATGTCCCCTGTTGTCCTTGGTCCCCCCATGTTCCTGAACCCCTGGATGTCCCCACTCTCCATGTGTCCCATGATGTCCCCATCATCCACGTGTCCCAGGTCCCCAGATATCCTTGAGCACCTCCGGGTGTCCCCATTGTGGTGTCCCCATCATCCACATTTCCTTGGATGTCCCCATCCTGTTTGTGTCCCATAATGTTCCATTGCCCATGTGTCCAGGAATGTCCCTGATCTCCAGGTGTTCCTAAACCCCTGATGTCCCCATTGCCCATGTGTCCCTGGATGTGCCCACTGCCTGTGTCCTGTGGTGTCCCCGTTGTCCAGCTTTCCTTAGATGTCCCCGTCATCCTTATATCCCACGATGTCCCTGGTCCCCAGATATGATTGAGTAGATGTCCCCATTGTCCAGGTGTCCCCCTCGTCCACGTACCCCATGGTGTCCCCATTGTCCAGGTGTCCCCACCATCCATGTACCCCATGGTGTCCCCATTGTCCAGGTGTCCCCACCGTCCATGTACCCCATGGTGTCCCCATTGTCCGTGTACCCCCATGGTGTCCCCATCGTCCACATACCCCATGGTGTCCCCATTGTCCAGGTGTCCCCATGGTCCATGTACCCCATGGTGTCCCCATTGTCCAGGTGTCCCCATGGTCCACGTACCCCATGGTGTCCCCATTGTCCAGGTGTCCCCATGGTCCATGTACCCCATGGTGTCCCCATTGTCCAGGCGTCCCCATTGTCCACGTACCCCATGGTGTCCCCATTGTCCAGGTGTCCCCATGGTCCATGTACCCCATGGTGTCCCCATGGTCCACGTACCCCATGGTGTCCCCATTGTCCAGGTGTCCCCGTGGTCCATGTACCCCATGGTGTCCCCATTGTCCAGGTGTCCCCATGGTCCATGTACCCCATGGTGTCCCCATTGTCCAGGTGTCCCCATCGTCCGTGTACCCCATGATGCTCCCATTCTCCAGGTGTCCTGGGGTGTCTGTGGTCCCCAGATGTCCTCGGGTGCCCTGGGATGTCCCCATTGCCCTTGTGTCCCATGGTGTCCCCATTGTCCATGTGTCCCATGCTGTCCCCATCCCCTGGGTTCCCTGGTCGTCCCCGCTGTGCCTGTGGTGTCCGTGTCCCGGCTGTCACCTGTTTGTTCATGAAGCAGTAGATGATGGGGTTGTAGACGCAGGAGCTCTTGGAGAAGAAGGCGGGGATGGTGACGAGGCGCAGGTCGATGCCGTGCTGGCGGTTGTTGACCATGTACATGGCCAGGGCCGCGTAGGGCACGTAGCAGAGGCAGAAGGACCCCACCATCACCACCACCATGCGCGACACCTCCCGCTCCGCCTTCTGCGTCGTGGCCGACTCCTGCTGCTGCGCCGCCACCTGCGCCAGGCACGGGGACCAACCCCATCCCGCATCCATCCATCCCACATCCATCCATCCACATCCATCCATCCCACATCCATCCCGCATCCATCCATCCTGTACCAATCCCACATCCATCCATCCCACATCCATCCCGCATCCATCCATCCTGTACCAATCCCACATCCATCCATCCCACATCCATCCATCCCGCATCCATCCATCCCACATCCATCCCGTATCCATCCATCCCACATCCATCCCGTATCCATCCATCCTGTACCCATCCCACATCCATCCATCCCGCATCCATCCATCCTGTACCCATCCCGTATCCATCCATCCTGCATCCATCCATCCTGCACCCATCCCACACCCATCCATCCTGTACCTATCCCACATCCATCCATCCCACATCCATCCCGTATCCATCCATCCCATATCCATCCCGTATCTATCCATCCCGTATCCATCCATCCTGTACCCATCCCACATCCATCCATCCCACATCCATCCCGCATCCATCCATCCTGTACCCATCCCGTATCCATCCATCCCGTATCCATCCATCCCGTACCCATCCCACATCCATCCATCCTGTACCCATCCCATGTCCATCCATCCCATATCCATCCTGTATCCATCCATCCTGTACCCATCCCACATCCATCCATCCTGTATTCATCCATCCCACCTGCACCTGGGCACTGACACCCGTGGGGACCACCCCCATCCATTCCATATCCACCCTGCATCCTTCTCACCTCCATCCATCCCATATCCATCCATCCCTCATCTATCCCATATCCATACATCCACCTGTCCTCAGGCACCAACATCTGCATCCATCCTGCATCCATCCATCCCGTATTCATCCTGTTTCCATCCACCCCACCTGAGACCAGGCATCAACACCTGCATTCATCCCACCTCCATCCATCCTACCCACGCCCAGGCACAGACACCCATGGGCACCTGCATCCATCCCACATCCATTCTGCCTCCATCCTGCCACATGCTGTCTTTATCCTGCCCCATCCTGCCTCCATCTCCATCCCACCTCCCCTCCTCCCTCCATCTCTCCCTACATCTCAACCCTTCCATCTCTGCTGCTTCCCATCCCTCTTTTGCTCCCTCCCTCCCTTCCTTTGGCCATCTCTCCTTCCTCCATCCATTCTTCCCTTCCTCCTCCCTTCCTTCCCTCCATCTCTCCACTTTTCTATCCATCTTTCCGTCTCTCCTTCCCTCCATTTCCACCTCCATCTCCATTTCTCCATCGCTTCTTCCCTCTCTCCTACTCAGCAGCACTCCCCCTCCTCCTTTGGCCATCACTTCTTTCCTTCATCCCTCCATCTCCATCCCTCCATCCCCATCTCCATCCCTCCATCCCCATCCCCATCCCTCCATCCCCATCCCTCCCTCCCATCCCATCCCATCCCAGTGCGGCACTCACGGCGCGCAGGGCGCTGAGCAGCTGGGAGTAGGAGAAGATGATGAGGGACAGGGGCACGATGAAGCAGAAGATGAAGAGGAACCATGTGTAGTACTCGCTGCGGTACTTGGTGCCCACCGTGTACCAGTCGGGGCCGCAGGAGCACTGCAGCCCCTCGGGCACGTACCTGCGGGCACTGTGCTCAGCACCGCACCTGGTACCCCACAGCACCCTGTGGTACCCCTATGGCATCCCCATGGCACCCTATGGTATGCCTATGTTACCCCTATGGCATCCCCATGGCACCCTATGGTATCCCTATGTTACCCCTGTGGGATCCCATGGTACCCTATGGCATCCCTATGGCATTCCCATGGCACCCTATGGCACCCCTGTGGCACTCCATGGCATATCTGTATCACCCTAATGTCACCTTATGCCACCCCATACTCCCCAGTGTCACCCCTATGTCAACCTACTGCCACCCATGTCACCCCATGCCACCCCCACGTCCCCTCATACCCCTCTGTGTCACCCCATGTCACCCTATGTCATCCTGTGTCACCCCTATGCCACCCCTACATCATCCTATGGCACCCTAATATCACCCCAAACCCCTCTCTATCACCCAGTGCCCCCCACGTCCCCCCACGTTATCACCCCCGTGTCCCACCTGCTCCACCCGAAGAAGGGGGGGATGGCGACGCCGACGCCGATGACCCACGTGGCCACCACGACCACGAGCGCGTGCTTGGAGGTGAAGCGGAAGTTGCCCAGGGGCTTGCAGATGACGATGTAGCGCTCGAAGGCCAGGAAGGCCAAGGACCAGCCCGTGACCAGCCCTGGGGACACCGCGGAGGGGGCTCGGACCAGCGCCGCAGCCAGCGCCGGCTCGGGCAGCCCCACCACACCATGGGGGTCAAACCAACTCCTATGGGTCTGGTAGACCGTGGTGCTCAACCTTGCCTTGATCCCAGTTGGACCAACCCAACTCCTCTGAGCCCCATCAGATGATGGTGGTCACCCCTACCTACAGGCAGGATCAACTGCCCCCCAGCTGATCATGGTCACTCCAACTCCTATAGGTCCAGCAGACCCCAGTGGCCAACCCTACCTTGAACCCGATCAGACCATGGTGGTCACTTCAACTCCTATAGGTCCAGAAGACCCCAGTGGCCAACCCTACCTTGAACCCGATCAGACCATGGTGGTCACTTCAACTCCTATAGGTCCAACAGACCCCAGTGGCCAACCCTACCTTGGGCCAAATCAAACCATGGTGGTCACTTCAACTCCTATAGGTCCAGAAGACCCCAGTGGCCAACCCTACCTTGAGCCCAATCAGACCATGGTGGTCACCTCGACTCCTCCAGCCCTACCAGATTACAGTGGTCACCCCAACTCCTATAGGTCTGAAGAGCGTGATTGTCACCCCAGCTCCCACAACCCCAGCAGGTGATGGCGGTCACCCCTGCCTACAGCCGCACCAGTCTATCATGGTCACCCCGACAGCTACAGGTGTTGAAGTGCACAGTGGTCACCCCAGCTCCACCACGTTACAGTGGTCACCTCAACCCCTCGAGTTCCAGCAGTCACCCTGCTTCCAGCACTCCCAGATGATGGGGGTCACTCCAACTCCTAAAGTCCCAGTAGACCCCGGTGGTCACCGCTGCCTACAACCCCACCAGGTTACAGTGATCACCCCAACTCCAACAGGTCCACGAGACCATGGAGGTCAACCCTACCTCACCCACCTACCTCAGACCATGGTGGTCATTCCAACTCCTCCAGCCCCACCAGTTTATAGTGGGCACCCCAACTCCTATAGTTCCATCAGACCATGGTGGTCAAGCCTGCTTTGAGCCACTTTAGGCCATGGTGGTCACCCCAACTCCTCCAACCCACCCAGACCATGGTCAACCCCACTGTGACCCCCACCAGCCCGTGGCGGTCACCCCAACTCCTATAGCCCTACAAGATGATGGTGTCTAACCCAAGTCTTCCACCCCCATCAGACCATCATGGTCACCCCAACTCTTCCAACCCTACCAGATGACGGCGGTCAATCCGTCTTCCAGCCCCACTAGACCCTGGTGGTCACCCCACCTCCTCCAACCCTACAAGTCGATGGTGTCCAACCCAACTCTTCCAGCCCTACCAGTGGTCCCCCCCCACCTCCAGCCCCCTCTATGACCATGGCCACCCCCCCACCTACCTGCGGTGGCCCCCATGAAGCCCTCAAAGGCACAGACGTGCTTGCCGAAGACGAAGTAACCCTGCGAGCTGGAGACGAAGACGGTGAAGATGCAGAAGATGCAGGCGAGGAACCCGCAGAAGGAGATGTTCACCAGGATGTAGTTGAGCGGTTGCCTCAGCTTCTTGTACTTGATGGTGACCACCAGCACGATGGCGTTCAGGGGGGTGCCCACCAGGAACACGAAGCCCATGAAGGCCGTCTGCAGGTAGAAGGCCCATGGGGGGGCGATGTGGTACTGGGGACCGTCCCAGGGGCCACCGACGGACCCGTTCTTGAACAGGTAGAACTCCTCCTCACCCGACATCGTGCTTGGGGGGGGGGGGCTGAGGGGGGGCCTCGGGGGTCCCAGCCCTCCCCTTCTCATATACCCTTGTCCCAAAGCCGCTTATGGGCTGAGAGGGGATCAGGGCTTCAGCCATGGGCAAACTTGGGGATTAGGGGGGGCTAAACCCGGCTCAGGTCCTAATCCCGCTCCTTAAGCCGGGCTGAGGCGATTGTGGGGCTCCCGGGGGATTTGGGGGGATGGGGGGGGGGGGTAAAAAAGGGTTTGGGGGTAAAGGTGATTTGGGGAGTAAAGGAGGGGTTTGGGACACTCGCACCCCCCAGGGACACAGCAGGGACCCCAAGGTTGGTGATGTCGGTCAGAGGCGGTGGCCTGGGGGGGGACAAGGGGTGATGGGGGGAACCCAATGGGACCATGGGCACCCTCGGGGTGCTCCCAGCGCTCCAAGGGGATGGATAGAGGTGGAGAGGACCCTGGGGGGGATTAATGGGGAGCACTTTGGGAGTGCATAGTTGGGGGTTACTTTGGGGGTGCATTGCTGAGGGGTTCATGGTTGGGGATCGCTTTGGGGGTGCATTGCTGGGTGTGCACGACTGGGGGTGCATTTCAGGGGGCATCGCTTTGGGGTGCAGGGCCGAGGATGCACGGCTGTTCGTTCACTTTGGGGGTGCAGTGCGGAGGAGTGCACTATCGGGGGTGCATTACGGGGGGGTTACATTGGTGGGGAGTGACTTTGGGGGGCACTTTTGGGGGGAGGGGGTCACTTCGGGGCTGCACTGCTGGGTCTGCGTGTTCATTTTGGGGTGCGCTGTTAGGGGTCAGTTTGGGGCTCCCTGCAGGGATGTGCGTTCATTTGGGGTTCGTTCGGGGTTCGCTGTTCATTTGGGGTTCACATTCAAAGATTCCCCCCCCCCCCGGCGCGGGTGTTTCTCGTCCCCCCCAGCACGCAGCCTCAGTGCATACCCACATGGCGGCTCGTTGGTCTAGGGGTATGATTCTCGCTTAGGGTGCGAGAGGTCCCGGGTTCAAATCCCGGACGAGCCCGAATGTTTTTCTTCTCCTCCTTCCCCCCCCCACATGCACCCCACTTCCTGCCCCTCCCGCTCCGTGGGGCCTCAGTGGGGCAGGAAGGATGAGCACAAGCCTCTTAGGGGGGGGATTAAGGGCGTTTGGGCTCCCCCCGCTCTTCCCGCTGGGCTTGGGGGTACATATAAAGGCTGGTGGGGAGAAATGCTTTACTGTGCCAAACTATGCTGCACTGGGCTGTACTGGAGTCTACTGGGATGTACCATGCTGTACTGGAGTGTAATGGACTGTTCCGGGCTATACTGGACCGTACTGGGTCATACTGGGCTGTACTGGGTCAGGTCTGGTTGTACTGTACCAAACCGTGCTGTGCTGGGTTGTACTGGGCTGTACCATACTACACTGGTCTGATTGGGCTGGACTGGGTCATACTGGACTGTACCAGGTTGGACTGGTTCATACCAGGTTGTACTGGGTCAGGTCTGGTTGTGCTGTACTGTACCAAACCATACTGTACAGAGCTGTACTAGAGTATACCAGGCTTTACTGGGCTTTACTGGGACATACTGGGCTGTTCCATACTGTACTGGGCTGTCCCAGGCTGTACTGGACTGTACTGGGCTGGCCTGGGTCAGGTCTGGTTGTACTGTACCAAAACACACTGTACTGGGCTGTACTTGGTTATATGGGACTGGACTGCACCAGGTTGTACCATATTGGGTTAGGCTGGGTTGGGTTGGACTGGGCTATACTAGGTTGGAGTGCGTCATATGGGTTGTACTGGGTCATACTGGGCTATACTGGGTCATACTGGTCTGTACTGGGTTATATTGGGCTGTAATGAGTCATGCTGGGCTGTACTGCGCTGTACTGGGTCAGGTCCCCCCCCATGACTTAGCAACACCCGGTCTGCAGGCAGGAGTCATCGGTAGGTTCCAGAGCGAACGCTCGTCACAATGCAGCCCGGAGCTGGGGGGGGGCACTGGGAGGGAACAGGGATACTGGGAGGGGTGTGTGTATCGGGGGGGTCATGGAGCTCAAAGGTTCCCCGTCCGCAGGCAGTAAGTGCTGCAGTGGGACCCCCACCCGGGGCGGGCACCCCCTAAAATGGGCACTTGTGGGCACCGGCACCCTCCAGGATGGGCATCCTAAGCAGGAGCACCCGATAAGGATGAGCCCCCAAAAGAGGGGCACCCTAAAGAGGGGCACCCATAGAGCTGGTGCTGGTGTCCCTGTTGGTGATGCTGTGCTCAGCGGGCCCGCAGGCGCTGCGGGTACCCCGCAGGGTTGGTCACCCCCGGGATGTCCCATGGGTGGGTGCTGGTCCCCCCCGTTGATGACGCTGCTCCCAGTGGCTTTGTAGGCACTGCGGGCGCCCCAGGGTCGGTCCCCAAAGGAGGGGCACTGATGCGCCGGTGCCGCGGAGCTCAGCGGGTCCATGGGCGCTGCAGGCTCCCGGGGTGGGCGCCGTGCGGGGCCGGGCAGTGCCACATCTGTGCCCCCAGCGCGCCTGCGGGCGCTGCAGGCCGAGCTCTCGGAGCTCCTGGCCCAGCAGGAGGCGGCGCAGCGGCGGCAGCGCCGGGAGGTGGCCAAGGCGGTGGCCGAGGGCGCCGCGGCGGCCGCGATGGCGGAGCTGGAGGCGGCCGAGGCCGCGCGGCTGCGGGAGGAGACCTCAGCCCTGCGCCGGGAGCTGCGGCGGCGGCACGGGAGGGAGCACGGCCCCGGCAGTGCCAAAGCCGAAGGTGCCTGAGCAGGGCACGGGGGCGATGGGGGGGATAGAGAACGCGGTCACTGAGTGGCGGGATGGGGCCATGGAGTGCTGGGTGATAGTTGCCATAGCGGATGGTGGGCATGGTGGGATGGATGGTGGGTATGGTGGGATGGGATGGATGGTGGGTATGGTGTGGTGGGATGGATGGTGGGCATGGTGGGATGGATGGTGGGCATGGTGTGGTGGGATGGATGGTGGGCATGGCGTGGTGGGATGGATGGTGGGTATGGTGTGGTGGGATGGATGGTGGGTATGGTGTGGTGGGATGGATGGTGGGTATGGTGGGATGGGATGGATGGTGGGTATGGCGTGGTGGGATGGATGGTGGGTATGGTGGGATGGGATGGATGGTGGGTATGGTGTGGTGGGATGGATGGTGGGTATGGTGTGGTGGGATGGATGGTGGGTATGGTGTGGTGGGATGGATGGTGGGTATGGTGTGGTGGGATGGATGGTGGGTATGGTGTGGTGGGATGGATGGTGGGTATGGTGTGGTGGGATGGATGGTGGGTATGGTGTGGTGGGATGGATGGTGGGTATGGTGGGATGGGATGGATGGTGGGTGTGGTGTGGTGGGATGGATGGTGGGCATGGCGTGGTGGGATGGATGGTGGGCATGGTGGGTATGGTGGGATGGATGGTGGGCATGGTGTGGTGGGATGGATGGTGGGTATGGTGTGGTGGGATGGATGGTGGGTATGGTGTGGTGGGATGGATGGTGGGTATGGTGTGGTGGGATGGATGGTGGGTATGGTGTGGTGGGATGGATGGTGGGTATGGTGGGATGGGATGGATGGTGGGTATGGTGGGATGGGATGGATGGTGGGTATGGTGGGATGGGATGGATGGTGGGTATGGTGTGGTGGGATGGATGGTGGGCATGGTGTGGTGGGATGGATGGTGGGTATGGTGTGGTGGGATGGATGGTGGGCATGGTGTGGTGGGATGGATGGTGGGTATGGTGGGATGGGATGGATGGTGGGTATGGTGTGGTGGGATGGATGGTGGGTATGGTGTGGTGGGATGGATGGTGGGCATGGTGGGATGGGATGGATGGTGGGTATGGTGTGGTGGGATGGATGGTGGGTATGGTGGGATGGGATGGATGGTGGGTATGGTGGGATGGGATGGATGGTGGGTATGGTGGGATGGGATGGATGGTGGGTATGGTGGGATGGATGGTGGGTATGGTGTGGTGGGATGGATGGTGGGCATGGTGGGATGGGATGGATGGTGGGTATGGTGTGGTGGGATGGATGGTGGGTATGGCGTGGTGGGATGGATGGTGGGTATGGTGGGATGGGATGGATGGTGGGTATGGTGTGGTGGGATGGATGGTGGGTATGGTGTGGTGGGATGGATGGTGGGTATGGTGGGATGGGATGGATGGTGGGTATGGTGTGGTGGGATGGATGGTGGGTATGGTGGGATGGATGGTGGGTATGGTGTGGTGGGATGGATGGTGGGCATGGTGGGATGGGATGGATGGTGGGTATGGTGTGGTGGGATGGATGGTGGGTATGGCGTGGTGGGATGGATGGTGGGTATGGTGGGATGGGATGGATGGTGGGTATGGTGTGGTGGGATGGATGGTGGGTATGGTGTGGTGGGATGGATGGTGGGTATGGTGGGATGGGATGGATGGTGGGTATGGTGTGGTGGGATGGATGGTGGGTATGGTGGGCATGGTGGGATGGATGGTGGGTATGGTGGGATGGGATGGATGGTGGGTGTGGTGGGCATGGTGGGATGGATGGTGGGTATGGTGGGATGGGATGGATGGTGGGTATGGCGTGGTGGGATGGATGGTGGGCATGGTGGGATGGGATGGATGGTGGGTATGGTGTGGTGGGATGGATGGTGGGTATGGTGTGGTGGGATGGATGGTGGGTATGGTGGGATGGATGGTGGGTATGGTGTGGTGGGATGGATGGTGGGCATGGTGGGATGGGATGGATGGTGGGTATGGTGTGGTGGGATGGATGGTGGGTATGGTGTGGTGGGATGGATGGTGGGTATGGTGTGGTGGGATGGATGGTGGGTATGGCGTGGTGGGATGGATGGTGGGTATGGTGTGGTGGGATGGATGGTGGGTATGGTGTGGTGGGATGGATGGTGGGTATGGTGTGGTGGGATGGATGGTGGGCATGGTGTGGTGGGATGGATGGTGGGTATGGTGTGGTGGGATGGATGGTGGGTATGGTGTGGTGGGATGGATGGTGGGCATGGTGGGATGGGATGGATGGTGGGTATGGTGTGGTGGGATGGATGGTGGGTATGGCGTGGTGGGATGGATAGTGGGTATGGCGTGGTGGGATGGATGGTGGGTATGGTGTGGTGGGATGGATGGTGGGTATGGTGTGGTGGGATGGATGGTGGGTATGGCGTGGTGGGATGGATGGTGGGTATGGTGTGGTGGGATGGATGGTGGGCATGGTGGGATGGATGGTGGGTATGGTGTGGTGGGATGGATGGTGGGTATGGCGTGGTGGGATGGATGGTGGGTATGGTGTGGTGGGATGGATGGTGGGTATGGCGTGGTGGGATGGATGGTGGGCATGGCGTGGTGGGATGGATGGTGGGTATGGTGTGGTGGGATGGATGGTGGGTATGGCGTGGTGGGATGGATGGTGGGTATGGTGGGATGGATGGTGGGTATGGTGTGGTGGGATGGATGGTGGGTATGGTGTGGTGGGATGGATGGTGGGCCATGGAGTGCTGGGTGATAGTTGCCATAGCGGAATGGTGGGCATGGTGGGCATGGGGGGATGGATGGTGGGCGTGGTGTGGTGGGTGGTGAGCATAGCATGGTGGGATGGTGCTCATGGAGTGATGGGGTGGCGGGCATGGCGTGGTGGGTGGTGGCCATGGTGAGAGCATGGTCATTGAGTGGTGGGATGGTGAATGTGAGGCAGTGGGATGGGTGTTGGGCATGATGGGATGGATGGTGGGTATGGTGGGATGGATGGTGGGCATGGTGTGGTGGGTGGTGAGCATAGCGTGGTGGGATGGTGCTCATGGAGTGATGGGGTGGTGGCCATGGTGAGAGCATGGTTATTGAGTGGTGGGATGGTGAACGTGGGGCAGTGGGATGGGTGTTAGGCATGGTGTGGTGGGTGGTAGCTGTGGTGGGGGGGTGCTCATGGAGTGGTGGGGTGGTGGGCATGGCATGGGGTAGCGGTGGCCATGGTGTGATGGGGTGGTGGACATGGTGGTACAGGGGTTGTTGGCCATGGAGGGGCTGATGCCATGGGGTGGGTGCCGTGGGGCTGAGGTGGGTGCTGTGGGGCTGCGGTGGGGGCTATGGGGCTGACGTGTGTCCCATGGGCCATGCAGAGGAGCCGGTGGAGAAGGAGCCCTGCGAGCCGTTGCTCTGCCCCAGCACCCTGCCCGGGGGGGGGCAGCCCCAGCACTGCCACCGCCTCTGCTGCCACCGGTACCACCCATAGCATCCATTGCACCCACAGACCCCATGGGACCCATGGGACCCCCCAGGACCTATGTGGCCCCATGGTTGTACCCTCCTGGACATGGCCCCATTCACATCCCCACTGTCCCCAGGCCATGTCCCACTGGCCCATGGCCCCCAGGTCCCCATGTCCATGTCCCAGTGGCTCCTGTTCCCATGGCCATGTCCCCCTTGTCCCCTTGTCCATATCCCCTGTGCCCCCTGGCAATGTCCCCCTATTCCCATGGCCATGGCCCCCTGGTCCCTGTCCTTGTCCCCATTGCCATGCCCCCATTGTCCCCAGTGTCCCCTTGTCCATGTCCTCAGTACCCCCCATGGCCATGTCCCCATTGTCCCCATGGCCACGTCCCTCTGCCCCATGGCCATGTCCCCATTGTCCCCATGGCCACGTCCCTCTGCCCCATGGCCATGTCCCCTTTGTCCCCATGGCCACGTCCCTCTGCCCCATGGCCATGTCCCCATTGTCCCCATGGCCATGTCCCCATTGTCCCCATGGCCACGTCCCTCTGCCCCATGGCCATGTCCCCATTGTCCCCATGGCCATGTCCCCATTGTCCCCATGGCCACGTCCCTCTGCCCCATGGCCATGTCCCCATTGTCCCCATGGCCACGTCCCTCTGCCCCATGGCCACGTCCCTCTGCCCCATGGCCATGTCCCCACTGTCCCCATGGCCATGTCCCCATTGTCTCCATGGCCACGTCCCCATTGTCCCCATGGCCACGTCCCCATTGTCACCATGGCCACGTCCCTCTGCCCCAGCCCAGTGCCCCGCATCCCTCAGCCGTGCCCACAGTGTCCCCATGTGCCCCCATCTGTCCCCCTCCTCCTGCCCCCCGCAGGTGCCCCTTCAGTGTCTCACCCCCCTTCGAGGACTCCATCGACTTCGCTGACCCCAACCCCGAGGGGACCCTGGGCCAGGTACGGGGGGGGGGGGGGGGGCACAGGGGTTTGGGGGTGCCACCGTGTGCGGTGTCACCCACCCTGTCCCCGTCCCCGTCCGTGCCCAGGGCAGCGCCGTCAGCCTCAAGCCCTCCATCTTCTTCGTTGTGGCCTCCACCATCATCTTCCTCTTCCCCTTCCTGAAGCGGAGCTGGGAGAACCTGAGCCCCCCCCAGGCACCCTGAGCCCCCCCCCCCCAGCACCCGGACCCCCCCTTGGAGCATCAGACACCGCACACTGCATTGCCCCCCCCAGCAGAGCACCCTGACCCCTTCGAACACCGTACCCCCCTTGAAGCATCCAGCCCCCCCCCCACCATCCTGACCCCCCTAAAACACCTTGACCCCCCCCAATCACCCCACACCACCCTGACCCCCCAAGCACCCAACCCCTCCCAAAGCGCTCTGACACCCCCCCGACATCACCCTGACCCCCCCTTGGAACACCCTGACCCCCCCAAACCAATACACCATTCCACCCCCTCCAAGGACAAGGGTCCTTGGGGTGGGGGTGTCCCCCATGGCTGCACCCCACTGTGTCTCTGTGTGTGTGTATGTGACCCCCCCGATCCAGGAGTTGTCCCCCCCCTCCCCGGGTATTTTGGGTGCCGGGTGCGTGGCTGTGACTCCATGGGTTATTTATAGGCGCTGGCGCAGGCGCCTGGGACTGTGCCCCCCCCCAGTCACCCCCTGCTTTGTCACCCCCTTTGTCACCCTCTTTGTCACCCCCCATCACCGCAGGGTGCCCCCCCAAGGGAAACTGAGTCACAAAGTGGGGGTGCGATGGGGAGGACCCCAACTCCTGCCCCCCCCATCACCACCAATGGGTGCCCCCCCCCCGCACCCACTGGAAGCTTCCAGGGCCGGTGACCCACCGGAACTGGGGGGGAAGCTGATATCACCCCCCCCATCACCCCCCCATGAAGGACCCGGATGTGGAGCACCCGGCACCCACCCAAGTGTGTCCCCCTTAAACGAGCAGCAAAGGGGGGGGCACCAAGAGATTGGGGGGCACTGGGGGGGCCCCAGGGGGCTTTAGGGGGTCCCAAGTGAGTGAGTTTCCTGGGGGGAGGTATGGAGTGAATGGTGCTGGGGTGTATTGGGGTGCTGGTATTGGGGTGCTGGTATTGGGGTGCTGAGTGGCAGGTAATGGGGTGCTCAGGGGCCCCGGGGTATTGGGGTGCCATGTATTGGGGTGCCCTGGTGTCTGAAATGTTGGGGTGCCGGGGTGATGGGGGTCAGGTATTGGGGTACCCTGGTGCCTAATGTTGGGGTAATGGGGCATTGAGGTGCCAGGTATGGGGTGCCTGATGTTTTGGGGTGCTGGTTAGTGGGGTTCCCTGGGTGCTGGGGTGTTGGGGTATGGGTGGATGGGGATAATGGGGTGTTGGGGTGTCCGTGCTCTGGGGGTGCTGGAGTTCGAGGTGCTGCTGTTTCAGGGTACCGGGGTGCCAAAGTTTGGGGGTACCACTGTTTCAGCTTGAAAGGTTTTGGGGTGCTGGTGTTTGGGGTGTTGGGGTTTGGGAGTGCTGAGGTTTGGGGGTGCTGGTGTTTGGGGGTGCCGGTCTCTGTTGCTTCGGGGGTACCGGTGTCTGAGGGTGCCGGTCTCTGGGGTTTCGGGGGTGCCAGAGGCGGGGGGTACCGGGGTTTTGGGGGGTACCGGTGCCGGTGGGCGCCGGTTTGGGGGTGCGGGCCCAGGGGGGTGCGGCAGGGCTATAAATAGCGGGTGCGGTCACTCCCCCCCCCGGCCGGCCCATGCGGGGCGGGCCGGGCCGGGCCGGGGCAGCGCTTAAAGCCGCCGCCCCCCGGGACACCCCGGACACACGGACCCTGCTCCGACCGGGAACACGCCGGGAAGCGACCGGACCCCGCTCCTGCTGCGGCCGGGAACGCACCGGACCCCGCTCCAGCCGCGAACAGACCGGATTCAGCGCCGGGAACCGACCGGGAACAGATCGGGATCAGACCGGACCCTGCTCCGACCGGGAACACGCCGGGAAGCGACCGGACCCCGCTCCTGCTGCGGCCGGGAACGCACCGGACCCCGCTCCAGCCGCGAACAGACCGGATTCAGCGCCGGGAACCGACCGGGAACAGATCGGGATCAGACCGGACCCTGCTCCGACCGGGAACCAGCTCCGCCACCGGGAACTCGCACCGGGATTGCCCCAGGACAGCAGCCCCCGGCACCGGGACTGAGCCGGGAACCGGGACCCGCCCGGGACCCCCCCAGCCGGGACACCGGGATCGAGCCGGGACCCTCCCCAATCGGGATATCGGGATCGAGCCGGGACCTTCATAGAGACGCCGGGATAGCGCCGGGAGCCCCCCAGCTGGGATACTGGGGCTGACCCAGGACTCCTTCAGGACACCGGGATTGATCCAGGACTCCCCTTCCGGCACTGGGACTGAGTTGGGACCCCCCAGAGGGCACCGATACAGATCCAGGACCCCCCCCCCAGGGCACTGATCCAGGATACTGGCACTGATCCGGGACCTGCACTTGGGACACCGGCACTGATTTGGGAACCCCCGCGGACACCGGTACCGACCCAGGACCCTGATACTGCTCCGGGCCCCCTCCTTGGGCCTCTCACCCGCCCCCCCATTTGGGCCACCGACTTGGGACCCCCACCCAGGACACCAACCCCCAACCCAGGACCCCAATACTGATCCGGGGCCCCTCTTTGGGCCTCCCACCCAGGACACCGATACCAACCCAGGACCCCCACCCAGGACACAGGTACTGACCCAGCGCCCCCTCTGGTCCTCCCCCCAGACACTGATCCTCTCCCAGGACCCCCATAAGGACCCCGATACCCACCCAGTACCCCTATAAGGATCCCAATACCCACCCAGGATCTCCATAAGGATCTTGGTACCCACCCAGGACCCCCATAAGGACCCTGGTACCCACCCAGGACCCCCATAAGGACGCTGGTACCAACTCAAAACTCCCATAAGGACCCTGGTACCCACCCAGGACCCCCATAAGGACCCTGGTACCCACCCAGGACCCCCATAAGGACGCTGGTACCAACCCAAATCTCCCGTAAGGACCCTGATACACACCCAGGATCTCCATAGGGATCCCAATATCAACCCAGAACCATCACCCAGGACCTCGATACCCACCCCAGGACCCCCATAAGGACGCTGGTACCAACCCAAAACTCCCATAAGGACCCTGATACACACCCAGGACCTCCATAAGGATCCCAATATCAACCCAGAACCATCACCCAGGACCTCGATACCCACCCAGGACCCCCATCAGGACCCCAGTACACACCCAGGACCCTCTCCTGGGACCCCAACACCCACCCGGGCCCCCCACTTGTGCCTCAGCACCACCCCATCACCCCCAGGCCCCCCATCGCCAGCAGCATGAACTCGACGCTGGATGCGCAGCCGGGCGAGGAGCCCGAGGAGCTGCCGGCCACCGAGAAGGACCTGGCCGAGGATGCGCCGTGGAAGAAGATCCAGCAGAACACGTTCACGCGCTGGTGCAACGAGCACCTCAAGTGCGTGCACAAGCGCATCGGGGACCTGCAGCGGGACCTGAGCGACGGCCTGCGCCTCATCGCGCTGCTCGAGGTGCTCAGCCAGAAGAAGATGGGCCGCAAGTACCACCCGCGCCCCAACTTCCGACAGATGAAGCTGGAGAACGTCTCCGTGGCCCTCGAGTTCCTGGAGCGGGAGCACATCAAGCTGGTGTCCATCGGTGAGTGTGCGATGGGGGCGCGATGGGGGCGCGATGGGGGTGCGATGGGGATGCGATGGGGACGCGATGGGGGTGCAAAGCGGACGGAAGAGAGGGTTTGGATGGAGTGAGGGTGAGTGTGAAAGGGAGGTGATGATAGCAGGGTGAGTGTGCAAGGGTTGGGGTGATGGATAAGAGGGAGTGAGGGGTGAGTGTGTGAGGGTGATGGGGTGGAATGAGGGATGAGTGTGCAAGGGAAGGGGGGATTTGGGAGTGGTGAGTGTGCAAGGGAAGGGGTAATGGATAAGAGGGAGTAAAGGGTGGGTGTGAAAGGGGAGGGGTGATAGAAGGGTGAGGGTGAGTGTGCAAGGGTAGGGGTGAGAGTGAAGGGTGAGTGCTCAAGGGTTGGGGTGATGGACAAGAGTGAGTGTGCAAGGGGGAGTGATGGTGAGTGGGAGGGAGGGGTGAGTGTGCGAGGGTTGGGGTGATGTGGGAGTGAGTGTGCAAGTGCAAGGGTGATGAAAGAGCGGGAGTAAGGGGTGAGGGTGAGTGTGCAAGGCCAGGCCTGATGGACAAGTGGGAATGACGGGTGTGTGAAAGTGATGGGGTGGAATGAGGGATAAGTGTGCAAGGGAAGGGGTGGTTGTGTAAGGGTAGAGGAGATGGAGGTGTTAGGAGAGGAGTGAGAGGGGTGAGTGTGCAAGGGTTGGGGTGATGTGGGAATGAAGGATGAGTGTGCAAAAGCAGAGATGATAGAAGGGCGAGTGTGATGGGGTGAAATGAGGGGTGAGTGTGCAAGGGTAGAAGTGATGGCGGGGTTAAGAAAGGGGTGAGTGTGCACGGGTGAGGGGTTTGGGGTGGAGTGAGCGTGCCAGGGTAGGGGTGGTAGAAGGATGAGTGTGCAAGGATGGGAGTGATGGCCAAGAGTAGTGATGGTGATGGGGTGAAATGAGGGGCGAGTGTGCAAGGGCAGGGGTGATGGACAGCGGCAGTGAGGCTCGGGGGGAGCGTGCAAGGCCGGGGGTGATGCTGAGTGTGCAAGAGCAACGAACAAGCACAAATGGAGCCGGGGATGAGCGTGCAAGGGCCTGGCCCCGTGCACAGGGGCCATGCAAGGGGCGGCCGCGCTGAGCTCGCCCTTGGCTCGGGGCCGGTGCTGGTGAGTTCACCCCTTGCACACCCACCCCGTGTGCAGGGCCCTTGCACGCCCGTTTGCACACTCACCCCCCCCCCCCCCCCCCGGCTGCTCATGGGGGGTGATGATTTTGCCTCCCCCCTTTGCACACCCACTCGTGCCCCCCCCTTGCACACTCCCCCCCCCCCCCCCGTGCCCAGATGTTGGAGGGGGGGGGCGCATCTGCAGCGGGTTCGTGCCCGAAACGCGATCGCTGATGGAGGGGGGGGGCTCTGGGGAAGGGGGAGGGGCCGCACGCGGGGTCCGCGCGCAGGGCTGGAGGGGGGAGGGGCGGAATGCCTGGGATCCCCTCCCCCACCCTCGGTTCACCCCCCCCCCCCCCCCCCAGTGCCTCAGTTTCCCCATCCAGGACCCCCCCCCCCCAAAGGTCAGGGGTCCCCAGGGTGCTGGGGGGGGGGGGGCACCGCAGGGTGCTGGGATGGAGACCCCCAATGTGCCTTGTGGGGGGACCCCAAAGTCTATGGGTGGTCATGGGACCCCCATGGGGGGGAACCCTAAGGTGCCGGGGGGGGGTGTGCAAGGGGCCCCCACGGTGCTCTGATGGTGATCCCTATGGTGCTGGGGGGGTCAGGGGACCCCCAAAGTGTTGTGATGGTGCTTTGTGGGTACCCCCCCCCCAGCACTGTCCTGTGGGGGGCTGGGGGTCGGGGGGCTGTGGTGTGTTCTGCTGGTACGGGGGGCAGTGTGTGGGGTATTGGGGTGTCCCCCTCCTGGTATTGGGGTGGCAGGGACCCCTGCCCATGTTGTAGGGGTGTCCCCAGGGTGACGGGTCCCTTCCCTGGTGTCCTGGGGTGTCCCAGGGTGGTGGGACCCCATATCCTTATCCCAGGGTTTTGGGACGTCCCCATCATGGTTTTGGGGTGCCCCAGGGTCACAGGGACCCCTCATCCTTGTCCCATGGTATTGGGGTACCCTCATAGCGTCAGCTCCCCTGTCGCACGGTTTCTGGGTGTCCCACAGGGTTCAGGGTCCCTTTCCCCGGGGATTTGGGGTGTTCCCATAGTTTCGGGGTGTCCCCATGGTGCCGGGTCCCTTCCCCCCCGTTTGGAGTGCCCCGATGCTGGTGATGGGCTGTCAGCCCCTGCCCCATGGTTTCGGGGTGACGGTACCCCCCCGCCCTGGCGTCTTGGGGTGTCCGCACGTTGTTGGGGCGTCCCCACGGTTTGGGGGTGCCCGCTCGGTGACGCCCCCCCTCCTCCCCCCCATAGACAGCAAAGCGATCGTGGACGGGAACCTGAAGCTGATCCTGGGGCTGGTGTGGACGCTGATCCTGCACTATTCCATCTCCATGCCCATGTGGGAGGACGAGGAGGAGGAGGAGGCGCGGCGGCAGACGCCGAAGCAGCGGCTGCTGGGGTGGATCCAGCACAAGGTCCCGCAGTTGCCCATCACCAACTTCCATCGGGATTGGCAGGACGGGAAGGCGCTGGGAGCGCTGGTGGACAACTGCGCGCCCGGTCAGCGGCCACGGGGGGGGCACGGGGGGGTATGGGGGCAGATGGGTATGGGGGGGGGAGAGGGGTCCTGGGGGAGGGTCTTAGAGGGGTGCTGGGTGGTCCTATGGGGGGGTTAGAGGGGGTCTTGGGGGGTTTGGGGGCATCTTAGATGTGTCTTGGGGGGTATCGAGGGGGGGGGCAGAGGCATCTTGGGGAGTCTGAGAGGGGTTTTCGGGGGTGTTAGGTGGGTCTTATTGGGGGCAGATGGGGCTGGGGGGGTCCGTGGGGGGCTTAGAGGGGTGGTGGGGGGCGTTGGGGAGTGCAGAGGGGTATTGGAGGGTCTTAGAGGGTTTAGAAAGCTCTCGGGGGGGTCTTGGGGGGTCTCAGGGAGGTCTTAGAGGGCCCCTGAGGGGATATTGGGGGGGCTTAGAAGTGTCTTGGAGAGGGCTTGGGGGGCCTTGAGGGGGTCTTGGGGTGGGTAGAGGGGTCTTAGATGGGTCTATGGGGGTGTTAGGTGGGCCTCATTGGGGGCAGATGGGGCTTGGGGGGGCCTGGGGTGTGTAGAGGGGTTCTTGGGGGGCACCTCAGGGGTGAAGGGGGCACTGGGGGTCTCTGGGGGGGTCCCTGTGGCGCTGACCCCCCCCTTTCCCAGGCCTGTGCCCGGACTGGGAGAGCTGGGACCCGAACCAGCCGGTGCAGAATGCGCGCGAGGCCATGCAGCAGGCGGACGACTGGCTCGGGGTGCCCCAGGTATGGGGTACGGGGGGCACTGGTGACCCCATGGCATGGGGCAGGGGTGCTGGGGAGTCCCATGATGGGGTACTGGGGCTTCCTTGGGCTGTCGCTGGGTGTCTGGGGGCTCCCTGGGGGTATTGGGGTCCCCAATCATTGGGGTTCCATGCGGGGATCTCTGGACATGGAGGGTCCCTGTGGGTACGGGAGGGTCCTTAGGGTGTCCCTGAGTATGGGGGGTGCCTGTGGGTGTAGGGGTGTCCATGAGCATTGGGGTGCCCCCTGGGGGCGCAGAGCAGTCCCTTGGGTTGCCCTATGGCGCAAACCACGCCTGGGTGGGTGCTGTTGGGTGCTATTGGGGAGGGTGGTGCTGGGGGCCCCTATTGGGGTCCCTGTGTGCCCCAGGCGCTCATATGGGCGCTGTTGGGTGCTGTTGGGGAGGGTGGTGCTGGGGGTCCCCACTGGGGTGCCCCCAGGCACTCAGATGGGCGCTGTTGGGTGCCCCCAGGTGATCGCCCCCGAGGAGATCGTGGACCCCAACGTGGACGAGCACTCGGTCATGACCTACCTGTCCCAGTTCCCCAAGGCCAAGCTGAAGCCGGGGGCACCCCTGAGGCCGCGGCAGCCCCAACCCGCCCGTGCCCGCGCATATGGGCCCGGTATGGGGATGGGGACATGGGGGGCACATGGGGACATGGGGGCACACACACACATAGGGACACAGGGGGATACGGGGGGGACATGAAGAGGGGGTGTGGGGTGAGGTGGGGTTGGAGATGTGGGATGGGGACCTCCAAGAGCAGGGACCCTTCCCTTGGCACCCAAGGGGTCATCCAAGCCGGGGGCACCCCAGGGTCCCCCATGGTGCCGCACGCACCCAAGGGACACCCCTAAGTGTCACCTATACCCAGGGACAACCCAGGGTCCCCCCAGGGTCCCATGTGCCCATTGACATCCCAGGGTCACACAAGGTGCCACCTATGCCCGGAGACCCTCCTTTGACTCCAGGGTCCCCGCCATGACCAGGGATACCCCAAGGTGCCACCTATACCCAGGGGTACCCATGGGATACCCCAGGTCCCCCCCATGAGCAGGGACACCCCAGGGTCCCCCAAAGTGCCACCCATACCCTGGGACACCCTTAGACCCTCCCAGGGTCCCCCCACGAGCAGGGACACCCTAAGGTACTCTAAGGTGCTATCTATGCCCAGGGACACCCTAAAGTGCCACCCAAACCCAGACAACCCCCCCTTGGTAACCAGGGTCCCCCCCATACCCAGTGACCCCCTTGCATCCCCAAGCTCTCCCATCACCATCCTGCCCCGGTCCCTCTGCCCCCATCCACACCACCCCAAGCCATTGACGTCCATGGGTGCCCCTGGTGCTGATGCCCACCCTGGGTCCCTGTGGCCCCCCCTGACCCCCCCCTGGCCCCGCAGGCATTGAGCCTCAGGGGAACGTGGTGCTGCAGCCGGCGCAGTTCACGGTGGAGACCCTGGACGCCGGTGTCGGCGAGGTCCTGGTCTATGTGGAGGACCCCGAAGGCCACACCGAGGAGGTGAGGGGTGCGGGGGACACCCTGGGGTGCTCTGAGCCCCCTCTGGGGTACCCAGGTCTCATCACCCCCGTTCTGGGGTCCCCCCCCTTGCCCAGGCCAAGGTGGTACCCAACAATGACAAGAAGAGGACGTACAGCGTCACCTACGTGCCCAAGGTGGCCGGGATGCACAAGGTGAGGGGCACCCACGGGTGCTGGGGGTCTATGGGGGGCGGGCATAAGGATCCAGTTAGGGTCTTATTGCAGTGGTTCCTTTGGGGTCACATTAGGGTCTATTGGGGGTCTTTGGGGGATTGCTGTGGGAGGACACATTGTTATAGGGAGACCTTGGGGAGACCACTGTGGGGTCCCATTAGGGTCCATTGGGGGGTCTTTGGGGGTCTCTGGGTGGGGGGCATAAGGACCCTATTAGGGTTCCCCTTGGGTATTGCACTGGGGGTTCCTCTGGGGTCCCATTAGGGTCTCTTTGTGTCCATTGGGGGCCATGGGGGGCTCCTTGGGGAGACATTGCAATAGGGGAACCTTGGAGAGATACTTGGGGGTCCCATTAGAGTCCATTGAGGGGTCTTTGGGGGTTGCTGGGGGAGGACATTGCAATAGAGGACCTTCAGGGTCCCATTAGGGCCCGGTGGAGTGCCTTTAGGGGTATCGGGGGGGGGGATATTGCAATAGGGGGACCCTGAGGGGACTCTTGGGGCTCCCTGAGGGCCACACTGAAGGGTCCTGGGTGGTTTCTTGGGGGTCCATGAGGGGACAATACAATAGGGGTGTCCCATTGGTGTCCATGAAGGTGCCCCTGCTGGGTCAGTGCTGGGGCCCCCCTCAGCACACGGCACCGCGGTCCCCGTTGTGTCCCCCCGCGGTACCAGTGGCCGTGGTGCCGGTCGAGGCCACCCTGACCCCCGTCCTCCCCCCCGCAGGTGACGGTGCTGTTCGCGGGGCAGAACATCGACAGGAGCCCCTTCGGGGTCTCCGTGGCCATGGCGCTGGGTGACGCGGGCAAGGTGACGGCGCGCGGGCCCGGCCTGGAGCCCACCGGCAACGTGGCCAACAAACCCACCTACTTCGACATCTACACCGCAGGTGGGTGCTGAGCCGCGGCCTCATGGTGCCATGTCATGGCGTGGTTGGTGGCACTGAGCTCATGTCCTCATGGTGCCATGGCATGCTGTGGTTGGTGGCACTGAGCTCATGTCCTCATGGTGCCATGGGCATGGTGTGGTTGGTGGCACTGAGCCCATGTCCTCATGGTGCCATGGGCATGGCGTGGTTGGTGGCATCGAGGCCGTGTCCTCATGGTGCCATGGGCATGGCGTGGTTGGTGGCACTGAGCTCATGTCCTCATGGTGCCATGGGCATGGCGTGGCTGATGGCACTGAGCCCACGTCCTCATGGTGCCATGGCATGGCATGGCTGATGGCACTGAGCCCATGTCCTCATGGTGCCATGGCATGGCATGGCTGATGGCACTGAGCCCATGTCCTCATGGTGCCATGGGCATGGTGTGGTTGGTGGCACTGAGCCCATGTCCTCATGGTGCCATGGGCATGGTGTGGTTGGTGGCACTGAGCCCATGTCCTCATGGTGCCATGGGCATGGTGTGGTTGGTGGCACTGAGCCCATGTCCTCATGGTGCCATGGGCATGGTGTGGCTGATGGCACTGAGCCCATGTCCTCATGGTGCCATGGGCATGGTGTGGTTGGTGGCACTGAGCCCATGTCCTCATGGTGCCATGGGCATGGCGTGGTTGGTGGCACTGAGCCCATGTCCTCATGGTGCCATGGCATGGCATGGCTGATGGCACTGAGGCCATGTCCTCATGGTGCCATGGGCATGGTGTGGTTGGTGGCACTGAGGCCATGTCCTCATGGTGCCATGGGCATGGTGTGGCTGATGGCACTGAGCCCATGTCCTCACGGTGCCATGGGCATGGTGTGGTTGGTGGCACTGAGGCCATGTCCTCATGGTGCCATGGGCATGGCATGGTTGGTGGCATCGAGGCCATGTCCTCATGGTGCCATGGGCATGGTGTGATTGGTGGCATCGAGGCCATGTCCTCATGGTGCCATGGCCATAGGATGGCTGATAGCTCTATTTCTCATGGTGGCATGGCCACGGTGTACCCTGGTGTCTCTGGGACACACCTTCGTGGTGGCATGGTCACCATATGGCCTGGGGACGTGTCCTCATGATGCCATGGCCGTGGCATGACCTGGTGGCACAGCCGTGTCTTGGTGCAGCCTGGTGGCTTGGGTGCCCTCTTTGCTTGGTGGTGTGGCCATGGCATGGCTAAGTGGCACTTAAGGCTATGTCTTTGTGATGGTGTGGCCATGGAGGTGCTGGGTGGCACTGAGGCCGTGTCCTTGTGACAGCATGGCCGTGGCATAGCCTGGTGGCTCCGGGGCCATATCCTCACGGTGGCATGACAATGGTGCGCGTTAATGGCACTTGAGACTACGTCCTCATGGTGGCCTGGATGTGGCACGTCCTGGTGGCACTGGTGCCGCGGCAATGTCTGAGCCTGTCCTCGCGGTGCAGGCGCTGGCCCGGGGGACGTCGGGGTGGTGATCGTGGACCCGCAGGGCCGGCGGGACACGGTGGAGGTGATGCTGGAGGACAAGGGGGACAACATCTTCCGCTGCACGTACCGGCCCGTGCTGGAGGGCACCCACACCGTCTGCGTCACCTTCGCCGGCGCCAACATCCCCAAGAGCCCCTTCAGCGTCCACGTGGCTGAAGGTGAGACCTGGCCCAGGGTCCCCATCGTGTCACCAGGCGTCCCCCTGGGTCCAGGGTGTCCCCCTTACGGCCTTTGGGGACCCTATGGCGCTTTCCTGTCCCCAGGGTGTCCCCATGGCACCCTTATGTCCTCGGGGACCTCATAGCACCTTTATGTCCACAGAGTGCCCCATGGTGCCCATTGGTTCCCACGGTGTCCCCAGGGCACCCCTATAGCACCTTTATGTCCCCAGGGTGCCCCCATGGGTCTCATGCTGCTGAAGGTCCCATGGTGCCCTCCTGTCCCTAGGGTGTCCCTGTGGGTCTCTAAAGCCCCAGGGTGTCCCCATGAGTCCCTAAAGCCACTAGAGACCCCATAGCACCCTTCTATCCCTAGGGTGTCCCCACGGGTCCCTTATGCCCCAGGGTGGCCCCAGGGCACCCCTCTGTCCTCAGGGTGTCCTCATGGTTCCAAGGTGGCCCTGGGTGTCCCTGTGGGTCCCTTATGCCCCTGAAGACCCCATGGCACAGCCCTCTCCCCAGCATATCCCTATATCACTCCTCTGTGCCAAGGTTGTTCCCATAGGTCCCGTCTGTCCACAGGGTGTCCCTACAGCATCCTTATGCCTCAGGGTGTCCCCATGGATCTCATCTGTCCCCGGGGTGTCCCCCATGCCCCTACCCTGGTGTCTCACAGCCCTTCCCAGGCGCCCTGCACCCCTGGGTGGTGTGGGTGCCAAGGGTGCCATGTCACCCCATGTCATCCCATATCATTCTGTGCCATGTCATTCCATGTCACGCTATGTCATTCCACGTCATTCGGTGCCATGTTATCCCATGTCATCCTACATCATGCTGCATCGTTTGGTGCCATGTCATCCCGCATCTTCCCATGTCCTTCCGCGTCATCCCACATTGTTCCGTGCTGTTCCGTGCTATTCCATGTCATTCCATGTCGTTCCATGTCCCGGTGCCCCCGCAGCGTGCACCCCATCCGCGTGCCGCGCCACGGGCCGGGGGCTGCAGCCCAAGGGGGTTCGGGTGCAGGAAGTGGCCGATTTCAAGGTGCTCACCAAGGGCGCCGGCACCGGGGACCTGCGCGTGGTCGTCAAGGGGCCCAGTGAGTGGTGGGGGGGCACCCGTGGTGGGGGGGGCCTTGGGGGTGCTCATGGTTGGGTGTCCCATGGGTCATCTATGGCTGGGTGGTGACTTGAAGGGGGCCGTGGTTGGAAGGGGGTACCCATGGTCTATGGCTGGGGGCAATAGGGATGCCCATGGGAGGGATGAACATGGTTGAGGGGTGTCTTGGGGGTGCCCCTAGTTGGGGTATCCCATGGGTGGTTCATGGTAGGGGGGTTTTGGGGAAGGGCCTTGGCTGTGGGGGTATAGGGGTCCCATGGGTGGGTTCATGGTTGATGGGGTCTATAGGGCAGCTGGGAGGGTCCATAGGGGTGTCCGGGGAGGGGGGGAGGTCCATCAGTGGGAAGTCCCAATGGAGAGATGTACATGGTTTGGGACCACTATTGGGGTGCCCATGGGTGGTTCATGGTTGGGGATCACCATGGAGGTGCCCATGGGTGGTCCATGGTTGGGGATCACCGTGGAGGTGCCCATGGGTGGTCCATGGTTGGGGATCACCGTGGAGGTGCCCATGGGTGGTCCATGGTTGGGGATCACCGTGGAGGTGCCCATGGGTGGTCCATGGTTGGGGATCACCGTGGAGGTGCCCATGGGTGGTCCACGGTTGGGGATCACCATGGAGGTGCCCATGGATGTGCCACGGTTGGGGAATCACCATGGAGGTGCCCATGGGTGGGATGGGTGCATGTTTGGCAGTGCCCACAGTGGGGTGCATGGTTGGAGGGGCTCATGGGGGTACCCGGGGGGGGCCCATCACTGTGGGGCCCTCATGGAGGGATGCACGTGGTGGTCGGGAGACACCTTAGTGGTGCCCATCAGGGTTGCATGATTGGGTCCCCCATGTGGGCCTCCATGGGAGGTCGCTGTGGGGTGCCCATGGGGGTGCCCCCACTGACACCCCCCCCCCCAAACAGAGGGCACGGAGGAGCCGGTGACGGTGCGGGACGTGGGTGATGGTGTCTACGAGTGCGAGTATCGCCCCCTGGTGCCCGGCAAGTACCAGGTGGCCATCACCTGGGGGGGCTACGCCATCCCCCGCAGGTCAGTCAGCACCCCCCATCCGGACATCCCCCCCATCCATGGGTCACCCCCTCCCCATGGGGCATCCCCATCCATGGGTCAACCGGGGGGGGGGGGGGGCCGGATGTGCATGGGGGGGGGTGCAAGGGGTGCACAAGGTGCTTGTGGGGTGTGCAAGAGGGGTGTAATAAGTGCAAAGGGGTGTGCGAGGTACAAGCGGGGGGCATGAGAGGTGTGCAAGGGGTATGTGTGGTGTGCGGGGGGGGTGGGATAGGCGCCATAGGTGTAAGCAGTGTGCAAGGGGTGTGTGATAGGAATGAGGGTTTGCAATAGGTGTAAGCAGTGTGCAAGGGGAGTGTGATAGGAATGAGGGGTGTGCAATAGGTGTAAGCAGTGTGCAAGGGGAGTGTGATAGGAGTGAAGGGTGTGCAATAGGTGCAAGGGGTGTGCGAGGGGGTGCACAAGGAACAAGTGGGGGGCACGAGGAGTGTGCAAGAGGCGTGCATGGACCATGCTATAGGCACAAGGGGTTGCAGTATGTGCAGGGAGTGAGGGGTGCACAAGGAACAAGCGGGGTGCACAAGGGGCATGTGGGGTGTGATGGGTGCGCAAGGGCTGCATGAGGCCCATGTGTGACACATGTGACATGTGCTGTGTGACATGTATGACACATGTGACATGTATGACACACGTAACACGCGTGCGGTGCCACGCAGCCCCTTCGAGGTGCAGGTGTCCCCCGCGCCCGGGTGGCAGAAGGTGCGGGCCTGGGGGCCGGGGCTGGAGGGCGGCACCGTGGGCACCTCGGCCGACTTCGTGGTGGAGGCCGTGGGCACCGAAGTGGGGACCCTGGGTGAGACATGGGGACACTGAGGGGGGACACGGGTGTGGGGTGGGAGGGATGCAGTGGGGACATGGGCAGGGGGTGGGTGGCATCAAGGGCAGGGACGCCATGATGCAGACACCATGGGGTAGGGGATGTCATGGTGGGGAGGTAGGCATGGGGCGGGTGGCGCCATGGTGGTCACCGTGGTGAGGACATGGAGATCTATTGAGTGACATCTTAATGGGGAGGTGGGCCTGGAGTGGGGGACACCATGGGGTGGGTGGCATTGGGGTGGGTGTATGGGGTGGTGGACATGGGTGTGGGGTGGGGGACGCCATGGGATGGTGAAGACGTGGGCATGGGCTGGAACACACCATAAGGTGGGTGGCATCATGGTGGGGACATGGGAATGGGCTGGAGGACATCATAGAGTGGGTGTCACCATGGTGGGGACATGGGAATGGGCTGGAGGACATCATAGGGTGGGTGTCACCATGGTGGGGACATGGGAATGGGTGGAAGGACACCGCAGTGTGGCTGTGGTTACGGGGTGGGTGACATGGTGAGAACACGGGCGTGGGCTGGGTGCCGCCATGATGGGCCATGGACACGGGTTCCCCCCCCGTCCCTGTGTCACCCCCGGTGCCCTGCGCAGGGTTCTCCATCGAGGGCCCGTCCCAGGCGCGCATCGAGTGCGACGACCGCGGGGACGGCTCCTGCGATGTGCGGTATTGGCCCACGGAGCCCGGGGACTACGCCGTGCACGTGGTGTGCGACGACGAGGACATCAAGGACAGCCCCTTCATCGCGCACATCCTGCCCGCGCCCAAGGACTCCTGGCCTGACAAGGTGCTCCCCTGCACCCCATGGAGACCCATAGCGCCCTATAGCACCTCGTTGCACCTCATAGCGCCTTATTGCACCTTTCTGTGCCGCATAGCACCTCATTGCGACCCATAGCACTCCACCTCATTGCACCCTGTTGTTCCCCATAGCACCCCATAGCATCTCACTGCACCTTGCCGTGCCCCGTAGCACCCTGCTGCAACCCACGGTACCCCATAGCATCCCACTATTCCACATAGCACCCTTCTACACCCCATAACACCCTTCTGTGCCCCAATGCTCCTCACTGCACCCTGATGTGCCCCATACCACCCCATAGCACCCAGCTGTGCCCCATAGCACACTTCTGCACCCCAGTGTACCTCTTTGCACTCTATTGCACCCCACTGCACCCTACAGTGCCTCACTGTGCCCCATAGGGCCCTAGTGCACCCCATTGCACCCTCCATGGGTGCTGGAGGTGCCAGAGCCACCCTGACCCCCACCTGCAGGTGAAGGCCTTTGGGCCAGGGCTGGAGCCCAGCGGCTGCATCGTGGAGCGCCCGGCAGAGTTCACCATCGACACTCGCGGTGCCGGCAAAGGGCCCCTCAAGCTCTATGCACAGGTAAGGAGATGTGGAGCCATTGGGTGCCATTGAGTCCCATTGGGTGGCATTGGGTCCCATTAAGAGCCATTGGATCCCACTGGGTCTAATTGGATGCTGTTTGGAGCCATTGGGTCTTATAGGTCCATTGGCTGCCGTTAGGTCCTACTGGGTCCCGCTGGGTCATGTTAAGAGCCATTGGGTCCCACTGGGTGCTGTTGGGTCCCACTGGGAGCCGTTGGGAGCCTTTGAGTCCCATTGGGTCTCATTGAGTCCTGTTGGCAGCCATTGGGTGTCATTGGGTCCATTTGGGAGTTGGGAACTGTTGGGTGCCATTGGGTCCTACTGGGTCCCATTGGGAGTCAGTTGGTTCCCTTGAGTCCCACTGTATGCCACTGGGCCCCATTGGGTGCTATTGGTCATCATTGGGTCCTGGTGGGAGCCATTGGGTCCAATTAGGAGCCATTGGGTTCCACTGGGGGATGTTGGGTCCTGTTGTAAGCCACTGAGAGCCACTGGATGACGTTGGGTCCTGTTGGATTCCAGTAGGTCCCATTGGGCACCATTGGGTGCCAGTGGGTCCCCTCACCTCTCCTGATGCCCGCAGGATGCCGAGGGCTTCCCCATCGACATCAAGGTGAAGGACAACGGTGATGGCACCTACCACTGCGTGTACGTGCCCACCAAGGCCATCAAGCACACCATCATCATCACCTGGGGCGGCGTCACCACCCCCCGCAGCCCCTTCCGGGTGCGTGCCTTGGGGGGGTCCATGGGGTGCTGGGGGGGGGCAGAGGAGTCTCATGGGGTGATGGAGATGGGGGTCCCGTAGGGATGGGGTGATAAGGATGAAGATAGGCATCCTATGGACATGGAGATGGGGATCCCAGACCTATGGGTTGTGGAGGAGGGGATGGGGTCCAACGTGGTGGTGGACATGGAGGTCCCATGGGTGATGGGAGTCCCATGGGGTGTCAGAGGTGGGGTTGGGAGTGCCAGGCAGGGTGCTGATGTGTGGTCTATGGGGTGCTGTGGTCTATGGGGTGCTGGCAGTGACCCTGGTGCCGTGCCCGCAGGTGGCGGTGGGCGAGGGCAGCCACCCCGGGCGGGTGAAGGTCTATGGGCCGGGTGTGGAGAAGACGGGGCTCAAGGCCAATGAACCCACCTACTTCACTGTGGACTGCAGCGAGGCTGGGCAGGGTGAGCACCCCCAGGGCACCGCTGTGGGCACCGCACTGCTACCTGGCCCCTCAACATGGTCCGGTGTCCCTGGTCCATCATTCGTCATCCCTGATCCATCATCCCTGGTCTTGGTCTTATGTCCCTGGTCCTGGTCCATTATCCCTGGTCTTAGTCTACCACCTCCAGTCCATTGCCCCTGGTCCTGGTCCAGCAACTCTGGTCTTGGTCCATCGCTCCTGGACCATCGTCCACGGTCCTGGTCCATTGTCCATGGTCCGGGTCCATCATCCTTGGTCCTGGTCCGTTATCCCTGGTCCTGGTCTATCATTCCTGGTACAACATCCCTGGTCTTGGTCCATCACCTCTTGTCCATCATCCCTGGACTTGACCTAAAGTCCCTGACCCAATATTTCTGATCCTGATCCATCATTCCTTGTCCATCATCCCTGGTCTTGGTCCATTTCCCTGGAGCATTGTCTATGGTCTTCATCCATCATCCATGGTCCATTGTTTCTGCTCCTGGTCCACTGTCCCTGGTCCATCATCCCTGGTCTTGGTCCATCATCCAATTGTCCCTGTTCCATCCCCAGCCCCAATCCCACACCACATCCCCTCTCCCCACCTCTATCACCACCCCCCCGGGGTGACCCATCCCTGAGGGCCTCCGTGCCCACCCCGCAGGCGATGTGAGCATCGGGATCAAGTGCGCCCCAGGCGTGGTGGGGCCGGTGGAGGCCGACATCGACTTTGACATCATCAAGAACGACAACGACACGTTCACGGTGAAGTACACGCCGCCGGGCGCGGGGCTCTACACCATCATGGTGCTGTTCGCCAACCAGGTACCCCCCTCCCCATGGCCAGGGTCACCCCCCAGGGCTATAGGGGTGTCCCCGTCCCCACTGAGCCACCGCCTGTCCCGCAGGAGATCCCCAGCAGCCCCTTCCGCATCAAGGTGGACCCATCCCATGACGCCTCCAAGGTCAAGGCTGAGGGGCCCGGGCTCAGCCGGACAGGTGAGGGCATGGGGCAGGGAGGGGTGCTATAGGGGTGGGTGCTGTGGAGCAGGGACCATGGGTGCTATAGGGATGGGTGTTGAGGGGATGTGGCTCTGGGTGCTGTAAAGGTGGGTGTTGTAGGGATGGATGCTGTAAGGCAAGGTCTATGGGTGCTGTGGGGTCGCGTGCTCTGGAGCCAGATCCCTCGGTGTTGTGGGGCTGGGTGCCATGGGGCAGGGACCCTGGGTGCTGTGGGGTTGGTACCGTAGGGCTGTGACCCTAGCCATAGGGCTAGGTGCTGTGGGGCTGGAGTTGGATGGTGCTGTGAAGATGGGTGCTATGGGGCAAATGATGCTGTGGGTATGTGGCTCTGGGTGCTGTGGGGATGGGTGCTGTAGGGCAGAGACTCAGGGTGCTGTGGGACCAGGGTGCTATGCGTATGGGTGCTGTGGGGCAGCGACGGATGGTGCTATGGGGTCTATGGGTTCTGTATTTATGTGGCTCTGGGTGCTGTGGTGCTGGTTGCGGTGCAGTTGGGCGCTCTAGAGCAGGGATGCGGGGTGCCACGGGCCCGGGTGCTGTGGGTCCATGTGTGCGCTCCCCACGATGCCGATGCTCTCCCCATGCTGGGTCTCTGCGTGCAGGTGTGGAGCTGGGGCAGCCAACGCACTTCACGGTGCAGACGCGGGGCGCCGGCAAAGCCCCCCTGGATGTGCACTTTGGGGGGCCGGGGCCGGGCCCCGCTGTCACCGACTTCGAGCTCATTGACAACCACGACTACACCTACACCGTCAAGTACACCGCGCTGCAGCAGGTACGGGCCGGCACCCATGGGTGCCCCATGGACACTCCATGGGCACCCCACACCCGTAGGGTTGCCCCCATGGGGTACCACTATGAGCACCCCATTGACACCCCATCCCCACAAGCCACTTCATCCCCTTGGGGAGCCCCATCATCATAGGCACCTCCATTGACAACCCATCCCCATGGGCATCCCATCCCTGTGGGTCAACCCACAGGGTACTTCATCCGCTTGGGGCACCCCTATGGGCAACCCCATCCCCATAAGGACACCCCATCCTTGTGGAGTGTGCCATTGACACCCCATCCCCATCAACACCTCATCCTTATGTGCACCCCATCCCCATGGGGTATCCCACAGGGATGCCTCTATGAGGTACCACTGTGGGCTCATCACCATGGGGCACCCCATGGGCGCTTCATCCTCATGTGCACTCCATAAAGCCACCCTCATTGACCCCGCATCCCCATGGGGCACACAACTGACCCGATTCCTATTGACACTCCATCCCCACTGTCACCCCCCCCGCAGGGTCCCCTGTCTGTGGCTGTCACTTATGGGGGTGACCAGATCCCACGCAGCCCCTTCCCTGTCACCGTGGCCCCCCCCTTGCAGCTCGGCAAGGTCAAGGTGCAGGGGCTCAACAGCAGTGAGTGATGGGGCCCTGGGGTTGGGGGACACCCTGGGGTGGGGATACCCTTGGGTATGGGGCACCCTGGGGTGATGGGGGGCACCCTTGGGTGAGGAGGACGCTTGTATGTGGGGTGCCCCATGGAGTGGAGGGGACACTTGGAGAGTGCTCCATTCATCATGGGGCACCATGGGGTGGGGGGGACCACCTTCAAGTGTGAGTTGCACTATGGAGTGGGAGGAACCTGGGGGTGGGGGGACACTTGTGTATGGGGTGCAGCATGGGTGGGACACTTAGTTATGGGGTGCACCCTTGGGTGGGGGCACCCTTGGGTAAGGTGCACCCTTTGGAGACACTTGGGTGCGGCTGTGTCCTATGGGGTAGGTGCCCTGGGGTGGGACCCTCTTGCCTATGGTCACCGTGGGGTGGTGGGACCCCTGTGCCCGTGATGGTGCCCCTGACCCCCGTTTCCCCCCGCAGAGGTGTCCGTGGGGCAGGCGCAGCAGTTCTCGGTGCAGGCGCAGGGCGCGGGGGGCCAGGGCAGGGTGGAGGTGTCAGTGACCGGCCCCTCGGGCCGCCCCGTGCCCTGCAGGGTGGCCCCGGCCCCCCCCGGGGGTGCCCACCCGGTCACCTTCACCCCCTCTGAGGAGGGGCCCCATCGCGTCCACGTCACCTACGACGGGCACCCGGTGCCCGGGAGCCCCTTCCCCGTGGAGGCGCTGCTGCCCCCAGACCCGCACAAGGTGAGTGCGGGACACCCCCTTTGCACCCCTGAACCCCGCCACGGGGGCCCACTGCTCCCCTCTGGGTACCATAGATACCCCCTTTGCATGGCCGACCCACAGCATGGGCACCACCGACCCCCTTGTGCTGCTCGTGCGCTCACACTGCCTGTGTGTGCTCCTTGTCCCCTCCCCATTGTCACCCCATCCCTTGCACCCTCACCCCTGGCATGCTCTTGCCTTGCACACTCACTTCAAGCACCCGTCCTTTGCACGCTCCTCTGCATCACTCCATCCCTTGCACGCTTAGCACCGTCACAACACCCCTTGCACACTCCCCATTGCCACTCCATCTCTTGCACGCTCACCTCCAGAATTCCATCCCTTGTAACCCCCCCTTTTCAGATCCCCCCATTGCTTTCACACTTATGGCTGCCACACTCATCCCTTGCATCCTCACCACTGGCATGCTCTTGCCTTGCACACTTAATGCCAAAATGTCCATCCCTTGCACACTTACCGCCAACATCTCCATCCCTTGCACCACTCCACCTTCTCAGATTCCTAGCCCTTGCACCTTTCCCATTGCCATCCCATCCCTCGCACCCTCACCTCCATCACATGCATCCCTCACACCCTCCCCACCTCACCTCCATCCCTTGCATCTTCTCCTCCACCACTTCCATCCCTTGCACCCTCCCCATGGACACCCCATTCCTTTCACCCTCACCCCTGTCTCACACTCGCAGGTGAGCGCCTTCGGGCCCGGTCTCCAGGGCGGACGCGTGAACACCCCGGCCCCATTCACCATCGACACCAAAGGCGCCGGCACTGGGGGCCTGGGGCTGACGGTGGAGGGTCCATGCGAGGCCAAGATCGAGTGCCAGGACAATGGGGACGGCTCGTGTGCCGTGTCCTACCTGCCCACCGAGCCCGGCGACTACACCATCAACATCCTCTTTGCCGACCAGCACATCCCGGGCAGCCCCTTCAAGGCCGTGGTGACGCCGGTGTTCGACCCGGACAAGGTGACGGCCAGCGGCCCCGGGCTGGAGCGCGGCAAGGCGGGCGAGGTGGCCACCTTCATGGTGGACTGCTCCAAAGCCGGAGAGGCCGAGCTCACCATCGAGATCATCTCAGAAGCGGGGGTGAAGGCGGAGGTGCTGATCCAGAACAACCGCGACGGCACCTACACCATCACCTACACCCCGGCCTGCGCCGGCGCCTACACCATCACCATCAAGTATGGGGGACGCGCTGTGCCCAAGTTCCCCGTGCACGTCACTGTGGATCCGGCTGTGGACACCAGTGGAGTCAAGGTCTATGGGAAAGGAGTGGAGCCGCGAGGTGAGGGCAAGGGGAGCGTCCTGCCCATGGGTAGCTCTTCCCCATGGGCACCTTCTGCTCATGGCCATCTCCTCCCCATGGACGTGTCCTCCCCATGGTCATTCCCATAGACATGTCTTCTCCATGTTCATCTCCTGCCCATGGCCACCTCTTCTGCATGGTCATCTCCTCATGTCCTCTCCATGTCTGTGTCCTACCCATACCCATGTCCATCTCCCATGGACATGTCTTTCTCATGGGTGTGTTCTCCCCATGGGCATTCCCATGGATACATCTTCCCCATGCTATTTCTTCCCCATGGCCATCTCCTCTTCATGGACATTCTCACGGTCATGTCTTCCCCATGGCCATCTCCTCCTGATGTCCACTTTATGGACACATCCTTCCCATGGCCATCTCCTCTCCATGGACATGTCCTCCCCTTGGCTATCTCTATGGCCATCCCTATTGTCATCTACTCCCCATGGCCATATCCATAGACTTGTCCTCCCCATAGGTATCTCCATGGCCGTTTCCTCCCCATGGCCAGGTCCTCTCCATGGACATGTCCACTTCATGGCCTTCCCCATGGGTGTCTTCTCCTCATGGAGATCCCCATGGCCACATACCCTTGCATGACCATCTCCTCCCCATGGCCACCCTCGCCCTCCCCATTACACAGAGCCCCCTGGGGCACCACCCCTGTGTGGGCGCCCTCTGTGCTTGCCGGGTGGGTGCTGAGTCCCATCCCGCAGGGGTGCTGCGTGAGGTGAGCACCGACTTCACGGTGGACGCGCGGGCGCTCACCAAGACGGGGGGGCCCCACATCACTGCACGGGTGCTCAACCCCTCTGGCGCCAAGACCGACACCTTCATCACCGACCTCGGCGATGGCACCTACCGCGTGGAGTACACCCCCTACGAGGATGGTGAGACCCCAACGCCCCATAGCCACGTCCTATGGGGAGCCCCCGGGCCACAGACATCCCCATGGGCACCCAGAGCCAGGGAACACACAGCAGCATGGTCAGGGATGCTCAAAACGCCTTAAGACCCCCTAAATCCCCAACCATGGACCTTCAAAGCCATTAAGATCCCTTAAAACCCAACCAGGGACCCCTCAAAGCACTGAGATCCTCTTCAAAACCCAACCAGGTAGCTTCAAACCTCTTGAGGCCCCCCATACCTGACCATGGGCCTTCAAAGCCTTTGAGATCCCCCAAAACAACAATCAGGGACCCATAAATCCCCTTGAAACACTCCCAAACCCCAATCAGATACCTCCAAAGCCCTTGAGATGCCCCCAAAACCCAACCAGGGAACTCCCGAACCGCCAAGATCCTTCTTGAACCCCAACTAGGGACCTCCAAACCCTCTGAGACCTCCCAGAAATCCCATCCAGTGACTCCCAAACTCCCTGAAACCCACCAAAACCCAACCAGGGACCCCAGAACCTCTTGAAACACCCCCAGAACCCAACCGGCATCCCACCCCGTGTCCCCCTGCTCTGACGCTGTGTTCTGTTGTCCCCGTGTCCCAGGTGTGCACCGTGTGGAGGTGATGTATGACGAGGTGGCAGTGCCCAAGAGCCCGTTCCGCGTGGCTGTGGCTGAGGGCTGTGACCCCACTCGTGTGCGGGCGCACGGGCCTGGCCTGGAGGGTGGCCTGGTGGGGAAAGCCAATCGCTTCACTGTGGAGACCAGGTGAGTGCAACAGCAGCCCAGCAACAACGACACACCAATAACACAACAGCAACCCAACACATTGACACACCAACACACCAATCACTTCATTGTGGAGACCACAATGCAACAGCAACCCAACAACCACCCAATAACCACCCAGCACCAACCCAACACCTACCCAGCAACAACCCAACATACCAACTACACCCCAACAATAACCCAACACATCAACAACATACCACGAACAGCCCAACACCAACAACCCAACACATTGACTCACCAACACACCAAGAGCTTCACAGTGGAGACCACCTCCATCCCATGTGACAAACTCATCACCTCCATGTCTTGTCATTTATTGTGCCACCTCTATCCCACTCCATGAATGTGCCACCTCCAATTTTTGCCATTGGATGTGGTGCCTCCATCCTGTGACACCAACCTTCTACCTTCATCTCTCCTCATTGGTGTGCCACCTCCTTCCAGTGTCACCAACCTGGCACCTCCATCTCTTGCCTTTGGATGTGTCATCTCCACCAAGAGGGTGGTGATGGCATGTGATGTGGCAACTCCATCCCCTCCAATGGAAGTGCCCCCTCCATCTTCCTTCACCGGATGTGCCACCTCTGTCCCCTCCCGTAGACCCGCCACCACAACACCAACCTGGCCTCTCCATCTCTTGCCTTTGGATGTGCCACCTCCATCCTCTTGCATGTGATGTGGCACCTCCATCCCCTCCCACGCATGTGCCACCTCACGCCCATGCCACTAACCTGACACCTTCATCCTCTTGCAATGGGCTGTGCTACCTCCGTCCTCTATGTTGGATGTGACACCTCCATCTCCCCACCCCTGGCACCCCCTGATCTGTGTCCCCTCCGCAGGGGTGCGGGCACCGGGGGGCTGGGCCTGGCCATCGAGGGTCCCTCCGAGGCCAAGATGTCCTGCAAGGACAACAAGGATGGGAGCTGCACAGTGGAGTACATCCCCTTCACACCGGGTGACTACGACGTCAACATCACCTTTGGCGGCCACCCCATCCCTGGTGTGTGGGCAATGGGGTCCTGGTGGGGGAGTGTGGGGCTGTGGGACCCTCTATGGGGCTGGGGCTTGGGGAGGGCTCCCTGGGTGCTGGGCGTGGGTATGGGTGTGCTGACCCTCCATGGCCACCACTATGTGGCTTTGCTGGCCCCGTGTCCACCCCATGCTGACCCCAAAACCGTGGGCTGGTCCTATGGCCATGTTGACCCCTTCACTCTGCTGGCCACATGGCCGTGACTTTGATGGCCCCATAGCGACATTCACCCATGGCCTTGTTGACCCCATTGCAATGTCCTCCCCATGGCCACAATGACCACATGGCCATATTGACCCCATGCCCATGTTGACCATATGGATATGTTGATCCCATGGCCATGTTGACCCCATGGACACCCTGATCCCATGGCTATATTGACCACATGCCCATGTTGACCATATGGATATGTTGATCCCATGGCCATGTTGACCCCATGGACACCCTGATCCCATGGCCATATTGACCCCATGCCCATGTTGACCATATGGATATGTTGATCCCATGGCCATGTTGACCCCATGGACACCCTGATCCCATGGACATATTGACCCCATGCCCATGTTGACCATATGGATACTTTGATCCCATGGCCATGTTGACCCCATGGACACCCTGATCCCATGGACGCTCTGACCCCATGCCCTTGTTGTCCGCCTGCCCACACTGACCCCACAGGGAGCCCGTTCCGGGTGCCGGTGAAGGACGTGGTGGACCCCAGCAAGGTGAAGTGCTCGGGGCCGGGGCTGGGCCCCACCGTGAGGGCGCGGGTGCCCCAGACCTTTACCGTGGACTGCAGTGCTGCGGGGCTGGCGCCGCTCGAGGTCACCCTGCTGGGACCCTCTGGTACGTGGGGACGGGGACTTGTGGGAATGGGGTCATGGAGGGTGGGAGTCACCATGGATGATTTGTGCTTGGGGTGTCCTGCTCCATGGGATATCCTGCTCCATGGATGCTCCTCTCCATGGGGTGTCCTACCCCGTAGATCCCACCATCTATAGGGTGTCTTGCTCCATAGGATGTCCTACTCCATAGAGCTCACACTCCACGGTGTCCAATCCCATGGATGCCCTTCTCTGTAGGGATGCCCAACCTCATAGATCCTACCCAGCACAGGGTGTCCTACCCCATAGATCCTGTGCTCCATAGGGTCTCCTTCTCTACAGTGTGTCCAACCCCATGGATGACCTTCTCCATAGGGTCTCCAGCCCCATAGAACCACCCTCCATAGGATGCTCTACACCATCTATGTTCTATCTATGGGACAGGGTGGGATCTATGGTGTTGAAACCCACAGATTCCACTCTGTATAGGCTGTCCTGCTCCATAAGGTGTTCTACTCTATATGGTGTCCAACCCCATGGATGCCCTTCTCCATGGAGTGTCCTACTCAATAGGGTATCTAACCCCATAGACTCCATGTTCCATAGGGTTTCCTGCTCCATAGGGTGTCCAGCTCCATAGTTCCCACTCTCTATAGGTTGTCCTGCTCCATAGGGTGCTCAACCCCATAGGTCGCCCCTCCTTAGGGTGCCCCAGCCCCACTGACCTCCTCTCCCCAGGTCTACCAGAGCCGGTTGAGGTCCGTGACAATGGCGACGGCACCCACAAAGTCAACTACACCCCTTCCACCGACGGCCCCTACACCGTGACCATCAAATACGCTGACCAGGAGGTGCCGCGCAGGTGAGGAACCTGCTGTGGGGTGACCATGGGGCCACCAGGGGCTGTGGGTCCCAGCGCCCCACTGACCCCCATGTCCTCTGCAGCCCCTTCAAGCTGCAGGCGGTGCCGGGCCACGACGCCAGCAAGGTGAGAGCCAGCGGCCCTGGGCTCAGCCCCACCGGCGTCCCCGCCAGCCTGCCCGTGGAGTTCACCATCGATGCACGTGACGCCGGCGAGGGGCTGCTCACTGTCCAGATCCTGGTGAGCACCCATGGGACCCCTTGAGGCCCATGTACACCTCCGGCACCCGTGACATGGGGTATTGAGAGCCATGTGTAGCTCTAGAACCCATTGTGTTGGGTGCTGAGACCCACAGGTTGACCTGGCAACCATGCCGTTGGGTGCTGAGACCTGTAGGTAGCCCTGACACCCGAACTACTAGGTCTTGAGACCCATATGGTGTCCTGGCCATAGGGGTGCTGAGACCCGTATGTAGCTCTAGCACCCATTCCATCAGGTGTTGAGACACACAGGTTGACCTGGCAACCATGCCATTGGGTGCTGAGACCTATAGGTAGCCCTGGCACCCAAGCTACTAGGTCTTGAGACCCATATGGAGTCCTGACCATAGGGGTGCTGAGACCCATATGTAGCTCTAGCACCCATTCCATTAGGTGTTGAGACCCACAGGTTGACCTGGCAACCATGCGATTGGGTGCTGAGACCCTTATATAGCTCTAGAACCCACGTCATTGGTGAGCACACATGGGGGGGTGAGTTGGGGTTGCTCACCAATCCTGGTGTCCAAATCCTGTTGGTCACCATGGGACTTGTGACATGACATTGGGTGTTGAGAGCCATGTATAGCCCTATGCCCATGGCATTGGGTGCTGGGATCCATGTGGTGCCCTGGAACTCATGTCATTGGGTGCTGAGCCCCATATCTGGCCCTCGTACCCATTTTGTTGGATGCTGAGACCCATATGTAGCTGTAACACCCACGCCATTGCCTGCCGACACCCATAGGGTGCCCTGACCCCTGCCATTGAGTGCTGAGACCTATATGCAGCTCTAGAACCCACATCATTGCATGCTGAGCCCCATGTATACTTCTAGCACCCACGGGTGCTGGGACCCATAAGGCGCCTTGGCACCCGTCCTTGGGTCCTGCGCTCTGTATGTAGCCCTGTTCCCCGCGCCGTCGGGTGCTGAGCCCTATAGGGCGCCCGTGCCCCATATGTGTGCCCTGACCCTGCGGGGTGCCGCAGGACCCCGAGGGGCAGCCGACGGCGTCGTCCATCCGGGACAACGGGGACGGGACGTACGCGGTGTCCTACGTGCCGGCGCTGCCGGGGCGCTACACCAGCACCGTCAAGTACGGCGGCGACGAGATCCCGCGCTCGCCCTTCCGCACCCACGCCGTGCCCGCGGGCGATGCCAGCAAGTGCCTCGTCACAGGTGCGTGCACCGACCCATGGCGCGCTGACCCATAGCGCACACAGTGACCCACAGCGCGCTGATCCATAGCACACACACTGACCCATAGCACACACGCTGACCCACAGCGTGCTGACCCACAGCGCGCTGACCCATAACACACACAATGACCCACAGCGCGCTGACCCACAGCGTGCTGACCCACAGCACACTGACCCATAGCATTCCATAGCACACACACTGACCCACAGCACACTGACCCATAGCATTCCATAGCCACACACTGACCCACAGCACACTGACCCATAGCATTCCATAGCACACACACTGACCCACAGCACACTGACCCATAGCATCCCATAGCACACACACTGACCCACAGCACACACTGGCCCATAGCATCCCATAGCACACATACTGACCCACAGCACACTGACCCATAGCATCCCATAGCACACACACTGACCTACAGCACACTGACCCATAGCATTCCATAGCACACACACTGACCCACAGCACACTGACACATAGCATTCCATAGTGCACACACTGACCCACAGCACACTGACCCATAGCATCCCATAGCACACACACTGACCCACAGCACACTGACCCATAGCATTCCATAGCACACACACTGACCCACAGCACACTGACCCATAGCATCCCATAGCACACACACTGACCCATAGCATCCCATAGCACACATACTGACCCACAGCACACTGACCCATAGCATCCCATAGCACACACACTGACCCGTAGCATCCCATAGCACACATACTGACCCACAGCACACTGACACATAGCATTCCATAGCACACACACTGACCCACAGCGCACTGACCCATAGCATCCCATAGCACACACACTGACCCATAGCATCCCATAGCACACATACTGACCCACAGCACACTGACACATAGCATTCCATAGTGCACACACTGACCCACAGCACACACTGACCTGTAGCACACACTGATCCATAGCATCCTGTAGCACGCATACTGATCCATAGCAGCCTTATGCTGACCTAGAGCATGTCCACACTGACCCATAGCATCCCTGTGCTTACCCATAGCATCTCCATTCTGACCTGCACTGACCCATAGCATGTCTCCACTGACCCATAGCAGCCCTGTGCTGACCCACACTGACCCATCCTGCCCTGTGGCATCCCCCCACTGGCTCGTGGCAGCCCCTGCTGACCCATACTGACCCCCACTGACCCATATCTTCCCCTTGCTGCCCTATGGCACCTCCACCCTGCCCCTTGGCTGCCCTATAGTGTCTCTTCACTGCCCTATGGCTTCCCCCCACTGCCCTATGGCAGCCCCTGCTGATTCATGGTATCCTCCTGCTGCCTTGCGGCATCCCTGTGCTGCCCCACAACATCTCCACAATGCCCTATGGCATCTCCTCATTGTCTCACAGCACCCCTACTCTGCCCCACAACAGCTCTCAGTGACCCACAGCATCCCCAGGCTGCCCTATGGCATCCCTGTGCTGCCCCATAGCATCTCCATCCTGCCCTATGTCATCCTTCACTGACCCATGGCACCTGCATGCTGCATCCTGCTGCCCCATGGCATCCCTCTGCTGCTCCCTGGCTCCCAACCCTGCCCTATGGATTCCTCTGTGCCGCCCCATGGCCCCCTCCCTCCCCCTGCCCCTTCTCACATGCCTCTCCCTGGTCTCTCCGCAGTGTCCATTGGGGGCCATGGCCTGGGTAAGTGCCACTGGGGCTGGGCTGGGGGGGGGTGGGGTGGGAGTCACTTGTGGGGCTGGAGATGTGTCTCCATAACCATGCCCCCCCCGAACCTCCTCCAGGTGCCTGCCTGGGCCCCACCATCCAGATCGGGGAGGAGACGGTGATCACGGTGGACGCCAAAGCGGCCGGGCAGGGGAAGGTGACCTGCAAAGTGTCCACCCCCGACGGGGCCGAGCTGGACGTGGACGTGGTGGAGAACCACGACGGCACCTTCGACATCTACTACACCGCGCCCGAGCCCGGCAAATACGTCATCACCATCCGCTTCGGCGGCGAGCACGTCCCCAACAGCCCCTTCCACGTCCTGGTGCGTGCAGTGGGGCCGCGCGGGGTGGAGAACGTGGGGGTGGGAGTCTATGATGGGTGCTATAGGGTGGAGAGTTGGGGCCGTGATGGTCAGCGTGAGGTTGAGAGTCTATGATGGGTGCTATAGGGTGGAGAGTTGGGGCCATGATGGTCAGTGTGGTGTTGGGAGTCTATGATGGGTGCTATAGGGTGGAGAGTTGGGGCCATGATGGTCAGTGTGGTGTTGGGAGTCTATGATGGGTGCTATAGGGTGGAGAGTTGGGACCATGATGGTCAGTGTGGTGTTGGGAGTCTATGATGGGTGCTATAGGGTGGAGAGTTGGGGCCAGGATGGTCAGTGTGGGGTTGGGAGTCTATGATGGGTGCTATAGGGTGGAGAGTTGGGGCCGTGATGGTCAGTGTGGGGTTGGGAGTCTATGATAGGTGCTATAGGGTGGAGAGTTGGGGCCAGGATGGTCAGTGTGGGGTTGGGAGTCTATGATGGGTGCTATAGGGTGGAGAGTTGGGGCCGTGATGGTCAGTGTGGGGTTGGGAGTCTATGATAGGTGCTATAGGGTGGAGAGTTGGGGCCAGGATGGTCAGCGTGAGGTTGGGAGTCTATGATGGGTGCTATAGGGTGGAGAGTTGGGGCCAGGATGGTCAGCGTGAGGTTGGGAGTCTATGATGGGTGCTATAGGGTGGAGAGTTGGGGCCATGATGGTCAGCATGGGGTTGGGAGTTTGATGGGTGCTATAGGGTGGAGAGTTAGGGCCATGATGGCCACCAAGGAGCTAGGAGACCATGATGGGCAACATAGGGCTGGGAGATGTTGGTGGACACCATGGGGTCTGGAGACCATGGTGAGTGCCGTGGGGCAGAGAGTTGGCATCATGGTGGATGTCATTGGGCTGGGAGGCTGTGATGGGCACCATGGAGTAAGGAGACTGTAATGGTCACCATGGAATTGGAAGATCATGGTGGGCACCATGGGGCAGAGAGTTGGGACCATGGTGGTCTTCATGGAGCTGGGAGAGTACGGTGGGTACCAAGGGGTTGAGAGTCTATGATGGGTGCTATAGGGCAGAGAGTTGGGGCCAAAGTGGCCACTGTGGCTTTGGGTGACTGATGGGCACCAAGGAGCTGGGAGACCATGATGGGGACCATGGAGGAGGGAGAGCATGATGGGTGCCATGGGGCAGAAAGCTGGCATCATGGTGGGATTTATCATGGGGTTGGGAGACTGGGGGCACAATGATGGTGGAAGACCATGAGGATCATAATGGGGGAGAGAACTGGGGCCATGGTCGTCTTCATGGAGTTGGGAGAACATGGTGGGCACTGTGGGGTTGGGAGTCTATGATAGGTGCTATAGGGCTGAGAGCTGGGGCCATGGTAGGCATCACAGGGTTGGGAGATCATGATGAGTGCCGTGGGGAAGAGAGCTGGGGCCATGGTGGTCATCATGGATTTGGGAGATCCATGGTGGACACAGTGGGGTGGAGAGTTTAGACCATGGTGGTCATGATGGGGCAGAGATCTGGGGCTATGATGGGCATCATGAGGTTGGGAGACCGTGATGGTCACCATGGAGCTGGGGCCACGATGATCACCATGGAGTTGGGAGACCATGGTGGACACCATGGGGCAGAGCTTTGGGTCCACGATGGCCACCATGGTGTTGGCAGCCCCCATGGGTACCCTGTTCCTCACCCCTCCTCTGTGCCCCACACTTCAGGCCACAGAGGAGCCCCCGGCCACCGCTGAGAACCTGCGGCCCTTCAACCTGGTCATCCCCTTCACCGTGCAGAAGGGCGAGATCACAGGTATGGGGCGGGAGACCTCGGCGTGGGGGGCACTGACCATGCCAAGGGGCACGGTGGGGCAGGACCCAGCCCCATGGTGACACCCGGTTGACCTGGTGACCGCAGGGGAGGTGCGGATGCCGTCGGGGAAGACGGCGCGACCCAACATCACCGACAACAAGGACGGGACGGTGACCGTGCGCTATGCGCCCACCGAGAAGGGTCTGCACGAGATGGACATCCGCTACGATGGCAACCACATCCCAGGTGAGACATCGCACTGGGGGCACTGGGGGGCACTGGGAGGCATTGGGGGTACTGGGAGGTGGCTGAGCAAGTTGGATCCCACCTTGGGTTGAGCAGTCCATCACAGTGTGGGGTGTCCCCATGGGGGGCTTTGCCCGATGTTCTTTGTGTCTCCAGGGAGTCCCCTTCAGTTCTACGTGGATGCCATCAACCCCCGGCACGTGAGCGCCTATGGGCCAGGGTTGAGCCATGGGATGGTCAACAAGCCTTGTACCTTCACCATCGTCACCAAGGACGCCGGCGAGGGTGAGCCGTGGCCAAAGGAGGCACCAAGAGGCTCTTGGGACCTCCTCAACGACACTAGAAAGGGCTGGGAAGGGGTTGGAGGCCCCCAATGGCTCCTAAGAGCCACGCTGTGTCCCGTAGGTGGGCTCTCGCTGGCGGTGGAAGGTCCGTCCAAGGCAGAGATCACGTGCCAGGACAACAAGGACGGGACGTGCACGGTGTCCTACCTGCCCACCGCGCCTGGGGACTACAACATCATCGTGCGCTTCGATGACAAACACATCCCGGGCAGCCCCTTCACTGCCAAGATCACCGGTGAGACGGGACCCAGGGTCCACTGAGGTCCTTGGGAGCTCTGTGTGGTCGTGGGGACACCTGCAGGGTCATGGGGACCATGGTCACGGCTGGGATCAGATGGGGACCATGGCTAGGGCGAGGATGGGATGGTGGCTGTGGTTGGGGTGAGATGGTGGCCATGGACAAGGTGGGTTGGTGGCCAAGGCCGTGTGTTGGCTGCGGCCACCATAAAGGCAGCCCCTTCACTGCCAAGATCATTGGTGAGGAAGGACCAGCCATGGTCCTGGGGGTTCCATCAAGTTCCTTTGGGAGCTCTGTATGGCCGTGGGGACCCCTGTGTGGTTATGGGGACCTACCACATAGACGTGGTGTCCCTGTCCATCCCTGGCCACCAGAGCACCATCACATGGTCATGGGGACCTCATTGGGTCTTGGGGGTCCCACCAAGGTCATTGGCACCTCCATATGGCCATGGGGATGCCTGTGTGGTCATGGAGACTACTGTGTGCTCATGGGGACACCTGCCTGGTCATGGGGACCCACCACACAGCCATGGTGTCCCTGTCCATCCCTGGCCACCAGGACCCTATCCCATGGCCATAGGGACATCACTGGTCCTGGGAGACATCATCCCATGGCCACGGGTATCTTGTTGGCCCATGAGGACCCCACCCCATGGCCATGGGGACCCCATCCCATGGCCATGGGGATGGCCTCACTGACAGCAGCTCCCCAGGGGATGACTCCATGCGGACATCCCAGCTCAACGTGGGCACCTCCACGGACGTGTCCCTGAAGATCACGGAGACGGACCTGAGCCTCCTGACGGCCAGCATCAGAGCCCCATCCGGCACCGAGGAGCCCTGCCTGCTCAAGAGGCTGCCCAACCGCCACATTGGTGCGGGCAACATGGGATGTGGGATGTGGGATGTGGGGTATGGGGATGTGGGATATGGAGATATGGGGACATGGGACATACGGATATGGCATATGGGGTATGGGACATGAGGATATAGGACATGGGGATATGGGGACAGGAGAACTGGGACAGTGTGGGGTGGTGGGTACACAGGCACGGACATGTGGGACTTGGGGATGTGGGACAGGGGACAACAGGGCTGTAGGTCACATGGATGGGTGGCTCTGGGGTATTGGATGCCCAGGGCTTAGTGGCCATGGATCAGGGCATTGGGGGTGGTGGCCAGGGCCTGGAGATGGCCAGAGGCTGGAGGTGGAGGCCATGGGCAGATGGAGGTGTCTGATGGTGTTGCCCCCCCCCAGGTATCTCCTTCACGCCCAAGGAGGTGGGTGAGCACGTGGTGAGCGTGAAGAAGAGTGGGCAGCACGTCACCAACAGCCCCTTCAAGATCCTGGTGGGGCAGTCGGAGATCGGGGACGCCAGCAGGGTGAAGGTGTGGGGCAAGGGGCTGGTGGAAGGGCACACCTTCGAGGTGGCCGAGTTCATCGTGGACACACGCAGCGCCGGTGAGACCATGATCCATGGGGCCATGGGCTGGGGGGGGGTGGTCAGTGCTGTGGGGTGGTCATGGTGGGATGGCGGTTGGCCATGGCCAGGATGGGATGGAGGCCATAGTCATGGCTGGGATGAAATGGTGATCATGGTCATGGCCAAGATGAGATGGTGGCCAAGGCCATGTGCTGGCTGTGGTCAACATAAGGATGGGATGGTGGTCATGGTTATGGCTGTGGTGTGCCATGACCATGACCACGACCACGGTCATGGCTGGCATAAGATGGCCATGGCTAAGGTGTGATGATGGCTTTAGTTGTGGTTGGGATGAGATGGTGGGCATAGCCAGGATGGGATGATGACCACGTCTGGGTGCGATGGTGGCCATGGCTATGGCTGAAATGGGATGGAGACATGGCCAAGGCCAGGATGGGATGGTGGCCATGGTTATGGCTTGGGTCTGGTACTGGCCATGGCCAAGGTGAGATGGTGTCTGAGGCAGAAGGTGAATGGTGGCCATGGTGATGGCATGGCCAAGGCCCAGACGGGCTGGTGACCAAGGCGAGCATAGTATAGGGTCGTGGCCATGATATGGCCATGGACAGGAAGGGATTGTGGCCATGGTGCAGCCATAGCCTACAGGGTGATGCTGTGGTGACCGTGGCTGTGGCATGGCCATGGTCAGGATGAGATGGGATGGAATAGGATGAGGATGGTGGCCATGGCGTGACCATGGCCGGGATGGTGACACCATCAGTGGGACACCACCAGCCATGTCCCCGTGGTTCCACAGGCTATGGTGGGCTGGGCCTGTCCATCGAGGGCCCCAGCAAGGTGGACATCAACTGCGAGGACGTGGAGGACGGGACCTGCAAGGTCACCTATTGCCCCACTGAGCCCGGCAACTACATCATCAACATCAAGTTCGCTGACAAGCATGTCCCAGGTGGGGACACGGGGGGGACACTGGGGGGCTGGGGACATGGGACCCTTCTTGGTGGCCACGTCCTGAGGTGCCCATGACCTGCAGGGAGCCCCTTCACGGTGAAGGTGACGGGCGAGGGCCGCATGAAGGAGAGCATCACGCGCCGGCGGCAGGCACCCTCCATTGCCACCATCGGCAGCACCTGCGACCTCAACCTCAAGATCCCAGGTAGGGAATGGCCCCGTCCTTGTCCTCATCATCCTCTGTAGGGATGGACACGGGGACCCGTCCTGGCCACTCCAGCTGATTTCCACCTTCTTATTCCTTCTTTCCTCGTCTGTTCGTGCCTCCATCCATTGGTGGATCCGTTCATGCGTGGCTGCTTGTGCTGTTGATGATCCGCGTGTCCACACGTCTGTGTGTCCATCCATCCCTGTGTCCATCCACCCAATATCTGTTCATCCATGTGACCATCCCTCCCTACATCCAAACCTGCGTCCATCTATCCCTATGTCCATCCATCCCTGTGCCCATCCATCCCCATGTCTATCCATCCCTGCACTCACCCCTGCATCTCTCCACCCCTGTGTCCATACCCACGTCAATTGTGTGTCCATCCATGTCTCTATCCTTGACTCTACCCATCCCTGTGTCCACCACTACTTCCATCCCTGCATTCAATCCTGTCTCCTTCCATCCCTGCATCCTTCCACACCTTTATCCATCTCACATCTAACCCTGCATCCATTCCTGTGTCCATCCCTCTGTCTCTATCTATATGTCCCTCCATGCCTCCATCCATGCCTCTATCCCTCCATGTCTCCATCTCCATCTCCATCCTTGTCTCTATTCATCTGTCTCCATCCATGTTTCCATCACCTATCTCCATCCCTATGTCCCTGACATCTCTATCCCTCCATGTCTTCACTGCTCCATATCTCTATCCCTCCATTTCTCCATCCCCATCTCCATCCTTGTCTCCATTCATCTGTCTCCATCTACATTTCCCTCACCTGTCTCCATCCCATGTCCCTGACATCTCTATCCCTCCATGTCTTCACCCCTCCATGTCTTCACCCCTCCATATCTCCATCCCTCCACATTTCCTTTCCTTTCCTTTCCTTTCCTTTCCTTTCCTTTCCTTTCCTTTCCTTTCCTTTCCTTTCCTTTCCTTTCCTTTCCTTTCCTTTCCTTTCCTTTCCTTTCCTTTCCTTTCCTTTCCTTTCCTTTCCTTTCCTTTCCTTTCCTTTCCTTTCCTTTCCTGTCTCCATCCCCATCTCCATCCTCTTCTACATCATTGTCTCCATCCCTTCATGTCTCCATCCTCTTCTACATCCTTGTCTCCATCCCTCCATGTCTCCATCCTCTTCTACATCCTTGTCTCCATCCCTCCACGTCTCCATCCTCTTCTACATCCTTGTCTCCATCCCTCCACGTCTCCATCCTCTTCTACATCCTTGTCTCCATCCCTCCACGTCTCCATCCTCTTCTACATCCTTGTCTCCATCCCTCCACGTCTCCATCCTCTTCTACATCCTTGTCTCCATCCCTCCACGTCTCCATCCTCTTCTACATCCTTGTCTCCATCCCTCCACGTCTCCATCCTCTTCTACATCCTTGTCTCCATCCCTCCATGTCTCCATCCTCTTCTACATCCTTGTCTCCATCCCTCCATGTCTCCATCCTCTTCTACATCCTTGTCTCCATCCCTCCATGTCTCCATCCCCTTCTACATCCTTGTCTCCATCCCTCCATGTCTCCATCCCCTTCTACATCCTTGTCTCCATCCCTCCATGTCTCCATCCCCTTCTACATCCATGTCTCCATCCCTCGATATCTCCATCCCCATGTCCATCCCTGTTCCCACCCTTGTCGCCATCTCTCCACGACTCCATCCCTCCCCATCTCCATCCCTCCCTCCCTCCATCCCCATCCCCATCTCCATCCCTCCGTGTCTCCACCCCTGTGTCCATGTCCCTGTGTCCCGTCGCTGTCCCCGCGGCAGGGAGCTGGTTCCAGATGGTGTCCGCGCAGGAGCGGCTCTCGCGCAGCTTCACGCGCAGCAGCCACACGTACACGCGCACGGAGCGCACCGAGATCAGCAAGACCCGGGGCGGGGAGACCACGCGCGAGGTGCGCGTCGAGGAGTCCACGCGTGTTGGCGGCGACCCCTTCCCGACGGCATTCCCGAGCTTCCTGCCCCGCGATGGCCTCGGCCCCTTCGGCACCATCACCCGCGGCCAGGACGGTGCGTGCAGGAGGGACCAGGGCTGGGTGCAGCAGGGCGCCCTTGCACGGGGGCCATGCGTGCTCACCTGTGCCCTTGCACAAGGGCTGGGTGCTCACACCAGGGGCCAGCACCCCCCTGGTGCCTGGTATTGGGGTGCCAGGGTGACATGGTGCTGGAATGTCAGGGTGCCCCGGCACCATGGTGATGGGGAAATGGGGTGCCAGGGTGATGGGGTGCTGGGTGCCCTGGTGTCAGGGTGCCCTGGCACTGTGTTTGCTGTGTGCTGGGGTGCCTGGACACTGGGGTGGTGGGGTGCATGGTGATGGGGGTCTGGGGCGCCGTTGGTGCCCTAGTGTCAGGGTGCCCTGGCACTGGTGTTGCTGTGCACTGGGATGCCCCAGCACTGTGGTGATGGGTGCTGTGTTGCCCCAGTACTGGGATGATGGGTGGCATGGTGATGGGATGATGGGGTACCAGTGGTACCCTAGTTGTCAGGGTATCCTGGCATTGGTGTTGCTGTGCACTGGGATGCCCCAGCACTATGGTGATGGGTGCTGGGTTGTCCCAATACTGGGATGATGGGGTGGCATGGTGATGGGATGATGGGGTGGCATGGTGATGGAGTGCTGGGGTACCAGTGGTTTCCTGGTGTCAGGGTGTCCTGGCACTGGTGTTGCTGTGCACTGGGATGCCCCAGTGCTGTGGTGATGGGATGATGGGGTGGCATGGTGATGGGATGATGGGGTGGCATGGTGATGGAGTGCTGGGGTACCAGTGGTTTCCTGGTGTCAGGGTGTCCTGGCACTGGTGTTGCTGTGCACTGGGATGCCCCAGCACTGTGGTGATGGGATGATGGGGTGGCATGGTGATGGGATGATGGGGTGGCATGGTGATGGAGTGCTGGGGTACCAGTGGTTTCCTGGTGTCAGGGTGTCCTGGCACTGGTGTTGCTGTGCACTGGGATGCCCCAGCGCTGTGGTGATGGGTTGATGTGGTGCTGTGGTGCCCCGTTGCCGGGCGCCCCGGCACTGCAGTGCTGGGGTGCTGTGGCACGGGGGCGATGGGACGCCACTGGTGCCCTGGTGACGCTCTGTGCCCCCCGCCCCCCGCAGGCGAGAGCTCCCCGCAGGAGCTGTGTGCGCACGTGCTGAGCCCCTCGGGGCAGCGCTTCGAGGCCGAGGTGGTGGCGGGCGCCGCCGGGGTCTACAGCGTGCGGTTCGTGCCGCAGGAGATGGGCCCGCACACCGTGAGCGTCAAGTACCGCGGGCAGCACGTGCCCGGCAGCCCCTTCCAGTTCACCGTGGGGCCGCTGGGCGAGGGCGGCGCGCACAAGGTGCGGGCAGGGGGTACCGGCCTCCAGCGCGGCGTGGCCGGGGTGCCAGGTATGGGGTGTGTGGGGGTATGGGGGGTATAGGGAGAGGTAGGTGCTGGGGGGATATGGATGCGGTGGGGGGAGATGGGGAGTATGGGGGGAGATGGGGTTGTGGGCAGAGATGGGTGGCTGGGGGGTATGGCAGTTATGGGGGGTATGGGGATGATGGGGTATGGGGGAAGATGGGAGGTGTGGAGGGGATATGGATGCTATGGGGAGAGATGGGTGCTGGGGAGGGATAGGGGTGATAGGAGGGTATGGTGGGAGATGGAGGGCATGAGATTGGGGATATGAGACATGGGGATACGGGGACATGGGGCACAGGCACATGGGACATGGGATATGGTGGGTATGGGGGAGATAGGGGGTATGGGGTAAGATATGGATGCTGGGGGGAAGACTGGGTGTGAGGGCAATGGGTAATATGGGTGCTATGGGGGGAGATGGGTGATAGAGAGGAGACAGAGGGTATGGGCAGGTGGGGAGTGTGGCAGGAGACAGGTATGGAGGGGATAGGGGGAGATGGATGCAATGGGCAGATATGGGGGAAATGGGGGGAGATGGATACAGTGGGGGCATGTGGGTGCTCAGGAGGGGTTATGGGTGTGATGGGAGGTATATGGGTGCAGTGGGGGTTATATGGGTGCAGTGGGCGGATAGGGATGCAATGGAAGGCTTATGAGTGCAATGGGGGGATGAGGGTGCAATGAGGGTTATATGGGTGCTTAGGGGGGTGCTATGTGTGCACTGCGGGGATGCGGTGCTGGGGGCCCCCTCATCACCCCCATGTGCCCCCCAGCCGAGTTCAGCATCTGGACACGGGAGGCGGGCGCCGGGGGCCTCTCCATCGCCGTTGAGGGGCCCAGCAAGGCCGAGATCTCCTTCGAGGACCGCAAGGATGGGTCCTGCGGCGTCTCCTACCTCGTGCAGGAGCCAGGTATGGGCACAGGGACCCTCTGAGCCCCCCCGGGGCGCTGGGAGCCCCCCAGAGCCAGAATGACCCCCGTGTGTGTCCCCCCTAGGTGACTACGAGGTCTCCATCAAGTTCAATGAGGAGCACATCCCCGACAGCCCCTTCGTGGTGCCAGTGGCATCGCACTCAGACGATGCCCGGCGCCTCACTGTCACCAGCCTGCAGGTACATGGGCACCCCCCGCGTCAGCCCCATCCCATGTCACACTGAGCCCATGGGGTCCCCAGGCACAGCCAGGTCCGACCTGGGCCACCCTGTGTCCATATGGGACGCTTGGGATACCCTAATGGCACCCTTGGTGCCACCTCTGGGCCCCCACGGCGCCTTGGGACCCCCCATCCCACCCCTGATGTTACCCCTGTGCCCTGTGGCACCTCTGGGTGTCACCCTCTGGCACCCCTGTGGCACTCTTGGGACCCTCCCTGGTACCACCCTGTGTCCCCCCTGTCCCTGTGGCATCCTTGGGACCTCTCCATCCCTTCCCTGATGCCATCTCTGTGCTCTGTGTCACCTCTGGGTGTCCCCTGTATCACCCCTGTGTCCCCCATGTCACCCCAGGGCCACCCTGCACCCCTGTGGCACCCTTGGGACCCCTTCCCCCCCGCAGTGCCACCCTTGATGCCACCTCCATCCCCTCCCCGTCACCCTTTGGGTCCCCTCCATCCCAGCCCTGTGTCCCCGTTGCCATGGTGCCACGTGTGTCCCCGCAGGAGGAGGTGACGGTGAACCAGCCGGCGTCCTTCGCGGTGCAGCTCAATGGGGCGCGGGGGGTCATCGACGCCAAAGTGCACACCCCCGGGGGCACGGTGCAGGAGTGCTGCGTGTGCGAGCTGGACAGCGGTGGGACATGGGGCATGGGGGACAGCATGGGGACGGGGGGATATGGGATATGAGGGGGGATGTGAGATGTGGGACAGTGGGGGGACATGGGGACAGCGTCGGGGGGCATAATGGGATATGGGGAGATGGGAGATGGATGGGAACATGGGAACACGGGAGGTGGGGACATGCGATGTGGGGTGTGGGGACATGGGGATACGGGGACATCGGGCATTGGGACACAGGGACACATGGTGTGGGGGCATGGGGATATGGGGCATGGGAATATGGGGACATGGGGATATGGGGCATGGGAATATGGGGACATGGGGATATGGGGCATGGGAATACAAGGACATGGGGATATGTACAGGGAGAGGGGGACATGGGGCTTGGTCACACAGGAATCAGGGACATGGGATGTGGGGACACGGGGACACAAGCACAGGGACAGAGGGTGTGGGAGGACATGGGGACGTGGACACAGGGATGTGAGGACACGGGGACACAGTGACAGGGGTGTGAGGACGTAGGGATGCTGGAGCGTGGCGGCGTAGACACATGGGGCCATGGTGACACGGGGCCATGGTGACACGGGGCCATGGCACTGTGTGACCCCGTGTTCCCCCCCAGACAAGTACTCGATTGGGTTCCTGCCGCGCGAGAACGGGGTGCACTCCATTGACCTCCGCTTCAACGGGCGCCACGTGCCCGGGAGCCCCTTCAACATCCGCGTGGGGGAGCAGGGCCAGGCCGGGGACCCCGGGCTCGTCACCGCCTACGGGCCTGGCCTCGAGGGCGGCCTCACAGGTGACACCCGCGGGGAGCGAGGGCGCATGGCCATGGTCATGGTTAATGCCATGGAGGGTGGCGATGGGAACATGGCCATGGTCGTGGGGTGGTGGCCATTGGGGTGCGGCTGGAGGGGTGTAGCTATGGGGTGGTGGCCATGGTCATGGTTAATGCCATGGAGGGTGGCGATGGGAACATGGCCATGGTCGTGGGGTGGTGGCCATTGGGATGTGGCTGGAGGGGTGTAGCTATGGGGTGGTGGCCATGGCCATGGTCATGGTCAATGCTGTGGCCATGGAGGGTGGTGATGGGGATGTGGCCATGCCCATGGGGACATGCCCATGGTCATAGAGGCATGGCTCTGAGGTGGTGGCAATGAGATGTGGCTGTAGGAGTGCGGTTATAGGGTGGTGGCAGCAGGAACATGGCCATGGTATGATGATACAGCCTGGGGTGGTGGCAGTGAGGATGTGGCCATGGGAAGGTGGCAGTGGGGACACAACCTGGCATTGGGCCATAGCTTGGTATGATGGCAATGAGGCCATGGCTGGTGTCAATGGGGCCATGTCTTGGAGTGGTGGCAATGGGACCACATCTTGGAGTGGTGGCCCTGGGGCCACGGCCATGGTTGGAGACAATGGGACCACGTCTTGATGTGTTGGCACTGGGGCCATGTCTTTGGGTAGTGGCAGTGGTGCCGTGGCCATGGGTGGTGTTAATGGGACCGCAACTTGGGGTGGTGGCACTGGGGCCATGGCCATTGGTGGTGTCAATGGGACCACATCTGGGGGTGATGGCACTGTAGGACATGGCCATGGCTGGTGGCAATGGAGCCACATCTTGTGGTGGTGGCACTGGGACAATGTCTTGGGCTGGTGTCAATGGGGCCACATCTCAGGCTGGTGCCCCTGGTGCCATGTCCCCATGGCACTGTCCCCGGTGCCACGTCCCCATGGCGGTGCCACCCATGGCGCTGTCCCCGGTGCCACGTCCCCATGGCGGTGCCCCCCATGGCGCTGTCCCCAGTGCCACGTCCCCATGGCAGTGCCACCCATGGCACTGTCCCCGGTGCCACGTCCCCATGGCGGTGCCACCCATGGCACTGTCCCCGGTGCCACGTCCCCATGGCGGTGCCCCCCATGGCGCTGTCCCCAGTGCCATGTCCCCATGGCAGTGCCACCCATGGCACTGTCCCCGGTGCCACGTCCCCATGGCGGTGCCCCCCATGGCGCTGTCCCCAGTGCCACGTCCCCATGGCAGTGCCACCCATGGCACTGTCCCCGGTGCCACGTCCCCATGGCGGTGCCACCCATGGCACTGTCCCCGGTGCCACGTCCCCATGGCGGTGCCCCCCATGGCGCTGTCCCCGGTGCCACGTCCCCCGGCGCTGTCCCCGCAGGGGTGTGCTCTGAGTTCCTGGTGCAAACGGCCAACGCGGGCCCCGGGGCTCTGTCTGTCACCATCGACGGCCCCTCCAAGGTGAAGCTGGACTGCGTGGAGTGCGCCGAGGGCCACCGCGTCACCTACACCCCCATGGCCCCCGGCAACTACCTCATCTCCATCAAGTACGGCGGCCCCCACCACATCGTGGGCAGCCCCTTCAAGGCCAAGGTCACCGGTAGGGACATGGGGGGACCACAGGGGGGTGTGCAGGGGGGTGGGATGGAGGGGGGAGACCCAAGGGTGATGTGATGGAGGACCCCAAGGTAATGGGATAGGGAGTCCCCAGGGTGATGTAATGGGGGGGGATCCCCACTGTGGCATGTTTGGGGGTCCCCAGGCTGAGGAAATGGGGGGGTCCCAAAGGTGCTGTGACAGGGGGTCCCCATGGTGACATGGTGGGGGGTCCCCAGCATGGTGGGATTGAGGGTCCCTCCCAAGGGTGATATGATGGGGGTCCCCAAGGTGATGTTATGGGGGTTCCCAAGGGTGTTGTGACAGGGGGTCCCCAGCTTGACATAATGGGGGGGCTCCAAGGTGACGTAATGGGGGGTCCCACAGGATGACACTGGGGAGTCCCTGGGATGACACAATGGGGGCTTCCCCAAGGTGACATGATGGGGGTCCCCATTTAGACATGATGGAGGGGTCCCCGGGGTGACATAATGGAGGTTCCCCTGTGGTGACATGATGGAGAGCCCCCAAGTTGACATGACAGGGGTGTCCCCATGGAGTTGGGGGATGTCCCCATGGGGTTTGGGTATCCCCATAGGGTTTGGGGCTGTCCTCATGGAGTTGGGGGGTTGTCCCAATGGAATTTGGGGTGACCCCATGGAGTTTGGGAGTATCTTCATGGAACCTGTGGGTCTCCCCATTGGGTTTTGGGTGTTCCCATGGTGCTGGGGGTTGTCCCCATGAGGTTTGAGGGTGTCTGACAGGATTTGGGGTGTCCCCATGGAGTTGGGGTGTCCCCATTGGGTTTAGGATGTCTCCATGGGGTTTGGTGTGTCCCCATGATGTTAGGGCTGTCCCTATGGGATCTGAGGGTGTTCCCATTGGGTTTAGGGTGTCCCCATTGTGTTTAGGGATGTCTCCATGGGGTTTGGTGTGTCCCCATGGTGTTAGGACTGTTCCTATGGGATTTGAGGGTGTTCCCATTGGGTTTAGGGTGTCCCCATTGGGTTTAGGGTGTTCCCATTGGGTTTAGGTGTCCCCATTGGGTTTAGGGATGTCTCTATGGGGTTTGGTGTGTCCCCACGATGTTTGTGCTGTCCCTATGGGATCTGAGGGTGTCCCCATTGGGTTCAGGGTGTCCCCATTGGGTTTAGGGATGTCTCCATGGGGTTTGGTGTGTCCCCATGGTGTTAGGACTGTTCCTATGGGATTTGAGGGTGTTCCCATTGGGTTTAGGGTGTCCCCATTGGGTTTAGGGTGTTCCCATTGGGTTTAGGTGTCCCCATTGGGTTTAGGGATGTCTCTATGGGGTTTGGTGTGTCCCCACGATGTTTGTGCTGTCCCTATGGGATCTGAGGGTGTCCCCATTGGGTTCAGGGTGTCCCCATTGGGTTTAGGGATGTCTCCATGGGGTTTGGTGTGTCCCCATGGTGTTAGGACTGTTCCGATGGGATTTGAGGGTGTCCCCATTGGGTTTAGGGTGTCCCCATTGGGTTTAGGGTGTCCCCATTGGGTTTAGGGATGTCTCCATGGGGTTTGGTGTGTCCCCATGGTGTTAGGACTGTTCCGATGGGATTTGAGGGTGTCCCCATTGGGTTTAGGGTGTCCCCATTGGGTTTAGGGTGTCCCCATTGGGTTTAGGGATGTCTCTATGGGGTTTGGTGTGTCCCCACGATGTTCGCGCTGTCCCTATGGGATCTGAGGGTGTTCCCATTGGGTGTGGGGGTGTCTGATGACGCTGCCCCCCCCCAGGCCCGCGTCTCTCGGGGGGTCACAGCCTGCACGAGACCTCCACGGTGCTGGTGGAGACGGTGACGCGGGGGGGGGGGGCAGCGAGGGGCCCCCCCTCCTTCGGGGCCCTCCCCAAGTTCTCATCGGACGCCGGCAAAGTGGTGGCGCGGGGGCCGGGGCTGGCGACCGCCTTCCTGGGCCAGAAGAACCACTTCACTGTGGACTGCAGCAAGGCCGGTGCGTGGGGGGGTCCCAAAGGGGGCCGGGGGGGGCATGGGGGGGAATGGGATGGGCTATGGGGGGTACTGGGAGAGGATATGATGGGGAAAGGGGGTCCCAAAGGGGTCCTGGGGGGTTCTGGAAAGGGATGCGATGGGTAAGGGGGGTCTCAGGGGGGTTCTGGGGTACCCTGGGAGGGGATGTAATGGGTCCTGGGGGGTCCTTGGAGGGGGGGGTGTCTTAGGAGGGGATACGATGGGTTCAAGAGGGTTTGGGGGGGGCCTGGGGCTGGAGGTGATGGGTCCTTGGGGGGGTCTTAGGAGATGCTGGGGGGTCTTCGGAGGGGTGTGATGGGTCCTTGGGGGTCCTGGAAGGGGATGGGATGGGTTTGAGGGGGGTCCAGGGTGTCTCAAGGGTGTTCCAGGAGGTCCTGGGATGGGATGGGATGGGTTTGGGGCTCCCAGGGGGGTCTGGAAGGGGATGGGATGTGTTATGGTGGGACCCATGAGGTCTTGGGGTGTTTCTGAGGGATCCGGTGGTGATCTTGGGATGGGATGTGATGGGTTAGGAGGGTCCCAGGGGATCCTGGGATGGGATGTGATGGATCGGGAGGGACCCAAAGGTACCCTCGAGGGTTCAGGAAGGGGATGCGATGGCTCAGGAAGGGTCCCAAAGGGGTCCTGGGGTGTTCCAGGGGGTCCTGGGGGGGAGACGCGATGGGTCATGGGGGTCCCAAGGAGGTCCTGGGGGATCCTGGGATGGGATAGGATGGGTTCGGGGGTCCCAAGGAGGTCCTGGCAGGGGCTGTGACGGGTTGGGGTGTCCCGGGAGCAGATGCTGTTCCACGGTCGGGGTCTCCCCGCTCCAATGAGGGGGGGTCCCAGCCCCTCCAGGAGATCCTGAGGGCCCGGCTCTGCCCCCCCCCCCCCAGGTACCAACATGCTGATGGTGGGGGTGCACGGCCCCAAGACCCCCTGCGAGGAGGTGTACGTCAAGCACGTGGGCAACCGCGTCTACAACGTGACCTACACGGTGAAGGAGAAGGGGGACTACGTCCTGATCCTGCGCTGGGGCGAGGACAACGTCCCCGGCAGCCCCTACCGCGTCACCGTGCCCTGACCCCCGGCACCCGGCGCGGTGTGGGGCACCAATAAAGCACTGGGAGAGTCGGGGGCTGTGGTCATTGGGGGAATAGGGGGATATGGGGCGGGATACTACGGTCCTGGGTGGGATATTGGGGTACTAGGGGCATTAGGGGAGTCTGGGGCAGGATATTGGGGTCCTGAGGGGGGAAACTGGGGTGCTGGGGGTAGCCGGGGCAGAATAGGGGCATCATAGGGTAGGGTCTTGGGGTGGGATATGGGGGTCCTAGAGGGGATTAGGGGGATCTGGGACAAGATACTGTGGTCCTGGGGGGAGATACTGGGGTGATGGGGGGTCTGGGGCAGGACAGTGGGGTCCTGGTGGGGGATCCTGCCTTAGGATATCACAGTCTGGGGGGATGCTGGGCGGTCTGGGACAGGATACTGTGGTCCTGGATGGATATGGGGGGCATCAGGGTAGGATGCTGGGGTTCTGGGATGCTGGAGTGGGGTACTGGAGCCCTGAGGGGGGATACTGGGGTGATGGGGTGTCTGGGTCAGGATACTGGGGTCCTGGGGGGGGGTCGTACCATAGGATATCACAGTTCAGGGTGATCCTGGGAGGCGTGGGGCAGGATACTGTGGTCCTGGATGGATATGGGGAGCTCCAGGGCAAGATGCTGGGGTCCAGGGGGTGTCTGGGACAGGATAGTGGGGTCCTGGGGGGTCCATGGTAGAGCCCTGGGGTTCAGAGGCAGTCCGGGGGGGGGGGGAGGGGGGGGGCTTGGGCAGGACAGAAGGGTCCTGGCTTGGAAGGGAGGGTCTGGGGCAGGATGACGATGTCCTGGGGTGGGATTGGGGGGGTCTGGGGCAAGATAGCGGGGTCCTGGATGGAACGGGGCAGGACACCGGGTGCAGCGGGATCCCGGGGTGGGAATGGGGCGTCCGGATGACACCGGGACCCTCCGGGAGCCATCCCCGCATCCCCTGACGGGCACCGGGGACGGCGGGGCCACGGGCGCGGGAGGGGCGGTACCCGCGCAGGGCGCGCGGCTCCGAGGGCAGCCGGCGGCGAGGGGCGGCCGGGTCCCGGTGGCGGTCGTGGCCATGGCGGGGCACGGGGAGCTGACGGCGGGGCCGGCGGTGAGGGCGGGGGACCGCGGTCCTGCGGGGCGGCATCGGCGGGCGGGACAGCACCGGAAGCGCAGCTTCCGGGGCGGGGGGTGGGGGAAGGAGACGAGCCTGGGATCGAGGAGTGTTCCGGTTCCAACCCCCTGCCATGGGCAGGGACACCTCCCACTAAACCATGGCACCCAAGGCTATGTCCAACCCAGCCTTGAACACCGCCAGCGATGGAGCATTCACAACTTCCCTGGGCAACCCATTCCAGTGCCTCACCACCCTTACAGTAAAGAATTTCTTCCTCAGATCCAATCTAAACTTCCCCTGTGTAAGTTTGAACCCATTACCCCTTGTCCTATCACTACAGTCCCTAATGAAGAGTCCCTCCCCCGCATCCCTATAGGCCCCCTTCAGACACTGGAAGCTGCTCTGAGGTCTCCACGCAGCCTTCTCTTCTCCAGGCTCAACAGCCCCAATTTTCTCATCCTATCTTCATACGGGAGGTGCTCCAGTCCCCTGATCATCCTCGTGGCCTCCTCTGCACTTGTTCCAACAGTTCCATGTCCTTTTGATGTTGAGGACACCAGAACTGCACACAATACTCCAAGGGAGGTCTCACAAGAGCAGAGTAGAGGGGCAGGATCACCTCCCTCGACCTGCTGGTCACGCTCCTTTTGATGCAGCCCAGGATACGGTTGGCTTTCTGGGCTGCGAGTGCACACTGCAGCCGGCTCATGTTCAGTTTCTCATTGACCAAAAAACCGATGCTGAAGTCAACCCACAATTTAAACCACTGTGCTTCTTAGTAATAAAACATAAAGAGATATGGGCAAATTGGGTATTTAATAGGCAGGCAATTGTATTTTAATGGGGCCATGCATTTATAAAATGACATAAAATAATCTCCAGTGAATAATTACTTTTTAAGAAGGGCTATTTGTATGTATATTACTTAGAAATAACTCTGCTAGGAAACTGTTACTATGGGAGGAAATACCCCTGCGAGGTTCTTGTACCCTTCACCCCATTCTTTCCAGTACAGAAGCAACGGGAGGCCTGTATACTTCACCTGCAATGCAAAATCACCAACCATCTTGCCCAGAGGAAACGTTTAGTACATGCCACCACCGGTGGTTAGGACAAGAAGGGCCAGAGATTGGAGCCGGAGTGCTGGAGGAGGATGGCTTCAGCAGACAGCACTGGAATTAGGCCCCTGCTCTGTTCCGCACTGAGATGCTGCAGCCCTGGTCCAGGAAACCCACCCAATCCTGTGGCTGTGCGTGGCCTTGCTGCAGGTTGAGCCGCTGCTCATGCGTGTTGGAGCCTGCCTGACCTGAGCAGCAGGGGCTCAAGGAGGGTCTGCTCAGGTGTGACATCAGCGTAGGTGGTGTTCTGGCTGGCTTGCTCCATAGGCATCCCTTGTCTCCTCAGGGTACCGTCTGGGACATCTGGCCTTGCCCACCTCCCTGCCTGCTGCACGAGCAGATGCAGGGTTTGGAGGATGCTGACCTGGGAGACCTACTGGGATCACCCACTACTGAAAAGAGAGCACAGCTCTGAGGTGCCACCATCATAGTGACACTGCACAGCATCACTCCATCCTCCTTTCTCTGCTTCCCAGATGCATTCTGCAAACTGTGCTGAGCAGTGGCATTACCCACACCTGTCAGCAGTCTCTAAAGCAGCAATGCCACGCATGGAGTGTACTACTGTTCCTTCCCATCATGAATCCCATAAAGCAGGTACATGTGGATGCAAACTAGTCCCTTGTTCCTCATCCTAGCCCTTGGCAGAGGATACAGCGAAGGCTGTAGCTCTTTACCCTCTACTGCTGCGCTGAGGCATAGCTTAAAGTAGCAGCAGGAGCGGGACTGCCCCTGTCTCAGACTTCAGTCCCCTTACACCCACTTTCTTCTCCAAGTACCAGCTTCACCCGCACCTGAATCAGGCCAAGGCGACATAAACAGATGGAAGCTGCAGCGTCAAAACCACCGTTGTCATCACTACCAAGTGCAGCAGATGTACCAAAACCACACCAGAGTCCATTAAAACTGTATAAATCCACCGTTTCCTCCATTTCCCAGTGCAGAAGGAGCTGATGGCATTTGGTGTCCATTCACTGCCATCAGACTCTGAGAATCTTGTTCTAATGCTGCAGCCAAGTAAGAAAACGGTTGCAGGCTCTTGTGTGCATCAGGAAGCAGGGTCTTTTTGGGGCTAGGCTGGAGAAATGGCCCATTCCAGTCCCCGCTCTGTGGCCATTCTTCTGCTGATCCTTACACTGTTTTCTGTTTCTGGCCAGCCACAGGAACACGGATTCAAACCCATGCGCTCAGGAGGAATGTTCTTCGCTCACTTGCCTGTTCTGGGGGAGGTTTGGTGCTTATTGTTCTCTACAGCTCGACTCTGATGGCAGAAGCCCGCAAGAAGAAATAATGTGAAAGGCTTCAAACTCGTGGCAGTGAAACTCAAAGCATAGGGGAATTTCCCAGTGCCCACTGCCTCGAAAAGCAATGAGATGGAGAGACAGAGTCACTGCAAGCGGGAAGAGCACAGCATCCCGAAGCTGATCTCTGTGCCGCTGTGTCTTGGATCAGTGCGAGGGAACTGAAGGTGTTCAAGAGGCCAAAAATGGAGCTCTGAGAAACGACTCTTACTGCAACCAAGCTCGAGCTTTTTCCTCCCTTGTGTATTCTCCATCTGAGCTCCTGCATCTTTCAACGTGTTCTCTTTTGGTGCTTGTTCTACTCCCGGGTTTCTCCCTTCTATATGTTTCCTACTGCCCTTTTAGCGACCCTTTCAATACCTTCCTCCTTCCTTTCTGGTCACATAGAAGAAAGCAGAAATTGGACCACTGTCTAGCTCAAAGGAGACAGGAAATGTTTCATAGAGTGCTCTAAGGGAATTAACTCGGATCAAGCACATTACCAACACAAAGTAACTCAAATTCATCTTACCTGACTACATACAAACACGCATTGTTTGCATTAATGTATGATGCAGGACTTCCAAATGAGATCTGCGCATCACTGCATCAACCAGGATGACCCGCTTTGACTCCTCGATAGGCTGATGAGCCGCTAATGGTGCTGTTTAGCACAGGGACCCCTTGTGTTCTAACGCGGGTGGCACAAGAACCGCTCGAGGACCAGGATCCGTTCCGAAAGCTATGATGCTGCTGCCACCTGAGGTTTTCTTCTGGAAATACAACGCCTGTGCGCAATGGACTGAGCAAAAATTGGGGTGCAGATGGAAAAGGGTAATCAAAGCTCTTTAGTGCCTGAAGAGCCTCCCCAGTGCAAGACGAAGAGGCTGTCCTCATGGGCAACCCCCAGCTGACACCTTTTCCATCACTGCACAGAGCTGTATAAGCTGATCTCAGCACCCACTACTGCCAGCAAGGGCAGCTCTGCTCTCCTCACTGCCCTTGCCAGCCTGGGCCTCCTCCTCGCCGTGTGCTGGCACCAGTGCTTCTGCAGCCTTTGGCTGAGACAAAGCAGAGAAATGGCCCAAACAGAATCAAACTGGTTTTAGGCTGCATCTAGAATAGAACACCCGGGTCTGGGTCACAATAGTCAGGCCTGGAGCACCTGCACTGTGAGAAGAGGCTGGGAGATCAGGGCTTCTTCATCCTGGGAAAGACACAGCTTCAGGGGACCTTATAGCAGCTCTCCAGTACCGATGAGGAGGTTACCAAGCAGGCAGGCAGGCTTCTCCCTGCAGTACGCAGTGAAAGAACAAGAGACAAGTGGCGTAAGTTGAAAAAGAGGTTCAGACTGGCTATAGAGTTAATCAAATCATAGAACTCAGCAACTGAATAGCTGTTGTATGTGAGGAGCAATCTCTTCATGAACAGCTTCAGTGCGGCTTTCCAATGGCACGAGAGTCAGACACTGCCATTTTGGTATCCTGCCCTGGTCTCCCCCAGCAGAAGATGTCAGGAAGCTGTGTGTGTATTTGGGCACATCAAGATTAGGATTTCCAACGTGCCCAGAGCAGATGCCAAGTAATTAGCGAGTCACGGGAGAAAAGCGGAAGTCACACAGGGACCGGAATCCAGACCTACCCCATCCATCTGAGCACCATAACTTTGGTATCACAGTAATGTTTAGTCATAGAATCAGAGAATCCCAGCGTGGTTTGGGGTGGAAGGGACCTTAAAGCTCATCCAGTTCCACCCCCCTGCTGTGGGCAGGGACACCTTCCACTAGAGCAGCTTGCTCCAAGCCCCTGTGTCCAACCTGGCCTTGAACACTGCCAGGGATGGGGCAGCCACAGCTTCTCTGGGCACCCTGTGCCAGCGCCTCAGCACCCTCACAGGGCAGAATCTGTTCCTTATATTTCATCTAAACCTACTCTTTTCCAGTTTAAATAATTACCCCTTGTCCTAGCGCTGCACGTTCAGGGTCCACATCCAGGGACAGGATCACCTGTGTCTTACCTAGGGGAGGGATGGATGGCCCCTGGCTGAGCTCAACTGGGATGTCCAGTTGGAGCACCAGTCACTTCAATGCCTTCCATTCTGCTAAGAGCTCTTCACAAGACTACACAACTGAGTAACACTGAGTGAGCGAACGATTACCCAAACATCTGAAACCAAGCAATTTTTAACAGAATTGAACAGTTGTACCCTATGGAGCAGCCACTTTCTGCATACATGTCATACCATGCTAGCTCCTACTGCTCTGTCCGTGTATGCATACTATATATCATACAGGAAATGTCGTTTCTATGACACACCTTGCTATTCTGCCACATATAAAACAGTGCAGACCGGAATAGTACGCAAGCACTGAAAAGCTTTTGCTACTCCTATTAATACATTCAGACTTGGTTGCTAGGATAGAGACAGGCCTCACTGTAAAAACAGAGGCACTGAGGCTGTAGGTACCCTGTATCATACAAAGATTCCACTTCAAAACACACAACAGTAGATGACAATCTTTGAACACCTCCCAGCATGTTAATTGCTACCCCTCTGGTTTTGAGTATAGACTGGATGCTCACTGAAGGGCTTTGATATATGTTCTGCTCTACATTCCCTCCACCTGAACGGTTTGATTTTGTTTTCTTCATTAAATTCCACACAGTTGAGTTCTGTCATCAAAAGGAAGAAATAACCTTGCAACGATTTCAGGGGGCTGAAGTTCATATTACTCCTTTTCAATACAAAGCAATGACAGTTCTGCTGAAGAAGGACAAATGCATTTGCAATAGTAAGACTGTCAATACCTTCTTACCTTTACAGAAATAGGACTTCTTAAAACAGACACTGGAGAGATGGGGTTAGCATGAACACCAGCGCTAACAGAGCGTTTAACATTGAGTCGTACTGGAGGCTTTCAAAGTGCATTTAATCTCAGGAAAGATCGATTGCTATTGCAGGTTTCAACTATTGGCAACAAGGCTTTCTCAACCGATGTTGACAGGGCAAATCCACTTCTTATAACTTCAGCTAAGGAGGAGTTATATTAAGAGGAGTTACATTCCTTCTTATAACTGCAGTTATAAGAGGATTGACAGACACGGAAGGTTATGTGCCATCACACGTCTTGAAAGGGGGCTGGAAATGCTTTTGCCCTGTACATGGCAAGGTTAAATCATTTCTTGCCTGCCTACCCCCTGCTCCTTCTCTCACATCCCAGTAATTAGGACAAACGATCTCCCATCCGACCCTCTTCAACGCCTGTGGTGCATAAACCCGGCCTATAAGACAACACAGGCGTTACACCCAATCCCCAGTTCAGCAAAGCACTTTGATGTATATTTTGAGACCAGACGTAAAGGTATGTTTAAAAAGAAACAGTTCTTCATGGCACCGGTGAATTGTGGCCTGAACAGACTTTCAGGGTCATTGCTCGAGGAAACCATGAGTCAATGTAAACCTTTGGAGAGCGGAACTTCCTCCATGCCTCGCGCCAGTAACACAGCTCTACTGCCCAACACAGTCTGCCCCTGGGCTCTTCACACTCAGGTATTGCTCCATGGGGGCCTCTGCTCAATCACATGTGAGTGTTCCTCCTTTCTGCATGTTCAGGGTTCTTCAGGAGCATCACCTGGTGATACCTACCAAGAACCAGCTCACATGGACGTTGTCCAGGGTGGAAGTAATGTTAACAGCCCTGCTGCCGACAGCATGGCAAGATGTACAGAGCACAGTGCAGCCACACATGGAAGCCGAAAACGCCAAACGTAAATCCAGACCAAATTCTCCAAGCAAAAGTACTCTCCAGCAAACGTTTTCCCTTTCAGAAGCAGGATGCCTTGCAATGTGTAAGCAAATAGTTTAATAAAGTCTGACACAAAATGGAACTGACAGTATCTATTTGTCAATTGAAAACTCTAAATTACGGTTTCTTAACATAAAACAGAACAGCCCATTCTCTGAGAAATATCCACCTAGTTCAAGCAAGCTTGGATGAAGAAACCTATGCATAGGGCAGCTTTCGAACCCTTGATCACTGTGTAGGAAGGACCGGTGTTTTATACACACCAGTGTGCTCCCAGGAGAATCACTTTCACGGATGATAGTTATCAGCACAGAAAGTCATTAAATGAAGTAAAGAGTCATCTTAGGTAAATGTTTCATGAATTTGAATGTAACATTGACTGATGGCAATACAGAAAAAAGAAGACTGTAAATGAAAGCTTAACTTAGAATCATAGAACCATAGAATAGTTAGGGTTGGAAAGGACCTCAAGATCATCCAGTTCCAACCCTCTGCCATAAGCAGGGACACCTCACACTAAACCATGACACCCAAGGCTATGTCCAACCCAGCCTTGAACACCGCCAGTGATGGAGCATTCACAACTTCCCTGGGCAACCCATTCCAGTGCCTCACCACCCTCACAGTAAAGAATTTCTTCCTCATATCCAATCGAAACTTCCCCTGTTTCAGTTTGAACCCGTTACCCCCTGTCCTATCACTGTCTTCAAAGGCAATGTAACTTCTGCAATAGCGTTTCAAGCGCAGATTGGTTTTTTACCACAAATAAACGTTTGGTGGACACAGCCTGTAGGATTTGCTGGCAAAGAGGCACGGCCAGGGCTATAAATGTGTGGGAAAATCCAATAGTTCACGTTTACTCCAAAGGTCATGTGGAGTATAAATGTATTCTCAGACAAATGAGGCAGAAGTTTTACCGCTCTCTTCTTCACATGGGCCGAGATTGCAGGAAAGAAGTAAATCCTCACAAAATATAACGACGGGAAGAGAAAAATGCTGTCCTGTGACCGAATCCAGCTTCTTCTAACAAATTATTATGTGTTCTGTGACATAAATTCCAACCATTAACAACTTCCACGGGCATGAAGCCAGAAGAACAGCACTGTTAGGACTGGTTTCAGCTAACCCATGGAATATTCTACTCCTGAAAAGGCTGCATTTCCTAGACAAAGGAGGTTTACATGCGGCTTGGCAAGAAGCTAATGTGAAAAGGAAAAGCTGGAACATAAAATCAGCTCACAACTGCAAAGCTTCAATTCCTGAATCAAAGGGTTTCCACTGTTTCTTCGTGTTTTCTCTACATATTAGCCAGGAAACATACATAAACAGTATGTGAATTACAGTGCACAGATGTCTTAAAGACTTGTTAATGTGGGATGCAATTCCTCTATCACAAAGGGAAAATGCAAAGTCATTTACCTCATTTACATCCAATACTTGGGCCACAGGGGAACAGAGAAGAAGGGTGTTTTTGCCAGAAGAAAAGGTAAGAACAAACACATGCCAGGGAAGATACCATGGACTTTTCCTTTTCCTTTGCTTGCAGGCAGCCACAAGGTCCCAGGAGTGCTTGTGTTGGGAATGTTTCCAGGACAGCTGTAAGAGATCCAGGTCACACTTTTATCCATAATGAATGGGAATAAACTACAGTTCGTGGGAGCCTATATATGCTAATTAGTACCGTTTCTTCTGCAATTACATTTTCATTAAGCAATCTTTGACAGATATCAGACTGATAGTAAGTCCCCCCAAGGACCAGCATGCAAACAGCCTGTGGCTCTTAAGCTCCAATGGCAGGGAGTTTGAATTCTCAGTCATTGCTGCGAAACTGCAAGACAACGCCACATAACAAACCCCACAAAAATGATTATTGTATTTCCATACGTACATCAATTAAACAAAACCATGTGCAGATATTTTCTATCACCTCCAATGCCACTAGCCATTGAGTTATTTGTGACATTCTTCACAGCAACAGGCAAGTTTCCCTTCTTCTTGTGTTGTATTCCACACATTTATCCTAGGGAGTGAAACTTCAAGTCATTTAGTTACAATTTTCCTCGTATTAAATCCACCTAGAACCTTCAAAAGCCCACATCAAAATGAACATAGAAGAGAATCATAGGATCATAGAATAGTCAGGGTTGGAAAGGACCTCAAGATCATCCAGTTCCAACCCCCCTGCCATGGGCAGGGACACCTTACACTAAACCATGACATCCAAGGCTCTGTCCAACCCGGCCTTGAACACCGCCAGCGATGGAGCATTCACAACTTCCCTGGGCAACCCATTCCAGTGCCTCACCACCCTCACAGTAAAGAATTTCTTCCTCAGATCCAATCGAAACTTCCCCTCTTTAAGTTTGAACCCATTACCCCTTGTCCTATCACTACAGTCCCTAATGAAGAGTCCCTCCCCAGCATCCCTATAGGTCCCCTTCAGATACTGGAAGGCTCCTATGAGGTCTCCACGCAGCCTTCTCTTCTCCAGGCTGAACAGCCCCAACTTTCTCAGCCTGTCTTCATACGGGAGGTGCTCCAGTCCCCTGATCATCCTCGTGGCCTCCTCTGCACTTGTTCCAACAGTTCCATGTCCTTGTGATGTTGAGGACACCAGAACTGCACACAATACTCCAAGTGAGGTCTCACAGAGCAGAGTAGAGGGGCAGGATCACCTCCCTCGACCTGCTGGTCACGCTCCTTTTGATGCAGCCCAGGATACGGTTGGCTTTCTGGGCTGCAAGCGCACACTGCAGCCGGCTCATGTTCATTTTCTCATCGACCAACACCCCCAAGTCCTTCTCCACAGGGCTGCTCTGACATATGGGAAGCTTTAAGCCTCTTTTGTGTTCTTTGCATTTTGGAGTTCTTCAGTCTCTCCAAAGACCAAAATAAGGTTCACGACAAAATAAATAAGAATAAGGAGGTGGGAATGCATTTTTAGAAAGTACCAAATGCAAAGAAATGAAGCAATGGAAACAAAACAGCATCACTGCTGTTCATCTGTTTTTGTTGCCAGAGATACAGTGGATGAGGTTTTGTCCTTTGGGTGTGTATCCTGAATATATTTCACAAAGACAAATATCACAAAGACGTTTCACATCAGCCCACTTCTTCATCTGTGTCACAAGAGCAACGCTGCTGAGCTCATAATGGACATAATCAGGAAAGCAAAATCTTTTCTTTTTCTAATTTAAAAATCATATTTTTATAGATATTAATTAAAAAAATACACTTGAAAGCAATACATATTTTGGTGCATTTAACCCCCTTTCTTATTGTCCTGTTTGGGGTTTTGTTAATAAAGAGCTTTCCACATAAAAGACACTTCAATCACAGAAAAACTCAGTCCCAATGCTAACTTTGATTAATTAAAGTAGAATCTTTATCCTTTGTTACTTCAGGATAGTGGCATCAGTGGGATGGGACACAGTGGTACACATCTGTGGTGGGGGGTTACGGCAGGCCTGTGGACTCCCTGACTGAAGACATGAAGTTAGAACTCGGCCTTGAAGATATTAAACTGTATCCATGAGAAATGAGGCACCAAAGGCATCCAAGTGGGAAAGCAGAAGGCATCTGAATGGGAAAGTAAAAGGCATCTGGAGGAGCGAGTCAGATAAGGGGAGTAACTAGCAACAAAGGAAGAACTTGGCAAAACAATGGACTTTAGTAATGCTGTAAAGGGTTATCCAATAATGTGCCGTTGCTAACTAGTATTAACCAGTGGCTAATAAAATGTGTGTGCTAGAAAAGGTATATAGGTAGTGGATTGTAGTAACAAGGAGACCTATTTTTCTTCTTACTAAGTCACCGAAGATATGTGTGTGTGATTTTTGGCCGTCTCGACAGCGACACACATCTAATGTTTAGGCTGATGTAAGCTAGGAGATGAAGCTACGGTTTCACAGCCAAAATAAAACTGTGCTACAGCCTGTATTTAGAAGTGCTATCAGTGATACCATAAATGGTATCTACATATTGCTAGATTGTTGATGAATTCAAACATGTAAGATTACAAAAATGCAGCAGTTTTATATTTGCTTTCTGTTCCCTCTGTAAGTAACAACCTCCACGCATGCAGAACGACAGCAAGCCTCCAAAGGAAAACTACGTGTTTGTATTCCGAGAACTCCAAGACACTTGTAATTTATTGCCATCATGGGAAGCATCAATCTCAGGAAAGCATGTGAGCTTCCCAAACTGTATTCCCAGCGCCAACCTATTTACAGAACAACATTCAATGAGAATTACAATTACACGTGGGGATGACCAAAAGCATCTTTTCCCACATTGGTGCTGCTAGAAACTGTCAATCAAAGCAGAGTGGAGCATTTTCTACCTTAATGATGAGATTCAGGGATGTGCACTATGCTAATTGTTTCCTAAAATAGAAAGAGAAACCCCACTGAGTTCAATGTATTTTTACCAGTGGACCATTACAATTTCTGTGTAGTGCATTAATCTCTCTGCAAAATGCAGCACAGCCAATTAAAAACATGAGTTAAAAGATGCGTATGTTGCAAATTGGCCTCTAGAAAGCTCTTGTCTACAAACAGCCAGATCATCATAACCACTGCTACAAACGGTCCCCCAAGCAGAACGCATACGTGCCCAAAGCCCTGCTTCTCCACGTTTCTATGCAAAAAGCTGCAGAATAGTTGGGGTAGTTTATGAAAGTGAAACGTGCCTGGAATGGCTTGCACCACAGGCATAGGAAACCAGGTATTCCAGTCTTGCTACACACTAGAGCACGGGAGTCTTCAGACTGAGATCCACCACTTACAAAACACCTTGAAAGTGATGCTTCAGAAGCCAGCTGAGAGATCCCTCTCTCCTTGTTATAGTTAATGCTTGAAAAAGGAGAAATTAATGTTTGAAAATAAAGGGCCAGGTTCTCGAAACTTAAGGTTATCGGAAGACTCATAAATAACTGTGATTATGTTAATAATTAAGAGAACCGTCACGTCTGCCCTTCCCTTCAGAGGCCTCACAGAGATGATTAAGCAGAATCCTGCCCCGGCTGTGATTTTCAGTTGAAGGAAAAATGGTAGCACCTAAACCATGGCTGCTAACTTTGGACACAGTACTTAACGAAAGGATCAGCACGACAGTTGTGAACAATTAGGTATTTTGGCCACAAAAGCACCACTAAATGGGTTTACTTGCAAGTACGATAATTTTGTTGGCAAGTATTAATGAATGCGTTTAATATTTTACAGAGATGTAAATTTCTAATTAGATTAGATGTCTATCACCAAGCATCAGATTTAATGAATCAGTCACTTTAACAGCTGACTCATTAAGATACAGGGACAACCGTCTTCTAAACTGATTTTTAAATCTATCTTTCTCAGGCAGGCATCTGTAAAACCCCAAAGCAGTATTGAATAACTGGATTAGGATGTAACGCGATGCAGATGTGCCCCAAATTACGCATGCTTACAGAACGGTCAGTAAGAGCTCACACAAATTACAGTAGGCAAAGTTTAGGGATTTACAGCAGGAATTCACCCGGATCACTCCTTTTCTTCACACAACTACCGCTACTACATAATTCTGGCTGCTTTCGTGCATGCTTAGCATCAACGTTTTCTGAAACAGGTTTAAAATCAAACACTACTGCTGAAAATATCTTCCCTTACATTAAATTGACCTCCACATTTGATATGGTTGCGCTTTCCTGAAAAGCAAAAGACAGAAGGGGTATCTCTCCCTCCCCTGTTTAGATAACTTACATGTCTCACTTTAAGGAGCGAGAGAGCTCAAGCACGGCTGTTGTCTTAGCACAGGACCTTCTTTGCAAGCCCACGGCAGGACCTGCATGCTGCAGTCCACTCAACTAGCACATATTCTAAAGGTGGATGTGAATAACTACAGTGTGGACATTTTGATCCCAAGTGGTAGTGGGCTGATGGCTACCACAGAGATCATAGATCTCTTGAGTGTAAACCCACTCTTTAGGCTGCTCACCTCTTAGTGGAGACATCCTTCTGGAGAAGGCAGCACAGGGAACCAGACAACACACATCCTTGTAGGCAAAACCTATGAGGTCGGACGTAGAGTGACATACATAATACATTCCTTTTAAATGAGCAGGGGCTGCTGCGCTGCTTTGTTGCTGCGGAAGGGATGCTTCTGCTTTCTAAGCCACAGCATCAACCCTAGGTGTTAATACACCTCAGTCCTTAAAAGCTCTGGAAAGACCTAACCCGAATTCTACTTCCAAAACATATCTGACAAGTGTTTTGCATGAGGCAGGGTTTGTCCAAACATCTTCAGACGACGAGTGGGGTGATGCTGACAACAGTGCTGACAAAAGGCTGAATTCAACAAAGAGGACTGTCCAGCCCATCATCTCCACGAAGGTACCACACATAGAATCAGCTATGTTGGAAAAGACCTTTATGATCATCAAGTCCAATGGTCCCCAAGCACTGTGAAGGCCACCGCTAAACCATGTCACTAAGTGCCTCTTCTACACGGTTTAGGAACACTTGCAGGGACGGTGACCCCCCCATTGGCATGGACAGCGACCCCCGCATTCCCGTGGACAGCCTGCTCCAATGCCTCAGCACCCTTTTGGCGAAGAAAGTTTTCCTAATATCCAATCTAAAACTTCCCTGGCACAGTTTGAGGCTTTTTCCTATTGTCCTATCACTTGTTGCTTGTCTTTTTACTTGTTAGTTGGCTCCTATGTATACCTGGAATAAATTTACTGGCACCGTAATTTCTCTATGCACATTATCCTGAGGAATTCGGATACTCGGTTGTCAATGAATAATAGTTCTCAGGCACACCATTCAAGAGCAGGTTTCAAAAGGAATATCTAGATCTAGCTCAAAATTCACTAGTGATTTTACAAACCTCTGGCTGACTCATCCATCACCGTTCTTCCCACTACTATCCGAAAATGCCAAGATTACACACAACTCACTGATGCTCTTAAAAACGCCATTTAAACATTCATTAACACTCAGGTGAGAGACCTCTCTTCAACTCTTTCCACATTTGCTGGACCAAGAGCAGCATTTAGGGATCTGTCCCACTCTTTTCTGACGTCCAGAAAGGCACCTTCGAGCAACATGGAAGTACTTTGCAATATCTGCGTTAGGATCTTTGTTTCTGCCTCATGCACATGAGTAGTAACTGCATATCCAGCACATGCACATTGAGACTTACTGCTGGTCTGCTTCACACAACCAAACAATTAACCCTGTGAATAAGCAAAGGATTTGCCCCTGACCCACTTCCTGAGGAGCGTGCATGAGGCTGACAGCAGTCTTATTCCATCAGCACCAGAACAAACCTCTCACACCGCTTTTGTCCTTCCCTCTGTAGTTTTCAATGCCATGAAGCTCCAGCAAGTGCCTTGAAAGCCCATTAGCTGTGGAAAAAGTGTGGGAAAGCTAAGGGCTACTCAATGGGTAACAGCACCTCAGGAACCAAAGTCCTCTTGGTGCCCTTGTCATTTTTGCCTTAGGACAAGTGAAAGACTGAACATCTTGTTGGGGCTGTTCAGCCTGGCTGCGTGGAGACCTCATAGCAGCCTTCCAGTATCTGAAGGGGGCCTATACGGATGCTGGGGAGGGACTCTTCATTAGGGACTGTAGTGATAGGACAAGGGGTAATGGGTTCAAACTTAAACAGGGGAAGTTTAGATTGGATCTGAGGAAGAAATTCTTTACTGTAAGGGTGGTGAGGCACTGGAATGGGTTTCCAGGGAAGTTGTGAATGCTCCATCCCTGGCGGTGTTCAAGGCCGGGTTGGACAGAGCCTTGGGTGGCATGGTTTAGTGTGAGGTGTCCCTGCCCATGAGAAGGGGTTGGAATTTGATGATCTTAAGGTCCTTTCCAACCCTTACTATTCTATGATTCTATTTTGAAATATAATTTGGAAGAACTTCTCAGTTACAAGATTGTCTCCACTTCTCATGGAAAACTTCGCATTTTGAGCACAACGATAATTTCACAGTAACTTCAAGTTTCTTCACATTAAGATTCCTCAGGGCCACACAATAAAATGATCCCTCTAACTTACCTAACCAGCTATTCCAAAATCAGGAGAACAAAGTTCACTTGGGGATAAATTAATGGTTAATGGTCATGCAGATGCACCTATATAATCAAACTTCTCTGTTTTCCCACATCGCTGTGCATCTGAACGGTGTGCACCGTGCCGTTCCGAACACAAATTGCCTGGCTGTTACCTCCTCGCTGAAAGGCTGGCAGGCAGCCACAGGGCCCCTGTGTGACTGCGTACTCCTGTAATTGCACACCCTGCACTCCAGCAGTATTACAGCAGTCGTGTCTTGTGCATTAGTATGGAGCCACGCAGAGGTCACGGACTTTGCAGCCTGGGAAGAGGAGCCCACTGCGTCCTGCCTCAACAACGGTCCTGATGATGTGAAGATACACAGATGTATATCAAAGCGATGCTGAGAGAGGTCACTGCAGGAGCACTGCTCGAAGCTGCAGCAAGCAAAGGGGCTCTGGCACAGGGATTTAAAAACAAACCTCTGGAAAGAAGCAGAATCCTGGCAACGCTCCAAGTACCTTTCCCAAGTACCTCCGAGCGCCAGATGGACTTTTTCCAGCAAAGCCACCGATTTTGTGTAACGCAGACAAAAGGCACAGAGGAGTTTGTGGTCCTTAAGCAGGGCTCTAGGCAGAGCGAGCTTCCTTTCCCCATACCGGAGTCCAAACCAGAACCTGGAGAACAGAAAGCTCTTTCATCCCTGCACGCACGCACGCAGAGTGGAAGCGTCTAGCCAGTCCCAAGCAAGTCACTGTGGGACTGCAGTGGTTTCACATAAAAATAGTGCAATGGAGGTATGTTTATGGAAACATCAAATACAGAAAAGAAAAGCAATGTAAAACATACTTTGCTTTTTATAAGGCATATTTAGCATTTTATAAGGTACACTTTCCCAAGCGAGGAATGGAAAATTGCAAAGACATTGAAAACACTCAGCCAGGCTTGGTGTTATTAAACCTTCGTTCAGTTCAGTGACTCCAAAGAGCTGCTCACTGCACAGTGCATTCTGTGTGAGCCTGCAGGTAACAGAAAAGCATCTTAAGACAAGAATGATGCTCTCATTTGGCATGAAAATCACAGGCTTCATCAGTATCGCAGATGCAAATAATTCTTCCATTCCCACCCTAGCAGATTGTGCTCGTGAGTAATGTCACTGAATCATTCGCTGCTTTGTCTCCTGCCTCTCTGAAATAAGCCCACTGGCTTACCTCAGATCAACATCTTCCACGCAGGAGACGGGTGTGGGAAAGAGCAAAGGTGCACATGCCTGTTCCCTGCAATCTCTTATCTCCCAGCCTGTGCCTAAAGCCCAGGCTAACTATTCCATAGCTTGGTCTGATTACCCTCAAAAAGTTCTCAGCTTTTCACCCTCAATCTTCCTCAGTGCAGTTTAAGACACTCTACCTTTTACATGGTCTTACTCCTCACCGCAGTTTAACTCTACCTCTTAAATGGTCTTATTCCTCACTGCAGTTTAAGCCACACTACCTCTTCCATGGTCTTATTCCTCACTGCAGCTGAACTCTACCTCTTCCAGGGTCTTATTCCTCACTGCAGCTGAACTCTACCTCTTCCAGGGTCTTATTCCTCACTGCAGCTGAACTCTACCTCTTCCATGGTCTTATTCCTCACTGCAGTTGCACTCTACCTCCTCCATGGTCTTATTCCTCACTGCAGTTGAACTCTACCTCTTCCAGGGTCTTATTCCTCACTGCAGTTGAACTCTACCTCTTCCAGGGTCTTATTCCTCACTGCAGTTGAACTCTACCTCTTCCAGGGTCTTATTCCTCACTGCAGCTGAACTCTACCTCTTCCATGGTCTTATTCCTCACTGCAGTTGAACTCTACCTCCTCCACGGTCTCACTTTCCTCACAGTGGGTAACTGTAACAGCCTTTTATAAAGTACTTGAAGATGACCATTGTGTCTCTCCTTCAGCCACCTCCAGGCTCAAGCCATTTGCAGGAGTCAACTCCGCAGCAATGCTCGGAAGCTTTCTGTTCCTCACACAGGAATGATGGAACCTCTCCCAGGCACTTTAAAGAACACTGCTCTGCATGCTTTAGGAGAAGGCAACCCCGGATGCTCGTCCAGAACTCCAAATGCTTCTTCTGGGAACACATCAGCGCTGTTCTCCTGCAGAGCCACACACAAGAAAGCAGACAGCGTAATCATTTCAAAAGCTATTATTCAGCAATGAAAGCAATGCATACATCGCCAAATTCAGGGTTCAAGCTGAAAGATACAGCTCTGCAGCAACTGAAAACGCAAGATGGCATTAGGGAAGCCATAAATACTTCCCAGGTTATAAAGTCATGCTCATATTTTTTGTATCTGCAATTGAAATGTAGTATCTAAAGTGAACTCAGCAGAGCTTGGCTCAAAATGATTTCATCACGGAATCATGTAATTGATTTACTTCTCCCTGGAGAATCTGCATACAGTGGAGGCCACTCTTTTCCAGTTCTTAAAGCACTTTTAGCCTCATCTATTGCATACATTTCTAAGAGTCCATCACTTCAGTTTCTTGGCAGCATTAGGTGATATTCACAAGCTGAAGAATAACATATTGCACCCCCATCCCACATCCCAACATCTTAGCTTTTGTGGATTCCTAAATGTGAGCTACCATAGTGGGCAACTGGGAAGAGGGAGGGGAAAGGGAGCAATTCCATGAGCACAAAGTCTGAGTGCACAAAGCGCGATGTGGTGGTCTGAGAAACGTTGAGTTCTACCCAGTTAAACGGAGCTGACTTTGAAGGAGAGGACACAAAATTAAGGACAGCTATTTTGCATTAAGGGTTTATGGAAGTGAAACTCATCTCTGGCGGGATATAGACTGAGGGGCAGCTTCCTCTATTGGATGCTCCCGAATGCAGCCGTGCGTTTGCAGCTGCGGACAGCCCCATCTTGCTGGAGAGCACCTTCTGCATGGCAGCTAGGGGTGAAGGCAAGGTGAACACAGGTGAGGTTCACTTGTTTACCTTTCACAGGGTACAAACCCCCTGGAACCTCCTTCCCGGGGCTGCCATACCTACACCAGACACGGGAAGTGGCGTTCAGGACAAACACAACCACAGCCTCCCTCAGGCCATGGTGCCCCATGCGCGGCGCAGCTCCGGCGGAGATCAATGTCAGCGGACACGAGAGACCTCCATAGGAAACCCAACCCGCCTGGACCCGGCCACGTAACGGACAAAGCCGCGGCTGGCCTATCCCTCCCACTGTCCCCGCCGCACCCACCGCTCTCCTCATCCTCCCTCCCGCAGCAGGGAGGCCGGGGAGGGCCGAGGGGGTCCCGCCGGGCCGGTGGGAGCCCGCCATCGCGCAGACAGTCCCGCCCGTCGCGGGGGCACGGCCGCCCCACAGCTCCCTCTGCGGCAGCGGACCGCCGCGATCGAGCAGCTCGGCCGCTCGACAGAGGGCCCTGCTCGGCGGCGCGGTGTGCGGCAGCGGACCGCCGCGATCGAGCAGCTCGGCCGCTCGACAGAGGGCCCTGCTCGGCGGCGCGGTGTGCGGCAGCGGGGGCGTTGCCGTGGTCGGAGTGGGAGGTGGCGGCCATGGCGGCGGCGGCGGAGCAGCTCTACCCGCGGAGCTCCATCGAAGATGACTTCAACTACGGCAGCAACGTGGCCTCGGCCAGCGTCCACATCCGCATGGGTAGGGACGCACCGTCCCCGCCCGGCCCCTGCGGAGGGGCCCCGCTGCTCCCCGCGCTCCGTGCCGCGGCGCTCCCGCCGTTGCTGCCCGTTAGCCCCGCTCCTGTGGCGTTTGGCTGTGCTCGGGCTCTGCGTTGTGTTTGTGAGCGGGGAGCCAGGGCCTTGCTTAGCCCCGGTTCACTGTCAGTGGTAGAGGTAGCCTCAAGGAGAAGCGGTTTCGGGCGATATTCTGTCATTTAAGCGTATAGGGGGTGCGTCTTATTATCAGAGGGATTACACCAATATATAACAAACTTTATTGTCCCCACAGTGATGCGTTTTGAAGCCCAAACATCATACACGAGGTGCATACCTGCCAAAATTGGTGCCTACGAGAGGTGTTTAAGCAGGATACTGACAGAGCTGAGTTTTATCCGTGAGGGGTTGAAATGCTGTCTCTTCCACTGGCGTGTTTGTGTGCTGTAAGGTCGCATTAGTGGCCATGAAGTATTGCTTTGCTGTTCATACGCTGGTCTCAAATGTGCTTGTATACGGTGTTGGATCAGGAATTCTTGCTGGAATAGAGGGGTATTGGGTGCATCTTGGAATAAAAGCGGCTGTGTGCTGTGAATTTTCCATTGGATATTTCTGATAAACCGGAGACCTTTTCCTATGGAAATAAAGTTTTGTTTGGGAAATAAACAACATAAAAGACCTGTTGCTGTTAGCGGCATTGCTGATGCATTTAGTGATGTGGGTTAAGGCTATGGTAGCCAGCAGGCTGCTTCCAGGCTCAGTTTATCATAACAAAATAGGCCCGAGCCCCTCATGGCTTACATGTGTGTTTAACTTCACCTGCTGCACACAGGGCAGTCAGCTTCTCACAGGATGTGCTTTTAAACTGGTTTAGGCTGTGCTGCTGAAGAGTGAACCCATTATCTCCATAAGCTTACTCTTCAGAGCATTTTACCGAATGGCTTTGGTCTCCTTCCACCCGGGGGATATCCGTGCGGTGTATTTGTATGTGCTGAGCCACTCTTCAGAATTCCAGAACTATGAAGCCTGTTAGCTTAATTCTGGGATTTTTTCCCTAAGAGTCCATATCTGTACCTATCCATTCAGTACCATGCAAGCTACAAGTTATGATGTATTACATTTAACATAGGGAAAGGTCAATCAGATACACTGCCGTACACGTTTTTCCACTATTATGGCAGGTTTTGTCTTCCAGTGATCTTGCTAGTGAATCTTTCTTCATTTACGTCCATTAGATCCCACTAAGGCGATGGAGATTTTACACTGTTATCAGTTTCTCAGTGAGATCAGGTGTATGTAGTTCCTTAAAGAGCCTGAAGTGAGTTCCTTGCAAATGGTTTTTGCATTTGTTTTGTCACCGTTGTTATTGCTTCAGTACTGTTGTCCAGGAATAAACGTGATTTTCCTGGAATTTGCCATTTTTTAAGGAGAAATAGCCTCGTGCCATTTAGCTCTGTGCATTTTCACTGAGCAGTTTCTGATGATCCCTTACCGAATAGAAGACTTGTATCTGATTTACCTTTGAGCTTTGTAAGTGTGAATCAAAAATGATGTCGTTCTTATTTTCCTCATTCTAGCTTTTCTGCGAAAAGTCTACAGCATTCTTTCCATTCAAGTTCTTCTGACCACGGTCACATCAGCAGTTTTTCTGTACTCTACTGGGGTGCAGGCATTCATTCATGAAAGGTAAATACTCAAATGAAATGGAGCTCTTTACCCTGTGTTGAGTGTAGTTTATGGAGTTTGTTGCTCTGGAACACTTCAATATTACTAATCCTTTTTATACCCTGTGTTTTGATTCTGTGATAGAAATTTTGTAACCTGATCAGGAAGTTGCTTTTCTTCTCTGACATTTTCCCCCTTGGTTTATTATTAGAATTTATTGTTATTATTAAAGTTTTTTTAAATCAATATTTCATTAATAGAACAATAGAATAGTCAGGATTGGAAAAGACCTTAAGATCATCCAGTTCCAACCCCCCTGCCATGGGCAGGGACACCTCACAGTAAACCATGCCACCCAAGGCTCTGTCCAGCCTGGCCTTGAGCACCGCCAGCGATGGAGCATTCACCGCTTCCCTGGGTAATCCATTCCAGTAGTGCTTGGTATAATAATTAAGCTATGAAAACCTATATATGAATTGGAGAACATCTCAATTATTGACATTTCTTGTTTTATGGTCTAAGTATCTACGTTTGCTTTTCATCTGTTTGGGATGCTGTTGTTTAAGTACCTGTTCCAAAAAGCGGAATCATGTCTTACTTCTCCCCTTCCCCCATCTTCTTTTGTTTTTTGGTTGTTGCTGGGGTTTTGACTTCTGGAAAACTGGTCTGCTGAAATTCCCATGGGCTTCCTTCTTTCTGCCTCTCAGATTTTCATGGGAAAGAAACAAGTCTCAAAATCCAAGCTGTGGTGAATGGGCAGGGGTAAAGAACAACTTGGTGGAGCGCACTGAGTCCGGTTTCTGGTTTGCCCCAAGTGTACTTTCAGACTTTGCTTTTGCTTTCATTTCAAAGCCCAGCTGGAAAGGGAGTATCAAATGCTGTATAAATGTTTCTGTATAATCTATACTGTGTGCAACAGGGGTTGTAAAACTACAACTTTCTACGGAAATCTGATTATTTCAAAGCATCCTGCTCGCTTAGAAGTGTTGACATTTTGTGATTGATTATGGTGCAGTTTTTGTTTGGAGGGCTGCTTGGATGGTTTAATTCTAGGGATACTTAACTGTTCAGTACTGATTTCTTTTGGTGCCGTTAGTGCCCACATTTGTTGCACTCAGGTGCTTACTAAAGCCAGTTCCCTGAATGTGGCATTCTTAATAGGTTAAAATATTACAGGGGACTTCAAGAGAGCAGACTTTGGCCTCTTCAGGAACCTGCTCAGTAAGGTTCCATGGGATACAGCCCTAGAGGGCACGGGGGCCCAAGACTGTTGGTTGATATTCAAGGATCACCTGCTGCAAGCTCAGGAGCGATGCATCCCAACTAGAAGGAAGTTCAGCAGGAGGGCCAGGAGACCTCCTTGGATGGATAAGGAGCTGCTGAGCAAAATTCGAAGGAAAAAAGAGGCTTATAAAAGGTGGAAGCAAGGTCAGGCGGCCTGGGAAGAATACAGGGATGTTGTCCAGGAAGCTAGGGACCAGGTTAGGAAAGCTAAGGCCCACTTAGAATTAAACCTGGCTAGGGATGTTAAGGATAACAGGAAGGGATTTTATAGGTACATTGCCAATAAAAGACAGGTTAGGGACAACGTGGGCCCTCTCCAGAAGCTATCGGGAGAACTGGCTACCCTGGATTTGGAGAAGGCTGAGGTTCTTAATGACTTCTTTGCCTCAGTCTTTACCGGCAAATGCTCTGACCACACCACCCAAGTCTTGGAAGGCAGATGCGGGGACGGTGAGGGTGGGGACCCTGGGCCCACTGTGGGGGAGGATCTTGTTCGGGACCACCTTAGGAACCTGAATGTATACAAGTCAATGGGACCGGATGAAATCCATCCAAGGGTCCTGAAGGAGCTGGCAAATGAAGTTGCTAAGCCACTGTCCATCATATTGGAAAAATCATGGCAGTCAGGTGAAGTTCCCGATGACTGGAAAAAAGGAAATATAACCCCCATTTTTAAGAAAGGGAAAATGGATGAGCCAGGGAATTACAGAGCAGTCAGTCTCACCTCTGCGCCTGGCAAAATCTTGGAGCGGATTCTCCTGGAAGGCATGCTGAGGCACATGAAAACCAACAAGGTGGTTGGTGACAGCCAGCATGGCTTCACTAAGGGGAAATCCTGCCTGACCAATCTGGTGACCTTCTATGATGGGGCTACGGAACTGATGGACAGGGGCAGAGCAGTTGATGTCATCTACCTGGACTTGTGTAAAGCATTCAACACTGTCTCCCATGACATCCTTGTCTCTAAGTTGGAGAGACATCAATTTGATAGGTGGACCACTCGGTGGATAAAGAACTGGCTGGACGGCCGCACACAAAGAGTTGTGCTCAATGGCTCAATGTCCAGCTGGAGACCAGTAACGAGTGGTGTCCCCCAGGGATCGGTGTTGGGACCGGTCTTGTTCAACATCTTTGTGGGTGACATGGACAGTGGGATTGAGTGCGCCCTCAGCAAGGTTGCCGATGACACCAAGCTGTGTGGTTCGGTTGATACACTGGAGGGAAGGAATGCCATCCAGAGGGACCTTGACACGCTTGTGAGGTGGGCTGATGCCAACGTGATGAAGTTTAACCATGCCAAGTGCAAAGTCCTCCACCTGGGTCGGAGCAATGCCAGGCACAGCTACAGGTTGGGCGGGGAGGAGATTGAGAGCAGCCCTGTGGAGAAGGACTTGGGGGTGTGGGTTGATGAAAAAATGAACATGAGCCGGCAGTGTGCGCTCACAGCCCAGAAGGCCAACCGTATCCTGGGCTGCATCAAAAGGAGTGTGACCAGCAGGTCGAGGGAGGTGATCCTGCCCCTCTACTCTGCTCTCGTGAGACCTCACTTGGAGTATTGTGTGCAGTTCTGGTGTCCTCAACATAGAAAGGACATGGAACTGTTGGAACAAGTGCAGAGGAGGCCACGAGGATGATCAGGGGACTGGAGCACCTCTCGTATGAAGATAGGCTGAGAAAGTTGGGGCTGTTGAGCCTGGAGAAGAGAAGGCTGCGTGGAGACCTCATAGCAGCCTTCCAGTATCTGAAGGGAGCCTATAGGGATGCTGGGGAGGGACTCTTCATTAGGGACTGTGGTGAGAGGACAAGGGGTAACGGGTTCAAACTTAAACAGGGGAAGTTTAGATTGGATCTGAGGAAGAAATTCTTTACTGTGAGGGTGGTGAGGCACTGGAATGGGTTGCCCAGGGAAGTTGTGGATGCCTCATCCCTGGCGGTGTTCAAGGTGGGGTTGGACAGAGCCTTGGGTGCCATGGTTTAGTGTGAGGTGTCCCTGCCCATGGCGGGGGGGTTGGAACTGGATGATCTTGAGGCCCTTTCCAACCCTAACTATTCTATGATTCTATGATTCTATGACTGGAGCACCTCCTGTATGAAGATAGGCTGGGAAAGTTGGGGCTGTTCAGCCTGCAGAAGAGAAGGCTGCGTGGGGACCTCATAGCAGCCTTCCAGTATCTGAAGGGGGCCTATAGGGATGCTGGGGAGGGACTCTTCTTTAGTGATAGGACAAGGGGTAATGAGTTCAAACTTAAACAGGGGAGGTTTAGATTGGATATGAAGAAGAAATTCTTTCCTGTAAGGGTGGTGAGGCACTGGAATGGGTTGCCCAGGGAAGTTGTGAATGCTCCATCGCTGGCGGTGTTCAAGGCCAGGTTGGACATAGCCTTGGATGGCATGGTTTAGTGTGAGGTGTCCCTGCCCATGGCAGGGGGTTGGAACTGGATGATCTTAAGGTCCTTTCCAACCATAACTATTCTATGATTCTGTGATTCTGTGTCCTTTAATACTGTTAGTTTAGTACAGGTGGATTTCCTTCTTCATACGGATTCATTTCCAGGTGATGAACTCCTGCACAATCTTCAGTTTCAGTGTTAAAAAAAATCTGTGATTGTACTATTTTTAACTGATTATAGTGGCATGTTTTCAATCAGTTTTATTGTAAATCTTCCTTTATGTTTCCTTCAGCTCTATGGAGCAGTTACCTTATCTAGGTGATCGCTTACAAATTACTTTTACATAAACTGGTTTTTCGTCTTCCAGATGCTTCTGTCAAATTTTGATGACTTTTTGTACGGAACTTTACAGGCCTGCCTTGCTTTTGATATCTGGTTTGGGATCTTTGGCTGTAATAGTGGCACTGACCCTCTACAGACACCAGCATCCTGTTAATCTATACCTGCTTTTTGGATTTGTAAGTATTTCTATAAGTTCGATTTTAATAGTCCCTAGAATCTCTTTCATTGGGATGAACTCCTTGAAGCAAACTGGTGGTGGGTAATTGGTTTTTCTTAGTGGCGGGTAATTGGTTTTTCTTGTATTCCTCAAAAGATGCCCTATGAACTTCCAAAAGCCTGAGTTACTTTTTGGAGATCCTGTTCACAGCTTGTTTGTGGAGAGCCTCTGTGTCAGGTTTCTTCCCGTATCTTTTAGGAAGAGCGTTAGAACTTGGAATCAGGTTGAGCAAGCTTCCCCCTGCCTACCCTTTGTGTGTATGATTATATCCATCCATCTGCTCTCGTTGTTCTGTCGAAGTTAGTGATTTTTTCCCATGAAATTGCTCAGTAGGAAAGGCGGAGGCATTTCTGTCACCTTATTTGTTTATTGGACAGCGTCCAGCAAAGATCCAAATACAACCAGCCACACGTGTTTAGTTCTTTAATTGTTGGCTTTCTGATGTGGAATTCCGGGCATGTTTTGAACACAGGCAGGTCAGTCCAAGCTGTCCTCAAATTCCAGTCTCCTGCCTGATGTTGCGGATTCCTGGATATGGGCTAAATGTTGATCTTGGATATTTTGGATTATATAGCAGATCAGTCTTCCGGACAGAAGTCACGGTGGCACAGTTAGAATTTGATGCTTTAGGAGTTGCCTGAATTACATTCGTGATACAGGCGGTTTGCTGTGTAAGTAAGACTGTTGAAATGGTGACACAGTGTATGCTTCCTGGCTTTTGAAAGTAAGACTGTTGAAATGGTGACACAGTGTATGCTTCCTGGCTTTTGAAAGTAAGACTGTTGAAATGGTGACACAGTGTATGCTTCCTGGCTTTTGAAAGTAAGACTGTTGAAATGGTGACACAGTGTATGCTTCCTGGCTTTTGAAAGTAAGACTGTCGAAATGGTGACACAGTGTATGCTTCCTGGCTTTGGAACTCTTGCAGGAGAGTAAAACGTTTAAAACCTTTCAACAAGTTCAGCTGTAACAAGGAGTGATGTAATAGTTTGGCCCAATGTGATGCGGGAGTTTGCGGTATGACAGTGTAAGTATTACGTTGTGTAGGAATAGTAGGAGTCAAACCCGTGATAAATCAATCTGAAGAGAATATGGGTTAAATGTTCTGTTATTTCTGGGCTTTTGGTTTGCAACACAGAGGCTTTTCTCACATTTTGTTGTAATAAAACTTAATTAGAAAGTACCTTTTAGAAAAAGCCAGGGCCCATACTAGCCTTCGGCCCAGATGACAATATGTTTGGCTGTAAAGTTAGCTGTTTCAGAACAAGGCCGAGTGGGAAAAGGAAGCTGATGCAGACACTTAGCTGTCTAACAAGTCATTAAGCGTGTATAAATTTCATAGCCCCTTGAATAGTGTGTAAGAAGTGTGATAAGAATGCTGTGTGCTTTGAGCGGAAAACCTAACTAGCATTTTTGTATAGGGGCTGTCTCTCGTTCATTTTCAGTTTGTGTTGTGTTCTTTTTATGTAACACAACAACTTCAGGCGCAGTTGGACACTATGATTGCCATTTTCTTGTTGGAAACTAAATGTGTTTTCATATACAAAGATTTAACAAGAGAGCTAATGTAATGCGTGCTGGGATTATGTAGCAGAATGGACTCATTGTGCGTGAAGTCCCCATGTAAGTGTTTTGTGGTTTGCTGCTTTTTATCCTTGTAATTTCTTGTTTTTACTTTCTGTAGACCCTGCTGGAAGCACTGACAATTGCTATTACAGGTAAATGGAAGCCATCCTTTTGTCTGAGTCCATAAAGAAGTTGGAAAAGGAATCCAGTGTGTTGTACTAATTGCCATCTGAGATTGATGTGACTGAAATGATAATAGTTTGAATATTTGTTTGAAAATTTTAATGACAGTGATATGAGTTTAGCAGAAATCCAGGGAATCAAGGGGGGAAGCTGGATTCTGATCCAGAACTGAAACTGTACAAACCTGAAGTCAGAAGTGAGCTGTGTCATCTGTTCCTTCTGTAGAGCCAATCATCTGTTCTTTCCTGTAAGGCAGCCCTGAGCAGAGCTGATTGGCAGGTGAAATAGCCTTATTTCCCCCCTCAGTTTCCTCCAGTTTGGAGAGTTCTGTACCTCGTTGTCAGGGTTGAGATGGAGCAGTGTGCAGACAAGTCATCACCTTCCACTGTAGCTTCTGGCATAAGATGAAACCTCCTTGTTGTGGCTTGTGACCTCTTGAGGAAAAAAAATGGGGGGAAGGGAAGGAGGAAGGATTAAGGAGGAAGGAGGGAAGAAGAAGGTTCCACTCATTCGTGTTATCTTTCCCCTCTAATCAAAACTTGATGAGCCTTTGCATAGCACTGATTCTTTTTTCCCTTGTTTCAGTATCATGAAAAATTCAGAGTGCTTTTCCCTTCAGATCTCTCACATCTATGCTTAAAATACTTTTAATTGTGATTAGGGAAGAGCTGTGATTTCCAGTTAAGAAGCTGTAGTTATGAGGTGACTGTCAAACTCAGCTCATGCAAGGTCCGTGAGTTCTGTGATCATGATTTTGAAGGGCAAAGGCAAATTCGGGCACAATTTACTTTTTTTGTTCACAGTTCGGAACTTTTTCCCCGTCTGTGAAAGTTTAAACTGCGGTTTCCTCAAAAGATAACTTCACAGATATGTGGTGTGGTGTTCGTTCAATGACACATTTTCTGTTTATAGTGAGTTTCTATGATGCGTCCATCGTCTTGCAAGCCTTCATTCTTACTACTGCTGTATTTCTTGCACTGACTGCATATACCTTGCAGTCGAAGAGAGACTTCAGCAAATTCGGAGCAGGGTATGTTGTCATATTGATGATTGTTTTTCCCATTTTGTTAAGGTGATTTTTCCTTGTTCAAAGCAAGCTTTGCAGAGGTAATAAGAAACGCAGAGGTCAATAGAACCTGCTCCAGGGGGCTGAAAATGAATTATTAATTTTATGGTGTTAACTCAGTAAATTATCAATTTCATGTGGTTCTGCCTTCTTGGTAAGAAATTATTTTCTGTGATTATGAATCTTAAAACTATAATATTGGACTAGAAAACTACCGGGGTTTTTCACTACGACAGAAGGCAGCTGCTCCACGTATTCTTCAACAAGTAGTTAGAACATAGCTTTTGACAGCTTCGTGAGACTGACTTTTACTGCTCATGCCAATGAAAACCTGGCGTCTGAGAATTACGGGCAGTTACTTAGCAAATGTATTGCGAAGAGGTTTTAGAAGAAGGGAGAAGATTGTAAGTAAAACGTAAAAGGAAATGGATTGTTGCTCACGGTTGGATGTGTTTTTTGCAGCCTCTTCACTTGTTTGTGGATTTTAATCTTGGCGGGTTTCCTGAGGGTAAGATACTTCTTCAAGGTCAAGAAATATTCTTTAACATAAAACTCTTACTAACTTCTAGTGTAACAAAAAGCTTGTAGGCAGTGCAGTACAGCTTAATGAATGAAAATCCCTAACCAGATCCATTACTGTTGTACATCATGCTGGTGGTGGTCTTTTAACCCTTCGTTTCTAGTTCAGATTTTTGTTGCATGCCGTTCTTAATGTAAAAGTGGTATTTGCATCGATTGACAAAATTCAGCAGTTGAGATCCACTGCCTGATTGAGACAATGGAAAGGAGATTGGGGGTTTAATTGGGTTTTGTTCTGCTAATTTTTCTGCTGTTAATGCTCTGGAGACCAGAGCTTCCTCTCTTTTGAGTGGGGGCATTTTAACTCAGTTAAAGGGATTGTGGACTGAGGACTGTATGAAATGTCATCATCATATCGTATTTATGCGTCCGTAACAGTAAAAAGAAAGTGTGCGTCCTTGTTTTAAGTGTGACATATCATTATAGAGGGATTTTAATATTAAAAAGAAAATATTTACCATTCTTTTTCACATTTCATTTGCCTCCAGCTGTTTTTCTATAGCGAGACAATAGAGTTGGTGTTTGCTGCGGCTGGAGCTCTTCTGTTCTGTGGATTTATTATTTATGACACTCAACTGCTGATGCACAAATTATCCCCTGAAGAGTACATACTGGCTGCAATCAACCTCTACTTGGACATCATCAATCTCTTCCTGCACCTACTACGCTTACTGGAGGCATTGAATAAAAAATAGTCAAAAGCGATGGGGTTTGACTATGGCGTATGCAAAGCGTTTGGATGAGCTGCAGACTGTGTAGTTCTGTCTTCTAGAGGCTGAATCTGTGTTACGTTTTCATTCCATGAATATTTCTCTCTCCTTAGGAAAGGAAAAGAAGGCTTTCTAATGTAGCTACAGGTCTTTAGATTATACCTTTTGTGTAGTTACCATGCTGTCATTGTTTCGGTCACTCTTTCAATCACTTCATTTGCACTTGACAGAATTCATGATTAAAAACTTGCCAGCGTTGCTCCAGAATAAGGCCTCGTCTGCTGTTGTGTAGCTGCTAGAAATGTTCCCTATGGCATCACAAGTACGTGTACCACGTAAGGGGAGCCTGAGCTTATCATTGTGCAATGTTTTACTAAGCTAGTTTTTATTTTCTTAGTTTTTGTTTGGTAAAATGGAATGCTCTCTGTAACAGAGATGCTCTGCGCTTGTTCAGGGCTGTCCGATCATCCTGGAGGCTCAGAGGGTTTTAAAGGGAATGTTCTTCATTTAAGTGTTATTTAGTGCCTGATTTAGTGTTCTGGAAAATCATTTGGAGATGGGTTCAGGCATTTATCAAGCTGTGTAGATGAAGGTTAATTGTCTGTCAGTAAAAGCCGGAACAGCTTCAGTCTGTTCTTGCGGTTGAGGCTGGAGAACTTCAGTGCTGAAAAGGACAGAGCGCAGCGGCCCTGTGCTGGCAGGGAAATGGTGCTGTGACAGTGGCTGCTTTCCAACCTGTTGAGCTCCTGGAATGGCAGGCAGGGTACAGAAGGCTTTCTTACTTCACAGTATTATTGGAGTTGTTCCTGCTTGCCTGTCCTGTCAGGTTAACAAAAAGATGATGCAGGGCTTGGGAAACATCACACAGGAAGTGACTGTGGATGCTTTCCATGCTGGTGCTTGACTATTGAATCATGGAACCAGAGAATCAACCAGGTTGGAAAAGACCTCAGGACTGCCAAGTCCACCACTAAACCGTGTCACTGGGGGCCACATGTACACGTGTATTGAACACTTCCAGGGATGGCGATCCCACCGCTGCCCTGGGCAGCCCGTTCCAACGCCTGATCACACCTTCGGGGAAGACAGTTTCCCTGACATCCAGGCTGAACCTCCCCTGGCACAGCTCGAGGCCAGTTCCTCTTGTCCTGTCGCTTGTTAACGAGTGCAACCACCGCACCTCCTCTCAGGTACTTGCGGAGAGCGCTGCACTCCGCACTGAGACTCCTCCGGAGCGGAGCAACCCCAGAGCCCTCCGCCGTTCCCATAACGCTTGTCCTCCCCGCTCCGCTGCCGTTTCCTGCCCCCTCTGAAGCACAACTGCAGATTGCTGTGGGCAGCCATGAGGGGTGCTCTCCTCTGATGGGGTTTCATTAAGAAATGAGCGGCAGCAGCTACGAGCAAGCCTGCACTTTTCCGTTATGGAGTACGGGTGTGTTTAACACCCCCCCACTACCGCAGCGCTGCCCAACGGGGCCGAGCGGCGGCTGCGCGCTGCCTCGGAGCATTACGGCAGAGCCTGCCGGGCGGGCAGGGCCATCCCGCGCATGCGCAGACAGGGAGGGCGCGCCACTGCGGGGCTGCGCTGCCCGCGCTGCCTCAGCGGCGTTTCCGCCCGGCGCTCGTTTCGGCCTCCCCGCGGGACATGGCAAAGAGCCTGAGGAGCAAATGGAGGAGGAAGATGCGGGCGGAGAAGAGGAAGAAGAACGCGCCCAAGGAGCTGGAGAGGCTGAAAAAGGTCTTGGGAACCAACGCTGATGCCGTCATGGAGGAGGTCAAGGAGGTGGCGACCGTGCTGCCGGCGCAGGCCGTGCTCGAGCGGCAGGGCGGTGAGTTGGGCTCCAGCGGGGCGGTGCTGACACGGGGAGGCCGCGGCGGGAGCCGGGCGGGCGGTGCGCTGCCCGGGGCCTTCCGTCAGTGCCCGGGGCCTTCCGTCAGTGCCCGGGGCCTTCCGTCAGTGCCCGGCGCTCGTCCCCGCCTCCTCCCACCGTGGTTCTAGCGCGGTTTGCAGTGTACCCGGGTGCAGCCCTCCACGTGTCGGGGCGCCCTGTGGTATTGGCTTACACTGCCGTGGTCATGCGTACAGTCATTACAGGTTGAGATTCCTGAGCTGGAAGACCAAATCGTTGTCTTTTGCAGCCATAAGATGCTATTTAAGTCATTGAATCCGGTCACTTTTCTTCACTAGCTTCTCTGTGCATCCAGTCACTTGTGGAACAAGCTTATTAACGTGATTTAAAGTGTGTAGTATCAAGAGGCATTTCTTTGTGGGGACAGCTTAGTAGCTGTTCTAATCACAGCATTGTATTTGCTGTTAAAGTGGAGGTAGGGTATTAATTCCCTCCTAGTTTAAGGAGGAAACTAAACATATAAAAGTTGGACCTAAATGTAATTAGTTTTGTAGATATTTTATCATTAATAGGGTGATTTCCCTCCTCACCCTTTTTTAAATGTACTGTTTCAAGGTTCGTATAGCAAGGACCTTGGTTTTGTATGCTGATTAGTGCTGCACCGCACATAGTGCAGGAATGGGTATTGTTATCTGTCTGCAGATGATGCCACCTTCCTCTACAGTCTGTGGGTAGGATGTAATTTGTAAAGGAAGTAACGCAGGAAGTGGAAACAAAGGTTTTAAGTGGGTATGTACTGGACAGGAGTCATTCAAAAGCACATTCTCTTTCCAAAACTGCAGTCCAAACTAAATCATGGTACATTTTGCTTCTCCAGTTTTTGCCACTTAAGCTATTAGGACCCTATTCTGTGATTCTATGATATTGCAGATAAGAGCTTTTTATGTGGCATGCAAAAGACTTGGGAGATCACAGTGGGGATATAGAATAATGCTAGTAATCGCTGTCAGTGTTTCTGGAATTAGGAAAGACAGGTGGTGTGAGGTTGAATAGCAGGCCCGGTGAGCTGTATTGAAAATGGAAGTATAAATATGTATTTATGTATATATTTTATATATATATATAAATACTTGCCCAATTAAGGGTGGCTTAGAGTATAATTTGTAGTTTTATCCATGGTTCTGATTTGTGTACCAGATGTAAAAGTTGTTCTTTATGGGATTATTAGAATTGAATTTCCAGAGTGCTCGGAAACATTGTCAGCCTTCTGATGCCAGAGCTCTGGGAAACAGTGTTGTCTTAAACCTCATTTCTGAAGCAAATGCCTGGCTGCTTGTCTTTCCTGTACCCCCTTCCAGCTCTGTTGGCAGCTTGTCTACAAGTGGCCAGTTTCGCTTGCCCTTTGTAGAGAGATAGCAGCCTCAGACATACCTAAGAATACATATATTTCACAAAGCATCTACAAGTTTTGTGGAAATTATAGGGCCTTCTTTGAGAGGACTTTCAGCACAAGCTGTCTATACAGGGGGTTCACGTAGTTGTAAGGACTGAAGTAGACCATAGAATCATAGAATAATCAGGGTTGGAAAGGACCTAAAGATCATCCAGTTCCAAGCCCCTGCCATGGGCAGGGACACCTCACACTAAACCATGCCATCCAAGGCTATGTCCAACCCAGCCTTGAACACCGCCTGCAATGGAGCATTCACAACTTCCCTGGGCAACTCATTCCAGTGCCTCACCACCCTTACAGGAAAGAATTTCTTCCTCATATCCAATCTAAACTTCCTCTGTTTAAGTTTGAACCCATTACCCCTTGTCCTATCACTGCAGTCCCTAATGAAGATTCCCTCCCCAGCATCCCTATAGGCCCCCTTCAGATACTGGAAGGCTGCTCTGAGGTCTCCACGCAGCCTTCTCTTCTCCAGGCTGAACAGCCCCAACTTTCTCAGCCTGTCTCCATACAGGAGGTGCTCCAGCCCCCTGATCATCCTCGTGGCCTCCTCTGCACTTGTTCCAACAGTTCCATGTCCTTTTTATGTTGAGGACACCAGAACTGCACACAGTACTCCAAGTGAGGTCTCCCGAGAGCAGAGTAGAGGGGCAGGAGCACCTCCTTCAACCTGCTGGTCACACTCCTTTTGATGCAGCCCAGGATATGGTTGGCTTTCTGGGCTGCGAGCGCACACTGCAGCCGGCTCATGTTCAGTTTCTCATCGGCAAGCACCCCCAAGTCCTTCTCCGCAGGGCTGCTCTGAATCTCTTCTCTGCCCAACCTGGAGCTGTGCCTGGGATTGCTCCAACCCAGGTGGAGGACCTTGCACTTGGCATGGTTAAACTTCATCAGGATGGCATCAGCCCACCTCACAAGCGTGTCAAGGTCCCTCTGGATGGCATTCCTTCCCTCCAACGTATCAACCGAACCACAGAGCTTGGTGTCATCTGGAATCTTGCTGAGGGTGCACTCAATCCCACTGTCCATGTCACCCACAAAGATGTTGAACAAGACCGGTCCCAACACCGATCCCTGGGGGACACCACTCGTTACTGGTCTCCAGCTGGACACTGAGCCATTGAGCACTACTCTTTGCGTGCGGCCATCCAGCCAGTTCTTTATCCACCGAGTGGTCCACCTATCAAATTGATGTCTCTCCAACTTAGAGACAAGGATGTCATGGGAGACAGTGTCAAAGGCTTTACACAAGTCCAGGTAGATGACATCAACTGCTCTGCCCCTGTCCATCAGTTCCGTAGCCCCATCATAGAAGGTCACCAGATTGGTCAGGCAGGATTTCCCCTTAGTGAAGCCATGCTGGCTGTCACCAAGCACCTTGTTGGTTTTCATGTGCCTCAGCATGCCTTCCAGGAGAATCCGCTCCAAGATTTGCCAGGCACAGAGGTGAGGCTGACTGGTCTGCAATTCCCGGCTCATCCATTTTCCCCTTCTTGAAAATATGCACTTTCCACAGACACGTAAATAATTTTCCAGCCTAAGGAAATCTGTAGGTGTACATTAGGGACATGTTCTTGCTTTACTTTAAGGAGTTTTTCACAGCATGCTGTGCAATAATTTCAGTTTTTGTTGTTAGGAAAAAGAAAGTAAGCTCTGGAGAGCCTTTGTTCAGAAATGAGTTTTAAAACTTTGTGGGCAGGCACAGATTTTTTTCATTATAATCATATCTATTGAGTGTGCTTCGATAACCTACAGCTTTGGGAGTTTTTCTTTGTCATTTCCTCTCTGTCTTTAAACCTTTTGATAGGTTTTCTTTGTGTCCTTGCACCACTTCTGTTCAGTCGGTTTCTTCCTATTGCCAATTCCTGTAGCATCCTTGAGGTTGCAAAGTATGATGGAAGCATTGTGCTGCGTGAGCAACAGGTACTTTTTGTCCACGGGTATTTCTTCATTTAGTCTGTGTTGCAGCTGACTCTGACTGTGGGTGTGCTTTTTTGCAGTCACAATCTGTGCAACAGATGAACCTTGGTCGTGTGACAGGACAAGAATCAGAGAAGATTACTTAGGTAGAGTTGGATTTCTTGGGGTGATCCTGCCCCTCTACTCTGCTCTCGTGAGACCTCACTTGGAGTATTGAGTGCAGTTCTGGTGTCCTCAACATAAAAAGGACATGGAACTGTTGGAACAAGTCCGGAGGAGGCCACGAGGATGATCAGGGGACTGGAGCACCTCCCGTGTGAAGATAGGATGAGAAAGTTGGGGCTGTTCAGCCTGGAGAAGAGAAGGCTGCGTGGAGACCTCATAGGAGCCTTCCAGTATCTGAAGGGGGCCTATAGGGATGCTGGAGAGGGACTCTTCATTAGGGACTGTAGTGATAGGACAAGGGGTAATGGGTTCAAACTTAAACAGGGGAAGTTTAGATGGGATATGAGGAAGAAATTCTTTCCTGTAAGGGTGGCGAGGCCCTGGAATGGGTTGCCCAGGGAAGTTGTGAATGCTCCATCGCTGGTGGTGTTCAAGGTCGGGTTGGACAGAGCCTTGGATGGCATGGTTTAGTGGGAGGTGTCCCTGCCCATGGCAGGGGGCTGGCACTGGATGATGTTAAGGTCCTTTCCAACCCTGACTATTCTGTGATTCTATGACATGTGGAAAAGATTGCTGTTAAGAAAGTCTCATGCGTTTCTCTGATGTCTCAGGAGGTTTCTGGAGCTGGGACATTTTGTGCTGCCTGTCCCATGCTGGATCAGCCTTCAGTTGTGCCATAGGCCCATGTGCTGATTCTCTGTTGACTGCAAGTATTTGTACCTCAACGTCAGGGTTCCCTAAGCACATCCTTGTGCTGCACATCCAGGTATACTGCCGGCATGCTTCAGCTGCTGAAGCAGCACATGGGCTTTTTGTTTCCCAACTTCAGGCAGGAACAAGATAAAAAAAGTGTTTTTTCCTGTTTATAAAACTTGTGATAAAGCCTTTAGAGTTGTACATGGAATGAGCCATGGCATTCATATGGAGTTGGCTAGCTGGGAGCGCTGTTCTTGAGCATGACCATGTCACCAGCAGTCTTCCTGGTCCTGGAGATTAATCATAGAATGGTTTGTGTTGGAAGGGACCTTGAAGATCACCTAGATCCAGCCTTGCTATCATGAGAAGGGACACCTTCCCCCAGACCAGGTTGCTCAAAGCCCCATCCAGCCTGGCCTTGAACACTTCCAGGGATGGGGACAGCCGCAGCTTCCCTGGGCAACCCTGTTCCAATGTCTCACTGCCCTCAAAGTGAAGAATTTCTTCCTGATGTCTAATCTAACTACCCTCTTTCAGTTTAAAGCCACTCTTTCTTATCACTAGACGCCCATGTAAAAAGTCCCTCTCCAGATTTCTTGTGGGCCCCTTTTAGGAACTGGAAGGCTGCTATGAGGTCTCCACGCAGCCTTCTCTTCTCCAGGATGAACGGCCCCAACTTTCTCAGCCTATCTTCATATGGGAGGTGCTCCAGTCCCCTGATCATCCTCGTGGCCTCCTCTGCACTTGTTCTAACAGTTCCATGTCCTTTTTATGTTGAGGACACCAGAACTGCACACAATACTCCAAGTGAGGTCTCACAGAGCAAAGGGGCAGGATCACCTCCCTCGACCTGCTGGTCACGCTTCTTTTGATGCAGCCCAGGATACGGTTGGCTTTCTGGGCTGCAAGTGCACACTGAAGCCGGCTCACGTTGAGTTAATCCTTTATTTCTCTCTAAATGTATGAGACTTGACTTTGTGCTGGCTTGAGGCGAACACAGCATCACTGGCTCCCTTGGGCTTTGTGCCATCCTTGTATTTCAGCTTTTCGTTGTATTTTCTCTTTACCTGCCTTCGTTTTCCACTCAAATTAATTTAACGTTACATCATAAAATCTATTTAATTGTGCATGTGTTTCAGTAAGCCGACAGCTTCCGGTTTGGTTGCAGCTTTTGATGGAGACCACACACAGTGTTTTTATCCATGGTGTTGGAGCAGATGGCAGACTGAAAGTGTGCGGTGCTTTTCCCAGACATGGGCCTTGAGGGAAAATTCTGCATATTTACTATCAGCTGTTAAAGTCCCTGGGTTGCAGTTGTATTGGTTTGGAAACTGCTGTCAGAGTATACAGCTTTCAGCTTTTGCCATACAGATACTGTTGTGCGGAGGGGTGGTTTCATCGTTTTGGGAAATGTGGTAACACAATAGCTTCTGTGAAGCTGATTCATGTCTTTTGTTCACTTATTTTACTCAAATAACTTCATTTTTTTTTCCAGATGACTGCAAAATGGACGTAGATAATAAAAGGAACAAAAAAACTCTTCTGGACCAGCATGGACAGTACCCAATATGGATGAATTCCAGGCAGAGAAAGAAGCTTAAGGCACAGCGTGTTAAGGGGAAGAAAAAGTCAAAATTGGCCAAAGGCCTGGTCTGGTAAAAGGGAGTTTTGTAAGATCGTGAATAGTTTACTTGCAAAGTAATTATCCCAAAGAATACATTATAGTTTTGTGCTTGGCCACCAAATATAACACATTGTGTCGCATGACTTTTTTAAGAGACTGTTGGGCCAGAAAATGATGACAGCAGTATCGACTTGGTGTCTAACAAACTTAAATCAAGCGGAGTGCCTTTGAATAGACTTGTCTGTTGGTATCTGTTCTATTGAGGGGGAAGGGTCTTCATCTTTTATGTTAATGTTGAAGATGCTGAAGGAAATCCTAGAAATAATAAAGCTGGAAATGTTTTTTATACTGTGGTCTTTGTCAGTGTAACTTGTCTTATAGTAAATTCATAGAATCATAGAATAGTAAGGGTTGGAAAGGACCTCAAGATCATCCAGTTCCAACCCCCCTGCCATGGGCAGGGACACCTCCCACTAAACCATGCCATCCAAGGATCTGTCCAACCTGGCCTTGAACACCGCCAGGGATGAAGCATTCACAACCTCCCTGGGCAGCCCATTCCAGTGCCTCACCACCCAAACAGTCAAGAATTTCTTCCTTATATCCAATCTAAACTTCCCCTGTTTCAGTTTGAACCCGTTACCCCTTGTCCTCTCACCACAGTCCCTAATGAAGAGTCCCTCCCCAGCATCCCTGTAGGCCCCCTTCAGATATTGGAAGGCTGCTCTGTGGTCTCCACGCAGCCTTCTCTTCTCCAGTCTGAACAGCCCCAACTTTCTCATCCTATCTTCATATGGGAGGTGCTCCAGTCCCCTGATCATCCTTGTGGCCCTCCTTTGCACTTGTTTAAATTCTTCTGTAAAATCTCTTTTGTTGTGCTGTTGTGTTGCTTTTAACATCTGGTAATTAATGAAAATGGGCTTTTGACATGTGATTTGAAGAGGTTATACACTGAAACCAACTCCAAGGCTTTGTACAACTTCTGTTAGTAAAAAGAAAGTGTCAGCTCACTTCAGCTCATAAAGAGAAGGTTGTTGGAACAAAGAAGTGTTTTGCTGCTGTCTGCAACTGAAATATTGTAGAAACTAAATAACTGAAAGTAAAAGTCATTGTTATTAATATGAGGGAATGTGAATGCGCAGATTGGAAATGAAATAGTTTTTATTGAAGATCTCCAAGTTTCAGTAAAGTAAAAGAGAATTCTCTTTTCCAGATGTATTTTCAGTAGCCTTTTATTCCTCCTAAAATGGTACTTGTCTGTCATATTTTACAACGTGGGCATAGGAGAAAATATTGCATGGTGGCGTAACAGATGCCATTTATATGTGATTAGCTACAGTTGGTTGCATATTACTTGGCAATAACATGTGATGACAGATGCAAGAATTAGTTGCCCTGAAAGCTTGTGTTCTTAAAATGTCTCTCATTTCAAGGATGGAAACGATTACAGTACCGGTCCTGCGGATGTTGCCTGTTGAAGTACCATTCGTCAGTGCAGAGCATAACCTGTGTCCAGCTTCATCCAAGGTGGAATCCATGTTCTGTAACTGACCGCTAATTGTGGTATGTGCCCGTTGTAGTAACTTGGGCACACGAAATAGGATATATTGCTTTAAAAGTAGTCACACTGGCTTATGCTATGCTAAAATCCACCAAGAACAGCTCATCCTGATAGAAAATCTAGTTTTTCGGGAAAAATACAGTGGGGTTTTTAGTATTTTTGTTAGGAGAAAAGTATTCTGTTCTCAGGTAAAGAACTGCAGTTTGTTGGAGGAAATAGGATCATAGAATGGTTTGGGTTGGAAAGGAGCTAAAGATCATCCAGTTCCAACCCCCTGCCATGGGCAGGGACACCCCACACTAAACCATGCCACCCAAGGCTATGTCCAACCTGGCCTTGAGCACCGCCAGTGATGGAGCATTCACAACTTCCCTGGGCAACCCATTCCAGGGCCTCACCACCCTCACAGTAAAGAATTTCTTCCTCATATCCAATCTAAACTTCCCCTGTTTAAGTTTGAACCCATTACCCCTTGTCCTGTCACTACAGTCCCTAATGAAGAGTCCCTCCCCAGCATCCCTATAGGCCCCCTTCAGATACTGGAAGGCTGCTCTGAGGTCTCCACGCAGCCTTCTCTTCTCCAGGCTGAACAGCCCCAACTGTCTCATCCTATTAAGGATATTTCCATTAGATTTATAATAACCTGCTAAAAACCAGATTCCAGTCTCAATTTTCTGTTAAATAAATGGATCTAGATTTTGGAATCCAATATGTTGGCATTTACATTAGTGCTACTTTGAAATTCATAAACACAGAGGAAAGTTTTATTTAAGGTTTATTCTGTAAAGTTTATCCAGAAATTGAGTGAACACTCTGTGTATTTCTTTACTATTTTAATGGCGTAGGATGTATTCTGCTTGGGGTGTGCTTTGGGGAGCTGTAGAGACGAGCTGCTTGGGTTTAAACACTGACAATTTGGGGTTTTTTGTATGGGGTAAGCACAGTGCTGTTTTTGACATGCTTGTTTGTAAGTCAGATTTCCAAGCACCTCCTGGTGGGGAAACAGACTCTTCCTGCTTGGAGATAGTCACACTGCTAACGTCGTCCCATTCAACTGTACTGCTTCAGAGCCGGTTCATTTTCCTTCTTTAGGTACGCAGCCATGCTCTCATCTTGACTGAGGCTGCCACCGCTGTTCTCGCTTTACCCGCTGCTCTCCGGAGGTGTTCCAGTTCTGCGTCTGCTCCTTTCTCACATAGAGAAAATTGCCTATGCAACCGAACACTCATTTCTGCTTTTATGACTTTGCCCTTGAGCTTGGCTGCGCAGATGTATTAGTTACCGCTTTTGTGTCCGGATTGAGGGTTTGGTCTTGAGTGGGGGACAGCAGACGCTGCACTGATGTTTTATTTAGCAGTTACTTCCTACCAGCTGAAACAATACTGTCTGTGTGAGGTATTTCCTTTATGGTGTCCCGGATAAAGTCAAACAGGTTCACTGAAACTACGGATATTTTAAGATATCCTGTTTGATTTTTGAGCTGAAACAGAGGATAAGAAAGGAACAAACCCCAGCGTTTACTGGGAGGTAGGGCTCAGTACCAGTGTGCTGCGCGCAGTGTTGTGGAGTGCTCTGTGGGTCGGGAAGGATGCTGAGAGGCTGGTGGGTGGGATCTGTAATCTGGGCTGGATGCTCCCCTGTAGACGGGCAGCAGCAACCTGGTTAATGTGCAGCACGGATGGAACCTCGCAGGGGGAGTCAGAGATGCAGCAGGGAAACTGCCTGCTAGGATTTGAGCGTGAGCTGCGTGTGGCTGCTGGGATTTTGTCTTTGGAATTCCCTTCAGCAGCCGTATTTTTTGGATATGAATGCCAAATTTTTAGTTGTCATTGGATATTTGATTTATAGAATCATAGAATAGTCAGGGTTGGAAAGGTCCATCCCCAGCATCCCTATCTTTCTCATCCTATCTTCATACGGGAGGTGCTCCAGTCCCCTGATCATCCTCGTGGCCTCCTCTGGACTTGTTCCAACAGTTCCATGTCCTTTTGATGTTGAGGACACCAGAACTGCACACAATACTCCAAGTGAGGTCTCACGAGCGCGGAGTAGAGGGGCAGGATCACCTCCCTCGACCTGCTGGTCACACTCCTGTTGATGCAGCCCAGGATACGGTTGGATTTCTGGGCTGTGAGCGCACACTGCAGCCTCCTCATGTTCATTTTCTCATTGACATCACTGAATCTGAAACATGTTCTGTTTGAGCAGCTAGTGAAAAAACTAATGTGTGTTTCTTTGGGGAATGAAACAATAGGTTTTGGCTAAAATACATGCTTTAAAGGTCTTGAGAGGGAGTTTCCAAATAAGCTATCTGCCTCTAAACAGCGTTGTAATGGAGTCATAACTTGATGATCTTTAAAGCCAATTTTTTACGTCCTGATTGAAGGGGAGAAGTTTGCGGTTAAGCTGATGCAAGCCTAAAAGTGTGTCCCTGACATGGTGGTGCCAGAGCGGGGGTGTTGTTATAACAACTGTGCTCTTATGAGACTGCCTTGTTGGAATTCCCTATGACTGCAACTGCCACCTACCTGCGAAGCGCTGGGGCAGTTGCATTTCATGGGCCTGCAAAAGGTAGGGGAAATAGGATGGGGTGTTTTGAACTGCGAGCATTAATGTCGTGCTGCCGTTACGTTGAAGTGCATGTGTATAAAATGGTATGTATACAGTACACAAATAGCATTAGCAAATTGCTCAACGTCCTGCAGGTTGTTGGCAGAAGGCAGTGTCTGCCCTTTCTGACACTGTGCAGGGCTTGGGTTTAAATGGAGTTATTTCAAGTCCCTGCTGGTGGTGGTGATAATGCAGTTCATGGGCTTGGGTTTTCCGGTGGCAGAGCTGAGTTCCAGCTCTGGAGCACCACCACCTTTTCCGTGTTGTGCAGTCAGTGGTTGGGGGAACCAACGGTACATTAAAAATATTCCTATTTCCCCCCATGTTTTGAATCTGGATCAGTTTTCAGCCTTACCGCACAGAAAGGCATCGTCAGTCGGAGGCAATGCAAGACTGGGAGCAAATAGCCGGTGAAGGCAGGGTTGTGTGGGGCAGTTCCTTGTTCAAGCTCTGACATCCCGTGCCGCCTTCTCTGCTTGGCTCTAGCAGCGCAGCCACCATGCAGTGCAGTGCTCTGCGGACAGGGATTGGTTCTAGAGATGAGGTCAAGCGAATGCATTGAATGGAGGGTTTTAAAGTGTTGCTCCCTGGAGGGTATGGTGTTGGGATAACTCAGGTCAGTGTGCTTATGGTGTTGGGATAACTCAGGTCAGTGTGCTTATGGTGTTGGGATAACTCAGGTCAGTGTGCTTACAGTCCACAGTGGGTTTTGCTGTAACCCTCTGACAACGTAGGCTTCACTGGTGCACGCAGTCAGATGCGAGCTTTTAGGGAGTCTTTCAGTGTGCTTTATCTTTGGGTTTATCTGCAGCCAGTGTTGCGGTTATAGAGTGCACTGAATCTGCTTTGGGATGCCCGGTATTGGAGGAGGAATGTCATAGCCGCCTGATGCACAGTGCTCCTCTGGTACATGGTCACCGGATTTAAAAACCAAAACAACGAACCCTGAAGTAGCCCTCCTTTATCTACACAAAGGCTTTATGCTGCATATCTGTTCCTACCGTGCTACCCTTTCCCCCTGCAGCCTGAAGAGCCACATGAGCTCCAGTGACTGTGATGGAAGCTGGATGTCTGACCCGCATCAGATTTGTAGTGTGAACTTGGCTGGTACCAGAGATTCTCGGGCTACAGCCTTAGCACTGCATAAACCTGCGAGGTGCAGGACAATGCATCCCTCTGGTGACATCGTCTTCATTGCATTAGGGCAGCTCTGGGGATGATTGCAGTGAAGCAATAACTACGAGCTGCTCTCTCCAGACCAGGGTTTTGCCATCAGTTTTAACTTACCTAAGGGTGAAGCTTCAGGGAGGACTGAGCCATCACAGAGCTCACTGCTGCAGGAGCCTTTCCCGTTCCCTCCTCCAGCTGGACAGCCCAAGTCATGATTCCTGCTTCAGGTGGACTTTGGGATATTTTTTCTCCTGAGCTGAAAGAGAGAACTGACAGCCTCCTTCTGTTCAATAAACACCGAATGGTTGTGGCAAGGCCCCATTCCAGTGTCCTTTTACTCTTCCTACACTGTTCCAGTGTTCCACTTTCAACTTTCCTTATCAATAGAAACAGTACTCAGAGGAAAAGAGAAGGTAGAACGGAACGAGGATGACTTTTGTGCTGCCCCTCTTCCCGATCACTTTAACATCACTCTCGGGTCTCTAATTTGTCTGGTGCACGTATATTGATGTAAAAGGTCTGAAACGTTAGAAACAACGCATGGTATGGCAACAGAGGGAATTGTGCCAAGGGTCCTACACAAGGTAGCACGAGGTCTGCTTGATGAGGGACTTGTACGCAGACAACAATTAGTGATTGTTTCCCTCTGATTTCAATCTAGTCAACCCTTCAGAAGACTCCGACCCTTATGAGTTACATTCTGGTTTGGTAAACTACTATTTAGCATCTTTTCTCTCTAATTCCAGTTAGCTTTCTTGCAAAGCTTCCGAGGTCCAGATGTGGATGTTGTGGCATTTGTACACTTTCTGCCTTTAACCCAAAATTGGGTTTGTGAACAGTGTTTCAGCAAAGAAAGGCACATTCATGGTGTCAATGCCGCTCGTCCAACTCAGCCCAGCCGACCCGTTCATACTGTTGCTGTTATGTGAAGCACGCATCCTGTCTCTACTTGGAAAACCAACATGCATAACGTGTAGGTGCAGCGGCTGTTCCATGTTCCAGCTTGCTGCCCTGAGTCTGAGCTCCTTTGACAAGTGGCATGCTGTCAGTTTGGCTGTGATGGATTGAAACGTCTGTGTATGAAACAAGGGCTTTCTCCATGCGTTCATTGCTCGTCCTGCCCTGGTGCTGTAAGCCCTACTGTTAATTTCTGCCTATCTCGCTTCTGCAACGTGGGACAGAACTTGGCGCAGAGCAGATTAGAGCTGCGTTTGTCTCACAAGTGAGTTCAGAAGCCGTCTGTGGAGGGTTATAGGAAGGGCTGTGCGTCAACAGCTTCTTGCTCACAGAGCCTCGGGTTTGGCTTGTGACCGCTACTGCTGCGGAATATCCTCGCCCCGATGCAAAATCCAACTTAGGTCATTGATATAAAGAATGGATGCAAAAAGGTATTTAAAACTGAATTGCTGGCAAGGAGTAATCGAGAAAGGTAAGATATGTTTTCATTCAACTTCCCCCCCGCAAGGTGGCATTGTCAGGGGATGCAAAGAAAGAGCCAGAGCCCAAGTGCCCCAGGTTATGCGGGAAGCTGACAGTGGAGCAGCAAGTTGACCTGAGCCCCAGGCTGATGCCCTCACACACACTCATTATTCTTTCTCTCCTAAGTGATCTTAAGGCTTCTGAGTTCTTGTGAAAATGGTGCAAGGTCAGGCAAGCTTATCCTAGAATCACAGAACAGGTATGGTTGGAAAGGACCTTAAGACCATCAAGTTCCAAGCCCCTGCCATGCACAGGGACACCTCACACTAAACCATGCCATCCAAGGATCCGTCCAACCTGGCCTTGAACACCGCCAGCGATGGAGCATTCACAACCTCCCTGGGCAACCCATTCCAGTGCCTCACCACTCTTACAGTAAAGAATTTCTTCCTCATATCCAATCTAAACTTCCCCTGTTTCAGTTTGAACCCGTTACCCCTTGTCCTATCACCACAGTCCCTAATGAAGAGTCCCTCCCCAGCATCCCTATAGGCCCCCTTCAGATACTGGAAGGCTGCTCTGAGGTCTCCACGCAGCCTTCTCTTCTCCAGGCTCAACAGCCCCAACTTTCTCACCCTATCTCCATACGGGAGGTGCTCCAGTCCCCTGATCATCCTCGTGGCCTCCTCTGGACTATCCCAGAGGAGCTGCAGCCAAAGCAAGGTGCATGTGCTAGCAGCTGCCTGGGCTGCTCCTCTTGGCATCAGCTGCTGCTCTGTTGAAGATGGGAAATGAAATGATGCCTTGAGTGTAAGACCAGGGTGTAAAATCATCCATGGGAAAGGTTATGGGTTGGTCTGTCGATGCAATGACTTTAGGATACGGCGCATGGTGTGTTTATATAAGCCTATGCTTTTATCCACCCCTTTTAAAGAGGTAACTAAGTGCAAGTCAAGCTGTAAGCCTTCTCTTAAGGGAGAAAATTGCATGGGGATTTCTTGCTCTCGTTTTGTTCGCTGCTTAAGTTAACTACTAACCTGCTGAACCCTCTGAGTGCCGGCTATTTCAGAGAGGTTGTATTAAAACTGAACAAAAACCGAACCAAACCAACTTGCAATTCTGTTTCTTTTGCCAACCAATACCATGCTAACAGTCAGTGCATGTCCTTAATGAATGCTATCAAAGCTTATCTCCAGAACTGTATTCCTGCTAACTGTAGAGAGATTAGAGTTCGAGGAAGTAAGCTTTTACTTATTTTTCTTTTCCCCCTATGGAAAAGAAACTTTTTGTGACCTCACTTGGAGTATTGTGTGCAGTTCTGGTGTCCTCAGCATCAAAAGGACATGGAACTGCTGGAAGAAGTGCAGAGGAGGCCGCGAGGATGATCAGGGGACTGGAGCACCTCCCGTATGGAGATAGGGTGAGAAAGTTGGGGCTGTTGAGCCTGCAGAAGAGAAGGCTGCGTGGAGACCTCATAGCAGCCTTCCAGTATCTGAAGGGGGCCTATAGGGATGCTGGGGAGGGACTCTTCATTCGGGACTGCAGTGACAGGACAAGGGGTAACGGGTTCAGACTTAAACAGGGGAAGTTTAGATTGGATCTGAGGAAGAAATTCTTTCCTGTAAGGGTGGTGAGGCCCTGGAATGGGTTGCCCAGGGAAGTTGTGGATGCTCCATCACTGGTGGTGTTCAAGGCTGGGTTGGACAGATCCTTGGATGGCATGGTTTAGTGGGAGGTGTCCCTGCCCATGGCAGGGGGTTGGAACTGGATGATCTTAAGGTCCTTTCCAACCCTGACTGTTCTGTGATTCTATGATCTCCTTGACCAGTTCCTGACAGATGCTCTCAGCAGTGAGAACTAAATCCATGTCCAGTGGTTGGCCTGTAATGGTGGTGGGAGGAGAAGGAAGCAAGAAGTGTGCCAGGCAATGTGTCACCTTGTACGTAACAGCATTATCCAGATTCACCGGATAGACTGGATTGTGTGTCACGGCGCTCAGTGGCATCACCTCCTGAATGAGCCATTCAAATTCAGCAGTGACAGTGATGAGTCAGTGGCTTCCACGAGTTACTGGCACCACCAACCGCACCGCCTCTGGATGCCTTCACAAAGACACTGTGACTACTGACCCACCCTCCAAGGAGGGACCAGGAGCCGACCGGGACCTCTACCGGGACTCGGAGCAGAGCCAAGGAGCGTCCGTGCCGCACGGGGCTTGCTTTGGAAGCGGCTGCCCGCTAGATGGCACCAGCGGGGAGCGGCGGGGAGCCGCGCCCGGGTCGGGGCGCCTTTCGGACGCATCCCCCCCCAGGGTCCGTGTGACGAACCCCATCTCTAACTCCCCGAACCGTATCTTTTCGTTTACGAAACATCATTCGTTTCCAATCGGGGCGTGTATGAACGGCAGGAAAACGCTTCAGGCTGTGTGTGCGTGTGGCTGTGGGTATTTCTGCGCTCGCAGCTCCACTGTTTTCCCAACTGCCTGAAGAACTGCCGGGATTATTGTCAGGTATTTTGTCCCAATAAAAAAATGACGTTAAAATGCGCAAAACCACTTCGTATTTTTACCGATTTCGGTTAACCTCTAACAACGCACTGCAAGCGCTGTTTGATGGGAATGCTTCCCCAAACGGACCCTTTTCTAACTCTTTTTTCCTTGCACGTGTGATTCTTCCAGGAAAGGGCACAAAGGGATCCACGATTTCTCCCGACAGTGTTTTCTTTCTAATAGGAAGGCTCTTGAAAAGCCTTTCATCACGTCTTCACGGCCGTTTCGGAAACCCAGTGGAAAGGGGAGTTCTTTTACTATTGCTTGGTCTATTTGGATTTCCAAACCTCCACGTGGTGATTTCACCCAAGGTCCTGTGTCAGGGAAACCCAGAAGTGAAGTTGACCAGAGACAAGGCAAAAAAATGCCTGGGTTGTTTTCATTGTCCAAAAGTAATTACGTGCCATAATTTAAACCAGCAGTTTCACGTGGTTAAAAATGCATTGGAGGTTTTAAAGATCGAAAAGGAACCTCAGAAACACCGAAAGGGAGAACTGTTTGTGTTAGGGTAGGGTTGAGTTTTCAAACGACAAAACCTGTTTTCTATGCATTTACACGCACACAAAAAGGTGGTTTTGTTTTGAGGAATGTATAAGGGAACAAAACTCGGTTTATAGCAACAAAGAGTGTTACAACAAACGCATCCGTTCCTGCGGCTTTCGCTAAAGCTGAGAAACCTGAAATAATCTGAAGCATTTCAGGAGGAAGATAATGTAAAAGAATGTGAAATTAGAGATGAAAATACACGTTTTTAAAAGCAAGATTCGCTTTGTAATGAAAACCGCAGAGAACAAAGGCTCCATCTAAACACTACTCAGAAGAGCCCAAATACACAGAGATGCAGCTGAACGAATTTATGCAATAATATTTAAAGCTGAAAAATGTTTTTTAGGCTACAAGAAAATAAACGGTGCTTAACTTGGAGAAGTGGATTCAGACCTGAAAAAGCGAGTGAGTTACACACAGATTTAATTTGCATCGATCTCTACAAATAAACTCAATACACGTTATAACTGAATTTGCCAATTTCAGCGAATGGGAATTTTGCTGTTGGTTTGCCAGGAAACAAAGATTCAAGCATCAAAAATGAAGATAAAATAGAGGAGCTGAATTCCAGCTTTCATGAAAGAACAAACAAAAGGAAACAAAACGTGCAAAAAGCGTTTGCAAAATGTTTTCAAACATAAATTGAACTTCTAAATGCATTTGAAACCCTTTTCAAAATATGGTTATTATAATCTCATTTTTCATTCGCAGTCTCTGCGTTTTCGGATCTCATTTCTGTCAGAAACCTCACTAACACAAAAATGTAAAGCAACGAATGCAGCTTCTGGTCTGCTCTGATACCTTTAGAGATTGTTCCATGAGGAACGGAGGACCCGGAGCTTTCATTCACTGAGAGATGCAATGTGAATTTGCTGCGGAAGGAAATGAAAGAATCTTCAGAACGATCTTTCCCAAGCGTTTTTGTGCATTGAACAGGGTTTGGACGCAGCGACTCCTCGTGAATTTGGGTATGTTAACAGGGACTGGACCATATCCAAACACGACTTGATGGGAGAGCCGTTAGTTTTGTTCCCTGAGGTTACGCTGGGATCCCATCTGGTGATTGCTAATAAAGTTGGATATGTTCTGGAATAAACAAAAGAGCTCGATTGGATTCTAGCAGGAATTACTGGGCATGCAGCTTCTTGAAGTTTTGCCCATGCACTTCAGGGAAGCTGAGTGTGGAATACCTTGAAACTTGACAAAAGGAATGTGTTGCTCACATGACATCAGCCTTCAGTTAAGTTTTTGGTTCTTTAGCAATTGTTTCTGCGATTGTGTTTGGGATCAGCAAAAATACATTATTGGGTAAAAACAATTCTGGGAAAAAGAAAAGCAAAGGCAATCATTGAAAGAAACTTCATATTTGATTGTAGCTACCAAGCGCTTACCCTAAATTCAAACCTTTAACTAGTAAGTGAGTGCCTGAGCAGCTTTCCCCCTCAGTGGGATGAAATCTTCGATCCTATTTATCTTTCCTCAGAGCCATCCCAAGCGATGGAGACAATCGTTTCATATTCACATGCAGCGTTAGGGAGAAAATCTGAGGAGGAGCAAATGTTTGTCTCAACAAAGAGGAAGTGCTCATAGGTCTGAAAGTCCTATAAATGCTTGGAAAATAAAGCAGCACCTTTGAAAGAGGCAGAAGAACGGTTGTATGCAGCGTGCGTTGTTTGTGAGCACTGCAACTAGTAATTACATGCAGGGAAAGATTACATTTCTGTCATAAAGAACCAGATCTGTTGTTCAGTTGTTTTTTGGGGTGCTTTTTACTCTTGACAGACCAATTATTAGCCAGGGCAAATTGACTCTGGTTCTGACCAAAGGGGCAATTCATCTCACCCTGCAAGTCCTGCAGCCTAACAGCTATCTGTTGTTGTAGAATGCGCAGGTTGTCCTTAGCTGCAGATGCCATCCAGGAGAAAAGGGAGTGAGGGAAAAACAACTGTAAGAACCCTAGAAAAAAGCTATAAAAAGCCATATAAAGCCCAAAATAAACCTGCAGATTCTTCCAGTTCTCATCATGTTCAATTACAGTGGGGCAGACACAGCAGTAAATTCACTGAAGCTCTATCAGATCAGAACAGCGCCGTTGTAAATATAATTCGTACAACCCATGCGCATGAGAAACTGTCAGAAGAAGGGATATGAAAATAGATCTGCATGTCAATAAATTATGTTTTTATAGATTATAACATAAAAGATAAAACTTAGCATATGTGTGCCTATACATGCGTGAATGCATTACCCACACAGTAGTATAAAGTAAAACATTCAAACATTATACATTCAAATATTTTACTTTAATAGAATACAGAGATTTCAGTAACCATCAATAGAATTGGAGGACAGTATAAATCTGGGAGAATAAGAGCTTTGAAGGAATGCTCTACATTTTCCTCAATGACGTGAAGTGCTTCCGATGGGATGAAGGATGTAGCCCTGCTTGGCTTTGCAACTGGTGAGTAGCTCAGAAGGCTGTGGTCATTAAAGGTGATGACCTTTAAAGGTGATGGGGAGGTGGTGAGCAAAGCCCTTGTTCACCTACACAGCTGATAGAAGGTTGTTTCCCACGTCTCCCTGCTGTCATTTAGATTATCAGCAATAATCTTTTGGACACACAACTTTGCCAAGTTCTCTGTGCTCGATAGTGATGTTTTGGGTGGTTTATGCTTTGAGATGCCTTGACACTATTATTGGAGTACAAATAACAATCCGTTCACCTGAAACAGCCAGAAGTTGGCAGATGATAATATGCTTCCTCTTCTTTCCTGACCTCAGCTAGGTCTAGAGCAGTGTTTTAGCTACCAGCGTTCATTAAGCTCAGGCTAATATGTATGTGTTGGTTCAGCAAAGCATAAATGAGAGAGGACATGCCAGCAAAACCATTAACGTTGCAACAACTACAGCTGTATAAGAGAACAGGAATGCATTAAAATGGTGGGGGTGCACCAAGCCTTTTCACATGGGAATTGGCTTTGTTACAGAAGTCCATGAGAAGTGGAGCTATGTACAGATTATACATCACCTATCAAATTGAGTAAACCTGTTTTCTTCATTAAAAATGTCATATTTTGGGCACTTCGAACTTTATAAACGTTTTCACGTGAGGTTTTTGCCACTGTCTCTTGATTTCTCACCCTGGGGGAGCCAAGGTCGTTGAGTTCTATTGTCAGTGCCATGCGTTTGCTGGTTTAGGTCCTGAGTCAGCCCAACACACAGATACTTGTTTAACTTCACACAGGTAAACCGTGGCTTCAAGATAAGGTTGGTACTTATCTGCTCAGGGTAGATTGCTCACTGCCTTATAGGTCAGTCCCAGTGGCCACAGGGAATAAAGTCAGAGCCAAAGAAAAATGAGGTTCGATGGAAACCAGGAACACAGAGGAGAAAATGTACAGAAATGAGAGCCCTAACTTTAAAACTGTGAGACAAAAAGACCCGCTTGGCTGCTCCCAAAACTTCCTACGTTGTTCTCTGTTGGGTTCTCATATTCGCTCGGTGCCTATAATTGTGTCTCTGGTCATGTCCAAAATCATTGCAGACTGATAGCACTTAAACACAGCTGGGAAATCAGAGCAGCATGCATTAGCTCCAGCGTGAGGTTCGTTACGTTAGATACCTTAATCAGAGCTGGTTATCCTTAGGTCTCCTTTCAATCAGTGGAGGAAATAAGGGACAGCTCAAGGGGATATCTAATTGCTGTTGGCTACTTCTGCATCACTAACGTGCTGTCCTCTGCCCACTTCTGCCTGCTAACTGCAGTGAAAGCCTTGGGTGAGTTACTTAGATTAGACCTTTAGTATGGGGATGCCCATGGCTCTCCCCCCGAGTTTCCTCTTTCCCTCCCAACCACAACCTGGTAGCTGAAGCCATAGAGTAACAGGATAGAAGGACTTGACTCCTTGCAAGCAGAGTTTGTGTCTGATGTTAACCTTGAAGCTACTGCATCAGTGGGGCTTCTCCTCCATCAGTGTCTGAAATGACAGTTTTGGGAGAAAGGATGTCAGTAGCAGACAGTCCTCTAGAGAGCTTCTTGGTGGGTGCCAGGTGAAGAGACAACTCCTGTTAGTGTGGCGCTTCCAGAGGACAGGATTCAGGATGCATCTTGAAGTCAATGGGATTGATTTTAGACAGCTGCCTCATCAGCAGACTCTGACTCTTTTGCAGAGTCGCTTATTGCTCCCTGTTGGCTGTAAAGGATCATTAAGCATCAAAGCCTGAGGGTCTCTGCTGAAGCATGCGATCTGGAAGCTTAACATTGAGCATTTCTCTCTTTTGGAACTTCAGTCTTTTGCTGAGGTTCGCTGTAAGGACTCGAATCAGTCACTTTTACACATGCAGATGTGCATAATTCTCATGAGCTTGTGAAGAGGAAGACAGCGCAGAGGAGGATAACAGCGCTGACCTCTGAACCTGCTGCTGCTGCTAATGCAGCGGCAGGCCAGACCTAGCACATGTGCATTTGCACTGGTAAAGACCACAAAAACCCTGCAGCTCTCACGTTTTAAAGCTGAAGGAAAAGTTCAGTGACGGCTTTGATGGAGTCACCATTCTGGTGACCCCCCTACTGCTGAGCGTCAGAAACGCCTCCTCTCACCAGGAGTGATCCTTCCTGCTCCGCCATATGTTGGCTTGGAGGGGGCAGGATTATCAGTAACACAGCCAGATATAGTGGGGTGGCCGTTTATGCAGAGGTGAATCAGAGTGCGCGCACTGGGTCAGCAATGTCTGTGGAAAGGATATGCTGAGCACTGCTGATGTATGAATCACAGAATCATAGAATAGTCAGGGTTGGAAAGGACCTTGAGATCATCCAGTTCCAACACCCCCGCCATGGGGAGGGATACCTCACAATAAACCATGCCACCCAAGGCTCTGTCCAACCTGGCCTTGAACGTTGTGAGGGATGGAGCATTCACAACTTCCCTGGGCAACCCATTCCAGTGCCTCACCACCCTCACAGTAAAGAATTTCTTCCTCATATCCAATCTAAACTTCCCCTCTTTAAGTTTGAACCCGTTACCCCTTGTCCTATCACTACAGTCCCTAATGAAGAGTCCCTCCCCAGCATCCCTATAGGCCCCCTTCAGATACTGGAAGGCTGCTATGAGGTCTCCACGCAGCCTTCTCTTCTCCAGGCTCAACAGCCCCAACTTTCTCATCCTATCTTCATACGGGAGGTGCTCCAGTCCCCTGATCATCCTCGTGGCCTCCTCTGGACTTGTTCCAACAGTTCCATGTCCTTTCCATGTTGAGAGCCCCGTTATCAGATGTGTTTCTGTGTCTCTTCTTGCCTGCAGAAGATGAACTGTACTTTCCTATAATTTCATTCTCTGCTGCAGCTGCCGTCCAGCCTTCTGAAGTAAAAATCTATGAGCTACTGCTGTAAGTCACTAGGTGGAAGCATATACCTTAATACTGGTAGCATAACTCCTGATTAGAGAGGTAAGTCTTTAGTTCCTTTCCCATCTTCATCACATTACACAATATCTCCTTCTCAAGCGTTCTGAACTGTAGTGCTATCATTGTCTGGTTCAGCAAAGTGCTTCAGCACAAGCCCAAGTCCATCCTAGACCCTGTAACGTTTGGGAATGCACTTCGTTTTGTATAGTGAGTATAGCATTGTTGGGACATCATTCAGTGAAGCCTGCAAGTATGTGATGTGTTTAAATTAGGCTCACAGGAGCAAACGCTTGAGTGGCTGAGCTGGGACTAACGTGAGTCTTTCTGCCTCGCAAACACTATTAGCAAAATCCAGTGTAATACCTTTACAGATGGGCTTTCTGAGCCCCTTCTTCCTGTACCAGTACCTCCCGTTTTCTCCACACTTTGGTTTCTCTTCCCCCTTTCCTCTCTTCGCTCATGGTAATTGTTTGCCTTGGAGAGAAGTCAGGATGCCGATTAGCTGTGAGCTGAGCAGCCTGGAGAGTGGTATTGTTATGATGGTAAACATGACTAACTTGAGCAAGAGGTCTTCTGTAGCGTCATAGCTCCGTTAACTGCATGACTACGGTGCACGTGCCCTTCTTTCCCCAGGATTTGGTATCCTGATTCTTCTCCAAATGGTTTCTGGTTACTGAAATCTGGAATATTCACTGGAGCTATGGAAATGTCCAGGTGGAGGACAGTGATGTTGTACGGATAAGGAGGCAAGTGGAGATAAGCCATCTGGCTGGGTGTTGAGTTCTGGCCTGCCAGAGGCTAAAGCTTCATGGTGATGGTTTCTAGGTCTCTCAGCGCCTGCAGAAAAGGCTTCCCTCCTCTCACTGCTCCCTATTAGTTCTTCCTGGCTGGAGAAATGATATAAGTATCTCCTAATTTGCTTTAGGCAACAGCAGCAGGGCTAATTCAGCTTAAACCATCTAAGGTAACCTGGTAGATTTTCCATGAGAGTGGATTAGTGAGTGCTGAAACCACCACTTTGCCAGCAGAGCTCCATGGATGATAACCTCATGGAAAAAGGACTTCAAGCAACCATCAGAGGTTTGCAGTATGGAGTCCACACTGCCCTGGCAGTGTTTATCCTTCTCAGCCATGGCGATTCTGCAGCAGGGGGGCAAACCAGATCGTAATCCAGTCCTTCCTCTATCAATGGGTTCTCCCCAAATGGTAGTCTTTACTGGGGGTGAGACGTGAATCTGAAAGCACCGAGTTTGCTTTTCGTACTGCCTACAGTGCTGAGAAATAAACAAGAAGAGATCTGGTTTCTACTTGTTAACTGAGCAGTTTTGATTGGAAAATCACTGACAGACGTCAAACACGGGACCCCACCGTGAAATGTTTACAGTGCCATTTCGGAGAGGGACTCCGCTTTGAAATGAAGTGAAAGTATGCGGGAAGTTTGCAGAGCGGGGCATGTGTAGGGGTAGAAAATTAAAGCATGATGGAGCCATCAGCAGTCAGGGCTTAGGGAAAAACCTGATGCTCGTATTCCTTATGTTTCTTCTCCATTGACAAGATGATCCCTTCCATTTGTGGTTATTGGGCTAGCTTTTGTCTTGATTTCCCTCTATTTTTGCTTTGCCAGCTTTGTGTTGCTTCCTTTTATAACGAGTACCAGCAAACTGTGGAGCTCTGCACCCTTTCTTGTGCAACAGACAAAGAAAATGATTTCTTTATGCTTCGGTTCTGTTTGTTTTCCTTGTGCGAGCACGTGCAACATGTTCCTTTTAAGCCGGCATGTTACTTAGCACTGACTCTGTACTTGCGTTTTAATTCAATGGAGAAATGCTTAACGCTCTTGACACTCTTGTTTCTACTTCATTTTGCCTTGGAACAGCGGACTCTGCTTTCCGTAGCATAACTGAGGAAGGCTCACTTCCAAACTTTGACACTCGGAATGACTTTATTAATACAATCTGTCTGATTTGTTTACTGTTGGCAAAACCCAAACATCCCTCCTAAGAGGAAGTTACTCTGTTAGGCCTGTCGATATATATGTTATACTCATACCTCGTGTTTGATTTCTATCAGGTTCATTTGCTTCCCTGTTCCCTGTTTGTTGCAGAGAATAAACAATTATGGGGCAACTTGCTTTTTACTAATAAAATGTAGAAGTTATAAGCTGCAGTGGGTTGGAGAAACCCAAGTGACCACATGGGACAGGAATACTCCGAAACACATTCGATCGGCTGTGGAAGTACAGAAAGCAGGATGATCAAGAGACATTCATTTTGTGGAGGCAGCTGGCAGTGAATGAGAAGTGAATCTCTTGTGCCTTCTGCCGGCAAAACTCTCTTTGCAGCTTGGGTACGTGTTTCTAAAGGCAGCATACAGATGAGCGGAGGAAGTAATTCTTGCCTTAGATGATCACGCCTGCAATGTTGCTTTTGTACTGCAGGCCAGTGATTAACAGAAAGTATTGTAAGATGCAGAGAATTGCTGGAGAAGAGCACACCAGAGCAGGGACAGCTGGGGGAGAAAGGGATGCTCATTCTTGCAGTGGGGGTTACATAGAGGGCTGTGTAGGGGTAACGCTGACAGCTGTGAGACCTCACTTGGAGTATTGTGTGCAGTTCTGGGGTCCTCAACATGGAAAGGACATGGAACTGTTGGAACAAGTGCAGAGGAGGCCACAAGGATGGTCAGGAACTGGAGCACCTCCTGTATGAAGATAGGATGAGAAAGTTGGGGCTGCTCAGCCTGGAGAAGAGAAGGCTGCGTGGAGACCTCATAGCAGCCTTCCAATATCTGAAGGGGGCCTATAGGGATGCTGGGGAGGGACTCTTCTTTAGGGACTGTAGTGATAGGACAAGGGGTAACGGGTTCAAACTTAAACAGGGGAAGTTTAGATGGGATATGAGGAAGAAATTCTTTCCTGTAAGGGTGGTGAGGCCCTGGAATGGGTTGCCCAGGGAAGTTGTGAATGCTCTGTTGCTGGCGGTGTTCAAGGCTGGGTTGGACAGAGCCTTGGATGACATGGTTTAGTGTGAGGTGTCCCTGCCCATGGCAGGGGGTTGGAACTGGATGATCCTTTCCAACCCTAACTCTTCTGTGATTCTATGTGAAACTAGTCTAAAGAAAGACCATAATAAATGTTTGCTAGAGAACAATCCTGTGCTGCCATGGAGCGCTGGGGGACCCGACGGGTCTTCTCCATCTGTAGAGTCTATAAATAACAACAGAGGATGCAAAAAGAGAAAGAGGTGTGAGACTTTGGGAGGCTTTTTTCAGATAGCAAATGGCTTTCCTAAAACAGGAGCAGCAGCCTGAGGTCACCCAGAGACGTGTATTGGACCATATCTAAGTCTGTCTTTACAAAATGTGTTAGTGATCTACTGGTGGAGTGAAACCTTTGACTGACTGATGTCCAATGGACTGGTGGGGTCCATTCTTCAGCAGGGCTGGGGTTTCACTGTGAAGGTGGCTGTATTGCCTGCAGCTCCCCAGAGAAGACCTCCCCTCTCCACATTGGCAGTGGGGAAGGCCATGGCACTACCGCAGCCCCACGGGTGTTTTGCTGATGGGGCTAGCACATTGCTGCCATGTGGTTTCCCCAAAGGCCCTCTTCAAGGTATTTCCCACCATAGGCATCCTGATGCCTCCCCATCCATGTCCTGAGGCAGATGAGAGCTCTGGCACACTGGTCAGAGCAATTGGGGAACCAGAATTGTTCGGTTCATTTTATGATCCAGAAATCAGAAGTAAGCTTCCGCATACCCTGCTCAAAAGAGGTTTTTGTCTCATTTACCCCCTCAACAAAGAAAGAACAACTAAAAAAGGCTCAGAACCATTTGAAAATCATCTAACAAAAGAGCCGATATGAGTGTTCCATTTGCAGTCTTGCTCTTTCCTCCTCACAAGCCTGCCTCTCCCCCTTGCCTGCCACAATAATCCCGCAGGGCTGTTTTGGTTGGTTTGCTTGTTTTGTCGGCATTGGAACATTCCCGTTAGTTGTAGCTCAAAAACTGTGTCAGGAAAACTGGAAAGTGACACCAGCCAGATACACAAGAAAAATGAACAGGCTGCTCTCCTTGCTTTCCCCTCAATTTCAGATGGCACACACATTCTCTCTTCTCTGCTTGTCCCAGAGCCAATGCTCTTCTCTTAGGCTTTGTCTTCTCTCTCCTTTAGGGATGCTGTGCCCTTGTTGGGCTTTTGGCTCTGCCTAGCTTCCCTTCTGCAGTGATGCTCCTGGCTTTGGGAGCATGAGGACAATATGAGGTGGGGAGAAGTAGGAGATGGCGATGAGAAGTAGGACAACTGGTGCAGGCAGGAGGGCTTTCCCTCTGTAGTGGCCCAGTTGGGTGGGCAGGGAGATGGGGACAGGACAGCATCCTCAGTGATGCTCAGTGCTGAGCCCGAGCTGCTGCAGCTCAGCTGGGCTCTGTAGCTCCGCAGAATGCTTTCCTGCCCATTTCCCCCAGCAGCCTCCTGGTCTCATTTTCCTCCTCAGATCCCCCTTTCTGGGGGATATCTGTGACCAGGGGCTGCCCACCCTTGGTCCCCTTCACTGCGGGGGGGAGGGTGAGAGGAAGGGAGTGGTCCCAATCTTCAGCCCTGGTGTGATCGCTGAGGCTGAGAGACCCCAGGATGTTCAAGAAAGCGCTATATAAAAAAGGGCAGTGCTGAGCCGCAATGCCTTTGATTCATGCTCGGTAACCACATGAGAGGATCCCATCCTTATAAAACTAAACTGCCGCAGCATTAAGGGAAATATTTATGAAGGTGCTGCCAGCACAGCTGACCTGCTACTCTTCTGCACACAGACTGGTTTCCTGATGTCTTCTCCCTCCCACAGCCTTCCTCTTTCTGCCAGGTTGTTGCATCTTTCTTTTGTCAGCGGTTGCCTTGAGCCCTTTCAGGGAGCAGAGAGATGAGTCCCTCACCTACCGCACCCCAGCAGCCCTCTGGCACCCCCTCGGTGCGCAGTGATCTCAGTGCTCCTTCGCTGTATCTGGCTGCTGAGTCTGGCATCTCTCTAACCGTTCCCATGACCTGCCCACAGCTCTGGGGACACCAAAGGTTACCTCCTTGGTTTGCCAAGTTGTGCCTTGGTTTTCTGGCCCATCGGACCTGCGCTTGGGCTCTCCTGCCACTTCTTCTAGAGCGTGTTCTGGTGGCCCGACTTTGCTAGCTCTTCCCTATCGCACCCTTCCCTCTCCCTCAGGCTTTTGAATGTCATTATGGCAGCTTTGTTTTGATTGACCCCAGTAACTTCCAGGGTGCTCAGAGAAGATGCCTCGTGTGCACCCATTCTCATTTGGGATCGCAGTTCCATTCTACCTTTAGCAACGCCAAGGTATACGAAATCATGCACAATGTCCCTTAACTTTCCAGCTCACAGTGTGTGTCTGAATGTCCCAGACCACCATGGTTTTCTCCCATCCTTCTCTGAGACATTTAGGCCTATCCATGGGGATACTGGAGAAGCAGTGTTCGTTACAGAACAGCTTGCATTTATGCATGCGTTTGCATACATACGTTTATGCATGTATGCAGGCTTCTTGTGCAAGACCAGGTGCCAGCTATGAGGTACAGTGAAATCAATGGCCACTGCATGGTTCTTTGGAAGTGCCAAGAGCCCTGTGGTTTTCTTTCAGTTCTGTGATGTGTCAGAGCTGGGGAATTCTTTTGTTGTCTTTTTGACAGTTTATATCCTTTGTCAGGGAGAGGTTTTGGTGGTTTGGACCTGGAAAGCATGAAGAAGACATTTTGGACTGGAGGCTAGCAAAACATTTGCCAATAATTGTTCTATACCATAGTAATAACATTAATAGGAAATGATGTCTAATCGTGTTCAACTCAAAGCTGTATGAAGATGAAATAAACGGATAATAGAGTAGTGGTGTAGGTTGGTGGATGAGGACTGTCATTTTGCAGTGAGAGAATACAAACGATATTCAATGTCTTAGAAAGTGAAACATTAAAACTTTTTCTTAAGAATGAATGCTTCAAGTATCCCGCTTGTGACAGTCATTCGTTTGATCTGAAGAGATCTGTTGGGACCCAAAGCACTTCAAAGGTGAGTGTCCTAATTAGATGCGTGCAGCAATTCTTGGTGAAGAGGTCTGATCTCCAAGCAATGTTTTTACTTACAGCAAAACAAAGGATCAGTCTTAAAGAGCCACCAAAGGGAAGATGCTTAATATTTGCATTGTGCAGCCTTCAGGATACTGTAATGACAGCTCTGGAGCTTGCCCTGCAAAGCGTCACCCTGCACGTTGCAGGCAACACTTGCTTCTCTAACCCCACCAGCAAAGCTCTGAGTGATGCTGCTGGGGCAGAGTTTTACCCCTTACCTTTGGTCTTAGAGTGCTGCTAATGGCAGTACCACACGGGCCACAAATACAGGCATCTTTTTTTTCTGCAGAACACAATGATGTTCCTCTCACAGGAAGCCCCAGAAGCTCAAAAATATCGTTTTCCACGGCGCTGTGTGGGCTTCGGCACGATGGAAGCCACACATATCTTTTGCTGACTTGTGCCCCAAGAGGTTATGGTTTGCAATGTAAAATCATTGACAGTGATATACATTGAACAATCATTTTTTATTAGGAGGTTGAATGGTAGCGGTTAACAAATTAATCAGGGAACAGGGACACAAACATAAGCCTTTATAGCTTACGGCATGGGTAGATCCCTTATTTTCTCCACTTAGTCAGTCTGTATATTTTAAAGGGAATAAGTTATATGCTCATCATTTTTCTTGTTGTCCAAGAACTCAACAACAAAACAGTAGGGAACTCCCATTACACATTTCGACTCAAAAACTATTCCTTTCTGCTCTCCTTAAAGCGCGCAGGCCTAGTGATCCAAGTTAAACATGACTGGAATTTCACCGTAAGTCAAAAACAATATTAATTTTGAGCCCACATATTTTTCTTCTGGTAGGGTATGAAAGTTTAAAATAAGTACACGCTCCAGAAAATCTGTAAATGGTAAAGAGCAATGGATGAAACAAGGAAAGGGAAACGAAACAACGCACACGTTTAACAGCAGAGTAGCAGCAGTGTTGGGTGGGATGAATGTTTTTGGTACGATAGCAGGAATCAGAGTTCTTTCCCCCCTCTGTGGTCTGATTCAAAGGGAAGAGGAGGCTGGCATCATGCTGCTGAACTGGGGCGGAAGATTTCTGTCCCATATAAATCCATAATCGGGGTTACTCCTTGGTGGGAAGCGCAGGGATAGTTGCAGACTATTAGCATGGCATTTCTGAGCTCCTGCATCCCTCGCTCCCTCGCTGTGCGGGAGACACCATGCTGCTGTTTGTCTGAAGTCGAGGGACCTCCACAGCCATCTTTTTCACATTAAAATGGCCATGTAAAGTTCTGTAAATGTTAGTTCTCCTAATTGGCAGTGGCTTGTATAATTAAAACACAATCACTAATACTTTCTCTTGTTCTCTCTGTTATCGCTGAAGTCCATTTCTCAGTAACTCAGACAAGGTCTTCATTTTTACGAAGACCCACGCTGACCTCTAAATATCTGATTCTTTTTCAGCGAGTGTTTATGCCCATCTGGTTTGAATTTAGCATTCTTATGAGTCATTTCACTTTGATAGGAACACTACGCTATAGAAAACTCCTTGTAATATTCTAATGCTTTAAATCAAACACTGCATTACCTAAGCCCCGTTACAGTTATGGAAGCCGGTGGGTTGCTTTTCTTCATTGGACATTGCTTTTCTCTTTCTGTGAAATAAACGCTGCTCATAGTAGAAAGGTCTACAATGCACACGTGTTCAAGTGGTTTACCATCTTTTGCTGCCACATCCTTTCTCAGACTTAATAACAGCCTTGCTGGAAACAGGATCGCTAGAGGAAGGATGAGTGATTCTATAGGAAGTAAGGATGCTCAGCACTTCCTTACATCTGACATTTAACCCAGGCAAAAGTGCTATATTTATTTCTCTATCAACACTGGTTTTATTACTTATTATGTTCTTACAACATGCGTTTCCTGATGTTAAAGATAAAACCAACTCTTTCGTGCTCTTTCTTTTTGTGTAGGGAAGCTTTTAACCAGATACTGTAAGAAACTACAAGTGATTTGTAAAGGAAAGGGAAGGAAAAAAGTTATAAGCAAGGCATTAAAGGTACCGTAATGTAGAGATCATCCTGTTTCAAAATAAAATCTGAGCTTGCTGATATGTTTTGTTGAGTTGTAACTGCATCATTGCATCAAATGGGATGGGTCATTGCCAACGGGAAAACACATGGAATATTTTCAAGTAGTATTTGTTTGTGTTAAGTGGAAATATGTTCGAACAAGTTCAGAATCCTCTTCTTTTCTTGGCTGTCTAAGTACATTTTAGCTCTTAAGAAGATACAAAATGAAATAAAAATTGATGTTTTCTCTGAGACCCCCAATTAAAAGAGAATGAGTTTCTAAGTTGGTATAAGTGAGGTATTTTAAATCAGATGGGAATTCAAATATGTGATACAGGAAAATACGAGACACAAACTGTTTAAGCACTTAGTTAGAGTAAATGCTTTGCAATTTTGGAACTGAAACTTCAGATGATCTTTAGCAGAAAATGCATAGCCATGCTGTGAGGGTGGAGCTTCATGAGGAATCAAAACAATCACTTTTTTTGGTATATATAGGTATATTTGTATCTATATATTTGTATATGCATATATTATACTAGGATATATTTACAGCGTAAAATAGCAGCAGAGCAGCTAACATGCTTTAAGCAAGACCTATTCACCGGAGCAAAGCAAGTTTGTCAGTGCTATGTGGATCAGTCCTTGTGTCTGTTTTATTTTGGTTGCATTTTAGGTGAGATTAAAAAAAGGACAGGCCCATTAACAAAGGTTGAAATATGGCCCCTCCATTTTTATCATTCTTTCCAGCCCAGAACATGAAGTATAGTGTTGCAGCTCACATTAGTCACTTTATCATGATGGAATAACGAAAGAAGAAGGGATTTAGTTTTAAGTACAGTTCAGAGGTGTAGTGTTGTCAGACTGATGGCAGAATACCACACTCTTAAAAACACTTAACCTTCATCTGTCAGACAGATAAATGCTAAAGACTCTTTCTCGTTCATTGAGGATGTTGTGTTTTTCTTATCTTTCTTCAGAGCAGATAATGGAGAACTTCAGCCTTGTTATGAAATCTGGGGATGCTATATCATAGAATTACGATTTTGCTAATTTTAATCCTGATTTTTCACAGATTGCTGAATTTTGTTTAATCCATTTACAAAGACAAAAAGCAAAATACTTTCATGTATTTTCTCAATATATATGCATGGTGACTGTTCATTTTCATGGGAAGAGTTCTAACAAGGACCTAAGAAACATCCATCACATAGTGGTATGCATGTATGCTCTCTGCCATTTTACTTGTGAGGACTGGGGAGAGGTAGTGGAGAGGCTGCTCTTGTGAGTGTGTGAGTTATAAGAACTGATAAGCAGAACACATTTTGAAGGTCTGATGCTGCTTTGTTTAATAGCTTCATGCAGGTAGTCTGTTCCTTTGGGACATACCAAGTACACAACAGTACCCAAGTATCAGCCACAACTAGCAAAGCACAGAAAGGTGTCCCCATAGAAAATCATTCCATTGTTGACTTTTCATTTCATTGCCAGTGTACAGAGGTCGAAACAGGATAGGCTCGGGGTTAAGGCACTGATGGGAAATGCTTAAGAATGGGCTCAGTTCCTGACTCTGCTACAACCATATTCCTGCCATGGTGCATGCTATTCGGGATACAAGTATCCCCTCTGGCAGATTTAGGTCTGAAGCTGATGTTACACGGATGCAATGCCATGCTCAGGTGCTTTAGTAAAACTGAGGAGAAAGTTTAGGCTCTTGCTCCTATGGACACTGATGCAAGCATACACTGACCCACTGTATAGGTGGGGAGGACATACCATGTTATCCTATCTGCCTTCACGGTGACAGCAGGTAACCAGCCTTGGGCAAGGGAATCAGCTGAGACACTTTTCCCAACCTGTCCTGGCTTTCCACAGAAGCAAACAGGATTCATAGGCAGTTGCTGCTCGAGCTGTCCCTGCATCTCTGAGTGTACACCCCAGTAAGGCATGGACACCCTGTGTGCCCAGGCTGAGCCAGCTGTGGTCCTGTTAAATGATGTTAAATTTGGTTGAAATTGTCCAAATTTGACAGGCAGATGGACCGTGTGGTTGCGTAACCCTGGTGTCCCAAGGAAACTGCGTTAAGAAAAGAGGAGGGCCACGAGGATGATCAGGGGACTGGAGCACCTCCCGTATGGAGATAGGATGAGAAAGTTGGGGCTGTTCAGCCTGGAGAAGAGAAGGCTGCGTGGAGACCTCATAGCAGCCTTCCAGTATCTGAAGGGGGCCTATAGGGATGCTGGGGAGGGACTCTTCATGAGGGACTGTGGTGAGAGGACAAGGGGTAATGGGTTCAAACTGAAACAGGGGAAGTTTAGATTGGATATAAGGAAGAAATTCTTTACTGTAAGGGTGGTGAGGCCCTGGAATGGGTTGCCCAGGGAAGTTGTGAATGCTCCATCGCTGGCAGTGTTCAAAGCCGGGTTGGACATAGCCTTGGATGGCATGGTTTAGTGTGAGGTGTCCCTGCCCATGGCAGGGGGATTGGAACTGGATGATCTTAAGGTTCTTTCCAACCCTAACTATTCTGTGATTCTGTGATTCTATGATAATACCACTTCCCTGCCACATGAGGATGGTGGGAGAACAAAACCTTTCTGGTGGTGAGGTGCTTGGGTGTTACAGAGACGGAGAAAATGCAGATTCCTTGACAACTAGATTAATTTTCACATCTTTCCTTCGTTTTTGAAGCTGTGTGCTACAAATGGTTACTTACGGACATATCTTTGCAGCTGGCGTCTCTGCTAATACAGAGTGTGTATGAAGTATCGGTAACAGCGGAGAGAGATTCAGATCCTGTCTGCTGAACCACTAAATGCGTGTGTGTGGCAAAACACAAGAATTCCTACTTATTTTTCCATGAGGAGAGTGTGTTTACAGAGCAGCACTAATCCTGTTCTCCAGAAAGTGCATCAACTCAAAGCAATCAAATAGAATTTTTGTATTTTTAACTGCAGTGTATTTCATAGAAGCATAGAATCATAGCATAGTCAGGGCTGGAAAGGACCTTAAGAACATCCAGTTCCAACTCCCATGCCATGGGCAGGGACACCTCACACTAAACCATGTCACCCAAGGCTCTGTCCAACCTGGCCTTGAACACCGCCAGGGATGGAGCATTCACCACTTCCCTGGGCAACCCATTCCAGGGCCTCACCACCCTTACAGTAAAGAATTTCTTCCTCATATCCAATCTGAACTTCCCCTGTTTCAGTTTGAACCCGTTACCCCTTCTCCCATCACATTTCCTTTCCTTGAATTAAAAAAACCAACCCCGTGCATGTGCAACAGTGGGAAAAGCATTGCAGCCCAAAACAGAAGCAGGTTTCAGCCTCAGCCGTACACAGCAGGTTGCTCTTTCTGAGCAGAATGGTGAGCAGCAGTAGATCATTGCAGCTCACATTCATGGCAAGCCCAAGCACTCCCAACAGGAATCAGACAGAATTTGGGAAGCTGCTTTAAGGCTGCGAGCCTCAGATCTGCTGCTCCTCCACTGCTTGGTGCCACAGGGCATGAAACTGGTCCATTTCCATACCCTGGGCAGGGGTAGCCCATCTCCCTCCATGGGGAAGGCGACCTCTGAGATGCCTGGGCACATGGGCATCTGCCTGGGACTGAAGGTCTCCTGGAGCCTGTGGATGAAGCATTTCTCCTTGTCATATCATGGCTGATCCAGGAGGTTGCTCACTAACTCAGCAACAGCTCTTTCAGTACCCAACAGAGGCAGGATAGGGAGCGCAATGTGCTGCCCGGTGCTGGCTGTCCTGTGGTTACCCCATGCGTGCAAGATGGGGCTAAACCCCTGCTCAGTTTGCCATGTGCTCTGCCCTTGATGGGGCAAATCCTGTTGCTTAACAAAAGTAGTAATTACTGTGCCAGGAAGAAGGAGCCGGTACATCTTTGTGCTCCTCAGGAGGAAGGAATCCAGGCATTTTCTCCAGCATCTTATACATCTCACCTAATGGCTCCTCCATCTACAGGGACGGAAGGAGCCTGGGCTGCTGCATGGAAATCGAGTTTGGCTGTTCCAGATGCTGAATGAGCACTTCTGCCCCTGCACTGCTGCGTGCAGAAGCATAGCTACTGCTGCCAGCTGGTTATTAAGGGCATAAAAAAGCAGTCTTGCTCTGCCTTTGAAGCAGGGAGGCTGTTCTCCAAGCTCAGAGGAGGGGGACCTCTGCCATGGGCCTCTTAAACCCTCTTTCTCCTCAGTGCAGGTTTTTATGGAGCATCTCCAAAGACCACTGACTGCCTCTGTGCTGGAGCACAGCACCCAGGGAGAAGGCCTGGACTCCCCTATCCGTAACAGGCAACTCAAATTGGGTGGTGCAAGCCCTGGCACACAGTGATTTGGCCCTGCAGAGTCTGTGTTTAAAGAGCTATGCGCTGAGCCAGGTCAGTGCCTATTGCATTAGTCATAACAAGCCTTCAAGATTATAAATGGGGAAAGTGCTGAGTAACTTGTGATTCAGCCTTACTATGACTTCTAAGTACATATTACTAATACGCTCCCGGCTATTACACTGCTTCCCCCCTGATTCTACACCTACACCCGTTCCTCTCGCAAAGCCAGGTCTGAGAAAGCTCCACTTATGTTCAGTGGCCGGTAGGAAATGTGGATTTGGCTCATCCTCCGCTTGGCGTTTCTATCACCCCCAAACCCCCCCTTGTTTTAAGCTGTTTGCTCTGTGCCTAGATGTTTTCTTTAGAAAACAGTGACAGAAACCAGCCAGTTTAAGGCAAAACTGCAGGTTCTGCATCTCCTGTATGGAGCAACCGATGTCTTTTCTTTTCCCTTCGTATTCAATATGAGTTATCCACAGGATTTTTAAGGAAGAGTGAAAATTGAGCCGTCAGGTGGTTTCTGTGGTCGAAGCTTGAATGTTTCATGTTAAAAGAAGGACAGCCTTGTTTCTTTTGGCATTGTCTCAGACGAAGTCAATGGTGGGTGGAGGCTTCCCGGGAAGGAAATGTGTAGGGGTGAAAAATGGGATCGTGGTGGGCCGCCACCCTGTAGGGCCTTGGTGGAAACCCCGAATGATCACCTGAATGCTTTGGTGATGGTCCAAGTGAAGGGTCCCCTTGAGCCCAGGGCTTGCAGGGAAGCAGTGCTGCAGCAAAGCCTGTTTGTGCCCCTTCCGGCGGGCGGGAAGAACACTGACCCGTTTTCCCCCAACAAGGGCAGACTCTCATTAGCTGGAATGGGATTCTATCAACTTTGCTTGCATTGAGACATCTGCTATGCAAAGAAAGGTCTCTTTTGAAGAAGGAAGTTATTTGTATGATGAGGGCCTGAAATGCAGGGGGAGGCTGGGAACAGCAATTCCAGGCTCAGGGGGGTTCCCAGCACCAGTCATGCTCCTTCTCTCCAAATGGGGCTGTGGTGACTCCCAGAATGGGAGGCAGAGCCCTGTGCCTCCCTTAGCAGTAGGCAGGAGAGCAGCAACCTCAACCCCCTGCTTGCCCTCTCCTGCTTTGTCTCCGGGGGCTGTCAAGGGAACCTAGGGTGACCAGGCTCCAAATTCAGGCACCTGGGTTATGTTAGAAGGGATGAGCCTGGGACCTGATGTGCAGGTTACCTCTGTGACAGCAGCCTAAGAAGTTCCTCTCCCTTCTTCCCGGCTCTACTTGAACACTGAAGATCCCAAATCCTTCTGGTCCCAGTTTGGGAGCCCTGGCGCATGGCCAGAGACACTGCCAGTTTAACATCATGATGAACAGTGCAGTGGTGTAGGTGAAGCCCTGGGGATGCTGAGATAGACACTGCAGGCAGGGGACAGAGGGAGGTTGTGGGTGCTCAGCCCAGAGCTGCAGTGAAGAACCTGCTGACCGTGGATGTGGGAAATGCCACATCTGCAAAAGTGAGATTCGGCAAATGAAAGCAAGTTTTTAGGCATAAGCATCATAATAATCATTGGTTTCTCTGGAAACACTAGTGCTGTTTGTCCCCTTTGACAGAGTGGCTTGGTGGGCTGCCCAGGAAGGAGATGTTTGCTCCAGGTGCTCCTAGGGTCACGGGACCTGAAACTTCAGCTTCAGTACTCACCTGAATGCTTTGGCCACCAGGTTTAGGCTATTCTAGAGCAAAGCGTCCCACTGAAGCTGCAGAGAGGTATTAAAACCTTGTGGATCTGGAAGATCCTGCTAAAGAGAAGCTATTTCTCTAATCATAGTATCATAGAATCATAGAATAGTTTGGGTTGGAAAGGACCTTCAGATCATCCAGTTCCAATCCCCCTGCCATGGGCAGGGACACCTCACACTAAACCATGCCATCCAAGGCTCTGTCCAACCTGGCCTTGAACACCACCAGGAATGGAGCATTCACAACTTCCCTGGGCAACCCATTCCAGTGCCTCACCACCTTCACTGTAAAGTACTTCTTCCTTATATCCAATCTGCACTTCCCCTGTTTAAGTTCGAACCCATCACCCCTTGTCCTATCACTGCAGTCCCTCATGAAGAGTCCCTCCCAGACATCCCTATAGGCCCCCTTCAGATACTGGAAGGCTGCTATGAGGTCTCCACGCAGCCTTCTCTTCTCCAGGCTGAACAGCCCCAACTTTCTCATCCTGTCTCCATATGGGAGGTGCTCCAGTCCCCTGATCATCCTCGTGGCCTCCTCTGCACTTGTTCTAACAGTTCCATGTCCTTTTGATGTTGAGGACACCAGAACTGCACACAATACTCCAAGTGAGGTTGCACAAGAGCAGAGTAGAGGGGCAGGATCACCTCCCTCGACCTGCTGGTCACGCTCCTTTTGATACAGCCCAGGACAGGGTTGCGAGCGCACACTGCAGCCAGCTCATGTTGAGCTTCTCATCAACCAGAAAGGCAAGAAATTCACATTTAGGAGAGGAAGGTTCAGAATTAGGTTAAGGATATGGAAGGGAAAATAATGGTAATGGTCTTAAGTATTTTTGTCTAACGAATGTTCTCTCCCATAATTAGCTAGTTGTGTGCCTACATGGCACAATCAGACCATTTAAAATTTGTGTCTATAATCCTGGAGAAGATTATTTTCTGCATTACTGGAGTGATCAGAGAGCATCTTTGGAACTATCTGTGATAATAAGGTGAGACTTTGTGCATGTACTCTTCCAGAACAGTTGGAAGGACAGAGTACTGCAGGTCTCCAGAACTGTCTCTGTAACCTGCTTCCTTCTCTCTTTGCTTTTTTGGAGGACATATCCCAATGCTCAATATATGTCTTATCTATTCATATCTCTATTTATCCTTTCTGTAGATGCAATTTGTACAAAGTTTTGTCACACTTGCCATAAAATGATCAAAGTTACAGACAACTTACAGACTGTGTGCTCAGCTGGGCATCCAGAGCTCGCTCTGAAGATAAGCAATATCCATCAAAGGGATTTGAGGCTCAGCCCTGCTAATTGTGTTTATCTTAACACTTTACTTCCTCTAGCTTTTCTTCTGTACGGTAGAAATCATTATGGCATTCTTTGGACTTGTGCAGGAGTCACAGATCTATTTTTTCCCATTCCAGTGTTACACCTATGATGTGATAGGAACTGCAGTCTTGTTTGAATTACCATTGCGTTGCACTTGGATGCTGTTGTTTCTGGTGGTCAAAACACTGGGAAAAGTAGCTCATAATCTGTGAAACACATGAGCTGCATTCCTGTGACATTTAGAAATACTTGGCAGAGCGAAGAGCGTTGACTGAAAGGGAGCAATGCGCCGTTACGTTCCCTTGTAGTTTGCTTTGTATGACGGTGGCTCAGGGCTGTTGCATAACCATTTTAAATGGTATTTCTTTTAGTTTGAGGCTAGTTGCTTTAGCATAATATTCATTTTTGTGCAGAAAGAACGCATTCGTCACCATGCATCAGTGCTCATTTCCCAGTACGTAACTCTCAAATGGAGAGAACCTTTCGAAGCTCACTGCAGGTGAGCTTTTAGGTTTTTACCTATTACAGTGTTTAGCCTCTGAGCGATCAATTTCTTGAACTGAAAAATGCGGCAATACAATAGCCAATACATCAGCTATAAACATCTCTTTTTCTTGCTGAGGACAGAAGAGAAAACAAACCTGTCTTTCTATACTAAGCCCCTCTAAGACAGTTTTAAATACGAAAAGGAATAACAAATCGTAAATGGGAAAGTGGCAGAACTTGATACAGAGCTGAATACTACTGCATGCTTTGTCACCCTGTCAGACTCTGAACTATCCAAGCCTTCGTGAGTTTATTTAACCATAAAAGCTTCCCCTACGTGGAGGGTATCAAATGAAACTTTGAACCCTCAAGCATCTCCATGCACGCTCCTACCAAACCAATAGGATGTGATGGGATACATCCTTACGTCATGCTATAAAACCAAGACTGACAGCCTGCAAAACAGCATTCTTGTTATTGTTCTTGTTATTATTCACTTTGATCAAAAAAGCTACCAAAAGCTACCATTATGACATGGTCCCCAGGGAAGCACCATGCTAAATACTTTGTGATAGGGCTGGAACACGCCATATGTGAGCACTCAGCAGCAGCTCACCCAGGCTTTCCTCACTGTGGCACCCAAGGCTGCGGTAGCTGTGGGTAGCTCCTGATAATCATAGAATCATAGAATCATAGAATAGTAAGGGTTGGAAAGGACCTCAAGATCACTAAAGCAGTGTGTGTTTTCTGGTTGAAGAAGTCCTGGATCTCAGAGGTGGGATGCACTCAGGAAGCTGAATGCTCATTCTTCCATCAAAGCTCCAAGCTCATTTCCAGCCCACTACGTATGGATGATATTAATGTGTGATAGGTAGTAGCTAAAATGGTGTATAGATGTTAATTTATGGGAGGCATATGATATGTATACTGTGCTCTTGCGAAAACCAGGAGCAGAAAGCCTCAGCACCTGCTCATTCCTAAAGGATGCACTATTTGAAATGGCTTTTTATGTTACCACTTCCTTTTAAATGGTTAAACTTGCTCTTCAATCCCACAACTTGCCTGTGGTCCAGCTAGCAGGTACCTATCAGCAGTCCTCAGGGAATCAGCTGGCAACACAGGTCCTGTTTCCCTCTGGACAATGGCCTTCATGACCATGGACATACCATTATCTAACAGATTTTACTACCCAGGCTGAAACAGGGGCTTGATCTGAAGGATGTGATGATGCCAGTTCAGGTGATGAGGTTTCTCCATGCCGAACTGGCGGTGGGAAGGAGAGAGGAAGGAGAGGAAGGACAGAGTTATGGAACTCTCACCTTTCCTCTCCTACTGATACACAACAATTATTCACGTTGGGTTTGTTTTCAAAAACTTTAAACCACTCCACCTGTTCTTAAGGAGAATAACTAGGATAACTACTGTTAGGTAAAACACAGACTAGTGCTGTCAGAGCCTACATCATTGTACGTATTCAATACCACCTAAATTGTACCAAATTGCTAGAAGAAAGCTCTGTTTAACCTCATGCAGTGCTTAAGATCTCCCTGTCTTAGCTATGGCCTTTGGGGTCCATCTCTGGTAAGAGAGGTGTAATGCTGCTATGTTTAAGAGCATTTGTTACTAGGGACTAGTAGTGGAGCCCCAGCCCCGGTGCAGAGCCCTGTTGTGCTCGGAGCTGCATGAATGTGCGGTGGTGTTGATTTTGTAATGTTTCAGCTTGATCCAAAGTAAAAAAGGAGCCTGTGGGAGGAAGGTTTGTGTTGGCTGCAAACCAACACGTGCACAGTTTAATAACATACATCTATGTCAGTGATTTCAGCTCTTATCTTTTAATTAGAAGCTATAGGACCCTAACCCAATTTTGAACAGCTTACAAGTGCAGATTTTGTAGTCTTACCTTTTATTTTCTTTCTACTGAGGTGAAGTAGTGAGAAAAATCACTGTTAAGGAAAGATCCCTTACAGTGACTATTATTCCTCAACAGATTTGAAGTTTTCCTACCAGCTTGGAAGCTGCCATTTCCAGGTCTCCCTTAATTAATCTTGGGAACAGAAGGATTTGACTAAAGTGTGTTTTGCCAAGTTTGAGAAGCCCTATCCTTATGAGGTCTTCAATTACGTTAATTAATTAGTCTTATACAATTCAATTCGCACGGCTAAATAGACCTAATTAAAAATAAGTACATTTACAAGCTATCTTGCCACAATAGCACTAAGAGTAATGAGTTCGTTAAGCTCCACGTGAAGACATTATCAGGCTGAGGGTACAGGCTGCAACATGTTGAAGACACTCTCTGCGGAGGAAAGGAGGCTCTGCCAACAGAGATAGCCTATCTGCACCAAAAGCATTTACTTCAAAGATCATAGATAACGCTGGAGGGCTTAATGAGGGTGTATTTTTAAAATGTAAATAGGAGGATCTAGTGGGCACATAAATTGCATGACTCATAGCACACCTTCGGCTCCGGCTTACGGAAGCGAAGAGCGCAAAAGCAGGCTACCATCTATTGTAGGTTGCTCCCCCTGTTTCAAAGGGGTTTCTGCTTCTTGATGAAGTCTTATTTGTACAGGAGTGCCTGGTTGTTCTTATTCATTGAAACTGTATTATAAACTTGAAATAGCTGCTACACGCCCCCGTTGTCTGAGTACCCCTTTTTGTGAGGTTAGAACCCAAAATGCTTGGCTGGTAACTGAAATAAATAAAAGGCGGCTCTCAACGCTGCTGGGCTGCTCTGCTTTTTTGCATCGTGAACTTTCAAACGAAAATCTTCCAGATCACAATAACATAAAAAGCTGAAAACGGGATTTATTTTATGGTATGCAGGGCCGACAATTGATTCTTTGAAAGTTTGCTGTGTTCTCACATGAAACATTAAAATGCTTGGTGCTGAACTGGTAGACACAGGAAATTTTTAATATGGTGAACTAAAATGTGCTTAAATAACCCTCCACTATACTGCATTCTTCGCTTTGCTTATATTGAGAACCAGCTGTCACTTTTAAGTTTTAATAAGTTTCATATGTTCTGTAAAGGAACTGTGTTTGGTTAATTCTAACCTTTAATTAGTAGCCTCTGGATTGGAGTATACCCCAGGCACGGGGATGTTATTAGTGTGAACTGAAAGCTATGTGTGTTACTCCATAACAGATCAAAACAAACCTTGTATGCTCTGACAGCATTAAACCCCCCTGAGACCTGGTGCAGGACATGGTTTTCCACTTGCAAAAGAAAATTGTAATTCACAAGCCTTTGCCAGATGTTGTGCCTCAGATACTTCGGCCTCATTACATACCTACAGAGTAGGTGGTCACCTAAGGTAAAGCAAAGCATGCCCCGTTAGAGCATTTGTCAGACTAAATAATTTCTCCTTTTTTCCTTTTTCTTATTTCTTTTTTTAATAATTTTTTTATTTTTTGAAGAACAACAAAAAATATTCAGAGGACATTCTGGAAAATGACTGTATAGTATAAATAGAATCCTGTTGTTTTCTGTGAGGAATACAAATCCCTGCTATTGATCTCTTCAAGAGGGAAGACTTAGAGGCTTGAAGGAATCTGCTGAGGACTTCTGCTGAACGATGCCAATACTGAGCATGCTTCACACTGAGTGCTACAGCAGCATGGAAGCATGAGACAAACAGAACAAATCGTGCAGATGACAACAGAATGCTTTGAAAGTGTATTTAAGAAGACTTTTTTTGTTAAAATTGGAGATGAGCATGACCAGCAGATCGAGGGAGGTGATCCTGCCCCTGTACTCTGCTCTCCTGAGACTTCACCTGGAGTATTATGTACAGTTCTGGTGTCCTTAGCATAAGAAAGACATGCAACTGTTGAAACAAGTCCAGAGGAGGCCACGAGGATGATCAGGGGACTGGAGCACCTCCCATATGGAGGTAGGATGAGAAAGTTGGGGCTGTTCAGCCTGGAGAAGAGAAGGCTGCGTGGAGACCTCAGAGCAGCCTTCCAGTATCTGAAGGGAGCCTATAGGAATGCTGGGGAGGGACTGTTCATTAGGCACTGTAGTGATAGGAAAAGGGGTAACGGGTTCAAACTTAAAGAGGGGAAGTTTAGATTGGATATAAGGAAGAAATTCTTTACTGTGAGGGTGGTGAGGCACTGGAATGGGTTGCCCAGGGAAGTTGTGAATGCTCCATCCCTGGTGGCTTTCAAGGTGGGGTTGGACATAGCTTTGGATGGCATGGTTTAGTGGAAGGTGTCCCTCCCCATGGCAGGGGGTTGGAACTGGATGATCTTAAGGTCCTTTCCAACCCTGACTATTCTATGATTCTATGATTCTATGCTCCTGGAGTGTCCCCTAAATGAGAGAATAGAGTGTATCAATGGCTGCTCATCCCTGCCATGTAGATAGAGGGCACAAACTATCAGACTTATCAGATTTTATCAGACTTATCTGCAAAAGTCATCTTTGTTATGGGCACAAAATAAATTATTTTTTTTTTTCTACCAGAAAAAAAATTGAATCTTTGCATGATAAAGAGAATCTTGAATAAAAAAAACTGTGTTCAGACTGGACCCAAAGTTACCCTGGATGCAGCTTTGGTGACCCTCCCTTTACATACTCAGACATAAGCACAAAAGCATCACTTGCGTGTTGTCAATGTTATTGTAACTCTCATGGTCTAAGAATATAAGTGAGGTGGGCTTATGGACAGAAATTATAATTAAAACAGTGCTTCATAATTGGAAAACATGGAATAATTTTTAGACTTCACCCTTTTCAGTAATTTTATGTAGATTTCTGTAAGTAAAAGGAGAGGTTTCTGGTTTAGGCAGTGCAGAGAGCTTTTATTTGTTCCAGGAGCTTTTATAAGCATGGCAAGTAAAGACTGCAAGGTGACTTTTAAAAAGAAATGAGATTCTCCCTGGCTTCTGGACTTTTTGAGAAGAATGAGATAAACTTTTGACTCTGAATGCAGTAAGGTGCTTAGGGTATGACTGCTTGAAGCCACAGAAATCTAATCTGCTACCATGGTGGAAACGAGCCTGTGAACATCAGACATTCAGTGACATACTTACATGATCTATTTTTGACCAGGCCTAATGTAAGCATCGTGATAAAAGGGCAGGTCCTGCCAACAAGTCGGCGCATAAAGGCAAATGCCGGTGGTGCCATACAGTGCTCCTGCACAGAGTTTTCCTTCCAGGAGCAGCTCAGTGGAGCTGTGCCTGTACGTTCAGGTGCTCTCCTGCAGGATCAGTCTTGCCTGCATGCAAATGGATTGCTTTATTGATTGATACTTGCCTGAGGAATTTCTCAAGAAATACATTGCATCGAGTACATTTCTTCTGTAAAAAGTCCATGCAGCTTTAGTTCTATTGACGGCCTTCTCCATCCGGAAAGTCAATAGATGTCATGAAAGTGATTTAAAACCAACCACCGAGCAAGCCCCAGCTATTTGTATTTATAGTACAGAGAGTGCAATGTCATTTCTTTGTCTTGGAACACCCCGTTGGTGACCCGTTTTGAACAACAGCCCAGTATCGGTCTTCTCACGAATCACGGATTTAGTGTTACCGCGTTCTATGTCCATGGAATTGAGGAAAAAATTCCCCTCTCTCATTGGCACCAAGAGAAAATCATTTTTCTGAACCTGCCTCCAGGGCTTCCAGCACTAAATTTTGTGTGTGAACAAAGCAATGAAATTTGCAGGTTGGCCTAAGTTAAGCTTTGAACTTTGAGAGGAAGTCTGAAAAGCCAAAGTAGCTTTTTCCCCTTCTTTCCCTTCTTGTCCCTTCCTCTTCCTTTTGAATGAACAGGCGGAGGCACATCTTCCAGCAGCCTTTGCAACACACATCTTTCTCTACAGGTGAACATCAGAGGTCATTTCTTTCAAGCACGTTATCTTCCTGAGGTTAGGCCTGGGTTGATCTGTTCTTTAAGCGGGTGACTTTCACCTCCTTGGCAGAAATCTGAACAGCACAACAAGATTATTCTGGTCAGAATTACGGATCAGCTGGAAGTTCACTTCCAGGCACACAGGACTTCCTCTGGAGGACAGGCTGGCTGACTGACTGAGAGCCATTTTATTTGTCAATTATGTTGTTTGCCTCCAGAGGATAATAGCCGAGCAAATTAATTAGTGAAAATAAGCCACAAAACCATCAAAACATTCAGGCAAGGCTTCACTCAAACTAACGTGTTCAACGAAACAGAAACTTGGACTGGCAGCTCGGTGTTTTTACACTATTTGTTGATCCTACTGACAGCTTTAATCATTGCTGAGCTGACACTCCGGTGGTACAAATGAGTAAATAAAGTGTCAGTTTTGCTTACGATGACGTTGAACATAACTGTTCAACCTTGACAGGTCTATACTTGTAGGCAAGAGAATCACTTCTTTAGACTTCCCTGCAAGAATAACATGGCTAAAATCTGTGCGGCTACCACATACGTGGCCTGTAACCAATGAAAGTCAGTTATTTTTATTTGTGATGCGTTGACAAAAACTAATGGTGTAATTGTTTTTCCCTAGTCAGAAGGACAGAGCAGAATCAATGTGCCCCAGCTCTACATCTCGAGCAGAAGCCCCCCCTCACCAAAACCAATGGGAGTCCCGTTATCAGCTCCTGTGGGCTCAGCACTGGCTCTACGCTCGGTTCTAAGGATTACATGAAACTTTGGGTTTTCCTGCAAAAAATCCTGTGTCAAAGAGGTTCTTTGTTTGAGGCAGAACCTGAGTTGTCTGTCAAATGTGGGCCCCAATCCAGCAAAGCACTTAAGCACATGTGTAGCGTTGTTGAAACCAACGGGACTACCGCTCGCATGCTGAAAGTCACGCGTGTGTATAAGTGCTTTGCCGGCCTGAAGCCTTGCAGAAGTCCTTTATATCATGTTGATTTCAAAGCACATTTTGTTATTACATCACTGTGCTGTTCTTGGCAGGGAATGAATTAATAAATGAGACAAGAAGAGGTCCGGCAGGAGCTGCTGGGGGAGTGGGACACTGCATTCCTTTCAAAAGAAGGCCATGGCAATAAGCTTTCAGGAGACATGAATCAGCCACGTAGCCAGCTATAAATAACATGGGGCAGCCGGGACGGGTGACATGTCACAGCGCTGTGTATACTGCAAGAGCATATCAATACTGGGTACTTTGTGTTTTAAATCTTCCCGCAGACTTGGCACCCACCCACCCTCCAAGGCCAACCGAAGTCTGGTTGGTGGGAGAATGCACTCGCTCCTTCTCTCCGCATGGGATCTTAATCATAGCATCGTAGAATGGTTAAGGTTGGAAAGGATCTTATGAGTGTCTGGTTCCAACCCTCCCCTTGCCATGGCCAGGGACACATCACGCTAAGTATTTTAATGCTATTTTGTGAGCTAGGATTGTACAGCTGAAAAACACCACTGCTGTTTATGCCATGCTATTGGCATGCAAGTGCTGTACAGATGATACATTAAAGCCAAACTGTCTTCCCAAGGACACAGTACTAAGCACAGGGTTGCGTGGTCTCAAAGGTCACATGCTGAGCTCTCCCAGAGAGATGTTCTGTTGCATCCTGGACCCTGCGGTCATGCCTGTGTTGCCATTCGAACTTCTTTCACATGTGCACTCTCATTCAGATCATGTATTTTGGGAAACCCAGGAACCCACCACCATGGCACGACCATGCTACTTGTTGCCAGCAACCAACCTCGCACCCTGTCGCTGGTGGGTTGGCTTGGCAGCGCCTATTGTTGAGATCTCAAAGCCCATATTGCAGATAGCCCTTTGCCACCACACTCACACTGACACCTCATCCAGGCTCGCAAGGTGCAATGGGGTCTGCAGGCAGCATCTGCACAGGTAGGGATGGTGGCAAAAGCCATATTGTATCTCCCCTTTTCATGGTCATGGGAAGCCTATTCAGGAAGGGAATAGCTAAATGGAAAACAAAGAAATGGGAATAAGGCAGGAAAAATAAGGCAGGTGGGGAGGGGATGAGGGCAGAAGAAGAGGAGGAAGAAGGTAGCAAACAATTGCATGAAGGCAATGTTCTGGGAATAGCTGAAGGTCCCTTTTGGGACCTCTCACCAAGGGACTGCCGAAGTGAGGGTGGGGAAGGGCTGCAGCCGCATTCAGCCATGACAGTGAAAGCATGCTCTCCATGCTGCTGGAAGAGCGTGACAAGGGGGGAAAACTGGTACCGCAAAGCATCTGGCCTGTTGTTATCTAGGAAAAGCATCAATGTCCCTTTTGCTTTGCTGGGATTGAATGAGATGCAATTTGTATTGATCACACGAATTGGAGGGAGCAACAGAAGCAATGGAGCTTTCAAAGATATCTTCACACGCAATAAAATGTAGATAAATAGCACAAGTGTAGTACTTCCCTTGGAAAGTTTATTTTAAGGAAGCCACTGTGCTACAGACACTGACAAGCAGCTGGAATCAAAACCTTCCAGTACCGTGGAGGCCAGCGGGAAGAGGGGCCAAGCTCCCTGTCAGAGCCTCAGCTCCATATGCTTTTTCTGTTGAAATCTGTGAAAACTCGATAGGGAGGACAGGGGATTTATTTATCATTTCATCTTGGAATTCTAGTAGCTTGGGCCCGTTTTTCATTTTCTCTCGCTCTTGATTTGTTTGCTTATTACTGATAGATTATTTTAATGCCATTCACGACCAGAATACAACAGATCGTGTAATTAAATGCAAACGAAGTAAAACCAACTGCAGTTTCCTAGCCTGCAAAGGGGCATGATTTAGATTATTTCCTTGAACTGGGACCTGGTGTCCCCTTTGATGAAATCTACAGGAAAGCTCTCAGCGGTAGCTTAAACACACGCTGCCAAGCTCACAAGAGAGAAGGAGCACTTGCACACTTTCCAGAGGATGTTTTGCATCCTGTTATTCCAGCAGCATTGCTGTTATCATGGAGGCTGAGCTGCTGCTTTTCATGGGAAACCTCATCTGGAGATGGGCTACAATCATCCTTGCTGATGCATACACTGCTGAGGGCTGGGAATTAAAACAAAATGAGGACTTAATCCAACCCCCCCTGAAAGCAATAATAAAGTTTCTGTGATTCCTCTGGGATCTGGCTAAATTTCTCTGACTGTAATTGCTGATGTATGAGGAATGCTACTTTTGCTGTGGTACTTGCATTAAGAATCAGAGCTATCATTTGATCAAGCTTGTTGCAATATGCTTGCTAGCAAGAGACTTAACTTCTTTGAAGGACTTAAATCTGCTAAACCATCTGGGAAAGCAAAGATAATGCAGAATGTAATTCTAATGTATGTAAATGTAATGCAAAATGTAATTTTAATCAATGTCAGAAGTGAACCACTTTCTACAATGTGATTCCTATCTGCAGTTCTTACCCACAATGTACTACAGGTTTTACATTTCTTGGTTTAGGACAGATACTTCCCAGTGAGTCTCCTTTCAAGAAACTTCAGGGGGGAGGCAGGAGGAAGAAGAGCTTGTGATAATACACAACAGCATATACATGATGTTCCCTATGCCTGCCACATCCCATTCAGCTTATCACTCTGTGTGCCATACTGGTGCAGCTGTGATGGTGCTAGATAAGGAGTCATCCCTCCGGCTTGGCCCCTGTGCTCCTTGCTGCCCTCCTGCAGAGGCCATCTCCAGCAGACGGATGTACCTAGCTTTTCCTTAACTTGGTGGATCCCAATTTGAGCATCCTGTCTAGTGCGGTCTTTTGTTTGGAAAAGCATTGGGAGCACTCCCCAAGCAGGAGATGTCTCCACCAAGTAATGAGGGCCTTGGTCACATATCATCATGCATTGCCACCCCTTATGAGCTCCTTGGCCGTGGCTTGCGTACGTGGGGCATTATCCATCCTAGTGCTTGCTGGCAAGATCAGCTCCAGCCACTACAGCTGCAGGCAGGGCTATGGTGGTGACCACTGATCAAGCTGAGCCTGTGGTGGTCTCACCACATAGGATTCAAAGATGCTGGCAAACTGCAGCTTTTAAAAATCACTGAGATATCAGACCTCTGCCACCAGAGGAGAGTTTGATATCATGAAGTCTCTTGGGATCCTAACAGGGGTTTTAACCCTCTGCATGCGTTGAGCCAAATGACTCTATTGAAGAAGGGTGCCTGGAAACTCAAATTAGAGGAAGGAAGCGTCAATTTGGGTAGGGGACGTCAGTGCATGGACAGGCTGTGAGTAAAATTGACAGCACCTCCCAGAAAGAATCGAGTGCTATATAGCAGGAGAAGCTGGGGAGGGCAGAGGTCTCCTGGGGGGGCAGGGAAGGAAACTCCTGCAGCCTGCAAAGTGTACTGGGGCAGGGAGCAGGGGAGCACCTGGTCACTATTTACTGCTTTCCTGTGCTCTTCTGCCCTCTGCTCCGTTTGGTGACGGTGTTTATTGCTTTTTGGAGATGGCATTTCTTCTGCATGACACTATTTACTCCGGGTGTAGAAGGAGGTGACCCACTGATTATCCTAAAAGACCAAAGAAGCAAAAAGTCAAGTTTCAAGCTGTTGCTGTGACTTAAGAAACATGCAAGGCTTTTGCCTCTGGACATAATCAAGTCAACGTGTTCAGTATTGGTTTCTGCTTAAAAAGCAAAGTAAAAGCAGATGAAGTGTATTTATAGGCTCATCAGCCAATGAATGGATGAAAGGGAAAAAGAAATTAATGGGAAAATGTCAGCCAGGATAGAGGAGGAACTCACTGTGAAGTTCACGTCCAGACCAACAATTTGGAGTGAATTCCAAAGGCCAGGCTATCTTGATTTACAGTAGAAGAAGAATTGACACTATCAACTCTGAATTTAGAAATGAACCAGTAAAAATGACCTAGCGTGAAGTAGATCCTTTTGCCAGACTACCTCTGGCTAGGAAAGGCTTAGGGGCACGTAGGTCTGGCCACTTGCAAATGCGTGGCTTTGATTTTAAGCTCAAAATCTTTAAATGAAAAAGGGAACATAGAAAGCAATGTTACAGCAAGGCTCCTTTACACTCCCCAGCTTCGGATAAAGCTGAGTATAACTGAGAGTGATGAGGAGGAAAAGAAAGCGGAGGAGTAAAACACCGCTTCTCTGTGTCTTTGTGCTTTTCTGCTCTGCTGAAATTTCTGCTTTTTGTGTGGGCAAAAATCTCATCTTTAAAAGCTATTTTCGGCAACATGAGATGCGGGGAGAAGCAGAAAGAAACATCAGCCTTGTTATCTGAAATATGAGGGCAGGCTGGTAATGCGAGATACAATCACTGAACCATCCCTCCTTTAGAAGTGATTTAGGGAGTTGAGAAGAAGACTTTCCATTTCGTAAAAATCTCATTGTCTGATCTAGTCCAGTATTTAAGAGAAAGGGATATGAGAAAAGCAGTGTAATGAAACCCAGCCCAAGGAGTCCAGACTAGAACAAAGGAGTTGCTGTTGATTTCGTGTCAAGCTTTGCCACAGTCTGACTGTGTGATCTGGACCAAGTCTCAACATCCATGCTGCCATCAAAGGTGTGATTGCAGCTCATATAATTGTGCCCTCAAGCTCTCTTTGCATCAGTTTAGCCATCTGTACCAGAGCCATCATACACTTCTACCTCTTTTAAGGGCTGTAGCAAGGACTGACGTAATCCAAGTTTGCAAAAGCTTTTGTGGTCTTCAGATGAGAAGCATAGAAAAGCAAGACACTGTAATATTTCTGCTATTGGGCTTACTGATAGAGGCATGTGTCTTGCCACTGGAGGAATCCTTTAATAAAACAAAATCCACTGCTCATCCACTTACTTCTGGCTGTGAAATTGTTGCTGTGAATTGACGCAGGCTTAAAAATGTAAGCCAGAGCACAGAGCTAAGCAATAATGCACATATATATGATCTTGGCAGTGCCTCGATGCAGATCATGACCATGATCTGTTTAACGAATGTATATTATTTAATGGCCTCATCCGGTGTTGATTTAAAGAAGAACAAATTGGAATATTTGTGCCTGAATGGCAGCAAAGGGAAGATGACTCAAAACCAACCCATTCCCTTAATCCTGGTAGATCTCAGGGCTAGCAACAGCCCTTTAAAATGGCTTTAAATGAGCCTGAGTGGAGTTTACACACTGGTGTCCATAATACAACTCATGTTCCAGAAACGCAATAACGGAGAACACACGCACAATGGAGGCTCAGTGCACAAAGCTTGCAATGTATGATTTGTGATGAATATTTCTTTAAAAATGTAGAGCAGGAGTATCACTTATTGTTCCCACATGGAACAAGTGGTGAAAAGGTTGTGGAAATAATTTTTATTGTTATCATATGTTTTCCCTAAATGTTGCTATAGGAGTAAACGTTTTTTGGTATCACTTACAATATGCTATTGTTTGACATCCAACATTACACTTACGTTTGAATAGCTTACATTTGTAGCATCTTTCTTTCCCTTTGTTGATTACGTCTGAGATAAATATACCATTGTTTTCATGAAGACTTAAAAACTGTTCAGTCTCCTGCTGGGTGACTGAATATTACAAGAACGGCAGGAGCAACCTTAGTGGAAGAGCCCACTCAGACAGTTCCTCTTCAGACTGAGGGATCCAGATTCAAAGCTCTGCTCTCATTTCCTTCCATTCCGGTGCCTTAGGATGGTGCACCCAGTTCCTGGAGACACTGGATGACTGCACAATTGCTACCCACCTCCATCAGTAAGAGGGAATTTGCAGTCTGAAGCAGTTCTATGGGATTTGGGGATGAGCAAAACTCCCTACAGTTGGTTTCATTTGACTTGTGTGATCACTGAATCATTGCGGGTCTTCTGTGAGAGCTGATCAAGGAGTTTCTGCTCAAAAATGTGTAAGTCTTTTGTAGAATGTATTTCAGTTTTAGGAAAATGCAACTTAGAGATGTAGGGGAGGGAGCAGACTTCGGTCTTCCGTTTTTGTGGTTTTCAGAGGCACATAGAATCATAGAATAGTCAGGGTTGGAAAGGACCTTGCGATCATCCAGTTCCAACCCCCTGCCATGGGCAGGGACACCTCCCACTAGAACATGTCACCCAAGGCTCTGTCCAACCTGGCCCTGAACAGAGCATTTACCACTCCTTTGGAACATCTGAATTTACAGAAGGATCATTTTATTTAACTTATTTTTCCTCAGAAGATCCCATTTTCTGACCATCTATTGCCACTTGCGTGTGAAAGACATAGCAGGTCACAGTCTCATTCCCTGCGAAACAGCTGCAGTAAGCCTGGCAGGCACCGTTGCTATGTCCCAGGAGCCAAGAAAGAGTTGAGCTCTACTGATGTCAATGGATATATGATACATAACCATACTTCTAAATGTCCTCATTCTATCAAAAGCTGCGAGGTTCTGGGACCACCTGACACAGCTCCTCTTCACGCTTCTCAACGTGGGAACCAGAAGTGCTTTTCTTATGCTCAAAGAGATGTGATGAACAAATACAGACATTAGGATACGTAGTTATGTAGAGGATTCAGTGTTTTAAAAGTTCAGTGAGTCTCCAAGGGCTTTAAAAGGGGCTGGGGCTCTGAAGATGGTGATGGAACAACCAGGTGAGGTACAGTCAGGGTTGTCACAGAATTACAGAGTGATTGAGGTTGGAAGGGACCTCTGGAGGTCGTCTTGTCCAGCCCCCCACTGCCCAAGCAGGGCCACCTACAGCAGGTTGCCCAGGACTGTGTCCAGGTGGCTTTTGAATATGTCCATGGGTGGAGATTCCACAAACTCTCTGGACAACTTACTCCAGTGCTGGGTTGTCCTCACAGTGAAAAAGTGCTTCTTGGTGCTCATGAAGAACCTCCTGAGCTGCATTTCGTACCCATGGCCTCTCATCCTGTCACTGAAAAGAGCCTGTCTCTGTCTTCCTTGCACCTTTCCTTCAGCTATTTATATGCACTGATAAGACTGCCCCTGAGCCTTCTCTTCTCCAGGCTGAACAGTCCCAGCTCTCTCACCATTTCCCCATAGGAAAGATGTTCCTGTCCCTTCGTCTTTGCAGCACTGGTTGAACTCTCTCCAGTATGTCCATGTCTCTCTTTTAATGGGGCCCTAGATCTCAACGCAGCGCTCCAGATGTGGCCCCAACAGTGCTGAGGGAAAGGATCGCCTCCGTTGACCTGCTGGCAACAGGAGACATTTATTACCATCAATGTTCCTTTGGACGTAATTCAGCTTCCAGAGGGCCTGCAGTGTTTCAGTGTTCACCCCTGATCGTGCCTAGAAAAGGAGCATATCCTGAATTCACTGATGCTTGGACAAACAAGTCCAACAGTGGCAAAAGAAATATATAAATTGATCTATGAAACTTTATCCAGGAGGGGAAAAGGAAGCAGAATTCCTGAGAATTTTCTAGGGGAAGCTGAGCCTGTGCAAGAGAGATGCATCCGTCATCCACAAAAAACCAAGAGCCTTTGATGGCTAAGTCAGGAAAACCATTGGTGAGGCACGGTCAGGACTGCTCTAGCCTGGACACTACGGATTGGTGCAAGGCCCCAAAAGCGCAATGAAGGAGCCCTGCTGGAAAGAGCACAAGGAAGGGAGGTGATAAATACTTTCACTGGTTTTCTCAGTGCAGTGCAAAGGAGAGAGCAATGTGTTGCATGGCCTTGATGAGGCTTTTTCACGCCTCTAGCTCTCCTTCTCCCTTCACGCATATCCCTTGCCAACTGCCTGCAATGAAACCCTTACTGCCTAGTACGCCAGTAAGATGCAGAGTTTCACCTGGCATTGCCTGCAGTTATTACTACACAGTATTTGTTCACAGACCAGGCCTGGCAATACAAAACCTGCAAAATAGCAGGAAAAATTCCCTGGAAACTGCCCTGAGACTGCAGGTCCTCTCCTTATAGGGGCACATCGAACTTCGCTTTGGGGCCAGAGGTACAGAAATCGATATCCCTGCAGAAGCAGTTTGCTGTTAGCTGTGAATTACATGCTGCTCTCTGCTATGTGGGCTAGCGTCCACACTAAAGGGAGCCGAAAACTTGCCTGAGCCCGCAGTCACATTGCACGTAGCTTCACGTCATGCCGTCTAAGGTGTTCTGCAGGGATTTTATCAGAAGAGCGGTTCTTTGCGTTGAAGTGCATTGATTCAATAAACTTACTTCAGCCTTTAGAGGCAACTTGCTTTCAAATAATGGTGCATAATGTCCAAAGTACATGTTGTGTAGCTTATGCGAAGTTTTCGTCCCATTTTCAGTAACCATTTAAGCAGAAATGTTCAGTTTTAGGTGAATGTTAGCATTATGTTAAACTGCATTCTACTTCTGTGTACTAACAAAGGTCACAAATAGAGTAATAAGTGTCTAAGGTCTGCAGCATTGCTTTGATGTAAATTCTATTTGCCACTGGTATTCTTCATTTACCACATATATCCCTGGAGAACGGCTTGCCTGCATAGCTCATAAATTTGCTATAAATCATAATGCTTCTATTACATCATTTCCAACCTATCCAAGCTAAAAGCACAATGTGATTTTTTTCCTCCCCCGATGTGAAATTTCCAGTTTGGTGGCATATCTGCTACATAATAAATTCCAGACACTCATTCTTTCATGGTATATCTAACGTCTGCATTTTGGACCCAATCTAGTTGATTAGTGAAAACTGTGGGAGTTTGCCAGTGGTTGCAGCAGGACCAGAATTGGGTCCTCTTTGTGTCTAATTCGCCTTTGTTGGAGCAGCATGCTGGTTGGGAACCAGCTTCTAATGAGAATGTATCTGGAGCCACAAACATCAGATGTGCTAATTCTCTGCTGAAATGCTGGTTTTGGTGCCAGCACTAAGCGCTGGGTTTCTAATTCAATGCTGTTTGTTTTATGATTTAGTGCCGCAAAATTCATCTGTTACAATTTGTAACAATGGCGAATGAGGAAAAATGTTGGCTTAAAACGAACAGTTCTGCAGTCTGGCAAAATAATGGCAGCAATGAACCATATTCCTGATACGTTTCTGCTACGCACACTTTCATTCCAAAATAGGAAAGGGGAAAAAGTTAAGTGATTTTATGTCACAGTATTAGGAAAGTTAGGTATTAAACCTTGTTGAAAGATAAGTCTGATAGTCAAGTAAACTGTAAAGTGTAAGCCACCATTTGTAGGCATTTTTATACACATTAGTCTCCAGACATGCATATTCCATTGAATTTGGTGGAATTATCCATGTGTATTCAGTTATTCAGTTGTCTGCCTGTAGCGCTGGGACCTTGGTAGAAAGCAAAAAGTGGAGATAAAACAGTTCTTTTATAAAATCCAGAAATACTTTAGCCTAAGAATAGCAAATGCATCAAAGTCACAGTAGTCGTGTGCTCTGCTTTTGACCAGGGCCATAATTTGGTGCTTACATGTGAGTCTACCTGTTTTCTGTTTATCTCTGATAACAATATAATAACAAATAAGACTAAAGCTGCCTGAATAATGAAACAGTGTCAATGGAACAATCTCTAAAAGTGAAGCGATACAACCGAACTTGCAGCTTTCATCACGGCTTTTATACAACTCGGTAAGAAATAAAGTTGGCTTTTGCGAGGCCAGCCGTTTTGGGTGGCAAAATGGTGGAAATCTTTTTCATGATGCTATTATGAAAACATGTGCAGAAACTGCCGTGGTTTAACCCCAGCTGATAACCCAGTACCATGCAGCCACTCGCTCACTCCCCCACTTCTTCCTCCCCCCCCTCCTGGAAGGATGGGGAGGAGAATCAAAAGAGTGTAAGTCCCACGGACTGAGACAAGATCAGTCCAATAACTGAGGTATAACACAAACCACTGCTGCTGCCACCAATAATAATCATGATGAGGGAAACAACAAGGGAAGAGAATACAACCGCTCATCACCCACCAACCGATACTCAGCCCGACCCGAGCAGTCATCTAACCCTCCCGGGTAACTGCCCCCAGTTTATATAGTGGGCATGACGTGCTGTGGTATGGAATACCTCTTTGGTCAGTTTGGGTCAGGTGTCCTGTCTCTGCCTCCTCCCAGCTTCCCCTCCTCCCTGGCAGAGCATGAGGCTCAGCAAGTCCTTGGTCAGAGTAAACATTACTGAGCAGCAACTGAAACCATCGGTGTTATCAGCGCTGTTCCCAGGCTGAAAGTCAAAACCACAGCACTGCACCAGCTACTAAGAAGGAGGAAAATGACTGCGACTGCTGAACCCAGGACAGAAACAAAGCTGAAATAGTAATTTTGCATTTGCTCATCTCTGATCATCTCGTTCAGGCCATTCACTGCAAATGCAGCAGCATTCAGAAACAGAAAGTGGCACAAGCTGCCTCTGGTAGTGAAACTAGGGGAAAAACTGTGATGAAGGAGCCAAAGGGTGCAAAAGGCGAAGATTCTCAGTGAATATTTTGCTGTTGTGAGAGGACCAGGAGTGTGCAAGGCTTAGAGAGCTTTTGGGTTTCAAGTGCATTGCATGGCAACGCAGCCATCAGCTGAAGGCTGCCTGTGCCCAACAGTTTTCCAGTGATACCAGAGCAAGGACCAGAGCAAGCCATAGGGAATGCTTGGCTCACTGTGGTTAGCACTGGAAAGACACAGGGAAGCCCACATAGTCCCTTTTCCACCCCATTAAAACACCCCACAGGATTGTGATGTACCTGCAGAGTGGAAACAGGAGTTAAAAAGACGCACACAGCAATGGGTCAATTAGGCACATTTTTGCCAGCAATTTCCCACATATACCCAAGTTCCATTTAAAACAGAAGCCTCCTATCAAGCAATCCTTTGAAACTGTTTACTCTTTAATGGTTGCAAAGTATGGCAACAAAATGCATTTAATGGAACCCCAAATAAACAGCATGTGCTGCAAAGTGTCTGTGAATGGTTTTTACGGGCTTAAATTCTTACGTCACATGCTGGTAAGAATTATGACTTCAGCGAATGCCTTGGGGATGTAGAAGATCATATGTAGAGTTTAAATGAAAGCACAAACTGATAATTTTTGTTTTAAAAGCATATAATCACACTGAGAGATGAGGTGGGGGAAATGTCATAAATGATGAAAAGATTTATTGTTGCAAAGCGCTTTGCAAGTGTTTTAATACATTAAAAAATGGTGGTCCACGATAAAGGTGTTGGCTGCATGGGGCAGTCCCATCTCTAAGCACCACAAACACCACATGGATTGGGATTATGTGGCAATATGTCCAGGCTGATGGCTTGTGGCAGGGAGCATCTGCCCAAAGGGCTGTCTGGTCCAACGGGTTGACGCATAAGTTCAGCGGTTTACGCAGACTGGGACGTATGAGGCACGTTTTGGGTGCATCCCTGTGACTTGTTGGTGTAAACTGTCATTAACTATGGTTATCCAGACCTTGACATCCTTTTGAGTATGCTTGGTGCCAGACTGTAACCAGCCTTCAGTCCTTGGTGGGAGCCATTTTCTGTACATATTGCCAAGTTAAGACAACAGTATGTGACTGCTTCAGCTGGAAGTGGTTTAAAACCAACTCTGGTGTGGCTCAGTGTTTTCATCCCGTTCCCATCCCATACTATGTTCATCTCCTTTTTTGTTTCAAAATCTTATTTTCGCTGTACCAGAAACATGATTTATTTTTCCCATTAATAGTTGAAATGCAATTCCTTTAAGACGTAATAACTATCTCATGTATAATCTTCCTTTCCCAAAATCTTTAAGATCCCACACTGTTATGAGACTATTCCAAAACTGATGTGTTTATGATCAAGCACTTCTTGGCCATATTTGGTGTGTGTTTAGCTGTTTCAATATGTGTTCAGCCCAGTTATACTCAGCAATTGAATAGCTGTTGTATGTGAAGAGCAATCACTTCAGGAACAGCTTTGGTGAGGCTTTCCAATGGCACGAGAGAGTCAGACACTGCCATTTTGGTATCCTGCCCTGGTCTCCCCCAGCAGAAGATGTCAGGAAGCTGTGTAAGTATTTGGGCACATCACGATTAGGATTTCCAACGTGCCCAGAGCAGAAGCCAAGTAATTAGTGAGTCATGGGAGAAAAGCGGAAGTCACACAGGGACCGGAACCCAGACCTACCCCATCCATCTGAACACCATAACTTTGGTATCACAGTAATGTTTAGTCATAGAATCAGAGAATCCCAGTGTGGTTTGGGTTGGAAGGGACATTAAAGCTCCTCCAGTTCCACCCCCCAGCCACGGACAGGGACACCTTCCACTAGAGCAGGATGCTCCAAGCCCCTGTGTCCAACCTGGCCTTGAACACTGGCAGGGATGGGGCAGCCACAGCTTCTCTGGGCAGCCTGGTCCAGTGCCTCAGCACCCTCACAGGGAAGAACTACTTCCTTATGTCTAATCTAAGTCTGCCCTCTGTCCGTTTAAAGCCATTGTCCCTTGTCCTATCACTATTTGCTCTTACAAGACGAGTCCCTCCTTATGGGATGGCAAAGCACACTAGTCCTGAGCAGTGCGAGGGGAAGAGCCACTTTCCTCATGTCTCTTTAGACCTGTATACATTCCCTGAGCTGTGCTAACGCGGCAGATCCCACACACTTGCATCTTGCTGATGTCCCTCGTGGGTCCAAGCACTCCAGCTCGATCCACTCGCTCTGGAAATGCAGGGACATACCAGGGCAGCCCCAGCGTCTGCCGTGGCGCCCAATGAGGGGAAAAAGGAAGGTTTTTCTCCTTCTCTGAAAGGAGTCTTGGCTGGGCTCATCACTGGTTCCTGTGGGATTGATCCTCACCCAGGAGGGTGCAGGCTTTGGGCAGGGCGTGCAAGCAGCAGGAGAGACTGGCAGTGACTGGAGATCGTAAAGATCAGTGCCTTCGCCTGCAGCGTGGGCTCCTAAATCATCCAGGGAAGGCATCCAACAGCTTTACCCTAACCCACCACATGTGAGACACTGTACGTGATTCCTGAGCTAACGGTTTATGGGGAATACACACCATAAAACGTTGACCCAATCTTGCTCAGTGCTTCCAACGCTGCCCTTCCCAAATGGTGCTGCTGTCATGAGCACTAAGGCTGCCCTCACGCTTCAGTCTGGCAGCCTGGCTTCCCCACTAGCTGGTCCCTCCATGTGTGTGAAGTATCAGATGACCCCTCTAACAACATGAACTTCATTCATAACAACATGTTAGAGGGGTCCCCTCAGTTGCTCCCATCACTTGGACTGTTGCGTTGGACTGCAACAAATGCATCCACTGAATCCTTACATGGCAAGGATGGAGGGGCTGCATTTTGGGGATAAGCAGCAGGTGGTCCTTTCCTGTGTTTCTGAACACAGGAGCATGGAGAAGCCCAGGGAAAACTTCATCCCAGCACCCTTTCTTATCGCTGCTCCCAACCCTGCCTGCTCCCCACCATGCAAAAAGGCTTCCCCATTCACCGTATATTTGGAGCTGGGCTGGTGCTCAGAACCAGCTGGCGTAATAACTACCCTTATTCTCTGCGGGAAAGGAGGAAATCCTGGCTCCAGCAAACTTACAGGCAAAACTCAGAGGTGTTTGCTTTATTCTAAGAGCATTTAGCAGCTGGTTTTTGCTGTTAGTATGAAGTCCTGCACCTCCTTTCAAGCTGCTCTGTGATGTGACTGCTGAAGTACTGAAGACCAGCATTTACCATAAAGCTGAAATATTGATATTTATACACTGTATTCACTGGGGTGGAGCAATTACCTCTTTTATTAAGAAGCTATTCAAGCACTTTTCTAAATTGCCCTAAATAGGTTTTCCACCTAGAACGTGCTGCTCCTTTCCCCACTCAAATGCTTTTTCTTTCCAGTGTGTGGCTTTGATCTTTTGTTTGACTTGTGCTTCGCAGAAAAATGCTCATAAACCTTCACAGTAAGGTTCTCTTGGCTTATAGCTTTATTCAAGAAATACAGTGGATCTGTGGCAAAACCGTGTTAGGAGCACACAGAAAAGAAGTCTATTTGCTGAGTACCAGCTCAAAAAGGTTCACTTCTCCAAAGGTTTGGGAAGACTCTTCCCAATACAGCGATATCTGATGTTGGTCACAGATTGTACCACACTTTAAAGAGCTTGGCCCTTGAAAGAATGAATGAGATTTCATATACTCAGTTCTAAGAAGCTTTCCAGAATGCTGCAGCAAGTCCATGCAAGCTCTTCTGAACACTTCCCGGGTTCAGACAAGCACAAAGCCTGCGGCTACAAACAGGTCCCCACCTGCTGTAACTCCAGGGTAGGACACGACCGTGGAACAGGGGGGTGACAGTGGTGAGAGTTAGCAATTTGCTGTAATCCAAGATTACTGCAGCTTTATTGCATGTCTCCACAAATTGCAGATGGATGTGGAGCTAATGCTTTTCCTCAGCGCCCATGCATGCTCTGCTCAGGGGGATGGAATTAAGAGCAGAAAGATTATTTCTCAACAATTAACACTCAAGCTGCTATTACTGTAGTTTACTAATAAAATCCAGCAAGGAAAGTTCACCATGTCCATATCGTTCTTTCTCTCCCATGCTGTTTTAATCCTTTTCCTTACAATTTCACTTTTACTCTTTACTATTAAAGTAGTAATGAAAACCCAGGGCATTACAACGGGTTCTGAATTGCTATTGTTATTTGCATGCTAACATGAAAGCTTCACAAGAGATACTGTTTGCAGACGCAAGAGGAAGAGAGGCTGTCAATGCTGAGAGGTCAAAGGAGGACTCGGGAAAGAATGGGTTGGGGTTTCTTTAATTCACTTTTATCCTATCCCAGTCCCTTTGAATCAAAGTTTGCCCCAGGTCTCTGAAAGCTGAGGTGCAGCACATCCAACGGGGACCTCACCAAGTGCGGTGCAAGCCAGCTCGCGGCTTTGGCTTCTCACGTTGACTGGAGCAACTTCATGTGAGAATCTCATTTAGTCGCAATACCTAATGTAGGTTATGGAATACAGGCTGCTCTTTGCCCAGAGACAAGCACCTGTTCTGGGAAGCACACTGGCAAAAAGAGGCTGAGGAAAGAAGGGGAGCAACCCTTAAAATGAAGCCTTTGCTTTCCCATGCAATGGCTCTACAGGATGGAACAGAAAAGTCTCTTCCCCACATAACAGCTCTACAGCATGAAATAGAAAAAAGCGGTGTTTTTGAGGTCCCTAGAGTTCAGAAATCTTCCTCTGGGAATTAACAGAAGCATCTGTGTCTCCTGCTGAGGGCTGTAGTCCAATTCATAGGCACTGGAGAACGCATCTCTCTCCATGACATTCATACAACACCGGAGTTGGGGTGGTCTGGAGGTGGGGCTATTAGATTTTGCAGGGTGCCAATGCTGGTGACTTCAGGTATGAGCAGTCATGTGTGCTCACGGGGATTGTCCAGGAGGAGCTACCTCAGCATCCAAAGGGGAGCAGAGTGGTTGTAGAGCACAAGGTCCTCACTGGAAAATCCAGTCCAGTGCTTTCATCCAAGAGTCAATGCATTAAGGTTTGCTTTTCTCATTAAGGTCGGTGCCAACTAAGATGGGCTTCTGCAGACAGTGGCATGACAGGGTGGGCACATGCAGGGCTTGGGATCACATCCACACAGGAGTTACACTGACAGCCCCTGCTGCTTCTGAGTGCTCAAACGCGCCACAGACCCAGTGCTGCCCTCCTGGCTCCTGCCTCCGTTGCTGGTCCTGCCTGATCGCACAGACCATTCCATGGCTGCCCCTGCACTGCACCACAGGATGGCACCTCTACCTTTGTTGTTTTAGTTGTGCCCAGCCAGCTTGTGCTGAACAGGGAAATGTTGGAAACGACCCGGGGAGATGGGAGAGGAGAGACTGCCTCCAGCAGCAGCACAGATTTGTGCCCAGCTGAAATGGCTCTGCAGCTCCAGCCTCATGTTCCCTCTTTTGGGTCGGGTTTCTTTTTCCTTTCTGATTCCTTAAAGTCCAGATCTAACTTGCTTTTTTCTTCTTCTGTCTCACATGTTGCCTTTATTCCACAGCTGCTCTTACACACCTCCCACCATTTTCTTCCCCGTAGCCTATCATCATCATCTTCTTGATCAGGCACCATTTGCTCTGTGCACACAGGGAAATGTGCTTGCAGGCATACAGCTGAGCATTCCAGTGAAGGCCAGCTTGGAAGGTGGATCCGTGGCTCTGTTTGAAAACAGGCAGATTCTCCTGGAAGGCATGCTGATGCACATGAAAACCAACAAGGTGCTTGGTGACAGCCAGCATGGCTTCACTAAGGGGAAATCCTGCCTGACCAATCTGGTGGCCTTCTATGAAGGGGCTACAGAACTGATGGACAGGGGCAGAGCAGTTGATGTCATCTACCTGGACTTGTGTAAAGCCTTTGACACTGTCTCCCATGACATCCTTCTCTCTAAGTTGGAGAAACATCAATTTGATAGGTGGACCACTCGGTGGATAAAGAACTGGCTGGATGGCCGCACACAAAGAGTAGTGCTCAATGGCTCAATGTCCAGCTGGAGACCAGTAACGAGTGGTGTCCCTCAGGGATCGGTGTTGGGGCCGCTCTTGTTCAACATCTTTGTGGGTGACATGGACAGTGGGATTGAGTGCACCTTCAGCAAGTTTGCCGATGACACCAAGCTGTGTGGTTCGGTTGATACATTGGAGGGAAGGAATGCCATCCAGAGGGACCTTGACAAGCTTGTGAGGTGGGCTGATGCCAACCTGATGAAGTTTAACCATGCCAAGTGCAAGGTCCTACACCTGGGTTGAAGCAATCCCAGGCACAGCTCCAGGTTGGGCAGGGAAGAGATTCAGAGCAGCCCTGCAGAGACGGACTTGGGGGTGTTGGTTGATGAGAAAATGAACATGAGCCGGCTGCAGTGTGCGCTCGCAGCCCAGAAGGCCAACCGTATCCTGGGCTGCATCAAAAGGAGCGTGACCAGCAGGTTGAGGGAGGTGATCCTGCCCCTCTACTCTGCTCTTGTGAGACCTCACTTGGAGTATTGTGTGCAGTTCTGGTGTCCTCAACATAAAAAGGACATGGAACTGTTGGAACAAGTGCAGAGGAGGCCACGAGGATGATCAGGGGACTGGAGCACCTCCCGCATGGAGACTGGTTGAGAAAGTTGGGGCTGTTCAGCCTGGAGAAGAGAAGGCTGCGTGGAGACCTCATAGCAGCCTTCCAGTATCTGAAGGGGGCCTATAGGGATGCTGGGGAGGGACTCTTCATTAGGGACTGTAGTGATAGGACAAGGGGTAACGGATTCAAACTTAAACAGGGGAAGTTCAGATTGGATATGAGGAAGCAGTTCTTTACTGTAAGGGTGGTGAGGCACTGGAATGGGTTGCCCAGGGAAGTTGTGAATGCTCCATCGCTGGCGATGTTCAAGGCCATGTTGGACAGAGCCTTGGATGGCATGGTTTAGTGGGAGGTGTCCCTGCCCATGGCAGGGGGGTTGGAACTGGATGATGTTAAGGTCCTTCCCAACCCCGACTATTCTGTGATTCCATGAAGACAGATAGCACAAGCCACAGTTTCTATTCTGCCCCTTCCGGCTGCACAGTGAAAGAGCAGAGGAGCGAGGCAGCAGCTGGCAAAGCGTTGCTATTCATGCAATGTGTATTCCAAAGTGCCTGGAGTTCAGTGCAAGTCTCTGTATTTACACCAAGCTTTGGCCTGAGTAGGGCAGGCAAGGTGTGAGCCTGTGAAACTCAATGGGAGGGCTCCTGCTTCACCCTCGGGCTATTTTCTCTGTGAAGAAAGGGTGCAGGCGTCAGACTGTGAGCAATGCTGTAAGATACGGGAAGGCTGCTCTACACTTCTCTGTGCCCTTCTCTACCCTGTGTGAGCAAGGAGAGAGGATGTGGCTGGATATCTAAAACAGATGAAAAGAAATGCATTGGTTTTTGCCCATCCTCAAAGAGTGCTCAGTAGGATGAAGTTATTAAACTTATGGATAACAGCAATATTTATGTTTATACCGGCTGAATTGCTGGTTGTTCCCGTAGGGTTACAAAACCTTCAGATGAAGTGGTTTCAGTACCTTGCAGCATAAATTCTGACCCTTCTGCCTCCTCCCCAGACAACTTGGATCCTGTAAAATGAATAAGGTACATCTTAGGTTTGCCCCAGCAAAGCACCGTTACACTATCCTAATGTTCTGAAGAGAAGTCGTGTTTACTTAACACACAAACATTAGCATCCAGGCAGGACATTACGATCCATGGAGAGCTGCACTTTGAAACTGAGGAAGTACAAATCAACCTATTTCTCATTAACCTTATCTCAAGAATCTAGTTGATGGGACGTACTCTTAAGCTTACTCCTTTTTAAAAAGCCTTTCCGTCCTCCAGGACTGCTGGTGTTTGCTGCTTGGATCAAACTGCTGCAGTCAGCAATGGGGCTATGTGCTAACTACCTCTTGGATTAAGACTTTCTTCTCAAATGGTTTATAGGCTGCTCCCCTCCCTTTCTGCTCAAGTCTGGACCTCTGTAATTCTGAATTACATACTGCGTTAGGCGTCTTATCCATCAGTCCATGAGATCTCTTCCATGCCCTCCTAGTTTCCTTTTATTCTAAAATAGATGGATGCCTTATGACTGATCTCCTGACACCATTCATTCCTTGCAAACCTGTATCATTTTAGTGGGTTTTCTACCGCACCTTTCTAATCTTAGCAATATTGTTCCCATAACAATAGAGTCGGCCTCTTGCACGTGGTGCTTGGAAAGGGCTCTCCCCAGTGTGCTTGACACCGCTGGAATAGCTTCAGTAGATTTAAACGTCAGGCCTATATACCCAAAGAGCTCGCTTGGCTTTCTGACAGCTGCCTAGCAGGGTGCAGATGGTTTTAGTTTATTCCCCATTTACCACCAAATGATTTTGCCCTTAAAATTAATAGAAGAAAAATATTTGGAAAGTGATAGCTGGTTGTTAGAGACTACTTTTAGTGTTCCTGTTCATATGTTTCTTTTCTTTCTTTTCTTTCCCATATGCGCTTGTTCTTGTGATCTGACTGGGTTGTAAAGGTATGATTCAGCAACACACTGAAGGTAAGAGCACGGCTCTGCTGGTGCCATGGCCACCGCTGCAGCCAGGACTTCCTTCCCAATGCACCTTGTGGTGGGGTGCTCAGCTTGGCCACCTCCATGACAGCATCCCTGCTCTGGTGTCACCATCACCTTTAGGATGCGGAGGTGTGCATGGTGCTGGGAGTGCAGCACAAGGATGGGCTGCAGCTGTGGGGTTGGCACCGTCTCTGTGTTTGCCCTGGACGTGGCTTTGGGATGCAGCATACAGATGAGAGAGGTTTTCAAAAGGTAGGGTACAAAGAAACACCCTGTTGTCTATGGTTTATTGCTTTTGGGGACATCCGGCCTTTCAATCCAGACCATCCCTAGGCTGGAAAGAAGAGGAGGCTTTTGATGCATATAGAATTGATAGCGTCTATTGAAATTAATTCCATATGGGGAAGTCAGTACTGTCTTCCACAGAGTAACACCCAGTGTGGAGTATACTGTCGAGTTCAGGCTCTGACTCTGAATTGAAGGCAGAACATGTTTTGGGTGGTTTTGAAGATACCACAACCCATGAGATATCTAAGACAGCATGAATGTGTTTTGTATAATGCCTGAATTCCGAAAGAAGAGAATCTCAGAAGGCTTGAACGTTTTCTCATACGTACTGCGTTCAAATGAGTGTAACTGGTTCCTGCAGGGTCGTCACTTATTTGTCCTTGTACAATGAGAATACAGCTCTGCCTTCCAACTGGATCTCATTGAGATCTAGTCTAGGTGTTCAGATGGGCCCTTAGGGAACCTACCCCCATCTCCAGGGAAGTGCTGTTAGGTATTACTTCTGCTGAATCTCCCTTCTCTTCCCTTCAGCTGAGGAGGCTCTGAAAGTGTTCTGGACTGAGTTTGACAGGCTGACTTCTTCAGTGGCATTAGGCAGAGTGGTTTCACTGATTTCACAAAGCCACACAGACTCACACCATCTGGGAAGCGGACACGAAGGATTTACAGTGAAAAAGGTGCATCACATCTTTATTGTTTCCTGATGTTGTTGTTTTGTTACGACATCACGTTCTGGACAATAAGAATTCAAAAGCCTCCTTTGATAGCATTTTTACTGCATTGCAAAGATGAAGGTTTAGGCTCCGTTCAAAGGCTCGACTGTGTAGTTTTCACTCCAGCTCAACCCAGCATGGGCAGAGCCAGCGCAGCAGGACAGAGCCCAACAGCAGCGCTCCTAGAAACGAATATTGGTTTTTAATGAACAAATCCAAACCATGGGAAGTGGCTGGCATGTTTAATTGCAATGCTACCTATAGCTGAGGGAATCTGATCAGATTTGGGCTTTCAGTCTCCCATGCCCCAATGCCATCACCTACTCCCAATCAGGAAGAGCAACGCTGAGAATCTTTCCAGGTCTCAAAGAAGCTGCTGTCTCTTACTTGAAATATTAGCCCGTGATGTCTGTGACATCTGTGATGCCTGCACTCACTGAGGAGCAGGGCGCAGATGGGGCGGTTGTTCTGCGCTAGAACTTCAAAATCTTGAGCATGTTTTCCTGCTTCGTATCCTCAGCCTGCAAGGAATGTGACTGGACAGAAGGAGCCTGCAGTTAAGTCATGTAGGTGCTGCACTCACCACAGAGAGACCTTTTAGGAAGATAAGGAAGTCTATTTTGTGTAGAAGTGTGTTTTGGAAGGATGAGTTGTGACTGAGGACACAGAAATTTTTCAGTCTGTACCTCTAGTTAGCCCTTCTCATTTAATGAATTGTTCCAGGTGATTTTAAGTGGAAAATGTATTTTTGCCTTTTATTTCCGTGGTTTAGATGTATGCTTATGTTTGTTTGAGGCCTGAGCTGACAATATAAGAAATGAACATCTCCTTGCAGGTATGTGATAACGTTGTGTGACAGAATATCAAAGCATGTATGATCTTAGTGCCACTAATCTACTAGGGGCATCAAAGGAGGAACTGGTGCATGTGAATAAATACCTCCAAGCTTTAAGTCTGAAATTACTCTAGCCTTTGACATGTAGCATTCAAGGGACAGGTATGGAAATGCCTTCCTGCTCCATGCAGTGGGTTCTGCTGGCTCAGAGGGGAGATGTCTATCTAGATCGACTGTCCCTTTCCCAGTCTGAAGTTAGCTATTTCTGTAAAACTGGGACACAGAGCCGAAACCCTATTCTGGATTTTAGGCACCTGTGTATGTGGTGAAGACAAGCGGCTTATTTCCCTTTGGAGACACATCTGGAAGAGGAGTGCAAGGGTCAGAGCAATTGCCCATGAGTAGGAGCTCTCAACAATGTAATTGGAAATGACCCATATTCCCACTTCTTTTTTTGGAGCTAGGTTAACACCACTGTCTCAGCTTCCTGAGCAGTCAGTGGGGAGGGATCAGTGATTCATACCACCCACCTCAAATCCATATTTTAGGAAAGAATGAATTGCCCTCTAGCTGATGAAAATCTTAGATGAGACATCTAAGTTTTAAATGACTAAAGCTTGGTGACACAGATCTTCTAAATGCAGAAGACCTGTTTAATTTGGCTACTCTTTTGACCTTCATGTGGAAAAAGTCCTCACTAACTTTCCATCAACACCGAACACATCAGTGTACTCTTTTGTTTACTGCTGTCCCACGGCTTCCTGTGGTCAGCCCTCCTTGGCTTGTGGCTTTTTGCCTCCATTGAATGCGTGGTGTGGTTGCTTTAGTGCAATCCCCTACACCTCCATAGACTACAAGAACACACACTCATTTTACTGATGCAGTCAAAGTGTCTTTAACAGCCCTTGCGCACGTGGTGGGGGAGAAGAGCTCACCCCAAAGGTTTGCACTGCTGACGTTGTTTCGGGGCCCTGTCACTGAGGGACTCAGTCCCTTCAGAACAGGGAAGCCTTTGGACTTTTGTCATTGGAAGCAATTGTGTGGTGCACCTTGGGTACATCCCTGTGCACCACCTTCCCTGCAGTGTGAAATCACATCTGTACAACCCAATCACCCATCACAGTGTTGTGGGGCTGGTGCAGATGCAGTGAGCTTACAGAACTAAGGGCTTTTGGAAGCTTCTCAGGTGAAGATTGGCTTTTCACTGCTTAGACTCCACTGGATAGTTTTACTGAAGCCCTGAACAACGGGAGAAAAGGAAACCTCATGTAAACCAATTTAATGCTCTATATACAGTACAGCAGCCTTAGCGAGGGAACTGAAGTGAGACCAAATTCAAGGCCATATCTTGCAAAGTGCTAAGTCTCTCAGGTCCCTGGGGCAGGATGATCAGCATCATCTGGAATGAGGGCCTGGATTGTGACACATGCTTGACAAAGCTTACCATGCTTGGTGAGCTTTCAAAGGCGCTTCAGAAGAAGCCCTGATTTTACCAGTTAGAGCGTTTCAAAGCAACTCTGTTGTAGAGGGTAATGGAGTTGGTGCATTAGGTGTGACAGTGTGGAGGAGGCAGGGAGGAGTTACTTCTAAAGAATTTATTGACCTGTTTCCTCATTGTTCGTTTTCCAGAGTAACTCACGGCTGTGCTTAAACAAACAGCAGAATGCTGCATTTATTAGGGGCTGTGCGTTAGCCTCTGAATTACCATGAAGTAGTTGAGCAGAGGAGAAGCAAGATGTGTAAACAGAACGGTATCAGCAGCCTTCCACCCCGAAGAGCTGGTGTAAATAGGGGCAGCGGCCCAAACCTGCTGATACACTCTGGGATGCCCTCTGGCCTGTTCTGCATGGGTGCATATGACTGGTTTTGACGACTCGTCCATTCCCAAGTCAAGCAATTAGCCCAAATTTAGGGTGCTGGATTTAATTTCATTTACAAAGACAAATTGAGTCAGGGGTTGCTTGACCTCAGCCAGTGTGTTTGTGAGGAAGGCGCTGAATCCAGTCTCCTGAGCAGAGAAGGAATGGACCAAGGAGCCATAGGCAGCTTCTCTGCTCATAGGTTTAGCCTTTGTCGTTTGCTTTTGGATCAAAAGCACCCTTGCCAAGCTTTCCTCCAGCGATGCTCCCAGTGCTGTTTGCAATTGTTCTGTTGCTCCTTCCTTTGCTTCTGTTTTTCTCCTGCCTTTTTGGTTTTTTTCATATAATTTACTATAATAACAATGAAGTGTCTTTCACTATTTCTGCGTACAGAACAGAGGTTGCAACTTGGGCTGGTCTTCACTTCCATGAAAGAGATTAATTACTGCCAACACTCATTGCCATAAGCAACTCCAGTGAGATTTCAGCCAACTCCTAGCACTGTTTTCTTCGCTGCCTCTGTCATTCATGTGCACCCCATTTGTGCCTGTTCAGCCTCACGATTTTGCATATTTTGGTGTTGCCAGAAAAGTCATTACTGATCCACAGTTACTTTCGGGGCTGCACATCCCAGGAGTGTATTTAAGACTTTGAGATTCCCCATAATGCAGAGTTCAGAACAGTACAAAGGTAAATCAGTGCACTGCAAGCTGATCTAAGTCATGACTTCGTGAACAAAAATGCAATAGTAGAGGTCATCCTTTCCAGGTCAAGGCTAATTACTGAAAAGAATGGGAACAGCCTTGAAGTTGTTAAGGGAAAGGGGATAGACAGATTATGAATGCTTCCTGTGTTCCACAGGAAATGAGAACTTCCTATTTTCCTTTCTTAAGCCTATTTCCCATCAAAATCAAGGGCTATACCATGTAATTGTGTGTATTGGTTAAGAAGGATGGTGACCGTTCTCATGTAATGCACACGTACGACTGAACCAAGGTGTTTTGTGTCAAATTCTGACAGAAGGAAGCCAGCTTCCATTCCCAGCACGGATAATGAAGTGCTGATGAACCAATGTAATTCTAAGGATTTTAATCAGAAACTGTTACTTTTGCCCCTATAAAACTGTGAATAGTGATGCTCTGAAACTTGTTTATGAAACAAATCAGGTTGGCAGAGAAGAGATTCAGAGCAGCCCTGCGGAGAAGGACTTGGGGGCGTTGGTCGATGAGAAAATGAACATGAGCCGGCTGCAGTGTGTGTTCTCAGCCCAGAAAGCCAACCGTATCCTGGGCTGCATCAAAAGGAGCGTGACCAGCAGGTCGAGGGAGGTGATCCTGCCCCTCTACTCTGCTCTCGTGAGACCTCACTTGGAGTATTGTGTGCAGTTCTGGTGTCCTGAACATCAAAAGGACATGGAACTGTTAGAACAAGTGCAGAGGAGGCCACGAGGATGATCAGGGGACTGGAGCACCTCTCGTATGAAGATAGGCTGAGAAAGTTGGGGCTGTTCATCCTGGAGAAGAGAAGGCTGCGTGGAGACCTCAGAGCAGCCTTCCAGTATCTGAAGGGGGCCTATAGGGATGCTGGGGAGGGACTCTTCATGAGGGACTGTAGTGATAGGACAAGGGGTAACGGGTTCAAACTTAAACAAGGGAAGTTTAGATTGGATATGAGGAAGAAATTCTTTACTGTAAGGGTGGTGAGGCCCTGGAATGGGTTGCCCAGGGAAGTTGTGAATGCTCCATCCCTGGTGGCTTTCAAGGTGGGGTTGGACATAGCCTTGGGTGGCATGGTTTAGTGGGAGGTGTCCCTGGCCATGGCAGGGGGGCTGGAACTGGATGATCTTAAGGTCCTTTCCAACCCTGACTATTCTATGATTCTATGATCTGCTGAGATGATTTGTTTGAAAATACTGATTTAATTTTTTTTTGTTTAATTATGTGATATTGCTAAAAACTGCAGGTTTATGGCAAATGTGTTCCATTGCAATAAAAATGTGCTTATTTTTCTGCCTACACCCTGAACTAAGAATAAAATCCCTTAAGGGACTATATATATTTAATTGATTTTCTGAATTAAAACCCCCTATGATTAAAATCATGATCTTCGGTGGTCCCACATAATGTTTTGTGCTGACATTCATACATAATGCAATGTAACCTTGGTTTTTGATGGCACTTCTGCATTTGCTAGGTTTCCTCTCTGGCTAATGAATGTTTCTGCCTGCCGTTGATTTTTCAGATCCACCCAGCTTTCATCTGTTGTTTTCTGTCACTGATTATTTTAATAGTGTGCCTTAATGTAGCATATGTTTGGACTCCTGCTCTAGCTTTACCCTATCCACAATTACCAATGTAAAGCTCCTCCTTTATATGACAATGCTAATGCTTTTAGCAGTGCTTAATTAGCTCCATCTTAGTAGGAAAGCAGTGCTGAAGACTGTGTCTTATCTCCTAATGTTTCAATTTCCCCTTTTGCTAGCGGATAAAAGCTGATGATAATCTTGTGCTACAGGTCTGGGGCACAACCATCTGCAGCTTTATGTTAGAGTGCAAACAGGCAGATTGCTTCCCACTTAACCTGCTACATCAGTGGACTATTATCTTCAGGCTAATCATAATGACATTCATGTATCGCCAGAGGATGTTAATTACAGGAAGATGCTTTCTTTTTCTTGAATACTGGAACAAGTGCACTGCAAATCTGGAGCACTAAAGGGTGGGAAAAGCATTGAATCACAGATGGGAATGAAAGAAAACAAATTTCCAACACACCAAAAGTTTGTTTGGGTGACAAAAGGGAATAAAAGGTGGGAATGAAAAAGACATGTTAAACCTCACTGTCACATGGAGGTGGATCAGCCTGGAAGCACAGCTTGTTACACCAACTGAAGGATGTGAGTATGGTCAGAGCAACAACTTGGCCAGAACTGTTGCCAGAGATGTCCTGGAGCAATGTGGAGTGCGTGCATGGGGAAGCTTTGCTCCTCATGTACCCATGAGTGAGGTGGGGTAGCAAAGGGATCAGGGTTTCCCTGTCATTAGTGTCTCTTAGCGTGGCACACAGCCCATGGGTCCAGGAGTCAGGCAGGAACAGAACATTAACACACACTGACTGTGCCAGGGATGAAATGTCCGGACAGCAAGGATGACTGTATTTTTCAGACAACGCATATAACACACAGTGTCAGACATTCATTTGACTGAGCAAGTTGAGGCAATGATTTGGGTTGGAAGAGACCTCAAAGCTCATCTGGTTCCAACCCCCCTGCCATGGGCAGGGACACCTTCCACTAGGGCAAATTGCTCCAAGCCCCATTCTGCCTGGCCTTGAACACTGCCAAGGATGGGGCAGCCACAGCTTCTCTGGGCACCCTGTTCAATAAAGTTTCAATTGCTATTATTTCTGAATCAAGAAGGCATATAGAAGTTGGAACTTTATTTGTACTGAAGGCTATATGACAAAGTACTTTTGTACATCTGACAATTAATGTGATCAGGAAGATGGTGGGAGACGAAAAAGAGATGAATTGAGGGGCAGAAGTTCTTCATCTATGTACGCAGAGGTGCCAGGGTGAGATACATTCCTTCATTGGGGTTTCAGGCGATGTTTGAGGTGTGACAAATCTGACTCCCCTCTTGTGATCAGAGAAACACGTTGCCGTTGTGCTGGATCCTGTCTGTAATGATGACCAGAGCAGATGGTTTGGGTTTCAAGAGAGCTACGGACAATTAAACTGCTGTGCGAGGCACTGGCAGCGCCAGCTTTCAGTAATTCCCCGTCTCTGTGTGGATGTGATGTGATGGGAGTGGAAAGCAAAAGCAGAAACTTAATATGACCCTTGCCACAGGCATCTTGGATAAAGCACTCTTGGCTGCTAGACAAACACAGGCCTTCATCCTGCAGAAGCTGATTAGTTTTATGCACACAAATAGTCCCACTGTGGCATGAAGCGTGCAGAAGTTTATTGGAGGATGCCCCAAGAAGGGAAGTGGGAGTGCAGCAAGCTGGAGGAATGACTAATAAGTAAAGGGGAATTAAGCAGAGGGTAGCAGAAGTTCAGCTACTTGGCGGATCCATTAGGTGGGTGGGTTACAGCTGGAGCATCACATCAGATAAAGCAACAGGAAGAGCTGAATGATGGCAGCCACAGGGAAGAAGACCACCAGGAAGTCTGAAAAGTGGAATGATTCTTTAATACCACCAAGGAGAGTGAGAAAGGAAGGTACATAATGTGAGGAATGCAATTACTCACATGTCTGACTCAGGACTGAATGGGTGTTACTTCTTTATGCTTTTCTTGTGACTCTGTTTTGGTTATTTTACAAGTAACCAACCCCAAAGAGAACATGCTCTGGAGCCCTTGGGAAAGCAGAGGTTACTAGGCCAAAGGAGATTAGGGGGAGAGTTTGCAAATGAGTGAACACAAAGAATGTGTAAACCTAAACATCTGAGGAATTAATATCTGAAGAACCACCTTAGGTGGAAGAGGCGGAGTTGCAAATATGAATCAATGGACATGCACCACTATCTTAAAAGCTCTGTAACAGGAAGGAGGGCCATATAAGAGCAAATGAAGAGAAGAAGCCGGAAGAACCCTGCCCAGCTTGCCTGTGACAGTCTGGCAGGGGGGAGGCTTTTAATGCAGAGTTTCCTGAGCCCCTCAATTTGCGCCCCAACCGTAACCCCGTCTTTGCTGCTCTGAGTACCTGCTCTTTTTAACCTAATGGCTGCAGAATGGAGCCTCCATAAACTTGGATGCAAACTGTGATCTTGCCTAAGAAGAGGAGAAGGCTCATCATCTTGGTGGATCCCCCAGAGGCAGGTCTGAGGCCAGTCAACAAAACCCATTTCAGCTTGGCCCTTGCTATGGCGTTTCCTGTCTGGTGGGCAAGACTGCAGCATCCAGAGTGCATGGCTTAGCCCTTAGCTCGGCACAGCGACTCCCAGGCCAGGAATGGGTGCCTCACCTTTAGGGGAGAGTCATAGGATGTGTCCATCTGCCGAGCATCCAGCCCTGGGGCCCCTACCAGCACTTCTTCTCAGGCACATGCCTATGGTCCTGGGACGAAAAAAGAAGACTCCTTGCATGCAAAGCTTTTACAAATTTGGTCACTGTGACCAAACTTTATTACCCATTTTATGGAACTGTGACAAAAAGTCTAAGAATCAAACAACATGGGGATCACAGAGGCTATTATGTTTATTGTGCTGAACAGACTGTGATAATCCATTAAAGGAACATTTTCAACAAGCAAGCAATTCGAAGTACAATCATAGACAGCAACTCTACACGAAGAACAAAGCGTAAAGTTAGAAGACACTCAAAAGGAAAAGTAAACTGTAGTTAAACATCTTGAAGCGTTTCTTTTTCCTGCAAACACACCTCTCTTGCAGAAATGGTAAAGAGTTCAATGTCCAGTCTTAGTTAGCAGTGACCACTGACAGCAAAGAACAGTCGTATAAAATTTATCTCCCACAAAAATAAACTATATATATAAAAAATTTTATGATGTTCTCACTGATTCAATGGCCACACGCAATTTTTCAGCCTGAAAAAAATGAGGTATAGTAGGCCCTAAGAGGTAGTAATGTGTTTTGATTGTACTACAATATAGAGAAAATACAAGATTCAGTTCATCAGAGTGGTAAGTCTCTCAGAGGTTGAAGTGTGACTCACCCCCAGCCATTATTTCTGCGTCATCCACTGAATACTGTGGGTTTACAAAATGCAAAAATCAAACCCCAAAAGGGACTTGCTTAAGGCTTGATTCGATGCCCTTTGAAGTCAGCAGAATTCCTTCTACCGTCTTCAAGTGACACTGGATTTGCCCTGCTCGAGCTATCGTATAGCTAGGATTATTTCTCTTTCACTCAGCATTAACTAGGTGTAATACTCTGATCAGCTCTTTCTCAGCGATTTCCGCCACTGAACCCTCTGTGGGCTTTCAAGGAGGTCCGTATATCTTGACACTGCCTCTTGGAAGAAGCCAGTAAGTAGTTATCTTTAACTGCATTTGGCTCGGTACTAAAGCCATACTAACAGACGCCTTCCTGAGAAACTACCCCTGGCCCAGTTATTAATACAATGGTAAAAAGTACTGACTAGGAAAGAGAGGAAGAAGAGAAACCAAACAGAACTGGAGAAAGCAAAACAGGAGGAGAGAAAGAGAAGGAACAACGAAAGTGAGAGGGAGAAGAGTAAAAAAAACCTCTACATAAGAAGCATTTAAAATAAATCTGGCTGAAACATATTACAAAATCACATTTTTGTGTAAAATACACGAAAATACTTGTCAAGTATTTTCTTACAATCTACTAATTTCTTTTTAAACACATATTTGTGATTGCATTATGCAAAAGCGGAGCTGGTTGCTTCCCACCTACAAAGCTTCAAGTTTCTTTGAAGGGTTTTCTTTTTTTTTTTTGTTCTTTTTTTTTTTTTTTTTAATACGAAAGTAATTAAAAATGTGTTCATTTTCCACAAGTTATTTTACAAAAATAGTTTTCGATTCGGGATGAGTTGCAGTCCTAACTGTTTCAAACGTCTCAAAACTAATGCTGAAAGTAACGCGTTCGTTCCATTGAAAGTCTGGAGGTAGGTCTTTGTCAATCGATTAGTCCATTCCTTTAAACAATTCATTTGAGGTACAAACTTGGACAGTAATATTTAAACATTACAGCTAAATTTTTTTTCTATGTCATGTAGTGTCATTGAAGAAAATTATCCTCACGAACCTATCAGCAATTCAGTACAAAAATATATTCAAGTTAACAGTACATTACACAGAAGTCTAGCAGAGAATAGGGTAAGTACATTAAAAAAACCCCGACAAAACAAAACACAAACCAAGAGAAAGAAAACCACAAAGTCATGCCAAAACACAATGAAGATATTGCTTCCTTAACTGCAATTATGTGTGGAAGTAGAAATAAAGGGAAAATGCAGATACTCGTGATTATCTACCCAGTAAAAATTTCCTGCATTGAATGTGTATAGCAGCATGTATTTATCAGTCTGTTGAGTTATGTGTAAAAGTCAGAGGTAGCACTGAATAGTGGGGTCATATTGCATCTGGTGCTAAAAGTGCTGCTTTGAATGAAAAGATGGACAAATGTCACTGGCACCGAGGTGCTCAGCGAACCATCCTATGTCAAAATACGTTGCTTAAAGTAATGCACGAGCTTAGCTGAGGTACGTGGTGTTTGTTCTTACATCAGGACTGATGAGTACTGAGGAGAGATGCAATTCTTTTGCAATGCTGGTACGGGGCGAGTGGAATTAGGCGAAACTAAGCAAAACATCTGGATTCTTTTTGTTAGGATAAAGTCACGGTTCATTTTGAGGCACCTTTCTGTATGTTTTAAAACACTTTTCTCAATAAAGACTTAGTCATTGATGGCATAAGGTGTTTGGTGTCAGTCATTTTTGTTTCCATAGAAAATGCCTGGATCTACAGAAAGCCAACTCTGGCTTCCTATTGTCCAGAAGATGAGGGCTGCTCATTTTCTTTACTACTACTTCTGCTGATATGTTTGCATCTATGACTATACAACGTATCTTTGTCTTTCTTCCCTTTTGCAAAATGAAAGTACCTTTTTCGTGTTGATTTCTTTCTTCCGCTTACCAGCTGAATGAAGTGAAAGATCAGCTTTCAATTTTTTTTTCCTGAAATAACAGTAAGTCTTAAAAAAAAAAAAAAAAATAAAAAAATCAAGTACAAGTCTACAAGAAGGTTACAAGAGAAAAAGAGTAGCATCTATTCCCTATCTTTGGTGTTCTAAACCAGGGAGTTCACTAAGTACGGAGTGGGTTCCTGGAAGAGTTGCAAGGCTTTAGTGTTACACACACAGCCTTTCCTATTTCAATGCCCATTATAATGACTATGTTACAAGTTAATTGTTTATATGCAGTGCAGTGAATGACATAAACCTGATTCGGAGCAATTTTTGACCCACTCGCCGTTACTTAGCAGCTCAAACGAACTATTAGTAGGTTAAGAGAAAAGAAAACAGTAATTTAAAGTTGCATCGTTAATCTGTGTCCCCTTTGTGTTACAGCAGTTTTTCACTAAACCTGGGACTGTGAAGGGATTACAAAAAAGATGATTAGTCAAATCCTTTTTAAGGTTATGCGATTCCCCGCCCCCCCCCCCCCCCAGGCAAAAGTGGAAAGACCATGGCAATAGAAAATAAGTGGTCAAGGCAGTGTCTTCTCCCTTCAAAAGACCCAACTGCTGATGAGGTAGAAATTGCATGGTGCGGTCTCCTAGTCTTCCTCTGCAGACTCTTGTGAGGACGTCTCTTCGGTCTCTTCCTAGAATGCACAAACAGGACAAATTAATGCTGTGGCAACTGTGGGTCTTACGCTGCTGACAACTGCCTCCTGAGCTAACGAAATGCCCTTTACAGCTGCAGTGACATCTCAAGAAGCCACCTTGGGAAGCAGGTGTACGTCCCCCACTCTCTGATACCCCCCACTTTTCCCTACCAGGCTTTCCACCTACCCCAGGGGGTGTCAAAGAAAAGCAATCTGTGCCATGCTCTGTCAAGGGCCTCTTATGGCCAGAAGACATCAACAGCTAGAAAATGGAAAGCATTTTGAGCGGGTAAGCTAAGGCTCTGGGAAGCCTTCTCCTCCCTGTAGGCTGTTCTCCTCCACCCTAGTGCTGCCTTCATGTTGGCCTTCAGCAGGCCTGACCAAATGCGATGCTCTTACACTGCTTATTTAACAAATGTGCAGTACCTTTCAGGACACGGGTGGTAAACTGGGGGCAATAAACATTTCTAATGAAAGGGGCCGTCAGTGAAAAGTTGTGTTTTATCAAAGGCTGCACATCACCGCCTGAGACAGCACGTGAAAAAGATCTAGGAAGAAGAGGAATTTACCCCCTCAGCCAACCGAGACCTTTGAAGAATGACCAGCTTAAAACAGCTTATAACAGTCTTCATACTTTAATAGATTTGATTTTCCACATGGCTTCATTTTGTCTGGGTGGCTAACTGACACAATTTATAACTCTCTTCCTTTCCCAGGCCACTACAGTACACCATTCAGCAAAGCATGCCTTAAAGCTTGCCTGCGTTATATGACCAAACTTCCATTCATTAGTGTTTGAAACACCTCAGCTGTGAAGGGCTCCTAAATGCTACCATGTGTGACACTACCGCGGAGGAGCGGCATCAGGGAAAAACACTGGGCTTTAATCATAGGCCACTGCTCACTGCAATCCCCTTTCAAAAGGTTTTAACCTCCCCCCCCCCCCACCTCCCCACAAGAAAAGACTGAAGAAAGCTGTAAATCCAGGAAATAAACATAAGTATAAATGAATGGATGACAGCTTAAAAAACACAACCACAGCAGCATCAAGCCATGAGATTTCACACTGATTTTGTTTAGTCTGCTTTGGTTTATGTGGGAAACGTGAAAAGCATGAAGCGAACGGTCCCCCCTCTCCCTTCAAACCCCTACCCCCTGCTAAAGCTTGGGCCTCAGATATTTAAGCCAGTAGGTTTATACCTCTTGACTAGGAAACAGTCCGTGACGCCGGGGTACCCTCTCAAGCACCATGCACAAAGAAAGATGTAGCACGATCAAAGCCGTGGATAGAGGAAAGAGAGCAAAGCCAAGTGTCAGCCGCCCTCTGACTCTGCATTTTCAATTGATATTTAGATTCCAGAAGACACTGATCTATCACGCAGATGAACAATTTCTTCCTCACAACTCACGGCCGCTTGTGGCAGTGTTATAGTCACAGTGCTGCTATGGGAATGATCCCCAGCTCTCAAAACGAACAAGCAAATTTCACTCCGTCCCTGGCGGCACTGGGGGACCTGAGCTCACACTCCATCGAATCCCATTAACGCGGAAAGGATTTTCCCTGCTTATCTTCCTCCCAGAACGGGGACTGTGACTGTTACAACATGGAAGTCAAGAAGAAAAATGGTACAGGCATCTAATGAAGGGCTAATTTGGGTTGCCTGTGGGGAGACAGTGCAAAGCATGCTGGTTTGAGCCTTGGTAATGCAGAACTCAGGATGATCATGGCAAACACTGGCTCTGCCTCCAAGACAAGTATTCCAGTTAGAAATTACAACTGCGGGTTCTGTGCTCTGAACATAATACAGGTAGACATGGTCTGGTATTTGATGATGACCACATGCTTAATTTCTCACAGCAACTCAGCCGGCCCTGAGCCTCCCATCATTGCTTCCCAGAAGACGGCAAGTGTAGACGTGAGCGCGGAGCAGCAGCTCCCTGTTTTATGCTTGGCTTGTCAGGAGACTACTGAAACCTGATGGACTCACTTTCCATGAAGGTAGACTTCCGATCACAGCATGAAGAAGGATGCGGGAGAGGCAAAGCATGTGGAAGGACCTACTTCAGAGCCCAGCCGGGTGGCCACAGAGAGCTATTCCAGTTAAAGATTTGCCCACTCTAGTGATTTTTACTGTCAACCTCACAATATTTCTTTTACTTATAGTCCCTGCTCCATTGACCAAGAAAATTAATGAGAAGCTCTTCCTTCATGTGTATATATATATATATGTTCGTGTAATGAGGGGTGAGTTTCTCTCATCTGCATATGTACATGCAAATGTGTGTACCTGTAGTACCTGGAAGGATGAGAAATAAAAAATCAAGCTAACCTCCCCCAAATATATTGAATACTTATTAAATGACTTCTTTAATAATTATGAAATAATGAACTAATCATTACAAATATCTGATACCAGCACACTTGGAATTCACATCACTCCTGGGAATGGCTTTTTTACTGAAGAAAAGCTGGCAAAGGGATCAGATTGTTGTGCAGCTAAAAGGAAACTTCCCTTCATTAAGTTCATTCCTTGCAAAAGCCTAGGATAGCTCAGTTACAGACGGGTGGCTTTAAGCCAACCTATCATGTAAGTCCCTTGTCAAGGCACAGATGGAGACATGATTGCTGCTCTGAAGGGCTTACAATTCAAACAAAGGGATATTACAAATCAGACATATATGCACGAAGGGACCCAAAAGAAGCAGCAAGCAGAGGTTCTGACAGAGAAAATGCAAATGTGCAAGACCAGAACAGAGAGGGAATTTTTGCATTCGTGAAAAACTGGTTGCGAATATCAGCAGATTGTGCAGCTGTGATCCTCAACCCACCCTGTGCCTCTACAGCACCCACAAGCACACGTCTCCCCAAAAGATGGAGGAGGGCAGGTGTTTTGAACTGTGCAACCCCTTAGAAGTTGCAAACCAGCTCTGTGCTCAGTCATTTCAGCCAGAGAGTGCACTGCTTGGCACGTCAGGGCACTGGGCACCTCAGGGGAAGGATGCTTTACCATCAGTTAGCACCCTCCAGGCACTTGCAGCTCCTCACAGACACACCAAGGTCGATCTGAAGGGGGCCCATAGGGATGCTGGGGAGGGACTCTTCATTAGGGACTGCAGTGATAGGACAAGGGGTAACGGGTTCAAACTTAAAGAGGGGAAGTTTAGATTGGATCTGAGGAAGAAATTCTTTACTGTAAGGGTGGTGAGGCACTGGAATGGGTTGCCCAGGGAAGTTGTGAATGCTCCATCCCTGGCGGTGTTCAAGGCTGGGCTGGACAGAGCCTTGGGTGACATGGTTTAGTGTGAGGTGTCCCTGCCCATGGCAGAGGGTTGGAACTGGATGATCTTAAGGTCCTTTCCAACCCTGACTGTTCTATGATTCTGTGATTCTATGATTCTATGTATCGTAGGATCAGTCCCTGGGCCACAAGCGAGACACTTGGTAAGTGCAAAAGTGCTTCTGATCAAAACTCAAGAAGGAAAGCACGGCCATCAGAGCAGACATCAGAAACCCAAGTCATTCAGTCACAGCACGATAGCCATGCAGAGCATAAATCCCGCACCACCACCACCACAGGAAACGCTCAGCCAAGAAGCAAAGGTTTCCCGTTGCAGGGCAGCCTTAATTCAGGTTGGTCTCACTTTTTAGGTGCATTCACTGTAGTTGTGGAGACAGAATGGTGACACGTGTTAATTGAGCGTAAATGTTCATTGACCCAGTTTTGCCTTGAACCGCTACTCCCCTGGCTATTTGTTTTCTGCTCCAGCAAGCCGGGGAGCAGCTGGGCTATCAGACGGCAAAGAGAAACCCGAGAAAGCTTCAGACCAGGTCAAACCTGGCTAACAGGGAAGCCACAGCCAAGCAGAGCTCAGGTGAATAGGACAAGCACCTGAAGGACAAGGTAAATACTTCCATACACAACTCAGGCTTTATCCCTGCTGCCAAGACAATATCCCAGGTAGCTCCCTGTGTATCTGTGTGCCCCACATACGTGTATCCTCAGGGGCTGACTGCCATGAGAATGTGCTGCAGAAGCAGCTTGACTTGGCTCCACGCATGCTTATCACGGAGTGATACTGCAAGACAAGCTGCAAGCTGTAGGACAAACACCCTGAGCTGTTTCATCCCTTAATTGCTGTAACTGCCCTACCAAGCAGGGAGTGATGGGGAGTTGCTGTCTCTCCCACAGAAAGAGCACCAAGAAGGCTTTCTCCAGAGATCCTATGTGCACAAAGGTCTTTTCTTGAGGGATGCCACTGCAAGCATCTGGTAGATGTGGACACTGGACCGGGACCCTCACGCCTAACTGATGCTGGGCCCAGAAGGAGATAAAGGAGGAATGCTTCACAATGGCTCAAAGCAGGTATCTGCCCTCTGAAGGGCTACTCTGCAGGGGAGCTGGCACCACAGTTGTTGGCCCTGATTTAACAGTGGTGAAGGTAACAAAAAGGACCAGGAGGCAGGCCAGCAGGCTTCACTCAGAAGCGCTATCTGCAACCAGCATGCCTATTCCAACTTGCCAGCACACAATTTCATAACATGCCATCCTTGGTGGGATCTGAAGATAGGAGCCCAGGGCTGCTTCTGTCTGGTATCTAGCAGTCAGGCCAGAAGGGTCCTGGTCTTCCGTGTCATGCCTGCCTGCCTGTGTGGATGTCTATGAACCCCTGGGACACCCAAAAGGGCACAGACCAGCAGTGTCCAGATGTGTGGCCCCACTAACCCTCTCCAGAGCGACGATGATCCCTGCTTTTCAAGGTTCCCCACTGTGGGAAACAAACCAGAGTATGCTGCAGGAACATGTGAAGTGATAACCACTACCATGTGCATCTCATTCCTAAAGCTCAGAGAAGAGCATCCCCCACCTGCAGAGGGCAAACTGGCCTTTCTGTAAGAATGTTTGTTCTGTTCTAACACCCTGGGGCAAAGCTCCTTTATGGCTATTTCAAGGTTAATTGTCTTTGCCTCACAAAGCCCACTGACAATTCATCTTTTTCACCTTCTGCTCATGAATTTCTGAACTGCGGGCTTAAAAACACCGGAACCAACGTTTTGAGATGAACTGCAGGATCACAGTAATACTGCATAGGGAGCCCCTGAGTTTGTCAGAGCTTTTATTTTATAGCAAAGTATTAGCTATTGGCACAGAGTTTGCTGGCTGCTTTCTAAGCCCAAGAGGGTATGCTTGAATAGATACGTCAAAAAGAACTGCTGACAAGAGCAACTTGCAAACTGTGGACCATTGTCTGTTGTTAACTTGTCTGAAATCCCCTGGCATGCAAGCTAATATTGTCAGAGGAGTCCCTGAAGGCAGCGGCTCCTATTGCAGATGCAGGGAGCCGGGCTGCGCTCAGCTGAGACACAGTGCCAACACATCAACAGACATTCGTACAGCACTAACGGACACTCAGTAGGTTTGCCCTGTGCGAAGCTTAGGGTGGGATTTGCTGCTTCGAGCTACTTCATTCTGCAGAGCACACTGACACGCTCAGTGACAGCCGTCACTCAGCAGTAAAGGCAGAGTTTAACTCCAGAACCTGGATTTAGAGCTCAAATTGATGCAGGTATTTACTTCACACATCACAATAAACAGATATATTGGGGCAGAAGAGATCACCATGGCCATATACAGAATGGCCACACAACTCTTCTTACTGCTGGATTAAAGCATAAGAAGGTCATTTATAAAGTCATAAGAAGGACACCTAAGGAAATTATTTCAATACAGAACTCTGCATCCAATACATATGAGTAAACCAGCCCACAAGCAAGACATTTCTGTCACTGCAAGAAGAAGCACAACTTCTATAGCTTGGTGACTAACAGCGCAGTGAAAAACTCTGCCTACAGAGCAGTTCTGGAGCCCCACTGCCCTCTCCCAGCGCTGTTCCTGCAGTCCTCGACTAAGACATGGGACAGCCCTGGGGCAGTGACCAGGCAGGTCTCCCCAGGGAAGCAAAACTCAGTACTTAAATGACATTAAACAGAGGAGCAAGGAGAGATGGCAACTGATGGGAAAGTTTTGGGTTGAGATTTAAGGAGTAGAAACCAACATTTTACTTTAAATGTGTAAATTCCTATGGACTTAGCCTCTAATGGCCCACCTTGTCATGTAAGGATGTTAGCCTTCTAAAGACTACAGACTTGGAAATAGGGTGAGTCCGGTATTCGGACACCAGCAAGGAGCCTTGCTGAGCTGCTGCTTAACATTCCCAGTGCCCAAGTGCATGATGTTGGGCATACGCAGAGCTGCCTGCTGCTGCTAGGAGCAGTCTAAGGGTTGGCAAGTGTCTTAAAGATCATTTTGACTTGGAGATGTCTTCGAAGTTTCCATGTTCAAGAAGGCAATGCACCATAGACAGCAAGGATAAGACTTCGAACATTCATGTACACAATAACACAATAGCACTGGTTTGGAAACTCACAGGCAGACTTGTTTTGAAATCCTCATGATCTCTGATTTGAACCTGATACTTCAATCTGTGTTCTCTACCTTCTATGACGCAGCTCACACCCACCCAGCTGTTGTGTATGGAGGATGCATCTTTATTGTGTTGAAGTCACTCCAGCTTTATAAATAACCAAATATTTTGTGAGGGATGGAAAAGGAGCACAGAGAACAAAGCCAAGCACTGACGCTGTCCTGCGGGTGACCAGCATGTGGCTTCTGAGCTGCATGTTTAATAAGCAAGTTAAGTGTGTCCTCTCCTTTTGCAGCAGGAACAATACTGCTTGACGAGCAAAAAGGCTGCTCATAGGGATTACTGGATAATCCACATCCCCAGCTGTTGGAGGAAGTGAGTTAGCTGGGGCAGTCCGAGTGAAGCTGCTGGGACTCAGCTGTTGGTGAGCATGACCAAGGCCAACAACAGTGGGCAAGGTGGGAGGCCCAGGAACCGCTCCGACAGAGCCCCTTCTTCTGCTGGAGGAAGGGTCTCACAAGGCTTTGTTACCTTACGGTCCTTGAGTACCAGGTTCAGAGAACTGGAGGGGACTAGGACAGTGCTCAGGAGGATCCCTACAGGACAGGACAGGACATTCCGCTTTAAGTACAGATTCAGATCTCTCTTTCCTGTTAGATTAAGGGGGATTCAAAACCATTTCTCTATCTCCGAGCTTATCTCCCACTAGGAGAACTATTTGATATAACGGAGTGATAATGAGTCTCCCTGGTTACTCTGAGAGAAAAGGCTTATCTGTCACAGGACTTTTAAAGCCAGGAGGGCTCACACTGAGAACTTCCAGAGACAGGAATGAGACCGGCTGACGTTTAGATACCTTCAAAAGTACCTGCCTTGGGCTCTGCTTTTCAATGTCTGTTACAGATGGGCACAGATGAACCTCAGCTCCAGGTGCCCAACTTTGCCATGTATTTTAGAGCTGAAGTTAACTCAGCAACGAGGCTTCTGCAAGGCAGCAGGTCACTCAGCGCTGAAGCCTGCGCTGCTGAGGCCTTTTGAAACTGAGACTCAGCTGTCTAAATGACGTCAGGCCAGATTTCTCCAACACATTTTGGCATCTGAGCGCAGCAAGTGCCTTTTTGACCTAAGCAGGGCAAAACACTTAGAAAAAAATATGTTCCCCATGTGATTAAAAGGAGACGGGAAATCTCCAGCAAAATCTCAGCACTACTAGGAAGAATTCTGCAGGAAGCACCATTTAAAGGCTGCAAAGCACGGGCCTGAAGCGAAAATGGTGCTTGAAGCAACCACGGGTGCTGCGCTAACACTGACAGAGCTGTGTTTTGTCTTGGAGAGCTTCAACCCTACAAGATGTAAACAGTTCTGGTGGGAAGGAAATAAAATATTAAGGAAAAGAAGGCAGCAGTGCTATTAGAAACATACACAACTGAGCTGGGCTAACCCCAGCTTGGAGAAGCTGCTCTTACAAACCTCTTGTGGAGCTGTAAACTGGAGGAGTGGTAAACTGCTCACACACCACACTTCAGAGCCAAAATCCAGGCTGGAGCATAAGGCAAGCAGAGGCTCTAATAACAGTCTCTAATCACTAATATGTGTGACCATAATTAGGTGAAAGAGCAGAAAACAAGAGTGGATGTCAATCTTTAACAGCCCTTAGGCCCGCGGGGCTCACTGAAACGCTGTGGGTCCCTGCATCAGCTCTGCCTTCTTGTGGCAGTGGAGGCAGCAAAGCCTGAAAGGATCCTGGAGCCCACACAGGTAAGCCTGAGGGAGTCTGCTTTCCTCCTGAGCCCCTGTGGTACTTGAAACAGAGCCAATTCAACGTTGAGCGGCAGAAGGAGGACCACGGTGAAGGTCCCCCAAGGATGGAGCAGGGAAAGGAACACTAGTGCAGGCTTTGAAACGGAGGTCAAACCCCCACGGTTTTCCTTCTGCCACTTCCCCCCCCATTTTAGAACATGAAAAGGAGAATGAAGTAGAGCCTGTTAGATTTCTATTCCTTTTTCCCCCCCTAAAAATGACTACTTGTTACAGACAGGAAGCAACTGCCAGAAGTTATTCACCTCCAATCCTTTATCACTTAAAAAAGCATTACAGCTCCGTCCACAGACCCACTGGCAACTCTGTGGTTTGGGAGCACCTATCTACCCGTAATGATAAACACTAAAGTAAGGCGTCTTCCCTTTTGAATCCCAGCTCAGAGATTTTGCCAAGCGATCAAACTTGTCTGAACCTCGGAGCAGCAGCTTTGAAGTAGTACGAAAGAGACTGAAGCCCTGCAGCCAAGAGCCACACACACCTCATTAGGGCCCAGCCATGCGGGAAGGCTGAGCGGCAGCCCCCGTCCCGCATACCCACTGGAAAGGGGCTGCTGGAAGGGAAGATAAAAGAGCCTTTCACAGTGGAAGTGCACCAGTGGCATATTCAGGAGCGGAGGCTGAGCGTTCCGCGCCGTGCCAGCGCAGCCCTTGGGGTGGGCAGGGGCATGGGGGCTCCGCCGCTGCCGTCGCTCTTCCGCAGTCTCTCCCCCGGCTTTCCTCTTGCTCTCTTGTATTTTGTTTCTGAAGCAGGGAGTTCAATGTACAGGCTCTGCCTTCCATGGGTCGTGCCTTGAAAAGCCCCCCCTTCAAGTGAGAACCATAGTTGTGATAGATAGCGAGCTGGGCTCTTCAATCTGGTTCAGCAGAGTTCATGTGAAACTTTGGGGTATAATTCAGCTAAATGGTTTTTTTTTCTTTGTTCTTGAAAGAAAAAAATACCCCAACCCCCCAAAAAGCCAAAACCAAAGCAGTAAAGCTTAACAGACTTGTAAAACACTTCTAAAAACTTCTGAAGAGTTTAATCATAGATCTTACCACACAGACACTGGTGAGGCTGGGTGCTGGCAAGTAAAGCAGAGTATTTAACTTTGAGAGCTGAAGTTCTGCCTTTAATTTTCAGTTTCAGACTAAACAGCAGGTCTGCCGCGAAAGGCAGGGCGACGACTCCTGAGCAAAACGGGGTAATGGAAACGCTTTCCTTGCAGCCTTTACTGATCGTGTAACCATGGAGCGCCTCTTTGTGCAGGCAAAAGCCCAAAATCCGAGAAGTTTGTGTTGGTTTTAATAAACTCCCCCCCCCCCCAATCCCTTTTCTTTTGCTGCACAGAATTCTGCTGCTATTTTATTATGTAATGCTGCAGGCTAAAAATATATCCCTAATTTAAGCCATCTTGCCGATAAATCTACAAATACCAGGTAATCCAAAAGGGGCAGTTATGGTTTAATGACATACTCTTCTTGTCATCTAAATATGTTCAACTCCTAAAGGATTTGGAGTTATGCATTTAAATATTCTTTCCAGTTTCTTGACTGTCTCCACACAACCTGGTGGAAAGGGCGATAAAGTATGGTCCTCTTCAGCACAGAGCAGCGACACAGCTTCTCAAGCTCCATCTGCACCGTGATGCGTGCTACCACAGGGCCAAGCTTTTTCTTTCTCTAAGCGAGATAGTCTGATTCAAAATGAATAGGGCTGTCCAACTTACAGAGATAGTGATTATTTCCTTTTGACTATAGAACCTTTTATGGGAGTTTCTTTTCCATTTGAACACATCTATATTCTCTAATCAAATCAGAAAAGGTATCCTGGGGGAAACATGTGTTTGAAACGTGTTTTCTTTTAGGACTGAGACATTTGCTGCAATTTATACCTTGGTGTTAATCGATTCTCCTCTTTCTAAACATAAAAAAATACTAATATAAATTACAGTTAATGTCTCACCGTATAACACAGTTCTCAGGAGACTATTAAAGTGATGGGTGAGCTGCCTACCGCACTGCAACTGTCTCTTTGCTGCTCTGATTTCAGTTTTCAGATTTTACCTCAAAATAAGCATGGGAATCGTGGAAGGGGAGGGGGTAAAAGCCATTCATTGCCTTGAATCTGATATCTCTCAGGTCCTGCAGCTCACATCCCTTCCTTCCAGACTCAAGTCTGGTTTCAATGGAGCTCTCATTTTTCTTCCCACTAATCCCGCCGTGAGATCAACCATTGGTAACTCTGCGAGGAATTAAATACTAGGATGTGGGAAATCTGAGATCTGAATTCAGGCAGAATGTGGGTGATTAATTTCTTTATTTCTTTCCTTCTATTTTCCCATGATGTTGTGTGGCAAATAACTCTCGAAACCTGATATCAGACATCAGCCCCAAACATCTGACTGTATTGACAGAGCAGACGCAAAGCAAGGAGTACACTGGCAGTATGAGATCCCTTTTTAATATAAGCAATAGTAATTTCTAAAGAGAGATTTGGGCCAATGCTTTCTGAAAACATTCTGGCATTTCCAGAATTGCCTTACAATGGGATCAGCAGCAGAACTTCATCATGGTGATGCTCACCATCTGCTGGAGCAGACTTCAGAGAGAATTTACCATCTGCGGCATTGGGGTCCCAATGAAACAAAATCCACGAGATAGTTTGCTATGGTGATGTGAGTGCTACAATGCCCAACAGCCAGGCAGTCATTCTGAATGGCTCTTTTTCTTTCCTCAGAGTGAGAAAAGCACATTTAGAGTACCCATCACAGTTTTATTTAGCACTTTTATGAATCCTCTGTCTGCATGGTCCTCTCTGACCTGCAAGGGAGGAGGCATGCTCATAGATGTGGCCTATCCATCCCAGCCTTAATGTCTGGTCCAGGTGTCACAAGCTGATGGACTGCCCGGGGAGGTCAGATGTCACCCCAGGGTGTATGGCAGCACTGATTTCAAGGAACCAAATTCACTGAATTCCACAAATGCCCCACTGTGACTGACAGAGTAGCTGGGAAATGCTTCTTATTCTTCTATTCCAAGACTGTTATGTTGAGCAACAAGCGGACCTCATAAAATTCCCCATATGTCATACGAAATCCAGAATAAAATATGGTATTAGCTTCTTATTGCTTCCTTCCAGAACATGCTTAAAGATGTACATCAGTTATAAGAGCTGAGCATGCTGCTCTTTCCCCTAGTCAAATCTATTTTAATATACAGGCACTATAACTGACCATCCCAGCAAATTATCTAACAGATAAAGTAAGTATTTTCATTGGTCTTAGCTTTGATTTTCATTGTGTTTACCCCCATTGCAGCATACCTCATTTTTAACATACAATTTGCCATAGAATTTACATAGTCCTGAACTGGTGTGGCAAAGATGGAGCAATTTCTAGAAGTGGCAGATGAACTGGCTGATAGCCCTGGAGCATCTGTTAATAACACCTATGTCAGCAAAAAGACCCTGAGCCGGGTGCGGAGGAGCAAACACGATGCTGACTGTGAAAGATGCAGAGCCTTTATCAGAAGCTCAGGAACCAAGCTCTGAGTGAAGAGCACTTTCTTCCTGCGCAGCTTTCTGACATCCCCCATCTTTGCTAATTAGCATTTTGATTACTTTTATTGCTATAAGACCAGAGACTGATTGTTCCGGCAGTTTCAGCTTTCTGGATACTGTTCTGGAAACATCTTGATCCAGTTTCTCAGAGGGCGGTCAAGTACTGCCTCGAACCCTGGATGTCTGTGAAGTTAGATGCCCAGATACCACCAGCACAGACTCTTGTTACTCTTGGACATCTCGGCCCAAGTATGTACCATGTGTATGCAAAGGAAGCACTGTTTAATTTTCTCTTGACTGACATACTTTTAAGCACTGTTCCCTGTCCAACCATCTTCCTCAATGGTGTTTCCCAAGCACACGTCATAGCCCCTTCTCTTCTGGCTCTCATTAGTGAGATTTCAGTTCGTGTCAAATCAGAGCTGAATTCTGAACTGGATGCAGCACCTCCCTAAACAGCTTCCGTGGCCACAGCCATGGGGTCAAACACAAAGCCACCCAGTCCACAGCCACTGCATGCCTGTCCTGGGCTTCTTTCTCTGGCAGGCTGGTGAGAAGGAAGAGATGGGGAGAGGGCAGAGAGGGAAAGGTTTTAGCTGACCCCTTTGCCCTTCAGCCTTCTGCCATCAACTGCAGTGCCTGCTCCAAGTGCTATGCATGGAGAGGTTCAACAGCTGTAGCCCATGAATGTTTACGCGTGCTTTTAGGGACAGGTCTTGCCCTGCACACAGGGAAAGAGCAGCAACCTGCAAGCACGTCTATATTGAATGGGCAAATGTGTGCCATACGCTGCATTCAGAAAGCTGCCTCCTGCTCTAGGGCTTGTCCCAAGGGAATCAAATACTGCATGTTTGAACAGTTAAAATAACCTTTTCCTTGTTCAGAGCTGAAGGCTCCTCCTGTGTTGGGCTATGCCATGGCACTCCTGCTTTTGACTGACTCAGAAACCGCCTGACAAGGACACGACATCCCCAAGCAGCACACTGCAGCAGGCAAGACTCTGAACCTTCCAGACAGTCCCTGACACGCCATGAAGCAAAACGACCTTGCTAAATCTGATTCCTTTTTAGTCCCATCAAGTTGTGACTGTGTGTACTCTTGTAACTGCCTGACTCAAAAAGGGAGCATCAGCACCTCGGTTTTAGCCGAAGGGGAATCGCAGCACTGGGAGACTGGCCTAAAATGCGACTTGCACACTGCAGTGCTCAGTGCTAATGTCTTCAAAGGAAGCACAGTGCTGACTGGGGCACTCCTGCTCCTTAGGCAGTATACGGGGCCACAGGGACAGGCACCTCAGCCTGCCTTGTAGGCCACCCAAATACCAGATCCCAGCAAAGGCCATAAAGGGTTTCCCAGTTCCATATAACTTGAGATGGGAGACTGGAGGTCAGCATGTGCCTCTGGTTCCTGGGTGAAGCTAAGGCACCCGCTGACTTCAGGAGGAACTGGGCAGGTAGGAATCGGGGTACGCAGTGATTTTCTCCATTAAACATCCAGTTCGTGCCTACAGAGAAACAGGGCTACCTGTACATCTGCTGGTAACCCACACAGACTAAGGGCTGGACTGCAGAGGCCATTTGAGAATCGACTGAAGCAGTGGTTATGATGCACACTTCAATGCTTAAACCATCTTTGTAAAAACCACCTGCCTGCTCCCTTTGTGCTCTCCATGAAATGGTGGGAATGCTGGGTGAGCTATGTCTAGATTGTCATTACTGGTCGGTACTCACGTGAGCTGTGAGCAAAAGCAACTTCAATGAAAGTGATCTTTGTAGAACTGATTTGTGATAATGGCCCCGTGGCTCCAGTGTTCGTCGCGTGAAATGGTACTTGCTGGCAAAGTCTTTGCCATCCCTACACTGAGAGGTCAGTGTGAACCTGCCATTATCATAAGAGAAACTACATAAATGCAGCAGAAATTGCCTCACAGAGCAGAAACCCACATCTTCAGATCACTGCATGTAGTTCTGACTCTTTAAAAGTCATTCTTTGAAAGAATATCTGAATATACTCCTGTTCTGAAGGTATTTTTTGTCCCTGTCCTTTCCTTCCTTGTGGTCACATAATATCTCATCTTATTTAATTTATTTACAGCCAAATTTCTGGAAGCAGCCATCTCAACAATGGCTGCTCTATCATAGCCATGTAATAAAAGACAACCATAAGTACTTAAAGCCTTGGAAACCTGAATCTTACACTGATTTGGGTATGTAGGCGTAGCCTCATTGAATTACGTTATTCAGAGTATATTCAGAAGTTATGTCATAATGTAACACAAGGTTTGCTGTCAGTAATACCTGGGTTCCTCTTCTAGCCCTCATTCTTTAGAACAGGCTAGCGCTTCTGTTCATAGAACAGATTATTTTGGGTTTTATTTCAGATACTGTGCTGTTCGATGTTCTGTTTTGAGGATTTTTGGGGTTCTTTTTCCAGTCATCAGACAAACTTCTCACAATAAACCAGTCTCAATAAACCAGTCATAAAATAAGACTGAATATGTCTTCCTTTGGAAACCACATGATGCAGTTGCCACCATTTTGTGCTGGATGGAGAAAAATGGTAAGGGCATAAAGCTCAGCACCGTCCACAAGTCTCTATTTGCTGCATGCATAAAGAAAGCATGAGGCCTTCCTGATTTCCTGATTAAGATCAAATGCAAGTCTCTCCCAGTTCAATGGTAGGTCCATTCCTGCAGTTCAAGCACCCACCTGATTGCTTACTAATTCTGTCCATAGTCCACATATTTGGTATTTGAATTTTGTCTTTTTCATTTTACACCAACCAATCCTTACAGGTTGCTTGAAACATAAACAGCAGGAACTGGTAACAATGAACCACCATTTCCAAATTGGAGCCATTTTTCATAACGGTTCCCATGACGTTATTATCCATTCGTTAAAATGATATTTTCAAATCAGAAAAATGTTTCCAGAACACCCAAAGGCGGAATCTGGAAGGATTTTGTGAAGTGAAAGTGTTCAAAGGCCCCAGATCAAACCCTATTCTTCTTTAAAAAACTCAGCTCCCAAGTGGTCATAATATTGTGAAGCTCTGGAAAAACAAAAATTCCAAGGACACCAATGGGGAAAAGGGTCAATAAAAACATGGAGCTATTTATGCAAAACCTCTGACCAGTTCCAACAAGCACTGTAAGGGTGGTGAGGCACTGGAACGGGTTGCCCAGGGAAGCTGTGAATGCTCCATCCCTGGTGGTGTTCAAGGCAGGGCTGGACGTAGCCTTGGGTGGCATGGTTTAGTGGGAGATGTCCCTGCCCATGGCAGGGGGTTGGAACTGGATGATCTTAAGGCCCTTTCCAACCCTGACTATTCCATGATTCTATGATTGTCCCCCCATGTGGGGGTGGTGGGAGGCAGGGCACTGAGCTGGAGGGCCCACAACAGTCCCGGGGCTCAGCCCCATCAGGAAAGCTTTGAGCAGCTCCATTGGGTCCAGGCTGCACGTGGGAAGGGAGGTACGGTGAGTCTGAGCTGATGGAGCTGTGATAAACACTCGCTCAGCATGTGTTCACAGGGTACCAAGAGCCTCAAGTGCATATAAGATGTCCCCCAACGCTGCCTTTGAGAAAACATTCAGTATTTGCTTTAAAAAAACCCAATGATAAAAGAATGGTAACTGAGCCTTTCAGAGGACGCTCTGGAGTGGTGTATGTAACACACATGCACTCACCCTATACTGAAGCATAAAATTCCACATATCATTGAAAAATACAGTTTTACCTCTGGGATCCAACAACTTCTTGACTCCCTGTATCAGGAAAACCAGAAAAAGCACACGACACACAACACGGCTTGCTGGATGCATCAGGACGAACAACAAATTGAGGCACCAGGTCAACCTCCAGGGCAGCTTTTCAATGCTTCTACAGCCAAGGCTCAGTTGAGTAAGGCTGCAAGGAGGGGCATGGACAGTGGCACACACTCTCTCTGATGTGTATATGCACGTACTTGGGTGCGGAGGCTTTGCTGTCTCATGTCTGTGACACTGGAAGCTTCTTTCTACTTACTGAAGTGTATCTCTGGGGTATTTCTACCACATTTCTGCCTGAGATTTCCCAGAAGGGCAAAAACAAATGCACACAATGCCTGAAGCTTGTGGAAGTGAAGATTCATTCCAAGGCATGGAGAGGTGATATAGCATGTGCACCATGGGCCTGATGCATGTCCCAGTGCGTCAGACCTGCCACACAACCACCAAGGGTCCCAGGCTCAGCTCTGCTCACTGTCTGCTGCTTTTGGGCTGCATATGAATGTGTGAATCACGGATGTAGCTCCTGGGCTGCAGAGCTTTACTGTGTTCTACACTGAGTAGGCATACGTGATGGATGCAGCTGGGAAACATATATAACTTGTGGTTGTGTGTGTATATGTGTATATATATATATATATTTAGATATATAAGGACTAATTAACACGCGTAACCTTATTGATACCAAAACTTAGAAATGAGTAACATGAAAAAAAAATACAGCAAATCTGCATTTTCTTTCCTGTGCAAAATTAGGCTTTTCTGTTTAGCTTTTATTCCTGTTTGGATTTGATCTTTCTGAACATTGTTTTAAAAGCATCTAGTATATTTGGCATTAGATGCCAAAGTACACGTTGTGCATTTTGGTGTACTTTTTCCGTACACTTTTGTGTATACACCTTTCTACATACACTTGATGTCTAGTTTTCTGACCATCTTTCAACTGATACGCTGTCTTTCAGACTCAGATACAAAGGCTTTGAGATTTGCACAGACCTCCCAAAGAGATTATAAGAAGATGTTCAAAGGGCTGTTCTACACTCACAGTATTTCTTCTCTCCAGAATGATAAAAATAAAACATGTCCTGTTTCCAGAAAACTCTGATGGCTTTCATGATGCTTTCCTAAATATATCTATTTCCTTTGTATCACTTAAGAGTGTAACTCCCCCATATGGCTGAGTCTACAGCTGCTACGCATTGCTTAAGAACTAGGAAAATTGAGACATTTCTATTTGGACTGCTTATTTACACACCTCGGTAACAATATTCCTGCATCCTGGTTGTGAGATCTGGCTGTCATTCTTTAGAGACAGAGCAGATTTCAAAGGAATGTCTTGGGTTTGAGGTTTAGGCACATATTTCCATGAGAGTGCTAAACCTAACCAATGGCACGTAGTTAGGCTGCCTATCTTTTCCTCGTTTTCCCAAGGAAGTGTGACAGTATGAGTCAGTGATCATCACAAAGATGTGTACAGACCACAGTATTTATATATGACATATATATATTATATATATATTTATTTATATATTTAATATGATATAAATATATATATTTATATATGATATGGGGGCGTAGATTTCCAGTGGATTTTACTGCTGCATTTACCGTCTGTGTGATGGTAAATCCTCAGTGCTCTGGGGATGTTTGAAGACACTGCAAAGGTTTATAGAGGCGTCTGTATGGCCCTATATTCATAAAGACATTTAGAGCATGACGGAGCTCTGCATGATGCTTCAAATCTGGGAAAGAGTGATGGGAACTGAGCTGTTATTCGTATAAATGAGCATTTTATCTGGTCTTTCTGCTTACTTTTAGAAATGACACAAACCCAAGAGGCACAGGCACTAGAATCGTAGAATCACAGAACGGTTTGAGTTGGAAGGGACCTTAAAGATCATCCAGTTCCAACCTACCTGACATGGGCAGGGACACCTTCCAATAGACCAGGCTGCTCAAAGTGCCATCCCAGTCTTGCCTTGAACACTGCCAGGGATGGGGCAGCCACAGCTTCTCTGGGCAACCTGTGCCAATGCCTCAGCACCCTCTTAATCAAGAATTTCTTCCTTATATCTAATCTAAATCCACCCTCTGTAACTTTAAAGCCATTCTCCCTTCTCCTGTCACTTCATGCCCTTGTAAAAAGTCCCTCTCCAGATTTCCTGTAGGCCCCCTTTGGGCACTGGAAGTTGCTCTAAGGTCTCCCTGGACCCTTCTGTTCTCCAGGTTGAAGAATCCCAGCCCTCTCAGCCTGTTCCCATAGGAGAGGTGCTCCAGCCTCTTGATTATCTTCACAGCCTCCTCTGGACTCCCTCCAACAGCTCCATGTCCCTCTTGTGCTGGAGGCTCCAGAGCTGAATGCAGGACCGCAGGTGGGGTCTCACAAGAGACCTCCCTCGACCTGCTGGTCACGCTCCTTTTGATGCAGCCCAGCATAAAGCTGCCTTCTGGGCTGTGAGCGCGCACTGCTGGGTCACGTTGAGCTTCCCATCAACCAACACTCCCAAGTCCTCCTCCTCAGGGTTCCCCTCCATTGATTTTCCGCCCAGCATGTATTTGAGCTTGGGATTGCCCTGACCCAGGTGCAGGACCTTGCACTTGGCCTTGCTGAATGAACTTCATGAGGTTTGCACAGGCAAGCAGCAGACGTAAGAGTAACGGTGATGTAAACCAACGCTCACCGAAAACTTCGAGAATACACCAAAAATTCAAAGCACAGGAAAGCAGCAGGGGATGAAGCCTGACCGAGAGCTTCTGCCACCTTTACCATGGCAGGCTGGGGTAACACGCTCACTATCACATAGCAGTTCTCAAGTGTAACCTCCTGCAGTCCCCACTGATGAAGAAAGGATACACTTCTAACTTAGTCCAGACTGCCACATGGTAAAGCCATCTGGGAGGATATTTTGAAGGAAACAGATGGAAAAGGAAGAGATTCCTCTGAATGTAGTGCAAGATTTACATTATCCTCCATGAACTTCCATGTAGTCCCCATGTTTATATAATTTATCACTATTTCCTTAGACAGCTCAGATTAGGAAGCCTGCATGAGCTCATGTTCTTGTCTGAATTCTGAGTCTGAACCTCCCTGCTTTAAAGGGAAATTCAGCAGTGTAAAAAGAAAGCGGAGAAAGGCAACAGGACTCCAGTGAAACCCAGCAGCATGAAGCTCCTGATCACTGTCCCAGGAATTACACTGCTTTACCTCCTGCTTTCAACCTCAGGAAGACACTGTCATTAGTGCTTGCTCACAGTGATCGTTTTTGTCCTCTGCCATGTACCCACACACAGCAAAACCTCAATGTTGTGTTAAGGTAAACACAACCTGGGAGAGTGGCCTATTAACACCAGAAAGGGTGAAAGACAAGTCAAGGATTTCACTGAACATCCCTCAGGCCAAGGACCGAAAGCAAAAGCAATGTCCTCTGAGTGAAGACGTGGCACACAAACAGTTGAAAGAGTGTCATTTCACTGGCTGTGCTGTGATGACCGGGGATCTCTAAAAAGCCCTCCCTCTCCTTTCATGCACTCTTCTGTGCCTCCTCGTTTTCTATACAAACATTTCCATTACTAATGGGCATGTCAAAGGGCTTCCTTTTCACTCTGCCTCTGACCACAAAGATGCTGCTGAGGCTCCGTGCAGCAGTGGCTGCATCCGTCTGGCTGAAACACCCTACGGCATCCCCACTGGAATCACTGCTTCAGGAAAGAAGGGACAGGAAAATCCACACAGGGAACCCTGGTGCTTTAGTTTAGACACCTACATCATTTCACCATCAATTAAATCTGTCATTACTTTGTTCTGCTACCAAAAGACGGAGTCCCAGGTTCCCTCTTTGTCCTCCCACACCCCAGCTCAGCCTCAGACCCAGACATTTCTTCCTCTCTTGCACTAGGGCTAGCACTTGATTACTGTTCAAACAAAACACTTGCAGGAGTAAGTGCCCATGGAGACTGGAGACCTCACAGCCCCACACATGCCATCGGCAGCAATGGCTTCTGCCAAGCCAGGCTGCGGGCACAGCAACTACCTCTAGACCCCTTCATCCTGCTGACCCCAATGGGTATGAGCTCTGCTATGTGCCAGAGGAAACCGCAACATGAACCACCTCCTGGGAGTCTCTGCCTCCCAGATCCGGCCTCCTTCGCACAACAGGGTTTAAGCCTCCCTGTCTCTCAGGTGCCACAGAGGAGATGACTGGCCTTGTGCCCATAGGCAGATTTACTACCATGTTGTAGTAGGAATAGCCCAATAGCGGCTGTAACAGTTGAAGGATGTAAAGGAGACCAGGGAGGGGAAATATCTTTTATTAGAACAATTTGGTGTGTTTTGAATTGTGTGGGGTAGTCCGAAGGCTGCAGACGGTAAGTCCTTGGAGACTGATGTTGTGTTTCTTGCATAAGCTGGCCTAATATAGGACATTATCTCTCCTTACAAAACTTACCTCATTTGAAAATACTACTACGTTTATCCTCTATGTCAGCTCTGCCATTTGGGGAGACATTAATGCTACTGCCAGTGCCATGCATTCACCATTGCTGCAACTGGATTGATTTCTTTGTATAGAAACCTGATTCCTGCACATGCTTTGGAGAGCTACCTCATTTCACTCCTTCAACTCACAGCTAAGATGCTTTCTGTTTCTTATGTAACAGCTCCTAATTCAGATTACAGTTATTATGACACAATAATGTACACTACACAATAATGTATTGAAACCATAAGGCAGAAAACCAGAAGTATTATTTCCTTCTGAAAGCAGACCTTTTTCTAGAAAACCAATGGACCCTTTATGTTCTTGACTGAGCACAGAGGTACAGCAGCACAGTCCATGGACTCTGCCAAGCAGTGATGGACCTGGTCGCATGCCCACAGTCTTTTCTCTGCTGGTGCATATATAAAGTGGCATAGTTATATTTTGGGGTTTTTTTAACCCAAGGCAGGCTGGGGAAAGAAAATGGAGGCAACTGTAAACGCAGTGTTTGACCACTTTCATAATGCCTTGGGGCTTGCACTTTGTCCAAGGGTGTTAAAGAGGAATAATACAGTCCAACAGAAAACGTTCAAATGTGTTAGCCTTTATGATGGATCCAGTCTAGTTACCAAGTCCAGCCTAGTTTATTCTGCGGATTTAGAGACTCCTTCAGACCAGCGGGGAGAAGGTTTTTATACCTGTGCCTCCTCCTTGCTGGAAGCAGACCCCAGTTATCCCACGTTCAGGACATGCAAAGATACCTATCGCATGCTGTGCGTGCGTGTGCCTGCATTATCATGGCAAGGTAGCCTCTGCAGAGAGCACCAAGCAAGCTCTGTCTACTGCTTCCTCCTCTCCTTCCCAAGGGCCACTGCATGAATTGTTCTGGTGATTATGCCCAGCAAGCCAACAGCTGTCCCCCAGCTCAAGTGATTGATGTATTTCCCTTCATTCTTTACAGTAAAGGAGACCCATTTAAATACGGAAGAATTATTTCATTTAAATTAGTCTAAGAATTTAAATTGGCTTTTCTTACCTGAGCAGGCTTCTTCTGAACCACTTGTTGAGGCTGAAAAGTAAAACAAAAGCACGGTGAGAAACTCATTGAGGTCACTTGACTGTGATTTCGCAGATGGTGGGAAAAACGTTTTCAGCAACAGAAATAAAACACAGGCAAAGCCCACATTCAAAGACGGAGCGATGGACATACCCAGCTCGCACACCCAGCCTCTCCTATACCTATCTACGACCTTGCTCTGAAGTAGTTCAGTTTACTGTTGATTCAGAGCAGGATGCTAAGTTTGTACAATTAAAACCAAGGTGAAATCTAATTTAGCATGTTACACCTTTCAGCTCTTCCATGGTACTGCTAGATTTACTTCGCTGCACTACTTATCAGACTGAGAGTGGCCTGATTTTGTCACTAGAGTTTGTTGTCTCCACTGATGCTGTTCACTCTCTTACCACTTCCAGCTGTGAGTGGAATGTCCCACTGTGGCAAAGCCCTCCCCTTGGCCATAAACAGGAGCACAGCTTGGACAGAGAGATGAGGGACACATAACCCCATTTCCGAGCCAGGGATTCCCACTTGATGAAAGCCATCCCTGCCAAAGCCAGGAGGCTGGGGCAGGCAGTGGCCTCAGCCCTCAGAAGTTCTGGTTTGAGATCCCTAGCTGCACAAAGGTGATGCTGCGCTGACCCTCATGAGCCTGTTGACGTGTTTATGGGGATGCCCATCATCGGGCAGGTTGGCTGTGTGGGCAGGGAGAGCCCCAGGCCGTGCCCACCTGCCTGTGCAGGACCTGGTGGTACAGCCAAGGGCTCCTCAGCAAGTCTCCATCCTGGCTGCTCCCACTTGGGAATGGGAAACACGGTCCCCACACGAGCCAGAAGACCCACCAAGGTGTCAGTGTGTTTCAGCCCCAGGGAAGGAGGAGGAGTACCAAAGAAAGAACTAATAAGGGCACATTTAAAATACACCACCACCCCCCAGATGGTGTAACAACCCCTGTGGGTGCTAGGAGCAGCATGGAACAATAAGACCACAGATAAAGGATGAAATCCTGACACCGAGAGCACAAAAGAGCTTTTCTTACTTTAGTGGGGCAAAGCTGCAGCCTCTCTCCCCTCCCCCTGTCTTTCTGTTTTCAAAGTATATGAATTGCGCTCAATGATTTTCTTCCTGCCCTTCCTTCCTGCCTGTTCCTAATCCTAGCCATGATTTTAGTGCCTCTCTTGGGCAGAAGCCAACATGCTGTCCCTCTGCATGGCCAAAAACCTAATTTTCATGACAGTGTAGTAGGAAATGACTGGAATATTTCTGAATAAGCAGTTTAGTGTAACTGGCCTTTCGGAGCAATATTTCAGTGGGAAGGATCAATGAAAATGGAAACGAAATGTAAGTGATTCAATTCAGACTGCCCACCACAAGTGTCCCATTTTAACAAGGGATGCTTTGTTTATTTTCAATCTTTTCCTAATTCAGCAGGATCCTATGGCTGTTGGGTTTTTGTGTCTGCGCCCCAGGCTCCAAGTTCTGCTCTCAAACAACGATGAGAAAAAAACCCCTATGTGATGACTGGGTCCGTCTTTAAACTTCAGGGTGGACCCTTTAAATTCCCTTGCAATGGAGAAGCTATTACCAAGGCACACATTTCACTGATGCCTTCTCCAGGTGGACTGCAAGCCCTGAACTCATTAATGGACATTTTCTGCCCTTGGACAAAGCAATGATTTGCTTCAACGAAATCCTTCGTAATTACAGAACCCATTGAGCTCTTCGGTAATCTGCCACCGGTGCTTTTCTGCTTCCTTCTCTCTTTTTGCTTGCTGATTACACCTGTGCACATGTTTACTCTCAAACCACATGAAATCCACAGACATTCTTAAGGGCTGACTGTTTTCTCCTGCTCAGAAATCCCCATGTATTTTTGGCAGTGCGCTCCGCATTCATGTGACTCTCACACACTGTAGCTCAATGAAACCTTCTGAAAGAGCTGCCAACTCACCAAATTTTCCATGAATTAGGTCCTGACACTTCAATGAGAGGAAAGACAATGTCTGAAACAAGGCCAGCTCTGGCTTTCTGCCTAGTATGTGTCACAGTAATTCTACCAGCTGCCCTTCTACACAGCACTTCATACTTTTCAGACCACCAGAAAGCCCCCTGAATACTTTCAGTGATAGCTGGGGCTCGAGTTGCCAGCATGTTTTCCCAGCCTCTGGCACCCACTGGCTCGGGACTGGACCTAGCAAGTTTCGTGTGTGTGTTTGCTTTGTTTTGTTGTTATTTTTATGAATGGCTTTCGCAGGGGACTCCGGCTCCAGCACGATCCTATCCAGCCATTCATAAAAAGCAGAGGGAAAATATTGTCCTTTGCCCAGTTGGAAACTGCCTCTGATACTGACCGAGGCTTTCAAGCATCTTAGTCATTCAAGACCTTTGCTATCGCAGTGCTTCCCGTCGAGCGCTCCCAGGCAGCGCTTGCTGACTGCTGGCGAGGTTTCCACTGGATTTGGGATCTGGAGTTCAGTGTGCGTTCTGCTTTCTTCCTTAAATGGAAGCAGCACGGCTACGAAAGCTGGAAAGCAGGGCCCGGCCCCTCAGCCGGTATGAACGGTGCACCCCATGGACACGCCGGGAGCAGTGCCCACCCGTGTCACGCTTAGGGCTGCAGCCTGTGGCTGCTGCATCCACCGCAAGGGCTGGCGTTCAGGAGCATCGCGTTTCCTGCTGCAGCCGGGGAGAGCTATCTGGATGAACGCAGGCCAGACAAAACCAGCCACAGCCAGTCCTGAAAGTGTTCACTCGCCCATGTCACCCCAGACCAGAGGAACAGAAGTGTGCGGGGATCATGAGCAATCTCCCAAGCACCCCCTTTCATCTCTTTAACTGTTGTGGATGTGATGCTTTTGGAAACCTTGACGCAGGATAGATACAAACGCTAAGCTTTGTGTTCACTGAGTTAAAAGATCATTTCAGGGCTTCGAGGGAGACACCTCTGATTCCAAAGAGTGTTACAACTGCGTGTTCGACTAGCTGGAAAGAAAGAGATTCTGTCTTGGTCATGGAAAAGACTGGAACCATAAAAAAGCCAAGAACGAGAGACTCTAAAGAGGTGCTAAGGAGGAAAACAAAGCTGCACACAAGACATGAGAGCCCTGAACTATTACGTATCCTCCTCAGGAGCCTGAAGAGTAAGATGGCAGACCTTATTTTGCTCTGACAGAGGCTCTCTCGCTTGTGTCAATGATCAGATGTAAGGGGAGCTTAGTGATCATATGGCAGAGGAGCTTTGTGCAACACCAGACTTTCACATTTTACTTCTATCCTGTTTAAAACACACCTACTGTAAAATGAATGTGCGTCTGCTGAAGTACCACACACCTGAATGCAAAATTCAGGGCCTTTTTATAGTATATTCAAGTACAAGTCAACCTTAAGTTGCTTTCTTAAACCTGTATGAGACAGAAAGAACAAGTGACAGCGTTGGAAAACCCCTATGATCATGTCATTTAAATGCCTACCATACAAGACCAAATCCAAAATACAGCAGGGTTTCTTCTGCCATGTTTAAACTATTAGGCATGCGTGAGATAATGATTTAAAACTTCAGGATAAGAGTTCTGCTTTAGTGCAGATAAGAATCAACCCAATGAAGGAAGTACACAAAGGTTTGGGTAGTTTAATCTTTGCTGTAAGCTTTGGATGTTCAAAGCCCAAGTGTTTATATTCTACAAGACACTTCTCCCACTCCTCCTCTGTCACCACAGACCTCATCTTATTTTCAAGTCTGTTATTTTACTCTTTGTCAATATCTCAGATGCATCCCTATGGCCTACACAGTAACTGGTCAACCAATTTCTTTGCCTTTTATAGGGGAACAAACGGGCAGCCTCATGTGATGAGTCTATATTCATCTTGTAACAGCGGTCAAAAGTTGTTTCGAACTCAATTTGTCACACTTCTCATTCACTGGAGTACTTCTTACCCTGTTACTTTTCATAGCATTACAAAAATAAGGAAGGAGAAGGGTAAGTCTATGCCAACTGGTAGGAGCAATGCTGGGACACGTTTTTAATGAGCAGAGATAAAAGCTCTGATTTGAAGGCAAATCATCCCCTGACTGCTGCGCCTGAAGCTTCAAGGGCAAGAGGCACACTCACAGTGCTCCTAGATTTTGTGTTGGTGCCTTCTTCTTCCAACTATGTATTATGAAGATGTTTGACTGATGCTTCTTGGCAACAGTGATTCTCTTTCATTCCCTCCATTTGACACAGATTGGACACTCACATGGACATAGCTCTGCTGGTGAGACTAAATGACCATGATGAAAATAGGTGGACCACTCGGTGGATAAAGAACTGGCTGGATGGCCGCACGCAAAGAGTAGTGCTCAATGGCTCAGTGTCCAGCTGGAGACCAGTAACGAGTGGTGTCCCCCAGGGATCGGTGTTGGGACCGGTCTTGTTCAACATCTTTGTGGGTGACATGGACAGTGGGATTGAGTGCGCCCTCAGCAAGTTTGCCGATGACACCAAGCTGTGTGGTTCGGTTGATACACTGGAGGGAAGGGATGCCATCCAGAGGGACCTTGACACGCTTGTGAGGTGGGCTGATGCCAACCTGATGAAGTTTAACCATGCCACGTGCAAGGTCCTATACCTGGGTCGGAGCAATGCCAGGCACAGCTCCAGGTTGGGAGGGGAGGAGATTCAGAGCAGCCCTGCGGAGAAGGACTTGGGGGTGTGGGTTGATGAAAAAATGAACATGAGCCGGCAGTGTGCGCTTGCAGCCCAGAAAGCCAACCGTGTCCGGGGTTGCATCAAAAGGAGTGTGACCAGCAGGTTGAGGGAGGTGATCCTGCCCCTCTACTCTGCTCTCATGAGACCTCACTTGGAGTATTGTGTGCAGTTCTGGGGTCCTCAACATAAAAAGGACATGGAACTGTTAGAACAAGTGCAGAGGAGGCCACGAGGATGATCAGGGGACTGGAGCACCTCTCGTATGAAGACAGGCTGAGAAAATTGGGGCTGTTCAGCCTGGAGAAGAGAAGGCTGCGTGGAGACCTCATAGCAGCCTTCCAGTATCTGAAGGGAGCCTATAGGGATGGTGGGGAGGGACTCTTCATTAGGGACTGTGGTGAGAGGACAAGGGGTAATGGGTTTAAACTTAAACAGGGGAGGTTTAGATTGGATCTGAGGAAGAAATTCTTTACTGTGAGGGTGGTGAGGCACTGGAATGGGTTGCCCAGGGAAGTTGTGAATGCTTCATCCCTGGCGGCGTTCAAGGTAGGGTTGGACATAGCCTTGGATGTCATGGTTTAGTGGGAGGTGTCCCTGCCCATGGCAGGGGGGTTGGAACTCGATGATCTTGAGGTCCTTTCCAACCCCTACTATTCTATGATTCTATGATTCTATGAAATCAATACCCAGTTAGGACGACACTCATAGTGCTGACAGATCAGTGTTGTGCAGAAATCATTAAAATAATTTCACAGGTCACCCAAACACTTGTAGCTCTAAATTAAAAGATGAGTAAATCCGTATTTAGTCTTTTTTTGTCTACATATCCTCAAAAAATCAGGAAGTTCATACTGTAACAGTTGAGACCAATATAACCCAAAATAAATCATGTCTTCCAAGCAGTTCCAGATGACAGCAGAGGAACTACTGTTCTGCCCTACAGCTTTAATTGGTTCGAGTCCAGGCTTTCCCTACCTTCTCCAGTACAGAGATACAATGCAGCCTGCAAAAGAGCCCTCACCTCTGGGCAAAAACTACTTTCAGCTTCATGACCATCAGCAGGATTGTGCGGGATGGTGTGCCTGTCATTCACTCCTCTAGTGCAGTTATGCTCAAAGCTTGCTGTAGAAACTATCTTTCAAGAGCACAGCAGAAATGCTTTTTCACCCCATTAAAAGCAGGGGGGAGATGCCCCCTTCATGCAAGCAGGACTGGCTGGTATTTTGGAAGCACATGTCATGAATTCTCCTGCCTCCATTGCATGTTTGCAGTCAACTGGCAACCGTGGTGTCTGTGTACGCACACTGCTGTGGGTCATTAGGATCTAACAGCAAAACCAGCTGGCCCTTAGAGTTCAAAGGAGATTTCACAGTTCTCCGTGCAGTCTCATAAATGAAGCTCATAGTAATCTGTGGAGAATTTTGGCAAAATCTGTGGAACTTTCAGTCTTTATTTTCTATTCTATTTGGCACTCCTCTGAGTTTTTAATACCAAAGTCAGGTCATTCAAAAAGTATTTATTAGCTTATTAAACTGACCTCCCCTGACTGATGCTGGAAAACCCTGCAAGATCTCAGGAGCTGCACCAATAATTTTAGCTGATGACAAAGTAAATAGTACTTCTATTCCACTTGTGGAGGAGAGCAGAGAGCATCGGAGTCTTCCAAGTACACAAAGTGACTTTTAATAGTTGATTGGCAACAAAATTTCATATTCTAATTGGCAAATTCAAAACACTGCTTCAAATTGCTCTTTTGGTAGCCAGGAAATCCAGGCACCAGCACGTATATTCAGTCAGGTATGTATACACCCAATGGAAGTCAAAGAACTGACTTCAGCAGGGTTTGCATTTCATACGTTTTGCTTCTAGAAAGCTGCCTTCACTACACAATGTCTGAAAGTTGCTACGTTTGCAATGGGTTGATGCTCTGAGAGGATAAAATCTGTGAAAAGAACGGATCAAAAGTCAAATCCTGTTTTCTTTTACGCTCACATAACCTATTTATTTTTCAGCTGCTTTGCTCAAACCTTCCTCACAGAGGACATCCCACCATTACAGGCGGGATATTCCACCATTACAGGTGGGATATCCCACCATTACAAGTCTTGTCAAGTACAAATTCAATGGTTACAACAGGAAAGGAAACCCCTTAATTTTTCTCCATCTGCTAGCTGAACCTCATCTGCAAGCACAATACCCCATCAAGTTTACCGAGGATATAATCAAAATTCAAAGCACAGTAGCTGTTACTTCAATGCTCTTGACAGATGTTATTAACTTTTAGAATGTTTCAGCCAGTACTGGCTATATTTCCATAGAATATTTAGGGTAGTGCAGCTTATGAAATATCCACTTAATGGGCCTTGCATCAGTGGTTCAATACCACAAGCAAAGTGTAAATGGGCATACTTAGCTAAAATCAATACAGTTTGGCAGCAGGAGGACCTGTTGCTGCTGCTCTGTTGTGTTCCCCCGTTACTTTACCATCATCCATGATGTATTTGATGAGCTTTCCTGGTGCATTTTGCTCAACTGAAGCTCAGCACCTTTGCGTTTTTCTGTTAAAATATCACAAAGCAATTCCTGCCTTTCAGAATAATTCTAGCACACGGTCCAGCATTGAGGTTTTCTTGATACGCACCTAAGGAAACACGAGCTGGCTCTTTTGTCTGGCAAACGTCATAGGCATCTATCTATTTATAACTCCATACACAGACAGACTATTGAGAAAGCCAAATGGGACGTTCCAGTTATTCTTAGTTATAGCGTAGGGGAAAAAAACCCCTCCAAACCTACATTTTAGTCTGCAGAAATAAACTATAAGTTATTTGCAATGAATCCAAGCCCTCATGATTCAGGGATATAAACGGATCAGAAACTGCTTAGCTTTATACCTTGCAGCCTTCTCCAGACAAATAACTATTGTGCAACCGTTTATCTCCAGACTGTCTTGTCTGTTTGGATACAGCAACCCCTGTGTTCACCACGCACTTCTTTTGGCCCATGTGGAAATGATTTTGGGTCACCACTAAACAGGCTTGATTTGAATTGATGACCTGGAGGTGAAACGCACCGTATCGCATTACCATCCGGTTCCAACGTTTGTTTTAAAGTCTTCCCTCTCTTCTTGCTCCGGCACCTCCTGCCATACAGACTGAAAAACCAGGGGCAGTTCCTGCGCCAGAGGCCGGTCCTGGTGGTACCATGAAGGGTGGCTGCGTGGAGCTGATCAGAGCCGCAGCACTGTCATCAGTGGACTCATTTGTAGACCTGACTGCGAGGAGCTCCCGAATCCCTCTGGAATTTACCCTGGCCTCCAGAGAAATAACAGAGTAAATAGGGCAGCAAAGTCTCAAACCACACAACCTGCTGCAAAATCTGCTTCTGTTTGGAGAGCGAGCCCTGAACTTCAGTGATTTTGCTCAAAATACAACTATAGTCAGGTAACACTTCTCTTTCTGGTCTTTGACATTTATTCTCCTCCACATTTCAAGGTCACAAAGACCTTATACTTAACTCATTCATTGACAGTGTCCTTGTGTCATTTTGAGACTGGAAAACACGCACAGCCTATTTTCAGCAATACAGGCTTAGACAGAAGCGGCCCAATTAATTCCCAGGCCTATGAAAGGTTTTGCCAACAACAGGCCCAAGCCTATAGGCAGGGATGGAGAAAGAACTGAAGTGGCAGTGATGTAAAACAAGGGGCAAACTGCTCCAGTGGGCAGCCCTGGGACCACAGCAATGTCCCAGCAGTGTCAGGGGGCCACTCAACCCTCTGCCCCACATCTTCCCCACCATGATGCTGCAATAGCCACACCACAGAGCAGAGCTGCACTTTTTCAGTGCACTTTCCTTTACTTATTGAAGGAAAATACCAGTGCAAATACAACATTCACTTCCCTCAGCCATTGGGCACCTTCACGACTCTTCAAAGGCAGTCATGCAAGCTGCCTTGAAGGTAGTAATTCAAGCCAAGAAATCTCAGTGTCCCCCCTTGGGTATATTCCAGTGGCAGCCTGTGGCATATTTCTTCAGTTTATCTGCACGCTAAAAGTGCTGCTGCCTCCAGAGATTGTGCTTCATGTTTTAGCAAGGCACACCTCAACCGGAGGAGGAGAGCACCAGAGCAGGCACGAGTAAAGGCAGGTACAAGAGGACGTGATCTGCCTGGAAAACCAGCAGACTTCACCTACATGAGAACACAATCCAGTCCAGGTCCACAGCCTGGCTTGCATCCATACTGCCTTTCTTCCTCCTGTACAGCACCCTCTTCCACACTGCCTACAGCCTATAGGCTGTGCTATTTCCTTGGCCACATGTGGGTACCATGTTAGGCGGCACAGGACAAGACTGTGCGGAGAGAAGGCTCCTAACTGCACAGCACAGACGACTGCAGACATGGAGGCTGTGCCGAGGCACTGTTCAGCTCACAGAGCACAGACACAACTTTACATCCTGTTAGAAAGAACTATGTGTCCCCTCATCTGCACAAATTAGGGTAAGGACGCAAGGGATCTAAGCAGCCTCTATTGCACAGCATTTCTGCTCTTTCAGAGGCGTAAAGCACCTTGTACTAAGCTTATGTGGTCCTCCCCAGGCCCAGCCTGAAACCACTGCGGGAGCTTCCCTTTCCCATACAGTCCATTGCCTCTGTGACCTCCCATTGCCCTGTAATGGCTGGGAAGGGTTTTCCTCCCAAGAAAAGGCACACAGTGCAAGGCAGGCCAATCGACTGTGCCTGACTGATTCTCTGCAGCTGAGGAGCTGGCCTCAGGCACTTGAACTTCTTTGTCTGAGCAGATCCATTGGTAGCCACATGGGTTTTGTACGTCTGGGATATACAGATGTCTGATAGCTGTCTGTCTATCGAACAGATTTGATAATTATTAGTGCCTCCAGGAAGCTGATGATGCTGAAAGTGTCTGCCAGAGTCCGACCAGAGCCTGCTGACATCCTGGCACAGTCTCATAAAGAACTCAGTGTCCAAAATAGAAATACACTTTCCATGCACTTGAAATATACCAGGGGTTTGGTGGCGAGTTGTTGTAATTAACCCACTTCCTGGCTTGATATATTTTGGGATCATTCTGGCGTGTGGTATGTTAAATAGGGAACTCAGCTCGTCCTGTTAATTGTTAAATGGAAATTACATTCGTTATGTCCAAAGGCATGATTTGTAGGCACTCCTTGCAAAGCAGGAAAAAACCCCATTGCATTGCATTGCGTTTCTGGTGTGCTTTTACCATTCACTCATTACTAGCAACTTCATCATTGTGAAAGCTGCATGACATGGGAACACATTTTAAAGGATGGTAGCAAAACGATTTTCTCTTCAATTTAGCAAGAACTCGTTTAATAGAAGATTGCGAAGTCGAAGTCTACAGTATCCTACGGTCAGCCTCTCAACAGCAGCAGGAACATGAATAGTGTCTCTGCACACATGCTTCCCTTGCTCTGAAAGAGAGGGAGGAGAGGGAGGGAGAAGGAGATTCTGCTGTTGATAAGCCGGGTGTAATTTTGGCGTGGTGCTATTTACGTCCCTGGACAGACTCTAAATTCAGCCCAGCCTAGGAGAGATTTGACCGCAGTTGTTACAGGACAATTACTTGACTGGCTAGCTACATTTATTTAATAGCCTTTTGGAAGCTACATCTGATCTGAAGATCCTATTTGCTGCTTGGATCCAACAATGTGAACATCAAAGGTATGTGTGTTAGGTATGCATGCAAATCCCCTGCAGCTTTCTTCATAATAGTACTGAAACCTGATAGCACATCAAGAATGCAGCGCCTGGAGCACCCTACTACAGCCTCGCTCCCCGGTACAGCGTAATGTGGTTTCCTCACTCACAGAGCTCCATTCACAACTTGGAAAGTGGCCTGCCTTTAAATGTTACGGTTGCTAGGAAGGGCTTGTGAACAGTCTACCAAACCCAGGTCACGGCACAGAGTAGGACTGCTCAATATTTACTCTCGGTTCCTGGTAACTCTTCCATATTTTGTTGCTTCTGTTGCTTAAGTGACAAACGCTGATTTTTCGTGGCGCAAAAACCATAGCTAAATCCTGTCCTTGGCTAAATTCTGCCCTTGGTCCAAACCACTTGCAGGGTCTATCCAAAGAGGTAAATGCTTCCACCTCCTGCCTAGTCACATTTTATTGTGCTTGGAACCTATGTGGTTTGGGACGTGCCAACATACTAGTTGGTAGCATCTGTGGCTAGGTGGTCCTGGCAGCAGAAGTGAAAGCTGCTTGCTGGATGAAGGAGGATAGCTGGCCTCCAAATACTGCTGCATTTGGCACAGACAGACATACCTTTTCTGGGAACTAGGTACACTGGGTAGACAGAAGCTTGATTTGCAGCTAGCCGAACATAAGCCACCTCTGTGAGATCAGGTATTATATTAGCACCAGACCACTTACAGGTAGCTGTAAGATCAGTTTAGCATTGGCAGCAGCGTGGCCAAGGGCACCCCTGTACTCTAGATATCGACAGGTATGGGAGCTACTGATGGTGTGGAACAAAGTCATTCTGCTGGTACTCACCAGGCCACTGCCAGGCACCTAAGTATCCCCATGTTCCATGTCTGGGACTGCCCAGCCCAGCCTTAAGCAAGCTTTATCTTGAGAAAGGAGCCAGGGAGCACCAGAGTGTGCCTTGAGGCAAGCCCCAAGGACACCAGAGGTTTCTTTGAGCCCACTCTGCCCCAAGGCAAACCCTGTGGCCTGCAAGGAGGCCATCAGCGAAGGAAGAATAGCATCTGGAAGGAGGGGTAAGGAAACAACAGTATGGCTTGGGACAGCATGTGTACACTTAGGAGCTTCTGGAAATCTTTGGTTGGTAGGAACAGTGTTGGGAAGTTTTGGTTGGGTCGCATAGTGGGAAAGATCCAAAGGGATGGGACGGAGGAATGAGAGCGGCAAGGAAAGATGGTGGGGAAGAAGGGCACCAAACACACCACCTTCCCTACTTGCACACAAATGGGAGCGAGATCTCTGCTCTCTCAGAAACACAAAGAAATACCTTACTCATATTTCTCTTTGTCCACCAATGCTCACGAGATGCCTGTATTGTTGTCATATTTTTGGCTTCTTCTATGCTTCTTGGTGCGCATTACTGACATATTTTGGGGCTTTTGTGGTGTTTTATAGAGAGTAATTGCAAAATTTGGTTAGAAAGACTGTTTTCAGGTACCACTGGGGTTTTTAGATTTGAGGTTCAGATACATTTTGTAGGCTTTATGTGAATGCTTCATTTCCTCAGATCACAAAAAAGGAAGAGAGAAATAGGAAGGCCCTGGGACTGTACTGCCTTGGGAGCAGAGGATTACACCCCCACCTAGAAGCAGAGAAACAACCTGCCATTCAAGGCTGATGACAGCAGGGTCCACAGGAGCACGTGCTCTTCCTGAAGAACTCAAGCCATTTTTCAGCATGGCAATCTCTGCATAAGCAGGTCTGCTTCAGCTCTGTGGTTAGACGGCGCTGGCAGCAGTACAGCCAGGACATTCCCTGTTCGTTATACAAGCCGTTCAAAAGGGTTGGGGACAGTGATGGGATAAGGAGCTGCCCATGCCTCTTTGCTTCTCATCACCTCCCAGGCATGTCTGCCTCTGGGGATAGTTAGATGCATTTATGCTAATAAATATGTGGCCTTTTCAGCCATGTTTTTTCACTTTAGTTCTTGTCTGCCCTTGCTGGCACGTGCCCTTAGCAATTTGCAGTTATTATTTTGCTCATTCAACATTGTACAATTGTCTTTTATGACTGAATATACATTTCTTTTTATAGTTAAGCAAATGCAGAGCTCATGAAAGCGATATAGTCTAGATCCATTTTGCTTAGCAAATACTGGGTTTTCTCTTCTTCTATCCCTCAGTCAAAAAGACAGTATCTTGCTCACTGTACATTGGTTTGCCAGCCCCGAAGTGATGATTTCATGAGTTTTCCAGATGCGCCATCACAATTCCAGAAAGCCAGGATTTCTGTGAGATCTCCACATCAGGATATTATCAGTAAACATTCTGTATGTCAGAGGGAACCCCTCAATGTCACATAAGCTCCATATAGCTCCCTGCTCAACTCTGTGACAATCTCCTCCCTCAGATGAGGCTGATGGGGTGATGGGGCTCAACTTTTTTGGCTGGGGTTGAACGGCCCCTTACGAGGTACTCAACATCTCGATGCTCAGAACCAATCATGACTTCATACATGATGACACTTCTTTCAAATCCATGCTTATCCCATGACATGATGATCCCTGTGCTTGGATCAACTGATAGACATGAGATCATACGGCTGAAGAGCAGGATTCACACATCCTTGAAGAGAGAGCACAGGGAAAAGAAGGCTGCTGCCCTCCGCGCAGGATAAGGGCAAGAAAAGCAGATGCAGGGTAATTTTGCACTGTTGATAATTCTGGCAGGGAGGATGCAGCCCATGAGCTTTAGTTTAACCAGCCCTGCCCTGTAAAACTTTGAAGCTTCACCAGCCAGGAAAGCTCAGAAGTGGGCTTTCTCCCTGCCTGTCTCAGCCATAATACACTCCAATCACAGCGCTGTCAATGTCCTGGGAGAGTCATCAGTATGCAGGAGTTGTGCTCCTGGAAGGGCTTGGGGTGCCAATGAACCACAGAGACTTTAGGAGCAAAATGCGTAATGCATTTGCTGAATAGCATCCTGCAAAAACACAGATACAGACAAGGGCATCTAGCTCCTGAAGACTACAGGATGAACTACTTGCAATCTGAACTTCCCTACTGTTACAGGGCAAACTTCAAGCGGGGAAATTTGAAAAGTGCGTGGACACCACCACAGTGAACGTGTTCGCATATCTCTTCATCAATATGACTCACGGTGGATTCGTTTCGGTTTGGGGTTTGTTTGTTTGTTTGTTGTTTTCCCCCAACTACACTTTTCTTACCCGTCAGTGATTCTTTATAAATGGAAATTAACTGAGACATTCGGTGGAAGAGCTGTGATGCTGTGATGGGCCATGCCAATGCTACTCCTCAGTTCACCATGGACTTCCCCATGAAAAGCTTGAGAATTTCTATTAGATAACTAAAACTCATAGCACCATTTAAATACGTATTATCTCTGAACATCCTTTTCATCTCTGCAGATCCCAAAGTGATTTGCATACTTGAAGTGACAAAGGAATGTTATAAAGGGGCCTGTTTCACTCACAATGCAGCCATCGCTGGGATGTTTAACAGCACAAGACAGCGCGCTGGAGGGGCAGGAGGTGAAGAACAGCATATCCAGTGTACATGGCAGGGAAGAAAGGATGTAATTATCCAAACTGGAATTTGGCCAGGACACCGAGGTCAAAACCCCAACTCTTGAAAAATGCCATGGGAATTCCGATGACCACATGCGTTCAGAGCCTTGAGTTTATATCTCATCTGAAAACCACCACCTCCAATGACAGTTTTCTGGAGTACCATGCAAAGATACTCATCCTACGTGAATCAGAAAGAAAAGTGCATCCCAGCACAGCAGCCAGGCGTCCTTGGAAGTATTTATTTTGTTTCTCAGTTAGCCTATATAATCTCATAGCACTTTGGACACATACATCCCCTTTCTCAGCACTGGTGCACGAAGAGAACAGGACGCTGCTTATGTTGGATGTATTTATCAGAAATTCAGATCACAACCCTGCTATTTTCAAAGCAGCAACACTCCTCCCATGACTAAGTCGTGACTTGACTTCTGTTGTCTAAAATGTAAATCACATTGAGTTTTTCATCTGTGAGCAACTACTAACCAAAACGGACAACTTTGCATTGCAGTATTAGCAGCCAACTGCATTCTGCACGATCGAAGGACACAAACACACCACTGCCTTAAAAACCGGTTTAAAAATCACCACCAGGTAAATGACAATAACAGAATACAGACAGGTTTTAGCCTACTTCAGATGTCAAGTTATACAGCATCACTTTACACTTACTTTACTAAGGTGAAAGCAATGAGGACAGGCTAGCAGCCTCTGCACGGGTAATCACTAATACTTACCAAAGCGCAGCCAGAATGCTGTAACTCAGTCATGCATTCAATGCCTCACACTAGAAATTATGTCCATCTCTGCTCTTACAGACTCGGGGAGAGGAACTTAGTGCTAATGTACTAAGGTGGCTCACAACTTAAGAGTGTTAATTTTTTTATTAGCCTTAATTCTTAAAATGAAGTTCAGCAACCTGAACAGATTCTGCCTGGCACAAAACATCACTCACTCCTCAGCTCCTGCTGCTTCTGGGGTAATTCTCAGACTCATGTCATCTGAGCGCTGGACCTAATGGCAGGTGCCTCCAGGTACTCGGATGCCTGTAGCCCTCCAATAGCTCATGAACTGTATCACGCTGGACTGGGTACCACAGCCAGCACTGGAACCACAAGGAACCACATCCTCCGCTATTGAGCCAGGAAAAACACCACGGCTGACATTTCCAGGCTGCCCAGCAAGTGTTCATCCAGCTCCTTCCTCCATTCCTTTCTTCCCATGGCACTGCACAACTTTGGGGCAACAAGTAATGAATCCAGCAAGTGAAGCAGAAAGCAACAAGATTTTCATGTAACACTGGGAGAGGCAGGGGAGTTTACTGTCTCTGCATTAGACGCTGCACAGCTGATCCCTCACATGAAGAACGGGTGCTCCAAACATGGAAGACTAACAGAAGGTGAGTTGTGAAGAGGCCCAGAGAGATGAAATGCTTCATCACAGAACATGTCAATGTCAAAAATATGAGTGAATGCAGGTTTCTTGGAAGCAGCCTAGACCTCTACCACAGTCCCCACGTTTAAAATATGACTCAAAAGATTATGAGAGTTTGTCACTTGCATTCAAATGCCATCCATAGGAAGGAATCCCTTTCTGGCCATAAATCCTAAGCAATCTGTAGCACACCTTTGCTTGTGACAGACTCTGACGGCCCATCCTACACAGGAGGTCACATCAGATAAACACATCATCCCATCTGGCTTTAGCACCCGTGAATCAAGGGCTGGATACCTATGTCACTAGTTTAACAAGGGAGAGCCAGTCTGCCTCATAAGAACTACTGACAAGAAGGTTACTTTTTCACAAGCATTTCCTTACCTAGCAGGAACATGCGTGCATGTGCTGCAGCAAAATGAAATGATAAATTATGATCAAGGAAAATTAAAGGAGTTGACACAAACCCCAGTAAGACCAGATGCACACAATTAGAAATCTCAAATTTGTTTGAGCACTCTCACAGAAGCAAACCCAGCTCAAATCCATCGGGTTGATAGCACGAGTAACTGCATGTCGGATAGCATAAGACCGCGCCACTTGAAGGAAATGAACCTTGGAGGTTCTACAGTGTGAGCCGAAGTGCCAAATATATAGGTCTTTCAGCTATAAAGTTACGTATAATGTAGGAATATGCTGCAATGCCTGTTCAGAAGCAAATGAAAATCAGTCATCCGTCTTTGTTTAGGCAGGAACTGGTTTTGAATACACTTGAGAAAACAGCATTACACACCTACAATCACATGAGATGGCTTTTGCTCAAATGAGACACAAGTTAGGCTACATGAAGTGCAAGCCTAACAGTTCATATCCATATCCAACAGAACTGGAACCAAAACTGTGATTTCTGCCGGACAGTAACCAGGCACAGACTGATTTTCAAAGCAATATCCAGTTAGCAGAAACACAAGTACGCTTGCATCTGATCTCACCGTTACAAGCGCGAGTGAAGGTCTGTCTGCCTTGCTGGACGCAGACAAGGATGAGTTAACTTGTCACCCAGCTGACTGTTACTTATTTAATAACACTAATATTATGAATATTCCATTTCATAGAATAACAGGCTGGTCTGGATGGAAAGGGATGTTAAAGTCCAACCCCACGGACCTTCCAATGGACCAGGTTGCTCAAAGCCCCATCCAACCCGACCTTGAACACTTCCAGGAATTATTCACTTGTGCCCTTTAAAGCAATTGAACTGAATGTTAAATGTGTTCTCCTATTTCCTTTCTGCCATTGCCTTTTCTGTGGGAAGAGCATTGCTGCATCTCAACCACACACAGTGCCCACAGAATTAGGAAAACCCCCAGCAACAAATATACAAATATAAGCCTCCCCTTGCTTGTTGCTTTACACCGTTTACTATCCCCTCATTGCTTTACTTTAATTGCTGGAGCTTGATACCGTACTCATTTTACTCAGTTCATAATACCAATTTCCCTGAAGGTCAGAAACAATACTTCAGGAAACACCACCTGCTATTCGGGGATATCACAGGAAATTTGCATTTCCGCTTTGTAAGTGTGATTATTTTGGACTGACAAGCTACATTTATTTCATTATCCCAGAGTTAGTATCTGAAAGCTAGAAACAGAGAGAATGGGTGTCCTGGCCGGCCTCCCGCTAGCATTTCATGGTCATTAACAATCGAGGGTGAGAAGACAAACAACTTGCTGCTGAAAGACGGTGCATGCTTCACACACACAGCTCTCCGTCACTTCCACAGGAGTGAGGGAGTGATTCCCCCTCTTCGCTGCTCTCCTCCTTCAGAGCTGGGCCGCTGCTGCCTGAGCACATGCTTCCACCCTCTGCACTGAGGAATGAGGTGGTGGATGAAGCCGGAGGATTTATTCCCCTGCAGGAATACAGGAGGCTTGAGTGCAGTTTCTGCAGGGAGCTGGATGTCTTCTTTCTAGCCTCTGATTCATTAGGTGTGAGCATGCAGCATTTTGGGCCCATCCTTCCCATTCTGGGGAGGAAAGCTGCCATCAGTCGCAAGCCTTGCAACCTTCACAACAGCTGTAGCAAATCCAAACCTCAGTCCTTCCGTGTTTTCAATCCAGGTGGGCATTCCGAGGTGGCCACCAATACAAACTCCAGCAATTTTACGCCCTTAGAGTCCTCGCACAGCCACAAGAGGTTGGGCAGGAAGGAGGAGACCTGTTAGAGGGAAGAAGCTGCAATCCTGCATGTTTCTGATGTATTTTCCACATAACACGGAGCACATGAAGCTTTAGTGGCCTTCTTCCCAGCTCTTCAAACTCAAACTTGTCTTCAGCGATGTTTTCTCCTCCTGGCAGGGAACAGGCATGCCCCACAGTGCAGAGCAGGGTACCTGCTTCGAGCAGATGCGGCCCCGGGAGCGAGCAGCATGGCTGCACATCACATCCCTCCGCGCACGTGTCAGGAAGCATACACTGAGTGAAATGCTGGGGGAGAGGGGTATTCCAACTGCCTATTGCTTCTCCCAGGGAGCCTGCCCTGTCACCCAGAAACACACCTAATGGTGAGCATAAGGGAAACCAGCCTGAAGGCAGAAACGGGCTTTAAAATGGCTTTATTTCTGGAGGTCTGTCCAAATCCAGCTCTGTGGCTCAGGAGGAAGCCCGACTGTGGGAACTTTCTCGCACAGCTTCTTCTTGGCTGGCCAAACGCATCCCAGAGATTTCACTTCTGGGAAGAATGCCTTGAAGGGATATTTTTTATGATGAGGGGTTTTCAAGACATATCTCTATTTCAAGCAGCAGTGCTGGAGACTGCTGAGGGAGGTCAGCGAGCCTTATGGGGTGGACTAAAGGAAACTCTCTCTTTAGCTGGCTCACAGAAGGGCACAAATAAGGCGGCAGCAGAAGAGTGCACTCACCAACAGCTTCCCTGAGTCACTCTCCAGCCCTGCTCACAATGGCGAGCTGTGCGGCCACTGGCGCTCCCAGAGCCAAGGCAGCCTGCTGCTGAGGAGCTCCATGCTATGCAGAGCCAGGGATGATGCCGGCACCTCTTCCCTGATGGAGGAGAGGCAAGGCTGAAGGCTGCCACTACGCCAGCAGACCCGAGCTGCAGATGCAGCACTGGCACAAGTAGCTCCAAAAGCCGCCCAAAGTTGAAAGAGTTTGGTTTGCTCCACTCGCCCAAGAAGAGGAAATGCAAAGCATAAAGTCACCATGCCCTTTCCCAGACATGAGGGCTATCACATAGGAGCTGAGAACATTCCCCTCACAGAGACTCCTGCCCAAGGATTAGGATTTAGCAGTTGGCGGCCATGGCAAGGTCTTGCTGGCAGAAGAGAGCTGCGAGCTGGCACTGGCTCAGAGGCTGTTTGCACAAGGGCTGTCTTTAAAAACTTCAGACTGATAAAACTAATGACTGTGTTGAGAGATGCTCATAAAACACTGAGTCACTCCTTATTCCATTAAGGAAGCCGTCACTGATCTTCCAAGGAGGCCTGAATGGGTTATTCCCCTCTGTGCTGTGCTGAACTCACCAATATCAATCTGCATGACACTTTGGATGACCTGTGCTGCCAGTCAGAAAGTTCAAAAGGTGAGGAACACCTCTCAACAGGAACAAGCAGTGACGCACGTTTGGAAACAACCCTTGCAATTACGATTAGCTGTTTGGTACCCTCTCCTGCCTGGAAGTTTTTGTGCTACTAAAAAGCTATCTAGGAGGGATGGCAAGAAACGACTGTAAACCAGCGCCAGCTGCCTTCGACGTGGATTTAAAGATCAGGAGGAGGAAAAATGCCAATGTTAACTATTTAAACAAACAAAAGTTTAATTTTTAAACATTTCTGTTCATTTTATGTCAAATCAATATTAATACAGAATGTAAACCATTTTATAGCCTCCACACAAGTCTCCCTTTTTGTTCCCTTCCCAAGAAGCCTTGTTCGAGGCAGATGCGCATCACTCAGAAACGCTGGTCCTAATAAGTAACTGCAGAGCAAGACCTGCTGCCCTTCTTCAGACACACTGCCCAATGACTTCTGTGAGAGCTCTGTCTGAGCAAAAAGACCAAGTGTTGGCCCATTACCTTCAAATGAACAGAACGGTTTAGTTGTGGTTCAAGGTGCTTCCTCCTGTCTGAAGCTTCTGCTTTCCAGGCTGAGCCAAAGAGGCACAAAAGGGGTTTTCCCATGATCCCCCAGGTTGTACGTGCACTCAAAAGGGCTCCCAAATAGTTCTTCTGAGCTTTGTGACTGAAGTTGGTAGCTGCAATCCCTGCCTCCGCTGAGCAGAAGCAGTGGGTAGAGACGGGATGTCTTGACAACGAGCTTTGATTGAGTTTTAAGATGATATTTCCCCAATGGTAGTCTCCAAAGACAAAAATCTTTTCTAACATTCTTTAGCCTTCATCCCCACTGCAAATTATATACACAAAGATGTGCCATGTTTCTAAAAGTCTCTTAGAACCTATAGATGAAAACCAGGAGAGTGCAGAAAAGCAGGAGCAGAAACAATAGCTAACAGCCGTGCTTCTACTATTTATTTTGTGAGTTTGCTGCAAGAAGTCCATCCAAAAAGCACTCAGTAAATACTCGTGAGCAAACCCCACACCAGCCCACTGCATCCTGCTAACATCGCACAGCTGCTGCCCCCATCCATTCACTCCCTCATGCATTTGAACTTCATTTATCCATTCCCTGGGGAGACGGTGTTGCAGTTCTCCCTCCCTGCCCCTTATCAGCCTGTTTCCTTTCCAGAGAGCACCCCACCTCCAAGGGCTGCAAAACAGCCTCCAGCTCCCTTCCTTAGAATCCCCTCGCTGTGGTCCTCGGGAGGGGGCACAGAGAGGAAGTGGTTCTGACATGTTTTACTGATGTTTTAAAGCATAGGAACCGAATGCGCTGAACGCCGTGGACGATTACTGTCACATGTCCTAACCCACCACCTATCTGCTGACACAGCATCACCTTTCATAAACTGCTGGCTAGCATTTTCCCATCGGCATTGCCCTAAACACAGGAATTATAGCAGGACACAAACCCAAACAACCCTTATATGCTTAATAAAATAAATAACAATCAGGCCCTTAAATGTTTCTCCTTTAAAGGAATTTCCTGTAGTTAAGATCAAACACTTCCTAATGCTAATTAGTACTTTCCAGTGCCATAAATAACACGAAGGAAAAAAGAATATAACATATTCAAAATCAGCCAGATTCATATTTTTGAACTATAAAATACATGCTCACACCATGCTTTGGGTACCGGCACAATTTCTCAACGAATGCAAACAAAGCAAGATCTGCTTGAATGCATCAGACCCCCTAATGCATTCTTAGCATAGCTCCAGGTCAGTGGAGCCAGACCAATTCACATCAGTGCATCCGTTGGCCAGCAAGGTTCACTGCGAACTGGTATCTCTGTAAGCATCTCTTCCGTTCCCTCCTTCTCTAACTTGTGAATGGGTTAATGCTGCATATCTCGGTACACCTCTGAACTATCTGGATTCGGTTCAGGCCACACAAAAGCAGATTGGAAGACACACATGCACCTTTGCCACCTCCCCCTACTCCACACACACCTCCATACACTGATGGAAAGATAACAGCAGCTTTTCATAGGAAAACTGATTACTGAGACGCTAGCTCAGCACAGACTACAAAATGTTATATTTGGGGTTTTCCATGAAGACAAAATCTTCAAAAGTGCGCACGTACTTTCAGCTTAAAATTTCCTTTTCACCTGAAATCAAATTGTCTGATTGAAGTATTTCAACAGAAACAGTCTTGTCAGGAGCTAATAAAGCTTTATACTCCACTATAACAGCACACTTCTGTGTGCTTCTGCTCCCAAAGCCTGTATCCATCTCAATCCCTCCACATTTCAGCTTTCAGTATGGCCTGCAGGTCCATGGATGAAGACTGATTTGGACCCCCAAGTGCCTGTTTTTATCCTGTTATCATCCAGGCAAACAGGAGCTTAGCTCATATTAAACCATTGGATTTGTCTGCTTGAAGTATACAGGGAAAGAACAATGATGTGTTTGAGAGGCAAACGTAAGCCATTTGGGGATGCACCGGACAAAATCAATACCTGGCAGCTGGTGATCAGCCAGGTTTCACTGCAGCGGTGCGGTGAGAACTGATGAGAACTGGCTCGTGTTGTATGAGGAGACACACTTGGCTATGGAGAGCTCCAAGGGGAACCTAAGCGTAGAGCCCTTAGGAACAACCCAGTCAGCGAACATAGAGTGAGTACTGAGCAGAATACTGCGACCTCTCTGGCCTGCAGTACTGCTTGAAGTTCGTGTGAAGTCCCTGTTGCTACAACACTGGCCAATTTCCCATACACGAAAAACTATACATAAATAATGACTCTTTTCCTCCCTTCCTGTTGGCTTATACAAACAGCTTAATTACTGCGTTGAGTTTATCTCATGTTGCAAGCGTCTGTTGAGGATGTTAGAATCATAGAACCATAGAACAGTTAGGGTTGGAAAGGACCTTAAGATCATCCAGTTCCAACCTCCCTGCCATGGGCAGGGACTCCTCCCACTAAACCATGCCACCCAAGGCTCTGTTCTTGTGAGCATGTACCAAATTCCAACACATTTGAGCAACCATCAAAACATGATGGTGGTATCCCAGTCCTGCCGCAGCAGCTGTTCACGCCATAGGCAAGGAGGATCCAATTGCTGCTCGTCAAAGCTCTTGTGAGCAGTCACAGACCAAGGGCAAGCAACCAAGCTTTCAGACTCTCTGTTCCTCATGATCAGGACTTCAGCAGATGACCACCTGCTGAAATCATGGTGCTAATACCCTTTCCAGGCAGCTTCAGTAGTACTGTTAATACAGTAACGATGGAATCCAGATGAGGGATTATCACAGAATCATCGAACCAACTAGGTTGGAAAAGACCTGTATCAGATGACTTTCATTTCCAGGACTGCCAGGCTAACACCCTTCATGAGAACTAAATTCACCTGACAAAATAGTTTTTAAAGGAAAGACCATACATAGCACCAGCCCCTGCAAAACCGGCTGGGAAACACAGCAGCTTTATACCCTTAAACAATCCTAGACTTTCCAGGTGAATCCAAAGTAACAATACCTACAAAAACTCCATTGACAAATACTCCTGCCACCAAAGAAACCCCCAGAGCAGCCTGCCACCAAGAAACAGGAGGAGTCCAGCTCTGAGGAGATGGACTTATCTTCCCCTTAGCACCCTGCCGAGCTTCAGGCTGCCTGTTTTGGGACTGGCCTCGCTATGAGAGGAGCAGCAAAGTTTATGTTGGTGCGCAGGGTGTCATCCAATGCAGCTGCTGATCCCTTTGGGTGATCAGAGACCAGGTGATGGGAGCTGGGAGCAGAGAGAGTGAATCACCCTTCTGCAGCACACCAGCCTGCAGACACAAAACGTCTGGGCATAGCACACCACTGTGCTTCCGGTGTTTAGACCATGTCACCTCTGCAGTCCTCAAACTGCCCACAGATAGACAGTGCTCTGTGGGGGCCGCACGAGGTGTCAGAACATCATCCTGTTTGCGAGTCATTTATTTGCATCAGATTATCAGAAGTAGCCATAGAAGCTAAAGTAGAATGGAGAGAAATCAAGAAGTGGATTAGGGCCATTTGACACCTACATCCTCATTTTCAAGGCATTAGACAGTCATTAAAGGCCCATAAGCTAGACCGAATTTTCACAATGGGCTTCCTTTGCTAATAACAGTATTTAGGAGACTGTTTCTATCCTATCCTGGTGCTAACTACTATATACAAGACATTAGATTCATGAATCCATAATCTAATCCTGTATCATGCATGTATTTTGTTTAAATGAGATGGCTACATGGTACTTGCAGAGTGTTAACTGTCATTACCTTCCAACCCCAGTTGGAAACTAAGTACTGTGCAGCTGCTTGCTCACCCCCTGCACCTGGGATGGGGAGAATAGGAGAGAAGGTAAAATTTGTGATTGAGATAAGAAGAGTTTAACAACTTAAATAACAACAACATTATAATGAAAATGGAGGCAACAAAAAGAGAGAGAGAAATAAAACCCCAAATAAGCACAAGTGATGCACAACACAATTGCTTACCACCGGCCTACTGATACCCAGCCTGACCTGAGCATTGATATGGGCCTTCAGGGTAACTCCCCCCAGTTTATATACTGGGCATGATGTGCTGTGGTATGGAATACCGCTTTGGCTAGCTTGGGCCAGGTGTCCTGTCTCTGCTTCCTCCCATCTTCCTGCGCAGAGCACGAGATTGAAAAGTCCTTGACTTAAACATTAGTTAGCAACAACTAAAACATCGGTGTGTGATCAGCGTTGTTCTCAGACTGAATTAAAAAACACAACACTGTACCCACTAGAAAGGAAATGAATTCTATCCTAGCCAAAACCAGATCAGTAACGACCCCTACTCCTTCACTGATGACCTTACAACAGAACCCCCTTGCTAAGGAGATGGGGAATTATGCTGTATTTTCACAGGTGGACAGCCAGTTAAATTGCATGCAAAATCTTCTACTGCCTAGTTCCCTACTTCTGTTATATATAAGAACAGTAAAGAAAATTATTGCCTAAATAAAATGTTTGTTTCTGTTTTAGTGCAAGAAAAGTAAAATATGTCCAAATGCAGCCAAGATCCTATTTTTGTCTTATTTTAACTAAACCGTGGCCAAGCCAATTTCCTTAAAATTTGAAGGAAAAGAGAAATGGTCTTGGATACCAGCTGAGAACTTGCGCACTACATTTCAACCTGGACAGGATTTTTATGGCTCTGTTATTACTAATAAACAAAGTTTATAATGGAAACACCGACAGGACGTCCACTGAAGCGATACAGTAAGGGCCACTGCAATAAATTCAATTAACATCTACTAGAAATTCTGATCTCATCACACGCCAAATAACATTATGCTTGGAGAAAACCAAAACCAGCATGGAACGGCCGCTGTCGGTTCTCAAAGGCTTCCATCCTCAAATTTCTCCCACAGATTAGGAGGTTCTATAAACTGATGCACCTTCTTCAAATCAACAGACGCTACCAATGCCAGACCAGATTCCCTCTTCATCTGACCAGATTACACTCCTTTAAATACAGAATATCACTGCGGGCTGCGCAAGCCCTCAGCCTCCGTCCTGAGGTTATGACTACAGCTGACTTTGGTTCAGTAGCTGTTGAAAAGATCAAACAAAAATTAGCAGTTCCTGTAGAGTGAAATATTTGGGTATTAACCAGAGTTAAAAATCAAGCCTCAGTTTGCTTCCTGCCCATGGGACATGCTACACTGAGCATCCTTTTAAATTCCACAGGTAATGAAATTTGCACTAAATGAGGTCAGTCGCAACACAAGTCTGTACTGATGCCAGGCACAGCAATCTCTTTCATGTGTGCTGCTTTGCAAGCGCTGAGGCTGCAAGGCATAGGGGTTCATGAAAAGACACAGCGTTATAGGTTCACTGATATCTGATAATGCAATTATTGCTCGCTGGGAGCTCACAAGTTGAACAGATTTTCGCAGTAGTGGCAGAGTAATGTCAGAAATGAGCAGGAAAAACAAGACCAGTACAACCCACAGGATGTGAACTTCTGTTTCGTAGACAAGTAAATGCAACAAACCCTTTTCACAAGGATGTGCCTGTAATCCAGACTCCACATAGTGGAGGTGCAGTCAAGACAACTACAGCGGAACTCAGGTGGGACTCGGATGTGTGCAAACAGGGCATCAAAAAGCCTTGTGCCGCAGGATAGTTAGATATGGAATATAAGGAGCCTAATCATCTGCTCCTGATGAGACAGTCTCCAAGGTGGGAACTCAGCAGTAGAGAGGGGAAGGGAGAGCCAGCTCTGAACCTGAGGACAAGCATCCTTCTCCCACAGGAGGACGGCACCACTGCTGGCTGAGAGCTGCCTCTCTCCCTGCTCCACATGGGCATGTGCTGTGGCACAGCTTTCCATCCCCTCTGGACAGAAGTGGCCAGGCTCGTCAGATCAACCATTTAAACTGACTGAACTAATCTGGCTGCTTTTGCTTGGAGTGTATTAGGAAGAGCTCACAGACACCACTTGGCCTCAGCTGGGCAATGTCAGTAACCTCTGGACAGCAGGCTGTGACGAGCAGCCAAGGGCAGCAACCTCTTCCACTGGCACAGCTCAGCTGGATCTCGAAGGGGACATCTTCCTACAGCTTAACTACACGGGGTCCTCTATGGGCAATGTGAAGCCAGGCCAACTTGACCTCTTTCCTCCACTGACCTCACCCACTTTGTACCACCCAGGCAATCAATCAGTCCCTGCTTGCTAGCACACAACTCTGGAAAGGAGTTTTGCTTTCAGATCATTTTTACTGCTACAGCAATGTGAACAGTCTTCATGGCAACAGCAAAGAGAATAAAACACTGAACTGAGGCACAGTGTACAGGTCATCGTAATTAATAAATCCCCAAAACCACCCAACAGACACCAATAAGACCAGAAGGTGCCACTGCTATCACCTAGTCTGACGTCCCACACAGACGTCAATGTCTGGTCAAAGGTGCCACTGTCATGTCAAAAAGACAAAGAGTTTTACCCAACAATTCTTGCATCAGCATCATAATTTAAGGTTGAAATATTGCGTATCTTTAAGACAAACATTCAGTTGTTATTCAAGAACTGCAAGTCTGGAAGAATTCACCACATCCCCTAAGCAAACTGCTCCCATGATGAATTGCCTTCATTCTTCAAAACGTATACCGCACGTGCATGTGGGAACTGAAAATGCAAGGGGTGAGTAAGCCAAGTTCTGGTGCTCTGGCATGAGTGAAGAATCAACCTCCTATCAGTTTGATGAGGTTATTGCACCACATAAGAGGCTGTACTATCTTTTTGGAAGATCTCGTGCAGAATTTAGCATGAGAAGTGCTAAACATTTTCCCCACTTTGTGAGAACTTTCCAGACTGTGTTTCCTTCTCAAGATGAAAACAGACCTGCGCAAGATACACGATCCACAACAGCCACTGCAATGGTAGTGGTACCACGGCTCTTCTCTAGCCCCAAGACTGGCTTGCTTGCCAAGCAGCTGGGGCTGAAAAGTTGGCTGCTGAAGTTAAAAGAGACCATGGTTCTATGAATCAAAGAGCACGTTTTGCTTTCCAGCTGAGCTCTGGTTCTTCCATATGAACCAAGACAGAGGACTCGCTGCTGACACGCAATCAAAGGGGAAGTGACTTTGCCTTGCAATCCAACAAATGCCATGCTAAGCAAGGGCCAGAGAATTGGAAGCTGGTTGCCCCAGCAATACGGTATGTCAAGGGTTCAGGAAAATAGTTAATTAAAAGTCCTTCAAAATTAAAACATCACAAAAAGTTCATGAAACAAAATGAGCAATGCAAGGAAGTAACTGAAATTTCTCATTTCACGTATTGCTACTCAGTTCTGATCCCTTGTGCTTGTTTTAATCATGGACTGATTCATATTTCAAGCAGAAAAGACCTTCTAATTTAGAAAATGGCAGAATGGGACATGTAACATTTTTGGGTTTAATTGAAATGAAAAATCTGTTGAAATGGACCTTTCTTCTTAGGAATCTCTGATTAAACAATTTAGTGTTTCTGGATATACATAAAAAATATCCCTCCAAAATTCCGAACCAGTTCCAGCAAACTCTTACCCAAGCTGAAACCCACATCAGAGCATCTTACATTTTGCTGCAGTGGTAACTGCAGCCCTATGCATTACAGAGAGGATGCATCTCCTCACACTCAACTGGTATTGCTCATGAACTACACCTCTTCAGCAGAGAGGAAAAGCAGAGCCTGTGCTGTGAGGTCATGGCAGTGGTGGGACACAGATGCTCATGGCCCGTCTGTGCAGCAGCCATGGGCAGGAGGGAAGCAGTGCACAGCACAAGAGCAGTCAGGGACATCTTTTGGGGGGAAAGTAAGTGTTGCATGTCTTTTGTTTCCTTAACTTGGAATAAAGTCCAAAGCAAGCACTTATGTATGTGTCATCTGTTCTTCCCTTGAGGATGTCAACCTGTTAGCATCACTTGGATATAAGGAGACAATTGTCATTGTGCCCTTTCTGTAATGCCACAAGGTTTTCTCCAATGTTAATTTAATCTCCCATACAAAGCATCTAAGTTCTTATTTACTTGTAAGACTCAGATCACCCAAAGGGTATGACTGTGGAGAAGACCCTCAGCAAACCCTCCCCTGCTAGTTCACTCCCTCCAGCTGAGGCAGAGATCCAATGTCTTTTTTCACTGAGCTCAGAGGCCAACTGGCATATGAAGGCACAGCCTTCACCCTCCTCCTGCCAGCATTTCCTGTTTGATGGGAAAAGCTGCATTTAACTTGAGCCACCACCGCTTTCAAATGGTTATTCTTACCCTTTTTCAGTCAAATACATGGGAAACAGATCTGCAGAAAACGTGACCTTGTGGCTGAAGACTGATCCCTTCATGACTCTACTTTAGCCTCCAAGTGAACACTAGAAGGACTTCACCTTCAATCTCTGTTAAATGTGACCTGGCTACTGTATTTGCTTACATCAGTTTAGCTGCAGACCTATGTTTTAAAATTCAGCTCTATAAAAGAGCAGATTAGACACAATCAAGAATTAGACTTCAAAGACCTTTCTTTAATCTGTCACATGTAATTAGCATACCCAATCACAATTAAACCATGATTGGAATTTTACAGCACTAGTTTTTTGAGGACAACAAGCTCATTTCTACCAATTGTCTTCCAGGAAAAGACTCCACTACTTAAAGGTACCTCTAATTTCCATGCAATTCCGGATATGAAATATGGGAATTTTGAACATAAAGTTGCTTTCACATTATTTCATTATCCCTGCAGTATTTTTGGCAATGAGAGTTTTGGAAGGCGAATTTAAGCCAAGAAAAAGTACAAAATAAAGCTGTCAGCGCACTGATTGGAATTATGGCTACACGTCCTTTTATCATATGTCCCAGTCAAATCACGCAACTCTGAGTCCACATGGCCCACAGGAGAATCTCCCACCATGGGCATTAAACACTGTAACTCATTTAATTAATTCACTAAAACACACAAAGGTCCTTGGACATCATAGTGATTGGTGCCAAGTAAGTGCTTATAGTTACAGCAACTGTTAATAAAACATCGCGCACTCTAGGTTTGGAAGCTGACATGGATGAGCTGAGGGGCTCTGGGGCCTTGAGGTCATTCATGTCTTGCGTCTCTTTACAGCTAAGGAGACTGAATTTTTGCCAAGCCAGTGCCTTGACTCCTTCTTGTACTCTCCGACCCTCTGTAGCTGCCAAATTTCCACAAGCGCATGCTATCAGCTGTGGTCACCTTGGAAAGACAGCACTTGAAAGCTGCTGCAATACACCCAACTTGGCTGCAGCATGACCAAGGCAAATGTTCCACCTGGGTGACCATCCTGTCCAGGGCAGCCAGCCTAGTTAGCTGACACAGCACCACAGCCATTCTCACCCTGCTTTTCCCTTACTCTGTCAGAGACGCAATCTCTTACTTTCACTAGTTCACATTCATTCTCACTCCAGAGCTGTCAGATGGATCTACGGCAGGTTTCCACTCCTGTGACTGTCAGCTCAGACAGACTTTTCCATCTCTCAAACACATGAGAAAAGCCCTGCCTTCTCCAATTGCTTTGCAATGAGACCAAGATGGGTAGACAGATAAACAGGTGGACGGATGAACAAAATGAAGGAAGATTTGGGAGTTTTCCCCCAAAGAGCTGTAAGTAGGCCAAATTACAGCAGATCTCTTATGTTTTCTCCAACCTAAACAATCCCACCAGGTGTTTAAGGTTAAGGCTCTTATCTGAAGAGCTAAGAGGGTTCTCCAGGGTACCAAAATGAGGAGTTATGGACTGTAATGCCTTCACGTGTAGCCTGCTGAATCCATAGTTTATGAGCCTAAGGAGATCTCTCTGACAGACTCGCAGTACCTCCAGCTTTTCCCTTGATGTTTTCCAAATACAGTGCTGCTCATCAGGCTGGAAGTATGAGAAGTTATGTGCAGCACATGGAAGACAGTGCGCTCACTTCCCTTCTGTCCGATCCTTTTAATTTTGGAGGGGAAAATTCCAGCAAAGAATTCTTTTTGTTTCAGTTGGCTTTAGGAAATTCTGAAACAAAACCTGGTTTATGTTCATTTAACTGACTCGTTCTCCGCTTCACATAGAGATGATGTAACAAACTGAGTGGTGAATGTGGAAGTGAACTGATTGGAAAGTGCCCGTTGGAAATGAAGTGTTGATCGAACTTCAGAATTATCAGAATTTCAAAATTAAAGGGTTTTCTAAGAAAAAACTCGTCATTTTTGTTTTTTTCCAAGGGAGCTGTACCGCTCACCCAAGCCGTTCATATAACGTTTCATTGGAAGGTGTGGGGGATGCTGCTGCGGTTTGAGCTGAAAGCAGGACAGATGTTTAAATGAAAGGAGTGTTAGTAGAGAAAGCATTACATTGTTTACATTTTATGGGGTCCTATCACCCACAAAGAAGAGCAGAAACAACTTCAAAGAAAAGATATGCTTCTGTCCTATCTGTGGTTGCCGAGCTTGTTTTTTATAAACACAACTGCTTTTGTGTCCAAAAAATGAGCAATATTCTGTGAGTTCAGAACACTGCTTTTCACAACACATCCATTACCAGGACAGTTGACTACATGTTAAAAAGTTACCAGAGGAAAAAAGCTGCACATGTGCCGTCAAAAAGACTATAAAGTCATTATTACCAATGGAATTTAAAGGCAGAGGCAACTTCGGCTTTTATTTCAATATCAAGGTGAGTCTTCCTCAACTTCTTTTCCTTCCCCTCCTCGTTTTAACACCAGTTATTTATGGGAGTGAAACCCATGGATGGGAGTGAAACCTACGGGAGGGAAGACAGGAACTGGGATCCATGATGTCTCTGTTCTGATGATGTATAACACTTCTGGAGAAACCACTGAGCTGGCAGTACGGGTTTACTGCATCTCCTGGGGCCAAGCACGGGCAGTGAGCTAGCCCACCGCTTCCTGAGGTGAGCAGAGCTGGCAAGATCTGCCACTATAAATGGTTCCAGAGACAAAATGAAACGATGCATGTTCCTAAAAGCAAAGAAAGGATGAGGAAAAAGCTAAAGGAAAATGGAGAATGGAGGGAAACGGAGAGAGAACAGAGGGAGAAAGAACCGCACTGCCCGGCAAGAGCAGCTTTGTGATTCCTCCAGTAATGTTACTCTGTTTTGTTTATCATGAAAAGATCCCATTAATGCTTCAGCCCCATCAAACAGCAGACCAAGTTCATGAATGGCACCTATCAGAGCCCAGGGTAAATCCAATGATTAGAGGGAATTTGCCAAAGGGCCTTTGTAGCTGAGAAAAATGCCTACTCCAGAGAGGAATGCAGAAAATTCCTGGGAGGACAGGCCCTTCTTTGTTGGCAGTCCAGAGGTATTCTGGAGCAAATAAAGGCACACAAAAAATGGGATCTTAGAAGCAATGAACATTGGAAGAAAACGTTCAAAGACCTCCTTGAAACATTCACACCTCCCCCCCCTTTCCCAACTGTACTAATTCTGTTTAGGATGACCGAACAGGCTATACTGAAAACACTACTATTTTAGGATTACATAATAGAAATGTCTCCCGACAGCAACAGCTTTACTTAGTTTTTTCGGCTGCTTTTTCTCCAGTTAAAACTTTTATTGACACAAGCTTTTAAGGGCCAAATTCTCCGCCAGTGCAAATCGCTACAGATCCACTGAAATAAAGGGATCTCCTCTGGCTTACAGCAGCACAGAATGCGACCTCAGGTTTAGCCTGTAAAATGGAAGAAAAGCACCCAAACACCAGAACGGACCCATAACCAGTAGAGAAAGGTACATTGACACCCCATGTCTGATTCACCCCGTCTTATTCGAGTCTGCTCCAAATGAATATGCATTGCCTATGAGCTACGCAGTGGCAGCTAAAACTGAGCTGTACATGGAAGATTCGTCCGGAGAGATCCATTTTGAGAGGATAAACACATCCAGGCAGAAATCAAATTCACAAGATCAGACAAGACAAGCTGTCACTTAGCAACTGCAAAGGACACGACACGTGGGGGTTGATTCACTTCAGACTCACACGATGGATGCTTTTTACTGCTTCTAAGTTAAGAACTCCTTCATAAGAAACACGTTGAGATCAGTAAAATTATAGGGAGACCCAAAGACCTCAGCCAACTATGAGCAAAACTGTATTAAAGCTGCGAATTGTTATGCAACATTTGTCCATATTTGCTTACCATGACCTTGTCAACTACATCACAGCAATATAGGGTTTGTAGTAAAATAGCCCCAAACCATACTAAGCACACAGAGACAATGTTCTCTCTGCCACAGGCAAGGTTTTAATCTCGCCTACATCAGTGTAAATTCAGCCTATTTCCAACAATTTCACTGAACACCAGTGAAAGTGAGGTCAGAATTTGGCCCTATGCCTGCTTCACTCGGTTTTTCTCCAGAGAAAACAAAACTATTTTCTGTTATTTCTTTGGTGTGAAAAATCAGATACGGATTTTATGGCTGATTTAGAAGATCTTATCTGCTTCTGAAATCTTGAATTGCATAAACTGCATGTAATCCTCACATAAACACATCCAACAAACACGGTTTCCTCCTTCCCTCCCCACTTCCTATGCTCGGAACAATCCTAATGCCTCCTTTTTCCTTCACAATGTGCACTTAAGCACAATATGCGTCCCCATAAACATTCTTAATGACTTTTATTTTACGTCCTGCATTGCAGAATTTGCTGTGACGATGATGGAGTGAAGCAATAATCACGCGGTTGGAAGGTGGCTCTGTGATCATTGATGGCTGTGTGCTGCATCTGTCTGCATGCATCTTGTTTGCATCTGCAACACTGGAGACGATAGGCTAACGTTTTTCAAAACGGGTGTGAATCGTTTGCAAAGGTGTTTCCTTTGTTGCTCTGCAAATGCTGTTCATTTAACTATTTAAGTGGTCTTTTACTGGTCCAAGTGGATTTACGTTCACACAGCAGCACAGCAGCAGCAAAGGCATAAAAAGCGGGGTGCACAAAGCTGGGCTGTGCAGAGCACCACTGTGTTTTGCAGCGGTACATTAAAAAAGCAGCAGTGTTAAAAGAAATCTTTTCCTCTGTTTTTTAAGGAAGGAAAGGAACCAAAGTTTTCTGCTAACACCTAGGCTCTGCTTTCTCCTGGATATTCCCTAGGGAGCTGGTTAGGGGATGCTCTAGCTTCCCTCAGCGTCAGCGGGAGCATCGCCACTATAGCCGACACAAAACTTGGAATGTTATCCCCTTCTCTGGTAGGGAGAGCTGGAGTCTCTCATCCTTATTCACATCCGTCTGTTTTCTTCAATGTGATTCCTCTGAGAGTAAGATACCAAACTGCGCTCATGGGTGAGACGCTCTGAGAACGGGGCCTTAAGGAAAAGAAATGGCATTAAGGCAGACAGGCTGGAAGGGCTGTGGCACTTGCACCCCCAAAGCCCACACTTAACACGGACACTGAGCGCAACAACAGCTCCCAAGATACATTATTCCTCCAGCAAAGGTACACAACACCTACGGTGCCACCTAAATATAATGGGAAGCGCAGATATCCAGCACCTTCCAAGGTCAAATAATCAGAGTTAGCTATAGCAAAACAAGAAATACACTGAGTGCAGTTAAATTCCCTCCAAACAGAGCACATGACTCCCCAGCATAGTTCTTTAATTGCCAACAGCTGCCTAAATCCTATGAGCATCTTCTGCAAAGCAAGTATCAACTTAGAAAGCTGGTCATTGGAGAAGTATGCAGAGCCTGCAGAACACACGCGCACACGTGTGCGCGCTAACCTTCTCCTGCAACCTTGATTTATTGAGCCTCTGCCCGGCAGATGGCTGACATCTTACAATAGGCTCCTAAAACTACAGATCCGTTTGTTTGTTTGCTTGTTTTCCACCAAACACACCCCAACAACTCCAGCCATTAAAATCCAGGCTTGCAGGGTGAATGTCACTGGAAGCCTGACTTGTCACGCTGCCACGGAGCAGCGTGAAGCCCTGGGCTCTTCCTCCCGAGCCAGGGTTACATCATCTCACACATGCTCCTTTTACTAGCTGGTGTTTTGAGCTCCCTTCGAAAACATCCACGAACGACGTACTGATTTACTCGCTGTTCTGCACCGTCAGGGTCCCTCCCCCAAGGAGAAGTTCCTGCTCTACCACAGACTTCCTCTGTGTCTTGGGAAGACGCATACACCCAGGCATTTAAAGATATTTTAGGAACCTAAAGGCAGAAACAGATGTTTTCAATAACATGTCAGACCAAAAAAACCTTGTGTTAACCCAGCAGCAGACACCTTGGCCATTCAGACACCCCCGGCTCAGCCGGCAGCACAACCTCCTTCCTGCACCAGGGCTGACACAGACCTTGGGCGGGCAGGAACGGTATGAAACCACCCTGCATGAGGTGGCTAATGGGTGAATCATGGCAAACACAGACAGTAACACCCCAGTGATTTCTGCTCTGGAGGAAAAAATAAAGACTGGCTGTTTAAAGAGGGGATTCGGTTCATAAGGTTTTGAACTCTCCTTTCAATCAAAGGCGGAGTTATTTATCACTGCAAACAACCATTAAGTCCTAAGCCATTAAATCCCGTAGTGAAACAAGGATTGAAGCAAGAAATAACTGACTGGTCTAGATTCAGGGGCCCGTACAGATTAAAAGAGAAGTGGAAAGGCAGCTTGGAGGCGTTTTTGCACCCTGTGATTTCTGGGGTTGGCTCAGTTTCTTCAGTAGTCTTTTCCATGGAGACAGGTACTACCCATGTCTGTGGGAGACCTGCTTCTCCTCCAGTCTCTTGGCAAAGTGACTAGATCCCACAAGAGCAAGGCAGATAAAAAGGGTATTTTTCCAACAAACACAAGCAGTAAGAACATTTACAGAGGGCAGAGAAAGGGTCCATGTGTCACTGCCTCTTTCTGGTTCCCACTCAGCATTGCCTCCTTCTGGCTCCCAATTTTGACTTAGAATTGAGAAGGAATCATTCCAATTAAAACAGTGGTGCCAAATCAGTGTGAGACCAGAAGGAAGACTGTGGTTTATCACAGCAGCTTCATGATGGGGTTCTTCAAAGCCCCAGAGACGCTGGCACCATCCCTAAAACGTGCCAGGAACCTCTGAAGCACTTACTGCAAACATCAGATTTTTCCTCCTCCACAGTCACAGTGAAACAGGGAGAGGGCAGAGGGAAAGGAGGATGAGACGAGGAAGTATCTGGTCCTAGAATACTTTGGCAGAGCTAAACTTGACATTTGCTCAGCTTCCGGATCTGTGGCTGGTGTTCGCACCCAGGCTTGGCTGCTCAGCCCCAGTATGGGAGGCAGGAGGAAGCAGTCACCATCAAGGTCAGACAGAGGATGTGCTGATTGCCCCTCCGAGCCGCTCCAGAGTTCATCAGGATATGAATGTCTGTGCAGGAGTAGGCACTGCTTCCAAAATGAAATCTGGACAGTGTTAATTTATCATGTCTAAGCCTGAGGCCTGAAATAACAGTTACCAGCATTTGTAGTTTTTTTCTACACTTTGAAAGTTCAGGGTAGCTGAAACAGCCTGTTTTTTTTCAAGAATTAAAAGCACTTCTGACCTGCTTTTCAAATACCCTCTGTAAACATAATGAGATATATAGGCACACTTTTACTGGCTTTTTGTAGGGGGAAAAAAGCAAACTTAACATAAAGCAAACCAGTGAAGAGAGGGCAGAGGTAGCTCCGAACACAAAAGGCCTTGCTCTGTTTCTTAAAGGTTCTCCTGTACTAACAGCAATTAGAAAGTTCAGCTGTAATTTCACCCCTTATTCATATAGGACCCAGTCGCACCTTCAACAGGAAACAGGGACTGAGTTAGGAGAGCCTGAATATAATAGAAGTCTGTGGCTGTGGCGCACTGCTGCCATCAATATAAATCTGTCATAAACACACTCAGCGAGGAAGAGGAACTCACATACACTGTGGCCTCTGGATTTCTGGATGCAGATGCAGATTTATAGCGCATGGGAAGCAATAAGACTCTGAGCCAACGTGGGCCTTGCGAGTGTGTGGGGCTATGCAGGCTGGTGCTCCTCAATGAAAGGCACTTCCGCAACTGTATTTGTAACCATCTCCTGCCAGACAAGGCTATGGAGATGGTCTTGTTACATCGGACTTTCACAACAAGGTGGCCTACAAAAGGAAAGCCATCGTTTTTAAGCTGGACTGGAACTGATTTGTTATATGGCCTTCGAACTGCTGCCCTGTACTTCCATGCGTACTAAATGACATCTTCTGTTCCTTTCATACACATGTGGGATGTGAATGGGACACGCATGCAATGGAGAGTTAAGGGCCCATCCTCTATGAGGAAAGGTGGAAGAAATCAGGCTCGCAAAGCCATCATGATTCCAGTACAACTTTGCTCACCTTTCCAGCAAACTTTGCCCAGTGATAAAAAGAGCCCTATCTGGAAGGCACTTACATCAAGTGACTGGATTAAGACAGTACTCTTCTGAATTATGGTATCTTAAGACTGTTTTTACATAAAGGGAACTACAAATGAAAGCAGTTTTGAGCAAACTGAAAACCAGCTCAGTGTCACTATTAATTAATTAAAACCGATTTTTCATAGTCAGCCTAATAGAAGGCTTCCTACATGCAACCAGTAACTGATTAAGTGAGTGACTCAAGCAGTAAAAGCACAGTTGGGCCCATTTTCCTCATCCTGGAAGGCCAAGTTCAATATTTTTCCTATGAGGCATGCCTTACTATAAAAAGAACGTGATGTTTGAACGTGAGTGTCTCTGCTCTCGGTGCTGGCACCCGAAGCCTTTCCTGGCCCTCCTGCCACATTCAAGAGCGCAGGATGAATCACAATCATGTGGCTCACCTCCCTGCCAAATTCTTCTCTTCTACTACCACTGCGAGTTCCTCCCAGACTGCTGCCAGCAGCAGCTCTCCCAAGCCAAGACCTCGGGGGCGAGACTCAGAGGGAGAGAGCAGATCCCTCGCTTCCTCCCTCCCTCCTCCTCTGAGGAAACAAGCAGGCGCAGTGTTAGAGACCTGTAATCATGTCTAAATAGATGATGGAGGCGGCTGAAGAGGAGAAAAGGAGCAAGTAGGAGACTGAAATGGAGGGAGAGAGGGGAAAGGATGTGTAGGGCTGGCTGGATGCTGCGACCTGCACAGCACTGTGAGTTGGCTGATCACCACATCCTCCCACCCACCCATGGACACACTCTTCATCTGTTCACCCTGTAGTGACCAGTATTAACACTGCTTTCAACCAGGCAATGGAGACCCCTGCAGAGCAGAGCTGTGAGGTTGCCTAGTTCCGCTGTGAGCAATCTTCCAAGGCTGAAATAATATGCTGGTATTATTTAACTGTGCAAAAATCACTGCCCATCTTAAAGAAAATGTTCCCTTTCCATAAGAACAATGGCAGTGACAGCCCAGAACACAAGACATAGGAGCAAGACTGAAGATTCAGGATTGTAGAAGGTTCACTCTTTAACACACAACTAAAAGCATCTCTACCTGGCCTGCTTGTAAATGAAAAACGATCAAGATGAATGTTTGGCCACTGTAAAAGCTTTACTAATCTTGGATGCTTTTACTTGCCTTAAGGTAGCAAAAAGGTTCTAGTGGAATAATACTGAACTACCTTTATTTTTTTTCCAAATTATGCCCTGATTCCTACATGCAGGCACTGACCCAATCTCTTTGATGGCTCTGCACTGATTTACACACAACTGAAACCTTGAACTTTTACAGCTTACCTGGTGCCATAAATAATATGAGACTTACAACAGATACAGTAAATCTTGACTTACGTTATTCTCCCAGGTTTATTCATTGTCCATAAAAGCAAGGAAGGAAAAGTACCCCAAAGGATATTAAACTCTGGAATCTCTGAGCTCTGGTGCTTTTCTTCTGTGTACTCAGCATTCCCATACCCAGGCACCCTGGGCTCAGGGACATCCCAGAAGTGAGTGCCCTCCTTCCAGAGTCACTGCAGCTCTGCTGAGAACCCTGCTAATGCTATGATGAAAAATTTGGACTGACTTCTCCAAATTTACATTGAATTAATCCCCTTTTCCCTACGTCTGCTCCCATATCAGTTACATCTTAAACCCCCCCTGCCAAATGCCTCTCAGGAAGGTTTTTACTACCAATTGACCGCCTCTGGGCCAGTTCAAACCAGGAACCGCAGGCACACAGTCAAGTTACTGACCATGTGCTTGCTCACTGAGAGCAGTTTAAGTGGTGCCTTTTACCTTCCATTTGCAAGGAGCTAACCACACACACGTGGCCAGCTACCACAGGTCAGCCAATAGGCAAAACAGATCCTGGGTCCCACTCTTTTTGTGAGCTTTCTCCATGAAATAACACACCGTGGGTATCACAGCTCTGCCTGGCTTTGCAGGGAAGAAACACTGAATAAGAACACATGAAACACCCAGCGTCAACCCTTGCTCCTTTTCTGTAGTGAGAGCAGCTCCCTGACTAGAGTTTCCATTTTCAAAGTATTCCTTAGTATGGAGCCGAGGCAGAAACCTCTGGCAAGCTTCCACATAAGAGTAAGGACAGTGTCTGAGAAAGCGCACTGTCGGTTTCTGAAACACAACACTCTCTTCTCCCAGCTGAGGGATAAAACTTTTCAAAATACATTATTTTTCTTGCAACCAATAGGAAAATATATTATGTACTTTATAACATAATTTAAGCTCCTGAACAGTTATGGGAAACAGAAGTAGCAGGGAATGAGGAGCTGGAAAACACCACCGATTTGCTTTCTGCAGCCTGATTTCCTACGTGGAACAATGGCATTCTCCTTTATACAATGCCCAAGAGATCTACACATCAGAAATGTGGTACATATAGAAGATGATAGGTTTTTTCACTTTTCTAAAACGTACTTCCCCAATCAGAGGTCCAGAGGACTGAGAAGTAAAATTAATTCATTTAATTCAGAAGAAAAGGAGACTACTGAAAATGTAGATCACTCCATTTTAAATTAACACTTATTAACTTTTCATAACTACACCATCTTAGTCGAGAATTTTCAGAAAGCTGACTAAATCATTGTTACCTCTATCTTCATGGGAGAAAGCAGCAGGCACCAACAAAGACTGCAAATAAAAGTGTTTGACTACAACAAGACCATACTGCTCATGTTAGAAATGAATATGAGCCGGCTGCAGTGTGCGCTTGCAGCTCAGAAAGCAAACTGCATCCTGGGCTGCATCAAAAGGAGTGTGACCAGCAGGTCGAGGGAGGTGATCCTGCCCCTCTACTCTGCTCTCGTGAGACCTCACTTGGAGTATTGTGTGCGGTTCTGGTGTCCTCAACACAAAAAGGACATGGAACTGTTAGAACAAGTGCAGAGGAGGCCACGAGGATGATCAGGGGACTGGAGCACCTCCCGTATGAAGATAGGCTGAGAAAGTTGGGGCTGTTCAGCCTGGAGAAGAGAAGGCTGCTTGGAGACCTCATAGCAGCCTTCCAGTATCTGAAGGGGGCCTATAGGGAGGGACTCTTCATGAGGCACTGCAGTGATAGGACAAAGGGTAACGGGTTCAAACTTAAAGAGGGGAAGTTTAGATTGGATATAAGGAAGAAATTCTTTACTGTGAGGGTGGTGAGGCACTGGAATGGGTTGCCCAGGGAAGTTGTGAATGCTCCACCCCTGGTGGTGTTCAAGGCCAGGTTGGACAGAGCCTTGGGTGGCATGGTTTAGTGTGAGGTGTCCATGCCCATGGCAGGGGCGTCGGAACTGGATGATCTTAAGGTCCTTTCCAACCCTGACTATTCTATGATTCTATGATTCTATGAATATTCCCTTCCATCATTCATGATAGCAAGTTGCTTTAGAAAACATAACAGACTTATCTGAGTCTTTGAACTAAAGCTAGTAAGTGGTTCCACTCAGGTTAGCATACTACACTGCACCTCAGGTACACCTTGACTCCCATGGTGATTACCTAAGTTGGTGGTTCAGAGCGAGCATGTGGAAGAGAAACTGAAAGATCATTTTTCAGTAAGACAGCAAGGGCAGAATTCAGCCCCAGCATCAGTAAGTTCTGTTCCCATGGGGGGAGGCTGGGACAAGCCTGTTTCTATGAGCAAGCATATCCTTTCATATCAGGCAGTCCCAAAATGATGACTACCTCGACAAACAGCTTTTCAGTAAGAATTGTATTCACATTGCCAGTTCCCATTCAGCATCCCAAATGTCATTTGTAGGCAACTTCTCCAGAGGATGTTTTCAATTACTTGGCTGTTTTCCTTGCTTCCCTATGCCCTCTGTTTCTCCCAACTATTATGCAGTCCCTATAAAAGTATTTCTGCTGTGGCTGTAACTTGGGCATGAGACACGTAAGCGTATACTCTGTCTGCACATGCAAGTTAATGACTCAGATTCTCTCATTACAGGCTGTTTATAAGCAGCTTTTACCATTTCCTGGTCAGAAGAGATTTCTACTTTCCTGCTGTAGCAGAGCTCAATTAAACCATCTAATCAACCTGATCAGTTCAGACCAAGTTCATTCAGCTCCACCTACATCTGAGTAGTAAATGACTCAGGGTTTTCCTTCTGCTGTTTTGTTGGGGTTTTTTTTGTCTAACAAAATAGCTATTCAAGTTTAGAAAAACATACGCCCATTTTTGCGTTGGATATTAAATAAATCTAATGCTTTTATTATGACTAAGAAGGAAGTGCCGGGACACTGCTCCAATACTATTCAGTGGACCTATTTGCTAGCAAACACAGCTGATATGATGAGGTTGTTTTGTTTTGTGGCTGGATCCACTACAAACACAAGCCATTGGCAACACAGCCAGCGACATATGAGAAGGGGCTTCCTCTCCCGCTGTAGTGTTCCTGGCTGCTTGAGCATGAACAGAAAAGGTGGATGGATGCCAACTGGCAAAACAGATAGAAATAGCAGCGCATGATTCCAATACAAGCAGGAAAAAAGACCAAGCACAACACATCCCTCTCTCTCCCACTGACTAAGGTTGCTTTTGGCAAACAGCAGCAGGCTTTTGCATGCTTATTTCCCTCTGGTTGGGGAAGATAGCTTTAATGATGTAGCCATGCAAGGTAATACTGTACAGTCTCTGGCACTGTTGATGTATTCGGGCAGTAAATAGAGGGCAAAAGGACTGATCAGCTGTTAAGCAGCTCACAGATACTCCCCATCTTGGCTTTCCAACAAAATTCCACATAAGGGACGTAGCTGGAGGACTCCTCAGAGCAATTCACATGCACTACAGGAACGCATGGGAAAGGGTGTGCACCTACAGGGAAGGGAAATGTGTCAACAGCAGTGACGCAGTAATCCCTGCGCATTATGAAAGGCAGGTTCACTGGGATTCACTTACTTCCTTTGTCAACAGATCTTCATTAACAACTGTGTGGAGCCTGCACGTTTTGGCATGTACAAAGTATGGCAGTGGGTGGACAATATTCTTCTACCAGTTTTCTTTCCTTCTTTCTTTTTCTTTCTCTTTTTTGGTTTCCTGCAGGATATTGGCAGCTAAAAACTGATGCAGACCAAGGCTGATCTTTCTACCACTCTGCAATGAGTAAGAGGGATATTTTCACAAATGATTATGATTGTTATTATGATTATGACCATGACTATTACTATGACTTTTTTATGTTTTGCTTTTAAGGATTCCTCCCACACCCAACCAACAATGTGACCAACCAAACCCATATGGCTAATTCAGCGACTCTATAGGGCAAGAATATATAATGTAAGACCATTCCCAAATCAAGAGGTGACTTTTCTGTCATTTCTGTCTTTTTCTGCAATGTTTCATTTCTTAACAGGCTCATTTGATAAAAATCACAATTGCTATTTCTTTGTAAAAGCCACAGGCAGATGTTTTGTTGCAGGAGAGACTGAACAGCAAGAGATGGTGTTTGATGAAGTGCTCCACACTGGGCAGTGACAACTGATACAGATCTTCCAGGAAGGCATACACTACCCTTGAGTACTAAATTTGGTGTCTGCAGGGTGGGAGACTGCTAAGCACCTGAGGGCAGCACCAAGGGTTTGGTCTAACCCTCAACTTCCCACTGACTTTGGTGGGTTCTGCATCAGCCTGATAAACACACTGACTTTACACTCAAGCAGATTAAATGTGCTCAAGTATGGTAAGAGCTTCTATGACATCTATTTTGATACACAAACAGGGAACTTGATGTTTAGATTCAATGAAGACATGTATACGGCCTGATGTCGTTAAAAGATGGCAACTGTGAGGTGCATTTGAGGATGCCAAGGTCAGCACTTAGCTCGTGAGCATCCTGACCAAAGGATTTAAGACTGTTCTAGGACTGGTTGCCTATCCAGCCAGATCTCCAGTTAAGTCAACATGGTGCTTAAAATGGAGCCTCTACTATCCCATCTTTGGGGGGTAATCATATATTACATACAGAACATACAGGAAAGTATGACTCCTTGTCACAAGGTGTTCACCATCTTCAAGAATTCACTCCTGCCTGCATTACTATTGTAAAGAGGGAAGGCAAGAGAAGCTGGGCACACATACAAAATATCTCTACTATTAGACTTACACTATGTATACAGGAATAGTCCTACTAGGACAGAACAGACACTGATCTACCCCTGTATTCTTTTTCGGTAAGCAAATGCCTACAAAAAGGACACATGGAGAAAGGATAACCCCCGATACTCTCCAAGCCTTTAGTTATTTTAAGTCTGGAGGTGGGGCTCCTCAGCCAGATGTGGTCTGTGTGTGTTTACTAGCCCTCAAAGGATCTCCCATCCATGAGTTTCTCCAGCCTTCCCTTGAACCCTTACAAAACGTTAGCATCCAATGCCCTGTGGCACGGAGTTTAAGATCTAAAACCTGCAGTGTGAAGAACCATTTCTGCTTGTTCTGAAATAGGCTACTGCCGATTTTACTTGATTCCACTCACTCCTGTCATAGCAAAGCTAGCCAATAGACAATCCCTACCAACTCTCTCCATGCCTTTCGTGACTTTGTAGACTCTTCTAAATCACCTCTCTTCCAGGCTGAAGAGTCCCAGCTCTGCTAAACACCACAGGGTAGCCACTCACATAGCAGCCACTTGGATTGCAAAACAGAAATTTCTACTACTTTCTTTGTAGGATGAGCAGACCAGAACTGCATGCCCTATTCCCAAGATGTTGACAAACACGTTAGCATACAGACCCCAACTTACCTTCAACTCACATGAAACAATTTTGCTGAAGAACTCAATACAACGGAAGTCTAATGATAGGAAATGGTACCCTATAGCACCTCAATAAGAAGGTTTCTCTGAAAGACAAGTCAAATTTAAACACACAGCTCTACAAGTTCCATCTTGTCGTCGTGGAAAACAGTTCAAGGAAAGAGTTGAAGAGGTCTCACTACACATAGAGAAATCCCATGCTTTTTGCTTGGCTACGTGGTGGGGGAAGAAGGACCAAGGTGGAGTGAGGGAGGAGAGAACAGTGTGTTTTGTTTACAACTTGAGTGATTTGGAAGTGTGCGTGTTTTCCTGTGGGAAGTGCCTCGCTCTATCTCTAGTGATCTGAAATCAGTGTCAAAGGTTTGTGAATGGGTTACAGAATGAGCAATGGCACCTCCCATTGTTAGCTGTCTACATTTTTTATAACCACTTGCATACTTTTGGTCAACCACTGTAAAATAAACAGTCCTTCCCAAATGTTTTTGTTTTCTTTGACAGCACAGCAATAATTCACTTGGAATGCTGCAGAATATAATAGCACTTTAAAGCTGTTGTAAAGCTGCCTTCTTATGATTTATGTGCGAGTTGTTTTCAAGCAAAAAAGATGCCAGAGCTACAAAAGTGTATGAAATCAGAAGATGCATCATGTGTGCATATACATCATATGTATGCGTGTGTGGGCTCAAGTGGAAGAGGCTAATTTTAAACAGTCTTCATTTTGCGGGGAAGATCTGATCATTTGCCTGTCCCTGAAAAAATGACTCATGACAACAGCCAGGTTAGTTTCTACCACTACTAAAATGTAATCAAGATGACCAGAACGAGCACCTTTCAACACTGAACTCTTAGGACTTCACACTTGCTACACTCCTTGAGTAGAAAAACAATACACATATAACTGCATTGCATCTGACCAGAAAAAACATTTTACAGATAGGACATTATATGACTGCAAATGCAGTCAGCAAATCATACTTCAGGCTAGAACAGAAACCTGTGACAATTACACCAGCGGCTGTTACCCTGCACTATCAGGGAGCGAGTCCGTGGGACCACAGATGTTTATGTTCAGTCAGCACCACTGTATTTCTCCCTCTCATCTTCTTTCTGAAAACCCTTGTCTCCAGACTGCACAACAAAGACCCTAAATTGTGCTGTATGGGGAACAGGAATAAGCTGTACATTAAGTTTGGTCCTGAAGGCTCAGAGGTTATCAGTTCGGCCGTCACACCTGCACTCCTGACAAACAGCTGGAGACCCAGAGGTCTGGTCCAGCTCAATGCTTCTCCAGCAGAGAGCAGTGATACACTGTCAGTGAGCTCAGCCCGGAAAAGCAGGGCAGCTTCCAAGCTCCTGAAAAGGCAAAGCTGGAAGCTGGCAAGCTTGCCAATGCGAATGTCAGAGAAGCTGCACTTGGAGAAAAACTGACAACATGGGTCGTCTGAAAAGAAAACCATTAAAACAACCGCAAAGGCAGTGCCTGAGCCAGCAGCCCTCACTTCAGGAGCAATGCTTACGTGAGCAAAAGCTCTCAGATCAGATATGCGATCCTTGCAGCATTTTGCACTATAAACTGGGGGCATTGGGACCATAAACTCCACCTGTCTCCAAATTAGTATCTAGTACTCTCTGGCAGCCATTGCTAAAGATGCCTGTACGTGTTCAAGTGATGTTAAGGAGAAGATGCCACGCTGCTAAGAGAATGGCATCTCTTACACACTGTGTTTGAAATGCCACTGTAAATTTGTCCAGCTCAAGTTGTGAACAAGGCAAAATTTTCAGGCAGAAATAGACTCCTTTAATAGACCACCCAATACTGCCCTTAAAACTGACAAGCTTGTCTCAATCTCCGTCCTGTATATAAGCTGCTCACACATTTCAAAGATAGGCTCACACATACACACAATGCACATCCTGACACATTGGCATTCACCCTTTACACCTCGTATGTATTTTATAGAATCACAGAATAGAATCATACAATGGTTTGGGGTTGGGAGGGTCCTTAAAGCTCACCCAGTTCCAACCCCCTGCCATGGGAAGAGGCACCTTCCACTAGACCAGGTTGCTCAAAGCCCCATCCAACTTGGCCTTGAACACTTTCACGGATGGATATATCCTTGTATACATTCTCAAAAGCCACTACTAGTAGCAACAAAGTCCAAATATGAAGCCCTCTTAGGCAGTAAAAAGTACTGAATGTTAAATTACAGATTTCATTGCTGTGGTCTAAGCAACAGGCAGATGATGGCCTTACCCGTCCCAGCCCCAAAGGAAATGATCTGGATGCCTAGAAGCAGACCTTCCGGGGCAGAAAGGTTTTCCTCTGTCCCATGTGCTAGTGAAATCAATGTTGGTTTTTCATCTAAAGATTGAAAAATATTTCACAAAGCAAAAGACCAGAATTGCCATTTCTATTTTACACATGATGAAAACTGAAGTACACCAAGTACACTGCACTGAGAACATGAAGCCAGGCAGGGAAGTTTGCTGTTTCATGCTGATGCTTCCCAACCTGCTTGTAGCCAGAATACCTCGCCACGGCTTTTCTGTCTGTCTGGTTGCTGTGGCTCTCTGCCACTGCCGCCTCCACATCTCCTGCCGTTTCTTCTGTGATAGGCTGAGAAAGTTGGGGCTGCTCAGCCTGGAGAAGGCTGTGTGGAGACCTCATAGCAACCTTCCAGTATCTGATGGGGAACTATAGGGATGCTGGGGAGGGACTCTTCATGAGGGACTGTAGTGACAGGACAAGTGGTAATGGGTTCAAACTTAAACAGGGGAAGTTTAGATTGGATATGAGGAAGAAATTCTTTACTGTAAGGGTGGTGAGGCACTGGAATGGGTTGCCCAGGGAAGTTGTGAATGCTCCATCGCTGGCGGTGTTCAAGGCCGGGCTGGACAGAGCCTTGGGTGGCATGGTTTAATGGGAGGTGTCCCTGCTCATGGCAGGGGGGTTGGAACTAGATGATCTTAAGGTCCTTTCCAACCTGACTATTCTATGATTCACTCTTTCTCCTGTCCGGCCAACATCAGCCTGCTCTCTCCTCCCTAGCTGCTGCCTCATGTCTCACTCACACTCCTGCGACAGCAGCATTGGTGGGGATGCTCATAGCATCCTCAAAGCTCCCTGAGGAGCTTTCAAGCCAGTCCTCCCTGCAGCACCCTAGCTCAGCAGGCAACCTAGTCAAGCGAGAGGAACCTTCTTGAGTGATAGCAGGTGATTTAAATCATAACTCATCTCTTCTGGCTTTGTGTCCCACATGTAGACACAAGTCTGTTCTTACAGTGGAAAAAAACACAGAGCATCCAATATATGACACAAATTGTGTTCTCTGAAAAGCACTGTTAGGCCAGACTCAATATTTGAGCTGTAAGGCCATTTTGCACCAGCTACCACCGAAAGAAGGCTGTTGTGTCAGCAGGCAGCTTCATGAGTCAAGAGCACGCATGCATGCACACCCCCCCAACCCTTCACCATGGCCACTTCACCTCGCCTGCAGCAGCAAAGGAGTCTTTCTTGTCTTAACGAAACCCAGGCAGGAACTACCCTTTAAAAGCAATGACGGTTCAGTCAGGGCTGGCTCTGGGTTATATACAGCTGTGTAACCCGGCTAGCCAGTCTCTCTTTCCTCCCATGTGCAAGATAAGGAAAGTCTGTGAATCCTGCTACGCCTCCCATTGCAGGGCATAGCCGAGATGTAAGAGAAAAGGTGGTGGAGAGAGCCTTGCTGGTGCTGGTAGGAACCAGACTGGTCTCCCTCCTGCTGGAGCCTATCTGGGTGGTGGAAGGGCTGGAGAGTTCAGGCAAGCCTGTATCCTCCATCACAGTAACCCGGAGACATGCTGGCCACTGGCTTCGAATGAGGAGCTCATCTCCATTCCTCCTAATTTCCTCTTCTTTGTTCCTGCCTTGGTAGCCCTAAGGTATTTCCAGGCCAGGATCTACCATAAACTTACCCGTAAAACCACTGAGGCAATAGAAACGTGTAAGAATTAGATTAAAACACAATTTCACAGTGGTAAATATGGGATTTTAATGTTTCCTCCTCTCACCATATCCTGCCTGAAGTAATCCTATGCTTTTGTCTCAAGTATGCATGTGGGCGCAACCCTTTTTTTGCTGAAATGACCACATGCTCTTTCTGCATCTCATGGGCACATGACCCTACAGGATACAGCATGAATGAAAAGGGTCTGAGAGAGAGCTTTGTCTTCTGTAACATTCCGCAGCCTTCCCCATGACAGGGCAACAGCACTAAAGAAAGGGAAACCCTTGCTTTCTCCATCAGCCTGGGCTGTACTGCCAAGCGCACGTTGTACCTATGGATCACACTAGATGATCCTGTAGATACCATATAGCCAGTAAGCAGCAGATCAGCAGCCTAAATGGTAAGAAGAATAACCATGAAAGTAGAAATGAAGGGTTTTTTTGGTCAGATCCTTCGCAACACGCTGACCTTACCCCTTCCCCTTGCAGCCAACATCCCTGTTTCGGTTTGACTTTAAAAATGAGACGAGCCTATCTATTTGTCATCAGCATTTTGAAATGTAAGTCTGGAACCACCTGGACAGGTAAAGACCTATTTTTTCTATTATTATTATTATCATTGTTACAGAGAGAGATTGTATTATTCTATGATTCTATTTCAAGGATAGCCCCTGTTAGGGCTTTCTGATACCCTCTCTGCAATGATCTCCTTTCCCCAGGAGGCCATAAAACCTGGAACCAAGCAAGACAGTCCTCTCTGCACACAGGAGGGGGAAAACTTTGGAGCAGACAGCTGTCTGCTCCAGCAAAAGTTGGGGTTTAATCAGTATTTTGTGCAGCTCACTGCTCATCAGTACCAACACTGTTCATACCGTCACGTCTCTGTAAGGCTCAACCTTTTGTGCTTTCAGCAGCAGCCAGAAAACACGTCTTTTTTGTAACGTTGAGGAAAGGTGAACAAAAAACCCCGAACAGCTACAGTGTTCATCCAGGACAGTGACCCCCAGGATAGCGATGAGATACTATGTGTGCAACAGCGCTTGTTACCAAGACTATAAGCAGGAAAGTAATGATCTCAATATGCATTCCATGTTTCACTTTCAAGGAGCGGTTCACAAGAACCAAGAGCTTTAGGCCACCTTCCTCACACGAGCATTCAAGGATACAGAGGAGGAAGAAGGGTCAGTGTGGCCCCTTTCCCCAAAGGCATACACACGGTGAAGTGAATTTTGGATGGCTGGATCAACTCAAGTGACAATCTACACCTCACGCTCCTCCTGGAAATCACTATCTCCTGCCACTATGCAAGATTCCCTTCTAAATGATCCTACCCTAAGCCCCAAAAGCACCTATTGCCCTGCTCCCTCCTTGCTCTGCCACCAACCTGGGCCACACTTGCAGGCAGCAGCAAGGAAAGCGGCACTCAGCACACCTCAGGCCTGGGCTCCCCAGCTAGGGAAGAATGCAGGCTGCTGCGCCGGCTGAAAGCCTTGGGAAAGTGCAGCCCTGCTGTTTCATGTCAACATTCCTCCCCCTCTGCCTTTCCCAAGGTCTCTGGCAGAAAATCCTTTTTTGTTCTTATCAGTTCAAACAAGAACAATGAATTCCTCAAGCCCGCAAGAATGTGACAAGGTGCCAACAAAGCCAACCAGAAAGGTGATGTATGGTCTATAGGCTGCAGCTCAAATAAATCACTTCACAAACCAGTGCTGCAAGGAGGGAATTCAAACAGCTTAGAGCCTCTATTTCTAGTTTTCTCCTTCAGATTTTCACCTGCCAAGTATCCCAAATAAAAGCAGTATGTGCAATGCTCAAACACGGCATGCCCTTTGCTTTTGTTACCGGGAATAACCGTGCAGCATCTAATTAAATTGATATTACAGCAGTGTGCCTGCACAGCCTTGGTGAAGGCACAGAGTTGCAGTTTCCATTATAAACGCCTATATTCGAGTTTACAACTGGCTGTAAACCTGGCTCACTGAGCAGGACTTGGTGCACGCAGCTGTGAGCCAGGGAGCAAATTACTTTTACCATATTTCAAAAATAATTGGTTTGGCTCTTTTAAAATCATACTAATGTTTTTTAAAAGATGAGGTTACCATGTCTGGATACTTTTTAGTGTATATATCTTCTATTTCTACAAAGAAACTGATTTCCAAGTGAGCTAGCCTGACCGCGAAAAGAATAATGACCACCATTTTCAGTCATAAAGAGGAAGCTTAGCAGGTATGTATTCTGCATGTGCAAGGATTCGGATGTCTCACTCTTTGCTCGGACAATACGCTTGCTGGACAGAACCCACATGATGCTTGACACTAAAGAAATTATAAGAAGAATTGTTTCATAGAATCATAGAATCATAGAATAGTTAGGGTTGGAAAGGACCTGAAGATCATCCAGTTCCAACTCCTCTGCCATGGGCAGGGACACCTCCCACTAAACCATGCCACCCAAGGCTCTGTCCAACCCAGCCTTGAACACTGCCAGCGATGGAGCATTCATGCTAAATTACACTTACGATGGTGAAAATTCACAGTCCAGACAGAAAAGGAAGCAGGTGCTTGAGATGCTGAGACCACACATGGGCTCTTTACCAGCCAGTGACTTCAGGGAGGCCTTGCTATAAGTTAAGGGCTCCCCAGTTTGGTCTTGCCGGTCCATCCCAGCCAGTGCAGCAGCACAGTGCACGTGCAGGAGGTGCTCAGCTGTGCAGGCAGCAGCTGGGTAGCCCTCTGGAAGAGCCTGCATGCTATTACTGGTATGTATAGCACAGCTCTGGCCCTAGGGAACAAAACCAACCACCCATGACTCACCATCCAGCCTTCTCCTCTATTACTAATGTTGCCACACCAACTCAGTCACTTGAAAAATAGCAGGTGGTTAAAATGGTTCACACTGTAGACCCTTTTCTTGGCCAGGGACCCACATGTACTTCATCAGCCCAGCTCTGTGTGGGATGAGCAAAGGAAGGCTGCAGGGGGGAAATCCATCTGCCAGAGCCAAAGGCCTGCCATGGGTCAAAACCCTGCACTGCTGCTCCTATGCAAGGCAGGGGGGCTATAGGAAATAATGTCTTACAACTTGGTAGTGCGGATTCCTCATACTTCCCTAACCTTGTCCCTTAGCATTAACTAACATTAGTGTTAAAAACTTCATTGGTGCTACACCTGGAACATCCAGCTCTCTGCCTGCACCTCCTCAACATAATCAATATCATAACTCAGTGATGCTGAGAATGTCTTCAGCAAGGATGGGCTCTCCCTACTTTACATCATATCAGTGCAAGAGGACCACAACTTGGCAGACACCGAAGCACTGCTCCTGCTCCATCATCTACATTATCTACATGCTACCCCACCAGTATATGTATCACTGTGATGCCAACTGCAATAAGTACACTGAATCCATGCATCCCTGTCTCACCTGTGTATCCCTGAAAAGAAAACACCACTGTATCTCCCACCTCTGGTAACCAGACTTTGCTAGATTTGTGTGGTCTAAGTTGGCCATGTTGGCTATCTAGTGAAGAAGAAACACAGTAAAGAGGAAGAAATAACACACCTGGCTGATGGAGTATTGCACTTTTCACATTAGCTTTTACTGCTTACGTTAAAAACTGATAATGCAATAGCAAATGTGTTGCAGAGCAGTGAAAAAAGCTATACCATATCTCTAATAAGAAATCTTCGTATGGCTCTGGAGTACTACATTCTTCTTAATAAGCAGGGAAAAACAGAGTTAGCATTGGGTGAGGTTCCAGTCTACTGGCCACCTCTTAAAATAGTGTGGTCCTCCCTCTTTAATGACCAGGCTCGCACTTCTTTGAAGCAGCAGTTTTCTTTAACTACACACATATATGTTTCAAAAGAAAAAATACATAAAATATTCCTTGCCCTAAATGCATATTTTATACAACATACCAAAGCATGCAAGTAATTCATGTGCTGGGTTGAAATGGCTGATCTGGAACTGCTGCAGTCTGCTGAGCACGTTGTATGGGTCAGGAAAAAGTCCTCCTCAGAGAAGCCTAAGTAGAAGTTATCCCAAGCAGAATGGGAAGGTTTCTCTTCTGATATTCACCTTGCCATTTGTACTGACCAGAGGAGTATCTGTGGGTACGGATCTAAGCCTGGAAATACTCATGCATATGAGTACCCCTGGATTATGCCAGTCAAAACCATCATTCCAGAAATACAGCATTCCTGCTGGGTGAGGTGTGGCAACAAGAAAGGTGAGACATGGCATGGAGCCCAAGCTCATTCCCTGAGACACCATGATCAGGCTGAGCTCTATGCCACTTTGGTGGGACTGAGAGAGAGGCAGGGAATAGGAGGAAGAGAGGAAAGCTGGGCTACTGGGGACAGCAAAGTAGGTTATGGAAGCAACAGACTGGGATGCTGAAGAAGAGAGAAGATAGCAATGAAGACTGGTAGAAGAACAGTTGGGAGCTACCAACTAACAGTGGGTGCTCTTAAGTTCCATGATGTGTCCTGTGATACTTAGTGAGTTTCTTAAACCTTAGATACTGGAGCCAACTGCATATAGAAAAACAGTAAAATACATCACCACTGAACTATTTTTAAAGAAAAAGCTCAAAATCCTGAAGGCAAACATCAAAGCAGTTTCTCTTTTAAGTTTCTTATGATTCTCAGTCAACCTCGTGAAGCCTGGTGTATACATTCTCCTTTAGAAAAACTTCCGTACAGCCACAGAAATTACACTCAGAAGGCACCAAGGCACTTTCAAAATCACATATATAGTTTTTACAGGAGAAAGCTTTTGATGTTTTAAGAGAAATGACGGCTAAAGGGCAAAGACGAGGAACACCAAGCAACAGGAACTCTTTTTACATTGTCACTATGCAGCTACATCTTGCATTACGTGTTGACTGTCTCTACCTGCCCTACAGACTGCTGGCCCAGATAAACAGAAACTTAAAAAGTAGAAATATATTTTACTTTCAAGTAAAATACATCATTTCATTGTACTCAATTCGCTTCCGCCTTTTAATTGCGATTCAGACCTTACTGAATTATTTATCTACACCATATAAAAATAAAAAAGCTTAAACCCCCTGAAATTAGCTAAATCCTTCTATTAAATCACATTTTTATATCGAGCTTGAAGAACACCAAGGGAATTTTAGCAAACAGAGACACTTATGTTAGTTCATTTCACCTAAACAGGCGCAAGGTCTTAGCACGTATTACAAGCAGAAATGCTCTTTAGCATCCTCTTATTCTCACCTCATAAAACAAACAGTGTGCAGTCTGGCACCAACCTCCCAGCTCAAGGTCCCAAAAGACACAAAAGCAGATGTCACATGCTGGGGCTGAACTGCAGTAAATAGCCTCCCATCATGAGCACTACCTCCTGTGCCTAACACAGGTATATTCTGCTGCAGCATCTTACTCAAATAAATACGTATTGGCATGGCAAACAAAAGCGTATTTTTAATATAAACAAATGATGCAGTATGATTAATTCCCAATTTCTACTTCTGAACTAGTGTTCAAAAAGCCAACTGTCTGCCTAACAAAACTGCAGCTCAAAAGTAATATTAAACAAAATCCTGTATGTAGTTTATCATGGACTAATTTTGTGCTGCCTGTTAAAGGAGAAACTCATTTTCCATGTGACCTAAATAAGCACTTTCATCTGAGGGGAAAAGGGATAAATGACCTAATCCTGCTTGTTGCCAATTTGAATTCACTGTGCTCTCAGAAGGACTTCACTGACAAGTACGAATACTCAGCACCTGGAGCTCAGAGACCTCACAGAGTTTCCAAACAGTTGGAACAGGGCTGCAAATTTCTCTCATACTGAAAATGAGTGGCTGGTAATATAGCATGCTCCATCCTCCGCTGTTAACTACAGTAATGCCTTGTTTAGCTGCTTACTAGTATGTTACTAGTAAAATCTCGTCGTCATTATTCAGATCTCAAACGCTATCTTTTCTCCATCACCTCTTTGCTAAAAATATAAGAATGGGCATTCCAGTTAGACTATCAAGGCCAGTAACCCTTCTGAAATGGTTCCCAGTAAGGGACACTTAGGAGAGAGCACATAGGTAAGACAAGCACATAGTTATACTGCCCATAATGCTGCCAGTGATTTAGTTCTGGCACCAATGAGTTAGTTCTAGGACTTCCAGAACCTAAGCTCCGGTATTGAATAGCCCAAGATAAAAATCACATTCTTTGAATCTGTTCAATTAACCTTTGAATTCCCATGAAAATTTCCAGTTTCTGTACCATCCTGTAATAAGGGGTTTCAATATGCCTTGTGCAATAAAGCATCTTCTTTTGTTTCTTTAAGACCTACCAACTACTGCTTTCATTACATGACTCCCAGTTCTATTATCAGAAGAATGACAGTGAGCATTTCATCTTCTGTGTGCCATGACTGATTTTTGAGGCCCCCTAAACACATCCTACTCACAGTCATGTCCCCTCCTGACCAAAGAGCTCTGCCCTGTTTGATTCTTCACCTGAGATTCATTCTACATCTTCCATTATCCATTTCACTCTCCTGTGTGTATTTTCCAGTCCTACTCTCCTCTTCATTCCTCACACCCTCGACACTCTCATTTTTGGCCAGCAGAGGAGAGCCTCCAGGATGGCTGAGGAATACTCAGTGGAGTCTGGAGGAGACCTGAAGTTTCCTTTGGCTGTCTAGACTGACTGGTGGCTAAATGCTGTGGTGTGCCAATTGTCCAGATTAGAGATGTGGCTTGAAAACGCCGTGCCTCCATTCTGGCCCATGCTCCAGTTTCCTTTGCATGGAGAAAAGTGTGTGCGTTTTGGGGGAGGAAAGAGCTAGAGGCTGTCCTGCTCCTGGGTCTTGACTGAATGTGGATTTGAAACATGGTTCAGGTTCACATCTGGAGATAGGAGCTCCCAAACACTCTGAAGTCAACTCATTTATGTCACCTTTTTATTCCCATAAAGCTGATAATGACTGGTCTACATGCTTGGGTAAGGCAAATAGGCTGCTTGTTGTTCTGAGGGTCAAGTAGCACACGCAAAGTCACCATGACTTCGTCCTTTACAACTCAATGGAGAGTGGTGATGCTTTTCTGATGACAGCATGAACTCATGCATCTTCAAAATTCTGCATGCCCTTTCAGCACACAGCTCTAGCAAGAGGCCTGCTGCCATCTCAACTTCCCAGTGTCCGTCGCATAACTCTGCCCCCCAAAGATAAACTAAACGGCAGAGGCACGAAACCTGGTGCTGCCTCATCCCTTTTGTCTCTTTCCTCCTCTGGTTTGTTGACTCCAAGTCTTTTCTTGTACAGAACCCTGCACATCTGGAAACGCCTCCACTGGAATCACCTCGCACCAAGCCTCCATCCTCACCTGCAAAACATCAGCTCAGCTACAATCTCTGCTCAGGACTTCTGGCTTACCCAGAAGTTAATTCTGCAAGAGGCAGAGATCAGGTAAAAATGGGGACAGGCATGCAGGTTCTACCTTGTTCTCTTTATAGATCTAGAGATTAACCAGAAACGAAAATACAGCCTGTGGCTGTTTCACTGAGTTACCAGCGTTTCCAACACTCATGCTAAGCATGCAAAGTACACTCTTGAGGATTTGTTTTTGTTTATGGCTTCTTTGCTTTTCAAACTAAGCTTCTTAAATTCCCATTAAGGAATCATGCGCTGCATATGCAGGCCCAGCTAAATTAGTTTTGCAGCAACCCGCCTTTGCCCTGAGCTGCTTCTAAATTGCTCCTCACAACATTCCAGTTGTTTTGGGAAACCCAGGATCTCTCAAATGGTAATACGGTCTTCCTGCTGTTAAACTGTCCCCTTCAGCAAAGAAGACAGGAGCTCAAAGGATCTGGTTTCTCTTCTGACAGCTTCAGTAACTGGACCTAAACTGGAATTGGAGTGGAATTTCGTGGTGAAAACAGACACACTATCATCACATTGTCTCTGCATAGAAGCCCTGGTAGATTTGCATGCTCAGGAGATTTTTATGTCCACTTTAACACCCGCATTTCTCCCGAGAGTTTAAAAAAATGGGGAAATTAAACCACCATTGAGCTACATGAATGTGATAGGCACTGCACTATTTGGCAATGCTTTTATGGCTAGAATTTAACCCAACCATAAGCATTTTAAAAAACATGTAACTGGTCCCCAGCCTTTGACTGGAATCTATGTAAAATACTATATCAATCTACCCTAACATGCACAACTTCAGAAATTGCTGTTTAAAGGCTTCATGTCTACAGTGCAGAAGCTGATGCAGGAGGAAGAACACTGTAGAGAATAGGACTGATAAATTTCAATGCTGTTACTGGTTGTGCTAAAGACTTTCTATACTTCTCTGAGAAGCAGAGTATATCTAATTTTTTGCTGACTACGAAAGGGGATATTACTGCCTTGTGTCTGTTACAGCTCAGGTCAAATCTTTACGGAAGTGCTCATACTTTGCTGCATTAGGCAAAAACTATGTTTTCAAATGGTATAGGGGATAAAGAGTCTGCAGTGGTTGAATATATTAGAAAACATGTCTAATTCATGCAATCTTCCACTGATGTAAACCAAAGAAAAAGTGAGAAACCCGAAACTCCTAATCAGATGGAGACAGCGATCGTGCAAGACTGCAGAACACGGTCTAACTCAACACCTCCCTACTGTTCCTGCAGCCAGCAGGACTCTGCCTCTGCAAGGAAAAGCTGGAGCTGCCCCCCACCATAGGCCCAACAGGAGAGCTACCCCAGAGGTACCTCTGCTACACTGTCTGTTTGGGGACCTGCCTCCTTGCCTGGCAGCTCAGCCGAGTGCTGCAGTTCACCTCCCAGCACCCACTGAGGGCATTTTGGGCCTCAACCATCTAATTCAAATTTCGTGCATTGTGTTTGTGCAAAATCATAGAATCATAGAATCATAGAATAGTAAGGGTTGGAAAGGACCTCAAGATCATCGAGTTCCAACCCCCCTGCCATGGGCAGGGACACCTCCCACTAAACCATGCCATCATCTGAGGAATAACTCAGCTGATTCAATAGACTTCTACCACAGGTATACCTGACATTCCTTTGAAGAGGTGCTTTTAATCTTCATCTTTGCTTCTTTTGAGGTTTGGTTGTTTGGTACAGGGTTTGGTTTTGTCTTTTTCTTTTTTTTTGATGAGGAACAAAACAATCATAGAACCACTTAAGTTGGAAAATGCCTTTAAGATCATCAAGTCCAAACATAAAGAACAGCTATGCAGTAGGCGTTACCTTCTTGCTGACTGTATTCATCACATCTCACCTCATGATATTAGGATGAAATTCAGTGAATCCAAATGTAACTTCTACCACAATACTACTTGAAATTCAGTATGCTCGCAATTCTTCCTCTCTGACCAGTAAGTACAATTCATTATGTGGGAGTAACCTCGAGCATTTGGAAATGCTTGGGTACTAATATGGAAAGTTTTTCATACAGAGAACTTACCTGCAACATGCTAAGGGTTATTCTCTGTCACAGACATATATAGATGGGTGTATATATGAGGATGGAAACGGAGACATGGATATGCTGCTATAGAATTGAAGACGTGCTGTTATAGGACAAATCGTCCTACACTCATTTCATTAAAAATGCTTATATTTCTGTTCAGTGTTAAGAAAAGTTCTCCCACAGCGTACTACCACATGCTGGCACATCTAAAGCAGGTAAAGAACTGAGGGAAAACACTCAAACAGCTGCAGTTTCTCTGCATTTAAGAGAAATTATAACCTTGATTTGTGGCATGTAACAAGATGTCAAAGTTGGATACACACATCCCAGGGGGGCCAGGTACTTTACATCCATCAAAATACCTATTCTTTTTGTAAAATACGTTGGAACTGCTATTTCAGCTTACATTTCTTATTATTGATATATTAACTATAATACAGAAACATACAGAAGTAGAAATTAAGACCTTAAGAGCACTTGCAGTGAGTCAGAATAAAAATCTATTTCTAGAGTAGCGCCAGCTCGGACAGTGGCTAATAATGGCTGCTGAGGAAAAAACACATGTGGCAAGTATGGAATGCCACTTCCTGCATTTTCGAAGTGGAAGACAGCATTGAGTCCACTGAGTTTAAAAATACATTCTGTACAAAGTCTTTTAAAATCCTTTGGTTTTTTGGTATCTTTTCCCTTTGAATTTGTCTAACAACAGTTTTGTAAACCAGTTTACACATCTGACATGAAAAACTTTGGTGCTAATGAGCACAACAATTTAACTGTGTTGTGTGAAAAAAAACACTTCCTTTTGTTTGTTTTTACCCTGTTTCTGTTGGTCTTCTCCTTGTTACATCTTGAGAAGCAGAAAGTAATGATTTTCTGTTCATGACCTATACAGAATTAATTAAATTTACAGGTTTTTGTCACACTTCTTCTTTATTTCTCTCTTATTTTAAGTTGGTAAGACGTGGTCTATTTATCTCCCCTTGTGGGGAGATAATCCTCTACCTCTGAACAAGTTAATATGTATCTGCACTTCTTCAGGTCCATTATTGTTTGTAATGTTCAAATGCATTAAAAATCCAAGTGCACCACTGAGTAATCGATGCCAGAATTATGACTTACATTTTGTTCTCCATTCCCTTCCTAATAATTATTAATATTTATTACTTCCTGTATGAAGATAGGATGAGAAAGTTGGGGCTGTTCAGCCTGCAGAAGAGAAGGCTGCGTGGAGACCTCAGAGCAGCCTTCCAGTATCTGAAGGGGGCCTATAGGGATGCTGGGGAGGGACTCTTCATGAGGGACTGTAGTGAGAGGACAAAGGGTAACGGGTTCAAACTGAAACAGGTGAAGTTTAGATTGGATATGAGGAAGAAATTCTTTACTGTAAGGGTGGTGAGGCACTGGAATGGGTTGCCCAGGGAAGTTGTGAATGCTCCATTGCGGGCGGTGTTCAAGGCCAGGTTGGACAGAGCCTTGGACAGCATGGTTTAGTGGGAGGTGTCCCTGCCCATGGCAGGGGGTTGGAACTGGATGATCTTAAGGTCCTTTCAAACCCTGACTATTCTATGATTCTATGATTCTTATGACCACTGCTGTCAGAGAAGTGACATTTTTCAAGAACTATACATCACGACTCCAAGTTCTCTTTCCTGTCTGGAAAGAACTAACTCAGAGCTCACCTTTGCAAAGGCAGAGCTTTTCATTACCTTGAACACAGCAACACAAAGTGTTGCCTGCCGTTGCACTGCCAAACCATTCAGTACCATGAGTTCCTTATTCTCACAGTTCTTTTTGTTATTAACTAAGTTTTTATCAGCACCAATTCATAACTTTGCACAACTATTTTCAGAATAATTCATTTTGAGCAGCATAGGTCCCAGCAAAATTCCTGCTAAAAGTATACTGGTACCTCCCCTCCATTGTCAAAGTAGCCCAGAAGACGACCTTCCCTCTCATTCCCTGACCACTTAATCTCTTTAAAGCACTCAATGAATAACACTTAAAAAATACTTTGGAAAACCAGACACATCGCATTGATTGAACCACCCACAGCCACACAATTCCTAGTTTTCTTTCAGACGATTCCATCAGGTTTGCGATACACAATTCCTTTCTAAAAAAGCTTATTGCCCTTTTTTTTTTTAACTTATTTTCCTTATCAATATTATACTTGACCAAGTCTCTACAATTTTATTCTTCTTTTTACAGCTTATATCTATTTGCTTGGTGTGGTGATCAGACCTACTAGCCAGGTCTCCGGCTAGGAGTTCCAGGAGCTCTCTAGGTGTCAGTATGGCTGCCACCACCTTCTGTGGGCCAAGCCACCTACCGTATGCCCTACAGCTAAGGCTTTGCCGTAGGAAGTTTGGAAATTCCACATTTCAGTTTAATCTGACTTTTTCTGGAGAACAGTGTTTGATCCTGACAATTTGCCACTGCTTTTGATCTGTTTAAAAACTCTTTCGCCCGCATTTCAATATTAGACAGCTCCTCTCCCTGTAAAGGAAAGTTCTGGTGTGGAAATCTTCCTAAATTCTTCTTGGATGCCTAGAATTCATATTTCTCTACTCCTGTGGCCTTGCCTTACTCAAGCTCTCCTTTTACTTGCTCAAGATTCATTGCCTCCACAGACTCTTCAATGACCTCCTGTTTCCAGCATGTTTGAAAGTGTTTTTATTAGTACTTCCAAGACTTTAACAAGCTGTTCCTTAACACCTTCTTAGGCCCGCTTCGTCAATGCTTCCCATTTAACATACCTCACATTTAACATATATGTATTTTCCTTTCTCCTTCATTTGGACATGACTTCTACTTCTTGAAGACTATCTATTTGAAATTGTCCCCTCCACTCATCTCCTTGAAAACAGCAACCTTTTCATAATCCTTCTCTATCTTTGATAGCTGGTATATTCATACATTGAACACTTCAGAAGTCTGTAAACAGTCTTCCTGACCAGTGAAAGTCACTTCACCCTGTCGACTCTTCCTTTTAATTCCCTTTTAACGTCAGTGTTATGTTGTTCCTTCTTGTGAACTCAGATATTGACTGTGGAGAAATATGTGAAGCAGAAGAACAAGGATGATTTAGTAGGACATCTTTGCTCATTATGACTATAACTGTATGGATTTTATATATGCTATTTTTATGTAGGGTAATTCGAGGTTCTTTTTCCAAAGGACCAGCAAAATGCTCTTTGCTCTATAATCTTGCATTCATGTACAGACCCAATGATGAGTGACTGAGTATTGCTGGGCTCTAAATGCTGGTTGATTAGCTTACATTAAATGAGTCTGCAGCATCAGATTAGTCCTCAGTTCAAATATATATCTTTCAGGATTTCAGAGAAAAGACCCCAGAGCCTGTATTTAAATCCACCCCTCAGCAGCTTTAGGCAATCTGGTGGAGCAGTGCGGACCAACCTGCAATTCTTCTGGCTATAATCAGATATTTATTTGCATGCAGAATACTATTTCAGAGGCCATTTATTCAGCACCTCTAATTAATACCTTTGGTTTCATTAGGATAATTATATTCTACACATGTATGTCTTTTGTCAACACTGTAATCACAGCTTTGGGCCATTGCTTTTCCAGATTAATCAAATATTTGTATCATCATTCATCTAACAAAAACTGTGGCAACAGCCATATTGTGAGAAAACTAATTTAAAGGCTCTGGGCTTTTTGCTGTTATTGAACGAGCCTGACCTCATTAATTCGTTAGTTGGAATTTTGCTTCCAGAAATATCTGTGAGGATTATTTCATAGGTTCATTTGCTAGTTCTTAGATGTCTAATTGTCTAATTTGTAGATGTGATCAGGTAGTTAGTGTTCTACATATCATAAATGGCAACCACAATTATTTCCTGAAGCAAATTTGCAGGCAAAAAAAGGAAGGCCATTTTTCAAAACCAGACGAGAAACGTGGTTTTAATTGTAGATGAAAGCATCCCCAGCAGCACTAAAACACAGCTAGAGGTGTCATGCCCAAAGTGGCAGAGGCTAGGTTCATAATTGTTAGATATTGGCTATGTTTAGTGAAGCTGTAAATGTCACGTGGTGGCAAGTAGTACTTTATGTCTGGCCTTTTCAACCCCTTATTATTATGGACTGGTTAACAAACCTAAAAAGAAAGGTTGTGCAAATGCACCCAAGATCTGTTGGCATATCTGTGCTTCACTGCATGGTGTCTCTTGCATGTATACCCGTGCATAAAAGTGAAGCCTCCCTTTCTTCTAACTACATCAGGTACGAAGAGAATGAGCCTGGTACAAATGCTACTCTGAGTTACTCCCTTTCAACTACTGGCAACTTCTATAGCATCATAGGCTCTGGTTTATTATCCGCCGGCCTTTATCTTCTGTAGATTAAAAGAATAAAAGGCAAACAGCATGTGAAATAAACATACATTTGCATATATGTCAGCTGTATAGACAGACATAGCTATAGCCATTCTTCTATAGGATATTTGAGCTGTACACAGCGTAATGCCTTGTGCTGACATCAAGACTCCTTAAAAAAAGGAGGTTTGGTTACAGGAGCTGACTAGTGATCCTGCTGGCAGCACCCTGGTAGACCTCAGTATCACTGCCCTTCAGTTTCCTGATGATTCATATGGAATTACAAAGAATGTTTTTCAACAGGGAGTGTAGCATGCTGGGATCCTCAATTCATGCAAAAGGCAGTAACTCAGTGGAGCTACAGCAGCTTGCTGCAGTAACCAGTCTTGTGCACACCCTTCTCTAACTTCGCTCACTTACAACCTGGCTTCTGCCCATGGAGCTTAGCACCCTTGCTTAAAAGAAGGTCACAGTAACACAGACCTCAAGAGTCTCTGAGAACATTAGACTGTCTGTAAAATCTTTCCATAGGAACAAAAACTGACAACAGAAAACAGGCATTTTGCCTGTTTTTGCTTTGGATAGTAATGAAGGAAAATTACAAAGTCAACACTCTTGAGTACAGAGGCAAAGCCTTCTTTAACTCCCATTTCTTTAACCGAAAGTCCCGTCTGTGGAATGCTGGAAGTGGGGAACTGAAAATCTGACTCAATGTAAAGCACTTAGTTGTCATTATATGTAAAAGTGAAAGGTATCTCTACTATACTTGCTGTCCTGGAACTTTAAATGGAACATATGGCACAAGTGGGTGGAGAGCCTGGATGTGAAAATACAGATACAGTTCTCCTTCCAGAAAAACTATGAAGAGTAACTTACTGATCAAATGAAGTCGGAAATTCACAGCACACCAGATATGGTTAAGGAATGTCAGAGTTTTAGCAACTGCTGATTAGTTACAGAGACCTAAACTTGCTTACAATTGTTTGTTATCTTGTACCCATTAGGGTTAAACCCATTATAAAGGATCAACCCATCTCGACTAAAAGGGAAGGAAACAAAGAGAAACTGGAAAATAGCATCTGGACTGTTAGTGCTGGCTGCCTTTCTAGCTGGTATTATTAAGGGACAGAAGTATGTTGCAGTGTTGAGTACCTAAGATAGGAATGCTATCTAAATACTGCTTGAATTATACCAGTGAGCAGTTTGATGAGTGACAATGCTTGAACCAGTTCTGTGTTATTTCCTTTTCCTTTTAACTAATAGCAGAAATATTCTGTCTCACTGCTCTTATATAAGAGTCCTCCTCCTACACCAATGTTTTAGTCAGAGGGCAGTCAGTGGGCAAAACAGGCTCATGACTATTTCCTTTGCTTCAGAAACACTTGCCAAATTGTAATGGCTAAGGTTTTACATTTGCCTTTTGGCCTGAGTGGTCTGGGGGTTCTGGAGACAAGCCACCATACAGTGGGACAGTTCTGCCGACCACACTGAGCTCCTGATCAACGTGTGAGCATTGCCTTCAGGACTGCTCAGAACAGCTTCATAAATGAGTAACATCCTGAACAGTGGAACGCTTCACTGACTCTCCATCTAAATATGCAAGTATAAACTTAGAATTCTGTGAGTTTATACTCATAAACTCTGAGGTTTCCTTTGAATTTTTGTCTTTTTAACCCACCAAAACTCTATTTCCTCTGTCCCTTCTTTGAGCTCCCCTCCCTCCTTCTGCTTCTTTAGTGTCACAGAACCACAGGAGTCTGGACAGTGAAGGTCTCTGCCTCATTTAGTCCACTGATTTCAGCAAAACCCATTGAGGTTTTAGTACATTTTTTTATAATGCAATGTAATCTCCTGCTTTTTCTTACCCTTTCTGGCTTTGGTCCATTTTTCCTTTCTTTTATGCTGCACAGTAGATTATAGCCTATCTCTCTTTCCATTTGTCCTTAGCGTCCGTTTCCTCTATTTTTTCATCCACCCTGCCTTTTCTCAATTGGTCTTTCTGTGATGCCTCTTCTACACTATCCCTGCGTTTTATCTTTTCCTCTTTCTCACATCAAATCTCTGCCACTCAATCCTGTTTGATCATCCCACCTTTACACCCAAGGACTATCTCCTAATCAAAGACACAGAGGTAAGAGTCATCTGTGCCTCCACAACCCCACGTATGACAACGATTACTTTACTTTTACACATTATCCTCATGTTTCTAACTGCCTAAAGAGTATGAATTTCTTTATCTGCCCGTTCAATTCACTTGATCTGAAAACATGGTCTTATTTGCCCCTTTTCTTTTTGTGCATGCTCAGTCCAACTGCCCATGGGCTTTTCTGACTTCTTCACAATCACTGACAGATATTCCTTATTATTCTACCTCTTCTCAATTTAGATTGTTTTCCCATTTCTGAGCAGAAACACAGGGTCTACAGAAAAAGCAGAACAAAGAAACTAGGTGTTGGGAAAAGCTTTCAAAACCAGAAAGGCAAGGGAGACAGGGACAGGACTTGTGAGCAGGAGGCTTTAGCAGGAAACAGAAGGATGCTTTCCCAGGAGGGAAATGTGTGTCACTGCTGAGCTAGCTGAGGCAGATGGAAATTCACTGCCAAAACCAAAGTGACTCCATGTTTTGGAAGAGAACTGAAGCAACAGAAAGGTTATCACAGATTTCTCATATGACTTTCCCCATAAACTAAGAAGAAACAGAGCTGGGGAAATATTGTGGACATTCATTATTTTGCACAGGTCTCTACAAGCTGGGGCATCTTTAAGTCACCTTATATTTGGAAACTCTTCTATGTCCGTTTTGTTTCTTAGAGCATACATCTCTAAGAGTGAATGAGAAAGTCGTACTGCTGTCAGGATTGGCCCTCTGGGACAGTATGAACCTGAGAAAGAGTCAGGGTGATCAGTGGTTGCAGAGGCCATCTGGCTTCACATCTGTGAAAAGTCACAGCTGTAACACGGGGAGAGACTCAGGCAGACCTTGGGAAATAGCGCCGTAGATACCTTCCTGGATTGAGAAAGAGGCATGGGACTGCCTCTGCTGGGGCAGCAGCACAGCAACCTGGCATGCTCCTGAGTGAGCCTCTGAGCGGGTTGGCTCCCACAGAGCGGCAAAAGGCAGTGGGGAAGTCAAGCAGCTAAACTTGCTGTGATCCCTCCTGACCACAATCCAGCTCTCGGTGTATCAGCAGACGTAGCTGAGTTTAACTCAGATTTCATTTCAGCTTGGTAGCTCTCCTCGAAGCGACTTAAAGCAACTTGGTTTCCAGTACAAGCCCTGGGATTCTGCTCCATGGCCTAACACATTTTGCATTTTGGGGGAAATATTTCTGATATTCAATTTTCCTTTGTTCAGTTTTCCCTATTACATCTACTTTACCTTTCAGTTTTTATTGGGTCCTTGTTCATCTTTATATTAAATGTGCCAAAAGTGCTGAACCTCTGCTAATAGCTTTTGTATAGCATGCAGCTACAGGCATGTCAAATACCTTTCTGCATATTGACACTCAAACCCCTGATGGAAAAAAAACCCCTTTAATTACCAAAATCTTTGAATCGTGAATTTCATTAGTGTAAAAAGATATCAGTAGCAATAAAGGGAAAAAAATCCTAGTGTACTTAATAAATCATGTTATCTTTGCTACTGCATTATACAGGATACTTTAGAAAGATGTATTTTTCTATTATTCTCTACCTCTTTCAGAAAAATTGCTAAACAAACAATTTCTAATATAATGACGCTTCTATGAGAGTGAATTTTCAGCCTTACTCATTTAACATGTGCCAAATTCCTTCCTGGGAAAGAAAGCAGTAAAAATCACTGGGAAAAGAGTACTGAAAAGCAGTTACATATCCATTGGGGGTTTTCCGCACTGATTTTACAACTCATTACCACTACTGCATCTATGACTGTTGCTATATTGATTTTTAATACATGAAAGAATTCTCTTTAAGCCATAAAATTCCGTTACTGCTATGCGAATGAGGTGATTTAAATCACAACAGGCGAAGATAATAACTCAGCAATACTTCTCCTGTCTGACCTACAAATGCCACTCACAAATAGACGAGAGAAACGCTTCGAAGTGTGGGTGAAGGGAAATGGTTTTCGTGTAAAACAGTTTGTCGTGTTCAATCTAAACACAAAAACGTTTTGCAGTCCAGCCTAAGAGACAAATACATTAAAATCAAAGTTTAGCTGAACAGCTTTTACTGCTTAGCTCTGCTAACTGCATTCTAGCACTGAAGAGCCATTTGGTAGTAATAGCAAACTGACAATTTTACATCAGCACCTCATGACTATTCACAAATCTCCACTGACCACCACAGAAGGCAATGTTAATAAAGGTCAGAATTACCATCTATCTGCATAACCTCCTGTAAGGACTGTGCTGCAAAGCATCAACCGGTCTAACAGTTTAATGTATTTGTAATAACCTGATTAACCCACGCTAAAGTCACAGAAAACACTTCCAGATATTTTAAATACTTGAGAGATGACAGCACAATAGGTTCTTTATCAAATATTTTAGTTTGATATTAAATTATTCCCATTCCACTAAAGAGTACATTAGCTGACTTATTAAATCGGCTAGTTACTCATTTAAAATGACTTCCTCGGTTTGTGGCCCTAGGAAATGACCCTTTAACAAGTATTCTTGAAAGTGTATCATTGCTCAGTTGCTCACCAAGACAAGTGGATGCCTTTTAAAGCAGCGCATCAACTTGCAATTGTTGCAATAAAAACTGAGGCAGAAATTAGCACTGTAAGCATGCAAACAAGTAAAACACAGGACTGATTATCTACCTAATCTACCTAACCTTAACTCTTCACACTAACCCCGCCAAACATTTACCTTTCCTATTTATTTTGTAAAGTGCTACATTACCATTATTTTCCTGAAAGAGATTAGCTGCTGCAAAACTTCCTTTTCCTAAGCACTTCAAGAAAGCCAGTGCACATGTCAGCGAACTTAATGGAAAAGTCACAGGGAGCTGAATGCCACATGTAGGACACGCCACATTAAATGCAGCCCAAGGAGCATGCACAGAGAGTGAGACTGTTTGCCAAATCATTAAACATTGCTCTTAGCGCATTCCATACATTTTATATATTCTGAATACAGCACTGCATATTGTTTATTCCATATATGTTATTCCAGAATGTAAAGATTTGTATCACGTCATTTTCTATTTAAGAGATAGAACAGCTTTGTGACTAAGGACATAGAAGTAATTGTAGATGAATGTCGTTGGGTTGTATATGACTCCAGGAGCAAGATAGACTCCTTCTTTTGCAAAGAAATACGAAATTAAGTAACTTTGCTATCACTGGGTACAAACCAGTGATGTCCTCCTCACAACTTGCAACTTGAACTTGACCCATGGACAACTCATCCTCCAGACCTGAGTATGTTCCCCACACAGCCAGGCAAAACCAGGAGCTGCCACAGCGGACCTAGACAATTCAATTTTATATAAAATTTTGTATTTTCTATTTCTATGTTATATTCATATTTTCTATCATCCATAATGAAAGTTTTTTGCCTTGGAATTTTGTTTTGAAAATACGTATGTCTGCGTGTGTATGTATAAAGAAGACTCGTTCAAATACACGCACTTGTAACGATCCCATGAGCCCCATACTGGACAATCTGTTCTTTCGCAGATGGCCTCCAATTCACACAAAGGCTATCTCTTTCTCCCTTCTCATTCACCATTTCATTCTGACCAAATCAGATCTGACTGATCCTTACATGGCTCCACACCACAGCCACTCAGAGTCTCCTGACGTCTCCTTCAAACAAATGAAGGCATTATTCGGATGTTACAAAATGATTGCGGGCCCTCAAGTATTTTTGCAACTTGCATAAATACACTATAATGCACTCATCAGCCACAGAGGTTTTACGTATGTGACATCTGAGAAATATTTGAGAGAACAAACACTAACATGCATTCCCACTAGCCTCTGGAAGCACTCGGCACCAAGGCCCATGGAATCAAGTACTCATTTAAGAAAGAGAAGCAGCTAAGGAGAGGCTAAAAAAAATCAAACCCAGAACCTAAGACTAACCTTAATTCTCTAATGCTGAAACCTCTCAGTGAACTTGTTTGTCTCCACAAGCTGCAGAAAAGTCAGCTTCATCTTTTAGCAGAAATGTGATGATGCTTAGAGTGAAATAGAAGCTACTTACTTGGAGCCGGTGAGTTAAGCACTCCCAGCTGCGGGAAGCCCCAGCTTGCAGCAGGGCTGTGGCAGAGGTGTGAGTATGGAGGATTCCAGCCTATGCCACTCACCACTGTCGTTTACATTCAGATGTTTCACATTGTTGTTGGTGTAATCATTCCAGGTACAGTTACTGCGAGACTGAGACTAAAATAACCCTCCACATCACAGCTAAAATATGACTTTGTGCATATAAAGGTGAATGACTTTGCAACAACTGCAAGCAGGATTTCCAAGTGCTTCGGATGCGTGCACAGACCAGAATGTGAAGAGAGTGTACGTTTGCATTCATCCATTGACAACCATAGATTTTTTAGGTATCTGATAAAAGCAACAGGTTTTCTTTTTATCCTCCTTGTCCTTTCTGGCACGCATAAACCCTTGCAGACACTGTTGATATCTGTACATCTCCTCACAAAGCTAAGAATTTGCTCTTTTATCGACAATGCCCAGGGAAAGCAGTGCCTACGAGGGTGAAAATTTCTAAAAGCACCATTCCCATACAACAGGTTGACTTAGGTGAAAGACAAATGGAAAGAAGAGCCTACAGTAACCCGCAGAAGACTGGAAGACCTGCCCCAGGGTGAAAAAACAGGAAAACATGATACGAAACAGGGGCACGAGGAATCAAATGAGAACCTTATAACTGGTCTTCCGGTCAGCTATAAAGCATGGCTTTATAGTTGAACCACACAGGCAGCTGATCACCTTTGACGATCACCTGATCATTAAAGGATGGCTGATCACCTCTCATCTTGACTCATTAGTCAATGAGGAAATGTGGTTAATCACCTCAAGTATAAATCTGTCCTAGTTAGCTGAATATTGCCCACAGAGCCTGAAAATACTCCACATTCCCGGAAAGAGAATATCAATAACCCTAAAAACAACTTCTGCCTAGTACATTTCCCTTTATACAACCTCAATTTTCAAGCACCTTAAGAAATCATACTGGGGCCAAAGTTACTAACATTCCAAAGGGAAAAGGTACCATCTTGACAAACTTTGTAATGGTTACACGAGAAATCTGACTAAAAAGGTCTGCGCAGTTTGTCCGCTGCCCAGAAGGACTGCTCTACCTCCTCCCCTTTCAGCTCATCAAAGTGAAGAGCAAACTCACACAGGCCGTTTCCTCAGGATGGATAAATAAAGAGTCAGCAACTCCTCCCAGTCAGTCCCACTGCCCAGGAAAAGCCCTATGCATTTATTGTTCTTACTCTAGCACCAGTTGTGAGAAGTCTTTCTGCTGTCGCAGGAGCAGCAAACAGAAAATTCCTATATGAAACACAGTGTGTATGGCTCCATTAACAGGCCATGGCTGGGCACAGAGGATGTAATTATTAAAACTCCAGGAAGTGAAGAGTCCCTGTCCAAAGTTTGAAATGTTAGGAAAAAAAATTGAGACAAATCCTAGGGGAAATATTTCTGAGAAACTAAGAAATAGCGCCTGTGGGAAACTGAAAGGGAAAGGAAATTTGGGAAGCATTCAGGGTTAGAATGACTGGATCACACAGAAACCCCTCCTGTCATTATCAGATGAGGGAAATGAGAGTAAGACAAAGATGCCTCAAGAATACAAACACAATTTAATAAGGCAAGACCTACTGTAACTCATCAACTTCATTAATTGACATGTCCATAACTATGGATCCTGTCCTTAGGTCTGATACGGGAAGAAGCTGAAAACAAAATACGGAAAGAGGAAAGTTTCACACAGAATATGCTACCCATTTAATGAAGTCTCCATTAACTTGCTATCCCTTTTCAGGAGCTTCCTGGTAAAGATGCCCAGGAACGGGGTAGGGATAAAAAATGGCTGCTACAGGGAGATGAAGTGATTGGAGGGTGGCAGTTACCCATCTGATGTGAACTGGGACCATGAACTCTGCAGAGAGCCTCGAACTGAGGCCAAAGCACAGGCATGGACTGATTTCCAGCTTTGTTAGCAGCCAGGAAGAAGTGTAAGAAACAACCTCCCAGAGCTGCTGAGATTTGTAAGCCTTCCCAACAGCTTGGCCAAGCAAGAAGAACAAGGACTACAGGGATATGAACACAAAAAGATGGCTACAGAAACTACCTGGTTGTTATGGACCCAGTCCAGGATCTCCAGTCTTGTTTAAACTAATGAGTCCAATGTAGTGGGGAGGAATTCAAAATCTACCCACTTGGTGAGGACATAAAGCAGACATTCCTGAGCCTCGAGGGCTGTCACAACTCCTTCAAATGTGTTTCATGAGCCCCATTAAGCAGCAGAAGTGAAAGAGCCGTAACTCAAAAGTGAAGTTGGAAGTAGGAAACATCATCAAAAAAACTGGGGAACTCCGGCATCAAAGGTAAGGTTATTCCCGGCGGAATCCCTTCACTGTGTCACTCCAATAGAAATTGCAGAGAAGTGCACCAGAAAGCTTTGCTGCTGAGGATCTGAGGAAGCTTTTGCAAGAAACTCACCACAGCTGCTGGCTACACATGGACCATACTGGCTACAATGCGCCTGAGGAACCAAGAGTGTCTTCTTCAATAGAAAGTTATTACCTTGGGGGTTTGTGCTGTTTTGAAACAACACACAAGTCAAGATTTAACTTCTTTCCGACAAACACAGCAACTTTAAATAGCAACTTCAGCATTTCTAACAGAGAGGTGGAAACAAACAATTCTTGCAGATTCATGTACTTTTGCAATGCTATAACCTCACAGGAAATCCTAACAGCAGTTGGGCTTCAATCACCTCTGTCGGTACTGCACATCAAGTGTTCAGGGGTTTTTCCCTCCCCTCTCATTCCGTATTAATACCGCCATTTGCCTGAAAACCTGTTCATTCTGCACCTGAAGTCATAGTCCTTTGTTCGTAACCTCACAATTAGCTGCTGTGGAAACCATTCTGATGTCACAGAAAAAAAAGGATTAGTGAAACTTCAAGTAGGAAATGAGCAGGTTGAGCAGATGAACTCTTAAAAAGAAGAGGATGTCTTCCTGCAACCATTCACAAACCAAAACTTCCCCCCAAACCTAATCTATGACTTACGTTCACACAGAGCTGTCAAAGACAAGGGATAGAAGAATTTCCTTTACGACTTCTTGAGGCCGTTCAGTACTTAAAAGGGGCCTATAAGAAAGATGGGCTCATTGCAATAGGATGAGAAGTAATGATTATAAACCAGAAGAGGGAAGATTCAGGCTGGATGAGAGGAAGAAATTCTTTACAATGAGGGGATAAAATGCTGGCATAGGCTGCCCAGAGGGGTGGTGAATGCGCCATCCCTGGAGACATTCAAGGCCAGGCTGGATGTGGTTCTGAGCAATCTGATCTAGTTGAAGATGTCCCCGCTGACTGGGGGTTGGACTGGATGATCTTTGAAGGTTCCTTCCAACCGAAACTACCCTATGATTCTACGACTTTTGGTCCAGGAGAAATGTCTAGAGAAGTCTACTGGCTATAAATACATTTATTGCATCTTGATAAAGTACTTCTAAACCCCAGGATCATACATTCAAACTACTGTGAACCTTATGCTTGCCTTCTTAACAAAAAAAAACCCCAACCCATCTGATTTGTGGATATTTTTCCCCCAGAAAATGATGCATTTAGCATAGTGGTAAAATAAGCTTCTTGATGGACTTCAGATCAAACTAAAACCAACCCTTCATAGCTCCGTGCCACCCATCAGAGTAACCACTGCTCACTCATCTTCACCACATGACTCCCCTGCTGCTCAGACTTGTGACCACTCTCACTCTGGCAGCAAGTACAGGGGTGCAGGAAGTCACAGGACAGGGACAAGGCTGTCCAACTGTGGGGTCGGGGTGGCAGACAAAGCGTTTGCTAGTTGTTTGCCCTCTGGCTCTCCGCAGTGACACGACACAAACACAGACGAAACTGCCTTTCACCTTTGTTTCATGATTTAAGGTAAAGAGCAGCAGATTATCAGCGCAAGGGGTAAAAATCCACCTAATAATTATGGAATAGCTCTTCCTCTTAGAAGCAAAGAGCACGTGCAGTGTGGGATGCCATCTGGTTCCCACCCAGAGTTCAGAACCAGGGCTCTCTCTGTCCTCTGCCCTTCATTTTCAGTGTGATGGACAGGAAAGCTGGGGTAACTCTACTATTCATTCCACATTTGATCTTCCACAGAAGAAATCCACTAAGTAGTAAAGACCAAAATACCTGTTGTTTCACTACTGTAAATCAGGAAGAACCTGAGGAAAGCCGGTCAGCTCTACCACAGATTTCTCTACCCAGCCGCCTGGCAAAAAGAGCTGCCCTAGCATGCTCTGGCCATTCTCAAATCCCTTTTCTCTTCCCTCCCAGGTGAAACAAAGCAAAGCTGACAGACTTATGACAGGCCTGTGCTTGATGGGGAGGAACCCAGCATACAGGTATTGCATAGAACTACTGCAAATTTGCTTTCGAAAGTGCCTAGAGCTGGGAGTTGGACTTCTTAATCAAAAGTTAGATCAAGTAGGTCTGGACTTTCTCTGACTGATGTCTGGAGATCTCCAAGGAGGGAGATTCCTCAGCCTTTCTGCAGAGTGTGTCCCATGCTCATCCCCTCCTACTGTGGATTTTTGTTTTCCTTTGCTCCATGGAAATTTCCTTCGCCAAAACTTGCGGCCATTGCCCCCTGCCACCATTACAGAAACTGGGAAATGCCATGGACTCAGCAGACCCGTGCAAATGAGAGAGAACCGAGTTCTGTTTCTGTTAGGAATATGGCTAGTGCACAAGTGACATTCCATTCGCTTGCATCCTCAAAAGCCTCCACTCCCATGGTCTGAATTTGTACATAACCTGTGCCTCCCAGAGGGCTTAGAATAGGGATTTTGGTAAAGAATAGAGGTGAGCAACCTGCACATAAGTACAGCATTTTATTATTTACATTTTATTATTTACTATTTACAGTTTACTGCATCTTTAGACATGTCTTTAATTCTTTTTCAAGGTTTCGACAAGCATAATGTATTGATGTCCTATTTGTAATGCGGATCATTAATTTTAAGAGGTTACAAGCACTCTGCATATGGAGTTGGAGAAGTAATTCTTTTGTAAAGAATTAAAGCTGCCAATAACATTTGACTTTGGAAAATAGGTGCTAAAATGTTCTTTAAGAGAGACTTGGGTCTTCTCATTAAAATGAGTGCTTTAGCTATACAAGCAACAACCACAGATCTCAGATGAAGAGATGCCTCGCACTTGGTAGCTACACAGCGTTCATGAAAGCTTTGTGACCTCCTCAAAGGAAGATTGCTTTTACTTTCATTAAATACATCTATATCATAACCCCAGTAAAAACAACCCAAAAGACATGTAACACCAGAAAAAATACACTGAAATAACACTAAGGATCTAATATAAATCCACAAAAGCCAGGAAATTCAGAGATAAAGACAGACTTTCAGATGAGGGAAAACTTTCCAATATATTAAACTGGAGCATAAATTCACTTCCTCTTCACATGTTTGCCATCAAGTCACTCCAGACACAGGGGGTAAGTTTCTCCCTGGGGTAACTCAAATGCCTTTAGCTGTACTACACCCAGAATCAATTTGGCCCTACAGAACTATGTCTTAATACTTTCTCTAGTTGTGATAATTACCATTGATTTGAGTTTAAACAGCAACTTCCTCTCTTACAGCTCATTTTCCCATCATTCACAGACCGCTATAAAACTGGATTTGTGAGACCGCAGTAGTTTCCATGATTACAGACTATGATGTCAATTGTGGGGTTATGACTTCATTGACAGACCAACTAGAACCTCTGTGCAAAGGAGAAAATCCACACTCAAATACAAATATATCTGAGATTAGCAAAGACAGCACTGCACTTCACTGGGCATGGACATTTCCACCTGCATAAATAATAGTCTCTACTTTTCACTTGAACCAAGTATGAAAATGCCCCTTAAAAATTTCTGTTTCATTCGTAAGTCATTCATGGCACTGATGTGCTGCCACCCAAACTCAGCCTTGGTGCTAGTGCTGCATGGGCCAAGCTTGATGTAGGCAGCAGTTTAAACCATACGCTGTGGGTCCAACTCTTTGCCGCACTCTCTGGAAGTGTAAAGTCAAACATACAGCTTAAGACAGGATATGAAGGGAATGAAATGATTTTGAACTGTCTTCAAAATTCCCATGATCCTGTCCTTGTCTTTAAGCTGACATGGCTTTTGGCTCAGGGACCTGGCTATTCCATCCCTGACAGAGCAAGATAACCATAATGAACTAGTTACTAGAAGATCCTCATGGACTTGAGCAATAGGATTCAAAAAAGGAGTGTGACAAGGAAAACTGGAAGAAGGAAAGACAGGATGCAACCTTTCCACAGCTAATACAGGTACATAAGAAAACTACCCTGATCCTTGAGATACAGAGCAGAACTGCTGTAAACAAGAGCTTTCCACATCGCTTTTGTTTCTGAAAGAGGAAAAGCTATTTTTCTTTTCAGTTTCCTAGACTGCAAAAGGCAGAGGGGCTATGGCTGACCCCACGTTGCCATGTGAAATAAAGAGATGGGCACATTAAGTGGTCTTCCACCCTAGACGGAAAACTCTTCATATCAGTGCATGGGACACAACTGAGCTGACAGCTGGTGAGGTCAGATTCAACCCAAGAACCGAGGAGTGCCAATTCCCTGTTGCTCTAACTTTTACAGACACTTGGGCTCTTTGTTCATTCTTTTTGCCCATCTCTACTCCTCGCTTTAAGACCTTCTCAGAGGTTACCTGAAATTTCTCGTATTTAGTTTTGTACCAGATGTTTATTTTGTTGGATAGCTTCCAAATAAATCCAGACATGTTTTAATTAAATAAATGCCCTTTTCCCTTTTTCAGATGTCTTATCATACTCAAATTACACTAAGAACTTTTTCAAAGCTTCTATCTGTGATGTTTATGTAGCCCTGAATGAACAGAGCAGGCAAGCTACGTATTCAAACTTTGACCTGGAGAAGACAAACAGAGAATGGACGTAGGTATGGTTCGCCTCTGTCTCTATTCTTGTGCAGTGTCTGGAATGCCCACATTGCAGAAATGCAAAGGAAGGACAGAATCCCTCCCATGGCTTCTTATTATAAGGCCACAAGAAACTTCCATGAAAACTAACAAGTCAACAAAAAATAAGGATGCTAAATAAGTCGAGTTCTGCCTCCCAGCTATTACACACTCAAGATAATGGCTTTTGGGGCTGTAGAGAGGGGTGTACGGAGCTTTGCAATGTATAAAGCTTGCTCTGGGACATTATTTAATTAACTATTTGAAACTGTAAACATGCAAAGCAAACCACAATGACTTATAATTATGCAAGAAGATTACGATGGCTCTAACTTCCCCCTTAGATAGCTTTCTTAGTGATTTGGAAGGGTAGGATTAATAACCTCTTTTTTGGAAACCAATGGCATCTGGTTTGCCTGCAGAGGCTCTGAGACCTTCTACTTCCTGAAATGAGCAATAAAAGAGATGAAATAGCTTCTGCTTGGAGCAAAATTGTTATTAAGTATATAATTTCAAAACATTTTTGTGTGCATGTGTGAACTTCAACTTTGTTGCTCTCTGTGCAATAAATATTGCCCTTACCTAAGGAATTTTGATCTAGTTTAAACAAAAAATATGATGCATAAAACCTTCTCCCTCTAGATATGCTGCAGATTAAAGGGCAAATTCTTTCCCTTACTCAAAACCATAATCAGTGGCTTTTTGTTAGCATAACTGAGAGAGGCTTTCCAATTCATGTATCACCATTTACAAGTATCAGTATTAACTCCAACCAAGACAGTTACAGTCTTGCTATTGAATTCACTTCAATGGAGCCACTGCCTTAACAGACTTTAAAAGAGTTTTCTTCAGTGAGCAATGTACCCTCTGCACGTATCTACCTATGAACAGAGCTAGGCATATCCTTAATGAAAGTTACACCTGAGGAAAAAAGCAAAACCATTCAGCACTTCCAAAACCACAACCTTTGCTGAAGGGTGAAGTCCAGAGATGTCCATATTGCAGTTTTCAAATAGACCATTGAAATGATTAAAGAAAAGCTGCCCACTTTTCAGAAGCAATGCTGTTTAAATGACATGCAAGTTGCTTTACAATTCAAAAACATCATCAAAACTGTCTGTTTTCATCATCAATCATCAATCTGTCTGTATCTATGTACAAGTCCAGCCTACCTGCTCATTCATGCAGTGACCGCTCCAAACTTACTGATATTAATAACAAGTTTACTATATTTACATATTGATTCAAATACTATTCTTGCTATGCGAGTCACTGTAAACTTTGTGTTCATCTGGTGCCTAACTTCAACAGGTATAGATATTCTTCCTCAAATTACCTGAGTTTTGTGCAAATGACTATTTGTGCAATTTATAAAGCTTTATAATGAACCAGCAGACAGTTACACATCACGTTAGTGGCAGACGGAGAAAGGCTGAAATCCAGACAATTGATTTCATTAGGAGTTTGGCCATTGACTTCAACAAGCCTAAGATTTTATCATGCATCTCATGGCTGCATATTCCATCTACTTGATCAGAGGCATCGTGTCACCCACAGACCACTTGTCTATCTGCGTATCTTAATCAGACTTACATATAAAGCTTGATAAAACAATTTTGCATGATTGAATCGTCATCCCTGATTTGAATGGGAAGTTTGCAAAAGAAGATCCTTAAAAATTGCCTACACCTTTTCCTCCTCCAAACAGCTCATGAATGTTAATGAATGCAAGAGTGCATGCCATGGCAGAGACAGCCTTGTCTCCTCTACATTTGTAATACCATGATCCAAGTACAGTATGTACTTTGTCAATGCGTTGTGTGAGCTGTTTTTTCAAGACCCAAACAGTTGCCTGTGGAAGGAGAGTCCCCAAGCAGATTTCTTAAGGTGTTTAGCATCATTCACAGGAAACAATGCAGGAGGAGCAGCCAGAGGGGGAATGGGTTCTGTGTGAATACTAAGGAAACGCCAAGAACATGTTAACACAATGCAACTTTGATAAGATCATAATAGTGAAGCTCACATATGCGTTTGTACTACATCTTGTAAAAGGCCCCAATTGCTATTAGGGTAATTGATATAACAGTGAAAATGGATTAGGATAACATATTGGGTAATGATTTCTGCTGTATACAGGAACTATCAGTCTGACTGTTTTCTAAGCTCCCAGCAGGTACTCAGAACAGACAGGATGTAAAACCCCTCAATCTTGCCCAATTCACTGATCATCTTAAAGGCTCCAAAACAGAGATTGCCACTACTGGTAAATTACTTTTAACCAAAACAAACCAATCGCTGCAGACCAGACTCCTTATTCATTGACACCAATACATACACGCAAGTAATACGTTACTTCAAATGTAATTTATCAATACTATTATTTAAATCATCACAAATACCGCCAAAGCCTGACCCTGCAGTTCTGCAGTTCTGCAGTTCCACAGTTCTCGGGATTGACAGACTAGAATAAAACAAACTGAAAGTAGAAAGTTTATTTTAAAAATGTAAAATGAAAAAGCAGAATATAGACATACATTATGCATTACCAGCCTCCTAAAACTGCTATGGGAATAGCACACACGCAGATATATCACCAAACTGCAAAAAACCCCCTGAAACGTTACAACACTTGCAATAACAGGCAATACCATTTGAATTGGCAAGAGAAAGAAATAAAATCACATGCAAATAGATTACAGCAAGCTGTTGCCTGCAAAATTCTTGCAGCCACACTATAAAATACACTGATAACGTCTTACGTGTGTGGAGGTTTCTCTAGGGTGGGATTTAACCCATCTATTCTCCGCAACTGCCTATCTCTGTAAGGTCCTCAGCTGCCTAGTATTTTCGACTTAACCCTAAAGCCCTCTGCAGACTAAAGTTTAATTAACATGCTCAAAATTGCTGATCTAGGGTAGCAAGTCCTACCTCCCAACAAACACTTTACTGCATTTCAAGTTTCAGCTGAAAGCCCCCCCAAATCCAGGTCCACCCTATGGAGAAATCTTCAGAGCTACATATTCATACATATTCAGGGCATAGAACAGCTCCATTCACAGTGCTCACGGCCAACTGATACATCGGTGCCTTGGAGCGACAGTACTCATAGGGGATATGTCCATTAGTAAACATGATGAAGATTTGAACCCACACCTCCTGCGCAAGTGTCCTCATCACCAGCTCCTATGCTTTCCTGGATGAGAAGCATTCTCCAGCCCTTCTCTTGAAGCTGAAATGCCATGCACAGAAAAGGCTTCCAGGACAGGCTACTAAAATCCCAGTGAGGCAGCAGGTAGCTTGGGTGGAATAGACTTCCCACACTGTCAAGCCATGAAAGAAAAGGGATGAAACCCAGAGATGCCTGTGTTCAGGAAACAAACCCACCTACTTCTCCTGTCTGTCAGCTCAGGAGAGACTGCCCTAGCATAGCAAAAAGATTTCCTTCCTAGAAAGCAATCACTACAACACCAAAACAACAAAGATGAAGCCTCCTCGCCTTGTAAAGAAGAAAATCATACCCCATCGATAGCCTCCAGTAACAGTGAGGCTGATAGGCATTTTCTGTGCAACCAGAATCAGTCTGAACAGGGAGTAACGAAAGATTGCAAAACAAACAGCGTGCTATGAACATTATCAGCCTCTACACCACGATTACATGCTCCTCAACATACAGCTTTCTCGTTCAGTCTGTCATCTTCCCAGGCCTCGGTGTTTCCTGTTCCAGGGTGCCCCTGAAGACTGAAAGTATCTGGGTTCTCTTGGACATGAAAAGATCTCATCCTCTTTTAGCAGCAGTGTCACTACTGCAACTTTAAACCACTAAACCGTACCCCAGCCTGACTATTGAAATGGCACAGCCTGCAAAGTCACCATTTTCAAATCTCAGGTTCTTGTCTCTCTGTTTTTATTCTGGGTTTCATTTGCAGCCTGATGAACGCCTCGGACAGGTCTTGGGATGGATAAACAGGTGCACCTGTAAACGCCATTGCAAACTATGCTCCCTTTGTATTTTAAATTGGTAGCTAGCACGAAGTAAGCTCAAGACAGCAAAGTAAGAATGTCTCATGCTAAGTAAATCACATCTAAAGTGCATTACTGTTGATATAAAAAGCCTTTTTTTTCCTTGCTTGGAGCTGTGTGCTACAGAATCAGAAGCCACCTCCTGGTGAGGATATTTTGCAGCTATTTACTGAAAAAAGCCTACTTTCTTGCTGAAAATCTAGCCTCATACCTAAAACGCAACACTGAACTGCAATTTGAGGTAAGGCTTAGACCCACGATTAAGGAAGAGGAAATAACAATACTCACACTTACGGCAAGTAATGACTTTCATTCAAACACCTGAAAGCACTCTCCACATATTAATTACCACAATACTAGCCTCCTCCCAGCCCTTCCAGGAGAGGATCAACCCTGCATTCCTTCAGCATCCACATTGCCTGCTTGGGTTTATAAAGAATGCAGAACAAAGCCAGAAAGATTACTTTAATTATCATCATAACTCTTAATTGAAAGGAGTAAATTCACCCACACAGGGACTGACTTATAAAATGGCCCTTTCCTATTACTGCTGGAGAAAAAAATGTGTATTTTCTGTAAGGCTACTGCATTACTGGGGATTGCAGTATAAAACAGAACAGAATGCAAATAAATTACATTAAATAAGCTGCACAATTAGTCAGAAATTGTAAGGAAACCTAGAAGTCTTGACTCTGACTCTTCTGTCCTGGATCACACTTTAACATGTGGGTTTTCATTCCCTCTGCACCATTACCTTTCAAGAGGACAGGGAATGGAAATACCATCTTTGAATGAGATGGCTTGGAATGGGCCTGTCCTGCAGCTATGGCTCGGATCGGCTAGTCCTGGAAAGCGGAGTAACTGCATTCGAAACACTCCAGCAACTGGGCACTTTGGTTTCACGATTACATTTGTCATTCACTGAATCAGTACTGAACTTCTACATGCAATTCAGGTACAAAGATGAGAAGATACCATCAATATACATCAAATACCTTTCAGCCTTATGCTTGGGTTTGATTCAAAACCCTTTTGGTCTGAAACCTGTCCATTCTATCCTGTATACAGAATGATTTATGTTGGAAAAGACCCTTTAAGATCGAGTCTAACCATTAACCTTGCACTCCAAAGCTCACCACTAAACTATGTCCCTAAATGCCACATCTACACGTCTTTTAAATACCTCCAGGGAAAATCATAGACTTTTCAGTACCATACTCCTACCCCTCACTGTCCACCAGCTAGACATAAGCTAAACATACTGAGATTACTCACATCTGAGTTTACAGAAACAGGTAAAACCCCATATATTGGTTTACGATATGGAACTGAAAAGTGTGTTTCCCTCCTTATCCAACCTGCTCACAAGCAAGCTTTACTGGAGGATGGGCTTGACTGAAGGCACAGGCAGGCTGCCAGGAAATCCGAGTTCTATTCCTGGCTCCTCTACAGATTTCCTTGGGCAAGGCAATTAACCTTGTGGAGTACATTTTCAATGGAGGTGAGGCCCAGCTTCTCGTTCTGCATTCATAACATTTTCAGTGATGAAAATGGAATTGTAAGAGCAAGAATGAGTGCCTGTGCTTTTCACTACCTGGTACGTTTTCTCTGTTGGGAGCCGGATGCACTGATAACTGCGCTAGCAACAAAACCAACCACGCAAACACCACAGGTGCAAAAATGTCTCCCGATGCTGCCATGACCAGCCTCAGTGCTCGGTTTCCTCGTATGTTAAAAGGGCAATGAGGCTTGTAAAATCAAAATAAACAGCTGAATGGGAAACTGATTTCCAAAGTTCTTGAGCACCCGTTACCTGAGACGATGAAAAGGCAACAGCTCAGGATTCCAGCTTACCTTTCACTACAGGTGCTGTATTTTTACTTCCTACATTTTTTGCCTGTTAAAATTTCCTCTTTGGGCCTCAGAGTAAAAGATTTTCCTTTAAGGATTCTGAAACGGCAGCTGAAGCCAAAACATTTCATAGCAAAACTGGGTATGTTTTAAGATCCCTTAACGGAAGTGGAAGTGAATTGGAGAATGAGAAATACTCTTTTGGTAATATAAATGTATTTTAGAAAAGAAATATCATGGCTACATTTTCTTTCGTGGCCTACAAGATCTGCACCTGAACTGGAAAGTGAGTGTATGGGTATAAAGCTTTAAAGGCTTCCAATTCACGTCCTTCATCTAGTTGTTAAGTTTAGTAATTTTGAAGGAAAGAGGTCGTCTGTTTTTTATAATTATAAAAGCCCCTTCAAGCTCTACAGAAAACTGAAATGATGACCCCCTCCCAGGTGATGATCTTGCCCATACAGATGTAAAACATGTTCATGAAAGAAGTTATTTTATATTACCATGCATTAACATCTATGACCTTCACAAAGAAGGTAAGGTAGTTTGGAAGATTAAAATAGCAGCAACATGGGTAAAACAGTAAAACAACTGCAGTACAAAGCAGTAACACCACAGGTATTGCAGTCCAAAGTTGTAATGACGTAAAGTCACTGAAATTAGATGATTCTTCCAAATACAAGAAACTGAATTTTTATCTGTATTCTATAGATAAAACTTCTATATTCTATATAATCTATATTCTATAATTACATAAATAGCAACTTCCTTTTTCATTCACCATCATCCAATACATGTGACTTAAGTCTTACCTCGATCATGGTTTGCTCCAAATAGACTATGAAGCAATTCCTCCAAACAAGTACAGGTTCCCGTGACAGAGGAATCTCTAGCCTAGCTTGGGGATACACTGGTAAGCACCATCAACAGGCCAACCTGTCACATATAGCTTTTACCATTTAAAACTCAGATCTGTGTCCTGTTTTATCATCTAGATTGTCTTTCCCAGTGTCAAAAGGTTACCCTCTCCAGATGAGAATTCACCCCACCTATAACTAAGACTTTTATAGAGGAGGATGGACTATGATCTCAGAACACCTCTCTACCACATAGTGAAGAAGCCTGCATGACTTTAAGCACCTTCTAGGCTATGACTTCATACGAGACAAAAATGACTGCACTGAATGAGAAATAAGCACAAAGTGAAATGGCTTCACACCACAGAGCATGGCACTAACAGAAACTTCTACTTCCATAAAAGTTTGCAAAAATTCATTATGGGCAAGAAATAGCCTCAAAACTTTGAAGGGTCTTCTGAGGCAACAAGGTCCTCTAGATATGCATTTCTTCAAAATCAGAACCTGGCTTTCAAAATCCTACACGGGAATGAGCATTAGGAGCCCTTGGCCTGACGCAGGCCTGGAACTGCTGGCACAGAAACATCGCACAAATTCCATGTTTAAGGTTTGACATTTCAGCTATGTCAAAACTGCAGTGGGAAATAATCTGAAGAAAAAATTACCAGAAAAAGCATTTTTATAATGACTTTTTTCAACGTGGTTTGGCACCGCTTAAACTGACTTTCAAGTATCAAGTGAAACTCTGCCCTCATTATAAAGGGGAAAACCTGAGCTTCAAAAGTACTGCAACGTCTATGTAATCATGATTGGATCAAGCTCCTGCTTGAGGAAATTAAGCTTATTTCTGATTATCTTTTATCTCCTACCAACCTGAAATGCGCTACCTAGACTGTCTAGCAGGAAACATGGTTCTTGAAAGAGAGAGACGTTCTCTGAACAAGTCACCGTTGTTTCTTGGGCATCACTGATGAGACGCGCAAATGGCCGCTTCACGTGTACCCTGCACTTGGAAAGGCACTGATTCTCCTCTGCTGTTACAACCATGTGGCTTTCAGAACTGTAGCTCTGGATTTTTGCTTGGGTACTTTTGAGCAATTCTGCTATGCCACGAAGTGAATCTGTGGTTCAGGTTAAAAAATGTGGAGCTGAAATGAGACAACGCAAAAAAACACCCCAAAAAACCAACCCACTACCTAAAAATATAACAAAAACAATGGAAATAAAAAGAAAAAAATACCCTTTTAAGTATCAACTTCAGAACTGAGTTTCAGGTTTCCCCATTAAGCTAACGACTGAGAGCACTAGAAGTCGATGAAATTTCCAGGGGTTTTCAATGCAGCTCTCTGGAACAAACAGCAGAATAATTGATTATTCAGTCTCTTGCTTTACTCATAACCCCTCAGTCTCCTCCTTTCAATCAACTGCTAGCCATACACAGATTAAAACAAAAGAAACAAGAAAGCATTGACTGGGAGCTCTTTACAAAGGGTTATGTAAAGCCATCAGTGAAACTGTTCCTGATTCCACAAACAGCAGCAACAGGAGGCCTTAAGTGGCAAAAACCTGGCACTGATGAAGTCAGCGCAACCTTCCACTTCATTCTGAGAACGCAAATCTCTATGGCTATGGATTTGATGTTATGCCTATGCTACATAAAATAATTCTGCTAATAAAACCCAGCATGCTTCATCTGCCTTTTTCAAGCACCAAAGGCTATGTCTACAATACACAGGCAATATGGACCAGCAGGAAAAGAAAGGCTGGTGCTGAGGACTTCAGGTCCAGACCGCATACCTTTCAAGAGGTTTTAATTTCACTCTAGCTGAGTCCTATGGGTTGAATGCCTACCGGATGGCACTTCTGCAGCACAACTTTCAACTTTGTTTCACTTCAAAGGAATCCAGCCCATGAGCTCTGGGACTGCTCCACAGCGCATACAGTACATGAGGGACAATTAGGAGATGCATTTCCAAAGCACACTCCTGATTTGACCTAACACACTAATGTAGATGCATCCAAAGAGCTTAGAACATGTTGCTGCACTAAACCATCTAAAATTAAGGAGTATCAAGGTCATGAAGAGGTTTACCTCCCTCTCTGTTAACAGGCCTTATAGCCTTCAATGTGCTTTACACAGGGGCAGCAACCTATGGTGAAGATGACTTTTACAGCAGCAGGCACTGTGTTTCTGACTCCAAAATGTTCATTTCCCACCAGCTTGACCTTGTTATCTCCAGGATCTTTATTAAATTAGCTATCCACATTTAGAAAGCTTATCTGTGTATCTGGGTATTTTATTTTCAGGAGAGTTTGTCAGCTTTTACATCTGTTCTACTGACAAGGGTCTTCCCCTTGATGACTTTGCAAAGCACACATTACTGCATTGAAAACTCATCGGATGTCTCATACACTTGTGAGAAACTGGGCTCCTTGCCTTCTTCCCATGGGCTCTCCCTCCCCCTTCCCAGTTTCATAGTAGTCAAAAAGATTTACTTCTCTTCTAAAAAATAATATATAAATAAATACTTTGCAAGTCACAAACATTAAATACTTAATTTGAACCGGCAGAAAGACCAGCTACTGGAATTCTACAGTGGTCTGTTAGGTCGTATGTCTCTGCATGTGTATATTGAAGGAAACAGCAGAAATAATACTTTACAATTTGATGAACAACATATGACACAGAACCTCTAGACTCATAAGAAAGGGTTACAAACTCAGGAAAATACCTTCCATATAGAATTCTGTCCTCTCCAAGAAAAAAATACCTGTACATGCCTTACTTTCACTGATACAGAACCATCATCATTAAGGTCTGATATATAAATAAATTGGATTAAAGAAGAAAATAATCACTAAGGACTTGACTGAAGTTTGCGTGATAAAAAGGGACATTTTCTGAGTACATGTTAGATGTCAAAACAGAAAGGCTGATACTGTGCCATCTGCTTTTAGACAAAATCCTCCCTTGATTTCAACCAGAAGCTTTGCTTATGATTGGCACCATGGCTTATAATAATTTTACCATATTTCTTTCTGGAGCAAAATAAAACATCACTCTCCATTTCATCATGCACACAGGAGGAACCCATGAGCCTAGTTTAAACTGGAAAGAGAAAAGAAGGAGGGGAAAATAAAAAGCATATTCGATCCTCTCAGTCTATAGACTTAACGCCAGCTGCAGATAGGAGATCTCTGAAAATCACAAGAAGCAATCATAGCCCCAGAATAAGCAAATGGAAAGATTGTGCTTTCAACAGGCACAATAACAATGCCACGTTTGAAAATATGCCTAAGTTTGAAAAAAATGAGTGAAACTGTTGCATTGGTCTCACAATAAAGTAATGCGTACACCTACTAAATAGCCAATAATTCACATTTCTGCAAATCAGATTCTGCACCCAACAAACACCCCACACTAAACTTAATGATACTGCCTATTCGTTCTTCCCCATAAAGATACAAAAATAAAAGGGAAACAGTCCAACCTGAAAGATGCCACAAGGGTTGCATTTAGCCCCTTCCACTGGAAACTCACTTTAGTTTCTGACTATGAGGGCTTGGGAAAGAATACCCTTTTAACATTTCACACTGCTGCATTTTCCCTCTTTACAGAGCTCTCCAACCACCCCTATTCCACTGTCACACATTCCTAATACAGTGGGGATGCCCTGCCTGTTATAAATTACTCTCATAAACCAGCTATTTCTGCTGCGTCCTCTGTGGTTGCACTCCAGGTGAGAATCAAGCAAGCAACACTCAGCATCCGCATGTGCAAGGTCTGAGGGGGACAGGAGGAAGCAGACAGTAACTGATCCACATTTTACTGCCCTTGGCATTTGCCTTCTGCAAGATGCCTTTGAGAATATCACCAGCACAGGTACCTTTGAGCATGCCACCTTCTTCCTAATGCCAATGAGCCTCTTCATGTACCTGAAATCTGCCTGGCTTAAAAACTACAGGCATAAGCAAACATCTAGTATGGAATGGTCTGTTTTCCCAAAGGAATATCCTGGGGTATTTTATCACTGTGGACAATGCCACAGAAGTAGTTCTTAAAGTGACTGTTAAAGCCATCTCTTTCCTTATTTAGCTGCTGATACTCCAGAGAACCTCAGCTGTAGCTTTAAGTGCCTTCTGGTCTTGTTTGAGCTTTTGCAAGCATACACTTTAAAGGCTGTGTTGACATCTATGCAAAAGTACTGAACAAAATGAGGGGAAAATTTACTGCAGAGAGGAAAGAAAAGGCAGAGCAAAATAAGGGAGCAAAATTGAAATGGATTTGAAAAATGAGTTTAAGGAAAATTGTTGAGCAGATAAAGGCAAAAGGAATTGGAAATCAGAAATGTTAACTTGCGATGGAGCACACAGCCACAACTTTGTATTTTCTAATACCCGTCATGCTTTCCAAGTGACATCCCCATCACATTTCTTTTGAAAGCCTCTGCGTAAGTGAAAGATGCGCAGAGGAGAGGTGCACAAGGCAGACTCTCATCAGCTATAAACATCAGTGAGAACACTGAATTTCCAGTACCCGAGACTAAGACTTTTCCATGGCCAAAGAATCAAACCACACATACCTGACTGCCATGTCTACAGACTAAAGGGCCGGGGAAAGAGGAAACTTTTAATGAAACATATTACTAGTCACTACAATTATATGAGGCAGGAAGACGGCCCAGACTGGAAAAACTAAATTCTAAGTGCAAGTATCCCACTGTTCTTTCCCTCTTCCTCACTGGATTTAGGGAAAATATGCTGTTTCCAGGCAATGTAGGACAAAGAAGTTTTGGTTTTAAAACTTTCAAACTTTATCTTGTACACACTACATCTGAATACTATCACCCCTCTTAACCACCTTCTGATGTCTGATAGTGCCCCTTTAACCTTTGTTAGTCAATTACTGGACAAGTTATCTCATTACTCTCTTTTGAAGGAAGCCTTGTGCCCCTTTTCATGCTGATAAGAGACACAAAAATATTCACTCCCAGCAAACATTTAAAAGTAAAGTGTCTTGAGCAAACTACCAGAGTCTAAAGGTAGGAAGCTGTGGTTAACTTCTCTGCTATCTTAACCCTTTAGTCAATCCACCAGAACAAACAGACACAGAAGATGGATGCTCTTTTCTACAAATGAAGCAGAAATCATTGTTCTCTGAAAGAATGGACTTTATAACATGCTTTATAACACACCAAATAAATCAAATGATTGGAAGTGAAATACCTACCCATTTTCTGGGCCGGCCCCTAGGTCGCTTTTCACCAGTGGCTTCTGCTTTCTGTAAATGGAGAAGAAACACAACGTATTTTATACCTCAGCATTATTTAACAGACTCAGTAACTAGGAACTCCTTTCCTGTAACATTAGCCACAATCAGCTCTCTTGGGTGGCACCAAGCCCCATCCTGCTCTACGAGTGGAATAACATTCAACATAGTGATTACGTTGATTTTCCTGACCTTTCCTACCCAGAGTGACCAGGGAACGCCTCACCTGCACCCAAGGGTGCTCCTGGTCCTAATCCACCCCATGTCCAGGGGCACAGAGGAGCATGCCCATGCACATCCAGCTGTTCAGTATAATCTGAGTGCCCCAGCCTGGGCCAGCCATGGGGCATGCAGACTGTGGAGGGGGGTACAGGGCAGTTTGGGAACCCAAGAACCCCAATAATACCAAATCTAGTCTTGCACAGGCTGTTAGAAATTTATTTCAGCATCCTCCTTCCTCCTTTCAGTATTTTAAACAAGAGGGACTAGGATGGGGACATTTGAAAAAGCACCACTACTACGTACAGTGCAAAGCATACACTCTGGTTATTTCAATCAACTGTGATGCACTACATCAGCAAAACACTTCCTAAACATTAGAAAGCTGAAAACAAACCTAAAACATCTACAAACACACAGAGTCACTAAATCAAAAATACAGCCTGTTTCAAGCCTGAACAAAGCACATTATAGGAGCCACAATTCCTTCTTTTAGTCTCATGATGTTCATGCATGAAATGGATTTGGACAGACCATTACCATGAACATGTGTGTTTGTATTGGGAAATAACTTCTCTACTTCATGTGAAGTTTTCCAGACAAAAGCACATCCTTCAGCTGCAAGTAAACCTTTCACTGGTCCAAAACACACCTTCTCTTCTCAGGTTTAAGGAAGCAGCACAGAAGGTCCCCTAGAAGTGACAGCTGTATTTATACAAGCCCAGCAATAGGTCCTGGAGCTCAATGCAAAGGAAATAGGGATTCTCTTACAGACTCTTTCATTAACTGTGTGACACTCTGAATACTATGTCTTATGTGCTACACTAAAATACAGGCTTTACACTTAAAATTGCAGGTTATTATCTCTAGATAGGTTCTAGCCATCCACACTCCTCCTCAGGTAAATAATCCGGCCCTACAGAGGTTGATGAGGATTTTGCTACCAGCTTTAGTGAGGGCAGGACTTGCCACATACAAAATCCCTGAGAATAAAGACTTTCAGCACACATTCTGTGAATGTGCTTTCACATTTCCATGAACTGTTTTTTTTCCCAGTTAATTGTATGTGTGTTTGATTTGCCCTTAGAAATCAACTGTGTCATTAAATAAATCACTTGCTGGTCAATCTCTGTAACATACACCGTAACCTAATGCTGTGTACATCGGATTCCTCTAAAAGAGAACCTGAGCTGAAGAAGCTGTGGAGGAACCTCCACAAAAAACCTGCCCTGCGAGTTAAATCCAACTGTTTTGAAATAAGTATCTCAGTAAGGAGAAGGCTGTGAAAAGTAAAATTCACACTCCTAAAGGGCAAAATTATCACTCAGACTTGTTAAAAGAGTAAACCTGCTCTTTAATCGCTTAGACCGGTGTCACGCGTAAGGCGAAACCCTCTTATGAGAATACTTGTTAAAGTGCATTCACTAGATCCTGTAGCTGTCCATTTCAGCGTTTTGTTTCCTTTTAAAGTGTTCATTTCTTTATCCCTCATAACCTGAAGGATGCAAAACAAAACATGTGGCTTAGTTTTGACAAGCTGTAGCCCCCCCCGTTTACGTTTACTTCACAAAACACAGGGTAAAAACTGAAAATACTGCTCTTAACAATAATTAAAGGTTAAAATTGTTCTTAACAAATTAACCCCTGACGTACTATTGAAGCACAAACACCATTTATTTTCTTCTGCATTTTACCGCATCTGAAAGAAAGACCCTTTCCCAAAACTCCATGAAAAACAATTAACTTCATGAAAATGAAAACTACTTTGGTCTTATAAGTTCCCACAAACCTGACACAAACTGTAAGCGTAACTACAGCATATAATCCAGTTTGATGGGAAAGAGAACATGAGAGACTTCTTTGAGTAACTAATCTTTGCTTCCTGCCATAAACGGTCACACAGCGTGGCCGCTTGCCACAAACAGGGCTGCGCTTTACCCCTGAGGAAGGGCCTGTCAGAAGTGGCTAGTGTTCCTGCTGGCTAGTTTGGATATCAGTTTGTCAAGTGCTTGGGGACCTTTCGGATTGAAAGGCACTATATTCCTGCTGTATATGATTTCCACCTCATGTTAGAAGAAAAACATTTCCATGGTTCTTATCAAAACCAAATCTTTCCCAGAGGTGAGCTGAGCAAACAGCAAGGCATGCCAGAGACAATGTTTTGGTACAGAGCGATTCTGTAAGTAAATAGGAAGGTTTCCACAGACTAAACTGCAGAAAATGAAGGACAAGAACCTCCAAAGTGAAGTTTTTTATCTCCATTCCAAGGGAAAAGAAAGACAAAACACTTCTGGAACAACCAAAAGGAGTAGTGGAAGTCCAATAGTGATGATAAAGACATGAAGCTTAGGAAAATATTCTAACTCCCTCTGGATATATTTTAGTTTGCATTTTGCAAACATAGCTTATGTTTTCTCCAGCAGAGCACAAGACTGTCTTTTAATATGAGCACCTGAAGAAAGGTTTTCTTGCATATCAGACAAGTAATTCGATGTTCCTCCACATAATTTTAAACTAATTAATAAGAAAAAGAACACGTAAGTGCCAAAGCATTCCCTTTCCTCTGAAACAGGTATTTGCATAATCAGAAACATGCCAGCCTGTGGCCTCTTTGCTTTAATTGAAGTGTTGCCTCTGAAGCTAGGAGCAAATCCAGAGAGAGCTCCAAGCCACCCAGAAGCAACACGGATCTCATCTGGAGAGTAAGATGCACGTGTTCCCAGCCACCCTACATGCAGCAGCTGGTACCTGCTTCATCAGGAAGGAAGCTGCAGCCTTCATCCTCTAAAGCACGTTTTATAATTGAGATGTGTTTGGTCAGGGTTTTCTTAACATTTGGTGCTACATTATGAGGCATGATCTTGCTCTGTACAGCTTAGATACAAAATCATCACACTTAAAGGAGGGTCGGGAATGTTATCTAACACAAAACCAGCTTCATGAAAAATCATGACATTCCTCGTACACAATAATATGAATACATTATTTTTGCTATGTCACATTTTAGGAACAGAATTAGACTTACTTGCTTTTAAGTGCATGATCTATATGGAAAATGGGGGTGGGTTTTGCCTCAGGTGAGGAAGATGGCCATTCCAGTCACTGCTGCCTGGAAACAGCTAACAGTCCCCAGGCCGATATGCAATTCACCTAAGCCCTGAACCACAGGGCCATCAAACCCTTCTTCCAAATAGATCTGACTGCCTATCATCTCTACCTCCTTGTTGCATGAACACACTGTGCCCAGACAGAAACTGAGGCTGTACTACTGAAAGCAATTAACAAGACAAGTATAAATAATTGAGCAGCTATAAAGTGCTCTTTGGTCATCTATCTGTTGTCAAAGGAGATCTCAAATGCAACAGAATCCAAATCTGGAGAACTCTATCTACTTTGCAAAATGATCTGCTGGAGACCTCAGATAAAACGTGTCAGAGCTGTAAATCAGGTGAAATAACTGAGAGGTCTCAGGAGAAAGACCACTGTGTCAAAAGACCTTTCTCAGGAATGCGTCCCTCTCCTAAAAAGAAAAGTTATTTCGTTAAAAAACAAACTAGGCATTGGCTAGATACAAAAATATCACGCTTCCCATGTCCTGTTTTGTCCGCTTTAATCCTAAACAGGAGTCAGCCTTCTGCTTCTCCTGTCTTGCTCAAAATGCCTGATTTTGAGGTCTTATTTTTCAGGTACAATCGCCATGCTACTATCACGTGATAAATCTGATCCTGTTTTCCCTTTAAGCCTGTAATGACCACTGTTGGGGAGAATGAATGAAGCCTGGAGAAGCCAAACAGATTTTCATGAACCAATTTAGGGCAGAGTCCTGGTCACATGCACTTTTGTTTCTTTTTACCTTTGGACTGCTTAACTCTGGGACATGCCTTTCTACATACCAAACTCTGGCCATGTAATGTAGAGACAGCAGTAAGTTTAGTCACACACAGTACCACAAAGCCTGGTTTTCAGATGATGGTATTTCCAGATCCATGGGTGCTTTCAGTGAAATTCATTACATCAATAACTACAACAAAACTCAAAATATTTTAACTGAAGATGAATTTCAGTAAAGAGTCCACTTTTGGATATTCTTGGGATATCCTTTGATGTTTGCTTTCAAGATAAACACATAGTAGCTACTACTCCTTTTTTTTAACCTCACAATTGCGTTTCCTCCTTCCAAACAGAAGAGTATTTATGCCTATACAGTATTTTTGTCAAGCCCAACTACAGGAGCTAAACAAAGAAAAGCCCTTGAATGCTTAAGGGAAATGCAATGGGCTGGGAACACAGCTGAGCTTAACAAATAAAGCTCAACCACAGAACACCCAGGAAACTCAAAAGGAGCATCCCTGCTAAGATCTTCCTGCAAAACTAGTCATTCATTAGGGAATAAAAGGGAAATCTTCACTTTTTTGCTAATTTTTAACAAATATTTTGAATGAATAACATCCTGATTTGTTTAAAGACACCAACTTCAATAACAACCTAATTGTGGGGAATCAAGTACAAGATGATCAAGAGCCTTTTTGTGGCTATCTCTTCTCATCCGCTAACACGTTGTGTTCCTCCTGTTTGCAAAAATTAAACAATTGGGAAATGGTTCAGTTTTCTATAACACGCAGGTTACCTTTTGTGTCCAGTTTCTAACAAGTCAGGCATGTGTGATATGTGAGGCTTTTAAAGAAATGCCTGTTACCTAAAATTAGAGTAATTGCCACATTATTAGCTGTCCAGTTGCTCTTGCAACATTCTGTACGCATTGTCAAGTTTCACATTGCTAATTTCCTAACAAGCACAGTTTGTTTTCAGATGCCCCAAGGCCAGTTTACAAAGACCAAACACGAGCTCTGAAAGCTACCAAAAAAAAAAAAAAAAAACAATTAAAAAATAAATAAATAAAAAATAAAAAAATCCCACAAAGCAAAGAATTTAAAACACACAACACAACCCTGATTCCAGGGTAAATCGTACGTCCACTGATTTAAGAGCGTTCCCCTTTTTGAAGTGTAACAAAACAAAGCCTCGGTTCTGGAATATTTTTAACTCGCTGCCAGTTTGTGCAATACATTTTTAATTGTGATGTGTAATGGTTTGCAAGAGAACACCCAATCAATTAATCATGAATGCCTTCTCATGGCTGCTCGGTGGGTTCTCCTGGCCAACGTTTATCTTACATGTTGTGAACACTCTAATACATTTCAATGAGCTCCCTTTGAAACAACCAGGGCACACACTATTCTTTAGAAATACCATTAAATTCCAGTTGCATGTATAGCAAGTACCCAGGTTCACATGTAGAGGGACGTCAGCAAAGTTAACCAGCTTGCTTTCTGAGAGCTGAGGCAGGCTGTAGAAAGCCTTAAATAAATATATGTATGCATATGGATGTGTACATATGTTTGCCACAAAATTAAACATATAGCTCACTCTTGCAAAAGGTGATACCCTCCCCGCCAAAGGAAGCTTGCTCACAGTGCCAAACCCTTTCCATTCATACTACTGTGAAGAAAAACTCTCAGAATTAATATTACATAGAAAGCACTTTGAGATGCCTATTGAGGAGCTGAACCATTTTAGAAAAGGTTAATTATCAATTTGGAAAAAGAGCTAAAATATTTAGTTGAAATGTGACCTCAGCGACTTTCTTCTAGTGAGGCTTTATAAGTGGTTTATGTTTTAGAGGATTTATCAAACATTTATACACTTTATCTATAAACCTAGAAACAAGTCAGACTTGTAATTACATACCTCTCCAAGGGGGGGGTTTATGATAAAAAAAGACACGTGGTCTTTGGTCAATTTTTTACATTCTCAACACCCAAAAAGGTTCGCTTTAACTAGAGCAGTAATTCGATGCATTCTGAAAATCAAAACGCTACAATGAAATTGCTCACTTCGTAAATTATATTACAAAACCCCCAGCAACTATACGCACCAGAATAATCTATAAAGCTCTTGATTTGACATACCCACATACAAATGAATGTTTTTAAGTTATTTCCCATTTATACTGATTTCCAAATCACTCACATAAATGCAATAATGCTAATATTTCTTTTAGAAATATCTTGTTAAAGCACACTTCCATGAATTACTTAAAATTTAATCTCACTACAAATATTTCTCCTAGGAAAGCCAACACTCCTAAGAGTAATATTTAAAATACTAAAGCTCACATTTGGATTTGCTAGACTAATAAAAAACTGCTTTCTCTCTTTTGAGGAGTGAAATTTAAACTATTTCAAATTGAAACTGAGGACCTTTTTTATTATGTAAAGAAAAAAAATCAACATTTTAAGCTCAGTAGGTTGCAGAGTGGCTTTGATATATTTTAAATACTTAACCTGTAAAGCATTTTCTACTAATTCATGAGCTTCTGGACAGAATGCACTGGGTTTCTTTCCCAGCTCAGCAAGTAAAAAACAGTTTGAAATTTAAAGAGTTGGGAAACGTTCCTCAAGTAAATGTTGAAAACACTTAAAACAGGCATGAAACTATAGTCCCCCTCTAATGATGCAGTACTTATCAGCAGTTACTATAGCAAGTTAGAACACTGAAAATTATCAAAGTTAATATGGTCAGCACCACAGGCAGACTGAAAAGTGAACCATAATTACATGAGACCACAAATACCCTCCCCCACACGTTTTTGTCACAGATCTACTCAAAAGATACTGATATACTTAAGCAATACAGTTCACTACCAGATTTCGTAAGCTTTTCCAATTTAGCACCTGGAAATTAGTGCTAACTGCTGTGTAACCATCAACACAAACAAAATTCCCATAGTTGTTTTCAAGCTTATACACAGCTATTTGCCTTCTCTAAAACAATTCCTACAGAAAGATCTTATTTGCCTTCACAATTTTCTAATGCTGAGCTTCCCCCAATTCAAGTAAAATTAAGTCACAGCTTCACATTGTATTTGTGATGTAAAGTCCATGCACCAAATGCAGTGACTTCAGGGAGCTTCTCCTATAGCTAAATGCATTCAGAACCATCAGAAGAAAAGTTTGCTCCCATCACCAAGCACAAGCAGCGGTTCAGAAGACTAACAGCACTTCAAGTGAAAGTCTCTGAAAATGATTACTAAACAAGATACAGTAAGCCTTTACTGTAATTCAGTTTACTTTACCATCACATTTTAAAGCTGTAAATTTCAATATATGCACTTATTTCCATCAACACATAATTGGATTTACTTCTAATTAACCTATGTTTGACAAAACACTTAGCCTTAATATACAAATTTGGTCTGGAGTAGTAACAACTGCAAGTGGACAAGAAATTAATCTTCCTCTTTCAAAAATCCTAATTGAGAAAATAATACCCTTAATGCTGATTTTCTTAATAGATACAGGAGATCTCAGTAAATACATCAAATACATTATGCTATTTCCCTAATGTGCACACTATTCAGAAAGCAAGCCTAGGGTCTGTACCCAGGGTCTTCATGCAGCATGTTAATTCTAATCTTAAAAATGCAAAAGATGTGCATTATGTAGCTTCTATTATTACAAAGATTCCCACTGCACAGGTCGCAGTCTAAAGGACTGGATTTTTTGCTACCAGTTGATGAGAAAACAGCATTAGGAACTCTCTTTAATAATCTCACCTTCTGAGCTGCTTTAGAGGGACTCTTGTTTTTGCTTCCTTTGGGTCTTCCTCTTGGTCTTTTAGGAGATGGTTCACCGGTTGGTTCCTAAATACAGGAAAACATGCTATTGTGGCAAGAGGCTACAACTAACCCAGAACATCTAAAGGATAAACTGTAACTGAGGCATTACTTACAACATGTGGATTAAGAGTATAAATAAATAACAATACTTAAAATGCAACATGAAAAACAAAACAACTCGAGGTAAAGAAAACACATTTTGCACAACAAAAGCGCTTAACTTCCCTTGTAACTGCATAAAAACTTTGAAATGCTTGCATATGCTAGCACATAAGTTACAGAAGAAAACACAGCGTTAGAAGATGGCTATGATTTCCCTCATGTAGGAATGATCATTCAAAAAATAATGCTTAGCCATTTAATTTCAACTGCATTTCATTATAGCAAGATACAGCTATATGCGGTTTCTAGCACAAACTTTCTTTTGGGGGGAAAAAGTTAACTACTGGAAAACTGTAAAGTAAGCTCAGACTATTTTCTTTCTCAAGGGCACAAGTATTTAGGTTTTTTTCTGTTGTTCTGCAGTCAGCTTTATATTCACACCTATTCTAAGCATAATTGAGTTGTACTAAAATGCAAATGTAGACGTTTCCTCAAACAGAGCACTGGCAAGCCAAAAAAACTCGACAAAGGAAAATATCCGAAACAAAACCCCAACTCTGAAATGACTCGACAGGAACACTTACTATTTTAGCTGTTTCTTAACTAGCTCCTCTGCCTGACAGTAAATAACCAGCCCTTAAAAATGGGTATGAATTACTAAGAGTTCGGATTCCAAATATTTATTCAGTGAATCATAAACACTATAAAACTCTTCTAGCCTTAAATATTATACATTTCATTCAGATTACAGGATGTGGTAAAACTAATTAAATGCAGTTTGTTAACTTAAACCAGCTTAAAACCCTTCAAGCTTTTTGAATTCCCGGGTAGGTTGAGGGAAGGCTGGCGAGGTGACTTCCCCAACTGCTCCAGCCCTCAGTGGCGGGCCTCGCAGGCACTGCACAGCTGGGCTGAGCACGCTTAAGGAGACGCGCTTTTCCTTCTCTTCCATACATCCAAACGCTATAGGAGAAAAAAAAAGGTGGTGGTGGTGGGGGAATAATAAGAGTAAAAAAATAAAATGGGAAGCCTCTGCGGGTCGCAGGGCTGGGGATGGACGAGGGAGCCCGGAGGGTGAAGCGGGACCGGGGGGCAGAGCCCGGAGCCGCTCCGGTGAATTAAGTGTCACTGAGGAGGGCCGAGCGGGAAAACCTTAGGCTCCGCTTTCATGCGCTTCCAAAAAGTAGTACTTTCTATACGACCTGCAGCAGCACATGGGTGGGAAGGAAGGGGGAGCAAAGCAGCTGGGCTTCTCCCCTGCTCGGGGCTCTGCTGTTCAGCTCCCGACGTGTTTTCGGAGCCCCTCGCAGGCTCCCGGGGCAGCGGCTGATGCTAAATGAATGGGAGCCAACATTTTTAAAGCCCACGGAAGCTCGCTTTAAAAAATGAGCTCCCCAGGCAGCGCTACTTCCCGGTCGTGACTTCCGAGGGAAGCATGGAAAAGGGCTCCGAACAACCCCGCGCTGCCGGCGCAACCGAAGATCCCCCCTCGGCGGCGCCCGCGGAGGGGCTGCGGGGCTCCCGGGCTCCCGGCCCGGTGGCGGGGCTGAGCGCGGCCCCGCACCTCCACGCGTTGCAGCGACAATGGCACTCCGGGAGGGGAGAGCGGAGGAAAGGAAAGGAAGGGAGGGAGGGGGTGCGGTGGAGATAATGCACGGGTCTGGCAACCTTAAAGCGGATTCAGGTCTTGCAAGTCAAAAATAGGAGCCCGGCGCGTCCCCTTCGCGTCTGGGGGGTGCGGGGGGAGGAAGCGGGGCTCCGCACGCCGCGTCGAGACCCGGGAACGGTGCCCCTCGGCTCGACCAGCTTGGGAAGGCGACGCAGCAAAGGCAATAGGTGTTGCAAATGCAGGGCAAGCCCCCTCCGGCTACCTCCCCCCACCTCCATCGGCAAAAGGGGCACCTCTCTGCACACGATGACGGGGTGAGGGGGGAGGTGAGGAAGGGGGGGGGGGGGGGCCAGGGGAAAAAAAAAAAGGCTAAAAAACCTATGCGACTTTGTAGACACCCTCCTCTCCCCCAACCCCAGGATCCAGGGGCAGTCAGGGGATGGGCTGGTCAAGATCGGAGGCGGCAGCAGCCCCGGTGGGACCCGACACACGCACACACGCGCACACACACGCACGCACAGACTGAGACATTGCAAGGGCCCGGAGAGGAGGGAGACGGGAGAGCCCCGTTCCCCGCTCCTCGCTTTCGCAATTTCAAAATCAGCTCGAAATGACCCAGCGAGCGCTGGTTGGTCGGAGCCGCGCTGCTCCATGTTCCCCATTTACATTGAAAAGCCCCAGCTCGCTCCGTGCACAATAGTGAAAGTCCCGAGGTAGCGCGGTGGTTCGGCCGCCCGCCGCAGCTCCCGCCGCTCCCGGGGTCCCCCGGCCGGGGCGCCCGGCGGAGCCCCTCGCTACGCCTCTGCACCGCCTCGCCGGGAAGCAGCGCACAACAAAGCCCCCCGCCCCGGCTCCGGGACTCCTTCGCTTGCAGCATAATACATGTACATGCCTATAACATGCCTAGAGATCTGCGGCTCTACGTATCTATGCGATACTGACTTGTGGTTGCTTCCTGGGTCTGCCTCGTCCTCTCTTCTGAGGCTCTGCGGTTGCAGGTTGCTCCTGGGCAGCAGTGGAAGGCTGACCGGGTCCCTCACCTTGTGCACTCATCGTGACTTCTGCTGCTCAGCCTTAAACCAGTCTCTCCAAAGCACCTTGGAAGGGGGGGAATCAAAACGAGCTCTTGCTGCTTTTGCTGCTCGCTGCCACCACCACACCGGACGTCCTGGTGCTGCCAAAAAGGAGAAGAGAAGGGGAGGAGGAGGAGGAGGAGGTGATGGTGGTAGTGGTGCTGGTGGTGGTGGAAGAGGAGGGGGAATGAATCTCTCTTAACAATTTAGGAATGGTTAGTAAGTAACATGAAGCAATTCAAAAAAGGGGAGGTTTAAGAAAAAAAATAGAAGAAGTAAAGGCAGAGTAAATTGCAACCCTGGAAGTGCAAGAAGAGAGAGAAACACTCCGAGGGTAGTCGGGAGCAAACCAAGAAGGGGAAGAAAGAGCCTACAAATTGAAAGCAAGTGGTGGCTATCGCGCTTAGATCGGATCAGGACAAATTAAGATAAGGCACACTGAAAATGGACTGAGAACACTGCACGGTCCTGCCAGAAGCATGCACCCTGGGAAGACCGGGATTTCGGCAGCAGCGGGAGCAGCGGGCAAAAAGAGCGATCATTTAAAAATAATAAAACGATTTGGGAGATTGGGGAAGGGGGGGAAAAAAGGGGGGGGGCGGTGCTGGGTTCGTGTCTGTGATGAGAGCTGCTGCGACTGGAAATATTATGTGAGTCCTGCCCACGGACTCAACTGGGATGAGGGTTTAAAAAGAGGAGAAGAAAAGAAAATCCACCTTTACCCGCGGGTGGAAAAAGCGGGAGGGGGCTGTGCGAAAGGAGTGGGGGGGATGCGGGGGGAAAGGAGGAGGAGGCAGAGCGAAAAACCGAAAACCCAGCGAGCGGGGGCTGGCGGCCGGCCAGATAAAACACGAGCAGCACGGCGGCCGGGGAGCGCCGCCGCAGCACGCCGCGGCCGCCTCACGTGTCCCGCACCGGCACGGCCCCGCCGCCGCGGCAGGTTTAAAGGGCCAGGCCGAGGTCCCGGCGCCCAGCGCAGCACCGCGCAGCGCTCGGCGGGGGGGAGAACGCGGGCTCGGCGCCCCCCGCCCCGCACACATCCCCGCCCCGCCGCCGCTGCACGTGGGCGCCCCGCCGCCGATCGGAACAAAGGGGGCAGCGCCGAGGCCGCCCTTGCACCGGGACCGGGACGGGACGGGCCCACCGTGCGCCGCTCGCGTTCCGGCCGCGGGCAGCCGCCGGGAGCGCGGCCCCTTCCTCCGCCGCCGGTGCGGCCGCCGGGGTGGCGCTGCCGGTGCGGGGCCGCGCTGCCGGCGGCACACGGTGCGGCGAGTTCGGCGCCTCCAGGGACGGCGGCCGCCTGGGTAAGATGTGGGCGGTGTAACCCGGCAGCGGGTCGGAGCTTTCCTGCCGCGACGGTGACAGGCGCGGGAATGACCTCTTCTGGAGAGCCCTGCCCCGACATTGTTCCCATGAGCGCGGCTGGGCTGCGGTCTACAGACCTTCCCCAACTCCCCAAGTAGCGTGTCCCACACCGCCGCCTCCCTTGTTTGGCGTTTGGTCCTCTCCCGTGCAAACCGCGGTTCGGCGCCCGTTCGCTGTGGCACACGGAGGTCGCCACAAAGGCCAGGGAGGACCCCGATTTCTGTGCGTCCCCCAAAGAAAACGCTCGCACCTGGGCTCCATGTGCGACTTCGGCATTTCCCCCCGTGCCACACCTCTCTCAAGGTCTTGCGCTTTGATTGAGAGAGTGCTACTCCTATAACTGTCTCCTCACACCCTCGGGGGTCGACAAACACAAGAGAGCTTTTAGAAAGGGGGAAAAAAAGAAAAAGAAAGTTACATTTTCATATATAATGCTGAAGAGAGCAGAGATACCGCTGCAATGCTTTTTGTACTGCCTCTCTAGATACATCTGCCACGATACCTCATAAATTCTTAGCTGTCTACAGATAAATAAACATAATCAGGCAAAAAGTTACTCCAGTTAAACACACGCAACCATTGATGAGCAAGGACTGTGCTGGGGAGACGGCTGAGTTATTTTCTGTGGAATAGGAAAAGTACACTGCAGACAGATGGGCTAAAGAAAGAGTAATCCTAGAACACTTCTTAAGGCTGAAAATATTCCCAAAGTGTTCCTAATCCAATCACAAGCCTCCCAAAGCCTGCTCCCCTCCCATCTCCAGAAGGAACCAGCGATGGAAGATGGACACAGTCCACCTGTTAAATCTCACAGCTATCAGAAAAATCTGGTAGTCCCAACTATACTTTGTAAAATACTCAGTTTCCATCACACCGTGAAGAAATCCACAGGGCCCTACATCTATTCTGTACATCAAAAGATTAAGCTGCTGTATGAGATCTGGATTCCAAGTGGAGGTTGTAAAGTCTGTTAAGGTTTGCAGCAAGTAACTTTTATAACACCCATTAATCTCTTTGAAGCATATTCATGTATCCATTTCTTCGAAGAAAGTGCTACATGCAATTGCTAAAAGCTTATGGCTCCAAAATTCCCATTCCACAAATTCATCCTACATGGGCTAATAATAGTTCCATTAGTCTTCCCTTGAGTAGTTCTGCTAACAGTACCATAGCATGAAGATTCTTTACATACAGCCATAAGCAAATAATCTTCACATGGGAGCAGTGCACCTAAAATCACTCTTTGAAAGCTGCCTGGATAAAAAAAGGACTTGGAACTTGCACTGTGCCCTGTGCAACAGTTTGCGTCTTTCTAGGGATGTCTGCCTACAGATTCAGTATCACAACAAGAATTAGTCTCGGAGATCTAAATGGCTCTTGGTCTTTTCCTTATTTGAAACTGTCTTGATTCCCTCCTTAATGAGAAGTTCTTAGATTCTAAACCAGTATGGTATTCCTGATGGCAGCTCTGGGGATACAAGCCTGTCTAGGCTAATCCAAAGACTTGTTCTTACATCATTTATACCCAGAGTACACAGGTAAGCAACGTGACATCCAGAGCCCAGAAAGCCTGACTTCCTCAAGTGGCTGATGTAAGCTGAGAAACCAGAAATAGTTCTTGGTTTTGTTACAGATTCCTTCCCAAAAGAGATGTGGTAACTAGTCCTTCCACTGTTCCAATCCATCCCCTGACAGTATGGATTATAGTCCAGTGCAACCACCAGTGAATATAACTGCAAAATTCATTGCAGACAATCCAGCAAAGTTACTGGAGTGGGGATGACCTACTTTCCGCTAGCCTTGGCCTGAGATTGAAGCTTTGCTCTATCAACAAAGGTATTAATTGTCAGTCCTTTGTTTTTTTCCTTTCTGGAAACATTCATAATAGGGTAGGAAAAAAATTATAAAATAAGGCCTGGTTTCCACTCTCCATGATCCTACAAACTCAACATTTCCAAAGAAATCGGAGGAATTCCCTATAAGATTAAGAAGAGGAGAAAAATAAGATGGAGATTTTGTTACCTAACCCAGAACACTTATAAAGAGGCCGTTTGTTATTCTGTAGTCAGTGTGATGACTTGTAGAGGGTTAAACGGCCTCTGTTCCCAGAGGGGATCTTATTGAATCTCGCAGTTTAACAGCAGCAATAATGATTTGCATCAGAAGACAGAGCTCCAGGTTGCAGCAAAGTATCTTCTAAAAAGCCAGAAACTCACAGGTTAGATAGGCCTTGGAGATTCTAAACAGCAGCAAGGTACCCCCTTTCCTTGTTCACTTCTTCATCTATCTCCTTTCTCAAAAGCCTGTGGATGCAGAAGAATCACACTGTGTAAATCAACAGGCTGGTGCTACGCACCATCATAAGGAGATGTCACTTATGGATAGCAACCTAACGTAACCCATACGTAACTATATCTAACTCCCACTTGTGGACGTCTGGGAGCTCAGGTGGTCTCAACTGTTAGTGCACTACACAAACGGAGAATATTTAGGTTTTTTCCAAGCTGCTACTTTTCCTTGAAGGTCTGCAACGCACTCTGTGATAGGAGGTGTGTCACCGAGTTTACAGTGCCTGCTCGCCGTGTTTTCTCCACCCCTGTTCTCATGGAATGCGATCTACTCAAAAGGGGTAATAAGGTGAGTTTAAGGCCCTGGCTCAGGGGGAGCACCCGTGGTGTGTGGCTTCGAAAGATGTCTCAGGCCAGGGATGGGAGAGCAGATGGTAGAATTCAGAATTTTTGTCCATTTCCTCAGTTCTTCATGGAGCTCACAAGTCACTTAGAGAGCTCCTTAGAGACCCCTCCAGTGCTAGAAGCTGCCATGTCTGTAAGGGTCACATACTGGTTGGGAATTTCACTTTTTTGGCCGACCAGAGTAGCTAAAGATACTTACGTAGTCCAAGGCTGCAATGGGTACTCAAGGAACTGGGAATCCTGATGCTCTGTTCTAGAAAACCAGTCCTCTCGGGAGAAGTACATTTTGCAAACATTGTATTTGTGGGAAATGTTAACTTTTGTTTTCCATGATTCTTTTTGCATGGACTCCCTCTGGTCTCTGGGGATACAGGAGGGAGGAGGAGCAGAGCAGGAACAGGAAGAATCTTGAGCGCACCTATCAGATGGGCCAGGATGAATCGCCACTCTTCTGCTCGTTTCTTTTCATCCAACTGGTAGAACAAACAGCGGCTGCTGCTTCATAATCAGCAATGTGCAGATGGCTGGGAGAATGCTTTAGGGAAGCATGACTGCGGCTGACAAACAAGACCCAGACAAGAACATTAAGGCTCACTCTCAGGCCTCATCTGCACTGGGGAATTTTCTTCCCTCCTCCAAATTCCCACTATTGCTAATACGAATGCAGCTGCACAATTGTTAGGGATGTTGGGAGTCATAATATATGAGTTTTCATCTTGTCAGCCATTTGCAGTACTGTGTCAATTAACCCTCCTCAGAGCAGGGTTAACTGATACAGTGCTGAAAACGGCTGCTGGAGCCGAAAGCTGTCTATACTAAGGCTCCCATTGTTGCTAACCCTGGTGCAGCTGCAGTGGAATCAGCCCATGCGGGATTATTTTGGTAACAATTCTCCAACCTAAAAACAGCCTAAAAAGGCAACATAGCCACCTTATGGGCCAAAGCACGCTTCCGCTGCACCTCAACAGCTATGCAACTAGGCTGTCACCCTTCACAATCAGATTTTTCTTACAGTCCTTTCAGTCCAGGAGGTACCTTTTGTATTTCTGCATGAAATACTCAGTAGACTTCATCCTGGCAAACTGGTGTTCTTGTCACCTCCATAGGTGACTGCTCACTAGCTCTCACTCGCTCTGGACTTGAAGATGCATTGGGGAAGAGCCAGTTGTCCGGTGGTGTCTTTTCATTGATTCATGCATTCATTAATCCAAACCAAAATTTGCCCTTTCACTCATGGAAACTTTGTGATTTGGTTTTTGGTTTCCATTTCTTAATGCAGATCTAGTGCTTTGGTTTATGACTGGAGATGCTTGTTCACCAACAGTTGTGCTTTTTTTGATGCTGACAAGAAAAAGCTTAGTTACTCAGAGCAGCACTGTGAAGACTCAAGCTGATTTTTGGTGGAGTAAAGTTCTATATCGAAGGAGCACAGTCGGCAGAATCAGTCCCACTTGTTTCCATGTGCTTTAGGAAGCAGTTATGAAACAGGCTGGTCAAATGAGTGTTTCACCTCTTGCTGAGTAAGGCCAATACTTACAAAAAGCCACTCTCTATCCTTCTCCCACATCCACGTCCAAAACTAAAACAAGGAAGTGTTGTTTTGCATTTATTATACTTCTGAACAACTATTTATCAGACAGATGACGGCAGTCAGGGTTTTTTTCAGTGCAGTTTGCAAGTGTGAAAATACTGAAGTCCAGACTCAGCAAAAATCTCAGTGAGAAACTCCAGCTCACTAAAGCCCATGATTAACGACAAGCAGGTTTCAATTCATGCACAGCATTTTATGCAAATACAGAACACAGCTATCTGCAGAATGGTGAACAATGGCATTTGCCTACAGATATCTACAGAGGCTCTACCTGCTCAGGGGCAGACACAGAGGAGATGCTGTCCACAGCCTCCCAGCAGTGGGGGTGAGCTGTAGGGCTCAGCTCAGGGTGCTGGGATGTTGAGCAAAACCTGATGTGGCACAAACTTGGATACAGCTGGCTATTTGGAGAGGGGGGAGAAGAACTGGCTCGCTCTTACTTCACCTCTGATGCTGCTGCTGTGGCTGTTTCTCGCTCCCAGGGATCCCTTTGGACAAACTGAGGGAGTAGGCAGGGTAACTGAGCTGCTGCAAAGCAGGTGCGACAGCAGCCTGTGGAAGGAAGGAGGAATGTACTGAATACCCCTTTAGCTCAGATTTTGCTATGGGATGCATGACAAAGTTCTCAGGTCACAGCTGTCACACAAGGAGCCTGCCTCTTGGTAAACACACTTATGTATTTGCTTAAATGGTTTGAATTAATCTCCTGAAAGGTTCTGGTAAAAATGCTAGACAACTCCCATCCCAAATCCCAGCGGAACTGGATTTCTCATCTCTCTTAGCCCCTTTTCTCTTCAATATTAGGGTCAGTATCTTGAATATGTTCTTGTATGAAACTCTGATTGAAAGTACTTAAGACTGGCTCATTTTTCTCTGCAATGAGTTCAGTTATTTCCTTTTTATACCTTCCAGAATTTACTATACCATATCTAAATATTGGCTGCAGTCCACATGTTTTAGATCATTCTCTATAATGGTCCTGTTGTTATAGAATCCTTTGTGTGTGTGAGAGAGAACATGCGTATGTGTTGGAAGCGAGGCAGGGTGCATATAATTGTTTGGAAAGAGAAATCAGGGTATATTAATTCCATAAGTGGTTTCTGAACTGATAACATAGAAGTGATAAAAATAGTGAGCAGTGAAATTACATACCTCTAGTGCATTACCTTGTACATGTGGTGAATAATACTTCTGATCCCTATACACTATGTATATTCTAGTACTAAAATGACTCATTCACTTTTCATTGCTTTATAATTTTAAAGATCAGATTTATTGTCGTCACATTTCCTCATTTTTACTTATGTCCTAAATGTTGATCCTTCGAACTGAGCCATACAATGTGTTAATTGACGTTAAGTTGCATAAAGATGAAACTAAGGCAGCAGTTGAAAGTCCTTACTCATTACACAAAAATCTCATTGCCTGCTGAAGACCATACAGAGAATGTACACATGTAGGATATGTTAGTGATATGGGGGAAAAGCAGGATCTGATGCTTGGATTGACAAATCAACCAAAAGACCAAATAACCAAAAGAAAAAAACCCTTTTTTACTCAGTGTCACAATGTATGGACAGAGTTCTTAACTAAGGAATGCCTCTCTACTCCCAGGACAAAATGAAATGAGTAGTCCTGACCCCGTGGACACCTTTAACTCTTGCCTATGACTATAGAGAATACATGTAAGTGTATAGAAAGAAACAGAGGATACATGTAAGTGGCAAACAGAGAGCATCAATCTACAGCATGTCCATTTCCCGCATGGGTTATTTTGTGGCCAGCAAGAGTCACTTAGTTCACAGCACATCAGATAAGCCAGTTCACACTTGCAGCAGGCTGAGTGCCCTCAGTTGTGTTTATGGAGACACCACTGCATGGCAAAGTTGCTCCCAGATTTCTTTCAGGTTCTCCCTGTGGACGAGTCCAAAGACAGTCTGCTGGTTAGGTATATTTAGTCCAATTTCCCATGCGGGAGAAGCTCCCAACCACCCAGAGCAGAACAGAGGCAAAACCTCCTGCACTATCTACTCCACTCATGTCCCACCCTGTAGGGCCCTGATTCAGGGATTAGGCAGTACAGAGGGCTGAGCAGATACCCTTCTGTGCAGGAATGAATTTCACCCAAACAGAGTGTACTTAGTTCCTATAATTTTTCCCCCCACAAGCTAAGATAAATTTCTGCTTTGGTCCATTAACAATACTCGTATTTTTAATGAGAATTAGTTTGTACTGTATTTTCTTTGGAAATAACAGCAATATAATTTGTGTGAAATACAAACAAATGAGGGAACAATTTTTACCTCAATGTATGAATAGCATTTTGCAGTTTGTCATTGTGATATATTTATCTTTTGAACTTTAAGTGAGCTCAGCTGAAAAAAATGCTTCTCTTCAGCACACGACTGGAAAATATATTACACCAGAGAAGTATATTGCTGTTTCAGTTTAGAAATTAGCGGCTAAATACAATTTTCCACTATACTTACTTTCACAAAGTATGTAGTAAATTATTTACATTACAGTAAATTCTGAGTGCGTATTCCAAAAGGTGGTAAAATCAGCATTCTCACTCAAATTAATGGCTGTTTTGTGAATGTGCATTAAAACTAAGATTCTTACGGTCTTTTGCTGCCTGCTGAAGCCTGATGAAACTACTGTAACGTGGCTCGAACAAAACAAATTTGTCAACAAAATGAACCCTGGGGGAAGGAGAAGAAATTGGTATGGAGCAGAAAGATACAGACTGGCCAGGGAAGTAAGGACAGTGTACAGCAGCTGAAGATTTGGGCCTGCTGCATGTATGACACCCATCTTTTAGTGGCGCATATGTAGTTAGTGGCGTGTGGTAGCTGCTGTGTGTATTCTTCCTGATTGAAACCTCACACAGGTCAAGAGATGCTGTGGTTTCAGCTGGTCATGCTGTCCCCAGGGGCAGGAGCAGCGCAGTCCCAGGCTCCCTGGCAGCACTGCCTTCGTGCACGCCTGTGCAGGTAAGTCCCTCCCTGCTTGTGAGCTGCCCCAGCAAGCTGCTGCCACAGCAGCAAAATCATCCAGCCTGTGCCTCACTGCTTCCCTGCCCCTGAAGGGGCTTGGGAATGGGGGGAGAGCTGCCTTTGAGCTGAGCGAACTCTTCCGGCAATGGCAGCTGCTCCCAGCCGCCATTGTGCCCAGGGGTCATTTGCCTGTCACATCCCAGACATGTAACCCTCATGTGATGGGAGAGCAGCCAAGCAGCCATCAGGAAGGGCTGGGGCCGGGTGGGAGCTGCGGCTGCTGCCAGAACAATTCGTCTGACACACAGCCCCGCTCCTTGCGCGCTCCAGAGCTGTACCCAGGGAAGGAGGCTGCTGGGAGCAGGCTGCCGGCCTGATAAATGGTCCTGTCTGCCACCAAAGCTGGCACTCCATAGCAGGAGCACCTGTTGCCTACAGCAGGCACTCATCGTATTGCCACACTGCTCTGTTTCTCTGTTAATTACATTGCTTTTTGTCCGATTTCCCTGTGTGCATATATAGAGTGCAAAGGAGGGTCCAGGGCTCATAGAACCGGTTGGGAGCTCAGGAAATGGAGATTCCTCTTTTCCCATGGCCAAGCCTTCATTCCTCTCTGACCATCGGCAAACCATGCACACCCAGCTCTTTGGAGGTGTTTGTATGTCTGCCTCCCATCAAACCAAGCAAGAATGAAAAGTCTGTGCCCTATCAGGAAAACTCAGATCTGAGTATTCCCTATCTTCCACGGCCGTTACGAAGGCATTTCTGGTCTACAGAAATTAGGGCAGTGGCAGTCATTCAAAAATCATGTCTCTGAGAGAGGGTAGTGCAAACACTGAGGAAAACCTGCATGGTTACCGAAGGCAAAGAAGCATCTTGCAGTGTTTTTAGTTGTGACTCAGAATTAGCAAAAAGAGGTTTGAACAAATCTTCATCCTTCACGTTCTGTCTGAAGATATTCCTAGCCTTTTATTTATTGTTTCGAATAATGATGTTAGTGGGAGCTCATTATATAATCACAGGAAAATGAAAACTCTCCAGGGCATGATCTTACCTGTGTAATTAACTGGGGTGGTTGGGAGTACAAAGTGAACCTGAAGCAAAATTTGTACCAGAACCACACCTCATTATGTTTTGCTGCCTAAGCCTGTCATAAATAGAGATGTTTATTACACATCTGCCATTTAAGGTCCATATTATGTGCAATGTTCTATTTTATTTGTATTTAAAAATTCAAAACCACACGACGACAAGCTGTGATACCATTAACTCGTGCCTCAAGGACCAGGGGTGCACATTCACATTGAGCCTTAGGTGATATTGCAGTTCAGGCACTAGAGAGTTACAAACTGTTTACAGAAGTAGATTGTGTGATTAACACTCTTAGTTTCAGTCCATGGCATTTCACTGGTGTGCAGGACCAATCAAGCCCTGTATATCCATTCACATTTATTAGACCAAACTGTGTCCTTAGAGCACCACTCCCTCCTCTGCTTTCAACAGCAAACGACACTAAAATCCCCAGAGTTTCCCAAATCAAACCCAGTTCTTTTCTTTCCTTATCGTTATTTTTTTTCCTTTTTTTAATGTATTTTTTATTATTTTTCATTATTATTTTTTTGTCCTGGGACACACTTGAGTAGGCAATTCTGCTCTCTTCAGTGACGTTAGTCACATGCCTAAAATTAAGCAGGAGATGATGTGCTTTGCTGAGCGGAATGCAGAGTGCTCCGCATCTTTTCATACTCTCATCTGCAGGCTGAATATATTGACACTTTGTATTTTGTTTTGTTCTATGGGGCTGCGTAGACTGAAAAAAGTAAAATCGAGAGGGAAACCAATGAAACTAGGAACAAAGACTTGAAGTTGGTCTCAGTTTTGATCCAGAAGTGGCCACCAATCTGGTTTTGCAGGATTCTGCCACTGCTGCAGTAAGCAGAGAAGATTAGTTGAAGCCATTTTAGTGTTGAAGATAGGTGGTGTTGGAAAGATATTTTATTGCATTAGTACCTCTGTTATGTTAACATTTAGGGTAAACTGCAAGGCTCTACTAATTTTGGAGGGACTTAGGAATCTCAATACAGAAACAGTGTGGTGAAGACTGCAAAGCACTGGAGTATTTGGGAAAGGTAAATTGCTTTTGCTGTCATCATTTGATCATTTATTTTCTTCTTTGGGGAGGACAAGCGTCTCAGAACTGTATACTTTTAAATGAAACCCCTGGTACGTCCAGCAAAATGGATGGCACACCACCAGCAACCATGTTAAGCCTGTTCTAAAGAAACAGTCCATTAATTCCAACCATACTTGAAAGAGCAGTCAAAGTCTCAAAAATAATTAGGCTCCTACAAGTAAATGGGAGGGATGGATCTAAATGACTGCTCCAGCAGGTGAAAGGTGGGAAGAATTGAGGCGCAATATGTTAAATTTGATAGCAGCCCTTTATCCAATCAGTACAAATGATTGACTGGCCATTTAGATCATGTGCTATTCCAGCCTGGCTGCAAAACTCCTTTTTGTCTGGTAGGGCAAGTGAAATGTGGGATTATTTACAGCAAAAAAAGAGGAGGGGAACCAGAGGATAACCAACACCCACAGAGAATGTGTTCAGGCTTCATTAGCTACTCACAGAACAGTGCATATGGTTGCTCCGGATTTAGTTGTCATTTATGACTTTAGATCATAAATGGGTAGATGTAGAATCCCATAGTAGCTAGAGCAGGAGAGTGTGGGAAATAGTATGAATGAAGCAAAAAGGGATTCAAGTGATCAGTGTTTTGGGGCAGGAACTCCAGTTACAGAAAGTACACATTCTGTTCACACTGGAAAGAATAGAACAGTACACATTGAAGAGACATTTATTGGATACAAGAAATATGATGTTACAAAAAGTAATAAAAAAGGATATGTAGAGAGTTATTAAAATGGAATATTAGAGAAGCCAAACCACATTTATGTACTCATTTCCTCTAAGAAATTTTGCTGTGTTTGAAACCTTAGACTTGTCTCTCACAAAAAGTAATCAAAGTGTTCTCATGGATTTCCACAGAGCAACACTCTGGGACATTGTGGACAAATAGAACTTAGCAAATGGGTGAGCAGACACAGGTGCAGAGTTACTGGCAGCTCTGCTCTGAGAGCCCAGTAGGTTCTTCATGACAGTTCTTATTGTGGGATTATTAACACGTATTGCCCCTTTCCAAAGAGTTTTTATTGTTTATTTATTTCTGGAATGCTCATTGCTTTCATGAGATGTTCTTTTTAAAGAAGATGTCTCAAATACAAGCAGGCAAACGGTAGCCCAAAGACATATTCTTTTGAATGTTCATCTTCTCTGGGGTCCATGATTTGCAGGGAGAGGCATCTGGAAGAAGAACTGAGTCTCCTTCCTTCACTTATACTGCCAAGGGTTTTAGCAAAACAGTGGAACAAACCCTTAGATAAAACAGTACTGTGTCTCTTCTGACATTTTAGAAGAGGTGAATATCTTGGGGGCAAAACATGAAGTTTTTACTTGGTTGTTATTCATTCATTCCTTAGGCAGAACTCCATTTGTTTAAACAGCTTTGCCTGAGGAACCACCTCAGGATTCAGCTCTTGAAGGATACAAAGTATCTTAAAGATAATCTTAAATGCAACTAGGATCCTTCAGGCCCAAATTAACCATTCCAGGGTCTACAGGAGAGATCATCATAGGTCTTTAAGCAAGAAACCGAAACATTATTTAAGCCTGGGAACACTGGTTAAGGGCAACACTCCTCTGCTTTGATGTTCTAGGAAAACGTAAACTAAAGCTGTAATTTGTGAGGTTGAGGATTGATCAAGTTTTCAGAGTGCAAAATAGCCCTACAGGAATCTGGTGAAAGTATCTGAAATTACTGTAGGGAAGAAATTTGATCTTATTTTAAACCTAATTAAAGCCTTCTGCATCTCCACAAAATACTCCAAAACCCTGGAGATCTCTGATGATTTACCCTCTAGGGAGAACACACAGATATGAATTTTAATAGTGTCTTTTGGTAATGTGGTGGATAAAGACAAATTGATTACAGCAGTCTGGAAAAAAGCAGGTGATGCATTACCAGGGCCACTGGGTTCATGTTTTCTCAGACATGGTGAAGGCCACCCAGATTGGAAAAGAAAGTTGATATCTTTAAGAACTTGAGTTCTATGATTTGGGGCTTGATTTAGCTTTCTTGTTTCCGGATAGACTGGCTTATATCAAAAGAAAAATAAGATGTATGGTCCAAATTCTGTTCTCGTGTACACAAAAGCAAATCTAGGTTAAACTTCTGACATCGATGGATTTGCTCCCTTTTTACACCCAACAGAAGAGCAGTACTGTCCTGATTACAATGATGCCTACCATTATTCAGTATCTGGAGACCCATGTGAAACCAAAAGAGAGTAAAAGTCTGAGAAATCATAACTCTGACCTAAGTTTTTCTATATATATGCATGAGATACCAAATAGAACTCCCTTGTAGAAGTCCCTTATGAAGATACTTGTGCCTGGTCTCAAAGGACATGGCTGCTCAGAATTTGTTTCCGAGAAAACACTGGGTGTGCACCCTCATGGAACATAAAGTGAGTGTACTGTGATAACTATGGTCTCCTTGCATTCTATTTCTTTCTAGCCCATTTGTATTTATACTGGGGCAATTAGATATACACACATGAATATAAAAGACATTTAACTGACATGCATAAACATCATAGCAGATGGCAAATCAGATGACAATACTACTATTGTTTAATTCTCTAGCTTTGAACACTGGCTAATTTTGTTGATTAGTATTTGGTACACATGGATATACACACACCAATGCAAGTTTGCACATATGGATCAGATTGACCTGATCTGCTTTCAGATCTAGCTGGTTTTCAGTACCAGAGCTAGCCTGCAGCCTGCCACAGAGCCGTGAGCTTGGCATGCTGAGGAGCCTCATTCATTCCAGTGTGGCATGGTATTAGCCTAGGTTTTAAGAAGAATACGGATCTAATCCAAACAGAGGCTAACTCTGCATACAGAGATGTGGCCCTGGAAAGTTCTGCTCAGATGCATCCATCTGAAAGAAATGAGACACCTCTATGTGTGCCATGGAAAAGCCTGAAACTTCTGCTTCCCAAGATGTGCAGGGCTGTCCTTTATCAGGGCTAGAAATGAAGTATGCATGGGAAACACTGATAGAATTAGATGTCTTTTAAAACAAGCACAAAGAGCAAAATCCTGAGTTCTCATCCTGTCTGTGAGGACCATTCATATTTCTACATTAATGTGAGGAAGTCCTTGCCTAAAATACAGAAACTACACTGAGAACAAGTGGAATTTTCTCAGCCATTAGGACGAAGTCATGCTTGGTCTTAGATTCTTATTTACTGTAGTGGTTTAACCCCAGCCAGCAACTAAGTACCATGCAAGCACTCCATCCCAGCCAAACCCAGGACGATATACCTTTTGCAATGGCACAACTCTTTACAGAAGGAATGGATAAAGTCCAACTTCTCCCTCTTTCCAGTAGCCTTTAATCTGGTGGTTAAAGCACCACACTGGAAGGCAATTCTCTTAGGTGTGAATACCCACCAGCAGAGCTGGGGATCGACCCTGGTGTCTTGTGCGGGAGGTGTGTGCTGAACCTCTCATACCAAAGGCAAGATGGCTAGGCTACCAGAACTGGAGCTGCATTTCAGAACAAAAATGAGCTGCGTTGAACTCCTGATAGAAAGCCTGTTGATAACCACCTTCAAGAAAGTGCCAGGCTCTAGATGCAGAGTGAATGAAAACAGTTCCTGCAGCCTTGACAAGATCCATTGGGGAGGAGGTTTACAGATTTGCCTATGTTCTTCAAATTTCTCAACTGTCCAATTCCAGGCATTTAGAGCAGCTCAGCTTGCCAGATGTTTTGGAACCCAGCTCTTTGCCTGCTGCAGAGCGAGCGTAGGCATCTAGCACAGAGCCCTGAGACGCAGATGTTAAATGGCGGTGTTACGAGAATTAACTTTTCAGCACTTAAGTCCTCACTAGATCTGGCCTTCTGCATCTGTGAACCATATTAAACACCAGTTTAGATTCTTTAGCTCTTCCTGGGCAGAGCAGTGGCTGCATACCTGAAGGAAAGTCTAGGTCATTTAGCTTGCATTTACAAAGGTGTGCTGGCTTAGCAGCCCTTGTCTGCAAGTTCAAGGTAGCCTGAGAGTCTTGTCTGCTTCCTTTATCTACCCAAGGAACTCAGGATACAAGTAGATAGATATTTAGTTTTATTTGGTTTGTGGTTTTCCATGCAAGATTTGAAATTACACAGGTCTGTAATGGGAATTTTTCTTCTGAGCCATGCCTTTGTATAAACCCTAATCTTTTGGTCCAAATATGAGTTAGAAAAGCCCAGCTGGTAAACTGCAAGTTAGTATTCATCTTTTGATCAAAGCTCATACTGTTGTATGTTTTAAAATATCTATCATGCAGTGCTAGTTCTGCATCAACCTTTTTCCTCAATAAAATGTATTATAGCCACCCACTTTTAGAACAGCAGAATGGTTGCATCTTGTAACGAGCATCAGTGCATGGTTAACGAGAAGATGAGCATGCTTTCCTACACAACAGAGTGGGTCTTTGACTTCAGAAACCAAACTGGGAGAGGAGACTACTAGGCACACAAAAACTTAATGAGAACAGCCAGCATTTCTGATAGATTTACAAGACTGGGACTTATTGGCTTCAGAGAGTGACAAAAAAACCGAGTTAAATAATACTGTGTAATATCTGTTTGTCGTGTATGGTATGAATTTACAGCTAATTTGCAATTTGGCAGGGTTTATACAATTAATACAGTGAAACAGTTAATATAGAATCGCAACAAAAAATAACACAATAAAACTGCCCCCATGACTTAAAGCTGCAAGAATATGGGTTTCCCACAGGGAGTCTGTCACAAAGAGTCTGGGAATTACATTTTTTCCCACTTTTTTATTATTTTACTTTGGAGATAAAACTTCAAGTAGTTTCTCCTATACCCATTCCAACCTTGCAGCTGAACTTGTTAGCTAGCTAACCATAACATCCTAGCATCGAGGCTGCCCTTATTCAGTGATGCTGCAAGAAGCCGACAAAAAGTGCCATGCCATTGCTTTGCAAATAGCAGGAAGTGACTAAGGAGCATGCATATGAATGTGGAGTAGAATGATTAGATCTATGGTGCGTTTAGTCTGATAGCCCATCTTCAAGAACTTCAGCAATTGGTGAAGGGTCATGAAAACAAGGTGTAGGTCATTTTACTGGCACGTAATGCTACCTCTGCTCAATTAAGTGCTTATACCAGCCACTAATAACTTCTGTTCAGCTTTGTGAGCTGAGGGTTTGTCTCTCTATGGCTCTCATTCTTTGTTTACTGTTTCAAACTGAATATATGTGGTTCTAACAATCTAGTTGCTTTCTTTATGCTTGCGAAGTTCGTGGTCTGAAACCTGCAGCAATCAGTTCCTTTAGCTAGCTGTTTGCCATGTTAAGCCATATTTTGCTCCCTTCACAGTTGAGGGTAAATAGAAGCATCCTATTTATCTTCCCTGCATTGTTTGCTATTGCATACAGCCTGCAAAAAGGCACACAGTAAGCAGTTCCTATTTTGTCATTCACCTTGGCTGGATCTCCCATCTCACAGACGCTCTAACATATGACCCATTTATGCCCTGCTTTCTTGCTTTCCCAGCCCAGAATTTAGATCTGATTGACATATCAGTTGCTTTGATTAGCTACAATAAAGAAAAAGAAGTGCCACACAGCTGTAACTACCCATTGCTCTCTAAAAAATGTGACCAGCTTTCAAAAGCTATCCAACACTGTGAGAAACGCACTGACGTAAGAGTGCTGCTGCCAGAAAACTAACAGGAGCAAAATTAGCCAACTGAGAGTATTCATGAACTACAAGAGAGAGACCCAGAGACCTGTCTTCGAAGACAGCAGCAGGAATAATACAGTTCTGTAGTATGGTTTTCATGTGATGAACTAGCTGTTCCAAAAGGCAGCATTCTTTCATAGGCTGCCAAAGCTGACTGAAGGAAACATCCAGTCAAAACCTGTAACTTAGGACCAATTTTCCAATTGCTTGGGCAGTTTCCGACTTGTACAGGTAGCAGTAAAGAGCAGTGGATTCATATTACACAGAGCTCAGGTTAAATCTAAACACTGATGAGGGTCTCTTGAGAATGCTCTGTAGGGTTTGCATATACTTTTTTTTCCCCTTTGACAATCCTGGCAATAATCAGCAAGGAGTTCTTTGTTTGCTCCCTGTGGAAAATTTTGACTGGTTTGTGTTTACAGAATCAAAATCAGAATCAGTGAAGACAGACAGGGAAAGCACGAAAACTGATGTGCAGCAAAGAACAAACAGGGAAGTACCAACCTTTGTTGATACCAACAAAACCTTACCCATTAGCCTTTGTTTATTCTCCCCAAGTTGTGTGTGCTCTGTCTTCTCTCATTTCTGTAATCTTGCAGATGAGTCAATGTGAGAAGTTCTATCTCTATAAAACAGGGAATCCATTTTCGTAGGTTGACTGAGTTGGCTGGTCCTCCCATTGGAGCAATCTGCGAACAGCAGGAGTGTATCCAGCAAAATGTAGTTCTTCACACAGACCTCCCAAGTTGTCCCATCTCTCCATCAGAGAAACTTCTGTGGGGCCTAGGGAAGGGAGAGTCCTCCTGTGAAAGTAAAAATAACAATGCCATGTCTAGGTGGAACCCTGGAAAAATTCCACAGAAGAAAATCTCATTACGAACCCTTTCCCTACACACTGTATGGCTAATCTGAAATGCTGAAGAGGAAGACAGAATATTAGCGGGCAGGAAGAGAGGCTTGGAGTATGTGGGATCGGGATTCTCTTGTTTTCTCTTGTTCAGGCTTCCTAGGAGATCTTGGGTGAAAGACACAGCCGCTGTGCCTCACTTTCTCCTCAGAAAATAAGACCTGATTAATGCTACCAATGTTCCTCCCAGAACCATCTGGAGAGGTTATTTGTTTGGGTTTATAGAAATCTCATGAGGAGGACCAATGTGGTTTTTAAACATATAAAGTAAGCGTGGCACCCACTCCAAATGGGTGGTGCAATGCACAGGACAAGGATTATGGCAGGGGGGTTGGAACTAGATGATCTTCAGGTCCTTTCCAACCCTAACTATTCTATGATTCTATGATTAACCTGCAAGCTTAACAGATTTATTCTGCATGATGCACAGTGTTCCACCCCGAGATGCTGTCTTGCTGTCTGCATGTTTGCTTCTACATATGTACACTATAAAATAAATCTTAGACCAGCTGAGCTGTTTATTGTCAAAAACTGAATGTATTTGGTTGGCAGTCATTTTGAAGGTTTCTAAACCTTCGTACTTCCCCCAGGGAATTGCACTCACTTCAGTCAATCCTTAAAGATAGCAAGAGGAGACGTACACAAAAGCCGATTTGATGCTGTTAAAACAGTTATATTGGGTTGTGCATCTGACTTGGCTTTCAGGAAAATAAAATGGTTTATATGGGAAGGGTGGGGAATGACTTAAAAGTGCACGTTATGCACCTGGACTATTAAGCTGTTTGTGTTCCTTAATACCTGGTTTCTGTCTCCAAAAATGCACACAGGAGTACTTTCAGACTAAGGATATGTTATAGTCTCTCATCAGTTATACAAGTGGGACTGAAAAATACCAGGTTCTCACTACTTCTTTGCTCAAATGCCTGTTTCAATAGAGATATGAGTTCTGGGAGCACTGTATGACTTCATGCATTTCTTTCCAGAGGTAATGATAAAGAAGTAACATGAAAGACCAGCCCAAACAAAATCTTTGAACTGGAAGATGAACCAGATAACAGATACACATTTTCCAATTCATTTCTATTTGTGCCTGCGAATTTTTGGCAAAGCAAGTGCTCCCTTGAGTTCCCAGATGCCCCATTCCATTGGAAATCTTAAAGGCACAACCTAGTATATGGGCAATTATTCAAGAACAAAGGAAATGTGTAAACAGGAGCCTGTTTTGCACTGGAGCTGTAGAGCATCTACGGATGAGCACTTCTGAGTGCAAACAACTTTTACACTAAATTTGCTTTATATGTAAGAAAAACATTTGCATTAAAACTTACCAGGATGTGCGTTAGTCAAAAGGTATTGTGCTCCCTAGAAAGAGCCAGGGAGGGAGAATATGAACTGCAACATTCCCTGGGCTTCTGCAGTATTGCAGCTGCTCTCAATTAAAGTGAGAGGTGGTTTCTAGGGACCGTATCTATGATATTTATCTTCCAACCGTATTTTTATTGTTTTGCAATGATTTCATGAATTGCAATTGCAGCTTAAAAAAGGGGTGTTACAGTAGTGACCATATTGTCTGCCTATTTCTTCCGCTGAGAATCCCTATACACATTACGTTACTGTCAGAGATTTAAGGTACAGCTATCTATAAAGTATCAGAACATGAACAAGGCTTAAATAATTAAATACACTATATCTGCAGAAAGCACCCTCTATTGAGGGATGAGAGGAGAGAAAATGTTTGTGTTTTCAAGAACCTAGTGAAAGATACCTGGCAAACCACTGTCAGTAGTTTATGCACAGTGTAAATCAGACACAGACAAGCATTGTATTTAAAACCCTAAGTAACTGATGGTGTTTCATCCTGCTGCATAATTTTTTCCATCCCCCTTCTTCTGAAGTCGATGGGGGACTTCCATAGTATCATAGAATCATAGAATAGTTAGGGTTGGAAAGGACCTTAAGATCATCCAGTTCCAACTCCCCTGCCATAGGCAGGGACACCTCCCACTAAACCATGCCATCCAAGGCTCTGTCCAACCTGGCCTTGAACACTGCCAGGGATGGAGCATTTACAGCTTCCCTGGGCAACCCATTCCATGCTACTTAGTGGCCAACTTGAGCATTAACATGAAAGGGTTGAAAAGGGACATTGTGCAGGATAAAATCCACTAATCAATTCTAATTCAATCCCAAATAGTTCCTAGAAGTGGGTCTATTCATATTTGTCTATTTTCTACTTGTCACCTGTAATCACTGGTTGAGGTATATGATGAGCTGTCACAAGCCCTGTGTTACAGCATGTCTCTGCTTTGTGCTTCTTCCCTGACTCTGGATGATTTTTTCATATCTGTGTGAAAGGAGTGGTCACAGCCAAAATTCCTTCTCTCTGCCCTTTTCTCTCCACAGCACTGGCACATTGTTACCCCTCGTCTCAATGTAAAGTTCAACCAGGCAGCTCTATTAGCTGCTAAGTAAGGTGAAAATAACCACCTTATGCTCATGATGTAAGTTAAAAAGGAAGCTCAAAACCAAGACTGAAGTACAGAGTTCTGTTATCCAAACAACATCACCCCACATTGTCAAATAGCCTCTCAGGTATTATCCTGCAGCTCAAAACATCCAAAGAGTGGGTATCTACCGCCTATCTGGGCTATGGCATGCACAGTCCCATACACAGAAAGCAGACAGTATCAGTTCTTGCAGATCCAGAGGGCATGGGTACTTCTGCTGAAGTGACCTTTTCAGGCAGATGTGAGGGATCACAATGAGCACGACTGGTGAGTCTGTCAGCCACCTTGTCTTGTTACTTGGACGACACCACCAATGTGTCCCAAGAGCCTAGTCAGGCTAGTCCCCTGCCAGGACTATAATGATGGTTACAGAACATAAAACATAAAAATCACATCTCCAAAGCCTGTAGTAGCTTCAATCACTCAATCACACAGGAAAGAAATATTTTACATTTTGAACTGCTTTTAAGGAATAGCCCTGCCAGCAAAACCGCAGAAACATCAGCAAGCCCATCATTTGACCTATATGAGCTTTGTAAAACTGCGTTAGTTTGGTTCACAGGGCTTTAAAGAAAAGGGTTAGTCCACAAATGTTTCCCCAATATAAATATAAATTATCCCAACTACTTGGTCAGAAGACAGTGTAGTAGATATGCACATATAATCAGGCATACCCATATCTGAATGGTTGAAAACACTCTCTTTTCACATAGCAGCCACTACAGAAGAAAAGGTAGTGATCACAGGTTACCAGTGGGAATGAATGAAGGCATTCTTGGTAAACCCAGCAGTCCAAGGTGACTATTGTTAGCCAGTTTAATATGAAAAGATCACTTTTTAAACCTGCATGCTGCATTATTCTATATTAATATTGAAATAATCACTTTGAATTACAGAAAAACATAGCACAGCTGCTCCTGTGCTGTAACTGAAATGTTTTTGACGATGGAATAGCTGAAAATTTCTATATTCCATAGGAAGGGACAAGCGGAACAAACAGGGAAGGCAGTAGTCTGTGGTTTTGGATGGCCCTGTCCCTTTTTCTTGTAAGTGCTTGCCACACTCGCAGCCAGCCCTCATTAACATTAACAGGAACCCTGAGAGTGCAGTGGACTACTAAACTGATGTCGCAGAAGAAAAGCATCAGAATCTCCAAAGCAGTTGAAATAGTGAAAAGAAAAAGAAAAACAGAGACAAATTTGTGTCAACAGATGTGTTTTACTACTAATTATCATGAAGCCATGACACAGTTTTAATTACTCAGACTTCCCCTTATTATAATGGCCCCATAAAATGCTGACTAAATAAAAAATAACATCAATATACATAAGATGGAAAGCAGATGGCTGAGATTTTTGAACTAGAAGCCATTGCTGGAAAAGAACAATTGCTTTTGAGAGTCAGTCGCCTATTTGGCTAGATATATTCTTTTAACATGTTTTACTACACGATTGGAAGGGTTGAAAGAGTCAGATGCCTGAGGAATGTGCTAACAGATACAGAAACATGAAAGGGCAACTTCCTTTTAAAAACATTGGTCCAGATGCTGTCCTCTACCAGAAGGCACAGAGGAGGACAAAGCAAACTCACACACGACCTTCCATAATTGCTAGTACGAAGAATCATGAGTCTTGATAGCAGTACCCTTGTGAACATAAACTTCACATTTGCAACCACCAATAAATAGGCTTTTTTATCATGTTCATTAGGGCTTTGTTCCTCAGGCTTCTATCTCGCATTGCTCTCCACACTGTCTAGCTCTCCAGCCTCACTCTTTGGCTCCTGCAAGATGGCTCCATGATTCCCAAGTCCTTTGTTCCACAGTACAATACCTGAAGAACACAATAAAACCAGTTATCATTGTGAGAAAGTAAAAGGCTGGCAGGAAACTCCAGTATGGTAAGACTGAAACCCCAATTCTGGCTGTCTGGATGCAGCCAAAGATTGAATTCCATGGAGTTCCGAGCAAATGACATGTTCTTCAGCGGCAAGAGCATCTGCAGAAACCTATGGAGAAGATGAAAACAGCAGCTTACTTCTCTGAGCGCTATCATTAGAGGCTACTTGCCGACTCAGGCAGGCACTACTGAATGCATGACACGTGCAACATTTTTGCAAGGAATATCAATTGTAAACAAAAGAGAAAAACAGGCACAGGAAATTAAAAAGATGAAGCCCCAATTCTTTGGCACCTCCTTTGAAACTGAGGTTGGAATTTCGTGGATAACAAACCCCTGGGACCTTTTTAAGTTCTCCAAGACAGAAGAAAATGAAATGTGGTAACTGTCAAGCACTCTCTGTGAACTCTCTATATAAACTTAGTACAGTTGCAGAGCCTCACTGTCTTTGAAGAAAAGGAAGAAGCCTGACAGAAGAACAGTAGCCCATGGATTAGCCCATTGACTCCACTGGGGATGCCAAGGAGAGAAGAATTATTTCTACTTCATGATTGCATCTGAGTTGGAAGAAAAATTCAAATACATATACATGAAATCAATGATGTGCAATGATGAAGGGCTTGATTTGATTGAGGTTCATCTTCTATAGATCTCGAGCTTACACATTTTCTACGTGTTCCCACTGACAGCCATTTTGTCTATAAACTGGACCTCTCAGGATTCTCTGCCTAAGTTTCTCTAAAGACCAGTGAATGTGGAACATGAGAACCAGTGTTTTCCTCCTGATGCTGTAGGTTTTTGCATCCACAACAATGAATATTAAAGAATTCCTCCATAACATCATGACTCATGTAACCAGCCGTAGATACCCACACTGTGGAAGACTAACCTATTTAATTGTTGAGACTGTTTCATTAGTCAATGAAAGACAGAAGGTGTACATAAACTGGTTCTAAAGTAAACAACACAAACACTGGTGAGTTGTGCTCTATAAGTATTTCTTCCTCTCCTAACAAGGAGCCTGGGGTGACTCCCTCGGTTGTAAAGAGCTCCACTACAGGCATACTAAAATGGGTGAGATGAATCCCAAACATGCATTAAATGCAAGTGCCAAGTGGTGACACAATAAACAGAGAGCAACAAGGAAGGCTCTAAATCCTGCTGAGTTTTTCTGTCTCAACAGCGCCCATGTAAACTCGTATTTTTGATACCACTAAAACTGAGGAAGGCTGGTGGCATTTTTCACTCTGATATGGAAATTCAAAGCACTGCCATCAGATCTAAACTTCAAACCTTCGCTGACAGGTACTAAGCATGCTCGTGTGTTCGGATGAGCGACAGGGAAGAACAAGTCTCAGGAAAGTTCAACAGTTTTCCGGACACTGACTGTACCATGGTGAACAGAACAGAAAGAACGAAGTGTTGAGGCCCTGGAGTGAGCACCACAACTTTATCAGCAGGGATAATTTTCCAGCACTCTCAAAATGGGGGCAAGACAAAAGCTTCCCTAACAAACCATGATTTGGAAAACCTGCCTCAAGATAAGAGAACTCAAGCCAGAGGAACTTTGATGACATGAGAGTCACTATATGAGGAGGACCTTTGCAAGGCAACGACAGAGCTTTATAAAACTGGCCCGGGAAAGTGTTCACATGATTGACTTCTACCTTATGCACAGTACAGCACAAGAAATCAACAGGAGAAGCGAAAAGGAGCAAAGAGAAGCAAAGTAAGAACAGTCCGTTTGTCTACATATTGAAAACAAAGAGAGGTGGTTCTCCACATGCTGTAGTCACGCCGTGGAATTACGCGCCCTAAGATACTGTGGGTAGTAAAAATTTATTAGACAAATTAATAGGGAAAGGAATCCAATGAGGACTCTTAAACACAAAATTTTAAACACAAAGACACAACCCTAGACACAGGAAATACATGAACCGCAAGTTACTAGAGGCCAGGAGACATGTCTTCCCCATTATAGCCTTCCTTTTGGCTGCTGCTGCAGGCAGGATATCAAGCCAGATAGATCTTTGGTCTGAGCTGGACTGGCTATTCCTGTGATTTATCAATTTATTTTTATAGTAACCATACCACTAGAGTAAAGGTGATTCCACGGGATTTTTTTAAGCAGGAACTGTATTTTGCCTCAGTTTTGTCAGCATGTGCATGAAGATATTAAAAAAGCTTTGTTTGTGAATGCAGGCACTTTTTGTTTGCTTTATTAGAGGTATTGAAGTACAAGTTAATTCAAAGATTTAAATCTTTGAATGGCATTTATTGCTCTCTGCTATATACTACGGCTACATATTCAAAAGAGATGGTTTTAATTCTTATTTTTAGATACGCTGTTTGAAAGCTCAAAATAAATAGTTAATTTCTATCTCTTTCTGATGGACAAGCTCACTTAGATCATCACTGGCGTGCCTTTAGGCAAGGCCAGATATAAGCACAGTGGATAGCGAGCCATCATGCTTCCTGCAGAGCAAGGTGGTTACCTTAGCAGGCAGCTTAGTGGTGAAGGAATGGCTGCCTATGTAATGCATTTTCTAAGGATAAACAGGTTAGTTCAGTTTTGATTATTTGTCAATCTCATACCTTTCACGAGGTCTGTCTCTCATGGAAAATAATTCACAACCATCAATAGGTCCAAAAATTCCTTTACAGAGCTCTCCTTTTTCCCACAATAATACGGGTTTCAAATATTTGGGAATTACAGTTTACCCAAAAGTGGATACAATTTTTGATTCTAGATCTAAAGTGCTACTTAATACTGTTCAACAAAGCTGGACAGATGGTACTAACAGTACAGAGAAGAACAAAACCAATTCTCAAATATTTCATTCCTTTTTCATTTTGTCTGCATTAAGTTACCGAACTAATTTTTACACACATATTAGAAAAGTCTGTCTTAAAGTCCATTTGGAATGGAAAGGAGTTAAAGATAAAAACATGAACTAATATAGGAGAAGAGACAGATATGGCCGGGGCCTTTCCAGTGTTCTGAACTACCATGCAGTAGTTGTCTGGTGTATTTACTAAGTGAATAACCCTGCTCAGACATCAAGCTTAAGAATGTAACCTGTATCATTGCCATCAGTTCCCCAGTTACCATCTCTTTCCTATAATCTGAGCAAAGCAACATGACAAAATATCACCTGCTTCCTTTTTACTTGGGGGGTGCGGGTGGTGATAAGGAAATGAGGAGGTGGGGGTGATGAGAAACTGTAAATATACAGGTCATGGCAACCAGACAATTTCTGTGAGGACTCAGAATGCGCTACCATTGCCATCAATGAGGGCAACAGAGGCAATTCAGCAACATCAGTTTTAACTAATTGAAGAGATTCTGCCCAATCTTGGAAAAACCTGAGGGTAATCAAACCCTGGTCTCAACAGAATTTGAGGAGGATAAACACTAAGAAGGGCAGGTCCTTAAGACAAAAATTAAGTCATCAACAGCTCCTAAAAAAAATCCTTCATGAAGACCTGTGAAGATCTTACAAATGTATAGCAAAATGTGAAGCACTTGGGAAGATGTACAGGAGCATTGTAAATGTTTCTCGTCCTAGTGAAGGAGCCACCTTTCACATCTGAAGGATTCACTGGTCTTGCTTCTTTGCTCCACTGAAGTTTCAGCTGTCTCAAGTACATGCTCCAAACTTGAAGACTTCTAAAAATAGTGGATTTACTAAAATGATAGCCCCAGAATCTTTCCAGTGTCTACCTATTTCCTGAAAAGGACATCAGCCACACAGTGACGTATTTCTATGTGTTGTAGATTTATTGACTCTGAATCTCTTTTTATATTCTTCTTCATACTCTAGTAACTGACGTAACTCAAATGTATCCTATTTTGCCACAGTGACAAAAGACTGATTAGACCAGATGGATTTTTTTAAAGGCAATAAACCAGATCATATTCATTCAAGAAGCTGTCTCCATCACTGGCAGTGTTCAAGGCCAGGTTGGACAGAGCCTTGGGTGGCATGGTTTAGTGGGAGGTGTCCCTGCCTATGGCAGGGGGGTTGGAACTGGATGATCTTAAGGTCCTTTCCAACCCTGACTACTCTATGATTCTATGATTCTATGATTCTTCCACCTGAGAGCTTCATACAATTAAAGAAAAAACCAAAACGACATGCCTCTGGAAACTATATATTTGATGTGTTCTGCAAAAGCCACCAACAATAAGCTTCTTTATAAACAAGCTAAATTAGTGGCTTCTCTTTAACTAGTCAACATAGCCAAGTGGTAGGGTAGCACCTCAAACACAGGCTAGTTTGCAAGATTTTTCTCATGGATTTACAAGTGTCTAAATGTGTACAGATGTGCTAGGGCACATTAACAGCCTGTAGCTCACAGACAGGGATTAGGAAGAAAAAAGTTACTTTGTCTTATCCTTTCTTCTCACCAAACATATTATGTTAGTCTTCTCTTTTCATATTTCTTTGTTTACTTGAAAATTACTGAACTATATCTACATGGATAATGAGTTATTATCATTACAAATGCACTCTGTCATTAGGCTAGTAGCTGCCAACCACTATCTACATTTCTCTCTGACTCTGCTTTCAAACCTGTTCTAATGGAGAGCTCTAACTACCTTTTAAAACCCAGGAAATTGTACTTCTGTTATTGAGTCAAATAAGACCACAAATACTGAATTCAGGACTCTATCTCACTTTTGCGGTCCCTGAAGGAAAAGGCAGAATGACAGTCCTACTGAGTGGGAAAAGGTTCTGAGATCTCAGGTTCTTCGATGCTCAATGGTAGTTCTTTTAGTTGTTTGCTATATGAAAAACTGATGTTGATCAGTTTGTGAAGCTGTGGGAAAACAACCACCATAGAGTACTGTCAGGAATTACACTCTTTTTGGTGTCTACACATGTGTATCTAGGGAAAAGGATAAAACCAACAGCTTTTCCCAATACTTCTTAACCCTTTATTCATCTTCCAGCTCCCAACTCTGCCCTTCCAGTTTCTCCTGGCCATTCTCTCAAAGCCATTAGAGTAACTGAGAGCCATGTGAGTATGCTGACTCTTATTTTCTGCTCATTACTTTTGAAAGCATGCCCTGCATTGGTTTAGCAGTGAGCAAGAACAGGCAACTTCATAAAGGACAGTTGCTGTAGTGAGAAGAAAAAGTAAACCTCTGTGAGCACTCAGCTGTGCACAGGCTGTGGAGCAAGGTTAAACTGCACCATCTGTGGCTCTCCTTTGAGTATGATTTCACAAGGGCCTGAGAAGGACACTAGAATTACTAGTGAAGAGGCATAGTATGACATAACAGGTGCATATTATAGTAGTATTACAGCAACACCTGTAACTGGTAGACCAGAGTATGGGACTTCTAATAAATAGACACTGCCTCTCTCTATAATTATATGCTGGGAAATTTCTTCCCAAAATCTAGTAAATGACTATAGCATGGAAGGCATGCTGGCACCTTTCCAGTCATTGAGTACTTACCCTCATTTCAGACTTTGCCCAAAGGGCCTGCATTAGATAAGCAAAAGATTAGGGTGGATGCATGTGGACAGAATCTGAATGGGGATGGAAAACATCCTGCTTGTGTGTCTGGAGCAACAATGCTATGGGAGGAACTGTGGTTCCCACAGACTAGCAAAGAGTATGAAGGCTGAAAATGCACTGAGAAAATGAGGGATAGTGGCTTTCGGAGGATGGTGCAAGGCAGACAAAGTGAGCGCAAGATTAGAAAGATCATTATAAACCAGGAAATATATGTGGAGCAATCATAAGGGTAATTTCCCTCGAGACTAAGTGAGTGTGAGGGTAAACGTCTGGAAGCAGTTTCTGCACTACAGTTCAGAAGAATGTGGATGCATGAAGCAATGCAAAGCTCTATTAAAACTGAATAAAGCAGTGATATACAATTGTTCAAGCAATTCCATTAAAACACAGGATATTCTCCCATCCCTGAGATTTAACTGCCTATTACACTGCATATGATTCTATGTCAGACTTTCAAGTAAGTAAAGATGAATCTCAGCAGATTCTCAAGAACATTGGTTTGGCCATTTTAAAAGTTGGAAGCCAGTGGTATGGGAGGCGGTTTGTATCTGAAAACTAGCTGGTTTATGTTTTATACAAGCAGTCCATAATGATGATTAGCCTCTTCTAAAACCATTTTTTGTAGTAACAACTGGGAAGATTAATACTTGCAAATTTGCTATGAAACACCTGTAATACTTTAATATCTTAAAGATGTTGTGCATGAATTTGGGGGATATAAAGTCAAAGGACAAACCACACTGGCAAAAGTCAAGAACTACAAGCAAATACAGGTCAAACTTTCACATACAGCTATCCATGCATTCAAGTTCTTACCTGCAACATTTCCACGTGAGGCTTCAGCAAAGTCCTTGCAAATGGTGACCTTTGCATGGTTCTGATCCCAACTCTCTCTCCTCCTGTGAGTATTCCCATTGCCATCAGTCAGACCAGTCAGGCTGCTCACAGTCATAAGGGTCAAAAGAATGAAGTTATTCCTCCCTCTAGGACACAATAAAAAATCCCAGCTAGTAGAGCTGTGAGAAGTGTGGGTAATGAGTACTAAGCAATGTCAACTTACTTCATTTTTATTGTAGTTCTAAAAGATGTTTGCCTACCAGTCCTTCGTTCAGCTGTTTCACCCTGTCAGTTGTGGTGGTCACCTGCTGATCTGTTTGGTTGGCTGTGCCAATACCACATTGATGAAACCACCTGTAGGACAATCACTGAGACACATGGTTAAAACTGATGCTTGAGAAGGCAATTAGCAGTTGCCATTAACTATTACCAGTGTGCCCTATCCTTCCTGGTATTGTCCTGTCACTATTTGCCCTTGTAAAAAGCCCCCACCAGCTTTCTTGTAGGACCACTTTAGATACTGAAAGGCTGCTATAAGGTCTCCAAGTTAAAGACTATTCATTCAACACTATTCAACACTATTCCATCTCCCTCTGAGACATGCAATAAACCTTGGTGATGTACTAGTTGTAGTTCTTATAGGCCTTGCTGTCTGCATATCCACAGCTGAACTAGACATCCAAAGACGCATCCTGCAGATATACTATCAGCCTGACTTTAATGAACTCTAGTTCTGATCCCTTGATATGTTTCCATCTAAGTCAATCTTTCTCAAGAAGGATATACTTCACGTTACACCATTTTCCTGAACTTGTTCTTTAAATAGATCTAGAATGTTCCTGGGTCCTGCTAAAGATGGTCCATGAAACATTGCTCAATTTGCATAAATTTAGTTTCTGCCCTTATAAAATTAGACTTGTATCTATTTGTTACATATATTATAAGACTAAATTGTCTGTAGGAGGCTGAGATTTCCAGCAGGACAAAGTCTTACTGCAGATTTCACATACTGCACCCAGATAGCTCAGGCACAGATGTCATAAAACATTACTAACTTTCATAAGTTTTCCCCAAAGCATGACAGAATCACTTCAGTACTTGAAAGTGCCATCACATGATTACTTAAGCTATCTGTGAAAAATAGAAGCTATTCAAGTCTTAGTGCTTTTATTGGTCAGTGGCAGCAATAAGTTCAGAAAGCCTCTGCTGACACTGTAACACGCCACCTGAGTGCTTCCAGTGCTTCACAAATTGCCCTATAAATGAGGGCAATTTTAGTAGGTGTGATTTTGCTAAATTTTCAGCATGTGCATGTGCTAGGGTAGCTTGTCAGGCCAATAAAATCTCCCTGAACTGAATTAAAGCTGAACACCAAGTGACCTGCAAGAAGTCTGCACACAAGCTATCTGGTGCTGCCTGTAGCTTAATAGTTAAACAAATGATCCACCATGCAAGAAGGTATTTTTCCAGTTTCTCAGAGCTGACAATGTGAAACAAAACGCGGTGGCACATAGCCTCAGGTCACAGGAGCACTCCTGGAGATTGAAACCCAGGAAAAAGTTGTCCTGCAGATGTGATCTGCCTCTTACTTCCTCAAAAGACGTCTGGTGCCTGATGACAGTAACACCCCTGATAGAATCTGGTCATACAGTTGCCATTCCACACTCTCCAACACACAACAGCTCTGGAAGCTCAAGAAACTCAAGGAACAAGATCCCTTGCATTTGACGTGGGGGTGTGCGTGTGCAATAAATCTTTTGTTTCTCAATTTGAGTCATTCATTCTGAGCAAAAATACAGGAGAAGATCCCTTCGTCAGACAAGTCTTCCTCTCCTTGCCCAAAAGGAGATGTCTGCTGTGGTAATTTCACTGCACAGATGTTCCTTCACATGTGCTATTACTCTCTTCCTAGGACTTTCAGCCAACACTTTAACTAAAGCAGTAACGCACAGAAAGGCAGACCAAGTCATTCCTACAAACAGCTCCTATATCCAAGAGGAGTTTCCTACCCTGTAAATCTTCACAATCCTTAGACAGGGTTAGAAAGCAAAAGGAATTCAGAATTCACATTTCCACCCATAAATCCCTCTCTCCAAAACAAACAGTTCCAGGACAACACAGAACAAAATTTCACTAACCTTTCTCCTCAACTCGTTGAGTTAGCTTTCCATGTGAGGAGGCTGTATTCCTTCCTGGTATGCCACGGAGTGAAACATTCACAGGATATATACCAGAGCCCCAGTTTTGGTACCCTAGTGCTCAAAATACAGGTGGGAGATGCATGTAACACCAACAGAGACCTACTGGCTACAGTTGAGGCAGCTCAGGAATATACATTAGTCTCTCCAAAGCAAATTCTAGCTTTCCAGCTCAAATTCTAGTTGCTTTGGACAGTGGCACATAACAAAGCCTTCTGTTAAAATTGCCAGTTTTAGACCAGACCACAATGCTTTTGGAAACTTACCATCATAACAGTCGATGTGGGTATGAAGAACACCACTTTCAAGAGGAAGGTAAGAAATATTGAAAAACAGCTCAATGATAGTTAAAATTCAAAGGTTACTTCAGGCCTTCAGACACTTCACCAAACAAACTGTCCCACACATTTTGGAGACATCCTGCTCAGCTCTAACACTGTCTTCTTTTTTTTAACATTCCACTGTGTACCAGTGTTGACTTCTGACTGTATTTGTTGTGATCAAAATTATAGCTTTTAAGAATGTGAGAGGACTCAGTGGTCCCAAAGGAAGATTTGGATCCCCCCAAATACAAAGCCAAGCCTCCCTCTCCCTCTCTCCACTTTTTCACAGCAATACAAAATCATATCTGAAACCTCCCTAGTCCAGGAAGTTATGTCAACCATTGGAACCAGATACCTCAGACTTAGCTGCTAGAAATCCTTTCTAGGTAGCTGTGGGATAGTCTGCCCTCGCAAAATTGCATTCTAACCTCTCAAAAGCTGTCTTAAACTATGAATCACAATGAACTATGAATTATCAGTTTTTATTCTCTACCCAAATTATTAATCTTTTAAACCATTAACTGTAACAGGGGATGTTCTTGTTATCATGTCTACCTCACTAGGAATATAGAATCATAGGATCATATAATGGCTAGGGTTGGAAAGGACCTTAAGATCAGCCTTCTCTTCTCCAGGCTGAACAGCCCCAACTTTCTCCGCCTGTCTTCATACGGGAGGTGCTCCAGTCCCCTGATCATCCTCGTGGCCTCCTTTTGAATTGTTCCAACAGTTCCATGTCCTTTTTATGTTGAGGACACCAGAACTGCACACAATACTCCAAGTGAGGTCTCACGAGAGCAGAGTAGAGGGGCAGGATCACCTCCCTCGACCTGCTGGTCACACTCCTTTTGATGCAGCCCAGGATACGGTAGGCTTTCTGGGCTGCAAGTGCACACTGCCGGCTCATGTTCATTTTCTCATCAACCCACACCCCCAAGTCCTTCTCCGCAGGGCTGCTCTGAATCTCTTCCCTGCCCAACCTGGAGCTGTGCCTGGGATTGCTCCGACCCAGGTGGAGGACCTTGCACTTGGCACGGTTAAACTTCATCAGGTTGGCATCAGCCCACCTCACAAGCGTGTCAAGGTCCCTCTGGATGGCATTCCTTCCCTCCAGTGTATCAACCAAACCACATAGCTTGGTGTCATCGGCAAACTTGCTGAGGGCGCACTCAATCCCACTGTCCATGTCACCGACAAAGATGTTGAACAGGATCGGTCCCAACACCGATCCCTGAAGGAAACCACTTGTTACTGGTCTTCAGTTGGACACTTCACTGCAACTGCTTGCATGCAGCCATCCAGCCAGTTCTTTATCCTCTGGGTGGTCCATCTATCAAATTGATGTCTCTCCAGTTTAGAGACAAGAATGTCATGCGGGACAGTGTCAAATGCTTTGCACAAGTCCAGATAGATGACGTTAGCTGCTTTGCCCCTATCCGTCAGTTCCACAGGCCCATCATAGAAGGAGCTACATTTTTTGCTATATTTTTCATTACAAAATTTTGTTGTAGTCTCAAGCACTACAATCAATACCTCCTCAAACGAGAAAAGATTTTCTTGGGCTGGTTTTCAGTTTGCCGTCTTTCAGTAGACATGCCACTTGTAAGCAGAAAGTCTAAGATTATATTTAGGTGGGGTCTGTTAGTTTGGGTTTTTTGTGTGGTTTTGTTTTGTTTTTAATTGTAACCTCTTTTACTTGTCTTCTGAGTAGATCAGTTCCAGTCTTTTCAGTTATCACTTCTGTTTTGCCATGCTCCAGCCTCCAGGAGGGCCACAAGGACGATCAGGGGGCTGAAACATCTTCCATAGGAAGACAGGGGAAGAAAGTTGGGGCTGTTCATCTTGGAGAGGACAAGGCTGCTTGGAGACCTCGTAGCAGCCTTCCAGTATCTGAAGGGGGCCTACAAGGATGCCAGAGAGGGGCTCTTCATCAGGGACTGTAGTGATAGGACAAGGGGTAACGGGTTCAAATTTAAACAGGAAAAGTTCAGGTTAGATATAAGGAAGAAGTTCTTTACTGTGAGGGTGGTGAGGCACTGGCACTGGAACAGGTAGCCCAAAGAAGTGGTGAATGCTCCATGTCTGGCAGTGTTCAAGGACTGGCTGCACAGAGCATTGGGCAACATGGTTTAGTGTGAGGTGTCCCTGCCCATGGCAAGGGGTTGGAACTGGATGATCTTAAGGTCCTTTCCAACCCTAACCATTCTATGGTAAAGACAGTCTCCTTTTGGAAATGGCATGAGTAGAACCACATGCAATATTCTCATCAAAGAAAACAAAAGTTGCTGGTTTTTTTCTAATGGTATAGACCATTTTCTGTATTGTTCTCCAGACCATCTTTACTCAACCTACAAAGCCCCCACCTTGAAGACTTTACAGCCTTATTCAAAACAAGCCATTTTCCTGTTAAACACAAATGGGAGGTAGGAAGGAAAAATGTGATGTTCAAGCAAAGTCATTAACATGACAAATTCTAATGCTATTCTAGTTCTGTAATTTTCTTTAACATAATTGCTTTATTTATACTGGAAATGCTTCGGGAATGATTCTCCACCACCTTTGTACCATAATATAGCAGCTGGGCATTCCCTGATGTAGGAAATCCCTGCACAAAATAAGTCAGTGTAGGAGGCCTTCATAGGTGGCCAAGGCGGAAAGGAGCAAGTGGCATAGGATAGGCCCTTGGGAACTTTTCTAACTAGTGTAATTTAGAGCATTCCTGCTCTTAGTTATGCCAGGGGCCACTTTGGCATTAAGTCAACCTAGAATCCAGGGAATGAAAAATGGCTTAGAGCCACTTTCTCTCTCCCTATACCCTGGGCCTGCCACATGTGTGGTTTGGCTCTGAGGATCTGGCCCCTACATTTTTAAATAGAGCATTTTAAGTTGAAGTTGAAAAGTGAAAGAAAATGGGAGTATGAAGAGTAAAAGGAGTAGAAGAGTGCTAAAGGGAGAGATTAAAAAAAGAAGGGAAACAGAATGGGTGGTATTGGTAAGTGTGAAGCAGAACTTATGTTTAGCAATTTGAAGGAGCACTGGGGAGGTCTGGGTTCGCTTCCCAGCTCTGCCAAAGACTTTTGAATGCCAAGACTAGCCTATTAGGGTCACTTTCAAGGTGACCATTGAGATTCTTTGACCATCTATGCTAAATATGTTTAGTTTATTCCTTGAGAACTAACCAGCCTTGCCTGCAAGCACTGTCACAGAGTCTGAGGTCTGCATTTTAGCCCTAATTGACTACAATAGGGACATGTCTGGAAAGAAAGACACTGCTGTCTTGAGAAGACCCACAAGACACACGCATGGGATAGCTTTGGTGATAGGCTGCATGCATGGTACTCAGGAGAGGATGCTCCGCATTGTAGCTTCTCCTCTATCGTGTGACATAAGAGATCACGCTGTATCACACCATGGTAATGGAGAGCCCAGGTCCCACCTCGGTAAGAATTCATTCAGTGTAAACAGGAGAAGGAGTTGGGAGGGCTTTTACAGCTAGGGGAGTCTGAGGTTTCACCTGAAAATGTGCATATTCATCAAGATTTACTTGGAGTCCCTCTTCACCTTGGTTTCTCAGCTGCAAAATGGGAATTCTACTTCCTCTTCCACAGTAGTGGGAGACACTACTTCCTCAACACAGTAGTGTCATAAGAATGCATTGAGACAGAAATTGAGATTTGCCCAAACTCAGCAGCAGCATGAAAAAAGAGAAGAAAACTCTAAACTGACTGAACTTCAGCCTCAGCTTTAAATGTCTCTTGACAAATAGAGGGCAGGTATCACTAGCATTATAATTCAGAATGCATCCAAATATTAAAATGTTGGTAAAACTTCAAAACTATTAGTCCAAAAGGGTGGATGATGTTATTGGAATCTTACAATATCTATGACACTCAACTTGTGCCACACTATGCACCACTCTATGCATCACTCTGTGCCAACCAGCCCTATCGTGCCCCTTCCTCTCCTTTCTTTCAAGTCTTTCTGATATGACTCATGTATCCTTTCCACCTTAATGATGAGCAGAGGAGACACCTTTTCCCTACTCGACCTAAGGTATTTCTCCTTACCCTCTGCAAAGTGTTACAGCAGGAACACTGGGCATATGGATGCAGGGAGGAAAGGTGCAAAGACTAATTCCCAGCACCTTCAGCGTACCTTGTTTTGCAGCCTTTACCACAGTTGAAGCCTCCCAAGGATAAATCCTCCTCTTTCAGTAAGATTAACTGGTAAGTAATAGTCTAACAAAGGAGAACGGAAGGAGGGAGAGAGATAAAGAGAGTTAGAGATGGAGTGTATTTCCCTTTTACATCCCCCCAGACTTTAGTGACTGTGTCTAATAGGTTGCATGGTACCACAGCAGCGGTAGTGTTGTTTCTAAGTAGGATCACTACTTCTTGTCCTGTTTTATGGTGGGAGATAATATTCAGCTGCCCTGAATGTGTTCCTTGCAAGCTGAAGTCCTTGTTAGAAATGCCAAGGGAGACAATCCTAAATTTTCCTGATTCAGAAATTCAGGGAGTCGTCAAACCCAACCTCTTGTACCTTTCCCCAGGCACTTCCCAGCTTAGTGGAACACTACCCCAACCTTCCCCTCTGCCCAAAGCCCATTCAAGCACTAGCGCTATTCTCCTTATCAACCCAACTTAGGGCATCCTCTCTGCTATGTATGATCCTCCAGGCTGCCTTCTGCAGTTCGGAATTGCACCAAGCTGTTGCACTTAGTGCCTTCATGTTGCTGCCATTGCACTGTTGCTTCTCCCCCATGCTCTGTTACCACTCTCTCATTAGATAGTGCATAGAACCAAGCCCACCATTTGTCCAGTTCTCCCTGTAGCAAAACAAAGTGGAAAGAAGAAAAAGAGACAGAGAAAACAAAGCAAAAGGCCCCATTTCCCACCCTAGCAGAGATATTAAAACACAGAGTGCAATTATGAGAAGGTTACCCAGATGGGACCCAGAGGGTGGGTGAAGGGAAGGACAGCTGTCATCCAAGGGGAAAAAAAATCAGATGCATGTTAGCCCTATTCCCATAATATGATTCCTATTCCATGTGCAAATGTACAATGCAATAATAGCTCTCTTAGCCAGCACGGGCTGGGTTAATTGTACGTAAGGAAATTTTTATGTTGTTTTCTTTTTAATAACCCATTCATTTGATAAAAATCCTGCCCCAGTGATCACACCAAGTACAAGTATTTTACTAAAAGGCTTGGTTTTAATTGGCTGAAGTTCCTTCTTACTTTCAACTCTCTACCCCACTACACTGAAAAAAACACCCTGATGAGAACACGGCTACAATGTAAAACAATAGGCAAGTGCTTTTAGCATTTTCAGTTTTTCTTTGTATTTAATCAGAGATTAGCTCCGGAAAAATTCCCTCTGGGAAACGAACCAGACAGAAAATTATGATGTAAAGGGTGAATAACTGGAAAGTTGCAATCAACTGAATGGAAATGGGGTTTATTATGTCCCGGCACAAGCACAGGGTGTTGTCATAAGCTCCACCTGTACTATGTGGTCACATATAACATGTAATCCTTTTACTACTGCAGCACTGGAAGCTGACCATTGCTGACTGTACCAGTGGAAAGATATTTGGAGGATTTTTATGTATATGGAGAATGCTAAAATATTACCACTAGTTAAAAAAATACTATTACTTGTCTCAAAAACCCTGAGAATGACTAAAACCCTGTCCACAGCATAACACAACTGATACCTAAGGTACTAGAGATGCCAGACTGACATGTAGTTATCTGTCACCTCTCCTCTGCCTGAGGCTAATCAAGTTCCCTTACAAGTTACAGCAGCCACAGGACTACCCTGTAGTTGCTGGCACACCCCAGCATTCAAAATAGCTTGCTCCAGCACCCACTATGTGCTACCAGGGTTTTTTATGGCAAGGGAACCCCCAGAAATAGTCTTAGAGATAGGCCTGAGAAGGAGCTTCTTTATACATTTTTCTACTGCTAGATGGGCACAAACTGAGGTGGGGGAGGAACCTAAATTCTACTGAACAGTTACTCACCAAATTCAGTAATTTCCAATTCTGAACATTTAGCTTAGAGAGAAAAGCAAATAGTGTGATATAACAAAGTGTATTTAAATGTTCAGTCAAGGCAGATAAAGTAACAAAATCATGGATCGCATTAAATTCAGCTTTCTCGCAGTACTAAAAGCTCGAGGTATCAGACAGGCAGGTCGGGGAAGTGTCTCTAGAGCTTATCCCTAACATTTTGTTTAGAAAATATCAGGAACCACTGTTTACAAAATAGCTGCTGCTTTTTCTACTGTAGTCTCTCAAAATGGTGTTCTAATGCAATGTACTTCAGTGTGAGAGCACATTTCCATGACCTAGGGTATCTTTTCCTCGATGTAGTTTTCACATGTTGGCAGATAGGACCAAAGTCCCAACCACAGCTGGCTGTGAATGGTAGATGTCCACAGCATGGTTATGTATTGTCTTGGCATCATCCATGCTTCTCCCCCCCTACTGAAACTGAGTGCCACAGTGGATTGCTTTGTACTACACCCTACGAAGGACAACTCTCAGCTGGTGCCAAGCAGCTATTTTTTTTTCTCTATAGTAACACTGTGAACTGCACAGTCCTAAAACTGACCTACAGAGGGGAAAGGTAAAAAAAAACAAACAACCAAAAAACCCTCCAAAAAACCAACAAAAAACCCAACACACTCAACCCCCCCGAACTACCCAAATGAACAAACAAAAAAGCCAAAACCAAACCCCAAACCCATCCAGTATCCCGTATATTATTAGAATGCAGCTATTTTGACAAGACGGGAGAGACAGAAAAAGTGCAGTCGGGAGCCTGTGTGCTTGACTCGGGTGCATTAACGACCCCGACTCTTTTCCTTCCCTCTCTCCCTCTTTCCACATAGTCTGCATGTTATTTATTGATTGGATGTACTTTAGAGATCTTTAGAGGGCTCTTCCCTCACCCCCACTCCATCCAACTCCCCGCTCCTGAAGGAGGAGAAGTAAGAGGGGGAGGAGGCAAAGTGGGTGCATTACGAGCTGATTGTGCTCTTGCCCCGACCTCCAACAGCCTGATCTGCCTTTGAAGTTTTCCACCCTTCGACTTGGAGTGAGATCGATTACAGAAGAACAACAGGGACAAAGAATCTGCTGCTTTACGCGCAGCCACTTTCCCACGATCGGGGCAGCCAGCTCGACAGCAGCAAGGGATCACCACTTTCCCCCTGCTCCTCCTTGCCACCATTCAGAAAACATGCAGCCCCCGCCCCGAGCCCTCCGCTTCGCCCAGGACAGCCGGGGGGGTGGGAGGTGTTACGAAAATGAACCATGTTTAAGGACGAAGGGGCGACTAGCGCGGTCTCGGATGTTTGAAAGGAAACGGGGGTAAAATATCGGTGAAGAGGGTTTCTTTTGGGCGGGGGGGAAGCATTTAAAGAGCAGATTAATTAAAAACTACGGGTAAATGGCAAAGTTTACTGCAGACGCAAAGCGAATGCCTCCTTCGTGGCTTGCCGCATCAGGGGTGCCCGGGGAACGGGGCCGTAGACGGGGCTGCCCCCGAGAGCGGGACCAACCCTTTACCTTTGTCTCGGGTGAACATCTCGGGGTGTGCGCCACTACCGCTGGGTCAGTGTAACCCGGGAGGGGAAGGAGGGCGGGGGAGTTAATGGGAAAAACAAGGGGTCGTAAATGCCTTACCGAGGGGAGCGGAGCCCGCTCCGTCCAGCCCGGGGTCGGCGGTCCTACCCCTCGTGGCGACCCCGCTCCCCGGGCACCATGAAGGACATCACCACCACCGAAGCCCCTCCCGGCCCTTGTGCCTGTTTCCCCTCCGCTTCCCGGCCATCAGGACCCCGGCCCGCCTCAGGGGACCGCTCATACTCCCCATAACCCCTACTCCCCAAAGGGCCTGCCAGCCGGACCCGCGGGGGAGTGGGGAACGGGCACGGACACGGACACCGCTTCCCTCCCCTTCCCGCAGCGAGCGGGGAGAGCTGTTGTGGATCTCGGTTTGAACGCACCCACACGGCTGCTGGCTTTTTGCAAGGACAAGAAAAAGCGGTTAATGTGTCACGGGGCACCCAGTCCATTCATAAAAAACCCCAAGATGAAGAAGTGAAGCGGCGCCCTGGCGCAGGGACCCCCAAAGAAGGCGGCTGCGGACGGGGGATTTCCTCCCCCTCCCCGCCCGGCCTGGCTCCTCCTCCCCAGACTGAGCGGCGTCGGGGCGGCGAGCGAACTGGACGAGGACAATCAATAGCCATGGTCACAAATTACTGCAGGAAGTGTTAGCTGCGCACCAGCTCCTAAACAAGATCGATTGCCTTCCACCGCCGCGCACCCGGAGAGGGGTCCCCCCTCCCTCCTTCCCTCGCCGAGCCTGCCCGGGGGATTCCACCCCGCTCCGAACGGGATGGGACAGGGGCGGCGGGGCCGGGCGGCCGCGGTGTCACAACCGAACGAGCCCGGGGGAGGACCAGGTCCACGCCCAGGTGCGAAGGGGGGAGGCGGCCCCTCCGCCCGCCACCGCCGGTCCCCGCTAGCCGCGGGGCTGGGTCGGAAGCGCCCCCGGCTCCGTGCGCGGTGACTAAGGCCCCGTTCTCTCTGAGCCTTGTTCCGCGGGGGCCGCCGCGCCGCCGGTGACTCGGTGCCTGACACAGGAAGCGCTGAGTCAGCCCCCCTCCGCCCCGGAGGCTGCCCCGAGCCCAGGCTCCCGGTGCTGAGCGCCTGTGCCCGGAGGGCCGGCAGCAGAAAAGCGGCATCGCCGGAAGTGTGCGGTGAAAGGAACCGGGATGGGGGCGGCGGCGGCGGCGGAGTGACTAAATGCGAATGAAGCCGGGTCGGGGGCAGGCGGCGGCGCGGGCGGGTGGACAGCAATCGCTATGAATGCCTCAGCCCTGCAAAACGCTTTAGTTGCTGGTTACAGACATTTTACCAGGCAACCCCTCGAGACTCGGACCGCATCCTGCGGGAAACTGGGCTTCCTGAGCTCGCCTTGAGGCTCCGGGTGCTGCTTTCCAGGCGCTTGGAACTGTAGGTGCTAGACTAAGAAAAAACCGACAATTAAAATAAATACATATACTTCTATGCCCTCTGTTTGTAAAACTGCTTCTTACATGGTTGGAAAATCGCTGTTCACTTTTAGGGTTTGTTTCTTTGTTGGCTGTTCCTAAGTATGACCAAAGCCAGTAGTTTGGTATGATGAATCACATAAGCAAGGTAAATAAGAGTCTTGCTTTAAGCGTGTGCACTTATACAAGCATAATTACACCTCCACAGTACGTGCGTACTCTTTTACGTCTGTCTATGTCACAACAGGTAACCAAGTCACATGCAAACTTTATTCTGTTACGTTGGTTTAGATGAAAATTCAGCCTCCCTGATGTGATTTAATTGTCAGTAAGTAAAATATACAATGTGTATTATACACATCTATTACTGAAGATAGAAACACCACCATTTAATCGAGCTGTAAAGCATACGGGTTGGAAAATACCTAAGTTAAGGGTGCCAGCTTAATCAAAAGGCATCTTCCATCTTGGTGGTGGTCTTTTAATGAAAAGTTGACATACTCTTTCTATTACTGCACCTTCTTCCAATGCATAGGATATTTTTTGTCAATCTCTTCAATAGTTTTTCTGTCCCTAAGCCTGAGACTTCCTGTATTGATAACTCCATACTATTCAAACCTCATACTGAATACAGAATATGCTCATGAGACTTTTCTGTTATTCTTTCATCATAATATCTTATATGCATATGAATAAAGCTTTGCAACATTCTTATGGATTTAGATTTCTTATTAATACTTATTAAACCATCCCAAGACCTGAAGTGTAATGACTTCACCTCAACACCCAAAACCAGACATCCTTTGTCCTCAATGAGGGTCCTCATTCTCTAATAAGAAGATGACAAATTTGCCCCCAGTGCGTTCGTGCTGCAGAGGTGTGATGTGCACATCACTGTAGGTAGGGGACGGGTATTAAGTTAGCGGTTCAGGTGTTGTTAGTAGTGATATCACAGCAGCACATTGCACAGCACAGATTAACCACCCAAGGCTGTGCCTTAGCCAGCCTGAAGCAAGTTTAACAGCCCATGCTGAGCTGCTTGCTGTTGTGTGCCTCCTGCAAGGAGAACTCGCACTACCTCACTTCAGGTAGCTCAGACACCTACAAGAGCTGTGCTTATGCTGCAAACGTATGTTTTGCCTTCATTCTCAATTCCTTTGACATGATTCCTCTCCTCTGCTGCCAGTGCAGCAGTTTCACTTGACCAACTTTCTTATTGCTTCCTTTTCACCTATTCTGCAGCTATTTTTGCCAAAATCACACACAGAGAAAAGATAACAAAAACATACTTTCTCATTTTAATAGTGATGGGGTCATTTTAAATCTATAAAGCTTGGACCAAAAAATACAAACACACCTATTACCTGTTTTGAATCATTAGATTGACATCCCTGACCTTTGTCATCTGTTTCCACACACAGAGGTAAATATACACATGGTAATACATACAGGAGCCAGGAAAAACAAAACTGATAAAGCCTACTTCTTAAAAAAGTTATATTAAAGGCATTCAATGTACAGATCATTGCCATAAGTCTTGAGCTTGCTGTCACCACAGCACCATTAGCCTACGTCCTTAATGTATGTCCCTTAACATACATCTGTACTCAATGTACCTTGTAATTACCTCATTATGGTTAACTACTGCTGACCCCTGTGCGGAACATGTTAACATACAAAGCAACTGTGAAATAGCTAGGGAAAAGCAAGGGGAGGTTTTTCAGAACTAACTTACAGCTCCATTGACATGGTCTGTGCCACAGAGTTACCATTATCATAGACTTTTCTTCCATATTTAATTCATTGCCAGTCCATAAATATTTTTTTTTAATCAGCAAAACAAAGAAACAGCTATAGCATGAGAAATGAAGCAAGTTGGGGCTGTTCAGCCTGGAGAAGAGAAGGCTGCGTGGAGACCTCAGAGCAGCCTTCCAATACCTGAAGGGGGCCTATAGGGATGCTGGGGAGGGACTCTTCATTAGGGACTGTGGTGATAGGACAAGGGGTAATGGGTTTAAACTTAAATAGGGGAAGTTGAGATTGGATATGAGGAAGAAATTCTTTACTGTAAGGGTGGTGAGGCACTGGAATGGGTTGCCCAGGGAAATTGTGGATGCTCCATCGCTGGCGGTGTTCAAGGCCGGGTTGGAGAGGGCCTTGGGTGGCATAGTTTAGTGTGAGGTGTCCTTGCCCATGGCAGGGGCTTTGGAACTGGATGATCTTAAGGTGCTTTCCAACCCTGGCTATTCTAAGATTCTAAGTCAGAAGAACTTACTGTAATACAGTGACCAGGTGGTGATCAGGCCTTCTAGCTACAACTCAAAATGAGGTCCCTGAAATAATAAGTCAGAACTATGTTTATTTGCTTAAACGGAGTTCTTCATGGCACTGTTGTAAGAAATAATTAGCAAACCATGCTTACCACAGGAGGACAACCTGCTGCTTGTCTCCCAACCCCACTTGCCCCAAATCCCAGGGCAGTGCTGCTGTGCACAGTCCTGCAACCTTGAGGGTGGAAATTTCTACCTCATTTTCTGTGTCCTACAGCCACAATTCCAACTCCTGACTTTACTCGTAGATCTGATAGAGAGAGCTGGAAATTCAGGCAGTGTTACAATGGACTACAGTTGCTCATGCTACATCCCCAGGAAATCCTCCAGCCCCTACACCAAAACATAATAATGCACTTCTCTCTTGTATAAATGTGGGTTAATTTTCATAAGCAAAATTCCTTCATCCCTGCATCCTCCAAGATTAATTAGCCACCTCTCCTTCCTCCAGACACAATTTGGCCTAGCTGCATCCATTAACTGAGGAGCCATCTTAGCTACCACTATTTCTTTAGCTCTTCTCATCCCATGCCTCTTGTTATTGCATCCCCTCTCTTGTGAAGTAGTGGGCAGGAGAACAGGACTGCTGGAAAGCAAAGCCCAGGGTGCTTGGCTGTTTAGAGGGATGCAGCTGGAGCACCTCTGGGTGACTCTTTCCCCAGGAGGCAGCTGGGAGAAAGGGAATGACCAGTCAGGGGAACTAAACCTGTCCCAGATTAAGGAGCTGGGAGCCCGGATAGCCACCTCTTGAGCCCCATGCTCCCTTCCCAGCAGTTTCTGGGAGCAGGGGTCCAGACACAGCCCCCTGGCAAAGGGAGTCACTGCAAGGTTCAGCTGGAGGAAGGGGAAGGTGTGGGCTGGCCTGGACTGGCATCAATCACTGGGAAGTTCTACATGATGGAAAAGCTGTGAGTTCTCAACAGTATCAGCACTTGATTTCCGTCTGGTGTTTCTTCTTCACAAGAGCTTTTCCAGAGGAGGTCACCGTTACTTTGCTCACTATAAATTTGTGTGTGGTGGTAGGGCTGTAATTGTCATGCATGTGTCCTGCCGAAGAGGAGGAGGTGTTAAAACAGAAAGGAAGGCTCAAAGAAGAGGCTCTAAATGACCATATTTAAATTTTTTCTATCTCACAACTTTCCTGGAGCCCGATTCCTGATGTTTTCATTTGGGGGGAGCAGCTCTGAGCATCTTGTTTGAAATAAACAACTCGGTATCTCCAGCAGCACTTCCCAAACTAAAAGCCATGACCAGAAGTGGGGTCATAGAAGTTACAAGTGGGGTCACGAGCTTGGCAGAAATGAAGTTGTTTACAGCAGTATCTGAGGTCACGAGCCCATCAGAAGTGTAATGTTTAGTATTTGCCCATCTCCAGTAGTTGGGTATTTTTCCGGAAGCTCCAGCTCGTGGAGCTCAGTGATCTTCTATTTACATGCAGAGATCAGAAAGTACAAGGTTCATTTCTGTGTCGTGGAATGAAGCACGAAAAGGTGAGCAAAGGTGTCCTGATAACTTAAAAGAAATCACTCAGGGTGGAGAAGTTGTGTTTGTTCAATTTTTAATGAATTGATGTTTCTTAAGATGTTTAGCACTGACAGCCTGTGCCAAGTGGAAGGATGCTTCTACTTAGATCAATGTTGGAAAGATCCTCCCAGGGCAAATAGCACCTTGCACTTTGTAACCTGCACAACTTTTGCACCTCTAATACATTACTCGAATCCACTTTCAAGATTAAAGCTCGAATGTTCTAGGGTGACATGCATTTGTTTTTGTTATGGTCAGTCATTCACTGTAGAGACACAAAACTGTAGTACAGCAGACTCAAAGACGATACAGCACATTTATTGCAGTACATCTCTAAATCACAATGAAAATCAAATGAATTTGTCTTTCTGTTTTTCTGCTGCAAAGGCACAGAAAAACATATCTGTACCTGAAGAAAGAGGTGACATTTGGGAGAAAGAAGTTCGAGAATTAGTGATTCTGGAACTTGTGTCATGCCATTAGTTTCTTTACCAAGCTGAACCTCTTTCGCCTTCCTTCTTTGCTTTCCTCATGTGTCAAATGGGAATAATTTATGCTTCACCTGACAGCAACTCTCAAGTGATTAACATTTAAGCACTTTTTAAATCCCATGGGGGGGGTGGAATATCAAAAGAATACAGTATATTGATGGTCCCTGAAAGTATAGATGCGGAAAATAAGTGCGCTGTTCTATTGCTAACTATCTTTTGTTGGAACTTTTACCAACAAAATACTATCTTTGCATCAAATTACTTGGTTTGGGTAGTAGGTTTTTACAACTCTCTTCCCATTTTTCAAGGGACACTGTATGTGTAATTTTGCCCCAGAGTAAATGTTTATGGGTGAATGATTAAATCCTTGGACAGAGAACTTTTTAATGGAAACTATGAAAGAGTAGAAGCTATCATAGCATCTCCAAATATGTAATGTCTTGTGATGTGTGGGTACATGGGTATTTCCTCAGTGTCCAGAATGACTAGCTATTATGCCCAAAATAGCCTTTGTGCTTTACTCATTTTTTTTTGTCTCAACAGTGACACTGAGTCTTTGCAGTCAAAATTTCCTAGCTAGTCATGCAACCAGGAACATCTCAGCTGTGTTCACACTGCCAAAGACAGCTTGTACCAGAAAGGCTCTTCAGCTTCGCTTCTTCTCACAACTTCCGAAGAACAACTTCATAAAGGAGCTTTTAGGCAGATGTTTTGGTCGTTACTGAGCCCACAGTAATCACCTGACCTGCCCTTTCCTGGAAAGCCAGTTGGGAGGGGGGGCTATCTGATTGCCTTTAGGGGTTAAGGGGGAGATCTCCAGAAGCCCAGATTTCTCATTACTTTCCCAGGTGGGCTGCCCAAACCTCTCCCTCAATCCAAAACAAGCAACCTACCAAACATCAAAGCGACACCTCCTGCTTCTCCATGATGCTCTGGCCAAAAGTGATGTTTTGGACCATTTTTTCAGTTGGAGGGGCTTGCTTAACCCACTTGCAAGGCTGGGAAGGCTGCTGGTGAAGCTTCAGCAGAGACAGGGGGCATGGCTCTTGAAAGCTGCTGATTCCCTTTGGGGAGCCAGGGAGGAAGCCAGCATGTGCCCTGTGAGTGGCTGGGGCGGGGGGGGGAGCAGGGAGCCAGGCAGGCAGCCCCATGCCCACCCACATTGAGAAGGTGCATCCAGGCAGAGCTAAGGGCGACCAGAGCTGCTGACAAAATCAACTTTGTTTCTCTGTGCCTTTCCTTTGGTGATAGTACATACATAGGAATTAGCCAGCGAGAGGCCAGTGCTGTCTGGCTTTGCTGGAGGGAGCTCGCGCCCCAATCAATACAGCCCCCTGAACAAGAAAAGAGCAGTTTGCTAATTATTAGACTTTCCACAAACATTATTTATTTGCCTTGAAACAAAACACATTCCATTCCGAATCCCAAACGGCTTACATTTTTTGGTAAAGAAAATAATAACAATAAAACCTGAAATGGGCATTATTCCTATTTGGAAGTGAGTGCTTCTAGAAGGCACCTTTCAAACAAAGGAAACACTGACTTGTTATACAGAAGTAACTGGAAAAAGTTACTGATAGTCCAGGCAGCCGTTCAGGGGTGTGAGTGGGTGAGGGGGATGTTTAAATATAGAAACAGCCATAACTATCCTGACTTCTAAAATTAAAAAGAAAAATGAGCACAAACAAAAATTTACAGTGTCAGTGAAATTAATTCACTGGAAAGTGAGGATAATCCACGCTCATAAAAAGCAGAAAATAACTTCACGCAGTTGACAGTTTTATTAAAGGAACACAGGAAAATGGTGACAGAAAATGATATTTTGATGCCGATTGTTTTATTTGTGCCTCTTTCTCCATGTTTTCTTTTAACAGGTCTGAGCTTTTAATACACCCCGACTGTCAAGCAATAAGCAAATGGAATGGTGTGAATTAATTATCTCTTTCATTTAAATGTACATTTTAATTCAGTTTATTGCAGGGAGAATTGACATCTTGAAAAGTTCTTTACATTTAAGAGATGTTAAAATAACAAAATCACTGAAGCTTAAAGAACATCAAGTAGGAATGGCATTTGTTTTCCTTAACTGCCTGCGAGACGTGAAAGACCCGTTGACTTTTAAAAGGCCTTGAAAATAAAGAAATTAAAATAATCAGAGAACTTGACTAATTGAAAATATCATTTTGTTAAGCCCTGAATCTGTAATTAAAAACAAAACCCCAAAGTAGTAGCTATAATTAAAAGGGTTTCCCTCTGGGGGAATTACAGTTTTCTTTACCTAAAAGAAGAAAACCTTTAAAGAAGAGTTAATGGAAGGCTTGGTTTATTGTCATGGACGTGGAAGGAATCAGGTCACTGATTTTTATGTCATTTTTATCTAGCTTTAACAGAACCCTGTAAATATTGTTCACACTTAAGCTAACCTGTTAACATGGGGGTATTTGCTGGCTTTACAAAGGATGAAAAAGATTGACTTTTCCTCTGGCACAGCTTCGTCGGTTGTAAAACCGAAACAAAACCAAAAGGGAAAGAAAAAAAGCCTGTTATTTCACCAGCTTGGGTTTGGTAAGCGCCTGTTGTGTATCACAGCAGAGAGAGGGAAAAGGTCAAAGTTTAAATTGAGCCGGCTGCTTTGCAGGGTCTCTGAATTCTGCACGCAGGGCTTGATCTGTCCTTTCCTTGCATGGCCCTTGCTCCTGCTGCCTTGCTCGCCACAGGAGAGGGGAGGAGAGGAAACGAGAGGGGAGAAGAGAACAGAGGAGGAAGAGGAAAGGAGAGCCTTGGTGAGCTGTTTTGGGCCCTGGATAAGCTGCGCTCCTTGCCACAGCAGGAATTTGCCAGAGGAGAAAATGTGGTGCTGGGGGATGGGGTGGATGAAGGCAGTTTAGAGAGGAAACGAAATTGGAGGGAAATGAGTCCTTGCAAATTAAAAGTTGAGTGTCTTCAGCTGAAAATAAATAAAATACGCTTTCTCCTGTTATAGAGAAGAAATGTACCAATGCAGTGGACAGTAGAGAAGCTATGGAAATAAAGATGAAACCTTTAAAAGGAGAGAAGGAGAAAGAAAGAGGGGCATATAACGAACAGTTCAAAGATCCCCTCTTTTCAAAACGAGAGCAAAAGGCAGTGGCAGACACGAGCACAGCATCTTTCCTCCATGTGCTGTGTGTTCCACTCCCAGGATTTGGGTTTCCTGATTTCCTCATTTTGAGCCACTGGGGCCAAAGAGGGGGCAGGGGGATGGGAGGCAGCAGGGCTGTGCTGCAGGCTACCCAAGTGGTGCCTGGTCCGGGCTGTGGTGTGGTCCCCCCGCGCTGACAGCTGTGGAGGCATGCAGGGTCCCAGCCACATGGCCAATGGTGAATTAAAGCAGCTGCTCCTCAGGAGGGCTCTGCCCAGCCAGCACATGCCTGTCATTGCCTGCTGGTCCAGGCTTCTCGCAAAAGCCATTTGCAGCCACGGCAGAGGAAGGGAAAGGTATAAAAGCCTTATGGACTTGAGACAGAAGAGCACCATATTTTGGCCCCCATCCCTAGAAGGATTTACTTGTTTTCAATTGACTAGCAAGTGAATAACGTACATACAGAGCTGGTCCCATTCGGTAAGCAGGACTCTGCCCACCCCACAGTGAGGAAGCCAGAGTCTTTCCCTGGTGTCTCCTGATCTTGACTAGGCTAGAGGTTGGATTGCAGGAGATGGGCCTAAGCCCCATCACAGTAAGGAAGGACTAAGCCTAACTCTTCCAGCATGGGTAAATTATCTAACTTCCACTATGTTAACCATAACAGGGTGGCATATTGGCACCATGGCTCAGTAATCAGCCTCCTGGAGAAAAGATGAGGCCTTTCGGTGAAGTGAAGCCCTTGTGTTTCTGGGGAAAGCATCGTCCCCAGGGTTATGAAGTGCTATGGCAGGGAGGCACCTGCATCTTCAGAACAGAGACAGCAGCAAGCGTCATAGTCAAGACATATATTGTGTCAGACTCTGGAGTCAGGGGCTCAGAAATGAAGCACTGCATCACGCAACTCTCAGGTGCTTTCATTTTGGATCTGGCCTCATGAATGCAATTTTGAAAAGGCTTTTGAAGTAGGCTCACTCCTGTTTTGATGAGCTTATTTTTAAACAAACCTTTGCACTTCGTGTCCATGGTGAAAAATGATTAAAATCACGCTAGTTAGTTGTGGTTATGCACAGGACTGGCCATGATTACAGAAACCGAACATGACCTAAGGCTGCTAGAAGCTGGCCCTGCAACTAAACCTTTATTTTCTCATTTCATCAGTTGCTGTTTATTTTGCTGATGATGATGTCTTGGTATCAGCAGAAAGAGTGCAACTCTTGTTTCTGTTTTTGTAAGGCAAATACCTGCTTCAGCTGAGTTATGGAGAAGCAAAGTAGCCATTTATAACTCCTTGATGGCACAGACAATGTCTTCTGTGTCCGCCAATCTTTCAGCACAAAAATTAAACAGGTTAACTTAATAAATAGGATGTGTGGGAGGGTTTTAGTAATTTGTATTTGTGGTAAGGTGAAATTGGAGACTCAGTGTCTTAGATGTAGGCTGGAGTCAAGTAGAGATGAAAGCTCTGGTTCTTCACTCCTCCTCCTGAGCTTTGCATGTCTTGAACTGCTGCCTAACTAGGCTTGGGACCTCAGGCCTGTTTTCTTGTCTGAAACTAATTCTGCAAGTGGAGACATCTTCAGATCACATTGCAAGTGTTATTATGTAATTATACATTAATTAAATTAGATTTTCATTATTTGACATGTAGCCGTTTTGTACAGAAAAGCAGTGGACTTGTACCTGTCCCCTTTAACATCATCCTGCATTAGCATTCGGCTTTGCAACAGCTCAAGTGGCTCCTCTTTTAGTAAAAACAATGGCAGTTGCAATATTTTTAGCTTGAGGGGACCCCCAAATGCAATTTTGTGACAGATTAGCTTCTGCATATGCACATACACAAACAGAAAGCAATGGAAGGCACTGGCTAGTCATTCATCTTCAGCAGGACCTTCTCTTCACAAGGGAAACTGAAAGACCACATTTCAATTGCAGCAATTCCCTTTGCTATAGATGGAAAGAGAAAAGATGTGGGCTTGTAGGGCTCCATTAGAAACCTGCAAAAATTGTACCTTGGACATCTACGAACTGCAGTCTCACACTTCTTTCTTTAATAATTATTAAACCCAATTTAGTGAGCTTAATCTAGACCTGAAATGAAATCAAATTAATCCACAAAGTTTCAGTACTGTGTCTAAGGAATTAAGACCTCTTGCTTCTTTGGTTTTTTCTAATGCTTTGTATAGATCCGCGCCAAGGTCTCCACCTTGGATAGGCAAGCAGCTGATGTGCAGGCAGAGGCTGTTTCAAATGTGAAGTCACTCTGCAAAGCACTGGCAGCACCTGAGAGCAGAATCTCAGCCCTCTTGAAGCCTGGGCATGTGAGTGTAGCGAATGAAATACCCTCCAGTCCTCGGCTTTTGGCACTCATTGCTATGCTGAAGCATATTTACCCTGCAGGTTTGCCAGTAGGAATGTAAAACAGTCCCATGTATTCTGTCTTTATTGAGACTATCTATTTGTAACTCTTCTGCAGTCTTCTTGCATGATGCATTTAACCTTTTCCTGCACCATTTTCCTTATCTACCAAGCGAGAATAACACCCACCTCTGAGGACTGCAGGAGGCTAAATTCATTAGCGATGGCAGGGTGCTCCGAGATGTGCTGGTGACAAGCCCCATCTAAGTCCAAAGCGTATTTAAAATTGAATAAATGTTTGATTCCGTCTCCAGCTGTTTGCTGTGGCTTCTCTAACTCATAGAAGAAATCACTATAGAGGCTTGAAAAGCTGCTGCATGTGGCCCTTGCTTTTTTTACCACTCTCCTTTCTTCATTGCATAGCTCACAGTTATGCCTTTTCCTTAAGCAGCTTTTCTCTGGCAAAACTGAGCTTTCTTTTCCACTTCTCTACACATGGAGAGTGCATTTAATTTGCTTGCATATGAGTTCTCTACATTTTGTTTTCAGCTTTAATGTAACGGTTTAAAATTGAATAGATTCCTTTTAATAAGCCATTAATACATGCTTGTACTTTACTACAATCCTGAAGTGGTTACAAAAGACACTTGAAGATCCATAAAAATCCAGAAAGATTCAACAGTTTCATGCACTTTCCTGAAAAATTATGCCCTGATGTTCACGTTATTTTCCATAATGTTCGCTTAAAAAGAAATAAATTGAAAAATATATTCTTTTAAGAGGAGAAAGTAAAAAAGATGACAACATTTATAGGGCATGCGCTTTCCTTTTCTTTTTGTAAAAGCACTTTCCAGCAGAGCTCAATCTATTTGTAATTACTCAACACTACAGAATCTCTCCTTGGGCAGAAGATTAGATAATAAAGTGTCTACCACAAGCACCAATCTTTAAAAGGGCCAGAGAAACAGCACCTAAGATATCAGTAAGAGCAAAAATTCTACTTGAAAGAATACACTGGTGTTTCTATTTACTAACTTATCAGCTTTGCTTAAATTAACTATGACTGAAGTATGCTCTACCCCTTTCTTCAATTAACTTTTCATTCATTCACAAATTAGTTGGGCCTCACCCTGGAATGAGACCCTTCATTCTTCAAAGGGCCGGGGTGACCTGCTACAGTTTCCAACTAATCAGAGAAACAAAAAAAGCCTGAGATTAAACCCCAAGGAAGCCAGGCTATCTTGGAATTCACTTGCAAGAATAAACATTGTCACTTACAACAAGCAGGTCTGCAGATATTTAACAAACCCCAGGGTGCTCTATACAGTGAAGATTTCCACATTTGATTGCCATCTTCCCCAGCAGAGTTTTCTTAGGTCTTTATCTAATCAAGAAGTTAGCTGGTGTGTTAGACAAAAGAAACTTTCAGCACACTTATAAGGGCTTAGACAACCCTCTATGTCCTGCCCACTGGAGTCAGCTCTGATACTGTGATTCATAAAAATCACATTAAAATTGTAATCCAAACAAAATTGGGAATCGCAATCTATGTGTGCGATGGGTCAACCTATGGATGACCTTTATTTTTTTTATTAAGAAAAAAGGAAATGCACTTAAAACTTGTGGTTAATACTGCATTTTCTGAAAAAGCCTTGTAATAATTTAGCAAGAATTATCCTTTTACAGACAATGTTGTTTCAGATGTCTTTTCACTAGGAAGAGCAGGGTTTACGCACTGACTCAATGCTTGGAGCTAAATTGATGCCAGCATTGCAGATATCCTTAGAAAACAAAAATATGGCTCTGGAATCAGGAAGTTGGTGAGATTTAAGAAAAAATTCTTTCCTATGCTCGGGTGTCCTGGTGCTGCTGGTTGTGGTTTTCAGTTTATGCAGCAGACTGTTCATAGAATCATAGAATCATAGAATAGTTCAGTTCAGTTTAGATACTGCAGAGCTGTCTGGAAGGTGCCTGTCCAAAACAGTTTGTCAAAGAAAGATCTCAAAAGTAAAATTATCAACAAACAATTTTAGGTCAAGTAAAGCTTTATAATATAGTTTCATGCTGTATGCCTTTGAAAGCTGTTCCTCATGTGCAGTCCTTGGATATGCAAGGTATGGATGGTAAATACCTTCTTATAACTACTGTGTTCATACAAGGAAAGATAATAGAGCAAGGGAGCAGGAAACAACAAAATTTGCTAACCATGCATGGCATATGTCATGAAGAATGAAAACAGGACCAAAGAACTGGTCAGATCAATGGGTTTCATGCTAGAATTGTCACAACACATGTAAACTGTGTGCATCTCCAGTGGTTACTTGGCTCCTTTTAATGGTAGGACATTTCTCCCTATTGCCTTTGGTGTATTCTGGAGAAGCAATGGAAAATGAATTCTTAAGTAAATTGAAAGACAGAGATGGAGAAAATGGGCAAGCTTCCTCAGACAGAAAGTTTTGTGCACCCCAAGCTGTTCTGGGATGTTTAGATACAGATTAAAAGTCCACAGTGTTAGGAAATGTGATTGCATGTATAAGCATGCGGCAGCTTTTGTTTACAGGACAAAACCCTATCTGTCTGTCTATCTATCTATCTATCTATCTATCTATCTATCTATCTATCTATCTATCTATCTAATCTTTCTGCCTACCTACCCACTTACCTTCCTACCAGTGTATAATATTGTTGTAGCAGTGGATAAAAACAGAAGCAATGTTCTTGCAAGCTCTTGTAGGGTGAGGCGGTGTCTTCTTTTGCTTGTTTTTCTTTATTTTTAAGACCAATATGGCTAAAAATTAAAAAGAGAGAAGCAGTGGGATACAAAGAGTCTCCTTCAAGTCCGATGGCTGCTGGCAGTGGATTGAGCCCTCCCAGCAGCCGTTGTCTGCAGTAGGTTGCCTAAACTCTCCTGCAAGTCCTTCCGCTGGCAGAACTGGGGAGTGCTCAACAGATGGTGGGAAGTGTGAAGGAGCCAGAGATGGTGGATTCTTTGGTCAGCACAATTGGATCTGAGAGCGGATGTCTGCCCACCACCTTCGCTGCACTGAGAAAATGAAAAATACATCAAGACTGGAACGGGAGCAGATTACTTACCTTCCATCTTAGCACAGCTTGGGTAGGCACAATACAATTTTAAATGGTGGTTTGACAGTGAGCTTTGCTCCTTAAAACACAACACAGGCTATGAAGGGAAAGTAAATTGCTTCTTGTACCCTCTTGTTTGCCAGAACGGCAGCGTAGGGCTTGATCTCCTGTATTAATCTAACTCTGCTCCTGCTAATCTAATAGTCTATAGACTCCAGCAGCAGCAGTAAAAAGCCCCAGGGGAATAAATAAGGACTACTGTGCTGAGTAAGAGTTTGCACAAGCTGTGTGCTTTTTACAGTGTGTGTCTACGTTTGGGATGAAGATTAGCAGGCTGGATGCCTCAGTGCAAGCAGAAAACATGTTTCAGACTGCACATTTTCATGGCTGACTTGCAAACTGGTTCCAAGAGTGCATTAACACAGACATATTAAAACCACTGTTGTTTGAGCCCTTTATCCTTTCTTGTTTAAAATTTTATGAAAGACTTAAAATTGCTGTCCTTTGATTTCAGTTAACCTCATTACTCTGTATTTCTCCATACTGGTTGGAGAAAACAGGATTTTATGAGCAATTCAAACTGCACATGAAGAGTCTCTTAACAGATATGTAGTGCCGAACTCTTAGATACACAGGAGCACTGCAGTAAAAACAAAGGGATTGTATGGGTGGGAATAGGAACAGATTTGCAAGGAATGTGGATTCCCAAAGGAAGTGGTAACTTTCTGAATATCTTGAAAACCCATTTTCCATACCCACCACTCTCACCACCTTCTTATAAACTGGGCCGCTCAGTAAACCTTGTAGTTTTCTGGCCCGCTGTGCTGTGCTATTGTGACTGGATGAGTGGGGTGAAAAACAGGCATGTGAAATTCTCACAGTGCAGCACACACCAACACAAAGCCTTGCCTTGGTTTCAAATTTCGTTACCAATCCAAAACCCAGACAAGCTTCATTGAAAGGTTTGTTAAGGTTCACAAGCCACAGGATGAGTTTGGGGGTGTGCCAAAGAAAAGAAAGGTCTGGAAGAGCAAGCAGGAACTGGGAGCGGATCTACTCTGGGCTCTGCCATGGGCTGGCTGCGGGTACCTTGGGCAGATCATCCTCCTCCTTGTCTGTCTCCCAAATGGCACTGCATGAACTCTGCCTCAAGAGAGCTGGGAGGATGAACAGCTGGGAAGTGGACTGTTATACTGGGATTAGAGTGGGGTATAGAGACTTCCTAGTAGAGCCATAACAGCAAAGCTCCAGCAGAGACCCAGCTGGAGAATCCTCTTCCTTGCTTGCAGAAGTCATCCTGAGGACAATACATGATCCTTTCCTGAAGATAATTTCTTTTACTTCCAACTTACACCTCCTCCTAGATTTTGCAAGGATACCTGTGGTCACTCTTCCACTTCCTCTAAGGAGAATGAAATAACCATAAACTGCAGTTTATCAAGTCAGGCATTGGAATGACAGAGCTTTGGGATCACTGCGAAGAAGCAGGCAGAGGGGACAGCTCTGATCCAATGTTAAAAGTCAGACCAGTGTGTGTACATAGAATCATAGAATAGTTAGGGTTGGAAAGGACCTTAAGATCATGCAGTTCCACCCCCCGTGCCATGAGCAGGGACACCTCACACTAAACCATGCCACCCAAGGCTCTGTCGAACCTGGCCTTGAACACCGCCAGCGATGGAGCACTCACAACTTCCCTGGGCAACCCATACATGTACATTCCTATCAGTCATGCTACAGCTCCTTACAATTTACCATGAAGTCACAAACTGGAATTAGTCTGTTAAGAAAGTTCTGAACCTGGGTTCAAGTTTATTTTTAGGGTCATTTAATATTTCAGCAATTGCTTTACTGAGGATGCAAGAAAAGATAGAAAGAAAGAAAAACAAAAGGGGAAACATGAAAACCATGGTTAATACTTTCAGGAAAAAAATGGTCAAAAAACTGGTGCTTCGTTTCAGGTAAAATTGTGCTGCTCTGGATCACATCTCTACAATTTCATGAAAAACAGGGTGGCATCAAAAGTGACAAGTCATCACTCCTCTCACTTCAGAGAAGGCTTTGTTTTAAAGCTGAGTAAACATACTAATCTTTTTGCTAATCTGTGCAGTTGTTTGGAGAAATGCGACTGTTTAAAGTCATGAGATTCCATGTTAAAAATATTCAGGTGTGTTACAAGTAATTATATATAATAAGGCATCCCCTTATGACTCCGTATTTAAGCAAGCACCTTATTTTGCTGTTAAAATTCCATGATTGCCTATAAGAGGAGCTATGTGGTTTTTGACCATGTTATTAGAAGTGTTTAACATATCTCGTTGTTTTGTCTGTAAGCTTCTCTTAAATACTGTAAGTCTGCAAAGCCCTACCCACAAATTCCTGGTATTGACCAGGGGCAAGAGAGAGCTTTTTCATGTCTGTAAAATAATTTTATTGGGTATTAAGATTACTTGCTGCAACCACATTCATTGTGGGGTGATGAAATCAGAGGCTTTGTGACAATCCCAGTGGAGTGTAAAGATATTGATTACACTGAGCAATTTTGGCCAAATTTCATTTTGCAGCAGCCACACCAAGTGGTGTCCAATATATTCAAATTTGAACGGGGTTTTCTGCTGTGTATGTCTAGACATACAGTCTAGAGAGGGTGGAGAAATACTGAATACAATCTTTGCAGCCATGCAGTAGGAAAAGAGGAGGTCTGTGTTATCTTTACTTCGCATGAGATAAAGCCAGTCTTGCAAGTTAAGATTACTGAATTACAGTCAATATTGTATAGGGCTATATAACATAAAAAATTGTATTCTAAAAAGGGTGCCGAAATCAAGACTATCAGCTGCATAAAGGGCCACAGAAATATTCAGAGGGCTGGAGCACCTCTGCTATGAAGACAGGCTGAGAGATCTGGGGCTGTTCAGCCTGAAAACAAAGGCGGCTCTGGGGAGACCTTAGAGCAGCCTTACAGTACCCAAAAGGGGTCTACAAGAAAGATGGGGTCAAAATTTATATCAGGACCTCTTGCAGTAGGAAAAGTAATAATAGTTTTAAACTGAAAGAGGATACATTTAGACTAAATATAGAGAAGAAATTTTTTACTGTGAGGGTGGTGAGGCACTAACACAGGGTGCCCAGAGAAACTGTGGCTGCCCCATCCCTGGCAGTGTCCAAGGCCAGGTTGAACAGGGCTTTGAACAACCTGGTCTAGTTGAAGATGTCCCTGCTCATTGCAGGGGGGTTGGGCTACATGACTTTTGAAGGTCCCTTCCAACCCACACCATTCTGTGATTCTGTACTTTTCCAAATAAGGGGTACCTCTAGCTTTTTGAGACATTTGTGTTATTGTCAGCATTTCTGCAGGGAAGAATTCATTTCAAAATGTGTGAGCAGAAGCTGGAAGGTGTACATGAAAGAACTCCTTTTCATGGGTGCTAGACATGGCCTAGGCCAACAGATTCCTTCTGCCTACAATAATAAAGATCAGAGGCCATATGACAATCATAGCGGAATGTAAAGCTAGTCTACTGAACTTGTCTTCCTCACTAGAAGCTTCAGCCACCATCTCAAAGTTACTGGTTCACAAGGGGTAATGGGTTTAAACTTAAACAGGGGAGGTTTAGATTGGATGTGAGGAAGAAATTCTTTACTGTGGGGGTGGTGGGGCCCTGGAATGGGTTGCCCAGGGAGGTTGTGGATGCTTCATCCCTGGCGGCGTTCAAGGTGGGGTTGGACATAGCCTTGGATGGCATGGTTTAGTGGGAGGTGTCCCTGCCCATGGCAGGGGGGTTGGAACTCGATGATCTTGAGGTCCTTTCCAACCCTTACTATTCTATGATTCTATGATTCATGCACATTCACACAGAGATCCAACATCCCCTCATTTATCCTGCAGAAAAATAATGAACACAGACACCGCTATCGCAATTTTCAGGTCTAAATACCTGGACACGAATAATCATTAAGGATATGATGTATGTACAGGATAGTTTCCAAAAATGAAAGGCTTGCTATGAACAGACCCATCAGACACTTCATAGCTTCACTCTGCAACTTTATGATTCAGTGGCGATTGTATTTCACTAAATGCCTTGAAAAGCCAACGAAATCTAAATGCATTATTACTTCCAATATCTATATAATACCAGTTAGGAGTGAATTGCTGTTTATGCCACTTTACATTTCAGAATCGTTGATATATGCTGATTAAATATGACAAACTATGCAAAACTTGTCAACTCAAATTAGGTACATTGAGTATATTGTTTTACAGAAGTTTTTAATACATTGCATCATACTTCTTTATCGCTTTCTGAAAACACAAATGCATTTTCCACATTGATACATTTTGTCTCACAATAAATCTGTTAGCAAGATGAGCGCTGCAGATTTATCCCGTGTATCAATAAGGAAACTGACACACAGGCCAGGACTTTGCTGTTGTAATTCTTCTTTTGAAATCTAACCAAGTCTGATGCGTAGAACAATAAATGACATTTGTTTATTTGCAGCACTGTTGTAAACAACATATTTAATTAATCAACTGGTCTATTATAATGACAAATAGTCACTGTATATTATTGGAAGCTTGTGGCTGCATGTATTATACGAATATACATATAATATGTATTATTGGATCCCTTGTATCCAATATCCTAAATGTTGTAGTCTCATCCTAGGAACGTATGGGTTCTGGAGGGTTTTTCAAGTGTCTCCTAAGGTTACCATGAAAAAGACATACATGGAAGAGTCTTATTAATAGCTGATTACTTATAAACTAAATAGTTATTCATTGACCGAATGTGGTTTCTTAAGAGCTGTGGAAATCTCCGAGGACTGTGACATAGCTGTGACCCCTTGAAGCCATAAAACCCTGTCCTGGGTCTTCTGTCATGGGTTCTCCGGGTGTGATAATCGCACATTAAATACGCACTTAACCTCTTGGCAGTGTACATCGCGAATCCACCAGCCCACATGCTCGTCCCTGATGGAGCTCCCGAGGAAGAGAGGGGCAGGAAGGCAGGATTACAGGGCTGCCGCTGCTAATGATTGCTTTCCAAATAAGTCTGTGGTCATTGACTGGGCAAGGCTGGAAAACTTCCAGCACAGTTGTTTAGACTACTTGACTGGGTGATATATAGGGACTCCTTTGTACAGCGCTGTTAGTGTCTTCGTACTGATGTGGAATAGCATTCAATAAAAATACTTTTCTTGTGAGGGGGAACTAGTGTTTTATTTTAGCTGGGGGAAACACTAAAGCGTTTCAATCCGACTTATCGGTGACTGAAACTCGCCCTCGGCCTTGGGAGGGGGGGAGGCTGAGGGCCTCGGCCCGACCCCCGGGCGCTGCTCCCGGAGGAGAGGGGGTTGTGGAGTGCCCCCACCTTCCAAGGCTGGTGTTTATGTCTCCAGGAGCCTCCCGACCATTAGCCGGGACCTCACACCGCAGCCCCCCCGCGGGCTGCAGGCCGGGTTCACCAAGCGGCAGCCGGGGGTAGCTTCGGAAACAAGGTGTGAGCGAAGCGCTGGCGGGGGAGGCTGAGCCCCCCCGGGGGCAACAACGTGAGGGCGGGCGGCTCCGCACCAGCAGCAGAGGCAGGAGCCGGCGGGGCCGGGGCGCTGGGATGGGCTGTGCCTAGCACGGCACCGAGCCCTGGGGCCGTCAGGGTCTGTCTGAGCTGCCCCGGCCGCGGCCGCGGCCGCGGCCCCGGCCCCCTTCGCCGCCTCCGTGCCTCAGCCTGGGCCCGGTCCCCCCCTAGCGGCGCGGCCGGCCGCCGCTGCCCGCCGCGGTGCTGGGTGCCCGGGGGCTCCCCGGCTGTGGCGGCTGGGAGGGAGCGGGTGAGTTCCGTGCACGAAACCACCGGCCTAGCCCCCGTTTGGCCCCAGAATGGCGCTTGCGGGCTGTGCCGGCTCGGTGACCCCAATGCGCGTTTCTTCCCGGCTCTCGGAGGGGACAAACCAAGCCCGTGGAAACAGCAGGACCTTCCCATGGAGACTGAAGAACCTAACTCGAAAACCGCGTTTTAGGTTCGCTCTCCGTCTCGGGTTTAAACCCGCAAGTCGTACCCACTTAGGTTCAGGGTTTGTTTAAAGAACGCTGCAGTGAGGCAGAAATGACTTGAGAGAAACGTCTGTTTTGGGCTATGGCAGTACATACATACCAGGAAAAGGAGATGTTCCATTTGATCCTGCGTGTGTTTATATGTGCTTGAATAAGGCATGCTGCTGACATAGGGATTTCCTATATTTTCCCTGCATAAACAGAAACATAAACACACACAAACACACACAGACAAAGGAGGGTGTATGGAGAGAACCTGCTGTGCTGGGCAGCTCAGCTTATCATGGTGTCATAGAATGGTTAGGGTTGGAAAGGGCCTGAAGGTCATTATTGTAACTGCAGCACAAATAGGCAGCTGTAACCTTCTATTTGCTTTAATAAACGCATCACATTTAAACAATTACATGAGCTGAGAAGCCTGTAAAATACAAGATAAAATTTTTTGGGAGAAACATTTGTGAAAGTTCTCAATGGCATAATGAGTTCCCAACACATTCTGAAAAATTCCCAACACCTCGAATGTCAGAAAGTTGCCCCATTTCCTAATTTGCTTGTTTTTATCTCTGCCACAAAAGTGCTATCTCAAAGCTGTTCTCCAAAGACTGTCATAACTTGTGACAACCATTTAATCTTTTTACTTGTAGACACCAAAAATGATTTCTGGGAAGCCCACTGTGCTTTGCAAACAAGCAAATATAGTAGCTATACATATATATATTACAATGGAAAGAATGCTTCCCTCTCCATCAAATCTTTACTGGAGGAGTGGAGTTAGCTGCATCAAGAGATTTGTAGAATTTGTCAAATCCTGGATTAATCTTATCTGGAGCGCACACTCAGTCTCCCCCTTCTTTCTTTGTACTTACAACTGCTTTCTCAACTTCTTTGCCTCACAGCTGCAGTGCTAATAATTTATCGGCCCAGTCACCTCCCTCAGGCTTGAGGTGAGTCTTCTTCAAAGCCAAAGGAGTGAGCATGTTGTACAGGCGGCACACTAACAAAGGGGGGGTGCGAGCAAGCTTCAGCTTCTCCTTGGTCATGAGTTCAGAGCCTTGTAAAGCTGCTGGGCAGGGTAACCAAATAAAGCAGAGATTTAAGAAAATAACCTTTGAGATGAGGCCAGATCATCATTTATCTAAGGCAAATTCACGCTGCTCTGCTACTGTATGCTTACACTAAAACAGACCTAGCTTGTGGCAGAAGAATGGGTGGAAGAGTTGCTGGAGCAGTGTTGGGAGGCAGAGGGATGTTGCTTGCTGCCGTCTCGCTGCAAGTGTTATGATAAAAGGGATGGGTCTGAAGACATTTTGGCATCTTGGTGATCCAGGTGCAGTAGCAGCCCCTTGGAAAGACTAAATGTTGGCACAAGTGGCAGCAACCTCTAAGCTCCTCCAGTGTGTACCAGACTGTTCAGCAGCATGTGGGTCAGGAAGGTAGTTGGGTTGTACTCTGGCCTTGTAAGTGAGAGCAAAGATTGGGGCCAAACTGTTATCAGTCACTGGATTCAGTCACATCTGGAAGTAGCAGCCAGCCAAATATATTCAGTATCAAACATTTGGAATGGGGTAGTTTCCTCTGAGTCTCCATGACCCAGGCTACTAGTGATAAAAGGAAATTCACTCTGTGTGAGCTAGAAGTTATTTCAGTGCCAAATTCCACTCCCCTCCCCTCCTCCTCTCCCTTCCATCCTCTCTCCCCCATCCCTCCCCTTCTGCACTTCTGCCTGGCTTCACGTGAAGGGCATTCGGTGCTGAACCAGGCTTCCTTGTTTCCATTTATTTTGCTGTTCTCCTTAATGTTTTTGTTTCCTTTCGCTGGGTCTCTCTCAAAGGCTGAGCAATGCTGTGTATACAAGCCCACTCTGCCACCCAGCCACTGGTGAGAAGACCTCAACACCTTTCCGCATTGCTGTCTAGCCAGGCAAGGCTCCAGGACAGCAAACTCTCAATAAGGGGACCAAGTGGCTGTGGGCATAAACATGATGTCTGGTGCCCTCTTAGACCCACCATGTTATCCACACAGCAGCACAGGGATGGATGCTATGGCAGAAGACTTAAAACAGGCCCGTGTCTTTCCAGAATCACAGAAACCAGAGGGGTCACCTTACAGATCTAAGACAGCACCAGGGGCTGTAGGTAGGCTAGCTCCCTGCTTGTCTGTTTACCCCTGCACTGCTATGTAAATTGTAGTAGCTGCACTGCCTTTACAGAAGATTTGGGCACCCATTAAATTATTTTCCCAAATTAAACAAGACCTGAGCTCAGTGCCAGATCAGCTGAGCCCATCACACATTTTCAGATGAAGCTGGCCAATTACGTAAGGGTTTCATTACAATCACAGTTTCTGATTAGACAATGGCCATTCTTGAGAGCATTTAAACGTTTTTCAATAGAGATCTAGAGATAGCAGTAGCACAAAACATGGCCATCTCAAACCCAGTACTTCTCTTTGAATAGAAATTTTAGAACATGGGGTTTCACTTTGATCTGAAGAGTTGCCTCTTCTCTTTTGCTATTTCCAAGCCAAAACATTGGTTGAAATTCATTCTCTGTGTAAAAATCTCCCATATTATGTAATTTTGTTTGCTCTATAAGAGAAAAGAAACCCTCAATTTCTGTATCAGTGTGCCCACTCAAACCCAGTGGCTCACCGGGGACCTCCTCACAGTGTGGTTTCCTGGTGATGTGCAAGCCACTTTGAAGTGAGGTCTGCAGACAGCTTCCAGGAGTGTAGGCAAAGACAATTCTCAGAGTTCTGGCATGAGTGTATTCATGACATGTCCTGCATCCAGCAGCAGATCAGCAATACCTTATTGCCTTAGTGGCTGCTGTAAAAGCCCTGCCAGTGCTAGCACCTGTGTCTCCTAATAGGACATAAAAGCAGGCCAGGGTAATAAGAGAAAAGAGTGCAAGGTGGGAGGTGATGGAAAGATGCAGACTGACATATCTGACGGTGAATAGCATGTACAAGACTGGTGTTCCCATGGCTGGAGAAGGGAGAGTGAAGGATATGAGGGCCTGGGTATGTTTGGGTCATGGTTTGGTGAGCTGGGGAAGAACAATATTGGATCCTAGACTGAGCCTACTGATGGAGTAGTGAAGAAGCCATGCCTCCCTGAGCACATACTGAAGAGGAGCTGCAGGACCAAAAACTGCTACTGCCATGGATGACCTGTTGGGATGCCCCCAAACGCTGCTGGTTTGTAGGCAAACTACATTTGGAGATATGGTTTTGACAATCCCAAAGTCTTTTAAACTCATTCTTTCAATAGAAGAGAAAGAAACCACACTGCATTTCTCAAGGAGCAAAGATTTTTTGTTCATCTGCTTGTACCTACCAAATAGCATGTGTTGAAAAAGACCACTTATTTATGCCATGATTATAATTTCCTTCACAAAAAAATTCTGCCAGAAGGCTCAAATAGCTTTATAAACCTTGTCCCTGTACTGATTTGGTCAAATGGAGATGCAGAACAGTTCAGACATGAGGTTTGCTGAGAGATGCAGAAGAGTCAGGCACCCAGCTCTGCCTGTCTTCCCCTGGGAGCTATGCCTCTCAGCCCCCTTGGAAATTCCAGCCTAAGCGATTTGCCCCAGGGTCACACAGTGAGTCAGTATGTGAAGTGGGAACTGAGCCAGGCTATCCTGACTCTCTGTTTCCTATCCTAACCACTGGACTACTCACAGGATATTTGGTCATGCAAATCTTATTGCACAACATCTTGTCAGCAATGTTTTCCCATGAAGCAATTGTCATCCTTAACAGCACATGGGTTCCCTTCAAGATAGAAATAGTAAATCAGGCCATTCTATATATCTAGTACTACAGAGGACACATCCCATGGTCAGATCTTATTACAATCAAATATTTGTGGTGAAAAGACCAGGATGAAATGATGCAGTCCTGATAAAATGGCCATTAAAGACCAGATATATGTACCTGGAAAAGGAGACACACTGTTAAGTTTCAGGCTACAAGTATTCCTTTTCCTATTTGGGGTCAGATCTAAACTCAAATGAGATCACTTTTCATGATGAGAAGACTCTCCTCAGTCTTAAAAATTCATGTAAAAGATGAAATAATGCAAGCCAAGTATTCATCGAGGTTCACCTAACCCAAAGAAAAAAATGTTACGTTTATATACATAAGCTCAGTTAGCCAGTGAAGTTAATATAAATGTATTAGTGCAACCAAAAGGAGAATTTGGCACTGTGGATGAAACTGTCCCTAGTATGCTGAAATTGTTGACTTATTGTCAGCTACTATGTTCACTTATATATACGTGTGTGTATTTTAAACATATTCCTTTAGCACTTGCCTGCTCAAATATTGCACTGAAATGAGGAACTGTTACGGATACCCTCAAACTGCAGGTTCAGCTTTACAAATTATCTTGAATTTAAAATGAGCTATATAAATGAAATGTGTCATTTTCATTCTGTGGGAAAATAAGAATCCAGAGAAGTAGTTAATAATACAATACAGTTCTTGATCCAGCAATAAATAAATACAACTGGAATTTAGAAAACGTTTCCCTTGGTCTTCTCTACAAAGACTGAACTTGCTGGGAGCTTTGCAGTGGGATGTCCATTAACAGAGTATATAGTCTATCACCTTTCCATTACAGTGTCTTTAGCTGGAGCACAAGACCAAGAAAAACATTATTTTGTCTCAAAAATAGCCACAGTCTTGCTCAGAAGCAGATTACACTGATCTACAAAGATTCTCTGGTTGAGGAAAATGTTCCTCATTTCCGCATACCTATAGCCTGTTAGCATTATTTACACTCTGGGACTTCCTAGATACTCAGAGGAGTGGAGCTCATTCTCCTAAGTGCTGTGAAAACATGTCATGAAAAAATAGTACCTGCTGATCAGCTTTACACTTACACTGCACTCCTCTGTACTGCTTTGACAGTGCAAATCTGTCCCAGCTGCCATTTTCCAGTACATTTGCAATGCCATAGTTTGCTCCAGGGTACATGAAAAACTATAACGTGACTTTGAATCATCATGTACCACCAAAGACAGGAAAGGGGAGCAGCCAGCCACCCTTGTCTTTGCATCCAAGTGGATAGAAGACGCTACTAGATACACCTTTGCACCCATTTGTGCCTACCCAAGTGCTTAACAGCTTCATTACCAGGTGAGTTGAACTACAGGAGCTATCTTCCCATTCAGCAAATTCTGTTCACAATGAAAGGTAAAACCCCTGCTGGAGTAGCTGAAGCACCACGATGGAGAAGGGCAAGGAGCCACTGAACATGCTGAGAAATGGAGCAGCCAGCCTGAGGAAAGGTTTAAGGCAGGCACTGATGTCTCAATGTTGATTTCTTTGTTACTTCAAATTAGAACTCAGGAAATGAGCATATTTGGACACTAATGAAGATGCTTCTAGGCAATTCACCACTTCTTGGTGAGCTTGCCTTTTTACCAGGCTGCCAGCTCCATTTTAAACACACACAGCCAGTAGTGGCAAACCTAACTATCAAGCATTCAGGTGCAGATACCCCTAGGCAGTACCTCTGAGCATGGCCATACCAGCTTTCCCTGGCAACTTTAAGCTATCTCCAGCCACCTTGCAGGACTTCCTTCTCATTCCCGTTGCATTGGGATTTGAGTTGTAAAAGTGTTTGAAAACCTCTCTACCAAGGAGTAACCTAGCTCTTACTTAGAAGAGTTGCCAAGGAGGGAGGTCAAGCTGACAATGAGGTCGCATGTAAACATCATGATACATTCACACTGTTCAGGACAGACCAGAGAGTCTGCTGAGGGTTATGCAGTGGCAAGAACTGACCATCAACCATCTCCAGAGTTAAGAATATGAAGGCTGTAACTGCTTTTCTTTCCACAAGCACCCTGAACAGGGGTACCTGCGCTCTGATAGCACCTCCCTGTCTTCTGGCTTTGACAGAAGACCTGAAGGTTAGACGTCCTAACAGGATCTGCCAACTGCTACCCAGAGTTAATGCTAGCCCAGACCTATGGCAGGGGAACCCTACTTGGGAGACCTCAGTTCCTCTGAAAAGGGAGCTGACAAAAACTCACAAGCAAGACTAAAACCTTAAGCTGTGTGAGTCTGTGGGTACCTGGATGTTTGTGTCCATCCTGTCGAGGCTGGGTTATTGTAGTTACTCTCTGTGTATGGAGTCAGATGCAAATAATCCTGTTCTCAGTGAAGCTGCTTAGCAAGAATCCTCAGTTTTCTGTTCTCTACCCCTGAATTGGTAGTTGTGCACTTCATTTTCTGCTTCCAGCTTTTACTTCTGGTTTTCAGAAGACTCTGAGATTGACTTAGGACTTATTTGAGTCTTATCACCACCATAATATCACCACTGTGACTCACTCAGTTCAGCTGTATTCTATGAAGATAGCACAGCTTACAAAGCCTCAGATGAATCAAGTGAACAGAAAACATTGTGTGAAAGGGGATTCAAGTGTGATCTGAAAGATAGATCTGATGCTGTATGACTAGTGCTTAGGCATGTGACAACAGCTTCCTCTTTACAAATCATTTTTTTTCTCAGAAATAACATGGTGATGATACTGGTCATTAAAATGCTTCCCACTGCCTTGACCAGAGACACAAAATCTCTCTGGTAGTCCCTGTGAAATACACAGATATCATTTACCTCCGTAGCATTTCAACATCCTAGAAAGAAATCCAATAAAACCCCTAAGAAAGCTTTGCCTACGGTAGGAAATGGAGTAATTCCATTTAAACTCAGCCAGAGCTGCCTCTGCATCTGCTGAAGGTGTGGACAAAAATAAATACACTGAAGACTTACAGTGCACATGGCTAAGATGCAGTTGAAGACAAGTAGGTAAAAAAGAAGTTGGCCTGCTTTCTTCTAACAGGTTGGGGCAAATCTTACCTGTGAATGCATGTTTGGTTTGTAATCCAGTCCTTAGTTTGGCTCCTTCATTGAGAATGACCTGTTTTGCCTTAATTTTATCCATCCCTGGAACCAGGGGTTTGTGTAACAGCTACACAGAACAGCTGCTTGGACTATGCATAGGCCAGTTTACATTAGCCTGGTTTTTCTTGAGAAAGTCATAGTTTAAACAAATGGTTATGTCTATTTTAATCATTTTTGTCTTCTTTTGAAGTGTTTTTTCAAACATTAGCTTTTTTTTCCCTTCAAAATCAAGTTTAGCTTTACAAATAAGTCTGCTCTGTCATGTCCCCTTTAAACACAGCTGTTACTACAATGTAAACATAGGTTTAAAAATGTAGATAAACAGTTACAAGAAAGAGGGCTTCAAGTGTTTTTAACACATGGTCAGCTCTTGCTTACTTGGTTTTCCTTGGTTTAAAATTAGAATTCGAAATACACGCTGTATTTCACAGATGTCAGCCCTTTGATAATAACACTTACATAATGCTTTACATTTGCAAAGTGATGAACAGAGAGACACCAACTACTACTAATCCTCCAAATGCCCCTGTGAAAGAAGCAAGCATTATTTGATAGGTGGCGAAATGGAGTTAACGTTGGTTAGACTAGGAAACATTTGCAACATTTTCCTACCCTTGCAAACAGCTCCAGTCCTGTCAGCGATAAGAGCTGTTGGAGTCCCACTAGTGCTGCAATTACTATATAGTACTTCTTTATGGAGCAGCAGCCTGTTGCAGCACAAGGCAGGGTCCAGGATTTACTCAGTGGAACTAAACAGTTGGACCCTGAAAATCAAACACGGAAAATCAAAATTAGTGGTGAGAATACCCGGTGTCATTATATATACCAACCGTATCCTGGGCTGCATCAACAGGAGCGTGACCAGCAGGTTGAGGGAGGTGATCCTGCCCCTCTACTCTGCTCTTGTGAGACCTCACTTGGAGTATTGTGTGCAGTTCTGGTGTCCTCAACATGAAAAGGACATGGAGCTGTTGGAACAAGTCCAGAGGAGGGCCACAAGAGTGATCAGGGGACTGGAGCACCTCCCGTATGAAGATAGGCTGAGAAAGTTGGGGCTGTTCAGCCTGCAGAAGAGAAGGCTGTGTGGAGACCTCAGAGCAGCCTTCCAATATCTGAAGGGGGCCTATAGGGATGCTGGAGAGGGACTTTTCATGAGGGACTGTAGTGATAGGACAAGGGGTAATGGATTCAAACTTAAACAGGGGAAGTTTAGATTGGATATGATGAAGTTCTTTACTGTGAGGGTGGTGAGGCCCTGGAATGGGTTGCCCAGGGAAGTTGTGAATGCTCCATCCCTGGCAGTGTTCAAGGTGGGGTTGGACATAGCCTTGGATGGCATGGTTTAGTGGAAGGTGTCCCTGCCCATGGTAGGGGGTTGGAACTGGATGATCTTAAAGTCCTTTCCAACCCTAACTATTCTATGATTCTATGAGCAGACCCCGTGCTACCAGAAGAGAACAGTCAAAAATAACCAATATTTTAGAAATTAACTAACAGGGCTAAGGTCATCATCAAGAGACACAGTGACTGGAGTTCAGAGTAGGATTTAAAAGCGTCTCTGCTGAGGCTGTAGGCACTCATCCCTTCTTAGCAACATCATCTCTCTTTTACAGAGCTATTCTCTTGCCTTTTCTGAAAAACTTGCTGTTATGTTCAGCAGCTGGCCTCACCAAGACATTACCACCCTGTTAAAAGAATGTCAGTCATGTAGCGACAGAGTGCACATGATTTTAATGTGAAAACTTCTGTGAATGAGAGAAAGGGCATGGGGATCATAAATCTGAAGCAAATGTTTTCCTTTTAATGAATTGAGAATGACTTCAAACGTAGGAAGTACTAAAATAAAGTGAAATTATGAATGAGCTCTCCCTTCATGGTTATCTCTAACAACCAAAAGTAAAGTGTATGGTATTTGTGCTGCATTTATATCAGACAAGTGGGAATGCCTACAGAGCTATTAAAAGTCTAGCTTAAAATATTATACCATTCGTTTTTTCTACAAGACTGCATACTGGTTTCCCCAGATGAAGTTACACGTGTGCTTTCATCCTGAAAGCTCATTTTCAGATACTTAGAACTATTTTAAAACTTCACCTTTTTGGAATGCATGTTTCCAGTGTTGGACTGAACTGCTTCAAGCAAAATTGGATAGGCCTTTTGAGAAAATGGAGAGTGAAATAATATGTTTGGGGCAGTATAGAAACTACTTGTTTTGCTTTTTTAAAATTGAGAACAGTTGCTTCTTAGGAAACAGATCTTCTAATTTGCTCTGAGTGGTAGGGCTCAGCATCAGATATCATGCTCTGTGGGAGTTAGGTACCCAGATTCCTTTTGAGGCTGTGGTCCTCAAGTTGTATCTTAGGTCCTTTGAGAAGATCGATTTTGAGCTGGCAGACTTCAGTCCAATACCTCTGTGGGTATACAGTATATGTTGTCACATAATGGACTATTGATGTAAGAAGAAGGGGGGCTTTATGATTTAGGCACTGAAACTGGGAAAGACACAGAGGATTAAGATTCATTTCACTTTAGTTATCAAAAAAATTAGGTACCTAAGATCAGACCAGCTGTGGGCAATGGCAAGAGACAAGGCACCACTAAAGGAAGGTCACAAAACACAAACCAGTGTTTCTAAAGTAGAGGAGATGAATCACTCCTTAGAGGTACCCTTGATGAAATAGATAGCTAAAATAGCTAGCTTTTAGTCAGCTGAAACTGCTGAGATAAAAACCACTTCCATACCAAATGCTTAATACCGAAATAAAAATGAACCTGATTTCTTCCCACACCGTGCAGTCCCTGCAGCACGTCCTTTGTTATGAGTGTCTACAGTAATGTGGAAGGAGGGAAAAGGAGGTCACTCTTTTACATAATGCAGGGCAAAGATAATATGAGTTTTCTGAAACTCCATACCAGCATGTGAACTGAAGGGAAATTTAAACCCAGTAGTTGCTCTGCTGTTAGTTTGGTTATAGTCTAATGCCAGAGTAAGCGGAAGAAAATGGGTTTTAATTTTTAAAATAACCCTGCGCCTCCCTTCCTTTTGTATGATGTGCAAAGAACATGGCTTTGGGAAAGGCTGTATCAAAGGGGAGAGTGCCAAAAGCAGACCTTCTTCTGCCTGGTACACTGTTTCCAGTAAGTTTTTGGAAAAGCCTTGCCTTACTGAGCATGAAAATTGTGCAAATGGGAGCACTGAGCAGTTCCCTAGCAAATAAAGAATCTATTGCTTGATTTATTTTCTTGTGTACGCTAAGAAAATCCATACCATCCACTCTCCGAAAAAAACTCCGAACAAACAGGAGGGAAAGGAAGGGGAGAGGAAGGGAAAAGGGAAGAGAAGGAGAAAGGACAGCAGAGAGGGGGAAAGGGTAAGAAAGAAAAAGGAACGGGAAAGGGAAAGGGAAAGAGAAGTGGAAAGGGAAAGGGGAAGGGAAAGGGAAAGGGAAGGGGAAGGGAAAGGGGAAGGAAAGGGGAAGGGAAAGGGGAAGGAAAGGAAAGGAAAGGAAAGGAAAGGAAAGGAAAGGAAAGGAAAGGAAAGGAAAGGAAAGGAAAGGAAAGGAAAGGAAAGGAAAAGAAAGGAAAAGAAAGGAAAAGAAAGGAAAAGAAAGGAAAAGAAAGGAAAAGAAAGGAAAAGAAAGGAAAAGAAAGGGAAATAAGAAGAGAAGAGAAAGGAAAGGAATGGGAAGGCATGAAGAAAAGAGAATGAACAGCTGGATATTGAGCCACCTGCCCATCAAGAAATATCTAAAGCAAGCTGCCCATCCATCCATATCATTACCCTACCACAACAAAGGCTTTTATTACAAGGCCATGTGTTTTCCACAACACACTTGCCTTTACTTTCCGTATGATGGATGAGCCTTGGTTGGAAATGAATAAGACTGAGATTTTTATGGTGCTTTCCTTTTTTTTTCTAGGGAACTGAATAGGAGATGGGCAGAGGGAGGAACTTTGTGAAGAAAAGATGAGTAAAATGAAAAAACCCACATTACCTCAGTAGTCTGTTTTCAAGGCTAAGTTTTCTTAGCTCTTTCAGAGAAGGATCCTGTTTAAAAGATAGAGACTAGTGATTCTTGGCACCTTTGTCGATGGGCCACAGAGCCGACCCTGAAGTGATTCTTGCTGCTTTGGGCTAATGGACACACGTCATACAGATGTTTCCCTGGTTCCCAGCCCTGCCATGGCCATGATCTGATCCGGGGTCATTCTTTCCATTAGCAACAGAAACACACGTCACATCTTCATGAAAGCAGCTTCTCTGTGCACCAAGCTATGCAAGCTCTTGGGTAAAGAATAAGGCAAGAAATTTCATGTGTTAAGTTATACACCAGAGGGAGTTCCATGAATGTAGTACAAACATCCCGATATAACCAAAGAAAAGTCATTTTGAAAATGACAGGACTTGAGTCCTGTGATCCATAGTTCACACTGTAGCTCCTCCTGTCTGCAAAGCTTCATGGCTATTTAGCTTCATTTACACTGTACTTTCCCTAAGCAGCCAAACTGGAACACTGTTGAAAGTGAAGTTGCTCCTTAGACTTTTTCCCCCTAGGATGGTTTCTCATCTCTTTCTCATCGAGAAAAACATGCTAAACTGATTTCATGTGGGCAATATTACATAGTAGGTTCCATCTAGGTTTGCATGAACACAGTTCTCACATTTGGAACTGCTTTAAGACAACATCCAAGATTTTGCAGCCATTTGGCCCTGTATTATGTGTATGATGACAGAGAGCCCTCCTCTTCTCCCTGTTCACCCCCTACATGGACATGCAGTTTTAACATCAGCCTGTTTGCTGAAAGGATTTCATTTAACAATTTGTCTCCTGTTTTCATCCATTACAATTCCTTCCCCACTGCCCCTCTGGAAATGCTATGTACTTCATTACAGACCAACCAGTCCCTTGTCACCTGTACTTGAGTCAGCAATGTTGAGCTTCTCCTTATAGCAATGACATCCAGAAACCTGCCATATCCTTGCTTAATGACTTCAGGAGTTTACTTCAAGTCCAGGCTTCGAACCATGGAGGAGATGTAACAGGTCAAATGCAGGTCCTGATGTTTTGGCAGGTTTTCTTTCTTACTTTTTTACTGGGTTTGGTTTTTTTTTGGTGTTTTGTTTGTGGGGTTCTTTGTTTTGTTTTTCTGTTTGGAGCAACTAGATGGACTTTGCTTCATCTTCTGCATTTCATCAGACTATTTATAGACAAAGTCCCACCATGCAGCTGATTTTTGTTCTTCTAGTAAGATAATGCAAAAGAGGTAATGCCCTCATTGAAGGCAACTCTGTTAATTAGAGGAAAGCCTTGTACTGTGTGAACATTTGATAGCTCTGACTGTGGGCTGAGTCGCTGCTGCTTTTTGTCTGAGAAATTCAGAATCCATTAGGCTGATAGCCACTGCTCTTCTGAGGAAACTACAGCCCTTGTGGCCCTTCCTGTTTCCTTTCAACATTCTTAATGTGATAGTGGAAGAGGATATCCTAAGGTCAGACATTAAAATGTAAAGTTGTGAGGTGATGATTAAATGGGAACACAGTGAAAACTTCACTCTTCATTATTTTAATATAGTCCAGCCTGCGCTGATATAATCATTTCCAGCAGATATTTAAGGTAGTTATAGAAACGATGAAAAGAAAGGCCTTTCATTTATTATCTTAATTATATTTTGTATGTTGCCTTTTTTTTTTTCCTTTTTCCCAGACACCAACATTAAATGTTCAGGTTTAAGTCCTACAAGCCCATTTTAAAAGACAGTAATGTATTTTCAACTCCGTATTGCTCTTTGATCTTTCGAAATGTAATGCCTCACAAAGCATTATAGCAATGGCCACTTCAGTTGCAACTGAATAGCTCCATTGTTCCATGGTCTTGTAACCTTCTGAAAAAATCCCTTTTAGGCTGAAACTGTCCATTCTTAGTCACTGCAATTAGTTTTTAAGCTGGGGAATGATCTGTTCAACTTTTTTACTTATGGGAAGAGTAGAGAAAAAGAAGCACCACTTTTCTCATGGTAAGTGGATTTCTGAACAGTGCTACAGCACAACCAACTGAAATATTAATGTTGAACATCTTTCCATAGGGTGACTGCAATTAGTTTCTTTACAGAGCAGTATTCTTCCATATCAAACCATACAGGCAGAACAACTGAGCCTCCAGGTGCGTGGTGCTGGTAGATGTGGTCTCCCAGCTTACAGGAAAGTTATGATTCAGCAGTGGAAGAGTCCAACAGGGCTGCTCATGGGCTTGAAGAGAGACACACACTTAACTACCTCCTGAAAATGTGTTGTAGTGAAAGGGCAAACCCAAAGTAAAAAGAACAGAGAAAAATAAAGCATTGTGCCGTGCATGGTGATTGGGGCATTAGAGCTGTGGCAGACCTTGCCTCTCAGCTGCAAGGGAGGGGAAGGCAGAAGAGGTGTGCAGGTGTCACTGGCAAAAAATGTAGGCACCCCACACTAGCTTTACCCTTTCAAGGAGAATATGAATTCAGCCACAGAGGAACAGCTTTCTGTTCCTGTTTTCATTATTTAAATGCCCAAAGTATTAATTATTTACATTTTTTGAAGTGGAGACTCCGAAATACAGAGGATGAGCATCTAAACTACAGCTTGCTGTTCGAACCTTCGTTTTGCTTTTCCCGACATTTTGTGATTTTAGCCATCCATCTGTAGCAAAGCAGACTTTTTCCCTCCGTTTAATTTTAGACTGAGTGTACAGACTGAGTACAATAACCTTGGTAAGTTAAAATGTCACATGATTTCCTTTCTGCAAGCAGAGCGGATGTGTCTGCAGAGCTCTAATGAAGGATGGTTAGTACAAGAATGGAGACCTTGCCCTTCAAGCACATCAACGCCCTTCAGTGGGTGTAGAGTTGATGTGCAAGAATCACAAATGCTGTGTGAAATTCCAATTTGAATGATGTATCTGGATGAGTTGCTGTCCCCTCCTGTCTGCTATTAGGTCTTCATCTGTGAAGAAAGTACAATGGAAGCGAATGGAAAAAGCTTGGATAGTAAGGATGCGTTAAAATCAGTAAAAGCTTTGAAACTGGTCTCTAAGTTGTTACGCCTGGCTGGGGTTGCAGCCCTTGGCCAATTCATGTCCAGCACTTACTTGGAGCATGAGCTAACTTAGGGGCTTGTGCAAGAGGCCATGAATTCATTCAGTTTTAACTTCAAGTCTGGTATTTTCGCTTTTCCTTTGGAATCATTAGGGCTGTCGCTACATCAGCTTAAGGAGCTGGAACAGGCTCAGGGTGATTTGAAGAGACATAAGGGACAGTTGTTGGCCAGGACTGACCTCTTTCAAGTCCCATTACATAGAGTCAAAAGCTCGCAGCACTTCCCAGGAAGCATTCAGCGATTTGCAGCAATGGGTTCTCAGGATCCAGGTCACTTAATGAATTTTAAGAAAGCAGAATCATGTTAAGAATAGAAAGCCCCAAATAGCAGATACTTTTCTTTATTTAAACTGTCTGCCTGTAATTTCTGAAGTACAATTGACTCCTTTCAGTCCCAGCCCTGTTGCAGAATTGTGTGGATATGACAGGAGGATTTGGATAGTCTGATGTGCAATTCTGCTCCAAAAACTGGCTTCAAAATGGCATTATATATTAATGACTCCCAGAACAAATTTGCTCAGTTCACAAGTAAAAAGCTGCGGGGGTTTATATCTGCCAGCTTTGTGAATTCCCCCTGAGATGTGAAGGTCAAGCTTACGCTATTTCCTTCTCACACATCATCATCACTGTCTTCATCAGTAAGAAAGACTATGAGGACCAAACCGTGCCTCAGTTGTGCCTATGTAAGCTCTGATGAGTTTCATGGGGTTACACAGATGTAAGGAATTGTCCTCCTGTGATTGCAAAGCCATGGTGCATGGCCAGCACTGCCCAGGGACCTTTGTGTGGGACAAGCTCCAGCCCCCTTTCCCATGCCCTACAGCATGGTGGGGGGGCCCTGTCTCTGCAACATTACCTCCCAGTCATCCAAACTGCTGCCCCTGGTGAGCCCTGCAGGGGGTTGTGGATGGAGCTGGGCACCATGCAGGCAACCTTGTTCATACAAAAGGTGAAGGTTTGCTTGTAAATGCCACGGCTGGATCCAGCACAACATCCAGCACACAACCTGGTGTGGGTGCTCAGGACCCAGGCTATGGAAAGGCTTTAGATCTCTTGTTTGCTGTTCTGATGCCTGTGGATGCCTTCTGCACCCCAGGATTCAGACCATGAGCTGTCTTTGAGCCTGGACTCATGCCTGTGTTGCAAAGCAGCTCCTATAGAATCAGTTATCTGAATATGTAAAGGAGCTAAATGACTCCCCACAACTTTCTGAAAAGAAAGGCAATACTGCAGTGAGTTTTAACTCAATTCATAAAATAAGGCCTAATAGGGAGCAGAGCTCCTGGGGAAAGAAGTGTTATTTTTCCTGAGAGGTGTTATTTTTACCACTCCTCAGAAGAGGGCTGAGCTTCAAACCCATCTCAGTGTGACAGGAGTGGCTGAAACTAAAAGCTGGCCTGAGACACATCATCCCTTTTCTGTTGGAAGAAGCAGGGTGTGCTCCAGCATCTTATAAGAGGCTCCCAGATGACTCTTCTCTGTGGAGATGCAACATTGGACAGGGCTGAGCAGTTAAGCTTCCTGTATAGGGTTTCAGGATCAGACTCTACACGAGTTCAAAGTCTTTCCATAACATGAGTGCAATGATGCAAGTGAGAAAGCAGATGGCTTTGTGCGCTTAGAGAGTGAGTTCAGGGGCATTTTCAAGTCTGTAACAGCTTTGTCTTTTATGTTGCTTTGTATTTGCTGTCTACCTGATGCAGACTGCGCTTGGGAGTAACTCCAAAAGCCTCACTGCAGCCACACAGGAAGCGTTAAAAGTGGAGAACTAGACCACGTATTTGCTAAACCCAAGGCTTCTGGGGGATATTCTAAATTTATTGCTTCCCTCGATTGTTTTTTTAATATTGCAGGTGTTTGGATAGTGAGACCCATCTTCCAAGCAGCACAATGCGCAGCTGCCTAGAGCTTTTTTGACACGTTGTCTCCGCACTCTTTTGCTGCCGGGCTGCTCTGGGGACAGCACAGTTAATCTGGCACAGTTTACGTGGCACCAGGTGTGTTCCTGAAGAGCGGCAGCAGCTTTCCCAATGGATGCATGAGGTTGAGAGGATGCTGAAATCCATGCAGCTGTGATCCACTTTTCTTTACACTCCTCCATCACCTCTTCATACCCCCAGCACTGATGCTTCCATGGGGTTGTCTCTGTGTTTCCTGACCCAGAACAGCTCTTTCCCAAACCAGTTAGATCCCCTTTGCTCTAAGTGCAATCGTTTTGTATGAAGGGATTGGAGCAGAGGCAAGAATTTCGTTTTTGGAATAAGAAAAAATCTCATCCTGAACTTTTCTTTCACTCATCAAGGTTCTACCTATGTGAACTATACAGGCATTTCTGAACACACATCCTGCTGAGCTACTCCGGGTCAAATTACTCTGTTTGTATCATGAAATGCCAACAAGATCACCAGGAATTCTACAATACAGTGGGAGCACAGAGCCTCTGCTGGGAAAAGTTTGCATTTTACAGGCAAGTCAAAGGCTGTGGGAGAAAACAGGCACAAAGAAAAGTGAGGGGACTTCCTGTGCAGCCTTGGGTAAGCTGCACAGTAAATTACTGAGAACGCAAAGAGTACAGCCCAGCTTTGCTTCTGTACTGGTATCCCACTCACTGAAGACAAGAATCAGGAACCTCTTTACAGATTACAGCATTTTTCTAAATGTATCTTTTTTTTTTTTTTTATTTGGAATGAATTAAAAATTGAGAAATATACTAAGGTTTACCATTGGTCATTGGCCATCTTTATTTACTGCTTGGTCTCAAATAAGTGTGCTATATATACGTGTACTATATGTACATTGTTATCATTATTTGCATGTATATGCACAGTACATATGTGAGCTGTTTCTCATGGAAGCCCTTATCATTCTGTCCTGGTTTTGACACTTACTCATAACTTGTATACCACAGACAACAAGCCCACAGAAGAGTCACAAATGCTTTCTTATAGAATCATAGAATAGTTAGGGTTGCAAAGGACTTTAAGATCACCCATTTTCAACCCCCTGCCATGGGCGGGGACACCTCACACTAAACCATGCCACCCAAGGCTCTGTCCAATCTGGCCTTGAACACCGCCAGCGATGAAGCATTCACAACTTCCCTGGGCAACCCATTCCAGTGCCTCACCACCCTTACAGTAAAGAATTTCTTCCTTACATCCAATCTAAACTTCCCCTGTTTAAGTTTGAACCCATTACCCCTTATCCTCTCACTTCAGTCCTTAATGAAGAGTCTCTCCCCAGCATCCTTATAGCCCCACTTCAGATACTGAAAGTCTGCTATGAGGCCTCCATGCAGCCTTCTCTTCTCCAGGCTGAACAGCCCCAATTTTCTCAGCCTATCTTCATACGGGAGGTGCTCCAGTCCCCTGATCATCCTCGTGGTCCTCCTCTGGACTTGTTCCAGCAGTTCCATGTCCTTTTTATGTTGAGGACACCAGAACTGCACACAATACTCCAAGTGAGGTCTCACAGAGCAGAGTAGAGGGGCAGGATCACCTCCGTCGACCTGCTGGTCACATTCCTTCTGATGCAGCCTAGGATATGGTTGGCTTTCTGGGCTGCGAGCGCACACTGCAGCTGGCTTATGTTCGTTTTCTCATCGACCAACACCCCCAAGTCCTTCTCCGCAGGGCTGCTCTGAATCTCTTCTCTGCCCAACCTGGAGCTGTGCCTGGCATTGCTCCGACCCAGGTGGAGGACCTTGCACTTGGCATGGTTAAACTTCATCAGGTTGGCATCAGCCCACCTCACAAGCGTGTCAAGGTCCCTCTGGATGGCATTCCTTCCCTCCAACGTATCAACCGAACCACACAGCTTGGTGTCATCGGCAAACTTGCTGGGGGTGCACTCAATCCCACTGTCCATGTCACCAACAGAGGTGTTGAACAAGAGCAGTCCCAACACCGGTCCCTGAGGGACACCACTCGTTACTGGTCTCCAGCTGGATATTGAGCCATTGAGCACTACTCTTTGCGTGCGGCCATCCAGCCAGTTCTTTATCCACCGAGTGGTCCACCTATCAAATTGATGTCTCTCCAACTTAGAGAGAAGGATGTCATGGGAGACAGTGTCAAATGCTTTGCATAAGTCCAGGTAGATGACATCAACTGCTCTACCCCTGTCCATCAGTTCCGTAGCCCCATCATAGAAGGCCACCTGATTGGTCAGGCAGGATTTCCCCTTAGTGAAGCCATGCTGGCTGTCACCAAGCACCTTGTTGGTTTTCATGTGCCTCAGCATGCCTTCCAGGAGAATCCGCTCCAAGATTTTGCCAGGCACAGAGGTGAGACTGACTGCTCTGTAGTTACCCGGCTCATCCATTTTCCCCTTCTTAAAAATGGGGGTTATATTTCCCTTTTTCCAGTCATCGGGAACTTCACCTGACTGCCATGATTTTTCAAATATGATGGACAGTGGCTTAGCAACTTCATTTGCAGCTCCTTCAGGACCCGCGGATGGATTTCATCAGATCCCATGTACTCGTGTCTGTTCAGGCTCTTAAGATGGTCTCGAACCGGATCCTCTCCTACAGTGAGCCCAGGGTCTTCATTCTCACAGTCCCTCTGTCTGCCTTCCAAGTCTTGGGTGGTGTGGTCAGAGCATTTTCCAGTGAAGACTGAGGCAAAGAAGTCATTAAGAACCTCAGCCTTCTCGAAATCCAAGTTTGTTTCATGTGGCCACTAAAATAATTTTGGGTTCCTTGAAGTCTGCAGCTGGAGTCAAAGGGGATGTAGTCCGACTTCTTCAAGCACGTTTTTTAATTTCACACATCCTATGGTGGCTATGAAATAACCAGTCAGGCTTCCCAGGTAGCTAGGGCCAGGGGCAGCATGACTTAGTTACACATGGGTGATAGAAATTACCATGTCGGTGTGAAAGGAAAGCATGCAGGCCCATAAGGTGGTGTCACTTACATGCCACAGGGACCAAAGAGAGGTTTTCAGGAGGGAGGTAAACCAGCGGAGTGAAAAATGTAAAGGTACCTGCCATGTACTCCTCACAACCTCTTGCTAGTAGTTTTCCCTGCAACAAACTTGCCCCTTGCTCTCAACAAATATCCACTTACAGCAGTTTACAACCAGGTTACTTATATGTTTCAATCTGATGCCTAATCCTGCACAAGATGATATGATAAGCAAGCACTCTATAGCATCATAGAAATCCCTTACAGAGCGAGCTGGGTGACCGTAGTCTAGCCTCTTGCTCCTGATGTGACAACAGCTTTCAAATAAACAAAAAGAGAAAAAAGACAAAAAAATCCTTTACTAGGAGTCTGAGTTAGTCTCACTTCCTTGTTTAAATTGTTGTGGAAGCCTCTATTTTTACTTGCAGCCCTTAGTATATACCCAGGGAAGACATGAGTTACTATTTACTTATACAGTAAGTTTCACTCTTACATTGTCTGATGAAAGCATCTAGCAATAGTTAACACAGCGTTTAATAACTGTTAGGAAACAGCTTTGGGTTAAGGTTTGTTTTACTCTAGGAAGTGCTTTAGCAGATAAGATTTTGTGACTATGCCATTATTAGAAGTGGAATCACGAAGTCCTGGATTGCCTTGTGTTACTCAAAAACACACCTACCTTTGCATTGTTTCTGAGATGCTGGTACCATAGGTACTTATGGTCTAAGCATTAATGCATTGAGACAGATATTTATACTCTCTTGTTGTCTCCACTGCCTTTGAGCAATGCTAAATGGTGGTAACAAGGTTTGTGTCCTCTTCACAGCCTTGCAGCAGTCTACAGCAATCCATCTCCCCGGCATTCTGCTAGATCTAACTCATGTCATGTTGGATGCTTTATTGAAAATTCAAAGAATTGTAGGGCTTGCATAGACCTCAAAGGAACCTGTACCCCAGAGGTGTCCAAATAGGGAATCCACAGGCCAGATCCAGCCCACCAGAACAGCCAGATCATATCACTGCTCACTCCCACCCATCCTCCTTCAGGAGGGCATCCAGGAAGTAAGCAAGGGCTGGGGAGCTGGATGAGCTGCTCACACCAACCCACACTCGCTGCCTCTGGGGTCCCTTGCTATGCATCCTTCAGCTCACTTTTTGGAAAAAGGTCAACTTATCATCGTGTATCCTCCACCAATTTTTACCTACAGACGGTGACTGACTGGTCTGCCTCTTGAGCGCCCATGTTCTGGTGCTTCTTTTCTGCGTCTCATTCATTCCCTTACTGGTGAAAGGGAATACACATTTCCCAGGGGTTTCTGTCAGCTGTTTCATTGACCACGTACTGCTGCCTTCTGCAAATCTTGTGGCCTACATCCAAGCTGGTCTCTAGCAATGCCCAATCTAGAAGTGCATGCAAATACAGCCTTATTCAGTTGTATTTATCTAAGGCTGTAACTGGAATATTGTTTCAGTGTAGAATATTCAAGGTCTATTCAAGGTCTATTCAAACAGAAGACTGAACCACCATTCTATTTTGTGGATTTCTCATTTTAATTGTTACAGTTTCTACCACACCAAGAGTTTACTCAGCTTTTTTTGTTTGTTGATTTTGAGGAGTCTGGAATTTAACAATACACACATTTATTTATGTACATATATAGAGCTATATATAACAATGTGTTTTTATACTGAATATTACAGCAGGAACAGTTCTCTGATAGTTCACTGTCCTCTTCAGGACTTGATTAACATCCCCTTCCAGTGGTTCTGGCTGACGGGTCATTACCTAGTTTTTGTTAGACAAGGTTGTATTCAGCATCTCTTCATATGACAAGTACCAACTCCTTTACTCTCTGGGAAGTAAATGCCTCCACAAGTGGGAACTCCCTTAGAGTGAAAGCAAGTTATGTAGGCCAGCTTGAAGCTAAGCTCCTGCTGCTCCTCCAGCAGCCTGGCTAGATGCCTCCCACCACTTCTCCCAAATGATACCAGCTTCCTTTCTCACCTCCTGCTCAAGGATTCCTCATCCCTTCTCTCTGTGTTTGTGAGTATGGTGCCTGTGGAGAGATGCTCTGAGCTCCCGTGGGGATCAAGGGAGGGCAGAGACAGACAAGCAGAGGACTGACCTGATCTCATCAGCTCCAGGTCTGCAGATGTTCCCTCCCTCCTGGGCATGTTGTGTGCTGATGTCAGGCAGAGTAGAGGGCCCTGTCTTCTCCCTAGCATGGTCTCAGCATTGCTGAGCAAAGGGAGCTGCTGTTTGGAGAAGCTTGGGCTGCTCCATGTCTTCTGCTGAAGTTCCTGCATGTGGCATAGGAGCAACCTGCTCTTGCTGGGCATCTGGGATGGGTACAGATTCCACTGCCTGTGTTTTGGGATGGCTTCCAGAGGTTTGGCTGTGGTTCTGCTCCTCTCCCTGTCCTGTGAGTTTTCCACGAGCTCCTTGCACAAAGGGAGGGGAGTCTCTGACCCCAGTGCAATTAGCCCTGGGGGTCAAGGGGCCGCCAACTGGCATCTTATTTGTCTTGTCATCCTTGTCAGGATCCCTGGCTGAGGCAGGAAAGCAGGGGTTATATAAGCAAAGCATAAAAGCGATTGTTTTCTGGGCAATGAACACATCAGGTGAAGGCTGTTTCCTTTCTCCCATCTGCTGCATCGTAGAAGCTTTTAGACAGAACAAGTGGCTACACAAAAGCCAGGGGCCAGCTACATGTTTTGGTATTGTGTGGGTCTAATGCTTTAATCCTATGCCATTCTTACTAAGTGATCAGTGACTGACTGAAATGAAAAATCCCAAAGCATAGATTTTAAAAGTGCAGAAATGGAATCACTTGAACCATGGCTGATTAAAAAGGAGGGGAGTGGACCTGCAACAACAAGTGAATTAAATTTAGCTGGCCGTAGAACTGACATGTCTCCAGTGTCATCTGCAACAAGAACCAAATGCTTATTGCCTGCCACTATTAAACACCTCATCAGCTGTGACTTACAGGTCTCCCTGTGCATGACTTCAGAAAAACAAGCCTGCCTTTATGCTCATCCTAGTTTCACGATTTTCAGTGGACCTGTTTTTCTGATGTTAATGGGGGCAATGTACTCCATTGTTACTGTTTTGCAAACTTCTTTTGATGGAGTGCACAGAGGAAGCTTTCACACAGTCTGGGTTCACTAATTGGAAAAAGACTTGAGACAAATCTGAACAGCACCGTGTTTCCCCATGTCATCATGGAGCCACTGATACTCTTCAAGAGACCACAAGGAATGGTGGTGACATACTTCATTTTCAGAACTCTCAGAGAAGAGAAAAAACAGGAAGATTCTAATAAAAATACTAAGTACAATTTATTGTCTTGCCAGCAAAGGCTTGTCCTTCAAAGCCATTACTCAGAACAAGATGAAAATACGAAGAATGTGACCGCAGCTTTTCTCACCTGGTTTTTCTGAAGTCAGGATGTGATCCCAGGGCTTTCAAATGATTGAGAAAGAGTCAAGTCAAATGCACAAATTCTGTTGTGCTGCTTGAGTAGCAAAGGGTAGATCCTAGGCAAGTGGCATGCTGCTGTGGTAAATACAAATCCAACTTACCCAATGAAGGGCAGTTATGTCTATCTCTGCAGTATGTAGTGACACAAATGCTTGTGAATGGTTTGCTGCAAGACATCCTTCACAGCGGCAGAGATAATTATATCTGCAATTAGAGTCATCTCCAGATTTGAATATTGACTACCACTGTGGATCATGCTCTTCTGGTTTTGTTTGGCAATCTGAAATTGATAAGAAGGAACACAACTCACAAATGCATGTTATCATGAGCAAGCTGTGACCTTGCCAGACATGAAGTATGCAGTGCGATGTTGTGAAACTAGAGCTCAACGAGGGTTGACACAGACACTTAGATGGGAAAACATAAAGGAACAGATACTGACAGAATTTAGAAAGCCTTAAATATTGAGTAGAAAATGCATGGATTATGTATTACTGTCACAGGAATTCTATGGCCTGGAAAATATCTTTTTATTTCAGTCCCTGCATCACATCAGACACAAATTATTCTAGGAACAAATCCATGAGAAATCTGGGGGTGAAATGACTCATTGAATTCTGAAGGTGAATAGAGTTTCTAGGAAGATATCAGGAGTGAAAGAGGAACCCAAACTCCCACATTGAGAAAAGAAGCTTTATGGTCTTATCAAATCAAAATAATTAATTGTAATCAATATTAAGCCAAGATGTGGCCATAAAGTTTGTGTTATTACTTAAAATGTTGATGTTCTCAAAATAGCTGAATGTCAAACTGCAAAAGACATAAGGGTTCAATGAGGTATGTTTCTTATTTCAATAAAATGGATTTATGTTTTTGCTTCAGCTTTCGCAAAATTGCTAGAAATTTCCCAGAAGATAAATGAGGATATTATAGATACAGTTCAGAGGTTGTACCCTTTAGACACTAAGTTCTAGGGAGACTGAAGCTAACTTGTTGAAACTTAATTCATAGAATCATAGAACCATAGAATAGTCAGGGTTGGAAAGGACCTTAAGATCATCCAGTTCCAACCCCCCTGTCATGGGCAGAGACACCTCCCACTAAACCATGTCACCCCAGACTCTGTCCAACCTGGCCTTTGCTGCTTTGACATCAGTATTTAGAAGGGATTCTACCTCTAACTAATGCAATTTTAATATTTTTCATATGATTTTAACACTGGTTTATATAGATATGTTCTACGTTAAGCCAAAATGCATACCATCTGTTTTCTGAGTTGGTGGAGTTGATAAAAATGATTTTGGTGGGACACGTGCTGAAAAGGACAATTCTAGTGCCCAGCATGAAAGGAAAAGGTGGTTTCAGTTTGGAGTAGGACAGTCATAGCACAACTACGGTGATTTTATAAGTCTGCCAGGACGAAACTGGTATCCTACAGGTTACACCTGCTGTAGGAGAGTTGCTTTCAAGAAATGACACAATCAAACATGTGGTAGAACTTCTTTCAATTTATAATTCATATTTTCTATTAATACTGAAAAGAGTAATGTTTCAAATGGTATTTTTTTAACATGAGTAAATGGATCATTTTTGGTGAAGTGAGATCATCTAGTTCTGTCCTGTACTCCATCTTTCCTTTATAAATAGAATCCCTGTTGAGAAGGAGACTAAATCTGTTATCCTACTCCCAGCATCCTGTGTCCTACAATTGTGTGTGGAAATGCATCTTGAAACTAAAGAAAAGGAGAAGGTTTCCTCACCTGTATGGCTCTCATTCAGATCTTCTTAGTCAAGGCTACTGGGAGATGTTGTTGAATGTGCATTTCATGGGAAACGATGTTTTAAACTTTAAAAATCAACCGTTTCTTGGTTTTACAGAGGAATTGAAAAAAATAGCGGAAACAAATTAATATGGTCTTGGGAGCCTGAAGTGCGAGGACCTCTCCAAGGCCATTTGTGAAAAGAGAGGCTGATTTTGATTTTCACTATCCAGAATAAAGCAAGAAATGTGGAGGAAAAAAGCATAGAAAGAAAGCCACAATAGGTAGTGGCATGTGCACTGGAATTGTAAAGCGCTTTCTGTTTACAAGGATGTTATCTGTCACGTGAGTAGAGTTGTGAGTACAAACTTTACTTTTACGTGTAATAAGTCAATGGATTTGTACCGTTTCTTCAGCTTGCACAATTGTTCTACATCAGAGAAAATGCATTCCCCTCCAGTTGGGCAGTAACTGCAGCCAGCGCCTCTCTCATTCCAATCACATACCTTTTTTTAGGCAATATATTACATACAAAGAAACCATTGTACTTTCATTCCTGCCAAATGTGATACAGCTTACAGGAGACAAAAGAGCAGAATGGTTCCTTTTAATAGATCTTGAGCTTCCAACTAAATATATAGAGGTTGCTCAAGCGCTATCCCCCGAAAACCTTTAGCTTTACAAAACTATTACAGCTTTGATTGTGATAGCTGAAACAAACTGAACTCTGCAGGGCTTGCCCAGTGGTAACTGCAATTAACAACATATACAAGAGCTCCCAAATATTGCTCAATGGAGCATGGTGTTGGCAATCTGCCAGACATCTGACGGCCACTTCTGATCTGCATACAACAGCATGGTGTGCAGCACCGGTGGGGAGGAAGGACAGCAGTCCAAGGGACAGTGGTGGCTTTCCTCAGCCAGCTTCATATGTTGTCAGCAGAGCAGAGGGGAGGCACTGGGAGAGTTGTGGACATCAACATAAAAAGGACATGGAGCTGTTGGAGCAAGTCCAGAGGAGGCCACGAGGATGATCAGGGGACTGGAGCACCTCCCATATGAAGATAGGATGAGAAAGTTGGGGCTGTTGAGCCTGGAGAAGAGAAGGCTGCGTGGAGACCTCAGAGCTGCCTTGCAGTGTCTGAAGGGGGCCTATAGAGATGCTGGGGAGGGACTCTTCATCAGGGACTGTAGCAATAGGACAAGGGGTAATGGGCTTAAACTTCAAAAGGGGAAGTTCAGGTTAGATGTAAGGAAGTTCTTTACTATTAGGGTGGTGAGGCACTGGAATGGGTTGCCAAAAGAAGTTGTGAATTCTCCTTTTCTGGCAGTATTCAAGGCCAGGCTGGACAGAGCCTTGGGTGGCATGGTTTAGTGTGAGGGGTCCCTGCCCATTGCAGGGGGGTTGGAACTTGATGATCTTAAGGTCCTTTGGCCTCTCCACCTCCCCTGGTGCTTACACGTAATGAATCAAGGAATAATACATACACAAATCGTGGAGAGCAGTAATACAACAGAGCACAACTGTTGTAGCCAAAAAAAACAAGACTAACAGCACTTTCCAGCCAGAGTGCTGCTACAGGGAGCTCATAGCAACAGGGAGCCTTTCATTATATAGAGACCAAAATAGTGTAGGAACAATATGGCACTTAGAGAAGGAAACTGCTTGTATAGAGAAAGGCCTGCTCCCATTTGCACTGAAATCGGAGACAGAACTCCTACTGCTCCTTCCCGGGATGCTGGTTTAGCCCAACACCAGCAGTGACTCCTGCAGGGTGTAAGCCTGTGTGTTATCACGGCAGTGCCCTAGTGAAACACTGGGTGGTGAAAGGGGTAATTTTCAGCACAGGGATCAATGTACAACTTCCTAAGTACCTGGGAGCAATTCCCCTGCTGCCTCCATTCCTTGCTGTGCTCCACTGCCTTTCCCATAAAATGTCTTTGAACACATGAAGTTGACCTCCAAGTGCGGTCAAGGGTTCTGAGGAAAAACAAGAGCCAAGTTTTCTGTCAGGATTGCCAATATGGGCAGTATCACTTATTTGTAGCTGTTATTCTGGTTGACAGGAGGCTAGGGGGAAATAATGCCTGCAGAAATACTGCACCCAACGAGAGAGCCCCAGGTAGAAGGCAATAATGAAGAGACCAGGCAGTGGCAGTATATACATTAATCACGAGTGCGTGACAGGATGCTTTGTGCAAAAAAGCAAATTGCTGTTTTTGGACACATTCTGAGGGAACCTGAGTAAATCAGTGACATAAAGCATTCCCCTTTTCACAGCTCAGGACTCAGGCATGAGACTGTGGCTCATGTTGGTGAGCATTTTGTCACACCACTGATTCCAAAGAGCATAACCCACGTAGTCTGTTTTGTTCTGGGCCCCTTGGTTGAGAAGAGCTAGTGATAAACCAGAGCAGCCTAAAATCCAGCAACACAATTGATAAAAAGGTCAGGGGCCATGACCTACTGGGCAAAAGCAGGTAAACTTTGCTCAGGCTGGAGAAGAGGTGACAATGGGCATATGCCTTTTGTCAGGAGATGACGCAGGTGCTAGTGAATGATTAAAACAAACAAAAAAAAATCACTGCAGGAAAAAAAGTTCCATGAAAAGGTGAAAAGAAAGTGCAATAATACCATTATAGTAAAACTCAGGAGTGGGACTGAATGAAAAGGTTGTTAAAGATGTGTTCAGTCAGGCAAGAATAAGTATACCCTGAGAAATCACAGAGGTATATAGAGGCCTTGTTCCTCCCCCTCCCCCTCGCCCCAAATAAGTGCAAGACAAAACCAGACTTAATACTTTGGAGTGAATGTTAAATACAGCATTGAAGTAACAGTGTTAAAAAGTGCTGCTAACTTCTCCTCTCCAAAACCCAGGAGGGCACTCAGCAACCATTCCCACACCAGGTTTGTCATGATTAAAGGACACTCCAATCTCAATAAAATGCCAAAGTAGGTGTATAAATAAAATCAATAGAAATAAATGATTGAACAGTGGTTGTAACAATTTCATCACTGGGAAAGGAAAAAAACCCACATTTTAAACCTTTCTTAATGTGAAAAGGACTAAAACCAACCTAGATTTCAGAGAGGAAATCACACGCTTCTGGGCTCTTGGAAGATTACTGGTATGCCAAAGGACCTGTGACTGCAAAACCTACTAAATGGTGGACAAATGGATTGACAAGCCTGAATAGGCTACTTTTAGGCTGGAGATTTACTCGGAATTAAGGCTCATATAAGCTTTACCATGTCTTAAAAAGTACCCAATATAACAAAGACATTGTTAGACTGAATCATATAAGCTTTACCATGTCTTAAAAAGTACTCAATATAAAAAAGACATTGTTAGACTGAATATTGTCACAGGACAGGAAGACCATGAGTACTGTAAATAAGTTATAAGCCAGATTCTGGGGTCATGCTTCTCCAGGTTGTCGTGGGATAAATGGGAGAATTACTTATGCAAAGCACGTAGCTGGAAATCACGTTTTAACTCTGTAGCCAACTCAAGGCTTTCCAAGTGCAAGGAGATATTAAAAATGATTAAGCTGAATCACAGCCTCCAGATATGTCCCTTCTAGCCAAGAAGACAGTATATGCAGCAACAATATTTCTGTCTTTCCAAAGCCGAGGACAAGACACCCCAAACGTGGCCAAAAAGCAGTAACATTCAGACATTCCTCCATAGCTTAGACTGAACTTGCAGAATCCACATGAAATGTGAGTATTGTCAATATGCCCTACCTTATATTTTATAATGATCTCCCCAGCTGGCTATACTTTAAAGAACAGACAGCAAAGCTGGCCCATATTTCAGTCCTCAGCGATGAGTCCAAGCAGCCATCACCAGGAGTATATTCCAGTACTCTGAAAGGGCAGGAACCACTGGAGAGCAGCTTCAATTAAAACAGCAGTATCCCTGGCTGCTGAAGCAACCGTCCATGATCGCATATATAACTAGCTGCCAGGAGGTCCAGCACAAACAAAGTACCTTGGAGATTTTGATCTTACATTAGCAGGAAACAATTTAAAGCTTTTCATGCATGATATTGACTCCAAAGAAAGACCAAATGATGGAACAGCATCTGAACCAGCATCCCCTGAGGTCAAAGAATCATTACCTTTTTCCAAAAAAGGAGATTTAAAATGGGCTGCAGCTGGCAAGTACTCCACAAAAAGAGGTAATTTCTTGAGGACTGGGTGAAATGTCCATGTGTTTTAAAATAGCTGGCGTTTTACCTAGGGTAAAATGTGTTAATAATGACTGTACCTTTGCACTTGCCTTAAGTAACTGTGATGGAGAGAAGTACAAATGGTTGTTCTCAGGTTAAAAGAATGTCAGAGGTGGCCCCACCAAAAGCTGACCTGAACCCAAACACATAGCAACAGCTCATGGAAACCCCAAGCTCTAGTTGAAAGAAAAGGGAAAACTTCCTAAAAGCCAATCAACCTCTTACAAAACGAGCATTAAAAATAGTCACAGCACTTTATAGAAGGTAGCTGTAGAAGGTGATGCACCACATAATGCTGCAGCCACCTTTATGTCCCAGCTTCAAATATGTCCCGTGACTGTCTCCCCAGATAATTCGCAAAGTCAAATAAATGTTCAAATTCCAAGATGCTCTTCCGTCATTTCCTCTGCAGGCTGTAATATAAATGCTCCACGTATCCCTTAAATGCCAATGACTTCCCAGCAACTGAAATACAACAGGATATGGTATAGAGTTCACAAGTCAAACATTTCCCTTATGAACAGATCACAGTTATTTATGAGCCACTTTTCTGGCTAGATGACCAAGATGCATCCATTTGTCAGTAAAGTCAAGCACTGAAGAGGTTGTTCAGAGAACCTTCAAAATCTCTGTAGTTGGGGGTTTTCAAGAGTAAACAGGGCGAAGCCCTGAGTGTCCAGGTCTGAATTCAGTGTTGACCCAGGTCAACAGGTTTGAGCAGGAGCTTGGACTAGGTGACCTGCAGAGGTCCCTTCCAGACTGAATTATTCAGTTCTGTGCCTTGCGTTAGTATGAAGGTTACTAAAATAAATTGGATCTGTCATGTTGTAAATTCATACTGAAAGACCTCGGCCACAGGATGTAGAACAAGGAAGAATATTTGCCTTGCCATGATTGAAGTGGCATTTCAGGGAAGATTTCAGAATCAATGACCTCCATACCATGGGTCAAAGCCTGATGGGCATCCCCACAAATGCTCTCAAATAACATGGGTACAAAGCTTGCATGAAACAAGGACACCAGTTGCCATGTCAAGAATCAAAGTTATGCTGAAATCCTCTAAGGACCACACCCCAACATTAACGCCGCCGGATACCTGGCGTCATCTGAAGATTTGTCCAGTGGACCTTGCAGGCATTTCAATGGCAAAACTGTTAGTTTTGGTCTATCCTCCATTACAAAAAATGAAAAAAGAGAAAAAGAGAAAAAAGAAAAAGAGAAAAAAAGAAAAAGATAGAGAAAAGAAACAAAGAAAAAAGGAAAACAGAAAAAAGAAAAGAAGAAAAAGCCCAACACTGCCTGCCTTGAAGGTCAATAACCTCTAATGCTGTGAGTCCACTTGCGTCTCCTATCCCTTGTGAGACTGCTAAATCATCAGTGGGGACAATGGGAACTGCCACGACGTTGTGAAGTAAGAGTTAAGTGTAAATCCAAAAATAGATGGGTAAACAGTGATGTTGTTTGGATAATACCATTAAGACTTCAGCAAACTTGCAGACTTGATGAAAGAATTTAAAAAACCAATTGAAACAATATGAAAATAATTTAATATTTTCATCAAGATTCCTCGGTTAAAGCTCGAGAAAGAATCCTGAACATTGCTCAGTTTCTCACACGGATTTTTCTTTAATTTTTTGCCTTGCAGACAAAATTCTAATTTCAAAATATTTTACCATAAGCCCGAAAAGCAGAAACGTTTTTAAACATATGCATTTTCCATTAGAAATAATATGAAACAGGTGAAAACTCTAAGGGATAAAAAAAGATTTTTTTGACGAAAACCCCAATTTTTTCATACCAACATCTCAACACTTCCTTGGTGAGAATTCTTTGTGTCTGGAAGTTACTTCTGATATACATGGTGTAAGAGAGGGAAGAATGAAGCTCTGGTGTGTATAGCACTGTCAGACGTATTGGAATAACCTCAAAGGTCTATGAATGAAAATCCCAGTCAGACTGTCTCTACAGGAAACAGTCCATTCAAAGTCTGGATTCCTTTCAGAGAATTTGCTAGCAATATATACCAACATTTATCAGTAAGCATTAAACAAGTCTTACAGGTATGTTACCAGTTGTTTGTTAATGACCAGTGCAAGACTTCTCCCAGGGTCACTGGCTCCTTGTTTGACTTTCATGAGAGCAGAGCGAGTCAACCACTGGGGCATGATAATGCTTCATCTCTTGCAAAAGGTACAGATTTATCACTTGGGTCTCCAAGGGAGCTGCAGCACACTTGGATTGCAACGGTTACTTTCTGACATCTAGAATTTAATGTGTGATAAGTTACTGCTTGCGTGTATGATTGGAGGTGACTTTTTTGGTTTTCTTACCCAAGTTAATCTTTGATCTGTCACCTGAAGGCTGGTTTATTTTCCAGGTCCATTTGGAAATATGTGGAGTCCAAAAATATTAAAGAATTCCTAAGTCTGGGTTCATTCCGCTAGGAATGAGCGCTTCTAAAAGAAAGCACACAAGCAGGAGACTGGAAAGCTGTACTGTCCTACATGCAGGACTAGGAGCCAGGATTGCCTCAGCTCTGGCTCTCATACCCAAGTACTTTCTTCATCTTGGACAAGCCACATTGGTACAAACGAGTGTTGCCCTCATACATGCACAAAAAAGTAAGTGGTCAGAGACCCTTCTGACTCCTGATCACCATGGGCAGCAATCTGTTTGCTTTTCTCGCTCTTTGGGGTGAACAGTTTGTATCTATCTTTCAGATGATTCACTCTCATCTTCCCTTTGGTCTCCCTAAATAAACACATTTCAGATTTTGTTTGGAATGATGCTAATCCCAGCAACTTTCTTCAGTACACTCTTCCTTCAGTGTCCTCAGTGCAGCCAAGAGCTGTCATTAATCTGAGAAAATGTTTTAGCAATGTCCAAAAGGTCACATTAATTACTAGACCCTATTTTGGTACCTATGAGGAAGAACAGTTAGGGTTTCCCATTGTTTGAAATTAATTCTTTATTGAATCATGTCTGACTGGTGGCAGTTATTACACTGCTGCTATAATCTAAAGAAAAGTAGGAATATTCAGCCATGACAATTCTTCCACTCCTGGCCTACATTTGTTGCCTAAGAATAGGAGAAATGCTGCAGTGCATCACACTGCTGAACATCTTACCTGGCAATGGACAGCAAAGGGTATTTCATGGCATCATAAGAAATGGAACCTCTGCAGTTCCAGGCAGTGGCTGAGTGACATCTTTATCCGCAGGTTTCATAGAATCATAGAATGGTTTGGGTAGGAAGGGACCTTTACAGGTAATCTAGTCCAATCTTCCTGTAATGAGCAAGAACGTCTTCAGCTACAGATCAGGTTGCTTAGGGCCCCATCCAGCCTGACCTTGAATATCCATCTGGACATTCGTTGCGGAGTAACCATCAACAGACTAACAGGGATTTGGTCTAATGCTGGTTTTAACCGATGTACACATTCAGTCTGCACAACACCTTTGCAGTAGCAAACTGAACAATTATGTGAAGAATTTTATTTGTCTTAAATATTTTTTGTCCCATCAGTTCAAATAATAATTTCCCCCCTTCCTTTCTTTTCTTTTTTGGAGGGAAAGGGGGCACACCCTCAGCTGCATCTTTTTCTAGTTGAAGTCTCTCAGCCTCTTCAGTCTTTCTTGGTACATTTTCTGTTCTGTGGCTGCTTATGGGATGTTGTATTTCTTTGTGATATTTCTGTTTCTCGTATACTGCTGTTGAGATGGGTGTGCTGTCCTGCAAGTGGATTTGTCAGGGGCACAGCTCTCTAGTGTGTCCTCTTGAGCAGTTCTCACCAGTCTGCTTGTTTTCCTGACCACCCATCAGGGAGACTGATTCCTTGTTTCCTATGCAGATCAAGAAAAACTTACTATTGAATGGCCTGGGGGTGCACTTCATTTAAGCCCAGAATACCTCTGCCTCTTCTCCACTCAATGGGTCACCTTGCGTCTGTCAGAAAGGAAGACAAACATGAGAGCGCACTCTATGAAACACATCAGAGTTGATTTACAGGCTTTTACTTTACAGTTCCTACATCATTAACAACACCAGGCGAAGGAGCAGAATCAAACAGCCTGCGCAGGATGTACGCATCTGGCGAAAAGCAGCATTTGATTGCATTTACCATGGTGTGAGCAAAGCACACTTGCTGTGAAGCTTCAGAGAAAGCTGAGTTGAATGCAGTTGCCTCTGGGCCAAACCTGGCTTCTGCAGTGCTTGCTACTGTATCACATTCATCTCTTGTCTTTGGAAATTCTATTAATCCTTGAAGCACCACAGAAAGTAAGAAAGGTTTTCATTACATATTGGTGAGTGTATTTCCTTAAGAAGGTTCTTGGCATCCCGTGGAAGTAAATGAATCACTGGCTCCTCTGGCTGCTGCATAACTACTTATTGTTTGATTGAACAAGAGAGTAAAAAGTCACATAAAACCTTGCATACTATAAATGGCCAGGGTATAATTCAGGCCTGCCCATGTGCACATTAATTCACGCATTGGTCTTCTTGGAAAAAATGTCAACTGAATAAATACAGCTTAGGCTGAGCACTTGAACCACCAATGACTTTTATTATTTTTTTGGTTAAATTCCACTCACCTTTCCCCCCCCGTTTTTTGGCATGCGAGTTTTTCAAGTGGAGAATGAAACCCTTTCCTAACAAGGGGAAGGAGAGCTAGTGCTAGCATACCTTTTCCAAAGTCATTTGGAGCAACTTTTGGCACTTTCTGTAGATGCGAAATAAAGCTTTATGAACCTAATCCCTAATCTGTAGGTTTTCCGGCTGATTTATATGTTTACTTATGGCATTGTGTGTTTTCTCCTTCTGACGAGGACAGTCAGTTCTCTAAAAATTCATTCGTAAGAGCCCTTTTTACGTCAACAGAATGGTGTGAATTTCAGGAAAGTACTGCAAGCTCCTTAATACTTCAACATTCCCGGAGGCTCAGTTGCATATATATTTTTTGGAAAAGCCCAGTTTTAGTTTCTTTCACAGAAGTACATGTGTCCTACAGCTTGTCAAGGACTTTCCCAGAGCCTTTCCCAGGGCCTGATCCCCTACGCACCAACTAAGAGGTGCTAAGTGCCCGCAGCACCCATGGACATCCATGAGTCACTGCTGAGAGGTGTTGAGTACCTGCAGCTCCCTCTGAAGTTAATGGAAATAGCAGGTGCTCAGCATTTCTCCAGAGGGTGGCCACGGGAGTACCCTGACACTGGAAAAAAGCTGCAAGCAGAGGGAGGCACTGAAGGAAAGAAAATCTGCTGAGGTCCCCCCACATCCCATTTCTTCCCAAGTCTTCCTCCTGCCAAAGCAACAGGGGGTCTTTGTGCCTGGAGAGGCTGCGCGCCTGAAAACCCTGCTGTGCTGCTGAAAACCGGGCTGCCCTCAGGACTGGCATTTTAAGGAAGGGAGATTAAAAAGGCAAAGAAGTGCCTGCCAGGAGTCGCCTTGGCAGGCAGGAGCATCGAGTGCACTGCATCCCTGCACAGCACCATCTGCAGCTGTCTTGGTGCTCCGCGGTGAACAGCTTCCTGCAAGATATTTTGGGAGGTGTTGAAGATATGTGAGGTTTATCTACCCACTTCTAGTTGGCCAGAAAACAAAGAAGCAGCTGACTGCATTCTTTAAATGGTTAATTCCCTTATGGCAGTGCAACCGTGGTGTTTCTGGCAGCTGAGAGCACCACCAAAGCATAAGCATCCTCAGTATGATCTCCACAGATCTCTTTCATGAAGAAGATAGCATTCCTTCCCGGGGTGGTGACCCGCTGTCACTCTATCCAAAGGATACAGACACATTGCCTCTGTGCGAAAGTGCTGACTCCTGAGAAACAACAAAGGGAAAGAGCTAGGAGAAACATAGCATGTATTAAGTAGAATTACCAGCCGGTTGGAAAAGAGGGAGAAATGGCAGCAACAAAAGTCAAAATGGTCACTTTAGGACTATAGCTGCATGCTTCCATCAAATTTTAAGGGCCAGCTTTGCAATAGCATCAGCAAAGCACAGTGGGAAAAGAACTTTAAAGAAAGGCTTCCTATAAAGATGCATTAAGAATCGAGAAGTGATTGTGTGCCAGTGTTGTTGGGTGGTGAATTGATGGCATAGTCGATCCATGCATATACACCATGGGCAATACATAATGGCAGGAACAGCCTACATAGCTTACTTGTTGCTCATGTCCTGTTAAGAAAAAAGCACAGCCATCTCTGCGTTGTGCTGTTCCACATGTATGCCATAGGCAGTTCCACCTTTGTGTTAAATTGGAGATGTAGATACATTCTAAAATGTACCTAGGAACTGAATGGTAAGTGGGCTTTTCTTTCCTCTGTATGCAGCATTAGCCTTGTTCATAGTTCAGAACATGCATGTCTGGTTGGAAAACCCTTCTTTTTGCTTTCAGGTCCTTCGAGCCCACTAACTCCATTACCTGTGCACTATCTGAACTACACTGGCAGCATGTCTCCTGTACTTCCAGCCATTTTTCAGATGTTGCAGGTAATGGCATGGCTATTTAATTCTACCAAAATAACTTCTTCCATGGAAGTTTTGCCTTTTCTCAGAAAGGTTTGCATCAGCTTTTTATTTTGTAGTTCTCTATATTCTCATTATCTCTCCCTTTACTTCTGAGGTATTTGATCTCCTGAGATATTTTAAGACTTTTCTGTCTTTTAAGTCAAAGAAGGTACTTTGAGCTCCATCGAATGACAATGGCAATATTTCCTGCACCCTGCTCATGATGCATACACTGGGGAGTCAGGCTCCCCCAGGTTATCAACATAGAGACTAAGATTTTACACTGAAGCCCTTGCTGCCTTTGATCCAGATCTGATCCAGGGAACATTTCCATCTGATAAGAAATACATATTCCATTTTTCCAGGGCAACACCTGAAATGCTATCACTTCCACGATGACACTGCAGCATCATCAGCAATGACAGTATATATGAAGAGGACACCGTTCCCTATGGACATTTGAATTTCTCTCTCTAGTGTTACTTCACTAAAAAGAGTTTTCTTTCTGTGTATCTCTGAAGGAACAAATCAGTCAGGTTTTTCCCATGTTTATTTATACAAATGTTGGCTCCATTTGATCTAACCTTCTCCTTGTCTCCCTTGAGTGTCAGCTGGAGTCCTGAACAACCTAGTGTTCTCCCACATATTAAGGGTGCTCTGGTCACTCAGCACTGAAGCTGACAGCTCAGGTTGTCTTTAGACAGCTACAAGCACAAAGGGAAAAGAAAGGAAAGGTTATGGTGATTTTATGAAACATTTGGCTAAATCAGGCACGCACAGAGGATGGGACTGAGAGAGCTGCTGGAGAGATTCCTCATTTCTGTTGAAGACTGGGAACATGTACAGGTTTAGTCCAGAGAGATGCACCTGAGGGTAGGGTGTGATTGGAAACAGTGACTATAGCTTTTATTTATAATATAAATGCTGTTATTTCCCTTCCCATAGAAAGAATGCTTCATCTTCAGGAATGATCCACTTGCCTTGCTAAGATAAAAGATTCAGACTTTTTCCTCATGGTTTATTCCCCTGCAAAACAAATTATTGCCTTGTAAAACACAGTATCTGATCCCATTATCCTTTTAGTGACAGAATAACAATCATTACAAGCGCAGAAAACCCATCTTAATCCAGCTGAGTTCAGTTGGAGAGCAACTGGCTTAGATCCGCTCCTACTATGAAGGGAGGAATGCCTTTATTTGTATTACACATGATGATTAGTTCCGATTATCTCTGCAGAGCTTTAAATAAACAGGGACTTCAGTATCCTATTAAAGAAATAATGAGCTCTGAGTTATTTGTTTCATGTGAGTGGAATTTAGGGGAATTCCAGATATGAACCAAACCCCAAGAAGACAGGGTTCTCCCCATTTAGATGGCATGTATGCAGTTTCTCCAGAATCTACCTGGTCTTTTTCAGGTGGTGTAAACCAACACAGCATTTAGGACATCAGTAGAGCAATGCCAGTTCAAGCAATGCCAACGAAGGAGGCTCTGGCTCTGCTTTTCCTGCCTATGTGTAAGAGTTCTGCTTCCAAATGGGCTGTTGCCATAACTGTGCTTCCCCAAAAGGACGCAGCAACGAATGCACTCGCATTTGGCTGCCACCATGTGAAGTATTTTGCCTGCCTGAGGAAAAGCCTATCTTAAAGCTTCATCGTTCTGTGATACTAAAGAATTGTTTCCATGAGCTTCATATTTTCTGCCATCAGCTGATTTTCCCTGCAGTAAACAGGAGGTATGAATACACAGGTGTTCAAGGCCAAGTTTCAACCCAATAAGAATCAACAGCAGCCTTTTATGGACTTCCAAGTGCTTCAGATGAGCAGAAGCAGTCAGAGCTTCTCTGCTGCTGACAGCCTCGGGCAGAAAAGGAGATATTTGGGGAAGTTTTTGAAAGACACCGGCAGAGCAAAGGAGTAGCAGCACTACGCTTACAATCTAGATGGACTCAACAGCAAGACTAAGGTTGTAGTACTGATTGCCAGAGAGACTAAACCAGCAGCACAGGGAACAGAAAAAGTATGATAGGTATTTCCCCAAAGATTAGCTACCCACTTTGCCATTGTGAGGGAGGGAGGAAGGGAGAGAAGAAAGGTTCAGACTCCCTGACAAAGCCAGAAATAGATCATTACAAGCAAGCAAATCTCAGAAGCCTTGACCTGCCTGAAAGACCAAGAATTTCCATGTGCAAGAGAAGAATGCGTTAAGGGAATTCACCAATATTACCTCACATTTCCTCAGAAATTCCTCAGGAAAAGGGAGCCTCAGTGGATAACTAAAAAAGAGATAGTAAATCTCACATAAAATATCCACTGGAGAGGAAGGTCAAAGGAAGCTAGTATGTTAGCACATAGCCAAAAGAGACAAAACCCAGCCCCTCAGTTTGTCTGTGCAGAGGTGGTCCAGGTCAACATACAATTCTCTACTTGAAAGAGGATCTTTTCCCCATTCGGAAGGTTCCCCAGAATCATAAAGAAGCTGAGAAAAGAGAAGAAACTCTCCAGAGTCTTCTTTCTGAGCTATATCTTACAGTTGCTTGGTGGGAGGTTGTAACTTGCCCAGCAGGGCCAGCAGATGAAACACACAAGTGCTGCTCTGGTTACTGCAGGCTGCGCAACATGCCATCACTGAGGTACGAGGTATATGAGGTATGCATAAGAATAGCTGAACCCTGAGTCTTAGCCTCAAGGATGTTCAAATCTCTGAGTCCAGTCTCACTGGAAATCAGAGGAACTCAGTTTCTACGTCACTTTGGAAAACTGGAGTTCAACTTTGTCCCCATGTAGACACTTCCCAAATGTTTATCCACCTCTTGATCTCTGAAGTGTTTTCTATGCCTTTTGGATGGCAGGGAAATTATGGTACCAGTTGGTAATGTCTATTTTTGTCTTTTTGGTGGAGTGTGCATGTGTGTGAGTGGAGCTAAGGCGATATAGCTGGTAAAATTCTTCTATTCCCATATTACTGAGACAAAAGACCCAGGAAGGGCTTTAGTTAGTATACAACTTAAAATTTTGCCTTGCTCTTTCCTCTCCAAGGCTCCCAGTGTTGATGGAGTGCGCAGAGAGATTTCTCAGGAGTGCAAATACACTTTGACATCCTGAGGAGCATGTCTGACCATGGCAGGTCCCTTTCTACTGTGACAAGATGAGGAGAAGGAGGAGGGCATATGGGATGGCGAAGTGCCCTGAAGGGACAGGATTATTGCTGCTATGGCAGATGAGAGCATTTTGGCAAGTTTGGGGGAATTTTTTCACTGAATAAAGTCAGGCCTAGGGAGGCCATTGCCATGTTTACCTCCTCTCTGCTTTATTGCTACAAGCATCTTCCCAGTTGGTGCTCGGCCAGGACCGCAGTACTCAAAAGCACTCAAAAAACCCCCAAACAAACCAACACTCAAAGCAGGGCACAGTAGGTTAGGACAGAACATGATCAAAGACAATGATGTTCAAGGCCGGGTTGTTGACAGAGCCTTGGGTGGCATGGTTTAGTGGGAGGTGTCCCTGCCCATGGCAGGGGGTTGGAACTGGATGATCTTAAAGTCCCTTCCAACCCTGACTATTCTATGATTCTATGTTCTCATTTCCAATGAGAAGAAGATGAAGCAAGGTTATCAAAGATGAGGTGAACAGGACAGCCCTGGAAACATTCACTTTGTGCCCTGATTTCCTTCTCCTAGAGGCAAGGGGCCAGCAGGGTGAGTTAGATCAGTGAAAACTCTTCTTGCAGGACCTGAAGTGAAAAACTGTGTCATATCAGCTCCCATGGAAAATCACCCTATGTTATGCAGTGAATTGTCCCCATCTACTCCTGATTTTAGTCTAGAAAGCACCCTATGACTTTCCTCTGCATTTAATCTGCACAGTTAAAATTCACCCACTCACTGGCCCTTTAGGGGAGATGCAAGTCTTTCCACCTTTCATGCAGCGGCCCCTTCTCATGAATCACAGTATAAGTAATTTGCTTTCTCACTAGTCCTGTAGATCTTGTCAGAATTACAGAACTGCATCTCAACACCACCTTTACCCACCGTTTATGAAAGCCAACAGCAATCTGGTACTTCTGCTTATCACATGATGGGGTGAATGAATGAATTCACCATTTGCGCAGCAGCATAACTGCCTCTTCTGAAATACACTGGTTACGCACTGATAACTTATATACTGCTCACGTGAGCTGGAGCCTAGAAATCTAAGCACAACCAATACATTCCTTCTGGGTGGGGGCACAGGTCCTTTCTTCTCATTTTTCTGTGGAGCACAACAGTTCGGCTTTTAGAATGTGGACTTTAAAAGACAAATGAAAGGCCACAGTTTAGCATTAGTTTTCTCTTACCTTCCCAGGAGTAAAGGTATTTGCCACAGAGTTGGCACTACTGTCCTGAGTGGTGGCAGGGAATGACAGCATTGGGATGCTGCTCATTCCCTCCACCTCCTACCCTGTAGCCAAAGTTTGGTAGTCCTACTGCCCACAGGTTTGAAGAGCACTAGTGGTAAGTGGGTGGAAGGACCAGTGTAGTTATGGTGCGGTGGAGGCTGACTGAGGAACATCTCACTGCAAGAGACAAGACATCTTTTTTTCCATGTTTCCCTCCTTTCCTGAGAAGGAAGCACGAGGCCAGAGTAGGAGCTAGAGGCAGAAGTGAGGACAAGCAGATGGGGAAAGGCAGCCTGGCAGAAGGAGTGGGTTGAGGACCAGACAGAAACCAGAGAAAGCAAGGATTTCCAGGTCTCCCTCTGACACACTAGCACAGTTCATGAGAAAGGCAAGCTTTTGAGAAGGAAAATATTTTATTTTCATTGCTAATGTAAACATTTGCAGACCCCTAATGTCAGAGAAACACCTTGGTGCAATCACACACGTAGACAGCCATCACATTAAAGGCAGGAGTAAACACGACAATATTACTCTAGTATTAGCCATGAGTGAACAGAGCAGTTGCAGTACTGAGGGCTGGGGGAATACAGATGAGATCAAGAGGTGGCTCATAAGACAATCTTGTCCTTAAGAATGGTTTCACACCCTGCAAGAGCTTGAGCACATCTGCAGGAAAGCTGCCCCCACAGACCCTTGCTGCTATACCCCCACCAGATGTGAAGGCCCATGGGCAGCATCTGGCACTGCACAGCTCCAAAACCAAGTGCACAGTGCTGTATGAAAATCCACATCACACACTGCACACAGTAAGTGAAAGCAGAGCTCTGCAGGGGAGACGCAACATCAAAAAGTGTGCTGCCAGAAAGTGTAATCTTCCTTCAGGAAATTTATTGCCTGGATGCCTCTGTGCTATTCCCACATGAAGATGTTTGCTGCTGGTGGAGCCATGGGCCAGCTCCAGCTGTCCCCAGGTGCAGCAGGCAGGGTCAGGGGGCCAGGGCACCCCACAAGAGGGCAGGGGGAAGGCAGAGGCATCTGCTTTTGCTGCACCAGGAAGCACAAGCACACCTGAACATGGGGAGACCCCAATGACTCTGGTAGCCCTTTTTTTCTCCTTTGGCTTCTACTTAAGGACTCTATAGGTACATCTCCATAGTGGGCATCCCTGCGAAGTGGGACATGAGCTTGTGCTTCGTGCCCATGGAGAGAAGAGGGGTGCAGCTGGGGGCCTGGTGGGACAAGCCCTCTGCTCTCCATCTTCAGTCTGGTCTCACCAACAAAGGGTGCTTGTGCAAAGAAAAGGAAAGGCAGCTCCCCGCAGTGGGGGACCAGCTCCAGGTAGTTCAGAACTACTAATGGCATATACCCTTGCTTCTGTCTTTCTCATTTCTGTTTCTACTAACATCACACACATACACACACATGCAAAAATGCTATTTTTATCCTCCAGAAATAAGTTGGTAGGGAATTTTTTCCTATTGGCTAAAAAGCTGTGGTGAAATGACTTCATATATTGACTAGCGTTTGGCTCCAAACATGTTGAAATATTTGTGTGAGATCTGTGTATTGGGACCCAGCAGGGTGCCATACAGGCTGATGCAAGTGATACACCGGTTGCCACGAAACTGCAAATGTTGGGATCTGTCAACTGGCCCAAGCACGCCTCAATGCACAAAGCACTTCTTATACCCGGCCCCGAGCAGCCAGTCTCATGCTAAAGAAGGCTGAGAGCTCATTTAGCTCACTGCAACCTATGGATCCCCAAACATTTTCCAGTAGATATGGAAACCCCTTTAGAAATGTCACGTGTGCAGATGGCTGCGCACCGCATATGAACTGGCTTTGCTTCATCACTTTTTACACACTTCTGAGAAATACTTGGCTGCCAGGCTGAAAAACACAGGTTTCAGTTTTATGCAGCATTTTGCCTTTTAAATGGCTCCTCTTCGCTTCACTGACCATGCTCGACCTGCAGAAATGTGGTTTGTACTTAGACAGAGGAGGGTTTCTTTGCCTCTTCTCCCATTTGCAGGTGACAGAGGATATGGCCACTGTGCTACAGGACTTGCTATGAGGTTTTTAAGCTGGGATTACCCACAGACAGTTGGTGCTGTCAGAGCCAGCTTGGTCACGAGAGATGGTCAGTGAGCACAGCTAAGGCCATCCAACCTGTGGAGCACAGAGCTGCCCTGTGTGGCTGGACCACGTGTCCCCAGCAGCCGTGGGGTGACATGGGCCGCCCAGTGCCAGCCTGGCTGTTTGAAGGCTGGGACATGTACTTGATCCCACAAGGCAGGGAAAGGTCAGGAAGCCCTTTGGGAAGGCAGCTGCCTCCAGAGCCATCCTCTTTTCATGGTGATGGAGGGGATTGGTGCCTGACAGATAGACCTCGATACCAAGTGTGGGTTCATCCTCTTGGCCAAACCACCCAGGATGCTGGCCTCAGGGCAGTCTGTGGGTCTGTGCTTGCAGTCATGTAGAGGTTGCTGGCTGGAGTGGTCCTTGTACCACCGGGAGTGTGAGACCAGGGCTGTGAGCAGCCGCAAATGATCCTTTTGTCCCCTTTTCCCCCTCCCCTTCCTCACACCAGCATATATATATCCTCAGGTGGCCAAGGACCAGGGTATAAATTTGCTTCTCCTCAGTCAAAACTTCTACTAATTTGATCATGGTTTTGCCAAGGAAGGAGTAAATATGGAGCAGGGACTTCGGGGATTTGAGCTATAAAAGTGAGAGCTGGAGAAGCCGAGGCTGAAGCAAATTTTGGAGCAAGCGGTCAGATCCAAGCATCCTGGCTCCCTTCTATACATACTTCTGGCTAAGCCTCTACCTCTGCCTCAACGCCCCCTCTGCACAGAGCACAAATTATCAAGTGCTGGTGGAGGGACCATGGGGCCAGGATGCTCACAACATCCTGAGTTTCATGAGGGCCGAGTCAGCTCAAGGTCAGGCCAAGCCACAAGGGTTGTGAGCCAAATTTGTACATATGACCTTGCACACTGTGCTGTGCACAGCTCTTGGTCCCAAACCTCTGCAGTACACTCACAGAACATACTCTTATTAAGGCAAGCTGGAAATTTCACACTTCTGAATGCAAAATAGGTCACTCCACACAATTCCCCCATTTATGCAGGCGTATTTGGTGTTGGTGCCAGCATACACATATTTTCAGATACAACCTATATCCCTATCTTGTGAAAATTCAGACGTTTATTGTCTACTGCCTGAAAACTTGAGATGCATCTTTTCCATATGAGGTTTGATGTCCAGTCTAGGAGCAGTTTAAATACCCAAAGGACTGGGGTTAAAACCAGCTGAATGGTCCCCAATGAAGTCTTAAAAATGAATTTCCTGTTCCCTCAGGTGGGGGGAGTCCTTTCCCTGCATCTGGGCCAATGAATTGGGTACCTTATTTCCCTCTCTTTCCTTGTTTCCCCATTAGCCAGTGTGTAATAAGGCACTGCAGGCATCAAATATGATTTAAATCACCGCTTCTGCTCCTGCTTGATGTGCATGTCTGTGTAAGGTATAGGCCTTTTTTTCCTTGGTCTCTTTTCTGTTTCAATTTATCTCCCTCACTCCAGAGTTTGCTGGTGAATACAATGGCTTCAGACTGGAGAGAACTGAAGCTAATTTTGTTACTCTGTTTGAATAAATGGCTGTTGGCTCTTACAGGAATAAGTTAGCCTTCTCATGTGGTTATAATCTCCTTAACTCCCAGACACAGAGCTCCTAATGCCTGCTGTAGAAATAATCCACTTTTCATATGTGGCTGTTTTTGTCCTTGTTGAATTCTTCTTCTGCACATATATCCGTAAAAATGCTGATCCTGCGAGAGTCCCACTGTAAATGTGCTTTTCCGAGCATTCTAGTTCTCTTTGCCTTAGGTACCTTTTACTGCTTGCCCTATGTCCTATCACCAAAGATGAAGGGAAGCCTCCATTCCATGAGAAAAGACCGTATCTCTTGCTGCAGGAAGCAGGGTCCCTGTGGCCATGAGTGTGTCTCAACATATGCCCTGCACTGACCAAGGGAGCAACTGGAGAATGAAATCCCAGCTTGATGCTAGCCTCCTCTGTAGCTCAGGAGATGTCATCTCCCAAGGCCTCACTTCTTCCACTGTCCTTAAGATTCTTAGGATAACACTCAATGATTGCTGCTGGAATCTTCCCGATATGCCCAGACACAGATGGCTACCAGGAAAGCTAAATATGTAGAGCTGTTCGTGGTGCCTTTCCATCCCAGTAAGCCATGCACCACGGTTATTCACAATAAAACTGGTAGCACCCAAAAATTTCTTGGTTTCTGTCATGGTTAGTCTCCACCAAACTCCAGGAATCATAGAATCATGGAATGAATCATGTCTGTTGCTCCATTTCATACGTTTCCATAAGGTGGGCTGGCTGGTTTCAGTCTGTATGGATAAAGTTTGTGGAAAATGAAGCACTGAGTCCCAAGCATGAAGGTTCACAGTGCCTTTAAATCAGCATAAGGTGATGCTGCTGTCAGAAGCGGAGCTGCACCCTGGGTCCCTGCTCAGGGGAGCATCCTTCCACTAGCACTTGCCGTTGCCAGCGGGCAGCTCTGCAGCTTAGGCTGGTGCAAAATGACCATGAAACCACACAGCAGGGTTTAAGAGCTGCTCAGACAGCCTCTCTGTAGGCAATCCTGACACTCTGTCATGCTTTATTGTATGAGTAGATGATTTGTTTGTAGCTAAATACCACCTATGGATGTGAGCCAGCCAGTGCGTTTTGCATTCAATTCAATAAGGCATTTTCAGGTGAGGCATCAGCGTTTCTCAGTGTAAATCTATGTACTTGGCACACAGCCAGAGTGATCAGAGGGTCTTCACAAATGCCTAATACAGTTGACCCTGTAGACAAACCTATGTCTATTTGGAGAAGCACAGATGATACCTTGAAGCATAAAATGAAGCTGCTCCTATAATTATTCCTCATCAGTCATGATATGGATATTAAGAAAGCAGGATGTGCAAATATTCTGCCTCTGAAACATCATAGATTGCTGCTTCTCAGCTATGACAGCTTTGGATAGAGTGACAATCACCTCAGTTCACCAAGTCATCTGCATGGTACCAGTATTGCCGACGTGACTGAGCCTCCAGGTTGGAGCTGCACCTGTGGGCTGAGCTCTGCAAGGACTGGACACTGTGGCCAGGGTATGGCCTCACACACCTTGGGAAAGAGGTTTCAGGGAGACATTCTCTCCTTTGGTTATGCACATCAGAGGCATGCGCTGAGAAAGGCAGGAGAAACATAAAGGGCAGTTTCAGTGGTCAGCCTGCCATCTTTTGGTTTAGGTGGGAGCTGGGAAATAAGCTTTGGGAATGATGGTTTGAGATGCAAAAGCCTAGTGGAGTTAACGTAAAAACTTCATATTCAAGTGCTTTTGTGGATCCAACACCTAAAGCTTTGAAGGTGTAAATGCAGCACACTGGAGAACTGAACTTGCCAATTAGTTGTAGTGTTGAGGACCAGCTACGTGCAATAAAATATCTACCATATTCTATCGATGGTGAGGACTTTAAGTATAGTTTCTATATCTTAGGGATAAGGTTTTTAGTGTCTGGGAACAAAAACCATGAACATGAGGAAAAACAATGACTATGCACCGTATCCTTTTCTCTATACCATTCTGTCAAGCATAAATTGGTGAGACATTTCCATTTACGTACTGTCATTTCTCAAACGTAAACATTCTAAACGGCTTCAAATATTCAAATCTTGCTACAGCATTGCAAATTTAAGCCGCAATAATGAGAAGTGCAAGCATTTTGCAAGCTGAACAGCATTTGGGTTGTTCGACAGGTATAATATACATAGCAGAAGTTAAAAGTTGGCAAAGCAAACTTTGGAGGACATCATGCTCCTCTTTTTAATATTTATTGTTAACTCAGAGGCTTCAGGTCAATTTAACTTCCTTCCAGCATATGAATCAACAGTTTAACTTTGCTAGATGCACAGTTTTGTTCCTCTGAATCTTAAAAGCATATTGTTTACATGACATAATCAGCAAATGAAAATGATCTTGTTCACGGAGGGTCCGGTTCCCACAAAATATCCACACCCTTCCTCGCTCATGAATTATGGATGTCTGGGGTCTGTGCTCTACCAGAAACTTGGCTGGGCTACGTAAAACCATTTTCTGGAGAGTGTGTTTTATTTTGAATGAAGCAAGCAGGCAAGAGGCCAGCAGGATTAAAATGGATTCTTTATTTAGAACAACTCACAAAACACAGCAGCTCCTACCATGTTGTTAGTCTCCCCTCTTTCTCTCCAGATCCCTTTTCCAGGCTTCGTCTGGTGTTCATAAGTATACTCTGCATCTCTCAGAGCGCATCAGAGGGTGGCTGCTACCCAGGATTGGTTACCACCAGAGAGCTGGTGGACATGAGAACAAGGAGACTCTTGTGGGAGCCCCAGCCGCCAAGTCACTGGGTTCATTATCCCAACCCTCACATGAGGAAGGGACATCCATCTTTCTGCTCCTTCAGCTTATGGGAAATAATTCCTCCAGGTATAATTCGGAAACACTGTGAAGCTTAAATTCTCTGAAATGATTACAAAGAGCTCTCAGATTCCCCGATAAAAAAGGGAATGCTCTACATCTATCTAATATTATGTTGCATCCAAAGCTCCCTGGATTTATTTGGACAGTATTAACAGAAGTTCATTGAATTCAGGCAAAATAGTGAATGGGCCACATCCACACAAGCTGGGATACCATGAGGTACTCTGGCAGTGCCAAGAGCTGTCCTGCTTGACCAAGCACAATACAGTTGCCTTTTCCATTCCCAGCAAAACCTAGTGATGTGATTCCTTTAATTCACTGCAACATTTTTCACCTGGTTGGCTTTCTTTGGTGCAAAATAGAGAAAATAGCCAAACCTGAAGCAAGAATTATGAACATCCTTTGCCAAAGAAGAGGTAACCTCACAGCAACAAGCAAACAAACAAACAAACTAACAAACTAACTAACTAAGTGTCATGAAAGATATTTGAGTGTTGTACATAATTCTTCCCAGTGCTATGAAATCGGAAGCTGCCAAATCATTTAGCAATGGCCTCTGACAGGAGAAATGAAGTCTGTGGCTCAAAGTCCCACCTCAAGTAGTGTTTAAATGTCAGCTATCCATGTGTTGCGAGACCTGGTGAGCGATGGATCCTGCCCTATGCACATGCCAGCAGTGCTGAAGTGTTGCTGAGCTCAACCAACAGCCACCTCTAAATGTCCATGACGGTGCCTACTCTTACCCACCTCACGGTGGGTCCTCACCATACAGGACCCTTTCCAAGGCTGCTGCCCTGAAAGAAGAGACTGCACTTCCACTGTCTGTCCTCTCCCAGAGTGAAACCTCTTTCCTTCCTCATGACACCCTCATTACACAAGCGGCCTTTCCACCTCTTTAATCACTACTTCTTATTTTGTCTAGCCATGTTCACTGCTTATCGGTTTGCTGAGCTCAAGCACTTTGAGTTTTATGGGTTGTCAACACCATAGGCACTAACCCTTGCAAAGTGCCCCAAGCCGTGGGAACTACATTTGCTGCCTCCCCATCCCACACCATACCCTGCCCCAAAACCCTCTTCCCTGTGCCACATCTCACAGTTGTGGCTGGGCAGAAGCAAGCCCTTCTGGGCTGGGACAAACGATACTTAAAATGAGGGGGGAAAAAAGGGCAAGAGCCCTGTTCACTGCAGTTGGCAGCCACTGTGCAGTTTGGAAGACCTAGAGGGTTCCAGAAAGAAACCATTTCTTTGTGCGCTTTCCAAGATTTGTTTTGAAAAGATGCCAGGCAGAGCTCTGCAGAGCTAAGTGGAAGTAGCAAGCATGATGGTGACATCTTTAAACCTGGCCAGCTACCAATGGGCTTTCACAGGGTCAAAGCGATAAGGCTGGTAGAAGATTATTTTCTTTGTTGTTATGAAATCACATAGTCCTTGTTCTTGATAGCTGTAAAGGTATTTATACAAGAGCACATGTCAAAGAAGTACCTATGCCACTGAGACAAGACCAACCGCCATAATAATTATGAGAAGGCTGACATTCCAGTATTAAGTATAAAAAATCATGCCATTTGCCATTTTAAAATCCCCTCTGGGCAGGATATGCAATCAGACGTTACCACAGCCCAATTAACCTGATAAGAGGAGTGCTAACAGTTAACATTCAAAAATACACACTATCCCCTTCCCTTGCCTGAAAAGAAGAGATCATTAGAGTGGGATTATAAATTTGTTATTGTGTCTATTAATAATCAGCCTCAGGGCATGGAGAAGAGACCTTTTGACAAAGCAGAAATTAATAAGGAATACTTTAGGGAGATCTGCTTAGAGTAGATTAGAATTGTCTTAGAAAAGATTTCTCCCATAAGACGCTTGGAGTTGCGGTATCATCTGAGGGGAAAACATTGCAAAGGCTGCCAAAAAAGCATCAGAATGAAATTAATATAGAGAGAAAAGGCTGAGACAAGATAGCGTTCCAAAAGTTACGAGCTTAATGTTCAGAATTTCTCTAGTCCAGCCTATGTCCTAGCAGCAAAAGGTGCAGAGTTAAAAAAAAAACATGTATCTCCTATTTCTACTTGCCGATATTACTGAACTTTATGTAGTAAATTAATTCCCACATTACATACTTTTTTTTTGGCATATAAAGGAACTAACATTGAGAGATCCACCATATTGGAAAAAAAGCTGTATTTTGGCGTCCAAAAAGGTCATGTCTCTGAATTCTGCTATGTCTGCTCTGAGTGACAAAGAAAACTGTTTCAGCCTGCAGCAGAGAAGGGCCAGCTTGAAGCTTGTAGAAGTTAATGATGCTTCAAATCAGAGGGAAGAAGGGAATGAATATTTCTGAAAATTGGTAAACGCAAGAAAACACAAATGTTCTAGAAGTGACCACAGCCGCTAGAGTGAGAACTGGGAGTCAAGAGGGTTCAGTGCTTCAGACAAGTGAGAAATGGAGCTGGGAAGGGAGGGAAAGAGCAGAGAAATTCTTCTTCGGTGGCAAATTCCATCCAAGAGGTATACAAATATCCCCAGACAGACACAGTCAAGAAAAGGCATCAGACAAGAGGAAGAAGAAGACCTACCCAAGAAGATAAGCAGTAAGACATGCTGATGAAATGATACGTTTTCCTGCCGTAATGCCACCACAGCATCTCCTGTTTCCTTCTGGTCAGTTAGGTATGTAAAAACCAAACAAAACAGAATTCACTAGTGCCTTTTGTACTTCAAAGTGGAAAGAGAGGGAACAGAGAAAGACATGCTGGTTTCAAGGGCACACACAAAATCAGCATGTGTAGAAAAATGGAGACTTATAAGGCTCTAGTACTGAAATAAATTCTCTGTGCATGACAAAGCTTCCTAACTTAACGCTCTCACTGATAGAAGTGCCTTATCCCATGTACATTAAAGCCCGTCAGCAGTAGTCTTGTAATCACAGCACTTAAGTTATTGCTTCCCCTCCACGCACAGTATAATCAGTAGAGTGAAGTGCTTCTACTCATAATATCCTAGCAGCAAAGGTGGCATTACGCAAAAGAATGGTTTTCAAATCATCTATGAAAAACATGTTCAAGGGACCATGCCTGACAGCTAAACAGAAGTATCAGCTCGCTTTTCCTTTGGGCAGAACATCGGATGATGTGTGGGTGAGCCACCCTGGAAAGGTGGGAATAGAGAGTTTAAGGAACCTGACAGGCATCCCCTAGTGAACCGCAGCGTGGCTTAAGACATAGGAGTCCTTGTGCTGCTGCCTTCCTTCTCCCCTGGAGAAGATCATACATGCAGCGTGGCTCGCATGCCCACTGGGGACTGCATTCCCGAGTGAAGGAGGCTGCTCTGTGAGCCTTAGTGCCCATGGTTCTCTGTGCACACAGACGGGCACACCTGCTAGCTGTGGGCCAGGGCTGAAGTGCAGTGAGCAGTGCCACCCCTCTCTGGTAGTCTTTTGCAGTGGTGTCAAGGCTGCAGGACTTTCCTGAGATGTTGGTGCCTTCAAGGGCAAATTGGACGTGTAGGCAACCTGAGCTCGACCAGCATGCTGGTGGATGCTGATGGCCCAGAGGCAGCTCCATGAACACGTCAGGCTGAAGCCTGCTCCCTGGTCTGGTACCTCAAGGTCAGATTAGACATGTACTCTAATTCAGGAATAACAGCAGCTTCTTATGATTTAGCTCACACCGTGTGGGACAGGGTTATCACATCTACTGGTTAAAATGTGTTTCAACACATGCTTCAATGTACACGATTACAGACAAGCCCTTAGCATGAAGCAGCAGCAATTTTTCGTTTTTGTTTTTTTCCCAAATCAAGGACTCAAAAGCAGAACTATTTTTCCTATGCTATTTAATGAGATAAGAGTAACCTGAAGTGAAATCATGGCCTTATGAGAAGACCCTAAGTAGTAACATTTGTGCACAATTGCATATGGTAAGATCCTCCTTAAAAAAGAGAGCTTAAGTGCATGGGGGTGATCACTAACATGAAGAAGGGAAAGGTGGGCCACCTTTAGTTCCTTCAGTGTGAAATTCTGTGTCTTTTCCTGTGTCTGGAATTTAACACATACTACCACTCAAACTGTGACAGATATGTTTTAGCAGAGCAATCAAGAAAGTCTTCCTCTTTCTATCTGCTCTCCAAGATACCGTGGTAACACAAACCATTCCTTGCTCCATCTGTCTGCGTGGCTCCTCATTATTAACTGTATTTCCCAAGGTTCAGGAGTGTCTTCAGTAACTTTGGGAAATCTTGTTTTTAAACTCAAAATGTGGTTTCTTCCCTGATCCTTCTTACATCCCCCTCTTCAAAATGAAAGGCTCCCATTCATAGTTACCCTTTCTTTCCTCGTCTTTCGCCAGTTTTCAGTCCAATATGCTCATTGTCCTTCTATTCCATGACTTCAGACCTTAGACATTTTAACCAACAGTGGAGAATGTTGTCAAATGCTTTCTGAAAAACGGAGTCTATAATATCCTTTCCCCTTCCTTACCAGGGCAGTAATTTCCTCAAAGAATTCCAACAAATTAGTTAGGCATGATCTCCTTTCCCTGAATTGATGTTAGCTGTCTTTAATCAAGCTCTGCTTTTCCAAGTGTTCCCTATTTGATTCCTTAAAGGAGTTTCAGAGTCTTACCCCTTCAGTGAAGTCAAACTGACAAGTCTGATTTTTCCCAGCGTCTGGGGAAGCCGTCTTCTTTTTTCCCCTTAAAAATTGATGAGAAAGAAATTTCAAGCCATTTCAGCAGCCTCCCTCCTAGAGACACTTATTCTCTCAGATTTTCAAGCACAGCTTTGGCTGTAAGAAAGGGGATGCATACAAAGAAGACAAGGGTGAGAATGGAGACACAAAATTACAGAGGACAATTCAGTGTAATTGGGTTGCATATTTCAAAAGCTGGGAACTAAATAAGAACAAGCATTTCTGATGATGTGTGAGATTTGCATAATTAAACTCTTGTCCATTTCCTCCTGCAGGCAAGCAGCACTAGTACCATACCACCCTACAGCACTTCCCTGCGGACCTTCACTGGGGAACATCTGTTGGGCTGTGACGTGGTTTGTGTTAAAGTCTTTGGTGTGTTTATGTATGTATGAGGCTTTGCAGGCTGCCCCCCAAGCAAGTCTTTCACTTCAGGTGTGAATAAATTGTGGAAGAGGGATGCGGGAGATCAGCCCTTCCGCTGGCATCAGCACTGCCAGCCTGGGTGTGCCTCTGCACACACATATGATGCGGTGCATGATCTGGATTCATGATCACACAAGCCTCTCCCCACACACCTCTGAATCATAGAATGACAGAATATCAGGTTGGAAAGCACCTCAAGGATCACCTGGTCCAACCTTTCTGAGGCAAAGCATGACATAGACTAGATGACCCAGCACTATCCAGACAAATCTTAGAAGTGTCCACCATTTGGGAGTCCACCACTTCCATAGGGAGATTATTCCAATGGCTGATTGCTCTCATTGTGAAAAACTTTCCTCTTGTGTCCAATCAGAATCTCCGCAGGAGCAGCTTGTACCCATTACCTCTCATCTTTTTCACATGACTCCTTGTAAAAAGGGAGTCTCTATCTTCTTTGTGGACACCCTTTAAACACTGAAACACGGTGATAAGGTCTCCCCTGAGCCTTCTCTTCTCAAGGCTGAGCAAACCCAGCCCCCTCAGCCTTTCCTCATAGGCAGGCTTCCCATTGAGAGCAACTGCATCTGCGTTGACATAATTTATTTGCTACACAGTGCACAGTACATGGTGGACATTTGCTGGCCATAGCCAGTAACCTCTGATGGAGCTTGGGACCAGCCAGGAGGGGCAGGCAGACCACAGCAAGGTGGGAGGTAGCACACCCCACCAGCATCAGGACCAGGGCAGAGCAGCCCTGGGTCACAGGGCGCTTGCCATACCCTGCCGCTCTCAGTTCTGGGTTTGGCTTTTTATAGTGGGTGGGTTTCACCATTATCTCTCCATAACTTACCCCTTTCTTCAGAGGCAAGCTTCATTCCCACTGTCTGAAGGACAGTGGGATAGAGATGGCCCCAATGCAGGAGAGCTGCCCAGAGAAGAGGACAAAATCATGGCCCTGCAGGATGGCCTCGTGACTGGTGTCATGAAGCAGCAAAATGCTCAATATGTGTAACTGTATCTGAGAAAAAAAAATAGTTTTCACCACTGTCATTGGTAAGAAAAGGGAAATAAAAGAAAATCAAAGAAAAGAAGGAGGCTCTGCCTCCTGTGAAGTATGAGAGCCACTCAAAGCCATGGCAACAAGCACATCCCATGATACTTCACATTTTGATACACATTTGGATTGTAGGCACTATACATTTCTTGGATTCCCATCTCTGAAGCTCATACTGTATTGATCTGAAATTCCTATATTGGTAGGTTTCTGTCCAGAGCAAAGACAACTGCTGGAACACCTTCTTTTTAAAGCAGGCTGTTCTGAGAACACATCATTTACTGCCCAAAAGGAAAAAGAGATTCTGGTGGTTGTGTCTTTCACAGGCAAAAACACGCATTTGAACATATAACATAAATCAGTCATTAACCATAAACAGTTTTAGTCATTGTTTTAAACACAAGAGAGCCTTTGAAGCTTTTTCTTTATGTCTCAGAGAACAATATCTGCTACCTACTTCTGACTTTCACCTCTTATTTCCTTCTTGCCATTAAGTACCATTCATAAAGACTCAGACTCCTGAAAAGGGATTCCTAGGTCCTACAGCTGAGTCAGGGCAATCCCAGGCACAGCTACAGGTTGGGCAGGGAAGAGATTGAGAGCAGCCCTGTGGAGAAGGACTTGGGGGATGAGAAACTGAACATGAGCCAGCAGTGTGTGCTCACAGCCCAGAAAGCCAACCGCACCCTGGGCTGCATTCAAAGGAGTGTGACCAGCAGGTCGAGGGAGGTGATCCTGCCCCTCTACTCTGTTCTCGGGAGACCTCACTTGGAGTATTGTGTGCAGTTCTGGGGTCCTCAACATCAAAAGGACATGGAACTGTTGGAACAAGTGCAGAGGAGGCCACGAGGATGATCAGGGGACTGAAGCACCTCCCGTATGAAGATAGGCTGAGAAAATTGGGGCTGTTCATCCTGGAGAAGAGAAGGCTGCGTGGAGACCTCATAGCAGCCTTCCAGTATCTGAAGGGACGCTATAGGGATGCTGGGGAGGGACTCTTCATGAGGGACTGTAGTGATAGGACAAGGGGTAACGGGTTCAAACTTTAACAGGGGAAGTTCAGGTTAGATGTAAGGAAGAAGTTCTTTACTGTAAGGGTGGTGAGGCACTGGAATGGGTTGCAGAGGAAAGTTATGAATGCTCCATCGCTGGCAGTGTTCAAGGCCGGACTGGAGATAGCCTTGGGTGGCATGGTTTAGTGGGAGGTGTCCCTGCCCGTTGCAGGGGGGTTGGAACCAGATAAGCTTTAAGGTCCTTTCCAACTCAAACCATTCTATGATTCTATGGTTCTTCTTTCCTGAAAAGTTTCCTTTCCTTCTTACAGCATCTTTCTCTTTTTCACCATCCTCCTTCCTTTCTTATTTCTGCTCTCTCCTTCACAAAGTCTTATCTCACTCATGACAGATGGTCTAGAAAAATTGTTGATGGATCAGGCACTGAATTTTTTCCACTGGGCTGGAAGATTCTATAAGTAAGAGGTCCGATATATCAGGAGGCCTTGACTCAGATATATCAGCTGAACTGCAGGTACTGACCTTAGCTTGTGGCACATCAGGTAAATCATATCACTTCAAAACTCAGTCAAAGGGATTAAGACTAATATTTGAGACATGTTAGGACAATAAGCATGGTCATTCAGCTGTGTTGCTTAGACCTGTTTTGGAACAAGGTGCAGCAGATATCCCAGCTTCTGAAAATTTTACTCGGTTTTCTGGGTTTCTTTATTGCAGAACTGATCAGAATTCACGAACTGAGAAAGGCAGCATACCCTCCTACCTTATAGCACAGCCCCTGGGACCAGTACAGGGCCCGGCATAACAAAAAGGGGGAAGGTGTCAGCCTGACACTGAACACTTGGTTGTAGAGTCAGAGGGAAGAGACAGCAGGGAAGTGGGAACCATAGCTGGGTACCTGTGTGTCAGAGCATGGTACCCTTCCCAGCCCTGGCCACAGAGCTGAGCACACAAGGATGAGCAGGAGAGAGGGTGCAGTGGCAAGTGAGTTTTGTAGCACTACTTGGGAGGCCAACTCATAGAATCATAGAATGGCTTGGTTTGGAAGGGACCTTAAAATGTATCTTCTTACTAAGTCCTGCAATGCTAATGAAGGACAGCCCCACAATACTGGTGATGAGACACTTTTTAAGGGCACGCTATTTAATATATTTATAAACTAGTTGGAAATTGTACCATTCATGGTCCTTGTTTCATGCAGCAGCCAGATAACCTTCTCCTTTTATAAGCAGCAGCTTTTCACCACTGTGAAAAACACTGTGGCTGCACTGTGCTCCAAGGATGCCCAGTGCAGCAAACCTAACCCAGCAGAGAAGCCGAATGAACAAATCCACTTAATCTCTGATATTTCAGCCCCATGATAGCACAACACAGCATCAACTCCATTATTAAATCTCAGCCCAACTCAAGGAGTGCTTCAAGATCTTCTCCAGAAATAATAAAACATTGCTTTTAAAAAGCCAGGGATGCTGGTGGTTTGACTGTTAAGAGACACATTCTACTGCTGCAATTTTATCATTTGCCTGCGTTACAAAGGCTAACAGCAGCTTCTTCCTTTTATCAGGTTTGACATTTTTTGATAGATTTCTAATTGACCTCACATTACTGCACCTGGAAAATGTATTCTTGCTATATATCTAACGTCTTATTTAGATCCACATTTGCTATCTGTTAAATACTGTGATTCAGCTGATTTAAACCAATTTGGGTTAAAAATATGCCTCCTTTTCCAATTCCTATTCACAGCCTGCTTTTGTTTTCTGCTAGCTTTCCAGTGCAGACTGCTAGGCAGGCCCTTAGTAGGCCAACACATGCAATCCACCCTTATCCCTTCCTGGGGCTTCACATGAGTGCGGATGTGAGGACAGGGACCTGGTTATGTCCTTTTGATTCCTACTGTGCCTCTTGTCCTGACTCAGCATCCTGGTGAAAGCAACGTGATGACTGCTATCACTATTGCTCACTCAGCTGGCAAGGTTTCCTTCCCAGTGGTTATTTGCCTTTAGTAGCTTCAAAGAGCACCAACATCACCTCCCTGGGGTCTACCAGATGCAGGTTAGAGGTTGCCTGCTTTGTACTATGTGCCCATTTCAAAAGGACTTTTGGAAGAAAACCACAGAGAAATGAACTGCAAGTGCATCCTGTCATCCTCTTATGTTGGGCTTAGAAGTCACAGTATTGTGAGCCTGCCTCAAAGCAAATGGATTTCTTAGCTGACGCTTGGCCATGTGGAAGGCTAAGTGCTCATGCTGCTTCTCAGCCAGCTAATAGAAATCAGTCTCGACAGTTTATATCTAGCTTTTACCTCCATATGCACTGCGGAAAAAGTAACTGATGATGTCCACTGAAGTTATCTGCATTTTTTCCAGGTCCAGTCAACTCTCAGTGTTATTCTCAATAGACTAATACAGAACATATGTAAATTGGACTCTAAGAACATATTTAGTGTATTTAGCTTTGAAAAGTGAAGTTATGAAGATAAATGAACATCAAGGGCAAGGAAGGGGAGCGGGGGAAAGATGGCTGGGAATATGTTTATCAGGGCACAGCTAATCTTCAACCTGGATGCACTGCTCCCAGATGATCAAGAGCTGACTGGCTTTCAATCACAAATGTGTCTCCTTTCACTTCTGCTTTAAACCAAAGTGAGCTCGAATTCTCTGAGCTAATCTCCGTCTTTTTGTCATTGCAGAACTTGGCACCATTCAGTACAAATAGCATGCCTGGCCCAAGGAACTGCGAGAGTAATGAAGGCCAGTGCTTTTTGAATCATTCCTGAGATGCATTAAACAAAGCTGTGGGGCACTTCCTTGCAGCACCTGCCTGGACTGTTCCTGGCAGTGCTGAGAGCTGTTGGGTTTTCCCTTTCCTGATTCCCAGACAAAAACACCTTTTAAAGAGGCAGCTCCCATTGCATGCTTGACTTTGGCAAGTAATGGCTAATGCTTAGGTGGGAAGAGAAATCATTCTCTCTTTTCACCATGACCTCTTTACCTTACCTTCTCTCCACATCTGGTCCTCTTACCCCATGCCTCTGCCTCTGATACACCTTTTCTTCTTTTCATTTTTCTCTCCTTGTAACTTATCCCTCTCTTATGTTACCACATTTCAAAACTATAATAGCTTAACATGATGTTTTTCCTGCTATCATTCCCTCCACACCTCCTCACCTGTGGTCCTGGTTGCAGCCATAAGCTCTTTGGGAAATGCACTTCCCACAGCTTCCTCTTTACATCTGCTGGAGGAGGCCCCAGTCCTGGCTGCTCTGTAGGCTAATAGACGTGACTAAAAGCAGTGATAACAGGTAGCAACTTTGCTCCTTAGCTAATTAGTTCCTACATATGTCATATGTTTATCTCCTTTAGAAATTGCATATCCAATAGCAGAAAATGGAAATTAATCTATAATTTTATGTGTCATCAAGTCAAGGGACAGAAGTCACCTCACCCGGAGTTGCGCTACGGACCTGACCTAAAAAGGAATTTGGGATTTAAGAAATGGGAATGGATTTTTCATGAACCATTTGAAGATGGAATTGCTGAAGAAATTTGTGACAAATTTTCCATAGCAATCAAGAACAAGGAAGTTCTGAACCACTCCTGAAGAATTCACAAGTCAAAAAAGAGCTGAACTTCATCCAATAAATTATTCATTGTGAATTGTTCGCACAGCTGTGCTCTATTTACAAGGGAAGTTCAGGGGGTCTAATAATCCCTCTTCATGCAGAATATTTTGTTACATGAGGAAAACAGTAATTCAGAGGGCGCTTAGGTTTTCTGCTCTTGTAATAAATTAAGAAACTCTTTGATTCTGGCATTTGTGAGGAAAATACTTCTTTTCTTCACTGCTCTGAACTATCCAAGTGTAGTTTTTTAATGGACATTATTAGCATGGTTGGCATTAAAAAATCAGCATTGATCCAGCAATTACCACACGATCCCAAATGATGTAGTATAGGAAAATACATTTATCCCAGAGACAGTGTGTGTTAACTTCTGGTAAAAGTTGCTTCTTCAGGAGCAACCACCACAACTCCATCTGCTTTAGCTAAAATAACTGTCCAAGTGACCCCAATTTCAACTTTATCAGGCTCATATTAATGGGGAATCTGAAGAAAACGAGCCAGAGTTTAGCTTCATGTCACTACTCACATTTTCAAGCTCTTTATCAAGTATCTCTTAAAAGTGTCCTGTATGCTAGAGCTCCAAATGCCTGTCTGTAAGTGATGGACTCGTCTTTAAAGAAACAGATCCACTTAATGTGTCCAGCTACAACCATGAGCCTATTGGTGCATATGAACTAACATGTCACCCTGTGATTGATGTTTCCTTATTACTCTGCCAAAGTACATTAAGTTAAGCTCCTTTTCATCTCCACAAATAGTAGGGACTACAGATGGTCCTCATTTGTAATCCTCAGGAAGTAGCACAACTGAGCAATGTGAGAGGGTGCTGGTACCTATTGCCCGCTTGAAGTGGATTAGGGAGATTTCTGTATGGAGCAGCATTACAAGAATAAAGTAACATAGCAAGTAATAACGCAAAGGAAGGCTTGCTGACTGTGGCTGTGAGCATTAGCAAACTGTGCAGATGACAGTAATCTCTGAGCAGATACTTGTATTTGACGGTGAGTATTTTAGCAGCATGCATGACTCAAATACGTGTATTTTGCTACTCATCTTCCATGTGCCGTAAGCAATGTGCACTATGAGAAATCAAATCCACTGCTTTGGTGACATCCTTATCCCATTATAACCCATGGTTAAACTAGTGACTTCAGTTCCAGTCAGGGTTTCATCCTGGCCTGGAGCTTGTGGAGGTCCTGGGTGAGAGAAAGCAAAAGGAGTCTTAAGGATGGCTGGACACCTTTCAAAGTGTTTTGGTTTGTTATTTCTCAGCAGTGTTTGCATAAGGAGCTCAGGCAACTTGGAGCTGGCCAGGCACCTACTTCAAAAAGTTATGCAAAACAAATGTCCTGAGGCTTTGAGCTCAGGCTGTTTGCTGGATGCTCCTGGTGTAAGTGTCACTGCTACAGTCGGACAAGGGAGCTGTGCTCCAGCAGCCCTGGGAAGAGGAGCTCGGGATGCCCGCATTCCGCCCAGAGCTGGGGCATCCTTGCAGCCTGCCTCAGGAGATGCAAAAGGGCCAGGAAACCAAATATTTGGGAAACTGAGTGCTGAAAATACTTTCCTCAGGTGGAGCTAATACCAGTCCGTGCAAGACATCTCCAAGGCATGCTGTCTCGAAAGGCTGAACTGTGCCAGCGAACAGAGAGGAGAAAGGCCCTGCACTGCTTCCAATGGGAACGAGGGAGGAACAGAGCAGGCAGGGCGGAGGCTGCCGGCCCCTTTGCTCAGGGTGGTACATGCACACCAGTTGTAGACATTTTTGGACATGGCATATGTGCTTGCCAATAAGTGTGTCCTCTCGCTGTGCTCTGAGCGCAGGACACATTGGATCCACATTGGCCAGCCTCAGCTCCAGAGCCTGACAGTGCTTTTGTGGGAAGAGCAGGGGACTGGGAGGGAGATGCAGATCTCCCTCTCCCATGGGTATCATTTTACCTCATGTCAGAGCTATTTCCATCTCTCCTGTAAAGGGGCTGTGCTGTAACCCAGATGGTCTTCACTTGATGCAGATTACAAGAGTGAATTTATGTCACTGCTTTCTGAAAGAAGGGAAAAAACTGAAGAAAGCAAACACGATAGTAGTTTTGAGTGAGGGATTTGCGAGGCAGGAGATGAGCTCCTGACCCACCAGTGGTGGCTGTGGCTGCGAGCAGACAGCGCCAAGCACATTCAGAGGCCAGACAGGAAGGGAGCCTCGGCCTCCAGACGGTACAAGAGATAACAAAGGTCTTTCCAGACAGCGTTATCTGCTCCAGCAAAGTGCCGGGATGGGCTGACGGACCTTCTCCAGGGAAAGCCACATGAAACTCCTCGGAGGTCCACGCTCAGCTGGGGGAAAAGGGCTGGCATGGGTCTGGGCTCAGGAACTGCAGAGACAGGGATATCTGCATCGTCCGCAGGGCTGCTGCCTCGCTGGCATGCTTCTTGCAGCCACACAGAAGTCTGGCTGGGCGGTATTCTGGCCATGTGATGAGATGAACAGACACCATTCTTCCACAGTTTCACATGGTGTAGTTAGTCCTGACTGATCGAGGGTGAGAACAGAAAGGAGCTGGTGCCAAACTCTGGCCCTGCCTCAGTTTCCCTTCTGCACCACTCACTGCTGGCTCCATCAGTGCCATGTTGTGCTGCAGCCAGCTCCTAACACCTAACATTTCTGCCATGAAAGTCAACGTCCAATATGAGCTCCAGGTCTGGCTGCTCGTCTTGGGTGCTGACATGGTAACGTACCTCCAAATATCCCTCCTTTCATCGCGGCAACAGTCATCACCACGTGTGTTCCTCACTCATTTCTTGCTTCTGTGCAGAAAGAGATGCAGCAGTGCATGGTATAACTTAGGAACATCCATCCTAGCCTTCTCCTGCCCATGTCTCACCCCAAGCAGGCCCACATAGCTCTCTGTGTGTCCCCGTATCAGGGAGCAGCATCACGGCTTTGTGCAACCCTTGCTCCACTTCTCATGCTCCAACCCCCCTGGGATGCCCAAGGCCATCATGGTTGGCAGGATCCCACCACCCTTCACCATCCACATTTCTCCCTCTCCTGCCCCCAGCACAAAGAACCTCAAGAACAACTTTCAGGGGAGATAAGAGTTTGGAAACCCCCACTGGCCTCCAAGTGGAGGAGTGGGGTAAATGAAAGGAGGGCAGGGGAGTGGGAAGAGGTGAAGTGATGGGATAATCTGGAAGATGGGAACATGGTGTGAGCAGTGGGTGACTGAGGTAAAGGGCTCTTCACCCTCCATGCTAAATTATGAACAGCTTTTCCTTTCCATTAAATAGCAAACTTCATAAAATTGCATAAATAATTTTTCTTGACAGAGAACCAGTTTTGGATGTTGCATTTGATTTACTGACATATCTTTACATTAATCCAGTTGAATTTAGATAAGGCTTTCTTCATTACCTCTGCAGAACTGAATGTCTCATCCCAGAGCCAACTGCATTTTCCTGTAGAGTACAGTAGTGTGTTTAACAAAATACATATTTAACAGTCGTATTTGTAGGAGTCCAATTAGAACAGAATCATAGAATCGTAGAATAGTTAGGGTTGGAAAGGACTTTATGATCATCCAGTTCCAATCCCCCTGCCATGGGCAGGGACACCTCCCACTAAACCATGCCACCCAAGGCTATGTCCAACCTGGCCTTGAACACCGCCAGGGATGGAGCATTCACAGCTTCCCTGGGCAACCCATTCCAGTGCCTCACCTCCCTCGACCTGCTGGTCACGCTCCTTTTGATGCAGCCCAGGATACGGTTGGCTTTCTGGACTGCGAGCGCACACTGCAGCCGGCTCATGTTCATTCTTCCATCGACCAACACCCCCAAGTCCTTCTCAGCAGGGCTGCTCTGAATCTCTTCTCCGCCCAACCTGGAGCTGTGCCTGGGATTGCTCCGACCCAGGTGGAGGACCTTGCACTTGGCATAGTTAAACTTCATCAGGTTGGCATCAGCCCACCTCACAAGCGTGTCAAGGTCCCTCTGGATGGCATTCCTTCCCTCCAACGTATCAACCGAACCACACAGCTTGGTGTCATCGGCAAACTTGCTGAGGGCGCACTCAATCCCACTGTCCATGTCACCAACAAAGATGTTGAACAAGACTGGTCCCAACACTGATCCCTGAGGGACACCACTCGTTACTGGTCTCCAGCTGGACATTGAGCCATTGAGCACTACTCTTTGTGTGCGGTCATCCAGCCAGTTCTCTATCCACCAAGTGGTCCATGTATCAAATTGATGTCTCTCCAACTTAGAGACAAGGATGTTGTGTGAGACAGTGTCGAACGCTTTGCACAAGTCCAGGTAGATGACATCAACTGCTCTACCCCTGTCCATCAGTTCCATAGCCCCATCATAGAAGGCCACCAGTTTGGTCAGGCAGGATTTCCCCTTAGTGAAGCCATGCTGGCTGTCACCAAGCACCTTGTTGGTTTTCATATGCCTCAGAATGCCTTCCAGGAGAACCCGCTTCAAGATTTTGCCAGGCACAGAGGTGAGACTGACTGCTCTGTAGTTCCCTGGGTCATCCATTTTCCCCTTCTTAAAAATGGGGTTATATTTCCCTTTTTCCAGTGGTGGGAGCTTCACCTGACTGCCATGGTTTCTCAAATATGATGGACAGTGGCTTAGCAACTTCATTTGCAGCTCCTTCAGGACCCGCGGATGGATTTCATCAGGTCCCATGGACTTGTATATGTTCAGGTTCCTAAGATGGTCTCGAACCAGATCCTCTCCTACAGTAGGCCCAGGGTCTTCATTCTCACCGTCCCCGCGTCTGCCTTCCAAGACTTGGGTGGTGTGGTCAGAGCATTTTCCAGTGAAGACTGAGGCAAAGAAGTCATTAAGAACCTCAGCCTTCTTCAAATCCAGGGTAGCCAGTTCTCCCGATGACTTCTGGAGGGGGCCCGCATTGTCCCTGGTCTGTCTTTTATTCGCTACATACCTATAGAATCCCTTCCTGTTATCTTTAACATCCCTAGCCAAGTTTAATTCTAAGTGGGCCTTAGCTTTCCTAACCTGGTCCCTAGCTTCCCGGACAACATCCCTGTATTCTTCCCAGGCCGCCTGACCTTGCTTCCACCTTTTATAAGCCTCTGTTTTCCTTCGAATTTTGCTCAGCAGCTCCTTATCCATCCAAGGAAGTCTCCTGGCCCTTCTGCTGAACTTCCTTCTAGTTGGGATGCATCGCTCCTGAGCTTGCAGCAGGTGATCCTTGAATATCAACCAATGGTCTCGGGCCCCCCTGCCCTCTAGGGCTGTATGCCATGGAACCTTACTGAGCAGGTTCCTGAAGAGGCCAAAGTCTGCTCTCTTGAAGTCCAGGGCAGTGAGCTTGTTGCATACTCTTCTCACTGTCCTGAGGATCTCAAACTCAACCATCTCATGATCGCTGCAATCAAGGCTGCCCTGGAGCGTCACATTCCCAACCAGCCCTTCCCTGTTGGTGAGGACAAGGTCAAGCATGGCACCTCTCCTTGTCGGCTCCTCTATTACTTGCAGAAGGAAGTTGTCTTCTACATAATCGAGGAACCTTCTGGATTGCTTGTGCCGGGCCGTACCATCCCTCCAACAGATATCAGGGTGGTTGAAGTCCCCCATGACAGCAAGGGCCTGAGAGCGTGAGGCTGTTCCTATCTGTCTATAGAGAGCTTCATCCACAGAGTCTTCAATTAGGATGAACTTGAAAATAATGACACAGTGCAAAGATAAATGCCCTTGGGTGGTAACTAGTTATGGAATATCCAACATCAGAATGCACCAGTGATGACTCAAGCATGCAATTATACACACAAAGTATCCATATGCAAATTATTGACAGAACGTCATATTTGTGTGCATAAAAGCATGCTTCCTTCTCTTATCTGGAAAGGCTCTAGGTTGAACTTCTGCATCTGCTTCTCAAAACAAAAAAGACTCCTGAAATGCAAGCCATTAGTGCAGGATGGTCTGTATTTCCAGGACAGCTGAAAAGGCAGTAAAACCAGAATTACTCAGTTCTCTTAAATATAAGTTTTGCAAATACTTGGATGTTTCATATCTACAGAAAGAATGTTCCCTTTTGGATACAAATAGCTTGATCCCGCAGCCACTCCATAACCATATGGAATGAAATTGAAAACAAAAGCCATTTTTATATCTGCTGACACTCTTCATTTAAAAGGTGGAGCTGAGTGAACTTTCCTGTTCACTTTCTCATGAACATGCCTGTGAATAAGATTTTGTTTGCAATGGAGTCAAACAATTGTGGGCTTTCATGTGGGGCGCAGTTGGTACTGATATGGCCATGTTCACTCTCTGGATTTTAAAGGCCTGGGTGGCAAATCATGTGTTTCAAGATCTCCATCAGCAAAGACATATATAGGTATCTTACTGAAGAGAAGGATATGAGTCTTGGGGAAGAACTACACAATATATTTAAATCTTATTAACTCAATTGACTGTATCTTCTAGGAGAAAAGAGGTGGAACTTCCCCCCTGTGTTACACAGAAGATGCAATCCTGTTTTCCTAAACAGAAAGAACAACACGAAAAGGATCTGCTTTCTAGTTAGTCTCCTCAGAGGGGTTAGCTCCTGTTGTGTGACACAGCTGTCCATTGCCACCAGCTCCAAGGGCATCCTGGAAGGTGGCTGGGCCAAGGAGTTCAACTCCAAGGAGTTAATTCTGGAGGCTAAGGGACCCTTGCAAAGAATCAGGAGTATACAGAGTTTAATGCTACTGGACTAGTAAGTGGTTTGCCATAAACTGAGTCAAACTTTCCTCATCACAATTTGTCTTCTGCTAAAGAATATAAAAAAAATGTAAAAATGTAATTTCCATTGGCACAAAATTTCCCCTTTTTATCAGTCATTGGGTAACCTTTAGAACATTGCACGGTCGCTGGGGGAAAGTGAACTTTCCTTTGCAAATAGTGTTTTTTAAAAAGGTGGAGATGAACAGATCCCTACAAAGTTGCTGTAGCTAAATTAAAGAGTTCAACTTTCCCCCTTACTCTTTCTCTCTCCAGAAACCTGCTCTAGGTCAATGCATTTCAGTGGAGTCTGCATTTTTTATCCCAAATCTCTGTTTATAAATCTCAAATGCTGACATAAGCCCACAGTTTCTTCTCTTACCAAACATGCCCTTTCCACAGGATGCAGGGGGTCTTTCCAGGAATTCACACAAATGAGCAGCCTTATTCAGTTTCTGGATCATCTGCTTGAAGGCAGTATTTCAGCTGTTCATGGAGTTTTCTAGCAACCCACAATCTCCGCTTGCTGCACCGAGGCTTTTATTTCATTGTTGGTTTCCCTACTATGCTGCCAATGACTGACAGCACACATATTCCCCCTGAGAGCACGATGGTCTGTGTATAGTTCAGCAGGGACATCCTGGCGGTTTGTGAACCGATGCAGGAAATATTGTCAGCTATGTGTTAGTGATATATTCCAGCTTTTCTCATGACTCATATCTTTAAAGGATTTTTTTTTTCTATTCTAGCAATTGAGGATGACTGGAGCAAACCAAATCTGGTCGTTAACCAATAAGGATTTGTTTTAAAGCATCCTAAGTTAACTAACTGATTTACTTTCAGAGGACTGACTGAGAAGTCATTTTTCTAGTCCCTATGATCATATCGTAACAGGGTGCTCAATTTACAGCTGATTCATCATGGTACATCTTTTAAAAGGTGAATCCTAGGAGTCCAGCTGCACAACGCACAAGGAAATCAGCCACAACGAACCCCGGGAGGTGGAGGAGAGGGCACGAGTGGCAACGCTGCCTTGGGATGGTGTTTCAACTGCACTAAGGGGCAGCTGAGCCTCCCAGTGCCCTAATCCCAGCCCTGTGCCTGGGCCCTGGCTGTAGCTGCCTGCGCCACTGTTGTAGCATACTCGCACTCACATGCATCTTGCAGACAAATGCATCTTGCATGCTTATGCATACACACCTTGCACCCTCACACACACACCTTGTACACTCACATCTCACACACACATCTTGCACATCTGTTCCCAGCCTCCATCCTGGAGTGGTATCAGACCTTCTTCAGCAGCACCAAGAGAAAAACCTGGCAGTGAAATGAAGGACCTTTGTCTCCGGCAAATCTTGTCTTTGGGATGTCAGGAGACAAAGCGGTGGGACAGAGCAAACTAATTTCTTCTAATCAATCACCCTTTGCTAATGAAGCTTAGGGGCTTTCTCTCTGCATGACACCAAGATAAATTTTCATTGAACTGCACTGATTTTACTGTTTCTTTACCAGTCACGACAAAGCAGTTCGGGAAAACAGATGTGATTGCTGAGCAGTTGCTCATTCCCCCAACCAGTGGGTGGGGAAACAAAAGCAAAACCCTGGAATCCTGCCTGGGGCAGCATCACCTTCACCAATGGCCCTTTGAGCCTATGGGAGCAGCAGGGAACTGCCTGGTACCATTGTTATGAAATGCTGTGCTTTCCTGATCCCAAATGTCTATCTGCAGCAGGGAAGAGAGGCTGCTTACATATCCCAGGTATCTCTGGGCAAAGGAGTGAAACTACTGAAGGAATCCAGATCCTCAAGCCCAGATTGCTAAGGGTGTTTTGGTTGTATTTTAATTGACACTGGCTTCAGTGCAGTTAAGCAGACATCTATCCAGAGAAATGTGGCTCATCCCAACTTGCCTCTAAGATAGCCTCCCACTTTCCCACCAGTCCATACCTGGGTGGCAGCACTGTGGGGCAGAATCACCTCTGCCAGTATTGGCAGTGCAGGTCCTGAAGCTTCGCTAGGGGCTTCAGGTATACCTGCAGCCCAGAGGAAGGAAGGTCTGTCACCGGTACAAACACATGGCTCCCAAGACAACCAGCTGCTCACTGATAACTGCAGACAGCCACCAGCTCTTCAGTGCCAATATGACCCATTTCCGATGGTTTAATTCAAATTACTAGTGACTCAGAAGGAACAGTACCTGAAAAGATATCCCATAAACTTGGTAGTGAGCTAAAGAGAGAAGGCTCCAATATTTAGGTGACTGATCACCTTCCCACTCTCTTTCTAGCTCCTGGATAAGTCTTCCTATCTGGACAAAGAAGGTGAATTTGGGTTTATGACTGATATCATACCTTATTATATTCTGTAAAAGGAGTCATTTACCAGGACACCATAAATCTGGTACAACTTGTTTGCTGGAATTCAAACTGACAGCTACTGTAGCTAGCTGCAACTTCCCAACTACACATACATTATCCTAGAACAGAGGAAAATCCATAAACCATGGAGAAGTGGTAAAAGCGATGTTAATTGCTACAGTCCTGTACCTTCTACCGGCAATGAAATCAGCCTATAACTCCTGTATGGAAAGAATGAATCCATACCACTGTCCATTGTTATGCATCATTACCAGGAAACAAGGTTATTACAAGATTGGGTCTCTTATGTTAAACCTGGAAGAGAAAAGAGATACGTTTTGGTTTTAAAATATATTAAAGAAAGAAGAAAGTAAATCCTTTCTGATCTGGTAAATTGCCAGTGCACATATTCGTTGGAAAAGAAAACGACTTTTTAAAAGAAAAGGACTTTTTAAGGAACATCGCAGGCATAGAATGAACCAAGCAAACCCAAGCCAAATCAGAGTCTCAGCAGGTGCTGTGTGTTCAGTGAAAGCAGGGGCAGCGTATTAAACCTTTTCAAGAACACCAGAGGAGTGCTGCTCTTTGTAGCTCTGCTGAGCTGAGCAGCCGCAATCATCATGGGCTGATAGCAACCCCGGCCACGGCTCAGAGAGCTCCCACTCTGCCGCTGCCGCAGGGGTGCAGTACCCAAAGAGCAGTGGCTGTGTCCCACCCACCAGGCTCACACAGCCTGACAAATCCGCATGTGTACACCCAGCAAACACGCTCTTTTAATGCCTCTTTTCCTCTCACCAACTCCCCTGCCACCCCCATTGCCTGTGACTGTAGTTACTTGGATGTTGAATTAGAAGCGTTTAAAAACAGTCTTTGATCTTCCACTAGAAATGGTAGCCCAACACATTTGGCTGTTGGCAGATTGTGGGGACTCTATGTACAGGACTGTAAAGCAAATATCTTTGGTTTTGTATGGAAACCCAGCTGTGCTCACACACATGCCATGGCACATGCTGCATTGAAGTGTGATGACAATCACAACTGAAAACACAAGATGCTTTAAAGGCCCTGTAATTGAAGCAAAAGAAGAAAAGCCTGGGCTTAGAGCCGTAGTGATCAGTACCAGGCCATGCACTCAGCAGAAAACTGCCTTGTAACTGGCGGCATTTTACAGACTTTCTAATTGGCTTCCAGGGCTGGTGGCTGTTGTTTGTGCTGCATTGGAAATCAGAGGCATGTGGGGCCAACCGAGCGGCTGGCATCTGTGCTGCCTGAGTTTGCCTCCAGCTGCGTGGCAGCAGAAGTGAAGCAGGGGAAGGAGGGATGGAAAGGGCAGGCCACTATCTGCATCTGCTCCGGAAGGTGCCTTGCTATGACAGTGCCCCGCATCTTGGCACAGGGATGGGTGTCGACTCCTGGTAGAATGGTTTCGTCACATGCCTGTGCCTTTTTGGGGGGATAATGGGCCATCCCCGCTGCTGACACTGCCTGCGAGCCCCTGGCAGTCTCTCCTGGGCTGAAATTGCTGTGCCACCAGCCAGCACAAGGCTGTGTAATGGGGCTTCTGCATTTCTTATCTTGCCTTATTTGGCTTTCCACAGGTGAGTTTACTCTTGCCCTCTCCCTGCCGCTCTCTCTCTCTAAATACATGCCTGTACTTACCCTATAAGTACATGCAGACCAAACCATACTCATTTATATTGCGTGCTTGTGGTAGTGTTGGCTTATTTCCCTGGATTAAAGGACTACATCCTAAAGATGCCCATATATGCTTGAATATTCATGCAATACATTGGCATGTCTTTACTGACAGTCTCATGGGCTGGGTTTGATTTCCTTCTGGCAAAATTTGGTGTCGCCAACTTAAACTTGCTCTTCAGAGATCCAGGAAACTAAATGCCCCGTGACAAGGAGCAGGAAAGACTAACCTCTCTACTTACCAGAGTTTACCATGGATGAAATAAAACAGTTTTACAAGAAGAGCTGTAACAGAGACAGGAAACACAATAAGGCATCAGCTTGGAAAATCTGGTGAATCTGCCCAGACCCAGAGAAAACTGGAGAAAGTTGCTCTCCTGCACCTGAAATATGTCTGGATTCAAGGAAGATTACAGCATATTCCAAGCAAAGTAATCACACCCTTATGTCTTGGCAGAAAGGCCTAAGATATCTTTGATGCTATTTTTAGTAGACTCAGCCTAACACTATTTTGCCAGATACTTGCTTCCATCAGTCTTCTTCACCACCACTTCTTCCCCACCACGACCTCACTGCCTCAGAAAGCCCCAGAGTACTCCAGCTCTTTTAAATAAGGAGCAGAAACATGACAGTGCCTCTTAGAGACAAACCTGGGTGGTCAGATAGTCCTTCCCAGAAACTCTTCCCCTTTCCCCATGCTCACAGAGCCTCGACTTTGCTTTCCTTCCTACCTCTGCTGGCCCCTGGGGCTCCTGTGCCACAAGCACAAGCATTTATCTCAAGTATTAAATGCAAATGGTTTTTACCCAGATGATTTCCCAGACTTGATTGCAACTGGCAAAGAAATCCCAGCTGGTGCAGTCAGCTCCCTGTGCCCCTCCACTGCTGGCAGGGGTTTGTCTGGAGCTCTCCTGGCTCAGTTATTCTTCTCCCTGCCCTGTCAGTGGCCACCAGCACTGAGCTCTTGCCCTTCTTCATTAGGGACTGTAGTGATAGGACAGGGGGGAATGGGTTTAAACTTAAACAGGCAGAGTTCAGGTTAGATATAAGGAAGAAGTTCTTTACTGGAACAGGTGGCCCAAAGAAGCAGTGAATGCTCCATCCCTGGTGGTGTTCAAGGTCAGGCTGGACAGAGCCTTGGGTGGCATGGTTTAGTGTGAGGTGTCCCTGCCTATGGCAGGGGGTTGGAACTGGATGATCTTAAGGTCCTTTCCAACCCTGACTATTCTATCATTCTATGATTCTAAGGTTCCCAGCCCCCAGTCTGTGCATATGAGTGTGACTATACAGAGAGATATACACACATATATGTATGCAGGGAGAGGGGAAGGAAACACAGAATCTTCCCTCTCCCCCCTATCTCATGGGTGCGTTGAATTCAGGAAACAGAATCAGCATGTGAAGGACCCTCACAATAATTTGAAAGGACCAAATGAAGGACACTGCACAGAGTGTGAGTGAGCATCTAAGCTTACTTGCATTGTAAACTAAAGGCTCCCATGCCGTGGAGGGTCTCTGGGGATCTCCACATTGGGATGAGTCTCATGAAGGTTTGACCATCTCTGAGGTTCGAGAACTTTCCAGAGAAACCCTGGCTGGCCCCAAGTTTGAAAACAACTCCGCTAGCCAGAGGTCTAATAAGCTGTGTCTTTGTTAGCTGGCCTGTAGCAGAAGCCATGAGACCATGACAGCTCTGATGGTTCAGTCACTGGAAAAATGATACAGGACCAATGCTTTCCGAATATGTTTTCTACCCCTTTTTCAGAACAGTTTGAGGTCATGTGCCCAGTTTTATTGTTTCCCTTAAAAATACTAGTTCCATAAAACAATATCAGTCTTAACTTGTCTCCATTTTCATTGAGCTTTTTTCATAATTAACAAGAACATTAAATCAAGAGAGCACTTGTTCAACATTTCAACACATTTTTGTCTGAAGTGATTCACTCAGCTCGTTTTCCTGGAAAAGGTGTTTTCTGGGCCTGTAATCCCCTAGGTATGTGTTTCATCTTCCAATATTGAGCTGGTATGGACACATGGAAAGAAAATCTTATCTCATTGAATAATACCTAATACCCTTTCCAGAAAAAACAATAATGATTTGTCAACTCTCCAGCTATTAATGCTTTAGGAGTAACTAATTCCTCAGCGCACAGAGTTTTCACACTTCTTGTTCAGTACAGGAACAAAAAGTCCCAGGCACATGAGGCAGGAACAGAAAGTCCCAGGCAATCCACCCATTTGCCAAGTTTCTCAAGCATCTTCATGACTTCCACAGGTAGCCATTGAGTAACGAAAACCATGGTGTATTCCTTGGTATTTAGATGACTATCTCATGTAATTTCATGAGCTTGTTTGCTTTTTCCCTCTCTGATTGGATTTTTACTTCAGTGACAGGTATGAACTCTATGCACAACACAGGGAACCTATTTAATACACAGCAGTTGTTCTTTCACATGCAGGTGGTTTCTATCAAGAAACTATCCATCACTGCTATATATAAGCCACATCTTTTTCTGAATGGTCTGTCCTTCTGAACTGACATATGTGGTTATAAATAATATCCACTGTAAAACAGGGAATGTGCAAATACTGAAGTTACTCCTGGAAGAGTTATTAATTTGATATAAAACTATTAAAAGTCCCCATAACTTATGAGTCCAAAATCCATTTTCAAACGGAGCCGACATCTAGAACAGTGAAAAGATGTAGATGCCTAACCAACATAAATAACCTAAACGCTAATGTGGCTGCCCCAGACTACGTTTTAAAGCTTCAGCCGTTCTCCTATCCTGTGTGAGCTGCATACTCATACTTCCATCAGGGTTTGATATTCCCTGGGTTTGTATACATCCATAGGGTAACCTCAGAGCTTTTGAAGCTCATTCTTCCTCCAAAGATTAGTCTCTTTGAGATATCTCCCTTCTCCCACTGGTGACTGCTATGAAAACCACTGCAACTATCCAAGACCCATAATGTGCTTCACTGCCCACCAAACCAACGCAGTTCCTACATAGTCAGGAATTAGCAATTGATTGATGGTGATATGTCAAAACCAGTCATGTTTCACAGAAATATTCTTGATTCTGGAAACCTTTCCTGTCCCCAGACTGAAGCTTCCTTGGCAGTGTTGCAGGCTCAGTGTCCCCTGGCAGCACCCAATGGGCAGCACAGCTCTGGGTCAAAACCTGCAGCTCCCAGGCTCTGCTGCACAGCAGGGCACATACCAGGTCTGGAGGCCCAAAAAAGAATGGGACTGGGGGGTTTCTGTGCACCACACATCACAGGAACAGTCCAGGGGATGCTGTGGAGTCGCCTCAGACACTATTGCACTTCAGTCTTGGCAGCCATCTGAGAAGACAACCCCCCTCCCAGTGAGCGTATGTCTGCGGCATTTGGTTTCAGAAGAAGTGAAAAGCAGCATTTTGAGCTTCCCAGAACAAAAGATTGTCAGAATGTTGTTTCCACAGAAAGGCAAAACATTTTTAGGTTTCGTTCCAATCCGGAATGAAAACTGTCTGGAAAAGTCAGGATTTCCCCACAGAAAGAAAATGCCAAGGTCTGACCCACACCAGCCTTAAGGCAATTGATTAAAAAAACCTTTTTTTTTTTAGTTTAATAATTGATTCCCGGAGCATGAATTGCTAAATGTTCTATGGCAAATGTAGTTTCAAAGCCCTTGCTCCTTATGAGGATATTTCAGATTTCTACAACCACATCCTTCACCTGGATAGTCATCTGGTCCCTTTGTCTTGGCCACCCTCCATGACTGTGTGTTACCCTGCTGTGCTGTGGGGCATTGCTGTCTAAATGTGGATCTAGGACAGGAAAGGGAATGTCAGCCTATCCGTTTAAACTAGAGTTAAATGAAATTCTAATGAGCAACGTGTGAGAAAAACATAATAATGTGCAAACAGAAAGGATCTGACTGTTTCTCCAGACACCAGAGGGAATTGGCTACACTTTTCCTGATAATATCGAGGGATGATGTATGGTCAGGTCCATTTGTTTCTTAGTTTCTCCAGACATTGAGTGTGACTTTCTAGCTATTAGTGTAGACTTCATCCTCTCCTGCTTGCCCAGGGACTCTCACTTGCTCCTGTGTAGAACAGCCATACGGTGCTACTTAGGCTGCATGGGGACACTTTATATCCCCTTATAGCCCCCCTGCACAAGTAGCCTGATGGACAGCTCACAGAAGAGTGGCTGACGGGAAGTTACAGACTGACCAGAAAGCTGGAATCATTAATTTCTAGTGCTCTGAAAACCCACAAATTGTCCAAAACATAGAAGGCTAGAAACGAAAAAGAGACATGATCAGCAAGCAAAATCTTTTCCATTTCAGGCATTTCACCTGAAATGTTTGCCCATTGTCCTTCAAGGTGGCAAAAAGCCCTGGCTTCTCCTGCCCAGCTCTACAGAGGACAGCTTCATCCAGCGCCCTGCTCTGAGCAGTCGCAGTGAGCTGCCAGCGTGGGCTCCAAACATCTCCTTTCTACCCCAGCTGTATTCTCCACACTCCTTGCTCTGAATTCCTGTGTTGTGGGCCGCAAGATAAGAACCTGGAGCTATAAATGCAGAATAACTTAGTCCCAGCTGAAGCTACAAAATTTTTCTTTCTCCCTAATTCAGGAAACTGGGTATTCCAGTGGAGGACATGAGTCTCCATGTTTATCTCCATGTGTCTCCATGTTAACTGTTTATCATTATTGTCTGGACACAATCACATGCTTTCAGTAAAGAAGACCCAGATTCTTTTGTGGACCTTCAAAACAGGCGTTAGCTCCCAGCTTCTTGATACCTGCAAGTGAGCAATTCTGCTTGTAATAAAAAATAATCTCCCTAGAGGACCTCTGATCTTAAAACAAATGCTGTTTAATTCACCACTCATTAGGAGTGTATCTGGATTGATTTATTGAGCAGTTCTGACCCCAAATCTTTTGAACAGCATTCCTTCACGATTAAATAGGGAATGGATTTGGGCAACAGTTCTGGCAGGCAGATTGGAAGAACACAAGTGATTCTTCAAAACATTCGTATCATGTAACTTAAGGAAAATATACTGCATGCTGGCATGCACTTGGCCCAGACCAAAAGGGATACGTTTTCCAGCCAAGGCTCAGGTAACTTCTGCAGTAAATATGGCCAAAACAATTCATTAATTATACATTTGTGGTTGTCCCACCTTTGTGGATTTTGGAAATACGCAGTCACGTTCAATCAATCAGGAAGATGGCGATATCTTTGCGTCCAAAGGAAATCAATGTTTTTGCTAAGTACATGACGGTCTGTGGCAGCAGAAAGTATTATATCCTCTAGGGAATCAGTTTCTACTTGCTGCTTAATATTCAAAGAGCAGGGAAATGGAAAAAATTATCCTGAAAGTCTTTTATAAGTGACTGGCTACAGACAAATGCTTTCTAGATGAGAAAAACAAACTTTCTTGCTAGTTGTACCTAAGTAATTACAAGCATGAAGAGACTTGGCCTCTGCTCTTTGGGCATGTAAACAAAAAACTTTGAACCTTGTCATAAGAATCAAGAGTGCAAAATACAGCCTCCTGCCATATGCCTCACCATTCTCATTTGGCTGCAAAAGTAGGATGAAGCCATGGTTGCTGCGTGGAATAGACTGCTGGCTGCCTGCCTTGTTTGGCCAACGAAGGTATATGCAGTAAATCTGGTATGTGCCTTCCCTTCTCTTCTGGCTTCTGGTTAACAGTGGAGCGGAGTATCTGGCTTGTCTCTCCCTGCAGAGAAGAGAACTTGCCAGAATATTTGCATCTACATAAATCATCAAGAACAAACGTTGCCACTCAAACGTTGAGCAATGTCATCAGCTCTCATGACTTTACCAGAAGATTCCCAAAAAGGCAGCTACTACATTTAATCAGATCTCCTGTTATCAGGAGACTGAGAAGCTGGGGAAAGGCTTGATTAGTGATATTTGAGGATGTAGACTGGGTTTATGGCAAAGGACTTTAGGCATTCAACTGCCCAAATCAGATGTGTGTTTCTGGTGGGCTCCCTCTGTGCTGAGCAGAGAGAAAGGGCTCCTCCAGACACTGAACTAGATGACAGAAGGATCTTACAGTGATTAAGGTGCTGAAGTAGGTGCCTATTGCCTGAAGTTGGTAAGAACTGGAGAGAAAAGTCCTACAATGTTGATCTGACAGCACAGATAGAGGATTTTGCTGTGCAGCATAGGCAGGTTCCTGTGAGCCTGCTCCGTCTGGGACATGCAGAATCAGGGTACTCCCCAACAGGGACACCACTGGGCTTGCTCCTCCAGCTGTGGCATCGGGCGTCACAAGGGTTGGAGAGCAGCATCCCTCACCCCATGAGCACCCGCTTGGCTGGTGGGAAAGGTATGCACATCTCCCCAGGCTTCCCAAATAGGGTTGGGCTGTCCTCATCAGAACATTGCCCCCAGGAGAGCCAACCCCCCCACAGGCAGCTCCCTGGAGCATCCCCCATGTGATGAAGCTGGGCATGGCCCCCGATGCTTGCAGAGGTGGGCACCATGAGGGGCAGCTCACATTTCTGCAGTGGCGGGGGTAGGGGGCTGAGAAGCCAGCCATGCTTTAAGTCCCACTGTGGCATGCCCTGCTGCAGTGTGGTCTGTAGGCTCTCTCCTGAGACATAAGCAGAAGCCTCAGCAGAGAGGAATGGAAACTGCCCATCCCCAAGCCCTGTCTAACCCAAGGAACAGGACTTCTCTGTGGTGCAGGCAGGGGAGGAATCCTTCACTCAGTAGGACCAGCAGACCTGATAGCAGCACAAAGCCATTAATTACCTTGCACTGCTAACAACAGGTGACAGAAAGAGCTTTATATCTTACACCTGCTCGCTGAAAGCACATGGAAAGTTTGCTCACTCTTCTGAGACCTTTCCAAGGGGCCACACAAGTGGCGAGCCGAATGAAGCCAGAGACAGCCAGATCTGCCTTTGGCTTGGGCCTTCTGGAGACAAAAATGTGTGGTACATGAAAGAGCCCTTTGAAGTGACTGATGTTGATGCTGCAGCGCATTTGGGCGAGTGCAGAGAATACCATGGCTGACGGTGTCAGGAGTCAGGGGGGCTCTTCCTCCTCATGCAGGGAGAGGCTGAGGATATCTGAGAGCTCTTTTCTCATATACTATATATCTATATTTAAAGGACTGGGTAAATTTAGATTCTGCTGAAAAAGGAGAAGGGTTCATGACATGGGGGTGAGGGAAGAGCAGCATCTGCTCCTTTGCAGTGGTGCTGCATCCTGTCTCGCAGCATGGCTGTGTTGTCAAGCCCACCTTTCCCTGGGTGGCTGCTACAAATTACTCTGACGGCGGGGTAGTTTTCTGACCTTGGAAAATGTTCTCTGCAGATGCCAGTGAGCGGATTTATTTTTAACCTAAAGAAAATTTGTGATCCAGCGTCTCTGGATTAAAACGTACAAGCACGTACGGTAGGTGGTAATTTTAACAGCAATTCAAAGAGCTGCCAGATGACCTTCCTTCTCTTGGTGGTGAAACAATTCAGTGTGCTATAGACGGAGTCTTCCATGTAGATTTGTTGTAAGGTAATTGGAAAGAAAGGAGAAAAGAGCATCACGAAAAAACTGAGGAGAAAAACATCAGCATTGTGTCACGTCCAGAGCCGCTGGAAAATCCACATCATAAAACAGACTGAGAGCTTGTGTAGCTGGTGGAACTTTCCTTATGTTAGGGTACAGTTCAAGCATTATTTAGAAAGAAAATGTTTAGGTTCTCAGGCTGAAGGTGCAACGAGGAACAAAATCCAGTCTACCTCCTCCCAACAGACCAACAGACAACCACATCACCACTCTGTCCCAGCTGAGCCCCTCCAGGTGCTGCTCTGCTTGCTTTTGGACAAACAGGTACAGGAGACCAGCGGCACTTTCTTCTGGGACAGCAAATGGCAGAGAGGATGGGAGCTGGGGTGACCTGGCAAGGTACCAGCAAAGGAGCAGGATGGTGCTTGTGTGGGAAGATGGAAGAGGAAAGCCAAAGAGCGAAGGAGGTGCACGAGGTCGCCTTTGAGCCCCTCACCCCTGCCAACTCCCTATTTTGAAAGGGGAAAACTCTGGAGCACAAAGTAACCCAAAGATGAATCCGATCTGTTCTGCTGGAAGCACTTCCCCATTTAAAAAGTTATGAATAGTTCTCAGATATTCCTGTGTGATTAAAAAAAGGAAATGCAAATACTTTATAAGCTTTGGGTTATGGGATTAGGCCTGTAACAGCTTTACTTGGCTTTACGGGCCTGATCCTGTCCCACTGAACATGATGGGAGGTCAGTTATCAAGCCATAGGGGGCAAGATAAAGCTCTATATGAGTTGCTATATTTTACTTTTAAAGTTAGTCTTATTGGGCGCAGCCCAACTTCAGCTGAAGTCAATGAAAAGACTCCTGCTGACTTTAATGGGAGTTGGATTGGCCCTATTGTCCTTTGTTGAGTAAAGTAATTTTAAAAGGTCAGGGGGTGAATTAAAAGAAAAAGAAACAACTACATCGATAAGCTTTATTCAACATGCTCACCTTATAGAGAAGAAGTGTTGTCTTAGCTGGTGAGAGTAGTTCAAACTAGTCCTTGTAGGCTCTGGCAAGGATAACAAAGTATGGTTTTACTCAAAAAAACAAGTGGAAATGAAAATTGCCAAGTTCCAATTTAATGATCTCCCAGTGGCTTCTATCTGCTCAATTTACAAATAAAACAGACACCAAAGCTAAAGCCTAATCTCAATGAAACCAACCTTGTGCTAGTGCAATTCCACTGACTTTAATGGATTTCTTCTTGATGCTTCAGTGGATTTCTTCTTGATTGACACTGGTGGGAGAGCTAAATTAAGATGATGTGGTTTTCATTGCTATGGCTACAGTTCAATTTGGACTATGGACATCTTGCTCTGCTTTCAGTCTGGTCACTCCTCCACCTGCAGCTGAAGCAATTTGATAGCTGAAGCGGCAGGGGGAAGAATGTGGAGGAGGGTTTGTTAATGAATCTGTTGATGGTGTAAAAATGAGCGAGGCACAGCTGATTTTCCAAATGCTGGCTTGGCTCTGAAGGAACGCGAAGATACAAAGGAGAGAGGAAACCCACATCGTGTTTTCCAGTTGCACTGTGTGAACCTTCTGGGTTTTGACTTGTACTTTCGTCCTCTCCAGTTCTAACAAAGCAGACCAGAGGTTCTATCACGATATTCAGCATATAAAACTATCAAAGGAAAAGATGCTATTTTTGCACAATACCTTTCCAGAGTCCGGTAGCATCATAAATTACGGTCCCATCTCCCTCCAAACAGCTCTTGTGCAGTAGCTGTAGGAAGAGGCCGTTGGCAATCAGCTTCACAATTTATCTTATTTTTCCAGATTATCCATCTTCCAGGATGTATTTTAGGATCCAAAGAGCACAAACCATGCTCAACTTCTTGGGAAATGGCTGAAGTTTAGTTTTGATTTCTTTGCATTGTTCTTGCTAAATATTTCATGCTGTGAAATTCAGATAGCCCGCTCTGATAAAGGGAGTAGCAATCGGAAAATTTAAGTGTATCCCCCTCCCCGCAATTTATTGCCCTTTTATAGATTAAAAAAAAGGATCTCTACCAAGCTAAGATGAATCAGAGCCATCTTTCCAGCAGATGGTTGAAACTAAAGGGAGAGAAGGATGGCTTCATTGGGCTAATCCAAGAAAGGGAAAAGCCCTCTGAGCAGTTCCCTTTCCAGGCAGGTTAACAGCAGGCTCTGACCATCAATGAACTAACCCTTTCCTCCAACCTCGCCTCCCACTGGGCAGGAATTCAATGCATGAGCAGAGGTCAGTGTTAATGCCATCTTGCTAAAGGCATCCAGCTTTCATTCACAAAACAAACCACTTTACTGGCTTTAGAGGGAAAAGGAAGTAGCCCAGGAGAAAAAATGCGCAAAGATTTTCTATTGAGTGAGAATCGGTTTACGGTATAATACCAGTCGCAAAAGGGTCGAATCAAACATCGATATAATATATACTTAGAGCAGCTTCTTACTGAGAGTCAAGGAAAGATTATTTTGCCCACGTCTAAGCTTAATGGCACACTTACACAAATAAGATGAGAAACTACAGCTGCAGTGAACACTTGTGCTGCCTGCTGCAGTTTACAGAACAAACATTTGGGATCTATCTGGCTAATCATGATATATTTTTCATGTGATCATCTGTTTATGCTTCTTTGGTTTATATTTCTTGGGACTGGGCTGCATGCCAAGGGGCTGGGGGCTGGAGTCAGCAAACCCCCCCAGTCCTGTGGGACCCTCGGCGGGACCCTCGGCCACAGCTGCTCCAGCCCCACATGGGAACAGGCCCCCCCGACTCCTCCTGCCCATCCCTGAGGATGAAGTATGCTTGGAGCTACGTGGCTTAACCCCTCCCTTTCTTGCACTGGAGCTATGGGCTGGGCATGCGTATCATTGAATCATAGAATCATAGAATAGTTAGGGTTGGAAAGGACCTTAAGATCACCGAGTTCCAATCCCCCTGCCATGCCCAGGGACACCTCCCACTAAACCATGCCATCCAAGGCTATGTCCAATCTGGCCTTGAACACTGCCAGGGATGAAGCATTCACAACTTCCCTGGGCAACCCATTCCAGGGCCTCACCACCCTCACAGTAAAGAATTTCTTCCTCATATCCAATCTAAACTTCCCCTGTTTAAGTTTAAACCCATTACCCCTTGTCCTCTCACCACAGTCCCTAATGAAGAGTCCCTCCCCAGCATCCCTATAGGCCCCCTTCAGGTATGGAAGGCTGCTATGAGGTCTCCACGCAGCCTTCTCTTCTCCAGGCTGAACAGACCCAACTTTCTCAGCCTATCTTCATACGGGAAGTGCTCCAGTCCCCTGATCATCCTCGTGGCCTCCTCTGCACTTGTTCCAACAGTTCCATGTCCTTTTTATGTTGAGGACACCAGAACTGCACAAAATACTCCAAGTGAGGTCTCACGAGAGCAGAGTAAAGGGGCAGGAGCACCTCCCTCGACCGGCTGGTCACACTCCTTTTGATGCAGCCCAGGATATGGTTGGCTTTCTGGGCTGCAAGCGCACACTGCCGGCTCATGTTCATTTTTTCATCAACCAACACCCCCAAGTCCTTCTCCGCAGGGCTGCTCTGAATCGCTTCCCTGCCCAACCTGGAGCTGTGCCTGGCATTGCTCCGACCCAGGTGGAGGACCTTGCACTTGGCATGGTTAAACTTCATCACGTTGGCATCAGCCCACCTCACAAGCGTGTCAAGGTCCCTCTGGATGGCATTCCTTCCCTCCAATGTATCAACCGAACCACACAGCTTGGTGTCATCAGCAAACTTGCTGAGGGTGCACTCAATCCCACTGTCCATGTCACCCACAAAGATGTTGAACAAGACCGGTCCCAACACCAAGCCCTGGGGACACCACTCGTTACTGGTCTCCAGCTGGACATTGAGCCATTGAGCACTACTCTTTGTGTGCGGCCATCCAGCCAGTTCTTTATCCACCAAGTGGTCCACCTATCAAATTGATGTCTCTCCAACTTAGAGAGAAGGATGTCATGGGAGACAGTGTCAAAGGCTTTACGCAAGTCCAGGTAGATGACATCAACTGCTCTGCCCCTGTCCATCAGTTCCGTAGCCCCATCATAGAAGGTCACCAGATTGGTCAGGCAGGATTTCCCCTTAGTGAAGCCATGCTGGGTGTCACCAAGCACCTTGTTGGTTTTCATGTGCCTCAGCATGCCTTCCAGGAGAATCCGCTCCAAGATTTTGCCAGGCACAGAGGTGAGACTGACTGCTCTGTAATTCCTCGGCTCATCCATTTTCTCCTTCTTAAAAATGGAGTTATATTTCCCTTTTTCCAGTTGTTGGGAACTTCACCTGACTGCCATGATTAATATGTAAGGACATATTCTGTTTAGTGCACATTTTAACAACACCCCCCCTCCCCCCCCAACTCCCCCCCCAACTCCCCCCCAGTGCCCTTGAGTAGCTCAACTGGGAGCCAGGCCAGTGATGAAGGCACATGTTTCTGCACTTGTTTCAAAAATAAACCCCACCTTTGTAATCCTATGCCGTTCATGTCCTCCAGTCCCCCAGGCCAGCAGCAGAATGAGGGACTTGCTGGGGCTGAGCTGGGGGCCCTGGGGTGACCACTGCCACCACGTCCCCAGAGGCTCTGCACTGTAGTCCCTGCATTAAGCCACCCTCTCTTTCTGCGCGTGAAACCTTCAGAAACCTGCTGAAACCAGGCAGAAACCTTCATCTTTCATCCATGTGCATCTGCAGACACTGTGCTTTTCTGACACCCTGGGTGTCTACATGGTGCCCATCCACAGCCCTACAGCCTGATACGCCCCAGGGTCCAGGGCTTATTCCTGCCCTCCCTGGACCACAGCTAGCAGGACCAGGCTGGCCCAGTCAGGGACCGGCTCAGGTCAAACCACTGGTGGTGCTGCTCATGGCCCCATCACAGCCCTCATGGCCTCCATACACCAGATTCGGTGGATGCTCCTCTCCAAACGTATGGCTACTTTGATAATCAGGTCACCCGAGCTGAAGAAGCAAAATCAAGGTGAGATTTTGGCTAAGCAGCTTTTATGATGCTGGCAAGAAGCCGGCTGCATGTGAGTTCTTCCATTTCTCTCCCACAGAGGGAGCACAGCTTGTCCATAAAACACCGACGCAGATGCACTTCGGTAACCATTGCAAAATCAAGAGGTTAAAGGAACTGGAATATAGTTCCAAACAGGCAAATGATGGACTATGCCCCCATCTCAAAGCAAAGATGATTTTCAGAAGTGTCACTGCTGCTTTTCAGCCTCCAGTTGTGATGCAGCAAAAAGGGGTTTCCTCAGCATTGCAGCGCTACTGTCATATGTTGGCGACAATAAGGAGGGTATGGAGCAGCACCTTAGGATGGTTCTAGTTCTGGCAAAGGAGCAAGCAGCTCTGAGTGGCTTTGCAGGATACAAAACCTCCCTGCAAGCATAGCTTTGTGCCTGGAGCCAAGGAAACTATACCAAGGAGAAGGAAATGCAGAATGAACCTGCATATGGCCACAAATCTGTTGCTCCCCGGTGTGACTCATACTGTATCTTGATTACTCTGCTGATGGTCACTGAAGCACTTTCTTGATTAAGAGGCAAATACATAATATCGTGTTGCTTCTTTCTTCTCCACCAGTCGTCCTGCAGCAGCAGTGCAGCCCAGGCCCCATGACATAGGGCAGATCCAGGTCCAGTCCCAGAAGAAGCACAGCTGGCTCCAGCCTCCAGGCACTTCAGATCTGAGCCACTTTGGGATCCTCAGAGCTCCTTCACGTCTGGGATCCCACACGTAGGGTCCCACTCAACCCAGAAAGCAGTCAGGTTGCGTTTCTGGTTGGCAATGAGGAGCCCTGTGGTTTTCAAACTGTTCAGCTCCAGTTCCCAGCTACGTCTGCACTTATGCAATGGTCCTGAAAGACTCCTGCTGCCTGGAATGTGGGAAGGGGCGAGAAAAAGCCAGGAGGACCTTGAAGGCACGCACAAGGTACCTCTTCCCTCTTAGCATTCCCAGCCTGCAATCACATCCTCTTGAGCCACAACCTCAGCAGCTCTACCAGCAGTAGAAGACCACGGGACTGCTGCACGAGCAGCCCTCCACAGGCAAGACACTGGGGCAGGGGGCAAAGGCTGTGGTGTGGTTGTGCCATGTCCCCCCTGGAGGTGCTCACCCCACCTCAGCCAGGCCTGGAGCTCATGGAGTTGCTGGGTCTCCCAAATAAGACCTTGCTTGGACCTTGCCCTTGACTGCAACAGAGGCTGGAAATCCTGTGGGTCCTCCTGCACACACAGACACTGTAGTGGTCTGGCATACAACAACGGGCGCTGTTACGCCCTGCCTGCTCTCCCGGCAGCAGATGAGTTTTTTGCAGGATGGATATCACCTCAGTTCCCAGAAAGCTGTATGCCAAACCTGTCTTATCTCCACTGAATGCTGGCAGGATTTGGGCCATCACACGCAGAGAACAGCTCTTCCTGCCATTCCATCACTGGGGAAAAGACTGTGGAAGTCCAAGTGCGTAGCAGCCTGCTCATCTGGAGAGTTCATCTGTGCTTTTCGAATGCTTCAGAGCCAAAAGGTCCCACACAGCTGGGCACAATGAAGGACAAGTGCCTGCAAGCCTGACTCCCAGGGCTCTGCAACCTCCATGGTTCCTGGAAAAGCCTGAAAGGGCATGCTGCACATGGGACTGTTATGCGAAACAGAAGGATGGTAAATCCCTGACTGAAAACGGACTGAAATGCATGAGCATTTCTCTGTGCAGTCTCTACCTCCCTAAAAATGCTTACTTTGCTCCTTGTGCTTCCTCTCTATTTCCTTCCTTTCCATTTCACACCACTAATATGTTATGCATAGACTAGCAATTAAACCAAAGAGATGAAAATACAGTCTTGGCAGCAGTAACTCTCAAATTGTTCTAGGAAGAGAATAGTAAGGTAAGATGGGTGGCTAAGGGAACGCAGCAGTGCACTTATCTGGTTGGTGGGTCCCTGCAGAGAAGCCCAAGTGTGATGGCCTCATCCTTCTTTATAGCCCCATGCCATAGCACTTAACTCTGTAAGAATGCCAGATGCCGTGCATCCATGAAGCCACGCAATCAACTCTTTGCAATCAATTGACACCAACATTACTGGTACGTGTGGCCACACAGCGTGGGCAATGAGTAAGACGAGGAGGTGCAGTGAGGGGCATGCTGGCTGTCAGGAAGAAGTCCCCCTCAGTGCTGGGATGTCCCAGCTCCTACACTGCTGTAGTGAAATTATTTTTCATCATGCTTAAAGTGGTTCACACAGTGCAAATCCTTTTCCGTGTTGTTCATGAGCATCACGAGTCTTTTGGACAGAGCCTGGAGGGCTTTTCACTGCAGGGAACACGTTCAGTCCCATAAAGGTGTTGGGGATGGCTGAACGAGAATACAGTTGCTGCCAGAGAGGCCAGTGGTTGTTGTGCTGGAAATTTTTCCTTTCACCGGTCATCTTTAGGCAAGCGAGGATGTTCCCTTCTTTCCAATCTTGATGTATAGGTACAAGCCCCAGACTGCTTAATATCCTGGGTGTTGAGGGAATTTCAGATTCCTGCGGCGGGACAATATGTCTACAGAAATGCTTTGTAGTATTTGAGACACTGTAATATGTGAGTGGTTTCAAATTGTCTCTTTCTTTTTACAATAGCATTGTGAGAAAGCACAAAGCCTCACATATCTCACGATTGCCATGAGTGGGATCTTTTGGGGGGGAAATGATTTCACTGTGATCTTTCCCCATTACTTTTTACTTCCTCAGTTCAGCTGTACTTAAATGAAAAGTAGACCCTTGTGTGAGGAACAGCTCTTGGAAGAGACGGTCCCTCGGGGACTGCATATTCTGGTGGCCTCGTTTTATAGGATGGCGACTGATATCCACTGGTGCCTGGAAACACCAAGTCTATTCATACAAAAAATAAATCTCATGAAATACAGGCTTTCATGGATCATCTCATAAAGGTGAACATTTTTTATATCATATTGCACACTAGGAAATAAAAAGCAAACTGCACTGACAGGATGCATTGACAGTGCCCTTTCTACAACAGAATTTTATGTGTTTTCCAGAGTCTTTAATTCTCTTACTTCAGAGTCCCTCTCACTGTGGATTTATGACATGTTTCCTGCCTCCCTCCTCCTCATCTGTTCTTCCATCTCTCTTACTACTTTAAAGTGACACATTGACGCATATCCATGTGATGAAAGCAAGCACAGAGCTCCGGACCCAACAGAGAGTGTTTCTTTGCAGCTTGGTGACCCCGGACCAGTCAACACACCCTGCCAATGTCTGAGTGCAAATGCGGAGGACAGGCAGAGGGATGCCCGCCTGACAGGGGAAGGCCATGAACTGAGAGGTGGAAATGCTCAGCCCATGTGGAGCAGGAAAGATAATACTCTTTTTCAGCTGCCTGGATGCCTACTTTGGGGCTGCTGGGTGAGAAGTAAAACTCTTACTGCAGTTAAGTCACAGCCCGTGATGGCGGCAGTGTGACAGTCTCCCCTGCAAGTCCTCTGTGACTGCTGCTATTCACCATAGATGTACTCACCTTGAAAACCCAAAGCCACCCCACCACCCACCAGTGCTGTCACCAGCGACACGCATCCGCTTCCTCCCTCCTCGCCCTTCCTCTAAGCCCAGGCAGCACCCACTTGCTTGACCTTGAGGAGCAGGGGAGCAAGGACATCACCCAGTGGCAGGAGTTAAGGGGCTCCTCTGCATGGTCAAGCATATCTGGGGACTAAAGCAAGGACAGAAACTTAAAGGTTCCCCACTCTCCGCATTACTGCCTGCCTGACCTCAGATGGTTCATGACTGCTTTTGTGCCTTAGTTTTCTCCTACATAAAAGACATAAGTCTTGAGCATCAATGATCACTGGTCCCACAGAAACAGCAGCACGTGGCAACTCGCTGCCTTTGCCTTCTGCTCTCTTTTGGAGAATTTTAAGGGATGCATTCATTTACCTTTGAAATGATGTGGTTGCTTCCTGAAGCTTTAAAGAGGCTGCACACAGCCTGGTTACATTGTCATAGGGAAACGTCTTGTTCCTGGTCAGTACAACTGTAAATTAAATCTCAGGTGTTCTCTGTGTAAATGTGGAGCTACACCCAAGAAAAAACCTTATGGTGCAGAGCGCGGAGTTTCTTTGTCCCATAATCATCACATTCAAAATGCCAATGCTATGTAATGTTACAGCTATTAAGGCCCTTTTCACTGCCACTAGAGTAAAGAAGGAGTATTTTCACTATGCTTTTCAAATATTTCTGCAAAAATGTATAGATCTGCTTTTTGGTCTACTTGTAAAAGCCCTGCAAGAAGGTGTCCCTAAGGATACTAACTTCTTTCCAATGTTTGCATGACTCTTAGAGCTTGCTATCTATTAAGATTAGCAAGGTGACAGCTTTTAAAGAGGGCCCCGGAAAATGATAACCAAATTCCTGAGCTGTGCCCTTCCACACCTTTGCAAGCATAGAGCATTGGATTAGTTCAAATATTTGCCACCTGGAATAAAAAAATGTGTTGATAAAAACAGTTCAAAGCAAGGCTGGTGCAGAACTCACCAGCAGCCCATAACATCCTGCAGCACTGAGTCCCACAGGATAACTCCGTGTTGTACAGAAAGGCTCTGTCTCTTGCTTCCACTAACCCTCCTGTCTGGAAATTTCACTAGGTCCCTTCTAGTTCTTAGTGCCCTAAGAAAGAGTGAACTGCTGTCCCCTACCCATCTTCTCAGCATCATCTTACAGCAACCTGGTCATCTGTTAGGACATTTTGGACACAGACAAAGAAGCAAGATTTGAGTTAAGTCTCACTTAGACAACTGCATACGTGGGAAGCAGCCCATTCATCTAGAAGTGTGAGAACAAAGCCCACTGTACACAGAGAGGGGATATTTGTGTGATTTCTCAGTGTACGTGGTCTGTCCCCCTACCCCGGGCACTGTTTGCCACCGTTTCCCCCGGTCTAAGGGGTTTTTTGGGAAGGCTCCTTAATCCAGGTTAACCCACTGACCTAGAAAACACCAGTCCTCTTCAATACTATAGCTCTGCTCTCAGACCTGTGTGAACTGTACTCGGAGTTCAGCACATTAGAAAACCAAAGAAACGGGAATGGGACCACCTCTAATTCCAAGGAAGTGTCACAGGAGTCCTGCCACCATCAAAAGTCATCTGCCTTCCAGCCCTCACCTCTGAGTTCACAGGCACACTGTTGCATATAAAGCCTCTCCTCTCCCAACCCAGGACACAGCTGTCAGTGCTCTGCTGCTTAGCTTCGGTCTTTGTCGTCTCGTGTTTTCTGCTGCATATTCATGGTACCAAAAGACCAAGGATAAACCCTAAAGTCTGTGAGGTGGACAGTCTGCTTGAAACCTTTTAAGCGCGTCAAGGCGGTTGTCACAGTTTTGCCCACCACCACTCCGGCCCTCCTTTCTTCTCCTCCTCTCCTCTCACCATCTCTGCTTCATTCTCCACCTTGGTCCCCCAGACGAATGGGGGAGCAAAGCACAGGGTCACAGAGCACATAGCACTGTGAAGCGGTTTGCAGTATAAGACCCTCAGGAGTAAAAAGTGATCTTTTTGGCACATGCAGCTGAGCAGTCTCAAACAAATGTGCTCTGCAGTAGTGCTCATACGAATGGCACAGGGCTGTGGAGGCATGGAGGAACTATTCTGCAATAAGCTGTCAGAGAAACTCTGCAGGAAAGAAAATGCACAACAGGTCCCAGCTGCCCTGGGCTACAGGCATCAAACCTACATGCAGCCTTGCTGACACTGTAATTGTCCGCAAGTAGGGTAGTCTGAATGGCACCCTTTGAATCACAGACTTTCATGTCTCTGGCAAATGGAAAAGCAGACATCGACAGATGATGAATATAGTGAGAATTGTATTCTAATTGGAAATAAGACGCATATTACCATGTACTGGATCAAATAACACGAAGGATTAAAATGGCTGTGCTGAATAATTGAGATCCCAGTTGTATAATTTTTCCTATCATTTTAAAGTTATGCCACGGAACCAGCAATATTCCACTAATAAAAAAAAGTTGCTCATAAGAAGGAAAAATATCAAAGAGTGAATAGGAACTCTAGAGAGAGAAACAGAATTTCCCCACTCCTCACGCTTCTGTGTGTGCAAGTACACACAGAATTAGAAAGAATTGGCAAGACCTGGTTTGATAACCAGAGTAACAGCCACATCCAACTGTAAATTGGGGGTTCAAACCAGAAATATTTTGGGTGTTTAAGCCAACTCCATCTGAAGGGATCGCATTCTAAACCTAGGCGCAGATAAACAGATTCCTTCCTACTGGGGTTGTTTGTCCCCGGTACCACACAAACCATGTGCACATTCGAAGCCTCAGCATCATATTACTAGTAGCTTGAAATTCAGACTACAGCCTCTTTTAAAAGATAGTATTTTTCCAGAAATGTTTATTTTAAGTTTAGAGCTGTTATTGTTATTTCTTCCCAGTGGTGTAAAAGTCCAGTTGGAAGAGTTTTCTTTCCTCTGCATTGAGGTTGAAAATTCCTGGAAAGCCATGACAATATTCAGCATTCATGATTACACAGACAGACATATTTCACGAAAATTGCATAGGCTTTTAATACAGGATTATGAATGAGCTCTAATGTTGAAATTATATTAGATTGAATTTCAGAACGTATTTAACATATTTCCATACAGCAACCTTGGGATGTCTTTTCAATAACAGTGATTATTACGGGCAGGCTGTTTTTTATGAAAACATTTGTTCAAGGTGGACAAGGCTTCCTGAAAAATGTTGTACATCTTTATGGCTGACATTTTAGTTGTTTTGAATTAACTTTTTTCACAGCCAGAATGAACCGTTTCACCATATAATTCTTCATGCGTGTCTTCAAACAAACCTGGAGGCTTTGCCGTGAATTTTCTAAGCTGTAATACAACCTCAGCCATGAAAACGCTTTGTGAGCTGGAGGTGAGCATTTTGTCCCAAGTTATTCTGTTACTCTCAAAATACGAATATTCTTAGCTAATGTCTGTCTTTTAAAAGCAGTGGTTGCCTCAGCTGATTCAAAGGCATCTCTTAAGCATCATCTTTTACAGGCCTCTTACAGCTGACTGCTGCACCAATGGATCTCGATAAGGACAAGCTGTTTGATTGAGTGGAATAGAGTTCAGATTTTGATTTGCGTAATGGCAAACACATTTTGATTACGCATCACCCAGGACAGCGTATGCATTTGGAAAGCAGAAAGTGAGGCCTGGCCTTTAGGATCTGCCTGTAGGAGCGGTTTCCCTGCCCGTCCTCCAGGCACAGCTCGAGGATGGTTCCCTGGACCAGTGGCTCAGCTCTGCCATTTTTCCCCTTTCAATTCTCTTACAAAAATCAGCAGAGTTCATATTTCTTTTTTTTCTGGAACATCAGTGGTTTAAAATGCAGTTAATTCAGAAATGTATCTACTAGGCAAGGCCCAAGGTTATGGAACATACCTTTGGCAACTGATGTGGTTCTCTCCTAGGCTTTCTGGACTTGCTTCTCCGTATTCATTTGCTGCCATTAGGAGCACCAGGACTATTACATTACACTGATGCTGCATCCTATTTGCCTCTTGTATGCATTAGTATCAATCGGAAGTAACGCTACAGAAAACACTTAGGTTTTACCCGTGTCAGGCACTGAAAGGCTTTCCCTCAGTTTGATAGCTCTCACTCATCTAGTTTAGTCATAGGAGAAAAGAGATGTGTGTTTCCTACACTGGTGGCATAACTGCTCCACTCACTTTAATACTGCTGGAAGAAATGTGTGTTTTCAGGGCTAAAACAGTAATCCATTCACAGCACGCTTCTGAAACTGACCCTATTTTATTCGCCTCTCTTAAATGGTCAAAACTGTGTAACTGGATGCCACAGGCTCTATGCTCCTAACACCTAACAGAGATTCTTTGAAGGGATGTTTTGAAGACATTTGAAATAGGAAGCTCTGTGCCCTGTTCTCACTGCTGTTGTGGAACGCTAGGTAAGTCCACATAGATGTGGATTTTTATTGCAGTTTAACATTTCTAAACATGATTTTGCTGGTTAAGAATGGCTGAATCATCTAAAATTGACTTTTAGTTTTACCCTCTAACTTGACCCCTGGAATGTATCTACTAATTAAATGTCAACAGGAAATAAATGTCTTCACAAAGGGAAAGTAGCTATCTATAGCAATTTTGGTTTGTGGTGAAAAGCTAGGGTCAAAAATGATAGAAAGAAATCCACGTACAAAAAGTCACATTTTTAAGCAGTGTTAGATACTCATGCATGGCCACCCAGCTAGGGATGGAAATGGCTGGAGACACATGGTTTCTCCAGAGTGGATTCAATAATGTATAGGAGACCTTGCGTTTTCAGCCTAGCTGTCCTACTACATGATGAGTCCTGTACTCTGAGAACAAGGGAGCTTGGCCAGTTAGCAAGGAGAAGCCAAACTGTACATGCTGCTTGATCAGTCTCAGCCTGCGAAGCAATTCAGAAGGGAGCAAAACTATATATAAAAGCACCTCCATCTGTACTAATAGTAGGAACCTTTCACACTTTTTTTTTTCTTGCCACTCCATATCAACTCCTCAAAGATTCATTTCTTCTGGTTTTCCACCAAATACCTAGAAGGAAATCTGACTCATAGAAATCTCCATAGCCTAAATAGTTGGCCCAATTGAAAGATAAAATAAAATATCCCAAGGGAGGAGGAAAACCTACCATTCCACTTGGCGTCTGGGTATAGGAAAAGCGCTGCTCTACTATCACCAAAATGCATTTAGATGCAACCCACTACTGGGCACTGCCTCAGCCTTTCAAGAAATCACTTCCCACTGTAAACACTGACCGTGGTCAGTGCAAAATATTTATTCTTCTCATCTGAGGATCTCCCACATGCTTTGAGCTATTTGAGTTCATAAGTGAAAATACCAAATATTATTCCCGTTGCATGTACGTCAGTCAGCTCTTGGACGCTCTCCCTCTATGTCAGGGTGTCAGTAAGGATGAGTGAAGGTGCCCTTTGGCCAGACTGCTGTTTGTTTTAAAACACTAGATTTGGGTGTTGCTAAAAGCACCTCCCACCACGGATGTCCTTGTTTTCCAAAGTAAACAGCCTGTGGCGTCTTGTGACCTGAACAGCCCCAAGTGTCTGACCTTGGAAAACAAAAAATATTTTATTTGAAAAGAAAAATCTGCAGTCTAAATTACTTGGGACACTGCTTTCCTTCCTCAACAGGATGCTGGAATGCCCAGGCTTCAGTAGGAGTTGCTTACATGCCACAGATATACACAGAAACGTATTTGCTCTCTAACGATATATTGGGCAATGGTTTTGAGTTGGCAGGTCACTAAAAGCCCTAGCCAAACAAAGATAAAATTGTAATTCATCAACAGAGAATACTGAATTCGTGGTCACTGGTGACTCCTGGGGCTGGTGGTAGCCCAAAGCTGAAGTTGACAACATGGAAACAACAAATTCCAGAGATTGCTTAGGATTTTCTCAGCTTTGGAAAGAAAGAGAAAAAAAAAGCTCTTCAGATTTCTTTTTGCTAGAACTTTGTCAAAGTGGGAACAAGACAAAATGTTCATCTTCCTCAAAATCCTGCACAACCGGGCTCAGGCAGCAAAGGTATATGAGAACACCGCGATTGCAGGTATCTCCTGCAGCCTGTAAAGGAAGGTGTGAAAACAGAGCAACGGCAGTGCGTGCTGAGAGGTACCTGAGGGACTGTCTCACCAAGAACTCAGCAGTGCTGTGCTTTAGCTGGCACAGGCCTTTCTTCTGAGAATGAATTTGGTTTGTGGTTTTCAGGATTCCTCTTCTCTGTCCCACTTACTTGGAGGAGTAGGATTTTCCAAAGGCATCCCACTCTACGGAAGATGTTAAAGTGTCTTGAAAATATTTTCTTTCAGTTATGTTGGGGAATCTTTCTCAGCAGACCTTAGTTCCTTTCCATCCCCTCAGATTTACAGGAGCTTTGTTTCACTGAGGCCAGTGACATTAGACAGATACTGGAATTAAGTTAGGAATTATGATCTATTTTTACAGGGTTTCACAAGTCTATGTTACTTAATTGTCCTGAATTAAATGTGATCTTACAGTACCATGGTGGAAATCCATACAATTTCAGGGGAACACGACAAGCAAACAGCAAGCAGCAAAATACAAATTCCTCTTTCCCCTTCCCCACCCTTCCGCTACCCTTCCATCTCCTGACAGCTCTCTGGATAAAAACCGACGGCTCTTAGAGCAAGGAATTCAATCTCCCCACCAGCGGCAGCACCACCAAGGCTCTCAGGGATACTGCCACAGTGATTTCTGTGAAAAGATACCAGCACCAACTAATTTCACAAACAAAACCAACCGTGAAGTCAAGAAATCACCAGGGGTGCTGGCTGTTACAGGCCCAGGCCAAATGTGGTGTTCTGGAGGTGAAAGGATCTCTACACCATTACAGACCTTCGAAGTTTCCCAGTCCCAAGGGTGTGCTTTCATGGGAAGAAAAACCTGTTTTAGATCACAGCAGACATTTTCTGCACTGCCCAGCAGTTATACCTGAGGATGCTCTCCAGACGTTTGTGTCTGTATGAAACATACAATAATAAAGCTGTAAACTGGAGGAGACAATACCTGGACTGCAAGAAGAAGGGCTTTTGGGCAGCCTGGAAAACCATCAAAATTAACTAGCCCACACACAAAAATCATCCTGTCCACTCTAATAGGATGATAAAGACATATTTCCTTTGCTTTTCCAAAGAATTGCGACTTTTCCTAACAAAGTGGGCACTCACCATGTCATGGTTCTTGTATTGCCAGAGGTGAGAGCTTGTATTCTGTGGAACAGATATTCCTTCCACTTAAGCAGGCAAGAAATGAGAAGTATGGGGTCTAAGACAAGGTGAAGCTGCAGTTCAGATAGTTTTCAGGCTACAATGTAAGGAAAATAACAGCATTCCACTGTCTGGAACGCCAGCTATTGAAAAACAGAAGAGAAGAAAATCCATGCAGCAACTGAAAATGGAGGAATGGAAAAGATCTGTGGCATTAAGGCAGTAAAACTTCCTGGCTAAAAGAAGTTAGACCAAGGTATCATCTGTACCAAAACAAAAAAGAACACCAAATAAGAATGCGTTGGCTCACACATCTGCAGAGCAAAATGTCTTCAGTGTTTGCAAGCTGTCTAACAAGAGGTGAATAAAACAGGAGTTTGAAACTGGAAGCCTTTTCTCTCTTCTGGAACTGCTTCTCTTTTTCTGCTGGCATATGTCGGCTAAGCAAAAGGTCTGAGGTTGGCTACAGGTCCTAGGAGGTCTCTGGGGAGGGTTTCCGAGTATACTATTCCTGCTTAATTTGGGCTGCTCAAGCTAGTCCTGATCCCAAAAACAGGTGGACATAACTGAGATCTTTTTGCTTCATGCATTGAATATTACACCGGTGGCCTGCATAAGAATTTCAGAATGTCACATGCCTACACTGCTTGGAATTCGGCTGTTTCAGTGATTTCAGTGATTGGGGACTGTGTGGAAGTATTATCTTGCACTGTGTTAAAAAAAGGGACTCTAAAAATAATATAGTTGGTGACTGCTGTCATGGCTTTGATCTGAGGCCCTGTGGTGTGTGACTTCTCTTTATAACAAAGCGGGAGCAAGCCAGAGTGGAATGCAGCTCTTCGCATACGCAGGACTAAACATTTTTGCAGGTTTATTGTGGGACCTGTAGGTGGCCTCATTTTAATAGTCAATAAACCAAGAACTATTAGTTCAGCTTGCCAATGAACTAAGCAAAGCTTTGTCTTATTCTACTGAATTTGGAAGCTGATGAATTTGCTTCTAGTGCCATTGAATACTCTGCCATTTGTTCTGCAAACAAGTGGGTACAAAGCATGCTGATTTTAATTTGGAAAAGTGTGGACACCTGTTCTGTTTTCATCCTTAAATTCCTTCAAGGTGGGAAGAGAGAGACCATGATCTTGAAACTCAGAGTGAGGACCAGAAAAGTAGCCTCTAGCATGTATTTCACATCCCCTCCCAAACTACAGGTGATGGAGCAGGGGATGGCGACATTAACCACAGACATTTTGTAACCCACTGAAGAATAAGGAAAATTAATATACTTCACATATTCTGTTAGAGAAGGTCTAAGCTCACAGCTTATGAAATTCAGGTGGGTAAATGGACTGCAACACAAGGCTAAGTGAATTAAGACTAACATATTTCAGTACAATAAATAGAGTACCAACACATCCACGCTTGGCATCATGTTTATAACAACACATTCTTCACTGTCACCCCAACAGAAATACTGATTTATCATGTTGTCTTATTTAACTGCACTATTTTGGGGCTGAGGAAGAAGAGGAAATACAGTGGAGCATAACTAGTGCTATAGACAGCTCTACATTTGTCAGCGGTTGAGAGGGCTGAAGGGACTCATGCCCCATGCTAGTACACTGGGAAAGTCTTATCCTGTGGGTCATTATTATCACTATCTTGTGTTGGGCCACAGGAGGCAAGTTGTGCACTTCAGTTTTATGTCCCCTTTATCCTGAGAGATGACAAAGCCTTCAGACACCACTCACCTGCAAGGGAAAATAAGAGGCCAAGGCATATTATCACGCAGGGACTGTGAGAATGGAGACCCTGGGCCCACTGTAGGAGAGGATCTGGTTCGAGACCATCTTAGGAACCTGAATGTACACAAGTCCATGGGACCTGATGAAATCCATCCGCGGGTCCTGAAGGAGCTGGCAAATGAAGTTGCTAAGCCACTGTCCATCATGTGTGAAAAATCATGGCAGTCAGGTGAAGTTCCCACCACTGGAAAAAGGGAAATATAACCCCCATTTTTAAGAAGGGGAAAATGGATGAGCCGGGGAATTATAGAGCAGTGAGTCTCACCTCTGTGCCTGGAAAAATCTTGGAGCGGATACTCCTGGAAGGCATGCTGAGGCACATAAAAAACAAGGTGGTTGGTGACAGCCAGCATGGCTTCACCAAGGGGAAATCCTGCCTGACCAATCTGGTGACCTTCTATGAAGGGGCTACGGAACTGATGGACAGGGGCAGAGCGGTTGATGTCATCTACCTGGACTTGTGTAAAGCCTTTGACACTGTCTCACATGACATCCTTCTCTCTAAGTTGGAGAGACATCAATTTGATAGGTGGACCACTCGGTGGATAAAGAACTGGCTGGATGGCTGCACGCAAGGAGTTGTGCTCAATGGCTCAATGTCCAGCTGGAGACCAGTAACGAGTGGTGTCTCTCAGGGATCGGTGTTGGGACCGCTCTTGTACAACATCTTTGTTGGTGACATGGACAGTGGGATTGAGTGCGCCCTCAGCAAGTTTGCTGATGACACCAAGCTGTGTGGTTCGGTTGATACATTGGAGGGAAGGAATGCCATCCAGAGGGACCTTGACATGCTTGTGAGGTGGGCTGATGCCATCCTGATGAAGTTAACCATGACAAGAGCAAGATTCTCCACCTGGGTCAGGGCAATCCCATGCACAGCTTCAGGTTGGGCAGGGAAGAGATTCAGAGCAGCCCTGCAGAGAAGGACTTGGGGGTGTTGGTCGATCAGAAAATTAACATGACCCAGCAGTGTGCACTTGCAGCCCAGAAAGCCAACCGTATCCTGGGCTGCATCAAAAGGAGTGTGACCAGCAGGTCGAGGGAGGTGATCCTGCCCCTCTACTCTGCTCTCGTGAGACCTCACTTGGAGTATTGTGTGCAGTTCTGGTGTCCTCAACATCAAAAGGACATGGAACTGTTGGAACAAGTCCAGAGGAGGGCCATGAGGATGAATTTAATTAGATAAAGCAATGAAAGTGGTTGAATTGTAGGAGAGAGATTTAAATAAACACATTTTAATCTCATTATGACATGTCTCAAGCTGTGCTAGGGGAGGTTCAGTCTGGGTATTAGGAAAAATGTCTTCACCTGGAGGAGATCAGGTATTGAAAGAGGCAGCCCAGGGAAGTGGTGGAATCAATGTCCTTGGAAGTGTTCAAAAAACGTTGAAATGAGGCCTTTAATGACATGGCTTAGTGGTGGTTTTGGCAGTCCTGGGGTAATGGTCGGACTTGATGATCTTAAACGTCTTTTCCAACCTGGCTGATTCTGCAGTTCTGCAATTCTGATGATCAGGGGACTGGAGCACCTCCCGTATGAAGATAGGCTGAGAAAGTTGGGGCTGTTCAGCCTGGAGAAGAGAAGGCTGCGTGGAGACTTCAGAGCAGCCTTCCAGTATCTGAAGGGGGCCTATAGGGATGCTGGGGAGGGACTCTTCATTAGGGACTGTAGGGATAGGACAAGGGGTAACGGGTTCAAACGTCAACAGGGGAAGTTCAGGTTAGATGTAAGGAAGAAGTTCTTGACTGTGAGGGTGGTGAGGCACCGGAATGGGTTGCCCAGGGAAGCTGTGAATGCTCCATCCCTGGTGGTGTTCAAGGCCAGGTTGGACATAGCCTTGGGTGGCATGGTTTAGTGCCCATGGCAGGGGGGTTGGAACTTGATGATCTTAAGGTCCTTTCCAACCCTAACTATTCTATGATTCTATGATTTCACAAGAAGCTCCCTCTCCTTTCTTGGAGTGATGTCTTTGCTGCATAAATCCAGATGTCAGCCAACCACCATCCACATGGGGAATACATGCTACAGGCACTGCAGTAAGGCCTGTTTTAACCTGTTCGCATACACACAGTGGTTTTTTTTTACTGTATGAGAGCTGACAGAGCTTGTGAAAAGGCTTATATTCAAGGTGCCTTAAATGTATGAAAGCCATACAGCTACAATGATCAGAGAATCACAGTGGTTCATTAACTGACTGTGTGTTCTCACCCTGCTGGACAGCTTCTCCCACCCTGTGCCCAGGGCATTAACCTGCTGCCTGCGCGGCATTCCAAACCTGCGTCCTGGGAGATGAGACGTTGACAGAAACCAACTTTCCAGCCAAATTCCTCCACTGCAGGCTGAGCCTGGGCACTGCTGGGCTCCTACACCATGTCTGCAACTCACCACAACCCACACCCCATTTTTTGGAAGCAGCCAATACGATTACTAAATAAAAGTCGAACCTCTCCCTAAACATTTTTCCCCTCTATTGGGCCTGGGCACTTGCTTCTCTCTAAAGCAGGTAAGTGTATGGACACCTTGTTCCCTGCAGCGCTGGGCCCTGTCAGAAACCTGCTGGAGATAAAAGTGATGAGTATATAATATCTACAGTAAGTTAAGGGAAAGCAAAGTAAAAGCAAAAGCGGTTCTCTAAGAAGTGCTACAGCTAGGGGTGCAAAAACCTGACATAAACCTGACATAAACCCAGACACAGAAGGAAGAGGAACAGAAATATTTATAAAGAAATTTATTTTATATTTGTGTACAACAAATATATGAAATTTAATTTGAAAAATGTATATACGATTTCTTCAAAGTATTGAACCCTCTTAAGGAAAGGTTTTAGTTATTAAAAAGGTACCGAAGGCTAAAATTATACTTGGATAATATATGTGTGTGTATGTATATATATATAAAAACCATGTGCAATTTTATATATATATATAGTATATATAAATAACATGTGTGACTTACATGATATTTTAAGGTACGCTATTTAAACATCTGAGTAACAACAGAGATATTATAAAATATAGTTTGCTATTACTACAGAGTTTGCATTCAGTTTTTATAAGCATCTAGACAGTGAAAAATTTGAACATATAGAAGTATTCTCCTATTATCTATACACTGTGCTCAGTTCAGTTTCCTCCGTCATGATCATAACCAGACTGAATCAAATTTGGAAGGTTCAATATTACCCTTACTAGCATCTTCTAAGAGCAGTAAAAGGAAATCTGTCTTACCTTGCCCTACGCTGCGGTACAGTTTGCATACAAGAGAGAACAATGCATTTCCTATGCTAAATGGTCTAACTCCCAGAGATCACATACACCTCACCATATTGACTCATTTCATTGCACTCCATATCCTGTAACAATAAATCTCCTGTAGGACAGCATACATTACTGAATACTGAAGTCTAAGTAATATATTTCTTTAACATAAGGCAGGAATATACTGAAATTTGATAACACTTCAACAGCAATCTGGAATTAAACAATGTTTATGCACCACATTTTTATAGATGCTGCCTTTTTTATGTTTATGTCAGAAAATGTGGTAGAGAAAACCTATTTTTCTTTAAATAACAACAGGGATAAAAGCAGTCCTTTGAGAAGAAATTGCTAAAAACCAATGGGACCAGGAGAAACTCAACCGCCTTGAAACACCAAAGGTCAGTCTGCATAACCTCTCCTGCAGCCGATGAGCAATTCCTTGCATGACATCTGGGGGAATACTCATGTGAGTAGGTGCTCATTACAGTAGAGCCCGAGTGTTTTAGCTCTAAGTATTTATCATCTTTATTTGCATCTAATAAGGTATTGTATGCTTTTTTCATATCTTGCTAAAAAAAAGGCAATTCTGATCATTCTGTATGCTGTTACAGTAGCTATAGTTTAACTGAAGGATGTTTGTACTTTCGGTAACACGTTTATTATTACTGACATAAAAACCCCACCCTGCTTCCACAAAAATCAGCGGTTGCTTTGCTCCCACTAGAAACAAAATTGGATTCAAATATCTTAGTAATAAAGTTTGTTAATAAAAGTAAATACTATATTCATTAAGTCTCTCAATGCTTAAAGGCAAAGTGGTGTTAGCAAATACTTTACAGTATAACTTAAAGAACAATATTATGCACAGTTTTAGACAATCTGTTATTCAACAGAATGCAAAAGCAACCACGAAAAACACCTTTTGGGACAGCCAAATTTTGCTACATGAAAATTTCTGGAGCTCTGACAGGCTTTAAAAAGTGTTTTCAAATACTTTTCTTACACCAACCCCCTCACTCATGTCCTACACCACAATTGCACAAATTAAAGGCTGTGGCCTTGCAGGCAGTACGCATCCGGACCAGCTAATCTTTAAAACTGAATACTTCAGGAGGGTCTCCCTCTTTCTGCCACATTCATTCCTAAACTCCGTTTTAGCAGAAACTGTTTTGTTTCTGAACCCTTGTAGCAACTGACAAGATAAAGAGCTGAGTGTCATCCCTCATTTACTTCACTTTTCAAGTTTATCTCTGAACTTGTCCGTATAATTACCCCCTGCAGATTTCAGCTTTAATTCAGGTTTGAGTTACAGTTGCTGAACAGGCCTCTCAAAAAGACAAAGCCTCATTAGTTACCCACAGAAGTGAGCCTTACTAGTTAAAACCTTTATTTAAATACCAAATAAAGGGGAAAAATAGATGCTCAGACAATGTTTACATCCTTTCAACCACACCCTTGAAGTTTTGGCAGTGAATTAGCCAAAGGATGGGCTTTACATCTCATCCATCTCTCTCAGTTGGGAAGCAACAGCCATAACTACAAGTTTCTGCAGGGTGCGGCTGATGCTGGGAGATGGCTGAATACGTATGACCAAAGGCTGCATGCCTCGCAAGTCAGAACAAAGCAGAGATGTGCCAGGAATTGAGGATTTTCTTATGCCCAGAAGTTTCCTATAGACTGGAGATAAACACAAGTCCCATCTCTCACAGAAAAAGGAACAGTGCTCAAACCTAGAGAAACACAGCACGAAGAAGAAACTAATAACTAATGATGCCAAAGCCTCTTAATTTAAGGATTCCCCAACACAATCGCAAAGAAAAGAAAGGAAAAGAAAACCTGTGGAGTCAGCCAACACATTTTTCAATCCAATTATATAGTAAATGCACCAGCAGGCAAGGCCTCAGTTCTGAGAAGGAGAGGAAGAAAAAGGATGGTGCAAAATGCTTTCATTCATTTAAACATTCTCAGGATACAAGAGAGCAGGCAACTTAGAAAACATTCCTTGTAAGCTGTGTGGGATCTGCGTAGTTTTCTGCAGGCTTTGCTCCATCCTACAGCTCAGCTTTGCCTGTTTGGGCAGGACTGGTGCTACCACTGCCTTCTCCGGCGTTGTTCTTGTCTGCTGGCTTGAAAGATAACGAAGCAGAGTTTGTGCAGTACCGTTTGCCAGTTGGGCGAGGTCCATCATCAAAAATATGCCCCAGGTGAGCACCACACTGAAACAAAATACAATAGAGTATCACTGTGTCTCTGTGCAGCTTGATGGCATCGCCACGGTGTTAAGCAATGACTAGCAACAGCTTCCAAGGAAGAACCTTGGTGCCTACATTGCCCTTTCAAGTGGGATTTACAACCTACATTTATTTACAAGAGTGATCCAGGAAGATGATCTTCTGAGATACCACAGGCGCCTAAGACTTCAAGCCTAAATTTCCTGGGTGTTTCCCGTAGTGCCACTGTGTATGTTTGGTTGGGCTGCTATTTCTGAGAAGCTGCCTGTCTCTGTAATGATCTCCTGGCAGTAGCTCAGTTAAAAACTGTGAGTTTTAACTCAGAGTTGAAACCGCTGTGAGTGGTGAGGGCAGCATCACCCATATTTCACTTACTGCTGTGTAAGAAAGGGGCAGCCTGAGCTCTGGGCTCTCCTCAGCCTGTGGCCATCTGCTACCCCCCTTAGCAAGAAAGCATTAGACCCCTTGGTGATCCTGACAACACCACAAAGCAGTGAAGATATTATTGGAGTATGCCCTTATACTGACATTTTTGGGTGTTTTTTTCTTTCCATAGCCTGGCACTCTTCTGAGCATCAAGACTCTTCTGGTAAAATCCACATCTGCTCCTCACCCCTAAAGGGGATGGACTTTATCCACTACTTATACTACTTTCTGTAGAACATAGGAGATAGGGACAGGTGACTGAAAAGGCCTGTACTTTCTGAATGAATAATTTTAAGGTGGGAGTGATTATAAACAGGAATGATGCTGAATTTGCTGTTTGTAAGGAATGTGAAACTCCAGATGGTCTCTTGACACTTTTGTTCTGTATGAATCAGCCTCAGATAACTAGCAGTAGCATTCAGGGTGAACACTACTGCTCCTGTCTGTAAAAAAGGTAACAGTCCCCTGCTTTACAGAAGAATACAATATTTTGAAGAAGCTGATCCAGTTGATTCTGATTCAAAAATTAGGATTACTATCACTGCACATTATGGCAGGCAAGTCACCGGGATAATAAGAACTTCTTGTAATTACTCACTTAAATTCCACAGGTTCATTTTTACAGCCTGCCACGAGAAATGAGAAAATAAAACCTTGCACTGAAGAAATATTTATCTTGAACAGGAAAGTCATGCTGCTTTACCAAAGAGCCTTGGCCTTTCAAGTCAACAGCTGATCTCAGTGAGAGCTGGAACGATGTAACTGAGATCACAGAGCTGCTTGTGGGCTCACAGTCAGACATCAAAAATTAAAGACTCAAAATTATTCTTAACATTTAATTAATTCATAGCATCCCAAATACATAGAGGCAATATTCCAAACTGAATGAGTTAATAATGGCAAATCTCTACCCTGAGTTAATGTGTTGCTAATGTTCTCCTGCTGTTATGGCCTGTAATTCACCAAAGCAGTACGAAGCGTGTCTGCAGAGGCAGGTGAAGTCTTGGCTTGGGTTAAACTCTCTCAACAGACGGAAAGGCTGGGGGTGGAGGCTCTCACGCCAGCTAGGAGGGACAGCTGAAACAGCAACCCTCATGACTCCCGGAGCAGGGCAGGTAAGCCTGTGAACTCTCAGTGTTCCCACACACTGGTCCCACCCGCACAGACACATCGCAGGGCAGGCTCCCTGCTCCGGGAAAGGTGTTGCTGAAACAGCCATAGCAGTCCAGCAAGGACCCCAAGAACAAACACAGGCACTTCTAGCCCATGGTATCAGCAGGATGAGCTCCCAGAGGCAACGGGAAAAGGCATGGATGACTTTGGGTCATGCAGCAGCTGCATGGCTTTATAAGGAAGGAAGACAACACATAGCAAATATAAAAAAGCCAAAGGGAAGTTGCACAGGAGCTACAGAAGACAAAGCTCCAAGTCTTGTTCCTAAAAGATTGCTGTTTTGCCACCCCTTCCTCCACTGCTTATCTTATTTCATTTCCCTTTAGATTGAAGGCCTTTATAGGCAGTTTGGGCAGAAAACCTGAGCTGTTTCTCAGAGTGGGGTCTCTCAAAATGAGATGTTTCACCTGATTATAAAGCTTTTCCATACCTTGGGGGAAAAAAATATCTAAAAACCCCAAGTGTCCCAGGGAGAGTATTTTTTCTAAATGCTCAGCATCCTAATTAAATCATCTCATCTCAAATAAGAATGCTTCAAAACCTCCTGGCTCGAAGTGTTAAACAGATTCTTTCCAGACTAATGTTTAACCAAAGATAAATCATTCCCTCTCCACTGGACAGAAACAGAACAAGAGAAACTGTAGAGAGAAGCAATCTGCAGGAGTAACTTACTCACATACAGACTACAAAGACAATCTATCAAGAAGGGCTTCCTCACAAAACCTGAGAAGCTGTGTGACAGCCCAAGGTAGTCTCATTACACCTTCTTGGTTTGGCAGAATCACACCAGGACTGGATTACTGCAAAATTTGTTACCTTTTGAGATTACCCCTCACCAAGAATTTATGTGGCGATTGCCTCTGTAGAGGGCTCTATAACTCATCCATCCTGAAAAGAAATGTAATTCAATCCTTTCTGTCACAGTATAAGAAACCTGGCCCTCAGCTGAGAGTACAAAGGATGAATTGATTTTACTGCCCTCCCCACAAATAATAGGTGCCTACCACTTTTCTAGGATGTATACATGTCTGCAAAACCTCCAAAAACAATCATCTGTCGTGGCCTTGCACATAAATATACTGGGCAGAATGCACTGGGATGGTAAAACAGGTAGATTAAAGCACTTGAAGTATGTGTTTGGGAGCAGGAAAGGGGGGCTCACAGCTAACTGTCAGTATGCTTGGATCTCCCAAACCTCCTGGTTCTAATATGCTCCTGGAAGGCAGCTTGCAGTCAGCTGCTGAAGCCAAGTTTGAGCTATCAATGTGCAAATGGTACCTCTGTGACTACAGGATGTTACTGATTTGTACAGGTACACTTAATAGCTAGGGAGACCTCAGGGGAAGGGACTCTCATGCAGTAAAGGGGGAGAAAAAGAGATGCAACTATTTTTGTAGTGTTCCTCAAATGCATTTGTAATTAACTTCTACCTATTACTAATCACTGACCTTTTAAATACATCCAGGGTAATGTGTTTCCAAAAAACTGCAAAAGTTAATTCTAGGATAATGCCATGGATGCCTTTGATGAATATTACAGCAACTTTTCCCCAGTGTTTGCTTTCTATAATGGGGAACATTAAAAGAGAGGGGGTTTATTCTCTCAGACAGGTGGAAGGACTTTTAAAGAGCAATCAACTACTTTTTCATCTGCAAAAGATTAATAAGGTTTTGGGTGTGGGAGAGGGTATTTCCCTCTAGTTCTACCAAGGCCTGCCAGATCAATCCCACTGCTTTCCAGGCTGCAGTAAAACTGCATTTTTTTGCAGCTGCATGTGTGATTCTTATTCCAAGGACTCCAAGGAGGGAGGAAATAGTTTTGTTATAACAGACACACAATGCAGTGGTATTAACTGTGCTGAGTGGCTGCTGCAGAGATCCTCACTGCTCCTTAAGCTATTTTCCTGTGTGACTTAATCATCTGTGGGGATATTGCCCCAGGAAGTTGGAGTAGCTGCTAGGAAGTTGCCATTGGATTGTATAGCAACCTTGGTCATATTTTTCTCTTAATGCTTTAAAATTCAGCTTCTGATTTTGCTTTAATTTTATGGTGTCTGTGTGTGACTGCTGCTAATACTGCAGGTCCCAGGTCTGCTAACACTATTTTGTTTGGCAACAGGTAAATGACATTCCCAGATTCCTTGGCCTGACTACAGGCTGCCTTCAGCTTCTCTCAGGCGAAATCAGGAGCTCTGGCCATCTCTTGAGTGGTGTTAGCAGATACAGGCTCAGCAGGCTGTCAGTACACTGATCTTAGCACTACCCAGGCCTACTAAGCAGAGCTGAAGAGAGTGGGTTGTATTTTTGATTATGCCAGTAATCACTGGTGAAGCACAAGATTCCCAGTCTCCAGTCCCATGGCTATCGCACGAGGGAATCTAGGGAAATGGGTATTCCCAGAAAGTATTAAGTGGATCTTCTAAAGCGTATCATCAATGTAAAACCTACAGAATTATGTAGTACACATGACATACTTGCTGTCATGCTGATTTGGCCATTAACATGTCAGGCCAAACCCTCCACCCAGACTGAAGTTAATGAATTCTCCATAAAGATAATCTTGCCTCTTTCTGAGGAGCTTCTTAACTTGCTCTGAGCAATTGTATATGAGGACTGATTGACTAGTAAGGATGTGTACTATCAGGGACAACAGTAATCCCTCCATCAATACTGTCTGGAAAGAGAAGAGCAAATTATCACTGCCCAAATGGAGCTGCTGCTTCTCTCAGGAGGAATTTAAGTATGTATGGAGCTAAAGGACTGCAAGCTGCTGGGTACATCTGCCAAACACCAATGCAGCAGCTTCTTGCTTTGCTAGGTGATGATTATGCCATTCCCTTCACAGAGAGGAGAGCAGCACAAAGGATGAGAGAAAGTAGAACAAGACAGATAACGGAAAACTCGGGCATGTTTTGAATGACTTGACTTCATTATTACGGTAGATGGGATTGTCTGAGGCAGCCATTAGGACTGTGCTGGAAATGAGTGGTGGGAATGAGTTAGCTCAGCGGCACAGTAATGCACAGTGATGGAATCAGCACATAGACAGTCACTCCACTGCTTTCAACTTCCCTCACAACTGCTCACGTGTGGCAGTCAGTCAACCAGACTCAGGCTCAGGCTCAGGAGCTCCTTTGAAGTCACCCTCTTCAGGAAGACAATTTTAGTAGACTCAGCACTGAGTCCAACCATTTACATCTGCTCCATTAAATCTCACACGAGACAACAATGCGCATTCCGAAGAGCCCTTTTTTGCCTTCATCTCATTCCACCCAGCTGTTATACCTATGACCCATTGTGCTCTCTCACAATGATTAATATTTAATGGAACTGAAAGGTTTGCAAATCTTGGGAAAAATACAGCACGCCGACGCCGTAATGATTTTTGCAGTCTTTGCCATTGGAATGGTCTTTGTGTGCTGTAAACTAACCTGACTGCAGGATATTTCAATCCGATGCATCCCATAGGAGAAATCATCGTTGAAAGTAATTGCATCAGGACTGATCACATCATAGAAGGAAGGCCAACCTGGAAAAGAAGAATGAGATACATAAGAAAAGAGGGCGCCTCCGTGGCAGATGGCATTGTAAAATGCAAGACAGAATCACACTTTGAGAAAAGTTCATCTCACTCCAGAGCCTGAAAAAAACAGAAATGGAGATTCTGCATCCTAAATTACTTTTGGAAAATCCCGTTCCCCCACTAATACTAAGTTGTTTATAGGCAAGCACTAAGCTGCCTGCAAACTAGCTGCCCATCTCCCATCTCAACAGATTCATTCACTCTACCGGAAGCAGCAGTAACAGTTTAGCTGAGGCTCAGGTAAGCCAGATTCAGGCTCACCATCAATTTAAAACCCCACAAATTCCACCCCGAAGACAAACAGCAAGACTTTATGAACATGAGTGCTTTCGCTTTTGAAGTGTAAAGGTACTTCAAAAAAGAGTTGGCAAATTGCAATTTAGAGCCCCCTAATCTGCCTTAACCTTTGCCTTCATGAAGACATGATCAGACCCAGAAGGATGTGCTTAGACACTGATCACACATTAGAGTGAGATCAGTACAACCGTGTCTAATCTCAAAACTGTAATGAGTGTTTCAGATCAACCATTGACAGGTGGAGTTATAACTGTGCCTATAGTAGATACTAGTAGATGGTTTGCATGTGGTCTGCATCCAGGATGAAACAATTGTACTCATTAACACGTATGTTCAACACAGCTGCCAGATGAGCACAGAGCAGCATGACCTGACACCAGATGATAATGAGGTGTATACCTGATCTACTAATAATGGCCACTTCTCATCTAGATAATGGCCTTCTACTCTTTAGCTATTCCATGCCAAGTCTCCCCTCTCCACAACAGATGTAAAAAGCAACACAGGTCTATTCAGTGTCCCAGCAGATACCCACTACACAGCTGCAACTTTTCGGCCACCCCTCAAAAATCTGTCATCATATGCTCCATTTCCTGAAGCTGGGTTCCCACATAAGAACCTGATAGGCTTGAAGGTTATGTCAACATCTACCACTGACCATCTGAAATCCCAGCAGCTATCTGTCCTTCACATTCAGTCTCTTGCCAAATATAACACTCACAGGCAGCTCTTGCTCTCTGTGTATTACACATATGCCACGTATACAGGACTTCCTTGTTTCTTCTTCTAATATCTGTTAAGCATTTGCTACTGATAATTTCATAACATGACTTGCAATAAGCTATTAAGAAACACAGCAGCAGCTGGGAAAGCTGTGGGTAAAGAAAGCGTGTAAGCTGGAAAAAAGTCCTTATATCTTCAGTTGTATCTTACACCATTAAACATGGAAAAAACATGTATGAGGATGCAAGCATAACAGGCATATATTTTTAAGAAAGAAATGGTCAGAATATTTCTCTTCCTTTTGAGAACATCCATATAGTAGCATTCCTCAGTCCGCAACCTAAAGGCATTGCAAGCCCCGAGTCCTAAGCTCCCAACGTGCCTATTACCATCACAAGTGTTTCCACTAAGGAACATACTGCAGAAGTAAGTAGAATCTTTATTTTTTCCTCCAAAACCTATTGCAAATGGAAGAGTTACAGACAGCAGACAGAGGAGGAGCAAGAACTCTGAACAGCAAAAATATCCCACAAGACAGGAACTCAACGGTAATGACAACCGCAGAAAAACAATTGATAAATTCTTCCTCTCATGCAAAATATCCCTGCCAAACAAATACCTTCACAAACAGAAAAGGAATAAACACATGATAAGTTTTGCAAAAGGGGCTATCCTGTTGACAGAAAAATTGATGTCTCCTAATTGGTGGCCCCTTTCTAACACCTCTCGTCATCTTCTCAGCTGAGCCTCCGTCTAACAAAAATCAGGGCCTTTCCTACAGATGGTCAGAATATTCTTAATGAAGCCTTTTCACTTAACTTTAGTTTAATAATTTTGCAAAACAGATGTATCAGTTTGCCCAGTGTGACGGCAGAGAAGTTCCAAAGGAGCAGCTATCTGATCGCGTGAAAGCCTTCAGAGGAGGAACACTTCAATGATGCAGAAATTCTCCAAGAACGACCCTGCCTCCTCCATAACAGCAATAATTGGGAAGCTTCAAAGGCTGCTACACAGAGATTGAAGCAATCTGTGTCTTGCTAAGAAAATTATCTTCTGAGAAGGGTTTGGAGGAGACGTGTTTATGTCAGTTTTGACATTAAAGAAAGACCATCCATCCCCTTTTCTCCAGACTTTTCCTTTTGGTCTTCCCAGTCACCACAGAAAAATTATTTGCTTTGGATGCACTCCATGCACTTTTAAAAAATGAAGTCATCTGAAGCCTATATAAACAGACTAGCTCCCACTAAAGCAGCCTTTGTACCCAACTGGAGTGACTTCAGTTTAGGCTGTCAGTTCATGCTCCATGTGACACTTGTTCTGAAGGCTCCACAACTGCCACATATGGTCCCCAAGACAGGGACTAGGAAACAGACTGTACCTCCACAGTTGTGGACTTTCGGCTCTCAGTTAAGCCATCTCTTTGTGAGTGACACAGCAGGCCAGTCATGAGCATTACTGTGACGAGCCAGTAACTCCATGAGGGTTGACTGAAAACTGAGCAAACCCTGCAACAGAAAAGGTTTCGAAGGGCATAGCGAGGCATGCTGTCACTCTGCTGACCTTGAGAGGAAGACAAGTGAACTGCTCATTGAGTTGATGAGCCAAACTCACCAGGAAAATCAATTCCCCTCTGCTGTCTCATTTCCTCTCTCCTGAGCTTAAGTGGAAAACCCATCTGATATTTTGCTAAGCCTTCTCTGGCCATTTTCTCTACTTCAAAAGCTGGCAGGAAGGAGCAGCAGAAGCGGTGCTGCCTGCACATCAGGCAACCCCCAGTGACGCAGAAAGCCAACCAGACCCCTGTGGACTATTCATAGGAAATTTCTGTGTAAGTGCTGAATGACCCAGCAGTGGCCTCCACTTTGCAAGCCCCAGGCTACGTCTCCTGCTGTCTCACTGCCTGCTGCTCCCCCACTCCTGCCCTCCGGAGTGCCTGCCTCCTTCCTGCAGTAGGGCTGCAAAATGGCCAACTCGCTCTACATTTTAGACTGGTGTCAGCTGAGCATTAAAGCTTCAGCCTGCCTTTGAAGGCTACCTGGCTACTTAGAAAGGGCATGCTTCTAAAGGAATGAGGGGGAAAGAAGACCCTTTGGATATCTTCTTCTGTTGAGCTGAGAGAGAGAAACTAACCCTTAGCACTGCAGAGACTGAGCACTGGAGGAGACCCTCCGCAAACCCTGGTGCCCAGGCTCAACCCTCTCCAGGGATGGCTTTCTGTCGGGTCTAGATCACCACAGCTGATGGGCAGCAGGAGCAAAGCCACTGTCTTTTGACGGATAGTAAAACATAACAGCGAGGAAGAAATAGCTGCTGGAGGAAAGGGGCAAAGGGTAATTACAGAAGACAAGACGGGGGTGGGGGGAGTCTCCCAGCTGAGTGAACAACTTCAAATGACATTTGCAGTTTGTGTGTGTGTGAACAGCATCTAAGATTTGTGAGTACATATATCCTTGAATGTAAAGTTTCATTTGAGGAGAAGTATGACACAGTAACAGTCAGCAATTTTTAGCATGCTACAGACATTTAAAATGGACTCATTTTCACAATCACTTTGCATCACACACTGACAATATAAAAGGGCTTTAAAATACGTCTGTTGTGTTTGAGCTCACCCTGATGACCCTTTAAATGGGAGTCAGGACGTTATGTCCTAAGGGCCAGTTTCTGGTACATTAATAAGCCAGCCACGGAGATGAATAGTTTTTCAGATATATAGCAAGTATATGTTCTTGAATCTAAAATGCACTAAATAAAGCAATGAAGCTTTCTTCTGTCAAGTACTTAAGTGAAAAGCATGTACAAACTGAAAATTACTGACAGATCTTTTCCGCTCCATTCTGCGTGAGTAATAGAAAGGATCTTATGCTGCTGGGTGTCACACACACTGAGTCATGTCCCATTCAGTCACATTCTGGAATATTCCCCAAATTTGTAAAAGCTGCACAGCATTTCTGCAATTCACCCCACACTCCCCTCATCAAAACCTAGTCTTTTGGTTTTCATATTGGTCCTTATTGTGGCAAAGAAGAAACAGCAGTTCATGTCTCTTCATGCTTTCTTCAAAGTAAAGATGGCCTGGTACTGCCCAGGACAGCAACAGTGAAGAACAGGGAGGAAGAGAAATGTTGGCTTTGGTAACCTATGCTGGATGTTGCTTTTGCAGTCCTAGCTGCAGCGTTTCATATCATTAAAGAGAGGCATCTTCTTCTCACTCTCAGGCCTCCTATTCTAGGGACCCAACCGAGTCTGTATGACTAATGAGCCACCTAAGGCAAGCACCTGTACAGGCAGCTGGCAAAAGGCAGGTATCACAACACAGGCAGACACCTGACACACTGAACAGTTTGTCTCCTTCTCAAACTGAGATGCCAAAGTGGTTGTAATGACTGAGTATGGCAGCAACAGCAAACGGTGTGCCTATAGTCCAGCCCCTTTGGCCATCCCTAGCAGAGATATGAGACCCCAGCAGGAGCAGATCGTTTCTTTCACGTTAACCCAGGAAGTCCTAAAGCACCCGAACTCGTGGGCTATTGCAGGACTCTTTTTGGGACAATAAAAAAAAAAGAAAGATATTTTGTTGTCATTGGAAAGCATTCCAGCTGTCCGCATTGGACTGCCTGATCCATTTTAGAAGCACCTTAAACTTCATTCCCCTTTTGCAATTTTGCACACATTTTGTTGTAGTTAGATCTCCAACTTCCTAATAAATGGATGCAAGCACTTAGACATCTAACCATTAAAATATGAGTCGATAATTATTTGCAGAAGCAAAACGGCAGGCTGCTTTTGAAAACCAGCCCTGCTAGGCTATTTTTTCCCCACTCCTGCACTGACATTTTTTTGAACAGCACAATTGCAATCCCAAAGCATGTAATGCTCTGACATTACTCCTATATCATACACCTGCCGCCTGGAGACCTCCACAGTTTTTCAATAACAGTGTTGTCTGTAGTTAAGGTTTTCTTATTTTAGATCTCAAAGAGATTAAGTTCAACCTGCATTTTATCATTCTTTGCTATAATTATTTCAAGCATTTACTTCAGTGAGTTATTTACATATGGGGAAGTAGGGGGAGATGGAAGATATTAGAACTACCAAATGGCACCAGATGGAAAAGAGGACCTTGACCTAAAAAATACCTTGCTTCTCTGATGTGCTGTATTTTTAGAATTCCGATTCCCTTTTAACCTAATGTGGATAAATGAAAACCTAAAGGCTTTTTAAGGTAGAGTCTCATCATTTATCTTCACTGAGAAGCTATGTCTGTGGAAAAACATAAAGCGTATAGGATTAAAAAAAAAGGTAATAAAACTTCTGCTTTGAAACTGCTGTAAAGCTGAAAGGCTTTCACTTTTTTCTTTCTCACAGGTTTATTGAAACAGAACCCGAAAGACACAGGCATCCGCAGCTGCAACTTCTCACATACAAGTTTAATGTAGAACTACAAAGTGACATATTGCTATTATATAGAATGCCTGTGCAGATATAGGGCTTTTTCTGGCTAACACCCTGGTTTATTTTTCATAATATCCCCATGATGATGAATGCACAATAAATATTCTTATCTACAAATATCTTACTGTTAGGTAACACTGTTTTCAGCAGAGGTCCATCTAATTTACCCAAATATAGCTAGAAACAGAGTCAGGCACAGAAACATTCTTGTTCACCAGCAAACAACTTCACATTAAATATGTCTTCCACTGGAAAGGAAACAGCAAGTCCTTTCCAGCACTGTCCATATATAAGAAGGATGACATGGTACTGTTTTTCAGCAGAACAGGCAGAGTGTTGGAGTGGTAATTAGGTTGTAATAGGAGACAAAGACAACATGGAGCATAGTTTTGGAAAGAAAAAGAAAACTAAAGAGAGGGCTTATCTCTTAACATGCTACCTGTCTCTAACAGCAAAGCTGGGTTACTGCAGCAGGCAGTTCTGACGGAACAATGTGGAAAGGGAGTTTTACCAAAAAATCAGTTTCTAACAGAAGCTTTTATGAGAATTGTCATCTGTTTTTCTTTCTTTAGGTTTCTCATTTGGGAAATAAAGTAGTGAAAGCCACAAATAAAGGTGGTATTTGTTTGTTTCCACTACAGCACTCTAAACATCAAAACAACTGCTATGAAACATCACATGCAATCCAGACTTCTTTGTTAGTGGGAGGAGGTTATATTTGTTTAAAATTATTGTTAAGGGAGATCTGAAACTTCTAATCTACAGTTTCACTTGATAGCTGAATTTTTCAGAACAAGAGTGCCCCTGATGGCTCTTGAGCAATGAAAGCACAGGACCTGCTCTCTTTAGCAATTAATAACTCTATTACAACACTACTATTGCCCTAGCTGCTTTCTTAGTCCTTTGACTCCGTTCTAAAATACTACTAAACATAAGCTGGCTGTTAAGAGCCTTTCTCTATAACACTCCTGAAATCTCCATCGTCTGAGCTGATGCTAAAATCAACAGGTAGGCAGGAGGTGGGATCTTCCTCAAGCCTTCTTACAAAGATTGAGTTACTAATGGTTTCTTTCTTGGTTCAGGTTCAACAGAACTACTGAATCTAACTCACTTCCTCCCAAAGGATGGGTTTCTCCCCTCATCTGAACGGTGTCTCTCGTTACAGACATCACGGCTAATGCTTTTAAAAATATATCTTACACATAAGTCAGCTGTAGCTCTTCAGCATCAAAGGAACCAAACAGCATCGTACGAAGCAGTGTAACCTTAAGCTATAATTTTAAAATGCCATCAAGAAATGTCTCAAGCAGTTTTTTAAAATTTACTGTTGACCCTGTAACCTCAGTCCAAAGCATTCAACTGAGAATAAATGTGGGGGTTTTATTCCCTTCCAAAAGCAGTACAGATAAAAAAATATATATATTCCAAATTATCTTGCAACTGATATGAGTTATCTGTGCAATTCACTAAAATAACTGAAGCTTTCACATAGGATGAGTAAACCAGACTAGCAGTAGATCTGGCAGGCCTTACGATGGAAGTGATTCATCAAAATTGGAATCCTAACGCAGTGTGTTCACAGAGAAAGTAAAAACCAAACTAACATGAAAACCCGAACAACAGAATCACAACCTTGTACGAATCAGCATCTGGCACTGAAAGGAACGGCAGTCACAGATGAAGGGCATACCCAAAAAATTTGTCATGGGGTGTTTCAGTAATGAACATCCACAACTTGGGATTGCAATATTTTCCTGTAGTACTGTTCTGCATGTCTGGGAAATCAAGTTTGTAAAGAACAGCCAGAACTCAGTTTCACACTAAACTGAAACTACAGAGGTGGACATCCTGTATTGTCTTCCTTTTGCAGTTATATTCCTTCTACTGAGCCTCCTTCTAGAGTGCCTCCAGCACTGAGTGCTCTAGGAGAGAAGCCACCTCCTCATTACAGCTGGACAAACAGGGTCTCATTACAGTTGTACAGTTCTGATACAAGGGAAAGAGTTATTACAGCGATTAACACACACACAAAAAGACAAAGGCTCTCTTTCTTCTGTTTACTTTAGATACTGAAGGAGATGTCTTGGTGAGGGAACTTGGTCACAAATAACTAAGAAGGGACATAATTTTCTTGGCCATCAAGGAAAGCTTTTGGCAGGATTTGGGCCAAGACTGGGGCAGTTAGCAGATGGCAATGCCTGATAAAAGGTTGACAGAATAGAAAGCTGAACAGCAGGGTGAAGGCAGACCCACAAACCACCAGTTCTGCTGTAAGGGCCATTAGGCCACATAACAAGACTGCTGGACAGTGGGGTATGGCTCCTTTTGACGCCACCATGAAGCACTGGAGAGCAAACCCCTCCTCTTTGTCTAATGTTACAGTTTAGCCACCATGCTAGTCCTTAAAATAAATATATGTCCAGAGCAGGATTTTCATCCCAGCGCAGGATCATCTCATCATGAGCTACAGGCACATCAAGTCCTGCAAGGAACCTTGCCAGGAAGCCCTCCTTCACTTGGGAAGTGCAGAAGCTATTCATAGCAGCATCATGCAAAGACTTCTGAGGTACTGCCACCCTGGATCTGGTACCCAGGGTAACTTTACAGTGTCCTCTGCCTAAGACTTTATCTCTACAACATATGGGTGAACACCGTGCTGTTGTGCACAAAAGGATGCAACAGCCATAGGCACTGCAGAAAATCCTAAAAGAAGAAAAAAAGAATGATTTTGGGGGCTAGATTGTTTGGAATTAGCGTTGGTTTGGGGGGGAAGTTTAAATCTTTTTAACAGCCTCTTATGCAAACAAAAGCAGGTAGGTAATAATGCTGACTAGAAGACAAAGACTTTTCTTCACAGAAAAGCCTGACAAAAACAATATATATGTGAATACACACTCCCACATACTCCTTTTCCTTTATGTTTTCTGTGGAAAACTTCAGCTGCACTTTGAAAACTCCTGAAAACTGAAACTCCTGAAATAGAAAAGTTCGTAATTCAGATTATAACGTTCACCACCTGTTTCGCTTTCTGTTACGGTTTCTAAAGCAAAGCATGCCCTTTCTGCTAAACCCCACATTATCTGGTAAGGAAGATGTCAAAGGAAAACGTTTTACAGCCCTACTATGTAACCGGCAAGCTACTTAAAAACAATGTCATGAAGAGCTCTTCTTTCCTGCTCTGCTGGGGGAAGCCCAGCTTGCCTCTGGAATCTCTCAAAGACTGATTGAGCAAGCACTAACATGGCTGCAGTGCACATCAGCTTAGCACAGGTCTTTTATCTGCTCTGATACCTGTGCTATCCCTTATGTCACCAAACATACTGCATACAAACTGCTCCATACACAACTGCCCAAGACATGGAAGTAATTTTCAACCTAAGCTAAGAGCATTTGCAATTAGGCACACTACGAATGGTCACAGTGGAAGTCAATTATGCTCACTACATGGTTTTGCAGACAAATATTGGTTTATAAACATCCAATTCACTTCAGGGTTTTGCCTTCTTTTACGCTATTCTAGATAGAGAAATATGTAAAAAGGAGTAACTGGCTTGGAAAGAAACCTGATGCAATATGAAGAGGAGAAGTAAGAGAAGATTTAGAGAGACTCGGTAAAAGGGCCAATGTGCAGGAGAAAACTGGAGAGAGGCAAGATGCCAGGAGCGGGCACACAGTTCTCTAAAAGACGCATTCATGTATCTCATGGAGAACTACCCACACTAGTGGGGATTTGTCTTCACTGCGCACTGGCTCCCATAGCACCAGGCTGGCTGTAGCTGCAACTCATGTAGCCAGTTATGGACACTCGTTGGATACTCTCTTCTGCAACCCTGAGCGCTCCTTCCTATTTGTGTTTCCCTGGGCTTTGTCCCTTGGGCCATTCCATGTCCCACCGTGCAGGTCGGGCAGAGGTCTCCACTCCACCGCGGGGATGGTGCCATGCTCGGGGTGCCTCACACGTCCTGAGTGCACCAAGAGAGCTGCCCTCACACCGCAAGCCCGATGCGCAGGACAGCTGTCAGGCATGCGGCTGCTCGCACCCTCCGAAGGCGGCTATCTCCCAGATGAACACCGCGGAGGGAGGAGGTGAAGGAACAAGAGAAGGGAAGTGCCCGCAGGCCATGGCTTTTGAGGGAGGAAAGGACGTGTCACGTCTCCGCCATCCCCCTTTTACCACTGCCTGAGGAAGGGATGTTCGGGAGAGGCAGTGACGCACAGAGGGTGCGCCAAGGCCCAGCCCTGCCTCAGGCAAGGCCCGGGCCGGGCCCGCCCGGGTGCTCCCCAGCGCCGGCTGCCGCCTCAGGAACGCAGGCTCGGGGGCGGGGCGGGCAGCCCGTGAGAGCCGGGATCTCAGCCTTGTCCTTGTCCTTGTCTCCAGCAGCTGATTTCATAAGCAAATATACTCATGGGAAGTAATCTTACAAATAAATACCCGCGCCCCTGATTGCAAAGCTGTGTTTTCAGGGCACCTATCAAGGAGCTCAGGCAAATATAGTGATGGGGGAGAGGAAAAACGCCACTAGAACTGGTATGGCTGACCAGATTGTTTGCCTTTTTCACCCAAACACTGGAGAAACAGGCACAGTGCCATTCTGTCGTGTGTTCCCTTCTGTTCAAAGGCATTCTGAGGCACAACAGAGCTCAGATGACCAAGGGCAGGTAAGTGATGACATTTCGCATGCAGGTGGAACCAAGGACAAGTGAAGCTCTTGTGCGGGCAGGTGAGCTAACACTACAACCAGTCCACACATAATCTGGAGCTCACATGTCAAAAAGCATCACCTTCGGTTCACTGAACCCTTCAAAGAAGCACACACCAGGGCTCCAGCCTAACCTGGCTCTCACCCTCCTCAGAAAGGACTACGAAAAGGCAGGGGGAAGATACACGAAGGCATTTCTCATCAACTGCTAAATGGTCCAATATACTCATAACCTTGGCAATCTCAGCTTTATGGCAATGAGCGATGGAAACCTGATGGGGCAGGCTTGCAGGCTGCACTCTGAGCCAGTGGGATGCATTTTTGTTAACTGGGCAAAAAGATTCTTAAGTGGATCCCTGGAAAGGGCATGGCAGCAAGGGGAAATAGTATCAGGAAGGGTTTAAAAAGGAAAGAAAAAATTCGGACTCAGATTTTAAGAGGCAAAGCGCTGGCACAGACCCTTTTTCCTGAAAAGCAGGAATCAGGCTCTGAGCTGGCTCCTCAAATGCGATTTGGAGACCTCAAAAGAAGAATCATTTAGAAAGCAACTTCTTCAATGAGTCCAGCTAAAACTACAAAGGCATAAACTTCCAGTCAGACACGGGAAATTCTTGGGGGAACACAAGAGTTTTATGAGTCAGAAGATAAAAATCCCTCTGAATATCTAACTAAACTGAGCTAATGAAGTAGTCACCAGGAAGGAAGTGTGATGAATCTGCATGTCAGGAAGGACAAATTCAAACAAACAGGAAACTGAACAACCTGAAGCCGTTTTCATTTTTATTCCCTGTGCCCTGCTCCGTTTTTTCTTTAAAGGCACAAACTGAGCTGATGGCTGCAGGAGCTGCCATGTGGGCCTGAGGGGACCATTTAATTTTAGGTGAAGTCTCAATTTAAAATAAAGTCATTTCCTGCCTTCCTCTTGCAAACTTGCGAAGTTTATTTATGATTCACTATTTGCTACTCACTGCTGTAGACCCTACAGCCGAGTGCAACCACTCACCATTGCAGAGGAATACAGGGGAAGTCATTGATTCAAAGTTTATAACCTAAAATTAGTAGCTAGAAAGATCAATCCTAAATGATAGCTAGTTCTGGTCCAGCTTCACACTGAGATGCATGCTTAGCTTTAGACACAGGAAAGTTGTTGGGGAGGTTTCCAGAGAGACCCTCAAGCCCACAAGGGCCTTGACTTCAGGTACAGAGAATTTCAAGACCACCTGTGTGAAGCAGTATCATACAGAATGTTACCTCCTCTCTGTTATGGAGCCATGCATTGTCTAGACTCAAAACAGAAAGGTTTTGCATACGTCCATGGTACTGCATCCTGGATGCCCTTTCGTAGGGAGTGAAGAGCTTTTTCTGTTTATAACCTTTTCATTAAAAATGCTCTCATTTAGGTAATAAATTTTCACAGTTTGCCTAAAACTGCAAAGATTGCCACTATTCTCACAATGTTGCTTCTATACTAAAGACAAGTTTGTATTAAAGCCTTTCTGTTACTTCATGGTTACTTCAGCTTGAAGGAAGTAAACCTATAGGGAAGCTGAATTTTTTTGTTTTAATGAGTTTTGTGATTTCAAACACCTTCATTCCAGAATGGAAAAAGAGAAGAAGGAAAATTCTCTTTAGACAAGCTTCCCAAAACGGGTCTTCAGTAAAGTGCATATATGAGAACAAAAATACTTCATTCTAATTTTGATTTTCCCCTTAATTTTATATTTCATCCTAAACATTTCCCATAAAAAGTTGTGCTAAAATAATTTTGAGATGAAAAATGAAGCCTTCGTCCCCAGAAGGCAAGCGAGTGGTCTCTCAGCTTCCACTGCCTGATGTGCTGTGGTAGACACAGGCTGAACTCATTGCAAATTACTTTTATATAAATTTAGGACACTGCTTAGTTTCCTATCTGAACTGCCTGTCTGGATCCTCCTATTTAGGGTTGATTCTGGACTCCACTTAAAATACTAATTGTTTATATTAAACAGACAAGAGAATGTGTGATGTATTTTAACTGTCAAAAGTGTTGTGAACAGCAGCAGCTGGAAGAGGAATGTTTAATTCAGTCCATTACCCCCAAGCCTTTTAGAATCCTGTATCGGCAGCTAAATCTTACTCTTGCAGGCAAAAAAACAGGGTATGAAGGGGTAGCACTGCAAAGCTGCTTCTACAGGAAAAAAAAAGAAGGGTATTCAAAAGCCATAGCATTGTCATCATTAGGTCAAAATAGAGCATCGCTAAATCTACAAGAGTGTTGATGCACCTGTGAAAGCTGTGGGGTTTTGTGTAAAACAGCTCACATTTCGTGGCTCCTTTCTTGTGCTGGTTTACTCACACTTAGCTGATGCCAGAGACATGATGCAGGTAGAGACGGGAGAGATCATCTGAACCAATCACTATATGATGTCCCTACGAAAAAAGGAATCTTGCTACTATCAGTTATTGTAATACTCTTAAATGCCTGGACAAGTGGTCAGTCGCTTGTGTGGAGCTGTGAGCAAGGATAAGTTTCCTCCCCTACGCCATTTATTCACACAGGGCATCTCAGACACATGCTCAGGCCAGCTCTTCCATGATAGTTGTTGCAGCAATTGTGCTGGGACCAGCAGGGCCCAAAACAAGAGTAACAGCTGTTGCTTAAGAGAGATTAATAAAGGCCTTGCTAAGTAACAGGATCAAGTTGTTTTCAACATTATAAAACCTTCAAATTTTCAAAAGCAGAAAAAAACCCCAACCACAATCACGCTATTTTACGTATTTCCTTCTAAGTAAAACAGCAAATTAGCTGCACACAGACAAATGATTCTTCTAATGTCAAGGGGAGGAAGGTTCTGAAACATTAAATAAAGAGGTGCATGAGTTTGTGCAAAGCACTGTAGCACAGGTTTTCCTTGGGAGGCCTGACTTCTGCCATGTGGTTTGAGGTCCTTTTTCTTAATGCCACATTTACAGAATGGATTTGGCATGCTTAGGAAAGGAACACGGCTTTTGTTCATCCCATCAGTCTTTCACTTGTCCAATCACCACTGCTGTACTAGTAGGAAAAATAGACCTAACGAGGTGTAAAATAATGCTCTGCATTCAAAGACAGTGCTGTACTACCTCATTTCACTTTAATATTTACTTCAAAAGTAAACTCTGCTGAAACCTTGCATAAATAGTGCCAAATGAGTTTGCAAGGTATTCTGAACTTACTGAAGCAAAGTCGCTTCACACCTCATACACACAACTGCTTATTTGGTTCCTTATTGCCAAAACTTCTGCCAAGGCAGCCCTGGGATGAAGCAAGTGGGGAGACAGAGGTAGGTCAGGCTTGACTGGAAAAAGAACTGTTAACAAAACAGAAGTTAGCCAGCAGAAACAGTCCACACCAACTGACAGTAAGCAAGAATAGCTCATACAGAGGTTTTGTTTAGGTTTGAAAGACAAGTTTGTGGTTCCTTCTAAAAGGAAAGTCTTAGGGACTTTCACCAGAGAAGGGAAAATACAAAATGTTGACAAGGGCTCAGTAGGAAATCGTCCATAAAGACAGGTTTTTGAACAAAAGAAACATGAAATGTTTACTTGCTGAAAGTAAATGTTTTCAAAGGGATGTCTCCTTTTTGCCAAAGACCCTCTCAATCCAGAACAGCCAGCAACCTGCCGGTTGGGAGGTCCCACAGGAGATACATGGGAGGCTTCTGTTCTAACCAGCTTCTAATATTTTGTATGCAAAGTGGGGAAGCTTCAGCAAGGCAGACTTAGGGGAAAGTGTCATATGAGGGCTGAAGCAGTCCATCAGCTTTCTGCCTTTCTATTGCCCTCACTCTCAGTTGTCTTGGTCCTGCTGCTTCCTCACCATTCACCTGCGCTGGTGCTTATCTATTTGTGGAGAGAAAGTTCAATTCACAAAGCCAGCACAAAATTACTCAGCTTTTTTTCTGGTCTAGGAAGCTGAGTTGGTCAACTGAGAGGTTCAGCAACCACTGAAGGCAACACGAGGCACAAGGTGAAAATCCAGAGCAGGGAGTGTAAGGATGACTGACTGTGATATCCCTGATTGGTGGAAACTCTACTATTAGAGTAAGAGTACTCTGAACTCAGCACTGATTTTACATCTTTGCAGTAATATCACAGAAACATGATAATAAGCTGACCACAAGAACAACAGATTTGACTAAAAGGTTGCTTGAGGTCAATGCCTTTATAATTCAAATAAGCCTGTAATCCCTCTATTCCAAAGACCTCTGTCTCAACATTACAAAAGGCAAAGTATGTGAATTTAGAGCTTTAAATAAATTACCTGGGTTATTAGCTGGGCTAAATCTTCTCTCAGAGAGCAGGTAGCAGAGGATGCACTCTCCAGCAAAGAATCTGAAACATAACTGTTCTTTTCATTCTCTAAGCATGCTGTGAGCACTTAAAAAACAGATCACTCAGGAAAAACTACAGTAAGTCACTTCCCAACCCCTATCTTGGATATAAGAAAATTCAACCTTTGACACCAAGCTACCCCAGTACTGATCCAACCCTATTCAACAAACTCAGACCTTTTTTTAGATGCTGCATAACTCCCTGCAAGTACAATGTCTGTTTACTTAAGTTCTGAGTGGGCAAAGCGGATTTAGCAGCATTGCAACAATGGAAGTTGCAGGGATGGGGAAGGAGTGAAATGCCAGAGGTTGCTGGGCTTTCCCTCTCCACCCTTCACATGTTCATCAGATAGCAACCAAATTAACACACATTCTGGCTGTGGAGTGCTCTTAGCCTTACCAGAAAAGGTCTGCTTTGGTTGCCTGAAAGGGGCTGTTCAAAGCTCAGACCTGCACTGGAATTTAAACGGCATCTAGTACCTTGAACAGTTTGCAGTCAGCCCAAAAGAACATGGTGCACTCCCTGACTTCTTCCCAGCTCCCCAGGAAGCTGAGGCATACCCATGGTTTTAAATGCGCATGCTGTAATTGTATCACTCCAGGTCTTCTCAGTAGGATTCCTTCCTATAAAACAACTAAAGAGGTAAAATACAGTCCAAATCTCCGCAGGAAAAGAACAGAGCCAACAGCACAATCAGTTTCTGAAAAATGACTTGATTCCCATGCCACAAGCAACAGCTCATAAAGCATCTCACAGAAAACCCAAACAAGCCTTGCAGCTTCTGGCTTTAGAGCAAGAACTAGAGGACCTAAGGACCTCTTACCCACATTCCAAAATGAACCTTAAAAATGCACTTCCCTCCTGTGCAGGCAGCTTAATAACCCATGGATTTTCAGTACAGGCCATATCTGAATATCAGCTTCAGAACCTCACCTTCAACTTGATCGAAACAGTTGTACATTCTGATACGAAACACAATAGTGTTTCATTTGCACGAGGCATTATCCCATTGATTTGGTGTATTTTTGAGGGGGACGTGGAGTGGGGAGGAAGAACTTGTGTTCTGTTATATTCAAAGCAAACTTAATAGCAAAACTTTCCATGTTCAACCCTTATACTTTCCAGCATGTGTTCAGCATTGGTATCATTAGAGGTAATACTTGTTTCATGCTGCTACTCCGAGTAACACAGTTTTTAATCTACACCCTAAGAAACGTTAAACCTAAAAGACTTGCAAAACCCTGAATCATTTTCTAGAAAGACCTGAAAGAAAGTGATCACCCCTTGGAGAGCTGCGTATGGGGTGACTGATCATCTCTATTGTTGGCATTCCCAGGGGTCACAGAGGGTTTCAGCTTCATTGTACCGGGGCAGCACTGAAAAGAAAGGCTGTCACAGCCGGCTGATTGTGCAATCTAGGAACCAACCTGTGGGTGCCAGTAATTAAGCATCCAATTAAATGGGGCCTGAGTTTTGAGCGGATGGCAGGTTTGGGAATTTGTTTTCAGTTTCTGTCTAAATAAGACAATTGCCTTAAAACACCGTTTCTTGGGGTCTAGAAAACTTCTCAAAAATTTCTTACATTTGGTAAACATTTTTACTGAAAAAATGGGACAAAATTCAAACAGATCAGCTGTTTTCCACCCTTCAGTTTGCAAGTATATAGTTCGAGCCTTTGTGTGAAATGTTTCCTTTCCAATACCAAACTATGTTAAAAAATGAGGGGTGTATGTCCTACCCCAGTTCAATACATAGAAGAAACCAGCCTAAAGCAAACTTTCCTGGACACACAAGTTCCTAACCTTATTTCCACATACAGGTTTGGTCCCCAAATAATAAAACCCTATTTTTCTCACAGTTCTAGCTGTGGTTACCCCAGCCTCTGGGACCAACTTTAACTTCCTCCCTGTGAATATTTTACCTCTTTCAGTATAACAAAAGCTGTACATCCATCCAAATATGTAAATCGGGTGAACAGGGCAAACAGTAATGTTGTTTGTAGTTTTGTATTAGTCTATCTTTCTGCTACCCCTGTGTTTAATGATCTGCTCTTCTATGTCCATCCAATAAGACTATTTTTCTTACTTTTTTTCTTCTGGTCTTTCTTAGATCATTCAAATACTTGCATGGGCTTCAGTATCAGTTTGTTTCCTAAGAGCACAGCATCCTTCACTCTTGCTTTCGATGTTTTTAAAATACCTGCTATCACTGCTGTAACTCTCTAATTCCCCATCATTCATTAATGTTAAAACAGACTTGCACAAATAAACAATGATGTTGAACTAATGAGATACGGGTGGGAAGTTTCTGTAAATACAGCCTGAATTAAAGGCAGAATGTCTGCATAACTTCGATAATGTTATTCTTTGCATTGCCCTGAAGATGACACTGAATGCCCTTCATTTATTAATCTTTATGAATTTGAAGAACACTCTGGCTTATTCTCTCAGCTTCTTTAACAGAGCACCTTTATGTTTTTAACTATGAAGCAGCACACTCCTATCCAAATACTAAAGTAGAACTGCGGGTTGTAATACATTTGATTATTTAGGCATTTTAATCATCTGTTACTGTCCACCTCCATCTGTGCAAGGTTTAAGCCTGGCACTCAACAATACAGTTTATGAAATGTCAAAAAAAATGCAAGAACTATTGGCAGAGGAATGAAATAAATACACTGTTACTGCTCATACAAATGATGGGAAACTAATTAAAGCTCAATCATTTGTGGATAAGTAAAAACATTCTCAGAGGCAAAGTGCCAGTGAAAATCTCATGAGTTTCAGCTTCTGAAGATTCCAAATAACCCCCTTTGCTGTGGGAAGGATGGTGAGGAGGGAGGCATGGACAGAGTCCCTTTCTTGATCTGATGAAGAAGATCAGATCTTCAGAAGATCTACGTCCTCACTCCTGCCCAGATACAGCCAAGTTGCCCTGCCATTCTGGGTGCCATACTAGCAGCCACCTGATCAGATTACATAGGGATGCAGTTCTTTACTTGCAGAAATACTTTCAGCCCTTGTAACTCAATTCACTGTCGTCTGGCTTAAGACCCGATTGTGCTGTCCTTACTCACATAAAACTCAGTGCAAATTGTGTCTGACTTAAACTGGTAGCATTAGACCTCATTGGAGTTTTGACTTAGGACTTAATCCTAAGCAGATGCGTGTTCACATGTACAGTGGCAGTGGCAGTGGTATGACACAAACTTGTCTACCATTACATCTTAAAGGCTGTGGTTGCCACTAAATTAAGTCAACAAAAGACAAATTAATGTTCTTTGCTTCATACTCAGATCAACACTGTAAAGATTTTGATGGTGATCACTTAACATTCCAGTTTGATTAAAAACAGCTTGCGTTTTTCCCTTTACTTCTAGTACTACAAACCCTGAAATCAGTTTTGATAAGATGTGAAATAGTAAAAGCTGACAGATCTTTCGTATGGTTTCTTACTGGTCATAAATTTGCAGCACTACATCAATGAAAGAAAAACATGAAATATTTTAATCTTTATTGAATCTTCTGTCATTAATAATAATCACTTGGATAGTTTGTACAGTCTAATGGCATGAAACATAATTGTTTTCAAATAGCAGATTTCCTCCAGTTTCAACTAATACAGTATGATATCATTCTCATCAACTTGTAGAAGAAAGATGTTAAGGTTGTTTTTGTTTCTCTTTGCCAAATCCAGAGGGAAGAAACAAAAGCAGATTGTGCTTCTTTCTTACTCAAATTCACTTAAAACCATGCTAATCCGAACAGAAGAGGTGCAATTTTGGACAACATGCGCTCAGCCACAGAAGACACTGTGCTTAATGAGACATTGCCTTAAACTAGACCAGGAAAACGCACTTTATTACAGTGAGTAAAAAAGTGGACACATTGACCATAACCATCCTCTTCTGCTAAATTCCTCAAGGCACACAGGCAAAAAACCACCTCAGTGATCCTCTTTGCCGGGTGTTTGGCTGCAGACTGTCCCACGGATAAGCTGTATAAGTCAAAGGAGCCATCTGACATGTAGGGTATGAGGGCTGAGGCAGGGCACCCACTGAATGCCATGGTCTTGCCCTCTCCTCTATCCCAGGAACTGATGAGGCTGGCAGTGTGGTGCTTATCCCAACGGTTTTACACAGCTCTACATTTCCTCTGGGCTCAGTTCAGGTCACAGCAGTGCCAAGCACCTCCAGATTGTCAAAACTGAAATGATGCTATTGCTGTCTGAAGTTGCTGCTGTCCTTACTGAAGCTGCGGACTCCTCTCACAGCGGGAAGGGAGAGGCAGGGCAGCTGAAGGAAAGCATCCAAAGCAGTTGTTCTCCCTCAGCCAAAATAGGGAGTTGGGTTGAGTTAGGTTAGTTTAGCTTAGGTTAGCTTAGGTTTGATTCGGTTTTAGTGTGAAACTAGAAAGCCAACAATGAAGCAGCTGCTAGACTCTGTGAGTGAAAAAGTAGCGACGCTCCTCAGCTAAGAAGCTACATTTTTCCTTATCTTCCTCTGATTCAGTAGGGCACCACATGTCCCTCCTCCACAAGAAGCCAAGTAGGAACTGGATTTTAGTATCCCAGAAGCCACTAACCTTGCCACCTTGCACTCTGCTCTCTCCTCCTTTGACCCTGCCTATTCTCAAAGAGGCAGAATAAAAAGGGCTATGAGGAACAAGGGAAGACTTTCCTTAGAACATTTGATGCAGTGGTCCACCCAAAGAAGGCTCCAGAACTACTGAGTCAGCATTTTACTTCCCGGCACGGTAATAGTCACTGCCTAAATCAAGAAAGGCCCCAACTCAGCCTCCTCAGCTGCTTGGCTTCCCCCTACATCAAAGTTGAAAAACTTTCTTTGTCAGCAGAAAAGAGAAGAAGTACTTAAGATCTTTTTGTGAGCTTTCCTGAAGGGTGGAAATTGGCAGGCACACTGGCAGAGAGATGGAGAGACTGCTGAAACAGTGACTGCTTTTTAAGGAGGGAAAACCAATTTGTCTTGAGAACGCATCAGTTTGTGCCAAATAGAGTATATGTTAACAAACATCTCATTAGGATCGTTTCAGTATTCACAGAGCACTGTCTTTCTGATTTCACCTCCTTCTCCCTTCAAAATTGGTATTATTTCCACCATAACAGAAAACACCATAGAACTGATCCACAACAAGTGTGAAGCACCTTCAACTCTCATGGCCTGCAGAAGAGATCAGGCTGATCAGTATCTTGCAAGATTCAAACTGATTTCATGAACTGGCATTGACCAGAACATTTAATATCCTCTAGGTCCCACTATGTTAAGTATCATTCACATTTGCAAATACAAATAGGTTGGGTTTTGGTTTTGGGTTTGGTGGTTAGATTTAGGTTTGTTTTTTTTTTTTTTCATAAATTAATGCATGGGTGAATGATCCTGTAATGAACAGGTAAAAACCTGCTTTCTTAGAGCCATATCACTGATAGGAATATTAGTCTTCAAGAGCTTTTGGAAGTTTTATATTCATAGAATCACAGAATCATAGAATAGTTAGGGTTGGAAAGGACCTTAAGATCATCCATGGGCAGGGACACCTCCCACTAAACCATGCCACCCAAGGCTATGTCTAACCCGGCCTTGAACATCGCCAGCGATGGAGCATTCTGTCCTGTATACCTAAGCCCTCAGATCATATTTCATGTCATTTAAACTCCATTGTTATTACATATTGGACTTAAACAAATTCAGGCCTTAATCTATAGCTGTGGTCATGCATTCAGCTGCAGGAATCACGCTGTTCAATTAGGTGAGAGATTCTGGAGCTGGGAAGACCATTTGCAAGAACTGTATTTCTTCTGCACAGAACTGAGATTCCCTTGACACAAATTCTGTGGTACAGGTGACAGTGTAGGCAGAGCGAAACACTCTAATTCAGCTGAACACATTTACCATGCTGCCTTTTATATTGCTTTCCAGAGACTCTTTCTAACAGAACGTCATTTGCTCAGCCTAAAAGGAGACACTTTGTAAAGGCCACCCATGATTTGATTTATGGTGGACCTCAGAGGTGATCTCAACTAAGAAAGCATTTCCACTGAGCTAGGTCTTGGACATGCTCAATAGCAAGAGATGGCTCTTCCCCTGAAAAGCCCTGCAGTGCAAACAAACTAAACAGACAGTGGGCAGGAGGAAAAAGGCACAAGGAAAAAGTACTTTGCCCAAGGTCACAGAGCTGTCAGACATGCTGGAATAGGGTAGAAATCAGCAGATGCCCATACAGATTTAAAATATGAAGCAGTCATCCAAGTTCTATCCAGAACTGCCCAACTACCTATATACACCTACATGTATGATGGTAGCTTCTGCCCCAGGAGATAGTATAGATGTATCCTACAGAATTCCTGTTTCCTGGCACCACGCAGTGAGCTGAACTGTACCCTGGACTGCCACTCTTCAAACCCTCTGCAGTAGTATGCACATGAGGCACAATTCTGTAACACACCACTAACGAATTATAGTTCAGTTTCCAAATTGCGGAGCCAACGGGCAATATCTCCCTCCCCATTTCATGATTTAAATGAATAGGGGACTAATAAAGCAATGTAAAAATACAACTCACTTGAGCTGCACATGGGGAGGATAAGTTGCATTTGAGCTATATAACCACCTCAATGAGCCACAGCTGTGACCAGAAACCTCCCTGCTCGTCCATTCTTGTGGCTTCCCTTGCACATACTCCATTTTTGGCTAATTAAATGGGACTATGGCAAAGTTAATTATCACAGTCTGTAATAGGGTTAATTTGACTGAGTAATTTTTCATTTAAAAGGAATAGAAACACTCTTTATGAAGTTTTTAAGTGTGGGATAATTCAAGAGTATCACCAAAAATCATCTATTTTGCCCACTGAATAAGACCTCAATGCAAGTAGCTTTTGACAAGTAACTAGGTAGCCTTGCTCAGTAAAAAACTGCACAATGGTCTAAGGTAGAATCGCAATGGTTTTGTATTAAAAAATCCAGTCCTCCAGACCAGTAACATTTTACTGACTAACAATAGACCAACTCCCCACCAGACCAAGCCTATCGGAAGCAGCGATACATATGATGAATAGAAACCCTCAGCCAATGTACTTTATAATTTAACCGAGTAGCACAGTTTCCAATTCCATGTAATAAGCCCATGATTTATATATTATTCGTGTCTTCTCAGACTACCTTTGCCAAATTGCTTCTCAAAGACAGCCTTTTCCAGCTATTTATAATGAAATAAAAAATAGGAAGGATTGCCTTCGATACTTAGAAAGGAGGGTACAAAAAAACCTCGTAAGTACATCTGATGAATTTGCTTACATTAATGATAATAAAATGGAAAACCTACATCTAAATATTTTCATTACAGGACCAATTTAAACGCATTGCAAAGTCCTTCTCAGCAAGATCCCCAGAGCCAGGCAAGAAAGGAGGAGCAATGATTATTGAAGTGTGTGTAAGGCAGAAACAGAAAATTTCATTAGTCTTTGCTGGCTTTACATTCCTGGCTCCATGAGCAAGGCCCTTTAGCACACAGTCCTTGCCACACGCTGACAGGATGGCAGTGAGTTTGCATGCTAGCTCACGGGAGCAGAGCATCTTTAAGTAGTTGCCCTATTAATAAGAACACAACAGGAATGCTTGCAGGGAGGAATATATTATCCCCAACACCCTGCAAATATCAGGTACACAAATCATTCACACAGAATGATTTGAGGCTGTTCTCAGGCTGATCAAGGCTGCTGGCCTCCATTGGTAGATTCATGGATCTAGCTTACGGAAGTAAACAGGCTTCCTCTTAAAATACTCTGACAACTGAGAAGAATCATGTCAATGATAGCAAGGAATAGCCCAGCTCAGACACAAATAAGACAAACAGAGAAAGTGGGAGGAAAAGACATCTGCAACTGCAAAGCCAGTATTGGAATTCAGAAAGTTCCACATCTGGAGTCCTTTGGCAGCTAACTGCCTTCTTTAAAAATCCTCAATGAGCAAGCTTGCCTGCATGCTTACAACATTTTTAATCAGCCCTCCACAAATTAAAACCTTGTTCTATATGCTGAAATGATCTGACCAACTTTTGCCATCTTTCCAAGAGGCACAAGAGCAGGATGATGATCGCTTACTGGAGATCAGTGCTGTTACATGCATGTAGCTCACTGGGCTTTACCAGTGAGATGTTCCAGCCATCTGTACTCCAAGCCACATTGCAGTATGACCCTAAAAACATTCAACAGATGGTTCAGCTTCCATCTGAATCTAAATGCTCACCTCGCTGCTGAACAAATATAACAGACCATGCTCTCCAGCCACTGCATCCCTAATGATCTGCTTGCAGAGTTGTTAATGCCAAAAACAAAATAGCACTAACAGGCAACGACAAGTAAGATGATTATCTTACTCGAGCTGCTGTTCTGTTCCTGTAGTCGCTGTCTCTCTGTGCCAGCTCACGCACTCTTTCCAAAATTCATGCACTGATGGTGGCCAGAGAGAAGGGAATAATTCCTCACAGCTGAAAGACTCTGGAGAGGTCGTTTGCCTCATCCAAAGAGCTCTGGAGCATCCCTATTCTTCAGTGTCTCAGGTAATTTTGCCACTTTATCCTCTTACAGACTCTACGGGTAATCTTTTTATGGTTTTTAATCAAATACTCTGGGTGTAGAGTGACTGATGGACTTGTCAATACGATTTTGTTATGAACACCAGAAGTCTCTTCTCTTCCCTATTCCTCAGACTTGCTAAGAAGATATTCAGAACCGCTCTATCCACAACCTGGGTGAAGAAGCTGACATCAATAAACTTTAGGAATTAATTCATTAATCTCTATTTGGATCTATGATCCAATCAATCACTGGATGATATTACTGAGGACCCTGCTGCTTCCAAGACCTAGGGTTTCAGGCAAGTTAAGTTTCTGTTGGGTTTCCCTAGCAGCAAGGGTCAGTAAGAGATGCTCACTTTCAAGATGCCTTTCGGTTTACATTTCTCTCTTACTTAGGCAAATTGTTCCTTACGCTCTTAGCAGTTGTACTGATGACTTTCATACAGTGGGACCGATGACAGGCTAGGGGAAATCAGGGCTGATAGCGAGAGTTTGGAAAGCCTATTCCTGAACATCTGGAAGTGTAGCCAGGAGGAATTTATGGGAGGAAAACATCTGACCACCCCCAAGCTTCAACTATTCTCTAGCACCTGTGCTGAATCATGTAGCCTAGCCAGTTAGACATCATGGGGGCCACATTAAGGGAATGATACCAGTAAATACAAGAGGTGAGACAGGCATGGATAGAAATTCTGATGGGGATAGAGGGGTGACAGCATTGTGCTGTGCTGAAGACATAGGGATACACTCATTCTGATGGAAAAAGCGATGTGCAGAGAGGAGAAATGACCTGCGGAGTCTCTGGCTGACACTGTGAGTCCAGACAAGGCAGGCAAAGGAAATTCCAGGAACTGTCGGGGGCTCCTTGACTTGCTTTGTATTTGACTGCTGGAGCAGCAGGAATCCAACAAAAGCTCGTGTGTAGCTGTCCCTCAGGACAGCCTCTAGCTGCATGGGCAGCTATTATAGCTTAATTCCTGGTACTAATTGGAATGTTTCCAAAGTATTGACACAAACAGTGATATAAAATCACATAGGTGATCTCTACATTTCATCTGATCTGTGCAGAAGCAGGGAGACAGAAGGGTGGTTGGAGATGCACCTCTCTTTCTGACAGAAGCAGGAAATTGGCACAGTGAGTGATGAAGAACCCAGCTGAAGGCACTGCGCACCCTTGGGCACTCCTCTCTCTTGCCAGTGCGCATTTCTGCAGCACAGTGCTTCCCTGACTGTCATTGCGTTGCGCTTCCTGACTTCCTGGCTTAACAGAGGTCAGCAACAGCTTCTGAGACCTACAAATACTTCCTGTTACGGAACAGCACCATGAAGACATATTTTACTCTGAATTTGAAAAAATACATCTTTCATTAGCTTATTGTTCCCATATAATTCTTACATTATTAAATTCTAAAATTTGCCAACCAAACACATAGCACAATAAGCGTTTTAGACACTACCAAAATACTAATAATTAAACCAGAACGCTTTCAGCTGCGGTTTTTGTGGCTTGCTTTGTTCCTAACAAATTTTGAGGAAAAAAAAAATAAAAATTCCTACAACCTTTTTTGCTTTCAAGTACTTTTTTAGGGGGAAAAAAAAATCTATTTTCAGTACTACTGAAATTCATCATATTATGACAGGAAAGCAAATTGTTTCATTTCATAAGATCTTCTAACAGCATGAAACTAACCCCATGGTCTCAGAGACTGAAATTCTGCCAGCTATAGACTTACGAAGAATCAGCAGAGAAAAAGAAGTTTCTCAGATGGAACTGTTCGTTATGATATGAAGAATGTGCGTCCCCTACAGATGTTATAGCTATTTATATGATAAATCCCGATCATCACTACAGGAATTTTACAGCCTTCTTTTAAGTTAATGCTCAAGTTCAAATTAATCTTCTTTTGACAATGTTTGCCTAATATTTCAGTGTTGAACAACATTTCCAGGGTTACACTTACAGTGAGCCTACGGGGCACTTTTAAAGCTGTATTCCTGCCTTTGTACTTGCTTCAGAAAGACTTCTTTTAATTCTTCACATTTATTTCTAGGGAAGACAAGTACAAGAAGCATTGATACATACTTAACAGGGGCACATTGAGACTTGCAGGTTAACTGGAATTAACATTAGGGTTCATTTAGAGCACGCGACAGGTTGTATAACAGCTCCTTGGAAGAAGATATTCATTCTAGAATAAAATCACCTCATTCTTACATTCAGCACTTGAACTGTTTTGAGTGACATCAGATAAAGGAGAACAAAGCATGTTTGTTCCAGTTTGCGGGATCATTGGTTTACACAGGAATCACAGTCTGGAGTGAAAATGAAATGAGGGATATGAAAATACCTTAAGGTGTCTCCAAGGAACAAAAGATTGCAGAAATACAGAGTCATTGGTGTCAAATGGCAGCAGCCCTTTTAAAACCAGCGCTACATTTACACACTTCAAAGGCCCGTGTTCTGCAGAACACGGTGTTACGTAGGCACTGCACCCCTGTATGCCAGAGAAAGAGGTTTTTACGAGGATGCCTCTCTGTCATCACCAGCGCATTGCTCTGCTCCTCCTGCTCACTCCAAGGCAACAGAACGTCTGGTCTTGGTTTGGAAAGCAGTGGCAAACTCTTTGGTGGGGAAACAAAAGCAGGGGGTGTTGGTTGATGAGAAAATGAACATGAGCCGGCTGCAGTGTGCGCTTGCAGCCCAGAAAGCCAATTGTATCCTGGGCTGCATCAAAAGGAGTGTGACCAGCAGGTCGAGGGAGGTGATCCTGCCCCTTTACTCTGCTCTCGTGAGACCTCACTTGGAGTATTGTGTGCAGTTCTGGTGTCCTCAACATAAAAAGGACATGGAACTGTTGGAACAAGTGCAGAGGAGGCCACGAGGATGATCAGGGGACTGGAGCACCTCCCGTATGAAGATAGGCTGAGAAAATTGGGGCTGTTCAGCCTGGAGAAGAGAAGGCTGCGTGGAGACCTCATAGCAGCCTTCCAGTATCTGAAGGGGGCCTATAGGGATGCTGGGGAGGGACTCTTCATTAGGGACTGTAGTGATAGGACAAGGGGTAATGGGTTCAAACTGAAATAGGGGAAGTTCAGATTGGATATGACAAAGAAATTCTTTACTGTAAGGGTGGTGAGGCACTGGAATGGGTTGCCCAGGGAAGCTGTGAATGCTCCATTGCTGGCGGTGTTCAAGGCCAGGTTGGACATAGCCTTGGGTGGTTTGTGAGAGGTGTCCCTGCCCATGGCAGGGGGGTTGGAACTGAATGATCTTAAGGTCCTTTCCAACCCTGACGATTCTATGATTCTATGTTTTATTTGGATGATAACTGTTGACTTGATCACACTATCTCCACTTCTCTGCTCTCACATATTGAGAACAAAAGGTACACTCTGAATGCTTGCACTATCTCTCAAGAAAAGCTTTTGGTGGAAGGACTGAGTACTGTCTATGTAACAGGAAGGCTGCTGTACTGTTCAAAAGCTAAGAGGGTTTTTTCAGCCTTGGTGTTGCTGGCCATGAAATGCACTTTGAGGTTATGGAATTTCTTTGATTTCTTTTCTGTTAAGATGTCATTTTAATTGTGTGCTTAATCTGGCTTTTGTACTAACCTTTAACATCTGCCCTTGGTTGTTAACTGAAAGCTGTGCTGAAAGAGGCAGCACTGAAGAGACTGAGGTGTTAAACCTCAGTAATTCTGCATTCCAAGTACAGCACTTGGGAGCAGGAGCCCAGGCTGGCCTAGCCAGCCATACCCATTGGCAATCTACAATGGATCACCAATGAGGAGCCTTAAAACACCTTGGAGGTGGCCAGGGTCCCAAGTCAGGAAAGCCTGAAACTGTTCCAACCAAAGACTTCCCCAGGGACTCAGGAAAAAGGGATCACAAGCAGAAGATGAAAGTGAGGCTCTGCAGAAAAAGGAGGAATAAATCACAGAAATTCCTCAGTCCCACACCTTCCATACTGTATCGTTCCTTAATGGTATACAAAGTACTTTGACATTCATGGTACCTGTTGATGTTGACACTCAGCAAAATAACATCAATCACCTGCTACAGAGAATTCTGGTGTGCATCCAGAAAATCTTTATGTGCACAAAAAAAGGTGGAGACAGGGAAGATCCGGGGTCTTTAACTGCTCATTTACATTTGTGTAGTTTTTGTGTGGTCTCCTGTAAATGGTCTTTACCTCCAAATGCTTTTGCAACCTCTGTGCTTTTGGGGAGACAAAACTGCACTAGGCATTCACAAGGCCTGAGCACTGGCCTTGTAAGAACAGTGCCTAAGGAATGTCTTCAGAAGAGGAGGGTAGGGGGAACAACTCAAGTCCTCTAGTCTTTGGACAACCAGTGCTGCTGTGTGAGAAGTAAGTGACAAACTGTGCCCCGAATATGGACCCAGGCTCAAAGAAGGAAGCCTGTAGAGCCCACAGCGATGAAGAAGAGACATTTGAAAGCTCATACTCACCCTAGAGCCCAGTCACAGATGCCCTGTGACACCTACCAAGCAGGCATTCACCATAGCTGTGATAATGCCAAACTTTTATCCCTGCTCTGTGCTCCCTCAGAAATACCGTACCCCTGCCCTCACTGCCAAGGGGAGCAGCATGCAGAACTGGACACCAAACAGGAGAGCTGCCTCAAAAGAGGAAGCTCTCTACAGAAAACTGACTGTAGCTTAATCCACCAAGCAAACTGTAGTTCTGCAGAGAGCATTTACTGCTCAACAGAAAAGTGAGATGTTTGACACTGCTCCTCACCCTAGTTTTGAGGACTTTACTAAAAGAAAGGGGGTAATGGCAGGCAGCGTGTACAGCTACACCCCCCCCCCCCCATGTAAAACTGTTCTGTCAGGATCCAAGAAGCAATCTTATCACAGAGTTCATTCAAGCAATATTTAAAGCAAGTAACCTCAAACTCACAGACTAAAGTCATAATAGAAGCAAGATGACTCAAGTATACAAGATGTAGGAATTGGCTACATAAATGCTTCCTGCTGTAGATTTCACTCCCATATAGTTCCAAAGATAAAATCTAATGTGGAAAGAAAAAGCAATGTAATACCTCACATTTCAAACCCAAATCATGTTGTAACTGGGACAAAAGGAAGCATGCTACTTCATGAATACTCTGATTAATATATATTGTAAAATTTGTATCATTATAAGCAATTATAATCATTGCATAAAGCAAGCCATATAGAAGATAACACCAGCCTAAACCCAAAATTACCATAATAGTATCAAGTTTTCTGGTTAAACCAGTCTTTTTCATCTTAACAAGATATGTATTTCAAATGACCTTTTCAGGCAATGGACATTTCAGCTCGTTTCAGGACAACAGCCTACTCTTAATTTACTGTTGTTTAAGTTCAGGGAACACCCAGGAATAGTTAACTGAATAAATAACAGTCTGGCATTAGGATCTCTGGTTTTTCCCCAACCACCCCCCTGTTTGCTATCCTGTGGTTTTTGTCTCGCTAGATACACATTAACCTGTTCGACTGACCTTCACTTCCCTCCCAATCCCTACAACGCATTACAATTCTTTAAAAAGACAACTTGAGAGAGGCTGCCTTTCGGTAAACCTCCTCAAGCGAGCTCTACAGACTGCTCTGGCATGCGTTGTGTACATGCATCTGTCATGAACATTTGATGACAAATCATCTGTTTCCTGACAGATAGGCTGCACTGACTTCAAATTCCCATGAAAAGTCTTTGTCCACCAGGAAGAAAAACATTCCCCCTTAAAGCAGTGATCATTCTCAAGCTTGACTTCAATTTGCTCTAGTCTGTATTATCATTTATTTGTGTTATGATTTTTCTGGATCAATTAAAGCCTGTCGCAAGATACATCTTCCTGATCATCTTTTGGGAAAATGTAAAGAGACGGGAACTAATGAAAGGAATGAAAGCAAATGTTTCACAGCAATAATGCTGTTTCCAGAGGGTGAGAAATGAAGATCCCTTTTAAGCCTGACCTACCCCAGTTTGTTTAAAACTAAACTGAACTTGAACTGATAAACTACTCTTTTGAGATTAACCTGAATAGTGTACATTCAGCAAAACACTGTAAATTTAAACATACCTGAGTTGGAGTCAAACTTCGTTTCTGACCTGCAAAAGAAAATAAAAAGATCATAAGTTACGAGAACTGCTTTATGCCATAAAAGCCATTTATCAGACTGATTCCCCCAGCAAATATCATCTTTAACAAGACTGCCTACTTCTGTATGTTAACATTTAATGCATTTATGGGCATTTGAACCCAAATAGTAGCTATTATCTTTAATATCTGGGTTTTTTTATAGTGCCAACTTAAAAAGAAGATATTTTAAAAGACAAATCACAAAATGAATGCAGAAAATAGCATATAAATTCAAACCAGGATCTAACTGTATGCTGTGAATCATGGCACACAATTGTTCCTATGAAATGAATATTGTTTTCATTCATTTTTGAAAAGTCATTAAGAGGATTTAATTTATTCATGAATGTTTCCAATCTATTTTTGAAGCAGATACCGTTTCATTAATGTCATATGTATTGTATCCAATGATCTGTACTTAATTGTACAACATCCTAGGAGGGTTTTGTTTGTGTGTGTCTTCAATTTACTCACTCTGCACATAGGAATAAGTGGTTTGATTTCCTTAAAAGTGGAAAGCGGGGGGTGGGAGAGAGGGAGAGAGGAAGGGAGCCAGACCTAAGTTTTAACTTGTTTTAAAAGTCTTTGTAAAAAGACAATGATGTGTGCACTATGCACCATTAGCTTTGGTCGTGCACTGCAGATTTTTCCCTCTCTAACAAGCACTGTTTTCTTCTAAGGGCTTAGCACTTGGCAAATGAACCCTATAACCTGTATATTTAATAAAAGGAAGAAAAAATTAGCCCTTGTGGGAACATCATGTTTCAGATATAGGTTAATAATACTTGTAAATGTAGAAGCCTTTGAAGATCTCAGTTCAACTGTGGGAAAACTTAAGTTGGGTAATTACTCTCAAGATGCTGCTGATGTGCTGTCAAGCAGAATTAACCCTATGACTAGGCCTATCTACACAATCTGCTATAGGACAGCATTGTCTATATCGGGCTCTCAACCCAATTAACAGGCATGTTCCAATCAGATTTATATCGCCTACTAACAATCAGTTGCACACATGGTCATGGCTGTCACAGCAGGGTGCGAGGTCGGACCAGCAGGAGACCTGTTAAAGGATGTTACGTTGGCAGCAAAATGCATTTCCCCACAAATTCCAAGGAGGAAGTACAATGTTGGATCCTTTTACATCGCATCAAGCAGGGGATGTTTTGGGGGAAGTTACAGTCCTTTTGTCAAAAATTAATGACCGAAGCTCAAGAACTAATTGCAGGTTTATTTCTTCTTTTATTTTATAAGCTTGCACATGCAGGTACGTGGGGATGTATTTTATATGCACTCCATATATTTTGTATAATTGGCATTGTAATTCCGTGCCAAAGATCTATGCTACAGCCAACAAATATCAAAGCAATCATGGTTTAAAAAATGAACACATTCACACTATTAGTTACAGACAAAGCCAACAGAAAGGAAACAACTCCCTTCTCCCTTCCTGCTCATTCTCCACCTTCTCCCAGTGCTCACAGTCCTTTATGTCTTAAATATAATTCTCAAGGGGCGAAGAGATGGAAGGGAAAAACATAACTTATGTTCTTAGTTGGTACTAATAAAGTACCACCAAAAGCACTGAACAAAGAAAGTGTGCTGCTGATGTGCCTTCATGAATATCACCACCAGTAACTGCCATGGACAGTGTATTTCATTTGGTATTTATGCCCAGCGGGATAAAGTCCTCACCTTACCACAAGCGTGTGCTGGTAACTGGGCGGAATTCCACACTCAGCATTGTATTTACATTGTATTTACAGTGTTCCCCTCAAGCTGCAGTCTAGAGGACTGTCTAGACTATTCTCTCATGCTCATCACTGTATCAGCAGCACCTCATGACCTACATGGTCAGAGCCAACACATGAATCTTACCCTCAGTGTCTGTTTATCTGCACAATCAACTTCTTGCTGCTTCAATTCCTGATACTTGGTGTAAGTTGGACAAAGACCCTGGTCCTCAGCCTGCATGGCTTGACATGGCCGTATGCACTGCAACCTGCGGCGTCAAGAAGTTGGCCCAGAGGCCAACATTGCAGTGAGTACATGAGGAGGAGGGTCACCAGGGTCACTGGGCACCGTAATGAGTACCAAAGCTCCAAAGAGTCATAAATTACTGGACACAAATAAGAAAGCTGATACGGGGTGATAAATGAACAGAACTTTGTCTAGCAACAGAGGAATAGCTATGAAAGAAAACACAACATGGGAGGTAGCTCTAGAAGCCATTGAGAGGGGAGGGTCACCTACTTTATGATCACCATGTCACCTTGGGAAAACAATGCAAAACTTAGGACACAGCATTACAGAGATTGTCAGAAATCTTAGAAGGGCACAGAAAAAAAGGAGGAAAATAATGAAGTGTCTTTGGCACTGCAAATAAGCAACAAGTAGCAGATGTGAGAGAAGCACTCTGCAAGAACACAGTCACCTTGAGTACTTATCTGTACTGCGAAGAGGTGCAGGATTTCTATCTGCTCCTTTTGAAAGGCACTGTAAAGCAGATGCTCAGACTGCCAAGTACTGAGAAAGAAAGAGGAGCTGAGTAATGATACTCGGCTTGCTTTCCTAAAGTGTGGATTTTGAGCTATTGCCTTCTAAAGTATGACTGAACTGCAGTCGCTCAGGGCCACGTACTATAGCATGACCAGACACACTGCAACTGAAGGTAACACAGGTTTGCTGGTTGCCATTAAAGCAGGCTTTTGGCAGGGAGAGGTGAAAGAGGACTTACTGCAGAACCTCTACTGTTGCATTACAACTGCCTTGTTCTTTCACCAGTCTTGATGAAATCTTTAATGGGTTTTGTTGAAGGCCAACACTGGGAATAGCCTCTGAAAGCCCCACAGCTCTCTCAGAAAGCACCTGATGAACCCTCTGCAATTCTAAACCTTTTAACACTGAAGGGTCATTGACTCCTCTTGGCTTCTTACACCTTTGCATTAGCAGTTTATACCATGCTGTTCCTTTGCAAGGTTTTGCTTCAAGTATGCTAAACACAACATTGCTGGGGCAGACATTCAGAATACCCCTCCCCTCTGAAAAGGACTCTGATTGAATAAAGATCTGTTACCGATGTAAAGATTATAGGTGCAGCTCTGGTACAGCTTCATTTTCAAAGAAGGAACTTTATTCTGTATTGGCATGGGCAGTTTGCTGAAAAAACATGGATCTAGAAGGCTCCTGATGCAGTCCAAGCCAACCGATGTCCTGGCCCAGGTGACTGAGCAGATATCATTCCTCTCTCTTTCCCGTTTGCCTCCAATAGTACAGAAATACCACACTGGAATACCAGTGTTGTTGGCTACACCATTGCTAGGAAGCTGAAGAAGGCCAGGACAGAAATGGTCCATTGTAAACATGTCCCTGGACACCGTGTTGGCCTGCATCATGCTCAGGAGAACTAGCACTCTCCTAGACAAGTCCTGGCCAAGCTGCACGGGATGCTTGTGCCAGGTACCATGGCCTACCACAACCAGGATGAACCAGGCCACTCTGTTTCAGAGGAGAGGAATTTAGGCTAACAAACACAAGCTGTGCCTTGTCACTTCCCTTAGGGCTGGAGAACAGACTTTTGTCCATTTTATTTACAAGCATGGACACAGCCCTTCTGAAAATGCAAACCATTACTTGGAAGCAGTCACTGATCTTACTCCTGAGCCTGAGTTCCAAAGAACGAGGCAAGCTTCCAGAAAGAAAAACACAGCACTATTCCAATGTAAAAACTAATCCCTGATGTAACTACCTAGGAATTTATGAGACCTGCACCATCAGGGAATTTCAGAAGCCCCCAGGCGTTAAGAACCAACTAGTTCCTTGGGCAGCAGAAGGAGCAAAGCCTGGCTTGCTGCTGCGTTCCGGCCACAGGGCAGATACCATAGTGTCTAAGGTGGCAAAACTACTCTCAGGTACTTCCCAGAGCTGGACATCCATAATGCCTCTGCCCCTTTCACCCTCATGTGGATTCTCTGTTACAATACAGTAACATATATATCATTTACAATAATATTATCTGTTGTAATCTAATAATATGGTTGAACTCTTGCTCAGGTCTCCCCTCAGAGAGGGCTTGAATGTGCAAGAATTTCATGAAAGTTTGAAGAACTTAATATCTTTGAGGTCTAATAGCTACTCCCCTGCCAAATTTGGCTGAAATTGGCAAGTAGATTAAATGATACAGTTTTCTTATTAGGAAAGGATGATGCTGCAAGCATCCTTAGGAAGCCTAGTTAAAGATATGTTTTTAATCTTGCTTTCCAAGACGACAGCAAAAAGACTGGTTCCGTGTTGATGGGCGCTGTGACAATTTCTCTTTGCGTACTGATGAAAAGCCAAACTCAAAAAGAGCATTTTAACATCATGTTTCTGGGTGAGTTCTGTCTCAGAGTTTATTTTCATGTGAGAGTTATAAACAGGTAAATATAGAAACCTGCAGCTTGTGCAGTTATAATCCGTAACAATCCACCCTACCTGAATATGGAGGGTACATACACACACAGAGTGAAGCATAACGTAGGTTAGGACCTGCTGAAAATTAGTTCTTCCAAGCAGGGTGACTGATGAACAGTCAATACAAAGCAGTGTGAACTTCAAAGAGGGGAAATCACAGTCGGACTTAAAAGTTTACGAAGAATTCATTGAGATTTTACAGTGGAATATATCAATGAAATTCTCAATAGAATCAGTGGAGTTATCTATACATCTCTCTAGCATTATGGAAATCTTTGCTCGTATTTCCTCTTATTTCGAAGTACCCTGAACGAGGATTTGCAATTCAGCTGTGCTCAGCAATAGACAGTCAAAGCAATTTCACAGGCTTGTCTCAATGAGACCTTAAAGTATTTAAAACATTTAATTTCAAGCCCCTTTTTCATTTTTTATTTCTTTTTTTTTTTTTTTTTTGGATTCCTAGCACATTTTTCCTAGGAAATCTACATCCATATTTGCCTTTTGGAAAGGATACTCATTGAAATGTCCTCTGCCTAGCAAAGGGATATGAGATCCCTCATATTCCTGTCCTTGTTTTCACTTCCAGAGGTGTTATTATCCAGAGAATACAAGTAACAGGAAACCACAGGTTTGCTGTTCTTTTGGCTTGTAGCTGGCAGTTTTATCCCGTGGCCTCGGCCTGCAGTAATTCAGACTGTGCATTACTGCATTTGTAGGAGGCAACCAGCTGAGTACAATAGAGCTGATCTACTGAAGGAACAAGACCAGGTGGCTCACGGACTGAGGAGAAAAATGAGATGAAGTGGTTTTTGTTTTCCAAACTTACTCTTGCTTTCCTAATCCTTAATGTAAGAATCTTGCCAGACTTCATTGCTTATATGAGGGTAGTGAAACGAACGTTTATCACCAGCCAAGAAGCTGCCAGTTAGAGGATATTAAACACTACCCATGAGTTGATTAGGAGTAGATTAGGTAAGTTTTGTGAGGAAATGAGAGTCAGCCAGGGTTGATGAAGTTGCTCAAGTAGTTCTATCAGATTGCATTAGAATCATAGAATAGTTAGAGTTGGAAAGGACCTTAAGATCATCCAGTTCCAACCCCCCGCCATGGGCAGGGACACCTCACACTAAACCATGCCACCCAAGGCTATGTCCAATTCGGCCTTGAACACTGCCAGCGATGGAGCATTCACAACTTCCCTGGGCAACCCATTCCAGTGCCTCACCACCCTCACAGTAAAGAATTTCTTCCTCATATCCAATCTAAACTTCCCCTGTTTAAGTTTGAACCCGTTACCCCTTGTGCTATCACTACAGTCCCTAATGAAGAGTCCCTCCCCAGCATCCCTATAGACCCCCTTCAGGTATTGGAAGGCTGCTATGAGGTCTCCACGCAGCCTTCTCTTCTCCAGGCTGAACAGCCCCAACTTTCTCATCCTATCTTCATACGGGAGGTGCTTCAGTCCCCTGATCATCCTTGTGGCCTCCTCTGGACTTGTTCCAACAGTTCCATGTCCTTTTGATGTTGAGGACACCAGAACTGCACACAATACTCTACAGCAGTTACTTCATATGGGATAGCCTAAGCCAGACAGCCAGTGCTATTGGTCATTTGGCCTGCTCAGAGGATATAAAGAAAGCATAAAGACCATTAATTAAGCACTCAGTCCTGGGGAAAGGAAATTCTTTGTACAGATCTAGCCCGATGACTGAAATTCTCCCTTGTCTTGTGAAGTTAAGAGTGGTACAATGCTAATGGCACTGCCATACTGCCCTGTCACGCTCTGCTTTCCTCATGATTTGCTTTTGGATGTCACAGAGATGAGGAAGAGACCTGACACAGTTCAATGAAAATCAAATGAAAACATGACATGAACAAGGGTGTCGCTGTTTCTCCGAGTGCCTGTTCAGAAGAGCCAATGCCATTACCAAGAATTCCTTCCAGGAAGCAATAAAGGCAGCATTGGGTGATTTATGAAGACGCGGCAATTCATTCCTTGGCCCTAAAACCTGGAAACTGACACAACAATAATATTTCCTTTTTTTTAAACGGAAATCATTCTCCCAGGCTTCCCAGTTCCCATCCATACCACATCTTTCTCACACAGTCCTGCATATGGTAAAGGACATGACCGTAGTTTATTAAACGTTGTAGAGCTCCTCTTGTATGGCAATAGTGCAAGCTGTGGATTCCACTTGGGTCCATTCTAACCTGCTCTTGCTGTGGCTATGGACAGAACAGTACTTTTCCATAGTGTACAACAAAATACCTTGGAAAATGGCAGTAGGTGCCATCCTGCAGATACACACAGACCTTAGAAACCGCTGAGGATCAGAGTGGTGTAGGTGGCTCCCTGTGAACTGATACTGAAACACACAACCTTCCTGCCATGATAAACGTGGCTCAAAAGGTAATAACGTGAGCAGGTATAACTGATACGCGTGAGGGTTTTTTTTTCTTTGGCTGATTAGTTTTCTATCAGATGAGTGTGCTGCACTGTGACATGCTCCAGCTGCACCAGGTGAGGTCCAGTGACAGGGAAGCCATGAAGAAACACCCTAGAGAAAGGTGGGGGAAACGGGGCTGATGATTCTAGCTTGCGCTTGCAGCTAGGATGGAGTAAGCATAACACAAAACCACGCATGGGTTGGCTTGCAGAAAAGGAGGTCCTTGAGATTAGTTTATTGTCTCCCTCATTTATTGCTTTCTAGAGGCAGCTGTACCTGGATGTGGGAGACTGTCTGGCATGGAAGTTCAGAGATGGAACAATTAGATTCAAAGGCATGATTATGGATTTTATGTGTGAGGCACCTTTGTGGGAAAAGTTAAAGCATGCTCTCCATAAAGCTTGGGAGGTTTCTCATAACACTCGTACAAGTAGTACATAACACTAGGTAGATGAAGAGATGTTAAATTCCTAATTGTTTCTTTTATCTTTCTTGTGATAGAGACAGAGTTCTGTTTTAGAGACGTACCAAAACCCAGGTCTTTCATCTGGAGTGTAAAATTCATGTGTTCCCTGACCTCATGTGTCACATGGTAATGAAACAACGTAAATCAGAAATGTTAAAAGTTGAAGTTTGTTAATATTACTGCTGAAGCTCCAGTCTCTTTCCCAGTTAAGCTGACAGGTCCATAGTCCAAATATATATATTTACAGATTACAGCGACACAAAGGAAAAAAATTAATGGACACCCAATGAGAAACAAATGGAATGCAAGTTTCAGATTACTATCTGCAAACTGAAAAAAGAAAAGAAATGCTACCATAAAACCAACTTGCATTTTAAATGGGGCAATGGTAGTTCTTTGTATTGCATTACCACTTCACTCTTCAGAAAATACTTTGGTGATTTACACTCTGTTGGGAAAATGTAGTAGGCAGCATACATTTGGCATTCTCTTATCTATGTTTCCTCCTCACTTTTTTAGCTGGTTGAAGCAGTCACCAAGATACAGGAATGTATCTTCCTTATTTGAGGAAGACATATACTGATATTTTGGGGTCAGTAAAACAAAAGAAGATGGACCTCTCTTGGCCTCTCCATTTCTTCCCACCTTTGCCAGCCACTTTGGAACAACTGGCTGAATTTGATGTAGACCAGAGGTGGCAAGAGCCACACAAAGACTTTGGGGAGAATGGGCTAAGGCCAGTCCAGCCTTGGGACACAACAGCCAGATGGTTTTTTCAGGTGCCCATTGGCCTGGGATTTCTTAAAAATAAAAGCCAACTTCCCTCTTTCCCTCTCTCTCCTCCCATAAAATCCATGGGGAGTCTCCAAGAGAATCAGAAAACAGGGACATTTCCATATAGCTCATTTCACATTGAGAAATCCAACCCATTAACTCAAAAGAGTCAAGACTATGCCAAAGCATACTGTGCACTTGAGATAATCACAGGTAAGTCTCATATTGCAGGTTTTTCTCATATAAATAGATTGAGAAAGCAACTGGAAACTGGTTCACATTCACTTATGCAAACTACTGCTGTCCAAATCTCACCCCAATAAAAAAACCCTCCTCTTTCTCCAGCAGATGAAGCCAGTCTTGATGGCAGAAGGTGAAATCCTTACTCCATTGTATTTATTTGCCAAATCTGAATTTACTTCAACAGAGCCAGGATTTCCCCCATAAAGATTTAGCTATAGTAAGCAGGGGAACGTCTAAACAGCAGAGTAGAAAACCAGGTTATGGGGACTTTAGAGCCCCACTTTGTACTGCCAAGCCAAGCACCGCAGTAACACGACATGAGAATATTGCTTTGGCTGAGTTCACAAACATCAGGTTTCCAACGCAAAAGATTTACATTATTACTTAAGTTTCTGCAGGTAATCCTCCTAACAGAGAAATCAAACCTAACAGAGATGAATTGCTTCTTTCATCTTTGCAGACAGACTCTTGAGAACAACTATCACTGTCACATCTGGTGATTCTGGAGCTACATCAGTTTTATCTTCCTTTATAACCTATTACTGACACAACTTCCTGTATTATTAGTGCTATCCTGACCATCCTGCTTCATGCTGCTCTAAAGGAACCTCTTCAAGTGAGATGGACTGAGTCAGCGAGAAAAGAGGGGAAAAAAACCCAAGCAAAACCCTGAAATTCTTCATTAGAATGAACACAAGCAGCCAGAAATAATAATAAAACCAGATATATACAATTGAATCCCCGCAGAACAATGCAGTGATTGAGAGAATTCAATCAGCACTGCTTCTAGCACCAAATTTAGGGCCACAATTCCCACAGTACTTCTAAAGAGCGTTTTTCATGCAATGCAATTTCTTTCCTAGTCCATAACTGAATCCCTAAACCAGCTCTCCATGTGTGCTAATAGGGATGGAAGACAATTCAGTAAGTAATGCAATTTTCCTGACTTTTGTTTTCTTAACTGCTTGGATTCCCCCCAGAATATCTCCTTTTTTCTCTGTTATCAGATACAATGCTGTAGCATGGATGCAACATGGACGTGTGAGACGCAGATCTTAAAGCTCCCCGTGAGTAATGCTAACAGCCAAAACTCAGTATCTGTCAGCGCAGTGAAAGGCAGTGTTGCAACTACTTGGCATGGCTGCATATGAGAAATAAAAAAAAAGAATTATTACTTTTTTAATGTCAAATCACCTGTTTTATCTGAAGGTTATCTTACATCTTATTTTGTTAATTATTTATTTACTAAATCTTTACTATGAGACTAATTTTACTATAGCATTATTACTTACATTCCCTCTTTCGTACCTCTTATCAATTTGAATGACTGAAATGATTTCATACAATTACCTAAGTACTGGAATATGAACAAAATCACACAAGAACACAGCACATAAACTAAGAGACAGAAATCTCAAAGCTATATTTAGCATACTCACTTGAATAAAGGAGTCCCACAAACAACACATTTGTATATTCCTTGAGCTTTATGATGTGTGTACTCCCCCTCAAAGGCACTGGGAAAACAACAACACTGCATTGTAAAAATAAATTCAGGAATTTGGGGGGGTTAATTATTAAATTAGCCAAGACTTAAGGAAAACGTTGCAGAAGGAAAAAAAGGAGGAAACCATGATTTAAAAGTCGGCAGTTGTTTTTTATTAAAGGCAGCAAATAAAGCAGGCGCAGGAAAAGGGGAATATCCTCATTAGCGTGCCTCAGGTGTTACGTACCATGCAAGAGGAAGCAAGCTGTCCCACAGCTCTCAACAACAACAGAAAGGGAAAATGCAGACTCTTCGCCTGTTTGGCAAGTGTAACGCTGTGTAAACAGGGCTGACGTGTGGCTGAGCCTGCCTAGGACGGGCTCTGGGTCTGCCTGGGGAGCGTGCCAGCAGCGGTGGGCTCGGCTGCTGAGGTGGCCGAGGTGTGAAGCGCCCGGTGCTGACCCGGTGCTGGGTGAGGCCGCGATGGGCTGCGCGGAGCCATTGTAGCTGGAAATACAATAATTGCTCCACGGTTCCAAGCTGTGCACGCCTTATATTTTTAGTTGAAAAGCAATATTACAGCTTTAAGGGAATATTTTTCTAAGTTAACAATCTAAAAGGCTAGGAGGTCATTCATCTAATACGAATCAGCTGCACTCGCCCAACAAAAAGCCTATGTGCTCAGCAGCTTGTTTTTATTATCCTTTCACCCTTTTTATGAGGTCCAATTTTTTTTTATAAACAGGATTTTTAAGAATGACCTAATCTCCGATTGTTTGTGTGCATTAAATCACGGTGTTGGTCCCATACACAAGAGCGAGGAGGGCTGGAGTGGGGAGAGGCAGGCTCCCAGCAGAGGCCAGCGTCCCCCTGCCCCTCCGGGGCTGTGTTAGATGAAGGGGGCCGGGGCGGAGAGGGGGAACACCAACCCACTGCTCCCCCTTTCCCAGCAGATTGGGTACGTGCTGTCGGGAAAAGCGCTGCTGGTTGACCGGGACCCCACGTGCGGTGGAGAGCCCTTTCAGGTCATGAATGAAAACAAGCAGTTACATCATTAGTAGGTTTGGAGCAGAGGTAAAGCCAGGGCCTTATGCCAAGCTCAGTGGTATAAATTAGACAACAAAAAATGGCTAGGCCTTGGCAAGTTACCTTCATGCTGGAATCAGCTGAGAGAGAGACTTTATTCACTAAAAACAGTGTTGGAAGCGAGTCTGTCTTTTTTTCTCCTGCAGGACTCAGGGCTGGCTTCCAGCGACTAAAGCCATGTGAGGGCAGTTATTGAAAATTTTTGACATTCCAACCACAAATGAGCCAATAAATACCTTCTCCACATGTGCTTCAAAAAGAAACTGGAGTGGGGTGGAAAAGAACTAAATTATGCTACCTTCTTTCTGCAGCCAAAACGTCTATACTTACAATGGCCACCTTCAAACCTCCAGCCTCCTGGCAAGTGGCCATTTCCCTCGTGGTTCTGCTTACTGCGATGTCTTCCAAAGAAAAGTGTATCTAAACTGCTATTACTTCCACACATTTTGTAGTAAACTAAAAACAGACTCTAAACATGAGCCTGGTGACTTTATAAGACATGCAGTGTTCATTAAAACAGAAAGTCACACAAGACCCCTGGCCTTGGCCCCCATGCTGCAAATGCTTGTCTTTGCAGTGGTGTTAATTTGTAGGGGTTAGTAAACAAGTGCAGAAATCCCAGGGTAAGAAAAAATAACAAAGCCAAAAACTTAGTGGGGAAGGTGAGGAAGCACCAGGAAGAGGAGGCGGAGAACAGAAAGATGCCTGTGCTTTGAGGACTGTGTTTCCTTCATCCTGCCTTACCTTTCAGTCCCCTTCTCCTGAGTGACATGGTACTGCAAGGGTGTCAGCCGCTTCCTCAGCTCCTCCTGGGAAAAGACCACCTTACAGTCCTTTTTATCCCTACATGACCCTGCAAAGGGAGAGGATATGGGAGAAGGAGCCTTTTTAGCTTAAATCCTGAATAATTGCTTTGGCAGACAGCCACAGCATAGCTTCTGCATTCACTTGTCAGTGACCAGACCGGTCCCTAATGCACGAAGAATGGCTCAGCTGAACTGCAGCTGATTATTTCTTCAAATCCAAGTTTAAAACAGAATTTTGTTTGAGTGCCAGGTGATTCCACTGGAGCAGTGACAACGTGCTACAGCCAAAGCCCTTCGCTGTGTTATACACTGAACGGTTGCGCACACAAAATCATTCACAAGAAAGTCACAATTTTCCAACCATTATAAAAAAGAGAAAAAAAAAATCTACGAAACAGAAACCAACTTCAGCTGAAAGGTTCTTTGCAAGACATCTATATTGAAGACTAATGGTAATGGGCATATGATGTTCAGCCGTAACGTCCAACAATTCCATTACATTTTAAAGTAGCTGAAAAGCAATTCTGAATCGTTAGAATCCCAATCAGGTTGATTCAACTTCTACTTCCACCCTCATCTTTTCACTTTACAACGTTAATGATTGTATTTTTTCACTGTTGAAGCACTAAAATAGGAGCCCTGAGGAGCAATTTCTTTATGCACAAAGCTGTACAAGGTTCAACAATAAACTTGTAAGAATTGGGGGTGCCATTGAAGTTCCCCCCCTCTGAAAATCTCATGCCTTGTTCAGTCCACGCAGAAAATCACAGGAGTACATCAGCATTACTGTAAAAAATTATTTGTGCAGTGCAAAATTTCACATCAGGAAAGAAAAAATAACAATAAAGCTGCTTTTGAGAATGAAAACCCCCAACGTAGGAACAGAAATTGCCACATATTCAAGTACCTTCGATAATCGCTTGCGAAAATTAGCTGACAAAATACGGCAGGGAAAAAGCTCTCTAATTGTGACAGTAATTAAAATATGGTACAATTAGAAAGAAACAGTCCCGACAAAAATATTCTTTGCTAGTAATGCATATGCACTCATAAAAAGACCAATTGTGTTCCCAAAGTAGAGGCAACAGAGCTACCCATCTGTATGTCATTTAGTACAGGAGAGGCAATGGCAGGTTTAAATTACATGGTATTGGATTGCAATTTCCTAACATTGGATGCTTTTCTGCTTTTTTACCTTGAGTCATTACTAAGGAGCGTTCATAAAAAGTAGCTTAAAGCACAGATGCTTGCAAATCATTTAAGAAAAGATGTTTCTTTCTTCCTCCCCCTCTTCTTTCCTCATTTTTCTAATGTGTGGGGGTGGGTGAAGAGGGGAGAAAGAAAAAGAATAGTGCCGTTGGTCACTACCGACTAACCCTAGGAAGTATTTTCAGGAAGAAAAAAGTGAAATTGAAAACATCTGATTGAAGTAAATAGTGCAAACATAAAAAGCTTGACTAGTGAAAGAAAGGTATTGAAAAGCGACTTTATTTCATAGATTAGAAATTACTTTTGATCTAAACATTCTTAAAAACAGATTGTTTTCCACTCTGAGCCATCTCATTAGCTGTGCTGCAGAGCCTTCGTTTTAATGGCACGCTTTGAAAGAGCGCTGCTGTATGCCTTTGTTAGCTTCAATCTTATTTGGGAGAGGGATAAAGATTTCATTCCAGGTCTCTTTGTTTGTCTTTCAAGAATCACTAAAGCAGCATTCACACAAATTTTGCAGGAATGTGCCCTGTGCCATAGCTTACAAATTATTTGGTTTTGGTGCACTTAAAGGTCACCTTCCAAATTAGCAAAATTTTCCTACATCCTGGCTTTTCAACCTTAAATGTAAATATTGTTTCCTAACTGTAAGTGAGGTTTGTTCTTTATAACATTTGGTTGCTTATTTAAAGATGTCAAACGTTGGAGGTTTTTATTCTCCGAATGTGTGGGGCTCTAGGACTAATAAGTCTTTCGAAGTATAGCTAACAGGGAAAGGAAGCATATGCATTATATAAATAGCTATTGTTTTGTTGCATTGCACAGCTCAGAAAGAAACTGTTTGAGAGATGGTCTTTCAGCTGCAATATCAGTACCAAAACGTTGTCTGGAGAGCAGCAAAGAATCTCACAAACCAACACCTCTTCACTTATAAAAATATCTACCAATTATTGGGTTTTTAAGCTCTATTTGCTCCTTAGACGTTGCAAAAAAGCAAACAAAGCATTAACTTCCCATTGGAAAAAGGCAGAGAAAATGCTGAGTGCTTTAAAGAATGCCAGTATTCCCTCTTTTCTCTCTGAATGCTTTGTCACCTATTTTGAAAATGCAATGCTGTTCTATCAACGGGCTCCCTATATGCACAAGAAAATTTCAATAAGCCAATTGATCCGTGACATGGATCAGAAGTAGGAAGCAGGTTATAAAGGGCTTTTCCCCCACTGTTTTTAATAACTGTGTTTTACAATACAGACAGTATTTATGTCTGCAGGGGAATTCTGCCAAACAGCACTGGGGTAAACTGCAACCCACCCCAACAAAGGACTCACCAGCTTTGTAATTTAATAGAGGACACATCAGCAAAAAGCTATAGTAGCATTACAAGTAATAAAGAAAATCTCTTCGTGCAGCCCTCAGTACCCAAGGACAACCCTGTTCAATTAATTACACTTATTACTTAACTGCTAGCAACAAAAAAAGAATGGCTCAGCAAATTGATTACACTATTTGAATATCACCAAGGAGGTAAAGCGAAGGATGTAAGAATATGATACTGGAAACAGGGCTAACCCACAGGCCTCAATAAAATGCAAGGAGCAATAAAAACTACTGCATGAGACCCCAGGAATACAGCTCTTCAGTTAAGAAAAACATTACAAGAGAGACAAAAGTGCTCAACTTGCAGTACAAGAGTGGCTGCTTCCAGTTTTACAACTGCTCCTTTAAGGCATATTTGAGATGACTGCTACATTGAATCCAACTGTCTGTATCTTGGGAGGGGAAAACAGAAAGCAACACAAATATATGCCCAACATGGAAGAAACTGCCACTAGTAATGCAGCTGTTGTCAAACTCATTACTAAAGCAGAGAATACTGGTGCAGGCTGGCCACCTTCCTCAGTCTGGCTCCCCAAAGAAGGAACAAGGTTTGGGCTGCGGGAAGGGCTCTCATTCAGGCAACAAACTTCTTCAGCAACTCAGGTGTACAGGCTGGTCCACAGTTGGCTTGGAAATTATGCAGTCCAGGGCAGAAGACAAAAAAGGCCATCATCTTCACAAGTAGCGTGACATCAGTGTGATTACATTCGAGGTGAGACTGAATTAAATACACAGTGAGAATAACAGAGCCTGGATTCATCAGAGCTATATTAGGACTTTGGTTTGGATCTCAGTTCTTCTCTGGAGGTGATGCTCTCTGCAATGACTTTTAGAAAAGCCCAGGACACCGATGTTCCTAACTCCAGTTAGATCCCGTTGTTAGGAGAGGCAAACGCTGACCTACAAGGGCAGGCAAAATTCCCTGTACATTCCACTGCGGGATATGCGGCGAGATTAAATCCCTCTAATCAGTGCAGCTTGATGCGTTTGTTGGGGTCAGTGCTCATTAGAAGAGCAGAGTATAGGCAACTCTTCCATGAAGAGGCACCAGCATTTCCACTTGATGCCTTCAGCCTTTTGCCAGAAGTTACAGCTCTACTGAAGGCTCTTAAGATCCTGGAGCACGATGGAAGGCTTTGCAAACAAAAGGCCAGGCTCACAAACCTTAAATGCATAAACGTAAAACACAAAGCTGAGGAGGGTGAAACGAACACAAACAGAAACCTTTCTGGAGCCTTCACAGCATTCCTGTGCTTAGGAATGGCTTCTCTGAAAAGCACCACAATGCACACTGCCATTTACTATTCACCTGTAGACTACGGGCATTTCAGAGTTCAGCTCTGGGCTCCTCCTTTGTACGAATGAAGTGAACAGAAAGTGTTTTCCAGGTGTTGACCTGATAATGAAGACATTAGGCATCTCACCTCACATATAAATTCCATTTTCCATTGACCTTTTCAAATCTGTGGTTCATAAAACAGGCGTGTGCCATTTCCTTCCATATAAGCAATCACAAGAAAACTAGCAATGAGATCCGTCCAGACAGATGGACACAAGTTAGCAGACCATTACCCCTCACCACTCAACCCCTCACCTGCTCCAGCATGCTGGAGGGTAGCTATTAGGGCCTGATATACCCTAAAATACTGTGGAATTTTGCCTGGTGGCTTTCCTTCTTCAAATAATCTTTTGAACTGTTCTAACGAATTTCTCTTATGTTTTGTTGCTTCCTATCACTGAAATTAACTCAATATTTCAGCTGTGTGGAGGACACAGCATACGTTTTCTTCCTTCTACGTATGCTTATGTTCCACTGGCATTAATGGACACTGTAGTCATGCATTGAGCACATACATTAAGACTTCCTGAATTAAATTCAGCGAGATCAAATGTTCCAGCAGAGCACAGCCATATAATAAATTGGGCTTCTAGTTTTCAGTACTGCTTCTTTTAATATACCCAAGCAGGTTTCTAGGGACCTTCCAGCACGTTTTATTATTCATACACCAGTCCAACTCCAATCCTGCAATGTGACCTGTTTGGGCAAACCTCTGGGAACATGCACAGCTCCAACAGCTATATAAGGGTCTATGAATGTACATCAGATTACTGGATCTGGCTCTAAGTATACATCTTCTATTATGTATGAAGTATATTAATACTAAATTATCATGATTCTATGATCTCTCTGCTTCCCAAAGCCTGTACCCTCATGAGTGGGTCATACCTTAGTCATCAATGGTAAACTACCTCAAACTGATGTTGAGAGGAATCCTGCAAAGTTAAAACCCAATTGCATACATTTCTTTACATAAATAGCCTTACGTATGCTGTCACTAACAGTATTATTAAAAGGGGAATCTCTCATTTTTATGATTTCAAATTTTATTTCCACAGTTTGTGCCTCTTGCTTACAGTTTTGCCTCTCTCTTACGAAAAGGCAAATGCACAACTCACTTCTATTTAGCCTGTTCCCTGCAGCCTCTAGTCTGCAGCCTTAGCAGAATGCCACAGTGTCCTCTCTGCAAGCAAGCCAGGAACTGCTCTCCTAGTTTAAAAAAGTACCGCTCTTGAAAATGTGAATCGATGCAAACAGCTCTATTGGCTTGCAAGTTGGAAAACACTGTTTTGAAAACCCTGTATTTGACATGATAGAACTTGTAATCCCATCACAAGCCATTTTAGATTACCTAAGCACGCTGCTGACGAGGACAGATGTTGCAAAAGAACTCTGAAACCTTGGGAGGTCAAGTTTAAGTGAAACCCAAACTTCACCAGTAAGGAAAAACCCTGTAGACCTTTTTACACATTGAAAAACAGATCTGTGCTTCTTCTCTGAAGGATGGCTCCTTTGCTTTCTTGCTGTAGGTGGCTAACTCGCACCCGCTGCTGAAATGCCATTTGCAGTTTCATGCAAGCATTAGCAGTAATGGGGCGAAGACCATTGCCATTATATTGTGCGCTGAAAATCCAAAAGCCAGGTACCAGGACAGCAGTTACGACTTTGGGTCAAATGCCAGGTTCCATCTTAAAAGAACACCAGCCAAAACTTAACTGTTTGAAAAGAAATCATTTACTTAACACCCAGGAGGGTCACACGGCCACATGGGAAAGGCAAGCCCCTTCTTTGTGAATCTGTGGGCTTCCCATGCAAACAGAGCTGTCACATTTATTTTTGCCACCTGGTCATCAGCATGGCTCATGGTTTTTACATCAGTGTATATTGTTTGAGTGACCATCAGGTATCTCCCATATAAGACAGCAAGTTTCTCAAGCACCAAAAAAACCCTCCAAAATCCCCAAAATCTCCTAACTCCCAACTCATGCATCTCCTCTGGGTACTCATTTTCTTTCCAAAGGAAGCAGAACTAGGACCCCACTGGTGGCAGTAGAGGCAGCACCTATGGGATTGGAGGCTACCTTGTTTCCGCAGGTCTTCAAGCATCTTTGCAGCTGGTTACACGGCTGAGGTAGCCATGCAAGTCAAAGAAGCATTCCCTGGAAAAGAGATCTGGAGCTGCCATCCTCCCTGCCAATGTAAAAAAACATTTAACAAAAGGTTGAAGTGTTTTGTGTAGTGGGGAAAGGGGACAGAAAAGAGGCCCCGTTTGTCCTCCCCAGGGATGTCTCCTTTACTTCATTATCCCACATTAATGAAATAAAGGCCACAATCTTGGCCTCACCACCTTTACAAATGATAACCACTGAAGACTACACCATCACCCTGTGCTGGCCGGTGGAGGTGAAGGCGGCTACCCCTGGGGCTGTCATCTTCCCTGATTCTATAGCGATGGCAGCATGTAGCTGCTCAGCAGAGGTTGTTCAATAGAAGCATCTTTAATTAAGTGGAGCAAATGCTCATTACATTAATAAACTACCACTTTTGTTACCCTTTCTGCCGAGACGGCCACAGATAAGAGTGCACGGGGCAGCTGACCTACTTGCCTTACTTTTGGATGCACACCAGACAAGACAAGATCAAGATCTGTTGGTACCGCAGTGGAGGGGGGAACATTTATAATGACGGATTTCTCTTCCTCTCTCCCCTATAATAGATAAAGAGACTTTCATTTTGCTGATGTGATCCTAACACCTTTCACAGACCCTACATTTGTTTAAATTAAAAGCAAGGAAGGCAGGGATGCTGAGCACCCTGTATCTGGTCAATACATTTCTGTCCAAAATCAATAAAAGGGTGCACAGCATACAGAAAGGCATTTTATTAACAGCAGAATTAAGCTGAATTTAATAAGAGTGCTTTATGCTACCTTTTGCATTTAAAATATTTCAGAAAGCCATCAAAATAAGTTTATTCACACAGCTTTAATAAAGGTTTAACCCTGCAGCAGGAACAACTAAAAAGTCAGCATTTGCCAGCAGTTACCACACTGGTGTGTAGCTTATTGTGGCATTCAGGCTGTTGTGAAATCCTCCTGCTGCTCCCTCCACAACAGTGATGAGTGGCCTGTGAAATGAGCACCATGTTTCAAGACTCAAGGCGCTGCAATCTATACTTGGGATGGGGGTGGAGTAAAGGAGCGGGGTGGGGGAAGGTCTTTCTTCTCCTCCAGTTCCCCACAACAGCCCAAATCGAACCCCAAGGAAAACCTGGTCTGTCTTCAACTGCTCAGTAACCCTTTTAGTGAAGACCCAAGCAGGTACAGCCTGCCCTGTGGCCTTTTCATCCCACATCTCCAAGCTCTGAGGGACATACCCAGCATGAGGACAGGCACAGCTGGAACACACTGTGTGCCAGCTGTTGCTCTGCTATGACCACCATGGAAAACACTTGTAGCCCCCTCCCCTCTCAACCTGCTTCAGGGCTAAAGGTAAAGAAACAGCCAAAAAGGTTAGTAACTGCCAACTTCTTTCCCTAGTGGGCCTTTCAGACTTCCCTATGTTTCTGTAAAACTCAGCCATGCTTAATGGGTCAGGAAGATGGGGTCAAGCCCTATAAAAGGCCTTTAAGAGGACTCAGTTGAGTCCTTCACTGCTCCACTCTCCTTGGGACTCCCTGACCAGAGCCAGAGCATTGAGCAGGAAGTTCTCACTTGCTGTGCATCAAGCTGCCAGCGCCAGACATAGGCTGCAGGCAGCCCCTGTCCCAATAACCTCCCCTCCAGCTGGAGCAGGGGCACTTCCGCACCCCAGCCATGCGCCCTTCCCAACACAGCTGCTGTGGAAGCAAATCATGGGGTGGCACACATATTCAGCTTATAACTAAGAACAAACATTTTCTGGTTCTTAGCCCTCTCTGGAACACTAATTCCTCTCTACTCGTTTCCCCCTCAAAATCACCATCTGTGTCATCGCAACCTATGGCTAACATAACAGCTAAGTTATGGTAATGTTCATGTCTCTGGTGCCTGACTCTCAGTCCACACTCTAGACCTATTCAGTGTGCCATCAAATTCCAAGTTTACACATCCCCTAAATGACCCCCTGGATCATCTCCTCCATCACTTCCCAAGTGGCTTTTACTGCCTTTATGGCTCACCTTCCCATCTTGCACCTTTTCTTGCTTGCTTTCCCTCAGCTTAGCAATATAGCAAATTTTCCTTTTTGTGTGCTGTCATCTCTCCTGTACATCACATTCTGCTCTGCAACCTTCACCATGTACCCCTCAGGGAAAGGACAAAGTCAGGGGTTGTTTTTAATTGAAGGGAAAAATGAAGGCAGCCCTTAAAGGCCTTCTTAGACCTCCAGTTACACACAGACAGTCCAGTGACTAAAAAAGTAGCTTTTCATGGGAAACACTAAAACACAGGAACCCAGTGCTGGAAATTCATCTTTTCCATACCCAACTAAGCAGAAAACACAGTAAGCCTGAGCTGCAGAGGGCACAGGAATGGAACATGGGAAATTTATGAGCTCCCAGAATTAAAACATTCCTGCAAGACGGGTAGAAATGGCTGTGGGTCCTTCATGGGAGCAGGAGGGGAATGCAAACGACCTTAAGAAATACATCAGGGAACATAGTAGGAACTGGCTCTGTGCTGGGTCTGGGAGCACAAGAAAGGTCTCATCACCCCTGTGCTACCTAATGCCAGAGTCACAGGGAGCCTCCACTCAGATAAGTCAGGGACAAGCACCTTCTGTCCATTGAGGGAGACTGCAAAACTGCCAGAACAACAGTTAAGGGAGAAAACCGGGATACAAACCCTAGGGTACAAGCAAAAAGGGTACACTAACAAAGGGTTTCTGGTCTTACAATCCCAAGTTTTGCAAGCATCAGGCACAATACGAGCATCACTCCCAATGATAAATTTCATTCTAAACTGTATCAAATAACATCCTAAACTGAATACAAAATAAACATTTCTAGACTGAGTACAAAATACACATGTAAATACAGACTAACATTGAATGTATTGCCATTAAGGCAGCTATATACAAAGGTAATTTTAAAAACCCATTTTCAAGCCATTCCAAAACCGATAATGTTATGCTCTATGATGACAATATGGCATTCTGCTATCATACGACTAGAAGGCAGACATACACACAGACATATAACAATGACACATGAACAGCTTCGCGTTCTGTTTCCTACTGTGCTCACACAGTGCTTTTTTGCAAGACTCTTTTCCAGCATTTACAGAATTCCTCACAGCTGCTGGGAAGCAGAAGTTTGGTCATTTGTAAGACTGAATTTTAAATTTAAAATGGATTTTTTTCCAAACTGATATTTGCCTTTTTTTTAATTTCTCTTCTCAGAAATGAGTTTGAGTTTTCGCCCCCACCCAGTTCTGAGGAACAAATACATCCAGCGGAGACCTTGTGTGACATATTTAAACCCAGAGCAAATTCTTATGTTCAAGATATAAACCCCAGAAAACAGGGATTTATAACGAAAACACTGACAGGCATTTAACCATAGCCGCACTGGTGGGGTTTGCTGTACAACATATCAGTCTTTCATTTTCTTTAAGGACACATGAACAGACATCTGTAATAGTACATCTTTGGTGATACACGATACAGAAAGCTATGAAAGAGTTATAACATACATTATGGAAATTATCTCTCTGACCATAGAAACATACAATATGAAACGTTCAGACATACTTAAGTCACACAAAGTCTGACTTTGACTATGAACACATCAGACTGAGGTCTTTTCTAGACTTTTCGTTCTTAAAGCCAGATCTGGCAAACACTGCACACACAGTTGATTTCAGTGACATGAGCAGTTTGAGAGTTCAGAGGGACAAATGCATACGAATAACTCATGCATGTAACTGTTTGCGAGATCTGCTCCTAAAAGCCACCCTTTATGTTAACAGATTACTACTAAAAATCCAATTTTGAGACCCAGTAATTTTCTGCTCACTATTTGTTTCCATTTTATGAAAATGCATTATACTGAAACTTGGAATTAACAAAGATTTAATAAAATAAGTTATGAGAAACCACAGATACTTATTTAATAAAGACTTACACCATATGCCCAGCACCATCTTCATACAGATGTATTGTAGTTTAATGCTAGAAAAGTATGGTTTCCTACTAGGAGTTATTTCAGTAATTAAACACTTCACAACAATTTAATATTATCTAGGCCTTTATTATTCCACACAGAAGAAACCCCCCTAAGTCTACCCCTGTAATTTCTTCATCATTACATTTCACTTAATTTTACAAGCACCATAATTTTCTTAAGCTACAGAAGAGGAAAAGCCAAATTATCTCATGCAAAACCCGTGATGTAAGCAGCACAATATTCAAAGTGTTAAAGAAATAAAGGGTTTTTTTAAAAGAAATGAGAACCCATGATAATCAAAAGACACAGAAAAGCAAAATAATCTATCTTTTTACTTTATAGCTTGGTGGTCTGCTACAGAAAACATATGTACATGGAATCTGCGTAATCATTACTTGTATCAGTTACTTCTTTGTGCGCACTAAAGCAGCTGAAGTAGCTTTTACATTAAAAGTTTTGGGGGGGTTTTTTGTGGTTTTGTTTTTTTTCTTTAAGATGTAATTTCTGTGAACTAAACCCTGGCAGGTGCTGAGTGCATCCTGCATTTCCAAAGAAATTTAGAGCATTCAACTCTAATAAAGCGGACTCAAGGAGCAACACTTCTACATCACATGACAGACACAGTGGAGCTGCAATTACCACTGGCAATGAAGAAACCTCGAACCAGTGTGAAGGTAATTTGTGTACGAGCACAGAGTGATGCGATTTTTCCCAGTGCTCACGGTTTTCTTTAAATACCTGCAAATGTTCATAAGGTCTCAGGGTGTACTTTACGTGTGAATGACTCCTAAACGGCAAGCTCCCCATGGAGCGCTTGGTGCGCAAAACAGCATATGCTTAGTGCCATCTACTGGGAAATGCCTGCTCATGCCCTGACATTACCATGCTGGCTATAAAAAATGTCATGGGCAAACTGCACACACTGAAATGTTTAGTCCTAGCTTCAAAAAACCAAAAAAGATTAACAAAAAATGCAAATACAATTTGGAAGAACAGCTCCACACTGCTGGTGCTAATACACAAATAGCAAAAGAGCAAGTAAAAACACTTCAGTAGCCCCACTGATCCAGGGTAACTCGCACATGCTTACAAAATCGTGTGTTAAACGAGAGACAGGAGGTCACCCCAATTCTAAGATACTTCCTAATATTATTTCATTCATTTAACTTTTTGGGAAAAATTAATTAGTCCAATTTACAGCTTTGCTCTCCTATGCCAAGCTGGCAGGGGCTCCAGAAGGTCAGAAAGTCTCCTTCCATATGGAATTTGCCGCTGAATTAGAAAACAACCAAAATCCACGCTGTTCCAGGCTTAGCGGGCACATAGCATGGTGGTGTAGTTGCAGGGTTGCAATTCACACAGAACGGGGTGGTGGGAAAAGTACTAACTCAAAATATGATGTTATAAAAAAGTCACAAAACTCGGGGTGTTTTCTACATAGCCAAAAGTTAAAGTCCCAGTGCACCATGGCATTTAAGCAGATGTTGCCTCTAGATCCCGTTCCCATGTTTAATTTGATACATGCCACATACCATTTACTTGCAACCCCCCTCAATACACCACATGCAAAAAACAAAACCAAAGGCAGAGCAAGCCTACATCAATTTATAAGCATCTGGGGATTTAGATTACTCTTAAAATATGTGAGAAATGCGATTATGTATTATTCCACTATTAACAGACTAATTTGGGATATTATACATATATGTTTTATATATATATATATATAACGCAGCCAGTCAGTGGCACTCAATCTATTAATGTTTGCACAGTTATGGATCAAAGGGACAAGAATAAACAGTAGTGTTATGAGCTTTTTATTCCAAAATATGACTACTGGATTATGCCAGAAAAAATGGTTTGACAAAATAGCTAATGTAGTGCTTTGCAAACAGGTACACAACAGCAAAACCTCCCATGGCCTGTGTTTGCAGCTGACCAACTTCAATATCTCCTTTTCGGAGCAGGAACAGAAAGGCCAGAAGATTGAGTGCCCTCATTTTAAGATAGACACCAGCAGTACCAGCACACATCAAAAGGTGCATAATGAGGACTAAGGAAATTTGCTTACCCTATATTTTTAGGATTTTAAATCTGGCTCAGCAGCAAATATAACAGGAAACCAAGGTCAGGCTGACACAATGTGGGCTATTCTCTCTCTTCCTCAATATGTGTTTGCATCTCCTATCTAGGTTAATGGGAGTTTTGTGCACATGTGGGGGGAAACGGAACACAAATGCTGCAAATATTGGACTCAGATTCAGTTCAAAGAAAGTGCAATCAGCTTTAGAAAACCCATCAGCTTGAAAACTGATGTCTTATCACTGAAAAGATCTTTAAAACATCACCTCCATATGCCTGTGAAGTCCAGCTCTGGGGAAAAAGTGCTTGTAACGTTTTGCACTCTTATGAACCAGTTGCGAGTGTAGTTCAAACACCCAGGACTTGTTCTTTTTTGATTCTTCAAATACTGATCAGCTAGTATTGTATCTTTTTTATTTGGGTGTCAAGAAAATTCCTAGTAACGCTCAGAATTAGCTCAGTGCAGCTTTTATTTTCTCCCACAGAACCATGTATGCTGACGTTACCATGCAGACTTCAGAGATGCTGTTGCTGTTTAAGTGAAACACAAAACACCTAGCTTCAAGGTATTCATGGTTTAACCAATCCATGGAGATAGGGTCCTATGGCACCCTTCACAGACCTAATAGCAGAACCTGGACCTTACAGGAACAGCGCAGCTGCATCTGGGCATTAAACTGCACGTTTCCCTTGATTTATTTAAAGAAGCATCACATAACCAAAGAACATGCTGTCAGAGGAATGAAAGAATTCAGTTTTAAATTCTGCACATTTTGTACCTAAATTTTCAGTGCAACGTATTTCGACTTTGAATAAAAACGTAAAAAGGGACACATGGAGTGTAGCTATGGTATAATGCTACAGATTTTGGAAAATATTTTTCAGCCCCGTAATTTAATAACAATTTATATGCTAAATTCTTCAGTGCATCTTAAAAATACACAAACTGCATTTAATAAATTATTTTCAGCTTAATTTCACTGTTTTTCCCAAGAATGAGGAAAATCATAGAAAATTTAGGAGAGAATATGCTGAGCAAGGAAGGCAGACAGCATTTCCGAGCGTCCTAAAATCACTGATACGAAAAGTCACTCAATCCAGTGACTTTCACACACAAAAAAAAGGCAATCAAACGTCTGGTTCAAAGGCAAATTTAAACAAACCAGAGCAACCCATAGCACATCATTTCCTGCAGCAGAGACACCATTCCTAAGAGGGCCTTCGTTACGCATGACACCACAAGCAGCACCCATTCAACCTGAGGGAAGCCCACAGGCTCGCAGGGCCACTGGCTGGCTCTTTGTCACCAAATGCAGCAGGTTGAATGCAGACATCACTGTGATATCCTCACCAACAAAACCAGAGGCAAAGAACAGGGGCAAGAGCTGAGTAGGGAAGAAAAAAGAAAAAAAAAAAAAAGAAAAAAAAAAAGATGAGAACAAATTAAAACATCAAAAATGTTAAGATACATTCACAGAAAAAAACAATGCTTACAATTTTATGAGACCACCACATGGAAGCACAATTCTAAATGCAATTTTCTTAGTATGTTTTAGCCCATTTTCAATGACAACCCCACCATTTTGATATGTATCATGTAGTATTCAATGAAACAACCTTCTATGGCACCAAGTGAGAGGAAGGGGGCATTTTTATGGGGGCATTCACAATGGCTGCTTGAAACACCCAATTAAAAGCAAGGCAGAGTAGCAACCTATGCGGTCACAAGTGCAGAGGCACTAAGGGAGAAACCTCAGGACCTCAGCTAGATAGCCAGAATCCTGCTTTGAACACCCAGGGATGCCGGGCAGATCAAACGTGCAGGCTTTTTCTATTTATTTTATTTACAACAAAATCACACTCTGCAACATTTCTGAATAGTGAATGCTGGAAACCACTCACTGCTAAAAATTGTTCTTTTGATGGCTTGTTTGAAGAATGTGACATTTCATTGTAATAAACTTGCCAGATAGCTTAAACCCACGGCTCCTTTTTTTTGTTTTTCTTTAAAGGCAGGAAATAATTCTCATTGTAAACTGTCCATGACATATATTTAAATAATCTTCCGGCCAGTTTAAATATAGCAAACAGAGAGAAGGCAGCCGCGAGATTTTATTTTAGAAGGATTTAATGCATGAACACCAATTGTTTCATTTACCCTGCGATGGGAAAGAGGAAACGCAGCTGCCTTATAGCCCATCCATTCATAGCTGCAGCTCGCTTCGGAAGGTTATGTGACATCAGAAGGTTATGTGACACTGGGGAGCAGAGCCAGCCCCCACTGAAGGCAGTACTGAAGCTCTGACAGATGCTTTTAGGAGCAGGACTGGGCCCCAGGCGCATAATGAGCAGCAGGGTACGATTCCCAGCCTCTTCCCCGGTGCCCTGTGTCTTTTTTGCATGTGGCAGCACAGGAGCCGCGGGATGTGGGACCTGGCAATGCCCACAGATGGGCCCAGCAGTGGCCAGAGCAGGGGCCGGCAGTAGCTCAGGGCAGGGGCCACAGCAGGGGTCTGCCCTGGGCTTCCCCAGCCAGAGGGAAGCTGGCCACAGCTCATCCTGAAGCCGCAGCACACAGCGCCCAGCCATGCTTGCTACGGGACCAGCCTGGCGCGTATCTGACGGAAACCTGCTTGTATTAACATGCCTGAACTCTGACTTATCCAAACTAAACTAGCTGCGAAACCCAAACATCTCCGTGCTGCTGATCGGCGGCAAAGCGGGGGGAAGTGGGGGCTGCACGGCGGGCAGTCCCGGAGAGCCATTACTCAGGAATAAACATATCATTGTCACGAGCGAGTGCAGAGCTGCTTAAAGAGAAGGAACGGAACAGAGCCCCTCCCGCGCAGACTGCCGGACATAACACACCGGGGGCCTGGCGGACTCACGCCACAAGCGCCCGGTCCCTGCGGCCGCCCTCCCGCGGGCGGCGGGCAGCGTACGGGGCGCTGCACCACGGCCGGCAACTTTCCGCGTCCGCTCCGCGTCCGGCCCGCAGCGGCACCGAGCTCCCTCCGCCCGCCCGCCCAGCGGCGCCGCCTGGCGGCTTCAGCACGGCTCCGCCCGGCCCGCGGCGCTCCGGCCGCCATTATCCCTGAGCCGCGGCCCGCACGGGGTCTCGTCCACGCCTGGCTCCAGCGGTGTGGTGTTCTGAAGCGGCTGTTTCAGACCCGCAGCACCGATAACTATAGCGTGCCGAAGGGCTGACGGCCAGACCAGTCCCTGCGTTGCGGGGTCCTCCCTGGCCCTGCCTGTATGATCTAGCTACACATCTGAATGAAGGCCCGCGACTTAGCCAGACACAGGCATCTGCTGAGCATGGCGCAGGGGTGAGGTGCAACCTTCCCCTCACACATCCCCCATGGTCCAGGACTAACCTCCCAGCCCAGCACCGCTTCCCCGCTCCCCTCCATCAGAACCGCGACTCCCTCAAGTGTAAACAGCCTAAAGGAAATTACCTGAAATTCCCGAGGATTATAAAATAGATTCTGACCTCTTGGAAATGTCAAGTATTTCAGCGTTCACCAAGATGTTGCTATTTAGTCTCGAGTATTCATAAAGACTCAGAGGATATATAAGTCCTGAAAGCCCAATAAAATATAACTGAGTGTTCATGAAAGTACTTCATTGCAGTTAATGTATTTTATTCCTTTATTTCTGATGTTTTGATCACTATTTCTATTTACTCTGTACGTTACAGCAGTGCCCAGTAGTTTCAAGTAGGAGGGGGCCTCCTGGTGCAAGGTACAGGCCAACAGACCCCTGCAGCAGGGAGCTTATGGACCATGGTAAGAGCTGCGTGTAAAGCATCAGTGAAGGGCAAAGCAAAGCCAAACTCACCACAATTAACACATTAGGTTTGGATGTGCTTCATCCCTGCCTGCCAACTCCAGAATAGGCTGAGGGAGAATGACAGTCATGTTTTGTGATAGGTTAAGGTCTTTCCACTGCTCTTCTGCAGCTGATGCAGGCTTGGCCATAGCCTTCAACAGGTGAAAGAACTGGGTTTGCATCTCACATTCATTAAGTGGGAACAGCCAGAGCACAAGAAACATGGGAAGAAAAAACCATCCTGAAAACATCATTGTGTGTGGTTTAAACCTCTGTGCTGTGCACACCCAGACTCTTTCCAGGTTAACCAAGACCCCATGCTGGTGCTGGAGGCACCTGCCTCAGCCCCAAGGGAACCAACCCATGCCACACAGCACTCCACGTCACCAGCACTGGGACCAGTGGCCTGGACACAGCAACCTGCTGATGTGACTGTCGCATGCCTGAGCCACAGTGGCTACTGCAGCATTGCCCTCCCACCACGCAGAGTTGTCACCCCCCACATCTTTATTACAGTGCTGCAACATGCCACTTCTGTGGCAGGCGGGAAGCTCCATGAAGAGGTGAGAGCAAAACTCACAGTCCAGGGAAGGGGTGATGTCACTTATAGAATCACAGAATGGAATCATAGAATGGTTTGGGTTGGAAGGGAACTTAAAGATCATCCAGTTCCAACCCCCCAGCCATGGGCAGGCACACCTTCCACTAGAACTTGTTGCTCAGAGCTCCGTCCAACCTGGCCTTGAACACTTCCAAGGACAGGGCAGCCACAGCTTCTCTGGGCAACCTGTGCCAATGCCTCACCACCCTCATAGTACAGAATTTCTTCCGGATGTATAATTAAATCTCCTTTCTTTTCTAGCTTAAAGGCATTCCCCCTTGACCTATCACTACCTGCCCTTGTAAAAAGTCCCTCTACAGATTCCTTGCAGTCTCCTTTAGGTACCATAAGACTTGGTTTTGTTGGTTGTCTGTTTTAAACACATGCCTCTTGCTGCACTGCCTGCAACACCCCGCACACTGCTGGCTCCTCCACAGTTGCCCTCCAGTGTCACCAGACCTCTTGGAGCCCCTCCACTGCACTGCACTCTTTAACCTAGCACAACGAGGGTCAGCATGGATCTTTCACCTGCCCAGTTCTCCTAAGATGGACACTATACTCATAGGTAGCTTGTAAATCCTACAGTTATAGGTCATACAAATAAAGCAGTAACTGTGTCATTAAGTGTGCTCCAGAAGCCTTTTGCTACAATGATACACTGCAACGCCAGGAAAGCCTTCCTTTTAGGATGTTGACATCCTAGTGTTGGCGTATGTTAAAGTATTGCCCGCTTTCAAGAGCTTCTATCTTGTCAACTGCAAAACATTCAGAAACCCCAAGTTCAGCCCCCAAATAAATATGATCTGTTAAATCATAACACAGGGGTCTGCCAAATTTGTCCTCTGGAAATTAAGAACTTTGTAATTACTCATGTTTTCTCAATCTCTGTCTGCAACTAAAGACATTTCTTTGGGGGATGGATAACTTGAGAGATTAAATTCTGCTATTATCACACTTTGCTTTTAAGAGCTGTAAGAAAAACACTGAAAACTCAGGAGCTGATAACACTGGTTTCAGTTTTTCCATAGTCAGTGTTTTTCCTGACAACATGGGTCTAGAATTCCTAAAATTACATAAGAATCCCAGCTCTCAGAAGAAAAATGTGACGTTTTAGCCCTTCACAAGTAAACAAATAGCCACACACACAGAGAGATTCTTAAGGGAACAATCTTTTTTTCCTTGCCCCAATAAAGAGCCCTTAATAGTGTGAGACTTCTACATTTCTTCCAGTTTCCCTCCCCCACCCCCAAGTCTGTGGCCCCATTTGGAGGGCAGGAAACAATTAGAGATAGGTACACACTAGCCAGAGAGCCAGGCTCTTGTCAGGAATTTCTATGTCACTGGAAAAAGCAAAGAGCAAAAATATTGCCACACTGGAGAAACCCAAACAACCACAAGTTAGAAGACAGTGAAGGCCTGTGAGTCTGCTATGCTCAAGTGTTACATTAACAGTCTAATTGTAATCAATATTTGTTTTGTTAAGTTCCTCCAGTCCAGCAGTAAGCTCAAACAGTTGTCTTGCAAAGGTTTTATTTATTTATCCACTTTGACATAAATCAAAATACAACCAAACGTTTCACTGATAAAGCTTAGTGGAATACTCAGTATATTCCAGCCTTTGGATCTTTTTTTATACTTTATTTGGGTTTTGCTCACCTAAAGCTGCTGCCGGTCAGATTCAGCAGACTGAACAGAGCAACCACCAGACGCTGCAGAACAAAAAGTGCAGCCTAGAAAGAACCACGCAAACAGCTATTTCAGTGTATCATGGGTTGCTGTGTCTAAACAGTTATTTACTCCGTAGTCATTTTCCCTGAACACATTCTCTGCTAATGCCAAAGCCATTGGTTTCTCCTGCTCTCTGCACTGCACTTGGCAGTTTTTAGGGACTTCACTATTTGTGGTAAACATCTTAAGTCTGTTGTGGTGTGTGCTAAGGGGGGGGGGGGGTAAAGGCAGTATTTAATAGCTTGTAAGGAGAAGTTTAATGGGGTCTGATGCAGTAACCATCACCAAGCTGCCAGCTGTGGCAGGAGACTGGAGCTCAGCACGAGGGGATGAGGACTGCTGGTTATTATTCATTGACAAAAGAAGGGAAGAGTTCCAGTTGTCCCTTCTGATCCAAGATCTCAGAAAACTAGCACCCTCTGCAGTGGACACAGTATTCTGACACAGAAACACCTCACAACCTGGGCTAATCATCCCTTCTGCCCTGGCCTCCCAGCAGCCTGCTGGAACAACAAGGATGCAACCTTCAGGCCTCAAAAAAACCCCCCACACCCTGTGAATATGCATTTGTGCTTTATAATTGCATTTTTAGACAACTGCATGCCTCAAAGCATTGTACTGGATTTGAAACATTCAGCACAAAATCATAATGCTAACTGACAAAACCTTTGGAAATTCACTTTTAAAGAGAGGTTTTTAGGCTGTGGATTTCCATGTGCTCATACATCCACTGATAATGCAAACCAGGTGTCTTCACAAGTTCATGATCTGCTATTAAAATACCTTGCAACAGCCCACTGTCTGAGAGAGTGAACTACTTTAATCACTAACAGCTAACAACATGCAGCAAAACAAAGGTATCTGCAAATACAAGCTTCCCAAAAGCTTATTGAAGAGGCATAAAACATTCTAAAAGAAACTAATTGTGTTAGCCTTACGGGTCTACAAAAGTCCTGCAGCATTTAACTTGCATGCTTGTCTGCATATACTTTTTCCCCCCTCATACAATATAGTAGCTTCTCAGTTACAGCCACAGAAATCAAAAGTATTAGACCTGAATTCCCACATCACTATTAACACTCTCAAGTCAAGCATGTTCTGCTTAGCTGTTTGTGCTGGAATGTGCAAACTGAATAGCAACCCAGTCTACTTTTAGGAAGTTTACACTGTGCCCTGATAAAAGAGGTAATTACTGCCATACCTCATAATGTTTGAGTGGAACACCAGGAAACGTCAAGCTTTAAACTTGAAGTTAGCACTACCCTTAGAGAGGAGCCTGAACAGTGCAGTTCAAAACACTTGGCTTTCTTGAATTTTACATATTCTCTTATGCTGCATGTTTTTCTTAAACCCCTCCTGTAGCATCTGAGTGTATTTATCATAGAAACTCAAACCTAAACCACACACCTTTCTGCAATAAAGAATGCACAATAAGAGGGTTTCCAGTACCAGCCTGGCTTCAGGATACTGATTCAGTGTGGCACACGCTGTGGCTACTCATGCTTGAGGGGTGAAGGAGGTCCTCCCCTGCTCTTACAGCCTCTTCACCATGCCCACAGCACAGCCCTCTTTCTCCTGTGAAATGGGGTAATAAAGCCCACTCTGTTAACGTTACTGATGCAACTCTTTCACATTCTAGCTGGGAAGCCTCAGTATCTTCTATATTCATCATGTTAACAGCTGGATGAATACGGGAAGAAGAAAAGTCTAAAGGTTGAGATCAGACAAAAAAATAGAAATCAGGAAAAGAAGATGAAGAAGTATCAAACAGCATGGAAGTACTGTTCTCCCTATAGTGGGAATATATGTTCTCACCTGCTCACAGGTTCCACTCTGACACATGGTGACAAGCCTCAGGGAGTAACCACCCTCCACATTCCATCCTCAGGCTGCATTTAAGTTTCCCATTGAGGTGAATCAGAGATCTTTTTAGGAGTGCAGCGAAGGCTGCAGCTTTATTACCCAGACATTGCTTCTCCATCAGTAAAATAATTTTACATCCAGTAAAATAACCATTAAAACCTTGGAAAACAAACCAGAATCTGAAACCTCTGCACACAGTTCAGGATAATTTCACTGATTTCAATTGTTGAGGAGAAAAATATGCTAAGTAATGAGGTAAGGCTCCATATGTCTGTGAGTTTGCATTTATATTAGAATGGTTATCCAGGACAGAAAAATTATTTATGAAAGACAAATGCTACACCTGAGCAAAGAGGTATATTTAATTTTCATTTAATAACCGATTTATTGTGGAATCATAGAATGGTCAGATTTGAGCTGATGTTCTCTCTAGCACCAGCTGCCAAAAATGGTGTCCTGGGTTCAGCAGTAGCAGTCATTTTTCTCCTTCTTAGTAGCTGGTGCAGTGCTGTGTTTTTGACTTTCAGCGTGGGAACAGCGCTGATAACACCGATGGTTTCAGTTACTGCTCAGTAATGTTTACTCTGACCAAGGACTTTCTGAGCCTCATGCTCTGCCAGGGAGGAGGGGAAGCCAGGAGGAAGCAGAGACAGGACACCTGGCCCAAACTAACCAAAGAGGTGTTCCATACCATAGCACGTCATGCCCACTATATAAACTGGGGGCAGTTACCCAGAAGGGTTAGATCACTGCTGGGTCGGGCTGGGTATCAGTCGGCGGGTGGTGAGCGGTTGTATTCTCTTCCCTTGTTTCCCTTGTCATTATTATTATTGGTGGCAGCAGCAGTGGTTTGTGTTATACCTCAGTTACTGGACTGCTCTTATCTCAGCCTGTGGGAATTACATTCTTTCGATTCTCCTCCCCATCCCTCTGGGAGTGGGGGGAAGGGGCGGAGTGAGAGAGAGTCTGCATGGTTCTGAGTTACGGCTGGGTTTAAACTATGACAGATGGGAAGCTCACAATCCCTTACAGGAATACCCCTCTTTGTACGCTGAACTGGCCGCTGCAGTGCTCCTGTCTCCAGCTACTGAAAGACCAGTTTGGTAACAAAGACACTAGTGTGCTGGTGTAACTAAAGCCCAGAGGTGTGTCCAGGGCCCAAACTGAAAAGGGCTGAGATGCGAGGGGGCAATCAAAACAAAGGGGATTTTGCAGGTTGTACCCTCCCAAAAAGTGAGAAAGGGGAAAGCACATTAATACCTCCCTGTTCTGCAACTCCTCCCACAGAGGAGAGACTCGTGAGGCTGAATTCTCCTTGTTTTACTACTTAACATTTGCACACAGCAGAGCAGTGGGACTGGTCCCCTCTGAGCAGCAAAGGACATGGTCTTATACAGTGGGGATGATGAGGACACCCGTGCTACACTGAGGACAAGGGGAGGAGAGAGTTAATTAGTTTTTTAAGTAACACAAAAGTTAAGAGGGTCCTTGCTCAAGGGCCTCCGGCTTGGTCTTTAGGGAGGGGTGTAAAATGGAAGATTTCATCAATGTAGAGACAAGACACTGCAAGCATTGTGGGCAACATGAAATGGCAAGAGCAAAGTGGAACTGCAGAGACAATACAAACTGTGGAGAGACCCCAAGGAGAAGAGACTAGACAAGTGAGGTGTCCCCAAGCCTAGGATGAAAGAGATTCTTGGCTCAGGGCAGAAACCAGCAGGTCTCTGAGCCTTGCAAGCGCTCACACGTCTGCCGTTTGCAGACAGTTTCCCAATAGTTATGACTGGCAATACTTCCCAGAGGAGAGTAAATATAGGTCAGTTGGGATATTCCCCTGTCCATTCCTGCTCCTCCCAGATCTGATGCACTAAAATAGCACTGAGCTGCACTTTCATTTTCCCTAACTTGGTAACCTGCCAACACACAGCACATTCCTTTTACAGCAGTGAGTTTATAACTCCAGCGGTCATAAACTACTCTTAAATGGGTCTTTTCCGAGAATCATGACCCTTTCAACATCTTGAAAAATATCTAATCTTTTCCATTCCAGGCAGTCCTCTCCAGGGCAGTGGTAACGATTTAATTGCTTCTGGTGCTCAGATACAAGTGTTCTGGAAGTAACCTCTTAATTTAACAATTCCTCCCAGCCAGCCCGGAAGCTTTTGCGTTCCTCCCAAGTAAAGTATTCATTTTCAGAACTAAAAGAAAAAACAAAGCTTAAAAACTTCTGGGTTACTGCTGTGGATAGATCTATACAAGGGGTACTCTAGCACTGAAGACGTGATGCCTACTTTTACTATCAGGTCAATTTGATACTCTTCTTCTCCATCAGTATTCACCTTTTCAAGCTTACCAACACAGTGGAGCTAATAAGCTTTCTGTTCAGTTTTCAATTTGGGACAAACCAAACCCCATGCATCCTTTACCAAAAGGTGAAATACAACTTTATCTTTTAGCAGTGAACATAAGCCTTTCAAAAGAATTTCTGTTCCGCTTTTCTGAAACAACTTTGCATTAGTTTTTACTTCTCAAAGAAAAATAGACAAATTCTAAAGATTAAACAAATACATCATCTGGAATGGGAGTTCTTTTACGTTGTGTTACACGGTGCTCGCGTAACTCAGATGACTTCTTCTCAGGTCACAAAGCTTACCTGCCTGGGTAACCATACACAATAGATATGTGATACCAGCCGTTCTTCTTAGGTAGAATATCTCATGAAAATGAAGCAAAGAGAAAGCCTACAGATGAGAAGTGGTCTGACTTCATAGGACTTCTAATCCTAAACATCAACAAAGTGCACTCGTTTGAAAAGAGCATCATCTCACTTGTTCCTAAACTGAGAGGAATGAAACCCAGCCCTGTGTAGTTTGCTGACTGTGTACTCCTGTCCCGCATGGCACAGATGGGCTGTGGTGCATGAGGCATGACGGAAAGGAAGCTGTCACCTCTGCTGCACAGAGCAGCTGAATTCCGAAACATCACAGACAAGTTAAATTTGATGACCCTGTTTCATGAGGCACTGTAAGGAAATGCAGAAATGATGCCTTCTAGTTTTAGACTGAAACTAGATCCCTGAAACCAGATGTGATTTCAGCCATGACTCCGGCCTCTGATTTAACCATCTCTCAGAGTAAAATATGCATCAGGGAATAAAAAACCCCAAAGAACAACAACATTCCCCGCCACAGCAGCAAACTAAAGCATCCTCCACGCAGGTTCAGATTCCATGGGGTTGTTACAGTGAATACAGGAATTACCATAGGAAGTCCCTGGCCAGCAGATTTTTAAGATATTTAAAACTCCTTCAATTGAAAAAGTGGTTGGTACTAGTATCTATCTACATGTATATACGTATCGTGCCTTAAATGCCATGAACCCTCCTAGAATAGTAAACTTCCAGTGGAAAAGACACACACAGACACACATCAGCCTGTGTTATTTCATTCAGCATCCAGTTCTTCCAGTGCAAAAGACACACACAGACACACATCAGCCTATGTTATTTCATTCAGCATCCAGTTCTTCCAGTGCAAAAGACACACACAGACACACATCAGCCTGTGTTATTTCATTCAGCATCCAGTTCTTCAGCACTTGAAAGCTGAATTATCACCCTATATTTTTATAATTTACTAAGGGAGAAAATGCAATTTTGAGGTCAGCAAACCGGACCTGACTGTGATCTCTCATTTTGTACAACAGCTCACAAGGAAAGCACTGTCCGCTGCCATAACTACATTTCAGATCGATTCAGGTTGGTTGTTTCTTTTTTTATCCCCCCGGCTACTAGAAAAGCATTTTGAATTGCAGACATCATCGCTGCAAATCCCTCCACAGCAGCCTCCCTTACATGGAAATTTTCTACGTGGCTTTCTCCATGAACCAATACCGCTTCTTACCACAGAGAGGAGCCATCTCCCTTCTATAAAATCAGGTATTGCACACTCTCCTGGTAAGTTATCCTTCAAATAACAATCCTCAGCGCGCAGAAGTCTATGGATATATCCACAGGATAAAAGCGCTCTTTAGAAATGTACCTTTGATCACACAGACTGCGTCACAAAGGTAACGCAGAGCAGCCTTATGCACATCCAAGAAAACCTCAGCCTTTTATCCAAAAATAGTTCAAAAAAGTAGAGCACGAAGAAATTCTGACACTGCACAAAGAAACCGAAAAGAATGGCTCACACACTGTAACCATCCTCAACCCAAATGGCTCACGCACTGTAACCATCCTCAACCCAAATGGCTCACGCACTGTAACCATCCTCAACCCAAATGGCTCACGCACTGTAACCATCCTCAACCCAAATGGCTCACACACTGTAACCATCCTCAACCCAAATGGCTCACGCACTGTAAGCATCCTCAACCCAAATGGCTCACACGCTGTAACCATCCTCAACCCAAAGAGCCTTTACGCGGTTGAAAAAAATAAATTAAAAGAACATCTAATCCATACCAAAATAAAATTCCATCAAAATAGAAGCTCCTAAAATTTTCCCTGGTCAGAGATGTACTTTTATTCTTATGAACAGCAGTGAGAAGACACTACAGCAAATAAGGAAAGAGTGTTTATCTTTATACTGTAAATCTTCTTTGAACTTATGGTACAATCAGTTAATACTGAATGTCAATGACTCAAAAATGAGAGAGCGAAGAAAACTATTTCTCTCCTAACAGCGATAAATTTGATTCAAATATAAAGATTATTCGATTTTAAACCACTGCCAAGGTGGATTAGTTTAACAAACACTTTTATTTCCATTTCTGCAACATGAATCTTCACTTGGTTGGGATGGCATTAAGTATCGTGATTGGCAAAGTATATATATAACTGCCACTACTTAATAATCAGGATCATATGTACCTGTATTTAGATAATTACAGGGATAGAAACACTTATTCAGGGCTCTTTATCCTTCTTACAAGAACAAATGTCCAAAGACAGACCTTTATCAATGAAAAACGTAACCTGGAGCCTGTGTGAGCACAATTCCGATTTCCATTTCAGTGCAGTTTAAAAATCCACACACTTAGTTTGGCTTCGTCTTTTCAAACTAACTAACCATATTTACACTGATGCGTAGGACAAGCACCTGCACCTCCAGGCATCCTAGGGCTATTCCTCAATTCATGAACAAGAGAAGTATGAATTCGAGCTAAATGCGTTACTTTAAAATCAGCTTTGATTATTTCCTGTCTCTTCAGCTCTCTCTCTAGCATCCAGAATGCAAAGGTGTCTCTTCCACTTCGTTAATTGACTGAAAATGTTTATTAACCATCACTATTTTTAAACGCACATTTCCCAGCCCTATATACCCTCCAAAGAAAAAGATAATACTCATCTGACACCGACTAGCTAGACTTGCAGCCAACAGTAACCATGCAAAACCTTTCTGCATAGCAAAAGGTACTCACCTTTGGCAAAACCATGAATACTTCACCTGCTCTGACGGAGTGAGCATAACAGTGCCAGGGCTGACGCAGCCCCCAGTCCTGCATGGAGCCCCTCAGACCCACACCAGGGCTGATGCAGCCTCCAGTCCTGCACAGAGCCCCCCAGACCCACACCAGGGCTGGCAGCAGCCCACAGTCCTGCACAGAGCCCCCCAGACCCACACCAGGGCTGCTGCAGCCCACAGTCCTGCACAGAGCCCCCCAGACCCACACCAGGGCTGGCAGCAGCCCCCAGCCCTGCGCAGAGCCCCTCAGACCCACACCAGGGCTTGCAGCAGCCCACAGTCCTGCATGGAGCCCCCCAGACCCACACCAGGGCTTGCAGCAGCCCACAGTCCTGCACAGAGCCCCCCAGACCCACACCAGGGCTGGCAGCAGCCCCCAGTCCTGCACAGAGCCCCCCAGATCCACACCAGGGCTGGCAGCAGCCCCCAGTCCTGCACAGAGCCCCCCAGACCCACACCAGGGCTGGCAGCAGCCCCCAGTCCTGCACAGAGCCCCCCAGATCCACACCACGGCTGGCAGCAGCCCCCAGTCCTGCACAGAGCCCCCCAGACCCACACCGGGGCTGCCCCTGCCCAAGCAGTTGGCTCACGGGGTAGGCACACTGCTCAGTTCAGCAGCTCTCGTTTGGAGGGTCACCGGGGGAACAATGCAGCCACCGACTTTGTTCTCCTCTTCCCTCAGCCTTTCGCTGGTTTCAGAGCTTTGCACCTGGATCGGGGTTCTAAAACAAATTTGGATGTTTTCTATGCATAATCTGTTCTGAGAAGTGACATCTGCTCCACTTCCTTCAGCAGAGGCAGCAGCACAGCACCCGCAGGCAGCCCCTCCTCCTGAAGCCTGCCGTCAGGAACTTCATTGCCCCAAAACACACTTTGTTTCTGTCCTACTTGGACTCGTGCTCCAAAAAAGGAAACCCTACACTTGAAACATCGGGAGTCCCTCTTTCCCCTCTCGGTGCTGACATTTCACTCACGCATTCCTCAGCGATTCGGCCATGCCTCCACAGCATCCTCAGTCCCAGCACAGGACAGCTCTCCTCCCACAGTTCACTTCAGTACATCCCAGTGCTGAGCGTGTCACCTTCAGCACCCCTTCTCAAACTGAAACGAGGGACGTACCAGCACCATGTCTGCCCACTTTGTGGTTTTCCTAAACAATAATTACTGGATGGAATTCTGGTATGTTTGTTCGGTAGGTTGTTTTTATAGCATTGGTATATATGTAGAGAATGCTTCTCATTCTCTTACTTTCATATGTGTACTTATATAGAAATTGAAACATAAAAGTTATCTAGATCTCTGGAAATCTTATGTAGTCGCTAGGCAAAACAAATAAGAAAACAATACAAGGGCATGTAGTGACAGGACAAGGGGGAATGGTTTTAAACTAGAAGAGGGGAGATTTAGGTTAGACATTAGGGAGAAGTTCTTTACTGTGAGTGGTGAGACACTGGCTCAGGTTGCCCAGAGAAGCTGTGGTTGCCCCATCCCTGGCAGTGTTCAAGGCCAGGTTGGACAGGGCTTTGAGCAACCTGGTCTAGTGAAAGGCGTCTCTGCCTGTGGCAGAGGTCGGAACTGGATGAGCTTTAAGGTCCCTTCCAACCCAAACCATTCTATGATTCCACGATTCCGTAATAAACCGTAAGCTATGATGAGTGAAGCCCACCTGCAAATTTCACTATTTGTAACTACGTAAAGCAAGCAACACACACAATAGATTATCAGGTTAGAAATAGGCTGACTACCCAGATTACCTTCCACGGCAATATATTTGAGAGATCTTTTAAGAAATGGAGGTCATCATCTGGAGCAGCCACAGTGACTGATTTTGAATCACTGAGATCTGTTGCACAGACCTTGCTCTGCACACAAATTGTCAGTGGAGCATCAGTCGCTTGCCTCTGCAGTGAGCTCTCTTGTCAATGAAGCGGCAGAAGCTGCTTTGTTTTGAGAGAGAGAACTTTATCAAAACCTATCAAGCTTTCCCTCTCATGCTTAGAAACTCAATTCAGGTGCGTTAGCTGGATAAATATGAGACTGAAATTAGGCACGCTAATTCTGAATCACTGTATTCATGAGTGATTCATCTTCTCATGAGTGAGATGATGGAGCTATCTCCTGTGTCTGCAACCTTTGTCTGCGGTTGCTCCTCCTCTGACAGGTTAGGAAATTTATCCTACGGCATTTGGGAAACAAGCTGGGGCAATCACTCATCAAAGAGCAAGCACCCTGGGGGACTTTTGAAAGGCTTTTCCTTTTCTGAAAGCTCAGGAGCAAGCCGACAGCGTCCATTTCTAAAAAGGGGGAAAAGAGCAACTGGTGAACTACACAGCCATAGCCTTCCTTCAGCACCCAGAAAGCTTTTGAAGCAAGTTTCTAAATGATCCATAAACAGGCAACTGAAACTCAGAAAAGTGATCAGCTGCCAAGATGGACTTGCCCGAATCTCACCCTATCAACAAACGTATTTTCCTTCCTTCTCTTCTACAGGCAGGAGGAAAGCAGTAAATCCCACAGATCTCAAGTATAAAATACTTTTTGACAGAGCAAGCTGGGAAGCACCTTCCTTCAGGATAAAGGTCCTGTAACATGGCGCAGAGCTGCTTGAAAACACACTCATCCAGCGCTTCTCCTACTGACTAGGGTCAGAACCCAGCAAGTGGTCTGACTAAAACTGCAGAGAGACCAACCTGGACGGGGCAGGATGCACTCTAAAGAACTCAACAGGATGTCCTTAGTAAAGTGAAGAAACAGCCAAAAATCAGTAAAATACAAGTCAATACAGCCAAGTACAAAGAACCACCTCTGGACTTTAAAGGAAATCCTCAAACACATGAAACTAAAAGGAAGAATTTCAGACCAAGAGCAGTACTGCAGAAAAGGATGTCAAGGTTACAGTGACAAGAAATTGAGCCAAGTGTGAAACTATTAAAAGAAAAGGAAAAAAAGACAAAAGACAATCTGGAGTTTATTAATAAAAGGGAGAGTCAAACAGAACAGCTCAGGAGGGGCTGGGGAGAAAGACTGCTCCTCTCAGGAGCAGTGAGGTATCAACTGGAATACACCGCTGGTTGGAAGCGTAGGCCAGAGGCAATTGAGGAAAGTCCAGAGGAGGAATAAAGAAAAGAGTGGCTCAGAAAACCAAATCCCCACAAACGTTTTTTGAAGAACTTGGTTTGTTTAGTCTACAGGAGGGACTGCGGAGATGGGATAATGCTCCGCAAACCTGCATCTTGTCTTAAATACCATTACATCACTCAGCCATTACACTGCCTATATTACTGTCACAGTCATTACTTGACTCTCATTAGATAAAAATGTACTACTCTGCAATTCATATGTAACAGAGCAACAAAAAAGGCTTGTTTTCCCCCAGACAGCTACTGGATTTCACATTTCAAAAGACTTCATGGGCAGAGTCTCAGGGTCTTGCAAAGTATCTTTTGTAAACCTTCCCAGCATGGTTCAACAACTGCCAAAATAGTTTGGTACAATCCAGCACAAGAGGCAAGTAGGAGAGCTGCCTTGTGGTTTGGGATGAGCGATGCCAGGTTCTAATAGGAGACAGAAACCAGCAGCATCTGATGGGTCCCTTCCTGAAGGAGCCACTAATATGCTACACAAGTTGGTGGTGATCTTGTTCCTCACATGTGCTTGCTTTTAAGTAAAAGCAGGAACCCATAAACCAAGTATGTACACTGACAATTTGGTTTCTGTTATGAGATGTTAGAAGGTGAGCTGTCACCACAGTGTATTTTTCCACTGTATATAAGGAAGACCTAATGAAACAGTAATTTAAATCCTGAAAACAAATACGGAAAAAAGAAGGTACAGTCCAAAAGTACTGTTCCCACAGCAAGCAGTTACATACTAAGGCTCTGACCAAAAGGGCTGATCTTCCTTTTCTGCAGCTACTTGAAAGCCAAGATGATAAAGCTACAGAAAACCCAAATCACTACTTGTGGAGTTCCTGAATTTGCATCTCGGGGCTTTAACTTCACAGAGCTGGCTCATCCACCTCAGTTTTCCTGCCTGTGTCTGAGCTGGCAGCCTATGCATCTGTTCCCATCTTATTCCCTTCTCTCCCTCCAACTCCTGCTACAGCTACTGGGAGCGCTGTTGGTGCAACAGAGCAGAAGCCCAAGCCACAATCTGATCTGCAAGCCTCAGTCTCAGCATCATGAAGACACTGAATCCGTGCACTGCTGGATCACTCACTAGTGCAAATCTGACTTGCACTAGGTGTTAGCTGTGACTGCTTGTCATCAGGACACAGAAGAAGGGATCTGCATTGGGTTTATGTTTAACTTCAAGCTTCTACCCAGCAGCAGGATGGTGACAATCTGACCTGGGTGGCAAAGCCTGCTTGAGCTTAGCTTTTCTTAGCTGATTTGAGCAACTACAGCAAGTTTACATCAAACCAACACTTGCTCTTGAACCTGCCACAGGAAACCCAAGGCCAGACTCTATGCTGTCAAACACTGGCTGCATGAACTGAAAGGGACATCCACGTGGCTTACACCTCAGCCAATCCACCACATGGGTCCTCAAAGCGTTAAAATCAGCCGCACTCTCCGTGTGTGCAGAGAGGAACAAGAACAGGGCAATCCTTCAGCCAGACCCAGCATTGTCTGTGCTGTTTTGTTTGGCCACGACTGGCACAGATCACATCCCCAGGAAGCTGCTAAGGTTCCTGGTGTTGATTTTACTTTTTTTTTCCCATTTTCATTGTGCAGTTGGAGTGAAAGTGGTGGCATTTGGCAGCTACTTTCCATCAGCACTATTGTGATTGCCTGGTAGCAGGGATTTGTTTTCCATCAGGTGAAACACAAAGGCGTTGCCCCTGCTTGAAAGCACAGAGTCAAAAGAGATCCCTGGGGAAATACTTCTAAATGCCATGCAGGACACTTTTAAGACCTCTTGGATGTGGCACTGCTTCCCAGCACAACAACGTGTTAGCACACTATGTACATTCTGCTAAGCTGCTGCCCAGATTTCAAATAAATCATTAATCCTGGCATTCCGATGCCACTGAAACAGTGAACTGGGGAGCTCTGCAGAAGACCCGTCCTTTGACTCTGTGCAACACTCAGAAGCTGAATCACATTTAAATCCCAAACTTAGTGGAAAGATCACTTCCAGGGCTCAGCCTAAATAAAGAAGTACTTATGCTATTAATCATGTTACAAAACAATGCTAAACTATAACCTAAGTCGGTGAAGACAGCAAAACCATGTTAGCGCCTTATAAGTTTCAGCATTGTTCTAGCCTTGTCTGGGCTAGTAGCATTCAATTCCTCAGGTCTTACAGTCATTACCGAGAAAAGCCTCTTTATCCCCAGTTCCAGTTGCTAGATTGTGTGGTTTTCAGATAATGCTATTGGAACTGAGGTTGCTAAATGAGAACCAGAAGGCTGGAGCTAAGCAGATAAATTATCATTTTCAGTTACCTCACCATAAGTGGCGTTCCCAAAGAATTCTTTCTACCCTGTTTTCAGACAAAACATAAGGATCACTGTCTTTACAGATTAAGGACACAAAAACTCCCGTTAAAACCCAGACTGACATTCTTCATTTTCTGGTGTAAGTTAACGATGAAGTATGTGCTCCCTTCCTTTTCTTAAGTGGTTGGTTGAAAGTTACTTTTAAAACGTTGCTGGTTGGTTACACATTCACAAACGTCCATGAAGGAGGACTTCAGTTTTGTGTTGTTTTGGGGTTATTTTGCTGGTACATAGTAATAGTTCACTGAGAACCTAAGATCTTTCTGAAGCAAAAGAAGCATCCAAAAAGATAACAATACAATCCCAACAAAACGACAAGAGTGGGGCAAGGAAAAGTTAACCTGTAGTCACTTCTTACTCTGAAACACAAAAAGAAAAGGCTCAAAAAGCTGGCAACTTTTTTGTTGTTATGCTTTAAAGACCTCTCACTTGTGTAAAGAAAGTAGCTTCTAAATAACTCCATGTATGGACATGATTATTCCAGAGCAAGAAACACCCGAGCCCTGCTGCCTGTTCCAAAATAAGCATACCAACTTTAGAGTTACTCCGGGAAAGATAAATCCATACCCAACTTTATTCTACAGTAATTCCTACACACCATCATAAATACCCCAGGAATTTGAGGGTCTATTTTTCTGGGAGTTTTTTGGCTAAAGGAACACTTAAACAAATCAGGGCTAGACCAAGCTATAATTAGGCTGATGGTTTATCCCACTTTCCTAGCAATTAAAGCCTCCAGAGCTTAAGTTCACAGTCTGGGTGCTGTGAAAACTGCAGTTTTTAATAAAATAAAGAACAGAAAGGGGGAAAGATGGTCATCTTCCCAACCTATGACTAATATAATGCTGCACTCCACAGAGCCAAAGAGTTGCTCTGCAATGAGGACACGCTCACTTGAATTCTGCAGCTCAACAGAGCTACCTCAAAATTGGATGGCTTTGCTGCATCACTGGCTTGTAGCGATGCCAGTCCGATGCAGACCGGCAGACTTCTTAACCTTCTGGCTGAGACGATTAAATCCTTAACAGAGCGACCTCTTCTCTCCCCCTTCTCCCTCCTGTTCTCCCAGCTTTTAGAATAAATAGCAAAGGAACCTTTAACAATCCCCTAAAAGGGAATCTTCATTGTCTCGTATTTCTAATGTAATAAACAGGCTGGACCTCCAATGATAGGGAAACAAGTGTCATCTTACAAAGCTGACAAAGTGTGAGTAGGTAAACAAGATCCTCCCCTACCTTCATAAATATCAGGGCAAAGGACCAAATATCTTCCTCATGGGGAAGTTTCCCGTAACCAACAGCTGTCAGGAATTCTTACAGTATGTACAAACATAAAAATGCGTATTAACCAAATCCCTGGGAGAGCGTTTAAATGCCACCACTTGGAAAAATAAGGTCATTCAGTGAAAAGATTTTATTTTTGTCTAGGATCAACTGCTTTATATGGCTTTGCTACCAAATATAGAAACATCACCCCGTACACAAAGGCACTGCTTGTAAAGACTGTGCTTTTGGGAGGAAAACAGAATTCTTTTTTCCTCCTAAAGAACGTTTTCAAATGTGTATTATACAGATCCAAGGAATGTCAGACAGGAAAAGGACCAACCAACCACATTCTGGACTGAACTGTATATGGCTTCACTCTACTAACTTTAGTGGTTTTGAGAAATCAATGCAGAACTTCATTTAAAACTGAATTATCATCTTTCCTCTTGGAATTCTAGGATCATTTGGCATGCTATTCACCATATTTAATTCCCTGCATAGACTTTAAAAGACAATTAAGAAACGCTGCTCTAAAATAAGCCATGTGTACAGTGAGGCAGGCGATTCTCTTACAAACTATGAGCAAATGTCTGATTAAGATGACATGCCACATGGAAACTACTTCCAGAATCAGATTTAAAGGGCACCGTTACCAACCAAATTTGGCAGACAAGGAATCATGACAAACTGCAAAGGCATGCAGCAGCGCAATAAAAAGTTGGGAATCACTGGCAAATGAGACAGCGAGCACTCGTGTCAATTCAGCAAGGGCAAGAACATCACCAGGGTGAATTCTAAGCATCAAACGCTGGATTCAGCTGAACGGCACTGTGCCAGAGCGGGAGTGGAGCTGGCTCTTCCACTTACAGACTGCCTGCCATAAACAATCCACATGGGCAAGGCAAAGGATCTGCCTCTTGCAGATACCTCATTCTGACATCTGCATTTCAAAGAGGGTGCAGCTTCAGAACCAGCCCAGTACCAACAGCAAGCTTAAAGGAGAAAGAAATAAAAGTGTAACATATAGAATGTTATATAAAGGATAACATATATAACGTAAGGCGCTGTGCTTCCCTAAAAGCTGTGTTTAAGGTCAGAACTCTTACAGAGATCAGATGGTTATCACTAGAGAACAGTGGGCATCTAGCCTTAACTGCGGGCATCTGCCATTAGACTTGGTATTTTCAACACACAGTTCTCCCTGTTTAAGATCACCGCACCTTTATTCTAAAGGGACGATAAGTGGAATTTCAGCTCAAGCAAAAAGCCAGCACTTATAGCAAACTCGTCAAATGTCACAGGAAGCTTAGCGGAGTGTCATTTCCATATCCAAGTAAAGCTGGGAAAGGGGACAGCCAGAAATGAAACATATTTTTTGCATCGATTGTATTTGTCAGTACCATAACACAAAACACACACAGTGAGCGCCCCGAGCTCCCTTATAAAACATGATCGAATTCTGAACGCGTATATGAAGTTAAAGCTCCTTTCTTGACCAGCGAAGCACAATTCACGGAGCAAGGGACCGCGGCAGAGCTGAACTAACTGCGCACCCGCTGAATGGCCGCTTCACCCCGCCAGCTGTGTTGCTATACCCCAGAAACGCTCTACCTCTCTTCTGAGTCAGGAGTGGCACCAACAGCCAGGGACACCGGGTACTCCGGGCTCAGGCGCTGCGGCAGCCACCGGCACTCCACAGCATCACGGCCGGGCAAACACCGTCAGGGGCCCGCTCCGTGAAACGGGGACAGACCTGGCACCGCGCTCCCCGCCGCGGGCAGGCCCCGAGGTGTCCCTTTGGCGGCCACCCGCTCCCCGCCCGCCCCGTCACGCTCCGCCACAGCCGCGTCAGGTGCGGCCCGACCCCCGGCGCCGCAGGGGCCGCTCCTCCCCTCGGCCCGCCGCAGCCCCCGGCCCGCCCGCCCTCCCCGTCCCCGCGGAGCCCGGCGGGGGGTCCAGCTGTCAGCCGCGGCGGCGCAGCTCCTACCTGCGGCTCCTGCGGCGGCCGCCAGCGCCAGGCAGAGCGCGGAGAGGAGCGGCGGCGGCACAGCGCGCATGAGGAGAGGCCCGAGGGAGCGAGCGAGCGAGCGGTCCCAGCCCCCCCCCGCCCCCCGGGACCGCGGTGACGGGCCCGCCGCCCGGGGAGCATGACGGGAAATTCCTGGGCACCGGCGGCCAACGCCAAATATGAACATGGAGCCGGCGCGGCACCCCGGCCCGGCCCGGCGGGAGGCGGCCGCCGCCGCGCTGCAGGGTCGGCCTGCGCCCGGGCAGCCGGCGGTGGGCGCCGGGACCCCGTCCCGCCTCGACACTGCGGCACGGCCGGAGCCGTTGCCCTTCAGTGTGAGGGCTTCCCCTTCGAAATAGTTTTCCAGCCGCTCCGAAAGGGTCCGGGGGGAGTGGGGCTCACGGCCCGGGATCCCCGCTCCAAGCGGAGGCAGCCGGGCCGCGGCCCCGACTTACCTGCGCGGCGGCCGGCGGGGTGTCGCGCTGGGGCAGCCGCGGCTCTGCGGGGCGCGACGGCTCCGGCCCGTGGCTCCCGCTGGTGGCTGCAAGCCGAGCGGCTGCTCTAAACTGACGGGAAAGGGAATTCAGGCCCTACTGCCCACCTTCTGTATCGGCCAAGGAGCAAAAAGGGAGTGAGAGGTAGCGCTACAGCGAAACTCCCGCCCCCCCCCCTTTCCTTCCAAAATGAGCGAATGCTCGTAAATCATGAACCTAAACCACCTTTCTCTGGTCTTCCTCCCCACCCCAACCCTTCAATAACAGTTTAGAACAGCACAGTATAAACATAACAGGGAATTATGCAATCCCTATGTACAAAATCCAAAGTCAAGCTGACAGACATTTAAGTGAAGTTCAGTGATTAGCTCAGCTCGCAGTAGCAGCTGTTCAGCTTCAAATCCCAATAAACATTAAAAGTTAGGCATCTGCGATGAATTCATGCCCTCCCCTCACCACCAGCTGAAAACAGCATCCGAGTCAGAAAGACACCCAAGTACCTAGGTGAGACACATATAAAAACCCCTAATAAACCTTTAATTCGAGTTTCGTTTGGTTTTTTGTTTGTTTTTACAGGACAGGGTGACAAATTACAACAAACATCTGAATTTCCTCAAATGTTCAGTTATTATACACATTCCCCTCTGTCTTGCAGGAAGGGACATTGGTCAACTTAACAGGTTTAAGGTAAAATAAGCTGCATAATAGTACATATTACAATAATAAAATGTACAGTGTTTACAAGAAATATATTTTAAGAAGCGAGATAGATGCATTTGCATCGAGGCGACCTTTTCAAATGCCACAACTATTTGTACATTCACTCTTGCAACAGGTCACAAGATGGGGTCACTAAGGTCAGGTTAACGGATCACTATGATGCACATCAAATACAACAAAATTAGTTTATATACATATATATAATACATATACATGTATATTATACATATACATATATGTATATAGTAAAACTCATCAAAATCTACCAGACCTGGCACAATCTACTTACCCATCAAAAATATGTACTTGTCCTCGGTAAGTAGGATTCTGCACGGCTGATTATATATTATATATACTCATTCATTAGCATCTGCGACATAAAACTGAGGATTTAAAATCTTTTCTTGGTTTACAAACTCTCCAATAATAAACATGGTGCCCACAAAAGCACAAAGGTAAGGCACAAGAGGATTTTCTGTTGCAGAATAGTGTGCATCATGTTTACTTAACCGTAAGAAAAACGTGCATTATTTGTGCAAGTTCATGCTGCAAATCCATCATATCTACAAAGTGAGTTTCAGTAAAGTTTGTGGGACTGGTGCGCTTCCAGTCTCACCTCCTACAGGATATTCAGCTGGATAATTACGTAAAACTGTTGTAGGAGTGGGGATTAGTAAAGCCAATAATCTTAGATTTGCAACTATGCTTCTCAGCAACAATTTTGTACGTCTAGGTCAACGTTAGTAAATTTACAAGCTTCGAATCACAAGGTTTACTGTCAGCCAGAATCCTAGTTTGCATCAGCCAAAACTGTTGCATGGAAGCATGTACCTTTTTAAGTTTCAATAGGTAACTGGTTCATTACAACAAGATGTCACGTATTGGGAAAGTCACTTACTCCCAATGGTATTTTGTCACAGCCCTGGCAATTGTAATAATAAATACAGCTTTTCACAAAATATTTTTCCAGTATCTGCCAATTGCTTCTTTATTGCTCACAAATTTGAATTTGTTACAATTGGTATCAGACCTTTCACACAAAATCATAGTCAGGTATTTTTAATATAAAACCTATAAAAGATATTTAACCTGTATCTAACACTTTAAGGTATTTGGCCTCTTGTCATGATACAGCCAAAACCATATAAAACATTAGGTTTTGAATAAAATAGGAAGCTTATTCACTGCTTCAATGCAGACATCCTCACGGAACACAACCATTTTTGCCACCACCAGCATTTACATTTATATACAAAACCTAGTACATCCGCATTCGGTTCGTCTTCCCTTACACTTATATGCAACCACTAATGCCAGATTCACTTTCCCCATCCCTCAGCTGCAGAAAAGATTCTTATACAGCAACAAAAAAAATCCTAATATTGACTGAAAAATAAGATTTAACTTATTCACCATCAGGAACTGTAGGTTGGTTGTTACAAAATACCCACAAGATTATTTCACAGGAAACTATGGAAATACAAGAGGTCACCTTTTCTCCATGCTGTTGTATTATCAAAAACACTTCTTGGTGCAAAAATACAGTCACCACATCTGCAAATGTATAATGAAGTCGGTATTCCTCATGCAAAACTTAAATGCATTGGTTTACTATAGCCCCGGAAAACATCCTGAAGCAATTCCTTTTCTTTTTGTCAGCTCAGTATTACTGCCTCATTGCTAAGTCCCTTTGGAAACAAGATTTCTGGCACGTTCGAACTTTTATTTAATTCATTAAAGTATTACATACAAAAAGCACTAAAAAAGGAAGACGGCAGCCAAACAGGAAAATTCCTGTTGCAAGTAACAGTCCTAGCAGTTGTAGGAAGTCTTCTCAGGAACCTCCCTGAGAATTAGTTGTGCCTGTCCGAAGACGCAGATGTGACATAGAGTTCATGTGTTTGTTTGATGGCTTCAGTGGAGTGTTACAAGTAAGAGCCTGGGGAAAACGATGATGATACCGATCTAGTCGCAGGTATTTTACCGTTACCAGCTTTCCTATGAGGCAAAGAAACAGGAAAAGAGAAGCCTTCCAGTTCAGTATCATTACATGTTGCTTCAGGACGCAATACACACAAACACACTATTACACTGAAACAAGTTTACTAAGTGATGGCTACTAAAAAGATCCAGATTTTGTTACAACTCAATAACTTATACATAAAACATTTCACCATTTAAAAGAATTCCAACTGCACCCATCTTCTGTCATTCCCACCCGTGTTTTGTTACAAACCCCCATTCCTTACCATCAAACCAAGAGCCATGTAATGCCTTGAAAGCCTTTCCAGCGTATTCTGGAGAGAGACACTTGACATACACACAACCCTGCAATTAAGAAAGAGAGGGGGTTGGGGTTTTTAAAGTCCAGCAGACAGGGATAAACAATGCATTAACATGGCACTGGGAAGACACTGACCTCACGTGAGTTTTTGTCAACAGCAATATGAACGATTCCATCATTGTCACTGCATTTCTCCAAGATTGCTTCTTGAATTGCTAGATGCCAGTGATCACCTATTTCCCTATGCAGACAATGAGAGGTTTAATTAAGCACATATGGTTTTTAACATTCACAACAATCTCATCCTTCCCCACTGAGTTTCTTTTCTCTGTAACTTGACATCCTTTTCTGTTGGACGCCTTTGGGACAGATTTAGTACTTTAGCTACTGAATATTCAGTACACTGGGTCCTACAGACCACTTTTAGAAAACTCAAAGAATCAAAAGGAATAATTTGTATTTTGACAGGGGGGTTGTCCTCCCCTTCCAGCAGCCTGCCATCACCTCCCTGTCTGAAACTGCAACCAGTCTTAAACTCGTTTTCCCACAACCTGCATGGACAAGCTTGTTGTTCCAAGGAGTAGGCCACTTCTAGGCTGTTCCTACTGCAATGGAAGAAGAGCAAAGGAAGACAACAGCATAAAGGCCTCTGCCCCTTTACTGTATCACCTTGACCAGCAGTCACAGAAGCAACATGATGTGTCAGGCTTCAGCAGGCTCACGGAGCTTTTTAGCTATTCATGCGCCCTTCATCACTGAAATAGCTATTCACTACCCCAAACAAAGCATCAAATTGTATTTGTCCCATAGGGTACTGATAGAACATGTCAACCTAGACAATCCAGAAACAGAAGTTGTTAAAATCAGATGCTGATTTTTGGGGCTTTTCACAAAAAAGTATTTTATTGTCAATCAACCTTTAGGTACATCATTACAAAAGACACAAGCCCACGTATCTTTGTGAAGGCGCTGCAGGGAACTCTCATCCCAATAAACTGAAGCAGAGAAAGAACAATTTCAACAGCCTTAATACGCCTTTAAGCCTTCCTGAATAGCCTTTACATAAAAAACAATGAACTTATTCTTTCAATAATACTATCAAGAGCTTTGCGTAGTTTTAAAGAATTTTCTCTACATAATGCCAAAAATTCTTGAAATATTTAATTTTCTTTCCTCCTGATTCATGAAAAAGAATGTGGCGGGGGATGGAATGTACACAGTGAAGTTAATTAGTATGGGATGTTACCTGTCAAGCAGGACACTAACACAACACGTGAGGGACTGGGGCACAAGGAATGTTGGATTTGTTTCTGTCATTTGACTTTGATTGGTCAGAGGATCAGACTTTCCAGTGGATGCCCCTTACAAAGGCAGATCAAATATAAACAAGAAAAACATGTGGAAAAGGGACACAAGGACGCAAAGGAGATCCAGATGAAAGTCCCAGTGGGAGAGAGACTTTCAAGTGGGAAACACAATTTAAAACCCTACAAAAGTTAGAAGATGATTCCTATTCAGGTTGAAAGAAAAAAGTGTGTTCTTTTTACTAGATAGCTTAAAATGAAGGGATTATACAAGTCACCTTCCCCTCCTCTCACTGTGTAAAAACCAGTATTTTCTAAGTAACAGGCTGTGCATGGGATGTTAGGGAAATTAAGTCATTCCAAGTTGCAAAAGCCAAGACCTTTACAGGTCCCCTCCAACCTAAACTATTTTATGATTCCATGAAATCTTTACTTGGGTGCATTCCCTCCCAGCCCAGGACTCATGTCCACAGCTTTTTGAGAAGCATGCTGTCATCATCAGCAAGCCAGCTACAGTAAGTAGAGATCATACTGTTAAAAGTAAGCAGCTGTCTTTGCTGTGCATTCTTCCAAAACACTGAAGTCACTGCATTGCCCCCAAGTGCTCATTTCCTGTTTGCAACTCAAATAGAAGGGCATTCTCAATCCAGTTTGCTTCTGGGTGTTTTGCAGACCTGGGACATGATTATGAGTTATCAACTAACTGTGATTTCCCATGAAATAGGCTCCTAATGAGAATGACTTGCCCTTCCCGATCCTGAACATGTATGCTCCGTTAGCTGTCAATGAGTTTTGCAGGAATGCTACCCATGCTTTATGAACCATCCTTTAGTAAAAACTTCAGTGGTAGATGCAGAAACACTAAAATGGGCTTATCCAAATGATTAAGATTGGTATTTTAAAAAACAGGTTTGTGTATGGCATAGTAAATGCCTAGAACATACACCCAAACTTAAGTCTGCTGCTGTGGCCTGAGGGTTCATAATTGCCAGGCAAATTTTCTGACTTCTGGCAGCAGAAAGATTATTTACTCTGTGAGCACTAATACAAATTAACCGGTATATTCCCCAGACAATTCTCAGGTCAAGAGAAAAGCCCTCTATTGCGAATGGCTGCCTTTACCAGCTATTGGCATATTGTTGAAAAGTACTTAGTCATTTACTGTTAGTATACAATAGCTTGACTGAAATAGCAGCTAAAACCTGATTTTGTTAAACATAGCTTGTCCCTGCGGTAAATGTCAGAACAGTACTTGCCAATCTAATCACATTACTGGTACATTCTGCATTTCAGGTCATCAGTGACTGCATTCATCCCTTCCAGATCTGGGACCAGAACATAAATCTCCTTCCTCTTTTGACATAAGCAATTGAATAAAGTAGTTCGTCTTGCACTGAGGGTTTTGGGTGGTGGGGTTTTGTGTTCATTTATTTAGGGGTTTTGGTTGGTTGGCTTTTTAAAGATTATTCCAAGAGTGTGATAAAAAAATACTTCCTTAAGCTGCGGTTATCTGCAAGACAGTTCATGGAAGAGGAATGGGCTAGGGGATGCAATATGGAATTGGATGAAATACGCTACTACAACTGTTATTCAGCAGTCCAATAACAGACCTAGGTCAACGTCCAAAAAGAAAAGGTCTACAAAAAGTGAATGCATTAGAAGCTTCAAAATAGCTAATTGGACATAGACACTACAGAGCAGTGTCAAAACAGAACAAATCCTAGTCTATAATGCTTCTTTTCTTTTTAACACACTTGCTGGGCATAGACTGCATCAGTACTGAAAAACACCAAAGTTCACAGCAAAGATAAAACCTGTAAAGTGAGACTGCCCTGACAAAAATAACATCTCAGTAACTAGTTCCACAACAGCCATTGTGAACAGCTAACATTTTGAAACAAGAAGGTGACCAATCCAACAAGCCAATAAGTATTAAAGTGTCAGGAATGGATTTATTTCAGTATTACTCAGACTAACCAATATAGCTCATGAAGTCTCCTTTGTAGCAAGGACAATAAGGACATTAATCTCACCCAGAATTCTCAGCAAATCTCATCTTTTATTTCATTCTCCTACGGGAGGGTCAGTTTGCCTCCAGCACAATGCCTAAAATTCCAGTCTTGCTCACCCTACTACAACCTGAAGTCATGAAAGAAGCCACAGTTGGGGTCCACACTGTCCTCAGCTAAATTAGCGATCAGCTTTCTAGTTAATAAGGCAAGGAACTAAAGTAATTAAGTGTAGCTAGAAACTGAAGTGAAAGTGCTGAAGAAATACACGCAAACTTTGCAATCACTTGTGTCCCCTCCTACTTCCCATTACTCCTTCTTTGCAGCAATAGCTTTTATTTTCCACTCAACTTCTCATACTCTTCCGTCCCACAGCTTCTCATTTCTACTCTGCAAGACAGTACAGCATTCTCCCCTTATATAACCACATTAGGGAAGAAAATTATTTCAGAGGACTCAAGTCCCTCTACCTCTTTGCACTGGACAAACCGGGCTTTAAAGATCAGAAATTATTAGCTGGCACAACCTATGTGTTAGTCTCCAACTCCTAACATGACCTAGTCCACAGCCAGCAGGGATATAACAGGACAGTGAGTGGATGAAGCTGTGAAAGACTACAAAAATTATTCTTCTTTAACTCCTCGCATGCCAAACAAGGCTTTTTACTTAGTCATACACAGTACATACTTTAGAATTACAGCTGAGCATTAGAAGCCAGTACTCGGCACTAGTTTGGTTTTTTTTAAGCTTTCCCACTACAAAACCCCATTTGCTTCAAAAGTAAGCAGCCACACTACCATAAAGTAATAGATTACTGAAATTCAGCCTTTTAAATGCAAACTGTGTAAGCTCACATGACAGTCCAAATACTCCAGAATACTTAGCAATACTTCAGAAACTTACAGGCTGTTGTTAGGCCACAGAAGTCTCCCTCCCCTGTCAGCTGGTATAACTGAACATTTACAAGGTTAACTAATGGAGAAAGATCAGCTATTGCTCCAAGCAGTTTGACTAAATGCCAGACTTCAAGTGACCCAAAGACACAAAGCAAGACAATGAAGGATGAAAGACACCTCACAGATACTAAGAGTAAGAGTTGTTTGGGGGTGTTTTTTTTTGTACAACCTATTTGCTTCTTTTAGGGTATTTATGTTTACTCACTTCTTCCAAACCCCTCTCAGAGTAGATATAAACCCTTCCAAATGAATGCAGAAATACAGACAGGTAACTGGATTTACTTACATAACTGGATCAAACATATTGCGAATCTTTAGACATGGTGTCAAGCTGTTCGGTGGTGAATTTCTTCTATCTAGATGAAATGCTACAAAGAAAAACAAATTAATAGTATTGACAGGCATAATACCATCTAGTTAACAAGTGTCAACTTCAGACATTAATACCTTTCTGGTTTTGCTAAGAAGAATACTTTTCTTCATACATTAAAAAGCATCAAGCAAATCAAGCTCCCCATAGTCTTCTACTGCGCTGAAGAAAAGGTACCATACTTAACTGACTTTTTTGGGTTTACAACTTCTACGTTTAAGAAGAAAATGCACTCCTCAGGCCACAGCACATGGAAGAAATCAGGATATTTTAAAAAATACCATATAGTTGAAGAGAAAGTATTTGCATTACATCTCCATGAAAATACAAATATTCTTAACATCTGGAGCGAGTTTTAAGAGGTACAGGTTAACCATTCAATTTTAACTGCCTGATGGATATTCGTTTCTTCCACGTCTGAGGCAATTTACTGCCCATCCGACTAAGAAATAGGGTGGCATTTAGGTGAGTCTTGTATTGTATCTGTATTGCAGTAACAGCTGTCAAAGAGCACTCTACAAGGATGGAGCCCTTGTAACCCTAAACGCTCTACGTGCATGATCAAAAGCTTGCAGAAACTTGAAAGGAAACGCAGATAGAACAGATGTAAGAAGAAAAATGGAAGTTACAAATAACAGTAACACTTTTAAAGCTGAACAATCCCATGAAATACATTCTGAAGTTCTAAAACAAACTTCTCTGAAGTCTTCTACTTGTAAGAGTTTCAACAGACTGCACCACCTGATGATGAATAAAGCAGCCCTTCAGACACAGATAAGGTAGTTGCATGCCTTGCGAAAGGCCAACAAAGCAGCAACAGAAATGGAAGGGGATAAGCTGGTAAAACAACTTTCAAGGCTTGAAAGAAGTTTTCCTTTGATGACTTAAGATTAATAGACTCGAGGTCAAACGTAAGATTAAAAACCTCAACAAGAAAAATGATGTTCCAAAACGATGCTAATGCTTCTCCTTTGCAATCCCTATATTGGAAAAGTTTGACATTCAAGATGTTACACTGCAAGTGTTAGAAGCCTCACTTTTGGATAGATGTCACTACAAATCTGTCCTCCTTACTGCTGACCTTTTAACAGAAAATCTTGCAAGCATGTCCGAAATACACGAACGCTCTTCTGTATGTCACCAGAACGAAAACTGTGCCATGTACAAGAAATTCAGTCATGTGGAAGACCCAGCATGTGATAGACAAGCACTAACCAAGAGAAAACGCACTGCCTGCAGATATGGCATAGACAAACTCACTCTTTATGTAAACATCCAAGGGGAAAAAAAAATACAATTACCAACTAGAAATTAGAAAAAGTGACCTCCAAATCTAATACGGAACCTACCGTAACAACATCTTTAGTTATTTGGGGAACTTATTAGAACATACAGAGTCCAAGTCACCAAGACCTGTAACAACTGCCTGGTTTTCCTTAAGAATGAATAGCTTTCTAAATATGCTGGTGACACCGCATCCATCTCTGAGCTCCCTACAGTTTCAGGGAAAAGTCCTTTTTCAACAGCACATGGTTTTGTAAAGTTTTTTGCCCTTAAAAATTACACATAGGGTATACAATAAAAACTTTACAGAACTAAGCAACATTGAAAAATAAAAGGACTTACCTCACTCATGTAGGTTGGCTCCAGCAGATCAAGAGGGGTGAAATGTCACCAGCATATTGTACACTGGGGCACCACACCATGCTGGAGAAGGTGAGCTGGGGTAGCCTAGTCATGGATCTGGATCTGAAAAGGTGTGGGGTTGAGGAAATTATGTGCTGATTGTTCATAGCTAGGTTTATTCAGCACATGGTTTTAACCCAAGGATGAAAAGAATGGGGAGGTTATAGGCAGAGACTCTAGGCCCAGAGGATCAACATTTCTGCACGCTGTCTGTGAATTTCAGCTACATCACTGAGCTGTGTCTGATCAATTTCTAATAACCTTGATGTCCTGTTTATAAGATCTCACGTGTTTGCAGAGATGACTTCAGCCGGAGCATACTACCAGCACAAAACCAATCTGCCACCACCTTAATGGAACATTATACTCATAGAGCAAGTGTGCCCAGGGCAGTGCAGCAGATAGAAATAAAGATGAATTCTGCTTTTTCACAAAACTGTTTCAAAGTCAGGGTAAATTACGAGAAAGTTTTGCAACTTGGAGGGAGCTTTTCATGTAGAGGGGGAAAAAAGTGGCCACAGAAATCAGTAAGGCACAACAGCTAGCACAGGAATAAGCATTAAAATGCACACCAGAACTGAGACCCCAAATGGAGGCTAAGGAAGACACACACAAGTTTAAAATAATGCTGTATCTACACAGCAAAATTCAAAATACCGTAGCTAATGGGTGTCTCTTCAGCTTCAGTGCACATCCGTAACAATTAATTCTCCCCTTCCCCAAAAAGAGCAAGTTTAAAACACAAGCCTATTCAGACTTCAATACTGATTATTTGAAAAATTACACTGGTATGGAGCATATAAAACATGCTCCTCACAATAAGTGCATAAGCAGATGCTCTTGTGGGACAACAGCCTAAGCTGCACCATAATTAACTAAGCACTTCACCTGCTATTTCTTTTCCTAAGCAGGTCTCGAGAACAAGACTCCTAAGATGAGGGTAAAAAGGTGGAGATGAAATAGGAAAGCAGAAGCACAACTTTGCAACAAGTCACTGACAAGACAATTCTTAGGCCTTTCATAAATGCCCCCTGGGGACTAGGAAGCACCTTCAAGAAAAGGAATTCACTTTGTATTTCAATCATAATGTACTTTAGTTTATTATCTTAAACCAGAGATGACTGTATCATTCCACATTCAAACAATGGCAGCAGCTAAAAGCATGTGCTTTCAAGCTCTTTATCATTGTGACTGGAATATGTCTACGATGAAAGTGGCTCTTGCACGCACTTCAAAATGAACATCAAAGAAACTGTAGTATAGCTTTCTATAACTCTTGAATTAATACTGTACTGTTGCTAAAGGGATTCCCCAGTATCACCACAATGGATTATAAGACAGCCCACATCTTTAGATGTGGATTTGATAAACCGGATAAGGTTGAAGACTTGCATCAAGTATAGGTAGCCATGTGTCTCAAGAACAGCTTTATTCCTGTTAAGCCACAGATCACTATAATTTATTAACTATTAATCCCTCTTACCAAAAGCAAGAACAAGAAAATATTTAGTTAAAAAAGTTGTGTTAAAGTGCATAACTGCAACACCAGGTTCTTCAGTAAACAAGAAATATACTGAAATAAAAACTACTAAATGTTATTAAGAGAGAAGATTATACTTAACTGGGCTTTCACCTCCCGTATGAAAAAGGATGAGAAAGTTGGGGCTGTTCAGCCTGGAGAAGAGACGGCTGTGTGGAGACCTCAGAGCAGCATTCCAGTATCTGAAGGGGGCCTATAGGGATGCTGGGGAGGGACTCTTCATTAGGGACTGTAGTGATAGGACAAGGGGTAATGGGTGCAAACTTAAACAGGGGAAGTTTAGATTGGATATGAGGAAGAAACTCTTTACCGTAAGGGTGGTGAGGCACTGGAATGGGTTGCCCAGGAAAGCTGTGAATGCTCCATCCCTGGCGGTGTTCAAGGCACAGAGCCTTGGGTGGCATGGTTTAGTGTGAGGTGTCCCTGCCCATGGCAGGGGGGTTGGAACTCAGTGATCTTAAGGTCCTTTCCAACCCTAACTATCCTATGATTCTAAGTTCAGCTATAGAAGACCTGCATGGGATAGATACAGCATTTTACAACCACCAGAAAATACAGAATTTTCTTACAATAGTTAAGAACAGAGTTGGTTTAGGGTTGGGGTTTATTATTGTTGGGTTTGGTTTGTTGTTTTGTTTGGTTGGTTTTGGGTTTGCCTTTGTTTTGGTTGGGTTTTTTTTACATGGAGAAAGGATTATATTCCGACAAGCCATGGAGGAGGGGTGTCATTCACACAAGGTAACAGGTTATCTTCCATGCTGCAGGATGAAATATCACCCTAGACGTGGTACTTCAGAGAACCTCTTTATCTCATCTCCAGCGCTGTCAAGGAACTTTAGCTATTGCTGTTAATTTACCTATGTTGGAGCTCTGTCTACCTACTTTTCTTTAGTGCTCCAGTTACGAGAGGCATGATAGGACAATAGTACCTGTTCTTTCAAAAGCAAACTGAACACGTTTGTTTTCTACTCCATTGATTTAATTGCACTTTAGCATGATCAAGACTGTTTTTCAATTGACAATTATCCTGTCAGCTGCTTCAAAACAGTCACATTTGTCCATCATCCAACCTTTAACTTTCTTCTTTTTTTGACAGATACATCTACCGCATGCAGTAGGCAGCATTTCAAAGGAAGTGCACCAGACTTTATTGTGGCCAAGTTGAGAAGAAAACAAATCTCAAACTGTCTGTCAAAACACAGGATGCCTCCCGAAATACAGGACAAAACGCCACAGTGATGCCTGAAGTCTAGATGCTAACAGGCAGTAGAGCCTAGATCTTCAGGCATGCTATAGGTCCCATACTTAAAATGCATGCTGTCATCTACCAATATCTTAGTACACACTGACAGGTCAAGACGTTTTCTTCTTCAATTGCACATGCTCTCGGTATTGTGATCTGCCACAGAGCACTATCAGATTGCAGCTTCAAAAAACTGTGACCTTGAAATTTATTCACAAGATTCAAACCCCACAATTCAGTCTGATTTTATATGCACTGAGTTTGTTCAGGCCCTAGCAGTCTTGAAGAGTAGTTAGATTTATGAAGTTTTATATTCAAACATCAAAACTGAACAATGAACATTGATTTATACTTCAAAACAATTAAATAAGTGACACATACATATAGAATTCCTAATATCAGGAAAGAAACAGCTGTGCAAAAAGGACGAGACTTATACAAGGAATACAAAACAGAAAGAACCTCTGCATGTGAAAATAGCCTTTGCCTGCTGACTACCAAGATGTACAGAGCCCAAACGACCTGTGTCATTTCAGCCACCCCTATTTCCATGCCCCTCTATTAGAGGTAAAGTATGCATTTGCAGTTCTTCAAAGACCTTTGCTGAACTACAAGCATAACAAGAAAACTAGGGAAGTTGCTATTAAAAGAACTGAATGAAACAGGATAGATGTTAATATATCCTATTTCAGAGAAAGCCTAGAGTCTTAAGTACACACTCTAGGCAACACACAGCTAAAAGCCACAGCTGAGAGGTACGTTATTATGTCCACATTCACAATAATCTACAGTACGTATCAGATTCTCAGATTCAGATGGTACCTAATAGTAGCTACAGGAGCTGTCTTTCTAGGAAGTTCTGGAAACCACTGTTACGCAGACAGCCTTGAATTCCATGTAGCCAAGCAGCACCTGAGCTATCATGCACTTCCAAACCAAGGAAAATCCAGGAAAATCCTGTGACTCCTAACACAGGACAGAAGGTTATGGAGTGATTTATATTGCAGTCAAACAGGACAAGAAAAACTGAGAGCAAATGAGTAGTAAATGAGAAATTCCAGGACTGGAATGATCATGTTTTACAGCCTGTATTGAACAATAAACTACATAGAAGATTCAGCTTTATAACGTACCTAGCTTGCAGAAGCTATGTTCAATTTAAGCATTTGAAAATCTATCATGACAGTATTACAGAGCTGGAACAGAGGCAGCTGTGATGAAACCCACCATTTCTGCACTGCACATCCCTAATGGAGAATATCCTTGAAAGAAAAAGCTTTGTAATAAAGTTACTATTCACATCTTACTAAAATTTTCAGAAACTGAAATCATGTAACACAGTTGTCACAGAATGCCACGTTACTATTACTGCAAGACAATGACTGTCTTCAAGAACCTCAAGCCTACAGTAGTTTTCACAAGGCATTTTAAAAAGGAGCCTTCGTTTCCAATGAATGATTTAAAACGAGCAACATAATGCTAAAACCACTAGCGTAACTGAGAAGTATATAATGATATCCCTACATAACATTTTGCACAGACAAGAAAGAAAGGGGACCCAAGAATACTAAGACCCTCGTCCTATAACATATCAACTATCTGTAAATAAAACGTTTGGCTTTTCAAATTGACAGACAGCACTGTTCAGTTTTACTTTAAACTTACAGAAACACAAAAAGACCCACAGGCAGAAAGCACACATAGAACTTTGGAAAACATGCAAGTGGCCTGGAACAAAACCAAAACATTAGCAGTACTTTGACTCAGGTGGTCAAGTCTGCTACAGCGTAAGTGTTCCAGGCCACAAAGAAGCTCTTTCTCTCCATCTCTGGACAGGAAATAATCACATTGAAAAGAGCTACTTTAAAGTGCACCCTCTTTTACAGGAAACAAAAACATTGTTTCTTACATGTAAAAATGTATGCCAGTAAAAAGCAAAAGAAGGGAGCCCATTACTACTTGCATTACTTAAACGAAGACTAACATTAGAATACTCAAGAACATAGATGAGAGTGCAATTACTTGCCAGTGGGAATTTTTACTTTAAGTGGGACTAAGGAGGGCAGAAAGTCTGTTTTACCTATGCTTTTTTCAGCATCTCATACAATGCCACCAAAATAATGCACGGTACAACCTCGATAACATTCAATTTACAGTTGAACTAAACTGGAGAAGCACCCACTCACTCTTCCCTCACCATCAAAATAAGCCGATGAGTTTACATACTAGGATTTTCCACAGCATTTATTTCAGTCCCACTGGAGAGATAATACAGCACTACAGAACAAAATAAGGCAAGACTGACTCTTCAAGAGAGTTACAACATGTAAACAACTGGCAGTTAAAATTCTTTAAACATTTACCTTCACACTCAAGACACTAGCAGACATCACCAATTCATGTCATTTTTCAGTGACAAAAAAAAAAAACCACCCAAAAAACCCTAAGAACTAGGATCACCGATGACAGACAACTGTAAACCCAGTGGGCTCTTGCCACTTTGCTCCATTCACTGCAAAATCTATGTATGACAACAGCCTCCTCCATTAAAGAATGCTTTGCTGCACCACAGAGCTTCAAATACAAAACACCGTAGAGAAAACCATTTCTAACAGAAAGGGAGCACTACGAGGAGATACTAAATATCCACATTCTGCTGACTGGAGTCATTTGTCCCAGCAGTTTCCCTTTCCAAATAAACATCTCTTCCTCCAAACTTTGTCTTTAGGTACCTCAGTGATACCAGTAGGAAACTGAAGTCTACAAGCTCCAATTTACCTGCTGTCACATACAACCAACAACATTACTTCCAGTAAGCGTTAAGGGATGTCAGAATTTGACCAACTCCAGCATATTTTATTTTTTTTATAATTCATAAAAGGAACAAGCAACTCACTTTGGCTACAAGCCCTCTGCTGTATTTCTCCAGTAGCTGTAACAGAAAAGCTCATTTTGCTTGAAAACAAGGCACACACTGAATGCACAGTCTACTGGACAAGATAATAGAGAAACAGCACTGACAGTTCATAGTACTTAAAGGTGTGAGAGAATACAAGTCTTTCATCTTCAAGCAACAAAATACCAGGATGAGGCAGAAATCAGAACAATTATATTTGTAAAACACAACTGAACTTCAGTACCTTGGCCTTGCCACACTTTCGATGGTATAACTAAAATTTTGTCACAAGCTGCAGAAGGTTGCATCCATTTCCAGACCAAATACTCGGCACCACCTATTCTTCGTGTCTCTGTGCGAACTCTAGATTCATTTGCTGCAAGAAAGTCAACTGCTCTACTCCAGACTTTCCTCATTCTCCTCCTTAAAAATCAAAACAAGAATTACAAAGTCAGAATTATCAAGATCTGCATAGCTGACATCCAGCACGTAACAGAAATCCAGTGTTTTTCCCACACATACTTGTGTCAATAAGAATCTCCAAGATGTTAACAGTATGCAACCTACTGAAATTAAATTCACTGACCAATTTATTCTCACTATTTTTCCTTACGCAAAGGAAATTCAGTACTTCTAGTGAGAACATACCTGTCCTGAGGCGGTATTAGAGAATCATGCACGTGTAAAATAGGCATGTAAGGCTGCAAGTCTTTATTTTCAGAACACGCCTCACTGTGACTTCTTAGAACATCTGAGGACACCAAAAGAAAAATAGGTAACTATGTAGTTCATGCAAATATTAAGAAAAATATCAATTCTGGCAATATACAGCTACTCTGATGACCCTCCCAATTTCAGCAGTTAAGATGTTTATGGCATTTTGAAGCATTTTTCCTCCTAACCATGCTGAATACAAACCAAGAAAAAACTAACCACCTACCGCGCCTCCAAATACCCCAAATAACTTTGGAATAAAGGAAAAAGAGTTCTCGCAGTTCTTGTTGATTGGTACTTTTACATGTTGCCAAAGACAGCCATCTTTGAAAATAAAGCGCTTTCCTTCCCCCAAAAAACTTCATTTGCAAACAAAACAGGCAGAAAATGGTAAAACCAGGAAAACAGCTCCAATTTGTCTACCGTCTCTATATTTATGATGATTGCCATAGGTGAAAGTAATAAGACAATTTAAGTAACAATGCAACCCAAAACAGAAAGAAAACCCTACAGACACAAACAACTGAAACCATTGTGGCTCCAAGCAGAAAGGCAGAATTTCAGAACTCAGTTATGTAGTCTATTTTACAAAAGTAATTTCTGCTCAAAGTGACTAATTAAAAAGCTGTTTCTTCTCTGAAAAGCCACTAAGGATGAATTTAAAGCTAACACGTTTTAGGACTGGATATTTTAGCCAAAAGACAGCTGAAAAAGTTTAAAAACAAAAAGCAACATGTCACCATGCTTCTATAGTCACTGCATTTTTATTTGGTTTTAATGGTAAGATAAAATACGACCAAGTCAGTAGGAATTTATTCTAGCCAAATCAGACACAAATCACAATTTTTATACCAAAAGCTTTGATTAGGTTTAAAGGATGATTAAAACAAAAAGAGAAACTAAAACATGAACCACACATTTGACCAATAAATCCAACGGCAGGACAACCAAAAATTAAACAGGAAGAAGCCGTAACTGAATTAATAGCAATACTTTGAAAGATTATACAGAGCTGATACAGATAAATCAGATGTGACTTAAGAAGCCGTACCTATTATCTTTACCACCATATCATACATCTGCCTCGTTTCTTCTTCTTCTTTTGCCCAACGGTATTTCATGTAGTGCAGGACTCCCCAGACCACTGCTACACCTGCATTAAGATGTATAATACTCTTTAAATGGTACTAGAACATTTGTTATTTGACAGTCTACACTACATTCAGGAACTCTTAACAATTAAAAAGCCTCAACACACAAATACACAAATTACAGTTACGCAGTTCGTTTTGTATAGCAGTGATCAGAAGACAACGTTAACTGGTATATCAAAGAGACTGAGAGACACCATTTCAGGCCACCATCAGTGTTTACGACAATACATTTAACTTTCATGCTATGCTTTGTTTTTAAAAGGTGCTTCAAATTAACCTCAATTACAAATGAGAAAGTTGAGATACGCAGCAATTGCTCAGCATGACTGATGAGACCAGTGGTTGACTTGGATACCGAGTTTCATCTCCTTATCCCAGTTCAACCCTCATACTGACTACCATCAGAAAGACGGCAATCTGGGACAGTTTGCCTCCAATTCTTTCGGTTCATCAAAAGGGTACTGAAGGAGATTTCAAGTTTTCTGCTCATAAGCATGAGATTGTTAAGATACAGGGATAAACAATTTATTAGATATGCAATAGGTGCATGAGATGAACTCTGAATCTTCCATATTTCTAACCAGCCACATGGAAAGAAGTGAAGTGTCTGCACTCAGCGGTATCATGTTTATGCTGCATGGTTTTCACTATGGTTAATAATTAAATAAACTTGAAAGAACTTGAATCTTAACTATCAAAACCTAAATTAGTCAGTTTTACTGAAGGAGTAAATACATTTTTACAACATAGTTTTAGACACAAGAAGTTGTGGTGACAACCATGTTGGCTATCCAACTTCCATCACTATGAAGATCATCTTTTCTGTAGTTATGTTTCTAAAATTCCTGGAACAATAGTGAAATCTCCTCAAAATGAAGGCTATCATGCCTTTTTACTAAGCATTTTGCTTTTTCAGACCAGTTCAACCTGCAACTTTTGAAACTCACAAGATATTGCTTTGGCAGGGAAAACAGAGTACCCAAAGCATGAATATATTCAGCAACAGCAGATGATAGCAACCAATGTGAAAATACAGTGGTGCAACAGAAGCACAAACTGCACTGTAACCAAGGTGCTGACAGGAACTCCAAGTTCTGTGGTTGAATAAAAACTTTCAAACATGCTGTTCACTTTTCTCTGTGCACTTATATAAACAGAAGTTATAACAAAAAATAATTGTTTTTTTACTAACTTACCCAAAAGCAATATGGACAATCTGTGAGTTACGTTAACAAATGCTCGTCGAAAACGACACCTGAAAGACATCTTTGGACTAGTGGATTCCAAATACTTCACATCCGTCACATTAGTGACATCCCTCTCATTAGGGTCACTGCTGAGACACCTAGGCAAAAATATACAGTGTTTATGAAAAAGGATACATTCGCCATTAAGTTAAGAAGAAATCAAGTTAAGAAATAAAGACCACTTACTTTATGCCAACATCTTCCCCACTATTCAAGATCCATTGTAATGCTGTGTTAAGTACACTTTCATATTCTGGATCTAAATTCTGCCAGAAGACAAATAAAAGTAATTTAATAAATAACCAGAAAGTTATTATGCCACAGTAAAACTCAGATACTACAATTAGTAGCCAAAACTATATGGTTTTGTCCTTGATTCCTCAGACTTTACGTAAGTGCTCACCACACAAACTGAATCTACCTAACGCTATGAGCGGGTATCAGACTTGCTAGTGTTCCTCAAATTAAGGACTATTTGAAAACTCAAGCCACATTCACTGCTTATTAACAGTTCTGACCTGCAGCAGGAATAAATATTCAGCCACTAGGCGGTGCTCATTGAAAGTCTACTTTACTACTAAAGCTTACACTGGTTACAAACCCAGCTGAAAATGGGTCCTGTAAAAGCAGTTCAGGTCATCTTGTTTGTCCACTTTAAGAAGCTTGAGGAAAATACAATTCAACTGCTACTTTTCAAATAGACCAGCGCTTTGTAGCTCAAGAACTGATATAACTATATATAAATGGACTTTTCTAAATTAGTGGGTGTCAGCTATCACAGGAGAACATTAATTGCTGAGCTACAGCTGTCTCCACAGTTTGCCTTGCATGCTCTTCTGCAGACAAAGAGAAGTAAAAATTGAAGTTACTATTGTACTTGAAATTATAACTCTCCAAGGAGATTTATCTCCATTTTCCCTTTGAAACTCACACAGTGTAACTGCCCTAGAATTAAATAAGTACTTAAAAAAAATCAGTAACTCTTTACTATTTTACTCTCAAAATGACAAATTTTCATGGGAAATTTGAGCTTATCAGACCTAAAACAGTTGTTACAACTATCATGCTTTCAGCACAATAGATAGGTATGTGACAGACCATCAGTTATCTGGCATCAACTTAGTATCTTTCAATGTATCCTCATGATGTACTGTTTTTAACAGATATCAAGTATCATTGCCAAACCCTAAATCAGCGTTAACAGCTGCTTCAGGATGTTCTAAACATTGCCCCTTTTTGTCTGCTATGTATACATTTGCCAAAATGTAAAAGTTATATATATATTTTACATTAAAAGTCACGTCAACGTATTCTTCCCCCCGGCCCCATGCAACCAAAGAAATGTTACACTCAGCCTTTTAAAAGCTTCAAGTAGTCTTTCACTGAAGGGTACACCAATGTGGGTTAAAATAAGCCCTACAGCTGTCAAGACAAGGCAAGAGTCTCATGTTTTATTTGGGGAGTGAGACAGGGGAATGACAGCAGAGAGTGGGATTTCATAATTCTGCACACCTATCAAATTAACAAAAAGGCCTTTTTTGACCATTTCTATTTAAAGCATCAATGAATGGTGCCTCCATTCAGCTGCTGCCTGTCAGGCCCACTGCACGCATCCATGCTTCTCCTCCCAAAGAAAGGAAGACTGTATACTATCTACTAAGTCTCAAAACATAGCATACTGATTTCTGAAGAAGCTTCTAGAACTTTGAGTTTCATAAACTCATTATTTTCATGTTGGTCAACAACCTACATCAATGCAAATTATGCCCTGGTGTTTTAACTAAAGGGGAAAAAGACCACGCACTACTGAAGCGCTACTGTCTACACTTCCATTGCAATTCAGAGTTTCTTTCACCTTTCCTGTCCCCCAAAACCTCGCTACATCCCCAAATAAAAACTGTGTTTCCAAACATTTCCAAATAACACTCAATATTAAGTCAAACTTCAGTCAGTATACTAGCTATGAAAGCAGGCCTTACAAACTGAGAAACTTACACAATTCTGATACGCAATCAATGAAAAGAAATACCTCATTCACTTACTTTTAAATACTCAGCTGCCTCCTGGATGGTAAGATTTCTTTGAACAGAGCTGCCACATTCATGTTCCCCTGGTATAAAGAAATTTTTGTTTATTTTGATCTACTTATTACTGCATTATATAAAATAACATCACCTAAACACAAGTTTACAGTTCACACAATCTACACAAGCAGCAGTAGCTCAGTAATTCCCAAAAGTTCCACTAAAAATATGGAAACAATCTTTGGACACATTTCTCCTTCAAAAAGTTAAAAAACTTCAAGACTGCTGCAGCTGATTATATGTACAAATCACATCAATACAACATCATGTACTGCTCAGAAAGTACAATTTAGTATTTACCCTCAAAGTAGAACAAAGGGTAGTATGAAGAACTAACAAAAGGATGTTACTATAAACCAGGTGCTGCAGCCCAACTCAACTTCTTCCAAACAATTTCCATTACTCTGAAACACGTATTATCTTTTACACAGACCAAGTTAGTCCCAGTTGCAATATACCCCTGGTAGTATTTCAGTCACTATGAAGTTACTACATTTCAGACTGGTCCAAGTTATCACAAGAACTCATCTTCCTGAACATGCACAAAATCCCAAGATGGCCTGGAACTGGTGTTTCTACCATCCTCCTAATTATTTTGGAAAGTATGCAGAAGTAGTCAGGAAATAAAGTATTTCCAAATGTACAAAAATGTACAGTCAGCCCTCACAGCCATGTGCCATCTTCCTGATTTTCTTTGCTAAACTGAAGGTACCCGACTCATGCAAAAAATATGCAGTGACAATCTATGATTTTACTGTGCCAATAAAATAGGAAACAACAAATCCAGTCTTTTACTGACTCACACTTATGGCTGCCTTATGTCCCCAAATCTATGCTAAAATTATTATTCCCAAAGCCATAGCAAGGCTAGGAAAGTTTACGATACTCATATGTACATAAAATATAAATCTTTGTTTATACTCTTAAAGTATTTTAAAAAAATGCAATTACTCCACACTGGAATACCCTTTAAATGCAGCAATTTCATGTATTAATTCCCTACACAAACGAGAACACTTGAGGCAATCTGAGCAATCAGGAAACACTAGCCAGTTATGGAGAAGCATCTTCATGTCCCAATCACACTAGTGAGAGCCAAAGAAATAAGTGTTTCTAGGAAGCAAAAGTCCTTTTTAGACTGCTTTTATTTTAACACATTTGCACTTGAACACATTTAAGCGAATTTGCCTTACAAGCACATCATAACAGGGATGCTCTTCTCTTACTTCTGGGTTATAGAGAAATAGGAGCACTGTTTTTAAGAGTGCTCATATGCTATTTGGCCTAGAAGTGCTGCTCGAAGCAAGCCTGCAAGCATGGTGCTATTTTCAATCAAGCACTGAGCAGAAAAGACACTACTTCAAAAGTTGTTTCACTTGATAACTCAAATGCAACGTTTTAGACTTTCAAAGTGCCAGGAGTTTGTCTAAGGGCAAAACTGGTGAAAATTGACACTACACCTTACCAAAAACAAAAAACCACTCTGAATTTAGAAGTCAGTACCAGAACTGGAGTTAAGGGCTTTTCCTATATGCAATTTAGGCAGACACTCTTTTTGTGCAGCATAAACTCTACAACCTGTAAATTTACATCTGTAATCATCAGCGATTTCATGATTCAAGAGTAGCAGACTTGGGATAACTATTTATAATACTGTCCTGGGTTCAGCAGTAGCAGTCATTTTTCCCCTTCTTAGTAGCTGGTGCAGCGTTGTGGTTTTGACTTTCAGCCTGGGAACAGCGCTGATAACACCCATGTTTTCAGCTGCTGCTCAGTAATGTTTACTCTGACCAAGGACTTTCTGAGCCTCATGCTCTGCCAGGGAGGAGAGGAAGCCGCGAGGATGCAGAGACAGGACATCTGACCCAAACTGACCAAAGAGGTATTCCATACCACAGCACGTCATGCCCACTATATAAACTGGGGGCAGTTACCCAGAAGGGTTAGATCACTGCTGGGTCAGGCTGGGTATCAGTCGGCGGGTGGCGAGCGGTTGTATTCTCTTCCCGTGTTGGTTCCCTTATTATTATTATTGGTGGTAGCAGCAGTGGTTTGTGTTATACCTTAGCTACCGGACTGCTCTTATCTCAACCTGTGGGAGTTACATTCTTTCCATTCTCCTCCCCATCCCTCCAGGAGCAGGGGGGAGTAAAGGAGGGAGTGAGAGAGAAGCTGCATGGTTCTGAGTTACGGCTGGGCTTAAACCATGACAAATACTCACACAGTCTCTGCTGAAAACATATTAGCTTAAATCTAGAACTGATGGAATAATTACAACGAAGCCGAAATACATCTCTGTAGAACTCATATGTACAATCTCAATCAGGTATTAAGCCCTATGACATAAGCAGGTCTAACAGGTATTCATCCATTTAAGCTGGGTTCTTTTGGGGGTATTTTTCCTTGTTCAGTAAGATCTGAAGTCTTCTTGGAGTCCTTCTAACATAGAAAAACATGTCTGTCATAACTTCACTGAACAAAACAGCTTGTGAGAGCAGAGGGGTGAGGCCTTCTGCTCAGGGGCTTTTATTTGTTTGGAAATCCCATTTATGAAATAAATGAGAACAGAAAGGATGAGATCAATACACAGAAAACAGACAAAAAAAACACATAAGCAGAAGGCCAGACTGTGAAAAATTAATTCTTAAAAACAAGTTCCAGGATTCAGTTTGGATGTTCTTTTGAGAACGCAGTACTACTATTACCTCTTTTAAGAGTACAAAAGCCTTCCGAGATGGGGGACTACTGGATTACTTCAGTACTTTTAAATTCTAATCTCATTTGCCTTCTTCCAGGAATTACATTTATGCAGCATGCAGCCAACACACTGACTTCACAGCTTCTTGTCTCATCCTCAAAACCCAGCAGACAGCTTCCTCACAGTCCTGCTTCTGAATGTCTTTCTTCAGACTACTCCCCTGAACAAATTCAACAGTTACAAACGCTTTTGCTGCCTAGGCTTTGACAACGTTCAAGTTCAAATTACCCTCATGAAATGCTGGGGGGAGTTAGAAGGGGTGGGAATAAAAATCACTTTCATCTTGCCTCCCACTTTTTAAATCAGTAAGCTAAATCAGAGTCACAGAGTTTCAGTCCTGTACAACAAAAAGCAGTTGGAGATACAGTTTCTCATTCCAACCCATCTATTGCTGAGAACCGTTTAACAGTTTTCTTCTGAGAAACTCAGGAATTTGAAACCTGAAGAAAATCAGGCAATTCACAAGTTAGGCAACCTTCTGGTTTACTGCAAACAGCAGGATATTCGTATATGCCATTTCAGTCACCGATTTAGCTAACAGTTCTGCAAATGAAGGCTTACTTTGAATAACTTTGGTGCAATCATTAACCACTTGGCCTGGAAACCCTCTTTCCATAGTCTGAGCCAAAAATGTTTCTCAACTGTTCCATTTGAGGCCCTATATCCAGGAATAAAACTGAAGCAGAGGCAAAAAAACTTTACACAGGTCTGCTTGCAAGATAGGTCTGTCTTTACAAAAAATGCCCCTCTTTTAAAATGTCCTATTGTGGGCTTGTAGAAAGCATGGCTCTTTGTGTTCAAGCTTTTCTTGTGCAGAGATGCCTTCAATTTCAAGCAGAATCAGAAAACCATTCTAGTTGCCTTTATAGGGAGGTGAGAAGTAAAACATCCCAGCAAGGACCACAGCATTAATTTTTAGCTTCTGTTAGGGTACTTGTGCAAGCCACATTAAGAAGTCAAGATCTTCTCCTAGAAACACTAACAAAAAGCAACTAAAGGCTCGGTTCTAAAGAAATATTTAAGTCTATTCTCACAATTGCTTTCAATACAGAAAATAAGCCAGATCTGCTTTTCCATGCAGACTAGAATAACTGAGTTATTTGGGCATTTAGCTTAATTTATGAGCTGTAGCCCATACAGTTAACAGAAATATTCTGGATTTTAAAATATTTGCTTTACAATGTAAATAATCCTCTCATTTGGTACCAGAACCAAAACCCAGTGGAAAGCTAATACTTTACAGAACACATGGATTTAACACAGATCTCTAGCTTATAGCTTGATGTAACACAATGAACAAATACAAAAAGCAAACAGTGTAGAAAGTATTTGTTGAGCAGGTCTCATGCTTACAGGTTACTTCCAGCAGGACACTAACGTGGGTATCTGAAGAAAAGCAGGAGCACAACTGTTGTGAGAGCAAGTAAGACTGCCTGATCTCCCGAAGGCAAATCAACAGTTTAATAACACTGCAGAAAACCAGAACTTGCAAAATAGTCTTTAAATCACTGGCTGGCATAGCATAATATCAGTTACCTGAAGAACTAAAGATTAAGGAGAGTGACAGAACAGAGAGCCTGTGAGAGCAATGAGATACGGTAGCTGACACCTGAAATGAATATTAGCAATAGTTAAGTGTTTTGCCAAGATTTTCTTCCATCCATGGATTTAACAGAGAGCCTTATTACATACGGAAATCTAATTCACTTTTGCATCTCAAGGACCTGTGCTGTCCATTAGCTCACAAGGAAGCCATCTAAATCTGATAGATCATCCTCTGTGGAGAATGCCAAGCAAAAGAAACATCTAACTAAATAAAAATTCTTCATGTAGAAGAAAGTAGAGTCATACCCATGGGTAGCTGGCTGCTTCTTGTGGATAAAGTGGTTAGGTTTATTCATTTTGCAAGCCTGAATGAAAGACTGAAAATGGATGTGATCTATTGAAGTCTCTCCATGAAAGACAAACACATCTATTAATTAACACATGCCTGAGTGAAGTCTAATTTAAATAAAGCACATATTCTGGTTTAGGAGAAAGTGTAAGAGACTGAAATATATACTGCCTACAAAAGGTTGCTGCTTTGAAGAAAGGCTAAGCCATTAGCCAAGAACACATGAATACAAACCAGCTGAGAACTGGAGGAGCAAATACTGCTTCTCCCTCCAATTTCTTACAAGGTAGGCATTATTCATCACAGGTTTGGCAGACTAGTAATTCTGAGCACAGTGATGCATTAAAGACAGTTTATTTTTTTTATACGATAATTAAATAATTTTACATCATATCAAGGCACCACAGTACAGAATAGGCATCTACAGTTGGAACACAGTATATTAAATCGAACAAAATCAGCAAACTGTTACCCCAACTTTCTTCCTTCAAACAGCTTCCAGTGGTTTACCTTCTAAAAATGAAAGCCCCATCACTTGCTCTCCAATTGAATTTGAAAAGGCAAGAAACTAGCTCAGTAGAATCACAGAATAGTTAGGGTTGGAAAGGACCTTAAGATCATCCAGTTCCAGCCCCCCCTGCCATGGGCAGGGACACCTCCCACTAAACCATGTCACCCAAGGCTCTGTCCAACCCAGATTTGAACACCGCCAGGGACAGAGTATTCACAACTTCCTTGGGCAACCCATTCCAGTGCCTCACCACCCCTACAGTAAAGAACTTCTTCCTTCTATCCAATCTAAACTTTCCCAGTTTAAGTTTTAACCCGTTACTCCCTAAACAGGGGAAGTTTAGATTGGATAACATAAAATTAAAAAATAAAAGTCTAATAAAACAGAGGGCTAGAAACCAAATTCTGAAGGGACCATCTACATGGTAGTCAAGATGTTGAATAAAGCTTAACAGAACAGACTACTGCAAGTTTTCAGCCTGGGTTTTTAATAGTTATAACATGAACAAATGATTCATAGCCAAGTATGAAATGAGAGAAACTTTTCCAAGTATGTGACAGACCTGAAAAGCAGTACTTTTAGTAAAACTGTATTCCTTTACTTCTCTCTCTTTTGAAGTGGTTCACTGTGTACAAGATCAACACTTTTAAACCCTCCATCTCTCTAGCAGCTTTTTCTCTTCTATGGCTTTTAAACAGCTTCTAGATATTCTGACAGATCTACATCAATATCGTATTCAAAAATGGACGGCAGACTTCTTCCTCTCGTACCTTAACAAACTTGGAGTTGAGGATAACTTCTGTTTAAGTACAGATGAATTAAGTCATTCTTCAAACTGTATGAAAGCTACTCTGCTGAGCAACCAGGTAATCCTGCAACACAGCTTCAGTTTGGGGATCATCTAACCAGAAAGGATAGCTATATATTTTGAAATTAAGTACTGAAGATTCTCCTGGCCAGGAATCAACTAATAGAGATAAGGGCACCTTTGAGACCTGGGGAAGAAAGCTATCATCTTGGAGCATACTAATTCCTCTCATAAGGCAGACAGGTAAATGCTTTTATAAGTGTACATGCAAGTAAGCTAACGAAGTAAACTCCTTTCCTTTCACAGGTGTAGAACCTTTTCATCGAGGAAAGTATGTTGTTTACTGTATGGCCACTGGAGGGCCAGAGAACACACAGAGGGAACTGCCAGCTGTTAGATTTTTCTTCTCAAAAGAGGGAAAGAAGCAGCATAACCGAGTACTACTACAAGTCAGTGCTCTACTGCACACTGCTGTGGGTCTGGTAAGACATTCTTACACACCTCAGGTTGGCTACCCCATATGAAAAAGGAAAATTTCTTTTAGCCCCAGTGATATATTGCACAGAGCTATCTACTACCTTCTTTTAAGTATGAAATAGTTTGAAACTGATAAAAATATATCAAGATGCAATCAACCCATGAAAGGACCAATTCTGCAAGAAATTTACAGTCAGAAAACAACTGAATGAAGACTATTATTTTACAGGCACTCACGTTAAACATTCTGTCACTATTTTGGGTTAAAGAGTAATGTAAACGAGAAGAAACCAGTGAGTTTTGTTCAAACATCTTTTTTGTTCACTGCAGGCACCGTAAATGCCCTGGAAACACAAAGCTTCTGCAGGATTATTCTTGCTATTCAAAGCTATTACAGAGCGGTTCAAATCGCTCACAGATTTCCCATAGCCCTGACATACACTGTCAGTCTTGTGTCAGACACAGGGTTGCTTCCACATTTTTTCATGTTTGAGAAGTGTCTGTAGCACCTGATAACAGTGAAAAAGTCTTCTTGGTGAAACTTGCTGTTACAAAACAAATAGCTGGTGCAAAGAACAGAAAGGCTTAAAGAAACAAAACCTGAACCACTGCCTCTGAAACGCATTATGTGTTAAATAAGCAAGGATGATAAATAAACGGCCTAATAGTCATGAAATAGATTCTTCTGTAACTGACACTCACCAGATGCCAAAGTTATAAACAGTCGTAACTTTACCACTTCCTGATTGTGATGTGTAAGTAAATATGCAGTTTAAAGCCGTGTTCATTATGGCTCCAGGCAAAAGCAGTTTTTACTTCGAATATACAATAATTAATAGTAATCCTAAACACCATCTCTGACACATTACTATGCACAGCACTCTTCATTACTATATAATTAGTATGGTTAAGTTGGACTATTTTGTCTAACAAGGCTATCTTGTTTAACCACTACTGTTCCTTGTATTAGTAACCATCTTCTGATTGTTGTGAAGTTACTTTGCGTTTCAGACCGGTTTTCCACCATAGTGAAATAACTACCTTTAAAAGAAATACATATTTCTTTTCACATATAGCATATTCAAACCTTTTAATAAAAATCAGATTAATAAAGTGTGAAGACATTAGAGGAAAACCCATACAGAATCACAATATTCAAACAGGCTATCCCATTAACTAAAAACCATTTCAACAAAAGGCACTACACTGGTGAAAAGGCAGTGTAAATGAACTAGAAATGGGATTTCTAGTCTTCCAAAAAGGAACTCTAAATGGTTATCAGGGCCTCAGCATATATACCAGTTGCTGCAACTCACTACCTAAGCAAAGACCACAGCTGCTGCCATAACACTCTCAGTCACAACATTTTTACCTGCTACTTGTGCCAATTTATCATGAAGTGCATATAAGCTGTTCATCATGAGACTTATTTCGTCTGCCTAGAATTAGAAAAACAAACAAAAAAATGGTTTTACACATACAGGTGGAAACCTTCAGCGTTTCATGCGAGAGATTTTGAATCAAAGCATTCACAATATTGTTTTTTCAAATCTTGACTGAAACTAGATTGTAGCTGTCCTGGGTTCAGCAGTAGCTTCAATGGATCTGCAGGTTAAAACTGACAGCTCAAAAGGTTATTTTTATGCTACCGAGAGAACGATGCAATGACCCAAAAGAAACTTGGTGAAATTTGTGGGGTGGTGTTTTTGTTTGTTTATACCTACTATGTAAAACTAAAACAATTTTACTCTTAACAGATGTGCAGTGGCACTTCTTACAAGCCATGATGAAGTATCATCTGGTCATATTCCCCCGTTAAGTTTATAGGAAAGTAATATTTTTGCTGTCTACCTTCAACAACAAAAAACCCACCCTCAAAAATAAAACCAGAAAGCTGTGGGCTATACAATCTCGTCGATAGTTCCTGCATACGCCACTAGTGTACAAAGGCCTGATTGCCAAAACAAGTATGAATACAAGAGGTCATGTTACTTACAAGGGAGTTAAGCTTATCAAGATTTTGAGCAATTTCCTTTAAATTTACCCAGAAGCATCTTACATTAGAAGGATTTATTCAAAACATGAAGATGAGGAACATGCAATTACATACACCAAGTATTAACAGCTATTCTAAAACATGGGTTTGGCTTTTTTAAGTTGGCTGTGACCCCTGGAGCAGTGTCAAATGGCTAAGACTAGAGCCTTTGTTCTGAAAATATGCAAGGAAAGTGATTTTCTAGTTTGTATATCTGCTGGTTACAGTCACATTGAAAAAAACCTAAATACATTTTAATTCCCTGATGCACCTGCACTGTCAATTTGAATGCTGCCATTTTTTCCAATAATAAAACTGCTACCAAAGCGCAAGACACATCTTTCGTTGATTAAACATTTGACAAATTAATTTCCATAGATGGTATCAGCAATTGAAAGTATCACCTCTCCCTATTCTGATCCTACAAAACTATCATCAAGATTAAACTGATATAGCTGGTACTCCCCAGGAAACTAACCAAATTTAGTTACTCATTTCCTGGCTGGAAAATACTGGGCATGGCAGAAGAGGAAAATCAGTCCTCTGCCACACGCACACAGCACCAGGAATACTCCAAGCTCCATTTATTGCCAGTAGGCACACTCCTGACTTCAACTAAGAGCTACACTGAGAGATATGCACAACATTTGTGTGACCAAGTTCTCTTTTTGTAAATTCATGGTCAGACCACAAAGGAAGGAACTGAACAGTACAACTTTTGCAGCTAACAATCAAGCGTGGAGTAGGATCACTATGGAACAGTACACAAGAAACACATAAGAAAGTAACATGCAAAGCAGGCTCTCAAGCTGTCAAGTTCAGTGTGCAAGACGCATTCCCTCTGTGCTACCAAAGTAATTTTGAAAGAATCCTCAGAAGTTACCCTACAAAATTCATTTGTTCCAAAGACTGCAAACATTTTCCACCCAAGAAACTAGCCAAGGCTACATACTTCAGATATGCAACCATTCACGTTTGGAGAGCTCAATCCCAGACAAAAGACACCCACACAATTATCTTGCAATACTTGCTTATATATGCCTAGCAAAAAGGTTTACAAACCAGGCAGAAAGACTAAAGGCCAGAAGAGACAGACACCAAAATGCGTGCTGCAAAACTAAGAATACTGCAGATATGTTCAATGTTGACATCTCGAAATGGCTATCCTAATATTCCAGTTGGAAGAGCAAATAGAGCTACAAGTACCAGAACAGAATCAAAAAGACAAACTTTTTAATCTATTTTCTGAAGGCTAACCCTTGCTCTTCTATGGTACTAAACACACTGGAGTTTCAAGTCAATCATCTCTTACCAGCTGTCCTTTCAAGGTTAAAAAGCCAAATGGTAACAGCAGGAGAAAAACTGATAAATTTAATCTCAAACTTTCAACACAATTTTTCCTTATAGCTCTACAACACATATTATGTTCTTAGCAGATAAAGCATCCAGCATGCCACAGCCAAGTTTTGTAATCCTAGCTCAAGATGAAAACCAAAAAGTTAAAACACTAGCCACAAGAAGTGCGTTCATTTCATGCAAAACATTCTGAAATTGCATCCTTTGAAACAGGTATCTCATCTTTATAGACAATCATTTGACAGACTAAAATCTCAGTAGGAAGTGGGTTTACTTACTTTTATTTTTTGTAGTTCTTCACTGAGGGGATTCTTGACTGTCAAAAAAAGAGAAGAAATTTTATTAGTTTTAGAGTCTGAAAATACCAAAAGCTATACCAACACTGTAATCTTCAGATAAACTAGTTCAGAAAGAGTCAAAAAATAACTAGACAGCTATTAACCTTTGACTTAACTTCACATTCAATATAGTGCTATACTAGCACTCGGGTTAAACCAGAATCCTGTGTCCCTGCCCATGGCGGGGGGGTTGGAACTCGATGATCTTGAGGTCCTTTCCAGCCCTTACTATTCTGTGATTCTGTGTGATTCTGTATCTGCAAATTTCACAGCTATTTCCATACAAACAAAACCATGCTTGCCATTTGCCAAACTCTCACTTTAACGACTCAATTGCACTGAAATTGTTATTTAAAGGTTTGCTTTTTTAAACTAGACACTAAAATGTGAAACCTACCTTTTTATTAACCAATAATCCATACAACACAGCTGTACAACTCATTTTCTGCTTTGACAGGAGTAATAGATGACACACAGAAAACTCACAAAGTGCAGTGTAACTAAATGACCACTAACTCCTTTCTAAATAAAAGTTTCCACAGCTCCCAAAATCAGAAGTTTATCTCTTATTTTCCTCTTGGCTACAAAAATATATTGTCCAGGGAAGAGAAACTGAAATCAGACAAGTAATGTGCCAACTATGCTTCCACTGGTCCCAACTGACCAGCTGGTAATTGCAAAGTTACCAATGCAGGAAGGATTACCATTAAAATACTTACAGAATGGTTTGTGTTGGAAGGGACCTTACCAGATCATCCAGTTCCAACCCCCTGCCACAGGCAGGGACATCTTCCACCAAATCAGGTTGCTTAAAGCCCCATCCAGCCTGGCCTTGAACACTGCCAGGGATGGAGCATCTACAGCTTCTCTGGGCAACCTGTGCCAGTGTCTCACCACCCTCATAATAAACATTTTTTTTCCTAATGTCTAATGTAAATCTCCCCTCTTTCAGTTTAAAGCCATTCCCTCTTGCCCTATCACTACAAACCCTTGTAAGAAGTCCCTCTCCAGAGTTCGTAGTCCCCTTTAGGGACTTGAAGGATACTGTATGGTCTCCCCTGAGCCTTCTCTTCTCCAGGCTGAAGAAGCCCAACTCTCGCAGCCTATCCTTAATACAAGAGGTGCTTCAGCTCTCTGATCATCTTTGTGGTGTCCTCTGGACTCAAGCAAGTCCACATCCCTCTTGTGCTGGGAGCCCCAGCATATTGCCTTGCCTTTCTAAGCCACAAACTCATTTCACCACAGTTTGACCTTACGGATGAGCAGTTCCATGCGCTATTCAAACAGAAAATGAAGCTTCTACTGACTATAGTTCACCACACACAGAAATAAAAACCAAAGTATCCTGGGAAACCTGACATAAAATTGAAGATCTGGGTTACGAGTGCGATCATATTAATGTTGAAAATGTACAAAAAAACATACAAAAATCAAAACTGAGTGGTTTTCAGGGACACCTGAATACTTGATTCAAAGATCAGATTAATTAAAACTGATAGAAGCAGATGACGTTCAAGCACTCTTGGAAACCAAGCCCTCCACCACTTCATGATTTCATTTTACAAATGCAAATTCTCAGACACTCTCTACTAGATTATCAAGATACCAGCCTTATGAAACTTCTATTTATTTAATTCATTAACTCAACAGAACATTCCCAGCACACTAAACTTTTAATCTAAATAGCCTAAAATAGGATTAGAGAAACACAGCCAAGGCTCTAGATGACTGCCAACCTCCCAGTTTGATCCTTAGTTATCCAGACAGGATAATGATGTAATTACGGCTGTTCCCAAGGTCAGTCTTATTCAGCACATATGAAATCTTGATTACATGGTTTTAGATTGGAGTGGGCAGGCAAGGGGGGGACATGAGACAGAACAGTGTGTAGATTTTAGTACAACTGACAAACACCTATTTTAGCACTGATGAAAGCCATGGAACAAAAATACCTGCCTGCATCCATGCCTGCAAAGATGCAAACCACAGACTATCAGCTGCAGTTCTAGACATGCCAGGTCAGTAGAGAAATAAAGTGAAGGCAACGGCATTGTTATGCTCAGACTTTCTCAGCACCCTCCTCCAAAATTACCTATCACAAAAAATTACCTATCCTTGTAAGTTATTATTTTAACTCACACTATAGTATTCCCATTAAATCCCTCTGAAGTTAGTGATTTTATGGCAACTTAACCTGAGAGATACATTTTTATAAGATGTTAATATTAGTTTAGGATGCCTGATGTCTTAAGAGGCAAGTATGCTAAATTCAACTGCAGCAATTTATCAGCTGCATATGCAATTAAGAACTATTAATCAATCTGCATCTGTTTACCACATAACCTTGATTAACTTGAGTTAATAAGGCCACTCCTTAACTACTTCAGTAATTCCTCTGTTCTGAATCCACCCTCTTTCTTTTTTCCAGGATCTAAGCTCTCACCAAATCCTCCCACATCCTCCAGCCACAGATTTGAGGTTTTCACCTACTCCAACATTCTAAGGTATTTCAATATATTAACTCACCACTGATTCAAAAGGTTTGTTGACAGTTCTGAAGATACACAGGTTTAGTTTTAAAAGTAACAATTTATTGTTCTATCAAGCTAAGCATTCATTTAATAACTAATTACTAAAGGAAGAGGTCCTTATGTGAACATATACTTCAAGGCTCCTCCTCTAAAAGGGTTCAAGACCTTTACCATACAGCAGCAATTACCAGCCTTGAAAGCAGTCTACTTAATAAGCTTCTGTTTTTATGAGCAAAGAACAACCTCTCATCAACTTATACTACAAAGCTAAAAACTACAGAGATGATTCTTAAAAACCAGGAATCCCCTGACTGTTGTCCCAGGAGGTCTTCTCTCCCGGTTAGCCAACTAATTACCATCCACTGCCCTCAAAAAAAGGAGGTATGCAACAAACTACCTGGACATGGCAATCTCAAATCCATTAAAACTCCCAGAAAGCAGCAATATGGAGAGAAGCATGGCAGCTTTGCCTTGAATGAATTCTAGCTGCAGGATTAAAAGAAAAAGTCAAAAGTATATTCATGGAAGAAAAACCTCAAAGACTTGACAAAGGGAACCATACCAGCTCCCCAAACCACTGCAAGAGCTGAACATTCAGCGTGAAAGTTTGATATACCGGAAAAGAGCTTTAATCCTGGCAATGTGCAATAAGAGGATTCTTTGGGCAGACATGGAAAGAAACAAAAAGCAAGCACACTAAAAGACATCATCTTCATGTGAAACTTGATTTCAGAACAGGAAGGGATATGTTATTTAAATTCCATTTTTAAGAAGTGATCTTATTTAAATGCTAGCTAGTCAAGAACAAGACAATAAGATTACCAAAAAGTCTGCAAGAGACATCAAAGCAGCACATAAATACTGTTCTGGTTAACTGAAAAAGACTACTAATGACCCTTAGAAGTAACTAATTTACACATATTACTGTTGGGACAAGCTGTATATGATGATTTACAGACTACTAGAATTCCTTGAGATGGCAGAACTGGTCAGTCTCAAATAACAGGAAGTCACCATTACAAAGCTAAGGGTCACAGCACAGCTCCAAAGCATTCCAGCCGAAGCTGTCAACACAAATGCACATACCAAGCCATCTCACAGAGATGCTCAATTTTAGGAATACAAATGCAGTCAGTGTCAACATACAAGGTTATTTTTTGCTAGGATACAGAAGCTTTCATCTTTAAAATAATAAAACCACTCATCACCACCCCCCCACATTTTCCTCCCTAAAACATTAGTAACAACTGCAGACAGAAACAGTATTTACAAGGATTTAGTTTTCTTCAGCAAGACAGGGAGCATAAACTGGGATTTCTCCTCTTTTTCAAAGCATAGTTTAACAGACATGAAGTTGAAGCCTAACTGCAGACATTCATGAACACACAAGTCAGCTTTCATAGTCTTAGTGGCACAAGTTCTAAAGACTGACACTGCTTCACAAGCAGTGATACCTAGAAAGAAAACATGCACAAATAATATTACTTTTCTTAGGGCATAACCTAGAACCATATTACTAACACAGTGCCAAAATAAAGGATTCTGTTACCTATTGGTCACCAAATTACAATGCCAAAAAGTAGCTAATCCTTTGATGACAGCTATCACCTAGATGCTCTGAAACCTTGCCCTAAACAGTGTTACCGTCCTTGTAGTATCAGTAGTCAATACACTTCAAAAGATAATATCAAAACTGAATTCACACCACGACAAACCAAGGATTCAACTAGACCAAAATCGTGCCTCCAGCAGCAGCAAGAAGCTTTACTCTTTACGAAGACACCTGCCCCTAACTGGAGGAAATCAACAGAATAGCGACAAAAAATGAGTGTCAAAGGATAAGAATACAAGGTATATGCTGATACTTCAGCAGAACATTCTCCCCGTCATAAAAAAGGTGCACCTTAAAAGGCTCCTGAGACAGAAAGAAGTAACTAGCTTTTTTGCTTCTTTTCCAACATATCAACTCCAACATATTTCTCCTTACCAATCTGTCTAGTCTCGCATTAACCCCAAGCAAGGTTTTAGCTTCTGCAACAGTCACAAAATGTTCCACAACTTAAATATGCACGTGTGAAAAACCCGTTTCTCTGCTTACTCTGAACTTGCCACTTGTAAACTTCAGAAACACCTTCTTGCATTAGAGGAGACAGTGAGTAATCGGATCCTGCTCACCCTCTCTGTAACACTCATGACTACTTCATTCCCCAGTCTTTCCCTGGTCCTCACTCTTCCACACTCAAAGCCCCATTCCTCCTCACTACAAAAGCCATGCTATGCTTTTCATCATATTACTACTCTCAGAACCTTTCTGCAGCTCTGCTACATCCTTTCCAAGGTTGGGGAACAGAGTTGGACACTATTCAAAATGAAGGAGCACCATGGATTATTAGTGCCATACTGATATTCTCAACTGCATCCCCTCAAATATGCTTTATTCTCAAATCCCTTACTAAAAATGAGAAAATCCTACCATTATGTTCCCTTTTTGACCAGTACTGAATATTAAGCTAACATTTTTAACAGAATAACTGTAATGCCATCATCCATTTCTGAAGGTACAGACAATTTGATACTATAAACAAAAAATGCAACTTCCTAGTGCAACTTTAAGGAGCTGTAAGGCCACAGCTGCAGGAACAAAAACGACCCCAATTAACCTGCAAGCACATAATTTCTTATGTGATGATACCGAAAGTGCCAAACACAATCCACACAAGAATCCAACAACCGGAACACACGCTTCCAAGCTAGCAACTTCCGCAGAAGCAAGAACACTCCTCTCTGCAAACAGAAAAGTACTTTTCTCCCGGCCCACCATGTTGCAAGCAAGCTAATCCCAAACAAGAAGCACTAGCTCCTGTAAAGGCGTGTTCAGTAAGTGGATAACAATGTTTTCCATTAGAACTTTTCATTCATAAAGAAAACCCCAAACCCACAAATTCAAATATCAGCTGGATAATGCACGGTTAGCAGAGGAAGCATCAATACTGGAAACACTACTACCTGAAATAAGCCTTTAGCTGGGCCTTTTGGAAACAAGTTCTGGCTTTCACAGATCCATTAGTTGATAGGTTGAAAGTACTTGGATTGTAACTTTTTGCTGGTGAGTTTGGGGTCAAGTATCAATTCCACACAGCAACACAATGTGTATGTGTCAAGGACAATTCTAACACAAGTCTCTCAAAGCCCCTAAACCTTAACATGTCAGGAAAACAACACACACACAAACAAGTTATTACAGGAAATATATTATTCCAGAGCTCCATCTTCCAAACTGCTTAAAATAATCCTGCCTCTATTTTCCTCTCTGCAATTACTCAGCACTCAAGACAAATGAGCGGTTTTGCATGACCCTCATCTCCAGATTGCACTAATTCAGGTAAAAACCACGCTGAATCAGTAGGCTAGATCTCTGTGCTTTGGTATTAAGACACAAAGTCGTATGTGAAGCTGAGCAATTCCTTCACTACCGAACATCTCTGTGTGCTCTGGAAAAAGTTTCTCTATTTCTAAATTGGGACACCATTATAGTTTGAATAGTCCTTGGCAATTTTGAACAGAGGCCCCATCTGCCACAAGGATTAAAGAATGCTAAAAACAGCTGAATCTCTCCTTAACATCAAGTTGGTTTTTCAATTGCCTCAGCTTAGAGCACTTCTATCGATATTTCCCCCAATACAGTTCCCCCAATATAGCCTGAAATCATTCTGCCTTTGAATAGGTGATAAGGGTTGATGCTATAACCAAACTATTTCATAACGTTTTGTTTTGGGTTTTTTTTACAAAACGCTCCTCTAAAAGTATCAGAACTATCACATTTGTGATAGACATTTCAGACATGTTCTAATAGACTTGAAAGCAGCACAGAATCATAGAATCAACTAGGCTGGAAAAGATCTTTAAGTTCATCAAGTCCAACCATTATCCCAGGACTGCCAAGACCACCACTAAACCGTATCACTGAGGTTTTGAACACTTCCAGGGATGCTGATTCCACCAGCTCCCTGGGCAGCCTGTTCCAGTACCTGGGCACCTTCTCTGTGAATAAACCTTTCCTAATATTGAAACTAAAGCTCCCTGGTGCAGCTTGAGGCCATCACCTTTTGTCCTATCACTTGCTACTTTGGGGGAAGAGACCAACCCCACCTTGCTACAGCTTCCCTTCAGGTAGTTGTAGAGAGCAATACCGCCTTCCCCAAGCTTTCTCTTCTCCACACTAAACTACCCCAGGTCCCTCAGCTGTTCCGCATAAGACTTATGCCCAGACCTTTCACAAGCTTTGTTGCCCTTCTCTGGACCTGGCTCCAGCACCTTAATGTCCCTCCTGCAGTGAGGGGCCCAGAACGGAACACAGTACTTGAGGTGCAGCCTCACCAGAGCCCAGTACATCACTGCCCTGGCCCTGCTGGCCACACTGTTGCTGATACAGGCCAGGATGCCACTGGCCTTCTTGGCTGCCTGGGCACAAGCTGGCTCATGTTCAGCAGCCATCAATCACCACCTCCCAGCACAGAGGTGAGGCTGACAGGCCTGTAGTTTCCAGAGTCTTCCTTCCTCCCCATTACGTAGGGAGGCATCACATTGGCCATCCTCCAGCCCTCTGGGACCTGCCTACTAAACCAGGACTGCTGACAGATGATGGAGAGTGGCTTAGCAAGCTCCTCTGCCAGCTCTTCCAGCACTCTTGGGTGTAACCCGTTTGCCCCATAGACTTGGGTACATCTAGGGTGGAGCAGGAGGTCACCAACCATTCCTTCCTGAATTATGGGGACTTCAATCAGCTCCCCATCTGCCATCCAACTCAGGGAACTGAGTACCCTGAGGATGGCTGGTGTGACTATTAAAGACTGAGACAAAGGCAGCATTAAGTATTTCAGCCTTTCCCTCATCCTCAGTCATTAGGTTTCCCCTAGTATCCAGCAGAGGATGGAGCTTCTCGTCGGCCCTCCTTTTATTGCTAATATATTTGTAAAAGTACTTTTCATTATCTTTTATGGCAGTGGGCAGATTTAGTTCCATCTGTGCCTTTGCCGCTCTACATAACCTAACAACACCTTTGTGCTTTTCATGGAGTGAAGCAGACTTCATTATTTTAGGTAAAAGGGGGGGAACCACCAGAACTTGTCTCTGGAGTTGTCCACCGCTTCTTAAAAAATCCCTCTCCATATTTTGGCTGTATCACCCTTTCCAGAAATGCTCAAATCTACTCCTGCCTATTTAAATACTGGTTAGAACAGACCTGAATGTTGAAAAATGCTCTTAAGAGTCATGTCAATTTGGTCCATAATTAAGAAGAGAAACTAGTTTTCAGGAGAGCTTCTCATCACTATTCAGTTTCACTGGATTAAAAATACTAGTTTTGTTCTAGTGATTGTATTCAATGATTGAAACCATTGAAATTGTAACTTTTGTGCTTAAAGATTACAGAAAAATATTTGAATCTGTGTAGTAGTACCTGTAGATACCCAGTACTGCAAATCTGAAGCAGAATAATTGGCTGTCAGTTCTTAAGAACACCACCTTTTTTTAAGCAAAAGGCCTTATAAAATAAATCCAGAACTGAAACAGTTGCCAAGAGAGAGCTGACTTTTGAGGACATTTTCACTATATTATTGCTACATTCACTCCATGAATACTGCTGCAGGCTAAAGCATCTACTGTACTTAAGAATCCATTTCAAACAGAGCTGGCACCTCAGACAAACACCTGCAAATATTAACGAACAGACTGCCTTTCCTCTTTCCTGGTCTCCTGTTTTGTAAGTATCACCATCAACCACAAAGACTTGGGGACTAAAAAAACCAAACCAAAACAAAGCAAGCACAATCCACAGAGTTATGCTACAGATACCACTTGTTTCAAAAGGAAGAATGTGCAGCTGCCTGCATGTAGGAAAAAAAGAGCATGGAAGTGTACTTTCTCTACTAAAAGACCATGTGAAAGTAGCCCCTGTGGAAGTAACCGCATGCAGCAGATGAAGAAATGAACAAACAAGAATGAATGCAGAAGGAACAGAACAAGCTTCAGAACACCACTATCAGCAAGAAAGTAATACCGCATTTTAACGCCCCAGTTCCACAGACAGATAAGAAACTGGGGCAGAAAGGATTCAGGCAGTGGTTCATATGCCTGACTTGGGGGTAGGGTGTCATCAGAAGTAGTAAGTGTCAGTCACCAAACACTCCAGATAGAATTTGGGGTGAAGACCAGCTCCTTGGTGGGTGCAGCAGCTGGAATTATCTCCTTGATATGCCTACATTAATCTCAGTGAAGCATACTCAGTACAAGAGCACATTAAGATACTAGATAACTTACACTATCATCTTTCATGATCTGTGGAAAGCTGAAATTAGTTTTACAACTAAGCATCCTATTCTCCACTTTAATTTCTACCAGTGTAAGAAAATGTTTTATAGCAACAGAATTTGCACACACATTTTTACGTTATATCACAAAACATACTATACTTCAGTGAAGAAACAGCTCTCTCTGTTATATTAGGAAAAATGGCTCAGAAGTGCATTTCCCACGTATTGTAAAAATTAGGTCATTCTACATTCCTTGTATACACAGTCTCCATTACAGGCTAATGTTTATATGCAGAAAAAAGAAAAACAAACACACTAAGACTGCTTTTATCAGCAGTTGCAAAATATGACCAGGAGGAAAGTTAGATTTCAGACACCTAGCAGCATTTTTCAGTGAGTAAAGAATACAGTCGCAAGAAAATCAGAACAGGCTTCTGTAATAGCTCTTTCCCTCATTCTGCGCTCCCTTCCAAATATTTTAGCTCCTTATACTTTATAAGGTCAAAAACCACACACGACTTTAATAAACAAAGCATAAATATAGGCTGGGTGGAGACTGGACTGAGAGCAGCCCTAAGGAAGAAGACTTGGGGGTGTTGGATGATGAGAAGCTCAAGATGACCGAGCAGTGTGCACTCGCAGCCCATAATGCCAACCATACCCTGGGCTACATCAAAAGGAGCGTGACCAGCAGGTCGAGGGAGGTGATCCTGCCCCTCTGCTCTGCTCTCGTGAGACCCCACCTGCAGTCCTGCATTCAGCTCTGGGGTCTCCAACATAAGCGGGATATGGACCCGTCGGGGGGAGTCCAGAGGAGGGCCACAAAGATGATCAAAGGGCTGGAGCACCTCTCCTATGGAGACAGGCTGAGAGAGCTACGTCTGTTCAGTCTGGAAAAGAGAAGGCTCCACGGAGACCTTAGAGCAGCCTTACAGTACCTAAAGGAAGCCCACAAGAAATCTGGAGAGGGACTTCTTACAAGGGCATGAAGTGACAGGACAAGGGCAAATGGCTTCAGAGAAGGGAGATTTAGATTAGATATTAGGAAAAGGTTCTTCCCTGTGAGGAGGATGAGACACTGGCACAGGGTGCCCAGGGAAGCTGTGGCTGCCCCATCCTTGGAAGTGTTCAAGGCCAGGTTGGGTGGGCCTTTGAGCAACTTGGTCTAGTAGAAGGTGTCCCTGCCCATAGCAGGGGGTTTGGAACTGGATGATCTTTAAGGTCCCTTCCAATCCAAACCTTTCTGTGATTCTATGAAATGGGGGAACACCACCTTCCAATCCCCCCCCCCAAAAAAAAAAACCAAACAAACACCAAAAACCAAAACAAAACCACAACAACAAAAAAACCTAAACAAAACAAAAACCATCAACAAACAAAACCCAACAGAAAACCACCACCCCCACAAACAACCCCCACAACAATAAAGCTATTGAGAAGTAGGGGAAACTCTTCAAAACACGGCAGCCCAAGCAGCTCAATGTTAAGTTAGGAAGTGGACTGCTTTCCTCAAACTCTAAAGTTTGAGAAGGAAAGCTAACTCATAAAGCAAATGCTACTAAAACACAGAAGGTTTAAGATTCAATGGGAATCTGCAAGTAAACACTAAATCTACTGCCACTCTGACAAGGGGCCCAGTGTGGATAGAAGCACTCCTGTGAACTTGTACAAGCAGGAAGGATTCCAGTCTTGAAGCGTTTCTGATGTAAAAATACCCAGTTGCAACCTCTTATTTCAGATAGACATCAAAGTATTAGTAATGTACTATAATAGTATGAACAGTTTACAGCATCCAAAGATAACATTCTAATGGAGAGCACAGAGAGAACTCTTAAGAGACCCTAAATCATGAGTGCATAGACATTAACAAAGTCAAAATACAGATCACACAGGGATTCTTCATATTTAACACTGGGGTTCTGCTGTGCCTCTGCCCTTTTAACCATGCAGCACACACTGGTCTATCACTGCTTGCCTCTGCCCTTTTAACCATTCAGCACACACTGGTCTATCACTGCTTCCTGCACTAAGAGCAGCAGAACTGCTGAACAGTGATCTGTACAAAGCCTGAAATGGCGGTAAAACTCTGAAAATAGGTGCCCTTGTGTATCCTTGGGAGAAAAAAAAAAGAGCTTGCTCAGCTTACTCTGTGCAGGAGATACAGAGGTAGCTGCTGTATTGGCAGGTCTCTTGTCATGGCAAAGATGAGTTTTCAAGGAGGAAGCAGTAAATGGCTTACCAGAAGTACCCATATAGTGTGAGAATGGTGAGGCTCCAGAACAGGTTGCCCAGGGAAGTTGTAGCTGCCCCATCCCTGGCAGTGCTCAAGTCCAGGTTGGACAGGGCTTTGAGATACCTGGTCCAGTGGAAGGTGAACCTGCCCATGGCAGGTGGCTGGAACTAGGTGATCCTTAAGGTCTCTTACAAACCATTCTGTGATCTTGTATTATTTAAATAGAAGATGAAGAACCGCCCACTGTGTACAGCAGAGGCGTGCAGAGATCAAAACCAGGATAAGCTCAGCAGTAATTTGAGACATAACAACACTTGACTGGAAATTAGTTAAAGTATGCAGTATTCAGTAACTTCCATTTTTACTCAGCTGGACTAAGACTCCGAAGAGCTGACTAACTCTTCAGGTTGTCCATCATACCAGCTGCATTTGTTGTGATAGCATAAACTGGCTGGTTCAAATAAAAATCATTATCTGAAGGCAACAAATGGACTACCACGCAGCCATACATCACCACTATCCTCATGCCTTGCCATTGGCTCCTATTCTCAGCTGAACAGTCTGCTTCAACTAAGACTTCCAGTATTGTTATTGTAATTGTTTATTAATTAAAAAAGGTCACATTTATTAGTTAACAGGTTACATCAACTCATGGATTAAACTGATTAATCTAGCAGTACTGTGCGTACTTCTCCTAAACTAGGCAGATCTAAAGAGGAAAAAGAACCTATCTTGGCAAGAAACTCACATGCCATACATGAACAGCATAAAATAAGAAAAAGAGGATGGAAAGGAAGAACAAGCGACTCCTACTGATATCTCAGACATTGGGGACAATAAAACCTTACCATACCATTGGCTCTTTATAGATACATAAGAACTGTGTGCTACTATGACTTACATACTACAAAACTAGGTGCTTAAACTACAAAAAGTTTACAAACAAGACCTTAACTCTCCTCAAACCATTTATCTCACGCTTAAGGAAGCGTAGCTGGCCATATAGCCAGTAGTCTGATGCCAAAGTTTGTGCAAGAAACTTAGTACATTCCCATCTCCTGAATGGCAAAGAACTTCACACTGGACATAATAAACCTGGGACCACACAGTCAGACTGTCCATATACACCTGCCCATTCTGAATGAATGAGCTCTCAGGAGTATGTAACAGGCTGGAATTTCTGGCTGTCAATGAGAAATCAAAAGCTACTAGTTCAAAGGACACCATACAGACAGGACAACAGTACAGCTTTCAGATATTCCCACCACCTTTTCTTATTTTGAGTTTTTATCAAAATGAACATCTGTTTGCTATTATATATGAAGTATAGAGTACCCAAACATTAATATCCTCTAGGTGAAGCTCAGACGCCCTCCACTGTGGGAACAGTGATTTAGGAACACCTTTATCCAAAGCTGATTTTGTGTAAGCAGTACTCCACACGCTTACAGACAAGAGAAACAAAACCCAGAAATAAGCAGTGAGACTAGTTCCATTTCCAAAAGGAAATCTGCGTTTCTAACCTCATTTTCACAGCTAGGCAAAGTCTCCTCAGGACAGCACCAAATTCCTTTGACTGGGGAAGAAGTAGGAGGGGGAGAAGCATGGCTTTTCAGCTTTTTCCTTGTAATACATTATGTCTCTCCCTCCAGTAGCTTCCTTGGATCATATATCAGGAGCAAACCAATAAAGAAACAGACTAGGATGAACCTGACACCATACTCTCCTTCTCAAAATCTCACCAAGGAATTTCGTATATCATTTTCTCTTACTTACAAAGAGACAGTAAATTATTTCCAAGGAATCTGCAAGAATGAGAAACAGCACAAGCAAGATTGCCAGACTGGCCCTTCCCCAATAACTCAGTTTGACTGTGGATTTCCACAGCCTAAAAGAGGCCTCTCAGGGGTCTGTCACACATGCACTGCCCAGTGTGTCACTCAACAGAACTAACAAATACGCTTTTTGGGGGTCTGAAGCATGGCACCTGAAAAAGAACAAACAGCCCGATAAACTTTTAAATATAGGTCAAATGCCTAAGATTAACAGAAAACTTCATGATGGGTGTTTCATCATTTCCCAGGAAATGCCTTTGGGAATTTAAAAGCAAAAAACACACCACAACCAACAACAACAAAATCCACACAAGAAAAAAAACATACCACACACCACAACCAAGAGCTGTTCCAGACAATAGTAACAAAACAATCACACCTTTTGATGTCTGAAGCCCCTCATTGAAAGTAAATGCTCCATTGCTCAATACCTATTGCCTGCTTTCAGATTAGTTCTAACTTCTGATCTCCACGACCTACAACATCTACACACTCAGTTAAAAATGTGATGAAGTTGTGCTGTGAGATAGGGGAGTGCTGGACACGAGGGGCTCGTGTTGTGCAGCTTGATACTGAACAGCCATTGGGTATTACTGAATGAAGTTACTGTGGAATGTTTTATTGTATAACTACATAATGAGATTCTAAGTATTGAGGGGACAGATGGTTGAGGTGAGTGGCTCCGATACACAGCCTATTGAAAATACCCAAAAGCAAACAAAAGCAGTTATGAAGCCCATGCACACCCTGAGGCTCCTTCAATAAGCCATTCAGAGATTTAACTGACCTTCAAAGAAACACTTCTGTGTTGAGAAAAGGAAAATTAAGATCTATATGCGGCCTTAAAATCTACTCTGGAATAACTGTACATTTATCCAACTCACTCCCAGCAGTCCTGTTGTGATAGTGTTGCTCAGCCGACTGCCTAGCAAGGACAGGCTGATGCTGCAGTTACCCAAGATACTGTGAGTCCAAGCACAGAAGTTTCTTTTTCAATAAAGAAAAGGTTAAGGGGATGTGTACATAAACCCTGTATGTTTATATGTATGCAAATAAACCAATTTTTTCCTAACAAGCTATCTTCCAATTATTAAACAGCCTTCTTTAAGAGGAAAACCGGCCTACGAAGTGGCCTACAATTGTTCATTCTATGAACAGACCTATTTCTTATCGAACACAGCATCACAAGAATTCAGTGGTCTGCTAGTCTAGTTAAGTTTCAATGCCATTTAATTCAATGCTAGGCCTCTCTTTTTAAGCCCCTGCACCTCTTCTCCTCCCCCCTCCTGCCTTCTATAACAATTCACTCTGTCACTTGATAGTTCATCTAAAGCAGCTAAAGGAATTTAAGACCCTATTCAAGATACCTGTATTATAACATGACAGTAAGCAGAAAATTTGATCCTTCCCTCTGTGAAAAGAATTCATTTCTGTAAAACACCAAACATAGCAGCATATCTCCAACAAACTAGGCCCAACAGGCACACTATGTTTGCCTGTTTCACAGTTAGCATGCCCCCACACTCACTTGCTCCTTACCCTTTCACCCTCCACAACAGACTGTAAACACGCAGCAGAACAGAGAAGCAGCACTAAATAGCATTGTGGAAAGTACAGCACATTGAGACTTGACAGCAGACAAACTGGAGCAAACCTACACTGAAGGAACCTATGAGATCAGCTCTAAGTTGTGCAGTTGTTCTTCAATTTATCCTTGCATCCATCAGTATCCTTCTTCCCATCAGTAACACTGCCTCTTTTCCAAGTTTTCCTAAATAAGAATTCCTCAGTGGACAGATGCCATCAGGGTTACTTTGATTAGTGGCAGAGTTACACCACGTCCTCATTATTACAATCACAGCAAAGATGTTGCCCCCGTCTCCCACAAGTCTAGACTTACAAGCAGCAACAGTAGGAGCCAAGAAGGGAAGAGTAAGGACAAAGACACTACTACTGAAGTTCCAGGCAAACATTCAAGTTCCCTGAACAAATAACTTTTTCTTAATGTACCTCGATTTCACAATCCCTTAGCCCACCAACTTGCTCCCCTCAACCTACCGCAAATCAAAACAGGCAACTAATTTTACCAGAGAATACACAAGAACTTTAAAGGTGTAAAGACTATATGCCTCATGATTACAGCGGACTCTACTTCTCCACAGCACTGGAACAGCACTTGCATCAACAAAAACTGATGTACTTGCTTAATTTACTTGCTTAAGCTTTTCTGTCAAGCGACCAAATAACTTTCTCAAACACCAGCTCCGGCCTGTTCACATGTTCACACTACTTCTGAAGCACAAGTCTAGAAGGATGACAGGGACCAGTTCGGTATGACTAGCACTCCTGCCAGCTTAGCTGGGTAAGCAATCAAGCCAGTTTTGCAACCTTATACTCCCATATGTCAACAGGAGTTAAATGTACATGATTTTTTAAAAACACAATAGGTCCCCAGAAACAGAAAGACTGCAGGCCTGATTCTCCTTTCATACTGGGATACTCCAAGAACATGAAACACTGCAAATTCAGGCACTATAATGCTAGACAGAAGTCCTCGGGTATCATGGGCCCTTCATTCAAATATTTCTACTGCATCCATTATCACTGTATACACCCGTCCTAAGCAGAAAGAAACCTGCATTGCATATGAAGAATACCATTAGTTGGCAGAGGTTCTTACCAGAAAAGACACAAGTTTGCTGTTTGCTTTCCCACTCCCTTCTAGTCTGCAATTCTTCACAAACACGGAAAAGCTGCAACCAGCTTTGCTTGCTGATCCCAGATCACCCTTAGTTTTCTCACATCAGAAACCAAATTTTCTTTAGAGAAAACTACTGTGGCACTGCAGAATGGAGAGCGAACTTTTGATTAGTTTTTGATATCCACTGAAAACAGGTCCTGCCAGAGCTCTTCTACATCCCTGGCTCCCCAGACAAGTAATTTCAGTTGCAATTTCCTATGATTTCACAAAAAAGGACAGCCTACAACAGTAATGTTGAAAAAGTTCTCGCCGTAAGAATACCTAAAGTCATGGCAGAAGGAGTTCTGCGTACGTCTGCAAACAGCAGCGCGTTTAAGGTATGAATACCAGGTATGTTAGTTCTGAAGTTGCATCATTTCTGTTTCAAATACTGACCAGCAATTTTTGCATTTATACCTTATGCTACAGATCCGCTGCAAAGGTAAAGAGTGTTTATTATTCTTTAGGAAGGTTCTGAAGTTGTCAACTAAGATGAACTATTTCGCACTATATAAGGTTTATCTGGCTTTCCTGGGTACCAGTCTTGGCCAAATGCCTTCCTCATTTTTAAGACCAAAAGGAACACTAGAATTTAAAAATGTCAGGAATCCTACAGAAATTTAACTATTCTGCCTGGCTTTATCTTACGAAGGCAGCCTAGAGGGTTTTTTGGGTGTCCTCAACATAAAAAGGACATGGAACTGTTAGAACAAGTGCAGAGGAGGGCCACGAGGATGATCAGGGGACTGGAGCACCTCTCGTATGAAGATAGGCTGAGAAAATTGGGGCTGTTCAGCCTGGAGAAGAGAAGGCTGCGTGGAGACCTCATAGCAGCCTTCCAATACCTGAAGGGGGCCTAGAGGGATGCTGGGGAGGGACTCTTCATTAGGGACTGTGGTGAGAGGACAAAGGGTAATGGGTTTAAACTTAAACAGGGGAGGTTTAGATTGGATCTGAGGAAGAAATTCTTTACTGTGAGGGTGGTGGGGCCCTGGAATGGGTTGCCCAGGGAGGTTGTGAATGCTTCATCCCTGGCGGCGTTCAAGGTGGGGTTGGACATAGCCTTGGATGGCATGGTTTAGTGGGAGGTGTCCCTGCCCATGGCAGGGGGGTTGGAACTCGATGATCTTGAGGTCCTTTCCAACCCTTACTATTCTATGATTCTATGATCTTGATCCAAAACTCATCAAACCATAGAAGCCAGAGCAGCTACAAGCAAGACAAGTCTTTAAGATACAAGTTGGTATTTCCTTTTGTATCGCCTAGAAGAGAAATGCTTGCTAACTGAGTTTAAAGCAATATGCAGAAACAGAGCTGTATGGTAATATGTCAGAAGAAGTTGTTATATCATCGAATACAAGTCACTGTATCACTTGCAAAGGACAAAGCAACATTAATGGACACATAACACAGGAACTCTCCGAATCTTTTAATTTTGCTTCCTCTCTTTACTGTCTTTCTTACATAAAGATTTCTTATCCAGAATTCATTTTCTTCCATCAAAGCCAACACTGTCAACAGGACAGACTCTTCTGAGAAGGTGATCTTAGAAAGCAAGTATATTTGTAACAGTTACCTGCGAAATACCACAGCACTGCAGTAGTAATTTGCAGGCCGGTGAGCCTAGCAGTCACCATCTTGTCTTTCATACACCAAGTCTAACCAAGTCTAACCTCTTAACAATGAAACTCCCTGCATAAAATTCCACAGAAGTTTTAACACCTGAAAGATTTTGAAGTCGAGAACAAAGGAACATCAATGGAATAGAATTAAACTCTTACAACCGTGATTTGCATAAGTTTCCACGTGCAATATAGGCAACTGCTAAGTCTCCCTGAATTAACATTTCAAAAACACAAGTTGCAACAAATATAGTAAGGATTATCCTCCTAGCAGTTGTTTTGTAACAAGCATCACAGAAAGACCAAAATTACTAGCAAGAGATGTCACTTTCAAAAGCTTTTCCTAATAAGAACACAAGATTTTAAACAAGACCTACCTAAAAGTTTCAAGACTACTTTTTTGTTGTTGGGTTTTTTTTTGCCACATCAAGTACTCCCCAAACAAAGAACCAGAGCAGAAAGAGTGAGAGTAACTTAAATGCAACCTATCTTAGATTACAAGCTTAAACAGCATCTGTATAAGTGCCCTCATCTTTCAGAAAATAAACCAGACCTGAAAACATCTATTGATCTGATATCATCATCTACTTTCCATGAAAAATAACTTTAGAAGTAACTCCCAAGAGTAGCCACTTGAGATGCTCAGAGTAACATCACAAATCACAAAGCAAAACCAAAGAAGTTGGAAGAGATACACAGCTATTCAGGTGGGTTTGAAGATAAAAATAGACAAAATGCAAATCTACCATTTTCCTCACAAAATACTATTCTGGCTTGGCAAAAAGTCCCATTTCCATGGCATTTTGAAGGCAGGTGCAAGCAAAACACGCTTCACAGCAAGAGCCGCATGAATGAGGTTACCAGCACCATGCCACACCAACCTCTCTGTTCACATACAACACTTACAGACACAGCAAGCATGTGCTTGCTTATACATTAGCTGGTCCTTTATGTAAACTTAAAAAGAAGTTTAATTTCAATAGTTTAAGATGCTTTTGGAAAAGCCCCATAGATACTTATCTACATTTTAGACAGCTAAACTCATGAAAAACTTCACCTCAAGTGACAGTATGCAGGTTACCTATGGAAGAATTAGCCCAATTACGAGTTGGGGGTTTTGACATTTTATACATCATGCGCAGAAAAACTAAAGCACACAGCTGCTTCAGAGCTCTGAATAAGAAATCATTTGAACATTGTGCATGATACAACTGATAATCCTTTTCTGAAGTTCTCTACTTACCACTTCTCATCTGTATTATTTCACCTGGCCTAAATTCAACCCCAACACCTAGTTTTAAGCCTCCCCCATTATATGCACCTCCTCTGTTCTCAGATTACAGCCTGACAAATATAGTAAGTGCTGATATTCGGTGTACCTAGTGATAAATATTTTTCAGTGTCACACAGATAGTATCACTTTATTTTGAATTTCATTTTCAGTAATGAACAATTCAGTCATACAACGTTAAGCTCATTGTGCATCATTCCCTGCAAAGTTAAAGAAGCCACCCAGATAGACAGGAAACTGCCCCGTTTGTTTTCTCACAGTAACTATGATCATTAGCGAGATGGGCACAGTGCAACTCTAATGAATCCTAAAACTTTTTATGATACAGTCTGAAGCTGAAAACAACTGAGTTTTACACTATCAAATCACTCAGCCAACAGAATCTTACCTCCAGCCATCTAAATGTCAGGAAAACCTCAGTATCCAATCACTTAACTGAAAGGTTGAGTTTTTAATTGGTTTTTATTTTTTTTTAAATAAAAATGGATGAATCAGTTCTGCTTTTATAAGGAAAACCAACAATACACCCACACAAGCATAAGAGCCAAACTCAGATGATGCTTAAGCTTAGGGAAGAATCTAATGTAAGACAGGGCTCTTCCCCTTCCCAGTAGCCATCAGTCTTTACTGGCCTGTCTTGTCCATTCTTGCCTGTTCTACAGACCGACTCTATTTTTGCTGCATATGCCCATTTGAGAAGCATGACTCTAGTGAGCATGTGCTGCGCATATGGGCAATGTAATTCCCTGCTCTTTCCTACATTACTTAGAAGAAGCAGCCTGCTCCCTTCCCAGCAACAAAACCTGCTACTTGCTTCTTCCAAAGGGCCATACTCCCAACTTGTTATGCTGCAAAGCCTGGGGCTGTGAGGAAGGAGCACAGATGAAATGTCAGCACCACTGCCAGAATAATTCTTCAGGAAATTCACTTTCAAGAGTTCAACTGAAAAGAGAACAAAGAGGAAGAGGCCAAGAACTGGCTTAACTGAACTACCAAGCAACACTGACCCCAGACCATTGGCTGGGCAGCCTAACATGAGCAAAAGGGCAGAAGAGAACAATTTTCCCTGCATATCAGTTCCAGCAACATACTCAACACAGTGATCCCATATGCTCTATAGCATATTCTATTCAAAAATGAAACCATTGCAAATGCTTAAGTCCTTGCTGCTACTGTCCTCCCTAAACACTAAATCATATCCTCCCCCTCATCCTAAGAAGGCCAAACAGAATTAAGAACTATTCTGCTACCATAATGTAATAAATAACATTCAAAAGGGAAAGACAGAAGGGCTTGTAGGGCTATTTCTGCCCTAGAACATCTAGCAGATTCCAATCTAACAGTGGGATCACTCCTTACAAGGCACTGTATACACACCCACACACAAGTACATAAATCCTCCACTCTCTATACAAAGAAATACATGCACGTGAATACACCCCACATGCCTTCCTCAATCATGTGAAGAAAAATGCAAGTCCCCAAGGGCCTTCTAATGCTTTCACATCCCCAAACTAGCTTTCTGCGTAACTTTTCATTGCTCCTGATGAGAAATTAAGAGAGCAATGGCATGGTTTTTCTTTCTGATGTTAGAATCTCCACTGCCCATTTCAGAGCAGCCAAGAACGGAATTAGCATGAATCACCACCCTTAGGTGGTATGTTTCCATTTTCATACATTTTGTGAACAGAAAATGGTAGTTTTCTATATCCATTTCAAGAAGTTACTTTCAGATATTAAAGAAGCTCCAAAGTAACTCAGGGTTAAAAAAGAATGCTTTGAAATTCAAACTAAAACACGAAAGTATTTCATGTATACAGATACTCTCAACTGAATTAAGAAAAAAGGACTTGTCAGACAACAATACACAACAGGCTCAGCACCCACTGCACAAAATTTGTTGTAGTATCTAATATCATCTCACTTAAGCATCTTTTTCAAGCCTTAGTACCATAAATAAAAACAACCTCTTTTATTACCAAACAACTAGAGTCGGGTCTTACTCCTGCAGGAATCCCAGGTATCTAAATGCGTATGATTACTCCTGTGAGATTAGCATAAAGCCTTACCTATTTTCTATTAACAAGACATATAAAATTGCTTTGTGAAGAAAACATGCAAGAAAACAAGGTAGCAACAGATTATTACAGTAGGGGATGCCACGATTTGAGTTTATCCCCCTGTCGCACAAGCTTATTACACCAGCTTGCAAGTTACAGACTTAAGAAAGGACAATTTCTCTGTTTCTCCATAAAAAGATTATGCCAAGGTGGAACCCAGAACTGCCCGGTGAGAGGTGCCTGCAAATGCAAATTAACAGTTTCATATCCAGTTGCAGAAATAAACTGCTCTTACCCTTCACCTAATACTTACTGTTGGCTCCCACATCCTCAGCTACTCCAGAACCTCTCATTCTCAGGTATGTGAATCCCAGTATCAGAAAGAACAAGCATGCAGCAGTTAAGAGGAACATGGAGAGGTAATGTGCACTGAAGCCTCCAGTGGTGGATACCTCCTCTCTTTTGAACTGTTGGAGAAGCTCCTCCTCGGGCTCTGAGAGATTCTTCTTGTAGGTGTTTTTCAGGTAGGTATGATTTGAACCCGTATGATTGGAGTGGTTGAGTCTAAGGGAGGAGGTGTTTCCACCCGGGGGAAGGCTATTAGTAGCTGAATAGATCCTGGATTCAACATTATAGCTACCAGCAGCACCACTGAGAACGTGATTATTGGTGGCTTTCCTAACGGTGCCTGGAGGGTCACTAATTTTACTGCTGTCCACATCCGTGAGCGGTGGTGGAAGCAACAATACTGTAGGGGATTTCTTAGATAGGCCAATGCGGTATCTGGGGCTGGGAGGACTAGAGTCCAGATTTTCACATCCTCCTCCTCCCCCCGACGCCGCCGCCTCCTCCTCTTTTCTGCCCCTGTCTAGACTCCCGGCAGCAGCCGCCTCCGCCGCCCTGTCATTCGTTACGACTACACCAGCACCACAGCCTCCGCCAGCCCTTTCTTGGCCCGTCTCCATCACGCCAGCGCCGGCTGCAGCGCATTTGCTTGTTATGAATGGAGCAGGAGACTTGGTGAGGATCCGTCTGGGACGGCGAACTGCAGGCTCCTCCTTTGGTACCTGCTGCTTGTTCCTCGCCCCCGCCGCCACCTCCTCCTCCTCTGAGTCGGAGTACTTGTCCCTGCTGCCGCCGTAGGTGGGAAGCCGGTTGCCGTTCACGGTCCGGTTCTTCCACCGCTGCTTCTCGCTCTCGTCGTCGTCCTCCTCCTCCTCCTCTTCGTCGCCTTCCTCCTCTCCTTCCTCGCCGTCCCCGGGCTCCCTCACACCCTGAGCCGCCGGCGGCCTCCTGGCCGCTGCCCCCCACCAGGCGCTGGGCTTCCTCCTGGCCGCCTCCTCCGAGGGAGAGCTGTTACTCACGCCGCAGGCGCCGTGGGGGGCGGCGGGCCTCAGGCCGCGGAAGAGGGGCGAAGCCCGCTCCCTCCTGCTGCCGCCGCCGGCGCCGGCCTGGCTCCGGGGACTGGTTTCCACATCCGACTCGTCCGAGCTGAAGCCCAGCAGCACTTTGCCGCCCCCGGCAGGGGGTGCTGCGCGGCTCCGGCCGCTCCCGGCGCCGGCCCCGGGGAGGTACGAGTGCTCTGACACCGCCAGCCGCGCGCCCGCTCGCCCGGCGCCACCGCCACCACCCGGCGCCGCTCCGGCCCCCGTGTTATTGTTGTTGCTGTTCCGGGTCTTGCTGGCGCCGCTGCGGGCCCCAGCACGCTCATCCTCGCGCAGTTTCTTCAGCTTCTTCAGGTACACGGGCCGGGTGCTCTCGGTGACCGGCCCCGGGGAGAAGCCGAAGCGCCTCAGCTCCGAGAAGAGCTCCTCGTCCGTGAGCTGCGCGGCCGTCGCCATTTTCCGCTCCCCCGCCGCCGCGGCGTTTCCTACCCACGCGCCGCGCCGCGCTCCCCGCCGGAACTGACGCGTGCGCACTCGGCTGTGGCCTAGACCTGCCTGTCACCCCGCGGCACCGCCCGCCGGGGACGGGGCCAGACGGGCGGGGAGGCGGGGCCGCGCGGCGCCGCCGGGGCCTCCCCCGCTTCGCCGCCCAGTAACGGCTGGCGCCGGTGCCGCGAGCCGCGCTTCGTCGGGACGTGGTCTGCCCGCTCGCCGCGCGGGCGGCCCGGCGGGTGGCTGAGGCGGGGATGGCGGTCAGCAGCTGGGGGGGGTCTCGCCTCAGGGGAAGGGGGGATCAACGGCGTGGTTCGGGAGGTCGCGGGTTGCGCAGCCCCCGAGGGCCGCCGGTCTCGGAGCTGCGGGAGCGAGGGGCGGCTTGTGTTGTGGGCGGTGGGCTTTGGAACTGGAAGGGTGGATCCGGGCAGGAACGCAATGTTCTGTGTCCGCCTTTGAAAAGAGAGCGCTAGCTGGGAGTTGTGAGGCGCTGGGAGAGGTTGCCCCCTTCCTGGAAGTGTTCAAGGCCAGGCTGGACAGGGTTTTGAGCAACCTGATCTCGTGGAAGTTGCCCTTGCCCGTGCCCCAGGCGGTGTACCCGCTTCCAACAGTGCGCTGCGTCAACTTGTCTCTGAAGTCCGACATCAGGACATCACAGCTGTGAGGAGACAGATGAAGTGCAATGGCAGGAATGCTGAGGGAGGCTGCATCCTCACTGCCAAAGGCTGAGCGCCACCGACATTGTCTGCAATTGCCTGGCTGTATTTTGCTCATTTCTTTGGGAAGATACAGTCTTTCACATACGTATAGTTGAAACTATCCATCTGACTGTATACGGGACTTGTGTACTTGTCAAAATGATTGTCATACTGGCATTTCTCAGAGTGCGAGGCCCTTCTGGATTGGCCCTTTGGCCACGGAACCTCATGGGAGCTTCAAAGTCCACTTCTGACCTGTGTGCCTTTATCCACCCTGAACGACGAAAGCCTGGGTTTACCTTCCACTTCCCGCATCAGATACAGGCAGCCAGGTTTCCAGCTAACTCAGACTGGCCTTACAACTCCATGTGCAGAAGTGATCCAGAAACAAGATCCAACTGCAGGAGCAGTCGTGCATTCCCCCTCACAGTCTGCAGAAGCGAGGACATAGTGGTTGTGCCCTGCTAATGTCAAAACTGAAGCTGCTAATTTTGGTGGTTGGAAAACATTTGCAGAGCAGGAGTTGATGTAGCTGTGAGACAGCTATGCGCTGAAGATCAAGCCAAGTCTATAGTGCTAGAAGAGTGGCTTGAAGCCATCTTTCATTACAATGGTGGTGGTGATGATGATGATGAGTAGTGATGATTAACTCCTCCACCTCTCCTTTCATTTCTGACCAGCCACATCTGGGAATGCAGAACCCATCCTATTGTTTACCTAAATCTCCTGTAAAACAACTTTTCCGAGGCTGAGAAGCACTAAATAAGGGGTTGTGTCTCTGGTGCACTGGATATGACACCACTGTACACAACCTCCTCCTCATTTCCCTGGCAGAGGAGCCATTTCACACACAGCAGTATTGTGCACTGGAGCAATGCATGGAACTCCATCTGCAAGGAAGATTATACTCAATGTGAACTCTGTGTACAATAAACCACTAACATAAATGGACCTGCTCTGACCTATCTCCCAACCTGTAGTAGCTGGTTGATAATTCCAAATGCTGTGAGAAATGCTTCCAATATTCCATTCCTTCTCAGAAGCAGACCACAATTTCCACCAGCTATCTGGGATACATGTATGAATGTGCTTACCTCCAGCTGCTTGTGGCACTGGCCAAACAAACAGCAGTAGGTCCCAGGCCAGATAACCATTCTGAGAGGCACGCTTCTATCTAGCGCCTGCTTGGGCACTTGCCTCCTCATGGAAGAATGTGTGTTGTCCTGCAAGAGGTGAAGGTCGTGTCATTGATTTGATGAGTCTATGATATTATCGATGCAACTCGTTTATTCTGCTTCTTTATTACAGCCAGAGCACGAGTTTATAAAACCATTTACTTAGCAGCAGAAGGGCAGTGAATACGAGAATTGTTGACAATTGAATCATCTGCAAAAGTATAGCATGTAAGTACACAAAACAGCTGACTGAAAAGTCTGCATATTCCAAGTCATGCTTTAAAATCTGTGTGCCAAAATATTTTGAAAAGTTTCAAAAACATGTCTTCTGGTTGATACTGAAGTAAGGATACTTCTACTATCATTCCAAAATCTCCGCATTTCTTTAACAGTATTCATTAGTATCAATAACACCAATGCCTTATCAGTATCAGTACCTCCAGGTAGTGAATTTTTAAGTAGATACTGAATGTAGATACTTTTTTCAAGGTAAATGTCAACTGCAGGGAGTGTGGAGCCTGTTCTTCATCAGGTAAAACAAACAGTGGTTGTTTCTAAATAAGACATTTTGGTTTATATTTTCCCTCTTGTCCTTAAAGGAGTGGTGTTCTCAGGAAACTGCCAGTTCTTCCACTGGGTGAAAAGGTGTTCTTCTGGGAGTTAGCAGCCGTACTTCTGTTGTCCTTGTTGGACTGGAATTTGAAGTTGTACCTTAATACCTCTTTTACCTTTCCTTTCTGATTACAAGATTGTTTGATGTTTATGCATTCTTGCAAATTCTTAGAATCTGTGAATGACAGTTGCTGTTCTAGGGTTATCAAGGGAAGTCTTACTGCAACTTCCTCTGGCAATAACACAACCCAGTCTCTATACAACTCGCTGTTGCATAGCTGGAGCATTTAGAAATCATGAGCCACATCTACAAGAAATACAATCCTCTTGTGGAACTTGCAGTATTGTAAATCATAGAATCATGGAATGCTTTGGGTTGGAAATGCTGGTGTCTTTCTATTTACCTTTTAATTTTTGAGCCTTAAGCTATGCCAAAGTCACATTCACATTCTCAGGAATGTGATATTAGTGAATGTAAATGTTAGTGAAGAGTAGGAATGTGCTTTTCCTTTCTTTTTTTCATAAGAGTGGAGATTGTTACACAATCACAGAACTCACACAGGCACTAGTACAGTTACTCTTAAGACAGTATGCACAGGAAGAAATCACTCCTTCCTATGAAAACAGACTGTATTCATCTGTTTTTAAACATATTTAGTCTGGTTTATCCAGTTGTTTTATGAATGCAATAACATGATGTAAGTTTTTGCCTACAAAACTGAATGGGCTTTTTCACTAAGAAAACTATCTTTTAAATATTACAGTTGCTGCCACTGTGCTAATTCTGCATGAACACTCACTTGCACATCCCTCTTTTCAGTTCTTATTTCGACTCCTTACAACTTCCGTTTAAGCTTTTGTAATGAGAGTGAACTGTTTATATACTGACCATGCTGTTCTGCATGTGAGCTTTTGTATCTTGCCAATAAATCTTTTGCCGATAGGCTTTTCTTTCCTGAGGGCATCCTATTAATGTTCAAAAGGCTTCTGCCGTCTCTTGCCTTTGTATTGCCGCAAATTTATGGCTAAGATGTGGGCACTTCCCATGTGGTGCTGGGCTGCTTGCATATTGCAGCAGTGTGAGCACATTGTGCTAGACACCTTACATCCCACAAAGAGACCGTGTGTTTCCAGATTACCATTCTTAGCTAAGTGTGCCATAGTAGTTCCAGAAAGTGTGTGATGGACTGCAGTTTTTGTTACTAAAAGTGAACCATCCGAGGCCATAAATCTGAGACATCATAAGGCAACATAATACTCTATTGCAGTTAATAATTTGCCTTTTATATAACTTATACTGATCCATAGAATAGCATGTTCTCAATTGGGTGTTCATCCCTGAACAGGTCGTGTAACTCCTGGCTCACTTATTATGTCTGTATTCCTGGGCACTGATAATTTTGGTGGGACTGTTGGAGGCATGTTGCTGACCCTGTATGTTGAAACAAAAATCCACAAGCAGAACTCCAAATCCTTAAGAGTGGCTTAAAAAACTGTTTCTATTTAAAAAGGACAGTTTGTTTACATACAAGCTTTTCACTAGAATTTGCTTTATGTATTCAATTCTTTTCTCAGAAACCAGGAGGGTTAGATATATTTACTTTAAAACCTGAACCTGAGCTGTCATACTGCTTTTGATGCAGCCCAGCATACAGTCGGCTTTCTGGGCTGCAAGCACACACTGTTGGCTCATGTTGAGCTTCTCAACAACCAACACTCCCAAAAAGAAGTGCCATCATTCATGCAATAGAAAAAATGAAGCTTTCATTTTACTTTTTCGTGTGAGGCTGTGTAATGCATTTCTTGTGCCACAAAGCTCTAATTTCAGTTTATTCAACAAATAAGCAAAGTATAAATACATACAATAGACAAAAATAATCAAACCAAAGAAGTTCAGAAGGGGCCCACCATTCTGCTTTCTTTGCATGTCATTAGGCTACTGCAAAGCACTAAATTCAGTGTGTTCCAGACAATTATTGGTATCATTACCTGTGCCTGTTTAGCACTGGGAGAGCTGAACCATTTTAATCGCTGTCTTGTACCTGGCACTATGCAAACACAAGAGAATATATTTGCTATTTCTTGAATACACACTTGCCTCCATCACCTCCCACCTGAGCTGCAAGCAAGATACATAAGCAGGAATTCAGCAGCCATTAGAAAATCTCATGTTCTAGGAAAATCACTTTTACATCTCAGCAGCACAGACTGCTACAAGCACCTCAGTCTCTCTTGCTCCTAGCTTCTTGCTAAGTATTGAAGCATTCCTTTTATTCCTAGTGCTCAGTAGTGTGGGCCTGTCGTATTTAGATTTTCTTAAGCTGTGTAATTTCCAGTCAATAACTCCATTGATATAGAAAGTTTCTTCCATAAAGGAAGAACTTCCATAAGAACTACTTCCAGACAGTGGGAACAAAGTCCCACTGGCCATAAGGACTACCATTTCCTAGTCAAAGTACATGCTGCATTTCTAGAGCTTTGTATTCTCTCAGAAAAACCAAGTACATTTAAGGATTGCTAACAACCGGTTTTTGGTCTACGGGTAGGTTATCCACATCTACATTTAAAAGCAGCTTGGTCTTTCCTGAACCAGGGCTTCTGTGTCACACGTCATGGGAGTCTCTAGCATGCATCACACACTCCAGTTGTTTGACAGATGTAGATGTCATCATTGCACTCAGTTCTCCTCTGTGAGGATTATGCACTGGAAGTTTTTCTTCACTGCTGCTTAGCTGTCCTCCCCAAACTATGCTGCTAATGGCTTCTGCCCCATTGTTTCAGCTTTTACTCTGTGGCATAAAACAGTGAGCCTGACAGTGCACCACATTTATCCTTCAAAGGTGCTAAATCCAGTGTATCTGGTCACTCAGCAGGGAACATGGGCAATGCATTGGCAGAGAGGACCAGATTTCACCATTTTGAAAGGTATGTAAGGCATCTGCCTTCAGCTCAGGAAAAGGTATACACATTCTCCCCTTACTGCTACTATTAGGTTGACCTAAATGTAAGAAAAACAAAGTGTTCTTCAGAGGAGGGCTAATTTGTCAACACTGCTAAGCATTTTGATAGGAAAATGGAAGTAGGGGTGCCAAGAAACTGATTCCCTGGCCCCACATTAATGCCAGAGAGTTGCTGGGCTTTTGTTCTTAATTCTGTATGATCATCACAGGCCAGAGGTCTGCCCCTCCTTTTCTATGTCAGACTTCATATGAAGGCTGGATCCTTCAAGTCCAGGGTGTACCGTGTAGCATCCTGTCCGAAGATGCTTTTTAATTTCTCAGACCAGAGACACATCTGACAAGCTACTCTTGGTTATTGTACTTGACCTGAAAAAAAGATTGGCTTTACCTTGCTGAACTTGAATTAGAACTGCAGTCCTTTTACTGTAAACTGTTGGACCAGCTCCAATACCACTTCTGAGAAATCCTCACAGCAGCAAAACCCTGATCCTCTCCCTGAATAGCCAGACAAGAGCAATGATTTCTGCCAGCTTTCCAGCTTACATCTCCATGGTTGGCTGCTGTGGACCACCTACCTTCTCTGGTGGAAAAGCAGCATAAAAACATAGAAATAAAACAGGGAGACACAGTAGAAATAGGAGAAAGGGTATCACAAAGAAGTAAGAAAGGTAAAGGGGATTGAAGAAAGCAGAGGGAACAGTGGGAAGTAGTAATAGCCAAACACACAACAAATTAAAAGCAGAATACTGAAACAACTGCTTTGCACCACATGAGGCTTTTTAGGACAGTGCAGAGGTGTCCTTCCATGGAATCCTAGAGGAAATGTTTGGAGGAGCTCCACGTGCATGTGGGAGGAGGTAGGGTGGGGGAAAGAAAGTGTTTGTTTTATTCATCCGTGCTGCATAGGGAGCATCAGGTGGAGAAGTGAATTCTCCTCTCATCCACACCATGACGTCGTCTGGAGTGCAGACAGTTGTGCTCCAGATGTCTTTGGAAAAGAAAATTAGCATTTGCAAAACTGAAGAACTGGGGGCCCATAGCACACAGGTGATGTACCCTCTGAACAACAGAAGAGAGACTCTAAATCACCACTTCATCTTCTATGGACACAGGTTTCCCTTGGCTAAAATTAGTCCTTGGAAAACTTCCTGGGAAAAATAAACATAGCAGGAAAAATAAAATATTTGTGCACTGAACAAAAGGAAAAAAAAACACCTCTGAGAAAGAAGGAACCATCTACACATATATGGCAAATGTACTAGTGGAGGGTTTTCAGCCATTTATGATCTTAAAAAAAAGCTGAAGTTAAACATGCACTTCAGTGTAAAGGATCCAGATGACTCACCTAAGGTCATAAAGAAGACTGTGTCAGAGCTGTAAACTGAGTTAATGTCATGAGGGCACCACGCAGGAAATGAAGAGACTTGTTCTTTTGCTCTTGGCTCTGCCACTGACTTGCTGTGTGGCAAATCACTTCCTCTTCAGGTGACTCAGTTTCTCCCATAGGCAGATGGAAATAATGATTTATCTTTGTAGAAGTCCTTTAAGAACGAAGATGGAAAATGTTATAGAAGAGCTAAGTAGGAATTCCATTCCAGTGCTCTCCCAGCCCATTCTTTGTCCTCTTCTTGCTGGGTTTTTTTGCAAAATGATGTCTTTGTTGCTGCGAATCGTATTTTGGTAGAGGTAATAAAGGTGCAAATTATATAGCAGAAGCATAATAATGAATTAAATGTAGGATGATTTCTATTATGTGCTGTAAACAAACAGACGATGTACTGAAAGAAACTTATCTGTGTTGCAGTCACTCAGGCAAAAACTGAAATGCCAGTTCGCTGGTCAATCTGGAGGAAAAAGCAGTATGTGACTAAATAATTTAACAAGTTGTCATAATATAAGCAGAAACAAGTTGGGCATGTGTTATTAGACCTTTAGAGGTGTGCTGAAACAGGCACACATATAAGAACTGAATGAGAACATGTTAGATCATAAAAGGAAGGTTATAATTTTGAAGTCAACAGCCTTGTTTACAGCAGAAACAAGCAAACATACAGTGGCTGAGGTAGGGCACTGTTAAGAGGACAAAAAGGACTTACAGGCCTGACTTTGTGGGTTCATACCCAGGGAAACTGAATTAACCCTTCTGCAAGCTTCAGGAAGTAAAATGGGGAAGATAGGCAGACCCAACTTTTCAAATGAGCCTTTTGTAACATATTCCTTATCTTTTACATGTCTAAACAAACATAAGGCCAGTTTTTACAAATGTTAATCATTCACAAATCTAAATGAAAATAATTGGAAAACTATCTAGAAAAGTATAGGAGGGAAACTTTTCCAGCTGAGGTCTATCATAGCTATTATTATTCGAATGAAAGTTTTCGATATTGTACATGCACATGCACAACCTAGTGTACACCTGATATTTGTTATAAAGATACAGAAATCTACAAACAGCTGGCTGTATCTTATATTGACCGGGATGGTATCTTCAAATTAATGCTACATTTTCCGTGTGCAACTGAACGTACATAATTAATAAAGGATATTTCAATTTTATTTATAAACGGTTTTAAACCCTTTGGTATTAAGAATATTGTTCAATCTCAGTAAAACCAATATCCAATAGCCTGAAACTTTTTATTTTTACTCTTACCCAAGCACATTTTCCATGCTCCTTTCTCCTAAGCTCAGGGACAACTCCATGCCCATTTCTGGATATATTTGGGCCTATTTTTATTGCCTGAAAGAATATAAATGTATGTATGAAGCTGAATTGTTCCATGAAAACAGTAGTTGCTTCAATTGCTTCCATATATTTTGTATGATGCTATGACATTTATTTTATATCACTGCCTTGTGTTTGGTTTTAGCTTTCTTTTATAACGTATCATTGCTTTCCATGGCTTTCTTACTACCTCTCTGAGCATTTCCTATTTAAATTATCATTTACTGAAGCCATGCTTTAGGACCTATTACTCCTTGCTGCTTCTCCTGGGAAACATTTTACTATGCACAGTTCAGCACTTTTTATATCATTTTACATCATTCATATTGACATCCTGTTGGCTGTACAAGTTCCCTCATTCATTCTAGTAACTGTGGAAGTCTGGGCCCTTTTAATGCAGTTGTCATTAAGATTTTCTGAAGAACTCATGCCAAGCAAAAGTTGTAGATAATGTATACATTTTAACACTCTCATTGTCCATCTGTTGCTCTCAGAAATCATGTTTTACTTTCAACTTTTCCATAATTTCACATTATTTCTTCTGCTTTTGACATCTGGTAATGCTGTAGTGCTGTGACTTACGTAACAAATGGATTGCTGAGGACACATGAATTCCAGATACTTCATCACTCATTTCACTGCATCTCTTCCTTCTGTGGGTTTCTGTATTGGATTTATTTATCTTAACATACACACTCTGCCTGTTTGGTACTCACTGTGGGGTACTCATTACTACATAAACTATGTGATTCAAGTAGATGCTATATGTAAAGGAGAATATTAACCTCTTAACAAACATGCTAAGAGATTGCTGTCCTCACTGTGTTTCGGGTGCTGCTTGTGTAGTTTGGAACCAAAAAGGTTCTTGCTTGTTCTCTACAATGTACAACTTGCATAAAAATATTCTGGGTCCTGACTATTGAGCCAATCTCTATCTCCAGGAATTAATATGACAAAAAGAAACCCCAGTGTTGAGCTCTCTAGGCAGTATAGTCCATTTTTATGTCACTCAGGTGCCCACTGTCACTACCTGCCATAGACAATGAACCCAGAAGTCCTCTGGAATACCTACTGTTTTCAGTAAAAAAGCAGCACCAGACCCTGCAGAGGTTCAGAAATCTCTTATTTTCTCAGAATACTGTACTTTAATTTTTAGAAATTCTTCACCGTGAGGGTGCTGAGGCACTGCAATGGGTTGCCCAGGGAAGTTGTGAATGCTCCATTGCTGGCAGTGTTCAAGGCCGGGTTAGACAGAGCCTTGGGTGGCATGGTTTAGTGTGTGGTGTCCCTGCCCCTGGCATGGGGATTGGAACTGGATGATCGTAAGGTCCTTTCCAACCCTAACTATTCTATGATTCTATGATTCTGTGATATTTTTCAGATGTGTCATTAAGTAAATATGGAAGATATGCAATTAAATATGCAACTGAAAGGGTTTGTAATTATTGTGTTTAACGCCAGGCATGTCACATTCTCTTGCTGATTGGACCTTTTTATAGTTTTTGAATTTGTCAACACCCTGTCCTACATCTGCTACTGCATTTCCTCTTGCAGCATTCTTCCCTGCATGGTAAGGATTAACACCCTTGGCATTCAGTTCCCCAACTCCTTTATCCATCATTACCAAGGGGACTGAAAAACCTTTGCCCTCAGTCCAGATGTTTTGATTTTCTGTACCCACTCCCACATGAAATCTCTTAGTCTGCCCCATGCCAAAGCAGTTGAAAGTCAATGAAGACTTTTATTCCCTCATGTGAAATTGTGTTTATAAAGTGTAATAAATGTTACCAGTTAGAAAGCAAAAAGTGCAACTTAAATGCCAAGGAAACAGAGAAATTAAAACTGTGGTAGAACGTGTTTTGCTAGGGAAGGAACATTCCACAATCAGAGAATGTAAGAGGCCCTAGTTATAAGCTCTTTATTTTCATGGTATAGTCTTCTGGTGTTTCAGACCACCTCAGTGTGCTAGTATAGCTCAATATACTTTACTTATTTCTAAATGATGTTATGTTACACAGCTTCCCTTGTATTGCAACACGTCATTATACTTTTGCCTACTTCCTAAGTAAGCAGAACTGCCGCATGTCCTATCTTCTGCTAGTACATGGATTTTGAATGGAGCTTCTACAAAGCACTGCCTTCAGGTTTCCCTTATGTATGTTCCCATCTCTCTGGCTGCAAAAAGGAAAGCAGTAAAACTGAGGAATTGAAGGGGATTTGCTGCAGGGAAAAGGATAACTGTATTCCATTTTCTGCAAAACATAGCCAACAGGCTGTGTTTTTGTAAAGTGATGGGAAAGGAAGAGCTGACAAATGAGCAGATCACCACACAGTCATACTTCTGACCTAAAATACACATGAAATGCAGGGGACAGGTGGTCCCACTCTGAACACGAACCACTCGCATTCTGTTGTGTCTCCAGATGCTGTGTGGTACAGCAGCACCAGGAGCCCAGGGCGATGCCACAGCAGCAGCTGTACAGTCTTTCCAGGAAGATGGGGGCTTTGAAGATATAAAAAGAGACAGAAATTCTGGCCCCATTAGGTCAACGGCAGTTTTACCACTGCCTTTATTTAGGCTAGGATGGCATCTTGTGTACCTGACTCGTATCCTACCAAAACTCTGGACTGAGTATCAGGATCCCTGCCCTGCCCACCCCTGCTCTTCTGTTTCCTTGCCAGTTCCTGCTTGGGGAAGGTTTGAACTGGGAGATGAAGGGGCCGTGCTCCCCATTCTTTTAGCACTGTTCAAAGTATTGTGTAGCATTTCACATGACACATCTGGATCCCACTCTGTGTAGTGTACAAAGGCAGCAGGAGAATACAGTTGAATGCCTGTGCTTCAAAATCACATGATTTTTGGATTATTTTGTTCTCCCATGCAGTTTAATGCCAGAGGGAAATGTATGGCCCCACGTGATGTTTTCCCCACTTTACAATTCACATATTCTTTACCATATGTGAGGCATTATTTCATACTATGGCATCTATAATCCCTCCCATGTCTATTTTTCCCTGCTATGGGATGGCAAATATACATTTGTCTTTCTGCTCCTAAGGCACTGTCACTCTGATCATATTCTCAGGCATTTGCTGTAGTTTTCCAAGCATTTTCCTAAAATATTTTTATATGCTTTTTTTTTTTTAAATTGTTTTTATGAGAAATTGTAATGATATCTTTAGTTTTAACTTTGATTTTGCAAGCACTCAAAGTTTTCTTCCTAGGCAAGTGACAGACCACTTGATCAGTTATCAAAGAAGCTTGCATGATCCCCTAATCACAGAATTCAAGCTTTTTATCTCCATTGTATGATACAGCCATCTAAGGCTTTGTGAGCAACCACATTCAGCAACAAATCATACAGCTCTCATACATTTAATTCCTTTTCAGTGAGCAGTGTTTATCAAATCTTCCCCTTTATCTCCTTCTACATGGTAAACCCTCTGAAGCTGATGTTGCAGGTAAGTAACTGTGATAAAAGAGGTTGCTTCATTTGGTCCAATACAAGAATAATTCTGTAAAGGATGAATTTCAGTCAGCTGATTATTCGTGTTCTCTGTCATTTAAGGTAGAAACTGAGTTGCATCCACGCTTCTTCCCTTCTCCTTCTCCTTCCCTTTTATGTTTTACTTTGCTGATATCTTCTAGCTTTCTCTCTTAAACCCCGCTAAATTCAGTGTTGCTTAGCATAAAACAATGTCCGCTAGAGTGGAATACCTCTTCCTAATATCTAAGAAGATTTGTCCCAGACACGAGTAACTGAGACTTTCAAAAAAGAGCTAAAAGAAGAGTTAGTTTATGCAGAAACAGGATAATGAACAATACTAGCAATCTCAGAGGGTATCTAACACAGACTGGGTTATTACAGTTTGCATCTTGTGACTGATTTTCTACCTGAGAAGGCGTAATCTACAACTGAAGCTCCACATCCATTTGGGGACTCCGAGGGGGAATTAAACTATTGTATGTAATGATGTGTGAGGACAGACTGAACTTTGTCACGGACAGGACATTTACAGAATGTCTTTTTTCCTGCTTTGCTTCTAACTATTTGCGAAAAGATATTGAATACACTTCGAGACCTATACTTATCTGTAAAAATTGTTAGAAAACAACTGATCAGTTCACAGACATTGTGAATATTGTACAGATGACATTTTTGTAGGAAGCCAAACTAAAAATGAAGCAATGTCCTCAAGAAAAATTAGCGGTGTGGCCTTGTGCACTGCACTTTCCAACATAGCTCTGAAAAGAGTGTTGCAGAGGTAACAAACAGCAAGAGAAAGGGAAGAAGAATGACAAGGAGCATGGAAGATATAAAGAGAAAGTAAGGATGTGCATGGTAGGGAAGGGACAAGCAGCTGGAATCATAATAATATTTAGAGCACTAAAGAGTGGAGAGCCAAAGGATAAGGGTTTCCTAAGTCTGCAAAATAAGGGAATGCATATGGAAAATGACATTAAGCAATTCAAAACTGGGAGATTTCCTCTTCGCTCCTAGAATGGCCAGTTAGACTGGAATTCATTGTGTCTGAGAATATGCATTGCCTGACACAGCCTGGCAGCCCCTGGTGCTGCTCCAAGATGAGACCCTGTGGCAGCCCAGGTCTGCTGCGGGCTGGCATCTTGTCACTCCTCCTCATCCTGCCTGGTTACAGCCTGAGCTAGAGCATCCCCTCAGCAAGCTTTGTTCCCAGGAAAGAGGGACAAACAGCTGCCCTTTGTATCACCCCTGAAATCCACCCTGGTAAGCAGAATGACACAATGGAACAGGATTTCTGCTGCTTCTGCAGAAGAACAAGTGTGGAACACTAGATCCTGGACCACCCGCCTGAGCTAAGGCTGCCATTTCTGAGTGATGTTATGTTCCATCCTCTCTCAGACAGCACAGGACAAAATACCTGGGTGAAGCAGTAATGCTCTTCTCATTTGCTAAAAAGTACTCCAGAAGTTTCATAAATGCAAGCGATAAAAGGAAACTCATAGAAATAGTTCTATATATATATTTCAATATAAAGTTTTCCTTTTAATTATTTCTGAGACTATTTCACAACTAAATACTTCGATGAAATTTGAATACATTGATTTAATTTTTAGAGTCCAGGTGCTAATCTTATAAACAGGAAAGGTATGATGAATGATGTTAATACTAAACTAATGTAACTATTTTATTTGGTGTGTTTTTCAGTGTTTTAAGGACATATAATTTTCATTATATATATATTTTTCAATGAAAAATTAAATAACAGATTTGAGAAAACTGGAACAATTAAAAATATACTTGCATGGAAGTTATTTATAAAAATGCAATAAAACAAACACAAAAGGGTCTACTTTTCTTTAAAATTGCATTGTTCTGACAGTTTTGAAATGAGTGTTCATATCTCTCAGTCAAACACGATCAGCTTCAGAAATGGAACTTGCAACTTGAAGCAAAGATAGAAGTCGTGTCACCAGGAGAAAGAGCTGGGAACTGATGCCTTCAGGCTAATAGCAGTGCTCAATTTTGGGGATAAATTGATAAAATCATTAGTCTACACTGTTTCTTTTAAAAAAGGAAATTGTTTCACTTTACATTTACTACAATCTATTATAATAATGAAAATTACAATAAAATTAATTAAAGCAGTGCAATTTGCTGCTGCAGTTTGAAGGAAAGTTAGGTCTGTTTTTTTAAGTTGAGAATGGCACACAGGTTATAAAAAACCCCAGCACTTCAAACATTGCAAATTCAATGATTCAAAAACTTTCAAGCCTCCTACTTCATTTTCTCCAAACTCTTAACCATCTGCCCTTCATCTTCCCTGCTATACTATCCTTTTTAGAGACAGAGCTATACATTTGTGCACCGCCTCTGGCATAACCTACCTGGATTCTGGGATTCTGCAGACAAGACCGAAGGTCTGGTGTCAGGCACCCTGAAATGAAGAACAAAAATTGGTGACTGACTAGGGAAAAGAATGAAGTAACTTGTCTGTTGCCCCATAGGAACGTGACAGAAACAAGGACAAGGACATCTCTCTCTGACTTCTTTAGTGATGTGACCATTTTTACTTCTGCAAACTCCTGTCTCATTTGCTATACACTTTTTAACTTCAGCAACAAAGGGGCAATGGCTCTAAAAATAATTGTCTTCTTCAGTATCATGCCTGGTTCAAAGCCAGACCAATTCCATGCTCTCCAATGGATGAGGCGGGAATGTTGTAAAAAAGAAACAAAGCAGATAATGTCATAAGCGAGATACAGTAGGAGACCTCTCCTCCCTCTAGAGTGTGTGATGTTACAGCCTTTAGAGTGTTGCTTTAATATAGTTTTTAATACTATGATATAGACTATGTTCTAAAATAAATAATGAGAAAGCTATATTCAGAATAATTGAGGTGGAGTTTTCGGTTTCCCATTTTAAATTTCAGAAACTTCAACATATTCCAATTCTAGCAAAACAAATTTTTCTAATAAAGCCAGTTTTATGATTCTTCCCCCCCCCCTTACAGCTCTTAATGGCAGTTCTTTTGGCCTAACCAGCAAGAGTTTAAGGGGATCTAATTCCCAGTGAATAAACTTTGTCTCTGCTGAAACTGGCAGGAATTTCATGATTCACTTCAGTGAATAAAGCCGGTAAAGACTGAGCACTTATGAAAATCCTGCTGCAATTTGGCATCCTCTTCCTTATTTCAATTGTGCAGGTGTTAGTTATTATCTACCAATGTGCCACAAAGAAACAAATACATAACATATGTATTTACTATTTCTCTACACCGGAGGTGAAGCAGCATGTATAACCTTTGAGATGAAAATTGTCACCTCAGGCCATATTTATACACCCATTACAGTTATTATTTATGCCTTTTTCTCCCTCTTTTTATATTGCTCATAACTGATGATCAAAGGGGATTAGGGACTGACTTCCATTCCCTCCCTAGATAGATCATCATTCAAACCATCCATTCATTAATTCATTCCATGCCTGTCATCAGGGGGATGCTGTCCGTTGCAACACATGACAGAGCAGGCCGCAAAAGCACTATATACGCATTCCTATGAAAGTTAGTGGATCTTGAAGCCACATCCTCAATGGAGTTCTGTTTTCATTTATGTCTTCCATTTCATTAAACAAAGAACCACAAAATGTTCTAATCCACTATTATAATCCACTCTCCATAGTGCTCTTGACTCACTTAAAAAGTGATTATTATTCCCTGAAATATGTCATGTAAGCTAGGAGAAAGAAGCATTTCAAGGGATCAAGAAGTGCTTTTACTAAATCTAGATCTTTTACTAGATCTAGATCTTCACAGAGAATGCAAGCAGGCAATACAAACACAAGCTTTGAAAACCACATCTTCAATGAATCTCATGGTAGTACAATACTACGGTGGAGAGAAGCTGTGAGGAATGGGCTCTGTGGTACAGCAGGCCAGTCTCAGCACTAACAGAGGGCTCACACAAGCCTTGGTAGATGTGTTTGAGGAAGAGATGGCTAATGGGCAACAGATACAGAGGTGTTTATGGGCTGGGATAGTCTGTAGATGCAAATACATACCCACTGAACAGTATTTCACTCACTGCTTACTACTTATTTCTGTGGAAGGTAAGCTGATTGCTACTTCGTGCTTTGCTTTGTTTTACTCAGGAGTGTTTGTATTGTACCATTGCAGTTTCAGAAATGATGCCCCAGGGTTATTACTTAGCAATTAAATTCTCTTCCTTTGCTAGATCTTTAGAAAGCCCCTTTAAGTGACAAGTAACAATGTAAATATTATTAGTAGTTACAAAATTAGTGTAGTGTAAGTAGTGTAAATTGTATTAGTAGTTACAAAATTCTTACCTATATCAAGGTCCCATTTTAACCTCTTTCTAAAAGCTTTATAGTTCAGGTATTATTTTTCTCCACTATATCTTGCTTTAGTCTCAAACTTAAAACTGCTTGTAGACACTCTGCCTGGAGTACTGTGTCCAGCTCTGGGGCCCCCAACACAGAAGGGACATGGACCTGTTGAAGCAAGTCCAGTGGAAGCCACAAAGATGAGCAGGGGGCTGGAGCACCTCTCCTATGAAGACAGGCTGGGAGAGCTGGGATTGTTCAGCCTGGAGAAGAGAAGGTTCTGGGGACACCTTCTAGCAGCCTTCCAGGACCTAAAGGGGGCCCACAAGAAATCTCAGAGGAACCTTTTGCAAGGGCATGAAGTGACAGGACAAAGGAGAGTGGCTTTAAACTGGCAGAGGGGAGGTTTAGATGAGATATCAGGAACAAGTTTTTCACTATGAGGGTGGTGAGACCTCATATAGTTTGCCCAGAGAAGCTGTGGTTTTTCAAGGCCATGTTGTCTGAGGCTTGGAGCAACCTGGTCTAGTGGAAGATGTCCTTGCCCATGGCTGAGGGGTTTGAACCCCGTTGTCTTTAAGGTCCCTTCCAACCCAAACCATTCTGTGGTTCTATGAAAGTTGGTCTCTCTACCGGTTTATCCGATTATTCGAGGAGGCTCACGAGTGTCCAGCTCGCGGGGCAGGGCCCCCATCACGCGGGTGGAGAGGCGGGAACAGCAGAGAGCCGGCGCCGGTGGAAGAAGGAAGGGGGAGCTCTGCAGACCCCTGCTGCAGTGAGCATCCCTCCGCCCTCTCTCCGCATCCCCTCCCTCGGGCCTCGGGGCCTGCAGGGGGCTGCTGCGGCCGGCAGAGGGCGGCATCGCACCGGCAGTCTGGCGGCGTCCTCAGAGCCCGGCCGCTGCGGGGAAGCCTCGGTCGCGGAGCGGGTAGGGAGAGGTGACACGCTTGGAGTGACAGAGCGGAGATTTGATGGGATGTGGGGAATTGGTTCTTCACTGTGAGGGAAGTGAGGCACCGGAACAGGTTACCCAGAGAAGCTGTGGTTGCCCCATCCCTGGCACTGCTCAAGGCCAGGCTGGATGGGGTTTTAAGCAGCCTGCTCTAGTGGAAGGTGTTCCTGCCCATGGTAGGGGGCTGGAACTAGATGATCATTAAGGTCCCTTCCAACACAAACCATTCTGTGTTTCTATGAAAGCACCGGTTAAGCACTTTCAGCAGGTAGGGAGCATGAATTCACAAGCAACCTCACCCACAGTTACACTTCAGCATATAGTCAGTTAGGGGTAGGCACAGAGCAGTGCGTAAGGTAAAACACATTTTGCACAAAATGAACGATAATAGAAGTATAGTGAACAATCACCCTTATCTGAGAAGCATCTGGAGGTGGGGCAGTTCTGTCAGAGCACATGCGCTGACTCCAGGTTTTGCAGCCGGAGCTTTTCCGGCTGGGCAAGTTACTGGGGAACCACCAGCGGATTTAGGAGAACTGTGTTCCCACCTGCGTTTGCCTGCAGATGTGCTCCTCAGTTGGGTAAACTTGTGCGAGTCACCCTCTCCCCCTGTGCCAGCTCCCACGCATGAAACGTGGTGAAGCCAGGAGGAAAAGTGTCTGGAAGTGCTGCGAGGTGCGCAGGTGCCTGACATGGCCTTGTGTGTGGAAAACAGAGATGTTGGGTTTAATGCTGTGCTTCATGATTACAGGGCGCTTAGGAATGTGTGCCTGTACACGTACACACACACTATGTGAACATGTTTCTCTCTCTGGGACATGTGTGTGCTTCTCTGGAAAGTGTGACAGTAAAATCCTGAGCAGAGATAGTGACAGAAATGGGGGAGAAGAACCCACTCTGGGACAGGAAGAGTGAAATGGAATTAGTGAAGTGACCACTGACAGTGGCAGAGGATTTCCCAGGAGAAGATGAGGAAAAGCTCCCGGTAGAGCATGTCAGGGGGAGGGTGGTTATTTTATTTCTTGAGCCATAGAACTTTTGCTTAACAAACCACCATTCCCAGTCTGGCTGCGCTCCTTGAACACAACAGAAGAGAAATGATAAAGCAGTAGCTTTTAGAATCATAGAATGGTTTGGGTTGGAAGGGACCTTAAAGATCATCCATTTCCCTGCCTTCGTCAGGGACACCTTCCACTAGACCAGGTTACTCCAAGCCCCATTCAGCCTGGCTTTGAACACTGCCAGGGATGGGGTAGCCACAGCTTCTCTGGGCACCCTGTGCCAGCTTCTCCCCAAAGTCATGAATTTGCTTGTAATATCTAATCTAAATCTCTGATTTTTCAGTTTAATTTGAAGTTTTGCCTGTGTGTAAGCTGACATGGCAAACTCTACTCCAATAGATCTGTCAGGGCAACACTGCAGTGTTTTTCAGAGTCCCCACTGTTCTTGAGACCTTTGGACGGAAGTGAGGTGGAAGACTTCTCTCTTCAGCACACTGGCATGTTCACCATGCTGTTCCCTACAGCTGGGAAGAGCAGTGTCCCTCCTGCAAAGCCTGGATTGTTGCTCACCCTGTGGCCTGACCTGCTGGTGTGGCTTTGCTGGGTCTCGTTGGTAGCCCCCACCCAGCTGCACCCACAGGCCATTTTTGTACTGTTTCCCCAGCTCGAACATAAGAAGAACATGGAGCTGCTGGAGTAAGTCCAGAGGAGGGCCACGAAGATGATGAGAGGGCTGTAAGCACTACTATGAAGACTGGCTGAGAGATTTGGTCTTGTACAGCCTGGAGAAGAGAAGGGTCCAGCAAGACCTTAGAGCAGCCTTACAGTACCTAAAAGGGGCCTTATAATAAATCTGAAGGCTTTTTACAAGGACATGTAGGAATAGCTTTAAACTGACAGAGGAGAGGTTTAGATTAGACAGGAAGAAATGATTTACTGTGAGGGCGGTGAGGCACTGGAACAGGCTGCCCAGAGAAGCTGTGGCTGCCGCATCCCTGGCAGTGTTCAAGGCCAGGTGGGACGGGGCTTTGAGCAACCTGGTCTAGTGGAAGGTGTCCCTGCGCATCGCAGAGGGGTTGGAACCAGATTGCCTTTAAGATCTCTTCCAACCCAAACCTTTCTGTGACTCCACGAACCCAAGCACCACGTCCACCAGGTGGCCTTTACATACAAACTGGAATCTCCTAAAGCAGACCTGAGTTTCTTCGACGGCGTTTCTGTGGCCGTGATGGTGCCCCTTGACTGCCAGGTGGCCAATAGAGCCCCTGAGGGGTGAGTGTTGGGATTGGCACCCTCGGGAAACGTAGCACCTCGTGCCCAGCATATGCCCGGCACCGTGAGGAGGAGGTGTGTGCCTGTGCGTCAAGCACCGTGCCCCGGCGCTAAGCTTTGCCCGGGGGTGGGGGAGGTGTCTCGCTGCCCCGGCGTCGCACGCCGCCCTGCGCGGCGGAGGAAGGAGCGCGGCAGAGGAAGGGGCGCGCCCGAGGGCACCCGCCGGTTCCGAGCCCCATGCTGCCCGCCCCGCGCCCGCCCCGTTCCGCGCCCGCCTCCAGCCGCCGCCGGCGGGGCCGCCCCGCGCCTCAGGGCTCTCAGCGGCAGAGGGCGGGCTCGGCCGGCGCGGCAGCGGCTGCGGCAGCGGCAGGGCAGGGGCAGGCGGCGAGCCCTGGGCGGGCGGTGCGCGCAGCATGGCCCCGGCGGGGCGGCTGTGCGCCGCGCTGCTCTGCGGTGCGCTCAGCCTCTGCAGCCTGCGGGCCGCGCCGCGGCAGCCCGACACGCTCTACATGTGGATCGAAGCCCAGCAGGCGAGGGTCCTCATCGGTAAGCGGGGCGGCCCGGAGGCGGGCGGGCACACGGCCCCGCGGGGCTCGACGGGGCTGCCACCTATCGCTCCCCTTTGCCTTCCGCAGGCTTCGAAGAGGACATTCTGATCGTGTCCGAGGGGAAGATGGCCCCGTTCACCCACGACTTCAGGAAAGCACAGCAGAGGATGCCCGCCATCCCCGTCAGCATCCACTCCATGAACTTCACCTGGCAGGCAACGGGACGGGTAGGTGCGGACACGGCGAGGGGCAGCTGTTTGAACGCGGGCAGGTGGTTTGGCTTCGGAGGAGCTGAGGACACCCCCCTCCCAGGCGTGTGACCGTGGGGCGCCGCCGTCCTGCCTGATCCCCGTAGGCAACACTTCAAGCCGGGGGGGGGCTCCAGCAGCGGACACCGAGTCGGAAGGGCTCGGAGGAGCCGGGAGCTCGGCTGGGTCCCGGGGAAAGCGCGTCTGGAGGGTGAAGAGCGGGCGGGAGTGCCGGGTATGAGCTGGGGGACCGGCCGGTGGTAGGGCGGGAGCAGCGGGCAGCCCCCGAGAGCAAGACACAGGTCGCCTTTACTGTTAATAACGTTTTACCTGACAGTAGTTATGTGAATACAGTTTTCCTTCAGCTTTCTGTAGCTTATGGACATGTGCCACAGGTTATTCCCAGATCTCTACTTACTAAGTGTGCGTGCTTCATTTGCAGTTCTGGTAAATAGTAATTCTCTTCTGCAGACTTAATTTTACCAAGTTTAATTGCAAAACCGTTTAAATCTGTGTCGAATCCCTTTGGATTCGTTTGCCGAAAAGATAAGGGTGCGTGACATATTTTCGGGAAGGAACATATGCACGATTTGACACACTGACAACATATGTTAGATTTGCATAAAGCTGAAACATGTTGGAATACGTTATCATGGATGCAGGAAAAAGAATCATTTTAAGTTAAAAATGATGGATAAAATTAATCTTTACAGCGCTGAACACTGACTTTATGCAATAAGGAGCTTGATAAAGATGAAACAATATTTACCTTCAAATAATCAGTGAAAATTGGTTGTATAATTCAGCTAATTGCAGCTGCACAGATTTGGTTGTGGTTTTGGTTGTCTGAAATTACTCTGGAGGACTTGCTTGAGGTGTTGTCTGAGGCCCTTGTAGTTTTTGCTGTCCTCACAAAGCCTTTGAGTTTAGGAAACACTTCACCTCCTCTTTTAGAGAGGGAGAGGAATGTGGAGAGACAAAACTTGCTTACAAAGGCTAAGGGACTTGCTCAAGGTCTTCATCATTCCAGTCCAGCTTTAGAGAGAAAACAACTTTATACACCCAGGGTTGGCATTTAAAGACCTAGAAATAATTAGGATGTTTGGGGACTGTATTTCCTGCTCCATTTCTCTGCCAGCTTCAGTTGCTGTCCATGATAAATCTACCTCTTTTTGGAAGGGAGGATTGAGATGTTAGACTGAACTCTGTCCTTAAACTCTTGTCCATATTTTTGTGCTCCACTCCCCCTCTTTTGCTGCCTACAGGTAGCTCATTAGTGAAAGATGATTTCGACTGATTTCAGTGAGAAGAATCTCAGGCTTAAAGACAGCATAGGCAAGTGTTCCCCTTGATGCAGCCTGGGGGATGAAATCCCTTTTGAGGTGCAGCAAAGCTGTTTAACCCATTCTTCCTCCTCCTCTTTGCTGAATTAATGAATTCCTCTTAGGCAAAACATAATTAGTAAGTGGAATACCCAAATCTTTAAAGTAACATTATCGCAGAACTCTGTACCCAGAACGGTGTGTCAATTTTCAAGTATTTATGGGTCAAACCAGTGTTAAAATTGAAAGACTCTTCATTTGGAGACTTCATAATCCAAGCCAGCTACTTCTTACAGCTTCGCTTGTGTGTACAGTCAGTGAAAACATTGTCATTCCAGTCTTATGGATTTGGATATTTAGATACTTAGGCAGGCCTATAGATGGAAGAGCAGGATTACAGCCAGCAGCCTAAGGTAGGGAAGGAGTTTCAACCACCTAGTGTTTTAGGAGTTGGGGAAAAAGTGAACATCCCAGAGAAAACATTTGCTTTTTGGTATCACGAGCAGTCCTGTTGGTTTTCGCATCCCCCATAGGTGTTTGTGCACAGCTGCCTGTTGCTCACAGCACTTACTGTCCCTGTGCCACTCAGCACTTTGCATGAAGAGAAGGGGCAGGAAAAAACATGAGTATTTCTTTCGTAGCCCATAGGGCAACAACATCATCACACACAGTAGTGTTGTAAAGAGAAGTAGGATGAAAGTTATTTGTGGCAAAAGGACACAGTTCCTGCAGAATTTCCAGTACTTTATGAGAGGAAGAAATGAGTAAATTTTAACAGGGTGTTTTCAGTGTTCTGGTTTGCTTTTAAGTGTACATGTGCTCAGAAGTTTCCATTGACACATCTAGGAAAGTACTAAATACTTGCTGCCTTTATTCTGGCAGAATACTTGTTTTAGGGAATTTCTTAAGTCAGGGAAGGGGAAGTAAGAAGGGAAAGGAAGGGAAGAGATGGGAGAAGGAGAGGAAAGCAAGAAAAGAGGAAAGGGGAGAAGAGAGGCAAAAAAGGAAGAATGAAAAGAAACTAGTACTCTTTGAAAGAAAGGCGTTCAAGACATTGAAGTACGAGACTGCTTTCTGTAAAACAACTGTGAACTAGCATACAGTTGCCTCCTGTTTGGTAAAACTGAAATAATTTCTCCCATGAGTCTTTTATCTTATGCTTTATAGACCTCTTAACCTTGTATCCCACTTGAGATTTGAAGATGTTTCTCTAGGGCTCCAAGCTTTTAGGGACTATCAATCAGTAGTATATTCCACTGCCTCTGGCGGTAGCTACACCCTTTTTGGGTGCCAGACTTTTCCTGAGTAGGTACTGTCTATGTCACAGCATGGTTCCTAACCCTGATATCAACAAGACAGGGGAGTGAGAGAGCGGCTGGGTGCCAAGCAGCCAGCCAAGGTCAACCCACCACAGCTGGGATCTCCAACAGGGTAGGGCGAAGTCTCTCCTGTCATGCACCTCGCGTCGCTGTTTACACCTGTGGAAGGTAGGCATAACTATCCTGTGGGCAGATTCCATCTACCTGCTCTTGGGATAAATGATGATCCAAGTTGTAGGTGAGTAAATAATCCAACCCAGGGAGTGGCAGTGTTTCTCAGCCCTGCACTGCTGTGTATGTCCATATTATAGTTCAGAAGTGTCTGTTGAAAGGAACATTTTAAGGACTAGACCTGCATTCTGTGTGAACCGAAGGGGTAAAACCCCACTACATTTAGATGTCACTTTTTCAGATGCCTTTTGTGCCTTTTTTTTTAATGTGGAAAAAATTTTATTTGATAAACAAACAATTAAAGCCATTTTCACTAGAAAGCATTAACCAAAGAAAAGCATTAGCTGCTTTTAGTCCTTAGTCCAATAGCTGTAATTAACTGTCCAGAATTATTAGGGGAGCCCCAAGATTTAAGGGTCTGAAGGTGCTGAATACCCACTTGTGAATTCAGGATGTGTGAGGGGTTACGAGAAGGCTAGAGTGCTGCAGGACAGGATTGTTCTGGTTTTATGCACTTTGTGGTTTTACCTATGAATTTAAACACAAGATTACAGATGTTAGGTTCTCTTTAGAAAAGAAATGTGATCTGGGTGAAGGAGGTATGCTACAAAGATTGCTCCTTGATTAGAAAAGTTAAAAAAGCAACAAACCAGTGGTAATACATAGCATACAGTAGGTATGCATATAACCACTAGAGCTCGCTGGTGCGCTTCTTGCTCTTACTCGGTATGGTTTTTGCAAAAGGAAGAATAATGACTTCTGAGGGTCTTGTCCTCTGGGGAAAATTGCACTTAAAGACTTCCTAATGAGAGAGGAATAGACCCTGTTGTGCCAACTAATGCTGTGCATGTTCCATGACATTCATCAGTGGAAGGTACCAAAGATTGAAGTCATAGCATCATCTCGACAGTGTTTAGGAAGTCAGGTATTTAAGATCCAAATCCACAAAAAAAACGGTATGCTTAGTTTTCAGTGGGGCTTCCAACAGCAATCAAATTAAAGTTCACATGTGAGTGAGTATTGGTGGAGAGAACCATATACAAAAAAACCCAGCTGATCAGTGCACGGGAAGCAAATGCTCAGTGGCAGAGCAGCAGCTGGGTCGATTTAATAGATGGGAGCTGAAAAAGGAAACCAAAACACAAGCTGGAGTTTTTGCTCAGTAGCAGTCTCCAGTCTGATCCAATCAGTCTGGGCCACAACCTGCCCAGGTTGCTTTCTTCCTTTCAGATTTGGGAGGAGTATCTGGGATCAGATGAATTATAGCTTGCTTCCTACTCCCAAGTGTCCTGAGTACCCCATGGTTCCTCTCCTGTTGCACGGTTGAATGCATGCCCATGATGTGACAGCTGGATACTCAGTCCTGTCCTGGTGCACGAGTGGAATGTTGGCCATGTGACTGGAGGATGCATATGTATATCTCATGGTACATGGATATTGAATGTATGTTATGTGCTAAAGTTGTATTCAGCCTTGTGTGGCTGGATGCATGCCATTGTGTAGTATGGCAGTGGTGGTTCTGCTCTGTGACAGGAGATGTGCATGTGTATGAAGTGCTGGGGAAACGTTTTTGGAGTGCTTCTGGTCAGAAGAACTCAAGTGCCAGGAGGTAAGGGGGCATCCCAGCATGTAGTCCTTGGGGCCCTTGAAAGAGGCAATTGGACCTGTCCCTATGGGAAAGTCTGGGTAACTTCTGACCCAAGAGTTATTGTTAACCTTGACTGAAGCAGAAAGATGCCCACCTCTTAAGAAAAGGGACTGTATGTCATAGGTGCGTTTTCTAGTATCACTCCTGTATTGTGGAGCTTAGAGGAAAGCCCTGTAATTGCAGCTGCTGGATGCTAGTTCTGATCTCAGCAGTGTGACCATCAACCCTGAACGGCTTGATAGATTCTCTGGAATTGTATTGCTGAGACATAGCTTGACCACGAAGATAAAACAGAATATGTAGGTATGCCAGGAGAAGTTTTGTTCTGTTGCCTAGAGGAAAACTAATTGACTACTGATTTTGAGGTGTTATTGATGCAGCAGGGCGCTCCATTCAAACATCACTATTTCCCTGATAAATGGAAAAAAGCCAAGAAACAGTGAATTTCAAAACATGTAATTAATTCTTCAAGGAAACTTCTCTTCAACGAAACTTCAGAACTTTTGCAAATATCTTGTCCATACCCAGTGATTACAGTGATGCTTTTCAGCTTCAAAAATGTCTCTCACCCACAATTTTGGCTTGGGTTTTTCTCCTGGTAAAAGTATGGCTGTTCTGGAAGTTTGGTCAGGGCAAGTGCATAAACTTGCACTCTTGGGATTTACAGTAGTACCTCTACTGCGGTTTCATGTCACCAAACAGAGGAAATAGCTTGTTTTCTGACCTCTGTACCAAAATTTCCATGTGGAATGTGAAGACGTTTACATACTGTGAGCATGATTTTCAGACAGGGGGTTCTCATATCAAGAGCACAGCTCCAAACCTTTAATATTTAAGTTCTGCTCAGCTGTGGTATTTTGCGTCTCAGTGTTGTAGACATGCCACCAGGGATCAAAGTAATGCTGTAGAGATCCCACTTTCTTAGTGAAGCAGGCATGTGCCAGCCATCTGTTGTATCTGCTGATAGAAAACAGCAGTAAAGTTTCTCCAAGTTTTGCCAAGAAGAAAAAGGGGGGATTTATTGCTCAGCAGAGATGAGTTACAAGGCACCTTGTAGTGTAAGCTACATCTGGTTTCCATAGTAATTTACATGGTATATGTGTAAACTACACGATTATTCTTCTTACACGGCGGTGTAAAGCTGTGTTAAATAAACCATTCTTCAAGATTTTCATTGTTTACCCTTTCTATAAATATTCTAATACATATTTAACAGAAGAAAAAGCTTAAGTAATAAAGTACTTTCACCGCTTTTACAATAGTAGCTGCCTTGTACAACATGACTGTTGAAAAGCACTGAACTAAAAGGACAACCCAAGCTTCAGGACTGTACTTTGTGAAAGTGTACAGGTTTCTCTCCCCATGCCACTAACAGTTTCTCTGAAATATAAAATCCAGGCTGTGTTGCTTTCCTCTTCTTTATGGAAGTGAAAATGTTTTCCGTCAACATCACCTCTTTTTCACAGGCAGTTTCCAAAGTGTGTTCTTAGTGGTCTGAAGTTAATGCCATTACAAGTAACACCATGGAGTAAGAAGTAAGAACTAACCATAATGAGAACTAACTGGAAGAATTTTTAATGTATTTAACTTCTGTTGGTGTTGGAACTTGATGATCTTAAGGTCCTTTCCAACCCTAACTATTCTATGATTCTATGATTCTATCACACTTCCCAAAGACCTTCTTTTTGAGTAGCTTCAAGCGTGAATGACCTGCTTCTAACCAAGTGAATTACATACATATCAAACAAATATAAGAAACAACATTCTTCCTAGGGCATGCACGTATGTGAGGAGTATGGTGTGATCCAAAGCTTTGAGAACAGTGGTATGTAGTAGGTACTTACATATTGTTGAACAGACTTTTCAGTATTGTATACCTTAGCTCACAACAATGAGTTCCTGATTCGTATTTTTAAAGCTTTGAAGAAAGTGTATCTCAAAACCTTCTTTGTTTTGCCTTCCTGCGGCTTTACGCTTGGCTTACCAGGGTTTATTCTTCTTTTATTTTCCTTTTTGTGTACAAATTCCACCTTCTGAAAGATGCTCCTTTACTGCTGTTGCTCTCTTTCATTCTGCTGTTCAAGCCTGCTGGATTTCTTGTTTCGCTGGGGTTTGTTTTTTGTTTGCTTGCTTTTTTTGCTTTTTAACTCTTTATTTGTGGCCAAACTCTTCACTACATCAGGCTGTAGCCCAGACATGGTGGAAAATGCAGCCACCCAAAATGCATAGCAAAGACCAAACAGTTGCATTGCAATACTCAGTCTTTCCATAACATAACAGAGTGTTCTTTGTAGTGAATTAGATGTATGAAATGTACTAGATGTCTGTTGCTGCAGGGGTACGTTTCAGTAAAAGTAGAAGATGGCTTTATTGGTATTTTCTATTATGTATATGGAAGAGACAAAATCAATCCTGTTTTGGGTAGGTTGTTGAATGCACAGTTAACTGCCTTTTTCCCTTGTGTTTGGTTTGTGGAGACTGACATTTTGAAATCTTAATTGTAATAAGATGTGGCTGTAATAGAATATATGTAATAATGTATATAATAATCTAATGAAAGACTGGCTCTTCTTATACAGAATAAAGTTGAGATCTATGTACAAAAAGCACCTGAGCTATGTGTGACGTTTTGAGCTGAGCTAATTGTATGAAGTAACGGAAGTCCTGCTCAATGAGTATGCATGCACTGGGATCAGATATGCTTTCCCCTTGGGTGGCACCCTGGCAGATGATGTGTGTGAGCTGACAATCCTGCAGGGTCTCTGCCTGCATCACTGGTCCTCCCAGTCTCTAAAGAGAGCCCTCAACCTGCAGAAGAACATGCATCTCTTTCCTTCACTTACTTCAGAGAAGAAAGAGCTAAATAGAGGAAAACAGACGTGTCCTCAAACTTCAGTGAGGCGTGTTCCCATCCCTTCATGCCTCTTTGCTGGACTCTCTCTGATATGTCCATGTCTCTCTTGCACTGAGGAGCCCAGGGCTGGATGCAGCACTCCGGGTGTGTGTCACCAGTGCTGAGCAGAGGGGAAGAATCACCTACCTTACCTGCTGGCAGTGCTCTGCCTGATGCAGCCCAGGAGGCCGTTGGTCTTCTTTGCCACAGGGGCACATTGATACCTCACGGTCAACGTGGTGTCCACCACGACCCCAGGTACTTTCCTGCCAAGCTGTTTTGCAGCTGCTTGGCCCCCAGTGTGTACTGGTATATGGGATTGTTCCTCCCCAGGTGCAGGACTTTGCATTACCCCTTGCTGAATTTCGTGAGATTCCTGTCAACCCATTCCTGCAGCCTGTTGTGGTCCTTTCTGGATGGCAGCATGACCTGCTGGTGTATCAGTCTTTTATTGTCTCAAAACTTGCTGAGGGTGCACGCTCTCACAGCGTCCAGGTCACTAACGAAGATGTTGAACAGTGTGAGACCTAGTATCAGCCCCTGAGGTACACCAGTAGTGACTGGTCTCCAGCTGGACTTTGTGCTGTTGTTGTTAACCCACTGAGCCTGGTGGTGCAGCAGCCCACCTCACTTATGTAAATCCCACTTCCTCGCTTCTTCCGTGGGGATATTGTGGGAGACAGTGCTGAAAGCCTTACTAAAGTCAGGGTAAACAAAGTACTGCTCTGCTCTCATCCCCTATGCCAGGCATTAACACAAAAAGGGCCAGTCAGGAACACAAAACTGAGACTGGCTTGTACAATCACAGCGAAGCAGAAAACGGAAATCTGCCTCAGAAAAAGTAATATAAACAGAGCAAAGACAGTAATACTGTTGTTAGAGGAACTGAGAAGACTTTATCCAGCTATGAACCTGAAATCCACCACAGGATGTGAATTCATAGGCCGTTCACTGAAGACCACTTAGCTGCACAAAAATGCTGCGGAGGAGCCACCTGACAAGTCTGTCTGACTTGGAGAAGAGGCACATGTGGCACAGGAATGCCATAGTAAAGGCTTGCAAAGATTTGGGGTGGATTTTTTTCAACCAAGCAGCAAGAGAACCCCTGGGGGTTTTTTTTGCATCTAGTATGAAAGTTTGCTTTGCTTTGAAACCAACCGGTAGAACCCAGCTTGTTTGGCCATGCAAGGCAAAGTGGACAGTTTCCTTCCAGCTGCTTCAGCACTTGCTGCCATCACTGCCAAATGCTTCAATGAATAACTTAGAGACCAAACACCGTTTTCAGAGCTGGTCCCACAAATCCTCTGAAGTTGCACCTTAGCCTGGATAAACAGCTAGCTGAACCCAGCCGATCCTAAAGGAAATAAATATGCCTGACATCAAACCTGGCAATCTCCCAACCTCAGGTTTTGGCCCATCACCAGGCAAAACAAACTCCCCGAACAGCAGCCCACTAATGAGAAGATCTGTCACCAGCTCTGAGCGCTGAAGCACAGAAACCAGTAGCAACAGCAGCAGAGCCAGCCTTCAGAGGAGGCCAGAGGAGGAGAGGGCAGGCTCCTGGACCATCCCGACCATCAGAAAATGAGTTCCAAGTTGGAGAATCTTTTGCTAGCACGTCATGTTGACCATTACTTTTGGGTGGTTTTTTTTTGTTGTTTTGGTGGGGTTTTGTTTTGGGTTTTTTTGTTTGTTTGTTTGTTTTGTTGTTTCTTGGTTTTTTTAAATCTTCTTCCTTCCAGTTTTGCAAGGAGACATTTACTGCATGGATGTGATCAGATTTTTGTATTGGCAAAGGAGTATAGCCGAAAGCTTATGTGCAGCATGTTGCTTCCCTTCAGTCAGAACTATGGCATGTTGGTATTAGGTACAGGGGGAGAAAGTAATACTGTCCCTTACAGACAGAAATATCAGGCTTTCCATCATATCAAGAACCACTTGGGTATCACATTTTTACTTGACAGAACAGCAGCTTTCTTTCAATGGGACAAAGTCCGTGCCTTATCCTGCCCACAAATGGAGTTAATATTTGAATTGTATCAGTGTGAATATCCTGTTTGGTTAATGGCCCCTTTTTAATTGTCCTGCCAAACATTTGCAGTCCAGTAAACTTCAAAACTTATACAGTTGGTGCCATGATGCCACTGTTACTATGATTTGTTTAAGCAGCAATTAGTTGAAACCTTACAGTAGAATTACAAGATCAAACATTCCCAAATATTTAACTTATATAAATAAAACCCTCATTCATAGAATGGTTTGGGTTGGAAGGGACCTTAAAGATTGTCTAGCAGCAAGGTTTTCTCACCCGGTAAAATACCACCAGGCAGTAGAAGTTCAATCAGTTAAATTAGTGGGGAAATGCTTCAAAGAGTGAGGAATCTGAAAGTTTGCTGGCGGGAGGGAGAGTTATCTGGAGGTGCAGAGCTTGCAGTGTCTGCGAGTTCCCATGAAATCTCTGTGCCTCCACCTCTCCCCAACCCCAACAACTCCAAGAGAAACTTCTCTCTCAAGGTTTATGTATGGTTTTTGTCCCTGTCTGCAAAGATTGAGGTAATTGCAGTAAGGTAAAGACCTTTTGGTTTAGAGCAAGTGATGAAGCGTACCCAGGTTCTTCAGGACTTTTCATTTCCCCAGGCCAGAAGTCTCATATGAAGAGTGGGAAACAGAAGCCAGTTTCATGAGAGAGATGGAAAGAAAAGGATGGCCGTTTCCCTTCTGTGAAAGTGCTATTGTGAGGTTCTTCCCTCTCTGATTCCTTTATAACCACCTCCCCCTACCCCCATCAAAACAGAAAAGAGTGTCCAAAATAACCCTCTCTGCTCTGAGCAGAGAGTTGTGCCAGTCTCCTGCTCACGCTTTGTCTGGTTATTCCATTCAGGAGAGGGGAAGGTAGGGGAAGCAGCCAGTCCACAAGGGCTTCCCTAAGCAACGTGAGACATAGAAAGACTTTTCTTATAACCTGAGCAGAATTACTTGACCTGATACTCAATTATGAGAGTTTTGCAACTCTGTTTCACACCTGATTATTATACCTTGGTAACAAATCTGGTTTTGCCAACCCAGCCGCATGCACGGGAGAGTTTACTTTAAATGCACAACATCTACTCTGACGGTAATCAAGCAGCAGAGATGTTTACGTGAAGCTTGCTTTTTATCTCTGATTACAGGCTTCCAGATAAGCCAGATTTAGTAATGGTATATTTAAATTAGATCCTGCGGTAAAGCCTAAGTTATATTTCTGGCAAACACAAGATGAGCCACTGACTGCTTTCAATGCATAGAATATATCTGAAAACAGTTCTTTGAAAAAGCAAGAAGCCTTGGGATAAAATTTGCACAACCTGCACGGTGAAAACTCAACTATTACCTAAGCATACCCTGCAGTATGGAAAATGGACCTGACTGAGAGGCACTGTTCACCTGTTTTCCTTCAGGGGTGCGTTAATAGCTAACAGATACGTCATAATTTTTCTGAAACCTAATTTTTACAACTTGAAACATCTGCATTTGAAAGCATATGTGGATATTTGCATAGGGCCAGCATGGTTTGGGCTTGAGACTTCTTTTCCATACGCATTTCCCGAAAGAAACATCTCTAATGAACCTTGTGGTCAGCAAGTTGTGGCATTCCAGTTTCTGCCACCCCTCGTTCATATGCATCTCAGTTTATTAGATAAAATTTAAAGGTTACAGCAACAAGCTTTTACATTAAAGCAGTTGGCCTTCATGTGCAATTATGTTTTCCCGAGACCTCTGCATATCTTGTACTGCACAGCTTTCAGATGTGTGGTTTACTGTGTACTGCATATTAATGTGCCCAGTTGACTTAATAGGGATTTTTATCGAAGGGAAATAGGGAAGATTTCCAAAGGTTACTCAGTGTTTGTAGCAGCCATTCCCTCTGAGGAAACTTCAGCAGCAGTTCTTTGGTTGTGTGATTCACAGTTACAGAAGAACCCATGTTATGTTTCATAGATGAGAATTAGTATGGGCTCATGTACTTAATGAGGTTTTAATGTCCTGTAAAAACAGAGTTAAGTCTGTGCATGTAGCATTATTCACTGGTATTTCCTGATTTTTTACTGTTTAACTGGATACCAGAAGACTCCTTGAAACTTTTATTAACGCAAGTGGGTTTTGTATGGCATTTCCTCTGTTTCCTTAAAAGAAAAAAAAAGATTGGAAGGTAGAAAGGATTATGGAAAAATCCATCACTGTGTTCCTCAGAGTTTTAAAGTTTGTAGATAGTTTGCATGCTGCATAAACTTAACCCCATTGTCTGGACAGCAGTGTGTCTCCACTCCAAGAGGAGCAGAGCCAGGATCTCCTTCCCCTAACACTGGCGAGGGTCTGGCAGAGTCCCTCTTTGGAGCAGAGCTGAAGAGAGCTGGTTATGTGGCGTCTTCCACAGCTGCAGCCCTCCCGAGCTGGAGCTGCGTGGTCCTTCTCTGGTACATCTTAAGAGATCCACAGGAGGGAGCCCCTATGCTGTGTGCGCCGCGCTAACCCAACCGAGGATGATGGAAGAGTGCCGAGCTCACTTGGTTCAGGAGTGCTTGTGTTCCGGGCTGGTTTGCCTGAGGACCTCATGTGCAAAAGCAGCAGAGCATGGGCCTCACCTTTGCACCAGAACAGCATCATCCTTAGCTGAGACAGATCATACCTTGACCAGTGGATTTCCTCACTGGCAAACTGTATGTATGGTTGTTATGATCTCAAAAGTTTCCTGGTGCAGAATCCTTTGCCCAATCTCTTCTGTAAGACTCTGTACAACATTTTCACAAAATATGGCAGAGTAACCACTTGAAACAGATCACAGAATCACAGAATGGTTTGGGCTGGAAGGGACCTTAAAGGTCATCTAGTTGCAACCCCCCCCTTACCTTCCAGTAGACCAGGGTGCTCACTTGGAGTATTGTGTGCAGTTCTGGTGTCCTCAACATAAAAAGGACATGGAACTGTTGGAACAAGTCCAGAGGAGGGCCACAAGGACAATCAGGGGGCTGGAGCACCTCCTGTGTGAAGATAGGATGAAAAAGTTTGGTCTGTTCAGCCTGGAGAAGAGAAGGCTGCGTGGAAACCTCATAGCAGCCTTCCAGTATCTGAAGAGGGCCTATAGGGATGCTGGGGAGGGACTCTTCATTAGGGACTGTGGTGAGAGGACAAGGGGTAAGGGGTTCAAACTTAAACAGGGGAAGTTTAGATTGGATCTGAGGAAGAAATTCTTTACTGTAAGGGTGGTGAGGCACTGGAATGGGTTGCCCAGGGAAGTTGTGAATGCTTCATCCCTGGCGGTGCTCAAGGCTGTGTTGGACAGAGCCTTGGGTGACATGGTTTAGTGTGGGATGTCCCTGCCCATGGCAGGGGGGGTGGAACTGGATGATCTATTCTATGATTCTATGATTCTGTATTCAGTTCAGCTGCACAGCACACCTAAGTGGCATGTCACAGTTGGAAAGGTGGCATTGGGCACGTTTCTTACTTTCCTGAGAGTTCCATTTAAAGAGTACAGCTCCCTGGTCATGTTTCAGTAACGTGTTTTTAGTTCAGTGGTGCTCCAAACAAACTGTTAACATGAACTGTTTGAAACTTAAAGCTTAAAAACATGACAAACTGAAGTTAACTGGAATTATTCCTAGTGTACAACCTTAATGAACAGCAGCATATTTCTGAAGGGGGGACCATGTGTTTGGATGTTTCGTTTTTTCTTAGAGATCAAATGCTTTGTGTCCACGTGGCTGCAGTGACAGTGCCATCAGAAATGCATGTGCCCTATCTGGGTGCAGGTTCTGTTGGCTTCACCAGTATGTTGGAGGAACCATATTCTCACTGATGACTCTCATCTTAGCTGCTTCCCCACACCAGGATAATGAAATTTGATGTCTGACAATGGTACAGGAACATTTTGCCTTGCTTCCAGTGCCATTCCACAACTGCTTCAGACAGACTAGCAGCTGACACAGTCCCACTTTCTTTCTTATCCCTGGTCACACTTTTCCATTGTCCTTCTTGTGCCAGTGCTGATGTGGCTGCTTAGGGAGCTGCTCTGGCTGAAAACTATCCCAGCAGAAAGAAGTGATTAATCTTTAGCTTGATCCACTTTCTTGGTTAGCTCACACATATGTCCATGTCTGAAGAGGGTAGGACTGCAACAGAGCAGTCTTAGGCTGCCTTGAGCTGCCCTGGTGCAGTCCCAATACTGCAAGCTACAGAAAATGTGGCAAATCAAATCAAAACACAGAAAACACAGTAACAAAGCCCAAACCCCAACCCTAACCAGCAGGAATTCCAGCAGAGCCAAACAAAATTGACTCGCTGACTGGTACCACAGTGAGTCCTGCTGCAGATGACAGGGAGGGTTTGACCCACAGGCTGCTGTGCTGAGCGGTGCATTTCTGTGCCCTGTAGTGATGCAGAGAGCAGACCTGGCAGCTCAGACAGGTTTGCAGTGTGGGATGTTGTTCTGCTCCAGTGTCTTCCTGAAGGTACCGTGGACACACTCAGCCCGGAGCTATTCACTTCATTTAGTCAACAAAGGCTGCTCTGGGGGACCTGGGGAACATCCAGCAGCCTTCAAGTTAGGGATTGTCAGCACATCTGGGATGTATTGAGTGACAAAAGGGACAATTTGGCCTCAGTTTGCGAGAGCAGAACAGATTTACTGTCGCTGTGCATCAAGGAATAAATTACATCTCTGATTTTAGCAAAACTCTTTAATCCCAAACAGAGCAGTTATCTCAAAGCAGAGTAGAGACTTCTGCTGTCATCAGACTCCTGCTAGTTTTTCATCAAAGGTAAAGTTGGGCTTGGGAGCGGTCCACACATTCATGTCTGAAGCAAAACTACACCACTGGCATTTTCTGTAATAAAAATGAGGTTAGGGTCTCTGCAAAACATTCTTCTGGGGAACTTCCAGCTGCTGGCCCTTGCTGTCAGGATTTATACTGACAGATGAGAGGTCACATTATCCAGAATAAAGGAAAAATCAGAAGGATGTAGCTTTCCCGAAGTAAACTTCATACCTTTCGGAGTAGGGCTCATTCCTGTAAGTATTTGCAAAGGGTTCATCTGGAAGCTCAACTTGACCCTGGCTGTCATAACTCTTCCTAATTTCTTTCATCTTCCTCGAATGGAGGATTACCGTGGGCATGCCAGCGCTGCCTTTGTCAGAACATTACTTTTATCTTTCACCAATTTCATCTCCACAGAACTTTTAATCTAGAAAGTGCCAGGACCATTTCTTAATCCCATTGAAGAGAAGGACAGTAGCAGGAGAAAAAAGGAAAACCAGCATGGCTCTTTGCAGTTTTCATCATCTGAATCCCTCTAAAGAAGGGTTGTGACAAGAAGAAGGGGAAGGCAATAAGGACAGGCTTTGAAGAGCAGGAAGGGATTGGTACACTGGAAGTGGCGAGGAGCAAAACAAAGACATTTTTGATGAGAGGATTTCTCCAAATAACTGTTGCTAAAAGTCAGTGAAATGATCCCAAGTGCAGATTGCTGTCTGTGTTCACTAGCACAGCCCATGTGCCACAGTGGAATCGAGAACTTGCCGCATCTCTGGAGTGTGACTTTGCTGGCAAACCAGTGCAGAGAAAGCAGAGTCCAGGCCATCTGAAGATGCTTACGCTGCAAATAGACTCCATCTGCACCTAGGGAGAGAGAGAAAGGCACTTCAAAACTGCAGGTAAATCACACTCTGGCCTGACTGAATTTTCTTCTGCAAGTGCTGTTCTCTCCCCTCTGAGTGCACAGGAAGTCAAGGATGAGCTAGCTTTAAAGAAGATACTTCATTAAATGCTGGGGAATACATTGGACCATTCTGGACCTCAGCTCAAAATACTGGACCTTGTGAGACTGGTGCTGGGTAGACCCTGCCTATGGAAACAGCCTGAGAGAACAGAAATGTCGTTTGTAGAGGCTGTTCAGTTTCTCAACAGGAACTGGGATAAGGTAATACTTCCCTGCTTTACTATGAAGATAAAGCTGTCTTGCTTTGAAAACCTCCAAATGTAGTTACAGATGACATAACGATATGAATGCCTGTGTGGTACACGGAAATATTACAGTAATATATATCCATGTACTGGGGTCTCAGTAGACATATCAGTGTGATTTCAAGTACAGTATCAGTGTGACTTCAAGTAGAACAGCAAGCACACAAGTTCCTCTTCAGATACACTGACCAAACATTCTATTTAAATAACAAATATAGTTCTTCTTTCATGGTAGTACCTAGAATTTGGTTGGGCCAATGGCAGCCTGTAAAATAAACACAAAATTACTTTGGGTATTCACAAATAAGCCAGGCATTTGAAAGATGGCAAAAGAGAGCAGGGTTAAAAAAGTCTTTCTGACAACTTGTCAGGAAAGAGTTGATATTTTTTCCCCCGAACTCTTTCACTGTAGCTTTGAAACGCTTGTTTGCTTGGAATACAAGACTAAACACCATTCTCTACCAAGCAGTAAATGAAGAAACCCTCTCAGAGGTGCAAACTTTCTGTTACTTGGGTATGTGAAAGTGGAAGCATCCCCTTTCGAGGCCCTAGAAGGACTCCAGTTTGACCGAAGCTGCTGTAAGATTTCGTTACTTTTGGGAAAGTTCATTGCTTACATTTTAGGGAGAGATATTTATTATACAGGAGTGCCGGTTAAAGCCAAGACTGAAACACATGGACTCAATAAAGGCCCAATTATGTGACCTTTGCTGTTTGCCACACTTTTAACTTGTGTAAGTTATTGATTACACTTTCATGAGATCATAATCAGAAGGTTGTTCTTTGGTAACGGTGTGCTAGAGGAGCTTTATCCTCAACTTCAAAGCTGTCTTGTGAGGATTAAGAACAAAGGGTTCGAAGTTTGAAGCACGGCCAAAATGAATCTGTGCATTATCCATGTTTACCACCATGCAAGAGGTGGATTAGCTTATTCTTCAGCTGTGAACCTTCTCTTGTCACGTCAGATGAGGCCACAGCTCTGAGGTTTGTGTTCATGCTTTTAAGAATATTCTGTTTAATTAGACATAGTGTCTTCTGAGGTCTCCACCGTAACTAGTCTAAATGCTTGTTAGTGCAATCATTTCCCTAATTGTAAAGGTTTTATTGGAATGATTTGACATTCTCTGAGAGGAATTTTCAGGCTAGTTTATTAATTATAAATAAATCTATCGAGAGCCTGAATCTGTAAACAGCCTGTAAGCTGTGTGAAGATGCACTCCCAGGAGCAGCCGGCCAAGGTTTTCACTTCCTTTTCAAGCTGCGAGGGGAAGAAAATAACCTCACAGCTTACTCTCAGTGTAGATAGAGCTACATAGATGTGTTGCAGGTGCAGGGAGCAGATCTGTACAGCATTGGTTTGTTCGGAACCAACCTGATGAGGCAGTATTTTAGTTCTTCTCTCTAAGGAGCAGTAATAATTTCCCCCTTTTTTATTAGCCTTAGCAAATTGGCATTTTGAACATCCCTGATCATGAAATCTCCACTGTAGAGAGCGCTGACTTTCACTGAGTGACATAAGAGTGAATTAGCCCTTGCTGTGCCATAGCAAGAAATAACTTTTTAGGATAATATCTTTTACTGATTTTTAGGACACCAGAACAATATGTTTCATTAACTATTTGAAGATAATAAAGGTTTGTGTATCTTTGACTTCTTTTGATCTGAACTTTGAATGCTGTTTCTGTATTGAATGCTGGTGTATTGTTTGCTCCCTCCAAAGCAGAGTTATGTAAGACACAGGAGAAAACAATTTAAAGCAAACGTGTACACCCCATAACTAAGTTGGTTCATGCTGAGGAATACCATTCCTTGCTAGGCATTTTCAAGATGTATTTAACTGTGCACGTTTATCACAGCCCTAATGGTTTTGTTTCCTTTTAGATTAATTTTCTCAAATGCATCTCTAGTGAAGCAGTAATAAAATACATTCTAAAAAATTGGTTAAAAAGAAAATGTCTAAATAGGGGGAGTTGTGCTCTCCTGTTTCCTCTTTCGTTTCCAAACGAAGCAAGGTAGAGAAGGAGTGAGAAACTCCAAGAAGACTTTCTTCAATGAGGAGCTGTAAATTTGTTGTGACTGTTGTTTAAGAAACCCTGCATGCCACAGGCCTTCGTATCAGTGTACTTGTACTTATCTGGAAATTGCTGTGGATCTGTTTGCCTGTAAGCTGCTTTCTAAGGGTGTAGCCTCATGGAATGGCCCCACTGTCCCCATTGCAGATACTTACTGCATCAAGGCATTGACTCAGATCTAAACCAAACCTGTATTTTCATTTGCGGGCTAACGATGGACAGGAATGTACAGTAGGCATTTATTTGGACCACTGTTTCAGGTAACCTGCCTTTCTGCGCATGAGGATGAGTCCCAGAGTTAATGCTCTGTTGGTATACTTGAAGTTTCATTTTCACTCATGTCTCTCTCGAACCTCACTCTTTCTGCCAAGCCCTTCAGCTTCCAGTCACGGGTTGGTGTCAAATGATGCCTTCAAATCACAGAATCATAGAATCAACCAGGTTGGAAAAGACCTTTAAGATCATCAAGTCCAACCATGACCCCAGAACGGCCAAGACCACCCGCTAAACCATGACCACCATTAGTCCATAATGTGAGAGCACTTCCAGAGCTCAAGGTCTGGTGAGAGAAAATACCAGCTCAAAATGACCGAGTAGTTGCCCTGTTTCCTGTGTCTCCCAAAGAGCAGACAACTGCCAGAAACTCAATTGCTAAATGTTTAAAATCTAACTCTATTACTCTGTGGCCTCACCAAGCTTCTTGGCAGTGATTTGTTCATATCCTTTATCTTTAGAGAAATTCTTTTCTCATTACTTGGAGGCAAAGATTTCTGTCCATCTCTCCTATGCAAAGCATGCTTGGAAGCCTGCAGTATCACTTTTCAAAATCTGGGGCTCCTTTTGATGACATCCAAGAAGTTTCAAGAATTTTCCAGCCTTTAAAATCATTCTGTTGGAGGATTTGATTTGCCATCCACAGTCACGTGCCACAGGAGACATCAAGCACCAGTTAGTGATTTTCCATTGACAAAATCAGAGAGGTTTTGTACCACTCTTCTTCTAAAACCATTAAACCCATAAGAGGTTATTGTTCAAAGTCGCATACAGGGATTCACTCCGCTGATAAAAAAGTCTTCCTCCTTGTGCATGGATTTTCTTCAGTTTGACACAGTTTTCTTAATGTGAAGAAAGCGGGAATAAAGCAGGCTTTGCAGTTGGGTGCATTTTGCCACAGCATTGTGTAGTTAACCCACATAATGTATTTTTATTTGAGGTTACCTATTTCACTGAGTTCTAATTTGGGTCCCTCTTTTTTAGGAACACCGAAAACACCTCTGTTTTTCTGTTTGTATGCATCTCCTGCTTCAGTCCCTTCCCTTAGCAGATGGTACTGGAAAACAGGCAGGTTATTCTGTCTTCTGTGTAAATTGGTTTTCTATATCACTTCGTATTTTTAAGCATGCCTCCCACTTTGGGACTACCTCGTGAGGCTTATGACAAGTCTATTGGAGTGTCACACTGAGATGCAAGCAATGGTTTACCCATGCCGTGACAGGACCAATTAACAGATAGGGCAAAGCTGCCTTCCCTAGCAGGAAAATAAAACCTTGTAGACAGATATTATCTGGTTATCTAAGGAGGCATTGCTATGTTGTTTATTACAGCAGTGTCTAGACTGTACCGCGGTAATAAAGTATGCTGCTGACATACATACATACCCGTGCTCTGGCCAGACTCCTTCAATAACCTGGTATGCACAGTATGGCTATGGCCTCCCTTCTTCGTTGAAATTCATCTCATTTTGCTTCATGCTTCATCTTGGAACACAGGCGGACCAACTTCTCTGACCTAATACAGTTAATATCTTGGAGAAGCAACGGTCCATGCTGTAAACACCTAGCAAACTCATACATGGCCTCACTTTGTGATTTTATTTATTGCATATGCAGCTGTGAGCATCTGCTATAGATAATGCATGCTAGAACCTTCTAGTGCGTACATAGCCAGAAATATCCGTGGAGCTCGATATATCATCTTTTTTAATTAGTTTCTTGCTTTAAATGTAGAAAATTTGCATTATGGTATATTTTTCCTTTAATTTACAACAGAACAGAGCATTCAGCGCTCATCTCTTCAAAATAATGAGAAGAAACTATAGTTAATTTCTTACATCCAGTTGCAAAGCTAACACACATTCTCTTTTCTTTGTTAGAAAGGCTGCAGATTTCATTAGGTTATTGAGCTGAGACATACAACAGTTTAGCTTCGCTTCAGGTGCTACCATTACTTCTAATCCTGCATCTTTCATGTAAAATGAAGAAAACATAAAACACATTCCTGTGAATGCTTTGATTAAATGTGAAACAAAAGCACCGTAGACACAATATGGCATCGGGGTGATAAGAGAACTCCAGTGCAGTAGATCTTGTACTGAGGAGTGGAGTTCTGTAGGAATTTTAAGTGTGTATCATTTAAAACCAAACTGCCGACAGATGTTTGCTACAGTACTTGTTAGAGGGCTTCGTTATTTTTATACCCTTTTAAATTCCTCTGATTTATAGAAAACAGCCATTAAAAGTCCATAAAAGTTAATCCCAACCATGGAATTATTCGCCTAAACCAAAATTTCCTCCCTTTGCCGAGAGCTCTGCTTGCATGGAGAACTGTAAAAGGGCAGCTGCGCAGGGCTACCTGCTGCCTGAAGGCACCAAGCCCCCAGACTCTTCACACAAGGTCTGCAGGGGTCCTTGCCTCAGTTTCTGAGGGTTTCAAACAAGGTCTTTATACAAGAGTAGAGTGTATTCTTCCTTGGGGGCTTCCTGAAGTCAAGCCAAAACCAAGATGTCTTTTGTGCAATTGTCAAAGATCAACAATTTCTCTCAAACCCTGTTTCTTCCATCACATCTGATAACACTGCTCCTTTAAGATATAGCTTCAGCACCATATTGTGCTTCTCACATGTCAGACAGTTCATAGGTTGGCTTAAAAAAAAAACAGCAAACAAAACCCAAACAACCTCAGGAGAATGTTTTTATGATGGAAAAGGGATAATAATTATGTATTTTCCCCTTTTATCTCTCAATAATATCCAAGGAAATTTTGTTCTCACTACTAGGTCACTCACAATGACCACTTACACCGCAAATTATTGTAGTCACTGGATAGTATTTTAATTACACAGCCCTATCCCTTCAATTAATCATCATGATTAAATTTTATGCTAGGCTGGAGCATGGTAAATATTTCCTGAGAGCGTGTTGTTTGCTTTTCAGTCATGATGATTAATGCAAGTTAATTAGCAACCAACTCAAATTACAGCAGGACAATGCTGGAGGCTGGATGTAGGGAGTGTGTCGAAACAGATTTTTTCCAAATAGATAGGATTTATGGCAGCCAAATCGTGTTTCAGATTCGCAGGTTGGAGGAGTTCAACTATCCCGTTCCACTGTGCAGCCTCTCTAGACTGATTTTTGTGTGTAATTTTCATATCAAAACTTAACCTACTCAGACCAGCGCACGATTTGCAAACAGACTGTGCTTCATGACACGGCTTCATAACTTTGAAGTCATGCTAGCTAGCAGAGGTGTTTCAGGTCTTCTTAGATACTACCATTTCAGGAAGTTCAGTTTTTGTCAACTCAGTGGATGTACAAACCTTTGTACAGAAATGATCAGAGCAGGTGTCTCCCCCATGCAATGTGTGGCTTTCCTCCTGAGCAGCCTGTTGCTTGTGCAATGTCTCTTCCATCTTTTTAACATGTGAGCATAACATGCTCCTGCCTCAGACACTAATGGCTGCTACGCCTTTACTCTTGTTAGAGAATTCCTTCCTTGAAAAGTGGTGAATACTGTAGCTTGTGCAGCAATCGGTCCCTTTTCGCATAGCAAACTTTCCTTTTGTCTTTGCCCTTAGGCATCGTTTTGACTAGAAAATGGGATATCAATTCTTTCCCTACAATCAGGGCTCTGACTCACAAGCTGACCTGCTACAACAGCATAGCTGGAATGGAAATATGGGAATGGAGCTATTTGGTCTAGTTACCAGTTGTTGTTTACTAGAATAGTAAGAACATAATGTTTTAATATCCCAACCCATTATGACCTGGTTTAGATAGAACCAAACATCAAAGCTAACCAATGAGAAACAGACAGTACAGCATTGACTCACTCACATTCTATAGATGTGTGGAGACATATAATTATTTTTCTGAACCAAAGTTTTATTTGAAAACAAAAATGTTCACGATCTGACTTTATGGCTTGTTTTCATATTTTGGCATGGTATATTGTATTGGAAAAAAAAGTCTTTAATTAAAAGCAGCCTCTTCAACATTACCCCAGACTTCAATTTTCATCTCCTGTTTTACTGCTTCTTTCCATCTCCTCTCTCCCTCCCACATATACTCCATGTGTTTAACCCACCCTTAAAAACTTTCATCACTTCCTTCCCTATTGTTTTGTGAATCCTCCTCAGAGGTCTCCTTGCTTGCGCAACATCCTCTGAGTCTGTGCTGAGTGTAGCCCATCCATGCTGTTTGAGGTCTCCTTGCCGTCCTCACAGAGTGAGTGGACGTGCTGCCAGGGCTAATGAGGAATTTCATAATGCCCTTTCTACCCAATTCATGAGTGCTTTGCTGGTGTCACCAGGAGATAAAGGCAGATGGTCTCTCACACACACTGGCAGGACTTATGCTCAATTTAGTGGAGCACAGAATCACACAAGGGCTGAGACTCATCTGAGACCAGACAGTCTGAGCTCGAGATGATCTAGTCCATGCTCTGCTGTAGCAGGGTCACCAGCACTGTATTGAGTTGTGCTTTGAATATCTTCACAGGTGGAGGCTCCACAGCCACTTTGGGCAATCTGTCACCCACACAGTAAAAAGTTGTTTTCTCAGGTTCAGATGGAGTTTGCTGCATTGTGTCCATTGTTTCCTGTATTGTCACTGGGCATGGCTGAGCAGACCCTGGCCCTATTTTATTCACATTCCACTTTCAGCTATTCATACATATTGATCAGACTTCCCCACAGCCTTCTCCTTGCTGAATTGTCCCAGTATTGTGGTTTAAACCCAGTCGGCAAATCAGCCACGCAGCCCTCGCTCACTCCCCCACCTTCCTTCCCCCCCACCCCCGCTCCCGGAGGGATGGGAAGGAGAATGGAAAGAATGTAACTCCCACAGGTTGAGATAAGAACAGTTTAGTAACTAAGGTATAACACAAACCACTGCTGCTACCACCAATAATAATAACAAGGGAAACAACAAGAGAAGAGAATACAACCGCTCACCACCCACTGACCGATACCCAGCCCAACCTGAGCAGTGATCTAACCCTTCCAGGTAACTGCCCCAGTTTATATAGTGGGCATGACGTGCTGTGGTATGGAATACCTCTTTGGTCAGTTTGGGTCAGGTGTCCTGTCTCTGCTTCCTCCCAGCTTCCCCTCCTCCCTGGCAGAGCATGAGGCTCAGCAAGTCCTTGGTGGGAGTAAACATTACTGAGCAGCAACTGAAACCATCGGTGTTATCAGCGCTGTTCCCAGGCTGAAAGTCAAAACCACAGCACTGCACCAGCTACTAAGAAGGAGAAAAATGACTGCTACTGCTGAACCCAGGACATGAGCTTTCTCAGCCTCTCCCTATGTGTCACAGACTCCAGTCCCTCAGTCATCTTTGTGGCCCTTCACTGGTCTCACACCAGTAAGTCAAAGTCTTCCTTGTATTAGAGAGCCAGCATATTATAGGAGAGAAAGGATGGTTTTCTAACTCAAGACATTGATGGCCATCTTGTAGAAATATATTAACTACCATTTATCAGCCCAAAGTTCTCATAAAATTTTGGCTTTAATCTCCCTTTATTTCACTATTTCAGCTAAAAAGCAGATATAACATTACTGTCTACTGCCAGTGAGTTAAAAACAGACTTTTGCCAGTGCCCATACTAAGGTCTCAAGTGTTTTTCTGCGAGCAGCAGGTACAACTACAACTGCTTCAGGGTAAATGATGAGCCAGACTACAGCAGAGTTTCATTTCCACTTGCCCTGTGCACCCACAGTTGTGCCATTGACAGTAGTGGAAGCCTCCAGTGACAGATGTACATGTTGTGCACAGCTACGCTGCAGAGGCATGATGCCACTTTGCATCAACTATGAAGAAATACTGAACAGATGACTTAACAGAGAGGCCAGGGTGCCATGGAAGAAAGTACCAAAGCCTACAAACTATGTCACAATGAAGGTACATATCAGGAGTATGATGAAGGTAATAGAAAGTAGTTTTTAAATCATGCCAACACCTTCGGGGGTCATCAAACCCAATCATTTATGTTGCAGTTAATAACAAGTGACACGAAGCCAACTCCGTAGGAGAGCTCTCAGCTCTACCCTTGGAACAATTTAGTGGTGTGCAGATCAACCAAGAGCAAGCTTGGATACTGTCATGCCACAGTTGCATCATGCATGTGGGTAGGTCCTTTAAACTGCACTCATGGTGCAGGCAGGTAATGCAGGCTCACCAGTGAGTTTCAGGAGGATTCTGCCCCAAAAAAACAGCTTTAAGAATTAGCCTGGTGTTCATACATTTTTTGTGGTCTGCCAGAGAAAAAGATGTGGGTTGTAAAAAAGTCTTCGCTGTACAATGTTTATTCACTGTATGCATCCTATTTTCTTGCTGTTATGCTGCATCCTGATTGCTGTATGTTCACTTGGAGTGTCTGAAATAAGAGGAAATTATCAGAAAACGGTGCTTCGTAGGTGAAGAAGTTCTCAAGGAAATAATAAAGACAAATCCAAGGAAAGGCATAATGAAAAGTGTACTATTCTGTTGTAGTTTATATGGTAAATAGCTTGCTTCTGTGAATGCAATTAAAATACACATCGATTGTAAAATACACATTTACTTTGTTGTAGGCTGAGTACTTCTATGAGTTCCTGTCTTTGCACTCCTTGGATAAAGGCATAATGGCTGATCCAACTATAAATATCCCTCTGCTTGGAACGGTTCCTCATAAAGCATCAGGTTTGTGCTATTGATATAATAAATTGTGTTCCTGTAAAAAATATTCCACAGCCAGTAAAGTCTACGTATTTCATTATGAATTGCAGTTCTGAAGCTTATTGCCAAAGAAATGCTTGCCACAGTGCTTAACACTGAACAGCCTGTGAGTGCCTTGCCTGAGTACAGCAGCATATTTTGACTGAGCCAAGTCAAATGAAGCTTTTATGTGTAGGTAAATCAGCAGAAACTTGTGCAAAATTGTTGCCCAAAATTTATGTGCATTAATATTGTTACTGCAGTTGTGCAACTTCTGGAAAACAAAATCTTTGATCACTATAAGGAATAGTTATCGAATTATTCTGTGTCCCAGTGGTTGCAGTTTGTGGATGTTTTACTTTCAGTTGAGGTCAATGGTTGTCGTCAGGCATTCAGCTCAAAGACAAGTTCTAGTTTAGGAAATTGTCATTTGCCATTTTTCCCTCAGTTGTGCATTCTTAGTCCTTCCCTGGAGCTTACACAGCGGTGCCTGAGCCCAAGCCAAAGTGAGTGTTCCAGAAGCACCGCAGTGCACAATGAGCTGGCTGAAGAAAAAGTCTTTCCGTGAGAGGTTATTGAGTCCACTTAGCTCTGAAGTGGATGAATATCAGTTTGCATCATCTGTTGAGGGATGGTACATGGTATTCTCTGGCAGAAAGGCAGAAATGTACATCCAGGACCTAAAGGGGCCTACAGGAAATCTGGAGAGGGACTTTTTACGAGGGCATATAGTGACAGGACACGGGGGAATGGATTTAAACTGAAAGAGGGTGGATTTAGATTAGGTATTAGGAAGAAATTCTTCATTATGAGGGTGGTGAGAGGCTGGAACAGGTTGCCACAGAAGCCATGGGTGCCCCATCCCTGGCAATGTTCAAGGCCAGGCTGGATGGGGCTTTGAGCAACCTGATGTAGTGGAAGATGTCCCTGCCCGTGGCAGCAGGGTTGGAACTGTGTGATCTTTAAGGTTCCTTCTAACTCAAACCATGCTATGATTCTATGATTCTATGATCTGGATGACGGTAGTGTCTTAGTGATCATAATTTCATGAGAAGCCTTAGCCAGCCTAAGACCATGTAGGATAAAATGGGAAAGAAATGAGAAATGGAACAGGAGGATGGGGCTACAAGTGGAGAGCTGATATGCAGTGCCTTGACTGTGTATCAAACAGTCTTTCTTTTTGACCAGTCTTTCTTTTCTTCTTTCTTAATGCACAAATTCTGAAAGTTTTTGTTTTATATCCTCCATTTTCAGCTTGTGGTAGAATGGCTTTGAGATAATATTGCAGCACGGCTCTCTGCTGTCGCACCCGGTATTTAACATTAATGATTGGTCTCTACATTCCACGTGGATTGAGCGAGTGGTATTGAAAATGGATTTCAGTGAAGAGTCCTATAATATTTACACCATAATTGATGCTATTTGATTGGTTGCCAGCCGGATAAATTGACAAGACATTTAAAAGTAACTAAAAAGTCACAAAGGCAAAGTCCTTGTTAAACATTATTTCCATCTCCATATAAAGCAGGTGAGATATATGAGAGGCTCTACACTCTCCATCCTCTAATATAAGCTCATTTTTCTTTTTAACTATCTAGAAAAGCTAGACCAACATGATCCCCTTATGACTATATTTAGGAAAACATTACCTACAAGTGCAGGGAGGCTGGAGATGAGATCTCATAGTTCCAGTGAAGGTCTGTTAACCATCATTATGGGAGGTCCGATTAAAGCCAAAAAGGACTTACTCTGCTTGCAACACCGGTACCTCAGTTCCAGGACTAATACGGGCATGTCCGTGGTGTTTCCTTACATAGATCATGTGCAGTGCCCCACTGCGCTTAGTATATATAAGCTGCATTTAAGTCGTATTTGGCATCATAGTCAGTCCGGTGTTTAACAGCAATTGATGATCAGTACATGTACAGTATTTGAAGCATGTACCATATTTAACAGTTAGGTACAAGTATGATGGCTTTCTTTACACTGCCTGATGGCTGGCCAAAATTAACTAAGCAGCTTTGAATGAATACATGCTATAAAAGTAGTGAATACTTGCTATTTTGCAGTTATTTCTATACTTTATCTGTTCCCAAACCCCTTCTGACAAATCCAGTCTAGTTTGCCTGGATCTATTGCATTACCAAATAATTTTTCCACAGATATGGAATTTTTTCTGACATGCAGTTATGAAAATCAGAAGGAAGTCACAAGCTTGTGTTTAGTAACAAATCAACAGTAGCACATTTCTTCTGGAAAAAACATTTCAGCCCCCAAAATTACACCAGAGAAAAATTAAGGAGGAACAAAAGAGGAAAGACAGCTGTATTAAACATGAGAGTGGAAACAAGAATGAGGACTAGCAGATAGATATCTTTCTCAGAGGTAGCTGAACCTAGTGGTCCTGTCAATATCAAGGGACTCTTGAAACTTCGTTGAGGATATTTGCTACCGCCAGTAAAGCGTAAGGATGGGTTTAGTGCTTTAGGGCCTGCCTAGCCTGTACTTCGTCTTACGGGCAACAGTTGCCATAAGAAGACCTGTGGAAGATCAAAAGGAGGACAAACACATGTGATACTTACTTCTGTTTACCCTCTCAGCTCTGACTAGCTTTGGCGTGGAGGATTTCATGAGTCTTAAGTGATTTGTCTTTTTTATAACCCCAGATGGGTTGCAGTTCTCTCTTTCTGGTACTTGTTCAAGCTCTCCTTGAGTCCATATTATCTTCTGGTATCTCCAGTCCCTTTGGCAAGGAGCTCACTGCCTCCCATTGCACGGGCGAAGGAGTCTGAATATATGGGAAGTCCAAAACCATGGGTGCTTCCAGGGTGAGGAGTGCTGGAATAAGGGTTTTCTGACCTGTCCCCTTGGACTTTAGTCCTAAGAGGTGCATTCCTGGTCTTTGCCCTAGGCATTTAAACCCACAGTCAAATCTCAAGTGAGTTCAAGCATTTGCTACCAGTTCAATAAAGCCTGGATGTGACTATAGCATCCTCCTTAAACCTCTGCAACATCTTCCTCCCAATTACAATTTGCTCAGCTAAGTCACACATATCCCAATATAAGCCCTGATCTCCTGCTCTTGCTCAGTAAGGTTACTATAAGTTTAAGAATTTCACTGCGTTTAATCTGGTTTTAACCCACTGTAAAGGTTTCCTTCTTACCACATAGTTACATGCTTTTTGTAAGTCTTTTGACAGATCAGTGTGAAAGCGCTTCAACAATTTAATTGTTTTATAATGAAAACTGCAACAGATCTTCAGTCTGGGACTTACCACAAGCAGAATTTGTTTGAGTAATAAATTTTGCCGCATTATACCAAGGCAACAGAGAAGAAAAATGGCCAAATTATGACTTGCAAAATTATGCCCCTTTACTCTGCTCTCGTGAGACCTCACTTGGAGTATTGTGTGCAGTTCTGGTGTCCTCAACATAAAAAGGACATGGAACTGTTAGAACAAGTGCAGAGGAGGGCCACGAGGATGATCAGGGGACTGGAGCACGTCTCATATGAAGATAGGCTGAGAAAATTGGGGCTGTTCAGCCTGGAGAAGAGAAGGCTGTGTGGAGACCTCATAGCAGCCTTCCAATACCTGAAGGGGGCCTATAGGGATGCTGGGGAGGGACTCTTCATTAGGGACTGTGGTGAGAGGACAAGGAGTAATGGGTTAAAACTTAAACAGGGGAAGTTTAGATTGGATGTGAGGAAGAAATTCTTTACTGTGAGGGTGGTGAGGCCCTGGAATGGGTTGCCCAGGGAGGTTGTGGATGCTTCATCCCTGGCGGCGTTCAAGGTGGGGTTGGACATAGCCTTGGATGGCATGGTTTAGTGGGAGGTGTCCCTGCCCATGGCAGGGGGGTTGGAACTCGATGATCTTGAGGTCCTTTCCAACCCTTACTATTCTGTGATTCTATGATTCTATGATTTATAAGAAGCAATTTAAACCAAATCAAATGCATGGGTCTTTACCTCAGTACTGGGTTCTGAAATCTCAGGCCAGCTTCAGAAGAGATGAATAAACAATTTCTGTTAGCTGAATATAACTTATAAAGCAGCTAGGGAGAGCCAACTTTGAATAAAAGACATAAAATCATTTCATCTGAAGATTAGTGAAGATCCCTTGTGACAATCACAACGGAGCATTCCATAGCTCTGAGGTATTTTGCTTGTTTCCTCATTAAAATACTCCAGATTTACTGGCCTTAATTATTTACTTAAACTCTCTGCAGTTCAAAAGTGTTTGAATACTTTTCTCGGAAAGGTTGGTCTCCAAATATCGCTAACTTAACAAGATCTATCTGTGTCTTCTTTTCGAGCATTTGCACCCGTGATCTTATTTATCCAGTGTACCATCTTGCTAGCACTTTCCGAAGGAAGTTTTTTATTAAATCACTCTCTTATTTAAGTATTGTATGCAATACCCAAACCAGCAAAACATATCTAAAGTAGCTTTCTTTCCCCAAATGTGTATGATGTTTTTTGCAGAAGCAGCATTAAATCCTGCAAAATTTAGGCTTAAAAGTGATCAGCTCAGCTTAGAAAACTGAATGTAGGCTTCCAGCTTGTTTTGTTGTATCATTAGATACCTCCACATGAGTCTTGTCTGCAAGCAAGAGTCTGTGTTAAGATCACTGTCTGTGCTTTGGCTTGTTGGGGTTGTGTCAGTAAATGAGCACTGGGTCATCTCCTGTACTTCTGCTATATGTACTTCTTGTACACGCTGCTGTACTTATAGTGCTGGGAACGCCTATAAATAGGGTGATCTGTATATCTCTGTGTTAAGGGTTTTCATCAATGTCATTACTCTAAGCTTAAATGCAAACATATCTATATGTTTTAGTATTTCCATGTGTGCTTCTATACATATATAGACAGATATGTGCATGTAAATATATTGTTATTATTTTCTTTTAAGTTGTTCAGGTTGGATTTCCTTGCCTTGGAAAGCAAGACGGGGTCGCTGCATTTGAAGTGAACGTGATCATAATGAATTCAGAAGGCAATATTATTCTCCAGACCCCTCAGAACGCCATCTTCTTTAAAACCTGTCAGCAAGGTAACACTAAAGAGAACATGCTGGAATACTGTTAGGCCAGGTCACCTAGCTTCCTTAAGTTTCATTCAGGATAAGGTGTAGAGAAGATGGAAGTAAAGTGGTTGCACAATAGGTAGCTACGGTGGTGAATGTCAGGGTGTTCTGGCTGGTTTTGTGGGTTTGTTGCTCATGCGCTATGTGTTTACTAACCCTTTTCTTACTCTCAGCTCCATCTTCCTCATCAGACTGGGTTGGAGGCATTTCTCCTGTTGACTGCTCATCAGGTCAAGGAAGTTAGTAGAAACATATCAAGCACCTGTTAGTAAATGATTTGAGGTGCTTGGAGGAAAGCTGGTCCTGTGAAAACAAACGTTTCCAGCAATGGCACGTGACCTGAAGAACTGAACCTCTGGGAGCTGTAGTGGGGACACTGCTTTCAATTAATACTGTTTGGTGCCTTAGTTCAACAGTTTCTTTAACCTCAACTTGCACATCCAAACCGAATGCAAAAATCCTAAATCAAAGAAGTTCTGCGCAAGTTGGATTTACCCTCTGTGGAGCTCAGATAACAGCCTCTTGGTGTTGGGTACAGGTTAGGTGATGGAAGTTGGTTCTCAGTACTTGCAGTCACCAAGCAATAAACACACAGAGGATGCACTGATAGGGGAAGGGCCCCATGAAGTTACTGCAGTGTTTACTTGGAAGGGAGGGAACCTGTTTCATCAACCAATCTAGGAGCCATAAACACTATGTAATATGACTTTCTAGATTAATTTGATCCACTACAAACAATTATAATTATTACTTTATACTGAGGCTGTGGAAATTGATAAATCAGTATCTAAGATAAGGCAGTTATCCCATGTCATGTCCAATTGTATCATATCAACCCATGACGGGGCTGACGTACAAAGAGTGAGATTTTTATTCTTCTATTCAATCTTTGTTCCCAGTCCTACACTTTCTTCTCTGTGCTCTTTTCTCTGAGCTGACTGGCTGTAGCACGGCCCCAAAGAGCGAGCAGCAGGAGCAGGAGCTATTTGTCCTTTGAAATCTCACTACACCTAAATAGTAAAGCTGCTTGTCTCCTTCGAAGCCTTGCTGCTGCCAATTAGCCCAGGCCAAGTGGAGGAGAAGTGGGCAGAGAGATTTAATGGACGCAAAACCAATCAGATTTCAAGTATGGAGTTGTGTGTCTGATGTAAATACAACAGAAAACATTTGCTATCTTTTTATTTTCAGTTTAGTCCAAAGGTGCTGAAATTAATAGACTTTGGAAATAGCGTTGGGGTCATCTAATAGAGACAGCAGAGGTACAGGTCTATATCGTGGAAGAATGTGGCTTAAACAGAGACAGCTCCAAATTCAGTTTAGTAGTAGCATTCACTGAAGTTAACATATCTGTGACGCTGGTGGTAGTTGTTACCATTCTGATACAAGATGTAATATTTAACACTTCAGCAGTATGACATCATATGGCCTCTCAGAAAAGCTAGGGGTGATTATTATCCCAGCCCTTTGTTCTTGGAGACAGCTGCGAGACACAAGGATGATTTTCCAAACTCTAGAGGTGGGTACAGGAGTTTTCTCGCCTCATCTCTTCCAGCTGGGATAGCTCCCATTCCTGCCCTCTATCTGCTGGGGTGGACATTGCAGTGTTTTGGAACATGGTCAGAAGGATGAGAATGTCCTTACTGGTTTGTGTTGGAGTAGGGGTGAATTTCCTTCCTCTGAAAGATGTTGTTTGTAGTGAGGAGCTCCAGTTCCTCCTGCTGGGGCCCCGGTCACTGTTTCCAGTCATTCTTGGTGATCCAGAAGGACCCTTGCCAGAGGAAGTGAGGGGATTGAGGGATCATTTTTGTGGGAGAGGAGAGGATTTGTTGTGGCTAAGAGGTGGCCACAGAAGAATTATGTTTTCCTATTTTTCTGTTTGAAATGGTATGTGTTTAAGCATGCATTTTCTGTAATGAATAGCAGCTCTGCCTTCGGGTACAAAGAAAAAAGCATTTCCAGAAAAGGTCCTAGAGTACAGTTCTTTTTGGAACACAAGATGACCAGAAAGTCTTTACTACTGCTACTTCTGCTGCAAACAGCTTTACTTTCAAAGTAACACTTTTTGCTTCATATATCTATGGCCTTGGATAGAAGAGCATTTTAAAATCACCCCTTTCCTCCACTCTCTTTCCTGTTTGTTTGGCAGCTGTACACCGTATCCAGCCACCTGGCCAGTATATCAGGTTTTTTTCCTTGTGCTTAGTCTCGGACTTACCCTTCACATCCTACTGAATAGAGAGACCTCTTATGTGAATGCAGCAGAATACTGTGCATAGTGGTAGCAGCTATTGTTTCCTGTGGCTCCAGTCTGCTATGGGATAAATTTTCAAAACCGAGAGTTTATTTGTGTAATCTGTATTTAACTACAGATACATCACCTGGGTCATAGTAGAAGGGGAAATGATTCAAACTCTTTAAGTCCAGGATTATGGTTTCCTCTGTATTAATATGAGTTAATAAGAATCTCTCTGGGCTGCTGAAATGCCCCAGGAAACCTGACGCTCCTGAAGTTATAGACATCCTGTTATTTCATGACACTTATAACAAATGCACTTTAAAGGCTATAACTGCTTCAGTTTGAACTCAGCTATTATTCAGCTGGGAATCAGTGTAAACCAATGGTACATCTTTACAGCCTCGGGATGTACATCAGCACTTCCTGATGAGGCAGTGGAAAAAAGGTAAGGATGCTGTTGGTAGGTGTTGTCAGTCACATATGTTTACAGCACTATTACACCAAAGGAAAATAAAAAATAAGATGTGATGCCCACATTACAGCCAATTGTTGTCCAATAGATTCTGGGTTTGAGTTTGGTTTCAGACATTTTAGTTTATGTCAGTTTCTAAATGTTGTAACTCGGAGTGTCACATAACATAGCATCAAGATGAGAAGGTCATTCCTGCTCTGCTAAAGCTGTCCTGTGGCTCTGGTACCACTGATCACTAGTGATGTTAAGTTTTTCTAATGGGAGTAGGCAGCCTCTATGGCCTGCCTTCTTCTCTGTGACAGATCTGGGAAGGTATTTTTGAGTAACTGTTTTTCAACCCAGCGATCATGTTTTCTTGGAGTTCCAGAGGGTTCTGTTTATTTTGCCTCTTGGTTGATGGACACTGGTGTTTTGAGGATGGTGGTGGTACCCAGGGATAGTTCTCATCCTTATATAATGCAGCCAAAGTTGCCAAATACTTTTACCAGTGTCTGATCAATCATTCAGATATGACCAGCAGCCTTCCAGTATCTGAAGGGGGCCCATAGGGATGATGGGGAGGGACTCTTCGTTAGGGATTGTAGTGAGAGGACAAGAGGTAACGGGTTCAAACTGAAACAGGGGAAGTTTAGATTGGATATGAGGAAGAAATTCTTTACTGTAAGGGTGGTGAGGCACTGGAATGGGTTGCCCAGGGAAGTTGTGAATGCTTCATCACTGGTGGTGTTCAAGGCCAGGTTGGACATAGCTTTGGATGGCATGGTTTATTGGGAGGTGTCCCTGCCCATGGCAGGGGGTTGGAACTGGATGATCTTAAGGGCCTTTCCAACCCTGACTATTCTGTGATTCTATGATTCTATGACCAAGAACTGGATGTTGATGTAGGACTATTGTGCAGGAATGCTTTTATCTTCCTTTCTGTCCTTCTTTCATTTAGCCTTGAAGCTGACTCTTTCATGTGAATACAGATTTCATCACTTTATCACCTTGGTAGTAACAGATGTAGTAATTAATGCAGTGCAAGCACAGTGCAGTCTACTTAAGGCTGCAGAAATTGAAACTGGTCCTGTATACTGAGGGCAGGTCTAACCAGCGATGCAAGTCCTGCACTGAGCTGCCTGCTCACTTCTGCACAGAGGAGAAAGGACAGGACAGGAGGAAGGGAGCAGAGCACCCACATTGCTTGTGCACTTACAGAACAGCAGAGCCATGGAAATGCACAGTCTGTCAACAAGCACATTGCGCATTTGTCTGAACACATTATGAAACTTCTATTTGTAGACTAACAAAGAAAACCACCCTAATTTCTCTTGAGGAGATCTCAGCTGAACTCCCATTTCTGTCAGTATTTGCCTGTCTGTCAGCAAATAGTTTTACTGTTGTGTCAAATGGGCATACTGATCCGACCAAGAGTTGGCTGGTAGCTAAAGTATATAATATTCAATGCAGTTTGTTGTTGTGTTTTATGAAGCGGAGTGTCCAGGAGGATGCAGAAATGGAGGGGTTTGCAATGAAAGACACATCTGTGAATGTCCAGATGGATTTTACGGGCCTCACTGTGAGAAAGGTAACTTAAAAAGAATCTTCTTAACTGTCTTCTTTATTGTGATCTCAATGAAACTGTAGCTACTGCACTGCAGCCTCTCCTAGAAATAAGAATGGCCTATTCTGAAGATTTCATACATTTTGAATCCACAGATGTAAGGGAATTACTATTATCAACCATGGACTAACAGAAAAAGCCCATGGTTGGAAATTTTCTTATTGCTTACAGGAAAAATGTTTTCTCTCTAAGAGGCTGCTTTTGACAAAAACGGACACAAGAGTTAAGTGATCCTTAATCACAGGGAAGCCATCTGGCATAGAGATTAAATAAAATTCTTCTGCTAATGAGGAATAGCTGGGAAACGAAGCACAGGACTTCAGTTGTTCTGCATTTGTTTATTCGGAGATAAGATCTAATTTGCAGGCAGGCTGACAACGAAGATGGGAAGATGAAGGAAAGAGTCTCCTTTTCCCTTCTGTTAGTGACTAATAGCCCCAATGACATTTCCAGGAGTGAAGGGCCAGGAAAATGGTGTGACTTGCTGAGGAAACCAGCTCTCCTTCATGTCTCTTCTTTCTCCTCCCCCAGTGGCAGACCCTCTCCGAGTCTTTGACATGTCTTTGACATGGAGCAAACAACCCCCATTGCCATCCTTCCTCTGCCAGATGCTTTGGCTACATCTAGAAGATTGAGTACAAAGGAATCAGGGACTGTTCTCTGGCCTGGAGGCCAACTGGCAGAGCACAGCTTACATTCGTATGTTTAATGAACTACCTTTCTCTCCAAAAACCACCTCTCCAGACTCAGACTTTCTGCTAGGAGGAGCCTATGGCCGCTGGTCTGCTAGCGACAAAGCCATGCCGGGAACAGCACCAATTTCACAAGATGGATTATCCTGTGCTGCTACTTTTCCCCATGACTGGGTGCTGTTTAACTCACTAGTATGGACCCAACCTCACTGCATGTACCAATTGAGGGCAACCACGAAATGGAGCATTGCCTCCTCACATGTCTCCCTGGAAGAGCTTTGTGGGGTGGCCACAACTGCAGAAGAGTCTTGGCAGAGCACAGGGGCTCTGAAGAAGGTTCACAGGGAGCATGCAGGGCAGTTTGGCCACCAAATGAGGCCACACAGCAGGCTTCCCTACCCTGAATTAGGTAGCTGTGCTTATGCTTAGGAATGAAGAGGGAGAAGGGAGCTTTCGTTGTAAAGCCTGCCTGGGAACCCCACTGAATTACTGACACTTGTGAGTCTTGCCTCTAAGGAGACAGCCTTCTCTGCAGAGCTGAGGTACCAGCTGCTGCACCGGAGTCCAGTCATATTGAGGACTGGAGGTCCATAGGGAAGACAGAGGTCTGGGGAAATTCAAATAACCTGAGAGTGTAGGCGGGCACTTTGCTCTCCCCTGTTTGGAATGAAACTGTACAAGAGACTTACTTTAGGAGATGTCTTACTTTAGTCTTCGCTTTTTTAGTGATACTATGTATAAATTGCCAAATACAAACCAGAGATGTGATTGATTTAATCCACTGACAAAGGTGCTGTGCAAAGGTGACTTATTACATTCAGCAGAAGGAAACGTAGCTTAAGGAGTCAATGGGCTGTGTATTTACATAGATAGTTGTTATCACACAAGTGATGTTTTTCTGTTCTTCCTGCTTCTCAGCACTGTGTACTCCTCGCTGCATGAACGGTGGGCTCTGCATTACACCCGGCCTCTGCATCTGCCCCCCTGGCTTCTATGGCATCAACTGTGACAAAGGTAACTGTCACCTAAACCTAAATCCCTCCAGGCTCCATATATCCAGCAGCCTTTTCTTCATTCACATGTGCAGTTTCCCATTAGTAGTGGGTTTTGGAAAGGCAGGTGAGTGATGAAGTAGCTTTTGAATGTTAGTGATCAAAAGGAGTGTGACCAGCAGGTCGAGGGAGGTGCTCCTGCCCCTTTACTCTGCTCTCGTGAGACCTCACTTGGAGTATTGTGTGCAGTTCTGGTGTTCTCAACATAAAAAGGACATGGAACTGTTAGAACAAGTGCAGAGGAGGGCCACGAGGATGATCAGGGGACTGGAGCACCTCCCGTATGAAGGTAGGCTGAGAAAATTGGGGCTGTTCAGCCTGGAGAAGAGAAGGCTGTGTGGAGACCTCAGAGCAGCCTTCCAATACCTGAAGGGGGCCTATAGGGATGCTGGGGAGGGACTCTTCATTAGGGACTGTGGTGAGAGGACAAGGGGTAATGGGTTTAAACTTAAACAGGGGAAGTTTAGATTGGATGTGAGGAAGAAATTCTTTACTGTGAGGGTGGTGAGGCCCTGGAATGGGTTGCCCAGGGAAGTTGTGGATGCTTCATCGCTGGCGGCATTCAAGGTGGGGTTGGACATAGCCTTGGATGGCATGGTTTAGTGGGAGGTGTCCCTGCCCATGGCAGGGGGGTTGGAATTCCATGATCTTGAGGTCCTTTCCAACCCTTACTATTCTATGATTCTATGATTCTATGATTCTATGATTCTTCAAACAGATGCTCTTGCACAATCTGGCAGCTGCTGGAAGAATGTAGGGATTTGCAGTGCTTTTGCAGCTGGGTGTGCAGGCATCCATATGCACCGGCTCTCTGAAGGGTAATTCAGATAATCACTTTAGTTGCTCCATTAAAAGCTGTGGGACCTACCACAACATTCACTTACATTTCTGGCCTAAGGGTGTAAAAAGAATATTTCAATTTGAACTCTATTTTCATGGAGTAAAATCACTTTTGCTGATTATTTAGTTCATTAATTTGCTGCATCTAGACAGATTAAAAACATAAGCAGCTATTAATTTTTTGTGGCATTGTGGCTCAGGAGGGATAAGAAGGAGCAATCAGTTGCTCAGAACTGTGATTTGGAACAGTCCAAGCTGCCACATATTAAAAAACCCAAGTAGTTTCCTGCAGAAATGTAACTGACCTGCTCGTGGCAGAGCAAATTAGAGAACATTCATTGTCGCAGGACTATATGAAGTAAAGACGAAATGCAAAAGGTCCTAGTGGACTTTCCAGCAAAATAATGGGAACCTTCCTAGGCCTTCGAGTATGCTTGCACAGACTGTTGCTGTCATTGCCCTTCTGACTTGTATGTAGTCCTTGATGAGGCTTCTTCCACATTTAAAAATGTCTCAAAAGTGCACTGAAATGAAATGCTTCCGATGTCTTGAAGAACTAATGCGAATCCCAGCTGTCTGGTGAAAAGTCATGTCTAACACAGTGTAGGTAACTTGGCAGGTGAGGAACACAGCATTTGTGTCTATGTCACCGCACCGCAAAATCTTATAAAGGTCTCTTTCTAGTCAAAGCATTAATTAAGAACCGTAGTGAAGTATCCTCTTGTAGAATTAAATTATAGTCCTAGATTGTGTTCTTTTTGTCAGACACTGGCAGTTTCAATAGCAATAATACCTTGATCCTTCAAAGAGCTTTACATGTGAGGACTGATAAAGTTGTAACTAAGTCTGTCCTCAAGGATCTTATTGCTGTCTGGTTCACTTATCTCTTTCTATATTGACTTGTGTGTGTGGCTGTGTCAAGCACAATGTAGGAAGAAACACATTTCAGTCTTCCTTTGTAAACCGGATGAAAAGATGTTAATACAACTTCTTAAAGCATGCTCAGTGTTTATTTACGATGAGCAATAGAAAACATTTAGGCCAAGTCAGATCGAGTTCATATTACTGACTTAGTTAATTCCTGGTTTATTCATTTCAGCAAACTGTACAACAACCTGTTTCAATGGAGGAACGTGTTTCTATCTGGGAAAATGCATTTGTCCTTCAGGATATGAAGGAGACCAATGTGAAATAAGTGAGTAGCATCTCCGTGTGCTTCCTTTCACTTATGTCAGCTTCTTCTAGTGTCAATGTCTGTATGATGATGTGCAACCTGCCTCTGCGGGGCTCACAGCAAGGGTCTCACGTGGCAGGTTGGGGCCCTCAGAGGGTCAGATGCCACATGCCTCCAAAGGAGTTTCCTGCTAATGAGTTTGACTCATTGCTAGACCATTTCATCCTGTACCTTTTTTGTTTTTACTAGTAACTGGGCTTGGTGACAATGCCCAAGGTGTTAAGTATGCAAGCAGTACTCTGTGGCAGATAGATGTGCTGCTGTGCCAAGCCTGTGTGGAGTAGCTAGTTTCAAATGTTCTGGCAATTCATACTTGGGCACAGCAAATTAGGTTTGAGCTCACATCTGTCAAAGGGCTACTGTAAATTGGGAATGAAAGGGTTTGGGGCAAAGGAAGGACTGAACTATAAGAGCTAAGCACTTTCATGTAATATATTAAGTTGCATTCACATGGCAACTTGCAAATCTGTGTCACAAACATCAAAAGTTTTGCTATTTTCAGAAGTTTCGCATCAAAGCATTCAAAATACTTTAGCTCATGGTTGATCTAAGTGTGCTGTGTAAAGCTGGGGGTTATGGACATGTGGTTAGACTGGAACAGACCTGGGAGGTCAGCTGTCAAGTATTTGATCTCACTGAAATAAGAGTTTTCTCACAGCTCTGTTAAATTGGATTAATTCTATAGTTCCCCGCACTTGAATGGAGCATGAGCATTGTGAGAACGTACTCCCAGGCCATTCTTTTGGGGCTTAAAGCTTCTAATAGGACACTGTGCAAGGCGCCTCTCCTGCTGTAAATGACCTCACCAATGTTCCCCAGCATCTTCACAGAAGCACAGAGAGCATCATTTGACCTGGGTTACCTAAGAGCTGATTTTTTAACATGTATGGCATATTAAAGACACTGGATCTTCTCACAGTTCTGAAATCTCGTTTTTGTCTATTGCTACTTGGGTTAGGCGCAGCTGACTTCAGTTTCTTGCGAAGGCTTACCTGTGCAACTCAAACTAATTAAAATACAGGCACTAAACTAGTTCCTGTATGAAAGGAAGAAAAAAAACCTCAGGATCACACTATGCTGGGAGCTGAACCAGGATGATGTTGATGAGAGCAAGGAAAGCTGTGCACTTGCCTTGGCTTTTGTAAAGCTCAGACAGCAATTGTTAGACTGTGATTGATGGCTGCTACCACATCTGGGCACTGCACCCGTGCCAGCGCAATAGTGGAAGACTGCAGGAAATGCTAGATGAGGCTTACAAACACCAGAGAAACACAGCTCAGTTTCTTTCCTCAGATCCAGGGCCAGCTATATTCAGTCATGGGGGTCTTGAAATAACAAAGGGGGAAAACCTTTCAACAGGCAGAAAGCCATCTTCTGAAAACTACAAAGTTGTTTGGGGTTTTATTAATGTTGTTTAAAGAGTGCTTGTCTAACAGCTGAATCGCTCTCAAAGACCCCTGGGAAATGTACTGGGCCCAGTCTACAATACTAATGAGCATTCACAGCCTTCCAGATTTTTTCCTAGCTATAGTTACGCATTGTCTGTAATTAGTGTTTCAGTTCGAGTCCAGAGGGGGTTTTTTGTTTTGGATTCCTCCCCCATTTGTCACCAGCTGTTTTGTTGCTTTTTCTATTTCTCAGTCAATAACAGAGAGAGTTATTACTCTTTCCTTCATTCCGTGAAAATATCCTAGTCCAAAGTTAATCGGGCTGTGCTGAGCGAAATGCTTGCCTAATGCAACTCTGGAAGTTGGCATCACACCCCTTGACCCATATTCTCCAGATTTACTTCAACAACTAGGAAAAATCATGGATTTCCTTAGCATTGCTCCTTTCAGTCATTAAGTACATGGGATCCAAATGCTTGCAAATTAGAATACCTAAAGGCTCCCTCCCCGGAGGCTCCTGTGGCAAAATCATGCTTTTGCAGAAGCTCTCCTTAGCACTGTTCGTTCCATCAGCTGGTTATGAAGCTTGTTTCAGGCCTATTAGAATAATTATGTGCATTAGGAACAAATGGGTTTTTTTATGTTGACAATACACACATGCATCACGGAAGTCTGTTGGGGTTGAGAGGTGCGTAAGCTTTGCCTGGGGTATTGAGCTCCCAAGGGGGCAGTTTGTGAGATGAGTGTATTTGCTGAGATTTTCAGCACAGCAAGCTGGTGTTGATGCTTCAATTATCATTTGCAGGTCTTAGTTAACATCCTTTATAAAAAATAATAATAAAGGAAAGGAAGCAGTTTGTTGCTCCAGGTTCCAGATTTTGGTTGCTCACAGATTCAGGTAAGTATTAGTGCTAAACTTAGGAAGAGCTGTTTTGTTTGTTTGTTGTGGACAACAGTGAGAAAATCTGCACTGATTTGTATGGCCACTGAGGAGGCAAGGAACTGAGGGTGTGGTCTCTGCCTGCCCAAGAATGCCCTGGGAGGTGGCACTGAGCCTCCCTCTGCCAGGGATGACCTAGCTCTTGGGCACTGTGCTCGCCCTTCCTAAAGATGAGTGAAGATTTAATTAGTTCAATAATGCAGGCAAATTCTAACACAGGATTGACAGTCTGGTGATGGGAGACTTGACGTTAAGATTGAGGAAGGTGCTTGGTGCAGGTCAGGCCCAGCAGGAACCTGAGCGTGGATCTCCTCCACCAGCTTGGACCTTCCCCATCCCAGGTGTGTCACAGCCAAACAAACCTTACAGCAGCACCGCCAGACCCAGCCTCTTCCTTTGCCAAAGTGTGAATGTGAATGTGAGGGAAAGTAATTTCCAGACTAAAATCCTTGAAAATGTCTTTGAGTGCTAATTACTGTTACCAAAGGTGCTCTGTTCTTTGCAAACAGGAAAGAAGGGCATGCTTTTTTAATGCACCTTTAGATTCTGTGTGGTACAGCCCTCGCTGCACCATCCACAGCATCATGATGCTCCACAGCCTTGTGTTATGCGCTAACAGGCACAGACAGTTTATTGTCTGTACATAGCAGCCATACCTCTTAGTTCCTGAGCATCTTATTGCTTAAAATCTCTCTTGAAGAGTACCAGGTTTTCTTCTACTTGTGACCCCTGGGTATGGACCTCACCCTTTGCAAACCTGAAGTCTGTACAGTGCTGTGTCTCCCACAAAGTGTGAGAAGGACACGAGGTAATACTGGCTGGTCACATGGGGATCTCTGCGGAGCCTGGGTGGCATAAATCCAGGCAAAAGCTGCATGGACACACAGGCTTTGGCTGTGCCAAATTATTGGCATATTTTCAAAGCAGAAGAATGCATATAAATTGGAAGGACTGACGTGCAGCAGAGTCTTCCTTATGGATCCGTAGTGCACACCCTTACACCCAGCATCCAATGAGTTTTTTGGGTACAAGGCAGGCTTCTCAGACACTGCCTCCAGGAGGTGCAGGGGGCTAAGACTGTTGTTTTCACGCTTTCAATTTCTAGGTAAATGCCATCAGCCATGTCGAAATGGAGGCAAATGTACTGGTAAGAATAAATGCAAGTGCTCCAAAGGCTACCAGGGAGACCTGTGTTCAAAGCGTAAGTACCAAAGCCGCTCCATTAGTCCTTGTGGGACTTATCAGGCTGGCTGGGCAGTATCTTTGTACAAAATGCCAGCACTAATTGTTGTCAAAGTGTCTCATTAATTTACTTTATGGACATATAGCGTACACCAGACAGAAGGGAATTAGGAAACCAGAAACATTTCTTTACAGAAGCCTCCCCACAGTTTCTTCTGTACCCTGAGTTTGTATAAAACAACAATGTATCAGCTCAGTAATAGCAGATTGGTAATAGAGAAATGCTTCAAGACTAGGGTGGACAGAGCCTTGCCGGACATGGTTTAGTGTGAGGCATCCCTGCCCATGGCAGGGGGGCTGGAACTAGATGATTTTAAGGTCCTTTCTGTCACTAACTGTTCTATGATTCTATTATATATTGCAATGTTAAAACCCAGTGGGTGTACTTTGTGGGGGGGATGCTGGGGCCTACCTTCCTTCTCCAGCTGGTTCTGGTGGACACTGAGCTCTTCTGTTCAATTTGCTTCTTTGAGTCAGAGACTGAGCCAGACCTCACAGGTGAAGGGGTGTGAACTGTTGTGAGGGTCTGCACACACTCAGTGCAAAGGCACAGATTTACTGGGAGGGCCCCAGCCTGTGCCAGGACCAACCCATTGTGGGAAACAGCAGGGAAAGCAAATGCACAACTCTGTCTCTGGATGAAATGTCAAGAGGTCAGGTGTATTCTCTTGCTCTCTTACAGCTGTCTGTGAACCCAGCTGTGGTCTGTATGGCACATGTGTTGAGCCCAACAAATGCCAGTGCAAAGAAGGCTGGCACGGGAGACACTGCAATAAAAGTAAGTGAGAAACAAATCCTGAGAATCCATATTGGGGATCTTACACATGTGATGCCACATGTGATGCTTCAGAAATGACTGCTTCAAAAGCCTTTCCAGCATTCCATGTTTTATAATGAAATATATATTTCATTATAGTAAATATATCCCTATAGGGATGCTGGGGAGGGCCTCTTCATTAGGGACTGTAGTGATAGCACAAGGGGTAACGGGTTCAAACTTAAACAGGGCAAGTTTAGATTGGATATGAGGAAGAAATTCTTTACTGTAAGGGTGGTAAGGCACTGGAATGGGTTGCCCAGGAAATTTGTGAATCCTCCATCGCTGGCGGTGTTCAGGGCTGGGTTCGACATAGCCTTGGGTGACACGGTTTAGTGGGTGGTGTCCCTGCCCATGGCAGGGGGGTTGAAACTGGATGATCTTGAGGTCCTTTCCAACCCTAACTATTCTATGATTCTATAATCTGTAATCCAAACAATAAACCAAAGATTTTCAATACTCCATAATTTTAATTAAAAAAACCCCTCAGAATAATTTGAAAGTGTTTTACCAACATCACACTTGTATTAGAAATTCCAGAATCTGGTATCAACGAAATTTCTAGCTGATCTTGCACGTCTTCCACCCACAGTATAGAAGGGAGACAAAGTCCTTCAGTTCTCTTTAGTAATATCAGCTAGCTTTAACTGTTGCATATACATTTTTAGAAATGAAACTCAGGTTTTAAAGCAGATTTAAACTTAGAAAAATGAAACGTCCTTTAGAAAATGGGGAGATCTTGAAGAGTTATGCATGATCTACGTTTAACAACTTCGGAGCTTTTCTTCCTCCTCCCACCCTTGCTCCACAGACTACAAAATACATTGTCTCAAAGCAAAGTTGAATTCCCCAAAATGATTTTCTGTTGTGATTATTGGTCCATTCGACACCTATTGAAGCAAGAGATCACTTCACTGGGTTTAAAATAGCGCTCTAAAATTATTTGAAATACAATTGGGTCTATCCAGGAAGAACTTCAGATTTAATTTTAGTGTATCATGTGCAACAGTGCTGTAACAGCAGATCTTCATGCCACAGTCCATACATCCTCCTATGAGGTATTAATGTTTATCACTGTTAGCTAATAATTCATGTTTAGTGTTTTAAGTGTCAGTAATAAAGAAATTGAGAGATTTTGCAGCTATAAGACCCACGAATTAGCCATAAAAAATGTGAACCTGTACTGCAGCATCAACTGAATGTTTGTTTTTATTAAATGCTGTCCATGCCTGTGATTTCTATCACATTAAAATGTGTTAGAATAAATACAGTTCTTTCATTAAAAAATTAGTATTATCTAACTAAAATGGATTTTGCTGTGAAAATTAGGTTTGGGGACTGTTAGTGTGCTGTTAGTTAACAGACTTATGTTAACTATTCGTGCCATTCTCTGAAGGAGAAATAACATTAATGTAAGTTAAGTTATGGTTAGAAACAAATTATATGGAAACAAACCTATGTGAACTTCAATTCATAGGTTCCATATGAACTTTTTCTTCCTGTCATACTCTTCTTATAAAAAAACTCAGATAGCAAGTGAGTAAAAATACGTGCTATGGGTGACCATCCCCAAAGAAGTAATTAGCTGTACAACAAACCCAAAACTCATAACTGCCTTGTTATGAGGAGTCGATAGTCACAGATTATTGTCAGCTCCAAGGTTTTCCAGCCTTCATTACTTGGAGTTTGGGTAGTCCTGCTGTGTTTAGCACTGTAAAACTCTCTGTATTCAGGAAAGAAATGGAGAATAGACCATTTGGGTAAAATTCACTCTTATTTTAAGTGCAGGTACTGCAAGTCATTCTTTGCAACTAAAGCTAAACATCATCTGATCTTGAGAGCAGATTTACAGTCAATTTGAGAGACTTACTTCATACTCCATCAAATTAATGGCTTCTTGGTAAATCTGTTGTCTTAAAAAGAAGTGGTTAAAAAAATCAAACGGGGGACTTGGTTTTTCAAAGTAATTTCCATCAGCTTTCAGTAATGAGATGGGTAAATTAAACTATAAATAATTACAACATGATACTTTGAATTCCATTTTTATTGTTCATTTTCATTTTCCACAACAAAGCAGCTCTGCTAAGCCTGTTTCAGACTGCTTCCCCCCCACCCCTGGCCCCAAGGTGTTTATTGTCACTGCTGTTCTTTCTCTTTGTATTCAGCCATAAACCAAAGCCAAGCTTAGGTAGCCAGTGCAGATTCTCCCCTGGGGGATACTCATGCCCCTCTTTAGAGCCAGTCCTCAGCAGATCAGCATGACTCTCACCCAGCTGGCATGGGCTGTGCATGCACGAACGGAGGATTGAGTGACAGCCTGGGCATGCTGATAGTCCCCTGGGCTCCCTGGTGAGACAGGAGCATCCTTCCGTCTGGCAGCATGTCGCCCATCCCAGGGGGCACAGAGAGGGGTGAGGGCTTGTGCAAGGCACATCAAAATCCTTTGTTCCAACAGGGGAGACTGTTTCCATTTGAAATATTAGCTGTGGATTGCAAGCCCACTTCTGTGGTTTCTTTTCTCTTGAACTGGATAATTTTCCAGGGTATGGAGCCAGCGGTCTGAGCGCCCTGAGGCCAGCAGGCAGCAAACACAGGCAGCACACGCCTTCGCCAAAAAGGGCAGAGGAGAGGCATGTTCCACCTGAATCCAATTATATCTGGTGAACTCCAACATCTGAAACGGTTCGTGTTACATAAAGTTCATAGCCTTCATTAACCTCTCGTGGATTGAATGTTAAACCGCTGTTCATTACAGTTGAGATTGCCGGCTGGAATTTTATTAGCTTCATTATAAATCACTGAGCTGATATTTACTATTCCTTTTAAGTTTTATAAATACTTCTATAGCATGATTATATAGGCTTCTTCTGTCAGTGCTTTGGATGGTGTTTTGTACTATACTTCAGTTACATTTAAACTTCCTTTTTTTGATTATATAGCTGCAAATATCTTCCAAAAATTAAGTAACAATTTTCAAGCAGAAAACCTCAAAGATGCCAACCTGAATCATGTCATTGACTTCAGAGTTCATTTGCCTGAGACAAAAGAAAGGTGCATTTTACATTTTTGATGTTGTGTCATTAGACTTTTCCCTAAGAAAAATAAATAAATGTGTTGCCTAATTTAAAAACTGAACAACTGAATTCAATGTTATCTTTGGCCTTCACAGTTCTGCAAAGTAATGTGTATTAAAGATACGCTACAGTGGTGCCGTTTTACCAGTGTAATACATTGCAAACAAAGTAGAACTGTAATGTATGAAGTTTCTGCATCAGCTTGAAGCAATATAATATATTGTAAACAAACCAGCTCTTACGTAATAAACTTTTTATACTGACGGTTATGTATAAAATAAAGATGCTGCTTTAGTTTTTCGAGTACTCCTCTGTGTGGTCTGCTGTGGTGCCATCAGCGCTGGGGCGGCACGATGGCTTGTCTAGAGCACCCTCATAGAAGAGTGGCACAGTGGGGTTGGTTTCCCTGTCTCTGCTTCAAGTCCTACAGCTCTTAATAGCATTTCAAAAGAGCAGCATCTTCTTGTGCCATTGCAAAGGGGGGAATAGCACCAAAGACCAGGTGTTTCTCTCCCTGTATTTGGCCTCCACCATGTCCTCCTTTTCCTCCCTGCACTGCCAGCCGTCCATGCCAAGCTGGTGTGCCCTGTTCATGGCACCTCTGGTACCTGGGATATTCTTCTCAGAGCCTCTGTCCAAGCAGGGAATAGTCCAGCCCTGGTGATGTTTTCTTTTCAAGGGTCATGCTCCCATGTGGTGCTGATTCAGACTATAGAAGATTTGGGTGCTGTCTCTTGTGACAGCAGAGGGCCATGCAGTTTGTAATGTGCTGTGGCTAGAAAGCAATGAAAATAGTTTCTGGCAGTGCTAAAGAACGATATCCACTTCAACAAATAATTACTGACCCTTGCTGTACTGTTCTGAGAACCGTATTATGTGGGAGATAAATAAATAACAAATAATTTGGGGTACGAAATTAATCTTAATGAGTGAGAGTTTCTGCGTTACAAAGAAGTCCTGTTTATTAACCTGATCTTGCTGGTTTTATTCAGTCAGTGGACCCGTAGGCTAAATAAAAAGACTCCTTAGGCCAGAGAAAGGAAGGACAGCTACCTAAGGATCTGGTTTTACATTGTCCTTCTTGTGATGGGACTGCAGATGCTGCCTATCAAGGTTGATCCAACAGGAAACAGACCCCACATCACCACACATGGCTGCAGCCCTCCTGGTCTGGTGCAGGGAGAAACACAGCTGGGGAAGGAGGGGCAGGGGCCCCCAGTAATGAGAAACAGCCTCTAAAAGGTGGTTTGGCCGCTTGCCTGATGCCCCTCCTCGGGATGGCAGTAAAACAGCTCAGGTTTGTTGAAGAAGGAGCATTCTTGGCATGGATGTGTAACAGCTATGGCCGGTGGGCTCCAAAGTGGTGGTCCCCCAGCCCTCGTGTTTCCTGTGGGACCCCTGGCACCTCAATGGCCTGCTGGGGGAGCCTGGGGCATGGGGCCTCTGATGGTGAAATACCAGCTGTGAATGAGAGCTGGGCTTTTCCCTTCACTGCAACCAGCAAAGCGGGCTGTGGGACAGGAAGGAAGCTCAGCCTCTGCCCTCAGCCAGTGCTCTCCCAAAAGCACCATCTTCAAATCAGAAAAGAATGGAAAATGGAGCCTGAGGCGCAGGAGAAGGCACTTTTTGAGAGGAAACTTTTTGAGATTTTCCTTAGAAAGTGATGAAAGAATGAGATGAATACGAAGATGCCCCAGGAGCTGTGTACAAACACGTATGTCACATTTGCTAGCTTTTCGCTCTTTCTGTAGCAAAGATTGACTTCAGTGATTGATCGCACTCTACAATAGAAAGCACAGAAATTCCTTACTTAAAATTCCTCAGATATTTTGGCTGAACTTTTTCTGCTCCTGTCAGTTTCTTAGGAAGTGCTTCCTAGAAAATAGCAAGTGGGTTCTCTTCTATGGAGTCATTTATTCTGCTACTTGTTCCAAAGACACTAAATGCTGCTGCTTTGTTTTCAGTTTCACCACTGATTTTTGGAAAGATCATTAATCGTGAGAAGAAAATGGTTGGAAAGGTTATGAAAGGCGAAAGTATTCCTCAAAGCCCACACTGTAACACAACTCTTTTTCTTATATAGCATCAACTTTCTACACAGATTTTCCACCACTTTGCCCTGAATGCCACTTGTGAGCACAAAGTTCCCTGTGTAGAGGCAGGCCCCCATGGCAGAGAAGTTTGAAGTTACAGTCCATTATATCTGACAATGCTAAAAGAAGACATTATTTCCTCAGAAAAAGTCCTGTAGAAAGTTGGAAGCAATTTTGCCATTTGAAAATGAGCTACAGAATCTATCACCCCCTCCCACTGGACAGGGCATATGTATGGGGAAAAACAGATGTATGCCCCATCGATGAAAATCAGTTACAGTAACAAGTCAAAATACTAAAGTCAGACAGAAACTGCCTTTTCAACCCTGTTTGTAAAGTTTGTAGTTAGCCAGAGTAAGATGCCAAATGTTGTACTTGTGAGCAGCAGCTAGAAGATGATGAAAACTGGTAAAAGAACATAAATGGTTTAATCACTATAGCTCTAGCCCAGAAATCCCAACTTAAGCAACTGACAAAATCATAGCTTTACAAAGTGCTTCTAATAGTGCTCAATAATTTGGATATCTAATATTGGCATCCTGCTATGTCCAGGTGTGCACATCAGTTCAAAGGACAAATACATAAGGCACAGAAAGAAAACAGAGACAGACACCCTAAGGGCAAACAGCCTTTTTTGTACCACTGCCGTTAGTGAGCCGATGCACATGGGGGTTTCGGTAACTTACGGTTGAGGTTAGTATCCCCTTAACTCTGGCTTTGCCGCTTGATTTCAAGTATGTCTCTTTTAATGTGTCTTCACTTGACTCTTTGGGAGCTGGAGAGAATGTGGGTCTTTTTCTTGTTTGTGCTATGCGTGCATCAGCAGGATAACTTCATTATTGCCTGTAAAGCAAGCTCTGCAGCTGTGCTGCTGGGGTAGCAGAGGAATGGCGCTGCCATGCACTCTGGGTGATGCTCATGGTGTGTCTCTGACTGGGAGGCAGCGCTGGCTACCAGGACCTGGCACTCTTTCCCCATGTGGTGTGAATGCACGGTCCAGTTGTTCTTCCAGCTTCAGCTTCAATATTAAGAAGAATAAGTGATGAAGAGAAAAAAACTCAAAGCTGTTCCAGATGACTGGCTGCCAAGATTCGAACTCCACAAGCCAGGCTCAAAGCTTTGGCCAGACCTAGAGCTATTAGTTCAAACACTGCAGCTTTGTTTCTGCTGGATAGATTTGTTACCTTTCCCTCCCTCTCACTGCTCTACATCACCTGTTCTACTAAGTTTTCCCCCTATGGAAAAAATTCCTACATGCAGATACTAAGGGGAGATCTGGCAGCAGCAGTGCGGGAGTTGCCTGAAGCGGCCTGAAGTTATGCCAGGGTTTCTCTGGTGCCTGCCCTGCTCATGGCATTACATTGGAGGTGTTGAGGTACAGCTCAGAGCCACAGTTTCACAGCAGCTCTGGGCCTTGCAGTCATCTCAGCTCAAGTTGAAAGAAACTGCATCAGCCAAAAGTGGTCTCATGCGTAACAGGGATTAAATCCGGCTAAATCCCACAGGTCTTGCAGTGTGAGTATGACTTCACGTTCAGTGCGGTGACAAGGTGCTACAATTAGCCAGGCCATAGCCAAACCAGTGATGCCCTCTCCATCTCTAAAACCAGCCACCAAGATTTGCTCACATGATGCTTTACGTGAAAAAGCATCTAGTTAAAAAAAGAACCTCAAGTGAAATGAATCCCAGTTGTTGTTGTTTATTTTCTCTTGCAGCTGTGATGGGGTGGCTGCTGAGATACAGACCAACCATATGTGCATGGCTCCCAGCACCCAGCTCCTGCTGAGCACGACTGCTTGCATGGTCCTCAGCACAAACCACTCTGTAATTTTGGCTTAGAACAACATATTCTATTATTTATATGAGTTACAGGAATTACATTTTAATCCCTTTCCACATCGCCCATCAGAGGACAAGAACAGCCTTGTTGCACAAATCTTTCCACAGAAAAGTGAATTTCTAAGAGGGTTTAGCACACATATCCTGTCTGGCCAAGCCACAGCTCATAAGCTGCTCAGATGCTTGTGAGGAACATCCTAGCAAGTACTTTCTAACACTTTCTCTCTTGGTGTATCCTTGGAGGATCTTCTGGCTGGGAAGGGAGGAGAGAGCAGTCTGCTCTTTAAGCACGCATTTTGCGGAAGGGATCTCTTTCCTCAAACCTGGTCTACAGGGGTAAGCTCAAATGTCAGGCACACTTGATGACCAGCTACTTCTAGGCACATGTGCCCCAAGGTGACAGAGAAGCTGTGAAACCTGGTGCTGGTTTCAGTGTCTGGTCTTGCTGGTGCTCCCTGGGGGCAGCCTGAGCAGAGGAGGAGGTGAGGCTGCCTGCAGGCAGGCAGTAAATGAGGCTCCACTGTACCCAGAAAGAGCAACCAAAGAGAAATACCTCCTTAAAAGCTTGCTGTTCTTTGTAACCATTTAAATATTTGTCAGCATGTCTAAATCAAAAGCCTAAATGTCCCATGAGAAGGAAAAGGTCTGTGCAAGAGAAGCCGTGCATCCTAAACGTGTTTTGGCTATTTGAAGTCCAAGTAGGTTTTATTGGGTGAACAAAAAGCCTGCTTGGACTTGCAGTGACACTTTTCACACTGTCTCTTGGCTCAACACACCCCACTGTGCCTGAAAAGCAGAACACAGAACCAGTGTGTCATGCAAACAGCATCTCCAGAGAGTGCACCTCCCTGTAAACCCACCCAGCACATTGACAGGTGTTCAGATACCTTCCTCCTGGGTCCCTGCTTGTGCAGGTCCCATGTGTAATGGACCTGAGAGGGGAGTAACACACTGACCACTTGTATGGAAGGGCTAAACAGTTGCAAGAGGTTCAATGCACTATTCCACCCTCCAGCAAGAGCGTGGCTGCTGTGGGTATGTGGGTACCACCTCTCCCCTGGTCTAACTGGAGAGTGACTGCCACACCAATACATCTCCCAGATGGTGCCACTGTTAAGAAACTTAACACGAATGCTCAGCACAGCTTAAGACATTTCTTTAAACCACTTTATTACATAAAGAAGTTGCCATTTCTCCCTTTTTACAGTTACAGCCACAATATAGAATCACAGAATGGTTTGAAAGGGACTTTACATATCATTCAATTCCAACCCCTCTGCCATGAGCAGGAACACCTTCCGTTAGGCCAGGCTGCCCAAAGCCCCGTCCAGCCTGGCCTTGAACACTGCCAGGGATGGGGCAGCCACAGCTTCTCTGAACATGCACCAGCGCCTCACTACCCTTATTGTAAAAAGGGGTCTAAGCCTACCCTCTTTCAGTTTAAAACCACTGCCCCTCATTCTGTCACTGCAGAACCTGGTAAGAAGTTTCTCTCCATCTTTCTTATAAGCCCCCTTTACATATTGAAAGAAAACAAGGCCTCCTTGGAGCCTTCTCTTATCCATGCCAAACAACCCCAGCTGTCCCAGCTTTTAATCAAAGATGTGATTTAGGTTTTCCCCCTGTACTACCACTCCCTTTCGTTTGAGTTAAAACTCAGTATCTTCCAATAAACAAACAAAATGGTCAAATAGACCCCAAGTAACCGAAAATCCACAAGCATTGCATTTGTTCGGAATTCCCTATTTCTGGCCTATTTGGAGGAGCCATTCAATGCTTCAGTAACACTGTGTTTAGCTCCGCCTTTGCCCCTGCCAGTACACTAGTACTACAGTGTTTTTGAACACCTTGTGGACCACCCACAAGCAAGAGGAGCAGCAACCATGAGGCCAGCAGAATGCCTTGGATGTGATGTTTCCGTGGGGATTTAGAAGACAATAACAAAACGTTTTGTTGGCTAGTGCTCGGACTGAAATAGATTTTGACCACTCAGGCAGGTCTGCTCTGCTTGAGGGAAAGCATTCTTCTCTGAAGCAAATGAGTAACGCAAACACCTAAGGAAAACAGCTGAGCTGTTGAGTACAGAAAGTACCTGAAAAGAGCCATGAGAGTAGTTGAACGTTTAGACTCATTCCTGCTCACTTTTTAAATGGATTTGACATATCCTCATGCAACAGCTCTGACTATGCTGCAGTAATATCCATCTCAAAGGTTGTCCTGGAAGAGTTTAAGAGAAAAGATCTGCTGAACAAAGCATCTTGATGGAAAGAGGAATGCAAACCACACTTTTCTTTTAAACTCTGATTCCTTTCCTAGCAAAACCCATTCCTTTTGTATGCGTCCCCTTCAGCATCCCAGAAAACAGAGAGGGAATAATTACAAGGAAATAAGTAGCTAATTGGGAGGTATGCTCTGTCCGTTGTACCCGGCACAATTAAGGTCTATAAAACACAAGTCAATGAATGTCCCTTTGAAATGAAGGGAGGGAAGAATCTTTCAAAAACCTTGCAAGCCATCTACAGTAGAGTGATGCAACACTATTATTTCATATCTTTGAAGTTGCTATTAGGGCAAATAATATTGCTGTGCAACTATAAAGCTGCTGCCTAGCTGCTTTGGATCTGAAAACACAGCTACATGGCACAAATGTAACTTGGCTCTTTTATGGGATGTATTTGGAGCCTGGAAGCAACTTCTGCTGAACACATGAAGGTCTGTTTGACTTTCAGGCCATTGTGGGTCAGCTGTGTTAGAGCATCCCAGGCTCAAGGGCATCTTGAGCTGTTCGATCCTGCCTGTTTTTCCCAGTTTAGCAGAGTTCTCTCAGCTGAGTTACCCATCAAAGTGCAGAGAAGAGCAGCGATGAGCAGCTGACAGTGGCTGTCTCCCCTTTCAGACAGTACTGGATCATTGCTCACATGAAAGAGCAGGAAAGGACCTCTCAGTGATGTTGATGTAAATTTCTGTGACAGACAGAATTAAAGATCTTAACCAGATGTTGTTATTACAAAGGTGTAGCACTAGTTCCGCACAAAAAAGAGCCTGCTTCCGGTATCCCTATTTCAAAAGAGATCTTGGAAAATTTATGAGAATTGAGAAGGAAGCAGCAAGAGCTATTCAGAATCATGGAAAAGTATGCTGCAGAGCAAGAGACTTTGAACATGGTTCAGGAGGACTGGCTGAACAGCCCATATCACTCCCTGCCACTGGAAGAGAGGTCTTTCCTTCACCCCACGTGCCATCCTCACTAGAACAATAGCAGTTTCCTGCTGGATTAATAAGCTCAACCAGCTCTCCAGCAGAGCAGCAGAGGGAGATCATTAAAAGGTCCAGCCATGGTCTTCAGCTACTTGCAGAACCAATTCTCTTTGACAAAAATGCCCACTGAGGCTGAAAAATTGAATCTAAAGTAATGTCAGACTGGATCCAGGGTAAACACTACCAACAGTGCATTAAGTAACCGTTAGATTTTACCTGGGACTGCAGCAGATTCTTCATCACCCAAGAAGGACCTACAAAAAGGTAAACTATTAGTTAAAAATGAAGTTACTGGCTTCATTTAGAAACGTCAAGACAAGGTTCTCGTTCCTTCCACACTATGAACACCTATTTTAAGCTTTTGTCTAGTAGTTCATCCTGGTCTTGAACTTATAAAATGGTGGATAATCCCAGAACTACGGCCAAATCCTAATGCAAATATTGCATTTCTAAATGCCCCTCTGCAGTTTCACTCCAGAGGTGGATTAAGCTTGCAAGTGACTGAAGTCACAGCTAGGTGCTAGGTACTGTTCATACAGTGGTGTTTGGTCCATAAGAGGCACGTTACAGCTTCAGTTAGTGACAAGGCAAAAACTGAAGGCTATGTCAAAACTTCGAATAGATAATTTCAGTAGAGCGGTGGCTTCTATATTTCCTTCCTTGCTGCTGAAGTACCTTTCCCATGGCAACAGTTTCAGTTTCTCCTCCCCCTGTTTGTTATGTGAGAATTGGGATTTTTAAAAGCTATTGTGAATGAGTTTTGGAAAGAAACTTCAAAAAATCACCCCATTTAAACATCAGGAACAGAGCGAAGTTCATACCAATGACAAAGAATAGCAGCATGCCTGTACATACAAGCCTTTGTAGAGGGAGCTACTTGAAAAAGCCCCACGGCAGGATGAATGTCTCAGTATACTTCAAATGAAGTGATTTTACAGATATGGTCACAGCCATATCTGCACTTCACTGTTCTGGGTACCACGTGTGGGTCACAGTGGGTTGTATGGTTGCCCCTGCCTATTTTGGCACATTGGATTTTCCAGTCTTGGCCAAACTCCACCCTGGACAAGTGTTGCCTTCATGGGCTGGCAGATTGTTCAAGGGATCTCTCTGTGCTAGTGACAGCTGAGAGGCATTAAACTGAACAGTAAATCATTTAACGGGAGCCTAGAATGTGTGAACACTGAACCACAAGCTTTAAAAGAAGAAAATCAGAATTTATTTTGTGTTTTTAACAGTTTTAACAGTAATGTCCCAGTTTAACCACATAGAACAAGCATAATGTGTTCAGTTTTCAGCAAGGTCTTCAACTGGATATTGTATACCTCTGTGGTGGTTTCCTCTAATTATTTGAGGTTCCTTACTTGGAGATTTTGCTGTTAAAATGAGTTTTTATTCTCTTGAAAGGTGACAGGGGAAGATTAAGCCTATTCACACCAAAGTTCAGCAGGGGCAATAGCGAACCTCGCACGCTTTCCTTGATTCCACTGTTCAGGAGCAATGGGACGAGGAATAAGAGACAATCTGGGATGAACAGCAGAAAACCATTGTCATTCTTCACACTCACCCTTGAATTCTCCATGTCTTGGGGAGGGCCTGCTGTTTTCTGCTGGCTTTCAAGAAGTGTTTTCTTTTGACAGTTTCATTTAAATAAAAACACATTATTATTATTATTATTACGGGGGAAATAAATAAAGCAGAATTTTGACAAATCAGCATTTTCTACAAAAGCCATTTCATTGAAAACTCCCAAATCACTCTATTCAGAAATATCCAGCATCCTCATCCAGCATCCAGTCAGTTTGGGTTAGTATAAACTGAAAAATGTAAGCCATATCCTGAAATCAAAGGGGATCAAGTCAAGGAGAAAGCCAAAGGCTGAAGAAAAGCAAGCTAGGGGCAGGCAGAAAACAACTGTTGAAGGGAGACCTGCTGGGTCCATCCTGGGAGCTGCAAGCAGATGGCATTGCTGGCAGGAAGGACAATCAGCACTTACTGATTTACCCTGGCACTGAAATGCCTGTTAGTTATTACAGCCACTGACAGCTTTGCACCCAAATTCAGCCCAGCTTTTCATTTTCACAGCCATCAGAGAGGAAGCCTTGGTCTGTGGGGACAGCGGTGTGCTGTGGCCAGCCTAGTGCTTGGGAAGAGGTGATGGCACTGATGCTGGAGTATCCGGCCACCTGCTCACCCACCAAGTTGGACTTCCCAGGATGTCCTGCTGCAGGAGGAGACGCCGCACTCACAGATGGCCAGCGCTGTGTGGAGGTATTGCTTCTGTTCAGGAAAGGTGCTCACAGCCACCAGGCTGCTGATCTCTGCTGGCCTTGTCCCCTCCAGCCACCCATCCATTTTTTGGCTGCAGCTTCTCAGTAGACAGAGCCTGTCTGCAATCACCAGGGTACCAACTGCTGGGCTTAGTGACATTAGGAACCAGCTCCCAAAGTACAACAAATCCTACAGAAAACATACATTCCCAAGACACTACCTGAAGAGAGAGACTCATGGGCACAACAGTGTTGAGTGATCTGCTCTGGGGGTCCTGAGTCTCTGCCATCACCTTCACCTTCTCTAACTTCTTCGTGCAGCTGTACGCATTAGTACTGTACAGTAAGCAAAGGCCTTGGTTCCATATTACCACTCATTTCACCAGGTCCAGGACATGCCTATCGCTGTTGTTCCTTCCAGCAGTTTCCCTCTAACAAACAGACGGTCAGCCCCACTGCCCTCCCAATGCTCACTGTGTGATGGCTGCAGCGCCCTGGCAGCACCCTGCTGGGCTCTCTGGCAGTCCCAACCCCTTGGAAAGACACTCCAAGTGATGCCACACTGCACAGCAGAAGAGCAGAAGGACTTGGGGTGTGTACATCTTTGGTCCTGCGCAGCACTGTCAGGCTGCCCCACAGCCATTCGGGACTCCTGTGGTGGTGGAGTTTCAGCCTTTTCAACTTCCAGCAGTTTGGATGCCTCCTGTTTGAAGCTGCTGGAACAACATCAAACGGCCACAAGCAAAGAATGCTGTCGAAGGATTTATTCAGTGTGGATATGAGTGCTGCTGGTGGGAGAGAAGGGAACAACCAAGATTTCTCAGCCACCATTGTGATCTACCCAGTAAAAAAATAATAATATATATGTGCACATATATTATATACATATAAAAAAAGAAAGGTTCGTTTTACTATCAAAAGCATTTGGCTGAGCATTTTACTGCAGACTCTGAGCAAGTTCCAAATTGTCTGGCTTACACAAATATCTCCGTCATCAGTGGGCCTTTGCAGAAGGAAAATGTTTATAATTGGGTAGTAAACCTTGCGAAGTGGCAATCACAAGATACAGCGCCTTTGAAAGAACCAGCGGCAGACTTTAGAATCGAAAACCTACAAATGGAAATATGAATTCCGAAACAAGAAGCAGATCAAAACATTGCTGTAATTAAATTAGTTTCACACTGTGTCTGTGTGCAAACGGTAATAAATTGTAACTTTTTCTAGCTAGGGAAGCTGGGTTTTGACAACAATAATTTTTCTCAGTTCCTTTTCTTTTTCCATATTTTATTCCAAATTCAGGGAAAGGCATCAGTCCAATATATTTTCATCCTTATGTAATGCTCAGTGCATGCAAGGGAGAGCATAAGCCCAATTCACCAGCACGTTTGCACTAAATATATACATTTTAAAACTAGCTTGCACATTAAACCAGTGCAACATCTCCTTCCATCTTCCTATTTAATCCCAGTTACATCTCTTTAAACTGGGCATTTCCACTGCCTTCTCATGCTGGTCTTTTACAAGAACAGGAGCCATCCAGGGTGATCTGGGCCCTTCTTGTCCAGCTTTTCCTAGTCATTGTTGCTGCCCCTGCTTTAGCAGTGCGTCCCATTACCAAGCTCAAGCAACGCTCAGCTTTTTCCCCTCCTTGCTTTATTCTTCCTTCTTTGTTGCTGTTACAGTGAGTGCACCTAAAGGGAGGGCATAAAGAAGATGGAGCCGGATGCACCTCGAGGTGCACAGCAACACAAAAAGAAACATCAGACAAAGGACATCCCAATTCAGTAAAATGGGGAAAAAAAAAAGGATTTATGATCAGGGTGGTCAAATACTGAATGTTCAGGGAAGGCATGGAGTTTCCATCCCTCCATCCTTGGGGACGTTCACACTTGCCCAGACACAACCCTGTGCAGCCAGATGCAGCTCCCAGCCGGCCCTGCTCTAAGCAGGGGTTTGGACCAGGTGATCTTCTGAGGTGCCTCCTGACCTGAATTATGATTCTGTAACGGCTGCTAATGAAAGGACACAGGCAGGTATGTCTGGGATCTGTAATAAGATCACAGACAGATATGCCCTGTACCTACTGTCTATGTGCTAGTTCCACACACCATAGGGAGACAGATTTGAGACAACAGATAAAACCATACATGCCAGACAAGTCCAACAGGAGCGATTCCCTCACCTGTTTTGCTTTTTAAAGACAGATCAGAGTTCAGTTCAATTCTTGGGGTGCATAAGCATGACCTATAGTGCTCAAACCAAAGCCTTTTTGCCATATCCATACCTGAAGGCATCTGGAACTTGAAACGACTTAGCCACTTGGATGTGCATGTCCAAAAGACATCCTTTATTGGTTACCTTTGCATTTATAAACAGCATAGTAAGTTTAAGGTGCAATGTGACCGTGATTTGCCATGCTTTTCAATGGTCATAATCTACCTGTTTGACCCACTTCACACACAGCTGTACTTCACAAAGGCTGCAATCCTTTGGACTGCAGTTTTCTCAGGATCTGTTGCCATCTTCCTTGCTGACACTGGGTTGGAGCAGGAAAAGGACAAAAGTGGATGGAGCCAAGACCAAAGTGAGATTGTAGAGGAAAAAAAAATGCCTACCAAAATGTATAACACTGAAACTTTGTTAAAAAAGGGACAGGTGAAATCAAGAACTGCTGGCTTGACATTTGTTCCCCTCAGCACCAAAAGAGATGCACAAGCAGGACTATCCTTGGAAGCTGAAAAGCAACAACAAGTTAATGAGCAGACAGACAGGATCCTGGAACACAACCCCAAACCCTCCTGCCTTTCCTTCTGCCTGGTGGCCACTTACCTCCCATTTCCCTATGCAGCACACAAGGCAAATATCCTCTCCTTGCAGCACTTTCTTTCAGCCTGGTGAGAGCCACAGTACTAAAACACCTAAGCTTCAATTAGTATTTCATGCTAGTTTGGAAATACATCAGGGGGGTTTGTGTGTATAACACCAATACCTCCCACTGCAATTAGTCTCTGCTACTGAGAGAGGAACAGGCTGCATCAACACTGTTTTTCTGCTAAAGTGCTGCTGTAGTTTCAGTTCATCCTACAAATGTGGCATTGTCTCCTAAAAATTACATTACTAATTACAGCTAATACACCCAAGCCCAGATGAATGCAACTTTGATCTGAGTAGCACCCCTACGCAATCCCTCTGGCATGCAAATGGCAATTACACAGCAGGGCTCAAATACAGCTTGAAAGCAAAGATGTAAGGCCAATTTATTTAGTGCCCCTAGACTAAACAAGGTGCTTATTCCAGTGCCAGATCATGATTGACCACGATTTACTTACAAAACATTTCCCACTGAGAATGTGCGACAAACTGCAATTATTACTGGTCCAGTCGGTTTAAAAGAGAAGAAAAAAAGTCCATCTTTAGCTGCAATTTTGACTGGGCTGCCTGACAGAAATTGACTGCCAACTGCAGCAGCAGAGCAGGCTGGAGGGAGTAGGTGTGGGGGTATGAAAACCAGAACAAGACAGGTTTGGGGGATGGCAAGGAACAACAGGAAGGAAAGAAAGAGGGAGAGAGAGAGGGGGAAATAGACTTGACAGAGACAAGGGAAGAAGAGAAAATCAGAGAGGTTAAAGGAATACAGGGACACAGAAAGCAAGCATGGAAAAGAGAAAAACAGATGTGAGAAAATGAAGCAAATTGAGAAACAAACCAGGGTAGACAGGTCAAAGCAGAAAATAGAAGGGCTAGCCAAAGAGAGTTCCCTTGAACACTTGCCACAGACTTGTTCACTAGGGCAAGAAGCTGGACCATGTGCTTTCAGCTTTTGGAAGGAGGCAGTTTAGCTTCTTCTGCTGCAATCAAGCACGTGAAATCCCCATTTCTCATATTAAACAGCTACAGGCATGGGTTCAAGAGCAAAGCTCTCCTCAGCACAGCTAGAAGAAACAGCACTTGCCACGTGGCACCCAGTCCTAGACAATGTGTGCAAGCTCTGCCACAAAAACCTAACTGAGAAAAGACTTTGTTTAGGAAAGAAGAAATGCAGGATCAGTAATTTAGCGGTACCCTGTGACAGCACTGGAGAGCTGTAGAACAGGCATACAGATCTGATTAACAGGTACGTAGCAGTTACATTCTGGGGGTGTGGGGGGTGTGGAAATACCAAAGGAACAGGACTTCACTGCACAAAAGCAGAGATAAGCTCTTCTGCACAATTCAGACTTACAAGAGGGGGTCACAGCCAAAACCAAAGGTTCCTTTTTATTGTCAGTGAGGAAAGAAAGTCATCCCAGACAGTTAACATATCAGAATAGAGCCGAGGTGAATAATAAAAGCTGACTTCTAATTGCAAAAAAAGCAAAGTAATCTGAAATCACGAATGCTTATTCATTTAAAAAACAGCTCACTATAGATTTAGGAGATACCAATGTGGTCTCACATCGTTTTAATTAAAAACAAACAAAAAACCAAAATAAACCCCCAAAAAACCCTGACAAAATAAGCAAAGAGCAATTATGCCAGGGAGATTGAAGTAAACAAAATAGATAGATATCAAATCATAGAAATAAGATCTAAATTACAGGAAAGATCATAAGAAGTTAACATTCACGTTTAAACACACCAAGATAAAGTCTGTGGCACTCAAACAAAATGCAGCCTTAACCCATGCATACAGAAGAGGTATTTGAAACATGGATTGAAAGGCACATAAAATTCTCATTTACAGTAAGAAAAATAATACCGGTAGCACAAAAATCTTGAACTCATTCAAGCTGAGCAGGAGCCATTTCAATAGCAACGAAGTGATGTTTTTAAGCAGGAGTTAGGGAACTAAACTTTGCAGGGGTATAAAACCTTCCTGATGACTCGCCCTAAGCTTATCTACTGAAATCCTGCATAAATACTCAGGGTAATTACTACATAATCACTAAGTCATGCTGGCATGTGGGCCTAATTTGTTTTAAGAGAGATGAAAAATGTGAATTGTCTCTTCAAGCAAGAGATCAGGGCAGGAAACCCTAGGGGAAGGAGTTCAGGTATGCAGTTTTGTTTTCCAGTTAAATCAGCCAAGTCAAGCTCACTGGGCAGGTCTGACTGCACAATAACCTGTCTTCTTTCACTTCCTTGGAGCAGTAAGTAGGGTTTCTCTCTGTTTCAGTCCTCACTCTGAACATCCTTTTCTTTCAGTTGTTAAAGACAAACAAACCCACAAACAAAACAGAACAGCAAAGAGGAAATAATTTTAATACCCTAATAACAGAATTCCTGAAGTTGAAGGTTTCCTTATATAAACGTGTGTAGAATTTACAAGATCAAAGAAAACATATACCTTTAAGCCATAATCTTATAAGGCACCCTTCACAACCATGGGTCCAGGCTCAGTAGGGCTGGGCTTGTATTAAGTAGCTTGAAGACATCCATCACAGACAGGAGTTAAGTATGTACATCAGGCTTTGCCAGATGAGTTTCACCTACATGATTTAAGCCCTCTCCCCCTTCCCTTGCTGTTCCAAAATCCCTTGCTAAGAAAAAGGCAGCATAAGCTTGTAGCTCACATCTTCCCCTCAATGAAGGAAGGGCTACCACAGGAATTAATGTACCGAAGTGAGTCCGTTACAGGAAAATCAAGCAATGTTATTCTGCACGTGTTAACTTCCTAATGCACTGAAATTTAATAAGAACGGGATGACTGTGGCAATGGCACTGAGCTGATGAGCACTGGGTTTATCTCTCATGTAAACTTGGATAGTGAGTTTGGGCAAAGAACTGAGTAAATCATCTGTGGAACAAGGGTTATAATTGACTTAGATTTGTCAATTCAGGCTTTGAACAAATAAATCCTCAAAGCCTGTGGCATCCTGTGTATAGGCAGTCATGAAGACAGCAGGTAGCTGGAAGGTCAGAGCTTGAACGAAGGCTGTTTTGAGAAGCATCCCTCTTCTGAAGTAAGGCACCCAGGACAACAGGACTACATCAATAGCAAACACTGCACTCTGTGGTATTTTCTTGAGCCAAAATCAAATGTTCCTGCAAAATATGCAATTAACAAGATGCTAAAATTGTTCTGTGGCTATGAAAGAGCTCAGAAACATTCATTTGTAGGTCTCAAATTATTTGGGTAGACTTTTCAAGGGGCGCATAAACACAGTCATTGTCAGCTTCAGACTGGTGTGCCACCTTATCCCTACGGCTGTAAACCTCCTGAAACATTTACATTCCCTCTCATTAGCACTGGCAAAGCAGTGAAGTTAGTTCCATCAGACGCAGCTTCACAGCTGCACAGAGCTCCAGATCCAGCAAAAGCCCAGAAAGTCTAAAAGAGGCAGGAAAGAGGTGGTGGGTGCCCAGACTATGCTAGGGTGCCTCAGCAAGTGGAACGGGTGCTGATGACCACTCATTGCCATACAAACAGCCATGGGACCAGAGATTACAGGATAAGACGCTTCATTCCAGCTGCTGAGGAAGGCGTTAACTGAGGAAGGCGTTAACTGAGGAGCTAAATTTGGGGTTAAAGGCTAGATGTACAATAGATTTAGGATGGGATCTGTGAAGTGAATGTAGTGCTTGGCGCCTTCCTAACTGAGTAGGATCCACAGAGCTGTATGTATTCCTTCTTAAACCTAAAACTGAGTACCTCAGGACATCAGAAAGATGAGACAAAATGCATTACTGATCCCCACATAAATCGTTGATGCTTGAAAAGGCACTTAGATCATTTTTATGGATTTCGCCTGTACTCATCCAGTTCTGAAGCCTCCAGGTCACCAGCCCACACTCACTTTTCCTACATTACTGTTTCTTGACTACTTATTGTGCCATAACCTGGTTTTGCAGATCTCTCAGGTGAGCACTCTAACCACCATGTCTTACAACAATGAGGAAATGCAGCTGTGAGCGTTTTGTTTTTCCTTTTGAAACCATGGATTTATGCAACTCTGGAATCGCAACTGAAAGAAATGGGTTTTTACTCTATATGAATGAAAGTACTTCTTGAATCCCCAAGAATGAGGAGGTTTATGTTTGCTGCATTTAGCTTCCTGGCCAGCATGCTAGCTAACATAGCTGTTCTTCTTCTGAGGGTCCCAAACATCTTCCTGATGTTCAGATCAAAGCTTAGCTTTGTTCATGGGTATAGTCATACACTCACAGCTGCCTGGTGCCAGGATGGAAGTCCCAGCAGGTTCCCATGGAATGATCCAATGCAAAGTCCTTCTGAGCCACACATTAACTCCTTTTAAAGCCCAGCTATTGTTCCAGCACATAACTAATCTTTTGCCACCCCTTTTTGTGTCTATCTGGGGACTCCTGAGAACAATGCTTCTGGAAAAGAAAGAGCAGAAGCTCCACATTTTCTCCAGGTCTCTGGGAATTTCTCCTTTAATTTAGTTCTTCCTGTACAATGAGAAGTCCCTCTCTGCTCGTATATACATATGACAAACACATGGAGGGCTAGGGAAAAGGGCTTAGCTTTCCTTCCTCTTAAATCGCTTCTTCAGTGATCTTTTCACAGAACATGAAGAAGTTTATTTTTTCTCCCTTTAATACTCAAATCCAGTGGGGTGCCATGCAAGATGCATCCTTGCTAAGAAGTCAGTAGAAAGGGTTCCTCTGTGGAGAAGAAAGCTTTGCACACAGTGCTTTTCTTCCATCGCTCCTCCACCCCTTCCAATCTACACCAATTATTCAGTCCCAGAAAACAGCAAGACTTGCACCTAGTTGTACTTGGTCCAGTTCCTGTCAGCTATTTCCTGACGAGTGCCTTGCAAAGGGCTACCTGACCCACCTGTGGCCAGTTGACAACTAACAACCAAACAAAAGAGTTACAGCAGCTTGATGAGAATCGTTCCTGACTGCTATGCTCCACAACACACCCAGCTACAAATGGTAGGGCTGTGTGTGTTTGCACCCCTGGGACAGTCGATTCCAGGTGTACCGGATACACCCCCATGCGAAAGCAGACTGTAGCCTGCACTCTGATGCTAAAGAGATTGAGGAAAAGCTTTGGCAATATCAGTTGCGGCGTACATCTTGTCGACTTCTGACTGCAGTTCATACTGAAGTTCTAGCATGCCTGGTATGGCAGCACTCAGCGTCAGCGTGACTTTGTTCAAGGCTTCAACAATCCACTGTTAGCCTCTATGAGATTTTTGCACTGGTCATATGGGGCTATTAGAGAGTGAACGAGTGTTATTGATCGCTCCTTGACTCTCCAGCTGCCAATCGACTTCAGTATGGGAACCAGGGAGTCTTGACTGGAGCGATATTGTCACCGATGCACTGTCATGGTAGTAATTGGCACCCACTGCTCTTCAATCTTCAGCAACTCCACCTCTGAGAGACCATCACAGAAGGTAGCAAAGGTGCCATTCTGTACTTCCTCCACAAAACAACTGTCAGAAGAAGAAATATAATAGTAATCTCCATGATACAGTGCCCAAAGTACAGTAATAGCCTCAGTACAGAGCCCAAATACCAGGTTAAGCCTAAGGTCAGTGTTCCAGGTCACTACAGAGCACAGCACATGGCTAAAGCAAACACCAATCTTGAACATGCACAGCAAACAAAGGAAAAAGAGCATGGCACAGATCAGACAAACTCATTTCAAGAACAGATGAATCAACGCCATCACCTGCAACAGCCAACAAATATCAATCCCTTCTAGTACACTCGGGTCAATCTGTTATTACCTCAAACGCGTCAAAGCCCCATGTTGGGTGCCAGAAAGGACAATTATGGTATAACCCCAGGTGACAACTAAGCACCACACAGCTGCTCACTAACTCCTCTCTGTAGAAAGAAGAGTAAAAGTGAGAAAACTCATGGGTTGAGAGAACAGTTAATCATAATAATAATAACAATAATAATAATGAAAAGGAGACTTGCACACAAAAATAAAAGCCAAGAAATACTAAGTGATACAACTGAAAACAGCTGCTCACCACCAACCAACCAAGGCCCAGCCAGCCCCCAAAAAGCAGTCTTGCAGCCAACCTTTTCCCTAGTGTATTGCTGAGCATGCTGTCATACAGTATGGAATACCCCTTACGCCAGTTGGCATAAGCTGTCCTGGCTGTGTCCCCTCCCAGCTCCTAGTGCACCCCCAGCCTGGTGGGGTGAGCGGCAGAAAACAGCTTGACTCTATGTGAGCACTACTCAGCAATAACTGATGATACATCCATGTCATAGCAATAGCGTTTCTAGCACAAATCCAAGAAAAAAAAGGAAAGAAAAGGGAAAAGGAAAAGAAAAGGAAAAGAGAGAGGAAAAAGGAAAACAAAAAGCGAAATGGGAGGAAAGGGAAGACCTTGTTACCTGTAGCAGTGATTCTTGCTAATAGCACACAGCAGAGGGAAGACATGTTCCTTGCTGCAATGATGTTGAAACATCTAATAGCGGCAGCAGTGCTTCTTTCTTAAGTAACGATCAAATTTTGAAGTTGTGGTAGCTCTGCCTTTTTGTGAGTGATTGTGGGGGAGGGTTCCACCTTTGCAAACCTAGCATTACTTTTTATAGCCACAGCTCCTGACCCTGCACAGCAGCTAAGCATTAGTATCTGATGTGGAAGTGCTGGGAACAAGAAGATGCACCCATTTAGTCTTTATTTTGAAAGCTTCCTCATTACTGTTGTTTTTGTGGGTTCAAGGACTGTAGGCCTGTCAGGAGATAAAGAGGGCTGCTGAACCAGTCTCCAGCATCTGCCCTGTACAGAGAGAAGGAAAGCTATGTTAAGGAAGAAAAAAAGCCACCACAACTGTTAGCTATTTGCTAGTATGTTTAGGCAATGAGATCAGAGCGGTCAAGCCAAAGAAAAGTTTGCTCGCTCCTGATTGAGAGGACTGAAAAGCTTCTGGTACATAGGTTTTCATCATACATTAAATCAAAGGAGTCGCTCATGAACAAAGTCCTTTTCATATTTTACAAACTATAAAACACTCCAGTGAGTGTTTACTTGTAAATGACAAAAGGAATGACATGCAGATTTTGTAGTACATTGGAAAACACTGGTCAGAAGTTAGTTTATATTTAAAAGCAGTTATTGTAAACTCAATTGTATAACATGCTGATCTTTAACAACAAACATCTGCTTATTCCTCTCAGACATTCATTTTCCCACTTTTCTTCAAACAAAATGTTTTGAATACTGAGTAACGAAAGCACCCCCATGCCGTGTTCAATCTGCATGCACATAAAGTCTGTGTGTGAGCATTTTCCAGGGACATCACATGAAAGTTCATGTGGTTTTACTACCAACAATCTACTCCAGAGCTGAGAGATATGTCTGCCACACAGCGTAGGTAAACAGAGCTTCATTTTCATGTCTGTGCTTCAAAAGACTGGTCTTTAAAACCATTCCAAGTTGTCTGTAACCTTTGGAATATTGTCTACGATGGAAAAATGATGAGAAACATTTGCTTCCAGACCTGTCTAAGGCTGAAAACCGATCACACACATTGACTGTAGGCAAAAGTGGCAACCAGGACATGCACAGAAAGGACACTGTTACTGGGTTGCACACCTGAAGACCAAAGATTTAAATGTCAATATTAGCAAATGCTCTTGCCACTTACTATAACAGTGATAGGAGGTTCAAAACTCTAATCTGAGAACCCCCATCAAAATCAGGAAAATACACAAAATCCCCAGAGGAGCTTTTCCTTCCCTTAATTACGTTGAGAACCTCGAGCTATCTATCGGGTGGGTGTAATTCTGGTGTCTTAAATTAAAAACAAACAAACTGTAGGGAAATCACTCCTTGCAATTATTACTTGACCCCTTCACTGGACGCTCCTGATTTTGGTGGGATGTATTCAGGCTGCATTAGGATTAAGATATTGTGCTGTTCTGAAGAGAAACCTGCAGCAGCTCTTCAGCAGCTGTGGGAGCTGGGGACATAGGAAAAGCAACATGGTTAGTCCTCGAGGAAGGAGGAGGTGCCTTGTGTTACTCAACAGTGATGTGAATGAATGAGTAGATGCTGCTGCCAGGGCCCTTCCAGCCACCAGCCACAGGAATGGCTACAGGCAGGGCTCTCCGTGCCAGGTCAGCTGGCCACCACAATGAGAATAGGAGAATAGCGGCATCCCTGCTGACCTATCCCTGAGGGAAGGACAAAGAAGAAGTGTGACTGCCACCCCTGGATAGTAGGTATCATCTCGTTTGATGTTAGGCAGTGAGTTAAATCTACACTGGATGCCACGTGTTCCTTCTCTCATCAGTGGAGCTCGTTGCTGGAATGATTGCTCTGTTTCTTTCTTTGCTTGTTTGTTTAGGATGGAGAGAATCGTGCTGTGGAAGGACCTGTTTCTCCCTTTAGAGATAGCATCAAGAATGTTCTCTCAGCTACAAATGTTTACAGTGGGCAAATGAGGTACTTCTGAAGCAAACGGTCAGGAAGGGCAAGCTCAGAGCATTTGGATGACTTGGCTGGGGAGGGCTCCAATATTCCTTGGGAAAAAAGAACGTGTTTTGGGTTTTACTTAAAAACAAGTGGCAAAAGAGTCATTAAGCAATGCTTATTCTCTGGTCTGCATCACCAGTTGTGTGTATCTCGTCATTCACCCCAGCAGTACCATTTTCTAATTGAGTGTGATGGGTTGACCATGCCTGGAAGCAGGTGCCCGCCAAAGCTGCTCTATCACTCAACTGTACAGGGGAGAGAAAACACAACAAAAAGCTCATGGGTCAAGATAAAGGCAGTGAGATATCACTCACCAGCTACCATCATGAGCAAAAGTCGACTTGGGGAAATTAGTTGAATTTATTACCAATTAAATCAGAGTAGGGTCATGAGAAATAAAGCCAGACCTTAAAACACCTTCCCCCCCTCTCCCTTCTTCCCAGGCTCAGTTTTACTCCTGATTTCTCTGCCTCCTCTCGCCCAGCAGCTCAGGGAACTTTAAGACAAGGGTATTGCCGGCTCTTCCGAAACAGAGGACAAGTGTCCTTCTGACTCGCAAGACATGACCGAAATTGTCTGAAGATATTACAAGCCATAAAAGTAAACCCGAGGAGCCCTGGTTAGATCCCTGCAGTGGTGCAACCGCTGTATGCTAACACATTTATTCTTACAACAGCTCTTCCGAGGTTGAAAAAAATTCCTATTGTTTCCATTTCTGCAGACAAGACAAGGCAAAGGGATTCCCTGAAATACCGACTCTTGACACAGTACATGAAGAGCCTGGTTCCCCTTGACACCCCATCTGTAGTCAGTGAACAGCAGAGCACCTGAACTAGTGCTGTCTTGCAGTTTGGAAGTACCGGTGTCTCTTCATCAGCAATGCCGGAGGTGGACTAGGAACCACATGAAGTAGCACTAAAAACATAATGGGTTTGGCTTCCCCTCATGCTGGATTCTGTGGAAAATCACTCAGTCAAAGCATTCGCCAGTGTTAGGCAGCTTCTTAACTACTGAGCTATTCTTGCTTTCTAGAGAGAACCTTACCCAGAGCAACACGAATATAGAGTGACAGAGTTCACTAAAGCTGCACTTTTTCAGGAGGCAAACCCAGGACATATCCGAGGTTGTTTCTCAGGTAATTCAGTTTCTCTAATGTTGCATCACAGAGAAATCTACTGTAGCATTGGGCACAGGAGATGCAATTCTCATCTGTACCAGTTTTCCAGATCTACTTTCTAAGAGTAATGTCAGGTGTTATACTTCTTTGTAGCTGGTTTTGATGACACTAAACCTTGAGAATTTCCTGTTCCCAGTAGAAAAACTCAAACTCTAGTCTTCCTAGTTGCAAGTATTGTTTTTAGTACTAAGTGGTAACCAAATGTACATAAACCTGAGCCCTGACTGCATATTCTTAACCTAACAACAGTTGCTACTGATGTCAGTGAAAGCCTGTGTCTATCAGCAAGATTGGACACTGCTAAGACAACGTGATTAGCCTGAAATGCACCTCTGATGCTGCCATTCACATTATCACACTTGTGCCTATAGCTTGTACAGTCTTGACACACAGGTATCTGAGCCCATCCATGGATGTCATTGTAGGTTTAAAATTAAAGTACCCCAGGTGAGACTGAGACTGTGTTGAGTGATGTACAAACACATAGTCAAAGAATTGACGTCTGAAGCCCATAGCAGCATGTCATGACACTGGGAAAAATATGAAACGGCTTTCTTCTAGCTCATGCATATCACAGAAACCACTCTATGGAGAAAATTTCACACGTGGTTATCATCCTGACACAGCCGACCTGCAGATGTGGTATCTGCCTAAACTGGAGATAAGAAGCGGTCTACACTCAGCAATTTAAACGGCACAAGAAGATCCCTTCTCAGATGAAGTTACGCACTAGCCCAACCGACAAAGATCGGTCTCTACAGACATGCTTCATGTCCAACTCCATGGGGACACAGCTCATCCATCTTATTTTTCTGCTGCATTCTGATGTCTTCTGACATCTATGCCGTACCAGTGCATGATCCTGACTGCTCACAATGTTAATATAGTAAGACTACTGTCATTAGCACAAGTTATTTGTTGCTGTTTGTTAGGAAAAAAGCAGCATAGCTAAGCATAGCTTGAAAGTTTGAAGAACAACTTGTTTGTGAACAGAGAGAACTGTAAATATGTAAACAAAGAACAGGATAAAATGTGTGTCCACAAAAGTTAATTCTAAGGAAGTTTCTTGCTCTTGCTTGACTTTGTCGGTGACCACCAGATTGAAGAGTACATATTGTACCACTTAGAAAACACACTGGGGGTGGAGAAGGTTTTCCATTTGTTTGTTCTGTCTGTTAGAATTATACTGTGGTTTCTGAATCATAAACCATGGAGGGGAGCTGGAGCTCTATTAGCTGTACTACACAACCTCCCTCCTGCACATAAACTTCCTTTAATCCATTTGTTCCCTATGGTGGAGTTAATGCGCCCACCTGTGTATTCTCCAGTTGGTAAACAACAGAGCAGGTGAAGTCAGGAGGAAATATAAAAGAGATCAAAAGATCTGTTCAAAAGAAGGGCTTAAGCCATCTGGAATCCTTCAGAGCTGCCAGCCACACGAACAAGACCTGCTGGCATCCTAAGTGGAATTTCTTGCTTCCTTTTCTTTTGGAGCTGGAAGAAGTTCAAATGAGCACTGGGCTAGCAGCTGGCACTTTCTTTATGAGAAGGCTCATTGCTCATAGAGGTGAGGTCAGGCACAGATTTCAAGGATGTCCAGATTCAGACCCTGAAAGGTTGCTGCATTTGTTTATGGAGCTCTTCAACACGGAGGGAAAAAAATAAATGTGAATTACTCCCTGTTTTCCCATTGTTCCTTAATATACTTTGACTTGTCCTATATATTCCTTTAACTGAAGCAGAACAAATCTAGGAAGGCCACAGGATAATTTGTCTGGCTTTTTATTTGGAAACTCTCTTTATTTAAAAGAAGCAAAACGAACAAAATATGCCCCACGTCTTTGATTTCAGAGAAACTGGTCTGGCTACATGGTAAGTGAAGATGCTATGGACTGCCCTGCTATGATTGGAATAATGTGTGCAATGCCATGACAGAATGAACAGGGTTAGAAATCTAAAGTAAACAAATATGCATCTTTAGTCCTAAAGTCAAAACTGCAATTACAGGGAGCCACATACTTTAAACAAGCATCCAACAACATTTACATGTCAGGAAGGGAACACTGTGCTCCTCCTCTCCCTAGACTTTCAAAGCAGGGTTGGCCACACATTCAAAAATGGTTTCAGCTCTATCCTTGAGGTGAACTGAATGTCCCAAACTTTGTCCCGAATGCTGCTTTTGGAAAGAAGCACCCCTGGGAAACAGGGACACCTCATTACAAAACCTACTGGGAATGTATTACATGGGGGCTGGTTTTGTTTTGGGGAAGGACCAAGACAGTTCACAGAAGTGTTGGGTAGAAAGGGAATTGGCTGTTACTGATGGACTGCCAAAGGATGGCAAAGGGATTTTCAAGTATGTTCATCTTTTTACCTAGCTGCTGAGACTCCCCAAATCTAAGATAGATCTTAAGTATTTCTATGTTGATTTTCAACTGAATTACAATGTGTCTGAGCTCAGCCTAAAATTTGCCCCTCTTTTATGCTGCCTGCAAGCAAGACGCCCCCCCTCCACCCTCCATATGCATCTCTAAGAGATAACTCAAGCTGATATATCTCTAGACTAAAACAAGGAGAGGCATAGCTGGGTCTGTGTGTGCTTAGCCAGTGCCTACAAGACCTACCAAAGTGCCTGGTGATGGCAGTATATGGCTAATGCTGAATCCAGCACTATGCTTCAGAAGACAATGCAGAACATGCAGGCATCATGATGGTGTAGGCAATGCAGAGCAGGGTCCTGACATAACAAGCCTCCAGCCTGCTCCTGAGGACAGTGTAGATATAGTCTTTAGTCTGTATTTATTTTGGCCTCCACATATAAAGGCTGATATTTGCATTGGATATTAGAAAATAATTCATGATATCAGTGTTTCTGAAGTGGAGACCACATTTTGGAAGAGCTCATAAAGCAAAGTAAAAAAATTCTTCCATGTCTCCAGGAGAGACTTAAGTATACACATTTCTATCATAACTGAAGCGCACAATAACCTGTGCGTGCTGATCAGTGTTGCATAGCCTAGGTAGTAATTTCAGTCTTAGAAACCCAGGAAGACTGTATCAACCACACATCCCTAGAAAACAGATACCTTCCTCTTCAGAACGCATGCTATAAATCCAGAGAGATTGGTACCAGAGCACACAGACATGTCCTTCAGCAGCAGACTGAATTTAAAAGAACAAATTTGCTGCTTTAAACTGCCTCCTGTTCTGTAGGACTCTCTTTGGGTTTTTACATAGAAAAGCTGTCTGCACCAGTGACATTTGGCTGGAAGTCATAGAATCATAGAATCATAGAGTAGTTAGGGTTGGAAAGGACCTTAAGATCATCCAGTTCCAATCCCCCTGCCATGGGCAGGGACACCTCCCACTAAACTAGGTCACCCAAGGCTAAGTCCAACCCTGCCTTGAACACCGCAGAAACTGTCTTGCAGAAACCAAAGAGCTTGCTAGAAAAGCAAGTCCTTCAGCAAGTTGTCTAATTCCCACTGCTAAAAACACAGATATGTACACGCAATTGTAAAGACAACGGGCTACATCCTCTGATGTTCTGTGAAATAATAGCAATTCAGAATTAAAGGGGGAATAAACAATGTTTGGGTTAATAAATAAGGATCTCCTGAAGCAGTGGAGTGCAGGAGCAATCAGCCATAGCTGGGTGGAAACACTAACATGCTTTTGAGCAAGGTCAAGGCTAGGTGCTGTTGGTGGAACCCAAACACTGGTGTCAACTGTGCATCAATTCTTCAAGCACTCTCTTGCTCACTGAGATGCAACAGTTCTCTCTTTTGCAGGACCTTAATATTTTTAATCTCAGTGTTTAGTTATAAATTTTTTGTCCTCTGCTTTTGTCCTGTGTGTAAAAATGGAAACTGATTCACAGTTTCTGTTAAGGATGCAGAGAGCAGACTTACAACTACTGCCTAGACACTATCCACAGAGGATTCAACCTACCACTAGTACTAAGCTTCCCTCTCTTTCAACAACTTCAGAGGATTTCTGCTAATTGGAGATCCTGAAATCAATCTCTTTGTAGCATGCTTTGCTTTGTATAAGGCAATCCAGAGACCTACAAAAGTATATGAACCTTTACTGGCTATTGAAAAGCTTCATGTCTGGTTTTCATGAGGTATGAATGGTTAGAAAGTGGTTTATATTGTGTCTAATTAATACTATTTCCATTGCAAAAGAACGCAAGTTTTGGTGAGGTCAGAGGTTCAAATGGTGGTTGACTCCTACAGGACCTATCTGCAATATTCAAGAAGGAGAAAATAAGGGTTTCAAGGATGTTGTGCTGCAAAAATGAGCTTTTCCGTTATTTCTGCGAATCATAGGCTACATCTGAGTTCAAGTATTGCATCCAACATGGCAATGATTTATATTTAGCCCTCCTTTTGACACAAAGGCCATTCACAGAATTAGGAGGTAGTGGTAGTTTAGAAGCCAGAGATCGTGATTTCACTACCTTTGTTCTGTGTAACTAGAACGGAGTCCAAACCAGTAAACTATATGCATCCTTGGTGCTTGAAAAGGGCCAGCTCTCTACCAAGCTGAAAACAATTGACTGAAGTCAGCTGGGACATGACTCTAAAAAGAAAAATGTAAATTAGGAGATATTTAAGAATGTTTCACTAGATGCTAAGAAAGCCACAATACCACAACTGGGAAAGAAGGCTGTGCTGGTTGCAAAATAACCTGACTGAGAAAGAGAGCAAAATAAGTTGAAAACTTGTGGGGTTTCTTTGCAAGAGGAAACGAATGAAAGGATGATTTGATAACAACGAATACAGGACTGTGAACTGTAAAAAGATAATGAGAGAAACAAAGACACACTGGTAGAATTTCATGGCTGATGTGTCTAAAGGAAGAAAAGGACTTTCCCTAATAGACCAAAACAGAGAGGAAGCCGAACCATGGTGCTGGTTTATTACTGAAGAGAAGTGGTGGTGGCGCTGCTGTAGAGGTCAGTGGCCTGCTCTGTATTTGGGAAAAGAGCCTGTGGTGAGCAGCTGTTTCCCAACTCCTTCACAAACACGTTTGACCTTGATGACTTAAATCCTCCCATATCTACACTTTGTATTTTAAATACTTCCTGTATTCCTTCGCATTAAAAATACCTCCTGTGTTTTTCTTGTCTCTGTTTTCCCTCTCTACACTTAAGCAATCGTGTTCGGTTCTTTTCCACTTTCTGCCTCGGTCTCATGTCATGGACCACTGACAGGAAAGCAAAACAGAAGGCTCTTTGCCTTACTCATCCAGCCTTCATCTAACTTTTTTGCCTTGGCTGAGTTTAGACAGCACCTTTTCAAAACAAAGCTAAGCCCTCGGCAAGTGTCTGCTGACACCATTCAAGCTTCAATCAATGCCAGGAGAGCCACGAGAGCTCCCAAGATTCACTTGTCGTTTCCCTGACTGCGCGGAATGTATATCCGCCTTTAGAGAATTTACTGTAATTAACACTCATGCAGACGGGCTATCACAAAGCAGACCCTGCTGCAATTATTTGGACCTCAAGGCTGTAAGGTCACTCTGTCATTTTATATTACTAATGACGGATCAAGGTGTCCTACCAGTGCCAAAGGAACATGGAAGGGCGGAAGTGAATTAGAAACTGGATAAATTCAGTGTAAATGGAAGTGGAAGGATCACTCTCAAATGACTCTCCAGTACTTCAAGGTCCTGTACTCAACCCCAGTCTAGTTAAAGCTTTTGCAGCAATGACTGAAAGAAAGAAAATGAGAGATGAGGAGTCTCAGGAACCACACAGACACCACAGGCATTATCTGAGCCCTGTGGCCAGTAGCTAGATCTTGTCTCCTCTGCCAGCTGCTGTTGTGGAGACCATTCCTTCCCCCAAAATCCTGTAGGAATCTGGGTTTCCAAATCTCCCAGACCTAGAGTTCCTCCTTTCTGTGCCAAACACAATTCAAAGGCAGATGAGGGGAAAAAAGCTTGGCTTTCTGATGGGACAGGACCTCCCCTGAACACAGCTACACAGCTGGACCTCACGCAGAGCCCAGCCACGGAGTTTCTCGTGCTCCCTCAGCAGACAGCACAAGTTTGAACCCAGTTTCTTGCGCCTTGAAGACCATGCCCTACATCTGGGGCACAGGCTGCTCTGAGATAGGCTTCTCTCTGCCTCTCCTGTTGAAAGAGTTACTATTTGCTTGAATGAATTATGTATCTGTTTGGACAGGATGAAAAGCATTGGTGATTCAGAAATGAGCTGCAAGAGTAACTACAGGCTGTTAGATTAAGGCAGAAAAAGCTGAAACTGTATGTGCATACTTACATAGGTGCATCTGCTATTGCAAGGTGCCTCTCCTCTGAGACAATCATAGAATCATAGAATAGTAAGGGTTGGAAAGGACCTCAAGATCATCGAGTTCCAACCCCCCTGCCATGGGCAGGGACACCTCCCACTAAACCATGCCATCCAAGGCTATGTCCAACCCCACCTTGAACGCCGCCAGGGATGAAGCATCCACAACCTCCCTGGGCAACCCATTCCAGGGCCCCACCACCCTCACAGAAAAGAATTTCTTCCTCAGATCCAATCTAAACTTCCCCTGTTTAAGTTTGAACCCATTACCCCTTGTCCTCTCACCACAGTCCCTAATGAAGAGTCCCTCCCCAACATCCCTATAGGCCCCCTTCAGATATTGGAAGGCTGCTATGAGGTCTCCACGCAGCCTTCTCTTCTCCAGGCTGAACAGACTGTCATTAAGTTCTTTAATACCCCAGTCTTCCTATCACTACAACAAGGAAAGATCTTCATTTGTTCCAATGAAGAACTTTTAACTGAATTTTAAAGAAAAAGTGGAAACATTGCCAAAAGAAAGTGCTATGGGGATGAGAAACTCTCTAAGCTGTGGGAAATGAGTTAAAGATAGAAAAGGATTAAACCTGGAACATTCAATTTTTAGAAAACTGTGTGATGTACATGTCAAAGGGCAGGGATTAGAACAACATTTTAGTGCCACGACATACTCAAGAGAAGTAAGTTTATTCACAACAGATACAGGACCATCCAGATGCAGTGAAATGGCAGAAGACTGTAACTTGCATGCCAGAGGCGTGACTGACCGCAGAACTCTCAGAGATAGGGCACGTCTTACCATCAACTAGATTATGTGGGTTTCAAAAGTAAATAAACATATATAAAATTGATAGTTCCAGCTTTAGTACCCAAGCAACAAGATGTATAATTAATCAGACACTAGAAGGAGCAAAATCCCACAGTCATTACAAAACTGTAAGTCTCCAACAGACAGTGCCACTTCTGGACACTAGAGGTTACCAGCTTGTACCCAAGAGGGAACTTTTCTGTTTTGAATTTGTTGGTTTTGAAGAAAAGGAAGAATTCTCATGGTTGTATGTGAGCCTGGAGGTGACGGTGACTGAGTTTAGCTCCTTGTTGGCTTTGGCACATTGCACCTTATTGAGCAAGTCAATTAACTCCACTGCGCCTGTGTCTTTAAAGTGATAAAACATCAGTAACTTCTAGCTGTACGACCTTCAGATTGTACTGCAAAGTCTTCATTTACTAGCAATATCAGGCTTGTCATAATGAAATTACAATTTTGATCATACTTGATACCACAGTATACTATAGCTAGAGCAGCAGCAGTAAGGATAGCAGTCGTAGCATAGAGAGATCTATACACTCCTCACCTGTGCAATTCATTCCTTAACAAAACAAGCAAAACAAAAATGACTGTTCCATTTTTAGTTCTTCTTTTTTACCTTTACAGTAACTGAGATAATACTCATAACCATGAGTAACACAGTCCGTGGTGTCAGTCAGTGGTTAAAAAGACCCTGAAACAACCTTTCCAGCAGATAACCTTCCAGGAACATCTGTCTCAACAAGAGGCATAGATTAAAATAGAACAGCCCATAAAACATTCTGGTAAAGACTAGTTATAACAGCTGGTTAGTGAGACAACCAACTAAGCGTTAACAGGGTGAGTGACATTCCTCCATTTGTCAGGAGCTATTTCCTTCAGTGTTTTTATCCTGTCCATTGTTCTGTTATACTCGTTACGCAATATTTAATTGTAGGTTTCTACCCACAGCTACCATTAACAGCAATCCCAAGGAATGACACAAGGTGGTGGAGGAGCTGAGATGGACGCAGAAGAGAAGAGCTAGAAACAAAGAAAAGTTTGTGGTCAGGAAACAGGAAAGGCAGAGCTCCAGAGAAAGTGGAGTTTGCTTCAACCAGGAATGAGAGCTCCACCCCCTGCAAGAGGCAACAGGAGAAGCAGGAAGAGAAAGGAGTGGAAAATAGCTTATTTTTTAACGATTCGGGATCAGAAGGAATAGATTGAATGGTATAACATAAGTTCATAAGAACAGCCCTACTGGGTTAACCTCGGGGTTCCCCTAACTCAGCCTATGGTACTGGCTGGAGATGCTAAGGAAAGAGTATTACTGCATTCTCCATGTGACCAGCAGCCCTGGAGACAAAGGTGACCTCTTCCAGCTAAGTTAGCTGGAGAAAGGGCCCCTACTTATGGGCTCTGCTAGAGATTTTAATAACACTCTACTTCTAGATAGAATAAAACTTTCAGGAGATACCTGCTTCGCAAAGGGCAGAACCAGCGAGCTTTTATCTGAATCTGAGCTTTTGAATCAAATGTGCATGACAGGAACTACAACGGGAATCAAAGATCTACACTCACCACCCCCAGGAAAAGTAGGATTTTCTCCAAGAGTCTGCCTTAACCTTGGGAAAAGCCATTTGCAATTGCTGTCCTTGGAGGTTAAAAGCAGCTTGAAAGTTTTGGAGGGGAAATTAGAGACCATTGCAGTGCACAGAACCAGCAAACCGCAGATTCATAGAAACATGAGAGGCAAAGTGAACCTCAAAAAAAAGAAAGCAAGGATTAGTTTGCATGAAACAAGAGGCACAGATTGCAAAGGGTAAGAGAATAAACAGGCTCCTAAGCAACATGCAACCTTTGGGTATTGCTGTTTTTCCAAGGGAGAGAAAACCACCCCAAACCAAAACCAGATAACAAAACCCAAAGCTTGTTTTCATATATACACATACCTAGAAAGAGCAAAATTATCCTCTGCACAGTGCATTACCTGTAGAAATGCTTCAGGAGACAATTACTTCTAGTAACGAGACAGTATTCTGGAATACCAGTGAGGCCTGACCACAAGGAAGATGTCCCTTATCTTTAGAAGCAGGACCCAGGGGGATGGTAGTCATTCATCCCATGCCCCTTGTCATCCCAAAGTGCCTCAGCTACTTTTGGAGGTGGAAAGGCAATACCATGAGCCCAGCAGCAGGGCAGCTGCTCTTTGGGTCTGCATGTCCAAGGCAGGTTGGAGGAAGGTCAGAGCTCCTTCATGTCTGAGGCAAGGAATTATCTATCCACAGGTGGGAGGGGTAAGCAAGCAAGGGTACCTGAAATGTAAAATGAGGTAAGCCCAGTCTTCTCCAACTGGGAAAACCTAGAGGGGTGCTCAAATCCATGAGCAGGCAGGTGTGTATCAGGTAAAACATACAGAGGGGAAAGCACCTTTGTATCTAATCCAAGCAGTAATGAGTTATGCATGGTTTTCTCTTCGTTTTCCTGTCTGTGATGTTTGTACTTAGAATCACAGAATCATAGAATAGTTAGGGTTGGAAAGTACATGAAAACCATCCAGTTCCAGCCCCTCTGCCATGGGCAGGGACACCTCCCACTAAACCATGCCATCCAAGGCTCTGTCCAACCCCACCTTGAACACCTCCAGAGATGGAGCATTCACAACTTCCCTGGGCAACCCATTCCAGGGCCTCACCACCCTCACAGTAACAATTTCTTCCTCACATCCAACCTAAACTTCCCCTGTTTAAGTTTGAACCCGTTACCCCTTATCCTATCACTACAGTCCCTAATGAAGAGTCCCTCCCCAGCATCCCTATAGGCCCCCTTCAGACATTGGAAGGCTGCTCTGAGGTCTCCACGCAGCCTTCTCTTCTCCAGGCTGAACAGCCCCAACTTTCTCAGCCTATCTTCATACAGGAGGTGCTCCAGTCCCCTGATCATCCTCGTGGCCCTCCTCTGCACTTGTTCAACAGTTCCATGTCCTTTTTATGTTGAGGACACCAGAACTGCGCACAATACTCCAAGTGAGGTCTCACGAGAGCAGAGTAGAGGGGCAGGATCACCTCCCTCGACCTGCTGGTCACGCTCCTTTTGATGCAGCCCAGGATACGGTTGGCTTTCTGGGCTGCAAGCGCACACTGCAGCCGGCACGTTCATTTTCTCATCGACCAACACCCCCAAGTCCTTCTCTGCAGGGCTGCTCTGAATCTCTTCCCTGCCCAGCCTGTAGCTGTGCCTGGGATTGCTCTGACCCAGGTGGAGGACCTTGCACTTGGCATGGTTAAACTTCATCAGGTCGGCATCAGCCCACCTCACGAGCGTGTCAAGGTCCCTCTGGATGGCATTCCTTCCCTCCAGTGTATCAACCGAACCACACAGCTTGGTGTCATCATCAAACTTGCTGAGGGCACACTCAATCCCACTGTCCATGTCACCCACAAAGATGTTGAACAAGACCGGTCCCAACACCGATCCCTGAGGGACACCACTCGTTACTGGTCTCCAGCTGGACATTGAGCCACTGAGCACTACTCTTCGCGTGCGGCCACCCAGCCAGTTCTTTATCCACCGAGTGGTCCACCTATCAAATTGATGTCTCTCCAACTTAGAGAGAAGGATGTCATGTGAGACAGTGTCAAAGGCTTTGCACAAGTCCAGGTAGATGACATCAACTGCTCTGCCCCTGTCCATCAGTTCCGTAGCCCCTTCATAGAAGGTCACCAGATTGGTCAGGCAAGATTTCCCCTTAGTGAAGCCATGCAGGCTGTCACCAAGCACCTTGTTGGTTTTCATGCGCCTCAGCATGCCTTCCAGGAGAATCCGCTCCAAGATTTTGCCAGGCACAGAGGTGAGACTGACTGGTCTGTAATTCCCTGGGTCATCCATTTTCCCCTTCTTGAAAATGGGGGTTATATTTCCCTTTTTCCAGTCATCGGGAACTTCACCTGACTGCCATGATTTTTCAAATATGATGGACAGTGGCTTAGCAACTTCATTTGCCAGCTCCTTCAGGACCCATGGATGGATTTCATCCGGTCCCATGGACTTGTGTACATTCAGGTTTTTAAGATGGTCTTGAGCTGGAGACCAGAAACTTGGTACTTCTATTTCTTATTCTCCACTTCTCTTATCCTGGCTAGTGCCAGTGTGACTTTGGAGTATGGTGAACACCAGGATTACCTTATCTATAGATGTGGGGGTGGTGAGGCATTTGCACAGTGCCCAGCACAACCACTTGCTGTTTATAGAACCATACAGGAAATAAAATGCTCTTCCAAGTGAATATTTGTCCCTTAATGACTCTGAGGGAGAGAACAAGCACTACAGAGGTAAGCATCCTGGAAAAGTGACAGCAAAGAGAGGACCTGAATCCAGAAGGTGCTGTGAGAATGTGCAACACTGATATTCAATAGGATATTTTCCAGACAGAATAATATTTTCCCACCCTTGTAACTGGATCCACTTCCTTTACAGCTGATTCCCAAAGGATGCTCCTGAAGCTGTTGCAGCTGTCCACCCAGTGTGGCTCCCAAGTGCAGCAGCAGCACGGGAATGATGCAGAACACATCAGGAGCTCCTTTGCTGAGCACCGAGAAAAACTGCTAAATCCACTGCTCTGTATCAGTTTCTTTACTGTGTGAAACATGAGCCCCTTTGATGTAAAGTTAACAGAGCCTTCGGTGTCTTAGAAGATTAATCTAATAGAAAACTTGTGAATATTGAGCTCATTGGTTGGAGGTCCTGAGAGATTCAGAAATCCTTACTGATACTCTAAAGAGTGAAGTGCAAATCCCACACTGATAAGAAAAGGCCCAAGGAAATGTAGATGATAAAAACCTATCTCCTTGATGCTTGGTCCTACAGTCTTTCTGCTCCTAATTCTGACACAGTTTTATATCAACTTCAAAAAGTATAATGTCTTCCTAGGAATTAGGGCACCATCTGTAAATCCCTCAAAAACCCCTTCACTTTCAGTCCTGTGTGACCAGGACACTGCATCTACACAGCCAAAGTTACTTAGAGAAAATCCAAGAACTTTCGATCTTATGAGCACTAGTGCTCAGAACGAGAAGAGCGGACAGGACTGCTGTGCTGGGTTCTCATCCAGCCATGGCTTGACACCTGAAGACATATATTATGTGATGCAATGCAAAGGCTCTTTTGAAGGCAGCTCAAAGCAGCATAAGCCTTGTTGCTCACTCCGTGATCTGCCAACATTTCTTGAACTTCTGGTCGAGCTCCTTACAGAGGCTCCTGGCAGTTAATTTCCCAGAACATATTATCTGAAATGAGTAGCGATCTAAGTCTGCTTTCTAGAGTAGGCATCATCACTTGTTGATTTTGGGGTGTTTAGGAGCAAGGCACTTATTCTAGATAGGGGAGAGAGAAAGAAGCTTTGCAGAGGTTCCAAGCCTTCATGCAGCAGGGACCAACAACTGCCCTGAAAACGGTAATGGAGGATATTTGCCCTTGGAGCATCCTCAGATACAAAGAACCCCAAGCAAAAAAAGGAAGACATATTTAGATAATAAAGATGCCCTGGTTATCCACCTCTGAGTCAAGGCACCTGACAGGGCTCAAAATGCAAGCAAAACTGCGGAATATGTGTTGAAAAATGAGTAATTTGGGTTTGGTTTTGCTTTTTTTATATCATTCTTCATATTTATTCTTCTCCCTTTCCATTTCTTCTACTGCTGTGCTGCTGGACACCTCCTTCCCTACTCAAATTCCATCCAAGCCTTGTGATGGCTTTTCTCCTCTCCTGTCTCAGGGGTGTTCCTGGCAGCTTGTTAATGAAGTAGAATCCCTGTGGTAATAAACTTCCTGTCCATGCCATTGTGAAATACTGAACAACATGACAAACTTGTGCTAAACTGAGCAAAGAGCTGGATCCAAGTCAGAAAGGTTTCTGGTGAGCCCAAATGCCTGTGAGCAAAAGACCAACAAGGATTAGTTTCTTCTGAAGTCACAGCAAACACTTGACTGACATAAGGCTTACTGCAGAAAGAAAGGGTAAAATTGAATATAAAATGAGAGCTTATATACCTATTCTTCCTCAAACTAACATCCACTCCATCCCTTCCGGGCTTCTCTGTGCCTCAGTGACGTCCTTATTTACTTAACCTGCGTACTGTAGTCTCATCTTGCACATCCCTGAGCATCCTAACTTGGGAGATAGGTTCAATCCTGTCTTCATTAGAAACAATGCTAAACACCAGAAAACACCACAAAAACACCAGAGAAGTACATGCATTTTCTAAGAAGGACCCAAGTATGCCTTAGGCTTGAGAAGACTCTGAGTTGCTATTCCACAGGCAACTTAGGTTTTTGTTGCACTGAGCCCACAGCCTCCAGTTAGCAAAAGCCAGAAGCCTTCATGTTCTGTGGGTAGCTTAGTGCTCAGACAAACCCGCCCTTTATAGAAAGACACTCATATACTGTGTGCCAAATGGAGGGAAGGATACACTTCTGCCTTCTGTAACAGTCTAGTTTGGGGAGCAAAAAAACTCACACTTCTCCCAAAAGTAAAATGACAGAATTTGGGGTGTTCGAAGTCAAACAAAGAGTTTTTAATGTTTTTAACAGTACAGGACATACGAATTGAGTTAGATCACGTAATGTATAAACATTGTAAAAACAGAAGCTGAAAATCACGGTGTTTCATTAAAAATGTGAGCGTGAGGTGTCAACACAGCGAAGTTTTGGGCTTTTTTCCTCAATTTTATTTTCACTAAATCTAGCAAAATCCACACAGAATTTTTCAACCCCCTTCCTTACAAAATGCAGAGTTGAATTTTCCCGTCATCTCTGCGGGACGAAATCAGCTCTGTTTCATTCAGTTATATACGCGTATAACCTATTAGCGATTAATGCAGCAGCAGGTGGTGCTCAAAATCATACCGCCAGCACTTCCTTTTTTTGCAAGTATTATTGCTCTTTGCAGCCCTACAGAGACCTTCTCCCTTGTAGCTCTTCAACTTCCCTACACACTGTTCTGTGGCTGCCAGATAAAAGGATTTTGCTCACGAGCTTGGTTATGTTTTTCCATTCAGCCCTCCACAGGAAGAAACGATGGTCCAGTTTCTTCCAAGTATTCTGCTGTTTTGCGCTCTGGTCACAGACTAAAACCTGATGTGGTAAAACAGGGTGGCCCAGCAGCAGCTATCCTTGGGGCTGGATACCAGTTTTGGACACCTGTTCCCCACAGACTGTGTTATTGATGGTGGTGGTTCCTGGACGGATGGGTGCCAATGGGATGCTCCTTCCCCACAAATCCCCTTCCTTTCCCCATTGTCCTGTTCAGTCTCCTGCAGCCGCTGCTGTGCTCTCTAGGTCACAGGTCTAACGTGAGGATGTTGTGAGGATAAAGCCAGGGAAGCAGATTTCCTGTACTTCAGCCTTAAAATCATACTCTCAGGTGAGAACCTACAGAAAATGCAGGAAATGGAAGGACTTGTCTGCTAGGGCAGGCTCCCAGCCTCAAGAGCATCTCCCCATCTCCAGAGAAAACAGCAATGGCTTAGATGGAGGCATCCCACAGGCAAGTTGCCATTGCTGAAGAGCTGGGCAGAGCCTGCAGCTCGAGCTGGAAACTTGGTCTGATTTAGAGGATTGTCAAGGGGCATCTTGCTGTCATGTCTCAGTTCCCCTCAATAGGCCTAAGGACCTTCGAAACACTAAGTGAAGAAGTCCTCCTTCCTCAGCTGAGTCCGCCATCAGAAGGCAACTGAGGGCCTAAGCTGGCATCCGATCCTCAACTTGAAACAAGAGTCTGTGGTGCAAGAAACCAAAAATCTGCATTGCAGCAACACCACATACGATTTCAAAAGCCAAAAAGAGAGCCTGGCAATACATCCCAGACAACATACTCATACTGCAACACTTATTCGGAGAGTAATAACTTCAGGGTTAGCGCGTATGAGACGTTCTCCACCCCAGTCCATCTCTGCATGGGAGTAGTGAGCAAAACAACATGAAGAATAAATTTCATCTGTAACGATCTGCATATGTGAATAGCAGAGCTTGAAAATCATGTGGGCACATGCCCTTGCCTGACAGAAAAGCAAGCGGGACTCTGTTCTGTGATCCTGGATGGAGTTTAAAAGCTAGTGAATAATCAAGATGCAACGTACCAACCCCACTTCCAATTAGTCTGTCCATTGTGTGAGAGAACGAGGAGATAAAAGAAGGAATTCCTTTTTATTTCTGCACATATGTGATGGCTCTTTTCATCATCATCAAAGTACCTTCATCAAAGCTTTCCATCCTCTCCAACAGGACCTTGGAGCAGAACACACCTCTGAAAGAACAAAAACTGCATTTCACTCACTATTCACATAGTCAGCTTTGACTATGTGAATAATGAGCAAAGTCACAGTGCCTCTACCTTCTCTGAGCAGCAGTGAGCTAGTAGCAGTGAAATACACTTGACAGTGAGTGATTTTATCATGCAATCAGTTCTGCAGCAGTGTTCGCTGTGTAATAATTCCCTCATATGACTTTTGTTTTACTGGAGTGATGCCAGCGAGTGCCAAAATAGTCTTGGATACAGACTTGACCTGTTTCCTAAGAAAGGGAGGCAGTGCACATGGAGTTGTACAGGACGGGAAGAGAAAAGCCACGTTCAACTCAAGCCTCCCCAGGCCTAAGCCTTGCTCCCACCTTCCTTTGAACTTCTGCAGTTTCTGGCCCATCTTACTCTGAGGAAAGTTACCTTGTCGAGGAGGGTCATTTATTTGCTGCTGTGAATTGGAATAACCATTAGTCTCTCTATTCTGAAGGCCAGCATCATTTCTCATGTCAAAATGCTAAGGAATCACATATTGAGCCTCCAGAAGCATCTATATTCAAAATAGGGATAACCTTGGGGTAACTTTTTGCCCTCTGATATCCAAACTTTGGGCAAAAACCTCCTCAAATCTGAGAGAGCTGGAAACAGTGTTCTCCTTTAGCTTTGTAAAGAAAACTGAGGGAGGGCTTGGAGGGTTTCTTCAGTGTAGCCTGATATTAGCAGATAAACCTCCAAAAAGGAGATCAGAGAAATCCCCACTGAGTCAATATCTAACTGGGAGAGTTTGTAACACAGGGAAAGTTGCGGCTGGCTCACAACAGGAGTGTTGGTGTCAAATATGGCCTTGTTCGTCACCAGATGGTGCACTCAGGTCCCTGCAGTGTACTGGAGCAGCAAAAAATCATTCAGCTCTTCCCATAATTTCCCTGTAAGCCTGAAGACACATCACAGATCTTGCACAAGACTAAGAAGAAATAAATATGAAGCAGAAAAGTGGATAAATGAAGTGGAAAAGTGGATAAATGAAGCATCAGGCCCAGGTGAGGTACCACTGTGCAGGTATTTTTTACCAGCTCTAGAAAACGTTATTCATTCATTTGGAGATGAAAGAAGAAGGGGAAAAGGCAGGCAGGGAGACAAGATCAGGCAGACAGACCCCGAACTTTTGTCCATGATGCACTTCCTTTCCTGGAGACCAGCAGTAGCTTATGGGATCGATGGTCAGCCCCAGTGACCCTGCACAGTAACTTGCTAGCAGGTGAATATGGTAAAAAAAGTTAAATTCACCTGTCTGTGCAAACGGTGTAGTTACAGGTTCGCTATGAGAAGGATGTCTCTGAGTCACTGTTTTCCTGATAGTGAACTTCAGCAAATACCAGCCTTGCATGTGTTTGTAGTGCTCTGCTCCCTCTGACACAGCATCACAGGCGGTATATGGCTTCAGAGACCAGAGACCATCACTTTCTCTGCAGGCTGCTGTTCGAGGTGTCATCCCTTCATACATTGAGAAGGGAATCGTTAGAGCAAGCTTATTATTACTTTAATAGCAGTCAATAATCACCATGCAGATTGGTAATACCTGTAAGGTAATGAATAAGACAGCCAAAGGCCTGATGCACTGTGTGGCCTTCAAGGAAAAATGTATACACAAATCTGAATGTTCAAAACGTAGACAAACAAAAAATACTCTTTCACACTTCCCGTCTCATCTATCCATGCTATCCTTCCCAAGTCCCATCTCAGAATCAGTAACCACTTCAGCTCAAAGTAGTCAGTCTTTCCCTTAGCCAAAGGTGCCCAGGTCTCATTTCTGCACTCACCGGCAAATAGAAACAGAGAAGCAAGCTAGGAAATGACACAGGACATTTATTATGGCTTATCCTTAATATAGAATGTATATTTAAATTATGCCATTGGTATCTCTTAACCTTTTTTCATTACTCTAAAGAAATAAGCCTCACCTTGAGATTATTCCCTGCGGAGGGCTCCATCCTCTTTCTGCATAATAACTGCATAATGTGAAGTCTAATCACACACAGCTGCTGGGGTCCAGGGCTCCCTCATCCCTGAGCTGCCAGATCTCTAGGGCCATTTTTCCCTTCTTCATGAGTTGCATCATTTCCAGTGGATGCAAAGACCCATCTACAGCTCTTTTTTAAACTAGACTATTACCTGTACTTTGGAAGAGGTCAATGCCTTCCTCCCTTTGCACCTCATGAAGCCACAGCCCACAGAATGAAACCCATCCACCCTGTGTAGATGGCACAGAGCCATGTCCCCAGGTTCTGGAACTTGACTTTGCATCTGCGTTGTTGCTACATCAATAGGAGACACAGAAAATGACCCATGTACCCTGTAATAGACAACACTCAACAGTGAACACAGCTGTAGGGGAATATTGGTTGGAACTGTTCAGGCTCAAGGACTGTGGCCATGGACATCCCTGGCCAGAGAACAGGGTAAAAACAAATTAGGAGAATGAAAGTTATGCTTTTTTTGAAGCGTATCTTGAAATGCAACCAGCTGTTGAACGTCCCCAGATGTTGTTGGACTAATCACGGTTGGTCAGAGCTACAAATGACCACACTCTCTTTAGGCACATCTTGATTTAATGACCAAAATCAGTCCGTTTCTGGTTCTGCCCGGGCTCATCAGGATGTATCCTGTGTGCAATTCATTATTGAATGGCAAGTAGCAGCTCTAGGTGTGCCAGCCAAATCTCAGCGTGAGTTAGAGCCTGCTTTTCAGTTTGATTGGACTGCATTTTTGCTTACATGTGGATTAGCCAACGACACAGAGATGACATAAGCAAAGGCAGAGCTCTAGGTGCTCCGGGAGTGCTGAAGCCAAACAGGGAAATCTTACAGAGCTCCAAGGGCCTCTGATGCTGCGCAGTAGCTGAGCACTTTTTTAAGCTGTCCCTTTTTAAGCATATTAATAGCACCTTGGTCCTGCTGCAAGAGCAAAAGTCCTCAAATGGGTCTAGGATGGTTGTTTTTTTCAATGTGACCTGCATTCCGCTGGTGCTTCTTTCCTGGCAGTAGACACCTGGAGCACATTCAGTTGGGCTGTGCCAAGCCGGTGCCATTGCATGTGTCTGGTCACAAAGATTTGCAGAGCACGCTCCTGAGAAACTGAACTGTGAATTTAAGGGTCGTCTCTTTTTGCGAGGGTGCTGGCAATGGCTGTGTCTGTGGCACGCATGGACCTGGGAATTCATAGGATGGATTGGGTTGGAAGGGACCTATAAAGGTCGTCCAGTTCCAACCCCCCTGCAACAAACAGGGACATCTTCAAATAGATCAGAGTGCTCAAAGCCCATCCAACCTGGCCTTGCATGTTTTCAGAGCATCCACCATCTGTCTGGGCAACCTGCGACAGTGTTCCACCACCCTCATTGCAAAGCATTTCTTCTTTGTATCTGTGTCTCAATCTTTCCTCTTTCAGTTTAAAGCCATTCCTCCTAGAGGCCCTTGCAAAAAGTCCCTCTCCAGATTTCTTGTAGCCCCTCTAGGTACTGTAAGGCTCCTCTAAGGTCTCCACGCAGCCTCCTCTCCTCCAGGCAGAACAACCCAGCTCTCTCATCCTGTCTTCATAGGAGAGGTGCTCCAGCCCTCTGCTCATCTTTGTGGCCTCCACTGGACTTGTTCCAACAGCTCCATGTCCCTCTGTTTGGGGGCCCCAGAGCTGAACACAGTGCTCAGTGCAAGATGTCACTAGAGCAGAGTGGAGGGGAAAAATCACCTCCCTCGACCTGCTGGTCATGCTTCTTTGGATGCAGCCCAGGATACGGTTGGCTTTCTGGGCTGCAAGCGCACACTGCTGGACCATGCCCAGCATTGCATGCACCAGTACACCCAATTCCTTCCCAGGGCTGCTCTCAATTCCTTCATTCCCAGCCTGTATCAATACTGGCAGTTGCTCCATCACAAGTGGAGGACTTTGCACTTGGCCTTGTTGAACCCCATGAGGTTCACATGGACCCATTTCTCAAGTCAATACTGATTGCTGAGGACTGGCAGGTGGACTGCAAATTCCAGCTCTCAGTGAAGACAAGTAATTCTTCAAGGCACCGGATCCACATGTGAGAGACCCGAAGGTGTTTTTATTTTAAGCTCCACAAGCTGGGAAAACTCATGGGTTCCATAGTGTCCATGGCAGGGCAGCGAGCTGGCAAGCACCTGGGAGGAGGTACTCTTTAGTTATATCAGCTATGGTTTGTTTTCATAGAAGTTGGACAAAAAGGTTTTTATTTTCTTTCTACCTTCAGCATGGAACAGCTCAGCTCCAGTATTTATGATAGAAGCATCTCAGCTGACTCATGACCAGCAGTGTTATCTGATTGTCATTGCTGACCCACTCTTAAGACAAACCCTGTCTCTACAAGACACCCAGTGAATTCAGCAAGCTTCTTTCACCTGCCTGACACCTCAATTCTGTTTGCAGCTCATCGTCCAGAAAGGAAATTAAGAAAGAGCCTTTGAAGTGGTTTAGTGTACTGCCATGGGCACTGTTTCTGAAGGTACGCCGATGGGCTGCCTCTGTACTCTGGGATCGTTTCTCAAGGTTAGCAAGTTTACTAGGAGGAGCGAACAGAGCAGAGAGGCTGCAATGTGCAATCAAAGATGTCCGGCCTGGAAACCGCTCCACACCGGTTGGAAAGGATGAAAACTCCTGGAAACTCCAGACCAAGTCCGTTTTCCTTTCGCGCGAGCTGCATGGAGCACCACTGGCATCTAGTGACCGCGCCGAGAAGATCACCACGGATTGGACGCAGAAAGACCCGGCGCAGGCGAGGCCGGGGGACACATCACCTTGCTGCTGGTGGTTCTGATGCTGCAAACCCGGTCTAACCTCCAGCAGTTAGAAACGTCGCATCTTCGTGGTCAGGCGTTTTAGCACTTTCACAGAAGGTGCTTTCATGTCCTGCGAACTGCAGCAGTGAAATCCCCCATGGATGCTCGCTCTGTCACACTGGCTGTGGCTCAGCAGTGGTGTGGGGCAGCTTGCCTCTCGCACGATGGCAGAAGCGTCCCTTCGGCAGGAGTGGAACAAAGGCTTTCCAGTCTGGATGGAAACCAGTGACTCAGCGCTGGCTAGTGGGGATGGAGAACGTGACAGGCAACACTAAGTCATCTGTCCCTCTGCCACGCAGACAAGAGTCCTTCTGTTGGCTCTGGAGAAAGGCCTCTTCTCCAAGAGCACTGGGGACCAGACAGTGAGCAGTATTGTGGCACTGGGTGAAAAGTTTACCAGTGCAAGAGAAACACTACAAAAAATTGTCATACACATACACAGTAATACACATACACAGTAATCTGGAGTCCAAAAGGGCATGATGTCTAATACAGATGGATTTTGGTGCAGATAGAACAGATAAATGCCTTTAATAGGAAAAAGTAGAGAAAGAAAGTCAATTGATGAAGAGACGTCATTAGGAGTAAGGAGAGCTGCAGTTATAAATCCCAGTTGTAAAACAATCGTATGATTTCTGACACCACTTTTGGTGCCTGGAGTCCACACTTCCTAAGGCTTTGCTCAGCTCTCCTTTCCCTGAGCACCCGTGACTGATTGACTGAAGTCAAGACGCAAGGCAAAGTTTAAACATTGGCCTCCTACACCTATGCTGGATGGTTGTTGGAGACCTTACCCACTTTTCCTAAGAATAAACTTGCTTCCTTTGTGCTGGTCAAACCCTGTCCCTCCACAGGTGTCCTTGTGGTGTAGCTGCACTGACCTCCTCCTGCCTGAACTGTGGGCCGGTGTTTGTACCCGTGCGTCATTCGGAGAAGGCAGTGCAGCTATTAGGAAGAGACAGCGGAGGTTACGTGCATGCCTGCAGTGCAGGAGTTATTCAGACAAGGCTGTTTGAAGAGCTGGACCTGTGTTTCCAGCCATGTCTGAATCTCCGAGGGCCTGTGAGGCTTTCCAGCCTGTTCCTATCTCCTGCCCCTTCCGAGGATCCCTCCAGGCCAGTCCCGTGGTGTCTCCCTGGCAAGGGAGTTCTGTCACCCTGGACAGGAGGAACCACCATGCGGCTTGAAGTGCAAGCAGCGCCCACAGAGGCAAACCAGCACGCCACTGGAATCACAGCCGCAGCTACTGTTTCTGGCTCACGTTTTCTGGTGTTTATTATTCTTTTCATTCCTGACCATGTCTCCGTTGTTATTATTCTTTTCATGTGAAGGAGGAAATTCTGCGGCTGAGCCACTGTTTGTGTCCCTGCTGTGCATGCAGCTGCACAGATCAGCGTGCTGCTGGCCTGGCCATCCACCTCACCTCTATGTGATGTGCGTAACCCAGATGAAATCAGATGACCACCCCTGGATGTACCATATTCCTACAGGACTCCTTTCTTAGGTGTTTCCAACCATTAGTGGTCAGAGAAAAGATGCTGGGCTAAGCTGACCAGCATGGCTATCCTTATCTTCCTGAAAACTCTCATCAAACACACAGCCAATGAACCTAGTAGGGGTTGGAAGTTCCTAGAATGGTTTGGGTTGAAAGATACCTTAAAGATCATCTAGTTCCAACCCCCACGTCACTAGACCACTAGAGCAGGTTGCTCCAAGCCCCACCCAGCCTGGCCTTGAACACCGTCAGGGATGGGGCAGACACAGCTTCTCTGGGCAACCTGTGCCTGTTCCTGGAAGAAAAGCATAAGCCAACATAGAGAGGAACAGTTGCAAAAACTATCGAGTGCTGTGATGCAGAAAGCACAACTATCTCCCCTACTCCAGTATTCAGAAAGCGAAGCACTGCTCAAAAGATCTCCAAATGTCACCAACAATAACAAAAGACCAGAAAACCAACAAGTGATTATGAAAAACCAAACACATTCTTGAGAGAAGGAGAGAGCGAGCAACATGTCGTGCGGCAGCCATCGTGCTGCCAGACCGGCAGGGCTGCTGCTGAACCAGGCACAGCGCATTACACCCAAGTGCTGCTGTAGTTGAGTGGTGCGCACACCCACTAAGTCCTGGGCACAAGCCATGCTCTGAGCACGCACAGGCCTACAAGCCTTGGGGCTGAGCTGGCAAGCCAGGTCCATGCTGCAGAGCTGCATATAGCATGGCCACATCCACCCAGCAATGGCCTGGCACAGCTGCCAGTTAGCACACATGCTAGTGTTGGGGCAGTGTCATCCATCATAGCTACACCCTCCCCACAGAACAGGCTCGGGGCACAGGGCAGAGTCAGGTGTGCTGGTAGTGACAGCACAGGGTTTACCCTGGCTGAACGTTTGAACACTGCTCCCTTTTCAATGCCTCACTGGGTGGACAACGGGATGTGGCTCCTCGCTGGCATCAGGCAAGTCCATCATCACTCTGAACACACAAAGAATCGGCGGGGAGTGGCATGTCATGGATCTGATCCTTTGATTTGTTGTTTATAAACCATCGATCTAAAAAGCAGCACAGGCACCGAGGAATTTGCTTTCCCTCAGACCTTCTTGCACCCTTTGCCTGGATGGGCTGCTCCTTCCCTCCTCCCAGTGTCTCCATCCACATGCACCCATTGCCTCCCATGCCACCACCACTCACTCCTGCCTGCTTATTTGCGGTAAACCAGCCTGGTTTGATAGTTTTATCAGAAGGCAACTTGGAAACATTTGTGGTTCTTCCTAAACCTGCAGTCAGCCAGTGAGTGCTGCATGCTGTTTGTAGGACAAAGCACAGCTGCAACAGCATCCTACAGGCTGGGGGAGCTGGGCCTGAGCATCGGCCATCCTAACATGATCTTACGCTGCAAACCACTTGTGTCCTCAATCATCTTAAATGTCTCATGTCAGTCAAAGGCACCTTGTGCAAGCCCTGAAGGCTCTTTGGTGGAAAAGGACGTGCAGGAGACATCCTTCACACGTGCACTTCCCTGCAGTGTGCTGGATCCACTCCTTCCCGAGGATGCCGTCACCCATGCAGAGGTGTCCAAACACAGAAGTTTCCAGCAGTCTGAGAAACCAGTCACCCGATCAGCCCCTGCTGAGTGATGACACATGGGCTGAGGGCGCCCATTTGAGACAACTGCACATCTCAAATCCCCCGCAGGGCTCCATGGCAACCCCCTGCCTCTGATGAACCTTCCACCAACAAAAAGCAAGTAAAACAGGGACAACAAAGTATGGACAAGGACAGGCATCCATTAGGATTAACTTTTGTCTCTGCATGCTGCAGTGGAGCTGGTGTCAGATGATGACATTGGCTCCCTGCCACTCAGCCAGGGAGCCTGTGGACAGGCTCTGAGTAACTCATTGCAAGATGGTCAAGGAAAACTACCGAACAGTGAAACCACCCACCTTATTTCTGCATGAGCAATTATCTCTGTATGAATAATTTCACTTGATTTAAAACGCACGTTGTGGAGATTAGAAAAAATTTTAAGTCTCTTGAATTTGGAACACAAACTTCTACCTGAATTGGAAATATCAGAGTAAAAGGCTGCATTTTAGCTTTGCTTGAAATAACATTTTGTTGCCCTTTCTAGTAACCACTCACATTCTTTTTGAATAGATTCTGGTAGGATTGTTGTTAGGTACACAAAATTGTATTTTCCCTAGCTGCAGTTGTGGATGAAAACAACTGTTTGCTGCCTGCAACTCTGAAAAACTGATTTCTACCATCTTCTGTTTATACAGCCAAAGTATAGGCAACTTTGAGCAATCTCAGAAGAGCTTTGGACCTGTTTCTACTTGCAGGACTGTAAGTGCCCTCAAAACAGAAGCAAATACCCATCTCTCGAGAGCTTCCATTTGACGTTGGTGAAACACATCCTCAGAAACAAAAGTCAATCTGATCCTAATGAAATCCTTTCTCACAAAAAGACTTGAGGAGTTTAAAACAACCCCAACAAGCAGAAAAGCCATTTAGTTGCATGGAAGAGAGCATGTACTAGACAAGGAGGCTTCAAGGAGAACAAAATGCAGAGGTTTATGTGGCAGAGACTCCCACCATCAAACTTTCCAGTGTTCTCAGTGCTGTAATGCCACTCTTCCAAGCACAGCTGCATCACCAGACCTTGCCTGCTGAAGGGATTCTTTAGGGAAGAATAATCACAAAATTCTCTGGACCTCATCTTAAGGTTCCACTTCATTATCAAGTGATGAAGATGCTTTTGCTGTATGTTCAACAGGCACATTTCAGGTAGAGAGTGAACATCCTCTAAGGTACTGAACAGCTGAGACAACATTCAATTTTCACATCTAGCAGTAGTTAAGATTAATCTCCTGCAGCAAACATCATCAAAACATGCATTGAGTTGCTATGATTCCTTCACCTCAGTCCTAACAGTCCAAGTATGGTACAAGACTCTCAGAGCACGCTTGTCAATTATTGATTAGGTCTGAATTGTTAGAACTAGTACTCTACCAGCACTTCTTTTCCTAGACCAACATCCCAATACCCATGCAAAGGTTGCTGATTTTCCATGGCTTAATCACCTTTTAATGTGTTGAAAATTCATGCACTTATTTGCAACATTTCAGCAGGTTTTGCAGAACGACAGTCGTTTTATTTTCACCGGTTCAGCATACAGCCACGTGATACACTGAAGCTAAGAAAAACTGGGGAGAATGATTCACAGTAGAATTCCGAGAAGTCCACTTCTAAACCAAGGCAGAAACAATTCTCATACAGTCAGCGATCAGGGACTAAATCCTACATTATTTCAAATTTACTCAGCACTATAAATAATCATTAGTGACAATACTTACTCTAACCTGAAAATAAGGCAGGGGCAAGATCTGATCTACATCTGTTTTATAGTTTTCATACTTGTGTGTTATTTTATATGCAATACACTTGTATAAAACAACAACAAAATTAAACTGTCCCTACCACAATAAACAGGGTATATTGTACAGTTTATAAGTTATGGTATACAATGAAACTGGCATCACATCCTATAGATTATGGGATACATTAATAAATAGACAATGATATATTAATTTGCAAATTTAACAAAGAATTTTAAGAGGAAGTAAGACAGTACATACAATGGGGCTGATTCATCATTAATTTTTTTACTCCAGTTTAAATAATGGCACTTTGATGTCATGGGAAGCCTGGAAGCAATCGTGTAAAGAATCACAGTCAATACATACAATTCATCAGAGCTGTATTAAGAGCTTATGTTTCAAGAGCAACCTAAATTTCTTGGAGTTTGAGTGCTTGATTTTGCAACCTTGAAGTTGAATTATCCACATTTAGTTTCTCTGCATTCTTCTGTAGCACATACAGAAAAAAATATATACTTGTTCTTATGTTACTCATCGTCCTTGCTTTTTAATTTGGAGGTAAATACTCAGCTTATCACTTTGCCATTGCTCTTTTACACCAAAAAAGACTCAAGCCATGGAAGCCCATGGAAGTCCTATGGGTCCATCCCACTTTACATAGTGGCTGATATGTTGGCTTTCAATGGTAAGCGGCACCATAAGTATCTAATCACTCTGTTCATATAATTTAAAACCCTAAACGACTTTGGAACATTCATCTATTTTATCTACTGCTAAGATAAAAAATATTTAACCACAAGTCTGTAATCTAGATAATAGCTTTTAAATCCACTGAAGACAAGATGTGCCATAATATTCATACAACTACACATATAGTTGTACCTAATTTCCAATTTTGCAGTGCTGCAACTCTACAGCAGTAACAGAAACGCATATATGTACATATGTAACAGAAAAGGAGCAAACCAGTGTTGTGGGTGGACTTACGTCTGCTATTCTCATGCTCACTGATTATATTAAAAGCACTATCAGCAGAGGACTGCTGTGGGAAGTGAAGCATAAAATGCTGCTCAAGAATGTCTGAAGCCGGATGACCCAGTAGGTGTTAATGTTGGACAAAAGGTGATACTTTTGACTGTTAGGGCTGCTTGTGCTTCTGTTAGTTATGGCTTCTCCAGCTACTCACAGAGCATGATGATGAGGTCTAAGGGGGAAGCTTAATAACAGTCATAAAAACTGTTATTAAGTGTTTGCTGCACCAGAAAATTTGTCCTTCAAGCTTTAAGAGACAGGAGGCAACCATGGGGGGCTGAGGGGTTAAAGGCAGCTGGTGATTTTATGTCTGAGTTAGATTTAAGAAACGGTGTAATTTCCTTCACACTGCAAATCAATGTTTATTTTACCACAGAACCATCATAATCAGCAACAGGGTGCCAGAGTGCATCTTCACTAATCTATCCCATAACAACACGGGAACACACCTAAAGACACATATTTATACATCTGGTAACCACTTCTGTCGTTACTACCTCATTAAAGATGAGAAATTCTCTGGGACACACATACACACACACTTACAAAAAAAGGCAATACAAATTCTTCATTGCTGTCAGAAATAGAAAGTGCCGGGTAAGTACATCATCGTTTCCTGGTCCCACTGTTGCCACTGGCAGACTTATTGAAACTTCTGCTCATTTGTGGGAAGTGGACAGTTGGTGTTCTTTCAGTGGGGCCATACAGCCCTAAATTCCTGGCTGTAGCTGACTTTCGAAGAGGCTTGACACTGGGAAAAGGATTGAAGACTTGTGGCTTTGGGTTCCCAGGGTGGGGAGATTTAGCCAAGTTTCCCGAGTCACTGGATGAACGGGAGGACTCTGATAAACATGGCTGGCTGGACTGATGGGATGTTGACTCAGCATCAGTTTTGCTATCTGAGGCAAGTTCCAGTGCTTCCAGTTTCAGCTGAACCATTGATATGTTTGTACTGCTGTCCATAGAGACTGGCTCAGATGACTGCTGGTCAGCTTTTCGGGTAGTCCTGTCATCCAAACCACCTCCTTCTCCTTCTCCAAAGTCAGACTGTTTGGAATTCTCCTCCTTTGCACCAGGACTATTTGTTTTACAGCTCTCGCTCTGCTCATCTATTAGTCCTATGGTATCTCCATAGCCCAGCTGGCCTTTGCCCCTAGCAATATTCTTTCGATGCACTCGTATGTGAGTGCGCCACGGAGAGTTCAGTTTTGTTTTAAGATCTTCTTGGGGAATGGGAGACATCTTCCCTGTGACATGACTTGGGATGTGAATAACAGCATTTTTGAGAGACTTGTTATTCAATTTCATCTTCTTTCCTAAAAGGAGGTGGTTTATCACTGGGGAATGGTTTACCTGAGAAGGAAGGAGGCTGGTAACTGGCCCTTTGTCTGAAAGAAAGTGTTTAAAAGAAACACAGTATTGTTAAAGAACAAAACAAATTAATGTTCTAAGGATCCACCACCAAATTTGATGCCTTCCTTGAGGGATAACAAAGGACTGACCACTATTAAAAAAATTTCTCTTACATCTTGGAGTTAAACAAGCTGCAACTTCAACAATAAAGATTTCCTGTGCCCACTCCCTGCTTCTTCTTACCTATGGGTTAAGTTCTGAGCCACGAATATAATGAAAATAAATTATAATGAAAATAGCTTCTCAACTTCTAGAACTTCAGTGCCCTGATAGTTTAACATTAATATTGGCTTCTGATCTTTCCCCTCTACTTCATTTCTCTTCCAGCCATGAGAGGCAATTCAGTCCCTGTACAAGGTCAGTCAAATCACCGTCTCCATGAGGCTCGTGTGACTGGTGAATGAACCAATGTATTTCTAATGGATAAACAACAGCAACTCTTCTCTATTACGTCCTCTTATTAAGCCAAAGCAGTAGACTCAAAATCAAGTAATCAGATGACAGTTTGATTAAACCACACACCCAGCCCCGCATCATGATTAGTAAGATTAGAAAGGTTCGTGTTCGGGGGTAAGGATTGGCAGTCCCTGGGAATCAACATTTTACTGTTTGCACTGTTTCTGCTGGCTATAATCTTATTCAAGCAAATTCTTATAAAAAAAATCCCTTATAATGGATGTTAGTATTAAAGAAAAATTGCAGCTCTGCGTATTCAAATGCTCCTGCTAGGACAAGTTCAGACAACCTAGAAGAGCAATCAAAATTCTCCACAGTGACCCATCTGCATGGCTCAATGCTGATTTAGAAAGATGACACTTAGGTAGGGAGGAATGAGTGGGGTGAGCTGTGTTCAGCTTGCATACCCACTAAAACCTTCAGTTGTGCTGTTCATGCTAAACTTGCATTGTTGAGTTTGCCAACTGGGGAAATGACTCCATAACATGGATTGCTAAACAACGGACTGATGTCCAGCACTATCATTACGGCTAGGTAAATTGTCAGTCACAGTGGAACACCTAAGCCAGTTCTTCAGTTGTGTAATTTGCCATGCACAGATGAAATCAGAGGAGTTAGGATCATTTGGATCAGCTTGAAATCTACTTGCCACTTGATCTGAAGCATACTCATCTCTTAATTTCCCTTTTCCCAGTGCATCAGTATGTCAACTCCAAGAACGCCAAAGATTTAAAGCTTTTAATTAGAGAGATCAACACAATTCACCAAGATAGCAAAGACACTTAAATACCATTGTTCAGCTGGTCCCTGGGACTTAAAAAAATCCCAGGGTCATCATCTTCAGATCCTGACAAAAGAAGAAAAAAACCATCATCTTCTCATTTCAGTCTGTCTGTACAAAGTGGTACCCACTATCCTACTACTGTGTTATCTGTTCTATGTTTGGGGTTTTTTTGTGTTTGGTTAAATGTGAAAGAGTGTTATTTGCCTTGTCTCCTATGATGAAGTTAGATTGTAATGAATCAATAAATGAAGCATGCTTTAATATGTTACCTGCTCTGATATACACATGGTGAACCTGCTGTTGCTGCTTCTTCTTTATCCTGGAATATTGCTTTTTCAGCGCATTAATATCGGTGGTCATACGCTCCATCATCATGCTGTTAAAAGCAGCGTGATACTCGCTTCGGCAAGAGTCTATTGCTCCTGGACTTAATTCTGCAATGTTACTGGAACCAAGACTTTGTTCTTCATTCTGATCTGCACAGTGGGAATAAAGCCAGGATGATGACTAAATTGGCATACTCAAGAGTTTCACAGATTATCTACAAGGGAAGTCTATGTCGGATTCATATAATCTTATTTAACTGTAGTCTAAAAATTCATTATAATATGCATACTAAACAAAGCTGCACTATTTATAATAAGAAATATTATTACTGCTTAAGAATAGCAAGGTTTTGAGGGGAGTTTTAAGAGTACAGAAGTCAATTAACATAGCAATGCAAAGTTCTAAGCCCAGTTCTTCAATTAACTGAAAGTACATCAAGCCATCACTAAAGTAATTCACAAAGTGATTATTAAAGACACTCAGTTGATCAAATAGGAGGCTAACAATACAAGTGATACAACACATTACAGTCAAGCAGGCAGGAGATTAAACAGCCAACCTAGTGGTACCAGTAAGAAGCATCAAGAAACATTTATAGCACCCCAGGGAGAAAGCTGTTAGTGAGCAACAAAAAGGATGGCCACAGAGCAGCTGAGGATCAGGCAACTTGAGAGGTGTCTGATCCACAGTAGCAGTGCAATTTATTTTCACAGCTGTTTCTGATGCACCACCAACTTGGCACTCCAGGGTCAAAGGGATCATTCTTTTCCAAAGGATGTTTATTTGTCTTTGGCTTAGTTTGCAACAGTAGCTTGATGTTCTAAGTGCTAGCTTGAAGCAGCAGGCAGAGACTTACAGTCCCTTGGGAAGGGAAAACCAAACACCACAGCTATCAAGAGGAAAGCTGCAGCTCATAGGTCTCAACAAAACCAAGCCACAGGAATGTTGATGTCTAATCAGATAACAGTGACTGCTACATCAGTCTGAGGTTTTGGGGAGGAGAAGATCGGGGTGGGTTGGGGATAAATAACTATAGCCTCTCATGGGACATCATAAAAATCACTATTGATCCACTGCAAGTCACTTGCTACCCGCTGTAATCTCTAGGTGAATATAAAATACAATTTCCACAGCAGCTTTCACAGAGGAAGCTACAGATGATTTTTCTGCAAAGCTTTAACAATGTTTTCCAAAAGGAACAAAAGCACTTTTACCTTTCATCTGTTTTTGGTATTTTTGGAGCTCTGGTGCCAAAAACCCACTTAATGGTCCAAGACAGCCAATTGCATTGGCGATTGAGTCCTCATCATCTAGGTCATTCTCCTCATCACTGTCTCTGGTTCTGCCTAGCCTTCTGTCAATTGAGAACATTAGAGAAGTAAGAAAGAGACATTCTTAAATATGATTGTTTCCAAACTTCCTTATCTTCTTTAGGGACATAGAAAGAACGATGCCAAGTGCCTTTTCACTATCTGTGTAGGGTAAACAATAACCCCATATGCCATTAACAGTGCATAACTTACCCTGAAAGCGAAGTTGATTTTACTGTTGCAGGGAAAGGAGTGATGTTGTACGTGTATTTCTCCCTTAATTCTGCCAGTTGTGGAAAGGGAAACTGAGCCATGGTATAAACAGTCTAGGGAAAAAAAAAAAAAAAAGGGAAAAAAAAAGGAAAAAAGCCGTTTTTTAAATTTTCACTTTAGCTAACAGTCCCACAGAAAACTTCTTTATGAATAGATGTTCACAGTTCCGCAGGATTAAAGGCTGCACATTCTCATATACATTCACAATGGAAATGGTCTAGTTTTATGGGTCAGTCAGTATTTCCTCTAAGAAACATAAAGGCTGACTCACTAGAAAAATACAGAGAAAAAAAAAATTCAAATTGACCCGATAACATGAGATGTGAGGGCCCTTTCCAACTCCTGTATTTATCTAATAATCACTGTCAATCCTCCCCTCGCCAGCACACCGGAAACGCTCCTCCTCCAATTACAATTTTGCTCACATGAATGCATCATGATGTTTCAGGCATCACTGAGGTTTTGGGGATCTTCCAGAAGACCTACATTTCTGCTCAAGTATTCCACAAGGTACTGACACTAGCACAGATAGGAAGGAGCAGGTCCTCACTTGATGTGGACTGTTAACACATGCATTACTTCACCTGAGCAGCGCCAAGAGCTCATGTGAATGAAACCACTTCAACAAAAAAATTATGGCCAAAGAGGAAGTACCCCAACATTATCCAACTAACTTTTCCCCTCTCAGTTTCTGCTTTTCATCTGGGGGAGAAGGAAGGAGGGAAGGTTGGGTTTGGGTTGAGATATTTTCTTTTGGGGGGGAGGCTGGAGTGGGTTTTGTAAAGAAATTAGTTCTATGGTGAACAAAGAATGCTCTCTGCAACTCTCTGAACCCAACACCGAAGCACAGAATCATTTAGGTTGCAAAAGACCCTTAAGATTGATTCCAACTGTAGACATAACACTGCCAAGTTTGCCACTAAACCATGTCCCTAAGTGCCATATAAAGTCCCCTGTTTCATCAAAAAAGTACTGTAGTCCCTAGAACTTAAGATAAGGCCATAAAAAACTCCAATACACTTTATTTACTTCAATACGCAAAGATAAATAGTTGCAAATGCATTTGCTTTCAGTACTATTTTTGCTTTAAGTCATTTTGTAATAACAGAATGTGTGTCACCAGCCAACCCGGCATAGAGGCACACCATATGCATTGCAATATCACTGCTGATTTGTTTCTATCTTAGTTGACTTTTTCCCCCCCTGCTTTTGTACATTTTCAGCTATTCAGCCCTTTCAAATAACTGACACAATTCATTGGGAGTCTCAATGCCAGGAGTAAAAAGAAAAAAAATAGCCAAAATATAATTTCTCATAGTTTCTTTGAGATATTACAGCTTTTTCCCGTCTTGAAAACCAAATGTCTTCTGAAAGACAGCAACAGAAAGAATTCTGATTAGCTACGACAGAAATCACTCCTATTTTTTTCCCCTCTGTGCTATTAAGTCAGTGACATTTTCATCCGAAGGCAAATGGCCTCAATTAAGATTAAAGGGAATTTAACAACTTCTACATAACCTGTTCTTGAACCATGCCTTGCCTGTACTAAGTACACTAAGGAAGATCGCAAACATGATTTTAGTACTAGATCTTTCCTCAAAGAGAAAGAAAAAAAGTTTCACTAATGGCAATGATGTGAGCTACAAGGAGCAGGAAAGACAATCCCGGCTGGATGAGGCATAGGGCAACAATGGCGCAGTTCAACAGGCTTCTGTGTGAAAATGCTTTTACAGTTTGAGCCACGCACGAACTCTAAGGCAAGGAGGATGCCTACAGAAACCCAGAGCACAAGCTGAAGCTTTGCCACTCCATTAAGCCACCATGGTACTGTGAAAGACAGATATTCTCTAGGGCCTGAACAGCAATATCCTGGCAGTCTACCAGACAAAGGAATTTTATGATCTGGAGAAAGACCTACCTCCGGCCCAACATGTCTGCCCTTTTGTTTGATCTCCTCCACACTTTCCTAGTTTCCTCCCCCCCCCATATGTCTGAACTCTCCCCCTTCACAGAGAAGGAGGTTTGTCTGGAATTTGTTTCTACTCTTTATGTCAACAGCCTTTTCAGGTAACTTGTTCCATATGTGAGTTACCCTTTAAGTGAAAGAGTCGACTCAGAGTCCTCCGTTTACTCCTTGCACCTACTGTTTTACATTATGCTTTTAGGTTTTGCCTTTCTCCAATCTGTGCCTCTTTCAGATGCTGTGCAATTTCTTTTATTTAGCATACAAATTTTTAGCTTAATTACTTGTTATCAGATTATAAGTGGAAGCCTCACTTGCCACCTGGCTGAGATCCACAAACAAGTTTTATGCTGATGCAAGTTCCACTGGAAATTAAAAGCACTGTCAATCAACACCTGTTTGCTCCTGAGAGCAATGCTTCAGAGTCACAGCATCCTGTTCCTAGTTTGTACACAGCCTTGGATGTCATTTGGTTAATTCTGGTGAACCTGCGCCAGAGGGAAACAGCCTACACACATGAAGCATGATGCAGACAAACTTCTTTATCTTATTTATGGCCATAAGGGACAGATTCTGGGAACAAGAAAAAAGACAAGGAATAAGCCTCTCATCTTAAAATGGCAGCATTCATCAAGCCTTTGCCTTACCCTAACAACTGCAAAGCCATCTACACCCTCAGCAGAACACCATACAAAAGGTATGGGCTGTGGCTTCCAAAAGAGGTAAGCAGTTTTGCCAACAGCTCAAACACTTGGCTCAAGAGCAACCCCACACTGGTTTAAAGCTCTTCTCTCTGTTCACTTTCACTAAGAAAACAAAATGCAAAAGCAAAAACCAACCCAAAAGAAAACAGAAAGTGCTACTCAAGTAGAAAGTTAACAATGAATATCAAGTCAGGGTAATCAAGAGATCGGGAGGGATTAATCCCTGCTTTCCTTCACCACAGTAAACACACAGGGATGCCTCTCCTTTTCCTGTTTGTATCTCATCTCCTTTGTGCTGCAACGTTTCTAGACATACAAACGGAATTAATTTAGCTGCTTATAAAAGCACTTGCTTTCTGAGAAGGCATGAATACATGTACTCAATCTAGCACACAGTATTTAGCATATCTGCAGACACCTGACATAGAACTTTCTGTCTCCATGTAAGAACTGAAGTTTATTAATAGGCCAATAAAACAGCATTACTGAATACCCTATTAGTTTAACTTCTCATCCTGAATACACACCCGGTCTAGCATTTGATTTGTGCAGCACTTATCCTTTATTTACCTGAACTGTTCGATCTTGAAAAGAAGGAAGCTGCAGGGTTGCTCACTCCTCCAATTCCTCCATGCTCTCCTTAGCACAACAGTGCAAGAACTCTTGCATGCAAGGACCAAATCTGCAAAAGCTTTAAGCCCTTGCTCCTAGGTATGTGTACTGTCAGCATGGGAGTGAGGCATTTTTAATGATAAACTTGCACCAACTATACCCGCTGATGGAGAGAATGAGGACAAGTGTTCTCTGATCTACTTTAGACATCTGCTCTGTCAACACTTGCCCCAGAAGGATCAGCTGTACCTCGCTCCTCTAACTCCCAAAGCAAACAGGCCTTTTAGAGCACAATTTGTTCTCTAATGGCAGAGGTGTGCCTGTTACTATTCACTGGGTTAAGTGAGCTTGGACAGGTATTCAGTAGATGTAAATGTAAATGCCATGCAAGTCTAAAGAAAAGTGAGATGACTGCCACTAGCAACCTTTATTGAAATGTGTAGGGAAGGCAGAGAAGGAGATTGATCCTTTCCCACAGTAGGATGCTAATCCTTGAGCCACCTTGTAAAAAGTATTAGATTTAAATTGACCATTCTGATTTGGACTGGGGGGGGAAGGGTTAGGGAAAGAACATTTTGAAAACAAAGCAGTCTAAACATTCATCTCTGCCTGAGTCCTCTGAAAAAGCCTAAAGCAATATAAAAAACCAGTGTCTTCAAGCAGCCTGAATCCTTTCACTGGATATGAGGAAGAAGTTCTTTACTGTAAAGGTGGTGAGGCACTGGAATGGGCTGCCCAGGGAAGTTGTGAATGCTCCATCCCTGGCAGTGTTCAAGGCCGGGCTGGACAGAGCCTTGGATGGCATGGTTTAGGGGGAGGTGTCCCTGCCCATGGCAGGGGGTTGGAACTGGATGATCTTAAGGTCCTTTCCAACCCTAACTATTCCATGAATCTATGATTAATACAATGATTCCTATTTCTTTATTTTCTTCTCCAGCTCAGAGGAAGTTGCTCAAATGCAGCAGCCAGACACATGGTGGCATTCATATATCCTAATGGCAAACTCTTGTAGTGCCTAATTCTCCCCACTTAAAGACACGCCTGTAGCCAATGCCTGCCTCTGACATGAAGAATGCAAGCTAAAATGTAGCATGGTTTCTTCAACTAAGACCCACATAAACCAGACACACTGTTTCTCTACACAGAAAAATTACACCTGCCATATTCTCCATACCAATGCCAATGCTATCCTGCCTTCACTCTCAGCTCACAAAATACACATGTACCTTATGAATACATACATATTTTGCACCAAGTTCTTATTTTCTGCTGATGCACAAGACTGCTAGTTTTAGTATACTTTTAATTGCAACCCTTGAAAAACCCAAAGAACCTTCCAACCCTACAACCAGCAAGTTACCTATGCCTTACCTTCTATTACACACAACAGCAAAATAAGACATCTACATGGAGTCACTAAAGCCCATTTCAGCTTTCCCAGTGTTATTCTTTGTTGCAAATGCCACATCTTGATTTTGTACTACCCTTGAGACCAGAACTGAAACACAATGAATATGAGAAGGCATCAGTTTGTGTTGCCCTCCTCCCATATCCTCAATATCTGAACTGTCATGGGAGAAACCTTGACACTACTTAAAAAGCACGTGAGTATATCTGACCAGCTGAGTTTCCATTTTTGAAGCACGAGAAAGGCACAGTGCTCACCTCTGCCATTCCTAGAGCTCCCTCAACAGACAGAACACCACCACTAACAAAAAATCGGAAACGAACCCCTTACTTCAGGCCAGTACTTCACCAGACTAAGTGTTTTATCCCAGACAGTACAGTTTGCTTCCAACAATGGGTAACAGAAGTCATCTGCTAACTACTGCTAAACTCATGCAACTTCATCGACTGAGACTGACTTCTTCCTTCCCCTAAGAGAGATAAAAGATTTCAGGTGAATTTATGCTCCCTGTATTTGCAAGCGCCTAATCACCTAATGTAACTCATCAGAAGCAAAGTTCTAGATATGCAGCACGAAGCCTTTATAAAGCATCTAAGTAGACAACACCTCAAGGACATCACAAAAGACGCATAGATGTGAATTAATAAAATTGTATCTGCAACACTGAGGCTCTTTCCTTTCCCAGAACTCGTGGATTTTTGTTCTCATACAGTGATGTATGTTTTAAGAATTCAGGGACTGCAATTATCTACAAATGTCTTTGCTTATAGTTCACTGATGACTGTTCAAGATCTTTGTTTTTAAATCATGGAGAATATCTTTGATAAACTTGTCTCCCACACTGTCTGCAGAACAAAGACGACACACTGCAATAAATGACCAAAATATAGAAATAAAACAAAAGAACACCCTAAAAATTATGACTACTAAAAGATTCTACACCTTACTTGTGTAAATACAGTTGGGCATTATATCACAACAAACTTTTAGCTGTTAACATACAACCAATTTTGATCAAGTGAAGCCTACTGGTTCTCTATACTTAGTGTATAAAATAAGATTTTTAGCTTTAGCTGCAGGTCACCTATTTGTCTCATGGACATGTTAGCTCAACTCTTATTTTTGGAAGAGTTTAGGTTTATAAAGTAACTGAACAAACATGTCATTTGTTAGAAATCAGAGCCTGCAGGATACAAAGAAAACACAAGCAATAATAATATCACAATTACTCACCTGCATGAGTTCATTGCTGTCAATCAGACTGTCTTCCAGCATCTCCTGGGTCAGCTTACCCATGGTACTGTAAAACTCATCTGCAGTTTCACAACACTCTATTTGCCTACATCAAAGTACATAGGGTTTTTATTTTACTTTTACATATGATTATACACATCCAAAACAAAACTGAATGTTCTGTCATCCTAAAAAACGTGCTCTCTTTAGTCACCTTAATTCTTAAAATGACAATCCTCCCTATACTTCCAGATAATAAAACTGTGCATGTCACATTGGCAATGCTGGCGCAGTAAAAGGATGTACTGAACACAGCTTTCTGTCCTGACTGCTCATGATAAAGGATTCAAGCATGTCCAGACATGTTATTCCCTCTGCCCCTTCCACTTCCACAACATAAGAATCAATAGAGGGAACAACCATTGAGCTATGAAACTCTTCACAACAATGGAAGTTCTACACATTGCTCATACTGAAATCTTAACAGTTTAGCTAAAAGGAGGATGAAAGTAGTAAACCAAAGATAGCTATGTAGCTAATTATCACAAACTTATTGCTTACTTTCCCCAACACCTTCAGTCTTTCATGACCTCCACATACTGCTTTCTCCACCGCACCTATTTTTAACTTCCTCGTTCCTTCAGTCTCCCTCAAAACAGAAGTGTGACTCAACCACCCATATTTTAGTAAAAGCACTTCTCACCCCATTTTCATGTCTAGAAGGATAGTCTTGAGAAGTATGAAGATCATAAGACTATGGTCCTTGTTTCAGGCCCCACTTTTTTAAATTCCCCGTTTTATTTTTAATACAGAAGAACAAAATGACAATCTTCTCCCAGCAAAAACATAGTGCCCAATCTTTTACTTCCTCATCTTATTTGATATCATTAATCACAGACTTACTGTGATTGTGCAGTTTAGTGACTCATCATCTTCTCAATCTCTGGTTATCTCCCCAATATCCCTTTCTGTTAACTGTCCCCAAATCTTGCAGATCTTCTCCCATTCCCCACAGATAACAGTTACAATGTGTGCAGTGTGATCAGCTTATGCCTTTGGACATATTCTTAGATTTTTTTCATTCTGTTTCTTCTGATTTTTATAAAACACATTTCATTTTTTGTTTAAGTTTTATGGTGAAATCTTCAAAGCTGTGGCTTTCTTTTTTATCATGTTATGAGTTGGAATATTCAACTCCTTACAGCTAAATGCACAGAGACCCACTACAGTAGGACCTTTTATCTATGAGACTACATGTAACTTAATCCTAATGCAAATGATTCATGCACATTTTGTTCATGGACTGAAGAAATAAAACTCTTAGGAAATTATTGCTCTAATTATTGCTCTTCAGATTAAAAATTCAATATAGTAAACAAAATCTCTTACAATGTGACTGGCCTGCAGCGCTACTTTATTCAGGAAGACAAAACGAAACGAAATCTCCAAGGACAGAGCTGTACATAAATCCCAGTGAGTCAGCACAGGATAAAAAGGAAGGTGAGTGTTGATAGGCACCACAAGAAGAATTTGACGCAGCTGCAGACACCGGCTGAAAAAGGTTTCCAGCTGAACTAACATCTGCTCAATGTGTCAGAGCTCACACCTCCCACTGCAGTCAGTGACAAAACTCATTTACCCAGGAGCACTGTACGCTCTTTGGAATGCAAATATTTGCTATGACAATAGGGAGTTTGGAAGAACTAACCGACTCTTGTGTTCTGTCCTACGTAGTGAGTTTACAAGGCCATGAAAGACTATAATAGAGACTTGGCTAGAATGTGCTTAAAAGCCAAGAATTTCAGGAAAACTTGTTTGTAGGCCTTAATAGAAAAGAACCATGTAACACTAAATCAATCTCTCAGTAACACTGAACTCTTTTCTTGGGTATAGATAATGGGCTCAAATCCTTACATGAAAGTAAGGGAATTAACATCTCCAGCTTCAGGTACCCAATTAAATTTGCTAGTTACCCTCAAGTGTCTGTCTTTCCACAGAGTATTAACCAGCTCCCTCAGAGCCTGTGTCCCAGTTAAGTCCAACCAACCTTTTAGCATAGTATGAAGACATTATACACAGACAATACAAACAACTGGAGACATTTCCTGCACCAAGCGTCAATTAATTATTATCCCCATTCCGACAAGATGTCAGACACAGGTTGTGGGGGAAACCACAGAGGCACCTTGTGCAGTTTTTTCAAAGCAGAATCGTTCTCCTGAAAGATCACATCTTGTTTAGAATTGAGATGTGCTCTTTAGAAGAACATAAGCTAAATTCATTGCTCATACTGAAGAGAAAAGTCAGGTAAAAATGAACACTTACTCTCCTAACTTTGCCCAGATAGCCAAGGCTACTCGCAGTATAATTTCAGAGCCTTCAAAGAATACTGAATCCCAGATCTTCAGAACTGTATGGTTAGGCAGACAAGTGGCAAAGAGGGTCAGAAACCACTGCATTGTGAAGACATTTGTAAGTGGGGGTTCATAGCCTCCTGAAATTAAAAACAAACAAACAAACAAAAAACAAACAAAAAAAACCACCTTGAAGTAACTGTAATTTACAATTATTTTACAAGGAGTATAAACTGCATACTGAAATCCAACAGACACTCTAATGCCTCTGTTGCTGCTCAAAACTTACTTAGCCTGCAGCTGTTCAAAGGCAAGCTGAGAAAAAAAGTGATGGAAAAATTACATACTTGGTCACCTCTCATCCTGCTGCATTGTAAAAAGCTCGAAGCAGCAGCATTGGTTTTGGACTGTAAACCTTGAAAAACACCACCCCCATTTTTTTTTATCCTTATACAAAAAAGACGGCTTTTCCCTCCCCAAACCCAAAATCTTTTAGCTCAGAGCGCAACAGAGCAAGAAAATCTGAACCCGCTGCATTTCTTCAGAAAGCCAGTTTTCAGGTAGCAACCCAAGACCTCCTTCTGAGGTTTGTACCTGTGTATTGCTAAACATCTAGGTGTACAAATACTAACGAGCCACCGCTGGCTCTCACATTGTAACTCTTCCCAGAAGAGCTATGCTAGCTAGCAACTACAAGAGGCAATGGAAGGACCAGTATCTAAAGCTAAGGCAAGAAATAGCCTTTTCAAAGTAGCTCCTGTATTAAGCTGTCTGTTACAGTGCTGTCACTCCATATATTTTATATCCTTGTCAACACAATTCTGTTTGCATTTAGTGATGGGACCAAATTATTTCCCTTTTATTATTTTTTTCCTGAGTAAAGGTTATCAATAATGGCAACCATCACCACCGTAACAATTTAAATATGTATATATTCTAAGCAATAAACTCATGTAAACACTTAAAAGACTGATTTTTTAGACTAATGCTCAGATTAAACAATGACAAAAAGAATTTAAGAGCATTTTCTGTTGAACCTACCTCCGCTTTCCCTGTTGGCAGCTCTTTGCAGGGTGTCTAAGTGCTGGGACAGTTCAGGAAGCTTCATTCGTAAAAGATCTCGGAAAACAGCCATATCCACAGAGAGAGCACGGAGATTATTGACAAAATAGCTATCAGGAAGCACCTTATCAATCAGGTAAATCATGATCTGTGGGGAAAATGAAATACTATCATGTGGGACTTACAGAGCCAGTTATTTTCTAGGAATAACAGGGGAAAAAAAGAAATTTTAAAGTTCCCTATTCACTAAAGAATGGCTTGGAGCCAGCGGCAACACATGCCGCTGGTACCTCCATTTATATGAGGGGAAAGCATTACAATTTTAAGCATCCACAGGTACTCTAGGTATCCAAAAGCAGCCAAGGTGCAAGCAAGCCCTTGAAGCTGTTCACAATTTATTAATCATTAATGACTGAAACCAGTGTCACAGAAAGCTATGCCCAAGGTGAAAGCATTAGTCAAACCAAAGACAATTTTTGGCACTTACGATGCTCTATGCGTTTATGAGATTCTCCTCATTGTTGGAAAATCCCGCTGTCCCTTCTCAGGTTGTTAACTGCTGTGACTAAAAGACTGATCTTTCAGATCATCTTGTTTTCCCCTCTCCAAATCACAAGACATTGCTCTTTAAAAAACATTCTTCACATATTTTACTGTGATATGTTACCATGTGCTGCACTTCATCTTGTCACTTTAAAAGGTGCTAAATTAAGCAGCATGAGGCATTTTAAACAGACATCTGCTTCAAGGGAGATAGTTCAACTACAAGGGTGGTAATGTATTAACTGAACACTGTCAATGACATTCATTGAGAACGAACAAATGCAACAAAGAAATATGCACAAGTTGATACGTATCATCAGTCCAACAGAAGATGCTGACCTTCACTTCACGATCTTTTAAAACCTCTGTGGCCACTCCACAAGCTGTATCCAGAGAGCCTGCAAATGGTCATCCCATCTGGTTCAACTTTCCATTACTTCTTTGTTAAAATTTCAGAGAAGGATCCTTATCATCTGTTTCATACGGCCTTCTAATGCTTGAGAGGAGCATGGCACCTTCATACACAGGAGAATCCTCCTTACAAGCCCTTTCTTTCCATCAGATGCCCACTAAAGTAGCTTGGCGGACACTGGACTTAGAAGAGGACCACCTTACAGTCTAAGTGCTTCCTTTTCTATCCCAGTTGCTTGTGACCATGCACTACCCCCCTTGTCCTTGCAAGATTTTTTTCAGGCAGTGACAACCTTTTCTGTCCCATGCTTTAAAGCAGGTAGATCAGTAGTCAATACAGGTACATCAACACCTTTTATGTATTTTTTATGTTTTGTTGTTTCATTTTGGTTTAGTTTTGTTGGGTTTTTTTGTTACATGTTAAGGATTGAAAGGAAATGGGTGATCAAGCTGGAGTCTCATATTTCTGATGCATTCCCTAACCTTTGCTGAATTCTGGGACATCTCACTGTCTTTTAAACATATGCTTTGTTTTCTTCAGATGCATTTCAACCAATGGAAGAATAATTTACTATAGCAGCATTAACTTACACTACGCTACTTGCGTTTTAATTAATTTCCTAAGACATAAGCCATAAATCCCAACATTAAAGAAACCATTTTATAAAGGTTTTTGTTCCCTTTCCACTGAGTGGTATTACTTCAGAAATCTCAGCTATATGAAAGCATAGGAAAAGACAGAAATCTTTTTGCAACACTGAAATCCTTTCCATTTCATTGACATGCAAATTGTTTTGAGGCTTTATTTTAAGCAGCTTCATGTATTTACCGGTTTGCAATAGACACTTTCCTCATGACATATCTCTACAGATTTATTTTTATTATTCGACTTTGTAATATTTCCCCACAATAATTTGCAGGAAAAAAAAAGGTTTTTCAGTTTCAGTATCTATGAGACTTCAGTGTATACTTCGATAGCTTCGACACACACAAGCTGTAATTTTCTTGCTTACCACAATTTCAGTAGGCTAACTTTGAGGTGTTTTCAGGGATTTAACTTATATATGTTTACTTTAACTAGTAAAGGCTCAAACACCCCTGGCTGGGCATTCACTGCAGCTACCATGTTGGGTCCGGTGTTGTTAAAGCCCCATGGTTTCAGTAATACCTGCTGTTTCCCAGCCGCTGGGAGACGCTTCCAGACACAGAGCTTTTGTTTATAATGTCCTACCCAGAAAGGGGACCTGACTGGCAAGCCCCCAAAATCCCCTTGCTCCCTTAGCTCCTAGACCCTGCAATAATCCAAACAATTTCGCCATAGCTCAGATCCTGAGGGCAGCTTTACATGCAACAGCCTCTGGAGCTGTTCCAACGTCACTCATCACTTGCTTTAGATAGCACAGTGAATACAACAACAGAACAGCCACATGATAATCCCCAATTCCTCCCCCTCCACCCTTGCTCTTATATTATTTTTCCCTTCTCTTTTCCCTCTCTCCCCTGAGGAAATTCCAACCCTATAAAGACCACATACTAAGCCTGGAAAAGAAGTTATTTTCCATCCTTTTTCTTGCCAGGTAAGACCCATTTCAGTGCTTTACCTACTCAGGGCAGTCCACTGCCTCCTTAGGACAAGAAGTCTGACACCACTCACAGCAAAAGAAAATCCAATAATATAAAAATGTTCTTGCAATCAACTTGGACTTCATAAACCTTGGGCAATCATGTTTCCTATATTAATGTGCTTTTTGAGCTTCTGGACAGTGTGAGAGCACAATAAAATATGACAAAATATAGTTAAAAATACTGAGGAAATTTTTAGCAAGGATTATTGAAAGAAAATTTTACTCTCTGATATGAAGTAAGTATACCATGATATTTTCATTACTACAGGCAGCTCCCTAGAATGAAATATTAAATATCAGCTACCTGGACACTGCTACCACAAGCTTTAAGTTTTAGAAGCTCGGAGTGAATTTAAGTATTCACCATATTTAAATCACTGTATAAGGCAAAATAATCAGCTCATTATCTCAAGAGTCACAGTTATCTTTAACCATTTGACCCCAACTCACACACATAAACAAGTTCAAGGAAATTTGCATGTAATCTTGGAACCTTCAACCGCATCCTGCACAAAACTCTATTTCCATTTTCGGACACATGAAGTTCATGAAGCTGTCTTTTAATTACAATAGAAAAGGTCTAAACCAAAGCAAACACTGTATGACTAACGGAGGCCAGAAAGTAGCTTCAAAGCGATTTACTTTCATTTTAAATATTTAGTTTGTCTTTTCCTAGAATTTGCTTTAAAATGCAGCAGATTTATTAACTGCCTCGCATGCTACGGCCACACAGGAGGTTGATAATGGAATCTGAGGTTTCAGCTACCTATAGTGTTTGGAAGCAGAATTGCAATTACGGGATAAGATATTCTAGTCAGTAGTAGTGAACCCATTTATTTTTATGATGGCCAAGCCCTCATTTGTCTCTGTTGAGGGGAAAAAAACTAAAAATTAACAGTGATAACATCCAAACTGCTCATTTTAGCTCAAAGAAGATACCAAACAATTCACAGATACAAATTGGTTAACTCCTTTGAGTCCTGCTCTTTCAGGCTGTCTACGCAATCCACACACTGGTTTATTCTGAAGTTCACTAACTAAAAACAATCTTCAACACTGAAAAAAAATATTTTACTCACTTTCAGGGCATCCCCTTCATTGCCCTCCATCACTTCCAGAATAAGTGCAGCTAGTATGTTAAATCCTTGACAATAGCCAACAGATTTATTCCACCTGGCATAAGCCAGCAGAACACGTTTGAGTACCACTCGATCTTGCTCTGCCTCCTGGCCACAGTAAGAACTGCAACCAGTTCGATGAAGGTCCTTCAAAGACAAAAGACAAGAACATACAGAAGAGATGCGTGTTATTCTTCCCCGCTTAGTTTTCCTGCCTGCCCCAGTTCTCCTTCCACCTCCACCTTCCCCATATATACTCTGAAAGTTGATGACAACATTTCTTTTTTAATCTGTAAACCTTTAGCTCACTGAAAAGAAATAGGTTCAGCAAGCTCTTAAGTAAGCAAGTTACCTAAAGGATGTTCATATGAAGGTTTCACAGACGATACTAACTGATATCTAGGTTTCAAAGAGGCAAGACATAACAGCTATTATGTTAACTGAACAAAAATGGCCAACCATTTTTATCAAAGTATAAAAAAAACCCTACTAAGCAACTAAGTCTTCAAATCAACAGAAAAAGTGCCCTTGAGAATTAATCAATTTATAAGTGAAGCGCAAAACATGTATTACGTTTCTATTTCATAAGTAACACCAATAAGCTTCAATTACCAAGTACAGATGACCATTGTAATAATCAGGAACACAAATTAAGGTGACTATAGAACACAATCTCTCCTAAACAGAGTAATACCTCCTAAATAGGTAAATAGACTCATATTAAATTCAACATACCAATACATATCAATTAAGTTTTTTCCTAAAACCACCCACTGCTTTAAATATTAAACGTTAGCTGAGAAATATATACAGAGAAAGGTGCTTCACTCCTGTAAAGTAACTAAAAAAGGCTCAGTTGCTGTATCATAAAACACAGCTTTTAATCACAGCAAACATTTGTGCTTATTTATAGAGAAGAGGGAAGAAAAAAACCACTTATGTTTGTCTCCATCAAACTCTGGTACTTCTTTAAGAATAAAAAAGTAGAAATGGGAGGGGGGGGAAGGGAAGGGAAGGGAAGGGAAGGGAAGGGAAGGGAAGGGAAGGGAAGGGAAGGGAAGGGAAGGGAAGGGAAGGGAAGGGAAGGGAAGGGAAGGGAAGGGAAGGGAAGGGAAGGGAAGGGAAGGGAAGGGAAGGGAAGGGAAGGGAAGGGAAGGGAAGGGAAGGGAAGGGAAGGGAAGGGAAGGGAAGGGAAGGGAAGGGAAGGGAAGGGAAGGGAAGGGAAGGGAAGGGAAGGGAAGGGAAGGGAAGGGAAGGGAAGGGAAGGGAAGGGAAGGGAAGGGAAGGGAAGGGAAGGGAAGGGAAGGGAAGGGAAGGGAAGGGAAGGGAAGGGAAGGGAAGGGAAGGGAAGGGAAGGGAAGGGAAGGGGGAAAGTAAATCAGTAATAGCATTTTTTTCCCAGCTAATACTAATCAGAGCAGTGCAGAAGGACCAAAGAAGCTGAAGAAATAATTTTGGTGAGCCAATAGGACGTAAGATGCAATTTTTGCCAAAGCAGTTTCAGAGAACAAAATAAATCCAAATTCCATCTATTAAAAAATACGCATAAATCAACTTTTCAAAAGACAAACAAGTTAGCTGGCTACCTTTACTATCTGGATGCCCATAGAGTCATCATCAGGATTACTTCTTTCATTGAATGTGAAACGCATGGTTTTATCCCAGTCAATGGCTATACTGTGTAAGTACTGATCAGCTAGGGTCAGCCAAACCTAGAAATATACAAAGCAAGCCAACAAAATTATTTCTCATTTTGAATAGGAACAGTTTCCATATACACCATTAGATGAACCTCATCAGTTTCACCCATATGTGGCTGCTGTTAAGACTTGAAATACGCAGAAGAGGCCTACAGCTAAAACAATTTGTGCACAATTAAAGTAATAGCTTGCTCCCTAAAACAGAAAGTAAGCAGATAGTTAGCATTAAGTGTCCAGATCTGTGACCTGCTTACAAAGATGCAAGTCCATTATCAGAAACTGAATCCACAGGGGCCCTCCAAGATGGGAGCGCACTCTCCTGCAATGACCCTCCTTAGGAGTTCAGCCCTGCTAACCTCAACAAGAAGTTGTATAAACAGGTAACACTGCTGCAGGCTTTTCTCAAACCCAACCATGGATCCATCTCCTGGAATCCCACAAAAGAAATCTAGCAGTGCTTCCCTTCACCAGAGGTCTCTTTTGATCAGCTCTACAGAAAAAATAGCATACAGTATTAACCATTTGGGATTGATCTGAAAGAATCACTCTGATCACAGTTAATCACTCTTAACCAGAGGGCTTCCTAAACTGCTGAGGTTACAGGGAGTTCTGAAAATAAAAATTTGCTGGTTTTTAAAGCCTAATAATTACCAGAATGGATTTATGCACCTGTGTCCAAGACAAAGGTTGGACGTTTATTAAACATCTGAAAAGTTCCTGAACCGAAAGACACATGACAGATCAGACAATGACAAGTAGCAATAAACGACCTTTCTCTTCAGGAAACTGAAAGAAATCATGAAAGCAAATGGGTCGAGTTTTGTATCAGCCATTAACTCACTCAAGTGAGAAAAGCAATTCAGACACTTCCCACAGATTTACACTCATAAATAATTACATGATGAAGGAATTTATAGACAGCTCCCAGAATCTCATGTTTTCTGCATTTACATTTCCCTTCCCACACTTTCACAAAGGCACCCATGCAGAGAAATGCCACTGTTCTGCCTCCCAGCAGCCTTTGGCACTGCTGACATCCTACTGATGTTTGACTGGATTCTTTATCTCTGCCAGCCCCAGAAAACAAATGTCACATACCACAGCGACACTGCAGATGTCACATGCCACAGATGTCACCCTGCTTCTGCTGCAAGCAGACGGAACAATCAACATGCTGCCAATATAAAATGCTTCCTTAATTTTGGAATCAATCTTAAAATTGCTTGGGAAGCGGGGAATAGCACTGAAAAGACTGCACCCCATTTCTTAATGCTACTTTTTTGATTAGCATCATGTGGTCATGTGTGAGCAAACAGAGATGGGCAGAATAAGAGGGAAAGACAAAGAAATTAGTTAGATGATGCGGCAGAGCAAGCCTGCTGATAACATAAAACTAGGACGGAATGGCTGATAAGCCCAAGGGCACCTTGACCAGTTGGAAAAATGGGCTGACAAGAACCTCATGAAGTTCAACAAGAAGTGCAAAGTCCTGCACCTGAGAAAGACCAATCCCACACACTGGTATATGCTGGGGACCACCCAGCTGGAAAGCATCTTTGCAGACAAAGAGCTGGGGTCCTGGTGGACATCAGGTTGACCATAAGGTAGCAATGTGCTCTCCTGGCAAATGTGGCCAACATCCTCCTGGACTGCAGCAGGCAGAGCACTGCCAGCAGGTCAAGGTAGGTGATCCTTCCCCTCTGCTCAGCACTGGTGACACACACCTGGAGTGCTGGGTCCAGGCCTGGGCTCCCCAGTACAAGAGAGAGCTACTGAAGAGAGTCCAGTAAGAGGCGACTAAGAGGATTAATGGACTAGAGAATCCCTCCTATGAGGAAAGGCCGAGAGAATCAAGACCATTCCATTTGCAAAAGAGAAGGCTCACCATTCTGTGATTCTATGACCTCTGCCAGTCACATACCACAGAAAAGTGTCTGAAAGACTTACTGGAGTGTGGGAAAAGAACATTTCAGGAAAGAAAGAAGGCTGTTAGACAGATATAATGATCCAATGGAGTTGTAAATTAAAAACAAAATCACAGCAATGAGAGGAAATGATGCCACCAAATCTTCTCTTTTCTTCTCCCCTGATTTGTAAACAACAGCAGTTCAGTTTGGAAAGACAGCAAAAAGAAAATAAAAGGACATTAATCTCAAGTATCAAAAATATATGGAACTACATATATTTCACAAAGCTTTTAAAATACCGCTTTTATTAAAATTGCATTTTTAAAGCTGAGATTGTGTGACTCAATTTTACAGAAAAGATAAATAGACATGCCTTTTTTTTGGCTAGGGAACTTTAAACACATTTGAAGAAAGTGATAAAGTAAGTTAGCAAAATCCCAGTGGACCCTTTCCTACAACACTAACTTGGTATGATTTCCCATTAATGGCACACTCTACCATTCTACATCACTCCTGACTCTGAACTTCCCTAATTTAGGCAATCTGCCTTTCCCTTGTCAAAGGTTTCTATGAGCATTCTGTCAGCACCTTCATAAGTACGACAGCCTACGCTGGAGATGTGCTCTCCTTTCAGCTGGTTTTCAGCTGTGTGGGAAGCTTCACCAGTGCAATTCCTTGAGGCTGACAGAATGAAGCAATAACATATGCACCAGAGAAAGTTTCCCAAGCCTCAAGCAGAAAGATCTTTACCTGTCTCCTCAGACTCTCCAGCTGCCCTGTGAGGTTATCACTGAAGAACATAAACTAGCAAAACTCCCCAGTACAACTTCAACTTGCAACTTACAACTATTTCTTCAAAAACACTGATAATATTAATTATATTCACCTCTACTGAGAAACCCACAGGCAGTATGTCCACAAAGGTACAGGTCTACCTACCTTTCTCCGCCATTCTTTCGGTATGCCGGTTGGCAATCTGGCCACTGCTTTGAGCGCATCATGCCACTAAAAGCAAAAGCAACCAAAATGTATAAAATCCACCATTAGTTTCATGCAACAGTATAGCAACATTCACAACACTGCAGACATCACATTCATCTCATTTTACTGCACACATTTCAGTATTTAACTGGGAAAATACAAATTACTTACTTATTGATGTAACAAAAATACAATATTCTGGGACACAAAGACTTAGGACATAGCTGAGTAAACAATGAAAGCTTACTCCATTTTCCAAATACTAATGGAACAGCTCTTGATGCAACTGCAAACAATATACTGACATTATGATGACAGATGCACTTTTGAACTAGGGCAAGTACCCTGATTGAAGAGAACCCAGTTCTTCATAAACTCAAGAGAAAAACTAATCCAATTACCTGCTGAAAACCATTTTGACCTAAAGATGGTTCAAGAGTGAACTTCAATTTTGTATCAACCCCTAGAAAACAAACAAACAAACAATCATGGCCATTATTTTCATCAGAAGGAGAAAAAAAAAAAAAACCACAAATGAAATAAGAACACAAAATTTCAGCTACACATTTCAACAACTACATTTCAACCTGTTTCTGTGAATTCTTGTCTTCAGAGTAGATTCAAGGCACACGTTAAAAAGAACATGGACAAAATGTTTTCAAAATGCAATAATACTCTCTTTAATGATGCAGTTCAGCACAATGCAATTAACTAAAAATCATTTAGTTCATTATTCTACAAACTGTATGTGTACACTGCAAACTACAATATGCATCCACAGAAAAGTATATACAGTTTCTTGCCGTCTATTTTAACTTCTTGACACAAAGTCACTCAAAACTCATTTCCAAGTGTGGGATGCTAAAACTATTTTATTGCTCAGAATATATTTTTTATATAATTCCTCAAAACATAAAGCACATTTGGTCAGTGTTCTCAGTTAAGCCTAGATTTGATTTTGACCTGAGGAGCAAATCATTTTAATTGTTACAAAGCACACCTGCTAACGGTCTACAAAATAATGTACTAGATAAAATACTAGGGCCTCAAGTTTGGTCTGCCCTGGATCCTGCCTGCGGCACTGGAGCATGTTGTAACACGAAGAACAGTAACACTGGATTTGCTTTGCTTCCCACAGTTTGAAGCGACAAGGCCCCGGGCCTTCAGACGCCGCTGTCCAGGGCTCCGGTGCTGAACACCGCGCTGCACCGACTGTCCTCCCGCAGGGCTTCCAGCGCAAAGAATAGAGCTTTTTTATCTTTCCTCCATAATTTAATGTGATATATTGCTCTACATTTAAAATTATGTGATGTATAGCTTCTTGTCCTTCTAGAATATCAAGCCAAGCATTTTTAATATATATTTTAATGGCTATATATATATATATATATATATCTAAAACACCCAGATTTTAATCCTGCATGAGTTTAAGTATATAAAATCCATGCTAATCAACTCACCAGTAATACTCAGTGCTTTGGAGGACTAAGCCTGTGGGTTTCACACAAACCCAAACTGTAGAGGCAATTGCTAGTTATGGAATGTAAAATGCCTTTCAGCATTTGCATACTGAAGTGGTGATAAGTCATTTAAAGCCTTTCTGCTTGATAAATATGTATTTAAAGACAGTCTTCACCTCCAAGGCTTTTTTACCCCTCCTTTGTTGGGGGAGAGGGAAATACAATTCACACAAACCCCAATTTTGTTTAGATTTTTCACATTTTAGAACTGCATCACTGAGATCTGGGTATCGGTGCTTCCATTTCCCTGCTTCAGATTTAAAAGACATCCTTGTCAGACCTACGAAAATAACAGCTTCAAACCATAATAGAAATGTCTTGAAAAAAAATTCAAGAATTAAAATTATTCCTGGAAGTAACTGCTTATCAGTATTCTTCCCCATAACTCCATGGCACTCAGCAGGAACTCCTAATAGATAAATCTCTTCATAATAATTCAAAGCAGTGTAACAATGCCAGTAACCTACTAAGATGAAATTGCATCATGTTTGCTGTAAATGCAAAAGAGTGAGCCTTATTCCCATGCAATCTAATGTACTGGAAAGCCCTAACACATACAAAAAGAGAGCGTGACCCAGAATTCCTTTTGTAAGGTAACAGATGTTGACATGTTATCTAACACTGCCTTGTAGCAAAGAAGCAGTGGCCTTCCAAAATAATAATGTATTTATTTCCAATTCAACAGCCAAATATTAATCACTTCACAGTTTTCTAAGGTTTAAAGATCCCAGTAACAAATTCCCTCTTTGTCTTCCTAAAAAAGACACAAGCAAAGACAGCAAAGTCTGCAGAAGATCAAGCACTGTAAGATATAACCTCAGAGTAAGGTAGAATGTATCATATACATGAACACCACGACCAGGTAGCTCATACAGGAGCCCAGACAGCTGTTTCTCTTGATTAAATGACACTGATGCCAGACCCTTGAACCTCCAACAACAAAAGTTTATTAAATCATGGCAGACAATTAAGACGAATGAAAACTATTAGAAATGAGAACAACACCATGTGGTAACACCAGACGACAACAGTGCGCTCTTCACTGTCACAAGGAACTGCTCAGTCAGGCCATGCACTGTAACCTTTAGAAGCCACGGAGTCTGCATCACCCTATTTGTGCCTAGTTAGAAATATTCCCCACGTCAAATTATATGATGGTCAGGAAAGGCTATAGCCACCCGGGAACTTTCCAGGGCATCAGTGGGAAAGCTATCAGCAAGCTGGGAGCAATATTTCATTGCCTGTTACTTATTTCCAGCACAAGAACCATCTTACTGTGTGTGGTTGCTGCACTCTTCACTGAATTTGACATCGGTCTTTTAAGCTTCAAGGAATTAATGCCTATCCCTTTCGCAACTTCTCTTGCTTTCCCAAACCTTCCTACTTTTCCTAACAAATCCATCATTCCCCGTTTCCTAACAAATCTCCAACCCTCCCACATACTTCTTTTTTGTAACTCAATCCTGTCATTTTTCCGTGTCTACTTGTGTCTGGATCATCACCAGTCTTTCCTCAGGGCCTTCTTCCACATACAGTCTTTTCTCCCTTACACTTCTATCACCCACTACATCTTACCAGCAACTCCCTTTAATTCTGCATTCAGTTGCCTTCTCCCCACAAACAAACTTAGACTTCTCAATAGCTTCTTCTCCCCCCCAGTACCCTACACCCATCCAACCCTACCACAGACCTTCTACACCCATTTTCACAGGATTTTCCCTTTTTTATCAATCATCCATCTCTGGACCACCTTCTTCTCCATCACATAAATACACACCTTTTGCAGAAAAGACCCCTCAGGCCTTATGAGAACCTTTCTCTCAGCTCCTGCACATGGACAGCCTGGCAGAAACATACCATATATGTAGCAATAGTTCCTACTGTCAAGGACTGTAAGCGCTGTCAGTACAACTCAGCCCTTTTACATCAAGCCAGCCAGGCTGTAGCGTCATTTGACATATTAAGTATCACCTCCAGCTCATACACTTCAACTGACACTTTGTATCTAAAAAGCTCATGTAAGCAGGAAAGTATTTGGAACACATATGAATTATTAGCTCCATAAATACAAGCACACACAAAGGTACATGTTTGGCACCAGTCAAATTCCTGAAGGGCAGAGGAATGCCAAAATAAGGCCTGTTCAATCAATGCCCTTGCAATCAGATCACCAGAAACCAGAGCAGAAACACTATTTAAAAAGAAGATAAACCCCCACAAAACCCAGTTCCATTAACTTTCCATGTAAAACACACAATGACCCCTGACAATGAAAGGCTGTAAGAGGGAAGATTATACCCCTTGGACTCCCAAATCCTAGCAGTCTTCCGCTTCGTGACCAAAATGCAGCACAAGACTGCATAGAGACACAAGAGGGGAGAAAAATGTTGTGGTCAGCCAAGTACCTGGGTGAGGGAATCAAATCCCCACTCCTCAGCAATATTAAATGAAAGGATGGGACTTTTCCTTAAATTCTAAAGCAGAAAAAGCATAGGAAGATGATCTGTTCTGATGCACGTACGTGAACTATAAAGACACAGCTTCAAACTTACAAAGCACATGACTGTATGTTCCTGGCTGGACTAAAAGCAGCTGTTGAAACCTCTCCCATAGAAAGCCAATAAATATTTTATATCAAAAACAAATGAGGAAAAGGCCTGAAGCAAGTTTTCGTGCAGTGGGAGTCCAAACTGGGAGAAAAAAGTGGCAACCTAAACTACCACCTTAGTGTTACTTGCTGTATCAGGAAGATTCTTCGCCTTGCCTTGTAATTTGTCTCTAAATGTAGGGTTGCATCTGTAAAATGAGAAATGAAAGTAATATTCTGAGTAACTCTGCATGAAACCACTTTTGTCAGGAACCAGAGCTCACTGGGATGTACCAAAGAACATCTAAGATCTGCAGTGTACAGAAACCTCTCAGAACATACAGCTGACACAGACCGATACAGAAAATCTGAAGGACACTTCATTCAGCTAATTTTTTAAAAGCATATCAGGTGCCTGTTTCCATCATTCGATGGAAGCATGCATCCTGAATGACACTGTTCTATCCACTTACATATGAACAATAGGGAAATCCCAACCCAGTGGGATTTTCTGGCTTTAAGACTATGGAATTCATGGTTACATCTCTGATCATCTCCCCTGGCCTTTGTGGGAGTGTAAGTAAAAGAACGTCATGACCCAGACAACCCCATTACCTGGGATATTACAAGGCTACTGTGGGAGCAGGGATCTGTGAGAATTATGGATCAGGAAATCTCCTTGACAATGGCAACCCCATAACCTATACCAGAATGTATCTGAGACCTTATTAATAGCAGCATCCAAAACTCAAACACAGAGGCAGTCAGCAATGTGTGCTTCACACACACACACAAAGCTAGTACAATGGAAAACTGAATCGTACATGGTTTTGTGCATTGCTCTACGTTTCAGTAGACCTAAGGCTTGCATGATTTCTAAATGCTAGGATTAGGCAACATTTCAGCCACAAGTGACAGCTCTAACATTGTAAATTGAAATTAAATTTCCAATATTCAATGAAAAAAATAAGTTACAAAAAATTTTGATGGCAGGCAACTATAATCTAACATTCAGCAATGATCACTCATCAGTGACCCTGCTGAGAGCCCACCTCCCTAGAGCAAATGCACACTGACTGACCACCTGGTCCTTAAAAGAGATTTCGGTACTGAAGCAGGATTCAGAAGCAGCAGCCACAGAGATGCCTTCCCCCTTAGCAAAGGCATGGTTGCGAATTTAGACAACACCCTACCGCAGACAAAGGCTGGGTGGGAGGAGGGATCTCCAGCAAGTCAGGAGTTAGCAGGTTCAGCGGGAAAGGTTTGGTGAGGCCGAGGGGAGACCGCAGTGCCCCGGCGGCTCGGACGTGAGGGGGTGACGGGGGGAGGCCGGCGGAAAGCGGCGACCTGAGGGGTAGAGGGAGACAGCAGGGACAGGGCGCAGCCGAACGGCACAAAAGCGCTGCGAGGCGGCGGCGCCGGCTGGAGGAGCGGGGAACGCAGCCGGGATCCGCGGGGCGGGGAGAGCAGGAGGAGTGCCCGGGGAAGGGGGCAGCGCGCTGCAGCCCTGCAGGGCCCGGGCATGCCTCTGGCCTCCCGCCTGGGGCCGCTCCCGCTCCCCGCCGGGGCTGCCTTGCACCCGGTCCCCAGCCCGGGGCGACCTCGCAGGCCCTGCCGCCTGGGCCGCCGCGTCCCGCACCGCACACCCCGCCGCGCCTCAGGCCGCGACCGCGGCGCCTCACGCAGGCCGGACTCGCCGAGGCTGGTCGCACCGCAGCGGCGGCGGACCAGGCGCGGCCATTTGCCTCGGGCCAGTACCGGCAGCTGCCGCCGGCCCCCGGGGAGCTGTCCCCCGCTGCGCCTACCCGCGGCCCTCATCGCCCTCCGGCAGCGTCCTCCTCGCCGAGCTGACCCCGCGAGGTGCAAGCAGCCCGGGGCCGGCCGCTCCCCCCGCCCGGTGCCCGCTAAGCCGCTTAGGGGATGTCAGCCGCCGCCCGGGAAGGGGGAACGCGTTACCTGGCTCCAAGGTGCAGAGCAGGCGCGGCGCCGTCCGGGAGATGCAGCTGCGCTTCTTGAGGACGTTGCTGAGGATGGTGCCCACGCCGCCGCCGCCCGAGCTCTGCCGCTTCAGGCATCGCCCGCCGCGGCGCAGCGAACCCGTCAGCCTGTCCTGCCGCATGGCAGCCCCTGCCTCCGGGCGCTCCCGGCCAGCGGCGCCAGAAAGCTCGGCCTAGGGCGGCGGGGCGGGCGGCATGGAGGGAGCGGTGCCCCGCCGGGTGCGGCTCTCCCGGCTAGCGGGGATCTGCAGTGCAGAGACAGCAAAGTTGAAGTGCGAGAGCTATGAGGGAGGACAAGGAGAGGAGAAAGAGGGGGGGAAAACCCAAGGGGTGGTGGGGAAAGGAGTTGCTCCCGCCCACAATCCTAGCATCACTGCCTGAATAAATCAGCAGCCTCTCCTCCTCCAGCACCACCTGGGATGCAGCAGGCGAAGGGGAGAGCGGCCCCCGTTAGAAATGAAGGGACCCAGTCGGCAGCGGTGGGGTTCAGCAGTGGCAAAGGGCTCAGGGCAGAGCCCTGCATAGCCCCCGGGCTGCCCCCACATCGCCCAGCACTGCAATACTGATATATGCCTGCTAACAGGGAACAATACTGACTTTTCACAAGAACGAAATGAGCTAACCGTCTTAGATTTAGATTAGATATTAGGAAAAGATTGTTCACTATGGGGGTGACGAGACACTGGCACAGGCTGCTCAGAGAAGCTGTGACTGCCCCATACCTGTCAATTTCAAGGCCAGGTTAGATGGGGCTGTGAGCAACCTGGTCTGGTGGAAGGTGTCGCTGCCCATGGCGGGGAGTTGGAATTAGATGATGTTTAAGGTTCCCTCCAACCCAAACCGTTCTATGATTCTGTGATTCTAAGATCCAGCAAAGAGACTTCTCACGTGGGATTCTGTAGAGTCCTGCTGCCCATTTCAAAAAGCTGTCCTGGGAAGGAGTCCCACAAGCACTACCAGAGCAGGAAGCAAGGGGAGAACAGTTGGTGTAGCAGCATTGCAATGCCAGGGTAGGCTGGGGTCAGGTCCTGGGCCAGGTCTGCTTAGGGAAAGCCCCAGGGGCAGCAAGGGCAAGCAGGCTGCACAGTTTCTGTGTTTCTGACTCTCCAGCACAGACTTTGGACATTCTCAACTAAAATAACAGCTTTGTCTGTGAGTCTAAACAGCAGCTGCACTTATTACTAATGACTTACCATGCACTAAATAGTCAAAAGAAGCTATTCGACAGTGTTTTAGTAGATGCGTTTTCCAGTGCTATTTCACCTAACAGCATCTTAAGAGGGTTTGATACAGACTTTCAAACTGGTGGTTTGATTGACAAGAAGGAAAAGTATTTGAAATTATGATAGTTTTTACAATCTAAACCACTCAGCATTTCTACGGAAGGAAAGCAGATTTATCACACCACAGTAGTTGGGCTCCAAGACCCAGCTACGGGAAGTCTGAGTCTACCTGCCAACGTCTGCAGCACTGAAACAACAATTTGCTCCTTTATTAAAAGGATGTTTTTCTATGTCATATTACAAAGATAGGAGAAAACCTGCAAACGATAAGCAGCAAAGCCAATTATATAAAAGATATACATTCTAAACCATACAAGCAAGCCTTTTTTTAAGATCAGTTATAGCTATGTTTAGAAGCTACTGTTAGAAGCTTTCAGAGAAGCATGATTTTGATCATGCCTTTTTAAATATCAGTTTTGGGTTTGGAGAAAAGTCACTACATTTGAGCTGGTAGCTTGTGCTCGGAAGAGATAATTAAGTCTGTGTGTCGGTGGTTCTTTTTTTAACGAAGGTAACACTTCCCTGCTGATGTAGATGATGCAAATCACTTTATTCCTGTGCCAGCTGGAGATGATGATTTAGTGGTTAAAACATCGAATTTTAGATGAATTAATCTCCCCCTAGGTGTACAGATCGTACCAATGGGACTGTAACAGAAACACTTAAATACAGAAATAATCTCTAATACTATTCTCCTCTTCCTAGAGCACCATACGCAAATAGCATCACATCATTCTTGGTTCGTTTCAAGAGTGGCTGACCCAACACCACATGCCACTGCCCAAAGTCTCAGGAGCTATAGCCAAAGTTTCAGGAATCATTATCCACACAGTGAGAATCAGTCATCCCACTAAACTGGACATAATCATAAGCAACCTTCAAATTTTGAACAATTACAAATTACAAGACAGACATGAATATTTAACTGACAAGGATAACTAGCTTTCAAAGGAAGAATTCAGTGTCCTCATTACTGCTATTTCTCCTACTTGTCATCATCTACTACAAAACTGGAAACAAATCAGGACAATCACGCTGTGACTTAGGACACTGCTGCTTCCAAGGGCCAGCATACCATTAAGGAGCTCTCCTGCATGCCAGCCAATTAATGCAACATTACTCTGCAAGAAAGAAAAGGCAAGCATGAACTTCAGGAGACAAAATGAAGAAGCCAAGCCATACTAATGGGTTTGGTGACTCACTGGATCATTAGCACTGGATTTCAGAGACACAGATAAACCTCCCATTAATCATACACACACATAATCTCAAGGGCAAGAGCCTAGCTTCTAGAAAAGTGGATGGTATCAGGTTAACCACTGATCAGGCAAAGCCTCTTTTTCTCTGTGGCAAAATGTGTTCTGTGCCACTGCCTGGACTTGCAGATATCTAAGCATGACACTGCATGTCAGAAGCAATGTATAAATTGGCCATATTCACCACAGTTAAGCTGTAAATTGTCTTCAACAACGGGAAATTTCGGACAAATCACCATAGCTCCAAGTTGGTGAAAACACAGCAAATTGGAACTCAAAGATGTCACCAGCCATCATGAATCGCTTTTGATCCATCAATGCAGAGAAGTATGGCCACGTCCACAAGTCCTCACCTGCAATTACTGACAAGACAGATGATGCTCAGAAAGGAACTGGAGGGGATCAAAGCATTTTGGCTAGCCCAGATATTTCATCCCCAGATATTTTATAATAATCAACCCAAGACTTAGTTTTTTCCCCCATTTCATTTATTCCCTCCCACACAACAGAGTCACTTTCTGAAAAACCTTACCTCCTCATTTGCTATTTCTTAGCAGTCTTACGCCACCTGCTAACTGTGTCTTTTAAGGCCAAAGCATACACCATAAGGAGTATTAGTTCACTTGTATAACTTGCTTGACTATTACCATTGGCCTTATTGTGATTGGTCTTATAATCACTGCCAGTTTGACATAAAGAAATCAACTCTATTTACTTTAAACCTCCCCATTTATCAACTCACTTCTCTTCTGCCTGCAATGGGACAACAAGGTAAAAACACAGGCAGCTAGAACAGCAGAATGAGCTCAAGCAGATGGTGCAGTGACAGGAACAGTAGCAGAAATAGGGCCACAGACCAACCTCGCTCGCATGAAGCTTTAACTACCCAACTCAGGATTATTGGAAGGCAAAGTTTGCCGGTTCTCTTTGATGTGTGTGAAGAATGAATGTAATCAAAAGTCTAAGAAATGGTAAGACATCTTCAGCTGGGCCACTGTATTTCATGACCATAGAATCATAGAATAGTTAGGGTTGGAAAGGACCTTAAGATCATCCAGTTCCAACCCCCCTGCCATGGCAGGGACACCTCCCTCTAAACCATGCCATCCAAGGCTATGTCCAACCCCACCTTGAACACTGCCAGTGATGGAGCATTCACAACTTCCCTGGGCAACCCATTCCAGTGCCTCACCACCCTTACAGTAAAGAATTTCTTCCTCCTATCCAATCTAAACTTCCCCTATTTCAGTTTGAACCCGTTACCCCTTGTCCTATCACTACAGTCCCTAATGAAGAGTCCCTCCCCAGCATCCCTATAGGCCCCCTTCAGGTACTGGAAGGCTGCTATGAGGTCTCCACGCAGCCTTCTCTTCTCCAAGCTGAGCAGCCCCAACTTTCTCAGCCTATCTTCATACGGGAGGTGCTCCAGTCCCCTGATCATCCTCGTGGCCCTCCTCTGCACTTGTTCTAACAGTTCCATGTCCTTTTTATGTTGAGGACACCAGAACTGCACACAATACTCCAAGTGAGGTCTCACGAGAGCAGAGTAGAGGGGCAGGATCACATCCCTCGACCTGCTGGTCACGCTCGTTTTGATGCAGCCCAGGATACGGTTGGCTTTCTGGGCTGCAAGCGCACACTGCAGCCGGCTCATGTTCATTTTCTCATCGACCAACAGCCCCAATTCCTTCTCTGCAGAGCTGCTCTGAATCTCTTCTCTGCTCAACCTGTAGCTGTGCCTGGGATTGCTCCGACCCAGGTGGAGGACATTGCACTTGTCGTGGTTAAACTTCATCAGGTTGGCATCAGCCCACCTCACAAGCGTGTCAAGGTCCCTCTGGATGGCATTCCTTCCCTCCAACGTATCAACCGAACCACACAGCTTGGTGTCATTGGCAAACTTGCTGAGGGCGCACTCAACCATCCTCCCCTTTATTTCACAGGGATGCATCTAGACCTGTAATACTGATTTGTACCACATCATCCCAGTACAATGATGAAAGTTTGGGGAGAAAGCTTGTTTGTCATGCTTCTGGATACCCATGTTAGCAAAAATACTTAAAGCAACATGTACCCATGAAAAGAATATGTTGTGTGGTAGTACTGAAATATGCTTCATCCAAAGGCATTTTAGAAATTACATTTGGGCAGCTGCTCATGCAGCAAATATCGGAAAAAAATCGATATATGATATGATCAATATATCAATAGGATGAGAGAAAAAAATGTATTGCAACCGTGAGGCAAAACCTAGTGTACTGATCACAACATAGGACCATTGTCTGCTAAGCTCCAGAGTTCTGTATACTACCTTTAAGACCCCAGAAAACACAACCCCATTACTACTGGGCTTCAAATAGCTCTGCAGAAGTTAGAAAAATCAAGGAATTTTAAGCCTGTACCAACCAACACATGTTCTGATGTGTGTGATAGTACACAATGACCTTCAAAAAAAGAATACCTTTCACTTTCAAATTGAAGTGTGTAAGAAAAAACACAAGGAATGAACTATGTCCACTTTGGAAGGAAGAAAGAAGAAGGCAGTTTGAGATTCTCCCAGGAGCCAAAGCTATTTTAAATACATTTAGCCCTTTAAACCATCTTCGTCACTGGAGTAAAAAATTCCTACCCTATCCAGTTATAGATGTGTTCTATTATTAAACATCCCTCCTGACAAAAACAGCCCCACTTCCTTCTGCTTGGTCCTAAAATCTAAAACCAGGCACAACCCACCTGGAGTTTCACACTCCCCAGCTCACAAGATGGAGCCACCTCTGACAGCCTGAAAAGAGGCTTGTTGGGTCTTTGACACTGAAGGGGCATAGGTGCTACAGTGATGGTGCAGTGCATGTCCTTGAACATGAAAGCCTGCAAGGTGGCACAGCCCAGCCCTCCTCCCACCTCAGTCTGCAAGTAGAGCATCCCCTCCTGCATTGCCAGTACTGCTGTACAGGCACTGTTACTGTCTGCTGCCTCAGACACTGCAGGAGAGCAGATGCTCTGCTCTATCAGCTAGCTGTAACTGTTGTGTGGACCACCAAGCACAGAGCCTGTAGGGCTATTCTGTATATCCATGGCTGCATGAGCACATGAGGAAGAAGTCTACAGGTAAGAGCAGACAGATCTATGCTATACAGAAGGAGAAACATGATTTTGGACTAACAGATTCACTTCTGCCACCGAGCTGTTCTCTGCTCTCAGACAAGTAATCCAGAGTTGTCTGTACTGGACAAGGGATGGTTCCAGAACCAACGTAAAAAATGAAGCTTTGCTTCTGTATTTGTGCCTAGAGAAGATTCATTTTAGGTACTTTAAACAAGTAGGGCTCAGAAAAATGGCACACTGTGTTGACACACAACAGCCTCAGCAACACAGCATGAATATTTCAAACTTTTCCATTGTGTTAGGCATGATTTGTATCACTTTGTACATTAATGTCACAAAGGAGGTCAAGAACTCTCTATATCTTACATTAGATATCACAGCCAAAAAAAGCAGAGCCAATCCTTGCCTACAAATATAAACCACACAATGGACAGGAAACAACATTTACGATTTTGAGAAACAGAGAACCAACATTTAGCCTCAGGAATGATTAGTCTCAGGAGGTGTGCAGCAGAGCTGAGAAACAAACCCAAACAAACCCAAACCTGGACCAATGCTGCTTCTTCCTTTAGACTTCATTAACAGAGCCTTTTTACTTATTTGACCCTTCAAAAACTGACAGCGCAGTAAGTACTCTTTAACACAGCCTTCTCCTGAAGGAAGCCTTGAAACAGCCCACTTTTATTGGAGCGTTTCTGTCAAACAGAGGGTATGGGTAGTTCTCTTACTACCAAGCACTCTCTGGCCATTGGGCTTTGTTTATAGCTGTCTGAAAGGATATTGCCTGCACATTGTTTAGCCACAGTGATTGAAGACTGATCTAGAGAACATCATTAAAATAACACTGCTTAGCATGTGTTTATCTTTCAGCAGGAAATTAAGCCACAGGGCTATTACTCCTGGAAGAAGCTGACAACTGTATAATATACTACATGACTCTTCAGCTTATCACAATGAGGATTCAGCCAAGAGAGGACTTCAGACTCAAAATTCTTCATTCTGATTTTTAGATTTGTTCTTTTTTTTATTCTTTTCTTTCCCTCCTGTCCTGGGTTCAGCAGTAGCAGTCATTTTTCTCCTTCTTAGTAGCTGGTGCAGTGCTGTGTTTTTGAGTTTCGGCCTGGGAACAGCGCTGATAACACCGATGGTTTCAGTTGCTGCTCAGTAATGTTTACTCCCACCAAGGACTTTCTGAGCCTTATGCTCTGCCAGGGAGGAGGGGAAGCCGGGAGGAAGCAGAGACAGGACACCTGACCCAAACTGACCAAAGAGGTATTCCATACCATAGCACGTCATGCCCACTATATAAACTGGGGGTAGTTACCTGGAAGGCCCAGATCACTGCTGGGTCAGGCTGGGTATCGGTCGGCGGGTGGTGAGCGGTTGCATTCTCTTCCCTTATTATTTCCCTTATCATTATTATTATTGGTGGTAGCAGCAGTGATTTGTGTTATACTTTAGTTACTGGACTGCTCGTATCTCAACCTGTGGGACTTACATTCTTTCGAGTCTCCCCCCATCCCTCCAGGAGTGGGAAGAGGAAGGGGGGGAGTGAGAGAACAGCTGCGTAGTTCTGAGTTACCTCCCATACATGTTATCCACCTATGCCTTCTGTACTACACACGTGCATGTGTTAGGACAGGACTGATGAGAAAAGAAAGTCCCTTTAGTAGAGCCAGGTCTCCTTGACCCCAGCATCACCTGCCCACAAATGTGTGTTGTAATATATCTTCTGAGAATGATGGACAGTTACACCTAGTAAGTGTATTTACAAGTCCAATAATATTCATAATCATATTGCTTCTTGAAATTTTAGGCAGAGAGGATACACCCTGAAAAGGATGCCAAACTTTCTCAACATCACTGAAAACACTTGCAATAACATACATCCATAATTAAGGCATCTGTAAATAGGTTGGGAAGCAGTTTCTAGCAGTTTACAGCACTGTGATGAGCAGTTTCCCATCTAGGAACCCACCACATTTGTAGGCAGTGAGTCAGTGCAGGTACATCTGTCTGCAGTCCCTCAATTTGTAGGTTGTTCTTAAAAGTGGCACAAGATGCTTATGCAATCCGATGGCGTAGGTGAGAATATGAAAGCTCTCAAAAGCATCACAGGTTGCTAAAACAGAAGTACAGACATGTCTATAATGCCCTTGAACCTGCCTACAGCCTCTCTCCATTAGTAAATATTTCCATGAATGAGGGAGATGAAGAGAGACTTGACAACTGTACAGCACCAGGGTTGAGGCCAGCAACAGCAGAACTGCAGGTACCTGTCTCCCAGACCTATGCTCAATCCACTAGAGCATGAAGCCCCTACTGTCCCTGAGCTCTTTAGGAAACCACTCAGCAGTAAGCCAGAAGCTTTTCTGAATCCTGACTCTACAACACAATCACATTGAAAGCTAGGAATATGTTAATATTCAAATGCTTTATATTACAAATTATTTACTCTCCTATATCACCAGCTCTCACCATCACACCATTAAAAAGCTGGTATTCTGCATCATCTGGAGTTCCTAGGTCAAACTGATTTGAAGGATACAAGAATCAAATTTGCTGATAAGTCATCAATCCTGAGCACGCAAGCGATAGCAACCAGTACCAATGGGCTGGGTACAAAGGGTGGCCTATTCCAGTCCAGGCCCATCACTGGGAATTGACTGTTCCCAGAGCTTAACAGGAGAGAATTTAAAGAACTTGTGAAAAGTAGAAACTGACTCGTGCTTTCCAAACATCACACACCACAGATCAGAGGCACCTCAAATGTTTCAGATGAAAAGAAATCTACTCTGACATTATAAAATAGATGCAATGTGGAAAAGTTTATCTTAACATAGGGTTTGATGACTGCACTGGAAGGACAATTAAGGAGATTTAACTCGGAACTATCCATGCGGGAAACAAAAAAGGGGCTTAAATAATAATACTGCTTGATCACAAGACAGAAGTTAGTTCCTCTTATTATACCACTAATAGAGGACTTGCACAACTGAGTATGCCTGGTATTTTATCAAAGCTATTTGCATTCACTGCAGTGCCCGTAAATCCTAATCCTAGACTGCAGCTTTATTGCAGTGGTTGATGTACAAACACAGCAAAAAACAGACTGCCTGTTTTAAAAGAAAGAAATAAGAGAAAAGAAAACACATTAGCATACAGAGGTGTGCAGGGAGGCAGTGAGATGACCCTGGAATGCGTGTTGGACATTAGTCAGTGTAAGAGCCGCTATTGTGTTTCCGTAGGCTTTGTGGCGTATGTGAAGGCATGAGGTCAATAAGAGAGATGAGGGATTAGGTTTTAATCATCCACTCAGGTTCAACATGGCTAAACATCTACAAGGAAATGCCAACATGGGGGAAACTGAGAAGGCGCTTGTTTTAACGCATGCAGGATGGAGGTAGGAGGCATGAGCTAACCTTGAACACTGAGTAAGAAATGACAAGGACATGATGACAAAGGAAAGTAGGCTGTGAAGAGCTTTTGATATTACAAGCAATAAGAGCAAGACATTGGTTAGATCTATAATGACCATAAGGGAAGCATAAGCACCTTGCTCTCATGTGAACACCTACGTACAAACACTAAAATGCAGGTATGTTTATCGCAAGCTGAAGTCTACTGCTACATCTAATTCTCTGTACATCTCTGTTGTCTTCCAAAAGGATGCTGAGAATACAAAAGTTTGCAGATGCTTTCTATGTCCGAAACGCTTGCAGCAAAGCTCTTAATCAGAGAAAAATGGTAGGTAAGTAAGTAGAGGGATCTTTTCACGTTTTTCAACTGTATAAACAAACTCTACAATTGCCATTTGAGGAGCGCACTGATCTCTCTTGTCCTGATGAAGAAAATAAAAGGGAGGGGAGGAGGAAGAGGGAGTCAATTTCTTTTACTTATCACCTTCATGTGCCGACTGTAACAGTAAAGCAGAACACATGCAATTACATTAAGCAGGCAGTTGCATTTCATGAGCAAGGTAAAAGACATGTCACACAAGGACTACTAAAGTAACAATATATTTTAACTGCTGTAGTAACCGGCAGCATAAAATCTAGAGTTAACAACTGGAATAAAAATCATAGAAATGCTTACATGCTCAATAAAATAGAGAGGACCTTTTACATTTAATGCAAAGTAAAGAATTTAATCAAAAATATTATCTTGGCAAGGAACATATTATGAAGAAAAAATCATAGAAGAGGCCTACATAAAAAGTATGCTGGAAAGCATAATTATAAAAATTAAGAAGTGTTCCCTAACCTTGCTAAACAGCATACTGTAAATGCGTATCTTGGCCAGTATTCACATCCCAGAATCCTGCTTAAATGCTATATGGTCAGTTTAAAAAGCAAATCATCAAGTCAGCAGAAAACCTAATCTATGAAAAAATAATTCTGACAGGCGTGATAGGTAGGCCTTGCTTAAAATAATGTTTGCAAAAGAATGAAGGTCATGGCAGATTGCAGGCTCCCAGCTCTAAAACTGAGCTGTTCTTCCTTTAGAATCATAGAATGGTTTGGGTTGGAAAGGGCCTTAAGATCATCCAGTTCCAACCCCTCTGCACAGGCAGGGACACCTCCCACTAAACCATGTCACCCAAGGCTCTGTCCAACCTGGCCTGGACACTGGCAGGGATGGAGCATTTAACACTTCCTTGGGAAACCCATTCCAGTGCCTCACCACCCTCACAGTAAAGAACTTCCTTATATCTAACCTTAACTTTCCCTGTTCAAGTTTAAACCCACTACCCCTTGTCCTATTGCTATAATCCCTGATGAAGAAGCCCTCTCCAGCATCCTTGCAGGCCTCCTTCAGATACTGGAAGGCTGCTATGAGGTCCCCGCGCAGCCTTCTCTTCTCCAGGCTGAACAGCCCCAACTTTCTCAGCCTGTCTTCCTATGGGAGGTGCTCCAGTCCCCTGATGAGCCTTGGGGCCTTCTCTAGACTTGCTTCAACAGCTCCATATCCTTCTGATGTTGAGGACACCAGAACTGCACACAATACTCCAAGTGAGGTCTCACGAGAGCGGAGTAGAGGGGCAGGATCACATCCCTGGACCTGCTGGTCACGCTCCTTTTGATGCAGCCCAGGATACGGTTGGCTTTCTGGGCTGTGAGCGCACACTGCAGCCGGCTCATGTTCCATTTCTCATCAACCAACACCCCCAAGTCCTTCTTCACAGGGCTGCTCTGCATCTCTTCTCTGTCCAACCTTTGGTATGCTTTCCAGGAGAATCTGTTCCATGATCCTGCCAGGCACAGAGGTGAGGCTGACTGCTCTGTAGTTCCCCGGCTCATCCATTTTCCCCTCTTGAAAATGGGGGTTATATTTCCCTTTTTCCAGTCGTCGGGAACTTCACCTGACTGCCATGATTTTTCAAATATGATGGACAGTGGCTTAGCAACTTCATTTGCAGCTCCTTCAGGACCCGCGGATGGATTTCATCAGGTCCCACGGACTTGTGTATGTTCAGGTTCTTAAGATAATCTTGAACCTGATCCTCACCTACAGTGGGCTCAGGGTCTTCATTCTCACTGTCCCTGCGTCTGCCTTCCAAGACTTGGATGGTGTGGTCAGAGCATTTGCCAGTGAAGACTGAGGCAAAGAAGTCATTAAGAACCTCAGCCTTCTCCAAATCCAGCGTAGCCAGTTCTCCCGATAGCTTCCGGAAAGGGCCCCGCTTTGTCCTTAGTCTGTTTTTTGTTTGCTACATACTCACAGAAGTCCTTCCTGTTATCTTTCACATCCCTGGCCAGACTCAATTCTAACTGGGCCTTAGCTTTTCTGACCTGATCCCTAGTTACCCAGACAATGTCCTTGTATTCTTCCTCAGCCTTTATTAGAACCTAATTATATGCTTAGCACCTAGCACAGAAATTGAATTTTACAGTGTGGATTGCCAGCTTCACTGGTCTGAACTGCTATTTCAGAAACCAAGATTTTAATCTACCCAACATAATGAAACAAAACCAAACCACCCTATGTCCCCAAGACAAGATTTATCCACAGAGAGAACACTTTCAAAGATCTTAGATTAAAAAGTAATTGCCAAAGTTAGAAAAATTACTAACCACTAAACATCTTTGCTTTGGGGCAGGAAGCACTACGGGAATGGGGCCATGTTTATACATAGAAGTTTTATACATGTTGTTTAGTACTTATCTCCAGTAATGCTAAGGACACCATCCATCATAGACAAGGCTCAGGCTGTGCAAGGCTTTCATTAGACATATAGCAAAGAGACTGTCCAAGGATAACAGAGGCCTGCTTCCAGCATGGATCCTCCCTCTCTCAGCACGCATGGCCTCCACAGGCAGAAGAACAGAAACAAAACCCTTTCTGGGATTGGGGAGGGAAATGACCTCACTCCAGGAGAAGCTCATAAGTCCCATAGAGCTCTTGGAACCATAAATCATGCTTGGTCAATACGGAAATCCTCCACCACCATTCTATTTCTCTGATCATATGTCCATTGGTTCCCATTTGCAGATGCCACCAGCTCTCTAAAGAAAGAGAAACTTTTCCATGAAGTTTTGCATGTGCATGAAGCTATTGAAACCCTACATCCTCCAGACCACATAATTCCCCTCATCTCCTGTGTGCGCCATAGCTTCACAGAGCACATTCTGCAAGTGTTGGAAAAGGAAGCAGCTAACAAAGCAAATGATCCTCCAGCTACCACCTCCCCTTCCTGAAAAAGTACATATGTCAGTCGTTTAAGAAAGTTTGACACAAACACAGTTGGTTTTTTGGGTTTTGTTTGGGTTTTTTGTTTGCTGTTGGTGGGGTTTTTGGCTGAAGTTTGTGAGTAAAGAGGAGAAAATAGTTACAGAATCATAGAATCATAGAATAGTTAGGGTTGGAAAGGACCTTAGGATCATCTAGTTCCAACCCCCCTGCGATGGGCAGGGACACCTCCCACTAAACCATGCCACCCAAGGCTCTGTCCAACCTGGCCTTGAACACCGCCAGCGTCACAATGACTCCAAGATTTTTCCTCAACAGGTAAATGATGAAATTTCAGTGCATAACCCACTCCTACAGGACAAGTTTACTGAACTGCTTCTGTTTAGGGTTAATCAAAGGCTCATTTAATACTGAAGCCTTGAGCCATTAAAATTGATTTTGAACATGTACAACACCACGCAAGCATGAGTTGCGGTAACAGCAAAGCTCTGTTTATTTACTACTGAGTAGCTCAGGACAATTCACTTCACTCCTCTGAACATGCGTTTCTTCTACCAGCCTTCAAGTAGCCTTGTCTCATTACAAGTTTGTTCTTCATGTTTGTCCAGTGACCAACTTATTGGGCTCCTGACTTCACTGGGCCTCTTTAGGCATTACTATAAATATTAGTAACATTTAACTCCCCAGTTTAGTATTCTTTTTAAAAAAGATCAGCGATGTGCATTGATTGCCTCCCTATTCCAACTTTCTTTAGTCTCACTGAATAATTACTTTTCCTTCAGGATCTAAGGCCAAATAGCTATTGCTGCCAACAACTATTATATAAGATATGAAATCAGCAGTAATGTATTAAAATAAATATTAAACTATTAGCTATCAATGATGCCTAACCCAACCCAAGAATCAAAACATTTGTGCTCTTTATTTTGGCCATATGTATTGTATGGATGGCAGGAAAAGCATTGATCGGTACCAGGTTGCCATAACTTTAGGGAGGTAACTATAGTTTATAGGGAACTAAATTCAGAAGCTGTTTAACTGCTCGCAAAATAAAGCAGAAGGTTTCCAGTTTTTACTAAAAAAAAAGAGCTATAAATGATAGGTTTGTAAGTAAGATGATGTAATGTGAAGATGGAACACAGCCTTGACTTTCTTCACAAATTTCAAGGGTATGCGAGGAGCACTCATTTACGGCTCAGTGAGTCAAATTCAGGTTACTAACCGCTTCAAGGAGAAACACACTTTAAAATCTGAGGTTCCTGTTTAACTCTTCCTCCAGAGCTGCTTCAGCACAGAATTATAATCAGGACTATTGATCCAAACAGCCCAAGTTCACAGCCTACTTTTCTAGCATCTTGGTTTTAAATGTCAAGCTTATCTCGCAAAGCCGCAGAAACATAGCTGCTAGCACTGCCTGATGCTCCATAAATCAGTCTATTCCTAGCACTAATTACCCCAAGCAGCTGTTATCCTCCATTTGATCTTTAGTATCCAGGAAATCTTTTCTTCAAAGACTAATTCAACCAGAGAACATTTAGCGTGTGCCATATTTGGACATAAAATGCATCTGTGTTACTTAAAGGCCATGTACTCTGTTGGGCGTTTTCAGAAAAGCCCCATTAGCCCTCCTACAAGCTCACAATGGTTAAGAAAAAAAGGCATTTCATTAGGAAAAAGAACAGCACAGTTACTTGTACTGAAGTATAATCCCCAGAATAAAAGAGGAGGTAGCGCTAAGCTAGACAAGTGTTAAGGACTACGCATACAATCTAATTGCACAACTTTTTCTCCCAGGCTGTTTCCACACCTAAAAGCTTGTCAGAGAAAGATTAAAGATCGCAGTGACATGGTATTATAGCATACAGCTCACACAGCCACCACTGCTGTGAGCTTATATACATACATAAACCTTTATATCTTCATTATCCAACATTTGCCATAGATGCAATGGCTTTTTACTATCTGCAGGAATCAGAGCAGGATCTACAATCAGTTCAGAAGTGTCTAAAGGATCTGTGAAATATGGATGCATCCTGGTGCACATCTCACGCATCACTCCTTTACACATAGTCTTTGGCAGCATCAGCTTCCTCACAAATTCCCAGTTAAAGCAATGAACTCCTAGGTTACACCCTTGATGTTGATGCCTCGCAGCAAAACGCATGACTACTTTCCCATACAGACCTGTGGGCTGAGCCCTTTGCTCAGCTGGAACATGCACTCCACTTCTCCTTCTCTGACCAACACTCACCCTGTCCCAGGCAGACATGCTGGCCTGAAGCAGGATGAGCTCAGTTTCGCACTCTTCCTGAACCTATGCAGAAATCAACTTCAGTAATCCCAGGCTGATTAAATAAAACCCTCGTTTTTCCGGTTTTTCAGGAAACTCTTACATTAATCAAACTTTCTGACTGATCCTGTATTCATTTGAATAGTTGTAGATGAGCAGAGGGAACAGTGATGTTGGCATGACTGACTGACAGGGACTGCAGACAGAGAACGGGCTGTTCTGACTGTTGCTGTTGGCAAACAGCATCATCCTTTCTTTGGTGACTGCATGCCTCCTCAGTTCCAGCTGATCAAATCCCACCTTCCAAAGTTACACCAGTACTAGAGAAATAAGAAATCACCGGTTTGAGAAAAGCTTTATTCAGGCAAATTAATACATAAGTACTACAAGTATTACTTGATAAGTAATCCAAAAAAACCCACACACACAATCACAGTAATCCTGATTTCTAATACTCAGGAAGTATTTTATGTAACAAGTACTATCCAGTGCATGAACTCTTCATGACATGGATGATGTGAAAAGTGTAATTCAGTGCACTCAAAACTACATGCATCACAAAACTAATTCTGCAAGGTCAGCCTCCACTTTGCAACAGCAACAGGATTACCCTTACACAGAAGAATATGGAAAAGAAGCCAAGCAGTCAACCCAAAATAAATACAGTATCAGGTGTAGCACTAACTCAACCATTTCACTGTTGTTACAGCTGCTAGCACACTGACAAAGAATATTTACAACATGCTGCGCTAAATGTTGCAGGACAAATATTTGGCAGCAATTCTGCAATCTATACCTTCCTATGTTGAACCATCTGCATTTTCTGTTGCAAACTGGGCCTAGATTCAGCAGCTAGATTATTGCTTACAGAAGGACTTACTGGATTTACTGTTCAGTCTCATAAGCAATGATGTATTTGTTCTGCAAGAATAAATGTTTTATATCGTTACTATATTCAGCTGTTACTATCCCATCAAGTGTCTACATAATATAATAATAAATGGTAGAATTATTTATTTTGGAGGAAGGGGAAGAAAGAAAACTTGCTGTAGTTAGATAAGCAGTGGCTGATGCTCTCATCACCCCAGGAGACCATTACAGCATGCCCCTTTTGCCTCAGCAGCTGACACCAACTACAGAACATGCCTACATGGCACACTTGAGACAGGTCAATGTAGCCTCACTTCACCTTCACCCCACATGTCTGCCACTTCCCAGGACAAATACCCAAAGTGGGGGAGAAGGCAGGCTGCAGGGGGATGGTTATGAATTTCACAGGGTGCACAGCTTACACAGAAGGGGGACACCACGGCTGGTTGACCAGGGTCTTCCCGGGCTCGCCACAGTGCTTTCTGGTAAAGCCTGATATCCCCCAAATGGTATGTCACTGTGCTCAGCAGCCACTTGCTTCTTCATGAGGCACATTTGGGGCTAACTTTGAGGCTTAACAGGCAGCCCTCTCCTCTCAGAGAGAAGTGTCTGAGGTCACCTTCTACCTAGCCCCAAACTCCCAGCATCTCCCTTTCGCAGGAAAATCCCACCCCTCCAGAGACAGCAGCTCACTGAACTGGACAATGAGCAGCAGCAGCAAGCCAGGAGGTAGCACTTCCCGCAAAAAGGAATGGTCTCTTTAAGTCAGCAGGCTCTACACTGTCCCCAGGAATCTACCAGCAGCAGCGGCCCCAACTCCGAATGCAGCCCATGGCCTATTAAAAGTAGCAATGCAATAATGCTTTGAAAGTTTCAGTCAGGTATATTCTCATACCCTCTGCTGATACTGAGCACTGCCCAGCGTTGCTTGAAACTGCTTAAGTACCTAGATCCTGAACAGACTCCTAGGGTTTGGAACAAAAGCAATCCTACCTCTGAATCCTAGTCAAAGCAGTTGCCAAGACTGCTTGCTTAGTTAAATCCTGAAGAACACAGCTGAAGGAGCCCTCGACAAAAGCCAGTTTTGGGAATTGCACAAGTTTTAGCCAATGATGGAATATGAGCTGGCATTTGTTCAGAAGGGGTGAGGAGGTATTTTTGATAGAGGTAAGACACTTCAGTGGTAAGAGTTAGGGACAGGAAGCAAAGTATGAGGTATGTGACACAGAAAAGTAAGGATTCATATAATGCCTAAAGACGCAGAAGGAAAAATATATGGCTTATATATGGCTTAGGAATGTATGTTGGCTCCTCGGCTCCCTAAACCAGCCTGGCCATCCCAGCATTGAGCAGCCAGGAAACAAACTGCAGGATGGCTGGCTGCACGTTCCCAGGAAGATCTCAGTAACAAAGTCAGTTGGAACCACTTTAATGGAAAGCTCTGCCATAAAACACCAGCTTTGGAAAGCAAAGTTCAGCACAGCAGAATCTTATCTTTGATGAACACATATTTCCAAACGCCAAAAGCATGATTTTGACACTTTTTAGGATTAAACATTTTAACATCTTACTTGAAAATGGCTCCTTATGTAATATGAAAGAGGGTGAGGTGTCACAATTTGAACAAAGCACTTGAGTTTAAAATGCAAGCTTTTAGAATTTTTGCTTCATAAGCAACTGACTTCTTAGCGAGTGGGTGTTTCATTTCATGCTGGAACAAGATATTTTCATTGCTGTACCCTTTAAAGCGGAATGTCCCTCAAAGTGAGGATTCCAGGTTCTGCTCAGCTCTAAGCACTAGTTCTTGCCATCTTTTGAATCTGACATTCTGCAGTGCCACAGACCACAGGAACTTTTCAGTCGAGATACGACCAAATCAGACAGCAAATCAGCCCCTTTCTTTCTAGGAAAAAAAGATATTAGCACTTTCCTTTCTTCTTTTTTTAACACCAAAACAGGAAAGAAATTTTACTTGATCTTGGCAGTCAAGAAACTGAAATTAGCCCCAAAGTGTCCCTGAGTGATACCAAATCTGCACAGTCACACAATTTGCCATGTTCATAAGGAAATGATTGGACAGTTTGCCAATTTAGAGTTTATATTACAGCTTTGTGCTTACAGTGAGGAATATCAGCAAGAGAAGATGGCATCAGCTGAAACATTTTGGGCCAGTCAGCCAAGAGCTTCCATAGACTCACACACCAGCCAGCTTTCTGGGGCTAGCACAGGTTATCCTGAAGAGCTGGCTGAAGACAATGAGGGGGTGGTCTCTCATAGGGTTTAACGATGCTACTGCTCATCACGTGATCAAAGATGTCAAAAATCATTACCTCAAAATCCATGCACATCCCATCAGCAGCTCAATTACACCTTGAATCTGTGAACTTAGCTGACTGTTCTTTAAAAGAATATCTCATAAGAGACAATGGAGCAGCACAGCCCTGTACCAGCATTTTATTGACTTGCTTCTCTGTTAAACTACTTCCCCTCACACTGCTTCCTCAGGTCTCAGCGTCCTTGCTGTGCCACTCAAAGACTAGTTCCAAGATCATATTCTCATCAAGTAACCATGCAATGCACTACCTAAAAGCTCCCCAGGATTATTCAGTTAGTGATTAGTTGTCAACCTTTAATGCAGAGGTGGCATTTTTCATGTGGGTAACTTCCAAAACTGCAGAAAATACTATGATAGTAAACTCCAAATGGTGTTAAAAACCAAGAATCATTGCCCTTGCAACGCATCAACTTCTTGTTCTCTCTTCCACACAGGTGGTATTACATTTCCTAACATTCACTTTTCTTTCTCCCAGGCTCACTGACAGATCTCCAGAATACACAATTTAATTAACATTAACAAATACTAAACATGACATACACCTACTCATCGAAGTATTTCTTCATGGCCTGGTGCACAGCAACAAATTACGCTGTTTGCATAACTGTTTCTCCCCGAAACCTAGTGTTAAAAGGAAAGTAATCCTTCTCTGCCCAGGCTGAGAACAGCTCCCATTTGCAATGGAATAAGCTTTCAGATTTCCCAGAATCTCAGCTGGCTGAAGGCGAATGAAATATGATAATCAAACTGCATTTCATTTTATATCCACCACTACAGATGGCTCTTTTGAAGGGCTCTCCAGTAATATTTTTAAGCATCACACAATTTATTAACAATGTTGGTTAACAACGAACAAGTCAGTTACGATCACACTCGCAACTCAGTCACTTTCCTTCATGCAGAGCCCATATCCATGCGACTAGCAGGTGAACTTCATCATCCCAATCAGAACTGCTGCCATGTGGCCCGATGCAGTTTATGGAGCAAGCACACCGCTACCATACTCACTGAGCCAAGCTCCAGCACCCCTAAACACAGGTTCTCTCCTTTTCTAACTCTCCCATTACTTCAATCCTTGCAAACCAGCACAGGACACAGAGTGGATTACAAAATCCTTGCTCACCAGTCCTCAGCCCATCTTTACATCCTAAGTCATAAATAACAGAGAAAGCCTTCACTCTCTGCAGCATAACTAACAGCAATGACTAAAAAGATCAGTATCAATATTCTATTTATTTACACATGCATTGCTACAAGTAGGCAACTGACTGCAAATAAAATTCAGCCTACCTTTGGCATCAGTTTAAACAAACAACTTGAGCTGACCACAACATGTTCATGTTCATGATTCCGTTTCATTCCATTTCCCCTTCCCCACAAAAAGGCTTCAAGGATAAAAGATCAGGTAGAACTAAATTACACACAATTAGTTAGGAAAAACAAATAGTAGCCACAAGCAACATTTCTTAGGTATGCATTTCAAAAAGCCACGGCATCAATTTAAAAGATCAAATTCATCAGCACCCACGGAGGGTAGAAACTAGTAATGTAACTAAGCACACAAATACAGATGAGGTAAAAGGAAAGCTACTGAACTATGCAGCCAATTGAGTCATTTGAGGATGACTCACACAAAATCAGACTCCGTAAGTAAACCTCCTATTTTAACCACATCAAAGGAGGAATGTACTTTTGGTAGATCAATTTAACAGTTATTGCTATAAAAAGTTACTGAAACAGATAGATCTGGCTTCAAACATCAAAGCTCCTTAGTTAAATTTAAAATGTATTAGACTAACACCTTGAAAATGAGATGTGGTTTTCTAAATGAATGACCTGTTTCACATCCGCTCAGAAATCTAAATTAGAGTTGGAGATGAAAAGAGTAAGTACGTGATTGCCTCTCTCAGTTGCAAATGCAATACTGGAAATTGCAGACATTAATACTTTTTATTTTCAATACAGACATCTCCTCCAAAACATATTTCAGATGTTAGAGCAAGGAACATGAAAAGCAAATACAAATGTAAAATTTGGCCCCTAATTTAAACCAATGGAGATGGGGGGAAGGGGCAGAACTGCCGCAGTAGCGGAGTCACTGAGTAACTCAATTGTTCATAAGTAAAGAAAAAGTAAGCCAGGGCAATTGAGATGTTCCAGATTAAAGCACATTTATACAACTTCAAGAGTAGATCAAACTACTGGGAAGTTAGTGGGACACGTAAGCCACATGCATAATTCGACCTGCATGAATTATTACAAGTGTTTTTCCCATGTTACAAGACATCTGATCTGGACTGACAACCACATATTACCAGGTTAGAAGGAACTTCAAGGACCATCTGGTCCACCCTTTCCTAGCAAAAGAACAGTCTACACAAGATGGTCCAGCACCCAGTCCAGCTGAACCTTAAAAGTGTCCACCACTTCCCTAGGGAGATTACTGCAATGGTTGATTATTCTCGTGAAAAGTTTTCCTTTCCTCCAAGAATCTTATGAAATCAAATTCAATCGGTATTAGCTCTGTTACTAGTCCACAGTATATTGTATTAAAACTGTTCTTACACACTTAATCAAACTTTCACCCTATAAAATTTGTGAATGTCTGCCTTGTTTTCATAACAAGTGTTGAGGGAAGAAGGAGGATGAAGAAAACAGGCAAGTAGATACTTACTGCAGGCAGGAAAAAGACAGGGAACAACATATGAAAGAGACCAAGAACAATGTGAAGAAAACTCAGAGACTGGGAGTAGTCTGCCTGAGAGACAGCGGTAGACACTGCACAGTAGACAAGATGTAGTGAGGGGAAAACGAAACAGCGCTGAGAAATCCAGTATTTAAAGACTGGGATCAAGTAAATAAATCTAATAGGGTTCAGAAAGGGAAGGAATGGAAGATGGAACAGGATACAAACTTTAGAGGGATGGAGCTAGGAGAGACAAAACAGAAGCTTAATCTAGACCTGCAAGTATTTTTGCATATCTGAGTTGCACTTATCCAGAGACACCTGATGATGGTCATCTTGCCCAGTCCCCTCCTAACCAACTTAGACAATTAAAACATCAGGCAAAGTTTTCTCATTTTCGTCCGAGTGAGTTCCACATCCTGAGAGAACAGTTGATGCTACAGAGACAGAAACATGTCCTCAGAAGCTGAGTATGCTTCATGGCCCTATCTTCTATCAGGAAACTGTGTCCATCCCTCAGGAACACGCAGGGTACCAAACTATGCCCAAATGATGCCAGCTTGTGCTGGCTCTCTATCCAGTTAAGATTCACTCAGATCACAAGTACTGCTAATAAGAATATACATAAAACTGAATTTCTGCAGTTGGGCTGTAGCTAAAATGTTTAGCTTCAGCTCACTGTCAAGAGCCTCTAAACAACCTCCACAACCATGTAGGAATTAATGATCTTAGTTATAATTAAGAAGCCATTTATCACCATTTTTTAACTACCTCACACATGGTACCTAATACTTCCTTTGCAAACAACACTTGACAGCCTGACTCAAAATCTTTTCTCCCAATTAGTGCCTGACCACATTTGTAAAGCACTTCCCTTCACCTTTAAGGAAGGGATATGAAAGGCATCCGTCTATGAAACCAGATGCACCTCTGTCTCTGCACGAAATACAAGTCTATCTCCCTCTACTGGCTCTGCATTAAATGAAACCAGAAGGAGAAGGGAAAACTAGAAAGCTAATAATGTTTATTATCATCTTAGAGAATTCCATATAGGAGGCGATGCTGAAATAGCAGAATAATACTTATCTTAAATCGTAGTTTCTAAACAAGAATCGTAGTTTCTCTATTCTTATGAAAGAGAATATTGAGAGCCTCTGTGAACACAGCACAAGACCCATTACCATGTACGTTACTATGCACCATTACAGGTACATAGCATCACAGCTGCATAGCACCAAATTAATGATCTCTGTGTGATTTTCTACTAAAATTATTTTTCCACTAAGAATACAAGAGAATATTACAAACTTTCTGTTAATATCACTTTATCTTATTCTATACTGAATCAGATCTAAGCAGTCCTGTTCGCCTCTAGCCAGACCGAGTTACAATTGAGCTGGATTATTTTACTTAGAAATAGTTTATAGATAATACACGCCCTTTTTTATTTATTATTAAAATGACAGGCAATCAAAACTCCTGATTCAAGGAACTTCTGGTTTGCAATTTGAACAGTCAAAATATTTTTAGTAACATAAGCAAGCTGTCACTATATAAAATACAGGAAGAGAGAAAAGAATGAGATGCCTTTTGCATATTCTTTAGATGATAGCTGCAAGACCTTATTTTTTACTGAATTCTGCTCTTCTCAAAAGATATAATTAAGCACATAAAGCACTCTGCTTTCTAAGATAGATTTGAAATAGTTCACAATGCTACAGAACAAGTCTGCATCTTGTTACTATAAATGAGTCATAATCAAAACAGTAAGAGAAATGTGTGCCTAGAAACCATATTTGCCATCAGGTCAACACTGTGATTTCTCTCTTACCACTTTTCTTCATGGGAATACTTTATGTTTAAAAGTGTTACTAAAGTGAAACTGGTCGATCATCTTACAAAGTACAGCACAGTATACTGCTCTTAGCATGTATCCAGCAGAACAATTTATCCTCCCGCAGCAGAGCCACAGCCATTCATGCTTCTGACCAAAAGGCACTTCACCCTGCAGTGAATTTTGTTTTCTATGGCAATAGCTATTTGTATGCAAAATATGCATCACCTCCTAGGGATAAGGGCTGACAGCATAATGAGGAAAAAAAAGTAAGTGATTCAGTTATTCTTTGCAACTGTTTGTCCCTCCACATTTACTGTACCATTCAAGAGTCCAAACGCTGCAGGGGCTGTGGTGGGTATCAGTAGCCCTTACATACAAGCTAGCCATGGGCTTCCAAAGCTACCAGGGGCCACTCCTCCTCTGGGCACTGAGCAGAGACCAAGAGCCAGCACATGCTAAGTACTGATTAGTGAATGGCTCTCTCTGTGGTCTGCAAAACCCGCAGACACTGAACTTTCAGGTACTGAAAACAGAGTTTTAAGCACAGTTTTTAAAACAGTACCTGTTTTTTCCCCTTTAGAAGCAGACTAAAGCAGCATAATACACACTTTACCAGAAAGTAAGGGAATTTATCAGCCCTGTAGTTTCCTAACTAACTGAAGTTACCACTAACAGTGAATTTGCCAGGCAGTATCCAAAAAGAATCTGACAAAGCCAGAGTTAAACATCAAGACGATTTCTATCTTCTCCTGCCAGATTTAAACATCGAGACGATTTCTATCTTCTCCTGAAACAGTATTTGCTTGCAACTGGTCTATGGAGATTGCTTAAAAATAGCACCCAAACATCTGAATGCGAACTGAAGGTTAATTTAAAACTAGAATGCTACCTCTACACAGAGATTTCACTATATGCAGGGAAAATAAACTCCTCATGTGACAAGAGTATAAACATACCATGAAACTATATACATATATATATATCAGGTGAAGACTCACTTATATTTTGAAACGTTAGAATGATAATGTAACTCCATGAAATTTCAATTTACCACTAAAAAAAACCAAAACCATACTTCCAAAGGAAAAATATTTCAACAATTTTTCCATACTTACTTGATAAAGATTTTAGTATTACAGGATATCATAATGTTAATGCTGTACATGAAAGCATGTAATAAAGCTTTATGGCACGCAACATTATAGTGCAAGTATATGCTTTCATCAGAAAAACCTGGAACAATGAGAAAACTACAAATTAATAATAATGTTTTGAATATCTAAAAATGAGAGGATAGCCTATAGAAATTCTAATTTCCAAGGGCTTTAGTGAGCAGAAACACTCTCTTACATTTTGAGGCAAAGGGGGACGGTGCGCATTTTAATGTTCCATCATATTGCCCATTCTTCTTTATAGTTAACAGAGGAGAAAACAGACCTTTCCACTATTAGCACAACAGGTTTGCTGAGACTTTAGGATTTCACTACATACTCAGCAGCTCTACTTCTCAAGCTACCCTAAGCAATCACCTTCTCCTGTGCACCCATTCCTACCACCCTCGGCAGAAACAGCAAGAAATAACTAAGTTTTTGATATAGTGGATATATTTCTGAAAATCCAGATGAATGGAAGATTAAAATTAACGCCAGGTAAATATGCTATATTAATAATAAAAGTACCTCACTTAAAGAAATGTAATATACGGGTGGTGTCACTACACATGGCAGGGGGTTTCGAACTACATGATCTTAAAGCCCTTTCCAACCCTAACTACTCTATGACTCTATAATATATACCTACACATGGTCTTCAAAAACCTGCACGCACATGCCTGGTTATTAAGCAATAAATTGCATTTCTTTAAAACTTCAACTATCTCAGTTGTTATTAGCACATTTCAAACAAAATGCCCCATTAATGTGTGTGTAAAACGGTGCCTCAAATTTGTGGAAACACATTCATATTTAGGATGAAATCCTATAACCCTTTCAGGCAATATTTTTTTACCTAACAAACGAGGGTAGGATGCTCAGAAATCCAGAATTTCTAGTCAAATCCTCTAAATACTTAAACGCAAGCAAAATTCAAGTAGTCTCATTTAAAAGAGGACTACAATGTAGGCTTAAGTGTTAATGGCACTGAGGACTCAGTTATCAAGCTGATGCTGGAAGGAAAAAAATGTAGGTGAGAAGAAGAAATACGTCTACGCAGTGCATGACAGGCAAGAACTTTCATGACAAGTTAAAGTAAAACAAAGGAACACTTTTAAAGGCTTTACAGTTAAATTTCACAGTAATAGACAAACCCTTCACTAAACTACATTAGCACATGCCACTACAGTGAGATTCTTTCATTAAATTTTCACATGCACCTCAAAGCTCCTACAGTCATTTTTGTGAAAAGACCATGCTTTATTTACTGTACCTGAATATTTCTGTACCTGTCACGCTGCATGTTAACGAAAGAACAAGACAGGGAACGTTAGGTTACTTTCACATCCTTTCTAAAGGTATCATTTCTATTTATTCTTACATACGACATTACATGCAGTTTCACTTTGGCAGAACTAACAAAAACACTTTGCCAAGTCAAATAAAAAGGTTTCGCTGCACTGAAAGAAAAGGTTAAACAATTAATGAGCAACATTTCTCTTCTTTCCTATGTGCTCCCTCTAAAACCCCAAAAACACGGGTGCTGACAAAGAGGTTTGAAAGTAGAGTTATTTTTACTAACACTTGTTATCTTGAATCAACTCAATTAAAAGGAGTTACACACTACTAACAATGCTCTAGGAAGACAACTGCGTATGCTGTGTACAGTTTCCAGTAAGAATTCCCTGCTAGCACCTCCCTTATAACCATGTGAAAGCACACAGTAAAACACAGCACGCACACCAACAAATTCAGCTTGGGCTTTCTGCGAATTAAAGGTGAAAAAAGCCTGGCAGACAACCTACAGTAAGGGTGCCGCACCACTACACAAAGCTGAGGCCATAGCAGCACACCTAGTCGAGCTAGTTGAACTTTGCCTGCTCCCAGGTGGCACTGACATCACTGGAAGCCGGTCCTATCTAAGGAATTGCATAGCCTGGCCTCTCAACTTTAAATCAAGCACAAGGGCTTAATTGAAATACTGCCCAGGTTAATGAAATAAACTACTTACACTAGTATACACATACCGAGAAAGTACTTACATCGCTTCTGCGAAACTGCTTGCAAACAAGCTGTGACGATATCACAGTTCTTCTGGACTTGATGTACAAGCCTGTCTTTCTGCTTCAGAAGACAAAGCAACTTTGACGACTGAACAGAAATTCTGTAGTTCAGTTCTCGTTTTATAGTTGTTAATTCATCAACATCTGCCAATAAGCAGAGAAAATAACTTCAGTACAGGCCAAAACATTCACTTTCCTGTAGTTGGCACGCAAAGGGACTTGCCCCATGGACATCTAGTTACACAAACTTGTTATAAATTACAAGTTCTATAGACTACAATAATTCCAAAATACACATATTTTGCAGATCTGACCCAAAGTCTTTAATTTTAAACTAAAGCACCTTAACTGGCTGTACAGTGTATGAATCTTAATAATTATACTGTTATAAATTAGAAACATTGTGACAGATGCAGCCATAATATACCTACAGCAGTGCAACCAGAGGGTAAGCTTTAAATACAGTACCTTCCAGAAGTTGCCTGGGGAAAATATACATGGGGAACATGCAAACAGTAACAGACAAGGGAATACGTTCAAGAAGGTGCCTGAAAAGGTAGAAATGCAACTGCAGGATGAGCTCCAAGAGGGAAACTCCACTAAAATGCAAACCAGGTGGCCTCAGTCATGGCCTCAACTCTTTCCCCCTGTCAGTCACTCTGCCGCCAGACTCCCTTAGCTCACAAACATGTCTAGGCTGACTTCTAATATTCCTGCTGTCCCCATGTGGTGAGCTGCAGGTCCAGGACAAAACAGAGTTGCTGGGGAAACGACTTAAGTCCATTAGTTTAAGTCCTCGGCTCTGTTTTCAGAGGCACTCCCCGCCAGAAAAAGCTTGGCTCTCGCCTATCACATTCAGATCTCTTCAGCTCTTCCCTGTAATAGCTGGGTGCATCTGAACAGCTGTCTGTTCCCTGCAGCTGAGCATTCAAATCCTATCACTTTCAATCCAACCATGCCCCTCCTGATGCTGGAAGAAAAATCAATTAAAAAATCCATACTTTGGTAACCTGATCCAATGAGAAGAATATTTATGCAGCCAGAAAAAATACTACCAGTGGGATAGCAAACAGTTCAGCTTGTACAGCAAAACTCTTTCAATGAATCTGGAAAGCTTAAAGAAAAGGACAAATTAGGCTCAATCAATCATGGGATAGTGAAGAACAAGGCATGACTGCAAGGGAAAGGAACCACGGGTAAAACAGTCCTGTACTTCATAGGCACTACCCTGTTTCAGCACCTGCTGCTCAGGCGGAACTCCCAATCACACCAGGCAAAGGTGATTTAAAACCACATCCACAGATTTGAGAGGGGAAAAAATACCAAGTTTAATTCCTACTGACTTGTAGGAAGCAGTGAGCTGAATTCCGTTCTTTTCCTCTCATGCCATTGGGCTGTCCCTGTAAAAACAATTAACTGCTGCAAATTACAAAATATATTCCTGAACAAGCAAATTTCCTGTTGAGTCCCAGATTGTCACAGGACGCACGGAACAACTTGAGCTGCATCCTGCAATATCAAATGGCATATCACCTCACTAAGAAGCCAAACACGGAAGCAGAAAGTTGTTTGCACAGGTCTGGAAAACAGGCACGTTTATTCACCTCTTGCCTTTTTCTTTCCCCTGAATCAAACCCAAGAATGATTTAACACCAAGAGAAAAGAGGCCTTTATGCAGCTCTCCTCATCAGATTGACTTGGGATTGCAAGCTCATTCTTTCACAAACGTGGTGTTGTGACTACTTTGCTTTCATAAGAATTCTTTGATGAATTCTTTTCATTTAGATTTCAGTCAGCTCACTATTGCACTTACATGTTTTTATTACACTTATTTTTCTTTCCTGGAAGCCACACCTATAAATAACATTTACAGGTTTTGTAAATCTATCAATTAGGTTTACAATTGCCAGGTTTAGTTTTGGCCTACTAGAACTAAAGGACTTGAAAAAGCAACTACCTCCTATGACAGAGGATGTGTGGAAGGAAAGGAAAAAGGAAAAGGGAAAAGGAAACTGGCCATTGACTCATCACTGTAAGTGATTAGTAGCACTGAACTTACAGAAGCACAAAAGCGTATGCAATGACACAGAAACTCTATTAGCAAGTGACTCCATTTTTGCTCCTGTGGTGCCTAATTTGAAGGAAGGAGGGAACAGCACACAAAGTCTTGGTTTGAAGGAGATACCAGCTAACTGTGCCCCGGAAGCTTCCAGGAGACATCGCCATACGTAAGGGCTACTATAACAAGTAAAGGATACATACATACAGACAGACACACGTGTGCATAGACACGGAGGCAGGAGAGAGAGCACTATAGCCAAGACTATAGCAGGACTCGTCTGCAGGCAGAGGAGGGAAGCGGGGCAACAGAGGCAGCCGCCAGCCCGGGCAGCGCGGGGGGCAGGCGGGACACGCTGTACCTTTCAGCCGCAGGTACTTGACCTGGCTCGGCCGCTGCTGCAGCTCCCGCAGGACGCGGGAGCGGGCGCTGCCCGAAGAGGGCGCGGCCGCCTCGGCGGCGCGGTACAGCTCGGTGAGCAGCCCGCTCACCAGCGACGAGGTGCGGCTGGACCGACCGCTGCCAGCGCCTTCCTCGTCCTCATCCTCCTCTTCCTCCTCGGCCAGGCTGTCAGCGCTGCTGCCAGCCCTGCCGCCCGGGCCGGGCTCACCCGCCTCCATCTTCCGCAGTCCTCGCAAAGCGGCGCCACCGCCGGCAGCGCCGAGTTCCGGGTTCGGCTGCGCCCGTTCCACAGCAGGATGCGGGAGAACCCAGGCCGACAGCACACTCCCCTACGGGCAGGAGGGCCGCGCCCGGCTCGGCTCGGCTCGGCTCGGCTCGGCTCGGCTCGGCTCGGCTCGGCTCGGCTCCCTCCCTGCGTACCGCACGGCGTGGCAGCGGGCGGGAGGGGAGGTGTTGCACCTGCTGAGGGGCGGAGCGGGCGGTGGTGCCTCCCCTCACGGCGGTAGCTCTGCACGTCGGTCGCCGCCGGGCACGGTCCTCGAAGCGGTGCGGCTGCCGCAAAGACCACCCTAGTCCTGCCGGCTGTCCCGCTCTTGCTCCGTAGCCGGTGCATGGGGCACCCCCGAGCGGCGGCCCGGTTTTGTTAACATAGCTTTAGTAACGTAACCGTAAGACTGCAGTTGTGCAGCTGTAAGTCACCGTGACACAACATGAGCGACAGGGCTGATGGTGGGGTTCGTACGGGTTGGTTGCCTGGGGGAGCTGTGTCTCCGCCGCACCGCGCTGTGCCCGCAGCCTATGCGCGGCCCTCATCCCACGGTAACGCCGCTCCTCCCCGGGCCTGCCTCAACGCACTGCCTGCCCGCAGCACGGCGGCACCGCTCCTGCTCCCAGCCTCACGGCGTCTGCAGAGCGCAGCGCTGCCCGTGCCCCCACCGTGCTCCTTGTCTGCTTCTGCTTCCTGCTCTTCCTCAGCATTGATGAAACGTTTCCCTGCAAGCCGAGAACTGGCTGGGACACACCGAGGGCATGGCAGCCAGGCGGGCCAGACCGATGGGGCCGGTTCTGCCGCCCGGGCTGATCAACATCAGGAATTCCGCACGAAAACAGTGGTTTACAGCTGAGAAGACTCCGCGAGGAGCGGAGCGCATCGGGACCGCGCTGAGAGCGAGCAGCGATAGGGACCGCCCCCCGCTCCCATGGCAACGGCTTCCCGGGGGCGGGGCCACGCCGGAGGGGGCGGAGCCAGGAGGAGGCGGGGAGCAGGCTGCAGCCCTGGCCACGTGACACCTCCCCCCCGCCGCCGCGCTCCCGGGTCATATGCCGGGGCGGGGCGGGCCCGGGCTCTGTTCCTTCGGGGCTCGCTGTCGGTCGTGCTCGTGGGCGTGCGGGGTCGAGCGGCGCCGGCTCCTCCTGTCCCCTCTGTCTGCCCGTCCGTGCGCCTCCGCCGCTTCGCCATGTCCCCCGCCGCCCTGGTCCGCGGGCTGGCGCTGGCTGCGCTGCTGGTGCTGTGCCCGGCCGGGGCAGCCCGGCGAGTGCGGAGGCCCAACGTGGTGCTCATCCTCACCGACGACCAGGACGTCTGCCTGGGCGGAATGGTAACCCCTCAGCTCCCCGCCTTCCCCAGCCAACGCGTCCTTGAGGGGGGCGGTGGGCGCGGGGCTGTGCGTGGGGGGCCGGTGGGCGCGTTGCGGGCGGCCTTGCACTCGCTGAGGGGGGTGCTCGCCCGCCGGGGTTGCCTAGCCCAGCTGTGGGCTGGGGGTACCGTCAGGGCGTGGGGAGGGCCTGGTGCGAGGAGCGGGTCGCTCCCGCCGCCGAGGAGTGGCGGCCTGGGCCCGGGGAGATGAGCGGCGCAGCCACGGCCCACCCCGTAGCCGGGGGCTGCGCCTCCGTTCGCAGTCTCACGCTGAGTTTCCCCGATAAGAGAGCGTCCCGGTGGGCTTCCCTGGGGGAGCCAAGCGGCTCTGGGAAGCCGTAGAGGCTCAGGCTTCCCTGGCGCAGCCTCTGCAGCGGCAGGTGGTCCTGACAACTCCCTGCCCCTCGGCGAGAGCCGAGTTGTGTAACTGCTGGGACCAGACGAGGCCCCATCAGAAAGACACTGTATGGATTGCCTGGCCAGTGTCTGGGAACTGCGGTGGTGGGCCTTGGTTTGGGTATTTGTATGTCTGCCTCGGCTCCCCTGCTTTACGTAGCATCCTTACGTTTTTAGCTGATTTTCTTTTGGTACCTTTCTTCCAGACCCCACTAAAGAAGACTAATGCGCTCATTGCACAGATGGGAATGACCTTCCTGAACGCAGTAAGTGCTCCTTGAACTTCTGAGGTGTGTGTGCATGTGTATAGTTTGTACCTTAGGTCATGAAGGCCTCAAATCTGGTAACAGTTTTATGAAGCCTGTAAGTATGCCAGTGGGTTTTTTTAACTGAATCTCTAGCTACTTTAGGCCTTGAAATGAATATAGTTCAAAGTTGTGTTCAGAAGCTGAGACGGAGAGTTTCACTTCCTAAAAGTACTTTGTTGACTTCCTTAAGCTGTGAAGTAAAACTGAGTAATCTGAGTATTTTTGTTACTGAGAAGTATTAGGAAAGAATAAAGAAGCTACTTGAAACTTTAAGCTTCATGCATGCTGAAAACCCACTTCACTCTTTTCATATTCTAATGTATTTTTTAATACATTACATTCTAATGTATTTCTATGGCTAAAATAACGGAGTGCATAAACTGGCAATCAGTATTTTAATGGCTATTTGCTACTGTATAAGAACCACGTTAATCAGGAGAGGGGGATTGAAGTGCATATGCCGCAGAAACCTGAAAACAGCTTCATGTGCAATTTTTCACTAGTGAAAATACTTGGAATGTCTGGAAAATACCTGTGTGTCCAGAAACAAATGTGCTTTAATGTTGGTGATCATTTTAATCAGTCTATGAGCTGTTATTTTAAAGCTAGGAATTTTGAGGGAAAAATTGTTTTAGGGTGTTAATCTTGTATTCCTTCATCCTGTCTTTCCAGTACGTTCCCAGTGCACTCTGCTGTCCCAGTCGGGCTAGCATTTTAACAGGAAAATACCCACATAATCATCATGTTGTCAATAACACTCTGGAAGGAAACTGTAGCAGCAAGTTATGGCAGAAGATTCAGGAGCCATATACCTTCCCAGCTCTGCTCAAAACGATGTGTGGCTATCAAACGTTCTTTGCTGGAAAGTATTTGAATGAGGTATTTTTTGTGCTTGCTTTTTTATACTGCGAGTCAGTTCATTTCTATTGTCCACCTTTAAAACTTCATGTGGTTTTTATATTTGTAGCTGAATGCAGATCCCCAAAATGTTTAAAGTGGTATAGTTGGATGAGTAGTTCTCTTTGCTGAGGTGGCATCAATATGGTGCGAAGTTCAGATCTTTACTTAACTTGGTTAAAATCAGGTCCTGTAAGTGCCTTAATGTTTTTGAAAGTTGATTTTGAAAGGGTGATGGAATCTAGACTTTTTTTAGTATGGTCAGATGTGTTGATTTTCAGAGATGATTATTTTAATGACTGGGGGAAATGGATAGGTGGTATTGAGAAAGACCATCAAGCCAGAACCAGACCAGGCACAATGTTAGAACATTAAAGAAAAACGTACATTTGTCTTAATATTCCTGACTATCACCTTGAATCAGAGGACTGTTTTCTTTTTAGCAGTTATGATGGCATTTTAAATATTAAATGTCCACTAAGGCAGGTTCACTGGGAGAACAGGTATTATCAAAGCTCTCTACAGAGGTGACCCAGCACTTTGTTATTGAATCACATGTATGTGTGTCGTTTGGGTTTGTTGTTTTGGTTTTTTTTTCCTGGTTTTAACTAAGCTGTGGTTTGCAGTAGTTTATAGTACAATGTAAATTTCAGTGCTGAAAGCTCTAAGATCAAGTATTGTTCTTGTGTGATGCAATTCTGTTTGGAGCTAGATGAGTTACAGGTTCTTTACAGTATTATTTTCCTTGCATCCCTTGCTGGAAAATGTTGATGGTACAATAGAATGGAACATGAATTTTTATAGCTAGGCACAAATTTGTTCCTGCTGGTGTTACTGAGACAGCAAGGGAAAAGGAAACTTTCTCTGGCTTCCTCTGAGCATCCCTTGACTGTGTAGTCTCCTGTCCCTGCAGTTATGCAAGCTGTGTAGAAGGGAGAGGGCAGCCCTGAGGAAACCCATTGTGTTGCCCTGAGGCATCCTCTGTCTTGACTTTGGCACTGATGCAGCAGCTAATTTCCCTTTTTTGGTGGCTTAAAAGCTCGTTGCTGCAGTTTCTTTGGCACTGAGGTGGCAAGAGGCTTAAAGCTCCTACCCCCCTTTTGGGGGAGGATGATGAAGCTGACAGTCTATGCAAAGTTTTCTTTAGTATCTTGTGAATTGTTATCACAAAGCCTTAGAGAGTCTTGTCCATGTGTGTTTTGATCACCTCTCATGGCCTGATGATGTACTCCAGGATTTCTGCATGTTTTAATGTGCAAAGTAGAACAGGAAATAAAATCTAAATTTTTATTGGTGAATGCCAAGCTTTCAGTTACTGTCTCTATAGTTATTTAATCCTGGTATCTTCCGCAGGCTACGTGTTTTTATATGCACATATATTTTGGGGTTTTTCCATTCTGAAGCTGAATTTGGCTTAATGCTCTTTCTGACTAGTGTTGAATAAAGCATATGAATGTGAAACATAATTTATAGCTTTTATTCCTCATAACTGAAACTGTGAGTCATGGTCTGTTTCTTTTCAGTATGGAGCAGAGGATGCAGGGGGAGTAGGTCACGTCCCTCCTGGATGGAGTTTTTGGTATGCTTTGGTATGTGACTGTTCTGTTGTTTAAAATACCTGATTTTGGTTGCTTTGTAATCCAACTCGTGTTTGAACTTTGCTGGTGATAAGAGAGCAGGCAAAGAGCGTCTGAAAACTTAATGCAAATTTCCTTCCCTTTTTTCCTTTGTTGCACATTGCATCCTTGGCTTTCGCAAAGGCTGCTCCTGCTAAGGTGCCTCGGGGAAAGCCTGGCTTGTAAAGCCACAGCACTGTAAGGTAGCACTAAAATAGGCTTTGCTGTTGGAAACCAGCTCTGAGAATTCTTGTGGTATCCTTATGACAAGTGCTTATAATCTATTTGACAAATGCTTGCTAGCAGCTCATTTTGATTATTTCAAGTAATCAGTGTGTGTGTTACTTTGTATAAACATGCCCATTATTTTTCCACAGGAAAAAAATTCAAAGTACTACAACTATACTCTTTCAGTAAATGGCAAAGCACGAAGGCATGGTGAGAACTACAGTGTGGATTACCTGACAGATGTGCTGGTAAGAAACTTTGCACCTTGTGTGTTACAGAAGCTGCTTACCACCAGATAATGCCTCATGCTGGGGGCTCAGGGAAGGGTGGGATGCTAATTTGTTAGGCTTTATTAGTTCATAAGTACAAGGGATGCACGTAGGCAATGACTTAAACTACTTCACTGAAGGCTGTGTCTCACTCTAATACATTCTGTAACAGATAAACTGGACCAAGCTTTGTGTGAAGTTTAAGCATGTAAAAATAAGGTTACAGCATGTTTTGTTTGTTAGCATGATGCGTTAGTATCTTGTAGTCTCTAATTACATCAAACTGATAAATTGGAGATATCAGAGACTTATTGACCCTCCCTGGTATGAGAGGGCAATATATGGACCATGCAAAATCTGTAGCTGACCAGGGGAGTGTTTATCCTCTTTACCCCCTTAAGGTAAAGAGAGGTAACAAAGACATCAAATGCTTAAACGAAAGCTCAGAGCTACTTTAGCTTTCTTGGGGCCCTGTTTAGTGAGTACTATTATCTTGGAGATTTGGGGAACAGAAGTAGGGAGTGGGAGTGTTCCCCCACCTGCCAAGCTGCAGCTTTAGTTTGACATGCTGTTACAGTGTAGGAGTTGGTAGTGCTGGGAGCTGACATGCAGCACTCAGGAAAAGTCCTTTCTGAGAAGTCTCCTCATGTTTGTAGTCTTCCATTGAGACCCTAATGAGTTTCATTGCAGTGGGCTCTTGAACAGAGACAGCTGCTTACTGGGAACAGAACTGACGGATGTTTCTCGGGGTACTGAACAGCTGTCTGATTTAGATTTACACTGTCTAAAGTTAGATTGGAGTTGATAAGCCAGAAGTGAGACTGTTCCATTACTGGCATTGCACTGGGCTTTTTTGATCCTTCAGCAGCTCATAAGCATTTTGACTAACAGGTCATTGCTGCATAAACCTCTTACTTGTGGTGTGTTAACACAAGACAGAGCAGTGTATTATGATTTTCAGTGTATTATGATTTTCAGTGTATTATGATTTTCAGTGTATTATGATTTTCAGTGTATTATGATTTTCAGTGTATTATGATTTTCAGTGTATTATGATTTTCAGTGTATTATGATTTTCAGTGTATTATGATTTTCAGTGTATTATGATTTTCAGTGTATTATGATTTTCAGTGTATTATGATTTTCAGTGTATTATGATTTTCAGTGTATTATGATTTTCAGTGTATTATGATTTTCAGTGTATTATGATTTTCAGTGTATTATGATTTTCAGTGTATTATGATTTTCAGTGTATTATGATTTTCAGTGTATTATGATTTTCAGTGTATTATGATTTTCAGTGTATTATGATTTTCAGTGTATTCCATTCTACTTTCTGCCTGTAGCTATCAAATATGCATTCAGCATTTCAGACCTCATGTTTGAGTTTAATTCCTTCAATGGGTTGTTCACGTGCTTATGCAAAGTTTCTGGATTGCTTGATATGATGCACAAACTTTCTTGTCCTGACACGTGTCGGTACTAAAGTCTAGTACTAAGAATCTGAGCACCTGGATCTGTGTCCTGCAGTCCTAACATGTTGCAGTTTAAGCTTCTATCAACATCTAAGTTGATCATCTCTAGGAGTGTACCTTTATCATATCGGTTTCTGAACCAGATTTTCAAACTTTACACAGGTCTTATCCTACATTAACTCTGTTGTTATGTAACTTGGTTGGATGTTTGAGTTAGGAGGAAGGAAGAAGAGGGAATTCTTAGTGTATAGTTTCTTCTACAGACAGGAAAGAGTATCTACAATGGGGTGTACTAATTGAGCAGGAAGGGAAAATGTTGCAGGATTTGAATGGTGAAGAGCTCACCTGCAAGTAATACCTTTGAAGCTTTAATTTCAAAGGCTGACCAAGGGAAGGCCAATATGAAACTCTCAATCTGTGGATTGTGAGTGGAACTCACTGCTAATTGAAAGTGTACAGGCTGAAACGAAAATGAAAGTGCACTGAGGCGGTGCAAGTGAGTGGAGTTTGGTACTGTCCTTAGCTAGAGCTTCTGGCTTCACCAGCAGCAATGTGGCACCCCTTATAGATAAGGAGATTGCTACAGAAGGAGCATATACTATAGACAATGGGGATGGAGGGGTTTTATTTTTCAGAACAATTTCTATTTCTGAAGAGAAATTAAACTGCTAAATTGGGATCTGTCAGGCAGGGGATGGCATCTGAGAGACTCGGAGTGTGTGAAAGAAAGCTCCAGTTGTACTCGAAAGCCAAGTTTCGGTGGGTTTTGTTAATACTCGGAATAGCACAAGCTTCTGAGTTTAAAGTAGAAAGCTGTTCAGAGATGTGAGACAAAAAATCTGCTTAACGTGACCACTTGGGATTTTTTTTATCACAAGCTGCTGTTCTGGTTATTTGGAGATGAGCAAGCAATAAGTTGCTGAAATAGTTTAAATGTTCTCAGTACTACCAAGCTCTAAATAAGTTATGAATGTCTAGTACAGGTTTTTTAAGTGCTTGCTATTTGCTTTTGGATGTATGACTTTCTTCTCCAACAAAACTGTTCACAGGCCAACATGTCATTGGACTTCTTGGAGTATAAATCGAATTTCGAGCCTTTCTTTATGATGATCTCAACCCCAGCACCGCACTCCCCTTGGACAGCTGCGCCACAGTACACAAACAGCTTTCAGAATGTCAGCGCACCAAGAAACAGCAATTTTAATATTCATGGCAAGGTAAGATAGAATCTACATAGGTTATTCTACTTGTGAGAGCAGAGACTTGCATGTGAAGCCTATTCAGACTAATATTGTGACTGTTGGTCATGTTAATCAGCCAGTCAGGGTAAGATATGTTTATTGTGACTGAGATATTTGCCTACCAATATCTTGTAAATAAAAAAAATGTAGTGGCAAAAATAAGGCAGTGCAATGGAGTTATGATTTATAACTGGAAAAATTAATTCCTCGTCCAATTTCCAGGCTTTTCTGATGCTCTTAGAATGTTCTGTCTTTGCTCTCGGTATGTTCAGGAGCACACATGGGTAGCATGCTACACAAAGGCTCAGGTGTGAGCCTTGTATTCCTGTATACATCTGCTGTGTGGATGGGTGGTCTGTTACTTGAGCTCATGGCAGAGCTGCCCCTGGGTGACAAGCATATTGGACTCCACGAAATCATGAGCCATGGGTCCCAGGGTCACTAAGGACTTTGCAAGCTTCCCTTAAATTTGTTGAAATAATCTGCAACCAGAATTGCTGTGCCTAATTTTACAAGTTCATAGACATCCTTGTGACAGGGCAGTACTTCCCACTGCCAGTAAACTTGGCCAAATAAGATTTAGCTCAGACTAATCCACTGTGACTTACTGTGCCAATAACTGAAAGCGCAAACAGTTAATCTGGTGAGATATTTAACTTGCAGAGCTTTTGTGGGTTTGGTTCAGTTTGTTTAAAATACAGAACTTGGTGTTCAATTGATTTGCTCCTAACCTTAAGACTAAGACATAACATTGCCTGACTGCCTATCGGGTGCCCAGTGATACCTCTTGTAAGGTCACTGTGACTAAGTAGTACAAGGTGAAACTTGTTTCTAGCTGAGGATTGTAGACTGAAAAATGACCATGTGCTTATCAGTGTGATATGAGAATATGAGAGATGGGAGGAAAGGGCTGCAGGCACTAACAAATACTTTAGCCCAGCCTGTTAAGTTTCGAACTAGGGAGTGGGGATCAGACTTCTTTCCTCCATAAAAGGATCCCTAACTTTGTCTTAGACTCTATTACTGTAGTAGTCAAATGCTTTTAAAATAGTGAGCCAGAAATAACTTGACTAGCTGCAAAGTCAGCAGTGCAAAGCTCCCTAATGCAGAGCAAAATATCTGTATGTGCCTATGTAATACAAAGCAAGATCACAGACTTACTTAATATTTGGCAGCTAGTGTCTGTGGATACAGCAATTTTACTGGGTTTCCCAACAGGAACAGACTAGCCACTCTCCTTCTTCCCAGACACAATAGCTACAATCATTAACAGTGTGTTTCTGGAATTGGCAGTATTGTGTTCTTGAAGCCTAACTCTTCTTTGAGCTTCGCTGTTCTCTAGGGCAGGCACAATCCCTGCAATAGCAGTAGACAAGTACATAGGCTCAGACCCTCAAGTCACTGATGTTGTAATGCTGGCTTGAGAGTCTTGCGTTGTACAGTCTTGATTCTTAAATGAATGTTGCCTAGCTTCCTTACACAGTATGGGAGCAAGGGATACTAAAAGGAGCCATCTAGGCAGAATCTGCATGAAAAACAGGAGTTAAGCTGTTGTCAGTCTGTCCAGTGATGCACACTTTAACTTCTGCTTAGGACCCTCAGCTATGAACTACATTGAGGAGTGGGTTGCTGTCTGGTTTCCCAAGCAGGACTTGGTAGCCCAGATGAGTGGTTTATCTAACCTGTCGTGAGAGAGAAGCGGATAAAGATGGGTGTTGGGGATTTCTCTCACATGCACTGTTTTCCCTGCAGAATTGGAGCATAGCTTTGTTCAGATTCTGCTGGCAAGACACAGCATTCTGTCTCAAGATCTCCTAAAATTTCTTTGGGAGCAGGGTGTAGGGAGGCAGCAGCTTTGTGTGTAACCAGTGAAAGGGACTTAACAGGGACTGACAGGGAAGCGGACTGACTGCAGACTGAGCCAGTGTGTACTGAAATCCACAAAGGTGTTCAGGTGCTGTTGGAAGTTCTTTGAAACTTCAGAGAAAGGTAGGAAGAACAAAATACTCCAGGAAAGAGGAGGATTCTACTGTCCTAGATGACTTGCATGCCTGAGTTATCTAGCATGATAGGAGGGCCTCTCCTAAGTGCACCTCTTGTGAAAGGTGGATGGTGCACAGGTGGTATTGCCAGCTCCTTTATTCTCTGATGGGCTTCTGTAGAGTTGGGGATGGGGTTTGTGATGTCTTTCCTTTTCCCTCTCTCAACACATAAGTACTACATGCTTGCTCTTGATTATGCTGTGTTTTCTTGCTGAGATAGGCTTAGTGTAGAGACTTAGCGTCTCTCCAGAGAATCTTTACAGCTACTATGAGATCTGAATCCAAGCAATTTAAAATGGACTTGACACAGTATTAAGTCTCCGTGGCAAAACTCTCCTTCATTTGGCAAGAACAGAAAACAGGGAAGTGAAAAAACTGCAGGTGACATGAGTCACTTCATTGTGCGTCCCTAAAGGCTGAGCCTGTTCGGAGTCATTTGCTTGTGACAGGAGGGGAAACTGCATAAGGAAGAGGCTCTGTGGGGAGGAGCAGCCAACTAAATACAGGCTCGGGCTGAGGGTGGTGCATGGGTCATCTCTGACCTAGTAAATGAAAAAATTAGTCTTATAATGCTGCTTAATCATTCATTTGGATATTTTCATCAGAGCTGTCTTGGGCTATGAGACTTTAATCTCCGGGTGACCCTTCCCAAGCTCGTTTCCCAAATATCTCCCTGAACTGCTTTGAAAAGATCCACAGCTTTCTTTTCACTGAGGGCTGAGCATAGTGGAGCTGTAATATATTCTTCTCTTGCAACTTAGATTTTTAGATGAACTAAGAGAGAAAATTGGAGTCAGGTCAGTTTGATAGCATTGCATGGCTATTTAACAGGCATCATGTGGATGTTTTCCACTAAGCAACGTTTCTGCTGTAACTGGCCTAGGAAAGGTTTAAAAGTTGGTACTTCTCTCCTACGCTAATCTTTGTCTTTTTTCTTTCTATTTCTGTAGAACAAGCACTGGTTAATCCGACAAGCAAAGACTCCAATGACCAACTCTTCAATACAGTTTCTTGATGATGCTTATAGAAAGAGGTGAGAATTTTTTGTTGCTTGAGGTTGCTGCTGAGAACTGTTACTGTCTTTTAAAAAAGGGAAGGTATTTTTGTAAGCAGGTTCTACCAAGCCTGACCACAGATGTCAAACTGCATCTGTAGTGGTTTTCTGGCATCTGACTTGACCTTCTGCTTACCTTTTGCAAAGAACCTTGTCATTGACTTCAGGAATATTTCGCTCCCGAATGCTGCCATTGTTTATCACTAAAAAGACCCATCATGCTCAGTGCCCCTTAATGCTTCTCTTTCAGTGGGCAGCAGGTTTTCATGCCCTTACCTTCTATTTCACTTGGCTCCAGAGTCTTACATAACATACATCAAATGTGATTGATTTATCTGCCAGCTAATCTGATTCATTCACCTTGGCTCTGTCTGTTGTCATCTTATGTGAGAACACCTGACTGGCCAGGGCAGGAGCTTGGCTCCTTTTTATAAAAGGGGATGTGGGGAGTAGTGTGAAGATATAGCTTGTGCCCTTTTTTAAGAGAAAGAAAGGGTATTTCTTTACCTGTGAACTTCAGGTTTATTTTCTTTAAAAGCTCTGAAACGGACATTAGCTTAACTTCAAGGGATAAACTCAATTTCGAGCTGTTATCAGGCACTTGCTTGTTACTTTGGAGATGGAAAACCAAAATTTTCAGGCTCTTGCTTTATGAAACATGAAAATAAAATTATGCAGCAAAATCCTAAAGTAATTCTGGAGACAACAGGATCCAAGAATGAGTAACTCTAATTCAGCATAATGCTAGTCTGTGGAGGCTCATTACTGTCTTGCAGAAGCAGTCACTTGTCTCAACAGCAAACCCTCTGACAAAGCAAAGAATAGCTTGTAGCTATTCAAGGCTTTACATACAGTGGAATAATGGACCCTGATATTCTATGAGCAATACAAAATAGCTGATGTAGTTTTCAAGCAGAAAAGATTCTGTATAGAATAATTCAGAGCAGTCTTGGTTTTTAATGTTAAAAACTGCATATAAAGAAATCACAAGTGACCTTGCGGGAGATAACTGACTCTTTGTCACTATGTTGCTTCAAAGTTGGTCTTGACTGTGTCCAGATAAAAAGTAATCAGTATTTTGGTGTCATTCTCAGACACTATAGAATAAAATCAACAAGAACTGAAGACACACAGACTGTTTCTATCTTAACTTGCAGTCTCAAAAGCACAGCACAGTAGTCTATGAAATTTGTTTTCAGAACTTGCAAGCAAAATAATCCACTTGCAGTGCATACACTGCTGACTTGAAACAGAATACAAATGCCCTGCCTTGCACTCAGAATTATTGTGTTGGGTTTTTTTTCGTGCTCTGACATGAATTGCTTTGTTTCTGTATAGGTGGCAAACTCTGCTGTCAGTAGATGACCTGGTAGAGAAGCTAGTGAAGAAACTGGAGCTGAATGGAGAATTAGACAACACATACATCTTTTACACATCAGACAATGGCTTCCACACTGGTAAAATTCTCACTGATTACTGAACATTTATAGAGGATCCAGGAACTGTGTAACACTTCACCCTCAGGACCACTCCAGAAAAGCGGGAACAGCAGCCATGGAACACTGTAGACATGAGAAATACTGATCTGAGTTGCAAAAACAATTTGGAGCTGCAGTGTGGGGTGTTTGGGGATTTTATTGTTTGGTTGTGGATTTTATCATTAATCACTGCCGCTGTGTCCTAGTATATGTAAAATTGGGACAGAAATCATAGAATCATAGAACAGTTAGGGTTGGAAAGGACCTTAAGATCATCCAGTTCCAACCCCCTGCCATGGGCAGGGACACCTCCCACTAAACCATGTCACCCAAGGCCCTGTCCAACCTGGCCTTGAACGCTTCCAGGGATGGATTCACAACTTCCTTGGGCAGCCCATTCCAGTACCACTCCAGAAATGGAGGAAGAGTTCCTGTGTTCTTTAGGAAGAGTTGCCACAAAAGAATTAATCAGTAAAAATCAAGTCTGAATCATGCTGTACAACTGAAAGTATGGTATCTAACTCTTATATTTTAAGATACTGCTTATACTTTGAAGTTGCCTGTTCTTGTCCTCCACTTTTAGTGTAGTTCAGGTTAAGAACCTCTTCTGACTTTGTAAAAAAAATTGGCTGCTGGAAACTATGTAGCACAAGCTCTTCAACCATACGATCAGAAGCCATTTAACCTTTTCCATTTTCTCTTGTATAGGCCAGTTTTCTTTGCCAATAGACAAACGGCAGCTGTATGAGTTTGATATCAAAGTGCCATTGCTAGTTCGAGGACCAGGGATAAAACCAAATCAGACAAACAAGGTAAGAAAAGTTAATATTATTTCACAGTTATCAACTTTAGGTCGTAATTTATCCTCCCGCATATATATATGTATGCACCAGTGAAATTATATACGTGGAGCGGCAAAGGTGCAAAGACCTCATTCTGAAAAAGCTGTGTGCTCTTGCTTCAATCAGTTAATTTAATTGCAGGATACGAAAAGTACTGAAAAGTGCAAAGTGTGAAGCTCACTTTACACAGACCCTGCCATAGCTTTTTAATGTTACAGGGTCCATTAGCCTATAAAGAAAACATGAAGTACTCTTTAGGTGTACCTAAAATGACAAGTACTTGTAACAGTGCGACTTCCGTATTTTATCTGTTGGGTTCTAGCCTTCTGAATTAAATTTTCCTCCCCCTGCAGATGCTTGTTGCAAATATTGATTTGGGTCCCACTATTCTGGACATCGCAGGGTATGACCTGAATAAGACCCAAATGGATGGGATGTCACTGTTGCCGCTGCTGGTAAGTAGAGAGACAGGGACAGTAACCAGCAGTTCTTGCAGGGGTTATTCTTCAAAGCAAATATTCCTTTCTTCAATAGACTCAAAGATTCTTCCCTCAATGTCATTTTCATGTGGAGTGTTCATTAGTGAAAAGAGTAGGTATCTTGTTGAAATGCTGGTGTGTTTTCATAAGCCACTTTGTAAGAGAAAGCTGTGTCATCCCTTGGCTAGTCCTGCTATTTGTAAGAATTCCTGTTTTGAAGGCTGTGTGGTTTCTTTCACCTTGCACTCTCCATCCCTTTTTCCTTACAGTGTCTCAGCACAGACACAGGAGAAGAGCAGACTGTTCTTACTGAAATCTTCGGTTTGCCTCAATTTTTGATAGAGCTGGTGTTTCTCCCATTGACAAAATGTATGCAGCTTTATAAAGTAAACTTGACCTTTCCCATAGGTGAGCAGAAGCCTATTTAAATAAAGCTGCTTGCAGTTGATCTTTTTAGTTTTAATTAAATTCAGTCTATAAATTGAAGGCAGCTTACTTGGAAGCGAAGGATCATCCAGATTTAAAACAGTGCTTTGCTTTTAAAACCTTATATCCAAACCTTAAGCTGTTCTTTAGACAGAAGCAGGTAAAAGGCATCTAATTTAAACTCTGGTGGAATCAAAACTGTGAAACTCATTGTTTTGTTGTGTGTGCACCTCTGATGGTGCTCTGTACTAACTTTAAACTGCCCTCTTCCTCTGTCTTTAAAATGAAGTTCCAAATAGAGCAGCTTAAAACTTAGTTGCTTCTTAAAGCTGTTTATCTTTTCTTATGCTAAGGGTATCTTTTTCTATTTGTTGTGATAGCGTGATATAAACCAAGCAGCCTCACTACAGGGGTTCTTGTCTGTAATATAATTGTACCTGGCCATGTGGTTCCTATTTGATATTACTGCAGGATTCTATGTAAATTGCAGATAGTGCTTTAAACCCTCACAAGAAGGTGTACTAATATTTTTTTGGAGTTGGATCCTTGTTTTCCTTCTAACCCAGGGCTAATATTTTAAGGCTGACCCAAACTAGGGATCATGACTCAAACTGCCTTGTAAGCAGTGGGCATGGAGTATTCCTTCTGTTTCACAGTACAGTGGATACTATGATGTTTCTCTCTTGTCCTAGAGAGGAGACAAAAATGAGACATGGAGATCAGACTTCTTGGTGGAGTACCAGGGAGAAGGGTACAACGGCAGTGATCCTACCTGTCCTGGCCTAGGACCTGGAGTCACAGTAAGAAAGACATGATCTGTTAATGTTAGAAAGTAACTCTTGGATTCAGCCTGTTTGCTGTATGGGCTAACCTGGTTTTATCAGTGAGATCCCAGTGTCTTGGTGAGTAGGAGCTAGCTCTGTAGGTCCTGCCAACATTTAGGAATTGGAGGGAGACATGCAGCCTTGTGGAACTGATATGTCCATGTGACCCTACAGAACACAGCCACCCTTTCCTTCGGAATCTATAGGGCCTCAGGGCTGAGAAATACGCAGGAAAGTGTGGGCTTGGCAAAGTGGGTGGTAGCAACACCATGATTTTTCTAAACTTCCAGTGACCTCGTTGCACAGTTGTTGTCTGTGACTGTTATTTATAAGTCATAGCTACTTCCTGAATCAGAGGGTTTGCTTTAAGTAAAGCATCCCATTGGTGTGGTCTTTAGTACTGTGTGTTGGGATGTTCTCCTCAGTGTATGCACATTACCTTCCCAGACAAAACACACTTAATTGTAGTGAGGGTAATAACAACGGTTTCTCAAATTTAGAAGAGCTGAGATTTTACTTAAAATCCCCAGGGGAGGCTTGCATGTGTTAGACTAAGACCCTGGTGTTCATCAACTAACTGCAGTTGGCTTGAGCTGGCACAGGCTGTAGGAAGAAGATTGCTAGTTCATCTTTTTTCCCCTGCTCTGAAGTTTTTGTTCACTGCTCACTTCACAGCACTGCTTCCCAGACTGTGTGTGTGAAGATTCCTATAACAATACGTATGCTTGTGTAAGGACGCTGTCAACTTCCTGGGACCTGCAGTACTGTGAGTTTGATGACCGGGAGGTAAGTCTGTCTCTGACTTGCAGATGACAACTGTTCACAGCTGCAGGTGACTGTCTGCACTCTTATCTGCTCTCAAGGCTTTCATAAAGTACTCTGAAAAGCAGACTAGCATTGCTTGCGGGATAAACAGTGAAGTATTTATCTACTGGTGAGAATGTCTGACCCAAACTGGTGAGGTTAGGGGGAAAAAAAAAGAGGTGGAAAGGGGGTGAGGAAGGGACAAGAGTCCAAACTATAACTGTTGCCTATAACAGCCTCATGGGGGCCTGGGCTGGGCTCAGTTCTCTGTCCTACCCCAACTCCAGACAGCAGTCTTCTGTATGACAAATATTTTCTGTTACACTCTACCTCTGCTGCTCTTAGGCTCAGCTGCAACTTTTTTCCTTTGGAAGAACTGAAATCCCAGGCTCATCATGTCTCTTCCAACAGTCGCTTGTTTATCTGGTGAAACAAGTGTTAAAGTTACCACTATGAGAAAGGTCTCGGGCCTTATCTTAACTTGTTTGCATGTAAGGGACCTAATGTCCCCACTTCCAAATCTCACTAGTGTGTTACAGGGCTGATCTTTACTCGTGCCCCTTTGCACACAATTGCTCCAGAGAACACAGTGTGAGGCAACAGGGTTACAAGTCTAATGAACTGCAGCTAAAGGCATAAACAGCAGGTATCCCCAGTTACTGTGCCACAACACAGAACACTTCCTTTTAGTCTACAATGAACAGCTTAAACCAGGGGAGCAAATCCCACATGGTGGTGTTGGTGCTAAGACAGCAAGAAAGACTGTGTGGGAGGCTAAGATGCTGATTAGCAGACCCTGCCCTTCGTTTTTCCACTTTCTGACAATTTATGGTGAAGTCAAATGAGTGTTGCAACTTTCCTCATAAAAGTAGACTCTAAAGTTGATCTGATAATACACTACATGTCACCTTTTTCTTTCCCCCAGTAATGGCTGGAGCATTTTTTGGTTATGGAGCTCACCTGGGTCAGCTAAATTAAGACTAACAGTATTGGGAGGATGCAGCAATGTGGCTTTTAAAACCTTGCAGTGAGCCTTGGAAGAAAGCTTGCAACCAAAGGCTGGCTGGATGCATTTTTATCTACGTTAGACACAACCCAGCCACTTTAAATCAACATCATCTGCAATCAGGCCTCTTACTCTAGCCACAGACAAAACCTCAGCTGAATTCTTGAGATATGTTTGAGTAATATTTGTCCCACAAAATGGTTCAGAGATCTAGTGTACCAAAAAACCAAATCTGCCCTAAAATCCTCCAGATAAACCTTCTCAAAGCACGCAAAAAACCTTCTCAAAGCACACAGAAAACCTTCTCAAAGCGTGTGCACACAAAAAAGCTTTCTTGTATGAGGGTTATAGCATACTGATATTCAGTCTGTTTTGTATGTGTAGTCAAGGCACCTGTTGGAGTTTGACAGCTGGAAGGGCCTGATGAGCTGATACCTGATATAAAGGTGGTGTGATGGTCAGGAAATAGTGTATTTGAGATCCAGTAATGAAAAGGCAGCCAGCTTAGCTATGGCCTCTTGCTGTGGTCTTACAGTCGTAAGACAGGTTCCATTTATGTGTTAGAAAAAAATCTGCTGTGTAGTGGAGGAGTATTTCAGGCAGAAGCAAAAACTTCTGCACTCATACTGTCCTACCACGCTAAGCTTTACCTACACACTCTCCTGTCTTTGACCACTTAACCGCATGGCTAAATACAGCTTATGTGTAGGAATGCTGCAGCATCATTACGAAAAACATTTGAGACAATATGCTGTCCTTAAATGTTCTTCCCAAATAATATGATTAAAAGTTAATTGGCATTTAGGATTTAATACAGTGCAGGAACTTTCTTCTCCAGGTGTTTGTGGAAGTGTATAACTTGACTGCAGATCCACACCAGATCAACAACATTGCTAAAACAATTGATCAAGAAATTCTAGAAAAGATGAACTATCGATTAATGATGCTGCAGTCCTGTTCGGGAGCAACGTGCCGTACGCCGGGTGTCTTTGATCCCGGGTAAGTACTAATTCAGTTTGTTTATATAATACTTTTAAATATAACTGTATGTATTTTTAAATTAGGCTTTTATAGAGGGTATTTATGTTGGATTACTATAGTGCTGATAACATACTGTTGTTTGATAGAGATGCTTTCTTGCCGTTTCTGGGTTTTTTTAATGCTTAATCTGTATTTTAATCTACCAAATATAACTTGACAGTATTAATACTACTTCTTTAATCTTGTCAGCTACTCCTGACTTAGAATAGCTGAAGCTTACAGCTATGCTGAGTAGTCAGAGGCAAGTGACCTCAGGTTTGCCTGCAAACAAGGAAAAGCTCTGCAGGTTGCCCTAGGCAGCTGTTTTCCAAATAGTTGATATGGTTGTTCCTGGAAATGCTCTTAGCAAAGAATGTTTCCTGTAAGACCTAAGCTGTATGAATTAGTCAGCTGTTGTAAGTTAATAGCACTTCTCACCTCAAAAATTGGTTGGTAATCATTTGGAATGAAGCTTTTTAAGCACTGTTTTAAGTGCCCTTACAGTTGTGCCACATAAGTTTGTAATTTGAGGCAGCAAAGCTTTCTGTTAGGATGCATCTCCTGAATACTAAATGTTATACATGCCAATATGCTGTCGGCGTGTTGTAGCTAGTATTTATTTCTTTGGAGACTCTTTAAGTTGTGCGTCATTATAACTCATCTGCTATAATATGTAGAGAGGTTGTCCCTGCTGCATACCATTGAGAAAGCAACTATTCACGTGGCCAGAGCTTTTCTGGAAGTATCTGTTTGCCGAAGAATTGGTCACTGTGTGCTCCCAGTCACTCACACAGACTCTGTTCCTTTCTATAGGTACAGGTTTGACCCACGGCTCATGTTCAGCAATCATGGTGCTCGGGCTCGGAGGTTCTCTGCTCAGTCTTTGTAAGGCACTTCAGAGCCTCTTGCAGTTGGCTCCCGCTGGCCAGTTTCTCCAGTGACTGCAGCAGGTTTGTCTCCGTACCTCTCGCTGATCACAGCTGGAAGACTTCTCATGGGCTTATTCAAACCCTGTTTGGAAGAAAAACCCTTGTCTTTAGCTGGTTGCCTTGTGCAATATGTATATCTTACAGCTGAACTCTAACTCTGAATCGTTAGACACAGCTAATCTGTCTTGCTCAGATAATTGGTTACCACCTTTGTCTTTCAAGTACCTTTTCATATCACAGGCACAGAGGTGAACCTTTGCCTATGGATCTGAACAGTTTATTTTCTAACGATCAATAAATGTGTACCTGAGTTGGGTTGGATAGACAGGTGCTATTGCACAGTAATGCTCACCCATATTCAGTGTTACAGACTTTCTCAAAAGCTGTGTTTAATTATAGATTTCCTGTATCAAGCTCAAAGCTGGTGATGACAATAGCAAAATAGCCCAAAAGAGTGTAGGAAGGCATTAGGCAGAGCTGTAGGATCAGACTAGTGAGTGTCTGAATATTCTCTTTCAATGAGACCACTTCAAGCGAGACCAATGAATTTTGTAGGACAGCTTTGGTGGCTTGCAAACAAGAATGTAACTTTTAAGATCCTTCTAGTGGGAAATGCTGGAATGGGTTACTGTGTACTACTGAAAAGTATCTTAGGGTTTAATATAGGCTTCCTAGTGAGTGAAAGAAGAGTGTTGAGACTAACAAGTATTCAAATAAGTGTGCCTGTGTTTTAAGCTAACCCTTAAGTCTTTTAATACATGAGCAAAAGTAATGCTAAAGGAAAGTCTACAACAGAAAAGAAACAAACAAAAAAACCCAAACCTGGGCACCACAGTAAAGCTGATCTGTCTCTAACCTCCAAATGTCTTTGTCTAACATCTTGTGTTGATTGGATTCTTGAAGGTAAATTACTCTGAAAGCAAACTAGCTATAATTAAATCGTTGCTCACTAGAAGTTAGGCTGAGAGGGCTACTTTAGGCAGTTTAAGTGCTTCATAGAGTGTTGCTTTTTGATTGAGATGAAACTACTCGAGACCCGCAGTAAGTGGCCTTGACACCAAAGGACTGCCTGCCTACATGCCTGACTGCAGCGCGGTATCACTCGGCTTCCCTTTGGGAGGGTGATGTCTTGTCATCCTTATGATTGGGCTTATCTGAACTGCAGCCATCACTTGTACCCAAACTGGAGTATCTTTCTGAATCCTGAAAAGCACCCAAACTTGTGTCAGCATGTAACTTCTGTATAGCTTTTGTTGGGAAAACACCTCCTAGAAACACCAAATTGGCTATCTTTTGCAAGACAAGTTCATGCTGCTTGTGGGCAAATCAACTGTGTTATCAAGCAAGATGATTGTTCTCCTCTCAGGCAAACTGGGGCACAACTACTTTCAGTTAGTTATTTCAGATCTTTTACCCAAATAGAGAGCATGATGATTTCAACTTCTGTCACATAAAACCTTTCACTAAGTAATCATGAAGTAGGCAACAAAATACGAGTCAAAACTGTGAAGCTGCATAGCCCAGTGCACAGACCCACAAACTGGATACAAATAATGCCATAACAAGGGAAGTTGAACTTCCTTGGCTTTTAATGCCGAAGCACAGAAGTTGTCCTTCATGTAGCTTAGAGCTGCAAACTTCTGTGGTGGTCTACAGGTTAGGTTTTATACAGCTTTTTGTCTCAAATGTAACTTAGTGTTTCAAATCTCTAGAGTGACCAAATATTTGAGGAAAAATCATCACTTGAAAGGTAACTTTTCCACTGCAGCATCTGTATAAATGCAGAGGGGGTTGGATGTTCAGACTACTTCCATGCTTTCAAATACTCAGGACTTTTTTTTTCCTCCACTACAACTGTAGCTTTATCCTGGTTTTGTTTCTCAGGCCTTAGTATTGCCTGTCAGTATCCTTCAGACTCTGTTTTGTCTTTACAAACAAAACCAAAGTTGTTTTCATGCTCTCAAGTGTTTTCTTGCACACTGAGCTAAACCTGGAGTTCATTTACATGGTGTTTTCCTCAGATAATTCTAGCAACTTAGGCATGTTCTTTGTTTAAATTTAACTTTGGTAGCTGTGTGAAGGCTAAGGGGAAATACATTGATTGCTGCACATTAAACCCTGAACAGTTCTATCCAACCTAGGTCATGTGTCAAGTTTCTACTTGAGTTGAGTTTCAGTGCAAGTAATGTGTATGTTGCTTCTTAATAGAAAAAATCCCAAACTTTGTTATGGGTACAGATGTGTGACTGTCTTTTCTTCAAGTGATCTTAAGCCATAACAAGAGAATTTTCATTTGGATGATTTAATTTTTGCCTAGTACCTAATGTGAAAGTTGGTAGAATTGATACAGACTATGCAGTATGTGTGATCAGATGTTCTACCCAAATTAACACTTGCTTTCTGCACACACCTGAAAAGCACTTTGTAACTACACTCAATAACTTACATGCTCGCTGTCAGAGAACCACACTATATCTGAAATCTGTCATAGGTAATAAGCGTTGCATTAAACTGAAATTCAGAATGAAAGCAATCAGTCCTTACTTAACCACAGTAGTGGTTCAGGCAAGCACCTGCTTCACCTCTGCTTTTGGTAAAGACTCAAGATCTGTTCAGCAGAAGCACATAGTTGAAGGAAGAACAGGACCCAGTAGTTGCCTGCCACTGCTGTTAACAGCTCCTCTGCTGTTTCCATGAAGAATTGAGTATTTTTACAGCCTTGAATGAGCAGTGTTAATTCTTATCCTTGGTGATTAAAAAAAAACACTATGAAGGAACCTTGATTCCCAAGTAAGTGATTTTAAAACTAAATGGTCTTCCTGGAAATACCATTTCAGATGCTGTTTGACCATGGCTGTATCTGTACCTTGTTACTGAAGGCATTTGTGTTACATGAAAGGGGCTTACTGGTACAGAATTGGGTTTAGGTAAAATGTGATCATTTTTATTTTTTAAAACTCCTTATTATCAAAGCAGAGCTCTGAACTTTAATGGTTGCATCAGATAAAGTAGATATTATACAGGGAGAAGTAGAGTTCAGAATTTTATTACATTATTCTAAACCAAAAACCATTTGGTGCCACTTCAGCATAAGTGAGTACAGCCAGTCCATGCTTACCCAGCATCAGCCCAGTGAATTGGGCTGTTTCATTTTGCAGGATAAAGCTGTAACAGGGACACAAACATCCAAAACACCTTTTCAATCACATTAAATTTAAGACTGATTCTACAACCTAAATACAATATTTTATCATAATGAAACAAGTATTGTTTATTGTGATTAAATTTAATTTGTACTTGTATCACTCTCTCTGTATGTGAGCATACTTTGCTGTAGCATGTTGTAAGCATACTGAACTGCTGTTTTGAACGTTTGTATAGAAAGTGCCCTTCCAGAGGACCCTGTTCACTGCTGCACTTTTGGGGAAAGGAAAAATAAACTGCCTATCAAACTTCCTATCTTTGTTACTGAACTTGACTGAACCTTTCCACAGGATCCACCTGTGTCACACTGCTGAAGACTGGATTTCTAATGATCGCTTGTTCTCTGCTTACTGCCCTGCTAACAGTGCCCTACCCAAACAGTGGCCACTAGTGAACTTTTACATGGTAACGGGGGGAACCTCATGTAGAGAGTTTAGCAAGACAACATGTCACTGCTTTGCACCAGGAAGAAATGCTGAGATGACTGGAACAAATTGAAACACAAGCTGTACTTGCTCATATTTGCTTGGAAACTGATGTAGTTGGATAGATGGAAAAGTTTAACAAAAGGGACAATGGAGAAACTGCTGTTCATAATTAAAACCAAGTATGTTCAGCCTCTGGGAAAGAGGAAGAAGTAAGTCCAACATAAGGCTTTTTCCAAAATGGGAACTGTGAGCAACAGTGAGATATGTGCTACTTACCCACCTCAGTCCCTGGTACAGAGTTTAATTCCTTGATGATGGTGTGCAGCTGTTGAGAAATATACACATAACTTGTCTGAGCTGTAGAGCAAGGTGATTTGGTGCCTTTAACCTATATAAGTCCGAGGCTTTAACAAACTTCTAAAACAAGTATTTTTGCATTGTATTCTCATTTCTGGTTAACCACGTGGTATCAGTTTCATTTCTCCTCCAGTGACATAGCAGTCGTCCCTTAAGTAGAGAAAAACATTTAACAGAAGCTTGAAACAACACTGCTACCTTTCTTTTGATGCTCCAGCTTCCAAAAACTGAAGTTTACTCTAGCACAAGAAAAGGCAGCTCTGTGCTGCCTAGATACACTTTCCAATGGTTCTCAAACACGTCACTGACAGCCCAAGTGATGCTGCCACCAGGGTCATGGAAGCTTGCCACAATGTCTCCTTTGTCATTAATGTCCAAGAACAAGCCATATTTTTGAAGGAAAAAGCTGTAGAATGATAAAGGAGTCACCTGTTTTAGAAAAAGAAAGTGTTAACACTTCATTCAGGGGGGGAGGGTGGAGATTCCATGACTATAAAGAAAAGGCAATGTTAACATATTACATTCCAGATGTTGCTCTAGTCAGATTCAAGTGTCACTTAATCTTTGGATAATATCCACTGGGCTGTGTCTAAAGCTGGCAGTCTGATCTTAACTGTTCTTAACAGTACAGTGAGTGCCTGCTTGCTCAAAAAGGTGTGGAAATTGTTTGAACTTACTCCAGCTGCCACCTATTTTCTAAAAGCAGGAATAAGGAGGGCTTCATGGAAAACAACTGAATCACTTACTTCAGTGTTTCTCCTATGCAAGTTCTAGGGAAAAGGTGGCGTGTTTTTTAGGAAAAGCAGCATGGTTAATAATAACCAGCTCCACAACTCCTGCTTGGCAATCTGTAAAGGGTTCTTCACCTGCCTTGACAATAGCACGTTGCTATAAACAATGGGCTGAGGGCTTGCAACTGGACTCCTGTCAGTATTGATTCTTCTACTTATAAATGGGCTCTTGGTGTTACCACAACAGCAAAACTGCTGGGGTTTAGTATGTAAAAGAGAAACAATCCTCAGTCCAAGTTGGTATGTGCTGTATGATGGCTGGTAAATATAAAGCAATCTTTTGTGTTTCCTAGTGGAGAACAAGTTCTTTCATACTTAAAAAATTAATACTTTGTGACATTGATGGCTACTACTGCACAGTGTCAAATTTACCTTTACAATGAATCTCTTCAGGAATGGATACGGTCCTAAAGCATCCAGAAAAGGAGAAAAGAAACTGGGAAAATGAACAGTAGATATTCCAACTCTGTGTAAGCCTGTGTTTGATAATCTGATGTTGTCTGCATACCCAGGGAGGTTGTCCACAAAAGCTTCTTTTTTTCCTGCATTAGTTCCACTCACCCAATAGCTGCAAAAAGGGAATTCTGTATTTGAGTTATAGTGGCTGCTGCAAAATGCAGCGAGTTTAACAGCATGGAAATGACATCAGTTTGATTCGTACAAGAAATCTTTTCAAAACACAGAAAAGGACTCTGCAGGAAGTAGTAAATGCAAGAGGGACTAAACCTGAGTAATGATGATTGGTCAAAAACCTCCTCTTTCTACCAGTAACATAAACAGTACCCCTTGGTTCTAGTCAAAACACCTGTTCCTAGAAAATGTGCCTGTTAAATGAAAACTGATAGTAGAAATTTGGCTTTAGAACTTCCACAAAATAGAACACTTAAAACACTGAGTCCCCTTAAAATGGGAAACATGGGGTGTTACGCTAATCATCATTATCATGTAGTGACACTTGTCCTTTGAGGTCTGTTGTAACTGTAATAATGTAATTAACGTAATTATCATTGGGATAATTCTAATTGAGTCTGAGGGAATTAGAGCCCCAATATATCAGTAAAGCAGCATACAAAATGTTTGGCAGTGGGAAGAGCAACTGTTAATCTTTACATAGAATTAACCAAAATATGCAAGTCTTGCAATAGAAAAATAGTAATTTAGACTGTTTCCAATAGCAACCCTGTGAACTGCACATCTTCACTTTGCTTTTTTAGAAAAGGAAAAACAGAAAAGTAAGAATATGAACATCCTGTCTACAAATTGATTAAAAACCATGTAATATAAACTAATATGTGAAGTTTTCTATCTAGAAGAATGGTGTTATCATACCGTATGATTCTACATATGCTGGTTTCTGCTATCAATATGTAATCTTCATTGGGAGACAGTGCAATCCCATTTGCCATATACAAGCCGCTCAGCACTGTTCTTCCTGTTCTTGTTGCAGGGTCGTAGACTAAGAGGCAACCAAGATGGTTTGTTTCGATTACCTGAATTAATACATCTAATTAATAAAAGAAAAATTGGACTGCCTAAATACCCGCTTTCCATTACAACAGAAAATAGTCAAAAGTTGTATTAACATAAATTAGCTAAGAGCAGACTTTAGACAATGACAGATGCCATCTTTATAAGAACAACCAGCTCGCACCACTAAAGGAGCCAAAGATTTTGTTCATGTCATTTCCCAGGCTGATTGCAGCATCCTGGCAAAACCAGAGGAACGCGCAGGTTATACAGCCTGAAGGTCAAAATGCATTATCCTGCAGTTCCTGCTTTAGCAAAATACTGAGGGCTATCAGGCTTCTGCAAGCAATTATAGCTTCTTCAAATCAAAGCCGAAAGCATTTGTGAGTATTCTGCTAAGCAAGTAAACAGCCGATATTGTGCTTCTGATGTGAGATAATTTGTCTTAAGTTTCTTCTGCTAAAAATCTGCAGGGCAGATTTGAATTGTACCACACAAGCCCTGTGAGGAGCAAACTGCCCATATGTTTGTCATTTGCACTGGCAACCCCTTGTGAAGTATGAAATACTAAATGGCAGAATGATGAACTACCAAACAATGACTCTGACAGATTTAAGAAACAGCAAGTGACGCATAAGAGATTTCAGCTTTTTTTTTTCCTTTAATAACTTGGATCTCAATTCCCACCCCTTAAATGAAATGTATTTCCCTTAATTTGATTTTTCGCCTTGCTTAACTTTATCCACAGTTTAGGTAGTAAAGATGAGACTCAGTGTAAACTTTCTGCCTGTGACCTTGCTGAATTTCAGCTTTACAGATAGTTTGCTCTAGACAGAGTTTTGTGCAGAGGCTCTGACAACACAAAAAGATACCTTCAAGAGCACCAACAATTTGCTACCTTCCATTTACAGCAGTGTAAGAGCATGCTTGTAGAGATCCCAAAGAGAAACTAACATGCTGTAAAACCCCTGACTGCAGTGTACCACATGACAGTTTCTTTGGGTAGTTGATCTGTTGGTTTTTGATTGGTTTGGGTTTTTTTTCCCCTAGAAAAGCAGCTACAGAATAGCACAGCCTATCCTCTGCCTCAGGGCTGCAGCATGCTGCACTCACAGCATGCTTGGCTAAAACACACAAGCACAATTGGAAAAAGCTTGTCTCTTCTGTGGCCTAATACTGCTGCCAGCACAAAAATTAACACTAAAGCTGTCTGAACAAATGGCCACAAAGATTACCTGGTCTCACCTCATATCTGTGATGTCGTCTTCCCCACTTGCTACTTGAATCCATAAAATAAATCAATTTTGTCTTTGATACTTCTAATCCATTTAGGAATTTGAAAGGCAGCCCATCCACACCTGGCTTATAAACATGACCACCGATTGAAACAAGTACAAAACCACTACGGGTTCAAAACTATTGAGATCCACACAAGCTTAAGATTTCAGATACTACAGTTCCAAATCCCATATCCTTAATTTGTCCCAGCTAAAGTCTGAGCTCCAGTTACTTTCATTTGCAGGAAATATGTACAGGTTGCAGTTCGACATAAACAGACACAAAGCCTCTGACAAAAACAATTGCTTTTCTTCTATCTTTTCAACAAACTTAAAAATATAAAAGCCAATGGGCTTTCAATCAGTCCCAGTCCCCGCATTCACTTGTACTGATCTCAACTGAATAAAGTGCCTTGATCTCCCTGTCTATATACAAACGTGAGGACCAGACCCAACATCAGTCTACTTCCCCACGAACTGTAGCATCACCTTGTTCACTTGACAGCAGGAGGGATTTCTCTCCTGTCTTTGGATTGACTTTGTACAGGCCTAAATAAGAATCCACCACAATCAGGTTACCATCCTGATCCATTCGCACTCCATGGGGCTGACCACATATTGGTTCATAGTCTGGAGTTCCTGAGATACAAATAGGAGGATACAACCAGGAGGTTGACAAAATGAAGATCACAAAATGCAAAGGCTAGAAAGCACTTAACTATCATCCTTGGATAAACCAGATCTTTAAAAGTTTCCTTAAACTGTCTCTGAAAGTAACTTGCCAAGGAAGTACCAGTATAATCTCAATCTAGTCATCCCTGTTCCTTCTTACTTCAGAAAAATTCGGCTCCGAACCTCCAAAGAAATTCATCTCTGTTTTCCACAGACAATTTTAAACATGTTTGAAGAACTGGTAGGATTACTAAATCAGTAAAACAGAATGGATTAGCTGCTGTTAATTTTGTAACCCAAAGAAAAAGATGGAAGAAATCCACTTCTAGGAAAGATTTACCTAATTGCTTCTCTTCAGCTGAGGGGCCCAAGTTCCACAGGTCGCATGGGAATCCTAGAAGGAATCCTCAGGTAAAACTACATAGCCCAGATCTACCATGTTCAGTATTTCACAGTGAGTAATTTTTCTGAGAGCAGTGAAATCAGTAAAGCTTGACACTACACGTTCTGTCACCTGATGCCCTCTACTCCAAAACAGCTATTTTCCCCAGTACTGCAATAAGCAAGGGACAACATTCCTTACAGCTCACTAGAGCTGTAACGCGTCAGTAACACAAGCTGATGACTGACTGCTGCCAAAAAGTTAACAGCTGAGTTCTGGTCTCACTCTGACTCATTTTGGTCTCATTTTTGGTTTCTTAACTTCTACATAGTCAATTATTTACATAAGACTCACAAAAGTTCAGTAATCTTTGAGAATCCTTTCAAATTCAGTCAAGACTAACCACTAACACAGTGACTTCAGGGATAGGGAAAGCACCTATCAGTAACTGTCACATGTTCAGGAAAACAGGCTAAAGCCAGTCAGCTATTTTCATGGTACCAGGACACGCTATTCTGAGTCTCTGATGCCTTTGTAAGATTTGAACTGTTTCTAAAATACATTCTGACCTTAAGGCAAGAATATAATTGGATAAATTGTGTCTTTAGACCACGCTCAAAAAGCTTTGTAATAGAAGGGCTTCTGTAATTCGTTGTTCTTTATTTAAATGGCCATCCAGTCTCAAGGGGTAGAGGAGTGTCTAGCTATGACATTAATTCTGCCTGCATAAGGAAAAACTACATGATCACAGTAGGCTTCTCACAAATTTGCATAAAAGAATCAGAAAACGTTAACAGGAGCTACAATATCACTTGAATTTCTCATTCAGTGAAGTTTATTCAAACAAGTTTGTTATTTTCACATCACAACCATTACTCACCACATTCAGACAAGTCCTGCCCCATATGAGTAACGAAATGCAGCTGATCACCACTGATCATCCAGAGTTCCCCATCCACAGTACCAGTGTAGATATTACATTAAAATGAGTATATTAGAAGACTGTTTTAAAAGGGACCAAGGCAAATGTACCATAAATGAAAGACATTCCTCATTATTCTGAGCCCTTTCTTCTTGCTCTTAATCTATATATTCTGTGCACACACAAAGCAATAAACCACAGACCTTAGTTAAATATATTCTTACAAAGCAGAAACAGCAAATTAAAGATTATAAAAATATGACTTCTTCGTATGTTTATTTTAAATAAATACATTCAAAGCTACCTTAAAACTCCCTGGTTTAGCAACAAAGGCGTCAAGGATGCAACTAAAGATTCATGGGAGATGACACATCCTGTCACTGAAAATCAGTGAAAGCATTAGCAGGGCTCACGTGATCTACCTTTCTGTCCTGAGGGTTCTGCAGCATTACCAGCTAGCTAAAATGTTCAGTAGGTGAAAGGAAAACATTCTGATGGCTGATCCAAAACAAGAAAGCAACCCTTCTCGTCCTTCTCTTAGGACATTAAAACCCAAGGCAAAAAAACACAAGAGGGGTTGTTTGGGGTTTTTTTAAGTTGTGATGTTTTGCTTTGGTTTTGAATCACCAGAACAACATTAAAAATGTGTAAGTTTGCATTAAAGGACTAAGCATGGGTTTTTATTGGCTACCTGCTTAGCAGTGGCTTTCTCCTCTGCTTTTCAAGTGTCAAATTAACAAGGCAAAAAAACCTCAAGGGAAGTCTTCAAATCTTTAGACATTGTATTGCACCCCCAAAAACTTGTGTGTGGAGCATCAGAGGAAAAACACCAGCCGTGCTTAAGCCCCACGTCTGAAAAAGTAGCATCCTCCTACCAGTTGCCTAGTCCAGGCTCTGAAATAGCACAACGCACACGAGCAGTCATAGACTCACTGTTCAACAAAGCACACTTCTAGCGCGAAGTCTGTTCACTGCCTGGAAACGTTCCTGATTTGTCTCTTATTTACATAGAGTGAACTAAAGTAAACATTATTTTCCTTACCTGTGACCCACATTTCACCCTAACCTTATTTTACATTTTAAAATGTGCAGTGTTAAAAGACAGTCCATAAAAGTTACTCTACCTTTCTGGGCCAATATGACTAAAACCCCACAGGTTCTGTCTAATGAGCACTTACACCAGGGCAGATAAACAGATATCAAAATGTCCAGCATCTGCTCACACACATCTATGGAAAAATGTTCTGAGCAGATAGGACAGATTCTCAAAGTATCAGCTGTCAGATCTAGATTAAAAGAATTGTCTAGGATTACTGGCATACAGAAAGCACCTGTTTATTCAAAGGGAGGACTTCAGAGCCACTTTGCCTGGGAAAAAAAAAAGGGGCTGAACTTTGCTGACATAAAACACACTGGGCATTCTAACGCCTCCCAAAGCACGTTGGAGACAGCTGAAATGTCTGCTTGCATACCAGATTCTGTATTTAAAGGGAGAAATCTTAGACTTGTAATGCTATTTTCTATCATGCTATGCACTAGTCTGTGGTGCTATATTTAGATATATGCAGTTAGTGTGAGTGGGGTTTGCACTAGACTTCTCTCATGGGTATCTGTAGTAAAGGGAAGGCAAATCAGAACTACTATAATTACCGGCAATATCCTGTCTTACTCGTACAGAGAACATTTACCTAAACCAAGCAACATCACCACAACACTTACTACAACCTTGCTCATATTGTATGATTTCAAATGACTGAATCCAGCCTCCTAAAACATTCTTAAATTCAGGGAAGCTCCACAGTAGAATTAACACACTCAAGCAAAACAGAACCAAGACAGTACTTTATACAGCATCATGAAAGAGGTTAGATTTGGCAACACAGAGCATTTTCAGGATTAGTCCTCATATGTAAAATATGCCCTGCAAAACTCCAATTGTGAGCACCACCCTTTATGAAAATTGTAGTGAAAGAGGTGGAGAGCAAAACACAAGCTCTGAGGAAAATTTAAAATAGCACCTTTGAGGAGAGCAAGAAGGAAACAGCTAGGGATGGGTGCCTCAGCGCAGGGTGTTGAGCTGGGTCCCTCCCAGGCCCATGCTGCTACAATTGAAACATTCCTAATTCCAGTTTGCATAATGGCAAACAAGAACATTCCACGTGATTACCTCTCACCTCTGTAGCATACAACAGAAGATGGTATCTTTCAGGCAAACATGTCCTGGACTATTCAGTATTTCCTTGAAAAATACCAGCAGCAAGGGAGGGTGTCTGGACTCTGGCTCAAACTGCTCTGAACTGGGAGTTGCCTACTCCTCCCTACTGGCTACTGCAGGAACCTACTTTACCCACGTACACCTCAAGGGGAAAGTAATTCTTTCAGAACAGGTAAATCCTGAGTCCGCAGCATTAAACCTGTGTCCTAAACAGAAAGACACAGTGTCTCTCCTCTGTTTGGCTTGAACTTTCACCCCAGCCCCTACTTTGGTTACACTCTGGGTAAGAAAATTGCTGGAAGAAGAAAAGGTGCTTCTCAACGCCATTTCAGCCTTCTGTTAACCACCATCTGGTAAGGTTCCTGTGCCTGCCATTTTGCCCCCTCACAGCTGCCAGACAACCCAGATGAATTACGTGGATAGGTAATGAAAAGGCTTTATATTACAGTGAAAAGTTCTTTTATATTCCACGTGCTCTAAAAACATGGGTTTGGAAACTATGTACATTTTTAAAACAACTCCATTTGCTTTCCCTCTATGACTCCATTTGCCTTTCCTCTATGGCTCTATGTGTTCAATGACAGCTTTCGAAATAAGAGCCTACTGAACTCAGCGGCTGAGTTCCAGCAACAAATTAACACTGCTTTTTGAGACCTGAAACAGAAAACAAACACACAAAACCCCACACGCATGAAAACCAAAAACTAAGGCAGGCTGATCGCTATTTCTATTCAAAAGCCCAAGCTTAGACTCACTTTTGGAAGAATTCCCATAAAAACCTTTCATTGTTTTTGCATGTTACTTTTAAAGAATATGCCATCTGATACCTTTTTAAAATTATATTGCAATAAGATTTCTATATGTCACCAATTTGTGGGTTTGTGTTTTTTAGTATAGCTGTAGGACACTCGCTGTGTCCCTGAGAGCAGCAGACAAGCAGATGTGATGGAATATTTCCAGGGAAATGTTTACAAATGCAAAGATAAGGAAGAACATACAATTATCTTACTTTAAGCAATTATTTCTATTGTTCTTTGTTTGGATTTAATTCTTAGGTCTTGGATTTAACTTTGCAATTCTCCTCTTTTAATAACTTGACTGAGCAGATGCATCAAATGCATAACATGTAGCAGATGTATAACTTTACCCATTTGGAAGTTATCAACTTGCCTTCATTATCAGCAGCAAAAGACTCAGGACCTTTCAGTTGTCCTGTGAAGATTCTTTGTCCACTCTGAAGCTTTTTATTCACTTGCAATGATCCAACTAAGGCAGGAGGTGGCTTTTCAAAACTGCAACAAATGAATTATAAATACAATGCAAGAAACAAGACAACAGAGGACTATAGATTGGATATGAGGAGGAAATTCTTTACTGTGAGGGTGGTGAGGCACTGGAATGGGCTGCCCAGGGAAGTTGTGAATGCTCCATCCCTGGCGGCATTCAAGGCGGGGTTGGACAGAGCCTTGGGTGGCATGGTTTAGTGGGAGGTGTCCCTGCCCATGGCAGGGGGGTTGGAACTTGATGATCTTAAGGTCCTTTCCAACCCTGACTACTCTATGATTCTATGATTAATAGGACTTTATAACAGAGATACTGGTAACAAGGTGTTCCTTTTTTTAAAAAGAACTTGTTAAAACTAGTAGTATTTGTCAATATTGTTACTTCAAACTAAATTAACAATTCTGCAGAACCTGCAGGCCCAGGCTAAAAAGAAAACAGGCTTTTTAGGAGACTGTATTTTTCTTGAAATCAACACAAACATGAAATTGCCATCATCCTAGACTAGTTTGAGCTCTGCAAACGATCCCTCTACATGCATGCATGAATACTGCATCAGGCAGTGTTGTTTTGCTGGAAATCCACTTGTTTTAAAAACTTGTTTCTATTTTCCAGGCTGATGAGAGAAGCACAGTTTTTCCTGCACACTAACTCAAGAGCCATGCTTTATACACCCTGTAGGATGAAAAGCATCAGGGAAGTTTTGAAAGCACAGGTATTTCCCAACAAACACAAGCATTGAACTTCAAACTTAAGCAGGGCAACCTACATGAACGGTTCTGGATCAATGGGAGATGGTAAAAAGTAAATGCTGGCAAAAGCTGCAAGGACTGAAGCTAGAAACCCCCATGCTGGGAACCTGCAAGGAAAAGAACACAGTTGTTACGAGCATACAAGAGGAGGGGATTATAAATTAAAAAAAAAATAATAATAAATTAAAAAAAAATTATTTATTTTTTCAGAAATTAAACAATGCAATGCTAAAGCTGAAGACTGAAGACAAAGCCAGACTGCAACAACCTGGTGAACCCTGCCGTGGAGAGCAGCGCCTCTGCACTGGAGCTCCTTTGGTCTCCGGAAGGGTGATCCAGCTCCCAAAACAGCCAAAAGCCACTGAGATTTGTTTTGCCAAGTTGTATTTTTAATACTACATAACTGCTGCAGGCAGAGGCACAACCCCAGTTAACTTTGTCCATTCTAGTGCTTTTAAGACCTTTTACCAACCTTTTTTTACCCTGGCTAGTATTTGGTATTGGAGCATTTGTTATTAACAGGTTTACCAAGTGCATACACAGTCATAGTGTGGTCGTTGCACACATGAAGCTCAGGTCTCACACGAATCAACTCTCAAGGAACTGGTCAACCCATGAGCATCCCCTCTGCTACAGGGCTGCAGGGCCCAGGAAGGAGCAACAGAGAGATAAAAGCAAAGCAGCTCCGTTCTATTTATTCAGTTAGGATAAAACCGGTTTTAAGAAACACAAAAGAATGACCAGAATATTAAACCGCTAAAAAGCTTTTAGAGTTGCGAAAGGAGTTTTCCGTGAGGGAGGACGCGGGTACCGCCCCCAGCCTAGCACTCCCCTTCCCTATGTTCCCTTCGTGTTTCGGCAGGTTTTGTAACAGGAGGAAAGCATCCGCCGCCACTTTCCCATCCAGCCTCGGCGGGACAGAGTCCGCTGCGAGCCGCGGCTGCGTTCCCCCTGCGGCGGAGCCGGCTGCGTGAAAGGAGCGAAGCGCCGCTCGGATCCTGCCCGCCGGCTTCCAGAGGCAAAACATGGCGGCCCGGCGGCGGAGCCGGCTCCGTGAGAGGAGCGAAGCCCCGCTCGGATCCTGCCCGCCGGCTTCCAGAGGCAAAACATGGCGGCCCCACCGCTGTACTCCCGGGGCAGGCCGCTGCTCCTGCACAGCCGCGGGCCCTCAAGACACCGCCGCCCTTCTCACACCGAGCGCAGCGCCTATATGGCGGCGCGGCGGCGGCCCCCCTCGGAGGGGGAAACCCGCCGTCCTCCTCAGGGAGGAGGGAACGCGAGGTACGCGCGGCTCCTCCTCCGGCGAGGCAGAGCCAGAGGTAAATATGCGGAAGGAGAGGTAAGATTCAAAGGAATGGGTGTAAATTTCAAAGTGATTTTTGTTTGATAGGGGTTTTGTCTCATAGAATCGGGTGAAAGGGACCTTCAAGGGTCGTCTTGCCCAAGCCCCTACATCTTCAACTGTATCAGGTTGCTCAGAACCACCTCCAGGTGGGCATCCACCACCTCTCTGGGAAACTTGCTCCAGTATTTTACCACCCTCATTCTATAGCACTTTGTTCCTCACATCCAGCCTAAATCTCTCCTCTTCCAGTTTAAAACCATTACCCCTCCTCCTACCGCAACAGGCCCTGCTGATAGGTCCCCTTTAGGTACTGGAAGGCTGCAAGAAGGCCTCCCCCGAGCCTTCTCCAGGAGTTTATGCTTCCAGCAAGCTGCATCTCTCCCCGTGAGTGATTGCTACGAAGAAGGCTCATTCAGCATCAAAGTGATCATAACACAAGATCCAGGTAAGGGAAAATAATAATAATAAATAATAATCACACATCACAACTAAGTATTGCCAACTTCAACTTTAATAATGGAACCATCACTTTTCCTCTTTTTTTTTTTTTTTTTACCATTTCAGTAATAATTTTAAGGGGAATAAAAATTTCCCTACAAAAATAAAACTAAGCTTGTCAAAATTATAAATAGTTTAAATGTTTGTTTTTAAAGACATACATTTTAATGTTTCCCTGCATTTTCCCCCACCCCGCCCCACCACTTAATCATTCTGGTACCATCATATAATGAAATGAAAGCTGTTTGCAACAAAAGCTTTGGCTGCTCAATTTGATGCTAAAATTAAAGAGAAAAACTGACCAGGCTTGACCACTTCTTTTAAATTAAAGCTGTTGTAACTGCCATTGTGTAATAACAATTAAAAAATAATAACCCCCCACATGACATCTCACAGTTGTTAACTGTGGACTAAGACAAAATTAGTTTGTTTTGGTCCCCACCCCCACCCCTTCACCCCAAATCAAGACTCATAGTGCATACAACACTGAGGTTTTTGGCTAAATTAAATGGAGATGCGCCTACTTAAAGAGACTGATAGTTCAAGTAAAACCAAAATTCACATATTTTTATATTCCACTTTTAAACTCGAACAGTGTTTAAATGGTTCAATGTTGACAGCAAATATGTAATGATTACACAGTTATAGGCAGATAACATAAATTAAGCAGATGTTAACAGAAGACCCACCAACATGCTGCTGCCTTCATAGAAAAACATTGTAACAAGACATAAAAGCATTCCCTGAACCATTATAAAGTGTCTCACTTGAGGATAATGTTACCAACTCACACATGCACTACAATGTTACATGTGAAATTAAAAAACAAACAAGATATGCCTTATATATACTTCATAGTTAGTCCTACTCTTAATTTAACACTTTAAAACATTTACGATTGTCTCATTAAGCTTGAAAATTCTTTTTACCAAAAAACACCTGTGAAGAGTTTAACAAAGTCTTACTAAGGAAAGGAAACAAAGGCACAATTACATCAAACTAAGGGGAAGAACAGAAGCATCTTGGAGTTTCACACAGTATCCATTAGATGTCACCAGAGTTTAACAATTCCTTGGGAATTTAAAACAAATACCCTAAGGGTGGAGGGGAAAAAAAAATCCCACCACCTTCTGCTGCTCTTAAATCATTAGCACCTCCCCCCACCCACCCACCCCCATATAACTCATTTCCTCTCTGGCATGATAATGTCTAAAGTATCGGTTACTCAAATCTGCCTCATGCTTCTATTGCACACCCACTTCTTTGGTTTCTTTTGAACGTGCTTTTTTAGATAAATAACTCTGAAAGAACAACAATTATATTTACAGTAAAGTAAAAAGATTTCTTGCTACATCTTTTCTACTTTAAAATCAAGTAAATCAGCAGTCTGCAGAATTTGGTAATCACTTTTTCAATTAAAAATTTAAAAAACATAAGGAAAAAAACCCTTCTGAATTACTAAAAGCAAGTTATGGAGCTCAGTCACCAACACAACCAATAAATGTCAATTTCCTGCTAAGCTGGAAACCTGAATGAGAAATTCTACTTTCTTTGCCTGACCGAGCCTTTAACAAAGAAGCAGAGGAAGCTATTTTTGTCTTTCAGATATGATAATGCTAAATTATCCTGCCTAAAAATGGATCACTGAGCCAGAGGAAATATCTGACTTACAATAAAGACCAAATGCATCTGTAGTTATAGCTTATGTCCAAACACTTGCTAGATGGGTATTTTTCACAGAGTTATTGACCCCTTTTCAGAATTCAAGCAAGCAGCTTTTTAGCCTTGCTGCACTTTTCAAACTCATACTATGAACTTATGGAACCACTTTCTCCAACAGTAACTTGTATGTGCAGCTCCATTTCCATTCTTATTTTGCTTTTGCCTCTCATTCCTTCCCATTACTTCTATTATCTTTATTTCTTTTCCAGTGTGGATTTATGCAGTTAAAAAAACCATAAAACGTATTCACAATATTATAACATCCTAAAACTTTAATCTTGTAGAATTACTATTTTAACTTTCCTCTGTGTAAATACTACTTCCATTTAAAACCAGTCCTTCTCTATCAGCTGTTAGCTCTACTCTTTCAACTCTTACCTTCTTTTCAACTTTCTCTTTACCTTCTCCAGAAAGACCATTTTAAAGCCTTCCACAAATTTCACAGAACAAACCACAGGATCTCATATGCCGTCCATCTATAACAGTTCTCTCACAAATTATACAGTAACTATTTGAGAACAGAAAGGTAGTGCAAATCAATTTCATCTCAAAAGATAGTGCTCCAACTAATTCTTGCCCAGTTTAATTCATTTTTATTTTAACCCATCAATTTGCACATCCTTACCTGTAAAGCTACCATTAAAGCAAAGAAGAAACAAAAAAAATTAAATCTTATTTCATAGCATCCTAGAAAATTGATTACAGTTTCACAGCTTGCACCAAGATAACTTGGAAAACTCTCTAGGCACACAAAGGATTGCAAACTGATGTACAAACATGCAGAATCCCTTACTTGTGGGTGCAAGATGCTAAGTGACCTGGCTTACGGAACTATAGCAAAATTCAGGTACCCTGGCATCACAAAACAGTCTTCCCAATAAAGAAAACTACTCTCTGCTGCTCTTTATAGGTTGGGTTTGGCATGCTATATTGACATTTGGTAGCGTGCATTTTTCCTGAGTGTCCTTTGGCCCCCTTTTAACCAGGTTTCCACACCCCACCAAGGGCTTCTTCAAGTTTGTCCCTGTAAGCTGCGTAACGCTTCTTTAAGATTTGCAGTTGTTCATTTTCCTCTTTGTCCAGTATACGCAAGAAGTTTTGCAGTTCAGGAATAGTAAAAGCTTCCCACTGGAAAAAAGAGAAAAAGGATGGATGAGCTGAACAGAAAATACACGAATCGTTTATATATACGGTATTTTTAAACAAAATCACATACTCAAAAACTATTTCAAACTGGACCAGTATTGGGCACCCTCCTTGCAAATCTTAGTGATCGGAAAACATTTTACTGTCTTAAACTGTGTTTTGTTCTGCAAGTGACAGTGGGTCAGTCTAACCACAAAGTAAATATAACGAGAGAAACAAAAAAATTCTCCTTCTAAAAAACATGGACCTTCTTGTCAGCACAGATCAAGAAGGAGCCCACTCATCCATGACGTTAAACAAACACACAGAAACATCGAGTGTTAACATACCATGACTTCTCCAGTTTCGTGCTCACGTAAAACAAAACTGAGCATTTCTGTTTTGGGGCCTGCCACCAAACGCAGGTAGAGGGGATGTTCCCGGTCTGACAGCTTGCATGTATAAACTGCAGGAGAAGAAAATCTAATTATCATCTTCATTTATGGTGTTTCAAACACTTTGAATGATTAATGCTAGAAAATCTCAGAGATAGGCATGTGTAGCCACAAAATTTACACATTCTACGTATTGTCTACATATAAATCTACATACTGGTTTTGAGGAAATGAGTTTTAGGGAGGAGCTGAGCAGGTGACTGATGGCAACACTACATTTACATAGGAATGAAATGGCCTCTAGTCAACACGGTTCACCATCTGAATACATGCAGGGGAAAAATACAAGAAAAAAACCCCACAACACAGATTGGTTGATCTAACTAAGCATTTAAAACATCAGAGCTGTGGTATCACCATTCTGATACCTCTTCCACTTAAAAATCTCTTGCATAAAGTCTAAAAGACAACTCCGCCTGCCTGACACGGTTGGTGTGACTGACAGCCAGAAACATCTGAACTCCCAAAGCTGCCCTCAATGGCCATGAAAAACAGGTGGATTCTATATGCAAGAACACAAGGTTGGCAAAATGCTTTTCACTAAAAATACCTCTTTTATCTTCTGCTATTTTCAAACACAATATACAAGAAACTAACAGCAGGCAGCACACTGGGAGAGCCATATGCGCCAGTTGACACACACGAACACAATGTACACGTGCCCATGATGCTCGCCACCTCAAGAGCTGTCTGCCAGTGCAAGGACTTCAGGTATCCCAGACACCAAGGTTTCTCTGGCTGTTAAAAATCTGTCCTGGAATTTGGTCTCGCAAAGCTGCAGTATATCAGGCCAGCTGAAATTGAGAGCCTGGTAAGGGGCATATCAAATAAAATATAATGGACTGCAAAACACAGGAGATCCCTGTGGATGGCTTAGTAGGATACTTTGTCCTTTGTGAATTACCCCAAAATATCCCCAGATCATTTACTGTCTTACACATGCTACCTTTCATAAGGAAAAAGACAATAGAGAGCAAGACTCTCACCCCCCCATTTATCCGAGTTCTTCCACCCTGCTTATTTCAAGTACTCCTGTGGCAGCACTCCCTCCCCAAGCCCCTTCGCTACCAAAATGCCACAAGCCCAACTTATACCTTGGTCTTCCTTGTGGCAGCGTTTATAAAGTGCAAACTTCGCAGGGTTGTCAGCCACGAAAAACTTTTTGAGCAAGGCCTCGATAACTTCACGAACAGTGTTGGTGCTGCTGATGTGAAGGGTATTCACGCAGCCCTCCGGCAAGTAAAAAGCAGTTTCATTATTGCTGTGAGGACATCTGCCCTGGCTCTGGGAAGACTGCACAGTGATCGGTCTGCATAGTTCCATCTGAACTTTGATGAAGCCAGTGTAAATCCCATTTGCATTCTGCAACAGGAGGAAAGTACTGAACTGTTAAAATTAGTAATGACCAATTGCAGCCTATCAGTGGAGTAGGCAGATTAAAATGGTTATAGCGAACACAAATTCCACTGTAACACATGACATCTTGTAGGAAAGGTATTGTTTTAATAGCTCATTCTTTCTGGTGTATCTGATTTTTTTTTCCTTAATAATAACTACTGGGTTCCAAGAGTATTAGGATCTCATCAAGCAAAATGTACTACAAACAAGTGGTGTTTTCACATTAGAAGAGAACTATGAAGTGAAAAAGACCACGGTCATGCATCTTTAACAACAGATTTCATACAGAAATACAGAAATTATTTCCCATGTTTCAGCTGTGCTTGTCAAATTAGTCTAAGGCATTTCAATTCTCAAATTGTGTTGGAATTAACAATGAACCAGAATAATCGCAATCTAATCAACATTTCAAATTCTTTATTCCAGTTGCTTCTGAAAGGCAAAACAAAACTGATCAAAACTTACTGAGCTGGAAAACTTTAGGCAATCTTGTTTTAGGCACGGTAAGTCCTGACTCCCATGCAAAACAAGTAATAAAAATCTTTCTAGTACATAGTCACACTTATATGGCTTAGGATATAATGGAATTTCAACATTTCCATATACTATACACCCAGAGGGGTATGTAACGTATCAGAAAATCTGGACAAGGCAATGACTGAATAACAGCTTGCTGGGCAGAGATGTGTTCTATTAGAAGGGTCTGCACTGAGCCTTAGAATTAGTCCACAGTCCTTGGCAATAAGAAGTCTGTAAGGATTGCACTGTGTGCTGTCTGTGTTCTAGGGGCGGGGGGAAGGAAGTCTCCTCATGCTGAAAACCTGTACAGCTACTCTGAAAATTAAGTCTCCTAGAATAAATACTTACATGTTTTAACTTTTCTCATTGGGTGAGCATCTTCATCAGAGAGATAACTGACAAAAATTTATCTACACAAACAAGACTAATATATCTTCATGTTTACCAGCGGAAGGTTTTCATCTGACAAATTAACATCTTAGTGTCCCCTCCAAGTTTATCTTAAACAACTTTCAAGTGGTATATACATTTGTTTCTACTGCAGTTTGTTTCAATCCATATAAAAGAGCCACATGGATAAAAACATTCCAGATGTGATATTTAATTACCAGATCTAAGAAAGAGCCTTTTACAAAGGCATTAAACCAGAGTTTCATGTGTAAGATGCTAAGGATAAAATGATTCACTACAAATTCAATTGCTCCTATTAAAAATTACAGGAATCCTATGCAAAACTTACCAAGGTCATCTTTAATTTATCAGTGACAGATGAATTGTAGCTTTGTATCTTCTCTTTAACTTCTTCTTTACTGAGATAAGCATGAGGTTCTCTCTCCTTCTGAACATCCTTCAAATGACAACAACAGAGACAGCAGTTTTAGGAAACAAAATAAAACCCAGTTCATACTTTGGATATGAGCATTCTTAGTCCAAACAGTAATTATTCCACAGAGGCTCCACATACAGTAATTAATGGTGCAGCAATAGAAAGGATTAACGTGTTAGGCAAATCAAACAGAAGGAACACTTGGACTGAATGGAGATGGTAAAATCAACACACACGAAGGTACTTGTGCCCCTTTTTTGCCAACTGTTTTCATTCAAGTGTTTATCAACAGTATATAAAACAGTTGTCCTAATTCATGGCTTGATTTGCCCCTGTCAATGCTATGCAATATTATTAGGAATACAGTTGCAATTTTCAGGAAATATTACTTAGGGCACAAATGGGTATTCCTAAACAAATTAAGAATATATAACAAAACAGCAGCACCTACTAACAAGAAACACCAACAACCCCCACACATGCCAACAACATAAGAGCATCCCAGCATTCCAACGTGACAGACAGCAGGTTATGCACAGGGTCACCAACTACTACTTGAACCATCACGAGTAACTCTCTAGCTGTATCTTGTTACACGAAATTTGTGTTTTTTCCACAAGGAAGGCCCCATTCGATTTTTCAACCGCTGCTTTTATGAGGTTGCTACAGATCTTACGTGCAGCAGTAAAACCCATCCCTGGAGTTGGATTTTATCCAAACAAACATTTGTTCCCAATCCGTACTCTTGCAGCAAACTAGTGTTATAAATACACCCTGGTTTCTACCACTAGTATAAATGCCATATATAGTATGAAAGAGTTTCAGCTCTCAGCTTTAATGATTTAAGACTTCACTTTGAAAGGGAGAAGCTTTGAAGAAGCTTGAAGCTTTTGCGGCACATCTGAACACTGGCATACAGATTTAATGCATAGATAAACTGTCAAGAAACAGTTTTTCCAACCTGTCCTCACAAGCACATCCCAGCTGAGCTTATCCTAAGAAAGGACTTCCCTGACTTCAGTGGCCAGCCTTGTGTCGCAGTCTTTTGGACACCACTCGGCAGACGCCTCGCAGGCGCTTCAGTTTGCTAGAAACAACCCCAAACATGAGCACACCTGGTATGGAACTGCAAGTTTCCATTTGCCAGAAACAATCCACAGAACTTTTTCTGTCTCCTAATTTAAAACCAGCTAGTTTTAGCTCTCTTGGGCTTAGTTTTTAGTCTTGCTTTTCTGGTATGGTATTTCACTAAATGACACACTGGAGCAGACTTTTTTTCCCATAACTATAAAAAGAAAGGTGTGGTCTGAACAGAGAACTGGAAGCCAGAACTGTGGAATTCTGATCTAGGCTCAGATACTGATTTCCTGCGTAACACAGAGAACATACCTTTATTTTGCAGATGAGGAAACTGAGGCAAGAAGGAACACCAGTAAAATACAACCCTCCCATTAGTTCCTCAAGCACAACTCTAAGATTGTATAGCATCTTGCACAGCTGCCAGACTCCACCTAGTCTATCACAAAACACCAAATTACTAACTGTTTTCAGAATTCAAGTCTATTCCCACTAGAGAAGTTGTGCCTTCTTGCCCTTCTGGACTTTTTTTTCTCCTCCCCCAAAGTATCATAATAATGACAGATACAGCTTCATTTAAACTGCTCACTTTGTCTCCACAGAGGCTCTTACAGCTTTGTGGTCTTCTATGCAGGGGCAAATGAGTAGTTATAAAGCAGAAAAAAAATCTAGCTAGGTTTCTTTCTTCTTCCTCTGAAATTTAAGTAAATGTTATTGCTGTTTTCATGCTTAAAATACCAAAACCAATGACCCATAGTTGGAGTCTGGAAACGTGCACTCTAACACCAGTCAGATGTTAGTCAATCTAACTGATGACTTCAAATACTGTTGTGGGAGGTGGCCAAGACAATCTCAGCAGTGGATACTGAAGGGATATGGGACAGCCTGCAGGCCTCTGGCCATCAAGGTCTGACAGAACATTTGCCATCTACATGACTGATTCAAGACTCCAAGCTTTGACTTGGTACATTCCTTGTCTGTGTAGCTGCAGACAAGCCCCTTCACATGGATACCAGCCAAGACTCAGCTCTCCAAGAGACAAGCATGCTGTGGAGTTCATACCTCTCCAATCTGCTAACACTGCTGATACTGAACTTCCAATAATGGACACAGTTTTAATATTTATTGTAATTCCATTGCTGATTGTTCAAGCAAGAACCTCTCATCTGCCCTGCTGGAGCCTACTGTCACCATGATTACTGAAGTCACCCACAACATCCATTATCATCAAGAAAAAACACTAGCCAGAAAAGAGGAAAACACTCACCACCTTTCCTATATTCAAACCTCAACCTTTGGTAAAAACAAACCAACCAACACCCACCAAGTTCACATTAACTTCTGTGAACCTTAAGAGGTTTTATTTTGCAAAAAGGACTTTTAATAACTGTAGATGACAGGAAGAACTCATTGTCTTAAACTGGCGGGGAGGAGAGTGGGGAGCATGTGTGTGAGAGTGCAAAGAGCAAATAACTTTCTCCTGTTTTCATACAGGAGAGTTTTCATACACATTTCTGTTCTCCAAGAAAACATATTTTTCTAGCAAAGTGATAGAAACTTAGGTTAGAACAGACACAACCCATGAGATCAGTCTAGTCCTGTGGACTGCCATGGAACCAGGCATGACAAGCAAAACCCAAGCACAGCACCTAAGCAAGCTAAGTTCTGATAAGACTCTCTTTGGTGATGCCCTGGAGTCAGGTCTGTAATGTGTATTGCAGAATACAGTGCCAAATGCTAACAAGGCTCTTGATAGAGCCAAGTGTTCATGCAAGAGCAGGCTTTAGGGTGATGGAACTGATGGCAACAGTGAGAGAGAAAAGGGTGGCTGCAAAAGTTGGCAATAAGCCTGGTAGCAGCTCCACCAGGCCGGTGATGAAGGGGACAGGGAAACAACCAGCGTTCAGAGTAATGCCAGTCTTCTCAGGGTCAGCTCTGGTACAGAGCTGTAGGTCACTGGGCATAACCAGGGGACCTGCCACTCCCTCCACTGAGTTAGACATGATTCCCCATGTGAACGTACCACTGGAATTTCCACCTTCTTGCACCGGCTCTAGAGGCTGGGCAATTTTGTCACAGTTTAATCAAGCACATAGAAAACATAGAGCCCTGTTTACACAAAAGCCAAGATAACTTTCTGTAGCATACTGCCAACAAATGCAGCTATATTTCATTTTCTAAACAACCAAATACCCGTCTCAACTAAGTTTACCAGCATGTAGATTGTGCAAGACTATGAACAGAATACAAAAAAAAGGACTAAAGGATTAAAACACTGAAGAACAGACCCAATTGCATTCAAGAACTGAAGAAAAGACAATCTTTGTGTACTTCAATCACCATTTTCACTCCAGTCCATCATCCTTGACCAGGCAGACCACAGACAGTGAACAATGGAAGATCTGTCCCAGGAAAGGAAAAACGACTCTGTGCTGCTGAAAAACTAAGCCTGAGATCTTAATGAACTGATCTGGAGATACCCTCCTGCTCCCAGACAAAAGCTCTAAACAGTCCAACTGCACACACACCAGGGCACGTTACTTCAACCAAGCAAACAAAAACTCCTCGCTAGCTAGACACCAACGCCTATAGAAAATCACATTGCTGCCACACAGACTGCAGAGCCAGTAAATCTCACGTGACTGCTGTCAGGAGAAAGCCAACAAAGGAATACCTTCCCGAGTTTATTATGAACAAGAGAGCCTCAGCCCACGGTGATTCACTGGGTCAGCTGCTCTCAGTGGGTATCACTAGCACACACATACTTGAGGCACCTGTGTATTTTAATTTTCCTAATTATACTTAAGCAACATGCAAAGAGAAGCTGATGGCATGCATTTGTTTCCCCAGCTTTCCTGAAGCTGAACTGCTCTCAGTATACAGTTGCACACAACTTTTGCCACAGCTCTGCCTAGCCATGTTTTAAGTTACAATACGTAAGTCTTCTTTGACCAGCCTACTTAGGTGGATGGAGGAAGACTTGGCAAACTCATTTCCCACAGCTCTCTTACTTCCTTCTGTACTTGTCACCTCGTAACAGGACCCACTAAAACCAAAAGACCTCTGCTAACTCTGCTTAGGTTGAGCAGATCAAATTCCACTTTGTTATCTCAGCAGGTAAATTCTTCTACAGCTAAACCTGTAGAAGACCTTGAGTCATCCAATATAAGAGCAGAGTAATTATCTCCACAATATGCTTCTATCCCATTGCTCTTGAAATGGGCACCAGGTGGCTGAAGCCAGACCTGCTCAGGGTGGGACTACTGGGAAGTCAATTGCCCTCAGTTGTTTTAAACAAAGGAGCAAGGGCTTTTGAGAGTTGAGATTTGGATGTTACAGCCAAGTACATCGTCGGTTCTTGTGACTGCTCTGCCTAGCCTAGTGTGGGGGGAAGCACTCCGTGTCACCTAGTGGCTCACTCAGCCCAAGGTCAAAAGCTGCTTTTTCCACTGTGGCCTTCCTGTGCCCCCCAGCTGTGCTCTGCAACCCCTGGCAGAGCTCCTGGGAGAGAATGCACTGCTAGGCTTGAAGGGTGGCATGCTCCAGCCAGCCAAGTCATCTCTATTCGATTCAGAGGCAGCTGATTCATCTCCAGCTCCCTCAGGAACACCCAGCATGCACGCCTCACAAAATTCATATGCTGGGAATTGTGAAACCGCCTTTCTGCAACAGTTAGGCCTGGTGATGAGTTTCCTAACCACAGATCCTTGCATATGTCACAGCAGCAGAATGAAGTGCAGTCAGCAGAGCGGTTCACATTGTGTCCTCTGTCAGCCGTGACTTAGATGTTGCTGAGCTTAACAGTGGCACTCCTGGGTGCTAGTGTTCAAAAAAAGGAATTTTCTCCATAAAACAACGCACAAACATTTCAATGTTATTTTAATCAAACCCAATCAAACTTGAGTTTGACTCCTCCATCGCTCAGCCACATGATACTCTCAGAAATTGCTGCCATGTCACCACCCCTTCCTCTTCCCACCCCAATTAAGCATGTTTTCCTCATCAGAGCTCCTGGTCTCCTTCCACTCCCTGCTTCTCGTGTTATCTTCAACTTCCTCAGCCCAGCACAGATGTGAAATACAAAAACTAATCTCAAGGAGACAGCTGAATACATAAGAATCCATACAGATGATGTATCTTGGTCCAAAACACTGCTTCTACTCTGAGCTATTAACTTCTATGAAAATGATGCTGTCCTTCCCACACTTACAGCACAAACAATTGGTGGCCATTTGCATCAAAGCCATTCCTCAGGTCAACCAAAGCAGTCTCAAATGAAATTCCTAAGCAACAGCTGCCACTGAGAGGGAAATGAGGCAAGTGCTTTCATTTTCCCAAGGGGAATAGCTGGTCTTTCATTAGAGCTCATGATGCAATGCTTCTTCACAGTTGAGCTTCCCCTCAACAAAAAGGGCAGAAAATGTTTTTTCTTTATCACATCCATGCACATCTCATTTATTGTATTGCAGATGTTTAGAGAAACAGCACTCTCTTTGTAACATTTATGTTCAGTATAAAGCCCCCCACAGACTAGCTCAGCAGGAATCCTCAAGGAAGACAATTAAAACTGCACAGATTACAATTAACTGCAAATCAAGTTGTGGTGCCCAAAAAGAATCTCATCACATCAGGGACTTTAATAAACTCCAAGGCTTATAGTTACTGCCAAACCCTAGCCCTGCATGCCGTAAAAAAGTGCTAAACTCAACAGCTAGCAAGCTGCCATGGGATGAGGCTGAGAAGAGGTTCTATAGAGAAAAAAACATGCAAAACCCTGAAGCCAGGATCCTTGCTCTGAGACAGACGCATGGGTTCCCTAAGTGGGGAAAGGCCTCTATGAAGGGTTACTGAAAGTCTCTTCTATCCAATCTCCTGTTCAAATCCAGAAATTAGCATCTCTTAAGGAGTGGGAAACCAAGCTCCCTTAACATTTTGGCTTTACAGACAAAGGAAAATATAATGGATGAAATGTTAACCTACCCCAGGAACATATTAAAATATGTTCACAAGAAATATGAAAACAAGAAAAGAACCAAAGACCTGTGGGAGCTCAAGCAAAATTTTAAGCTATGTCTGTCTCTATTCCCTGCCCTCACATTTCATATTAATCTCACACATGGAGTGAACCTTCATTCAGTCAGATGAATCAAGATGTCCTGATCTTACGGTGTTCTTACTACTGATCTTACTAAATTGTGTCCAGGAATAATTCCTTAAGCAAAGCACTGAGTCTTTGACAAATGAGAAATGCAGCCTAATCTACATTAAAAAGATTTGTTTGGTTATAATTGCAACTAATGCATCCTACTTATTACGCTTGCATTAAAGAAAGGATTTAACTAAGTGTGCGAGCATACAACAAAAAAGCCCAGCAGAGAGTACAGGAAGGAAAATAGAGAAAGACTTCTGATGTCAGTTGTCGCTACTTCTACAAGCAAGAACACCATTTCCTACAGCCTGCCAGCACTCCCACAGGAAAGAAAGAAATGGAAACCCTGCAATTAAATTGTTTCAAAACAAACATCTTGCTTCTCCCTAATCCTAACTCTCCTGGGAGCACAGCAGCCTTGGCAGCAGCTTCTCCTTTCACCCTGGGGCAAGCCTACACCCAGACGTGATCTTCCTTTATTTGAAAGCCTGACAATCACCAGGTAGAGCTAGCGGCCACATCCACCCACAGTCAGTCAGAGACACCAGAAAGGTATGGAGAAGATTAAACGAGGACAGGGTGCCTGGGGAGAAGTATGAGCATTCAAGCATTTCATCATCTTAGAGCTGCACCTTGAAATGCCTGTGTCCTCCTGACTGGGGTGAGGCTCCTCTCTGGGTCAGAGGAATTTTTCTGATAGGATGGATGTAGGCAGAATCTCCTCTGTGCACCCTGTATGATGCAGTTCCCACCCCTGTCAGTGGCACACAGGGCAAGGAAGCAGTCTCTCCTTTAGAAAAAGATCCTGTTTTTCTAAATGGGTTTGGCTGACCTGAGTTAAGTAATTACCCTGACAGTCAGAGTGAGTCTAACTCGCTTGAGGAACAGCCTGCACCATGCCCTCCCGAGGCAGCAAGAGGAGCGGTGCCTTCCCAGGTCAGGTGTATGATACATCCAGCCTTGTGTTCTGCCTCCAACAGCAGCAAAAATAAAGGCTACTTCGAGCAAGCACATGAGCCTTTTCTGCAGCCTCTCTGCTGGCATCCACAAGTGTTGTAGAAGGAATTCAGAGGGCACCTCCCTTCCAAGTGTTCAGTGTCCATTTATGGCCCTGGTGTCTATGAAAGCACATAAACCCTTTAGAACCTGTCCATGCTGCCCGTCTCTGCACCTCCTGCGGCAGCAAGTCCCAGAAACTCATGTCTGCGGTGTGAAGAAGTGCCACCTGCTTTAAGCCGATCTTCTATTAAGACAGAAAATGAGTTCTGTTAGATACACTGAGTATCCCTTAATCCTAATATGGCAGGACCCAGTGAGCCTGAGTTTCACATTTAGCTTGTGCATCACCTTTGTGAGTTTGTAAACCATAATCACACCCCATTTTTCTTCTCCACAGTGAGGAGCCCTGGGCTCCTTAGTCTTTCCCAAGGCAACTGCTCCATCCTCTCAGTCATTTTAGCAAGGGGCAATTGCAGTAAGCCCTTCTACAGAAGTGGTGATCGGAGCTGGACACAGACCCCACGACAGAGGCGCAAAGCTTAGATGCTCTTTGCTTATCTGTTTGTATACTACAGGTCTGTGAAAACTCTTCACCTAAGATGCCCACGATGCAACAGTGTCTCTCTTCCAGGGCACTTCCATATGTGCTTAAAGAAATCCCGGTGAAATTACCACAGCTTATAACTGTAGCACGATTTTACAAGGTACAGGCATTCCAGTTACTAAGTAAACACTTGTTACTTTCAGACTATTTGCAGGTTTTTCCAAATGCCAACACACCACTTGGCACACCATCAAAAGCACTGAATGACAAAGGGTAAAGCAAAGCATTATGGCTCCTGTCTGACCTCTCTGATGTAAACACTCAGCTGTTTGTATGGTGAATACTCTTAAGCAGCAGAGAAACAAAACAAGAACTCTAACTTCCCCTTATTCCTTTTAACAAACGATTTTCCTCCAAACAGAGGCAACATAAACAGTTATTATTCAGGTGTTGTGAAAGGAAGGCTAGAAAAAGGAATGTTTCTTGGTGACATAAACAAGGCTTAAGAAGCAGTGCTCAAGTTGATCATGACATCACCTCTGAAAACCCTTAGTTACAAACCCTGTCATACCCTATATGGCTGTACTTTTAACTACTGGCAAGCAACCCAGTTTTAAAAAGCCAGTCATCTGTTTAAAGCGAGAACCAACTGTATGAATAGTATCAGAGGCTTGGCTTTAGGCTCTGTCCCCAAAGACACAGCAAGGTTTTATGCAGATTTGTACTTCTTTCCCCCCTATATTATGGCATATTATTAAAACAATGCAGTATATGATTGAAGTAACATTTCACAGCTATTTCAATTTTGCAAATTTCAGTAAAACTAGATGTATGAAACATCACAAATAGTAAACAAACTCCTTCAGGTCTCCCCTCCAAGAAGCATGTGAGTTTTGACTGCTGGCTATTTAATCAGTTAAGGGGTTTAATGAAGTAAAATGGATTACCAGCCTCTTTGTGACCTGTAGCTTTTAGCAGACAGTTAGGAAACAAGCTTACACAAGATATTCTATGGAAACCTAATTAGTTTATCTTGAAAAGAAGGTTAAGTTTGGTCTGGAATCAGAGCTATTAACACAGTTAGAAATCAGACAATTAAGTAATACGAGGACCATGGGTCATTCCACCACAGCATTTGCATGTGACCCTGCAATGCAAGACTCCAATGTTCTCCACCTAACAAGAGGCAGGCAGAGGATGTCTGCAGCAACAAACGCCCAGGTCTTCAAATGCAGCTATCTGCATTTCACATTAAAACTGGTACTGGAAATCACCAATCCATTCCTTGGGAAGCACAGTGCGGGAAGAGCCAGCGTTGTGCCAGGCCAAGGTGTGCAGCCTTCTCCCCGTGGTTACTGTCAGCACTTCCCAAGTCGGAGGCAAGCTCAGTCATGGGCCTTGCCTCAGCAGAAGTCGGGTGATGTGCCAGCTTTCGCCCTGTGCGTCAAACACCATTTTATCTAAAGAGGTAGGCTGGGTAGTTCAGAGACTGTGTCATCAAACTGGTTTTTAATCCTTCTGACAAAGCCTGCCTGTATCAAGAAAAGGCAACAACTTCCTAACCAGGCCCAGCTTCGGGGCTGGTGTTCGACATGAATGGTCATGGTCCCACCAACCACGTCATTTTTGTTTGGATTTCTTTTATTTGAAAGAAAAAGGGAAAAAACAGACTTCTTAAAAATTGCATGGGAACAGTTCTCATCTAGGAAACATCACGTAACGCACTGGGCTCTTCAGGTATAGCACAACCCGGACAGTTTTTCCCTTATCATGGACACTACAATGAAAACAGTGTTGTTCAAAAAGATGCACGGTCTTCTTTAAGCAAATACTGCTTATGGGGAGAAGTTCCTTGTTTGAGGAAGATACAGATCCCTAAAAAACTCAAAAAGTTATGTTACTGTCTCTCTCTTGGTCAACCTGCCACTGATCTCGTATTTGAAACTCTTCTGAAGGAAAAGGACCCTCCTTTACCACAGAGCATTCAAAACCCCACAAAATTATTAAAAAAAAAAAAAATTATTAAAACCCCTGAAGTACAACCATCTGTTTTTCAAATAAAATTGGCATTTTAAAGACCTCAAAAGCCCATAACAATAACCTTACGGGGGTAAAAGTTGTAAGCAGTCATTGGTATCACTAATAAAAAGCACACATCCTCTAAGCCAAAGAATCTGAAGTGTCATCTTAGCATGTTGAACATGACCACAACAAAACAGTCATAAGCATTTACAGGCAACTTCTGTAACTGCTGCTTTACATACATGCCCATCAAATGGCAACAGCTATGTAAAGCCTAATGAAGTCTGCAGTGAATGCAGGTCGCCTTCAACAGGGCAAGCTAGGTTTTCATGAAATAAACCCGTACGAAGTATTTCTACCCCACCACTACCTCTCTCACTGCACTTTGTGTAATTAACACTCTATGCAACACCCACAGAAATATTATAAAAGGCACCTGCCTCCAAGGGGCATCGAGGTATTTGAATTAGATGTTTCACACAGTGCAGGCAAAAGGAGGCACCCCTGCAGTCTAGCCTGCACGAAGGATTTCTTTCTTCTTTTACACTGCAGAAAGTTTCTATCCAACACACTAATGACTGCACCCTCCTGTACACTCTTTACATTAGCATGTTTTATTAAAAAGTAGGGTGGTATCCCAAACACATTCCTGAAGCAGCAAACTACAGCCATCACCTTTGCCTCCTACTGCCAGATCCAACCCGGCAAAAATGCAGTTCATTATTTCAGGAAAGAAAAAAGGAGAGGGACCAAACTGGGCAACCATCTCGGCACCACCACCATAGAATTATAGAATAGTCAGGGCTGGAAAGAACCTCAAGATCACCTAGTTCCAACCCCCTTGCCCACCACAGCGTAAACTTCCATTGATCTTCATGATAGGATTTTGGCCCTCTCTTGTGCCCCCAGCCTTAAGAGGTCAAATGCTGAAAAATGTATGTCAGAGCCCCTTAGTCAATTATCTCAAGGCTGCAGCAAATGGGATTTTTCTACTTCTTTCCTCACCTTTGTTCAGTTCCACTGAAGTTGCAGTTTGAACTTACTAAAGCTTCAGAGCTCAGACTTGATGGTTGTGCCAGTAGGAAGGCAAATAAAGAGAAGAGGCTTGAACCAGTCTTGGATCCAGCTTGTACACATCCTAGTGACCTCAAGCTCAACCTTGGTACGGTGGTATTCGACCCTTCAGATCTCTGCATTGTGAGGAACCTCACCAACTGATTCAGCAATATCATGCCTTGAATAAACTCATCAGCATGGTAATGACAACTTGCTTTCTGAAAGGTTTTAAATCCTTTGGCTTTTCTACACCCTGTTTTTATTACTCATGCATACATTCAAAGAAGCTACCAAGCACTTCAGCCGTGAGCAGAGTGGGACAGACAAAAGGACAAGTTTCTTCAGAGCTCATATGTTCTCTAAAAAGAAAGCAAAAACATGCTACTACCATTACAAAAATTGAAACCTGCCACCAACTTATCTGACTCAACCCTTCTTGCAAAAATACACTTGCTGCCTATTTTCTGTATGAATTTGTTTTCCAGAACACACACATTTATTTCTCACAAATGAATCCAGATGCCTCAAGATGTAGACATCCACGCTGGGACAATTTAAGAGATTACTGCTTTTAGCTGTATGCCTGATTGTCTGCTAGATGCTACTGCTGCCTCAGAAACCAGCGTCAGCTGTCAAAGTCCTCGTCTAGTAACAGACATACCACTAGGTTGCAAACACCTACAAATCCAGGAAGCTCCTTTATCAATTAGGATGAACATCGTATTTTTAAGTTTTGCAGCTGAAAAAGAACAGGATAAACAAATTGAAAACATACGAACTAGCAGAGGAAATTGGGGGCTTGTTTTATTTTGGTGCAGGTTAAAAAAGTAAGGCCACAGCTTATATAAACAACCATTAAACAACTCTGCAGCATAAGAGAACTGCAATGCACTAAACACCACACAGGTCCCAGCTTACCCAAATGCATGCTGGCCTGGTACCATGTATAAGCAGATAGCTTACATCACTAACATCTTCAGTGATGACATGAGCATGTCGCTCTGTCCTGATCAACTCAGTTTCCTTCTCAAGCAGACAATTCTGTAGTAGTGAGTCACTTCAGAATTACAGGGCAATTGTGACAATCAGAAATCATGTTTTTTAACGACATCAACAAGAGTGGGGTGATACCGGTGCTATTTAGATCAATGCTGGTGGGATGCAGTAGAGAGAAGAATGGAGTAGGAGGTCATAACAGGTAGGTTTTCAAGGGAGGTGTGAACGGAAGACTTTAGAGCATGGTTAATGAATATCCCACTGGAAAGGCTGGATAAACAAACTTTTCTTCTGAGGAAAGGTCAGAAGAACAGCAATTAGGCTGCACTGGAGAACAGGGCTTGCTTGCTTACAACCCAATGCTATGGCCTGACTCCAAACACAAGTTATTTTGCCATGCTGGAGAGTGGCCATCAGGAAACCAGAGAAGGGGGAAAAAGATTACATGCTTTGTTCTTAAACAGCAAATGGGAGAACGTGTTGATTTTACAACAGAAAGTTTAAAAGTCATTCCTTTTTTCTTTCCAAACAGCTATTTCCCTGCTTTTACAGGCAGGATGTTGCAGGCACAAGGAAACGCTGCTGCTACTCCACCTTTCCTTATGCCCAGCGTCGACTTCAGGAAATGTAATTATGAAGCTCATGAAGGTATGAGATCTGTTAGAACTGATACGCATTTCAGGTGGAAGGAGAAGAGAGCCCACTAGAATTTCTCATTAAATACCCCCACTCTTGTTAAAGAGAGCAGGGAGAATTGGTGCCCACCAAAAAACACTCTCAGAAGACAGGACACAATAAAAAGGCCAGGTCACCTTATGGACAAGCACGGGAGAAGCTGAAAACAGCAGAATCAAAGTTTCCTCAAACATCAAATTCTGCAAAGCAAAACCACAAATTAATTGCCTTTTAATGAGTCCCTTAAATACTTTTGTTAATGACTCCTGAACTTTAACAGACAATACAAAGAATCTTGACGTTTAATTCACATTTTCAGGGGAAAAATAAAGCAAGCAATCTGCTATCAACCCCTTTTGACAGGGGATCAAAATGGAAGTTTAAACAAAAAACAAAAATCACCCAACTGAAACACAGCATTTACCTATGCCTACAAACTTCTAAAGTTACTAAATTATAACACTGACTTATCTTACAATAAAGGTTTACCAACCTCAGAGGCCTGTAAGTAACGGTGCTACCCCAGGGACAGCTCTGGGTCCAGTCTTGTTCAACTTACTCATCAGTGAGCTGGATGAAGGGGCAGAGAGCACCCCCAGCAAGTTTGCTGACGGTACAAAGCTGGGAAGAGCGGCTGCTACACCAGAAGGTTGTGCTGCCATTCAGCGAGACTTGGACTGCCTAGTGAGTTGGGTGGAGAAGAACCTAATGAAATTCAGAGGCAAGTGTAGGGTCCAGTACCTAGCAAAAAGTAACATCAAGTACCTGTGCAGGTTAGGGGTTGACCTGCTGGAGAACAGCTCTGCAGAAGAGGACCTGGGGTTCTGGGGTGCATCAGGAGGAGTGTGGCCAGCAGGTCAAGGGAGCTTATCCTCCCCCTCTACTCTTCCCACATCTGGAGTACTCTTTGTCCAGTTCTGGGCTCCCTAATTCAAGAAAGACAAGGAACTGCTGGAGAGGATCCACTGGAGGGCTGCAATGATGATTAGGGATCTAGAGCATCCCTCTTATAAGGAAAGGCTAAGAAAGCTCAGCTTGTTTGGCATGGAAAAGAGACAACTTAGGGAGGATCTTATAAAATGCATACAAACATCTTAAGTGATATGTATTAAGTGATGGTGTCAAGAGGAGGGCGTCAGACTCTTTACAGTGATGCCCAGTGACAGGATAAGGGGCAACATGCACAAACTGAAACACAGGAAGTTCCCCTGGAATATGAGGAAAAGCTTCTTTGAGGCTGGCAAAACTGGAACAGGCTGCCCAGAGAGGTTGTGGAATCTGGAAGTGGGTCCTCTGCAGTTTGCTGTAGGTGAACCTGCTTTAGCAGAGGGCTTGGACTAGATGACCTCCAACCTTCCAACCCCAACCATTCAGTAAATGGAACGGTCAGTTCACATCCACTCTTCCATTGAACCCATATAACAAAGGGTCCACTAACAAGGCCTCTCTAACTGTGGACTTGCCATGTGTGAAAGGACCTCAGCTTTACACCTCAACCAAACATCCAATGAATTCAAAAGCATTTTTTTTTTCTTATGTTCCAAACCTGCACTGGCAATTTCGCCAGAACACTGAAATTCAACCCAATTTCTATCAGTAGGTCCTTTGTGTAACCTGATTATAAAAACTCTTCAGATTAGCAAACATCACAGGTTCATGTAAAAGACTTCTCTAATGTCTAGTTGCATGGTGTAGGGAAGGGGGAGAGAAACACAGTGCAGCAAAGGTATTCAGTTCTCTATTCTTTAAAAGGAATTCATTTAGCATCCAAACAATTATTTCCATCTCCCTGACTTGTATTATGAATGCCAAAAGTTACAGTAGCATAGCAAAGCTTGTCACCTTTGCATATAAACTACAAGGCATCCCTGAGCCTGAGAAAGTTCTCTCAAGATGGCAGAGCTTTGTCCTTGATTAAGACCATTCATTAGTAAGCCCTAATAAAATGAGTTATTCATGCAGTCATTCATTAATTAGTAAATCTTAATGAAAAATCAGTATAGTCACATAGGCTCCATAAACATACCAAGGTGACACACGCCTATGCCCATCTATGCACACACAGAGCAAAGAGTTTTATAGAGAAAAATTAAATAATGTGGCAACATCAAAGTGTGGAAACATGGGGACTAGAAGTGAGCTTACTACACGCTTTTAATCAAATGGTTCTTATGATGCAAAGAGGGAAGAAACCAGCCACAGCTGGCTGTAGTATTATAAAATCAGCGTTTCAGAAAAGCAGTCTAAACAAGCAAACTACAAAGGATGCAAGTGATCCTAAGAAAAGATAATGCTGTGGGGTGTACAGCTTGAGATGCCACCACACCTCCCAGTTTTGCTTCAGTAAGCTGCATTTTGCTTGTAATTTCTCAAGCTAATATATCTTACTCATTTACGTTATTGGAAAATTAACAAAAGCCCCGAACATCTTACAGGCTTAACCAGACTAGGAAATACCACATCTCTAGAAGCTTACTCCTACCCTAAGGAAAGGCACTGATCAAAACCAGCAACATCTTGATGTTACTGGTAATAGAAGGAGTGTGTGCTCTTCCCTCTTTGTACTACTAAGCAGTTTTACATGGCCACGTAATTATACTAGAAATGAAGCACACCTGCTTCCAGCCACCTTCCCACACAGGCACATGGCATACAGGTTGTGCAGCCCATAGCAGGACAACCAAGGAGCCTGCTCTGGGACATGCCTTCCCAAGACACCCTCAGCACCCGATGGAGGGGCAGGCACTGTGCAGACTGTGTGCCACGGTCCCCTCCTACCACTGGAGTCACAGCTCCATGCCCCAATCTACAAAGGAAGAAGCTGGGCAAAACACATTTATACTTCCCAACAGAATTAACCCTTCTGAGTGCCAGTTACAGAGCTGTGCTCCTTTCCTGTTCAACACATCCCCAGAGTCCATAGCCACCACTATTTGCTTTTCCTGCCCACGCAGGACACCTGCTCCCAGCTGGATTGCAAAATGCTTTGAAGGGAACTCGCATGCACGCAAACAGGCAGGTGTGATGCTGCCATGGAGTCATGCTTTTATTTTCACTAGTTCAGATGTTGCCAATAGAAAAGGTAACAGAACAATTTCCACCACAGAGATATGTATTTTTATATGCCAGTAATGCATGATAGTTGATGAGCAACTGACTGCTGTAACTGGAGATACACCAGCAGCTGGTGGCTGGAAAGAGGTTCCCTGCCGGCAGGCAATGCAGCATCAGCCCTTTACAGCATCTTGCCCCCGAACTGGGGGCACCAAACACACTTCTGTGTATTGGGACTGCTCACAACCTGTGCGCCTACCCCCTCTGGGACCTCTCTGCAAACCGCCTCTGGTTAAGACAGTAATTTGCCAATGCAACTGGAGATTCCTGGGAATATTTCGCAGATCAGCTGCAAACAGTAAGCTTCGCAAACCTTTTCTAAACATTACACTTAGCAAGGAAACATTATCTCTGCACCCATAACCTCAGCACTCCTGTGTTTCGGTTTAAGGAAAGTCCCATATATCCCTTCAACAGGACATTATCAGGAATGCTGAAATTAGAATACTAGATTTTCACATTAACTTTTCCAACATTACAAGACCTTCCAGATCTGACTGCTTCAGCTCAGAAGGAGTACTCCCACCAACAGGGCTACACTGCTGCCTTCCACCATGACAGCTGTTTGCAAAATGTTCTGTGTCCAAAAGCCTCACTGATATTTGCTGCCTGGATCCAAGCTGTTTAAGTGACTGCGTCTTGCTGGTAGCTCTGGAGTACAAAAAGCACTGAACAAACCCAGTACAGTAAGAGTAAAAAATAAGAATTAATATAAGAGGAGGCAAAAGAGCACAGTGATCCTCATTTAAAGTTATGAATTACAGAACTCTCCCCGCACCCAGACAGACGTAGGAACTCCCAACATCCAGCTTGCTTATGAGAAACAAGAGCCATCAAAACGCTGCCAAGGGACACCTGGTCCCTCAAGAGGCTTCTCATTTACTTTCTCTGCAGCTGCATAACGGGAGAAGTCAGGATTTTTCAGTCCTACGCTCGAACTACAAATGACAGCCAGTTCAGATTTTGCCATGCAGTTTTAAGATGAGGTATAATCTAGGATTCCTTAATACCGTGCCTTGGAAGTGAAGCGTTGACCAAGTGTAGGCCGTAAGCTTTACCGTGATCTTGAACACAACCATTAAGCAATGGATTTAGGTACATTTACTTGGAAATTAGGCCATGGAAAGGTATTAAAAATGCTCTCAGGAGACAAATACAGCACACATCCAGGTGTCAAATCTGCAACAGCTATTTGCAAACAGATGACTTAAAAAGAACACAAACCAGTACCTCAAAAGCATGTATTGACTGAAATTGTGGCAGACAGCAACAGCCATTTTCAGTTGATCACAACTTCAGCAAATGCTGACAAGCCAGAGCCAAGGTTCATGATATGACGTATGAAGACAATACTTCTCCCCTCTTGAAACTCCAGCCAAAACTGCTCCATTGCAGCAGAAGGAGAAGCTGCAGGGAAACGGTGGGTTTGTCCACAATAGAAATTCATCTGAGTGTCTCTGGAGCAGCTATGACTGCGACAGAAGAGCTGTGGAGTCCGGGAGGATGACAGGGAACCAGCAGGGAAATGTAGCGCAGGCACAGCAGGTCAGGACCACGTGCTGAAGGAGATGCATTTATCTGTGTGTCAGAGCTGTTGCTCAGTTCAAGGACCACCTAACTTTAAATAAAAGCATCTATCCTTTTCACAGCAGCATCATTATACTTGTTCTCATCAACAACCAAATAAAACCTTAGAACAAACCAATTCATTTATGGCTTATCATCAGAATGCTTCCCTCACACACTTGCAAACGAGCATTTTTACGTGTTCAGTGGTAGTATTTTTATCAAGCAACTGCAACTGTGAGGCTGGGTTAGCAAGATCCCTTGCTGCAGAAACTGGAAAGAGCCCAGCAAAGGAGGCAGGAACAGCAGCAGGAACCTCTCAAGTGAATTTGGCTTGGCAGGAATGGCTTCCACCCCTGCCCTGAAAAGGAGTTTTAAGTACAAAAATATCCACAGATGATGGCTAATGGCAGGTTCTCTCCTTTTAGGGGAGCTGACTTGGGGCTTGATAGTAATTAGGATTTGCTGGGTTGTGAACATTCACATCTGCAAGCAAAGCAAGCACGTGCAGGATCTGTGTGTTCTCTGCAATGAGGTATGTGTAGAAGTCTGTCACATCTATAGATCTAACCAGGTATTTCTTACTACACAGAGGAGGGAGCAAAGAGGGGGACAGGATGGAACAGGAGATACTGATCTGGATCAAAACACCTCAACAGTTTCATTTCCATGCCAGGTGATGCAGCAAGACAAGAGGAGCCAATTCCAACAGACAAATCCAAGTTCCATATTTGAGGAACCCTAGCACATCAAGTTGCCTGCATGTGGTTGGCAGATTATGTCGGAGGTTTAGTGGGATGTCTGCAACCCATCAATTGCAACAGGAGATGAGCCAAGATACTCATCCCACAGTACCCAAAATGACACCAGATATCTCTGGTTTAAGCAACCGAGTCCCAACCTATACACCAACTTGGTGGTGAGCTGAAGTGCCCTCAGCTCTGCTGCCAGCATTGCCAGTGTGACACCTGCATTCACACAACCTAACATAGGTGTTTTAGTCCAGAGCTTAATCCTACCCCAATGCCACCAGCAAGAGGCAGACTCAAAACCACCAGAGAATGACAGGGTGTTTTACGCAAGTGACAGTTCATCTATGGAATTCCATGTCACAGAACTCTGGAGATGCTACAGGTTTACATGGCTGCAAAAGCAATTGGGTAACTCACAGAAGAAAATCATCTGGCGTGCAAATCAAAGAGACTAGAAAAACGTTCTGGCAAAACACCACCATGTATTTGACCTATTTCTCTACTCTCTCCCTGGCACACACCATCAGCAACTGCCAGGTGGGATACTGGTCTAGAAAGATCTTTATTTTGACTTCATACAGCTATTCACACATTCCCCATGTTTCAGCATCCACTGCAAAATGAGAACATCGCCGCTGGTGACTGCCAGACAAGCCCTGCACAGAGCCCGAGGTGAACAGCCAGGAATCACCCAATCAACCCCCACATAACGCGAACTTCTTAAAGCCAGAACCATGAGTAGCAGCGCACTTGCAGATGGGAAGAAGCTGTTGTTAATATGTTATTACTAGAAGGCACATTCACAAACATTTGTGAAGTATCATAGCAAAAACAAACAAAAAAGAAATCCATGTTGAAATGATGAACTCTTCTTTTAAAGTAAGCCTTTGAGAGAGCAGGAAACTTATGGCCTCGTGCCACATATTCCACAATAAGGAGAAGGGGAAAGCCTCATTGAGATTAGCACCATACAGTCTGTGTGCTGGATGAGGCACAGAGCCTGTGGGAGGGATGCTGGCAAGCAATAACGTAATTAAAAATCATACCCTAACCCAGAGAGACAAGGAGGTGAAATGATGCTGGCTTTTCCAAACTAGGGACAACCGAGTTATCCAGTGTTCTTAAAAACCAACACATACACTTTAACGTGGTCATTTGTAAAAGAATTATTTTATTACCTCGAAAGCACAGTCCAGAATTAGAGTACCATGGGGCTGGGGTTCATCAAAAAGCTATGAAGTCTGTGATGAGACTTTGCACTTAAGGACAGTGAGATGTTTTCAGATAAGAAGTGACACTTAACTTCACATGACTAAGCCCTGGCACGTATATACACGTACAAATATTCTCATATGCCAATGAGAATTCCACTAAAGAACTACATATTTTTAAAATACAGCAAACTGAAGTATGTGAGAGTTGGGCTTGAAAGAAAAAATAACCACAAGAACAGATGAAACACTGAAAAAGTGATGTTTTCACACTTCTCTCCTTAAAATCAACGGCAGCATACATAACTATCAGAGTTTTTTCAAGAGCTCCTCTCTTGGGGAAGAATTTATTTAGCTTTTTGGACAAATAGTCTTTAAAACGTTTTCTTCCTTTATTATAGATGTTTTATTTAGTTATTACACTGTTACTTAAGACAAAACACTGACAGTAATTGCTTTCTTCTTCTTCCTAATACTCAACTTTGTTCCTTAGGTTGGACAGTGCTTGAAGCAACTTGGTCTAGTGGAAGGCGTCCCTGCCCATTGCAGGGGGGTTGGAATGAGATGATCTTTAAGGTCTCTTCCAACACAAAACACTCAGTGATTCAGTGATTCACAGCAGTGCATTAATGCATCATCCAGCTCTCATACAAGATGGCTGGGCAGAGAAGAGATTCAGAGCAGCCCTGCAGAGAAGGACTTGGGGGTGTTGGTTGATGAGAAAATGAACATGAGCCGGCTGCAGTGTGTGCTCGCAGCCCAGAAAGCCAACCATATCCTGGGCTGCATCAAAAGGAGCATGACCAGCAGCTCGAGGGAGGTGATCCTGCCCCTCTACTCTGCTCTCGTGAGACCTCACTTGGGAGTATTGTGTGCAGTTCTGGTGTCCTCAACATCAAAAGGACATGGAACTGTTGGAACAAGTCCAGAGGAGGCCATGAGGATGATCAGGGGACTGGAGCACCTCCCGTGTGAAGATAGGATGAGAAAGTTGGGGCTGTTCAGCCTGCAGAAGAGAAGGCTGCGTGGAGACCTCATAGCAGCCTTCCAATACCTGAAGGGGGCCTATAGGGATGCTGGGGAGGGACTCTTCATGAGGGACTGCAGTGATAGGACAAGGGGTAACGGGTTCAAAGTTAAACAGGGGAAGTTTAGATTGGATATGAGGAAGAAATTCTTTACTGTAAGGGTGGTGAGGCACTGGAATGGGTTGCCCAGGGAAGTTGTGAATGCTCCATCCCTGGCGGTGTTCAAGGCCGGGTTGGACAGAGCCTTGGGTGACATGGTTTAGTGAGAGGTGTCTCTGCCCATGGCAGGGGGTTAGAACTGGATGATCTTAAGGTCCTTTCCAACCCTAACTATTCTATGATTCTAAGATGGGAGCTACCTCAAATTTTGCAAGACTGCAACATTTCTTCCCTCTCCTATTTGAGTTGCATTAACAATTTTCAAGCACAAGCCTTGAATCTGAAATCAGAAGACATTTTAGAGTAGTTGTTCAGAGGTCTCTGTTGAAGGATAAAATAACTATCTGCCAAAGAGACCTCCACACTCCAAAAGAATGCCTGGCACTCCAAGTAACAGGACAAGCTTCAGAGAAGCCAGCTCGTTTCAACACGAGAAGCAGATATGAAATTGTTAGACTGGCTTTCATTTTGACAGGTCAAGAGAGATCTGCAAATCCTGCACACTTACAGCACATGAGAATTAATCTATCTGGCAGGGGGGTTGGAACTGGATGATCTTAAGGTCCTTTCTAACCCTAACTATTCTATGATTCTATGATTCTAAGTTAAGCCCATTATATATGACCTTACCTAAGCAGGGACACCAAATAAAGAGTAACCTAAAAGAACAATCAGTTGAACTACAATCCATCTTCCTTGCAAAGGGTAAAAACAAAAAAAGCCAACCCCAAAACAAACGAACAAACCAACCCAACAACAACACCCAACCCACTGACAAGGATAGTGAAAAAAAAGTACAAGCAGATGGGGTATCTGGTCAAGAGTTCAAGACTGCATTCAGGTTTCATGGGGTAACCAGATACTGCGCAGAAGCCAACATTACAGGATGCCCTTCCTGAGCAAGCAAGAAATTACGGGCTGGAAACTAACACATCTTCTGTGCTCCTGGGTATTGGGAGACCCAAAACCCAGTTTGCCTGGTAACCCTCGGCCAGTTCCTCAAACACAGCCTGCAGCTAATCAGCTGAGTTAATCCCCTTCTTGCAACACAGACCTCTTCCTGACTTAAAGGAATGCTAATGAGATGTGAACACAGATCCTACAACATATATTGTACACCTTAAAAATACATACAGACTCTGTAAAAGCCCACTTGCACACTTGTTTACACTTCCCTCATCTGGAGAATCCTAACAGCTATGGAGCCTCAAGTCAGCTCCCCTAGAAGGAGAGAACCTGCTATAAGCGTTCATCTGTGGATATTTTCATACTTAAAACTCCTTTTCAGGGCAGGGAACCCGTTCCTGCCAAGCAGAGTGGTGATGGCAGAGGCAGAAGAGCACCAGAGAGAAAGTAAACTGAAGGTCCTACAGCCTTTCCCTTGAAGCTGCAAAACACAAACACAGTTAACCTTCCTCTGTTCATTTTCACACTTTCTCCCAGAAACTTGCATTGATGGGGCTGGAACTAGACGATGTTAAGGTCCTTTCCAACCCTAACCATTCTATGAGTCTATGAGGAAACTGGGAGGGGAGGGAAGTTGTGTGAAAGAACTGCTTGAACTAAAATCCACCTCAAAGAATCCCACCACCATCTGTTGCAATTTATAGCAGAGATGTATTTTAAACCACACAATCCCCTGAGGCATGCTGCTCCTCTCACTGGCCCCTCTTGTATGGTTCAAAGAATTCTGCCTTGAGTAACACCAACACATAGCTACATCCCAGGGAAGATACAGGAAGACAAATACCTTCCATTTTATCTGAAATCAATGAGTAAGTCTCAGCATTTTGTAGATCATGCTACTGCCCTGATTTTGTGACTTTCCCCCAGAAAACACTTGGGCTGAAGCATGCATGGGGAGATGATGGAACATCAACTTTTCCTAAAGTAAGCAGCAGGCTGTGCATCAGGACAGGCTGCTCCAAGCAGCTGGCAGCAGGTTAGAAGGGCAATATCCACTACCTGGAGACAGGGTAAACTGGAAAACCACCCCAGCGATGGCAGCTGCAAAAAGAAATGGATGGGGAATGCCTAACATCTCTCCCACAGCACAAAAGGGAGTGGAAGTCCCTTTGACAGCCTCCCACAGGAAAGGCTTCTCCTGACACATCTTGTTTTTACTACTAGAGCTCTGAAGGACATCTCGGATCCACCCACAGAGCAATTGGCTCTACACCAGCTTCCCTGGAGCAGATCTGCAGAAGCCAGTAAGCCCAAGTGCAGGTGTCTCAACCTGTCATGTGGCTGTACCAACACAGTAAGGGAGTGAAGGCTCCTGCAAACTCATCTGGTTGGAAAAACACAGTGGTCTCCTACACAGAGCTTCTAGAAGACACAGACTCCATGAAGGTAAATTAGCTGGTTGTCCCAAAAGAGGATGTGCTAGAAAGAAAGTGCAGATTATCACCTGACCTGTCCCACAGGGATTGAGACAAAAACAGTGGCATTTGGGGAAAGAAAGCAGCCACAGAGAGTAAACACTCAGGGCAGCAGGTACCTGCATGAAAAGCAAGCACATAAGTAGCTGTTATTCTGACAAGGGAAAGAAGTGGCTGTAGGAGGTACCACACAGAGATCAAAGACATGGTAACTAGAGCAGGGAGTTGATTAAAGGGCTGACTGCAGACACCCACTCAACCCAGGCTGAGCCAGTACAACAGCGTGGAAAACACCAAGGAGAGTTCAAGCCCTGGTGGAAAAGGGAGCCCTGCTCCACCCGAAGAGACACACAAGCAGAAATCATCACAGGGAGCAAGAAACCAGCCAAGGTAGGGCTGGGAAAGGAAACAGTAAAAGATACAAGCCACTGGTTTGAGCAGAAGGCAGCCACTGTTCCTGCATCACAAGCACTTCCAGCACCACAAATGCCTCAGCATCAGGGTGCTCTCTGCACAAGGCAATGGTCCACCACACCAAACAAAACTGTCCTCTAGCAAAGTCACACCACCACAGCCTCCATGCCCAGGGAAGGAAACACCTTAAAGAAGCAGTTGGGAAGCCATATAGCATAAATGCTCAGTGGTCCAGGACACACAGACACCTATCAACTCAGGTTAAGGATCTGCTATAGAGGGCCAGGAAATGAAGCATTACACTGCTGACATCCAGCTCTCCAGAAGCCAATCCCTTCCCAGAGAAGGTTCTGCCTTGGCTTGCAGCTTACCCTGCTGTCTGGTTCAGAATAACAAATGTGGCTTGTTCTCCCTGCAGCAGCTGCTGTCTTCCTGCCCTACGCTCAGAGGGCACAGCAGAAGGCAACCTATAGCTGTCTGGCATGCAAAAACATCACTTCAATCCTCCTTTCTTTAAAAGTACTATTCATATTGCATAACAAGCAAAAAAGGAAACAGATAAAGAAGAGCTGACAGCAACTAATCAGCAGACAGGTAAGTCAAGCAGTATAGTTTGTTTGGTCATACAAACAGCGTAAGCAAAAAGAAAACTGGAGGCAGTACAGCTTGGTTACCTATGGGTACCAAAAAGAACAGCAAAGCCTGTTGCTGTTAACTAGTAACTACAGCAGTGAGTGTCCCTCCTCACTGTGAAAGCCAAAATAAAAAAGCAGTACCTCACTTCGACAGTTGAAATGCTAAAGGGATTTAAAGTGCATGTCAAAAAGGAAATGGAAAGCCAATTCTCTTCCTACAGATGCGCACTTTGATTCATCTAATGTCCTCACATACCTGGAGGCAGCCATGTCTTCCAGCATGCACACACCGCACCTACTAAGTGCCTCGCACCTACTAAGTGCCTCAGAGGAAGCTGTTGGGTGTCACTGACTAACTTTGAAGCATGACAAGCCAAAAAAGCAAGCTTGCTCCTACTGCTACACACAAAGCAAGCTGCTAAGAAAGCACTGCTGCCAAGTCCATCTTTTTTAAGTACCTGTCACAACAGCTTTGCCGTTTTAGCAAGTGGTTAGAAAAGAGTCAGCTAAATGTAGTACTACATTTGAAGCTCACAGACCTCAAGTGCTTTTTCCAAATTACCTTTCATTTCAATATCACATTCGCCAGGTCAGAATACAAAAAGGCTTTTCTGAACTTCGAGAGTTTGAAACCTGATTTTCACAGGTGTCAAGTGCTTGTAATTGTCCTCAACTCTTCTGAAGGCATAGGACAAAGAGCTGTCATTTGCACTAAAGAAAGAAAATTCCTTTAATCATTCCTAAAGAAGACAAACCAGTAACAGCAAAACGTATTTGCACAGTGAAGTCCAAAAGGACTATGAACCTAAAAATTAATGCTTAGCCTTGTCTTTACACTTAATACCATAGTGCGCCTGCAATAACACTGAAAGCAGAACACCCCTCAGCACTTGCTGCAAGCTTGGCATTAGCACGTACCTCGTATTTCTCAAAACGTATTTAAGCCAGCTTTGGCAGAGACTCGGTATGTTTACACGAGTTCTGCACAGTGTAGATTACCCACTGATAGGTATTTTCTAAGTACTAAAGCAAAGAATGGTTAGACTTCAACAATGAAATACTGTTTGTTTCTGATTAGCTGCTATTTGCAGTGGCAAAAGTGAACTATAAATACATATGTAAGAAGTTTTGCCTCAAATATAAAATAATCATTAAAATAAAAAGATAGATTTCCTGCCATTTTTAACATGCACTCATTGCCAGTTTAATTTTACTAAAAGATGATTCCTCTTCAGTTTGTCACTTTAGCTAGCCAAGAGAGAAGACTGGGAGCACTTACAAGAGCTGTTTATGAGATGACGAATGCTTCGAAGGACTAATTAGGGATGTGTTAGAATATCAGTTCAGACTAGCATCAGAAGTTACTTCTGGAAAATTGACATTCTCCATTAGATCAATAGGATGCTGTGCATCCTATTTAAGATTTCCCAACAGCAAGTAATTCAAAACTGAAGCTACTATTTATTTTCTTATGCTCCAGACTTATGAGCAGTAGGTAGCACTACACAGTGTACTGCATCCATTTAAACCACCATTAAGAAAGAAATCAGATTGAAGGAAAAAATAACAACAAAAAACCCCAACATTGTACAGTTAATCCTTTGCTGTGGAGAGGCAAAACAACAGCAGTGAACAGTGAGATGCAAAAAAAAACCCACATGTAAATTGTCTCCATGTTCTGACACAGCTGGTACCAAGCCACTGTCAATAAGCTCTGCTGAACCTGTGTCACCTTCTCCACAGACACTAAGGCCTTTCTGCAACACACATCACAGCAAAGAGCTACTGTGTAGGATCTAGCCCATGCATTGCAAAACATCCCACACCCCATCCAGCCTTCTCACATCCCAGGCATCTTGACTGGCAAGATTTAAGCTCCAGTGGAGATAAACTCTCTTCTGCTGGCACACATGCTCAAGCAGCCCCACTCCCTCTTTTTTCCTAGATGAGTCAGTTTATGAAGTTCCCTGATCTTACATATCACAGCCCCGCCAAGAGCTGCATTGGCAGAAATGAGGGGTAGAAGAAAGCAGCGTTAGACTAGGCAACACAGCCACCAATTCATGTCATACCATACTCTTAATAGCTTTTATTTGCTCTAGGGAGCAAACACTGAAACGTTATCAGCCAGACTTGCTCAAACATGAGTGTCAAGTTTTCCTATGTGAGACACAACCCAGTAACTTGCTGCACTCAAGGACAAACTGGGTGTTTCACTCTCCTTTCCTATAACATATAGCTCTCACTGCCTCCCAGCACTTATTCAAACCCTTGGTGAAGGAAACCCTGCTCACTAACCTGTCAGGAAATTAACTCTGGAAGAAAAGCTAAGCTGGCAAAACAAGGTCCAAGCACTACAGGAGGCATTGCATGGACAAAGCATCGAAGATATCTCTTCAGCAGCTTCATGCTGCTCTACCCAGTCAACAACTTCGCAACCTACTCATACCATGTGAGCCAAACATCCTATAACAAATTTTCTAGGGTGTGAGTTGGTCACTCCTGAAAAGCAAGAAATTAAAGGCATTTCCATGCAAAACTGGAGATAAGATGTCCTATTCTTTGCTGGAATCCTTTACATTACTCTTTGAGGAGTTTATCGCCTTCTTCCTAGAAGAGTTTGAAATGCTATCTGAGCAAATCAGTGAGTAAGGCCAAAACTCAGTATGTGCAAGTTTAAATCTTAAGATCTGGACCTATCAGATCCAGAACGGAATTCAGACTTCAGACATACTAATATGGGTTTTGAAAGAGGATTTGTTCACCACCAGTGAAGCCATTAGTCAAAGCGCATCATATTGACTACAAGTGCAGGACTTCTTCCTTCCTAGTTTTATTTTATTCTTCTCAACTTCAGAGAGATTGAAGGCCTCAAAAAGCAGCTACAGTAGGAAACTACAACAGACACCAGGACTGAACCTATTTGTCTTAGCAACAGGAGACAACCCAACAGCCCAAACAAGAACAGAAGACCATATCAACTGCAACAGCAGGACATGTGCGTGGACAATCCTTGTCCAGACTTGCAATCCCAAAACAGCAAGAGAACGTGTAACTACTGAGGCCAGAGCAATGAGGCATGTCTAAGCAGATAACCGATAGCCTTGGAAATTCACCATGCACCTTTAAACTTGTGAACCCCCCAGGTGAATTTGTCTCACCGGAAGCTAATGGACAACCTCACAGGTTACCTCTGCACCAGAGCACAACCAAACTTGCATGGTTCTGCCCACCCCGGTCCATAGTATCTTGTCAGGCAGATGATACGTTTCCTCTGCAACCAGAAGGACCTGTCAGCTCTCCAGCAAGGGACAGCTGTGATGGCTATTAGATACGCACCATTCACATTTTGACTTGGGACCTGCAGTGAAGAGAATTAGTATGGGAAAACACTACTTGAAATGACGCAAATCACCATATGCTCTTTATGATATTACAGGGTTGCTGAGACAAGTTTTATGCATTCCAAAACTTTCACACGCTCACTTAGAAAGGTATACACTTAATGAATTTAAATGCAAAACTTGCATATCCAGAAGTTGACTATTAACATTAAAAACAACTGCTACTGGAAACAAATAATGCAACATGCTTACCCAGAAAGTATCTTAAAATTGCAGAACTGCAAATGGCATTCTGTCCTTTCACATTCAGAAATAGTATTCCCTTTATTAGTACTTCTAATCACAATGTTTAAAATGTTTCCTACTGTGCTTTATGATTTGCCTATAAATAATAGGTTTATAATCTGCCCTGCAGAATGAACTGTTCCTCTAAAGCATCAAAGTCATATTATGCAGTTGATCAGACGTGACAATGAAGCAACACATCTTCAATGGGAAAGGAAGCATGGCTGAAAAATGCAGGCATACAGAAGATACTGAAATTTAGCTGGATGACAAACTGGAATATTCTGTTATTTTATTCAAAACCACTTTCCTGCTTTAAGGTATCTTTACCGAAACCACAAATACTACAGCTTTCCACAACAGCCTCTCAGTATACTGATACTCCAAAATACAGTTGAGGTAAGAATATAACACTCTTCCTATCAACTTGCTGCTAAAGAAAAACGTAGTCATCTGCATGACCCTGCTAAGACATGTAATCAGCTGCCTGCAATAACACAGAACTCAAAAGGAATCCGATTTTCCAAAGATGGAATCGGTAAAAGCAGAAAGAGGTGGAAAAAGAATAGCATTCTTTGCTCTGACATGCAGTGTCTACCACATATTGACTAAACCCTAGCTCACACACAAACTTTGAAATGAAAGCTCTTCCCCCTGCATTTTGAAGTACAGAAGATTGCATCAAATGAAAGGACATTTGGGATATTTGCTTGTAAACCACAAAGTTCTCAACCTTGTCCCTCTTACATCAATTGTTGGGTTAACAAGAAAAAAAGAAAAGCAAAAAGAAAGCTTATACAGGTCATATAATTGCAAAGACCAAGACATGCTGTTCCCTGCGCTTCATTCTAGAAAAGGCTGATGTGATTAGGATGAGAACAGATTTGATTTGTTCTTCCTAACAAAGGATTTTTCATGGATTGTTTCATTTGGCGGTAACTGGTCTGCTGAAAAGCCCCTTGGGCTCTGCCATACACAGCAAAATGGACCTACGTGCAGGTTTTTCCCAAAAGGTATCCTGGGTTGTCTCAAGTACTGCTGTCTACAGATTAAACTGTGCCAGATAATCAGTTCTGTAGAAACAAACCACCTTGCTTCTAAAAACCATTCCTAAATCCTACTCCTCATTGGAAATTACCTCCAATCCCATGCAAAAGGTTTGTGTTGTGAGAGTCAGGGGAAGGAGCACACAGTGATTCTGAAGTAACCAGGGGAAGCCAAAGCACTGGATGGAAAACCAGATGCTTACTTTAAAAGAAAGCCGAACCCTTTGAGATTTGTAAATTCATTAAAGATGTATCTGCCCATTTTTATCTATCTTGTGATAGGAATGGTTAGCGGAAAGCAGGCACTCATAATCCTGCCAGGATCCAGAACAGGCCAGTCGCTCAGGACAACTAACACAGGAGCTTCCCGACCAGAAAAAGCTCTTTGACAGAAGTCCTGAAGCACTTCATCCCAGAACAAGCGCAGAGAGGCACAACTGGGGGACGGGAAGGAAACTCAACTATATGCCACTCCAGAGGGAAAGGGGGAAAAGGGGTAACCTCTGTACTGCAATAAATATACAGAAGCCCAGGGAAAAGGTAATGTCAAGTCTCCTTCACTGGGAGCATTCACAGATCTCAACTGTTTTGAGTTAAAAGCAGATTGCCTTTTCTAACTAGGGCAGACTCTGGACTGTCTAGGGCAAGAACCAAACCATGTCAAACAAGTGTGTGAGAGAGTAAACACACATAGGATGCTTACTTTTCTCTAGATAAACACACAGAACAGACAACAGCACAGCTTCAATCAGCAGCCATGGACACAATCCATTTCCCTTCCCTGTGCAGAGCACTCACAGGGTGCCACCAACGCTGGAGGGAAAGCAGAGAGAGGAAGGGGGCAGGAGCTGCAGGCCAGAACAGAAACAAAACCAATACTCCTGCTATAGTCCCTGCTGTAAGGAGCCCAAGCTGCTGCAAGGCCATACAAACACTGTCTTATTTACCCAACTTTCCAAAACTTCCAGGTCCTCCTTTGTTCTAAAAAAGCAACACTGTTCTAAAAACATCTTCTGACTCAAATGACCCAAGGTCAGGGATAGTATCAGCTCCATTTAGTACTGGAAATTCTTCCAGTAGCCTCTGAAAGGGCAACAAAAACCCCTCAAGTAGTTTGCACGCAAAGGAACTAACTAATGCTATGGTCTTGCATACAATGTACTTGCAAGCTAAACTGCACCAAACTTTCACATGGATGGCTACAAAAGGGGAAGTTATGATTAAAAAATCTTTCTCCTTGTATGGATTATAAGCTGCTCTTTTGAATGGATACCCTGATGCCCCAAATGGCATCTGCTCCCACTGCTGCCTTTGTTCTGACTGGAGCATCAGCAGGGTCTCTCTGCAAAATCTGCTTATGGCCTAACTAAAGATCTGTAGAAACTTTTGTACCTGCACATTTCCATTCCTTTGTGAGATGCAATCAACACGTTACCTAAGCTTCAGAAAGGGAACAGAAAGACTGTAGTAAGTCTCACCTTTGTGGGAAACAGCTCATAATGGGCAGGCAGGACAGCTTTGAGATCCTACCACCAGCAGCAAGTCAGGGTACATTTCATGTTAAGTTATTCTTCCACCAGAGCATTTTGAAACAGCTACACACTACCTGGAGAGACAGCACAGAGCCACTCTTATTTCTGCCACCCATGCACAGTTTTCAGCCTCCCCAGGCACCAGCTGAGGGCTCTGCACATCTGTTATCCTACGCGACTCTCTTCCAGCAATGAAAATGGAGCTCAAGCATTTCAGAAACTCTTGAACCACTCTTATAGCAGCTTTTTCCAAGAGGCTACTGTTAACCAACAACGTGGATGCAAAAGCACAAGGCAAGGGATTCCTCATGCACTCCTTGTAAGCTGTGCAAGTACTCAAATGAAAACACAACACAGCTTATTTTGCTCAGAGAACCAGTTTTTCCTCCAGAGGCAGATGTAAGATGACAGGTCACCTTGAATAAGCCACACCATTATCACAGAGCATTTTCAAATGAAAAGGAAAAGAGACACCATCAAGGTTCAAGGCAACAGAACAAACTGGAACTGCACAACAAGACCTCCCTGGAAGGAGAGCTTTAACTGCATCGCCTTCACAGTTTGGGCCGTGGGGTGTAGGACTGGAAATGGGACACAGAGCCATAATTGCATAGGTGTTTGCTAAGCAGCTCTGTGTATTCTGTTGTGCAAAATAACAAAAACACATAACCCAAGAAATAAGCAGTTCAGCCTGCACAGGGCTTGGACACCTTCCCAGAATTCAGGTCATGAGCAAAGACTCTCATGAGCAATGAAGAGTGCCAGAGCAAACACTTCCATGCAACTGCTCCATATTTGCCTGTCTAGCCAAAAATTAAATGATGCACTTCTTTCTTTTTATTGGCAAACACGCAATACAAAAGTGCAATTAGTGGGCAGCAGCTTCACAAACTTCAGTCTCTCACCCACTTTCACACACTATCACTGGGTGTCAACACCCATATTTTAAATACTTAGCATATACTTCATGTATCTGTGGTGTTAACGCATAAAAACAGAAAAATCCTGCTTTCTACATTTACTTTCAAACAAGTGCCCTGGAGAACAGCCAAAGCACCCTGTAGCCTGCTACAGAAAGTCAGCTGGAGTCACACGCTGATAAAAGAAGCTTCAAATTCAGTCTCAATCTACATCTAAAGTATATCCACTTCATCCCGCAAAAGAAGTCAAGGGATTAGCATTAGGCTGTGATTGCCAGACTTCAGCTTGGACAGTTATTTCAACCACCTATCCATTATCAGCAACCATCTTCAAAATCTCCAGGAGAACAGCAGCCCAGAAGGAGGGATTTACAGTTAATAATTACTCAACATACCAGTGTTTACAAATAGGCTGGCTTTAGGCTTGCTTAACAGATATCTGCTAAGTGGCATTGATAAACATCTCCTGAAAAGCATTCATATGCAGCCAGGTATTGTTCTGTGACCTCTTCAAGCAGCACAGCCACTAAGGAAAAGGTTTAAAAGAACACACAAAATACTGAAGGTTGAATCGATGGTACCAGCTCAAACCTAGTCCAACCAGTCCTGACAAACAAACCCAAAACAGGCAGTGGAAGAAAAGATGACAAAACACAGTACATACATAAGCTGCTGCCATAAATATCATCACTGTTTGTACAGCATGGACTCTTGGTTCCTTCCAGATCGGGTCACCGTTCATCTTCAGAGCTCCCACCAACCTGTCACCTGCACCATGGGCCACCAGCCCCATTGAGGTTAACTACAGACAGCACCCAGTTTCTGTGCAAACCTCCACTCCAGTTCCCAGCAGGAGCTCCCCAAGCCATCCTTCTACTTGCTGTTCAGCTTTCTGGGCTCCTCCCTCAGAAGATGGGGCCCTCCATGCTGCCTGCCCAGCTCCCTACACCACTAATGTCAAACACCTAAACTACAGGGCTCACAACCTCCTCACAGTCCCAGCATCCACCACCACACGTCAACCCAGGGTTTGCCCTTCTTTCCAGGCAGCTTGGTTGCACAGATGCCTCATCCCACACACCCAGCTCATGGAAGAGCTCTCTGAGAGCACAAGAGCAGTAACCCCCTGTCCTAGCCTCCTCCCTGCTAATTCTGGCACACTGCACTGGCATGGAGGAAAGAGCCCACCAGGAGTGATGCTCAGCCACAGTTGCGTAAGTAGGCAGGAGCACACAAGATGCTTTACCGCTTCTCACAGCATCCCCTTTGCTCAACGTAGATGCTTTAACTCTTCACATAAGAGCTGAACAGAGAGAAGCTTTGAGCCAGGGAAGAAAGAAGAGCCAGAGGCCACACAATTTCCCCTGGTCTCCTCACCCTGACCAGGACGTGCCACATCCCTTGAGGACCAGACACACACATGGTCTTCCAGTCCGATGGCTGTTAATGGTCATTGCTCCCTTTTTCAGCTCTGCATAAAACACAGGCAACTTCACAATTAACTCCCAAGGGATACCAATTAGAAGGACCAAAATTCATTGTACACAGATCTAAGTATTTACACCCATTTCTCAGCATCCCACTACATTGCATTCATCTAAGGGCTGAGTTCAGAGGCTACTATGAAAACAGATTACCTTCAAACTGCCAAATGCTTTCAGGTCTCAGCAGTGCCAATCAGGCTTTGGTCCTTCTGCTCCTGCTGATGCTACCCAGCCCAACCGGTAGCCATCCATACTTGTTCCTTGTTTGTTTTGACAAAGTACTCAAAGCAGGTTCTCGCATTTGTAAGTGGAAGATCTAAGAGAACAAGGGAGGGAGGGAATGTCTTCATGCCTTGTACAATAAAAATAACCTGGGTAAAAAATTAGATCTAATCTGCCAAATAATGAGGTATAATTTCATGTATTTTTAAACTTGGTACTTTTCTTACATTAATGGCATACGCAGCTCTGCTATTTACCATGATCCTGACTATACCAGTGCCTTACACATCCAAGCCCTGTCCTATTTTTCATTGTCAGGTTTGTGGGGGGAAAAAAAAAAAAAAAGAGAGAAAGGAAGAGGAGAAAGAGAAAAAGAAGGAAAAAAAAAAGTGAAAAAGAAAAAAAAAAGGAAAAAAGATGACAAAGAAATTAAAAAAGAGTGGTGACCTCAGATGCTCCCATTCTGTGACTAAAGAAAGGCAGGAGTGCACAGCCCAGCCTCTAGCCTCTTCTCCTTCCAGTGGTCCAACAGCAGAGCAAGACCTCCAGTCAAGAGGAGCTGCCTCTTCTCTTGCCGTAGGTTCTTTCTCACCTGCATTTCTCTGTCTTTCATGCAGCAAAAGATACTTTCTTCCTGTTGAGCAGTTTTGGTATCCAAAAAACTGCCTATACTTGTACTTGTGAAAACAGCAGTCACGGTCATGCCATAACCAAGAGCCCAAAATACCAAAGTAAAACCACAGCACAAGGTTGATTACAGGCAGATAGCTTCAGCGCGAAACTTTTTATGACGTGGCATGAAAACAAATACTGATGATACGTTTGTCAAACATTAACAGATCACTTCCAACCTTCCCTCAACACTGGCAAGCAAGGGAACTTACCTGCAATTCTAAAAAGCCAAGGACTAAAACTCTATTTCCATTAACAGGCTCACACTTGTGGTGAAAAATTCTTGTAACTGCTTGAGAATAAAGTTAGTGAAAGCACAGGGCAGAGTGCAGTCACCTTTCAGCGTGGCATAACATTTACAATACATTTCGATATGCTTAAGGTAGTGCCTTCAACTTTATTCTCTAAACGAATGCACTGGCCTGTTAAACCTGCGACTGGGAACCATTAAGGGAGGACTGGAAAGCCACAGAATATATGAAGAGCTAGAAATACACAAAAGCATATATTTTTAAAATCAGGAATCTGCAAGTAAATCCAAGGTTTCCATTGCAATCCTATTTGTTGCTCCACTTTGTCAGATACCAAAGCAGAAACCGTTCTTTCATTCAGAAAGTTCTACTGCTTTCTCCTTTCTTATCTCCTTTCAGAAGCATTATTCATAAAAAGAAGACAAACCAAACCCACACAAAACCAAAAAGCCCGGACTTTTCCACCTTCCACTTACCTGCAGCATCTGTATCCAGTTAAGAAATCTGCCCATGAGGCACATCTTCACTGTACCATCCACTGAGGCTCTTCCTCCCAAAGCATAGCTCCATGGGGTAAGCCAAGCCCAGGCAGGGCTTTGTGAGGTCCCACCCTCCCCACCTGCACACTCCTCCATCCACTCTAGCACCAGAGCTGCTCTTCTGGCAACCACAGAGATCTGGTGCAAGGAAGGCATAGGGCAAAAACCTAACTTCATTAGTTTAAACTGAAGCTGCAGTGGAACCACACCCTCTGCCCAAGCTCTATGGCAGCCACACTCCAAAACAGCCTTACACCTGCAGCATCCACTCCTAGCTGTGTGGCTGAGATGTTACAGGGGACAATCAATGGAAATAGGATGAACTGCTCCACGATACTCCTTGCAAGACATCACTAGTTCCTCTCGGTTCATAATCTAGGAGACTGGAAACATGGCTGTGCTCAGCACCTCTACAAAATGTCCAAGCAGAAAGAGTACTGAGTTGCACCAGGTTTGTGCTTTGACGTGTTACATCCTGTGAACCAGCTTGTGCTCAATAGTTAGTTTGCCATGTTTTCATCAAAATGCTCTTCATACATATATAGTCCAAAAAAAAGTGGAGCATGGTAAAGTTATGAACTGAAAGAAAATACTACCTACCTATCCCACAGGTAACCTGTGGGGATCAGCAACCCAGTAACTTCGTAGTAACAACTCGTAACAGAGTTAGAGTAGGTCTGTGTGAGCATGCACTCACAAAACCACACTGAGACTATGAGAAGAACAGGGCAAGCGCTGCCAAGGTACCCCCACCATGTTTCAAACCTTTTCACTTGCCTTTGTTGGGAACAGTCAGTTCAAACTTTGGATTCCTCGGTGACAGCAGTATTGAGGTCCGTTTGGCAACATAGAGTGAGGCAACAGGGAAGAATGACAAAGGATCTCTGGAAGTACCTAAAAAAAGCAGTGCCTTCCCACATCCAGGGAATGTCACATTTCTAATGATCGTGCTTGGCACACTGTAAGGCTCATACCTACAAGATAATGAAATACCAATGCTAGTATTAACAATGATGCTTCTATAATCCTTAGAATAATAAATACTGCTCTACTGCCTTTTGTTTCTGACACAATCGCTACCAAATGTGAAATGCCTTCTGAAAGGTATTTCTGCCCATATCTCCCCGATCTATTTCTGAAGATGAAACCATACAGGTTACTACTTGTGTACAAGTTCAAATCCAGACACACAGTACAGAGCTCCCATCCTGAATTCTCCACATAACATTTGCAGAACTAGACAGAGCTGTGAAAGCTGTATTATGTATCACGGCAAGTTTCCAGCAATGACCATAAAGGCCTAGCTAAAACCAAGCTCATTTTAATACAGGACCCTTAATTAAAATTTAAAGGGGGGTGAGAAGGAATAAGAAAAGGAAGGGTGGCATACTAGCATCTTGACCATGGGCTTCACTAAGCTGCTTCAGGAGCTGTTTTGAGCTACAAGTTATTAAAAAGAAAAGCAGTCTGCCCTCAACTTTGGCTATTTCAGGGAAAAGCTCTAGATTTATGACTTTTTTTGTACTACCAGGCTATGTTCACAGAACATGTCATTTCATCATCTGATGAGAAAAGCACCGACTCCACTAATGATCTATTACCATCACCACTCAAAGCTACGTCTTCATATTCTGCATCTTAAAAGAACGTCTCCGGGAAGAAACAAAATGTTAAAATCAAATACACTTTGAAGAATGTCTGGGGTCTGTATTTAGGGGTAGCGAAAGATGTGCCTTTAATTATTCTCTAATTAAGTCAGCTGTGAGTTTTAAAGTTCAGAGCAACAGAAACTGCTTTGATGTTTCACTTCACATAATATCAACCTTTTAGCATAGTACAAACAATCATGTTCCCCATCTTGAGATAAGCTTCACATCATGTGAATATGTAACTGAATCAAAAGCAGCTGTCAACTTCAACAAACTCATCATTTTTGCCCATAACTGTGAGCAGAAGACATTTAGAAAGATACTGAAGGCATTCTGTAACTTCTTTTCTACTGGAATAATCTGTAATTTATTTAAATCCTTTGACATTTGTATTAAGGCACATCTTACCACCTCTCAGTCACAGAATAAGCAACAGAGCAGCAGCTTGGATATCCAAACCACCAAGCCTTCCTACGACCATCATAACTAAGGTCTTCACTAGGAGAGTCCCCAAAACCTCTGCAAGTAGGACAACCCCTTCCAGGGTAGCACACTAAGAGAAGAAAATGAATTCTTTCCTAGGATTCAGCTCAGCAGGTGCAACACTCCTTCCAAAAGCTTTCACATCTACCAGGGGACAGGGTAACAGCAACTAGAGAACCAGGGACAGACAATAGGAGTGAGCCTAAACAAGAAGGTTCTGCCAGTAACTTCATGAGCTGAAAACACACTGCACAAGCTAACCTCGGGCAGAGGTGAGCACAAAGCACTTTCCTGGTGACAAAATGCAGGATTCACATCCCAGGAACCTCACTGCAATTTGGTGATCAAAGAGAAGTCAACTGATCTGCATTATACCACCTGATGTATTTCAAGCCAACTTACTTGATTTTCTGACAGCTGGGCAGTTGTACAGGGTTATTGTTCTACAGACAGTTCCATTCTTATTCAGAACTCAATAAAGGTATATACCAGGAATTATTTCTCCTGTATTTTATAACAATCCTGCCATCACAGTACCAAGGCAACCACAAATGCCCTATGGTTTAATAACCCAAAGAGGCAATCTTGATCCAAGAGCCACTTGGATTTGACATCCATCAGCTTAAGAAGCATTAGTGGTTCTCCTCCTTGCCTAAATACTTGGCATTTGTTTCGGATAATGTTATGTATGCCGTGCTCAGGTCTAAGAGGCAGGAGCTGCCTACACTGTGCGCTGGCTAACTGGCACCCAGCCTAATCCAGAACACAAAAATTCCACCGTACTAAGTACATCAGCTGTCTGCTTCATTTGACAGAAGCAAGAATTCCAACCAGGGTGACAAAAAGCCAGAAATCCCACAGTCAAATCCACCTCATGAAGTCCTCTTACACACAGGCTTAAGCTAGCAATAAGGCATCCTTCCCATTCTTTCACTCTTTGTTAGCCACAGTCTACCGAGTATTCTCTCAAGAATAAAGTTGCAACTTACAGCATAGAATTCAAAATCTCATAGAAGATATTTCCTTCAGTATACTGCAATCACAATGCGGTGGGTTTAGGAAAGCTGAATATTATATTGCCAGCATTATACTTTTTAAAGAGCAGTAAAAATACCTCCTAGGCAAGTAAAGGACGAACAAATGTTCAGAGAAGCAGATCTCATGGTCAGCTGAACACTAATACCGTTTTTCAAGTTCTGTGAAAACAAACTCTTTCCCATGAAGGCCAAACCAGGCCCCAAAGCAACGCTTTGCAGCCGATACACACAACGTTGAGGTATTTAGGTTTGTCAGCGATTCTGTTGTAAACCACAGCACTGCAAGTCAGTCTCAGACTGAAAGGAGAAGGGAAAGCGATTTGTACCCAAAGAATAAAACAGGTTCTCCCTTGACCTTGCAGGGGGAAGGGAGAAAATTCTGTTCAAGAATAATTCTTCACATGCTGTCACTCACGGTGCCCAAAGAAGCAAAGCCTGCTTAAGGAAGGCAACTGTTCACGTGAATTAATTCAACTTCTCAATGAGAACAGAAAAATGCAGTTGAAAATAAAGTGATGATTCAATTCAGAGGTCTATATCACTGATGTCAGAAGCACTTGTCTCCTCAGATAGAATCATAGAATCATAGAATAGTAAGGGTTGGAAAGGACCTCAAGATCATCGAGTTCCAACCCCCCTGCCATGGGCAGGGACACCTCCCACTAAACCATGCCATCCAAGGCTATGTCCAACCCCACCTTGAACGCCGCCAGGGATGAAGCATCCACAACCTCCCTGGGCAACCCATTCCAGGGCCCCACCACCCTCACAGTAAAGAATTTCTTCCTCAGATCCAATCTAACCTCCCCTGTTTAAGTTTAAACCCATTACCCCTTGTCCTCTCACCACAGTCCCTAATGAAGAGTCCCTCCCCACCATCCCTATAGGCCCCCTTCAGGTACTGGAAGGCTGCTCTGAGGTCTCCACGCAGCCTTCTCTTCTCCAGGATGAACAGCCCCAACTTTCTCAGCCTATCTTCATACGAGAGGTGCTCCAGTCCCCTGATCATCCTCATGGCCTCCTCTGCACTTGTTCCAACAGTTCCATGTCCTTTTTATGTTGAGGACACCAGAACTGCACACAATACTCCAAGTGAGGTCTCACGAGAGCAGAGTAAAGGGGCAGGAGCACCTCCCTCGACCTGCTGGTCACACTCCTTTTGATGCAGCCCAGGATACGGTTGGCCTTCTGGGCTGCAAGCGCACACTGCCGGCCCATGTTCATTTTTTCATCAACCCACACCCCCAAGTCCTTCTCCACAGGGCTGCTCTCAATCTCCTCCCCGCCCAACCTGTAGCTGTGCCTGGCATTGCTCCGACCCAGGTGGAGGACTTTGCATTTAGCATGGTTAAACTTCATCAGGTTGGCATCAGCCCACCTCACAAGCGTGTCAAGGTCCCTCTGGATGGCATTCCTTCCCCCCAATGTATCAACTGAACCACACAGCTTGGTGTCATCGGCAAACTTGCTGAGGGCGCACTCAATCTCACTGTCCATGTCACCCACAAAGATGTTGAACAAGACCGGTCCCAACACCGATCCCTGGGGGACACCACTCGTTACTGGTCTCCAGCCATATGTACATGCAGTAGTCTCTTATCACTAAATTAAAAGGTAACTAAAGCAATTCGATGTTATTTTAAGAGTCATTTCCCCAAAGGAATGACTAAATTGTAACTAGATTAAACAGAGAAAGATAGTCCAGTCTTGGAATTCTACAGTGGTCCCACTCCGTGAGAATATCTTATCTAGCTACTGTGAATCTATCCTCTTAGATCCTGAGATCCACTTAGTGGACTCTCTAAGAGCTAAATAGTTTTCACTACAGAAAGAGTTCAGACTCCTGTCCATAGTCATCACCCCACACTGCATATTCTTTGAAGGGGAAAAAGGTGCTCCCTTAATTCAACAACTAAAGGGCCCCTCTATGTCAAGTGACATACAGGATTTGGTTTATTTTAACCTGTCTGGCTAACTCATGCAAAAACTGCCAACTGTCCTTAATATTAGATTTTACAGCAAAATTAGCTCAAAGATGTAGAAACAGAAATGCAGAAAACAAGGTTTTAGAGTTATAAGGCTACAGTTTATGTAGACACTGTGTAAGAAAAAGTAATGCTATGCTAAGTTAGGCTCCATGAAAGCTGGGAGCATCATAACCAGGTCTCTTTCATTACAGATCTCTTTAATAATGCAGACTTTTTTTGTGCAGATTACATGGGAGTCTGGTTACTGCTCCTATCAGTTGCCTGCACAAGTGAAGTTCCCCTGACTGTCTCGTGTTCCTCCACCGCCAGCATTTGTATATGCGCACCCAACACAGCAGCTGCTCCAAGCACGAACTTCTGATTAAAGCAGTCATTTTTGTACAAGACACAGTACAAGACTCCCTGGTGCAGAAATATGAGCATGCCATTTTTCAGCCTACACTTACAGCAGGACAGATGTGATACTTTTTCTTCCTTCTTTCAGTCAGAGCACCTGAAAGATCAAGTCACAAATAAACTCTCTGTCTCAAACGAGACTTAATACCATGCCCCATGTGCACCCAGGATAATTTGCTCCCATTTGCTCTTAGCAGCAAGTAAGTTTTCCTATCATCCTGCAACAGATGAAGCAAGTCTTCTATGCGAAGATTCCATCCTCTCCTCCTCCTTTCCTTAACTATCAAATATGAAAGCAACACCTACTTCGAGCCTTCAGCTGCCAGGTCCACACCTCATGGAGAGTTCAGGACTTAAGCGTTTTTCAGGAGGCGTTTACCCCTGTGCTGTATCACAAAACAAGAGCCATCACATGGATCTAATTTTTGGATCACAGGTACTCCTGCTCCTGGAAACAGGGAGCACGTCTGTTTGACAGGATTAAAATGAACTTCTCTTCTGCTCGTATTTCTGTTCCTTGGTCTTTGAAGCTTGGGTTAAAGAGTCCAGCCTGGCAGATCCAGAAACGCTCCAGCAGGAACCCTCTCTCCCCACCGCTTTCCAAAGTTAAACACACATGCACAGTAATACAAAAAGGGGCTGACCAATCTGGACAGTTGGAGGATCAGCTCCTTCAGCTGGCTATAGCACCTACCTGCTGCAAGCTTCAGGCACAGCTCAGGTCACTTACCACATGTCAGCTTTTCTAATACTAGCAAGCTAACCAGAGATGATAAGAAAAAAAAACAACTCTTTTTTTTTTTACCCTTTACTTCATAAAGGGTAACACAAGATATCCATCTGTGCCTTGATCTTTGCACACATCAGTAACAACATAATAAAAAAAGACCACAACACAGTAGTTCAAATTACATCTATTGTGAAAAAAAACTGCACTGACTTTTATGGTGATCCCATCAGCAAGGTTCAGCAGCACTGAACCTTGAACTCACTCGTTTCAGACGCTAAGACAAACAATGCAGGTAATCCTCCCATTATGCAAGACACAACCACCATATTCTTAATCTTTTAAGCAGTGACAAAGAATATGCCAGTTTCTGTACACATCAGCACTATGGATCATGCTGAAATCCCCAGTGCACTTGCTAGAGTTTATACAGCTTTACCAGATGATTCCAAGACGAACCATGGAGATATTTTGGAATTAAATGAGTAGTTCTACAAGAAGACTTTCATAACCTTAGCTTATGTATCTGTAAGTGAACACGCTAAATCAAGCTGCTGGTGGATGAGGTTTTGTTCCCAAGAAGCAGAATTCTTCAGAAGAGAGCAATCCAGCACAAAAAAAGTAATGCTCTATATAAATCTGAATGAAGCTCTTCCAAGTTGACAGGCTAGTGTGATCCTAGGCACAATTATGTGTAAGAAATCACCGAGAGGAAGGTGTCCCAATGGGAGTTATCAGCCATCAGTAAAAAGCATTAAGCTACTTTTGCAGTATTAACAAATTTGGTCTATCCCAGACTTTTCTTCTGGAGGGCAAGCCAAATAATGGGATCCCTGCTTCACCGGAGACCAGGCTGGATGGGGCTTTGAGCACCCTGGTCTAGTGGAAGGTGTCCCTGCCCATGGCAGAGGGGTTGGAAGTAGATGATCTTTAAGGTCCCTTCCGACCCAAACAGTTCTGTGATTCTATGATTCTACCTTCAGTCAGATGAGAAACTGATCTTTAGTTTTTATTAGTACTGATCAGAGACCACAGACCATATGGATTGGGTGCTGCAAACACAAGATTGGAGGACTGTGCTCTACAAGGAAGAGCACAGCATGGTTAGACTGTGCATCCATGCACTTGATCACACCTCAGATCAATTAGGAGGCAGAAGACAAGCAGTCCTAATTATGGACAACAGGGGTAACTACAAGAGATTACAGACAACTGCCTTTGTAATTTGCTCCTACTGTATTATTGTATATAATTTCTAAAAGAAATGCACTCACAAGCAACATTTTCCACACTTACTTAGTGGGCAAAGAACGAGACAGAAAAGCTGACAACCAGCGCACCAAGTACTCTTACATACCCAACATTAACACTCAATGCTTCCTCCAAGGCAGACGAACCACTACTGCTTTTATTATTATTTTCAGCACAGCACAGAATCCTCTGTATTCGGGAATACAAATTCCTCTCTAACACACACACACAGATGAGTAACTAGAAAGTGATCTTAATTGCTACATAAATCACATGTGGCTACTTAGCATAGCCAAATACACGTCTGCATAGGAAACAGTCTCCTCAAAACTGTCTGGAGTATTTCATCAACCTTGCAAAAGAACTGGTGTGCCAAAAAAACAGAAGGCAAGCAGCAATTACTTCGTTCAAGCCAATTCATACCTGCCTACAGAAACGCATGGGCTTTGTACAAGGACCTAAACACATACAAAAGCTTAACAGTACTGTAGTCAGGTAAGTGCTGCATCACAACCAGAGCAAGCGACAGCATGCTGTGCTAGCTTTAGCCCCACGAGGGCATGCACAAATGTCAATGAGATGCGCTGATTTTAAGACCTTTCCTGAACACTGGTCTCAAATGGCAAAAATTTCTGTTATATTTGCAGAATCACAGAATGGTTTGGGCTGGAAGGGACCTTAAGGACCATCCAGTTCTACTCCCTGTATATAATTATTTTTATGTGAGTGTACGTATGCACACATACACAATCCCCCACTATTTCTACCTCAGAGGAAAGCACAGTACATATTGAACCCTGTGTGTTGTCTGCAGCAGTGCCCTGTCCATGAGGAGAGTTGACCGATAGAGACCTGTCACTCTCACTTCTGTCTTCCAAACGCCTATACTGCTTGGCTTGGCTCTCAGGTATACTGTCACAGGCAAATGCTGCATTACAGAGCTACCACTTCATCTAAAATCCTCCGTTAATCAGTTTATTTGCAACTGTTAATCCAATGCTGGTGCCACTGGCTTTTTACACAAGGGACAAACTGCACGATCAGTTTTCACTTCAGTTTTGCTTCATTATTTTGCACTTGAAGCGGCTAAATGTTAGCCAGCAAGAACCACTTCCAAAATGGTTATTCTGATACTGTTCTTACACACAGGTCTACAGCTGACATTAGAGAGCATGAAAATGGGGTACTGAATTCTCTCCTTCCTTAAGTAACTGGTTATGATGGGGGGGGGGGTTAAATCACTTTAGTGTATTCAGATGATCCTGATCTCTGCTGCTTTGCAGAGCACTTCCCTGAATCCACCAGACTCTTCACTTCAAACAAAACTCTTTCTGTCAGCGTGTCTATTCACATGTGTCCAAAGAAGCCTAAGTCTAAACTTTTTGGGCCATAAGGCTATAGGTGCCCAATACTTTGACTTCAATGGAAGTCCAAAGATCCAGCAGCTCTGCCTTTCTGCCTATGCACTCAGATAAACCCACAGGATTATCCCAACTCCACTACATCACTTAAATCACAAAACACTCATAAATACTAGGTACTCCTGATCCTATCAGTGAAAAGCCTAGCTACTATACTCCAACACTCGGACAGGTGGAACAAAGTCTTTTTTTCTCCAAATAAAAGGGGGAGGGGGGGAAGTCTGTTTTTTATCTGGTGATATTCAAATGAATGTCAATAGCATAGTAACACACTGCTGGTGCTCCAAAAGTTTATGCTAACAGAACAGCAAATACCCAAGATGCGCCTAATATAGTAGTAATATAATAGACTAAAAATAAGTGGGAAAATAGTTAGTCGCCCAGCCTTAATACTGTCTGCTGCTGTTGCTGCACTCAGGACACTTAAATTGCTGCACACATACCAGCACTCATTACATGTTTTAGTGACTTGAACTCTTCTTGGGACAACACATTAACCCATCTCTCCTAAACTTGTTTCTCAACTTTTTATGTGCTAGTAGTTACCATTTCATATGGTGAAGTTCCCAAATTGTAAATTGACAATTCTAAGAACCACCTGCGATGACAAATCAGTGCACATCAGTCAGCATCCTCTGCACAGAGCGTAAATATCACCTCACCTCCAGAGGCTGTCAGACACCAGGAGGGGACTCGGAGCTCACCCCAAAGTAGCCACCACGTTCCTCCAAGCTACTGATGCACACATGCCACATCCAGTGCTCCGAGAGAGGACAGTGGGGCAGAAACACAAAAGAAGGATTGCTAATTTATTCTGACAGTGGTGTGGGCTTAAAATAGACACAATCTCTACCCTGCTCATTCTTTCAGCTCTTAACTTTCTAGTACTTTAGTTAAGACAATGTTTATCCCATAATACTCACTGACTGCCAAATGGGTAACAAAAAAAAAAAGGGGGGAAAAAAAAAAAAAGAAAAAAAAAGGAAAAAAGAATGACACATTAGTGGGTATTTTTAGTTGTTTTTTATTTTTAAATAAGTTTCATGACTACACGTCAAACACAAACCCAAACTTTTTGGCTCCAAAGCAAGCCTATAATTAGAAACCTCATTTGTTCTGGTAGTCAGGAGAACCATTTTCCCTAGGGAATGTTACTAAAAGGAAACCCAGGAAGAGCTGTAATGGCCAAACAACGTGAAACTTGATTAATAAACAGAGACTGGTAACACAGAGCCATCCTAACTAGACTCGAGCAGTTACAAATTGCATTTTACCCCTAGAAACAGTTTTCTGCTTTCTTCCCAAATGAAATGCCTTCTTTGTCTCTCTTCCTCTCAATGAAACACCTCGAGCCACTGTGCGAGTTCAAGGGGAACAGACCTAAAAAAGAGCTTTTGCGCCTTACCCTGCAAACAGCAGAATGAGAGCTGGCTGGTTACCTGGCCAGGACTAGTTAAGGATGAGACTTTCACCCTCTGCCTTTTGCCTCTCCCCTTCCTACCTCCTCTGCTCTTTCATATCCGCTTTCCGTTTCCAGCTTTTTTAATGAATTTCCTTTCCCACCCCCATTACCACACCTGGAAATTCCACTGACATGCAGAAAAGATGGCCTCAAAAACAATGGTGCAGTGGAATGAACCAAGATGGTGGGTCTGGAAGCTGGGAGGACTGTGACCATTAAGGGAAGAAAGAGGTAGAAATCAGTCTTCAGAGAGGGAAGGACCGGTGCTGATGGTGAGGAAACGATAGTGTTCTTGGGAGCAGGAGAAAGGGCATTTCTGGAAACTGCCAACTGAAGCAAATGAACTTTTCCTGCAAGCACTTCAACAGAGCCCTGAATGAAACGGTGAAAAACAGAGCAAAAACACAGCTGCTTTTTTTTTCTTTGAAGAGCAGAGCAGCATCCAAGCACCAAACTTCCTATCTCCAAGGTGTATTGCACTAGACTTCCAGCAGAGCTCTCTCATTTTGCATGCAAACCATTAACAATTCAGGTGCCGAATATGAGCTGCAGTGTTTGCCCTCTTCTAACAGCTGGGATCCATGATCTTCACAGCACCGCCAGCTTCTGAAGCAGCTTCCCAAAGCACGGTGGTGTCCTCTCTCACAGATCACTCACGTGTCAGGGGAGCGAGAAGGAGGCATCTTGCCCATAGCCTTGTCTCATGTTTCTAGCCCTTACAGTTACAGTGGAAGAGGACATTAAAACACAGAGCAGACAACCAAGCACAGGGATATCCCCAGGTGTCTGCAGTGATCCTGACAGAAGACATGAGCTTAGCAAGGCTGGGAATTAACCCAGATGCCAGCCACTGTCCATCAAGCCACCTGAGAAAGGAGAAGTATCAAGAGGATTCACATCAACCCTGTTCAAAATGGAAGAGTATGGGGAAACAATACGTGGAAGGGAAGTGCAGAAAACATGCCAGGAAGATGGAAGATGTGCATCCCTCCAACATATGGCAGGGTTTGAATGAGCAGGCGTGACTGTTTCCACTTTTCCTGAAAGGATGGGGGTGAGCAGGAGGAAAGAGGGAGAGAAAGGTGTCAGCTTTCACAAGTTTGCGAAACATCTAGTTTTGGTATTTTCTCTACAGGGAATGGACAATTTCCAAAGGCTTGATCATACAGAAACACGGGTCTGGTCTTGTGAAAACCTATGGACATGGATCACTTTACCTCACATGAGTAGTCACAGTGTCAGGACAAAAACATTTACAGTTCCTCCTTTCTCATTTATTAAATGAGTCATCACAAACATGAAACAGGGCCACAGTGAGCTCAATCCACTCCCTGATACCTAAATTTTACAACAGCCGCAAAAGATAAGAAGTCTTAAATAAAGCTGAACTTTCACAAGCAAAAACACAGCATAAAGCAATCTGTGTTTTATGCATGTTGCCCTCAGATTAAAGTATTTCTTGCTTGGGGCCACTGCTCAGCCCCAAAGCACCATGCTGCCTGACGTATGATGTAATGCTTTTCATGCTTCAACTTTTTTAGAAGTGGTATATAGAGAGGAAGAGGCAAATGTTTAACCACTTTAGAAAAGACTGAGCATCCCAGGCAAAGCCCAAAGGTGCTACAACAAGATTCTGACACCAGAATGGGTATCAATCCATTAAACCTGTGGTAGCTACAGAAATTGGGTACATAACTGAGCCCATCTTTGCCCCATTAAAAGGAAGACAAAAATTCACCCAGCTATTTAAACTTCCATTTTCCTTCTCCTCTTCGGAAATCCATACAAAACATGTCCAAACACTACTACTGAGTTTTTCTGCAGGCACAGCTGCAAGCCAAATGCTCCAACCATTTTTTTTCCCCCGCAAGAAAGGGGGCAGAGGGAGCTAAGACAGGAATAAAAGTAACTGCCAGCGCTTAAGTCTTCTACAAGACAAGAAACCCACACTGCAGAACTTAGTATCTGTATAGTTGAGAAAGACACAGAAACAGTAATAGCTGCCCTCTTTCCTCTTCGCTCAAGGGGACATAGTATGCATTTTTTGACTAAACCTCAAATACAAACCAAAAGTAACATCCTCATCCATACAAAGAGGCTCATTATGATTGTTATTGCTGGAAGGGGAAGCTCACTCTTACTGGCCACATGACTGTTGAAATCTACATTCAGCATTGTTTGGGGATTTTTTGTCTTTCCTCTATAACTCAGCAGCTCAAAGCAACTGGCAATAACTTTATGACTAGAAACATTAGCCCAGCGTTTCTGATGCTGCAGAGTCAGCAATACAGATGAATTTGTTCCAGGCTACCAAATACATAGTTAAACACATACCCTGCAGCACCTCACTGCGGTGTTCTTATGGGAAACATTACTACAGCACAATATGAAATTTTAGGGGGATATTTTTCCATCCTCCCCTTGCCTGGAAACATTATCATCACATACAGCAATTGATGCATTTGCACAGTTTACTGCTCACACAACTAGTATTCACTAACACAGCTCATACAACAGTGTTATAAATGCACATGTATGTTTTTAACATACGAACCCAGACCTGGGCCTTCTCACATCTCACGATACAGTAGCTATGCACAGCCTGACAGCAGTCAGGTATCTGTGCACATACCATAGCCCTCTTCTGTGAGGGCCAGGTGGCTGCCGATGCTGGCCAAATAGGTGAGCAGATGAAGTTCAAGGACACTCGGGAGCACTTGCAAACTTCCAGAGTCCCTCAGGTTATGGGGAGGCTGAAACTCAAGAGGGGTGATAAGAAGGCGACCCCTGAGGAGGGGTGCAGCGAGAAGCGCCCTTGGGAACCAGCCATGACCTGATAAAAAGCTGGTCCCAGCCTATTTGCCAAAGATGCCTGAGCTCAGGTATAGGGAGAGGGTGCGCCCAGGCTCCCTGCCAAACTGCAAAGGAAGCCAAAGCTCAAGAAAGTTCCGTGCACTTCCTCGAATGGGGGCAGGAATGTCCCGAGGGACAGTTAGAGGGCTTAAGTTTTAAACAAACCACAGATGGGGTATAATAGATGGAGAACCTCGGAGAAACATAAACCAAGGCTGGCTCTCTGCAGCACAATGTAGCCTAGAGGAACAGCTGTGGGCAGCGAACGATGGGTCTCTACAAGCCACACAGGTGAACCAGAAGGAACCCGAGGTATCCAGGCTTCAACAAGCAAGTTTATAGCTAGGTCTCCACAGCAGCAGTAACATCAGCACCAAAGTGCAGCAGGGGAAAAAAACACCAAAGGTCTGTACTATGAAACAGGCTTAACAGAGAAAAGACATAGATGTTGGTGGGACAAGAGAAGAGCTAACATAAACCAGACAGGCTCTCTAGCCTGCAGTTTCCAGGAATACAAACTACCTCTAGAAAGTGATCTGCACTTTGGGAAGGGAAAAACGAGAGGGGCTGGACTGCTAAACAAGAAACGTGACATTTACCCTGCATGGTTTAACGACTGCTCTGGATCGGACAGGGACTGCTCCATTTCGTATCCCTGACACGAGTTTTGCTCCTAGGAGAGTGAGGCTGGTTTTGCTATGGCAAGGCTTCCTCAACACACGAACACTTCTGGCTCTGGCTGTACCCTGTGGGTCCTTCACTGAAACTTCAGTACTGACCACAAAAGGGGCTGGTTTGGGGCTTTTGCTCTGTTTTTAATCAGTTCTTCACTTCAAAGCCCCCTTGCAGTTGATTTCCTGAACTTGAACGCTTAAACCACGGCACTTAAAACACTTCTGAGGGCCTTTCTCCGCCAACAAAACAGCTGAAGAGGCTGTCATTCATCTCGAAACGAGCAGTGAAGAGGCAGCCCCCGCCGTACCCCGGCGGCAGAGCCGACAGTGGGGCTGATAGCACGGTTACTCACCACAGAAACATGGGATGTTTGATCACATCCCATCCCGCCGGACCCCGGGGGGTCAGGCTCACAGCCCGGCTCCCTCAGGCGGGCTCCCGAGCGGGGCACCCGCGGGGCCCTCCGAGCTGCCGGGCCGCCTCAGAGGGGTCCCGCGCAGGAGCCCCGCTCGCAGCCCGGTGAGGGCAGCCCTGCCCGGGGGTTCCCCCCTGCTCCGTCCCGGAGCCCAACGGCTCCCGCGGCCCTTCCCCGTGGGGGAGGGGGCGGCGGACACGTGGAGGCCGAGGCCGGAGGGAAGCGGCGCGGCCCGGCCCAGCTGCAGCTGCCCCGCGGGGCGAGGCCGCCCCTCAGCCCGGCGCATTGCACTTACTTGCGGGTCGGCGCGAGTCTTGCCCGGCGGCCTCCTGAAGAAGGAGGTGCGGGCGGTGAAGAAGAACTCCTCGGACTCCTCCTCCTCTAGGCTGCTGTAGCCACTGCTCATGCTGCTGGTCCAGGTCATCGGCAGCAACGGCGGCGGGTGCTGGTGCTGCTGGAGCCGGGCGGCGGAAAGCGCCGTCCCGGCCGCCACATGGGGCCCCGCCGCTGCCGCTCCTCACCCAGCGCCACCGGGTCTAGAGCGCAGGAGGAGGAGCCGTCTCTCTGACAAACCCACTCCCGCCCTCCAGCTCCCTTCCTGCTGCACAAGTTTCCGCGCTCAGCGCCGCTCCGAGCCCCGCCCGCCCGGGCAGCAGGTGAGGGGCGGGGACAACCGCTCCCCCCGTCTCCCCGGGCCCGAAACACCGTCCCGGCCCGGGCGGCACTGGCAGCCGGGGCTCGGAGGAGGCGGGCGGGCAGAGGGGCAGTGGAGCTGTGCGCCCTCCCGCTGGGCTTGTGCTGCCGGTAGCTCGGCTCCCCCTCCTTGCTTGCAAGCAGCGAGGCAGGTGAGGGGGGCTTGCCAAAGTTCCCAAACTTCCCCTCAGTAGTTACCCGATTACACCCTCCTGTGCGCCCGCAAGAACGAACTTATTAAAAAATAAGCAATGGCAAAATAACTGCAAGCCTTTCCCGAACTGTTCTCCCACTGGTCTTTGAATTTAAGCTTAGCAAGCAGTAGTAGACCAAACGGTGCTGAGCGGGAGCGACTTTGAGCTCCCGCAGCTGCTGTGGGTGGCTGGCGCTGGCCTCTCGCAAGATCAGGCCCACAGAATGTTATTAAGTCGCTGGAATTCATGGCCCCAGGATGTAGCAAGGAGCGAGGCTTGTGAAGACTCGGCAGAGATTAGATATGTGTGTAGATAGCAAGGATACCCAAGGCTGCAACTGGGAAACATATTTAAAAGCACAAACGTCCTGATAACATGCAGGGCGTACATCAAACTCATCGTTAACGGGGGAAACGACAGACAATGCCTGAAGCCAAGTTGCTCTGTAATTACCTTCTTCAGAGTTTCTCATGTCTTCCTTTCATTTATCTAGGGCTGGTCACTGTCACCGGCAGGATACTGGGTTTAAGGTACGGCTTCCTAAGGCTACGCAGCTGCCCAAAAAAGCAGGCTTGCCTTTCCTGCTTGCCCTCCGCCCGGCGTTCCTGCTGTCCCCAGTGCTACCAGTGGTCCCACGAGGGGAAGTGAGTCACATCAGTCACTCTTTGCGGCAGCAAACCCCCGGAGATGGGGCTGTGGGGATCAGGAAGGAGGGCAGGCTACACCTTTCAGCAACAGCACAGCCTTAGATTAAACGGATTTGAAGCTGTGTGTTTACCAAGCTTCAGTCTAAGCCAGTACGTCAGCTCACATGGTCTCAGTACTCAGCCACAGATGTATCTGGACACCAGCAGCTAATGTCTCCTTTCCCTCTTCCCCGTCCCCAACGTGCTGCCCCCATACAAACTCCTCATCTTCCATTTGCAGCCATTCCTAGCCCCTCACTCGAGCAGGATCTGGGTCTGTTTCTGCCAGACTGGTGCTCTGCCTGCACCAATATGTTGTATGTATTGATAAAGTCACCTCAACACCAGCAGAACAACTCATACCAAGAACTTACACCAGTGCACCAGTTCGGGAGTGCTGAATCCTTACTTTCCTATCAACGCTGATTCTTAATGAATGACCAGAATTTTCTGTGGAGTTTGGCATCTGGCGGATTAGAAGGCTACATAGCTTTTAAAAACAAATAATTGAGTCCAGCAGCATGGATGTGAATGTGTCAGACCTTGAGCCTACTTGTTGGCAATGTAAAGCCCCATGGTATTCGAGATAGCTTGAAGTTTAATGCCAAGTTACTTGAATGCGACTAAACCTTATTAAAATGCTTGCTTTAGACAAATGAGCTTTGTGTTACCTGGCTTGCCAAGACCAGCCCTGTGCCAAAATGAAGTCCCACCAGAGATCAGCTGGGCTTGCCTCTGAACCTGCCCCAAACCCGGTAACCTCAGTTTACAACGCTTTTGGATAAAATGGACCATGACCACAATTAAGGTGAAGGACTTTAAGTGCCTCAGTTGCAAGTCCTGGGCTCGAGTTTCTATGTTCTGTGGCAGCAAGGCATGGCATTCACCTTCTCTGTGATTTACAGTACTATTTTATGCTGTTGCAACAAAATATGTCTAAGTTCTTTGTGACCTATCTTCCAACATGAGTTCACTCCTCAGCTATAGTTCTGGTTTTAAGCCTATTTTGACAGTGATTATATTTTATTTGATTTTTAATTTTTGACAGTTATTTTTTACTTTCAAGGTTTTTCAGATGTGTCTCTGAATCAAACAATTCGCATGAAGGCTCAAATAGATGCGATTCATTTCAATTTTGTTTTGCTTGGTGCTTGCAAATAACATATCCAAATCTTATCAAGTATCTTGCAAGGCTGCTACTTAAAGATGAATTGGTATCCCTGTGGATTTCACTTTTACCAGACTATATTCACATTTTTAAGGTCTCTGTCCCCAGACAAGTACTTTTCTACCTTCTCAAATTAACTTCTTAATCTTACCTTAACTTACCTGGTCTTTGTTTACTTAACAAAGACAGCCATGTCTCAAGATAAAGTTAGCAATAAGCTTTCTGAAAGCATGCATGTTCTTAAGGAGAATTATTGAAGCATTAGGTAAAACTAATGAAGTTAAAAGCCAAGGAATGTGGCACAGGAGAGAGATTTAAAACATAGAAAAGAACTGTGAGGCTCCAAATCAGTCCTTCCAAGAAATAATTCAATCCAGTGAGAAATTAAGCTGGCAGTCAATTATCACAGGATCACATGGGCAACTGGCAAGAAGAGTGAGATGCTGGGGTTTTCATAAATGAACAATTAAGTTTGGGTAGCAAGAAGTACAAGTGCACCTGCGAAGAAAAGGAAAATAAACTTTTCTATTAAAGCTTGCTGATACAGGTGGCATTTCAGGATACTTTTTAACTGTAGCCCATTCAAACTAGTTAAAAGTGGTAACTCATGTAACACAACAAAAATGGGCACCCTGTGTTCCAAAGCAAGAGTCTCAGGAATAAAACATTAATAAAAAGCAATCAGAGGCAAAGATAAGCTGTGTGATACAGTTATGTCTTGTGTAAGGGGGAAATGATATTTTAAATCACTGTTACATTCCAGGACAAAATTCAGCTTTAAATCACGTTGTGGTTTTGGAGAATCTGTTCAGAGAAATGAAACATCAAATATAACTTCTAGAAGAGTGGAAGTGAAAGCTGGACTTCCTGAATGGCAAACCAGGTGTGAATAACTCTATAAATCTGGCAAGGATTAGGACTTTCAGCTACCGTAACTGAAATAACCCTCAGAACCAGACATCAAATTGCATAAATGTGGAATGCTTCAAAAGGCCCTGCAGCTTCATTTGTTTATTTGTATTAAAATACCACTTCACTGAAGTGATCACAATAACACAGGAAAGCATGGTTGAACAGGATTACAAGGGGCAGCTCAGTAAATTCATCCCCAGCTCTGAAGAAGAACCAAGTACTTGCAATCATCCCTAACAGACTTTCAGCTAATCCGGTTTTGAAACACAGCATGGTAGTGTAGTATCTCCCTTAAAGGTCATTCCTACCAGTGTTTAAGCTGTTTATTGACTTAGAAAGTTTTTCTTAACATCCCATTTTAAATCCTTAACCTTGCCCATTCGATTCTTAGCAAAAGAAAGAGAACAGTTTATCCAGCAACCTTTGGAGTATTTGAAGACTCTTTTTGTTCCACCCATTCTTCTGCTTCCCAGACTAAACAAAGGGACAACTGATAAAACATCCTATAGAGTTTACATTAACTCCATAGGCAACTTCGTGATGTTTACGTGTTTCTAAAACATCCTCTCTGCCTGCTGACATAGAAACTGGGAGGGCTCATTAAAACGGGAAAGCTACTAAACATTCACTTAGCCAGCAATGCTGCTTTGAGCCCCTGGACCAAGATGCTCACTTCTGCACACAAGCCTTGGTCTTTTCTCCAGAGTTTTACCAGACCACATCAAAAGGCACTGGATCAAAGGAGCAGGAGAGCTAAAGCAAGATAGGGCATGGGCTTGGAGAGTCCCGTAGCATTTAAGACTATATTTCTATTAAAATAAACATAGTAATGGGGGATAAACTTCCTTCACACCTCTAAACCTGCACTAGTATCCCCCCAGTTTCACCAGTGTTTTGTAGGAAGAGCTTCATTAACGACCCCAGCAGTATTTAGAATTATAATTACTATCAATTTGCAAGATGCCCCCAGACCCTGTCTACTTCAGGAACCCTTTTGGTCACTTCTGGAGTCCTGCGGGCCTCTTTCTCCCTCTCATTTTCTGCCTTCACATGTCTTTGCAAGCCCTGGCCCTGATCCTGTAAAGGCTTGACCATGGACCTAGCTTTAGTGATGATTGGTCCCTATGGGACATACCGAATCTTAAGATATGCCTAGAAATCCAAAAGGATTACTACCTAATAGCACGTTGGATTTGGCTTTTTTTGTAATATGTTTACAGGGAAATACAATTATTCCATGATGTTCAGTATGTCAATTATAGCTGTATAGCAAAGATTACCCAAAAACAAGTCACAGAGGAAAAAAGATAGTTTGTAATAGGCTATCCCTTTAAAATCAGAATAAATAATGTAGAAATAGAGTGAGTTTATTTCTTTCTACATTCCAGCTGAAAACGGTGGTAATTTCAAATGATCAAAGCAAAGCAATCAAGTTGAAATACAACCAACACAGAGCACCCACTCAGGCCTGTAGTTTCCTTACCTCAGTAAACTTTCTGTTTACTCATTTCTCCCATTTGTCTTGAATTACTAGCTCAGGTCTGTTTAGTACCACTGGCAGCAATGACAATTACCCTTCGAGTCATACTCAAGGACTTGTTAATTCAAACAAGGTCATTCCAGCCACACAAGCGCATGAGTGCAGACTGAGAACAAACAGGAGCCAGCTAAACAGCCTCTCTGCATCTCCTGGTGAAGAAATGCTGTGGGGACACATACTTACTATGGCAGATACAACTTTAGACGGCACTGTCACAAATCCTTTTCTGGTTCCTAAAATTCTTAATTTTGCCAGACCTTAAGCCCCCTTGATACAACTCCTTCATCCAAAATCCTCAAAATACAAGGGAAACCTGGAAACTAAAAATAAGCCATGTAATCGCTTTCTTACTCTAATGTTCACGCACTTGCAGGCATGCACCAAATCTGCGGTCCTCATCTGCTATACTTGGACTGGTCAGAAGATAATAGAACTCAGAGCAAGTTCACTTCCCCCATCCCATCAAGGGGTTGTGCTTGGAGCAGTCAGACCTACATTATTTTGATGGGGATGGAATAAGGTGATTGCACTTGTCTCCTTTTTTACAATGCTGAGAATATGTGCCCATCTACCCACATGCACAGTCTTAGTGAAATCAGTATTGTTACTTGTATTTTAAATATCCATACAGTTTGGAGGATGGGGGACTTCATCTTGTTTGCCACCTAAAGCTATAAACATAAAACGATGCCTTCCTGACAGTTTTGGAATTGTCCTCATCCTCAGGTTAGACGGATTCCCCGAATGTTCAAGAAATACCCCTTTTTATTTCAAAACGATGTGAGTAACGTCGATCCAGCTTAGCAAGATGACTCAAGATTGGCCAGTGTGAGACTGCAACCTTCACCAAGGCAGTATTTTTGCAGTCTGAAGACACTGCCATGAGGTCTGGCCTTTTCGTGTGGTGCGAGCACCAATCTTCACACATCCTGCCTGTCCCCAAAACCCACCAGGACCTACAGAAGGACTCCCACTGCCTTTGAAAACATTTTGATGAAGCTCATAAAGCAATTCGCTGGTGTACTTGTGTGCATTTTTCTTTCGGGTTACTTGCATCCCCGTTAGGCAGATGTGTTCTCCAAAACAGACACACTTGCTAGTAATTTTCCCTTCTTCCTCTCCCGTTGACTAAAGCAGCATTATTGAGCAGGTACTTTCTTGTCACAGACGTGAAAAGGTAGATTTTCTAATACAAACGATGACCAAATATTTCTTATGTCTGTCATACATTCAGCCAGAGGGTTTCTGAGAGCTGTGCAAATGTACTGAGGTGAGTCTTGCCCTGACCCTCACTCTCTTTTCAAAGGCTGGATTTCTGTAGCACAGACAGATCAGTGGATGTGCCAGTAGTAGTTAGAGTTCAAACCTGAGAACCATGTTGCAAATGGCAATCCGTTCCCTGCAGCAATGGCCTTTTTAGCTTATGCTGTAGCCAGTCCTAACAATGTCAGGTCACAAGTCTGTCAGCACCCAGAAGTAGCCCAGATGCCCCAATTCAATAAAGAGGTGAAGAATCCATACTTACTCACACAGTCCCATTGATGTGAACAGTCAGACACGAGTATAAGCTAAGGTTGGCGTAAGGGAAGCTCAAAGGCCTGGGAGTGCTGTCATGTAGTTCTCTGTAAGCACTCACACATTGCCAGGGGAAGCAGTAGAGCTACTATATGAGAAAATATAATCTTAAGGAAATATTCTATAATGAAGTGTACAGAAAACAGACATTCTCCTGCTTTAATTGTGTTCCTAATTGCTAACAGTATGTAAAAATACTCGGGGCAGTAAAATTAACTAGGACCTTCTGTTTCAAGTATAGAAACCACAACTGTGGAAGCTCAGCGTGCTTTGTGGATACCACGAAAATGTGAGCCCTAATGCACTGTAGCTGCAATCTGATTCCCAGCATCTGTCCTCAAACTGGTGAGTCGGTGGGGGAAGGGGCCTTCTGGTCAGGGAATCATGTCCCTATTGTTATTTCCCAGACAAAGAACAAGAAATTGTCCTGTCATATTGTGTACAAGATGACATTTTGCTCTGTCTGATTGTGATAGATGTTTAGAAACTCCCTAAAAACTGCCCGCACAAGTTTAGGACTTTCTAGTAAATCATCTTGACAGCAGCTCGTGAAGACAAGCATCCCAGGAAGACAGGACAACAGATCTGACAGCTTGTTGCTGAAATGCCTAATCCATCCACTCCACCCTTAGCTGGAAAAACCTGGCCTCGAATGCAGTGCCCTGTGCCTGCTGAGCCAGCCTTGCCAGCCCGCAGCCAGGCAGCCCTGCTTGCGTGTCCCTGCCTGCCCACTGGCTCCACAGCCTTGCAAGCCCAGCAGGAAATGGAGGAGCTGCCAGCTGCTAAGGCAAGGTAATTCATGTTTGTCCCTCCCAGTACTTCTGCAGTGCTGCACAAGATGAACATCATTCACATTTCCAGTGGGATGTGACCACCTTTGAAAATTCTGCCCTGAATCAGGCTTTCCTTTTGCTAAATCTCACTGATGTTTTTCATGTTGAGTCCATGTCCCAAGGCCCAGGAGCTTCCTGATTCCCACCTTTGCTGTCATGCTCTTCCTCCCTCTCTGCGAGAGCGCTGGTGCAGAGGGAGGAAGTTTAAAGAAGAGACAGGATTGTAGGGAGCGGAAAAAAGCTGAAGTGAGAAATAGGCGAAACCAAAGAAAAATAAAGGTAGTATTTTGAAATAAGAATCATATTTTTCTCTCCAGAATTCCTGAAAATCCCAAAACAAACAGCCAGGGGAATTTCTGGGTGGGAGAAGAGCATGTGTCTAGGAAAGCTGAGATACATGTTTCTGATTTTGAAGGCATATTTAGTGAAAAATATACTGAAAAATTAGAAAGGAAAATGATGGGGAAAGTGCTCTACTTGAAAGGGCAATTAAAGAGAGCACAAGTATCAAGGCTGAGAAGATAACGGAGAATATGGTCCTTGCTCTTCCCTGCCTACATTTTCTTCATCAGATGTAGTGACAGCACTTGGGGGGGGGGGGGGGGGGGGAGAAGAGATGACCAGAGGGGAGCAAAATAACATTTGCACTTAGATGCAGGAGGAGCACCATCTAACCCGAGGGAAAAGCAGTTTATACCTCTGCCTGCTGCCGTGTCTGGTCCTGCGATGGGTGAGGAGGTCAGGAGCTGAGCCCTGGGCTGATGCAGGGAAGTTGATGTTGCTTATTTTGATCTGTTTCATTAATGAAAAACCCCTGACGCTGTACAAAATAAAGCACAAAGAAGATATATTTGGGTCTTAAAGGCATGTGCTCGTAAGCTGGGAGATGCCTCTTTCATGACTGACTTCCTCGAGCTCAACACATGCCCCCAGCCCTGCATACAGGGCATGACCAAGATCCTTGTTACTTCTCTAGCCTGCAGCGTAGGTCAGACACAGGTCAGTATTTGGGTCACAAAGGAAACTGCAAATCTGGCATTTGATATACTTGTGTCTATTTGTTAGAGAGAGCCTTTTATACAAAACATGTATGTATGACCTAGTATTTACAGGACTTGGACCTACGCTCCTAAATAATTCAGCTTCCCAGGTTGGTCCCAGGGTCTGGTGCTGTGATAATCTTATTCTACACGTCAGCTCATTTGTGGGCCCTCTTTTGCAGCAAATCAGTGCATTTCCTTCAAAACAAACCTCAGAATTGCTTCCAGGGATAACAGCACGAGAAATTACACCATCCTGCAGTGTGGTCTCCCCAGCTTTCCTCTGCCCCATCCTCTTACACTATCCCAGCCAGCATCGCCCCCTCAGCCTCCATCACATTTTCCAGACAATTTGAACCCATAAAACATGCACACCATATCTTGAATCCATGTGTATGGGGGTGTAGGAAACAGCCTGCTCTGAGAAATGTGGACCTGAGGTGCTTCTCACTACCTGCTTCAAGCCAAGGGTCACTCGCTTGGGTTGCTCCCAAGGGTCACACAGGGTTGGAGGCCTTTGGCCACGGAGACAAACAGTCATGCCTGGCTCAGAGGTTGTGCTTCATCCACTCATTATTTGTCAGTCTTAACTTTAAAAGCAAAATATTTAATTTATTTAGTTTTATAGACATTGCTTATGTTTACATTGCTTATAATGTTAACGGTTCTAAACTTGTTTTCTAATATCAGACAAAACCCCTAAACCTATTTGTAGAAAATATATTTTCTTAATTTAGTAAGCGTGCATGATTTGAGGAGGATTTGAGATTGTTGCGCTGTTATCATCTGGACACAGAAATGATGGAAGAAGGGGTAAAAATAGGTTTTACACAGCAGAGCTTTTAATATGGAATTCTGCCAATTGCAGGACATAGCCAATTGTACAGAGATCCTACAGAAGCAACATCTCTGGTATTTTCCCGCTGTGGCAATGTCCGAACTCTGATGCCGTGGCTGTAGAGACATTTTTTAAGCTTCTGGAAACTGAAGTAGTTGTAAAGTAAACAAGATTTCTATAAAACCACTCATAATTGTCATCCAACCCTTTTTGTTCAGCCATGGCCGCACACTCATTGCACAGAAGCACTATTTGTGTGCCTCTGTTTGAGAAGGCAGGCGGGTTTAAGTCAGGCATGTGCACAGAGGCGTTACACAAGAAGAGTCTGTATTTGAGCCCTGCCTCTCCAGCATGACCTGTGCCTTATGAAAACTTGGTTAAAAATCCCAGAAAATGGTATATCCTTCAGAGAAGCTGGGGGAAGGGAAGCAGAGGAGGCGAAGCAGATGTGCCTAACACAGCCTGTTTTACGAGCTATGACTCCAGCGTTCGGCATCGAGCATGTGCTATATTTTCTACTTGAAAGCTGACTGCCACTTCAAATGAAAATGGTTTTGTATGTGCTGCACCATAAAATTACACAGACACAGAGGTCCACGCTAACTAGCTGTTTACCTCTATGCTTTTACCGCAGCACATAAGTTATAATCGGAGGAAGGAAACTCCTAGGAGATCTGAAGGCTTTAATTGTTTCAGCGTGCAGATGGTTTGCATTACAGTAAATCGACACAGCTCAAGGTCAATTCATAGTTCAGCAATAGCTGCTGAAGCAAGTGAATTTAGTTTGTTTCCCACCTCTTCTGGGGAAGGTTTAACGGCTTTGTTACTTATTTTATACGTATTCCGAGGCTTAAGAAACACCACAACAGGTGAAACTGGAGGAGTGTAGGTTGCCACCACCATTTCCTTCATGTCTGGTGCTAAGCAATTTTTAGAGCAGCTAAATATAGATATTTTCCTACAACATTTGAACACTTTGTTTCAACATGTTCTCTTTTCTGTCACCGACATAAACCCGCTCTCTTTCAGGCTCACAAGGACATCTTCCACAGCTCAGATTTGCCTTGCTATGTCGAGATGTGCCACACAACCTCCGCACCTAGAGACTGAGATCTGACACGAGTAGTTGCTCTTGCCCTTGACTATCCGTCTGAACCTCTCCCAGAGGTTCCTGGTCCTTTTGCACAGGCGGCTCAGCTGTTGGCGAAGCAGCTGCTGAACTGCCTCAGTTTAGGGCTTAGATGGTTAAGATAAACTGGAACCAATTTTGGGTGGTTTTTGTTGGTTTTTAATAGCACCAGGCTGAAATGTGCCACAGTGCAGCAGCTGCTCCATCAGCTGAGCCACCCCTCCGGGTGAAATGGAGATCCCCAAGAGGAAAACAGGCTGGGCACCAGGGCGGTGGGGAACTACTGTGGCCATACCAAGGTAAGGTGTCACCCGTTAGAGATTGGAAAGCTCAATGTAGGAGAGGAACAGAGTACTCTGAGGCACAAAGCAGCAGACAGCATGAGCCACAAGCACTTCCTTTCATGCCTTAAACCAATTGGATCCCAGGTCTGTCCAGGCAGCTGCCATTAGGAAGGCAATCCCACTAACGCCAACTGACAAAAAATTGCATCCAGCAAGACCAGTGCATGGGTTTTGTTTTAAAAGGGATGGTCTTTGTTCTTCACACATTTTCTTTGAGTTCTGCTGATCAGCGCTTATCCCCGTCATTTATCCTCTGCCTCTTGTACCGCAGGCACAATAGCAGACCCCCCTGGAATCGGGGGGCAGCACCTTGTCTTCCTGCCTGCACTCACTGTCTGGAGTGTCAGACCTGTAGGGAAATCACAGCAACGCGTTGCCAAAGAGAGGTTATGTTCCTGTGAGTCAACAGATGTACAGATGTGTCTGTAGGTCCATATGTTCAGGTAATTTAACACTACGGGTGCTCCTCCCTTCCCTTGACATGCGCCCAAATTAGCAGAGTCTCAGGGTAATTGAAAGTGGGTTGTACCTCAAGGTCAGAAAGCAAGGAGTGAACATGCAGCCTACTTGCAGACCTTATAATGCGTCAGAGATGTCGCTGAATGTATCACAGCAGAACAATGCTTTGCTGCGTGCATTAGGCCATCTACTTTCATTTTGTTTGGGCCTGAAAGTATTTTTAAAAGCTATCTGTTTCAAAGACTTGTTTCTAAATTAACTTAGGAAAACTCTGCACAACTTTTTCACAAAGAGGTCTGTGGAAGGGCTGTGAGGATCTGGAACAGAGGCACACGAGCACTGTGAGCAGTACCTAAGAAGCAATCTCCTCCATGCTGTGCTCAGCAGTCCTTGATGTTGCCTTAACATCTGCTTCAACATCTGCTCTTTCGGGAGGCTCTGCCTCGATGTGCTTTGCTGCTTTCAAAGGCCTGCCTGCTCTTGCTCAGCCCAGCTAGCAGCATTCATCACTGCTCTGCTGTTGGGTTGATACCCTTACAAGGAAACGTGACGATTTACCCCCCTTCCCTGTGGGAATCCAGTAGGCTCATCCACCACTGTGAATCCATAATCCAGCTTTACCACGTCCATTTAAAATAACTTGGGGAGGCAAAAGGCTGCCTGAGCTTTAGGTCTAATTCTTCACTTAGATAATAAGCTGAGGTGCACTTACAGGACGGTGTGTGAAGTTTGTCTGGCTCCTAACTTGGACAAGAGGCTGCAGGCATCTGGGCCAGGAGGCATGTGGCAGCCAAAACGAAGCAGGCGGCTGGAAGCAGGGCAAACAGGCTCCCGCAGCCCTGCCAACAGGTTCTGCAGATCAGCTATTGAAATGATTTGCACATCAGCATATTTCAAATTTCGAATGCAGCCTTTTCCAAAAGACCTCATTAAAAGTGTTTGTAAAGATGGGGCTGTTCTCAGAAGAAAACAATTTCCTAAGGAATCCATTTCCTTACTCAAACACCAGAAAGGTGGAAGGGTTTCCTAAAACTGGCACGGAGGGCATATCTGTGACATGGAGATAATTACTGGAAGTAACTGCTGAAACTGCCAAATCTGACTGCAGCAGAACTGCCAGAAATATTTTCCTTCCTAATTGCAGCCAAAACCCACAGGTGACTGAAAAGGAAAGCGTGTGGGGAAGAGTGTGGAATGACCAGGAAGGACTGCTCTTACGCACAGTGCTTTAGCACAGTCTAGAGGGCTTGTCTATGAAATGCTGCCAACCAACAGAGCACAGCCAACTCATTTTAAAATGCAGGTAGCCTGGGGGTGGGTGGGATGGAGGCACAAACAATTCCCTCCATCAGAGCCCCGTGTCTGGTAACCTCTTTTTCTGGCTTGGGATGCGGGGCAGCTCCTGACCACAGCTCCGTGATGCACTGTGCTGACTGCCCAGCAGGCAATCACGGTCCAAAGAAGGCTCAAAACTGCAATTTGAGGACACTTCAAAGGAAAAAAGAAGATGGTTAATAAGTGTTTACAAAGTGTTAATGAAACTGGATCTGCTGTGGCAAAACTCTGCTCTCACTGGACCCTACATCTCCTTTTTCATTGTCTAACTAAAGTAATGATTCTCAAATCCAAGAGTGGGGCTGCCCTGGGAGGTCCAGACTGCATGTTGGGAGACAGAGAGACAAGAATAAAAAATCCAGATGCTTGTGTCAGCCCCTCTTGTCCCTTTTCTGTTCCTCTCTTCCTCTTTCTCTACCAGTGAAGGTCTCTCCTCTCTCCAGCCCCATCACAGGGGACGTGCATGTGGGATGAGGGTGCAGGGCAGAAGGACCTGGCAGCAAGGAGATGAAGCCCAGTGGCTCTGGGGGTTGCGGATTGATGCGGGGGAAAGGTGTGGGAGCTGTGCAGCCCAGCACAGCTTGGGAGGCTTGAGAGATGGGAGATGAAGCACAGGACCTCAGGAAGATGCTTCAGGCAAAGGAGAGGACCCCTGACCTACCCCCAGAGAGTAACGTCAAGGATACGCCTCAGACAGACAGCATCTGCCTAACTGCAGCTGCCCAACTACTACTGGAAATATGGATCCTAGGTATTTCCAAACCACTTATCTCTTGTATTCATTCACTCCAATAAGTCATTCCTGTCTCTAGCTATATCTGTTAATTGTGGGGGGAAACATATAAAGAATTTAGTAAAATCACAGTTCACAAATGCAGCCGCCAGTGATTTTACTCCATCCACTCTCTCATACAGAGTTACTGCTGCATTTACCCTATCTACCATACCTGCAATATTCAATTTTAAGACTTCGCCCTCACTCTCCCTCCCCAGATTATGGATTCTTTAACAAATTCAGGAATAGCCATAGAAGTCAGGGGTAAAAGATCAAGAAGAAACAATCAAGTTCTCAGAATGTAACTGTGCCACATGGTGCATTTATTCACCCATACTGCTTTGCAAGAAAGAGCTCACCTTCAGTGCGACTATGAGCATCAGATGGGTAAGAAACATTATTCACAACATCAATGTTTCCAAAACCTTCTACTTGTGACTCCCCAGACTAAGACATATTTGAGGTAAAATGAAATAGCAGGTTTGCTGTGGACATGGACACCTCCCTCCCACCAGACAAGGGAAGAAAAGAAAGCTGGAGGTGAAAGACTAAAAATTAAATGAGCACATCTGAAAGCCAAGGCCAAATTGACTTGCTGAAGGCCATATCTAATCAGTCATTAGCAGAGCAAGGACTGCAGATCTGGCTTCCTCAGTTCCAGTTTCACGCTCTAATTCCTACCTCCAACAAATTACTTTATAATAATCAGAAGACCTTACTGATTAGTCACATATGCAGATAAGGAAATCCTTCTTCAAGGTTACTGTAAAGGAAAATATTAGTCAGGATGGCAAAAGGAAGGTCGAGGGGAGAGGACAATGCAAATGGAAAACTCAGAGTGGAGTACGGACTGAGCAATGCACCTCAAAACTCCAGTTTAGAATACTGGGAAATGCAAAAGTAGTGTTCAGCCTGGTCTTCCTCACCCAGACAATAACGTTGCAGAATTGTCTGCTAAGGTTCTTGTGATAGAAAAGCTTAGTGAAATCAAGGCAACATAATTTCATCCTGAAGTCAGGTAGGAGATGTCAGCCCCAGGCAGGATGCACAGTGCTGACCTCATCCTGCTGCCCCATGGTAACTATCACCACTACTTTGTTCTCACGTAGGACTGTAAAGCAAAATAATCAATGATGATATTTATCTTGCAGCAAACAAACACTCTGTCAGAGAAGACAAAGCCTTAAAAGGGGATTTGCCATGGCTACATACACTTGCAAGCACTAGCAGAGAAAGAGATGGAGAAGTACAGGATATGATTTAGGCAAAGCAAATAATTGCATCCAGTTATCCAGCTGACTGCAGCACACCAGTAGGAAAAATACCCAATACTGGCATCTGCAGCTCTCCACTGGCTCACAAGACCAGTTGTAACGTATGTGTTTGAAGATCTCTTGGGGTCCCATAATGAAAATTTTCTTCTCAAACTTAAAAAGGAGATGATTTTTTCCATTTTCCCATAGGGATTATCCACAGAAGGCATGCAGAGACCAGCTGGGTTTATCTTCTTGGGGCACTGCCTGGCTTCCAAGCAGCATGGCTCCAGGATCATCAGGGCCAGGAGCTAACCCAAAACTCACCCTTAGAAGAGGCCTGTTTCTTGGTTAAGAACCAGGTCACAAGTCATAAGAAATCTAAAGGTCACAGTGAAAGGTGATCAAGATACACAACTACCACTGAATCAAAAATCTCATCTGGTATATGGTGACCATAGTGTAAGGTGTATATTTTGAATGAAGCAATAAAGGGCTTTTGTCTCATTTTTGACAGGATTGTTACATCCTCTGTGAAATAAACGGCCATGGAAATAAACTAAAATAAAACCCCAAAGCAAACAAAAAACCTGACCAGCAGCGTAATCTTTGCAGAACAAACGAAATCTAAAATCTTTGCTGGACTATTGGTTTTGTAGCTCTGTCTCTGCATTCAGAAGAAACAACAAAACAGCCTTTTGTATCTGGGCAGCTCCTTTTGCTTGGCAGGAAAGGCAATGGGTTCAAACTTAAACAGGGGAAGTTTAGATTGGATATAAGGAGGAAGTTCTTTACTGTGAGGATGGTGAGGCACCGGAATGGGTTGCCCAGGGAAGTTGTGAATGCTCCATCCCTGGCAGTGTTCAAGGCTGGGTTGGACAGAGCCTTGGGTGGCATGGTTCAGTGGGAGGTGTCCCTGCAAATGGCAGGGGGGTTGGAACTGGATGATCTTCAGGTCCTTTCCAACCCTGACTATTCTATGATTCTATGATCAGACGGTCACAGGAACCAGAGGTGCAGGATCCCCACCGGGAGCTGTGCTGCAGGAACTGAGGCTTATAATGGCTTAAATAAAAATGAGAGAAGGAAACATGGAAAGTGACTACTGCTTGAGATCTTCCACAAGTGCTACAAGAATCCAGTATCTGGGATCCTGGAAATTCCGTCTACTGGGAAATCCATCTATGCGGAGATCCTGGGAAAGCCATCTGCTTCTTTACACTTTGGATAGGAACAAGAGGACTACACCCCAGCAGTTTAACTAGAATGATTGTATTACCATCACTTTTAAATGACATATAACTGGCAATAGTTTCACTCTTCTGAGTAAGCATTAAAACTTACTACAATGCTGGATTTTTACATGCTTATACACACTATTTGCAGAGCAAATGGGGAACAGGTAAGTTCTTATCCACACTTCCTGTGGAGCAGGCTGATGTGAGACAATGCATACAAGAATAGAGCTTCACTGAAAAACAAATCCCTGGGAGAAGGGGAACCACCATGCATCGCACATGATGTGCTGGGGAGAAACCGAGTCATGCAAACAGGCAGGCTCCTCTGCACCAAGGAGTCTGGGGGGCAGCTTTTAGGCAATATTCCCAGAGGAAGCCATGAATCAGTAAGGAAAAATGCTACCTCCTGTTGTTTGATTCCTACTCTCTGGGAAACAAGGTTTTACATTCCTGTAAGATAAACAGAACTGCATCGGAACAACATAGGGCTCTGTTCTCTACCTGTTCTCCTAACAGCTCTCTGTGGGGCTGCTGGTTGGCAAGCTACTTGGATCAAAGACTGGGAACAAATATTTTCCTACCTTCACCCAGCAATGTTATCATTGAAAACAATCAAAAACCACTCCCCACCTTCCTTCCCCATGGGGGCAGGTTTTGCATTGTGCCCTTCCTGCACCGAAAAGGCAGCAGCAATCTCTTCTCTGTGTTTCCAACTGCTGCTAATGCTGTAAGTCAACAAAAGAAGCCTGATACTGTAAAAAAACCACAAAACGAAACCAAAAAGGGAGACCATGTGAAACTCCATGAATATTTTAGGCAATTGGGATGAGAAAATGGGACATGAGTTTCACAACAGTCCTGACTTTCTCTTCTAATTAACTCTCACTGCTTATTGTTTACTTAGGGCAGGTTTACATGGGGGGAATTAAGTAGGCTGCAGTCATGCCACCAGCCCAGCTACCTTCTTGAGCATTCAAATGCAAAACAGAATTAGCTTCATGAACAAGCACGCTAGAAAGAGCATGAGATTAAATATTTCTTTAGACTCTTGTTCTACTTGAAAACCGGTCACCCCTGTGGATTAACAGATTAGCACAGGCCTGACGTGGCTGCTGGTAATCCCATTCAGAGCGAGGTGGTTTATGGATATACAATACTCAGGAAGCCTGTGAAGGGGGAATGAAAGCCACTGACACCCTGTTTACCAGCCTATCTCTAATGGAAAGGTGAAGCTTAGCTGTCCATCTGTTATCTACGGCACATGGACCTTTGGGAAAACTCAGTGCTAGGATTGCACCGGGACAGACTTGCAGGGGCCATTGTTCACCCCTCACTTTACCAGTTTCCCAGCCAGTGCTCACTTCCTTTGCATGTTTTGAGGGCTAAGTAAGGCCCTCAAGACATTATCATAGTGATTTATCACCCAGGAACTGGGCAGCTTCCATGTACAATCATAATCTACAACATACAACAGCAAAACAACCCTCTTTCAGCACACACATTTTGATGCAGGCAGTCAACATTGCTTTGCTTATACACGCCTCATCAAAACCAGTCCTAGTGATCACTATCCTGATCTGCATGTTGAAAATCTACCCTAAAGAGAAGAAAGAAACTGTGTTGTGATCTCTGCTGCAAACTATCACAGTCCCACCCCTCAGGATCCTGGCTTGTTGCTACCCCCACCTCTTACATCAGTGTGCTGCTACATCACCCTATATAACCTATACAACACATAAGACTTGATGTTTTAGAGGATCAGTTCTCCTTGAACATCTTCTCCAACACAATTAGTCAATGCTATTTGGATATCTGAGAACCACCTGGAACTCACAGGACATGCAAGCCTGTATTGCTTGTATCACATTCGTAATGTGATCATCCGTGCTCTGCCAAGCCTGTGAGATCCTGGGAAGACATAAATAACTTAGAATTAGGCTGAAATCTGCCACAATAAAAAAATGCAGTTGTATTTTACATCCTACATCCAGCACATCACTGATGGCAGAAACTGAGAGGATTGTGGGAAAATGTGTGTGGCAAGTATTGTCTGTGATAGAAATACATGGTGGGAGAAGAACATTGACCTTATAATGACAGCTGACAAAACAGGAGTTGAAGCAGGCCACATTACTAAGGAAACGTATCCTTTTCTAGGGAGACAATACAAACCTCTTGAATGGGAAAGCAAAAATCGAAAGCGCATTTCAAATGTTCCCCTCGTCTAATAGCAGTACTTTCCTGTAATCTGAAGCCTTGTCTGCCTCTTCTACGTAACTAGAAAATCAGAGCTGTTTGACTGCAGTTGATCTGGTTGCTAAACAACCAATAATTGATCTCTGGGCTTCAGCAGGGCTCTTTAAGCAGTGATCTCGCTATCTTTCTGTTTGAAAGGTCAGGCCTGTGTATTATCCACGTACGCTCAATGGAAAAAACCCCAAGAACCACAGCTTAAGAAAAAAAGGTCTGAAGATCGATTGACTGATCAAAATCCGTGATTTTTTAGTAATGTTTGAAAACCACAGTGGTGTAACAACACGACTGTGATTGCTTCTGTGGACTGGAAATTCCCACTAGGTGCCAACAAGCTGAGATCACCTGTTAGATGTATTACTTTTTGTATTATGCCATTGGATGGACTATGACACAGGTCTCCACACCGCATGCCTCATCCACTATTTATTTGTTGGGCTTTAAGATCCACTTTTGATTTTAAAAAGTGCTCCTTCTTTAAAATGCATCTTTTGGATTTGCCCTACTTGCAGTATTCAGCTGCTGCCTCAGTAGTCTAGACAAGACTATTCCATGATGCCTACACCAGAGAATACTGAAGAAGCCCAAATATCTGATGTCGTAAATTAAACTGCTTAAAAATGTTGCAATTCATTTATAATTTAGAATTATAGAATAGTTAGGGTTGGAAAGGACCTTAAGATCATCCAGTTCCAACCCCCCTGCCATGGGCAGGGACGCCTCACACTAAACCATGCCACCCAAGGCTATGTCCAACCTGGCCTGGACACTGCCAGCGATGGAGCATTCACAACTTTGCTGGGCAACCCATTCAAGTGCCTCACCACCCTTACAGTAAAGAATTTCTTCCTCATATCCAATCTAAACTTCCCCTGTTTAAGTTTGAACCCGTTACCCCTTGTCCTATCACTACAGTCCCTAATGAAGAGTCCCTCCCCAACATCCCTAAAGGCCCCCTTCAGGTATTGGAAGGCTGCTATGAGGTCTCCACGCAGCCTTCTCTTCTCCAGGCTGAACAGCCCCAACTTTCTCATCCTATCTTCATACGGGAGGTGCTCCAGTCCCCTGATCATCCTCGTGGCCTCCTCTGGACTTGTTCCAACAGTTCCGTGTCCTTTTTATGTTGAGGACACCAGAACTGCACACAATACTCCAAGTGAGGTCTCACGAGAGAAGAGTAGAGGTCTTTTAAAGATCTTTTAAAGATCTTCAGTCAGTATTGTCAAAGCCCTCTTTAATAATAGCCCTGTGAAGGAGGGCTGCAGATGGTGGTGCCCCAAGAACTGTTGTGAATACTCCCAAATTATTCTTGTAAGGCTTGGGACTAATTTCTAGGTCATATAACCTAGCAAAGCTTTTATTTTTTACCATAAAAGTAGCACGAGAAATATACAGAATTAGAGCCAAAATCAGCTTCAGGTTTGGCTTACAAGTTTTCCCAGTCTCTGACAGAAACGAAACAATGATCCACATGCCAAAACAAACGTAATTCAGTTTTCCTCTTTTCCTTTCAACTACCACCAAGCATAGCCAGGTTTAACAGAGAATTGAAATACAAAAGCCATAAAACCCACACACAGAGTACACTCCACTACCTAAAGTTATGGAGGAAAGCAGCTGATAGCTCAGCAGCAGCTTTCATTATTAATCAAGAGCTGTACACATGTCCATCAGGATATTTTGCTCTGTGTTGTCATTTTGTTCCCCCAGAAGGGGTATTTTTGAAGAGATGTCAAAATACCCAACCTCTGAGTAGGAAGTTACACTTATATGATAACCTCAGTGGCAGCCAGGTCCAGAAGTGTCTGTGTTTGCACTGTGAGGTCCTCTCAATCTTCTCCACAGCAGATTCATACATTTTGAAGTGATCTTATCATAGAATCACAGAACAGTTAGGCTTGGAAAAGGCCTTAAGATCATCCAGTTCCAACCCCCCTGCCATTCGCAGGGGCACTTCACACTAAACCATGCCACCCAAGGCTCTGTCCAACCCGGCCTTGAACAGCGTCAGTGATGGAGCATTCACAACTTTCCTGGGCAACCCATTCCAGGGCCTCACCACCCAGTGGGGGTATCATCATCCCAAGCCATTTGGGAAAGCCTATATCCCTTTCTGTACTTTACCAAGGGCCTCAGATCTCGTACAAACCTCATCTCTGAGCATCCTCTGTCTCTGGGTAAATCTGAGTGCGGATTCCTCTTTGGGAAGGTTTGCCATCTTGAAGGAGATCAGAAATCGTGTCTGTGGCTCATACATAAGAAATGTTAACATTTTGATCCATTTTGGGTGGGGAAAAAAAAAAGGGGGGGGAAAAATGGAATTCCACATAATGGCTTTGATACTTCTTGGATTTGAGAAGCCCATGGCAGTGTCAGACAGAAGGTGTTGCACCTGTAATGGGCAGTGTAGTAGCACAGGAGAGGACTGCTGGAAAGGGGCTCTGTTCATCCCCCTCTGTTTCTGGAGGAAGCTGGCAACTCTTTTGCACAGCTCTGAGTGCTGTGTTGCAAGATCACAGAGAGCTTATAGAATCATAGAATCATAGAATCGTAAGGGTTGGAAAGGACCTCAAGATCATCGAGTTCCAACCCCCCTGCCATGGGCAGGGACGTCTCCCACTAAACCATGCCATCCAAGGCTATGTCCAACCCCACCTTGAACGCTGCCAGGGATGAAGCATCCACAACCTACATCATTTCCTCTTTAATCTCTATAGGAAGCCTTTTCAGGAGGAAAACACTTCAGTCCACACAATTAACAAAACACCTTTCCCTTTTCACCTGAGCCAATGTATTTCTGCCACCGGGTACTTGCACTGTGTTTGAAATGGAGAGTTTCATTTGTACATATTTAACCTGAAGCCTTAGTGATCTCTCAAAATAGCTGCATAATGGAATTTCTTAGACTTTTTATAAGGTGTGTACACACACACACACAGAGGAAGGAACTCAAAGTTTGGGTGTTTTGAGCTGCACTGACTTGATCAAGCAGCGTGTTCATATTCCAGGTTCTGAGACTCGGACCACTCATGGGTGCATCACAGTGCTCCAGCCACTGGCAGAATTGCACAGGATGGAAATCCCTCAGAAATCTGACTCCTTTTGCAGAATTAGCAGTTAAGAGCCTGTAAGAAATTCCTGTTCCTTATAAGGGGAATCCTAAGCCCAGATTCTCAAACTGTGGCTCAACAGGACATTTGTTCGGGGTTATGTGGAGTTTAAGGTGTTCCAGCCACATCACAACACCCAGATCCTGTTGTGCTGACAGCACTGTTCACAAGCTGTGTTGTGAACTAAAGCTCTGATCAGGCTTTGCAAGAGCAAACATTATAAGCCCCATTTCCCTGGCCCGTATCAAACCATTGCCCAAAAGCAGCAGTACTGTGTTGCTGGGAGGGGGAACATGCAATAGTATATGGGCACAAATGAGCATCCAGGACCAGGAACTACAGCTGAGCCTCAAGCTCTGCTGCACTCAGGGCACCACAATGTCACTACAGCAGAACCAAGAGCAGTTTATATCACTCGGACCAAGCAGGTGAATGTGATACATTCACATTGCAGGAATGTGATATATTCACATTGCCTGAGCAGTCTAAAATGGTCCTAGCCAGTACAGAGTAAGGTCTTGAATCATCTGTCCACCATCATACTCAGAATAATTATCTCCCTGTGTAGAGGAAGTTATGCAAGTATAAAGATGCCATGTCCCTTTACAAGGGAAGATCTAAACTGTGCCAGCATATAAATGCCAACATAACAACTTCAAACTAGTGCTTTGTGCGTACCAAATTGTTTCGGTTTTTTTAAGAAATAATTACATTTCAAAACAAAATGGTTATCCCAGGAGAAACAAAACCGCACAAAGCCCAAGGCTAAGCCTTGCTAAGAATGAATAGCAAGTCATTCCTCTCCACACTGTAAAGTTTGAGTAGTTCTGCAACATCCCGTCACATTTTACATCAGTGCTCACTGAATGGGTGAGACATCCCCAGGTATATACGTGGGCTTTGCAGCTATGCATTTTACTAGCATAGCTCACACAAAATTAACTGGTTTTGCCTACCATGTGACTTTCAAAGTCACGGTGTAGATAAAGCAAAAAGCAGGCACCACTGGAACACTTATCGGTTTGCTTCTCGCTGGGGACTGCTCTGTGCCAGGTATCTGACGCATGTGCTAGCAAATGGAGTGGTGCGACACAAGCCGCTCTGTAAAGCAAAGCAAGTGGCACTGAGAACCCAAAGTCCTCAATATAAACACTTCACAGGTTTCACTTAAGACAATCTCTGTTTTGATCCGGTGGACTGAATGCCTCTTCTTAGAGGTTTCAGGAAACAGCTTAATTTTCATCTGAAAGGGAATGAAGTTGTGCTCCAAGACTGCTCCATGGTATCAAGCAAAACAGGGGAAGTGAGGACAATTGGGAGATTTGCTTCAAAAGCACGCTCCTGCATCCCTGCATCTAAAGCTCTGCAGACTAGAGCCATCCACAGAATAACAATACAAGAATAATTTGTTAAAGGAAAGAGCTGCAGCCTTTTTCCCATCTGACTCCTTCACCATCGTATACTAAACACCTGCTCAGCTGTATATGTGAGACAGAGGTTACAGCTTTAAACAGAAAGCAAAAATCATCTTAAGGCTGAGACTAAGACCAGAAAAATTTTGGCATGGAAGGGCAAAGTCATTTTGGAAAGGCAGCTGAGCTGGGAGTTGTATTTCATTAAATAGTGACCTGTAAAACACAGAATCATACAGCGGTTTGTGTTGGAAGGGACCTTAAAGATCATCTGGTTCTATCTCCCCTGTCACTGGCAGGGACGCCTTCCACTAGACCAAGTTGCTCAAAGCCCCATTCAACCTGGCCTTGAACACTGCCAGGGATGGGGCAGTCACAGCTTCTCTGGGCACCCTGTGCCAGTGCCTCAGCACCCTCATAGGGAAGAATTTTTTCCTAATATCCAAGTTAAATCTCCCCTCTCTCAGTTTAAAGCCGTTCCCCCTTCTCCTGTCACTTCATGACCTTGTAAAAAGTCACTCTCCAGATTTCTTCTAGTCCCCCTTTAGGCACCGGAAGCTGCTCTAAGGTCTCCCTGGAGCCTTCGCTTCTCTAGGATGAACAACCTCAGCTCTCTCAGTCCATCTTCACAGGAGGGGTGCTCCAGCCTCTGATCATAGAATCATAGAATCATAGAATAGTCAGGGTTGGAAAGGACCTTATGATCATCAAGTTCCAGCCCCCTGCCATGGGCAGGGACACTTCACACTAAACCACGCCACCCAAGGCTCTGTCCAACCTGGCCTTGAACACCGCCAGCAATGGAGCATTCACAACTTCCCTGGGCAACCCATTCCAGTGCCTCACCACCCCCGCAGTAAAGAATTTCTTCTTCATGGTCCATGTCTCTCTTGTGCTGGGGGCCCCAGAGCGGAACACAGTACTCCAAGTGAGGTCTCATGAGAGCAGAGGGGGAGAATCACCTCCCTTGACCTGCTGGTCATACTTGTGCCAGCCCTTGTAAGTGTTTCTGTTCAGAGATCTAAAAATCCTTTTAGAAAATTCTTATTTTTATAATTCTATATATTCTATATATATTCTATTCCTTCACCCAGTAGGAAACACTGCAGGTTTCATGCACACAAATGATTGTTGCTTCAAAACCAATGGATGATGGATGATGAAAACAGCATTTGAATCCTCATCTTGTGTGTGTCAGCTGTCGGACACACACTGACCCTGACAGCTAGTGAGGAAAATGGAAGTTTGCAACAACTGTCATCCACAGCAGCCACCCAAATTGTGACTTCTTCCAAGCGGAAGGAATCAACAGGAAAAATCAGAACTTCTCTGATTCAGCCCTGTTGCACACAAAGGCACATGAAATGCAGCCTCCCTAAGTGCTGTAAGCCTCAAACAGCAAGAAATTGTTTCCTTGCTCAGTGTTCACAGCCACTTCACCCAAGACACCACCAGCTCTTTCTTAGATTGCTTATGACCAAGCTGTACATATAATTTTGAGTATAAATGGCTTTTAATGGCCTTCTCTTTCTGATCCTATGTATTTTCCTGCTGATAGTCACCCACGCTTCCAAAACATATGTTGCCATGTTCCTCTTCCTCCACACCCTGCTACTCTTCCTTTCAGTATCCAAGTTATTCCCCTTTGCTCTTCCCAACAGCAGGTCCTAAGGAGCTCACAAGAGACACTGCCCTCAGTTGCAGTTTGAGGGGCTGGAGCAAGCATCTCCCCTACCAAATAAATGCTGTACTTGCAGAGAAAATTCAGTCCTGATCTGGAGGATGCGCAACAAGCTCAGCAAGGCACTGGGAAATACTAGTGTCCTCTCAAGAGGTTTCTACTGGTTAGGTGTAAATGTTAAAGGGTTTACCATGCGATTAAGTTTGGGTGGATTTTGTGGAGGACAAAAAGTAAATGCATTTGAAAAAGCAAAGAAGCGCAAGCTAATTAGCACATGACAACCTTTATCACAGCACTAAAGGTCTGTTGGGGCTCATTATCACTGTATGAACCTCCTTCTCAGAGGACCCCCTGCTTTGTCTGTAAAAATGTGCTGCTTTGATGTGTGTTCTCTGAACAAAGAGAAAAGCCCTGATGTGGAGGGTGAAACAAAAGGAGTGATGCTCTGTGGTGGTTCAAGGAAGGAAATGAGGAGGCACACCGTGACCCATTGAAGCTGCTGGGGAATCCAGGCAAGGAAATCTGACATTACCCTAACAGGGATTTGATGAAAACCGGGGGATTAACACCAAACCCAGCAGGATCTTTGATGATCACAAATAGCCAAGCCCTTAGTTCTATTGGCCTCCCTGTGGCACTACATCCAGCAGCACAGGCCACCCGATCACAACTCGCTTTGTGAGCTGCTTCATGGTATGGCCAAGTCTATCTGAAGAGCAGCTCTGTCCTCATGCCCTCATGTCCTGCCTTATGTGCCGGCTGTGACCCCAAGTGGCACAAATCAAGAGGAAAAACACCTTTTTGTGGGGCTACTTTTCAGCCAGTTTATCTGAATATCAATGGAGCAGGAGTGACCCAGCCAGCAGCAGCCAGTTGCAGCTTGACCCAGCAGTACTGTACAATCACAGCACGGGGTGGGAAATGCTGGCCGTGCCTGAGTGAGACATGCTTCCCACGCAGCTGGGAGAGGCAGGCAGACCACACTTCATTACAGAGCTGACAAGAGAAAGCTGTAATCACATGTACACAGAGAACTTGTGAGAGCTATTACCTGGCCATTGCTGTAAGATGGATCTAAGGTGTCATGTGGAGAGAGGCAGTCCATTAATCTCCCATTGCGCCGGCAGCCCAGGTGCACCAGATCTCGGCAGTGGGCATGGCAGGTGTACTTGCAGTCTGAAAAATGCACACACACACACACACACACAGAGAAGTAGAAGTGGCATTAGAATCAGGTTGCTGCAGGCAGGACCTAGGAGTGAGACACATCCTCATCCGCTATGTGTCCTCAGAGAAACTACCACCTCCCGACTGAATCTCCCATCCGCACACAGAGATAATAATAGTTACACGCTATTGAAGATGCAAATTCACTGGAGCGAAGGTGACAGTGCAGCACACTCTCCCTGTACCACACTGACATGGCAGCAGTGATGCAGTTCACCGGTCAGGGCAGGGCTCCTTCTTGATTTATGCAAGAGGTCCATGCCCCAAACGAGGTACTAGCTGTTGTAATGTAAGCACAAAAGGGGCCGTTCTCTGAGAAGACACAGCATCTATGATTCACAGGTAAATTCTACCCACTGTAATCGCTGCTACATGGTTTTATGTGTTTTAAGCTTTAGGTTCCCTTAAGAATATGCACGTTGATATTGAAAACAGAATGAGAGGCTTATCTGAAGCCGTAATTAAGCCGGTTAATCACTAAGTTGCCTTCAGGAACAACTCGGAAATTCCTCTTGCTGACTAGCAAAGTCACCGAAGATTAGAAATGCAAGTTCATGATAACAGAAGTAGATGGCCCCACCTGTAGCAAGAAATCAGATGATCATAAGGCCTCTAGTCTTAAAGAGAGAATCACTTTAACAGCATCTGCAAAACCAGCCTTTATTTGCTTCAGAGATTTGTTGCATTTTCTGGTTTCCTACGTAAGCTGAGCTGAGTTCACGATGCCACCTTTGCCTAGCACTGAACAGCACTTTCTACTTTTAGGTTTTAAATTGTTTATAATGTTGCCAAAGAGCAATCACTTGTACTTCAAGTTTCCCTGCCGGGGACCACTGTGCTGCTTGTTTAGAACATTCCAGCTGAAACAATTCTGCCATTTCCAAGAATGACTTTCGGAGGAGAACGTTCATCTTCCCTAACAAAACGACACTTTTTGTTTGGTTGGGGTTTTTTCTGGTTTGGTTTGGTTTTTTGTTAGGAAGTTTAACACTTTCCAGATTTACAGAGAAAGATGAAGTCTGGATGGGCTTTTTTGTGGTTCCCTTATCAGCCTGTCAAAAATCTCAGGTTCCCTCATGTTTGATTAGATTCCCATTACAATTCCTGAAGAATGAATTCTTAAAGGTTCCTTCCCATTCCCATTCCAAACTCATGAGCAGCGCTATGGGACAAGGCAGCAGAGCATTCCCTGAAATGCTGCCTCTTTTGGCTATTGACTGGATCTTTCGTGCAAGATCCCTGCACTAGCAGATCATCCAAAAGTAACAATCATAATGTGGATAAGGTATTTCTGTGCCTGATACAGAATTTATGCTGTATTTGCGTTAAGGTAGGATTAAACATTTTATTTGGCACAAAGTCTGCCAATACAAAGTCAACCATCCAAAATGTTGCCAACACCAGTGACCCCGCAGAGTGACTCTATCCTGGATCAGTGCTTGGGGTCAGATAACTAGGATGCTTTGGAACTTAAACCAGACTGATTATATGTCTATAATACGTCTCAAGTCACGCTCCTCTTGAGACATCAGCAAATAGCTTCCAGCTAATTGTGGAGTGAGAAGGACCCTGTTGCAGTGTAAATCAATACACTAAAAGAAGGGCTCCAATTCTCTAAAACCATCGCTGTATTTAATGCAGAATTTGGAAAACATGAAGACTACAGGGGTTAAAGAGGATGGTTAAGGCAGCTGCATGGTGCCCAGGGGGAATGATAACTGCCCCTGAGCCCCTGTGTGATGCTGGCGAGTCATGCCAGACTGCCCCCAGTTGCTGCCCAGTTTCTCCTGGGTGCCACGTTTGTGCTAACTCATCTGATCTTGCTTGAGAAAAAATGCTCATGAAATCGCACTGCATGAGCACCTTTCTGTTCTCCCCCATAATTCTGAGAGAGCAGCCCAATTTCAACCACAAAGGGTCTGAAAGCTCAGTAAGTTCTTATGAGTTTTACGGAGGAGTTCCCTCTCGAGGGACCTTGACACACTTGTGAGGTGGGCTGATGCCAACCTGATGTTTAACCATGACAAGTGCAAGGTCCTACACCTGGGTCGGAGCAATCCCAGGCACAGCTCCAGGTTGGGCAGAGAAGAGATTGAGAGCAGCCCTGAGGAGAAGGACTTGGGGGTGTTGGTCGATGAAAAAATGAACAAGAGCTGGCTGCAGTGTGCGCTTGCAGCCCAGAAAGCCAACCGTATCCTGGGCTGCATCAAGAGGAGTGTGACCAGCAGGTCGAGGGAGGTGATCCTGCCCCTCTACTCTGCTCTCGTGAGACCTCACTTGGAGTATTGTGTGCAGTTCTGGTATCCTCAACATAAAAAGGACATGGAACTGTTGAACAAGTCCAGAGGAGGACCACGAGGGTGATCAGGGGACTGGAGCACCTCCCGTATGAATATAGGCTGAGAAAAATGGGGCTGTTCAGCCTGCAGAAGAGAAGGCTGCGTGGAGACCTCATAGCAGCCTTCCAATACCTGAAGGGGGCCTATAGGGATGCTGGGGAGGGACTCTTCATTAGGGACTGTGGTGAGAGGACAAGGGGTAACGGGTTCAAACTGAATCAGGTGAAGTTTAGATTGGATATAAGGAAGAAGTTCTTTACTGTAAGGGTGGTGAGGCACTGGAATAGGTTGCCCAGGGAAGGTGGGAATGTTCCATTGCTGGCGGTGCTCAAGGCCGGGTTGGATAGAGCCTTGGATGGCATGGTTTAGTGGGAGGTGTCCCTACCCATGGCAGGGGGGTTGGAATTAGATGATCTTAAGGTCCTTTCCAGCCCTAACTATTCTATGATTCTATGATTCTATGATAATCATCTCCTGGCTAAAGAACAGAGTCCCAAACTAATAGCCATGCTCAGGGCAAGGCAAGCAAAACTCAGCCGTTATGCCATTGTTTGGCAATGTCTGGGCAATCAGCTACTGCACATCATCTCCATGGTCAGGAGGTTACAGGAAATGGGGCACGAATCTATAGGAAACCAGGCTTCCCTAACTCCCCAGTGTTCTATCATTATGCAAACGTATATACCAAGCATGCACCAATTCTAAAGATGCATCATCACAAATAATATTAGGAAAAAACCTGTTAGCTACACAGTGTTCTGAAACAGGATTACTTATCAAATTAGGAAACATTATCTCTCAGTACTATTTTGTTTGTCATTTATATTCATTTTAATTTGTGAGTCCATAATGTCATTTGTAAGACAAGCCCATAATTTCTGCCTATTACAAGCATAACTGCAAAAAATGTAAAAGCTTTATCTCTGAAACTCTTCTGATGGCAAACTAGATTTTAACATGCTGATTACAAGCAAGACAAGAAAAAAGGGTGTTCAGTTTTTTTCCTAGAACAGCAGTACTTCAACCGTTTTTCCTACGTGCTTCAGCATCAAACACATTATTTGATTCCATCCATGGCACACAACGTTTCACAATGTCCAGGTAGCATCAAATTAAAAATAACATCTTTTTCTGGTAATCCTCTACTGGAGCACTCCCAAAACTGCCGGGAGTTCAAAAAGTAGCTGTTATTCTGGGAAGCCTGTTTTCATCATCAGATTGTGGTTGCCATATTATTTCTGTTTAGAAAGTAATCAGAACCAGGTGCTTTTTCCTGATGTGGTCTGAAATGAATGTTGTCCTTTGAATTCAAAGGTCTGGGGACTCTAAGTGGCCACAGTTGATAAAACCATCCAATGACATCTAGTAAAGCTAACAGGTTTGTTTTATTAATGCTCAGACTATGCTGTACGCTGAACTTATTTATGGAAGTGATGCATCAATGCATATTGAATATGCATTCCTAACCTTTGCATAGTTAGGAATTGCAAAGTAAGTATGTATTTATTAAACACATAAATATTATGCTTTAAAAGCTGCATTGTCAGCTACTGAGATATAATGAAACACCTTATTATTTATTACTCTTGCAGCAACAGCTTGACTATAGGCACAGAAGAAATAAGTTAGCAAATGTTAAAATTACATGAAATCAAGACTACTCCTATCCTGCCTTCACAGGGGTGAACTGCGAGACTTCAACACATTGGTTTTACGTGAATGTCCCTTCCTGATGGCTGGGTTTTCTTCACCTGAAACTTGATTTTGCCTGATAGCTTGTAAATGGCTGTTCCCATAACTGATTTGCTCCAGGGTGGCACAGCAGAAAGGAAGCAAGTGCACAGGCAACCCAATGGATGCTCCAACATCATACCCTAGTAATTGAGCATTACTGAATCTGTCAGAGGCACAACAGCAAAGTCTATCTTGCTGTGGTCTTCCCTGCCGAGAAAATGTGTGTGTTCATTTCTACGATGGCCCAGACAAATTTAACTTCCAAATGGGTATGCAAACATATGTTGTGCCTGAGCAACTGATGCATATGGGAAGTTCAAAGCCAAATTCATATTATGTTTGCATTATTTATCAACCACAGTAATACTGAAGAAGTCTTTATTAGACAGTGTGAGGAGAGTATCCTGCTGCGACTGTGCGCGTTAGAAAGTTAGCAAGTTAAATCATCTTTACTTGGGAGCCTGTGGCTTGGTTCCCAGCAATCAGAAAGATTACTGCTGTGCCTGCTGTACGGAAAGCATGCCTGTAAAGCCACTTGGGAAAATATTCAAACCGCGTAAGGTGCTCAATGTTTAATTCTCAATCTATATTCAGCCAGCAGGTCACAAGAGGAAGGAGAATGAAGTTCATCAATATTCCTCCTGCAAGGCAGAACTGTACTGTATTTCTACAACACATTGACATCAACATCTCACATTTCAGTTTGTACTTCATATGTGTTGGTTTGTCCTTCTTTTTGCTGATAGTCAATGTCAGCCTCAAATGTCTACATTCTACTGTGACACTAAAGTTGCCACCAACATCTTTTTTAGCGGTTTCACTTGAAGCTGTAATGGAATGAGAAACCTACTTGGACAAACAGCCTTCAGAAAGTGTTAAGCACAGCTGTTAGCAGGTGAAGATCCGTAGCATCAGTATTATCTCTGTGCAATTCCCTTTATTTCTGATTATTTACTAGTCTCAATTAACATCAGTCTGAGATTACAATAAAGCTAATTGTAATCATATTTCCCAATTGGTGAGTCAGGGATGAGTTTTAAGGGATCACACCCATTACAGATGAGACAGACTTTTGAGCTCCTTATGGCCATCTTTCTCCCCAAGGGATCTCTGCACATTTTGTGCTCTTTCCCCATTGTGGAGCTAGGCAAGGCTTAGGTCAGATTGTAGTCCAGCAAAGCCATGGGTACTGCTTTGCCACTTAAGGCCTTCTGCTATTTCTCTGTAGACTCTGCTTTCAACAGGTACACTGGCCACTGCCACTGGCTGTGAGGCCCTATATGAGATACCCCCCATAGAAATGATCCTCTCCCATCTTCCCAAGTACAGAAAGACCACAGAACTGGCTTAAGTTGCTTCCTAGGGTAATGCTCCATGAAGCGTGCTATAAGTGTCTCTAAAAAGACCCTGAAACCACCTTGCTTCTGATGTGGCACTGGGGGAACTAAATTAGGCCAGAAGATGAAACCAGATGTGTCTTCTTCAAGCAGATGAGTACTACCTGCTGGAAAGTTTAAATGAGTGTTTGGAAAGCATGGTATTTCTGCAAATTAGTATCTGAGACCGTTGTTTGACTTCAGATAAACAGGATACTGGTCTTTCTAAGATCTCTGCCATCCTAACAGTTGTTTTTTTCAGCCGTGTATCCTAGCACTGTGCGATCCGAAGTATTTACATACACTCCAGATAAAACTGACTCTCTGCCAGCTTCCAGCCCCATCTGTAGCTGCCATAGCCCCACTCAGGGTCAGGAACCCTGGCCTGGGAACAAGATAAACTCCCGTAGCAGGCTCTATTAGGAGCTACTCACAGTGACTGAGACAAAATTAACCAGAGTGCCTATGGCAACAACCTGCAAAATCCAGTATCGGCATATATATGGAACCCAGCAGAAGGCAGGTGTTTTAACTCTAACAGAACAGTCCATCACCCAAACCAAACGCTCACTGGGCTTTGGTCTGCAAAGAGTTTTGCCAAGCAGAGTTTGGGTATTGCACCAAAAAAATGCTGTATTACTCACCAGTTTCAGGTTTAGAGGTTTTAGATAACAGTTTGTCTATCACCTAGCTGGCAACAAACTGACTTTGCCACATCCAGAGGAGAGGACGTTTGAAAAGCAGGAGGAAGCTGAATAAATAAATTCAGCTTTCCAACTGCAAAACAGGATGGAATGACAGTCAGTTTAGATGAAGTAGCCTAAACCAGAATGCTTTTTAGTTTCTGCTGCTGGTACCTTTATAAACCTGTACAATCCTGTACTCTATTTGGGGGCTTTAAATACCTTTTTTGCACGAACTTATCTTTACTTGGTTTGTGCCAGGGGGTTTGCTGGGTAACTGGTAAGCGCCAAGACACATTCTGTGTCATCCTTAGCCGGAGGGTTAGCGAGCCAGGCTGACTCGGGAGTGGAAGAGGACATTGCCATCTAGCTGCACGTTGGAGAACTGGGATGTAGGAGCCCGCGCGGAGGAAGCATCTTCCAGCGACCGCTGTTAGCCAGGTAAGCCGGCTGGCAGCAACCACAGAGAAGGACCATGACCACTGCGGGAGGATTGTCCACTCTTCATGCCCACGACTGCAAAAACCATGTGTGAGGAAGGGTTAATGCCTATCTTCAGCTACTAAAATCCACCCTGGTTCTCAGGTGCTTAAATGTCTCTGAGCATTTGGCCTATGTGATGCAGAAACATCAATCCCATTGGTTTACTCAGAAGCTATTAAAGAATTAAAGTCAATTATTTTGTTTGTAAAGCTCATTTGTATTACTGTCAATATGACAACAGCCTCGGGTCTTCACCCCCCTTCTAGTGCTTGCCAACGGGCTCCAGCTAAGACTTGTCACAGAAGACTTTTGCACAACCTGGGATCCCATACAACCAGCCTATAAACAGGTCAAGGCTCCTGAGAACAGCTACACCTCTTTTAGGCAGATAACACTGTGCGCAGTCCTGTTTACAGTCACCACTCCCACAGAAACAGAACACCCAATATTTGCCAGACCACCCTGAAATAATCACAGAATCTCTTTGCAAACAAGGCTGAAAATGTTTACTTCATCCACTCGAAGTAAGGGTTAAGACATAAATCTGTAAGATTGGAAACACTTTAAAAAGAAAAGCACAAGACAAGAAAATACAAGTTCAGATTATATTCACTTCTCACCATACCCGCTATCTGTTACAGCATCACAGCTAGCTGGAGAGCTGGGCCACAGCCCCTCCTGAGGCCACCCCAGGGCTACCGTGCTTTTGGGACCTCTCAGATCTGCCTGTTGCTGGGAAGCAGACTGAGGGGCACAGGGCTGAGCTCTCCTTCCCCAGCCTGAAATGCCTCCTATCTGCAGGGCTCCCCTGGAGTTAACTGGGCACAGAAACACCACACAGTAATGCCAGCTTGTGGAGGGGAGGAAATGCCTCTTTTCTCTTTTCTCCTTAGGTCCTTCTATTACACATACATCTACAGTATTCTTAAGTTAAACTTCCAGGCTATAGCTTTAAGCTGACCCTTCTTGCACAGCCTTCTGAAGAAACAGTCCAAAATACAAGGCACACCGTAAGAAACAAGCTCCTTGAGCAGATAACATTCCTTCCATCCTGAGCTTTGAGATCAAACATGAAACGATGAAACTGGGAAAAGGGGATTTAGGAAAGCAAGCTTTTCCTCCCCAGGTACATGGCTAGTTTCCAGAGGTCCCTTTCAAGGGACAATGTCACACTCTACCAAAAACCTTAAGATAACCTTAAGGCTTACCCACAACTTATGCTCCAATTCTGATATTAAGAAACTGCACTGAAGTTATGCCATGAAAAGAAGAAGTTCCCTGAGAATAAAATCCTAGATTGAAGCTGCCCTGAAGAGCTTACAGTTATTTATTTACGCTTGATTTCCCATTGAAACTAGTAATTCTTCTTGTTATGCTTATCTGTGTGAGACTTGATCTTACAAGATTTGGTTAGGTGTCATTACGAATTGCAGAGCAGCCAGAAAGGAGCCGCGGCACTGCACTGAGCAAGGTTTGCAGCAGTGATGTGGCAGCACAGTGGCTACGATGCTAAAATAGGAGCTACAGCCCCTTTCCTCTCACGAATCTGCCCAAAGGCATTTGGATCCTAACTACCAATGTAATCCACCAGACCCAGAATGTTCTGCCAATCACCTGAAAGTGGCCCAGGTTGTCCTTAAATTACATTAGGTTCTCACATAGAAACCACAGAACGCAGCAGCCCAGGGCAAGTGCTGAATTCCGGACCCACAGGACAGCAGAGCCTGAACGAGGATGGCAATGTGGGTGCACCTGCTTCTCGTGCCTGGTTTTCTTCTTGTGGAGCCTTCAGAAAATGCATTCGAGATCCACCTTGGGCAGAACTAAAGGCATTCAGTAAACACCTGGGAACACATGGCTGCATACACTGCTGCACTGCAAATGTGATGGAAAAGAGCAGAATTGCTGTTTCAAAGGTCAAAAATGATCCAAAGTATTTACACAGCCCCACTGTGTCACGCTGGTATTTCGGGATTTCTACTTGCTCTGACTGTTACCCTATTTCCAACATTGAAAGCTTACACATATGGGTAGAAAAAACCTTTCACCAAAAAAAGAAACCCAAACAAAAAACCCCCAAACCAGCAAAACAGTGATACCCCTCTTCCGAATGCCAAACCGGGGAAAATACTGCCTTTTGAAAGCGCTTACTCTAGTGCCCTCTATTGCTGAATCCCCAAAAGAGCCAGCATAAAGTCAACTCGCAGATCAGCTCTTTAGTTTGTCTTTAGAAGAAGCCCGACCAAAAAGTAAGAACTGGGAAGAAAAGCATGGTTTAAGTCTGGCTGCCTGTGCTGCCGAAGAGCTGTGAGCTCCAGATCTGAGTTAAGAAACTCCTTCTTCTCGCTGGAACTAATAGCAGACTTTCAGTTCACGGAAGGGATGGATTACAGGAAAACAGTGCTGAGAGCTCAGAATACCCGATTTGTCTGCTTTACCTGGCACCGTACTGGGAGTTTATTCTGAACTGCTGCTGAAGGATCAGTGATTGTTCCATTAGGGGACATAAAACCAGCAATCACATCCTAGCCAGCCTTTTGTCTGACAGATCACGTGAAATCTGGAACCTTCAACTTCCTGCCAGCCAAAACCTGCAGCCTTTACGTTTAAATGTGAGATGGGAAAAAAGTTGATTCAAACTCATCAAATTAAATGAAGCTTAACACAAGAACAGTTGTGCTTGTGCAGATCGTCTCTAACACTGAGCACAGCTCAATTCTGAGCATGCTTTTGCATGCTGCATCCAAGCTCTATGTTTACGTATCAGGCTCTAATGTCACATTATCTCTTTAAAAGGGGTAATTCCACACTACTAATTTATTAACGTTCCTTTTCATAAATGACCAACCCACAGCTTTTACTTCAGATGTTATAGGTCGTCACTCCCACTCTTGATAGTGGACCTTGAAGCAGATGTACTGAAGAGGTGCTTAGCTTAATGCACAGAGTTGGTCACCCTCTTTTCTTCCTCTTACCTTCCTACAAGCTGCCAGGGCAGCAAAGGGATGCAGTGGAGAGAAACAGTGTCTTCCAACTGCTGTTGCTTGGTATTGGCAAAAGAAACAAGAAATATGGGTGCAGAGAAACAGGAAATAAAACTAAATCTTCCAAAGTACTTCAGAAGAACAAGTCCACAATAGGCATAGGGTGTACCAGCAATTCCTGGTGATATGGGCATCTTTCCTGTTACACTTGTTCATTTCAGTAATCCTCATCCAAGCAGTGATTGGGCGCATGAGATGAAGTTCAGTCTTTCTTACATTTATCACAGGCTTATAAATATCTGTGGGTACAAATCAGGATTTTCCTTTGGAAGGGAAGGAGAAAAGGCAGAGATTTGTTTTGTCTCATTTAAAACTGGTAGAGCCAAGGAAAAAGGAATTTAGTAAGATGCCACATTTGTCTCATCTAATTATCTGAGAGATTCAATAAAACAACACATGATGCAACTTGCAAAAACCACATGACCAGCAAGAGCTGTGAACCATAACCACTATAGAGAAAAATATACCATGGATTCTCTGGACACTGACAGAATGCATCTTTAACAGTACTGCACCTGAAAATAACCCTTAATAACAGATGGATGGGGTTAGATCAAAGATCTGCCTAGGCCAATAGCCTGTCTTGGAAAGAACCTACCAGCAGATGCTTTGGAAAGATGTATGAGGGAAAAAAAGTGAGTATTGAGTGATATTTCCCCCTTATGCCTTTCTACTGTCTGGCAAACTTCAACTTACAAGAAATAAATGAGCCAGAGCCTGTATCTGCATCATTTTACTTAATATCTCCTGATGGCTCTTTCCTCCATCAATTTATCTAATCTCTTCTTGAATACATTTATACTCCTAGCCTCCAGAACATTCTGTATCAGTCAGTTCCACAGCTAAATTATGTGCATGTGTATGTATGTGAAATAGCAGCTTGTTCTAAGCCCCTTGTTTGGCCATTTCATTGCATGGCCCTGACTTTTATACTATAAGAAATGGTAACTATGCTGTTTTCAATTCTCCACACTGCTCCGGTTAGTGCCGAAGCATATTCTCTTGCAGCTGGGTCCTACCAAGTAGGAAGGCCCTGGTCTGCAGGAGTTTGCTGATCTCTTTGATGATCCAAAGCCTTCTCTTGTATCTTCAAATACTACAATATCTTTCTTAAGAGGGTGGGGTGACCAAACTGCTTCATATGACATGTGGGCACAGCAGGGTTTTCTGGGGTTTTACTTTATTTCTCTCCTAATACATCCACATATTCAGCTCCCTGTTAGCTTGAACATTGAGAAGAGCCTCTTCAAAGAACCATCCACATGATTAATTCTGCTTTCAAGGTGATAAAAGAAGAAGCCACTGTTCCATATGCGCCATCAGCGTTTTAGCCATATAGTTCATATTTATCAACATTGAATTTTGTTTCAGCTCCCAGTCACTCAGTATGATGTGGTTTTTCTACAGCCTTCTACAATTACTTTTAAACTACCCTGATGACCTGTTAACACTGATATCCTGCACCCATCTTCCTTTTAATGTTGTTAATAAATGCTATTTTATTGCAGATGCTGGCACAGCTTCCTCTAGAACTAGGTACGTGCACTTTCAAGCAATACCATGCAAGAAAAATTAAATGTGTATATATACTCAAAATGAAAAGAGACAGGGAAAACACATACAGAGATGTTTTTGAAAAGGAGACTAGAAACTAACCCGCGCTTTCACAACACAAAGTATCTTTAAATGGCACACTTCCATTAATAATCTATGAACACTGGACACAGGCTACTAAATGACGGTTAAGAATGTTTAAATCAAATGGGCTGAAATGTCCAAAGTAAATGAACAAATATGAACTGAAAGATCTGCAACCCGTCCTAATGTAGGCAGAAATCCTCTATGTATGGTCTGATGGCAAAAGGCCATCATCTTTTACGGGCTTCCAATGTGCTGCAGTATCCCCACCCATCTCCAGCACTATATAACTCATAGCCATGGACTAGATATCCAGGAAAGAAACAGATACAGCAGTTTGAACGAGTTGGATCAGAAGTCTTGGTTACCCACCCCAGCAGGTCCCTGCAAGACATGACTTGGGTTGCTCCAGAACAGCACTCTTCTGTTCTGCAGCCATAAGCTCACCTTGTCTGCTACCACGTTAGGTCTAAATATAACTGAGTACATCCAGTACAACACAAGTGTACAGCCAGCTGGCTGCCACCGAGACAGTGTCCTGCTCCCTCTCCCAAATACAGCTAATCAATCATTCAAATGATATTCCCTTGGAGACAACCACCTTGTCCACCCATGTGAGCTTGAATGCTCCAGAGCCACAGCTCTCAAATGCCCCTCCACTCCATTTATCATCCTTGGTGGGCCAAAACTCTCTCCATTATTCCCAGAGATGGATGCTGTCCTTCTGATTCCCCTCTGCAAGCTCTGCAAGACCTCGCTTGGCCTGATATATCATAGAATCATAGAATCATAGAATAGTTAGGGTTGGAAAGGACCTTAAGATCATCCAGTTCCAACCCCCCTGCCATGGGCAGGGACACCTCACACTAAACTATGCCATCCAAGGCTCTGTCCAGCCTGGCCTTGAACACCACCAAATATCCACCACACCAACGGAGCACTGCTTCCATGCTGATCCTCAGAAGAGCCCAGAGGCCTCAGTGAACTGTGAGGATGGCCTCGTGGACTTCTTTTGACTGAAACCACAGGAGGCCTATAGGCGCTCACTGGGCAGCTGCAGGTATCCATGCAAGAGACATGGACCCGACTATAGAGGTGTGACACGCCACTGGCCTGAGGCAGCAGGGGAGGCAGTAACTTTCACCAAGTGGGTTTTGACAAGAACACAGAAATACAAGTGACATTTTCTGTTCATCCATTTCTGAGCTGTGTCATCTCGCAAGTGCTACGTATGCTTCCTCTCATACCCGAACTAAACCAATTAAAGAGGTCATGTCATGTAAGGACACAGGTGCTTACAGCCATCATGTGTCAGCTGGCCAAATGTGAAAATTGGACATGAACTAAAACTTATTTAAACTAAGCCATACTAAATTGATCTATCGCGCTAAAATTACATTGCCCTTCCCATACGTGTTATGGGTTTGTCAGCTGGACATATTTTGGAGAGAGAGAGTTCAAATGCTGACTTTTCTCTTTGTCTGATCAGTTAAACCTTTATATGTGGATTGGTTTAGGGGCAAATTTAAAGGACATCACCTTAACCCTGTACAGGCTTCCATTCATTTTGCATAACATATACTCTGATGTAAACATGATTTTATAGCAGATGCTTGACAATTCTGACCAAAAATCCTCCAGAATCAATAAAAATACTCCATTACTTCAATACTAGAGATGGACTAAAGTGGTATCACACTAGAGCAGAAAAGTCACCAAAAAACCCAACTGACAGCAAAGGGTAAAAAACACCTTCAGGCTGTGTGCAATACAGTTAGCTTAAGATTTTGCCAATAAATCCTCACTTTCTGCCCCCTGAAAAACCCTTCAATGTACCTATCAGGACAGTAGCTCAAACTGATGAGAACCCCCCCCAGCCAAGAACTGAGAACAAAGCTCTGCATGAGCCGGCTGGATTTGGCAAGAAACAGGACTGCACAAAATCTGCCACTGGGGCAGTTTTGTCCAAGGGAAGAAAACGACAGCAAGCACCGTGCTTTTCGTGTTTTCCACAGGATATTATGGGATGTTTTTTCCGAACAGGTCTAAAACCTGGTTTTCTCCTGTACAAGCATTAAAAATGTCATTAAGGTTTAAATCAGTGCAGGTTGTAAGATCATCTCTGCCAGGGGTGAGCATTCGTTGTTTCAGAAGGAACTGCAAGAAACAATAACAGCTGTGGGATCTGAGCCACAAAACCATCTCAAACTAATGCCTAATTGTTAAAAATTAGCTTAAACCCTGAAGTAAGAAGATTTATGACTCTCTGAAAGCTTCTCTTGTAGCATCAATTGTCATAATATTGAATATTGTATTCTTCCAGACCCTCTTTAAATCTTGTTACATTCCTGACCTCAGCAGCATCCTCTGGTAATGAGCTCTACAATTTAATTACACACTGAATAAAAAATAAAAACCCCATATTCCCTTTATCTGCTTTACATTTGTCACCCTTCACCTTATTCCTCTGCTATAAGACAGAGAAAATGGGAGCTACTTGTGCCTTTTTGTTCTTTTGATCACTGCTTTCTGTGGTCTTAGCATGGCCCTCTATGGTATTTTTTCCTAATATCTTTGTGTTTCAATACCCCTCCCTGTATGTGTGTACTTCATCATGACAAAACTTATGGTCATATGATGTGTCAACACTAATTCTATGAGGATGTTGTAGGAAGGAATCCAAACATATTTCAAAGAAATGAAGGCTCCAGAGCCCTAAATACTACATCCCTCCATTTAAGCCTCTTACAAGATGTTATGTACCCTTGATGGAACAAAATGCACTTAAAACATTATCAGCTGCATTTTGGATATACTGAACCATGTCTAAGATATTTTTTTAGTCATTCAGTAAGTAATTTAATCAAAAGCAGTTTCCAAAGAGCATCCTCAAATCTTCTTCTTTTAGAGCTTAGAAAGGAGTGTGGTATCTGTAGGTGGTATTCTGTGGCCAACAATCCCAAAGTAGTCATGCAAGGACAGGCTGGAAAACTAAGGTTTTGTATGAACAGCAACCTAATTATACTTCCGTAGCTCTTTCTGAAATTGCTTCAAATGCCACTTCCTGAAGGCAGTGGCCTACAACAGTACTGAATTCATTGCCACACTTAAAAACTAATTTTGTGCTTGGGCAGATTTTGTTTCTGGGCCAGACAGAGAGGACATGGCATCCTGAGACACAGTGACAGAAGCACAACAAAAGGAACAAGTCTGAGGGTCTATGCAGAGGCACAGTGCCTGTCTTCTGCTTCAAATGTTGTACGGTATCACACAAAATCTATGACAAAGCATATTGGAGAATGTAATCTCTGCTCTTCCTAACACATCCAGATCATGGAAGTTTCTCTCTTGTTATCGTTCAAACATTAATTTATCTGTTGCAGCGTAAGTGGATAAAAACTATCAGCAAGTATTATGGCAAGCTTTAATTATCAGCTGGGTTATTCATCTGTGGAACAAGCGTAGCGATGCAGAACTGTTCTGCTGGCTCATCCTGGCTGACCCAACCAAAAAGATTCTGTTAATGCCAATACTGGAGCAAAACCTGGCAGAAAGACAAAGGCAGAAATAAAGTTGAAAACTCAAGTATGCCGGGGGCAAGGGTAAATCTCTTTGTGTACCAAGGCAGCTAGATGCTCAGTACTGATCAGACCAGGCTTATGTATTGGAGAACTCTCTCAGAAGAACAGAAGGACAATTCGGTTAAAACATGTTACCAAAACATGGTGCTTCAGAGTTAAGGAAGCATGCGAGTGACCTGGTAATTCCTCAAGATCCTGAGGGAAAATCTGGCCACTCAAGGAAAAGGCAGAACGTTCACAGCCCTCTGTGTAGCTAAGGTTTCATGCTACTCGTTGTCTTTGTAAAGACATCACTGTAAACAGGACCTGTATCCCCTACCTGTGAGAGGAGCACCAGGGCTTCAACTTCCAGTTTAGTACAGATGTAGTCAATGAGATTGGCTTCTGTAAAGTTATGAGAAGTTTGAGTTGAATTTTCACACTGAGATTTTTTTCTGCTTGGATGTAACCTTCTGCCCAAATGTCACATTTCCTCCAAACACACAATTTTGTCATAATTGTCTCATTGCATGGGTAAAAAAGAACATTTAGGGCACTTCTGACACTATTTAGTTCAAAAGAGATGCATATATATACATACATCAAAATGATGGCAGAAAGGCAAACCTTATTCAAACCGCTAGGTGTAGAGGGAGATGGGGAGAAAAAACCCACAAAAAGTATTATCTTAAAGCGCTTGAAGTTGACATTGTTTCTTGTTACAAGTCACGGATGCAAATATTCATTTGTGGTACTGAGGGAAGAAATAACTGGCATATAAACACTTTCACACGCAACTCAGCTAGCAATTAAAGCTCTAAATAGCATTTATTGATGTTTTTTAGACTCTTATGCTATTGCAGTAAGAAAAAAGAACCGGGAATGATCTGATGAAAACTCATGATGATTTGATGTATTGGGAAGACTTGAGGTTACCAGTGCGCAAACAGAGGTTTATCGAAGCTTTAGGTTTAGTCAGGGGAAGTTTCGCCACAGACTTCAGTGAGCTGGGATTTCCCTCTGGATATTTGAATTCTGTGGACTCCTTCACATGGGAAGAAGTCACATGTCATTTAGACATGTGGACCAACAGCGTTTCTGTGACAGACTTCAGGTGATACATACAACTTGTCCTTGCCTTCTCAGAGCCACAAATCTGTTATTTGAAGCATAGCACTAAATTGCTCAACTGCAGAATTGCCCTAAATCCCATCCCATACAAACAGAAATTTGGTATTAATGTTGTAATACTTGCAGAATTGACAAGTTCACCATTTTGGTCGAAAGAGTCCTCATCAAAATAAAACTGATCCTCTACAATTAGTCCTTTCAGAAGAACAGAAAGAACTCGGCTTCCTAAGCTATGGCAGTGCATGTTCCTCCAAACCCCTGAGAATATGCCTGAGCCCCAGCTTTAACAGACCACGCTAGAGGGAAAAAGCAGCCTTTGGGCTTTAAGGGTGTTTATGAGCATGCTAATCTGAGAGATGCAAACACTCCTCTGCCAGGACAGGGCAAGGATCAGAGCACTAAGTTGTCATTAGGAGCAATGCCTTTTACTGACTGGTGATCTGCGCTGCATTTGAGCTGGTAAGATGGAGGTGAAGGACAGGGCATCACTGCTGAACACAAGCCCTCTCTAGTTGCTCATTGCTTTGTGTGAGCACCGGTACAATGAGTTAAGGTCTTCAGTGAGTTTGATTTTCACACAGCCTTCTAGATCAATTAACAGGTTAGGGCAAGTCCAAATAATTTGCTGGCAGGTAGTCAAGCCATATTAGAGCTCCTATATACACACCTAAGGGAGAAACAAGGTCTACAAAAACAAGACGCCAACTATCATTGACATTAATAAGAATAAATTATATGGCTGCAAGGGAATTCTTCATCTGAACGAGCCTAATGAGCCTTCCATTGCATTTTCAGACTATTTTCTAGTTTTGCCTAATGAGCCTCAGAGAATGGAAAAATGCAAACAATGGTGGCCTGGAAAATTAACCAGCTGAAAGGGAATAAATTACCTTTCTCTTTGAATTCCTATTTAGCAGGAAAAACATAACAAACTTAAGAAACACAGCAGCAGGCTTACCAGCAGACTTCCAGAGAAGTTTGACTGTCCTCCTCCTCCTTGAACTGCCCAGTGATTTAGGAAACCAGTAAAAAAACCGTGCTATCCTCCTGATGGTTTTGCTCAAGTCAGTCCTTACTGCCATAGCTGAAAGGGCTCCGCAGCTACACCAGGAACAACAGACTCATGTATCCAGACAGAGGGAGGAAAGCCCATGAATACCCACACGGAGTGTGCTGGCTCTGAGCTCAGCGTCAGCCAGCACGTCTCGGGAGCACCTGTTAGTCCTAAATCCCCTCCCTCTCTGTCACTGCACTCAGAGCCCGCCAGACCTCCCTCTTTATTACAAGAAGCAGCTATATTAATAGATGCTCTGGCTAAAGAAAGACCACTGCTTCAGACTCTCAACCTGGTACTGTGTTTCCAATGATGTTAAAACAAGACATGTTTTCCACTGAAAGGTTGAGAGAGGCTCATTCGTTCATCTCTAGCTACCCCTTCTAGGCTGGAAACAAATCCCAAAAGTGATACAGACAAGTTCCCTTTCTAAAGCCCTTGATCTAAGTCAATCGATTTCTATCTATAGAGGGTATTTTCAGAAACACTTATGAGCCTTCTATCGTGCTGCTAAGTGTACTGCTACGTGTATCTTCATGCAAAGGTTCTTAGCAGTATATTTTATAGAGATTTCCTTAGATAAAAACAGGATGTTAATACAACTTCACTCTTCATGGATTTTAAGGCAAACATAAAAGTCAAATCATTCACTGGCACAGTCTATTTAAGAATTGAGCATCTACCAACATATCACTACCCAAAGAAATGAAGAGCATCTCAGTACTTAAGACTATACATGCTTCAAGCATAATACATATTAATTTGTAGATCCAGAGAGATGCTATGAATTAATATATGCCCCCTGCAACACTTGTCACAAATTCTAGCATACACTTCTGAACAGCAACTCTAGTGACCCATTTGCTAAGCTTAGTATGATTTCCTCAACTATGTCACACGTTTCTTTTCAGCTTCTCATGTTTGATTATTTTTCAGTAGAAAACACTGAAAACCAAGACTAATGTCATTACAAAACAAAGATCCTTTTATATCAACTTTTAAACTACAGAAAGTAAGGGCTTTGTTACACCAGCTATGTTCACAGCACACAGTTAATCGCTCTTCTAGAATTCACAATGTATTTTTCTTCACTCAAACATGTGAAATATTTAACCCCATTTTATAACCCTGACATTTTTAGCATACTGCTGCTTCTCAGGACACAGCGAGATAGATTGCATTTCCTCTGGTCACTATGTCTCTGTATACAAATAAACATTTCCATTTATACTCTATCTGTAGCAATTCTCCAGCCAGTGTCAATGAAAGAGCAGAAGGCAGGACTCAGGCCACCAGACTTGCCTCTTGTTTGAGCCCACCCTGTCATACCAGGGGGAATTTAGTAGCAAAGTGACAGTTTTAGCAGAAGTAGCAGGTCTGCCACCCACTTCAGCACAGGCAAGAAGCAGGGTTAAAGGCCCAACAGCTTACTTGCGTCTTTCAGGGAGCAGCACGGGTTTGAATGCTCAAGAGCAACCTGCCAAATACCAAATCAAACAATGACCTTTCTTTTCCTGAGATTTATACATAGAAACTTTCAGCAAAAACCAAAGTGGTATAAAAAAAATCCCCAAACCATTTCAGAGTGAATATTTGTTACAGCAATTAGTGCTGTAATTTGGTAAAGAATCCATGCAGGTACGTATGATCGTAACTAGGATATAAACAGCACAAAAGTGTTTTCTTCACGCAACAGAAAACACCGACACAGTATTTTTGTTATACTGGTATTTTATGAGGCTTAAAAATATTCAGTAAAACACATCAGGATGTAACAACAAAAGGGGTAATTTGCTGATGAGAACAGCAAACCTGGGGAGGTTTACACTTTATGGTGTTTGGTGCCTTACTGGAGCACAAAATAGACAAGAGCGTAAAACGTTGCATATTACTTTAAGGCAAACAGAACTCATTCTATAAAGAAAAAAGTCAGTTGGATGAATCTGACAATTATGCTACGAACAAACCAGCTAATACAGATGAGAACATGGACCTAAATTCAAGCTGAACTGAACAGCAGTGGTAGCCTTGCAATGATTTCATGACTTTTCCATCACCTCACATTTCTAGGCCCTAGTTAAGCCAAAATGTAGAGCTAATGGAAGACAGCCTGTCCCCCACAGCTCACAGATGAAGGTTTGTGATGATGATGAGGGTTCCTCTCAACCTGAACTGGGAACTGCAGAATACAAGCCACTGTGCTCTGCACAGCAATGAACTGCTGTCAGCCCGCATCAGCTGGGCTAAGGAGAGTTCACACAGCCCCTCATGACACAACACTGCTTCCATTACACTGAAGCATTACCAAAGTTAAGCATTCACTGCATTAAAAAGGTACTAGACAGGGCTACATGTGTACCTTTCAATCTACTCTGACAAAGGGACAGCACACTGAGATGCTTTCCAAGGAAGATAGAAGGACCTGAAACGCGAGCAGAGTCACACTCTTGATCCCTGCCTCCCTTAAGGAAAAAAGCCATGTAAGGGTATTTCTTGCAGCAGATTTCAACCCCCAGGTCATGCTCTGCTCATCTAAGCCGTGTGCTGGAGGAGGGGAGGGGATGATTGCTGTCCATGCTGCCGTCCCACCTGCCTGGAAAGGGAGGTGAGCAGCTGTCCCCCCGTTCTGCTATGTGAGCAGCCTCTGACCCACTGCAACAGTGCAGAGGTCAGATCTCAGCAGGGCTCCGTGAAGGGCAGAAACTCCACACGCAGACTCCATGCTTGTGGTACCCATCCCAGGCGCTCTCCACTCACGGGCTGGGATGCGTGGCAAGTCACCACCTTGGCAGGAGAGCCAGGCACGCCACACTGCCCTCGGCATCTGCCCCGCACCCCGCTTTCCGCAAGGATACCTGCGCACACCAGTTGGAAAGCAAAGGGGTGCTCATGAAACATCCAGCGCTTTAGACACGTCAGCGTCTACCCCAACCTACAGAGACAGCCCCACTAGCTCCGCACAGAGCTACGCTACGGCCCAGTGGCTGCCCCACTGCAGCCCTCCTGTGCCCACCGCTGGAGCTGAGAAATTAGAAACACTCAAAAACCCCTCACTCTTACATAAAATACTCTTAAACAATGAATTGCAAACAACCAGTGGTGTCTGACTGGGAATGTTCTCTTGCATGTGCTGAGTTTATATAGTTTAAAGGTAAATTCTTTGCTGACGAGCATCTGTTAGAGCAATGCTGCAGCGCTGAGATAACATAAAAGTGAAGTCTAACAGTGAGGAGGAGCACAGACAGTGGTACCCGATGGGGGGCAGATGCAGAACTTTCTCTGCCCTGGGGCTGAAGAGTATTTTTCTTCATTGAGGAGTTACTGCCATTTCCACTCCTCACAGCTCTTGGGTAGCAGATGATGGGGAAGAGCAAAGGATTTCATTTCCTTTGACTTAACTGGAACTTCTCCATTCAGTCTGGTTACAGGAACAAAGATACACACACACCAATTCACAGTGGAAACTCTGTAGGAAAAGCTAAATGTATTAAGGAATATCTGCTTGCCTGCATTAGCAATTGTCCCTATTAGCTGGACTCAAAATGAGTTTTTGCTTTCTTAGACAATAATGTACTTGGAAAATGAGGTGGTGTCTTTCCAATCTGACATGGTTTGGGTACACGACACTGCTATATACCACACCAACAGGCAGAGTTCAATGTGGAGAGGTATTTACAAGCCAGTCTGCACAAGGATGTTTTCCACATTGATGGAGTTTGAGCTTCCAGAGAACGAGGAAGAGACTTCCAGACCTCCATGGACTGCTTTCCTTCACTTTTTGCCTGGCAGAGATCTGAAATGAACTGAGAGAGAGGACAAGGGGTAACGGATTCAAACTTAAACAGGGGAAGTTTAGATTGGATCTGAGGAAGAAATTCTTTACTGTAAGGGTGGTGAGGCACTGGAATGGGTTGCCCAAGGAAGTTGTGAATGCTTCATCCCTGGCGGCGTTCAAGGTGGGGTTGGACATAGCCTTGGATGGCATGGTTTAGTGGGAGGTGTCCCATCCCATGGCAGGGGGGTTCGAACTCGAAGATCTTGAGGTCCTTTCCAACCCTGACTATTCTATGATTCTATGATTCTATGATTTCAGCAATCCAGAACTGGTTTATGCAGAGAAACACCACAACTATGCACTGGACAGAACTGAATGTGTGAAATACAGTTATCTAGAAATTACAAGCAAAAACTGTGACCTTCCTTAAACCCTGTTCAGCTGTTTGTCAGAGTAAATTGCATCCAAGCAGCAAGAGAGGGGTTGGGCTTCAGCATCACTGTATTTGCATGACACTGTCAAGACACAGCATCACAGAATTCAAACTAAAACGTAATTGGTAACATCATGTGTGACAAAGCTATGCAGTTGCTAGGGAGCTTAACAAGAGCAATACAACTACTGAAAGTAAAGAAACAAAAAACTGCTGCATTTCAGCTTAGCTCAGCAAAACTAGCATAATACTTTTGATTTCCAGCTCAGCTGTTCATCCCTCCCTAATCCAAATAAGCAGCTATATTGGTGAGGTTCCTAAAAAAACCTTTGATTCTCAGCAGCTGCACATACACAAAAAGAAGGGCTTAAGAATTAACCAGTGATTGGTGATCTGCAGCTTCCAAAACCTTCCCTCCGTTTGAGAGATGGAAATTGAAGAACTGCAGTAACCAATCTGATGTAAAACACACTTGTTATCAGATATCATGATCTACTGCAGATAAATAAATAAGGTTAAAATAGAATGGATAGACACCTTTTTAGCTGTGACATCAACAGTATTTCACATGTTCAATCCTCTGTTATCAAGGCTCCCAATAATTTATAGCCAATACGTAATAAATGTGATATGAAAGTAAAGAAAACTGAGAGAAGAGGAAGAACGTTGAAAGATTTACACCGTGTGCAATGGATGACAGCTATGCTAAGAGACAAAAATACCATAAAAAGATGATGCAACCCAAACCTTGCTGCACATCAAACTGAACCAGATCTCTATCACTAGAAATTCCCATCCAACATTGCTTTCTGCAAAAACTGCTTCTAGTCCAGACACGTTCCTATGATTAGAATGACTTTTTTAGTAAAACAGCAAGAAATTTGGATGAAACTCATCCAAAATGGAGAAGCAAATGAGCATTAAATGAGCTTGAGCAGCGTCAACCCCTTTTCATGGGTCTACGGAAGTGTTACTGTACAAGTAGGTAGCTGGCTCCATCTAATTCAATGCAGATGTCTGCAGATGAGCTGGTTGTCAAGGCTCCCTTCACAGTCAGTAGAGAAAGACCAGTGCCTCTTGGGCATATTTAGTCTCATCCTGGAGTAAACTGCCAAATCGACAAGATGAACTGTGACTTGCAAAGTTTCTGGAGAAGACAGGATGCCACCGCAGAAAGCAGCTCAGAGGCTGGGAGAGTACTTCCTCAGCACCCACTCTGAGCAGCAGCAGGGACAAGCAGTGGTGTCCTGACCCTTCTATGGCACACTGAGCACATCTTGAGTGGAAACCCCGAAGGTTTTTTGGCATGCCAGCTCTGTCAGGGACAGAACCCAGAATGGCTGAACCCAGAGCAGGCAACCAACAACCGCAGGTCTCATTTCAGAGCTCACACAGAAGCACTGTCCAAATACAGCGTGATTTTGGTTCATTTCTTTCAGGCCTTAAGTGCTGTTTATTCAAAATAAAATATGCAACACAAATTCAGCCTATTGATCACGTCCCAGTGTCCTCTGGGATGAATTGCTTACTTCTGCTACGGACTGTCTGTGGGGGAATACATTGGACTGGAGCACCTCCCGTATGGAGATAGGCTGAGAAAATTGGGGCTGTTCAGCCTGGAGAAGAGAAGGCTGCGTGGAGACCTCAGAGCAGCCTTCCAATACCTGAAGGGGGCCTATAGGGATGCTGGGGAGGGACTCTTCATTAGGGACTGTGGTGAGAGGACAAGGGGTAATGGGTTTAAACTTAAACAGAGGAAGTTTAGATTGGATATGAGGAAGAAATTCTTTACTGTAAGGGTGGTGAGGCACTGGAATGGGTTGCCCAAGGAAGTTCTGAATGCTTCATCCCCGGCGGCGTTCAAGGTGGGGTTGGACATAGCCTTGGATGGCATGGTTTAGTGGGAGGTATCGCTGCCCATGGCAGAGGGGTTGGAACTCGATGATCTTGAGGTCCTTTCCAACCCTTACTATTCTATGATTCTATGATTCTCCCCTTAAGAAGTAAGGAGTAGGGAAGTTTCTTCTGAGCAATAGCTCCAATGAAACACATCCTGGATTTTGAGGGAGAACACCACAGTGCCCAAGCACATTTGTTCACATCTGGTTAGTTATTTAACTCCACAATACATGACACTATCCTTAAATATCCTCATATGTTGTTACGTGCAAAAGAATGTATCTTTGTGTATTTCAGCAGTATTTCCGCTTGATTCCGTTCAGTATTGTCTGTTGTGCTGTACAGTTGTACCCCGTTTCATTTTGTAAAATTGGTTGTAATTTGTTCTATGCTCTTTTCCAGGTGCTGGAAACGTGCAGAGGCGGGACAGGATGGGCACAGAACTATGATGGAAGTGAGTGTGTGAGAAAGGGCATTGCTGTGCTTGTTCAGCTGAGCGTTGGGAAGGCAATGCACTACTTCCAGGAGACTGCTGCCAGTACAATGTGATGCACATTGTCATTTTCAATGTAGTTTGGTTACAGGCTTACTGCATGTTTGCATATAGGCTTGTGCATAAAAATTAAAGTTGAATACAACTTTAAAAGCTAAATACAGATAATAGTAGTGCAATGTGAAAATCACAGCTTTGTATTCATTTTAGCTTTGCAATAGATATTACACTATCAATCAGCAGTAAACTCAACAAAATGAATGAACAGCCTTTAGGAAAACCACTTTTATACATACACAGCTACCCTTTAGAGCACGGGGAAAATAAAACTCAAGGCTGAAACTGGAAAGAAGATACTGAGTTGCCTCATAACACGGTTTGACACATAGGATTTGACTCAGTGGATGACAGACCAACTTGCCTGTGGGCTTTGGGTCACTTTGTGCCAAAATGAGTAGACTTCTCAGTGAGAGCTTGCATGGAACTATCACTAACGGAGATCTGATCACAGCAGAAAAGCAAAACTATTTGTTAAACACAGCTGAACCAGTAAGTTTATTTTATCCAATGTGGTCTTAGCACAAAAGTATTCTGATAAGTTTTCAGGGTACAAGAAAGTTTTGAGCATCTTTTCTTTAGATCTCTGTAAGCAACATGAACGATTACATGCTGTTTGCACTTGAGATTAGCAAGGGGTTTTATCTCTTAGAACAGTATACGTGTCTTACTTCAGCCATGGCAGCTATTAGAGAAAAGGTGAATATTTAGAACTGCATATATTACTTTGTATGTATATTCATATATATGTGTTTCTATGTGTATTTAGAACATTTATACTGAAGTATAAATGAAAAATGCACAGAAGAGATACAGCAGAGCTTAACTTTCATTGTAGCTCTTCATACTTTCTTCCAAGCTCCTACACTCCCTGTCAGACTGTTGTACCCAAGCTACTCCACGTGATGTGCTCTTCCTTTACTGAGCAACTCAAAACGGCATTTGTCAGTACTCAGTACAGTGTGGAGAAAACAGACATGTCTAGCAGCTCATAAAGCCTCACGGCCAAAAAAAGCATCACTATTTAGTTTCTGTTGTGTGCAGTGCTGACCTGCTTTTAACTGTCTAGAGAAAGAAATCCAGGCTGGAGGTTTCTGGTCAACACTACTTAGCAACAGAGGGAAGAGATAACTATGGTCCCCGGGCAAGAGCTGAGCTCTAATGCTGGATTAGCCAGAGATCTCCCAGTTGACCTTCAAGAAGTCACTTCACCTCCTGGTGCTTTCATCTCTCTCTGTTTTCACTCATAGCACTTCAGAGCAGGGACTGCTTCTTCCTAAGCAAGCATACTGTCTACTGAGCACTTAGTGTGGCCAACAACTGTTAGTGCTTACAGCAAATGCAATAAAACCCCAAAAACCAAAAACCTAAAAAAATCTTCAGCAATGATCCATGTTAGCAATTTATTAAAAAATACATTAAAAAAACCGTCAGATTTACCTTTTTCCCCAGTGTGTTAAAAGCACAGACACTAGCAATATATAAATAGTATGTGGATGCAATGTCATTTACAAGGCACCTGTAGCGGTACTTGCACAATGCCCCAAACTCCCAGCCAAGCAGTGTTAACCATCTGTTTAACCTTGAGCATGGTAGAACTGTATAAAACAGGCACCAAGCTCTCATGTAACAAGGCCAAGTTTCTCCTTGGTTCCCCAAGGCCTTCTTGGCAGGCAGACCATCAGCAGGTATCATGCTGGTGAGTAACAGCAACATTTTTATTACTAAGATCTTTGCTTTTGTAAACAGATCATTGCTTTGATGTTTTATTATGCATCTTGAAGACACCCTAGGTTATGAACACTGCCTGCAGAAACACCTGTTTTATCACCTTTTCATTAGCAGACTCCTGTCGGCATCCCTATCAGCTCTCAAATACCCCTTTGTTTGAAACCAAGCCTTACAGCATCTGGCCTCCTTCCACCCTGCATGTGAAATGAAACACTGGGCAGCAGAGAGGGCTCCTGCCCCAGCACAAATGCTTCTGCAGGAGCTTCCTACACAGCAGCTCCAAAGCGCATCGGGGGGACAAGCAGGAAAGCCGTGCAGCATTTCTAGATCCTGTCAATGTTGGCATTGGAATGTTATGGGGTGATTTTAAAATATTCTTCTCTCCACTGCTATGCAACCTGAGTAACAACTGCTATTGTGTGTGGTCTCCCAGGGTTGTATCTGAGAGAGCCAAACTCCGAAGGATACCACAATTAATCAACTGTTGATGAGATGGTGAACACAAGAACAAAGAAAGAGATGCTCGGAGAAAGGGTGAGAGCCTCTGCAAATGAGAATGTATGGCTTATGGAAGCCAAGGAACTCTGTGAGGAGTTACTGTTCTCTGCAAACTTGGGGGAGCAGGGTTCAGCTTTGCAGCAGTGGGAGCCCTACTGTGGCTGCGAAGACCATGACATGCCCCAAGAGATGGAGAGAAGGCAGCAAGCATTACTATTGGAGAGCAACCCCATCGAAGCTGCTTCTTGCTTTCCATTTCCACACCTCTTCCTTCCTCTCTGCACCGGGCACAGCATCCTCCAGCTCCACCAGCCCTGCGAGCTCCAGCAACCAACCCGCTGGGGCAGAAGATGACCCACACTCCTTCAAACCCAAGAGGGAAGAAAACAGGTCTTGCTCTGAGCTGAGCTCCACTTGGTACAACCCAGACCCTGCCTCCTCCTGCTGCTCCAGCGCCGATGGATTCTGAAATTGGGTAGTTTTGGATTTGAAACAAAATAAAGACAGTGTTGGGAACTGTGCACCATTAAAGAACTTCCTGGAGAAAGAATGGGAACTGCCACTGTTTCTAATCTGCCCCCCAGTTCTCATTCTTAGATAAAGCTTTCAGGGGCTCCTTTGTCCCTGAACACATTTGGTAACTCAGTCGTAACTCTAGAAGTAGCTTTAGTAACTTAACCTCCCCATTACATGTGATTAAATATGAACGCATCCCTACCGCACAGGTAACAGGCAAAGTTTATCCTCTTCTTTAAAAACAGGAAAAAGGTACATTACACGAATCTGATGGTCAAAAGAACATCCTTCTGAAAGAAAAGAAAACCACTAATCTCTGCATTTACTCCTTCCCTCCACATTTTACTTCCATTTCTGTAAGGGGGAATCTATTTCTTTACCATTCTTGACAGGAAGCATTTAGATAATATACCCTAATTTGTTCTAAGAGATTAAGGGCTCGGGTTGGTTTTTTTGTCCCACCAAAATACCCATTTCAGCAGAGAAAACAGGCAGAAGGCCCCGACAGACCCTGAAACTGTGCTATGTTCTTCATGGGGGAATGCCACTCAAAAAGCTAAATACAAATAATGCGTAGGAAAGATATAGAGATGATTTTCAATGAACAAAACTGAAATGACTGCCTGGTAGGTGTGACAGGAAGAGCAGGCTTATTTGCACCCATGGCTTTCTGCACCTCTGCAGAGCACCATGCAACTGGAGAGGCTTCTACACTGGGACAGGTAGGTCTGCCTGTCCACAGATCACAGTACACATAGATAACGTTACAGGCAGAACGACACAGGTATAGCAAGTAACACTAGAGGCAAAGGAGAAACAGGCTGAGGGACAATGGCTTTAAACTGACAGGAGAGATTTAGACTAGATATAAGGAAAAAATTCTTCCCTGTGAGGGTGCTGAGGTGCTGGCACAGGGTGCCCAGAGAAGCTGTGGCTGCCCCATCCCTGGCAGTGCTCAAGGCCAGGTTGGACACAGGGGCTTGGAGCAACCTGCTCTAGTGGAAGGTGTCCCTCCCTGTGGCAGCGGGTTGGGACTGGATGAGCTTTAAGGTCCCTTCCAGCCCAAACCATTCTATGGTTCTATAATTCTACGATCACTTCCAACTAGTATTTAAAACATATCTATTGACTCAATGCTCATCAATTGCACCTTTATAAAGGAATCCAACCATCAGAAATATGACAAAAATATTCTGGTTATTTCCTTTTTTCCCTTTTTTCCTTAGTAGCAGGCAACTTTTTACAGGCAACTTAACGTATACTTGAGAGTCTCTGTTTGCTTCGCGAGATCCTTGCAGTATTACAGTGTACTGGTGGTCTAACTCCTGCAGCCCCATCAACCTTGCCACACAAACCCAATACATGTGGTGTTGCACGTGCAACGTACAGTTGGTAAGAGTAGTAAGTATCAGTTCATCCATGTCATGCTTTTAACAGAAGCATCCATGAATTCCCAACCATGTCCCATTACTAAATACTGGAAAGGAAGAACCTTGTTTTCATGATACAAGAAACTGAGAATTTTCCCTCCAAAGTGCTCAGAGATTGAAACAAAAATTGAATGCTAGAAAAGAAAATCTACTCTTTACTGTGTGTCACTTCATTGGAATGAACTGGAAGAATCCCGATGGCTTCTGTTTCAAATGACTTTGTGCAGAGAAATGAGGCCAGGCAATGGCATTCTGCATCTGCGCTGTATAACTGTGTTTCTACCCCAAATAATAGAGGTGAAAGGATGAATAGCAAAGCAAGTCTGGACTGCTAGACCAATTAAGCCACTTTTGAAAAGGAATCCAAAACAACAGCAAGAGCTCAGATGCTACAAAGCATCCTTTCAGAGGTATTTCATTACACTTGGCTTTCTTCCTGGGCTGAGGTCCAGAAATATCAGTGCTGCCTTATTTGTTCTTGTGAGAAACAAGTTGCTTGAATAATGTGCACCTCTGCACCGCACTGGAGCAGAGGAGCATCCCTCTCCTTGGGGTTCTCCGTTTGAGTCATTATTCCCTGAGTTACATGAAAGTCTTTTTCCAATTTTTAGCAGAAGCCCCAAAACAAACTTTGAATTATGAACAGAAATCGCACAAAGGCAGAAAGACCTTTTCCTCAGTAGTTCCTTATTCACCCCGGGGATCCCACCTCACTTCACAATGCGTACCAAGGAGCATACAAAAACCCAAAGACGACACCAGCTCCACTGTGAAATGGCAAAAGGAAAGTGTAGCCTCCAGCGAAGCTCAGCTCAGGTACCTTCCCTGTCCCTGTGGGGATGGCAGGACAGAAACACCCAAAGGAAACCCCCACTCCCACAAGGACGTCCATCACAGATCTTTTCTCTTAGAAAAGGTCTGCAATTCAATACTTCAAAAGTACCCTTTTGATGTGCCCTTTGACCTTCTTCCAGAGGGAATTCCTCGTGCCTTTTAATTCTTACCACCAAATGCAGCACCTCTGACTGATTTTGTCTAAGGGCAACAATCTTCTGACTTCAACCAATACTCACACAGTGTAACTGAAATCAGTATAATCATATAATCATAGAATAGTAAGGGTTGGAAAGGACCTCAAGATCATCGAGTTCCAACCCCCCTGCCATGGGCAGGGACACCTCCCACTAAACCATGCCATCCAAGGCTATGTCCAACCCCACCTTGAACGCCGCCAGGGATGAAGAATTCACAACCTCCCTGGGCAACCCATTCCAGTGCCCCACCACCCTCACAGTAAAGAATTTCTTCCTCAGATCCAATCTAAACCTCCCCTGTTTAAGTTTAAACCCATTACCCCTTGTCCTCTCACCACAGTCCCTAATGAAGAGTCCCTCCCCAGCATCCCTATAGGCCCCGTTCAGGTATTGGAAGGCTGCTCTGAGGTCTCCACGCAGCCTTCTCTTCTCCAGGCTGAACAGCCCCAATTTTCTCAGCCTATCTTCATACGAGAGGTGCTCCAGTCCCCTGATCATCCTCGTGGCCCTCCTCTGCACTTGTTCCAACAGTTCCATGTCCTTTTTATGTTGAGGACACCAGAACTGCACACAATACTCCAAGTGAGGTCTCACGAGAGCAGAGTAAAGGGGCAGAAGCACCTCCCTCGACCTGCTGGTCACACTCCTTTTGATGCAGCCCAGAATACGGTATAATAACTATGTCTTTGTGACTCAGAGTCATGACAACTGGGTACGTAGCTCCCTCGTACCTGGAAGATGCTGTTGCGTTTAGCTCTTTAGATGACATAACATGAACGTCCCTACCACTTGTGGCCTCTGGAAAACCCAGAGTTACTCAGGAGCCCTTTGGCACTATCACACCTTGCCAGGCAAATTAACATCTTCGACAGGTACTTGTGATTTTAACTCAGTTGTGATCTCTGCTTCACATGGGATACTCAAAGAGTACCATGGCATTTCCAGGGAGGTGACTACAGGGGCCACAAATTCACCCATAGTCCTGGATGCATCTGCTGCAGCTTTCAAGGCCAGTTTAGACACAATTCAGACGCTGAGTGCAGCTGCATCTGCTGGCTTTCCAATGTGGGGGACGTCCTTTTTCCCTCTGTATTTGCTTACTCACAGAAGAGCCTGTGCCCGGGTGCAGGCCGATGGCCACAGAATGGATTTAGCAGCTCTGAGCTGCAAGGGCAGATGGCCACACGTCCCTGCCTGCCTCCGAGCTCCTGACACAGCCTCTGCTTTCATTGCCCTCAGCCAAATCTCTTCCTCAGTCTGGCTCACTACATGCCTGTAAACCAGGAAAGGACAGAGGCTCCTGCAGCAGTCCTTTGGCTACAGTTTCCTTTCATCTCCATAGCACTTTACAGCTTTTAAATATTACATTCATGCTAGGTCATAAATGTTGAATGCTTCCTCTGGTACTTAAACAGCAATTCAAGAGAGCGGCTCGAAGAAGTATGCCTTATAAAAATGGAGCTTGTCATGGAGGAGAAGGAAAAGCATCGTAAGCTGTAATGATCCTGAGAAAACATTGCTGGGAGATACATAATCCAATGTGACACTTGGAGTTCTTGCCATGGAGCATTTGATCATCAAACTAAAAATACTGGGTTTAAGGTCTACTTTCACATCAGAGCACTATACAACCTGCCAGAACAAACAGTGCACTGACTTAAATGATACAGAGAAAACACTTTATTTTCACCGCCAAAGTATTTCCATTCCAAGATTAACCCCAAAAATAGAGCTAGTGGAAGTGACTGTACCTGCGAGAACACTGTGGCATAACAGAAATCCTGTATCTCAGCAGAGGACAGTGTGAGGTTACTGCATCTTCTTAAACCAGAACAACACAATAGGAGAAGACTGACCTTTCTGTCCCAGCTTGGGTTTCAAATGTCACCTGTTAAACAAAGGCGCAGGGATGTGAATGGAAACCGAAGCACACAACATGTCACTCCACTGGAAACAGCACCAGATTGTCCTAAAAAGTGCAGGAGCATGGCAGCCCTGGGCGAGGAGCACCCAGAGAAACAAGCATGAAACCCAGCAGTGTGGCCAAAGGCTTTTCAGACCCTGGATGGCAGAAGAGGACTTGTCACCAGCGCTAGATTATGCGTGTTCTCCTACCATAAACGGCAGGAACTAGCAGGGGAATGAAATCACTGGTTTAGAGTGCAGCAGCGGTGATGGAAGGGCTGGAAAGCAGAAACGTTGTTTTCTACACAGGGAAAGGAAAATGCACCTTTGCCGACTGTGAATCAGAGCCCAGAGAGCGTAAGCACATGTATGTGGTGAGCATGGGGGATGTGTGGTGCATGACACAACCTCCCACAAAGACAGGAGGGCTACAGAAGTGATCAGATGGATGAAGCACCTCTCCTATGAGGAAAGGCTGAGAGAGTTGGGGTTGTTCAACCTGGAGAAGACCTTATTGTGAGATCTTATTGCGGTCTTTCAGTTCTTGAAAGGGACCTATAAGAAAGACGGGGAGAGAGATTTTAGCAGGGCCTGTTGTGACAGGGCAAAGGGTAATGGTTTTAAACTGGAAGAGGGGAGATTCAGGCTGGATGCGAAGAAGAAATTCTTTACAATGAGGGTGGTAAAATCCTGGCACAGGTTGCCCAAAGAGGTGGTGGATGCCCCATTGCTGGAGACATTCAAGGCCAGGCTGGATGTGGTCCTGACCAACCTGATCTAGTTGAAGGTGTCCCTGATCATTGCAGGGGGGTTGGACTGGATGACTTCTGAAGGTCCCTTCCAATTCATTCCATGATTCTTTCCCTCCTCCTTCAAGGACCAGGAGGCCGCATGGTTTCCACCAGGTATTGGGAGCCCACGAGAACCGTCTGGAGCAGCAGCAACCTTAAAGAGGTGTTGCCCTCCCACTGGGCGGACATGGAGCACTTTTACCCGGCTCACACTGCACCCACTGCACCGTCACCCCACCCCTCCCCTCGCACTCCCCTATCGCCCAGCCCGCAGCGCCAGCCGCCGCCCTCACACCCCACGCCGCCCGTCCGGGAGACCCGGGTGAGGAGCACGTTGCCAGCGCCAGTGGCGCGGAGCGGGAGCCGCGACCCGGCCGCCCGCCTGTCGCCCCAGTGCCGCCCTGGACCGTGCAGCGCTCCGAGCCCGCCGCTCCCCGTCCCCGTCCCCCGCGACGCCCGTGTCCCGCTCACCGGCGCAGCGCAGGCCCTGCCAGAGGACGAGGCGGCAGCAGAGGTCGCACCAGGCTCCCGCCGCTGCCGGCCCGAAGCGGTGCGGCGGCTCCGGCGGCGGCGCCTCGAAGATGGTGCGGACGTGGCGGGGCCGCGGCGGGGCCGGGCGGCGGCGGCCGCCGTACGTGGGACCCGGGACACCGTCGGGCTGCAGGAACATGGCCGTTGGCCGCTTGCCCCGCCGCTCGCCCGGGGCGGCCGCCATGCGGCGGGGGCGCGCCGGGCACTGCCCGCCTCTCCCCGCGGAGCAGCGGCAGCTGGCGCCTCACGCACGCGGCACCGCGGGCCAGGGGAGCGGAGCGGCGGGGTGGGAAAACGCGCACACGCTCGGCTCGGTTCGGCTCAGCGCCGCTGCGCCGCTGCCGGGTCCGCTCTCCTTGAGACGTCTCGGGAGGAACAAGCACAGCCCGGGGCTCTGGGTCACTCCCGGTGCGCCGCCGCGGTGGTTTGCAGCGGCTGTAACCTGCGCTGGTACCGGCCCTTTCCGAGGAACGCACTAGGAACGGGTATTGCGAACAGATGTGACGCGTTTCCAGGGGTACGTTTTACTACCGCAGATGGAACAGTTGAGACTCAATAATACACTGCGTGCGGTGACCTCGGGTTTTTGTTTCCCGAAGTCTCCACGGGAAGGGTTTTCGTAACTCCGGCTCTTGTACGCGAGAGCCCGGAGCTCCGCCGGTGCCGCCGGGCAGGCAGCGACGGCCGGAGGGGAGGGAAGAAGAGGGAGAGGCGGGCGCAGGGCGGGCCCCGGGCCCGGCCCCGCACCGCTCCTCCGAGCTCAGCCCCATCTGAAGGAGGTGGCAGCGCGGTGAGAGGGGGAAAGCGCGGATCTATCAAACCTACAGCTCTGGAGAGCACCCGGTGAGCTTACCGGCGCAGCTCAGGCATTAAAACATCGCCGACTTTAATGCAGCCGTGCACGGAATTTAAGTGATATAAAGTGGGCTGTAACCCGGCTGTAACGTGTTTTCAGGATGTGGCGGTACAGGGTTTGTGAACAATTCATCTGCACATTCACGCAGAAGCTTCCGACAAATAAAAAGGGATGAAAAAACCCAAAAAAGTTGAATCTCGACCTGATTTCATTAAAGACTCTGAACTGCTCCTGACTGCTAAAAGCTGGAGCTGCTGTGGGGCTCCCATGGCAGTACAATTGTGCCAGCACCATCTTTCACCATGAGTCGGCATATATGCCAGGCAAGCAAAGCCCGTGCTTGACTGTGCCCAGCACAGTGCGGGGCTACATGCCAGATGCACTTGCTGACACCAGCTCTGCAATGAACTGACAAACCCCGCATTGCACAGCATACACATACCCAAGTATGCTGAAGGGACCCTCATGCTGGCACCAGGGAGCTGGCAAGAGTCGGTGATGCACTTCGGTGAGCTCTCATTGAAATGAGCTGCCCGAGTCACTTCAAGCTGCTACTGCAGGAAATGTTTCCCTTGGCCAGGCAGTGGTGACACACCTGCACCTTGATGGGAAGGCTGTGGAAGCCTGCGCGGTCACCAACTGCATCCAACACCTGACTGAGATTTCAGGGGCAGAACACAGCTTTGAACAACTGTGGTACCCCCCTGCTTGTAGCACGCCTCAGCTCGACCTGTCGCTGGCAGTCTGCTTTGTAATAGGAGGTGAAGGGTCTCCAAAAGACATGCATCTGCAAGTGCACTGACTGCTGGCCAGGCTCGTACCGATGTCAAAACAGCAGACTACACTGAGGGACCTATCCCTTACCACACTTCATTTGTAGTCAATGGAACAAATAACAACCACAAGAAAAAGCCGTCTAGAACACAGAAAATTTAAAGGTCATGCAGCCTTGCCAGTGGTGAGATTGGCCACAGGAGCTGCCAACAGGTAACCCATTCCCAAAACCCCCTGTTCGACCAATACTGCTCAGTTCCCAGAACACCATTCTGGCACTTGACTCTCTTTTGTCTTAGAAAGATGTTGCCAAACTCGGGAAATCTATTGGAAAAGTCTTGGAAAGGTATTTGTTTTGTTCAGTTTTGTGCACTACGATGTACATTCAGAATCTCAATCCCTTTCACCACAGACACCTTCTGTAACAGCCTTCAGGTGACTTAAGAACTTTGCTCCCCCTTTCTCCCAGCTAACCCACTCCCGTTTTCCCCAGGTCAGTTTTCCAGACCCCGGTCATTTTTTCTCCTTTAGCTTATCTTCAGGTGGCCAGTATATTTTGTCAGGTTTTACAAGCCAGTTTTGAAGCCCTCATCATGGGGCTGGTCACGGGTAACCCAAGTTTTCCTCCCCACAGCTGAGGCAAGGCTCCTGTCCCTAGGGAGAAGCCATCCCTGGTTTAGCTGACCAGCCATGGCTACCCAGTGATCTCATGCCCTCCGTGGAGGGGACTTCACAGGATCTATGCTATGCATCCACTCAGTAGTAGTTCTGTGTTTAATTTTGCCCAAACAAGTTGACGCAGTTTATTCCACATCTCCCCTCTTGAAGGCATCAAGTCTTAAAACCCAAACAGCAATCTTTTCCTTTCAGCCTTTTTAATCCTTGCCATAGTATTGTAGCCAAATTATTCTGTAATTGCCACTTCTCCAGTAATAAACTAAATCAGTACTTACGGAGCTCCACCAGTGGACTGTTTCACACCAAGCAGAGACCATGAATGTTGCCTCTGTTACAGAGAACTACTGTTGTTCAGAACACATGCCGGCAGAGTGGTTGAAAACAAAAAGGATGAGTGGCTTTACTGCATAGCCTGTGCTGGCGATTCTGCTGCACAGGAATGCATGTTCCGCACAGCTAATGCAAGCTAAGCCACGGTTTGCTACTTCAGGTTTCAGGCTTTGTACTGTACTTAAGAGAAAACAAATTATAAGGTGATAGTGAAATTAACAGAAAGTGAAATTATGGAAAGACACAGAAGTAAGTCCACACTGTGCAGTAAGTGGTTGATGATGTATTTATGCCGTTAGGTCATTCACTCATGCATTTTCACAATTCATATGAAGACAGGTTTGTTCAAGTAACAGATAATTAATATACTAAGCTAACCCCCCCAAACCAGGAAAGCCGCTTCAGGAGGAAGAACTATATATTACTTTCTATTACTTCATTTGGCAAATCAGCAGCATGACCGATAGCATCAGGACACTTGGTTTGAGCCCCAAAACGATGGCACTACACACCACACTTTGACTCAAAAAATATATTTGCTTCATAAGAACACAATCGGTAGGTGATGAAACCGATTATTTCAAGTTCCTTAGCTACTGCTCAGTTAAAATTGCTTTAGGAAAAGAAATTTTAACAAGTATAGATTACTGATGTGTTTAGCAACACTAAACCAAGCAATGTTTAAAATGAACATGAAATACAACAAAACATTTTCAACTGTGTATAAAAGAATGCTGTGCATACGTCAATATACAGACTGTATTGTTACTACAATTAACTTCCTTTTTCAGACTGTTTCAGTATAGAATCACAGAATGGTTTGGGTTGGAAAGGACCTTAAGATCACCTAGTTCCAACCCCCCCTGCCATGGAAGGGGGACACCTCACACCAGACCATGTTGCCAAGGCTCTGTTCAGCCTGGCCTTGAACACTGCCATGGAGGGAGCATTTGCCACTTCTTTGGGCAACCTGTTCCAGTGCCTCACCAGCCTCACAATAAAGACCTTTGAAAATGATATATTCCAACTAACACTTGATTTCTTTCAAGATGAAGAGCCTTTGAAACAGCAAAGCGTTACAGACAATATTGGAAAAAACCACAGTTCATGCCCACCTGGAGAGCATGATTCTAACACTTGTGCACGTGTGTTACTGACACTCAGTGAGACTGTGGACGTGGATGAACAAGCGTACAAACAAGCATTAAAACATTCCAGTTTGACATGATTCTGGTATTTTAAAACAAACAGTTCAGAATTCCATGGCTATCCAAGGAAACACACACAACAAACTGTTGCACTCCTTTTGCATAGCTAGATTCTGTGGGGACAAAGCTTCCAAAGAAAGAAGCCTCTCATGTGGGTGTAAAAAATATCTGAATTCCCTTTTGGTTCTCATCATGAACAGTGGAAAGCAAGTCTCTGACGTCAGGGCAGTGGATTTCCTCTTCCTTTAACAATGGCAGAATCAACCATAAATTTGATATGTTTCTAGTCAAACATTTCTTAAAAGAAGCAATGAAAACGTTCGTGTTCTGACCTGGACAGGCAAGCAGAGAATCAGCATCACAAAACAGATGCTATCGGAGGTTACCACTCTTTCGTTTATTCCTAAGTGTTTCACTGTTAAGGATGAAAAACTCTCAATATAATTGGTCCAGCCCTTCTGGCAGATGTAATACAGAAACCAGAAGTGCTGCTGGACATCACTGAACACCCCTGGCCAGGTTTCCAGCAGAGAAGAATGAGTCCTGCAATAATTTGCATGCCCTTTGTCTGAAACAAGTAAGTACATCTGCAGTATCCAAAGTGAGGGATGTCTTCTGAGTTTGTTTGTTTTCCTCTTCTCTGTCTCCTCTCCTACATATTTTGGAGTGGACTGTTTTGTTCTGCATCTCTGCAACCCAATAATGTAGTATTAAAAGCAGTAATTACTGATACTTTAAAATAACTGATACTGGAATATATATAAGTAGTCTTCCTAAGTTTTCCACCTAAGTTTGGTATCTCAGTTGTAAGTCCGCAGTGAGTGTTGCTCTTTTTCATGACCTAGACTGATAAAGTATTTTTCCAGTTTTCAGTTTCCACTGGGGCATGATGCTGCCTGCCTCCTGACTGCCCACAAATTCTCCTCATACCAATTTTTAACCTTTTTTAAAGACTATGCCTGCAAACAGGACTCTGAAAAAGCTATTTTATTTTGAGAACCCACTTCTCTTGTCCTGAGTTCAGCAGTAGCAGTCATTTTTCTCCTTCGTAGTAGCCGGTCCAGTGCTGCGTTTTTGACTTTCAGCCTGGGAACAGCGCTGATAACACCGATGGTTTCAGTTACTGCTCAGTAATGTTTACTCTGACCAAGGACTTTCTGAGTCTCATGCTCTGCCAGGGAGGAGGGGAAGCCAGGAGGAAGCAGAGGCAGGACACGCAACCCAAACTGACCAAAGAGGTTTCCATACCACAGCACGTCATGCCCACTATATAAACTGAGGGCAGTTACCCAGAAGGGTTAGATCACTGCTCAGGTTGGGCTGAGTATCGGTCTGCAGGTGGTGAGCGGTTGTATTCTCTTCCGTTGTTATTTCCCTTATCATTATTATTATTGGTGGCAGCAGCAGCGGTTTGTGTTATATCTTAGTTACTTAGTATCTTATCTCAACCCGTGGGAGTTACATTCTTTCGTTTCCCCTCCCTATCCCTCTGGGAGCAGGGGGAGGAAGGGGAGGAGTGAGTGAGCGGCTGCGTGGTTCTGGGTTGCCGGCTGGGCTTAAATCATGACATTGTGGTGAGCAAAAAGAATTCAGGGAAATTCTGAAAATGCTGTACTCTAAACCAGGCATTTTTACATTCAGTCTGACAACCTGGAGTGCAAAACTTGCATATACAGAGCAGTCAAATGCTTACAGACAGTGCGGCACCAGATATGGAGAGGAACTTCAAAAAACATCATGAATTTGTTCTCTCAAGTAGAAGTGAACTAACTTCTAACAGTTTGGATGTGAAGAGAAACACATTGCTACTCTGTCCTACCTGTGCTTTTAGTCCCTATTCACATTCATTTAAAAAGATCTCATTTAAAAGAGCCGTCATGTTCTGTGACGATCATTCAGCTGAACTCCAAACTAATAGCAGTGGTTAAAGGAAATCCAAAACACCCTTTAAAAGCTATTCATAACGTTCAGAGTTCCACAAGTCCTCTTGCAATAAAGACTAAATTTCATTCTGAGAATAAAATGGGCAATATTCAAAGCAAACAAATGCCTATTTCATCAACAACACTTTTACCTTTAGGACTTCATCAGAGATCCTTCGAGGGGCTCAATTCCCTGCCAAGAGTAATTCTATCCTAACATTAACAAAAAAAAAAGATAGATATTTCTTTTATATTTACATATTATACATATTTACATTTTCTTTAATACTACAGTTGTAGGGGGAAATAAAACCTGGATACAGATTTAATATCTGCCTTTAAATGCCCCAACAGTATTTTTTCCCTTTGAAAAAATTTACAAGTCCTCTTCAGGTCCTTTGAACACTAGATACAGTCCACGTTCCGCAGGCCACCATCCATAGTCAAAGCACCAAATCTAAAATGAAAAACACACCAGTGTATTCTTAGGTGATTGTCTAGATTACAGCAAGAATCCTTAATTCATTATAATTTATTTATGGGGCTTCCTTCTCCTTGTCATGCGCCAATGCACGCATTTGTATCCAACTTTAATATGTGAAAAGATGGAAGAGAGGATGTTATGCTCCAATTATGGGACTGGGGAACAAAACAAAACCAATTTATCCTGACGCCAAACTCAGCACTACCAGCAACTCACTCTGAAGCTTTCAGGAGATCATTACTTTTACAGAAAAAAAGCAGAGTCAGTCTGTGTAACAACAAGTCTGTACAACAGTTGTGATAACAACAATACCCTCTCAGGAGTGTAAGAAATATGTTGGCCTCTTTCTCATCACTTTATTTAAGCAATCTGAAAATTACAAAATAATATATTCAGATTGGTACAATTCCACAGTTGTTAAAAAATATGTTTAAAAGTGAGGAGGTACAAGACACCACTGGATCTGCAACAGCACTGTGTTTAAATGCAGAATTAATCTGTGCAACAGATATTTTTTCTAGCCAAGTGTAAGTAACGTGAAATAAAAATGCCACAACTGCTGCATCAGAATGATTTTACAGTAATGTTTCAAGGCTTTGAATACTTTTTTTGGGGGTACACCTCAGATCAACAATTCAAAACAGACTACAGAATCATCCCTTGATGTAAGTTCTGGATCTACAAAATATATCAAACTAAGCCAGCTCCTAGTATCAGCCTCAAGAGGGAAAACAATTGCTTGCCTTTCCAAAATGTGATTGTTCTCAGCCAGCTCTTTAACAACCCCTTCCATTTCCTCCTTTAGTTTCTTCATACTGTAGTAACAAGAAGCCAGAGAAAGGTTACAGTTTTTATAGGGACAGTTGTCTGCTGTGATTACTCACCACCACCACACGGCTTCCACCAACTTATTACATGCAAGAGAAGGAACAGATAACGAGTTGGTTATTTACTAAAATGATACATTAGTATTGTCCCCTACTCACTTCCAAGTCTGTGCCACCATCACTTTAGCAATATAAAGTTTTTCTGAAATACAAAATTCTTGGTCTTAATGCAGCAATCACTAAGTCAACCATATTTGTGTAACAGGCATAGAATATTACATCAATCCAATTAAGAACTTCTCACCCAAGAGTCATTTCCACTAATGTGTTTGAGCTAGGATAGACTGTACTCATTGTATGTTTCATCCCACTGGAAGCTGCAAACATTTTCTGTGGCAGAGCATCTTGCAACTGTAATAGATAAGAGGAAATGTTAAGTTTTAAGTTATCACATATACCTTGATGTCCACCTTGAAATTCTTCTTCAAATTCTCCATTGCTGTGATGCCTCATAAGATCATTAAAGTATCAAGGTGGCTGATATTCCCCAAGTTGAGATCATCACAACAAGTTTTCTATTGACATGACCTGTAGTTCCCCGATTTGTTCCATCTTCTTAACTGCCTTATACTTTCATAATAAACTCCCAAAAGGAAGAATTATCTATTTGTTATGTTTGTAGATATCCTAAGGAAATAGGATCCTAATCAATAACTGACTTTGGTGGTGATACTAGAATACAGGCCAATAACAAGCAAAATGCTGCTCTCTACCCTTCCTTCATTGCTTTACACCTATCAGGTGCTCTTCTTTCATTTCTTATTTCTTTTATAAATAACAATATTACTGCCTGAAAATGCTTTCATTCTCTCAATTTTGAGGTAATTCTGGTAAGTTTCCATCCTGCAGAGTCACTGTCTGAATTTTAACAAAACCTCTTTTTTCATGTACCAGCAGCATTAGCATACATCCTTGAGCATGTATCCCCTCATCTTGAATACCAAAGCAGTGGTTTTATGCTTCAGTATATTTAATCCTGAGTATTCAGTTAATCCTTTAGGTGCTCAGACACCATTATGATTACAGTTACACAGAACACTTCTCAATGAACCCACATCCATTTGCACAGATTTCTTGGGGGGGAATGCTAACACTACCAAAAAAACCCAAAACCAAACCAACTGCAAAAAAAACCCAACCAACCAAACCAAACCCACTAAAAACCCAAAAATCCCCTAACTCCAAATTCATCAGGATTCAAAAAATCACACCAACCTCTAGGCCACTCCAACATCATGGAAATAGATGACCTTTAAGGTCCTTTCCAACCCAAACCATGCGGTGATTCTGCGATTCTAAGCTACTATAGTCTGAATACTACATCCATGCAGCCTGTGTTTTAATATGACTGCATTTAAGACTCACTATAAACTACACTAATGACACTAAACAATGTGGAACAGCTTTATCTATGCAAACACTTAACAGAATATTGAAGTGTTCTACCTCATTTATATAATCCTGGTATTTGGATACCTCTTCTTTGATATCAAAACACTGATTGGTGAGAGCCAGTAACTGCTTCCTTGTGTGAAACATTTTCCTAAAAGAAAAAAAGGCTTATTTTAGGAGCTTCCTGTATAAAAGTGGTGCAGTGAACATCACCAAATAATACTCAACAGCTTGCCTTGTCCAGTCCTCAGCCTTGTCCAAAAATATATCATACTTGCTGACACATTCATCTTTGAATAGAGTTATGGCTTTTGTAGCATGCAAATACAGCTTCTGCCTGCAACACAGAAACAACCAAACAGTGTTATATTGCTTTCAAAACTTCATTCCTCTGATTTACTTACTGAAACCTGGTTTGCAGGCTTAAAATCCCTTCAGCAACCATTATTCATGCTGTTGTAAGGTATAAGAATTCAACATAATGCATGAACTAACATTTTCACGTTTGAAATATATTCCTTATCAGGGAGGAAAAAATTATTTGAAGCATGTAGCTGCAATTATTTTTATATGAACAACTGGTAAAACGTCTTCTCCGAGTCAGTATTTATCTGAGCAGGTATATTTAAGGAAAAGGGATTCTAAATAGAAACAACAGAAATCCTTATTATTTCTTCTTTGCCTTCTGCAGATACTTGGAACTTCCAGCATATATGAATAATCTTTTGTGCTGAGTAACACACATGCAAGAAAAAAAACCATAAGATTTTTCTGTCAGCTTACATTTATGACAAAATTAAAAAGCAAGCAGTTAAGGACAGGAAAACAAACCAAAACCCAGTTCTGTTTAGTGTTGCAGGCCGTAATCCCAGTCTAATTCCCTTACTATGCTCTGCATTGCACCAGCAAGTGAAACTAAGGGATACTGGGATACTACAGTCCAACACCTGCTTCTGGTATTTTGTTCAGTCTTGCATGATAGCTATTGGTTAATCACATTCTGGCTAGCATGTAACTGGCTTGTCATCAAGTGTGCATACCTATATTCAACCAGAAAAAAAACAAACCTAGTTGAGTGCTGCTCCATTCTCTGTCTAGGGGTAAACACTACAAAGGCCAGCCTCAGTTGCTAAAGGCAGACAGTTCTTAACAAAACTCACTGTCATTTCTCTCTAAGGTGAATCAAGTTCAATAAGATGTAGTTAGGATCTCAAAGATACCTGAACAGTCATAAGGAGACACTTGTGGTAGAAAACATGCAGGTACTCAAACCCATGAAAATATCACATATTAATGCAATGACACAGTTTGAGTAATAGAAAAAGCTCTAAAATTTCTTTAATCTGCCCAAGGGAGTGCAGTTTTAAACTGAGCCATGGCTTGCATCCCAGTGCTTGCCTTTTTTCCAACCATATCCTTAAGAACATAATATGAACAATAATTCTGTAGTATCTGTTACATTAAGTTCAATCCCTTGCTGTTGCAGGGCAACGACGCATCTAAGTCTCAGCATGCCAAATTTGGCTTTCCTGCCCCTACTGTCCTTTATTCCAAGGTAACCTCCTCTCTACTTGGCAGTTGTCCCATTTAGCTTTCTCCTTGGGAAAATCAAGCAGCACGGTTTTCGGAATACCAGTGCCTTGTACATGTTAGCTTTCTATCTGTAATCTGGTAGCAACAGCAAGAATTTTACAGACACAGTGTCTGAACTCCTATAGCATCCAGCAAAGTCTAGGGAACCACTCAACTGACCAGCCGCTAGGAGACTAACTTCATTAGTATTAGGCATCTGTGTATGGAACTGAATCAAACCTGAGACAAGTATAACAACATGAGCAGAGCATCTGTTGACAGTTGCTCAAGAATTAGAGTCAGTGAAGTTTAATGGGAGTCCAGACACCCAAGTTACATACAGACACTTCACGTGGCCACCTCTCAAGTGACGATTTCATACAGGCATGGAGAACTGCATTAAAATTCATTTTGCTTGCTATACTTCCTGGAAGATTAAATTGCTCTAGAATTTCATTCAGCTAGCCTGTATTTCATTCATCTGTAGAAAATTATCTTCACTTCAGTTCTGAAGTCACTTCACTCTTACTGACGGCTTATTCCTCCCTAAGAAACAGGGAAAAAAATATATCTCCTGGAAGACAGTTCTGCCTAGAAAATGAAGAGGTATTTCACAGCTATGTAGATATTTCACATCTACCTTTAGAAGGTCTCTCAGGGATGAAACTCTACTGTCAAAAAGCACCTCATTACCACATGCTGGCAGTCCTATGTTTTTAAGATATTTAAAGGCAATTTTTCACAAAGCAATCCTAAAGAGGTTATAATTTACAACAGGTTATTGGCAAGAGCACCTGAAGGACCTGAAAGCAATCATGCTATTTACCAAAGGTAACTTCAAAACTTACTTGTCAAACTTGTGAATTTGTTCTTCATTATAAGGAAGCCCTAGGATCAGAGCAGATGACAGACATTACCAGTTTAATTCTATTAGTTGTATTTATGTAAAACTCCACTAAGTGCAATTCAAATTTATGAGATTAATAGTGGTGATTCATTCATATGGGCTTTAAGAAGGTGTCTTACTAAGAAAGACCTACAAACATACTCACTGTTGCTGACTAACCCTCGACTCCTAATTTCCTAGTGGAACAAGGACTGACCTGTCCTTTATGTTATAGTTTGTATTAAAAGTGAATAAAAGAATTTACTTACTTCGTTCTGCTTTGTCTTTTTTGAACTGATAATAAATATCTGTGATGGAACGCAGCAGCGCCTGCAGCCTTTCTGGACTAGAGTGAAAAAAGGAAGAAAATGAGATATTTTATATATAAACTTAAGTATCTATTGATGAGTTTTGAGAACTATAACTCAATGTAGAATTCAATACATATTAAAACAATTTACTCACTTTCTGTCTTTTGGATGCATGCCTTCCTGATTTGCCCAGGTGTCAGTCAGTAAACCACCTGGAGAAAGTTTGGTTTTGATATCTTGAAGACTAGTTTCTAGTGTGCCCTGAGAGCTGGAGAGCTATGTAAGAGCAAGAAAGTTCAACGTTACCACTGGGTAAAGCGAAAAAGTCCTTGAGGCTGAAAACAAACTGAGCACATTAATGCTATAGACCCATTTACTTCACTCACATTAACTGAAGAAATATGCCCATTATCTGTCTAGACTTTGCTAAAAGCAGCTAAAGCATGGTATTATTAGAGTAAGAATCATCTGTGATGTTGGCATTTCTATTACTCACAGAAAACAGTTATTGTGTATTTGGCTTTTTCTTTAGAAACATCATTTTGAGAATGACACAGGCTTTGTAAGATACTTACACGCAACAGTTTTGTCTGGATCTCTGAAATTTCATCCACTTCTGATGCTTCCAAGTTGATCTGCATCAAATTCTCATATCTGGCCACAAAAAAGGAACAGTTAAAAACAAGCAGTGAATACACTCAAAACATTCCTTGAATCTAGTGTAACAATAACTATCTTTTATACAAAACGCAGTGTCTGTCAAGCAGGAACCATGAAACACTGACAGTGTTAAATGGCCACTAATGATGAAAATATTTTAGTTATGAAAAAATTCCTTCATTTTTTTTCCTACATTTGAACTGTTTTTTTTTTTTGTTTCAAGCTTCCATCCTTGACTTCCTTATTCATTACTTTTACTCAGCAGGCAGCGTAAAACTATTTCCTCTCATCAAATAATCTCTAAAAGGTTACCAAACTAAAGTAGTCGATGACACCAGGATGAAAGGTGTCAGGGAAGCTGAGGGGGAGCAGCACTGCTTGCTCCGGGACCAGACTGTTCCTGGGCCTCGGGTGTCTACTGTTGCCCATGCAGGAAAGGAGGCTGCTAACCCAGGAAGCTGGGAAAAGGTAACAGAAAAAAACAACAAAAAAAGAAGGAAGGGGGTAATTAAAAGCAGGGGGCTTCCTCCTACATCTGTTGTCCCTACCCAGAACCGCTTTGCTGTCCTGCAGGGGGCTGATGAGCAACAGCGCTCTGCTATCCTGCAGGGGACTGATGAGCAACAGCGCTCCCACCAGGCGCAACCAGCTAGTGCACTGGTAAAGAAGGTCACTACTGGTGCTGCCAGGAAAAAGCGGCGGGTCGTAGTAGTCGGGGACTCTAATCTGAAAGGCACAGAGGCACCCATCTGCCGGCCTGACCCAGCCTCAAGGGAGGTGTGTTGCCTACCAGGGGCTCGGATCAGGGATGTGGCCGAGAAGCTGCCTGCTCTAGTCGGTCCCACTGACTATTACCCACTCCTGGTAATACATGTGGGTGCTACTGATATAGATAGCAGTAGCCTGGAGACTATAAAGAAGGACTACAGGGCTCTGGGAGAGGTGGTTAGGGGCTCTGGAGCTCAGATTGTCTTTTCGTCAATTCTCCAGGATACAGGGCAGGACCTTGAAAAGGCTAGGAGGATTGGGCAGGTTAATAAATGGTTAGAAGGGTAGTGCTATAGTCAGGGGTTTGGGTACCTTGACCATGGGACTCAATATAGTAGGCCAGGTCTCCTGGGGGCTGGTGGAGCTGGTCTGACAAACAAGGGGAAGAGTGGATTTGGTAGGAGGCTTGCCAGGCTGGTCAAGGATGCTTTAAACTAGATGTGTTGGGGGAGGGGGGCATCATTCCATCCCAACACACCCAGTCGGTTGGTAGCACTTATAGTAAACATTTGGAGCAATGTAGGGATATTCCAGCTGCTCCAGCCAATGACCCAACTTCAATTGGATCTCGGCTCAAATGCCTCTACACAAATGCCCGTAGTATGGGGAACAAACAAGAGGAATTAGAGATGTGTGCACATCTACGGGGGTATGATATCATAGGCATCACAGAAACATGGTGGGATGGCACCTATGACTGGTGTGTTGGAATGGAAGGTTACCGGCTCTTTAGGAAAGACAGGCCTGGCAGACGGGGAGGGGGAGTTGCTATTTATATTAGGGATAGGCTAGAGAGTATGGAACTCTGTCTGGGGACAGGTGAACAGTCGACAGAGAGTTTGTGGGTCAGGGTTAAAGGGAGAACAGCGATGGGTGACATTATTGTGGGGATCTGTTACAGACCGCCTGACCAAGGGGACTTGCTGGACGAAGCGCTCCATAGGCAGATAGGAGCAGCCTCACGCTTGCAGGCCCTTGTTCTCATGGGAGACTTCAACCACCCTGATATCTGTTGGAGGGATGGTACGGCCCGGTACAAGCAATCCAGAAGGTTCCTCGATTGTGTGGAAGACAACTTCCTTCTGCAAGTAATAGAGGAGCCGACAAGGAGAGGTGCCATGCTTGACCTCGTCCTCACCAACAGGGAAGGGCTGGTTGGGAATGTAACGCTCCAGGGCAGCCTTGATTGCAGCGATCATGAGATGGTTGAGTTTGAGATCCTCAGGACAGTGAGAAGAGCGTGCAGCAAGCTCACTGCCCTGGACTTCAAGAGAGCAGACTTTGGCCTCTTCAGGAACCTGCTCAGTAAGGTTCCATGGGATACAGCCCTAGAGGGCAGGGGGGCCCAAGACTGTTGGTTGATATTCAAGGATCACCTGCTGCAAGCTCAGGAGCGATGCATCCCAACTAGAAGGAAGTTCAGCAGGAGGGCCAGGAGACCTCCTTGGATGGATAAGGAGCTGCTGAGCAAAATTCGAAAGAAAAAAGAGGCTTATAAAAGGTGGAAGCAAGGTCAGGCGGCCTGGGGAGAATACAGGGATGTTGTCCGGGAAGCTAGGGACCAGGTTAGGAAAGCTAAGGCCCATTTAGAATTAAACTTGGCTAGGGATGTTAAGGATAACAGGAAGGGATTTTATAGGTACATTGCTGATAAGAGACAGGTTAGGGACACCGTGGGCCCTCTCCAGAAGCTATCGGGAGAATTGGCTACCCTGGATTTGGAGAAGGCTGAGGTTCTTAATGACTTCTTTGCCTCAGTCTTTACGGGCAAATGCTCTGACCACACCACCCAAGTCTTGGAAGGCAGATGCGGGGACGGTGAGGGTGGGGACCCTGGGCCCACTGTGGGGGAGGATATTGTTCGGGACCACCTTAGGAACCTGAATGTATACAAGTCCATGGGACCGGATGAAATCCATCCAAGGGTCCTGAAGGAGCTGGCAAATGAAGTTGCTAAGCCACTGTCCATCATATTTGAAAAATCATGGCAGTCAGGTGAAGTTCCCGATGACTGGAAAAAGGGAAATATAACCCCCATTTTTAAGAAGGGGAAAATGGATGAGCCGGGGAATTACAGACCAGTCAGTCTCACCTCTGTGCCTGGCAAAATCTTGGAGCGGATTATCCTGGAAGCCATGCTAAGGCACATGAAAACCAACAAGGTTGTTGGTGACAGCCAGCATGGCTTCACTAAGGGGAAATCCTGCCTAACCAATCTGGTGACCTTTTATGAAGGGGCTACGGAACTGATGGACAGGGGCAGAGCAGTTGATGTCATCTACCTGGACTTGTGTAAAGCCTTTGACACTGTCTCCCATGACATCCTTCTCTCTAAGTTGGAGAGACATCAATTTGATAGGTGGACCACTCGGTGGATAAAGAACTGGCTGGATGGCCGCACGCAAAGAGTAGTGCTCAGTGGCTCAGTGTCCAGCTGGAGACCAGTAACGAGTGGTGTCCCCCAGGGGTCGGTGTTGGGACCGGTCTTGTTCAACATCTTTGTGGGTGACATGGACAGTGGGATTGAGTGCGCCCTCAGCAAGTTTGCCGATGACACCAAGCTGTGTGGTTCGGTTGATACATTGGAGGGAAGGAATGCCATCCAGAGGGACCTTGACACGCTTGTGAGGTGGGCTGATGCCAACCTGATGAAGTTCAACCATGCTAAGTGCAAAGTCCTCCACCTGGGTCGGAGCAATGCCAGGCACAGCTACAGGTTGGGCGGGGAGGAGATTGAGAGCAGCCCTGCGGAGAAGGACTTGGGGGTGTGGGTTGATGAAAAAATGAACATGAGCCGGCAGTGTGCGCTTGCAGCCCAGAAGGCCAACCGTATCCTGGGCTGCATCAAAAGGAGTGTGACCAGCAGGTCGAGGGAGGTGATCCTGCCCCTCTACTCTGCTCTCGTGAGACCTCACTTGGAGTATTGTGTGCAGTTCTGGTGTCCTCAACATAAAAAGGACATGGAACTGTTAGAACAAGTCCAGAGGAGGGCCACGAAGATGATCAGGGGACTGGAGCACCTCTCGTATGAAGATAGGCTGAGAAAATTGGGGTTGTTCAGCCTGGAGAAGAGAAGGCTGCGTGGAGACCTCATAGCAGCCTTCCAATACCTCAAGGGGGCCTATAGGGATGCTGGGGAGGGACTCTTCATTAGGGACTGTGGTGAGAGGACAAGGGGTAATGGGTTTAAACTTAAACAGGGGAGGTTTAGATTGGATCTGAGGAAGAAGTTCTATACTGTGAGGGTGGTGGGGCCCTGGAATGGGTTGCCCAGGGAAGTTGTGAATGCTTCATCCCTGGCGGCGTTCAAGGTGGGGTTGGACATAGCCTTGGATGGCATGGTTTAGTGGGAGGTGTCCCTGCCCATGGCGGGGGGGTTGGAACTCGATGATCTTGAGGTCCTTTCCAGCCCTTACTATTCTGTGATTCTGTGATTCTGTGACACACAACAGATACTCCAGCACACCAAAAAAGCATTTCTATGGAAACTTATCGGAAAGGCTGAGTTACCAAAACCTTGTGGCTGGGTTAGTAGCACCATCTGCTCATACTGATACTTCCCATATGACTATCTCGAGTGCCAATTAAATCATTAGGGACAATATTTTTCCTGTTGAGTCTCAGGTACATTTTGGTTTTAAAAACATCATCGAAACCAGCTCAGCTGCTTCCAGAAAATACACACTGCTCAGGTTCAATACTTCATTCACCTTTCCAAATAAAAGCTTTGCATTGTCATGCTTTGAAGCATAGCCTTAAAAAGGGAGGACAAACAAGAGGACCTTTGCTAACTCCATATAAGTCTTCTGAAGTCAAATAAACTGAACATCCCATTGCTGCTCTGGGATACTGCTGAATGCACTGAAGTCACAAAGCAGAACCTACAGCAGTTTATTCTGAGCTCTCAGTGGCTTTCTTCCATGGGGACCTGGCAGAAAGCATGAAGAAGCTATCTGAACCAAATAGAGAGTGAACAAGAACCAGTCATGTCAACTAACTGGCTTCAAGAAGAGTTGGGATTACAGCCCTGATGATTTGTAACTAGGCTACAGAGCTGTCCTATTATCTTGCTAGTTATCAACTTTGCTAATTTCACTGCTTGGTTGTTTTGGGGTATTTTGTTTTAAGCAAGTCTCTGAGCCCAGGTGTGTCATTTTGTACATTTGGCATGCACACAGCAAATCTGACAAACCCTTGGGTATCTACAATTACTACATACAAGATGTTCAATTTGCAATGCATAGCAGCTCCAACACGGCTGAAGTCTATTCTTGAGTCTACTCTACAAATGCAATGGTTCCAACATGTATGCATCAATCATCTTGTGGACATCCACATTTTCAGAGCAGCCTGGAAGCAAGTTTAGAGAATCCCATGACCAAGACAGCATTTGGGGGATCCTGCCAGTAGGTTGAATAGGAAAACAAATACCCATAGGAGAATCCCATGAAGAGTCTGTATCAGACTGTGTAAGAGTAACACACCTTATTCTCCTCCATAAAGATGCAGCCAATGAGAGTTTATGGGAAGACTGAACAGGACGCTGAAAAGGCACTTTAAAAGTGGAAAAGAATTTGTCTGAGAACTGGGCACTGCATAAGATTTGGAGATGAAACAAAGATCATTAGAAGGAATAAATGAAACTTGGAGGATGAATTTGATGGTGCAATCTCTTCTCCTACAGACAGCCTTGAGTGAAGAGGTAGGGCAGAAGAGTCTGACCACTGGAAAACATCTGTTTCCTTGAAACAGAAAACAAGAGAAATAAGTGTCTTCTGTGGTCTTTGAAACGTGGAAGTCTTCTGTTCTAAAAGGTCATAATTCTTCAGTTCCTCCCTATTTTTTTTTCCAGTTTCAAAGTGCTCTAAAACACTCTCTACTATAATGAACTAAATGGGTCCATATGTACAACAGTGAGATTCTGTGATACAGACCTCTGCCCTCTGAATTAACCAAAATAAACAAAAATAATATAACAGCCAGGCACTTAAAACAATGACAGAAGTATTATTTCCTGTGCAGTTTACCTCTGGTATCCCTATGTGCAGTATCCCACAGTGATACTGATATCACTGGTCTAGTGACACTCTAATGTAGCTTTGTGTTTTGGTGGTTTTGGGGTTTTTTGGTGGGTTTGTTTGGTGGGTTTTGGTTTTTTACTTTTGTTGGGTTGTTGTCTTTTTGTTGTTGGGTTTGGGCATTTTTTTTGTTTGGCTGCTCTGTGTTGCATTTCAACATTAAAATTCTTCCATGCAGAAAATGCTAACGTCTTTAATCTGGGAAAGGGGTAGTATTTAACAGTCATCCTTAATGAACACACACAAGCAACCTCAGTGACAAAGGCACTAAAGCACTAATTAAAGGAAAGAACTGAGTAGCTTTTTCCAGGCTTTACTATAGCTTCTGAAGTCAACAACAGCCGATGAGCTAAGTCAGAGAAGAAATAAGAAAAAGAACACATACAATTACTACGTAGTAATAATTATTTGCTCCCTTTAGGTTAAGCCACAAAATAAACACTCAAATTTGCGTAAAGCATAATACTGAATCTGCTTAAGTCAATGCCATCAGCAAATCCATGCTGATTAAACTTATTTTTATACACAAAACCCTTGTAAATAAACACAACTTAATACCACTGTCATTAAAGATACTGAAAAATCAGTGCATTCAGTGTAGTGCTTCTACTCACATTTTCTCAGCTTTCTCAATGTTTCGGCTGCAGAAATCCAGCCTGATGACAACCTCTGTCTTTTTGTGCACCATTTCATTGTAATCATCCTTGATAATTTCACTAAAAAAGGAAGCAATAGTCTGTAGGGAAAGCATTCAACTGCCGTCTTACCAGCAATCAGCAATACAATAATATACCGACAGTAGTAACTGCTAGTAAGAATTGCTATCAGTTAGAGATGCATTAGTATAATCCTCCTAGAAAACCATCCCGTGCAAGCTGCTGAACGGTACCTCCATGTTACCAGAGGTTACTTAAATTATTTACAAAAGAAAGCAAAATTGCAAACACCTAAACCTCATTGCCGAAAAAATGATTTATGTTTCCTCAAGGACAGAAAGAAGGAAATAAGTCGGAAAGCCTATTCATATTCAAGGAGTAAAGAAAGCTTCCCGAGATACTGGGAGATCACGGAATTATGTATTGATTATATCTCAGGTTTCTAAAAAAAGAAACAAGTACAATGAAATTCCATCAGTTGCTCACATTAGCCATCGTACTCCTTTTCGCATCAGCTCCTGGTAAAGCAGCAAAGAAGTGGCAACTCTACAGGCATAACAGACGATACCTGTTACTGCCTGGTGGAAAACACAAACATTAGTACCAATCTGGCATTCTCTTCACAATTGTTTCAAACCAATTAATCACTGATAGGGATGAAAATAAGTCTCTATAAACAAAAATTACACCATTTAGGATTTACTTTGATTTCTGGAAAGTCACAAGTACATTTCTTCAGGAGTTTAGGAATTAAACACTTGCACTAAAAGAAACTCGTAAAAATGGCACATTTTTAAAGTCTAAGGCTTGGGACTCTTCATTCACCTAATTCCACATACAAGTTTGCTGATTTACTTAGAATTGTGAACAAAGTTTCAGAAATTATAATTTACAGTATTTTAATTCATTAATATAAACTGATGACTCTCTCTTCATTAATTTTAAAGACTTCTGGTGTTCAAAGAGACATATGCTTTCAGGACTATCATGCCTGAATACAAGGCTTCTCAGCAGCCAGTATTCTATAGGCATAGCATAAATGGTGGCCACAAAGTTAAAGCATGACAATGCATCCATCCAGTAGTTCTAGAAACGTGACCAAAAGAATGAAACAACTTCTACGTATCTCCCAGGTTCTGAAAATTTACAAAAGGCAAAAGAAATTTCACTCTGCGGAGTCCTAGAGACCCCTCTCTATCGAAAGAGGAAAGTTATTTTTCTTATATTAAGTTTTGCACCGTGATAGGATGTTATGAGTCCTCCAGCTAACTTCAGAACTCCAAAGCGACCATCTCCTTCCCATGCAAGCACTGAATTATGCAGTAACAGAGCACTTGGACTTTAGAAGGCTGTTTTTTGGTTTTATTTTGGTTTTTAATATGCAAACATGTTTTGTATACAAAGTATGGCTTTAATATACTTTTGGAGCTCTTGTTAATAAATACACTTCTGTCAATCAGAATCCTCACTAGCATGTTAAAACTATTTTTAACATTAACATTATTCATCTGAAAACCAAGTAGCTTTCATTTCAATATCATTATGTGAGACAGATATATAAATTAAAATCATAATTACTCACTTTAGCCATACTGGCATCCCCATCCAAATCATAACGTTGATGTACTTTAGGAAGTAAAACTGAAACACAAAACAAACTTCTTTATTATTTTCCATAGGAGACTTCAGATGTTCAGACTGTTTCCCATCCCCATGCTGTGCACTGGTTTTTACGTGTATCAACACAGATTTTCATCTAATCCATTACTGCCTTTCAATTTAAGGTGGTTCTCATGTACATCTTTAAAACCAGCCTTTGTCTTAAACACTTTAAGTAACTTGGTATCTTCGGCAAACTCGTTCATTTCCTTTTCCAGATTCACTTTTGAACATGCTTCACAGCACAGATTTCATGTAGGTCTCCACTATCGGTGTCTCTCCATTGAGAAAATCAACCACTTATTTCCGTTCTTCAGCCCTATGTCTGCCCACATAGGAGACTATTCCCTTTTATCTTATAGTTTCACTGAGACTCTTAAGGGCAGAACTTCAGCAAATGGATTTTTAAAATCTAGGGTAGCCTCTATCAGCTGAATCTACTTTGTTTTCACACTCACTGACTCCTTTAGAAAGCTCTGACATAATGCAAAGGCGCTGTTGATCCTCCCACAAACAGCTCACCCACTCACCCTCTTCAGCACCGATGTGCGAGTGCCAGCTGGCTAGAGCAGTCAGTATGCAGGACACACTGACAAAAGCACTACTGACTTCTCAAGTGCAGGCATAGCCCCCAGCTCATCTCTTACACAAAAAGGGTCTGGCACAGGGCCCTCTATAAGCCTCTCAAAGATAAATACAAAAACTTAATTTCTTCTTTTTTCTGCTACGGCATTACCTTATGTTCCGAGCAAAGGTAAGCTGTTAAGACCTCCTGTTAACTGAAAGGCTAACCACATTCATGACATTAAAAAATAGAAAGTCAAAACCTGAATTTCCACTCACTGAGCAATGGAACAAAAGAACCAGCTTTGAATTACGTTCTACAATCTTCCTTTCTACTTATTAGAAGTGTCATGCTTCAAAATATTTCAGTACTCCATAGGCCCCACTTAACATAAAGATGCTCAGGTACCCAGCACTAGGAACAAACACGTCAGATACTCAGCATTTTGGGGGAATAAAAAAGAAAAGGGGAGGTATAGGGGGAACAAGTGCATTCTTAGAACTTCAGGTATCAAAAGAGAAAACTTTCAAAACTATTTCCATAAAACAATAATTAAATAACCCAGTCTATTTACAGAAGATAAGAAAGGGGAAATGGCTTTCATATACCTTCTTCATAGATTAATCCGACAATGTTCACAGGCTCCCTGCTTACTACAAAGATAGGATTCTCTTCAGTTGTTCTGGGGAAGTGCTGTGCCAATCTGCCAGGCTCCAGTATTAAACGTCGACCTTCATATATCAGTTCTTGATTCTGAGACAGTATTTTTGTCTGTTTGTAGACCAGCTCATGAAATATAGCAGCTCTATAATACAAACCACACATTCAGTAATAGACTCATTGCAACAGTTCAATAATTCAGATTTTGCACTACTTTGATAAATGTCTCTTTCACTTCTGATTAAGAACTAGTTGTACACATGAAACACTCGACTTAGAAGCAGAACAAAAAGCAGCATGCTGCCCAAGCTTGCTCTGTTACAAAAGCGAATGCTATTTCCTGCAAAATATCAAGCTTCCCTTTCTACCTCTGATTTTTCCCCAAAGCATGTCTGTGTAAACAAACTTGCTTTGGCCTGGGCAGCACCAGATGAGAGAAAGGAAGCATACTTTTGTTTTCTCAGGCATACGCATTACTTCAAAGGAGACGGATGGTTTCTCCAAGAAAACTGCTGGTGTTTTACATGTCAAAAAGCACACACCTTAAATTCAGCCTGTAAACTGACAGCCAGATTATCTCCAAAACAGGAGTGAGAAGGAAGACCAAAGACACTCGGGTGTTTTATTACCAGCAGTCAATGGATACTAGGCATAATCATTTATAACAAACCCCTCCTTCCCCCACACCTCCAAAAGAAGAAAAACCAAACCACCCAACAAACAAAACCTCCCACAAAAGAAAAACCTTAAGCACACTAACATGAAGGACAAATATGCCTCCTGTGCAGCACTAGCACACTATCACTTCTTAATACTACAGCTAGCATATAAATAATCATGAAGGTAAATAATAATAATAAGATAAATGTTAAAAATAAAGTACAAATAGCAGTCTGAGCTCCAGGCAAGATTTCTCTGCGAAAATAGCATTTGGCCTCTTTCAAAATAAAAATGACACAGTAGAAAAACTGACAAAGCCCAGAACTGTATTTACACATTTTATGAAATAACTGTTCACATATTAGCGAATGACACATCCTCTGTATTATCTGAAGTATGGCAGAGAAAAGACATGTATTTTTGTATCAAACTGTAAACCAGACTTTACAGTTCTTAACGTCAGCACTCGATGACCATAAAGTGAACTCCATATAACTCAGGATCCTAAATTGTACCAATTACAACTTCGGAGCCCATGTAAGAGCTTTTTGTGCCAGACACAGTTGATTTGCACCTTTTGTATTCTTGGGGACAAGATAAGAAAAGAGAGAGCTAAGCACAAGTCTCTGGAAAACTACCTTGTCAGTAAGGAACACAAATGTGGGAGGAGTTGGCATCCATTGAGAACATACATTGCAACACATCAAGGATTAAGTCTGCGTCGCTGATGAAGACCACGTTTAAGATCAGCTGATCTCACCTTTAGTGATTTTACCTTTATGTTCACTCAACAGGCTTCTACGCACTGTGAGTGCACAGGAGAATTACAAGCTTCCTCAGATAAACTGCCAAGGGAAGGCTACTGGATTTGTAACTGTGGTGATCTGAGCTCACAGTACAATTTGCCTGAATGAAAACACAGTAATGAAAACAGAGAACAAGAACACTTACGTATTATAGCTGTGAATATAAACTTTGTGCAAGGTCATCTGCTGTACTGAAAAGATGTGGATTATCATTCGGTGCAGTATGTCACTTGTCTCTGCAAAGAACTGGTCAAACCCCCAGCATTTTTCCTGGTCTGCTTCAAGAATGTTCGCGAGGACAGGTGTGAGCAGTACTTGCAGACCCCTAGAGGACATCAGGAAGACATAAGACAACTTGGATCTACTTGGATCTTTTCACCTTATAAGCAATTGCAATATTTCATTTTACTTGTCTCGCGAACGTAAATCTGAATTGCAAGAAACTGTATGGATCCCACGCCTGTGTTATCATAGAATCATAGAATAGTAAGGGTTGGAAAGGACCTCAAGATCATCGAGTTCCAACCCCCCTGCCATGGGCATCATGAACAACCTCTTCAAAGTTTCAACGTTATGCACACCTCTAATGGGGCTGTCAGTGTGCTTATAAGCCACCAGAGCTTGCTTTAATATGGTTTGACAGACAGCCCCATTTGAGGTTAGCAGATGCTGTACTCAAACTCACTTTAGTACTAAACATGTAACAGTAAATACTGTTCAAATATTACTTGAAAATATTAGCGTGAACAGATGTTTAATGAAGTCTGCTTCCTTTATTATTTCAAGCACTTCAATTATATGGAATAAGAAAAGGAAATAACTGAGCATTATCATGAAAAATATATATTCCCTGGCGGTGTTCAAGGCCAGGTTGGACAGAGCCTTGGATGGCATGGTTTACTGGGAGGTGTCCCTGCCTGTGGCAGGGGGGTTGGAACTGGATGATCTTAAGGTTCTTTCCAACCCTGACTATTCTATGATAAATTGTAAGTTCTGCACACTACAAACTAATAAATTGATATAAACCAGACTTTCACTCTACACCCCTTATGGATCCCCATATTTGGCTTTCAGAAACATTTGTTTCTAGAACCTGTCCACAGAACAATTTCTTTCTCCCTTTAGCATGAAAGAGCAGTAACTTTAAAATACTGAGGAAGTCTCGGGAAGATAAATAGCTAAATGGGTTATGGGAGGTGCTTTTAAGATCGTATTGAGATCTTAGATCTTCCATGGCTCTTCCTACTGAGGGTTACCACACATGAAGCAAACCCACGATGATAAAAAAAAAAGGAGAAGATGCTATGAAAAGATGTTAAAATATGCTGATGTGATCTTTTTTTCCCCTTCCGTGGCAAAAACGCAAGTCTCTGAACTGTCTTTTCTTATCATTTCCTTCCTCCTGCCTAATCTTTGTAATGTCTGAAGTCATATTCCTGGACGAATGAATCTTCATACTCTTTCCTGAGGGTGGAGAAAACAGAGTAATAATCTTTCTTCTACTCATACCACTTCAGATTCTCAGGTGCCCCTTTGTAAATCAGCAACCATAAAACTACTTGGATGGATGGGAATTAAAAACACTTGATAACCTAAAAGTAGAGTGTACTGACCTACAGAAGAGTTCAAAGAAAGCAACTGCAGCAGTCAGATCTCTGCTCCAAAGACGCAATCCTGAGAGAATAATTGGAAAAACCCAATCGAGTAGCGTTGAAGCATTTTGTGAGAAGTTCAAACTTACTTTGAAAGACTACAAGAAACAGGCATCTCCCGGCTCCACTCAATTGGTCCATTTTCTGCTTTCTGTATTCCAGAAATAGCACCAGAAGGCTTTCCAGTGATTATCTTATACCTGTGATACATTATAAAAATAATACAGACTTCAACTACTACCGCTTACACATACATAGCTCTGGTAACTGATCCTCAAAGGGCATCAATAATATAAATAGAAATAATGGGCTGGCCTAAATTTGTAGGTGGTGCAATAACTGGGAAGCTTTACTTAGGAGCTCACAGAGAGTGGTGCTAAAGAGCTAAACAATGAAAATTAATCACTTTGGGCTGTGTGGAGAAACATCTTTGTCTACCTAAGTTTGGGAAAAACTGAGGAGAGATTTCAGGAATCACTGAAGGAAGCTGATTTTTTTTTTCTTTTCTACAAGTTTCAATTAATCAGAGTCAGATTTCCAAGGCTGTTCAAATTAGGCATTTACATGACTAACTTCTAACATATTCCATGGCAAGAGATGACATTTAGCCACACAAAGTCACTTGGGGGTAAAGAAGGAACAGGAGATGGACTCTGACGAATTACTTAAACTTGGAAACATTTAGCAATTGGGATACAATTTGGCATTGTCTAACTTTGTACTGACCAGGCTAGTATTTCTCAAATTTCTCATTAAACAAATCAGGAGCAATAGGCTTTTTGCAATAGAAAATTTCAGTTGTCCTTTCTCTTTTTGGAGGACAAGGCACATGCAAACTACATTTTCTTGGCTTATCTCTCAAGTAGATACAACAATGCCTGTGAGACAATCACAAGATGGGCAGTTCCTTAAACTAAGAAAACTGAAATCAGCTTTGCAAGGAGTACCAGGACGGAAATGTTATTGGCCTATGAGAGTTCCCAAGTATCAATGCAACACACAGAACAACAAACTAGAACTAGACTAAGGCAAAACAGGAACCAATTCCAAACAGCACACCATAGACACAACTTCGGTTTCACAATCAGGAGCTGTTCTTGTTATCTTCAGCCACAGTCCACAACCATGCTACTCAAAAAACTTAAATCTCATGGGTAGTGCACGCATTTCAAGACTGCTGGGAAAGACAATCACTTAAAAGACAGCAAAAATTTCCAGCACTGGAAATCTGCTTAAAAATGCTGTGATTTTGGCTGAATATCCAAGTAATATATACCACATTGCAACAGACCAGTCCAGTACTATGGCGAAAGATATATGGAAAACACATACTTATTTTCGTGGAGCTACGATGCTTAACTCAGCTTTTAAAGTGCAACACAGTAAAATCCTTGCTGAAGCAGAATATTTGTACTGGTTTTGGCTGGGATAGAGTTAATTTTCTTCACTGTAGCTCATAGAGCACTGTGTTTTGGATTTGACCAAAACAGTGTTGATAACACAGGGGTGTCTTAGACACTGCTGAGCAATGCTTACACAGCATCAAGGCCTTTTCTACTTCTCACACTGTCTGCCAGTGAGTAGGCTGGGGGCAGGCAAGAAGTTGGAAGGAGATAAAGGAAGCTGACCCCAAGGAATATCCCATATCATATTACATTATGCTCAGCAATAAAAGCTGGGGTGGGGAATTTCCAGGATGGCAGATGTCAGAGACTGACCTGACGTCAGTTGGCTGATGGCGAGGAACAGGGGATTTTTTGCACCATTTATCTTTCTGGGTTGTGTTTTCCTTTCAGTTTAGGAGTGAGGGGAGGGGGAAGGTTGGATTTGTTGGGGGGTTTTTTGTGGCTTTTTTTTCTTAGTGTTTTTGTTTTCTTATTAAACTGTCTCATCTCAACCCATGAGTTTTCATGCTTCTACCCTTCCAATTCTCTCCCCCATCCCACTGCAGGGGAGTGGGCAAGCAGCTGTTTGATGCTTCGCTGCCTACTGGGGTTAAACCACAAAGTTAAAGAATGTTTTTCCCTAAATATTTCCACTATTTTAATGTTTACTACACGTGCGCAGGATTTTTGGTAAAAAGCATATGTCACAAACTGACTTATTTCACAAACAGATAAAATTCTCCTTCTAAATTACCTACATCACTTCCTTGTTTCTACGAGGTCCTTCAAAGGGTCGGAAAGGCAAACTCCCTGTTGCAGCATGGTAAAAGGTCACCCCTATGCTCCACAGATCAACTGTTGCTCCGTACTTTTTCTGATGCTCTTTCCTCAAAACTGCTCGCTCGTACATATCAGGATGCTAAAGATAAAGAAAAAGCAGGAAAAAAAAGAAGTTGGGATTGCTTATGAACAATACAAAGAACAAAATCTACCATTTCACAGCAAGGTAATTTGCCATTCTAAACTTTCAGATCTTTAATCAAATAGCAAAGTTATCTTGTATCAAAGAATTTGCTTAAGTTATTCTGACAGGGTATCACAGAAGTGTTCCTAGGTATGATAACCACTTTCATTAAAGGTCTACAAAAATATATAAGATTTTAGCTAAATGCTGACTACTAGAATAAAACACCACTGAAAAAAAAAGAGGTGAAAGCCAGGATTCCTCCAGATGACTTTGGAACAAAAGAAACCAAACTAGAAAAAGATCCATAGCAGAGGAGAATATCAGTTACAATACTGCATGTGGGAAAACATGGCAGGAAGAAAACTATGCCCAAGATGCTTATATTGATGCCTCTCTGCCTGCCTCTCTTCAGTTAACTAAGGCATCAAGTGAATCTTAACTACACTTAACATCATGCAAGTAGCTCAAACAAAAACTGAAAAACATCTTCAGAGATAAAGGCAAAGACATTCATTACTAAAATCCTGTTCTTCTTCTCACAGAAGGCAACAATGGAGGCTGGACCTGGAAATTATTTAAAGGCTACTGTGCTCAGATCAGCGGAACAGCTGGCATGACCTAACATGAAAAAGGCTTAAAGCTGTAAAAACAATTCCAAGCAGTCCAACCATCACCTACTCAACTCTCATCACAAACGGCCCTGGGCTTCAAACAGTTCAAGAGAAAGTGAAATCATATGAACTTACTAAATATTCTTCTGTGCCATAGAGAGAAACAAATTGTTCATCATCTTCAAGTTCTCTTGCGGCACCGAAGTCTGTCAGTTTGTAAACAGACTGACCATCTTCACCAATAACACGCATTATGTTGCCTGGCTTGATGTCACGGTGTACGATGCCATTCTCCCGGAGATGATTCATCCCAGCCACTTCCATTAAAAATAAAAAACAGGTAATACAGAATTTATGTATACATCTTGACACAAACTGCATAAGCACTGAATTGTAACCGAGGCTATGAAGACATACATTTTTACTTTCTCACTGGGAAACGGATATAAGAAGGAACACTCAATTAAGAAAAAGACCAGGACCAGAGAATATTCTAAACATTTCTACTTTCTTTTCAAGCAGCTAAATTCTAGTATCTCCAGCTCTTGGCAACATCTTACCATTAAAGTAACAAAGGAACATTCTATAACAGGCAGACACAGGCAAACCTCATTATTTTTCTAATTTACGCTGAGATTGTCACTGGACATCAGTCTAATACGCGACAAATAATCCTGAAATAAACAAAGAATTATAGCAATGCTTTAAACAGCAATGGCATCCTCATGCAGCTATCTATTCCATCTAGACATAAACAAAAGATGTGACTCCATACAGAATCAGAATAGTTAGGGCTGGAAAGGACCATAAGATCATCCAGTTCCAACCCCCCTGCCGTGGGCAGAGACACCTCCCACTAAACCATGCCACCCAAGGCTCTAACAATCACGGACTGACTGATTCTTCTTGAAAAGCAAACAAGTAAACTCTGTGGGTCCATTAGGATACTGACAAGTCTCCACATATGGTAGAACTGGTGATCTTCTCATTTCAACTATTTTTCACAGTGTTATTGCAATGACATCTGACTTTTTTGAAAAGGCAAGCCATAGGACATTCTGAACTGGCTAAAGTCTGCGTGTGGAATATATCTTTTATAAAGAACTCCGCCATTGCTGAAATCCTCCAGGAACAGTTTCCATTATACTTGGAAAATCAGTCAAATAGTTACTCATTAAAAATTTGCTCTTTGTTTTTAGTTGTAATTTATTTTTATTGACTTCTTGATGTGACTGCATGTTTCTATCTTTGCATAGCTTTTCTTATCAAATATATTACCCGTGCACTTTGATCAAGCTGTTTAACTATTCCTTTAATAAACCAAGAAGACTTAGTTCCTTTCGTCCTTCATTATTAATTCTTTTCCAATATTAATCTTCCCTTGAGCATTTCTGAGTCCTATTTAAGCTTCCATCAGCCTTCTTCAATTGTGGATACCATACATTTCCATATTTTAGTGAGACAGAAGTCCTGTGAAAGATCTTTAGGGAGAAGTTCGGCTTGTGGAGGCAGGGAAAACTCTAATAAGTGGAGGATGAGAAGGGTACTGCTTAGCCTTTTGTTTGTTCTACTCTGTGTAAAGGCTGACAGCAAACCTGTTGCTTAGAGGAGTGGCCTTAACTTATGATATCAATTAGCTGTGCTTGACTGTATGATATTAAGTACAGTTGTACATATTCAGTGTTTTGACGTGAATTGGGTGCTACTTTAAAGACAGCCACGCTTTCACCTGGAACCATCCCAACTGCACTATGACTCTCTTTAAGACTGCAGTTTTGGAAGTACTGACCCAGAGGAGCTGTGCTTTATGATGCTACTTCTGCTTATTCTCTGTTATTTCTTCTGAGATTCTCGGCTGGAGTTCAGGACTGCTCTATTTGGTTGGATACAGATGAAAGAATGCTGTTCCAGTCGTATCACTTTAACTCTGAAGGAAAAAAACCCCAAACCAGACTGAAACAGCCTTTTCCTCCCTTCCGTGGCTTTCCTTTCATATAAGAAAACGCAGTGTACCCTGATCAGAAAGGCATCGGCAAATAGGGGTGGGACACTGAAGCCAACCCCAACTTCTCCAGGGACCACTCTGGAAACTTCTAGAAAACTCCTCGTGGTCCCGCCAGGGCCGCTCCCTCGCCAGTAAAAGCCGTGAGGAGCTTCCCCTCGACTTACAGACAGCAGCTGTTGGGACCTGTGAGAGCCAGAAGGTGAGGTATGAGTAATACTGAGCGGAACTACGCTAATTGAAATGGCGGCCAGCGCCTCTTCCTGCCTTTCCCACATATTCATTTGCTCAGTTAGTTGACAGTCATTCAAATCTCTCATCTCTCACCATTTCAAGATAAACACAATATGTATGAGCTTGTTTCAGTCAATAAATTAGAAGAAAGAGCAAAGAACAAAGTCTACGTACCCACATCTCTCAAAACGATTAAGAACTCGGACTCTGGCAAACCAAAGGCATTAGAGGGCTCCTCTAAAACTGTGTATAAACTCCCACACGGACAAAATTCCATAACCAGTACTTTGTGTCTAGTCGTTGTCTGAAAAAATAAAATTAAGAAGGTAAGCCTGTGACTACTGTGAAAACAATGTCAGAAATTACATACAACCACAGGATCTTAGCTAAAAAAATATAAAAGATAATCTGTAACTAGATAGCAAATCCCATTCTTGAGATCTTCAAAAGAAGTGCAGGTTATTTATATAAAATATAACAATATTTATATTGTTTCATGTATTTTAACTTGGAGATGGAGGAAAAATTTAAGAAAGCCTCAAGTTCTAGGCACTTAGAGGGCTGACAGCAGTATTGATAGCTGGACAAATGAAGAACTACAACACAGAAGAGCAGAGAGCAGCAATTGTCCTTCTTTCCTCTTTACTAATCTCAGCATCTGGGTCATTTCAGCTGACCAGTCTCATCTTCAGCACAACTGCAATCCATATTAACATACAGTTCTACATGTCCTATGTCATTATCTTAGCTGGTTGCAAAGCAAAAGCATCAAATTATCAGGATTACTGACACACCTCCCACTATCAGTATGTATTAAATATTCATACATGTGGATAGCTTAAAAATCCTTATTCAATCTTAGGACAACAGCTTCTCTAGATGGCTTTGAAGAACCATAATCTGTGCAAGCATATTCTTTCAAAAACCAGTGGTGGTTGGGTCAGAGTACTGATATCATCATATATGTTCCCATTCTTTAAAAATGTCATTTTATCCTCTACAGTTAAGGATAAAGAAAAAAGACAGTTACCGCAGTTACTACCATGCACATCAGATCATAACTACGATTCATAGAATCATAGAATAGTTAGGTTGGAAAGGACCTTAAGATCATCCAGTTCCTACCCCCCTGCCATGGGCAGGGACACCTCACACTAAACCATGTCACCCAAACCTCTGTTCAACCCAGCCTTGAACACCGTCAGCGATGGAGCATCCCCAACTTCCCTGGGCAACCCATTCCAGTGCCTCACCACCCTCACAGTAAAGAATTTCTTCCTCATATCCAATCTAAACTTCCCCTGCTTAAGTTTGAACCCATTACCCCTTGTCCTATCACTACAGTCCCTAATGAAGAGTCCCTCCCCAGCATCCCTATAGGCCCCCTTCAGATACTGGAAGGCTGCTATGAGGTCCCTATGCAGCCTTCTCTTCTCCAGGCTGAATAGCCCCAACTTTCTCATCCTATCTTCATCGTTACCTCTTCTTCAATGGCAAACAGCTTGACAATGTTCTTATGATTTAGCTTCTTCAACACTTCAAACTCTCGCATCTGAACATCCACAGGACGAAGGAAACTTAGACTGTTAAAAACTTTGACAGCATATAAATCCCCAGTTTTCTGTTAAAAACAAACAAATTACTAATCAAACAGAAGCATAAGTTTGTAAATGTACATATGCCATTATCCAAGCATCTTGAGATCCTCTGTTGTGCACATGAGCATACCTAGATTACAAATACTCCAAAATAGCATTTCGCGTAAGGTGAAAATTAAGATTCTACTAAAAGAAATTGTGTATATCCTGGTTTAGTTTAACATAGACTAGAAGCAAACAGGCTAGCAGAATGGAAACTCAGTGTTAGCCCACAAAATCTAAGTGCTTTTAAAAACAAAGAACAATTAGCATAAGAAGGGCTTCACATTAAAGAATGACACATAAATGTCACTGAAAAACAAAATTTCAGCGAGAGGTAGGCCACTTGCATCAATCAGTAAGAGATACACACATGCTTCAGTTGAGAACCTTGTATTGCTTAAGAGATGACTTTCAGAAGCTGAACACTGCTCTTTTCCTTTATTGTTCACTTTATGCTCATAAAGCAGTATTTCATTTTTTCATAGAAGGCAGTGTCAGGCACTACATACTACTCATGCAAAATCCTGAAGCACTTCAAACCCACATAATAAGTAACAGGAGCACAGACATGAGCTCAGGCGGAGACTTCAGTGTTCAAGTGGGACTAAGCCCCAACATGCTTAGGCACCCACAGCACCAGCTGAGAGTGCAGTTCTGGTCCCTTTTAGGGCCAAGTACCTCCCTGCAACCAATCTAGGAATAAGCATACATTAGCAGACATGTGGGTGACAGATTCTTGCTAAGGACAAAGCCTTCCTGTTATAGAACACATTTACGTGCACTACTGGTGCCCAGATAAAAGTTTTCTCTTGCTGACAAGCTGCAGGTCACACACTCAGATTACAGAGGCTGATGAGAGGTGCAACCATGAAAACATAAGCTTTAAAGGGGAATCATTCTGTGTGGAAATCCACTTCCCTGGAGAAGCACATTAACTGCTAAATTATTCCTTAGTGTTGCTTCATGGTTAAATGTGGAACATAGAAAGCACTGTAGCCTATATATAACTTTGATTTATATAACTCTGATTTCACACAGTCATTACTATAAGAGAACATTATTTTCACAACTAGTCTTCTCTTCATTTTGTGAGATATACCACCATGAAGTTCATAGGAATAGAATGACCTAGACAAGTAAGTCATTTTAGCTCCTCACTCAGGTTACAATATACACATCAGTATAACATTTGCATGGCAAAACTCAAAGACGTCCTATTCTGTACTGATTAAAAATGGCATGTCACTAAGAAAATGGTGCTCTAGACATGTATGAAGCATTGACTTAAGGCCAAAGACTAACAGCAGCTTCATCCAGTAGGATAATATGTTAAGAATGTATCAAGAATATTGAAAAATAATAAAAATCACAAAAAATGGGTTTTAAAATAATAGGGGGAAACTGTGAAAAGATAATTTAACCAAGAAAAAAACAACATATCATGTAATGTGATAAAAACTGATGAAGACTTTCATTGCTATTTAAATTCTTAAAAGAGGAGTACTTTTTCCATAAACCAAAGAACAGGGGAATGAATCACAGGATACTTAATAACATTTCATATTTTACAAGGATAAATAGTACAATATTGGAAACAAACCCACAGAAATTACTGTATAGAACTCAATTCAGTGGATGAGTACTAACAATTAAAAGCTAAGACTATTAGCAAAGATATATTTGTTTTAGGCTTAAATCTTGACCACGTTTTTGTTGATTTCATGATACTACTCACATATGGAAAAAAAAAATATCAGTTTTACATATTACTCAGATTAGCAATTCCTCACCAACCTTGTGTCGGCCCCGGAAAACATTAGCAGTAGCTCCCTGCCCTAGGATGTCAGACAACAGCCAGAGGTAATTCAGAGTGCTCTGCATCTTTGCTCTTCGTTTCGACAGTTTTCTTTTTCACCTAAAAAAAAAAAAAAGGTTAAATATGTGGAATCATAATTTAGCAAAATACACAAATGGGACTTATTTGAATTAGAAGGAACAAAACTCCAACCTAACCACAACTCCAAAGACATACAGAAATAATCAAGACCAACCAATTAGAGGAATAAAGGATGAAACAAACAAAACCGAGCTCAACAATCAAACTAATGCCATAGACACAACACCTCTTTGCATTTGAGATCTTTACTTCCCAAAATTTGTTTAAAAAAATCAACTGGAAAAGTGAAAGCTTTATAATCCCTTTTCTGTTGTACACAGGTGTTTAATGATACAGTAACAAAAACTACAGAATCATAGAATACTTAGGGTTGGAAAGGACCTTAAGATCATCAAGTTCCAACCTCCCTGCCACGGGCAGGGACACCTCACACTAGACCATGTTACCTAACGCTCTGTGCAGACAGTCCTTGAACACTGCCCTGGTGGAGCATCCACCACTTCTTCGGGCCACCTGTTCCAGTGCCTCATCATCCTCACAGTAAAGAACTTCCTTATATCTAACCTGAACTTGCCCTGTTTAAGTTTAAACCCATTACCCCTTGTCCTATTGCTGCAGTCCCTGATGAAGAGTCCCTATCTGGCATCCTTGTAGGCCGCCTTCAAATACTGGAAGGCTGCTATGAGGTCTCTACACACAGCATTCTCTTCTCAAGGCTGAACAGCCCTAACTCTCTCATCCTGTCTTCATACAGGAGGCCCTCCTCTGGACTTGCTCCAACAGCTCCATGCTCTTCTTATGTTGAGGACACCAGAACTGCAAACAGTACTCCAAGTGGGGTGCCACAAGAGCAGCCTAGGAAAGAGTCAAAAACACATGCACAAGGTCTTTTGAAAATCAGTAAGACCTGCGATCAAATGCCATTATTGGGTATATATGCCAAAGAATACATATTAGAGATGATGCAGATATATATAGATAGATACAGATATATATCTTACATATATATATATACACACATACACATTTACTCATTTAGATTGCTTGGGCTCTGGAAGTTGCACTTCAGTACAACTGTAAAGGAACCGGACTAGCTACTTATGCAAAGCTATTTTACATGAGCTAGATAAAAGTCACAAGTTAACAGAAGTATTTTCAGCTACTCATTAGGACCACAGGAAGAAATTAAGGGACATTTCTCCCATTTCTAAACTTCACATTCGGAACGTCGCATCTTTTCTAGAAGGACAGTCTGGATTGCCCACCCTTCGTGAAATGTAAACTATCAGATGCTCAGGTCTTCAGAGATTCAAGAGAAAGAGAAAAAATGTTTGATTAAATTAAAATTATTAAAAATAACATTAGAACTGCCAGAATTTCCCCCCTGTCAAAACAGCAGGAGCTCCAGGTCAATGCCATTCCTTTTTGGTTAATTAAAAACCCTGATTTTGCCATTAAATCTAGTGAAAGGCTGTAAGATCACACACGTAGCTTCCAGGGTAAGGTCCTACAGCAGCAGCTCTTCCTCAAGCCTGGCAGCCGAGCTGCATCTGCCTGTGTTAACCAACAAGAAACAGCTAACTGACACTCAAAAGAAACAAAGAAGCCTTTCCTCTAACTACTAGAATGAGGGATTCCCGGGCATGTTGTTGCAAGAAGATGGTTGGTGCTTTCTGAGGGCTCCCTGGGGCACAAGACGAAACCAGCACAAGCCTCATGGCATGTACTACAGGACAGCAGAGAAAGCTGCAGGACGGCCACTGCAGCACCATTCCCTCATCCCGCTCCAGCCACCCGCTGAAGTGCCCACCTTTGCGCTGCTCCTGATCCCACCCGTGACACGACAGAGACACAGGAACTGTCTCATGTCCCTGAACACATTTCTCTATGCACAGCAACTGCAGATTTCATGCTTCCATTCAGCTATTTGTTCACAGAAGATGCGGAGCTTCTTGCAAAACTGCCCCAGAACATCCAGGTAACATGTTGCATACAGAACTCAATGACACAATGCAAAGACATCACATCACTCTACATTCAGTATCATGCAGCAACACCATTTTCAAAGTCTAGATAAAGTTCTTAATATAGAGAAGCAAAAAAAGGTTTCACCTCAAATCTGAACCAAATGAACCTGCAACAGTACATCCCAAAGCCCTACAATTCTCAGTTAACTGCGACAACTTGCTATAGTAGAACAATTCAACTTGTCCCAGCTGGCGATTACCATAGATGCCAAACAGTTATCTATGATACAGACACAAAGGAAAGCAAGAGGTCTGCAAGGAAATTATGCATAGACCACTCTGTAAATCAGTTGCAAAATCTCCAAATTAAGAAGTTCCTCATAATTAGAACTCTGCTCGCAACAAACCAGGTGGCACATTGCCAGTAAGCATATATTTTGTCATGTATTTCAGCACAATGTTCCTTAAACTCATTCCAAGATGCAGAAACATAATGAATCATTTTGAAGCAGATAGGAAACGTGCAGGAGGACCAAGTAAACAGAGTTTCTTCACTGATGTCTGTTCAAATACTAAAAACTTTAGCAGCCCATTAGAGACTGAATTATTACGTTGCCTGAAGTGATAAAGATGATGCAGTTTGTTTATGAGATCATCCCTTTACTTTCTTACTTTTGAATTAAATTTTCATGAAGGTCAGTGGGTGACAACAAAATTGAAGGACAAGTCTGCAACACATGAGCTTGAATAGAATCCAATGGATTTAAAAAACCTCAACAAAACAGCACGTCACTAATGGGTTCTCAAGGTCTGGGTTTTTTACTCTCAAAACTACAGATATAATTATGTCGGTATTAATCCCAGGGCATAGATTTAGGGCCAAAGCAGAGTCAGTGTTGCACTATGACCTTTTTTTTTTTTTTTTTTTTTTGTTAAAATAGAATCATTGAACAGTCAGGGTTGGAAAGGACCTTAAGATCATCGAGTTCCAACCCCCCTGCCATGGGCAGGGACACCTCCCACTAAACCATTCCGTCCAAGGCTATGTCCAACCTGGCCTTGAACACCGCCAGCAATGGAGCATTCACAACCTCCCTGGGCAACACATTCCAGTGCCTCACCACCCTTACAGTAAAGAATTTCTTCCTCAGATCCAATCTAAACTTCCCTTGTTTAAGTTTGAACCTGTTACCCCTTGTCCTATCACTACAGTCCCTCATGAAGAGTCCCTCCCCAGCATCCCTCTAGGGTCCCTTCAGATACAGGAAGGCTGCTATGAGGTCTCCACGCAGCCTTCTCTTCTCCAGGCTGAACAGCCCCAGTTTTCTCAGCCTATCTTCATACGGGAGGTGCTCCAGTCCCCTGATCATCCTCGTGGCCTCCTCTGCACTTGTTCCAACAGTTCCACGTCCTTTTGATGTTGAGGACACCAGAACTGCACACAATACTCCAAGTGACGTCTTACGAGAGCAGAGTAGAGGGGCAGGATCACCTCCCTCGACCTGCTGGTCACGCTGCTTTTGATGCAGCCCAGGATATGGTTGGCTTTCTGGGCTGCAAGCACACACTGCAGCCGACTCATGTTCATTTTTTCGTCGACCAGCATCCCCAAGTCCTTCTCCTTGGGCTGCTCTGAATCTCTTCTCTGCCCAACCTGGAGCTGTGCCTGGCATTGCTCCGACCCAGGTGTAGGACCTTGCACTTGGCATGGTTAAACTTCATCAGGTTGGCATCAGCCCACCTCACAAGCGTGTCAAGGTCCCTCTGGATGGCATTCCTTCCCTCCAACGTATCAACCAAACCACACAGCTTGGTGTCATCGGCAAACTTGCTGAGGGTGCACTCAATCTCACTGTCCATGTCACCGACAAAGATGTTGAACAAGAGCAGGCCCAACACTGATCCCTGAGGGACACCACTCGTTATTGGTCTCCAGCTGGACATTGAGCCATTGAGCACTACTCTTGGCGTGAATAGTATTTTTTATAATAATGAAGTCTATACTGTTTTGGCAGAGTCTTCACTTTTAAAGTCTCATTTAGCTTTTAGTCTTCAAATTATAATTTGATTAACTTACATAAAGTTTTAGACCTCCTCCGATTTCCTCTCTTAGACTGATCCAGAACTGATCTTTGCTAGTTCTGACTCGATGCAGCCGGCTGAGATTTCTTTTCATATTTTACATTACTTTCCTAAATCAATTCACTAAGTTTCACATTAAAACGCACACGTATATATACATATAACTGTATGTCTGGTCCTGTCGATAGATTCAATGCTGAACTTTCTATTTTTTCAAATCTCATTTACAGTCTGAAGTCTGATCCTAAATGAGTCAGAAGTTCCTCACATCTGCCTAGTTCTCTCCTACCAGCAGTATGAGTTACTGTCCCCCATGACTTATTAGTACTGCAAGGGTTTGGGGGGTGCTTTTTGGGTTTGTTCTTTTTTCTCCTGCTCCGCTAATACTTACCACTTCTTTATTTATCAGCTGGGGCAGTTGTAATAGAAAAAGACTGCATTGCTACCGTGACATTTCAAACTCGAGTCTTTGAAGCAGCAGTACTGACTGCTTCTAATTCACACAAAGAAGCGTGCTGCTACCTCAGGCACGTGGGATAAGCACACAGAGCAGGTACCTCCCCTTTAACAGCTGCAAGGCACAAGTTCTCCAGGACAGTAGGGCAGATGAAGAAGTTAAAGTGAAGGCTCCTTCTGCCTACAAACAAGATCCCATTTGCCACTAAAGCAGACAGGCAAGGTGCTGAGGTTCTGAATGTTACGTTAATCTCACAGACTCCGGTAAACACAACGGTTTCACACTCCCTGTATGCCCTCTCTTAAAGCCTAGGAAACGTCCCCGTCGTCGTCCCCCCCCCGCCCTGCCAAAGTTCCTGTTTCCTGCATCTAATCTCCTCCCGGGAGTTTCCAGTCCAACAGCTAGCGTCTCAATTACCAAACATCCTGCCCGGGGCCATGCACGGTGCAGCACACGAAGCAGGACGTGCAAAGGCCCCAAACCAAATGCCAAGCCTGGCTCCAGCGCTGCTCAGCACCACTGCTCTTGGCATTTCCCGTCCGTAACGGGGAAGGAGACTCCGCCTCCTGTCACTGACAGCAGCTCCTGGAAAGCTATGGGGGCCCCCAGGCTCACCCCAGCGACCAGCCAGCCCAGCATTGAGAAGGATGCGAAGGGCACGGTGCAGCAGCTCATCTCCACAACAGGACATCCTTCCTAAGGTAAAAGTTTAGCAACTTCTACAAACACGAAGGCGACACCGCTACGTGAGGAACGCTTTGAACAAACCACCGCAAACGTATGCTTCGCTTGGCTTCCCCCCCACTTCCAATTACAAAACTAACTGGACGAGTAGCGACCTGCCGACATTCGCCGGGCTAAAAGCCATCGAGACCAAGGCAAGGGACGAGCCCCAGGCATGCCGCCGAGGCCACAGGCCGGCCCCCGCTTCGCCCACTCCGGCCGGGGGCAGCTCCGGGGGGCTACCCCCACAGCCGGGTCCGCTGCTGCCTCAGGCGGCTCCGCCGCCGTCCGCGACCCTCCTCGGGAGCTGGCAGCGCCCGGGAAGGCCCCGCCGCCGCCCCAGTAAAACGAAAGCACCTCACCGCGCTGGCAGCGCGGAGGGAGCTGCTTCCCCGCGGCGGCTCCGAGCAGACGCGGTTCTCTCCGCGCCGCCGCCATCGGCCACCCCAGCTCGACGCAGCCTCCCCGCACCCTGCCCTGCCCACCGGCCCCACGCACCGAGCCACCTCTCGCCCTGCCTGCCCAGCGCCCTGGCCGCTTCCGGCTTCCTGCAGCGGCGCTGGGAAGGCGGGGCGGCAGAAGCACCGCCCCGGCGGCTCCCGGCCGGGCAGAGCCGTTACCCGCACGAAGGTGAGAGCGTGGCGGGGCCTGGTCACCGTGTTATCGCGCACTGAAGGGAGGAGGCAGCGGCGGCCCCTGAGGCGAGGGGACCCCGAAACGTCGGGAAGTGGAAGTAGGATGTTCCTTAAACATGGTTGCTCTGGGGCTTTTAGATCCTGTGATGTTCAAAGCGAGCTCAGCCCGGTTCCGGTGAGGATTTAAGTGATGGGGTTTTTTGCTGTGTAAGCGCTTTGAGCGGTGGTTCCGTTTCCTCGCCCCCTCCTGAGGCGGAGCGGCCGCGCTTCCCTCTGCCCGGGGACCATTAAAAGTTGCGCTTATGTGGCAGGGCCTCACTGGTGCTTTTCCAAGGCATATCCCGGAGAAATGCCTCCCGCCCCGTGTGAGTTTACTCGGCTTCACCCTTTTTAAACTTCACAAGTCTTAATGGTTTTCATACATTCGTGTTCCCACTTATTTTTTACTGAAATGTCTCACAGCAAAGTCACTTGCCGGTTTATATGTTCCCTTTCATTTTCGTCTGCCCGATAATGCTGCTGTTCTAATAAATGGTCTGTATAGGTTGTATAAGGAAAGAAAACCTTTATCGTTTGTGCACAATGTAATTTAAACATAATTATAGTGGGTAAATAGTCAAATAATTTTTTTTCACCCAAGACTGTCTTTCAGAGTCACGGAATGGTTTAATTACCTTACAGCTCATCCAGTTCCAACCCACTGCCGCAGGCAGGGACACCTTCCACTAAACCAGGTTGCTCCAAGCCCCATCCAACCTGGCCTTGAACACTGCCAGGGATGGGGCAGCCACAGCTTCTCTGGGCAACCTGTGCCAGTGCCTCACCACACTCATAATGAAGTATTCCTTCCTTATATCTAACCTAAACCTCCCCTCTGGCAGTTTAAAGCCATTCTGCTCTGTTCTGTCACTACATACTCTGTAAAAAGTCACTCTTCAGATTTCCTGTGGGCTCCCTTTAGGTACTGGAAGCTGCTCTAAGGTCTCCCTAGAGCCTCCTCTTCTCCAGGCTGAAAGAGCCCAGATATCTCAGCCTGTCTTCATAGGAGAGGTGCTCCAGCCTCTGATCATCTTCATGGCCTCCTCTGGACCTGCTTGTGCTCAATGCAGTATTTAGGTGGGGTCTCATGAATGCAGAGTAGAGGGGCAGGAGCACCTCCCTCGACCTGCTGGTCACGCTCTTTTGATGCAGCCCAGGATACAGTTGGCTTTCTGGGCTGCGAGCGCACACTGAAGCCAGTTCATGTTTAGTTTCTCAACAAACAACATCCCCAAGTCCTTCTCAGGGCTGCTCTGAATCCATTCTCCACCCAGCCTTTATTTTTGATCCTCTCTAGTTCCTGTTTGGAATTATCATCTTCCCAAATCTTAAAAGCCTATTCTCCTGAGAAACTGATACATAAAAGATAGCAACCCTTTTTTTTATAGGCATTGTTCATAACTATTATCATGTTTCCTAGGCTTTATCACAAGTCCAGACTTCCGCTGGTTCGCTTGTTAGAGGGCACTAAGCTTGTTCCAAATTCCGCTTAGTGAAACTGATAAACTGACTTTGATACATATTATGCTGTTATCGTAATTGCTTAATTCATATTCCCCATTTTTTGGCATTAGAGCTTAATTTCATCATGATTCTGCACTATAGAGGGAACAGCTCCCCCCCATATCTGTGTTCTTTGTATCTTCCAAAACACTGCAGTGCTCCTCAGCAGTTATGTGGTTTATTTTCTGCCACCCTCTCCTCTGTACTTAAGTTTTCAAGCCATTTTTTTTTCATTAGGTTGATACCCATGAGGCAGCTTTGTCTTCAGAAACATTCATCAGCTCATCCATACACATTTTAGCAAAAGCCCTCTCCACGTCAGGAAAATGCCAGTGAACTTTCCTTTGTATCCTGGACATGTACTTGCTTCTGCTTTTGAATAAAACCAAGCTGTTGGCTCAGTGTATGTTGATGCTTTTTGGAACTGGTTATTTTAAATCATAGTCTCATTCAGGCTGGATGGGACCTTCAGAGTCTCTGTTCCGTCAGTGCTGACTTCAGCCCAGGTTCCCCAGGACTTCATTTGCTTAAGACCTAGAGTATCTCGGCTCCAATAGCACCCTGCCCCTGGGCCTGGCCACCATCAGTTACCACCCCCTGTGCTTTCCATAGGTCTTGTATAAATGAAGATGATTTATATAGTTCACATGATTCAAATTGTCTTTTTTATTAGGGTATATCTGTAAGGTAATCAGTGATCCTTATGTGAGGAGGATCTTCTCAAGCCTTTAAATGTTTCAGCGCATGAATCACAGGAAAACAGTACGTTCAATATAGCAATAGGAAAAACTGACACCAAAAAGGAAAATGTCATTAGTTTAACTCTAGAAACTTTTACTTTGCTTCCTTCTACTTCTTTTCAATGCATTAGCAAAAAATTAGTAAAACTTCTGGTCTTCCTGACCTCTCTTGTATATGGATTCTCATTCATGTTCATGAATTCAGTAGTCTGTACCTGAAGCTCTGACAGATCTGGCCAGAGATGACAAGGGAAAGAAGAAAAGTTTTGACAGGTACATTGGTGACAAAAGGAAGACTAAGGACAACATGGACCCTCTTCAGAAGGAAATGGGAGACCCGGTTATCCAGGATATGGATAAGGCTGAGGTATGCAGTGGCTTTTTTGCCTCAGTCTTCACTGGCAAGTGCTCCAGCCACATCACCCAAGTCACAGAAGGCAACAGCAAGGACCTGGAGAATGAAGAACCACCCGCTGCAGGAGACCACCTAAGAAACCTGAAGGTGCACAAGTCTATGGGACCTAATGAGATGCATTCACAGGTCCTGAGGGAACTGGTAGATGAAGCGGCTAAGCCATTATCCATTATATCTGGGAAGTCATGGCAGTCTGGTGAAATTCCCACTGACTGGAAAAAGGAAACATAACCCCAATTATTAAAAAGGGCAAAAAGGAAGAGCTGGGGAACTACAGGCCAGTCTCATGTTGGTGCCTTGCAGGACAGTGGAACAGATCCGCCTGGAAACTATGCAAGGGCACATGGAAAATAAGGAGATGATCAGTGACAGCCAACATGGCTTCACTACGGGCAAACAGTGCCTGCCAAATGGGGTTACAATAGGATTCAGCAGGGTCAAAGCATAGGAAAGAGCAAACAATTGGTTTTGAATTCTTCAGGCTGAAACAAATTTGTTTCTCTGAAGATCCAGGCAACCTAGCCATTCATCCTGCAGGATACTCTTGCATTTATGGATGTAAGGGCAGGGTACAAGTTTATAATACAGCCAGGCTGATGGCTGCCACTCACAGCTTGCTCCTGCACTCTTTTCAATCCATTCCCACCTGACACCACTGTAGCAGACAACATGTTTTGAGGGGGAAGTGTTTCTGCCACTTCAGCTTCCTGAATAGCTAATTATGGAGTTAGATGAGGTTTGGCACAGGAGGAAGCTACAGAGGGATAGTGGGAATGAGGGAGAGCCATTGGTTTTGGCAGTGGCCATTTCAAACACTTTTCTCATTAGGGTGTAATTTAACTGTAGCTAAAATCATGCTCTATGAGACAAACACCACAATCAGTTATACTAACAGAATTAATAAGTGTAGGATTTTCTCTGCTTTTATGCAGTACTAAAAACAGCAGTACTACCCTTACTTCCAGAGGTAAAAGTCTAAATCATATATGAAAACTAAGAGTGACTCCATTACAGTGACACTGTAGTTTAAAACCAAAATACCTTTGCTTCATAATCTGCCTAGTGATAGCTCTTCCTTCTGTGTGCTAAAGTTGCTACAACTGCAGGGGAAGGAAAACAAGCCAGAAGGCAGACTGACAGCAAACACCCTGCGACAGCAGCAGTGGTCAGGGGTGCAGCCCCCTGAGCTGGGGAGGGGCAGGAACACAGCAGCACATGCAAAGCATCACAGCAGGGATGGAAAGCTTCTAGTGCTACAGGAGGAAATGAAATGGATATCAGACCCAGGGGACCTCTAGCATTGGTGTGGCATCAAAGGGAGGCAAAAGGGATTGTGAAACTAGGGAGTACAAAAAGCACTATAAGCATTTCATCTGCGATGAAACAAATCAAGTAACAAGAAACATTTGATTAAATGCACAAAAATCAGGAACAAAAGTTTTACATAAGTGATACCGTCCTATCGAAGAGCAGTAAAAGTAAATGCTCTCTACCTTCTTCCCTCAGTGAAAAGGGAGGGAATGGCAGTGAGTACCTCCAAAGCACCACAACACTCTGCTCCTGGCTGCTGTTTCTGACCCACCTTCTCATTTACTTTCCATTTAAATTGGTGTACACCACACAATCTAGAGGAATGCTCATCTGATTTTGCTAAAGGTCTGTCAGGTTTTTTACTCTGGACATCAGTTCTTAAGGATTAAATCCCACGTGTGGGAAGACTCCTAGCTTTTTCTGCCCCTAGGAAATAGCCACAAAAACTGTAACGCCATGGAATTAAAACGAACTGAGCAATGCTCTACTAAAATATCTGTAGAGACCACTGATCCACTGAAGTATTGCAGTGAATGCAATTCTTTATTTCCATCAGCATCTTCCACATGCAAGACTGCAATACAATTTATTAGCCAAGCATCAGAAAAACTTGCCAGGTTTTACTCAAATATAACAGCCAGAAGGTTTAAGGACGCTGTAGCTTCCAAAGATTCAACCAAAATGATTGAAAGAGACTTAATGTTTCATGGGATAAAATTTTATTTTATCTTTTAATAAAAAAGATAGCACCAGATGCTACTTTTAAAGAAATCATTTATTAAACCAATCTGTTTTATAGGAGGTATATATATATTTTATCATTAAGACAATTTCAATGAAATGACTATCTACAAGAATGACTTTGTTTTATTTTCATGTCACCATACATGAACAAATGAATTTTATGTCTTATGAAAACATTTTACTCAGTATCAAAAATGTACACATTTTAATAACCATTCCTATGGTCTGGAGGGTTTTTTTACATTTAATTTCAAAAATAAGTGTCATTTCATTGCTGTGTGTGTTACAGCATAAGCTTAATTCATCCTATACATAATAAGTTTGTGTAGGTATACAGATACTTTTCCATGTTGTCACATACCTTCATGTTCGAGACGCAGGTGGGGGATTTGCATTTCTCTCTCTTTGCGAAAGGCTAAAGTACGTACTGACGTGAGCACAAAGCAACTTTTCTTAAACCAAAACCAGTTTGAATGGCACGAGAGTTAGCGTTTTTATAAATTAACGATCAGAATGCTGGGTTATGGAAACAGGTGCATGAGATTCCAGTACTTTCCTTACGGCTTTGCTCTCTGGAAGAATACCTGTTAAAAATGAATTAAAACCCAGCATTTTAAAGACAAAGGAAATAAGACATGGAATGGTTGAGGTGTAAGATAATTAGTTTGACAGAGCTCATTTTCTTCATTAACATCCTGGTGAACACACTAGGTTCAAGGATGTAACTTGTTCTATTCAATTACACTTACGCCCTCAAATGAAGCATTCTGACACATTCTTACCATTATAGCATCACTTCTTAATTATTTCAACTATTAAACATAAGCCACAAGAATATCAAGCTATTTAGGAGCTGACAAGGTGCTGAGGTGACAATTCTACAGATACAGGTGTAGTGGTGATGGTGTTTGGCTACTTCTTTCCAAATTAACTGCTTTTAATACCTGGAGATTCCCTATAGTTAAAGCTATTTAATAAATGCAGTATTTCAGTTTTACTTCAGGTCATTCCCATGACTCAATTGTATGATGACATTCAGATGGAATTTAAAACTATTTAAAGAAAAAAAAATCTTTACCTTTAAGTAATTTTTAAAAACTTTAGCATCAGGCTGCTGAAGTGCTTGACAAAACTCCTGTAAGAGAGAATAAATACTAAATAACTAAATGAAGCAACGTGACAACCTGACATACATTAGCAGCATACAGAATACCTAGCACATAAAGCAGTTAGTATTAGTTAGTATTTTCCCTAATGTGCAACCAAAGCATGTTATGGATAGAAAATTGTAAAAGGCTGTAACAGGCCAAGTGCTTTCTGGGGTAAAAAAACCTATTTTCAAATACAGGATGTCACTTTAAGCTGAGTAGACAGAAACAGGACTACCCAGAAGGACTGCAATCAAGGAGATTCTAAACCTTTAACTTTTCCAGTAACTTTTGGTAGCTTTGAAATGAATACTTCAGATGAACATTGAAGCTTAAGTAGTACTATGTACATGTTAAGTGACCCTAGATTACAGCAGAACATCTGTCACTTGGAAAAATTCTAATATGAAATCAGAAAATTGGAGTGCCAACAACAGATGATACTTGATCCTTACATATATTTAATGCCACTTAAAAGTTCTATAGTTTAAATCATGAAATGAATATAATTGTCCCTTGATGCAGCAAACCCAATTACCACAGTATCCAAACTAGCTGAAATTAAAATTAAGTTGTCAGTGTTCATCTAACAGTTCCTTCATGGCGATGCTTACCATACGGCTAGCAATGCTTCATGGTGAAAGAGTGGTCAGGTATAAAGTCTCACTTTTGAGAACCCTCTTACACTGCTCCAAAACAAGCACACAAACTCCATACACTTAATGTTGTACATAATTTTTGACAGTAGAACCAGTGCTGTGGCTTACATTTTTGTAGTGTTGAATACACTTTATCACCACACTGTCTATACATTGAGTGCTCTTCAATTCTTCTATTCCAATACTTTTTCCTCAAGTTAAAATTTGAATTAAAGCAGGAAGATGGCTTAGAAAGTCACATGAACTGGACTATTTCCCTCCTCCCTCAAGGTACTCTTGTAGTTAACTTTACTCTTTATGCCAAATTAATCCTATTCTGATATGCAATATCAGAATAAATTTTACCGCGGGATGGTAGCAGGTTATCTTTGGCAGTATTCATTTTGTTCCCATTTAACATTTATGATTGTTAAAAGAGTTTTCCAAATGTTATTTTAGGAATTCCTACCTGAATTATCTCAGGAGCTACTTGCAAAGAAGGCAAATACTCTTGCTGAAGATACTGAATGCACTCAGGGCCCTAAAGAAAAGCAGTACACAATTTTCTCAGGTATAATTCTGTACAAAAGTGGAAAATCATAGCCCTGTACTGTATGGTACAGAAGAAGAGTTTCAAAACAGGCTGTCTACATGACTATTTTACAGAGAAGTTATGCATATCAAATACCAAATGCTCATGTTATTCTCAGCTGTTAGCAAAGGAAAAAAAAGCTGTCTCAATCTTGACATTAAAAATTCTACAGCAATTTGCTATTTTTTGTTACATAGCAGAAAACATACTGAAAATCGCACTGAAATAAGAATTACAACATAATACAGCCAGTGTGTTTGTGACATGTCAACTGTAAAAGTCAGTTAACTAAGAAAGCAGCCCTAATTTCACTGACACAGGAAAGGAAAACAAATTGGCAATTAGTATCTGCCAACTGCATTACCATACTACTCCCATTGCAAAATTTAGTGGCCAAATACCACAAACACCATGCTTCTATTCTTGTAACAATTGTGTAATCTACAGTGGACTAAGCAGTAATAAAATGGAACTTCCAAACCTTTAAGAGAAGCAGACAGGTCTGTTCTGGTCAGCACATCACTTTTTGTTTTCTTTATCTGCATTCACCAGATACCTCTCATCACAAGAGGAAGTATGGTACACTAGTAGTATGCTAACATGACTCAGTACATACCCCAATGCCAGGGGAAAGTTAATCAACTTTATTAATTCACACAAGTTACCCTACAACTAGAACATGGTATACGGTTACTTGAGGAGAAAAGATAATTTTCCTATATTTGTATTTGCACTGCTCAAAGAAGCAGTATTTGTAATAGAAAGTTATTTTTATATATATATATATATACACACACACACACACACACATATATCTGTATCAAAAGCTTCCCTTCCTGCAGATTTAACTCTTCATTTCTTTCAGGGAAAAAGGAACAAACCCAGAAGCTCTCCTTAATTAAAACACTATCTTTTCTCTGCCAGTTTATAACTTCTTCCATTTGTTGTGTAGTTGTGACTTTTATTTGCATTTGATAGAAAAGGTAGCCAGCAACTTAAAGGTGTAGCAGGAAACAGTAATACAAATATAGGAACTGTTTCATTTCCCATTAAACATAGAAATATACTATAACGTTCTAGTCCTTAGACAAGGCAAAAATCCATGTTTTTCCATGTTTCTCAATCTAGTCTTCTACCCATCAAAAGATACCCTTAGTTTTCACAGAAGTACACTATAGTACATCTCTAACTGTTCTTTTATGTCAAAGACCTACACTGAAAAGTGAAAGATGCCACTTGATCAATTAAACACAGTAACAAGCAAGCGAGCAGATTCTTCTCCTTAATGAAGTGCCAATATTAATTCAACAAGAGGTAGAACTACCATATCCCTACAGAGGATGGTAGTGGTCATCCTATTAATTTATGTGAGAGTAGAATAGTAATTAGCCCTAGTAGATATCTTAGCTTGAGAAATTGATAAAAGCACTAGAAAAAAAACCTGCAAGAGTTAATCCCTGCAAAGTATTATGAAGCTTACCCTTTTGAGATGAATTGTTTTTAACGTCACTGCACATTCTGATAAAGCCTGCAAAGTAATACATAACATTAGACTGTTCAATTAGTCTATTGATAAAGTATTTAAAGCCAAAGAACCTAATGAGGCCCAACACAAGGGCTAGTTCATGCCATTATTCCCTCACTGTCTGCTCACACAGTGCTAGCTAAGCCTCAACCTGCCAATTTCTGTTTCACTGTAACCAGAAAGACTTCTCACAGCTGAACCCAAAATGAGCTGAAGAACAGCCACCTGTGTGACCTGTGCGTTCACTTTCACTGAGTGTTAGTAAGTAATACAGGTCAATGTTAAATACTCAGATGTACGATTCTCTACCTTGATTTTGAGCATAGATGAACTACTTAGCGAAGTACCACAATACTCAATAATTAATCATCCAGGTACCTCAATAAAAAACACAAGGGACTTAATTTGTGAGACAATGATCTTCAGTACTGCATGGCCATTACAGGTTTCTTTGCTTGAGTCTGCCCCACAAGAATGAAAGTAAAAAACCTCCATAATACACACCAGGACTGTCTGGGCATCTGCCAAGTCAAATGTTTGCTTCAAAGGTGCTAAGAAACATGCAGGAACAATATGCTTGTAGACAAAGTCTGCAAAACCTACTGGTCCATCTTTACCTCCTGAAAAGAAAAATAACATTCCCTGTTCTATTACTGCTTCATGGTTAGCAGCAGCTGCAAAGGAGCTATGGAAAGACAGTCTTACCCCAAAGCTCCACCAACTTGGAAAGAATAATAAAACAAGTCTTCTGTGCAATAGGATCTGGGTAATCCACTGCTCCTTGAATCACAGTAAACAACACACGCTCCACATTCTCTGCACCTTAAACGCATTAAAACAGGCTTGTCATTTCAACTTGCAGCCATATAAAGTTTTTGTACTCTTACACTGTTTTGTATAAATACTGACCTGGAAGCCATCCTTCAACTTCAAAATATTCTTTTTTGCACATATCTCAAATATTTTTGGAAAGTTTCCCCTACGATGCAAGACAACTCTTATTGAGGTCATACTTTCGTTTATTTGTTCCTTTTTAAATTTGGAGATTCCATTGCTCTTCTGGCCTTTAATACATACAAAGTTGAGAGGGGTGCTTTGACCTGGTTACAAATGCAAGTGTTTTCCTCTCTACCCAAATCTGGTGGTGTTAATTAAAACTCGGCAGCACTGAAATAGTTTGCTTATCTTCCAACATATGGAAAGATATTTTATCATTTATCATTTCTGTGCTGCATCTATGCTTATTTCTGCTTGAGTCCCTTAAAAATTGCCCATCACAACTACCAAGAACCTCTTTCAAGAAAGCTCTCACTATTTCTTAATGCCGCCTTCTCCTTTCCCTCAGGTATTACCCTTATTTTAGCATGAGGGAAGGAATTCCGAGCTCCACCTACCATGAGTCAGCTTTAAAGCTTTTGAAGTCCCTAGCCATTTTGATGGAATACAAACAGAATTATTTAAAGAAACAAGAAACTGAACATTCAACTTCCAGTTCCTGCTATGAAAAGTACTAATTTGCGCTTGGCTGCAAAGGGCAAGGAAAGTCTGGTAACTGTACGTAAGAAGTCGCATGATGCCATCTACCACGAATAACAAGATCAGTAGTAAAAAAATTGTTGACAAAAGTTACAGAAGTTACTGACTGTCCTTCAGAAAATGAACACAATGAATGCTGGCAGCTGTGAGTGGCCTTACCCAAAAATCTGAACATTGCTATACACTTAGGTATTGCATGATCTCCAATTCACCAAATACAATGATGCATGAGGATGAATACGCTGTTCTTGTCCTTATCAATACAGTGATCACGTGTAAGCTGAGAAAAAAAAATCTCAGAAGAATATGTCTATTATAGCTGGGTTTCACAAACCCAAATTCTTGCACAACAGTTAAGCAACAGGTGAGTCATAGAATCATAGAATAGTTAGAGTTGGAAAGGACCTTAAGATCATCCAGTTCCAATCCCCCTGACAAAGGCAGGGATACCTCACACTAAACCATACCACTCAAGGCTCTGTCCAACCCAGCCTTGAACACCACCAGCGATGGAGCATTCACAACTTCCCTGGGCAACCCAAATACTGTATTTACATTAGTCCATTCTACCTTGACATAGTTAACAGTACTTGACAGGAACCAGGCTAATGATTTTAGCAGACAAAACTCAGACGAGAATAACCATCTAATGCTTACCCTATCTATTCTACACTTCAAGAAACTGAACTGCTTACCTTGATTAGCTATGACTTCGCTCATTCCACTGCCAGTTACTGTCTGCAGAAAAGCAAAGTAACTCCTTCGTAACATTTGTTTTTCTAAAGCTGCAGATTGGTCATTTTCTTCTGCTGGAAGGAGCAACACCTCAAAAATAGCATGAAGCAATGGCATAAACATCTGTTGCAGAAAAGGTGAAACCTGTGTCTGTGGAGATAAGAAGAGAGTATAAACTCCAACAGTTACAGAAACCAAACATTTCAAAATTAAATATTAAGGGCTTGTTACAATTCTCAGCTTTGATTCACCTTTCAAGTTAGTTCACACTTTCACATACCAACTACTCATAACCAGCTGAGTCACATCAGGTCACCATGAACATTACTGTATCTTGACTTACCACTGATTTCAATTCTTTTGCACAAAAAAATCTACTCCTATCTAGTCTCATTCTGAATTGGAACAGCAGCTTTTTCTGCATCTCTCTCATCCTTCTGTTCAGACAGACACTCTTCAAATTCCCTGACATCTCAAGGGAGGCTATTGTAAAGTCACTGTAGTTACAGAAAATGCATCTCCAAGATGTTACAACTGGCAGCAGGCCATGTTTTGTAGCACTTCTCTATAAAGACTGCTTTCAGAACAAAAAAGTCCTGAGCTGAAACATTACTGGCATTACAGAATAAACTTGTCATTTATGTTCTACTTGCAGTGAGAAATATATGTAAAGGCACTAAATTAGTTGAACATCTATGAACTGAAAAACTGAGGGTGTTACTCAAGCACACCCGAGTCCCAGAAAGAGGCATCTCACGTCATTTCTTAAAGCTTAAGCAAGGTTTTATCCTTAATCTTCACTTTGCTGTGCCCTGGAAGTATTAACCAAGGTGAGACTACTGAAGCTAGGATCTTTACATTAACATGTTGTAATAAGAATGGTACAGTATCAAAGTTAAACATTACACCTAAACATGGTATTTGTCCAGTCTTACTCTTTTTTTAACCTTCCTTACCTTACACAGACAATTTTTAAATATCTACTTTGTTATGTGCAGCCTTAGAAATAACTTATTAATTTGTAAGGTAAGTTTCTAACACATAGCTAGTTTTACTAGAACCAGAAAAAAGAGATGAACAGCACTTTGACCCTGAAAAGCTTATGCAGTATCGTACCTTAAACTTAGCTGTTATTTGGTTTATCAGAGGAATGAATTCTTGAAGATCTTTTGCTTCACAATCTTTAAGCATGTGTTCAGAGGCAGAAGGAATGAATGGAAGAACTTCTTCCTCTAAGCAAATAATCATGCGGTGAAGGAAAGTGCGGACACCACTTCTCAGAACTTCCTTTTGTAATGGACAACTGAGAGCTGGCAAAAATGTTTGTAAGCAGTCCAGATAAACCTCTGAGCAGCCACATTGTTTTACAGTTTGCTTATTGCTAAAAGCCTTGCTGGTTCGGCTGAAAAAGCAATACACCAAGTTTTATATAAGCACATGCTCCAATACAATGAAAAAGCACTAACACAGAAAACAACATATGCTTTAAAACACATGCCCTAAACTAGAATATTACAGTTCATGAAATGGGAGTGTAAAAAAAAGGTTGTAATAAACACGAGTTACTTGATATGAAGTCACCACATTTGTGGCAGTTTTTGGAGAATTAAGTTCTAACAATTTACAAACAACATATGATTAGAATAGCTCCATACAATTCATTGAGGAAGGGAATAGATGCTGGTTCATTATGAATTTGCTCAATATTCTCTATATCTGTATGCATAGCAGCCTTTTTTAAGGGGACTTAACTCATTTTCTGGTCTACCATAACAAATTCTAAAACCACTGGTGGTTTTCTGGGTCAAGAAAGCCCAGGTATAAATTCAGCCCATCCTCTCAATAAATCCTTTGTATTTCCTTTTTACTCAAACCAGAAACACACACACACACACACACAGAGTCACTCTGTGCTGCACCTACCTAGCAAACCCAACGGCATGATTGAGGCAGTCAGCCAGTGCCATCTGTCTGTCCTCATCTTGTGCCATCATCAGTTTTTCTAGCAATACTTTGAACTTCTCCATCAGCGGAGTCAACAAATTCCTCATTAGAACCTGTTTTCTTTCTGCAGAGTATTCGCTGTTAACTATTAATACTCCAGCTGTTTCATAAATGAAAAGTTGATCATCACTGCTTAACAGAGCCTGGTAACCATTTTCCTAAAATGGAACAGAAGAGCCATAATTCACTACATGAACTTAATCAAAGCTTCTCAAAGTTTAAAGACACTATTTCTTTCATCATGCCTAAGGAACCTCTATAGTACGTTTACAATAGCTTTATTCTCTTCCTACTTAAGTAGAAGTATCAAACACAGGCAAAAACATAGCTGAAGGAACAACTATTTTTATACAGTTCAGACAGACTTCTACATATATCCATCTCTAACCCATGCTCCCAGAAACCCATGTAAGATTATTAAAATTAGGTACAAATGTAAGCACACAGTGATCTCACACCAGAAAAGCAGGACAGTTATTTGTGCTTAAATGTTTGTATGCTAAGCTTACAATTCAGTAAGTATTCAGGCACAGCAATGAGTAAGTGCAAGCCTTATTACAAAAACCTGCTCTAAATACTCACAGGAGGAGAAAGTTCCAGCAGGTCTTGTATTCTATTCAGAACATCTTCAATAAAGGGGTTCATTTGCTTACTGAAGTAAAACACAAGTACATAACACTATTCAGAAGCATGTGCATTTTTACAGGTTTCCTGGTATTTTATTTAGGCGTAAAGCTAGAGACTAAACTACCTTCTCAGTACAGAACTCCACTTTAAATATCAACAAGCACTGTTGTAGAAAAATCTGGCTGATGGATGTGCTGCTCATGGTAGGCCAGGTACAGGCATGGCTTAGTGCGGAAAATAAACATTTCTTTCTTTCCCCCATTTTTTTTAACATGCATAAATAACTTCACTTATCTGAGTAAAATATTGCCATTAGAAGTTGAAAAATAGGATCCTCCTGAAAGCTGAACCATCTTGGAGCTCCTCCTGCCTCAACATTGAATGCAAATTATTCCACAGTCATGTGAAATAACACCAACAGGACAGGACTGTTTGAAGTCCTGTCTGAAGACTGTTTGCTCTAATCCACTGAGTAAATTTCACCAGTATAAATTCTTTGAATATTCAGAAATTGGCAGGGACAAGTTATCTTGGGAGTCTCCAGATCCACTCACGCTCAGCTCTGCTCACCGAGGAAAAGCAGGACAGACATTGTCATTGTTGATCAGTTTTAACATCTGATAAAAGTAAGCTAAGCATATGTATTCTGGTTCTTTGTTGGTCTGTGACAAATTTTGCCACTGCTACCTTAGCATTACACAACAGGACAACCTTGCTAAAGCACTGTTTTGATATATTACTTCATTGCAGTCAATGTGAAGCCCAACCTGTTTCAGGAATGACTGTGATGTACAGAGGGGCTATGTATGGTAAATTTGGAGCCATTTGGACACATTTGTAACAGCTTTACTTACTTAAGAGACTTCACAAATCTGGAAAAGAGGTAAGCTGTTCGACTTCGTACTTTGGGACTGGTATGACGAAGACCACGGTGATCTAAAAATGCCATCTGCAATCAAAGAAGCGTCGCAAGTCTTAGAATCACTAAATGAGGGATGGAAAAGCTGATAATCCAACAATTTAAGGAACCTGGCCTCCTTAGTGGAAAAAATCATTCAGAAAATAAGAATTTCTTAAGTCTAAAGAACTTATCTATTCTTACCTAGTTGAAAATATAAATTAGATGAAACTTACTAGAACAGTTGGAATGTGTTGAGGTTCAACAGCAAAGAATTTTTCATATCTAACCACCGTTTCAAAGAATTCCAGGGTCACTGATGTATGTTGATAGGCACTAACACCAGAAGTCACCAGCTACAAGCAAAAGCATCAGCAAGTTAGTACTTCAGCCATTTGTAACACCAAACTACAGTGTAAGCAATGTGCTGCTAATTAAGATGAGCCATATGAACTGGAATATTCCAGTCTTTATTAGCATTTTTAAACTGCTCCCACAACACACATGCTTACCGTTCTCATCATGTCTTGTAAAGCCGTAGCTTTTGTAACATCACCAGAGAAGTGAGCACCATGAGATACAGGAAGAGCCTCAGCCAACATATACAGCAGCCTTATTGCTACTTCTACTTCCATAAATCTTGTAGTCTGCCAATTCCTAGAGTAAGAATATGAAGATTGTATTAGTCTGTAGTAGCTTGGGTTTCTGATAGAAGTAATACATAAAATTATTTGCCACATCTCATAGGCATTTCCTTCAGCTGTACAGTGAACACTTGTGCAAATAGCTGTTGCTGTGTAGGTAAGCGACAAAGATCAAGAAATACCCCTAGGGAAAAAAAAATGCTGCCATTTACGGTTATAAAAAGAGAGCTTTTTCTAAGCAGTTGAGTAAAAGATTATACAAAGTTGTATTTGTCATGAAGTTGTAACAAGCTCCATACATCAATTAGCTTCACCTTACTACATCATGCTTACATTCATTACAAACTCTGACAGTTACAAAAGCAAAAACGCGGAGGGCATTTTGTAAACAAGTTAAAAACCCCCAACTTACTGAAGTGTAGTGTTAAAAACTCTGCGGACAGATGCCAACAGTAACTCTGGTGAGACCTGAGCAAGTCTGTCCAGCAACAATTTCAGCTGTTTTCTGTATTCCACAAACATCGCTTCATCTTCACCCTACAAAACATTCGCATCAGCAAAGTCCGTGGTTCGTGTTTAAATTCATCCACAACCGTTTTAGACAAGTGCACGTAAACAAAAAACATGTACATACAAGAACAGTGTACCGTGCACAGAGAATTCAATATTGCTCACTGTGCTCTTGCAACATAACAGCAGGCTCCCTTTTTGGCTGATTGTAATATGTTAAGATTCACTGCACTCAGTCCAGAAACATATTAAAAAGGCTTTCCAAGCTGATGATTAGCCAAAAGTAAAAGAAAGAAAATGCTCCTGGGAAAGCCTTATTGACCCAATTCCTGAAAATTGACTCACTCCTCAAATATGTTCTTTCTCAGTACCTAGCTTAGTTTTAAAGCTGACAGGCATTTATGACGGCCTGCATAAAGTTTAAGTTAAGCTTCTTCAGTCTATAGCTCTCCAAACAGCCTACAGCAAATGTAAGTCTAACATACTCAGTCGTTACTGCCGTCTGACAGATATAAAAGCATGGGAGGAAAGTGAAGTCAAAGACCATATGCCTCCTTTAGCTTATTTTTGCAGAGGTATGACCACCTGAAGTAGGTCAAGCAGCACTCTTTACAAGTTTCATTACATAATGATTCTCAAATCCTTCTGCAAGACAGAAGTGATGTGCAGAAGAAACTCATAAACCCACGCTGAACAAGCCAGCTCAACAGCTATGTTTAGCTAACAGCGCAGCCATATTTGCCTAGGAATACTTATGCACAAATGCAACCAGAAATATTCTGTTAACTGAAATGGCTTGGATATCCCTTTACTATGTTGTTTTGTCCTATGCAGACATGCCCAGAGATCAAAAGAAAGCTTTCCACATCAGAAAAAGATTCAGCCTACAGACCTTTGCTTCCTACCTTCAAATCCTTCGTCTATGAAAAATATGGACTTTAAAAGCAAGAGCAAGTTTTACTACATATAAATTAACTTGCAATTGTCTGTTTATTCATACAACATAATACCTCATTTTCAAAGTTATACTCTTCATCATATGTCAACTTCTTCATAACAGCCAACATGATTGCCTAAGATAAAAACAGAACTGTAAGCATGGAACAGACAAGTGATAAGAAGCAACAGTTAAAATCCTACAGTAAAGGAAACCTTAAAGCAAGTGTTAAATGCTTACAAATATTTCAAATCCCATTTGTTTTCTTCAGAGATTTCGCAGAATTAACAGTCCAAATTAAAATAAATGGATCACATCCAAACAACACAAAGATGCCATTCCAGGTACACAGCATGGATGATCTGGAGCTCTCAGTCTCCAGAACCATTATCCTGCTTTGTTTCCTGCTTGTACTCTACACATTTGGTTCACACTGGAAACAGTAATTAAGATCACTGAACTATGCAGAGGAAGCTAAACGGGTTGTCCAAGCTCCTATTTTAAAGGGGCAGGAGGGCTTAGCTGTAACGTTAAACTTCTCCAATAGCTCAACATCCTTGAAAGTCTTTTTTCTGGGGACAGATTAACAAGCTGAATTGGTTCAGCAAAGAACCCAAGAGTAAGAGCCAGGAGCAGCGAACAAGAGTCATAAAATCAAAACTTTCCCTTTTCAGCAGTAGCATGTTGTTGGATTAGTTAAAAGTACTGATGTGCAATTTCACCTTAGTAGGGACTGTTGGTAGTTCCTGAAACAGAAGTAGACTTGATCTCGCGTCTACTGAAGCCTCAAACTCTGAATATACCATTTTGATCTTACCAAGCATTTACTAGTTCAGTGTTTTATAGCACCACTTTAATGTTTAAAACACATGGAGTACTCAATTCCATTCACTCTTTCTGGAATGGACAGAAATCGGACTGAAACACACAGCTAAAACAAGCGTTTAAAAATAAGTTATATTTTCATTTTAGTTTAAGTTTGTTCCAGGGAGCTTATAAAAAAGCTAAAATATTCCAAACAGACAAAAAGCTATTCTGAATAGCTAGAACTGAATCAGAGGCAGACCACTTTTGTATCTATGACAACAATAAAGTCTCAGAAGTCCAAAAGAATATTAAGTAGCAACAAGTAATGGGGCAGGACATAGCCATATACCTATGACAAGGAAGAGGTTTACTGGATATCGGAGAAGATTCAGTAGAATTGTAACAGGCATTTGATGAGTATCATAGAGCACCTCATCCCTATATCTACTACCAGGTGAAAAAACCACACTTGTGGGGTTTAGTTTTGGGTTTGTTTTTATTTTTTAAATGTTGGCTAAATTCTGTAGCCAACAGCTTCTATTATAACTACAGCAAATGAATATACTAATCATATCAGCAAGAACTTGACTAACATTTTGCTATTCTCCTCCAGTACTGGAGGTTCTGAATGCAGAGCACCATAAATTTCAGACCAATAATAAAAAAAGGGAAATCAAACACACACCCCCCCCAAAAAAAAAAACAACAACCAACCAAAAACTAACACCAAAAGCTTAGACTAATAAGTCGTGATTACAAATTATTCATTTTAAGCGCAAGACCTGAAGTTCTTCAATACCAAAAGCGGACCAATGAATTCAACTTTTGTTACTAAGGTGAAATTCTTTGTAATCTGGCAGAAACAGACACTTGTAATACTTTTAGGATGAACATGGTCAAATAGCAAGAATGTGATCAGCCTTTCTATTGACACAATGTGTCAGCATCATCTGTGAGAAGTCTCTGCAAGTGAGAGTAAAGAATTAATGTAACTGCAAAACATCAATGTGATATGCCTGTAGCCAAAGCGCTTAAACACCTGTCACTAAGAATTAAAACGTGATCTTGCTAATGAGAAAAAACTTTGGGATCTTAAATGCACAATAAATAGGATCCCCTTTTTCCTGCTCAAATAATGAACAGTCGAAAGTGAGGACTTCTTAGGTGCAAAACTGTAAAGGCACACAATTTAAAGCTTGAGACAATAAGATTTACACTATTTCCAAACACTTCCTTATTATGAGTTGGATAAAAGAAGAAAGATGAGTATGACTGCTTCTCAGTTTAACACAAAACCTCAAGAAGTGCTCAGTAAAATTAAGAAATAATTACAGCTCAAAAGTTTTTCAGTATGAAAGCAAGTTTAACAAAACAACAGATTTTGGAGCAGTAACGCATTCCAATTTTAGGTGCCTTAAGTGCACCGCAGTAGGAATTGGGTTTGATCCAGCTGCAAGAGAGATTTGGTAACAAAAGTAAAAAGATTTAGTGATGTTATAAAACCTCTCTTATCGTGTTACCTCACCCAATCTAAACAGACATTAGACAAAACCAAATCAAAATAACCTAGATCAGTTATCCAAATTCAACTTTTCATGTTATAACAGGTATAGAATTCAGTTTTCTTTGTACAGAAAAGGAATCACAGCTGTCAGCTGTATGAAGTTACAAAATACCTGCACCAATCTAACCAGTTCAACACCTAAATTAGTACATCCACATCAGTGCAGAAGGCTCAGAGAGATCAAAAAGGCTGTGCCGAAAAAACCTCAAGTTTACTACCTCTGAAAGTGGACGTAAACCTTACATATTAATCTTAATGCTTTATATATTAACTTAAGCTTATGTATAAACTCAAGCACATAAAATTCAGCTTAATGCATAGTTTAATGTAATGCTTAACATATAGTAAGTACAACTGTTATAAGCTTCTTTAGGAAGCTTAACTTATACTATCAAGGGTTGAAGGTTATGACAACCCTTCCCATACCACTTCCAATCCTTTCAATCTAGGGCAGGTTTTAATAAAAATACAAAGCTTCGGGGAGAGATAGGGGAAAAAAGAACACCTAAAAAACCAACAACCCCCCCAAAAAAAAACAACACCCACAAAACCAAACAAAAAACCCCAAAACCCCCCACCCCAAAACACAAACCTCTCTCCTATCTCACTTTAAGAACATTCTAAAGAACATTCTGTCAACAGTACAGACTGTACAGGAGCTTATCAACATATGCTTAAGGGTTGCTTGGAAAGACCAGCTCTAAAATAGCTTTCATCTTCATCCACAATTCAATATAGGTTTGCTATTTAAGGGAACAGCTGTAGTTAGTTAGCAAAAGATGGAACACACTGTCCTTACTTTTAAGTCTTCCCTTTTAATTACTGTTGCACGCACATTTTAAGGATTATAAATAAAACATGATTTGTTTCAGCAAAATGAAAGATTCTGACCCAATGTGTTCCTGAAAAGAAGAATTTATAGTAAAAAGAAAATACTTACTTCTACATTAGCTTTCTGTTGGTCTGAAAGTGCAGAAAGCTGTAAAATAAATTTCAAGTGTTATTTTTTCCTTTATTACTGTCTAACAGGAAAAGACAGTTTGGTGCTAACAGCCTTCTTTCTTAGCCATTTTTAAAGCCACTTAACACAAGGTTTGATCTTCAAGCTTCTAAACACTACAGAAATAGTATGACCACAGCCATGAAAAATACTGATTTACTAATTAGTAACCCCTCCCTATTTTGCAAGTCAGCTAGCACACTGTATGAGATTCATCTATTCCCACAAAATTCAAACTAAATCATATGTCAAAAGGTATGTTAAATTGAAACCAGGCTTATTTACTTGTTTCAAGATGTGAAGGTAGTCATAACAAAAGCCAATGATATTTGACGAGATGTCATCATCTTCGTGAATTAGCAGTTGCAACATTAGGGCCACTTTCGCTTCAATAGCTTGCAGAGTGTCTTGAGCGCTTTTCATATCACCATTTTTTACCAGTTTAGTCCAACTAGCTATTAATGCTTGCCCCATTCCATTGACCAGCTTAGAAAATCTGGCCAGAAAATCCACATCATCCTCCTGCAAGAACAGACACCTGATTAAAATACTAGCGGAGCTCGTGTTTAAATGGCATGAGCTTACAGACTGTACTACCCACATATAATATGTAGAACTTAAACCAACATTTGTCTCCTAGATGGAAAGTGCAATTGCCTGGTTCGTTTTCCCAGGGAATAGAGAAAAACTAAAGCAATGCCAGGTTCCACTGTCCTCCCTCATATAACAGTAGCTTTCTCCATCTCTTCAGATTACTTTGTTTCTCTTTGTACTTGACAGCAAGAAGCAGGTTCAAAATAAAAGCAGCGGCACATACCAACCATGAATTTTAGGCTGTATAAAAGGAAAAACTTTTTATGGGAAAGCTTCAAAGAATTAACAGCTGTAGCTCGCTTTAGAAATACTGACAATGAGTAACGTTTGGTACTGCCTAAAAAGCGTGGGTTAATATTAAATATTTATGGCTTGCTTTTGCAGAAACACATTGATCAGAATTGAGAAGTACCCCTCGACCACTCATCCCAAACAGATGCTTTGCTTCCTGCTATAGCTGTACAAAAGCAGAAGAACAGCAAGTCTTCTTTAGGAAGACTGAGGTGAGATTTTGAGAGGAACACCTCCTGAACCAATGAATGCATGTTTTCTGAACTTTAGTAGGAATACAAATTTGACAAAGGCTTCAAAATGAAGAGATAATTGTATTGCAGTCTAAGGACTATAGCTTCATAAACACTGGTTCCTCTTTCTCCATGGCAGGTAGCAAAGAGCTGTTCCTTAAACACTGCAACTGCCAGTGAATGCGTGTTTGGTTAGTTAGGTGTATTTTTCTAGCTCACAGATAAGAATTTCAACCCTCACGTCCAATGGTGCAAATATGCAGAACAGCATAAGTGCCCTTAAGAAACATCTTTCCCCTACCTAATTATGCACAGCTGATCTAATGTCTTACCCTAAAAACCAAAACCAAACAACTTTACTTTGGCTACAATACCTACTACAGAATAATTGAGAAGATTCAAGGTAATGAAACATTGAAGCAGTATTCACAGTAAGCACAACATGCTTTGGAAGAGGAATAGGAGTTGCATAATACCTTGCTTCTAAAACAAAACACTCATGCTGAGGACAAAAGACATGCAGTGTGTTTTAAATGAATAACGAATATTAAGGACAAGCTGTTAATTTAAGTATGAGAAGACTCTAAGGAGTGTTTAGGTTTGATGCAGAAGCACAACTAATTCTCCCTAATCTGCGGACCTACTTTTCTGTTCATTTGCTTATTTAAGAACCATTGGAAACCTGTGACTCGTTCCTACTGTGAAAATCAATATACAAACCTGATCAATACTGAAGAGGCCAGCAGACTGCAGTACTTGACATAAAGATTCGACCAATTTTGTTTTATCAATTGGGTCCATTCCCTTATTTACAATTTCAAACAAACAATCACACGCTTCTTCCCGGAGAACTTCCACAGACATGTGACCTAGCAGCATATTTATAAACCTTCAGAGGAAAAACAAAACTTTATTTTTATACGTACACAGTAGCATTGTACAGAAGCTTTGTATTATTTGTGTGTCTACGTACAATAGTTTCTTTTCATCAGACAGTTTTAAAATCTATTGCACTGACTAAACTCAGCATTTCGCACATGTTAAGGAGCAAACTGTGCAGTGCCCATTTTGGCCATTCTATCCGCTTGGCTTGTGAAGTAAATCACTGTACTAAAACCCCCCAAACTCCAAAGACTTGTATATAATTGAAGCCCTTTTTCAAGGATGAGTTTCAATTCTGTGTCAGAAATACAGTCAGCGAGCTATTGAGGTTATTTTTGCAAACATATTCTATCAGAACCCCCTTACCTTTCATTGGCTATCAGGCTCAAATCTATCCAGGATACATAGGCTCCAACTACTTCAAGGCACTGGCATGTCAACTCTGAGTTATTATATTGATAGTTCTGTAAGATTTGGTACCATGATTCCACCAAACTTGGAATGCACTGTTCCCTCATAGTATCTTTTAATAAAGTGTTCCTACGAGCCTCCTATCAACACAGAAAAAGGATTAATCAGTCTTGTCACAGATCAATCTTGACTAATCTTGTCAAATTGGTAGCATTTTTGTATCCACTGCCAGACACTACAAGATAAATAATTCAAATCAGAAACCCAAAGAGAGTACTTTATTTTCCCAGCAAGAAATAAACCCAAAATACCCTCGTTTTTGCTCTTTTTTTCTGCCCAAATACTGAAGAAAGGCAGACAAAACGGAAAAGTCCTTTCAAACATTAAATGGAGTTTTGATATTAGGACTCCTTAAAACAGGCACTAGAAGGAACTGACATTCAAAAAAGAGAAAGCCCAATATCAAATTGGCTAACTCAGTCCATTAGGTAGTCTGCTAGCTTTCCAAGCAAAAAATGCATTAACCGAAGAGTATGAAATAATAAAAAGCATTAAACAACATATGGTTTTTGGACCTAAACCACCTAATATTTCTAAGGCAGAGCTGCCATAGGAAAAAAAATTGTATCTCTGCAAGCCTTCAGCTCTAATTAAAGTAAGAGAACATCTTTTAAGATTCATGCAAAATAATGACTTGCCTCTGATGTATGAACAACATCCCGGTCTACCAGCTCAGCATCAACAGCCATCAGGATTCTGAGGTACATGTCCACACCTCGTGGATTAAGGTCAACTACTGATAGAATATCAAAGAAAAACTTCGGCCATTTTGTGAGATATTCAGTAACAAAAAGCAATGCAAAGACTTGGGCTGCTTTGTTGCGAATAAAAGTCTTCTCAGGCTGGGGATTCAGCATCTGGTAGAAACAAGATATTTTATTTGTATATTCTTACTATATTAGAGAAGAATCATGTACGCTGTTGTCCTCTGTACAGTAATTAATGTATTACCTCTCTTCCTGGTTAATATCAATAAAAAGCCTTACCTTTCCAGGGATTTTGAAGAAAACTTAGCTAAACTGAAATGAAACAGGGAAGTCATTCTCTCTGGTGATACACTCCTAAGCCCTTCATTCAGTACTAAGACATTAAGTGTACTATTCAAAGACTAAAAGCTGATTTGAGAGTTTGGTGAAGGAAGTAAGCAGGAACTTACAGAAAACAAGGTACAGCCCTCTTGTAGCTAGCCTGTGTCTATGATAGATGTTAGCTTTAAGAACAGTAAAGGAAGTTTCTAAATCTAAGCCCACTGAGGGGTTGAGACAGGATTGGGAATAATAAAAATGTCATTAAATCTCCCCCTCTCTCTCCTTTCCCTTTTCCTCCTAAACGGAACAAAGATAAATGAAAAGAAATTTAATCCATTTCAAATGATCTCTTCTTTTTCAAGTTGTATTATATTCCACTTCCTATGGATAAGTTTTCTACAAATAAAACAACTGTTAATTTCCAGTGCAGAATGATAACTAGATAATGGCAAGTAAAAGCAAAAGCTTGTATAAACCCACTTGATTGTTCTGCCAATTACAAACTCCTGGGTCCCACTGATATTATATGTTTTGCTACAGTAACTTATTAAACAAAAGTAGCCAATACTCTGCCACAGTATTAACAGAGGACTGATGCTGTTCAGTCACAAATATCTGCAGACAGGAGTTAGGTCAGGAGGGTCTTAAAAACAGAATTACTGCTCCTCCTCCAAACACTCAGGAATATCAGGATGACCTCTCTCTAAAGGGAAACTTCTAATAATCCTTATTTCATGCAATTGTTTAAATCACAATCATCTGACATAAGTTTTATATTTAGTAATAAGTTCAAACACAGACTTCTTCGCAACATCTGACTCAAATGATTTCTAATGAAGATGTGCATGTTAAAAGATTTTAACAACCAGATGCCACATATCTTCAGGAAGCCATTTTTAAACTGAAATGACAGATTAAACATTTAGCCCACACTCTATGCTTTATGTTAGCCTACTATTCAAAACTGCTGTGAACGGCCACACTTACCTGTGCTTGCAGCCATGTTATGAGTGTTTCCCTAATCAGCTGCTGCTGGGCTTCAGTAAGTTCAGAGTATCTGAAACAAAGCATAATGAGATCAAAATACAACTGCTTTGTGACAAGTGCAACATTCAGCAAGGCAAAACCTCTTAATATTGCACAAAATACTGCACATTAATGTAAGTGAAAAGTTCCTAGAAAACGAATTTACACAGCTATTTTTATGTTAAGATTTTGAGTGAAAGATAAAAATAAGGGAAAACCCCCAACATTTTGCCTGTACTAATGGATTATATTTTGAGGCTTGAAATTTTGCAGGAAGGCTGTTCCATCAGGGACAGGACTTATGACCCTGATAAAAGCACACATTTGACAAAAAGCCAGTGGGGAAAAGGAAGACATCTGTACAAGCTCCAGCGTGTTTACTACATGTTTAAGACTGTTGATAGTGAGCACAAGGAAGTCCTTCACTGATCTGACCTACAGTACATCTATTATCAGACATATGTCAAAATAAAAAAGCAAACAAGTAATTCTGCTTTAAGTCACACATAAAGCCTTGGCAAAATTCGACATTACACTGAGCCCATCTCAAATACCACCCACAGAACACGTTCCTTCCCAGGACTAGGTAAGCTGAAATGCTCTCCTTGCTACAGACCTTTACAGGAACGACTGCTGCATGCAAATCCAGTGTACCTGTCACAAGTAACCATTCAGGAGAAGAAAAAAGCAACCACACTGAAAATGCTGAGCTTCCTGAGCAGCAGGAAAGTAGCAGAAAAACATACTGTAGGAAGCAGGTGACATGAACGGAACAAGCATAGGGAGATGGACAATCAGGTAAAAATCAGGTGAATCACAGAGAGTCTTTCATTTTTGCTCTGATACATAATTGTGAAAATCAGTTGCAAAAGACATCTTATTCCCATCTAAAGCCCGACCCAAGTGTTCAGTGTATTGCAACCAGTCATGATACTATTCCAAGAGGCAGACACCTCTGTCATGATGTTCAAGTCCAAACCAAAGCAGGACAAAGTATGGAAAAATACAGTTCTGTGCAATGAAACTTCTACTATTTAAAGTATTTTTTTTTCCTAAAATTATGACTCCGTGAAAACACTACTCAGTGAAAAGACTTTCTCACCATCTCTGCCACAGTTTTTGAATGAACAGGGCTTTGTTTGAAGTCCAGGAATCTCCACTGAGCAAGGCTGCTGCTTGCAGCATTCTTTTGTGCAAAAATCAGTGAGAGTACAGAGTAAGGACTGAATCTCCAGAAAGGAACAACTAAACAAGTTTCGAGCAATCCTTGGTAATTAGGTCTGTGTTGGGGCATACACAGGTGTTAGACTAGAGCATGCTGCTCAAAACTCAACTGCTCGTCTTCCAGGAAAAGTAGTACAAGGAAGTCCTCTGGATGGGATTAAAGCCACCTCATCAACCACACAGAGACAACACACACCATTTTAAGTTTCATTGCAAGTAGAATAAAAAGGGGAAAATAAATGAATGGCTATGGCTGATGGCAAGAAAGATTACTCACTTGAACTTAATTTGATGTTCCAGAACTTGAAAGCAAAAGAACTTGATGTGATCATCACTAGAAAAGAAAATTCTGTTACTGAGGGCAATACAGTACACTTCTCTGGGAAGAAAAAAAAAATTCCTCAAACACTACAACCAGGTCACCCTTTGGGAAATGAAGAATTACTGTGCACCAGAGAAAAATGCTACTGTTAGTACTTGAAAGGGAAAGTGACAACTAGTCAAGCAGTTCACTTGGTAAAAATGAGCAACTGTTAAACGAACAGTTGTTTGATTTTATAATATTTTTTATATAGCCACCAATTTATCATGCTTTGTTTTCAGTAGTGTACACACAATGACAATATCTATTGTATCCTGCCTTTATAAAATCCACCAGGCTTCAATAATACATTCTGGGTCAATTAGTACATTACACATTAGTACACAAAGTCGTACATTGTGGCTTAAAGAGCAAAGCTAAACACAAACTGAGGCATAGATTAGGAAGGGACATTCCACATGCTGTATATAACCTAGGCAGTTTTTCTCTTACCTAAAAGTTGAAACAATCAGAATGTATTTTGATAAAGACTATAAAATGCTGCTTTCAAATCTTGTGTGGCTTTGTTAATTACTGCATATTCTGTTGGAGTCAGAAGGTCGGATAAATCATTTACAAAAATAAGTACTCACTACAAAACACTGTTGTTATGCAGGGATATACTTCAGTTACCTTCCAACCTGAAGGATTCTGTGAGGCAGCAACAACCTAATATTTAAGATGTAAATACACAACTTTGTGCAGAAATAGTGGTGACTACATACTCTTTGCATCTTGAAAAATTAGATGGCCTAAAATACAGGCATAGAATAGGGGCAAGAAACTACTGAATTACAGCATACAAACCGTATAGTCTCAAATTGGGAATTTTTCAGCACTCCTTTCCCCTGTATCTTATTTTTCTCCCTGGATTTCACAAAGCAGCAGCCTTTACACTACTAAATGAATACAGAGTTTAATTTATACATTGCTCTTTTGTGAAAGGCATTATGTAGAGGCCACAGATCAACCAGGACACTAAAAATAGTATGAAGACTTCCAGGTATTAACTTTCAGCAATTTAGTTTGTCTATTATGCTGTAGAGCTAAAACCAGGCCCAAATATATTAGTAATGAAAATAAAACAGTGATTCTTATCTAAATTACCTGTATATATTCTGAGCCAATGCTTCCGCGCAGACTTGCCAAGCATCCTGAGATACCTTCAGCTGCTCAAAGTAGGCTAGTGCCTGCAAGCATCCAAGTAAGTTTCATTTAAAGAGAACAAATCAAACACAGCAAGACATCTCATTCACACTTAGACTCACATTTAAACAACTTTCCTTCAAAAAAAACCCCACCATTTGGATACATCCAAGTATTTATATGGCTCCCTAATTACCATAACACAAGAGTGTAAGAGAGGAAGAGTTATAAGTTCATCTCCAAGCCAAAATTAGTTCCACACATTCTAAAAGAAAGTGATCTAGATTTTTCACTGAAAACAATTCGCTATTTTCATTGCACCACTTTGGCTGCATTTGATACCTCAAGCTCAAGAAACATTCAAACAGTGATCACCTGGATGTCAGGTTTTGAATCTATTAGAGACTGTAAAAAACTTCTACCAAATATATAATCAAGTTGCTTATCAGAACTTCTAAATAGCTTTTGAAATGGCTCAATTGATCTAGTTGCCTTAAGGTTTAGTGTAGCCTGTTGTACAAAACAGTAAAGCAACTAGAAATAGATTAGATTAACAACATTATTTCAAGTCTATGAATGCACTGTATTCAAGGTTTACTTTTGGTCGTGAGAGGATTTTGTTTGCTTGTTTTGTTGGGGTTTGCTTGGTTTTCATTTTGTTTAGATTTTGGGGTTTTTTTTTATATTAGTTCATAATTGTTTCCCTTCTCCAAAGTAATTACTCTGGGAGTTGAAATAAGTTCTTAGAACAAGAATTCACTTCCTGTGGATAGCACTGGTATCTTCCTCATACTGAATAGATTCACTAGAAATTGTTTTGTACTTCCCTTATATGTTACATTTTACAAGAAAAGTAACCTTTTACTATAAAATATTTCAAAATTAGGCAGACTGCATCATTACATTTGTAAGCTTCAAATTTTACAGTGCTATTCTATTAACAGAAAAGATTTTAACTATATGCATGCTTTCATAAAGGACAAATACCCAGAATCAACATATTTAACAGGCTACTTAGCAATGCTATGCTGCATCAAACTACAGTTTTAGTTTTCTTATATATTCCAGGATTTGTTTTATGAACACAGCCCAAGGTATTAACACCTTCATTTCTGAAAGAATTTACTGGAGGTTATCTTGTAGGCAGCTGAATCAACTTGATAATCAATCGCAAGCAGAAATACTTACACACTGAATAATTACATAAGTTGTAACGCCTTTTCATAGGAGCATCTCTTATGAAATAACTGTTACCCACATACCACGATTACTTTCTTAATCTACTTTATGCTATCAATATAAGCTTCACTACAGTTAAAAACATACATTTGTATGAAAGACACTAAAGATAGGTAACCCATGAAAATAACAAAAAAAATAAATCCAAGAATTAAGAGGACAATTGCAAGCAACTCATTTTCAGTGGCTGCTTTTCATTGTGTAGGAATCTGGGTAAGGAGCTGAGCAACAAGTACAAAAAACTGAAAGGACTGAAAAACTCAGAGCCCAGAAAAATAAATTATATGCATGTCAAGTATAATTTTATAGAATTAGTAACATACACAACCCTCATATCTCACATGTTTGTGACATGAAGTTTTTTTGTACTTGCCATCACAAATCCTACATATAGGTTAACAAAAAAAAACAACCCCAACCCAAACTCCCACACACCCTCCCAAGGCTTTTGCACTGAAACAGCATCCCCAATATTAGAGAGATAAGCAAGTTAATTACATACTCTTTGTCTGAAGTCCGCATCAGCATTTGGGTTTAGCCCTAAAAGGGCTTGCTCATCCATCTCTATTGCTATACTCTTTGTTTCCTACTCCTAACTGGTCTGCCCACTTCTTCTAAAGGACGAACTACCATCATCTGCAAACAGAGAAAGGGACACTTTATTTGTTCAGCAGAATAACAAAATTTTAAAGCAGGACAGCAACAACCACAGAAGTTTGCCAACAAACCTGAAACACATAGCATGTACTGCACCGAAACATAAATGTGCATACTTCTTATACAGATATCAGAATTCTAAGTCCTGTAATCAACTTTTAATAGTACTATACTACTTACTGAATAAGGAAAATTTGAAGTGTACATATATTTCAGTTATTTTGAAAAGAGCCAATATCTTCATTAACAATGAAATGGCATGATGTGTGCTATTCAACTGAAAGGCTTGAACTCCAATTTCAAGCACTCAGAGAAATGACGGACCACTGTACTTTTTTTCCCCACCACAAACTTCTCAACCCCAAAACTCTACTCATCTCTAATATTGCAAAGGTGCTTCATAAACCCCCTATAAAACAATTCCCCTAAGACAGCAAAGCTATTAGGAGGTTTTTCTTCCACAGCAAGTGCACGAGTGAAGTGTCTTAGAAAGCAACCACAAAATACATCACACTGAATTGTTAACAAAGTTCTCTGCTCCTACGAATGGGCTTACCTAGCAATGATTTCTATTTAGAAAATTCAGTGTAAAGTTAACCAGCAAGCTAAACAAATGTTCTATGAGGCTCTACAGGCATCACTGTCAAACACTAGCACACTGTTAAACAGCAAGAGGGGACAAAACTTCATCTATCCTTCAAAGCCCCCCCCCCCCCCCCCCCGTGATAACATAGTAATTTAGGCCTGAAATAAGGCCTTGTTACATAAGCATGTAGGAGGCAGGGGAAAGGAAAACAGACGAGAGGAAGAGATGAAACAGAAAGAAGCTGTGGTTTGAAGCTGCCTACATGCCCATAAGTAGAACTTCTGATTTCTTAGTATTGCATGTCTTGTGAACACTCTTGTTCACCCTCCCCCACTGCAAGAAAGGTGGCACAACGACAACTGAAAAGGGAGACAAAATTTAACATAGTAACACACAGGCATTTCTAGAAATCTCATTACAGAACACACTATAACAAAACACATCATGAAAAGCAATTCAGTGAGGAAAACTGAGTTTGTACCAAGAAAAAATTACAAGTTGCAGCAGTACAGAAACCAGAAAGCCTGGAACAAAGCGATGACTCGTGGCAAAACGAGATTCACACACTGCCTTACGACACAGAGCAATCCCACTCAGGGTCAGAACCTTTAGGGATTAAAGTTGCTCTGCTGAGCTGTCTCCCTCTGCGTTCCCAGCTTGCTTTCCCCATAATCAACATCCAAACCAGATAGATTAAAATAAAGGTAAAATGCAGCAGGGAAAATTAAGGGTTTGTTGTTTTTTTGTTGGGTTTTTTTAAGCATCTTTTGATTAGGGTCCAGTCCAGAGTTATGCAAATCAAGCTAATATACAGAAACATATTTCTGGCATATTTCCCTGCTGATATCACTACATTATCTACCCAAAAGGTTGCAATCTTCTGCAGGTGGGTGGCAAGTTTAACTATTAAAAATAACCTGGCTCAGATACGTATTCTCTTCACTGGCTCAGCTAACAGCAATGCCAACCAGTTCTACTAACTTGCATATGCTACATGACCATATTTAAAATTTCATTTTCTACCATATATCCTTTTCTAAGAGTTTCAGCTCGAATAGACAAGTCTGGAAGACAATTAATGAGATGGACTATTTGAGTAAGCCTTTGGAGAAAGATAACAAAACAGCTTTTCATGCTATATGGTTTTAGTTAAGCGGGTTTGTAGAGAGTGTACCACAAACCTATTTTACCAGCCAGTTACACTTTAAAAGCAAAGCTGAACAGCAATTTTAATAGTACAGTTTGAAAAATTCATTCCAACATACATCTAGTTATAACATCAAGTATGTTGTTAAAGCAAGTTTTATGTATATTAAAAAAAGTTAATATGCAACTGTGTAGAAAGTATTGTCTTATTTACATAATGATGCTTTTTTTGTCAACCAGTACACTGTGCTGGGTGGCAAACTGATCTGACTATAACTGGGAGGGTGCAGATCCTTAACAGCAAGGCTCTCATCAGAATAGTTTATTCCCTTTCACATATTAAATACTTATAAATGCATTTGATAATAGAGGCTGCTTTCACACAGGAAAGCACGAATAAAACGAAGTCACACTTCAAGTAAGGAAGACTGCCCAGTTTAACAATACTAACATGGTCAAAGGTGTGTTACTTGGGCCCGGATACCCCCTAATAATGAAAGCATTCAGAACATTTTAACCACAGATGCTAATCACAGGAGCAATTGGTAATTAAAAAACACTTCATTTACAGCACTCATTCTAGGCATTTACAAGACTCCGACAGCACACTGGGAGCCAGCGACATGCTTCATTTTAATTCCCACAAATCTTCTCTATAACGAAACAAAGACAAGAAAAATGTATCTTTAACATTCTTTTTCGAACTGCTTTGCTTGCTGCGGAGCCTACCTACAGACTCTTAAGCGGTAGATCCTTTACATTGACCTAACGTGCTCAAAACGAACTGCTGTGCAACTATAGCTACTCTGAGAACTTTTCAATCGGACTAGGAAGATTTTCTTTCTGGAAGTGACACACTAGGTCTTCATGTCAGGCACATTCTTACTGTCCGAGAATTCCCTCTGAAGAGCAAGGCCCTCTTGCCCTTCCCCCGGCCAAGGCTTGGTTAAAGAGCGCAGCCTGCTCCCCCTGCAGAGCCCACACCGCTGCGTGGCTCAGCCGAGGAGGGCATCCACACCCCACCGCAGTCACGCTTGCGGCGAAGACACCGGGGCTGCAACTTACACCCCCCACAGCGCCTTCCCGAGGCCGCGGCGGAGTGCCAAAGCACTCCTCCTCCTCCGGCGGGACACCGGGGACCTCCGTGCCGACGCACGCCGAAAGCAGCGGAATATGGAGGTGCGAGGAGGTTCCTCCCCTCACGTTACCGCAGTCCAAAAGCTTGCGGTTACTTCCTTCCCCCACACGAGCCATACCGGAGGACGGCCACCGAGGCAGCCACGGCAACACACGAATATAACCCCACTGCAAGGTACAGAGCACATCAGAAAGCCCCACGTTCTTCGGGTCCCCCACCGGCTCCCTCATAGGGCTGAGGCCCGGCGGGGACCAGCCAACTGCGGCACCCTCCGCTCCCCAAGCACAGGGGTGAGGGCGGGCGCGGAGGCTTGCGGAGAACCCCCTTCCCCAGAGCTCTACAACTACGGAGGAGGCAGCATCGGCCTAACTGGAACCGGGTCACCGGAGGGACCCCACCACCGCCACCTCAGCGGGGACGCCCGCTGGTGCTCACATTGCCCCTTCCCTGCCGCAAAGGCGCCGCGGCCCCCGTCAGCGGCTGGGGAGGCCCAATCCCCTCGAGGCTGAGTCACCGCACGCCGCGTGTCGTGTCCCGTCCCTGTTTTCCCGCTGTTACCTTCCCGGTCACTCCTCCATCGTGGCGGCACTGCCAGCTCCCGCAGCTCTGCGGCCGCCACGAGCATAAGGAGCGGGCCGGGCCAGGCCGCGCCGCCTCGGCTGGCGGCGGGAGGAGGAGGAAGAGAACGCCCAGGGGAGGCGCCGCGGCCCTCGCGCGTGCGGAACGGCCTCCGCACCTCTGGGGAACGAAGGGAAGCGGCCCCCGCCCCTCAGCCCGCCCGCCTGCCGCGCCGCAGGACTACGGCTCCCAGCCTGCCGCGCTCACCTCCTCTCGCGGACGGGGCGGCCGGTGCAGGGCACGCCGGGAACCGTAGTCCCGCCCCCTGCGGAGCGCGGGCGTGGCCTTCAGCGCCGTGTCCCGCCGGCCTCGCGCTTCTGCGGCTGCTCGCTGCTGTTGGCACCCGACGGCATCTAACACCAACCGCACCGATTTAATGCACCGGGACTTGCCCGTTACGCTCCCAAACTCTCCCCCGGGATCCGGAAGCCGTGACCTGGCAGCAGCGGTGCGGCGGGCCGAGCTTCGGCACGCTCAGTGCCTCGGGGGCGAGCTCGCCAGTCACAGACGGGAGCCTAGTGGCTCCCACGAGGAAGGGCCTGTCAGTGAGGAGGCAGATCGTGAGGATCATTGATATCACTGAGGATCGGCGGATGTGACAGCAGTGTCCACCCATGATGTTCTGCAGCACAGCAATGTATGCGGGGTGGAAGGGGAGAGGTTAGGGTGGAATCAGAACACTGTTGCTAAATGCAAATAAAAGGACCTGAGGGTGCTGACTGATGGCCGCTGAACATGAGCCACCTTGTGCCCAGCAGCCAAGGAAGCCAACGGCATCCTGGCCTGTGTAAGAAACACCAAAGCCAGCAGGGCACTGATCATTCCCCCTGTACTCGGTGCTGGTGAGGCCGCACCTCGAATACAATATTCAGTTCTGGACCCCTCAATACAAGAGGGACATTGAGGTGCTGGAGCGGGTCCAGAGAAAGGTAACAAAGCTGGTGAAGGGTCTGGAGAACAAGCCTTATGAGGAGCAGCTGAGGGAACTGGGGTTGTTTAGTCTGGAGAAGAGAAGGCTCAGAGGGGACTTTATCACTCTCTATAACTACCTGAAAGGAGGTTGTAGTGAGGTGGTGGTTGGTCTTCTAAATAATAAGTGACAGGCCAAGAGGTAATGGCCTCAACCTCTGCCAGAGGAGATTTAGATTGGATATTAGAAGTTTATGCAGACAGAGTGATCAGTACTGGAATGGAATCACCATCCCCGAAAGCGTTAACAAACCGTGTAGATTTGGCCCTTAATGACATGGTTAAGTGGTGGTCTTGGCATCCCGGGGTAAAGGTTGGACTTGATTATCTTAAAGGTCTTTTCCTGCTGCGGAACCGCCCCCAACCGCGGTGCGCAGGGGCTGCAACACTCGGACCAGTCATGAAACGCAGCAGCGCCAAACACAGCGGGAGGGAGACACACACACCCATAGAGGCAGCCCACCGGTACCAGGGACCCCAGCCTCCCACGGGTGAGAAAGGGAGGCCATGCCTGGCTACAGCCCCGACGGGAGCGCGGCGCCGGCTGCTCTCTCCTATGGGCGCCTCCCTGCCACGTCCTCCGCAGCAACGTGGCTAGGGACGGCGGGAGACAGCGCCGCGCTGAACTGAGCCTCTTCCTATGGGGACCAGGACCGTGCGGGGCCACGGTGCCGAGGGACAGGCCCGCAACACTGCCAACTGCGGGCCACGGGGGCGCTGCCAGACCACGCGGTCCCCGCCGGACCGGAACCTGAGCGGGGACTGACGGCTGCCCCCGCCAATGGCGCTCTCCTCCCAGCCAATGGGCGGGCAGGACAGGCGGGGGCGGGACTGCCGGCGGACGGGTGACGGGAGGCGGCGGCGCGCTCGGCCTTTCCTTTCCTGCGGGCCGCGGAGGGAGGCAGCACCATGAAGGCGTCGGGCACTGTGAGCGAGGGCCGGGGCGCGGGGGTCACGGCAGGCACCGGGGCTGGGGCTGCGGCTGAGGCCGCCGTTAGGAGGGCGGCGGCGCGGGCTTGCGGCGCTTGAGAGCGGCTTCTTCGCGCCCAAGCCGCCCTGCCAGGCCCTCGAGGGAGGCGAGCGGGCAACATGGCGGCGGTGCTGCTCCCGCCAGACGCGTGGGGAGGCCGCGGCTCCCCGGGGAGGGGGCCGTGATCGCCGGAGGGCACAGCTGGGCCCGCGGGGCGATCTGCTTGGGCCGTTAGTCTTTCCCAGCCGCTTCCGCTGGGTTGACAGCGGTGCCGACCCGTGGCAGGGCGGGGGCCGGCGGCGCGGAGGGGCTCACGCAGTCTTGTATTTCGTGTTCGTCCAGCTGCGGGAGTACAAGGTGGTCGGGCGATGCCTGCCCACGCCGAAGTGCACAACCCCTCCTCTCTACCGCATGCGTATCTTCGCTCCCAACCATGTTGTCGCCAAGTCCCGGTTCTGGTACTTCGTTTCTCAGCTGAAGAAGATGAAGAAGTCTTCTGGAGAGATCGTGTACTGCGGCCAGGTGCGGGATTTAAAGCACAAAAAAGTGGGAGATACGTAAAGAATTTCAGCTGGTATATGTGGAATTTATATGAAGTGCTATTATTGGGGGTGAGATTAAAATTCTCCTTCGGTTGCTGTGAAGCTGAGTGATAAATTAGTTTTTCAAAGTAACAGTATATGCCCAGTAAACTAAACAGAAACTTCCCAACACTTCAGAGTTATGAACTGTGTTACTAGTCAGTGCTGCTGTGTGGTTCTGGTGCTTGTTTCATTATGGAATATAAGAGTCATCTGGACATCCATAATCCTTGGAAAGTAGATATTTGTATGTTTTCACTTCTCTACCATGATACTTAAAGGACATCGTTTAGAGTTTTAGAATGGAAATCACGTGGGTATTTTCCTTCCTGTGCTGAATTACTGAAACTTCACTCTGAATTACTGAGGCTTTAATATAGTTATGTGGCTGTGGAGAAAGAACAAATAGCTGTTTTTTACAATAAAACATAGCACAGTGGTTTCCTTAGAGCTCTAAAATATTCAGACTTGCAAAATGCTAGTGATGTACTGTGTCTAACCGCTTTTGTGCTCATGTTTAATTCCAGGTTTATGAGAAGTCCCCTCTGCGGGTAAAGAATTTTGGTATTTGGCTGCGCTATGATTCTCGTAGTGGAACTCACAACATGTACAGGGAGTACCGGGATCTGACCACTGCTGGTGCTGTCACCCAGTGCTGTAAGTACATCTAACTGTTTGAGGTATAAAATAGTTAAATAAAGTAGATTAAGTCTTAAACTGGACATAAAGTGGGCTGACTTTATCCATAGTAAGATAACTGCAACACTGCTAAAATAAAGTGGGGAGTGCCTGGAGAAGTGTATAGATGTCTGTATGATGTATGTGGTATCTTCCTTGTTACCACGCTATACAGTTTTGCTGAAAATATTCCCCCTTCATCTTGGTGTGACTTTCTACATTCTAGTAGTAGCTTTGCTGTACAGAGAGTTTCATGACCTTTAAGTGCTGTATATCTTCCCAAGCCTTGCAGAGACAATATTTCAGATATCATGTGGAACATATCCAATCTGTCCTTTGGAGAGCAAGTAAAAAAACCTGTGTTGCTCCAAGATCTCATAGCCTGAGTTTAAGGAGAATTAAAGGTTGTCATTATTTCAGTCTGTGATGCAACATGATTGAGGGACAGACCACTTGCTTACGTGATGCTGTTGATTCAAGTATTATAGGAGTGTTAGGAACACAACAGAATGCACATAAAAACCCAAAGAATATTATTACTCATAATGATATTCTTGTCATGTGTGCAGATATTAAAGGTATCTTGTCGCCTTTCAAAAGCTGAAGTGCTGTTGAAAGTGAAATTTAAGGTTCTACATTAACTTACACAATTTCTATTAATTAACATACTGAAGGACTGCTTCAGAGTCCTGAGAACTTAATTTTGTCACTATCCAATGAGTTTGATACTTTTATGTTCAAGAATACTTCTGACAGGTAAGTTTTTAATAAGTATGTTAGATGTTCATTGGAAGCATTGTAAGTGCAATAGTATTTCAGTAAGTGTATCTTGTGGAACTAGCTGTGGACATCAAGATTTAAAGACAGTGGTTTGCACTGCTACAGGGAGGAATTTTCAGGTAGCCCATGCACAGATGGCTTTCTTCTGTTCTGAAAGCTTAATTATGTGGCCTAAATAATCAGTTCATGTTTCTACCACTTGTCAGTGTTAAGAAAGGTAAAGATAACCTCAGATTCTACCTTTACTTGCACCTGCCTTTGGAAGAGTATGTTTTTTGGTTTTTAAGTTCACTTGTCTTTCCAGTAATTATATTTCAGTGTTGATTCAAATCAGTTTTCTTGTGCAAAAAGGGAAATAGTAGATTACTTCTGTACATGTCTACCATCTTGAAATCAGGCAAGAGGAATAAGGTGGCGCTTTCTTGGAGGAGTTTGGTTATGAGTTCTAGTTGGCTGCTGCATGTTGGTTCTGTGATATTTCTGCTATTGCTTTAAATACGAAAACCAGTGTGATCAAGTAAAGAACTTAGAAGAAAAGTAACTTGAAAAGTTGTCGATGATACTGTAAACATTTCCTGAAAAGATGGTAGTAAGGTTTTTGTACTGAAAATGTCTTAAGTTTTGAAACAAGTGAATGAGTTTTCTTGTTACAGACCGCGATATGGGAGCCCGTCACCGTGCCCGTGCTCACTCTATTCAGATCATGAAAGTTGAGGAAATTGCTGCTAGCAAGTGCCGTAGACCAGCAGTGAAGCAGTTCCATGTAAGTGAAGTAACATCACAGTGGCTGGTGGGTCTTGGTCTGATACTGGACTGGGAGGGGAGCTCTCTGGTACAGGTTTCCTTTGCTGGCTCAAGTAGCAAAGGAACCAAATAGCAAAGGATAGGAACACCTGTGTCACCTGTGTCCATAGATTTTCAATTTTGTTATTTTATTGATAGTGGTTTCTAGAATTGTTTGAATGAAAGTAAAACTAACCCAAATACATATTACGGTGCAGAAAATGTGCCTTTAGCAGGTGTTTCTTTCCAAAATTTGCAAAACCAAGGCATCTGTTAGCTCCCCTGAACTAGATCTAATTTGTGGGTGCATTAATTTTCTGTACATAAGTTAGCAGTTGAATATAGCTTAGTTGTTTATTGCGAACTATTTTCTGTTGTTCATCTAGCCTCTCAATTAATGCAGAAATGTTCTTCTTGCAGGATTCTAAAATCAAGTTCCCTCTGCCACACAGAGTTCTGCGTCGCCAGCACAAACCACGTTTCACCACCAAGAGACCAAACACTTTCTTTTAAATGTGGAAACGTGCTATCAACTCTGTGTTGTAATAAAGATCTTATTTGAACCTTTGACTCACAGTTGTCTTTTGGAAAGTGTCCTGGATACCAAGGAGCACCCCTTCCTACTGTTTATTTTTCTAAACTGTTGGCAGCCTGCTATTTACAACTACAGTTCCTTTGAAACAGGTGAATGTTTCAGGTGCTGACTTGAATCATCAAAATATCAAAAAACCAAAATTTTAATAACCAGCTTTCCAGGTCAGAGTAGATCTGTTGTCGAGCAGCTGTAAAATCCTACATCCATTTATTTCCTTAGGCAAGCTAGATAAATAGAGTTGAGTTTGTGAAGAAGGCAGCTTTTTGTGCAAGCAGAACTCAGACCTGCAGGATCTCAGGAAGTTCTGGCCACGGTACTGGCTGCTTCTTGCTCTCAGTATATTTTACCATTTTCTGACTGAATGGCTGCATGGTACTTATTTGCCAGATGGTGTTAAACCACGACACTACATTTACAATATAATGCCACGATAAAAAAACTGTTAATGCACAATGTGTAGTTAAGGTTAAGTAAAAGGTCTGCTTCACATGAAAAGCCATTCTTTGCATCCAATGCCTATTTAAAAATACACTGTATTTTGAGTGTTCCCTAGAGAAGAGGCAGGCAGCTAGTTTAATTAGTACAGGGGTCTTCCCCCGAGTTAGAGAATTGATGGCTGTGTTTTGTTTAATGTCTTAAAAGCTAGTGTAGGTGGGCGTAGAGTGCAGGGAAATACTGTCTAGAGAGGAAACTGAATGTCTCATTTTTGGGGTAGCTGGAGAGCTGCTGCAACTCAACTGGGACAAAAACTGTGTGTTGATTACAAGTGAGGGCCTTGCTCTCACTCTAAGGGGGTGGCTGTTCCGCAAGGGTTGGACCGGTCCGTGCTGCCACAACAGCTTGCCTTCCATAGCCTCATGGTCCTGCAGCTCAGCTTTGTGCTCCTCATTGCCTCCATGGTGGAGCAGTTCAGGGAGCCCATCTGTCCAAAGCATGGTCCACAAAAAGGGAATTGATCTGGGCAATTAGGGGTCTCCCAGTCACAAGGGATGAAAAGCTATGAATGCGTAGCTGGAGGTCCTTTGTTACACCAGGGTAACACCAAAGGGTGGGAATAAAGTCACTGGTAAGACCCTGTGTTTTGGAACTTTTTAATTGACAACAATTTAGAATCAGAGAATAATTTGGGTTGGAAAGTTCATCTAGTCCAACCACCTTGCAATGCACAGTAATGTCCCAATTCACTGCAGATCATCAGATATTCCCTTGGCATCCAAACTACCACTCAAATTACCACCAGACTCAACCACTCCAACGTTTCATGAAACTTACAGTCAAATGCAAAAGGTGCCACAATCTGACATGACACTAGGAAGGGAACTCTCATATCCACGTATTTCTCTATAGAAACATCTTACCTGTGCCATCTCCATGCAGTCTTCACCCTGCATGGCCTCTGCACAGCATAGAAGTGGCTTCAGACTTAGGTTTAATAAAAACCGGGGCGGGGGGGAGGAACAGGAACCGTTGTTACACGAACCAGCGCGGCCAACCAGAAACCCCAGCGGCGCCGCAGAGCTGGCCGGCCCCTCAGCAGCTCACCCAATGGAGCCGCGGTTCCTGCCTACCATCAGCAGCTCACCCAATTGGAGCCGCGGTTCCTTCCTGCCCATCAGCAGCTCACCCAATGGAGCCGCGGTCCCTGCCTGCCCATCAGCAGCTCACCCAATGGAGCCGCGGTCCCTGCCTGCCCATCAGCAGCTCACCCAATGGAGCCGCGGTCCCTGCCTGCCCATCAGCAGCTCATCCAATGGAGCCGCGGTTCCTCCTGACCCCAGCTCCACGGCTCGGGTGGAGGGGCGGCCCGTGGGACCCGGCTCACGACCGGCCCCAGCCCGCCCCTCTCTGCCACGCGAGCGGGGCGGGGCGGGGCGATCCTCTCCCCTCACGTGGCCGCGGCGCCGGACCCGGAAGTGGTGCTCGTTGCGGCGGCGCCTGGCGGGATGGGGGAGTCGATCCCGCTGGGCGCGCCGGTGCCGGTGGAGCAGGCCGTGCTGGAGACGTTCTTCTCCCACCTGGGCATTTTCTCCTATGACAAGGCCAAGGACAATGTGGAGAAGGAACGGGAGGCCAACAAGAGTGCGGGGGCCAGCTGGCTGTCGCTGCTGGCCGGGCTGGCGCACCTGGCCGCCGCCGAGAAAGCGTACCACAGCATGACCTTCCTGGGCCAGAAGCTAGGTACCGAGGGGCCCGCGCACCGCCGGGGGAGGGACCCGTCTCCGCACCCCGTCCCCCCTTCCCTGCTCCTCGGGTCCCCGGTCCTTCCTCCTCGCTCAGACTGGGGGTTGCAGCGCCCCCGCCTGCTCCCGGCCTGCCCCGGCTTTAGCTCCGCGGGTATCGTAGCCCGGTGAGGTGATCTGTCAGCTGGCAGTTGCAGAGGGCTGGGTACCATCGGCGCTATGCGTGTCTGCGTCTGAAACACAAGTGCAAGTGTCCGTGGGCCCAGTGAGAAATCGGCTATGCCATTTGGGCTGCCCCTAACGGGTAAATGAGAGGGTAGTGCAGGTGGCGCAGTACCTGTGCGGATCGCTGCATCTCCTTATTGGCTGGTAGGCCACCTACCTGCCGCTCCCGAGGTACAGCCGGGGGTGCTTCAGTGCTGGGATGCTCTGGCTGAGATTGTGGCACAGGTGAGCTCAGTGGGATGAGCAGAGGTTTGAAGCTTTTTCATGTCATAGTTCCAGGGCCTAATATTAGAGCTGCATATGTGTAACTACATGTGTAAGTACTCAGGGCTGGAGATAGCCTCATAAAAATTGTTATTCATGTAGACTCTGCAGGATCTCAGGAAGTTTTGGCCACAAACTTGGCTGCTTCTCATTCTCTCAGTATGTGAATAGAAAAATCCCCAGCTGGCATAGGATGAGCTGTCATCATGTTGCTCTCTGAGCAAAGCTGCTTATTTTCCCTTTGAACTGCAGACTGGCATGGAAAACGGATCAAGGGGTATGAGTCTGATGTGTAATGCAGTGAAGCATCAAGGGAATTCTGCTTTGGTGTTTAAGTGGTGGCTTGGAACTATTTTATGAGAAGATCTTTACAGACATAAGTCTATTTGTAAGGCTGACTTTGGAAAGCGGCTTTGGTGCTTCCAGGAAGGATAAGATTGGCAAGAGAAAGGACAAAGTTTTGTTTGTTTATATACTTCATGAACTACAGCAATAGATGATTCTTCATTCTGTCCATGATCTGGGGGCTACTCTTGGCCTAGGAAGGTAGCTGTTTCCTGATAATCAGTTCTCTGCCTTTCTGCCTTAAGTTGCTGAAGTTGCTTTTGGCTATTATGTGTGTAAAATGAAAGTGAAAAGCCCTCTCCACCATTACAAAATTGATAAGCAGTTTCAAAGTGGAACTTAAATTTGGGATCTCTTTGAAAGTTCCACAGTTTGAGTCCCTGTGATCCTTGCTCTGCAAGTGCCACAGGAGCACATAAGGCCATCTGTAAATAGAGGTCATGAAATAAGGTTAGTACTTTTGTACAGTCTTTTGGTAGTGTCAGAGTTTGACTCTACTTTTGTCATTTATATATTTTTAAATCCTCATAGTCTTAAGCAGCCAGAAAGAAGCACAGACGTATTTTTTCCCCCTCAATTTTAGTTATGGATTAACCTGCACTGTGGTCTCACTGAGATAAGCTGTGGTTGGTTTCCCTTTGAATTCTAGTTTACATAATGATTGTTGTAGGGACTGGAAACATTTGGTTTGTACACAGATGTTAAGTGGATCCCGTTTAAAGGTTGCTTTGCAAATTTGGGTGCTTCGTGATTGAGGAGGTGTTGGTAGGGGAATTCTCTTGATAAGGTACAGAGCTATTTATAGGAGTGGAGGCTATTTCATGATTTCTTGATTCTTCTGACTTCCACAGATAACAGGGCTTCAAGTCATGTATCATAGTGGCAAATTTAACTGGAACCTTGTTTTCTGGAAAGTCATGCCCTAACTGAGGCAGATGTGAGGGAGTTGAATTTTTGCAGCAGTCGCTGGCTGCTGAAATATGAATGGGGAGAATTATAACTTGCATGAAATTTTATAAAGTGCTTCTGAGAGTACGCTATGTGTAATTCGGTTACAGAATAATACACTGAAACCTGTTCCTTGATTAAAAAGAGATAAATAATGTGATCCAACACGTTAAGAGCACCTGGGGGAAAACAAGCATGGTTCTACGCGATTTTCCAGTATTGCTGTCTATCTTTGCTGTCCCTGGATTTTGGTAATACCTCCATATTTATCTGAACAGGTGGTCAGTCATTCTTCAGCCGAAAGGACTCCATCCGAACCATCTACACATCTCTGCATAATGAGCTGAAGAAGGTGGTGGCGACGGGTCACAATGCACTAGGAGGAACAGCTCCTCACTTGGAAGAGCTGCTTTCTCACCTGTCTGAACAGCTCTGTTTTTTTGTTCAGGCTCGGATGGAAATTGCTGACTTCTACGAAAAAATGTACACGCTCAGCACCCAAAAGTTCATTAACTCTGAGGAACTGGTAAACATTTTGGAATCCATCTTAAAGAAATACAGCTCAAGGTCAGTGCTTATTTGCTGGCAGTAAGTACTCAGGCATATGATCTGAAATAAAAGATGTTGAGGTTCAAAGCAAGCCTAAAGGCTTTGCTGTCCTTTGACTGCTGAGCTGTAGAGCCCCTTGCATGAGTTCATGCATGAAGTGAATGTTGGTCAGCAGCAGCAGATGCATGAAGTCTCAAAATATGACTCCTGAAGAAGAAAAATGAAAAAGGGAGAGTGTTTCTGCTCATCATGTTCTAGGAGCTGTCTTCCCTATTCCTTAATTGATACTCAGCATGTTCACATTCTGCAAAGACGAAGAGTCATTTTCCTTATAAAAGAGCTGAGTCTACTTGCACTTTTTCATTAAAGGTCGAGAGGAAACAAATCTTAATTCCATATGGACTTCAGTAAAACTGATATATATAAGTAAAACACGTATCTGTGGCACGATTTTACTTTTTAGATGAGGCTATGTGTCTGCTTATTAATTCTAAAAGCTACACCTAGCAGGGTGTAGCTTTTAGACCTGTAGCAGGTCTTCCTAGCAGGGTTTTAAGGTGCTCTGTTATCACTTCTCTTGAGAGGTATTTGAACCAGTAGAAGGAGCGCCTCTGAATCTTTGGTCGCTGCTGTTATGGTTTCTTGAAGTTAAGATCCAGTAGTGCCTGTTATAAGAATTTCAGGATGTTTCTAAATGACCATGGGGTGGGTATTTCGCATCTAACACATGTGAGCCTCAAAAGTGATGGCAATTTAAAAAAAGAGAATTTTTGAATGCTTGTCAACAGACTGAAATTCTGGTGCTCTATTTTAAAGCAAAACAAAGTAGCCGTTGTGGGAAGTTAACTTAAAAATGTAGTTGTGGTTTTTTGTTCTGGTTTTTAAAGTCTTTGTTAGTGAAATAGTGTCTAAGAAGATATTTGGGGAGAATATTCTGAGGTCTTTTTTAAGTGTACGCCTAGGAAAAATCAAAATAATTCTGTGCTGCTTTTGGAGATTCCAAATCAAAGCCCTGCAGTTGACTCCCTTATTTAAATTTTTTAGGAATAACTTAGGCAAATTGCCACAGATTTTTGCTATTTGAAAATCAAGCCTAGTCTGTATGATCTTACTAGAGATTTTTTTTTCTGCAGTTCTTGGTTTGTGAACCCTTACAATATCAGTTAGTTGATCCAATAAAAGATGAAGCTTACATGTTTTTACCTTGGTGAGATACATGTTAAAGCGTAGAGGGAAGTAAGTTTTTTGCAAACTGAATTTGTTGTGCACTGACCATCACCGTCTGTTCTGAGCATGTGTTGGGTCAAACAGCGCTGTTAAAAATCTGAAAACCAAAGCTGATACTGTGACGAAGTGGCTGGAGACTGTTACGTGTGAAATGTTTTACTGTGCTGTTTAAATGAATTTCAGTGACAGCTCTGTACTTCTAAGGCATCATTATATCCTCTCTAGAAAAACAGCCAGTGTCTCCCTGGGAAGAATACTGATGATCTTACTTTGGATTAATGAACAATCTCTAAGATGGACACATTCTGAGATGTTTATTGCTGGTTCAGTAGCCACTGTGTGGTCCTTCCCAGTCACAGAGTATCTCTGAAAAAAAGTGGGTTTGATGTTGCCTTCCTTTAGCCCTCCTTTAGTTTCTTTGTGTCTCTGCTTAGTTTCTGGGGGCTGTTATGCTGATGTGTGCTGGCTGGAACCCACATCAGCTGTTATGCTGATGTGTGCTGGCTGGAAGGCATTTCTGTTTTACAGTCTGTTGACCCTCTCAGGTGAAAGGTCAAATAAACTCATCCTTACCCAGTCTTTTCCATCTGTCAATATATTCCTCACTTGTAGCTGAGGTTGTGTGCCATTATTTCAGCCAACTGTGCTAAGAGTAGAGAGGGCATCTGATCTGTAGATAAATTCTGGCCTTGGTTTCTTTCATTTGCATCTAAAAATAGCTGTTCAGATAGTAGTAAAGGAATGACAGGATTAGTTGACTGTCAACAATAGAGTTGTATTGTCTGGATCTGAGAAATCATTACCTCTTGAACAGTTTAAAGCTGTTTTGTTACTACTTATTGCTGACTTGTACGCAGCCAATACTACACTTTGTTTTGCTGTAGAATACATCTAGAAAAGCAACTTGTCCTGATTTAGCTGTTGGTTTGGGTGGGTCTTCACTGAAATAATTAACCCAGCATCAGAAGCCGGATCCTTTAAAAGCTTAGTATAAAATGAATAAGTAACTAGTAAAACTATTTTGATGTAATTATTTTTAAGTGTAAGAAAACCATATGTGATCTATGGAAGGAAATAAAGCTTACCAAAATGAGGCTGCTTTATGTCTGCAAAACACAGCTCTAGCATCCCTCTGCTTTTGAGAATGACTGGGGGAAGAAATCCATTTTCCAATGTGTTTTGAAGTTCTTAACACTCTGGCTTACTGAAATACTGTAAAAATCAGTCTGGTTTATGTGATACTGAGCTCTTGTCAGGTGCTTCTGTGTCATGAAACTCAATTACATCAGATCCACAGAGTACATAACCTGTTACTTTACTTTGCAACTATATCAAGCTTCTCTGCTGTGGCTGAGGTGTCTATTTTTGGATTAAGACAGTTTAGCAAATCCTGCTGCACAGTGAAACATGAAAACAGCTATGAGTCACAAAGCAAAGTAGAAGTGGGAAGCCATACATCATAATGTTAATCCAGGAGACTTGGCAGTGCTGAACTGTATGAATTTTCTAATTGCCTTTAAGACTGAAGAGTAACTCTTGGTCTGACTGCAGGTGTGTTGAAACCACGGTGCTGAGTCTGCACTTGAAGTAGAATGCTTTTTTTCTCCCCTTCTAGTACATGGCAATGAAACCGTTTTTCTCCTGAGTGCCAAAATCATTGGAATTATATAATGTTGACTTAGCAGAGTATTATTTCTAATTGACTCCTGTTTGTTCAAAGAAATCTAAATACGCTTTGGACTTCTGAGCTCGCCAGAGTAGCCAGTAATGGCCATCTCTGCTATAGTGGGAGATGAGACGGTTGCTGACACGTAGTGTGTACAGAGACGGTTGGTCATTCAGCCTAGTCTGTTTGCAGAACATGGGGTATCAACTGATCCTGGTATAATTTTCTACAAATAAATATGGACTTACATCCTCAAGCAAATCCTGTCAAGACATGTATTGTGGCTGTCAAACAAAGAGATAAAATTGTCAAACAATTTTCACAAGCTTAAGGAATAACGTTTTGGCAGAAGCTTCATGGGAAGTCAAAAAAGGGATGTGGTGGGAGAAAGGGAAGGGGTGAAAAGCCTAAAATTCTCATTCTCTCTTCTGGTCCACAATAAAATGAAGTATTTTGGTTTTGAACCAAGTATTTCCAAAATGGGTTATATGTATTGTGTCCTGGAAGATGACGGGAATAATGGAGTTGCTTCCATTTTGAAGATAAGCTGTTAAAGGTGGGAAGACTTCAGTACAGACTTTTTTGTTTTAAAGCAATAAAAAGGCTGAAGATATTTGTCTGAAGTGACTGGATAAATCCGTTTTAAATGGAAACCTCATCATATCTTGTCTTTGAACTATTGCTTGTTCTTTCTTGGAGGCTCTTCAAGAGTCTTAAAGGCCTTTTATGGAACACATTTACTAAGAAGGCCACTTGTGGCTTTGTGGAGGACTCATTCTTTCTAAAGTTAAATATTTAGCTTCTGTAACTGGAATAGTTTTGCACAGTTTTAATTAAGCATGTATTTGTTGATGATCTAATTTTCAAAGTAATTTTTCCCAAATTTACAAGTCATTTGAGTATCAAGAGAAAGGAGGGAGGGTACACTGACTGCTTTTCCTGATGTTTAGAAGAAATAAAGTGAGAAAACTATAGAATGGATCGATAAAATTCCATTTAATCAAGATTTGGTTTAATAGTAGGATTACTCTTGTGCATAAGATGTGCAGTGACACTTCTACCTGGTAGATGAGGTGCTGTGTGAGTTTGGGCTCATCTTTTTGAAACATCTGTTGAGAGCTGAGCTTGACCTAAATTTTTAGCGAGAGAAATTGGTTGTTATAGCACCTTCATTGTGATATGATGGAATCTTGCCAAATGTTTTTGCCCTTCGTTGCTTTTAGTGCACCAAGATTTGAAGTTTGAGACTTGGTTCCTTGGTAAATAGTTAGTCGTGGTTCTATTGACTGATTTTCCATCACAATTTTATAGTGATTTTAAAAAGCAAAAGCAGCTCAGCTTGCTTTCACATAGCTTCCCTATCAAACAGCAAATGTGTAACATCATAACTTTGATTTAACTTACTGTCTTGCTGGTATTCCAGAACTATCCAGATGTATTTTACCACCAGAAGGGATTTTAAATTGAAACAAACCCACCTGAATTTAAAGAGAAACGGTGTTACAGTATTCATGGATCAAGATAAACAGTGATTGTTCTTGAACTGGTCAAATATTGCTTAGGTAGACAGATGTTTTTGTCAAATGCGAAGTGTTCTGTTCCGTTAGAAGAACCATGCTTTGTAAATGTTGTTTTTTTGGTTTACACTTCGCTCTGATGTTTGGTCTTCCGTCTGTTAACTGACATGCGCTATCTGATTATTTCACTGTTGTGTACAGCACTTCTCATGTCTTGACTAACGTTCTGTTTTCTAGGTTTCATCATCCAATCCTTAGTCCTCTTGAAAGCAGTTTCCAGCTGGAGGTAGATGTGCTTGCACATCTTTTAAAGGCCCAAGCTCAGATCTCAGAGTGGAAGTTCCTTCCATCCCTGGTGAACTTGCACAGTGCTCACACAAAGCTACAGACTTGGGGCCAAATTTTTGAGAAACAGCGAGAGACCAAGAAACATCTGTTTGGAGGGCAGTCTCAGAAGGCTGTGCAACCTCCACACCTTTTCCTCTGGCTCATGAAGCTCAAAAACATTCTCCTTGCCAAGTTTAGCTTTTACTTTCACGAGGCCCTTAGTCGACAAACAACAGCATCCGAAATGAAAACTCTGACTGCTAAAACAAATCCTGATTACTTTGGGAAGATTTCCAGCTTCATCCGGAAGTATGACGCCATCAATGTTTCCTTAATTTTCGACAATCGTGGATCAGAGAGTTTTCAGGGACATGGTTATCATCATCCCCATTCTTACAGGGAAGCCCCCAAAGGAGTGGATCAGTACCCTGCAGTGGTGTCTCTGCCCAGCGACAGGCCTGTTATGCACTGGCCCAATGTAATCATGATTATGACTGACAGAACCTCTGACCTCAACAGTTTGGAGAAGGTTGTGCACTTCTATGATGACAAAGTCCAAAGCACGTACTTTCTGACTCGCCCTGAACCTCACTTTACCATTGTAGTCATTTTTGAGTCAAAGAAGTCAGAAAGGGACTATCATTTTATTTCTTTTCTCAATGAAATTTCACATTCCCTCAAGAACTCCAAAGCTTTTGCGAGCTTGAAGCCTGGATCCAAAGGGTAAAATGCAAACTACAAGTTGCCAAGGCAGTATGCTAGCCTCGGGGGAGCTGTAGCTTTCAAGGAGTGTAGGGATTTGTGATTCTCAGAGTCTAATTAAAAAGGAACCATTATTTTTAATGTTTTAAATTCCTCTTTTTTTTTTTTTTTTTTTTTTTTTTTTTTTTTTTTTTTTTTAAGCTAACAGACACTGAAGAAAAGTAGTTTTGGGGCAATTCGCAGCGGGATAATTTAATTGTGAGGTGCTAAATGGCCACGGTAGGATTTCTTTCTTGGCATGGTTTTCAATTTTCAGTATGATTTGTTTTTTCGGTCCACAGCTGTTGCCTGTATCAGAAAGGAATATATGCACTTTATCTGAGGCTGATCGTTGACTGTCTGCTACAGAGTTTATTGAAAATGGGGTGAGGATGGAAGATGCTGTGTTTTCAGAAAACTGCATTGCCTGACGGGAATGATTTCTGGGAAATAAGCACTGACGCAAGGGCATATTAAAGCAAACTTGCAAGAACACATTTTAAATAAGAATCACAAAAAGCACTACTGCTCATTATAACTTAGTTTTCAAATGGTTTAAAATGATAATTGAGATCTCTCTGTAAAGCACAAGTCTCTATTCTGGACACCCTGTGTCGTAAAGCTTTCTCACTGCTTCAGAACACAGGCTGGGGCAAGACAAGCTGCAGTGTGGACTGGAAGGCCAGTGTTCAAGGCAGTGTTCTGACATAGTGTGTCCAGCACCAGTCTTGGCTCAGATTAACTGAAGGAGACAAGCTGGGGCTGGGCAGGTATTCTAGCAGAAGCAGCTCCATGGAAAAAGCGGCAAAGCTCTTTTCAAATTGTGCCTTTGTCGTGCTAAGCTTAAAAAAAGTAAGGCAATAGGAAATGTCCTTTATAAAGGATTTATTTCCTAATTTGCTGTTAGGGTCAACTTGGATTTGTTTGCAGATTTTTATATGGTTTTTGCTTTCTGGTCAGTTTTAAATAATTTCACAGCTAAGCCAAATCACTTCTGGAATTTGGATTGAACTAGATAGCCTATGCAGTATTATTACCTCATTCTAAAATGTCTCTTTCGCTACTTCTAGGCTGCAGGTTTGGGGAAAGTATGTTTTCTAGTTATCCTGAAAGTGCTTTGGTTTTGGGAATCAGTATTTCCAAGTATTATAAAGGGTCCATTTGGCTGTACCTGTAGCCTTATATTGCATGATTCTTCTGACTGTTAGCTATGCAGTTGTGCAAGCACTTTCATGGGAATTCAGGAGGACTGCCATGGGAATTCAGGAGGACTGGTATTTGTAGTGAAGTTAAATCCCTAGTTGACACTGTGTAAGGTATAACATCATCATGTTTGTTTTAAAAAGGAGTTTAAGTCAAATATTGGTTTCTGTTCAGACTGAAATATAAAAGACAACACTGCAGACATGGCTTTTACCAGTTCCCTTTTTTCTTCCACTAAAGGTTATGGTAACTTATCTTGCCTCTTGCCGCAAATACTGATTTCTTTACAGTCACATAAGCACATTCTGTTCTTAGAATGTAAATTCTGACTTTATGCTTTGTGCCAAATAGAGCCTTCTGTGCTTTGCTATAATTACATGTTAGTCTGTTGTGAAGACCTGTGCTACTGTCTTTCCTGTGCTACTGCCTTTCACTTGAAGTCTTACTCTGACTGCAGTATCACTCAAAAGCTTGGTCTGCTCTTTGCCATTTGAAAACTATAGGAGTTGTAAATACACCAGCCGCTGGAGGGCATCAGGTTGCAACAGCATTATGCTTTGCAGCTTGAATTGCTCTTTTAACAGGACGAAGTTGCAAATCACAGTATTGAGAGAGTTTGTGTGCTTCCAGACTGTGACCTCGTAATAACATTGTACTATTGACTTCCTCAGCCTGAGTAACAGAAAAGAGGCTGTTGCCAGAACTGATTCCCAGTCTTCAGCAGTGTAATAAAGTGTCGTACAAATCCTGCCTGTCTCTACAATATTTCCCTGTCGTACTAGCTATGTGTGGGAAAGGGAAGAGGAGTTTGGGGGAAAAGACCTTGTGTGGTGCAGGCACCTTCTTGCTCATTTCTGAGTTGCAGGGAAAGGAAGGTGAAAGAGAAATCTGCTGCCCTCTGGAGCAAACCAGCATCTTTCACCAGTTACTGAAGTGACTGGAGGCTGTTCCCAGTGGTTTTTAGGGGGAGAGGAGAAGGAGGTGACTGTTTGGCAGACTTGGTGGTTCACTGGTCTTGGCAAGTGATGTCTCTGGGAATGGGGAAGGATGCTAGGTGATGTTTCTGTGCAGGAGGAGGCGAAACTTGCATTGCTCCTTCTCAGTGCTGGGGTGGTTTCCTGCGGTTTTCTGCAGAGGATCTTGGGGAAGCGGCCAAAGGAGCCATGGGACTCATGGGTAAGAATTTCTGAACATTTAGGTAGATGAAGAGCCAAAGGGAACCATAACCATTGCTCTCACGTTGTGAGAAGGGAGAGAATAGGGGAGAGGTGCAGAGAAACAGTGGGAGAAAACTGGGTGCTGGAGAGAGAAACTTGTGGAGCTGTCTCTGGGTTTCAAAGTCCTGTCTGTAGAGCTTTCCTTGTAAGGTCTCATCTTAATACGAGGTGGGGAGCAGAAAATCCAGGCTGTAGGAAGTGGCTTTGACGGGAACTGCAGGGGTAAAGCTGAAGAGGGGTTACGCTAGAATCGACATCAAATAGTTTCGCAGAGTTGAGGTGGACTATGACCAAAACCTACTTGTGTGCGTGGTGTGAGTACATGCAATGATCAAATATTTGTAGATTTGTTAGCCTAACAAATTCTGTTAAAATAAATCAGGCTAACAAATCTTTAGCCCCATGATTTCTTATTTGATGCTTTGAGGAGTTTATGTTTCAAATGGCAAATGAGGTAATGGGGGGACTTGTGTTATCTATGATGTAAAATTGGCTAGGCCAGTAATGAAAATCTGCACAATTAAGGGTGGGAACATATCAGTGGAGTAAGTTAAGGTGACCAGAAACTCAGTAACTTAGAAAAAAATACTCAATTACTAACTTCAGTCCTGAAAAGATTGATTGGTCTCTTTACTATAAAGAACTGGAGAACAAATGCAGTTTTGCTGAGCTGGGTATCAGCCCATCTGTCAGCTCCTCCTCTCCACCAGTTTAGCTAAGCAAGACAGAATGTACTAACATCCTTAAAAAGTCTTGCATAAATGACTGTTTCAAGTGCAAGATGTGAAGATGTTTATGGTACCATAAGGAAAGCCAAGGCTTCCAGACACATTTAAAAGTTTTTAAAGCAAGTACTGAGATTTGATATTCTTGATGTCAGTCATTGCTTAGCATAGCAATGTGGAAGCTTATCTTGTAGCAGATTTCATGTACCTCATCACTTAACTCGGGTCCATGAGGATCTTGGCAGAACATTTAATTCAGTATCCTTTTCCTGGAGCGTGAATTTGACAGCGAATGTATCCTCAGATCTCTTACATATTTTATATTTACATCTTGTAAGCTGTTTTCTTTTACATGCGGTGTTCAGGGTTTTTTCCTTGAATAAAACATATTTCCTTTTCCTCCCCCCTTTGCATGAAGACAATGCAGGGAATGGGACCTATTAATATTGTGCTGCAAAGGTCTGCAATATATGCATAATGCACATAATATTCCGGTTTTAATGATCTATAACAAATTCCTGGTATCTATCTGAGTACTAACAGTCAGTGTTTATCTGATTGGTTTAAAAAGAAGACTGTGCTGTAAGTGGAAATAATTCTATGGCACTCTCCCAGCTAATTATTGCTCTGGTGCACTCTTCGTCATGTATGAGCCTTTTGAGACGCTTGTGATCATTCTAGCGGTTGTTCTCTGATATCCGTTATCAGTTATTTGAGGCTTCCTTGCATGCATACGTGTCTGTGATGCCTGCTGCCTTTTACTGCACTGGGTCCCAATCTTCTCCTAAGCAAGCTTTGCTTGAGAAAATCAGCGACATGCTATACTTCTTTCCTTAAATCCTGTTTTTTTGTCCCAGTAGCTACAGCCTCTCATCTCGCAGTAAGCAGAGTGTCGCACAGCTTGGTGGTTAGCTCTGTGATTGCTTCCAGAAGTGCTGGCACTATGCTAACTCTCTTGGCTGCAACTTTGGTGTTTCTGCCCTGTTTTCTCTGGAAGTCCTGTTTTCAAACTCGCAGAGATGTAAGCCGGTCCTGCCTGGGTGGATGCAGCTGAGGCCAGATACTGCTTGTTGGCTCGGGCTCTGCCTGAACCTGAAGAGCAGAAGGTCAGTGTCCTGCCTGTTGGGGACAAGTGGTGTGCTGCTCAGCAGGGCTGGCCTTTGAGCTGCAGTCGTGCAAAAGCAGGAGCTGTTAATGGGGAAAAGCAGGGGAGGCTCGGGAAATGAGAATGCTGACAAAGGACAGCAATAGCATAATGCTTTGCAGAGCAGGCGTACAAAATAAGTCAAATGCAAGATGGAATTAGACTTTGATTTCCTTTTCCTGTTAGTGAAGGACTGATAAAAAATAAAAGTCTTCACTGAAAGAGAAAAGGAACAGATTCTTTTGCCGTGAAATTAAATACTTGATCATTTTCCTCCAGGAACTGCCTGTTGTGCATGCATGCTTGTAACACATTCATAGAATCATAGAATAGTTAGGGTTGGAAAGGACCTAAAGATCATCGAGTTCCAACCCCCCTGCCATGGGCAGAGACACCTCACACTAAACCATGCAACCCAGGGCTCTGTCCAACCTGGCCTTGAACACCGCCAGCAATGGAGCATTCACAACTTCCCTGGTTGTGAATGGCAGCCCATTCCAGTGCCTCACTACCCTTACAGTAAAGAATTTCTTCCTCCTATCCAATCTAAACTTCCCCTGTTTAAGTTTGAACCCATTATCCCCTGTCCTCTCACCACAGTCCCTAATGAAGAGTCCCTCCCCACCATCCCTATAGGCCCCCTTCAGATACTGGAAGGCTGCTATGAGGTCTCCACGCAGCCTTCTCTTCTCCAGGCTGAGCAGCCCCAACTTTCTCAGCCTATCTTCATATGGGAGGTGCTCCAGTCCCCTGATCATCCTCGTGGCCTCCTCTGGACTTGTTCTAACAGTTCCATGTCCTTTTTATGTTGAGGATACCAGAACTGCACACAATACTCCAAGTGAGGTCTCACGAGAGCAGAGTAGAGGGGCAGGATCACCTCCCTCGACCTGCTGGTCACACTCCTTTTGATGCAGCCCAGGATACGGTTGGCTTTCTGGGCTGCAAGCACACACTGCAGCCGACTCATGTTCATTTTTTCGTCGACCAGCATCCCCAAGTCCTTCTCCTTGGGCTGCTCTGAATCTCTTCTCTGCCCAACCTGGAGCTGTGCCTGGGATTGCTCTGACCCAGGTGTAGGACCTTGCACTTGTCATGGTTAAACTTCATCAGGTTGGCATCAGCCCACCTCGCAAGCGTGTCAAGGTATTGCCTGACTTTTTTTTATAATTGCAATTGTAGCAAACTCTTTTCTGAGAGAGTTTGCCTGTGGTTTGAGTCCAGTTCTCTCCTAACTTTCAACCTGGTGTTGCAGCTTACGGGTTTGTGGTAGAGCAACAGAGCTCTCCACTTTGCCGCTGGGACCTGACTGTGCCCCAGCTGTACATGGAGTTGAACTCCTTTTTCCCTACCTTTAAACCTCAACTTGTCGAAGGGGAGCTCCTGCCCTGAGGGACGTGCTCTGAATAGGAAGGGATTGAAGACTGCAAACATGGTTTGCACTTAAACAGGGGAAGTTCAGATTAGATATAAGGATATCACTTTGAAGGTGATGAGGCACTGGAAGAAGCTGCCCAAAGCTCCATCCCTGGCAGTGTTCAGGGCCAGGTTGGACAGAGCCGTAGGTAACATGGTCTAATGTGAGGTGTCCCTGCCCATAGCAGGGGAGTTGGAACTAGATGATCTTAAGGTCCTTTCCAACCATAATCATTCTGTGGCAGTGGCAAGAATAGCAAAGTGCAGGAGAAGAGGAGGCAAGTCACTGCAGGATGGCCTGGGGTGGATGGCAGCTCTGGGAAAGACAGGCAGGGAGAAAGAAGACACAAAAGGACTGCAATGCAGATGGACCATGAGCAGAAGGTTGTAGTTGGTCCCTCTGTGTTGCTGGCCTATTTCACAGGAACCCATCTAAAATTTATATCCTGCAAAAGCTGCGCTAGACCCTGCCTGTAGTTGTGGCTGCTGGTTTTATGCGACTGCTTTAAGACAGCTATGCCGTTTCCAGGATGTGGGTGGTCATTCTTTAGGTACCAGCAGTCTTGGCGAAGAAGCTGGTTTTTGGGCAGATGATTAAAATGGGCCTCATTGTATCCCAGTATTACATGGGATGTGATACTACGAGCTAACATTTGAAACTTCAGACTTGTGCAATGTTGTGCTTTATTCGCGCAGCTCACTGCTGAGCAGATGAAATATTTAGTGGCACTAAATTTTTGATTGTGTGTATGCATCATTTGCTACAAAAGTACTGAGAGGTTTTTTAGTGTGTGCAAGTTGAATTCCTTGGGTTAGAGCCATAAAGAGCCAGCATCGCCATCATCATTTACTGTGATGCACAACCTTGAACCAAGACCTTGAAGTTTCCCGCAAGGAGGATGATGAGGTCCTCATTCATAGTGACCAGAAGGTCAGTGAGAGATGCTAAGGGAGGCTGAGGGTGCTGTGTTAAATTATGTTCTCAGCCTTTGATTTTGTCTTGGAGTTAACCCTCTCTGGGAACAGAAGCAGAGTAAACTGTCCCGCAGTATGGAATAGCCTGATGATCTCGTAAGCATTTACTTAGTAAAATGTCATACCCAGGTTCAACTCTGTCTTTGACCAGGGAATTCAAGCCAACATCTCCATTCTCTACATGTTTATGCAGATGTTCAGCAGAGCCTCCAGGTATTTCCTTGCTCTCTCAGGTGAAGAACAGGTTTTCTCTCCCTGGCCCTGGCCCATTCTCTTGGTGAATGGGGGATGAGAGATTAAACTGCCTGAAGAGCAGAAACTCATCTGTTTTCTGGGTGGGTGTAGTCACTACTGGGCTACCGTGTGAACAGCAGCAAAAAGACTTCCTTGCTTTCAGCAGGACCAGAGGTGGCTGCTGCAGCTGTGGTTATATGCCCTCCCAGTGCGCTTGCTGGGTCTGGCTCTTCGGGCATGGGGACTGATGCCTCTTCAAGGGCTGCCTGGGACTGTGTGAGACTCCGTATCCCTTGGAATACAAAATGTAAGAGCGTACAAGACTTCCAAAGTGAAAACTTGGGTTATGAGACCATGCTTTTCCTCTTCGGGCTCTACGTTTGTCTTGCCATGGGACACCTGAGGCTGCTTTTGCCCCCAGCAGTATGACCGGACCATGTCCTCCCCCTGAGAGATGCTAGCACTTGTCAGAGGGGTAGGGACACTAATAGGTTTCACCTTCTGCTTTTATTCTGACCCTGCAAATCTGTCTGAGCTCAAGTCCTATTCTAGGTGTGGAAGCTGTTTTTTGTAGAGCTCACCTCTGAGTAAGGTGCCTGGAGCTCTGCTGAAGGCAAAAAGTGTAAGCCAAGTAAAGGCTATCTTCCCCTTCTCTTCTTGCATCTCTGTCCGGAGAGAGCAAGAGAAAATTGCTTTCAAGTGTCACTGGGTAACAGGTTTTTTGGAGAAGCTTGTTCTTCATTTGTTATGAAGAGTGGAGACTCAGTGTGATGAATCAAGTTCCCACCCCAACTTTCTGAGCGATTCATCTGCACTGTTTTGCCTGCAGACCCAATACGCTTAGATGTGGTTGATCAGCCATTTCCATACTGCAGTTATACTCTGCTTGCACGCTGGCTTTGCTTGAAGTACAGCATTTCGTGCGCTCGAGTTTTCCCAATGCAGCGGTTGCCTCAAGCCGGCTGACCTGCAGCCTGTGCCTCCCTGAGAGAAAAGCAGGAGGCACATTTCTGGAGTTGTGTGTTACTGGCTGGCTATTAAGTCTAAAAATAGATGGGTCTACACCTTGGACGAGCCTCGTGGGATTTGTGGCACTCTCTTAATTTTCTTGCTATCCCTGTAAACTGAAGTTATACCCAAATCCGCTCATCCCTGAACACGTAGGGCTCCCAATATCTAAGTATGCCATGGGTGCTTCAGGCTTATCTCTGCTTAGAATTAGTGGCTGCCAGATTAGGAACGGCTCGTTCTGATGTTTCTGACCCAAGTTGTAAAAGAACAGTAAAAAAAAACCCCACCACCTGCACGATGAGTTTGTAGTACGTCCAAGAAGGAGGTGCAAGTCCAGAGAACTGAGCTGTCACAAGCTCTTGCCATTGTCTGTCTTTGAAGCTGTCAACTAAAACATCTTCAGGGGGATGATAAGATAATAACGTATTAAAAGCATAAGGCTCATGCTTCAGAGTGTAATTTGCTCACCAGGCACTGAAGAACTTACCCATCTGGAAGGTTATTCTGCAACTGTGCGTTACAGGGATATTACAGTTTGGTGCTTTTCATAGTAGCATTTGCTTAGGCACTTACTTTGATAAGTTAGGTTTGAAACAAGCCAGGTACGGCTTTTACCAAAGCTGCAGAGATCCAGAGGCTGCGGAGTGTGGGTGTTAAATTCAGCACAGGTAGGCACATTGGTAGTTGCAGTTCTTGCTCCGTTTCCTAATGCTCAAGGTCAGCATGTCAACCCCATTATCGCTTCAGTAAAGCAGAACTGCCACTAGAGGGTGGTATTAATACAAAGAGGAAAAAGTCATTTTGGCCTCTGCCTGTTTCCAGGCTGAAACAACATACACTCTTCTTCACATTTATAAACATTGACTAGATTTGATTTCTCTACTTCGATTTGTTTGAGTCTTGTCGGCTTTTTTCCCATCGGGCGATTTACATAGTTCTGTTTCAGCTGTAAACAGCAATAACAGGTATCTAATTTCATACCTTAATGTGTATATGAATACTAAAATGATGTTGTTTCATCTTCTTTGTGAGGAACTTCTTTATTGAATTGAAAAAAACCTGAAACCCAAAGCAAACGTGTAAAAAAGCTTTTATGGTTTTTCTGTTGGAAACCACCCATTCACTTAAAATCGCATTGCATTTTAGAAGAGAGGACGTGGGGGTTTTTCCTTTCTCTTTCCTTATTTTTTCTTCCTAAATAATGTGAGAACGAAATCATTTTTTTGCCAAGGCAGTGCAGTATGATCAAATGTCTGTTTAAGTCCATTTAGGGAGCATCAGGCTAGGGTTTAAGCCTAAAACAAAGTAAGAGGGTTTTGATAGTCTAATGGAGGCAGAGCTACTGTAGTATATGGTATAACAGTGTGTGTGTGTGTGTATATCTATATAGATCTGTATGTATGTTATAACCATGTATGTGTATGGTATAACTGTATGTTATACGGTTAAACTGTAAAGTATGGTTATACCATAGCAACTCTGAGCAGTGGAGGCCAACGTGCAGGGACAGGGCAGTGCAGGGGCTGGGTGGCTCAAGTACTAAGGCTGATGTTGCTGTGCTGCGTTGGGTCATCACAAGCCCCTTGAGATGCTGCTGGGAGTCCTCGTGAGGGGAAGGCTCCCTTTAGGTGTTGAGTCTGGGGAGTTCTGTCAATACTGCAGCCTGCGTTAACCCCAAGGAGAACCCTTAGAAGGCAGACGAGTGGCGAGAGAAGCAGAGGGAAAGTGGAGCGGATGCAAGACCCAGAGCATCAGCAGGGACCTCACTCTTTCCCACCTGCCCTCCAAGATGAGGCCAAGCTGGTTTCATGGCACTTTCAGCATGATTGATGCACACAGGGTGGACCTGAAGCGCTCAGTAGGGATGCGGGCCTGCTGTACCCAGGAGCAGGGTGGGGATGGTACCCCTGGGCCACAGGAGTGCCCCCAAACCCCTGGATAACCCCCACCACAAACTGCTCCAAACCTCCTACATCCTTCTCTGCTTATGGCCAAGCTTGTGCATAAACCATGCTTCGCCTTCAGCCCCCAGGCAGGGTCAAAACCCAGTAATAATTGTATTTATATTTCCTTCTTCCCTGTTGGGAGATAGCTGGACAAAAAACATTATCTAGCTGTGACCTTTTGGGCTTTGATGTGATCTGAAAAACATCAGTGTGTTTCCCCTGCTGCTGTTTAACATCACCGCACACAATGACAGCTCTGCCTGGCCTGAGCTGGAGTACTAAAGTGGCGATCGCATGGGGTTTGGTGGTGCACAGTAAACACGTTCTTTTGACATGATGATGTTGAAATCGTGGCTCTTCAGGGCACAGGACAGTGCCTTTGAACTGATATTGCGACTGCATGCGTGGAATGCAAATGCAGCGTCCAAAGCCACCCTGTGGTGTGCTGGTTTAATAACACAGATTTTCAGAGGCTCGTTGGGAAGATGAAATTTTTCTACTTGCATTTAATCTCAGCATGAAAAATCACTTTGGAGGGGGGAAGAAACAGTAAAATGCACGAAATGACTGCTTGGGTGATGAGATGGGCTCGAGTTTGGAGAGCCAGTGGCGGTGGTGAGCTTGGTTGGCAGGGTGGGGCTGGGAAGCATGGAAGAAAGTTGGATTAAATCACAGAGATGTGTTGGGGTGGGACCAGCTGCAGGGCAGAGCCGAGCTCCCAGCCGTGGTTGTGGCTCCTCCTCGTTGGCACCTAAGCCACTGTGTGTGTGGTTTGAAACTAACAATGTTCAGCTGGTTACTATGGCAATGGTGTAGCATGAGTTGTCATGGTGATGGAGTGGAAATTTTCGTCATGTTCCTGCAGGAGGGTGATGGATGCCATTTTGGGTGGCTCTGGACTTGACCATTCACCCGGTATCTTTTTGCTTGGTAGAAACGCTTGCACCCACTGCAGTCAGTGAGCTTCCCTCATCTTCCAGTACCATTACCTGGTTTTCCGCGTTCTGATGCTAAATTTTGCTTTCACATTTAGAAAGTTAAGAGCAGCTCTGGTAAGCCATCAGTTGCTAAGCCTAACCTAATTATGTGCACTATCATACAAGGTGTATTAATAAAACATGCTTCTGCTAGCGAGGCTGCTTCCAGACACTTCCTTAATCTTGTGCGTGCTCTTCACCTCTGCATATGCCCATAATATGATCCAATAGGCCATTAGATGCCCATTTGAAAAAATAATTTTAAGCTGATCTGGAGTGAATTTGCTTCAAATAGTCCTTTACAATGCAGAATAATGTATGTTCTGCCTTGGAAATGGATCTTTTTGTTGCAGTTTTATTAAAATTGCCTTTGCTTTCTCTTCCTTCTTGAGCTTTCAATGCAACAGTCTTTTTCCCTTACTCATGAGCTATGCACCAGTTCTTCCTTGTCAGGTTTTTTTTCATATAGGTCATCAACGGGACAAATACACTGTATGTAAATTATACTGCTTTTAGTGGTTCTTTCCTTAGAAGAGCTGTAACTCTTATTTTACCCCTATAGAAACCAAAAGCAAATACTGATCAGCTTGTTTTGGCTTTTTCCATTATGTAAGAAACTAACCTCCTAGAGTGCAGATAGATTCAACAACTTAGTTTCGTAAGGATGAAAGTCTCATATTCAGCTTAATTCGAGATAATGGATGTTTTTAAAAACCAAACCATTCTGCTCATAATCCACTTTTTCAAGTCCCAAACCCCTTCGTTACATCTGAGGTTTTGTGCTGAATCATACACCTCAAAACGGAGCCTGTAAAATAGCATTAGTGGTGTTTCATGAGAAGGTGTACACGCTGCTTTCATAAACTGCCATTTGCAGGCACCCGGGCCTCCAGGAAATGAATCTGAATCTGGGGTGTACAGCATCATAGCACTGGTATTTCATAAGTGTCTTCAATGTTTGATTTTGTCCTGCGCTTTTTAGCAGGTACATTTGGGGTGTGCCAGCAGAACTGTATTTATTGCCGGGGAGTGTAGGAGCAATATTTGCTCCGAAGCATCCTTGGATTTGGACCTCACAATGCTGCGTTGGAATGTGGGTTATGCTCGAGGCTGTGTAGCTTTGGATTTAGGAAAGTAATCACAGTGCTATGTTTTTAAGTCCTCTTTGCTTTAAAAACCTCTGATTGCTCTGTGCTTCAGTGTATGACTAATGCGAGGCACTCCTGTCAGCCACACGTGCTGCAATGCTTGCTCTAGTTCCTCTAAGTGAAGTCCGGCTCTTGCAGCACCACTATTGACATCTACAAGATATAGTTTCTTTTCCTTTTTTCCTTGCTCATCGCTTTATGATTACTCCCATAAATGATATTAAACTCATTGACCTAAGACACTAAGTTTTCAGAAATTCACTGAGCTGTGTGCTTCCCATGTACTAATTCGAGCAAAAGCATGCAGCCTCTGGGTGAGGTAAGCTCTCAGCTGCAAGCTGTTGGGAAGCAAAGAGGTACTCACTGTGTGCTGGTCCTGTTTTCCCAAAGTTTCCTGGTTGTATCCAGGGTTCCCTGTTAGAGATGAGGTACAGAGCTACATGGACCTGTAGTCAAACCTGATGCAGCCTTTCTTGGCCGGCTTCTTAACACAGGCTTCCCAGAGCCATTGGTTTTACAAGAAGCTGTGTAAAATGTTGGGAAGAGGTTCCTCCATCTCATTAAAGATGTGACTGCATTCATCTTTCTATCACTTGTTGCTTTGCATACAAAATGCTCTGTGCTTTTACTTGCTTGAATCTTTCAAGTGCTGGGCTTAAATCCAGAGTCTCCTTGGGTTGTCCCACCAACACAAAAACATAATCGCAAGGTGGGAGGCCTGTGCAGTGCCCATCTTGTTGTCCAGGTGTTGCATCAGCTCTGGAAGCCATTCAAAACCTCCCCCGGTAGTCCCCGCTCTCTGCTACAAGCTCCTCAGTCCGCTTTTGTTTGGGTTAATGCAAGTTTGCGGTCACAGGGCGATTACAAATAAATGAGGTATGAAAGACTTCATAGGATCTTTGTTTGGATATTTATTCAGGCATAAACTGCAATGTGAATCCAGCTGGGTCCCCCATCGGGTGACACCAGTGGGTGAAGATTTGAAAACTGCATTATTGTTCTGCAGGTTTATTATTGTGTGTGATTTTTGGCAAATGACCTCAAGAAATCTTGTACCACAGTGATTGTTTTTTCCACCTTATCAGTCTTCCTGACTGCCGTGGTTTAAGCCCAGCTGGCAACCCAGAACCATGCAGCCGCTCTCTCATTCCCCTGCTTCCTCTCCCCGGCTCCCAGAGGGATGGGGAGGAGAATCAAAAGAATGTAACTCCCACAGGTTGAGATAAGAGCAGTCCAGCAACTAAGGTATAACACAAACCACTGCTGCTACCACCAATAATAATAATGACAAGGGAAACAACAAGGGAGGCAAATACAACCGCTCACCACCTGCCAACCAATACCCAGCTTGACTGAGCAATGGTCTAATCCTTCCAGGTAACTGCCCCCAGTTTATATAGTGGGCATGACGTGCTGTGGTATGGAATACCTCATTGGTCAGTTTGGGTGAGGTGTCCTGTCTCTGCTTCCTCCCGGCTTCCCCTCCTCCCTGGCAGAGCATGAGGCTCAGAAAGTCCTTGGTCAGAGCAAACATTACTGAGCAGCAACTGAAACCATCGGTGTTATCAGTGCTGTTCCCAGGCCGAAAGTCAAAACCACAGCACTGCACCAGCTACTAAGAAGGAGAAAAAATGACTGCTACTGCTGAACCCAGGACACTGAGGATGAAAGATAACTGCCTTTTGAAATGGTGAATAACTGGTGTTGCACTGATACAGATTAGAAGATTTATGTCCAGATTCATCGAGTGCTCCTTTCCAAATGAAAGACACAATATCTGTCACTGTATTTTGAGACAGGTGGATTTAATTGTGTTCAGCTGCTGAAAAACTTTAAAGCTCATCAAGATGAAGGATGCTGTTTGAAGTCATGCTAATAACTTCATACTGTGGAGGCTGCTCACAGGATTAGAGGATGCGCAAGCCTCCAAAGGAGTAAATTTGGGGTTTAGGAGTACTGGGGGAAGTTTTCAGTTATGTTAAACTACCTCAGACGCCGTCACAGCCTTTATCTTTTGGGAAAGTGTTTATTTGCAGGGACAGCCTTGCTTCAGAAAGTCGTTCTCTTGCTAGAAGAAGGGTTTATGAAATTGATGCAAATATTTCAACAGGAATCTCTGATGAGTGAACATTTGCCCTAGAAATTTTTCTAAGATGTTCAACAAGCTATTACAGCTGTAGATGAGTGGAGGCATCTGAAACTCCTCTGATATGTACCTCACTGCTTCTTTACGTGTTGAGGAGCGTTAATGAGATTTTGCTGCATGCTGAAAAGAACTACCAAAAGAAACCGGTATTGTGACCCAATCTTTTTCCTTCTGTGAAGAACATCAAGCAGCAGATGTCAGGTTCTTGATGCTTTGCCATGAATGTACTGCACAATGCTGCTAGCTAAAATGTAAATAAAGTTCACAAGAAGGTAACTGGGCTGCTCATGCACTAGTTTTGATGGGGGGAATCATCAAAGAGTTCAGCTTGTGACATGGAGGCTTTCAGCCTTCATTAATGTTAAATTCATGTATATCCATAAAGCACCCAAGGATTGTTATCTCTGTTTGATGGGTCTTCTGCCTGAGGAATGATGTTGGGAAACTTTGGCAAAGCCTTGGGAGTCCTGTCCTCCAGGGTTGGGGTAGGGCTGTGAAACTGGTTTGTGTGTGTGCGTGTGTGTTCATGTGCGTGTGTAATGGAGAAACTGAGAACTATTGATCTCATCCTTGCAGGGATCTGAAAGTAATTGCACAATAAATGGGAGAAGTGAAATATGAGGTTACAGCAATTTAATCAAGTAGCTGCTAATATATATATATATTATATATATATATATAGGCATTATTTCTCTCTATGAAGAACTCCAAGATCTCACCAAGGGACACTTGATGTTAACAGATACATTTAAAAGAAAGTAGGGTCAAAAAGGTAATGTTTGTGAAAAGTCAGTGGCTGCAGGACATTCACAAACCATAAATGATTAAGAGCTGGAGTTTAAAAGACCGCAAGTTTTCATCCCTTCTCATGGTGTTTGCAAACTGAAGTAACCAGGTAGGAAGGAGCTTTAGGGGAGGTAGGAGCGGAGACTCGAGTTTGGGGTAAGACTTGCCACTAATGAGACTGTTATGAAAACCTCAATTTATATGACTTATGTTTCACTGGATGAATTCTCCTTGGGGCCCTGCTGAGCAGAGGGCAGCGTGTGCTGCTGGAGGAAGGGAGATGAGTTGTGCTTCAGTGTCCTCAGATCACTGAGCTGAACTCCCTAAATAAAACATGCAGCTGCTAATTCTTTCATGTCTCTCTCAGACAGAAGCTCTCAGTCTGATGGCTTTTCCACTGCACTCTTAAATGTTACTATTTTAATAGCAATATTTGCCCACTAGCACCCTGGCTTGGAGCTTGGAGTTTCCCTCTGTGCCTCAGGCGCTTTCTCTGCATGAGGGAGCCGAGACCCCAAAGTTGTTTGCCAGAAGTGACCTGTAGTGTTCCTGGAAGCTGTTGTCCCATCAGGAGGCTGCTGTGTGGAACCCAGGATATTTCCTGAAGACCTAATTTCTTGGCAATATTTCATTCTAGAAAGAGAAAAAAAATCATGTATTTTGGTTATATTATAGCAGAATGGCTTTAGTTAAGATGTTACAATAAAAGGCATTTATTTTATAAGGACAAAAAGACTCTGCAAAGCATTTCAATAAAAGTATTTAAAAAAATCACTTAGGAACAATTTACAGAGATTCTTTTGTCCATTTTTATTATGGAAAATATATTTAAGCTTGTAGAATTTGCTGTGAAAGGGAAAATCCTGTTACAAGCCAGCTTTGTTTTCTCTCTCTGTGCTGCTTCATTTTGGTTTATGTCTTGTATTAACGAGATGTTGTTCAGCTGTGCAAGAAATAATGTTTTCTCAGTTTGCAGCTGACCTTTTGATTGCTTAAACTTATTTGCTGTATAATACCTCTACAGCCCAGCCTTCTGTAATTTATAACTTATGTACATGCTTGTGAGGTGGGCTGATGCCAACCTGATGAAGTGTAACCATGCCAAGTGCAAGGTCCTACACCTGGGTCAGAGCAATCCCAGGCACAGCTACAGGTTGGGCAGAGAAGAGATTCAGAGCAGCCCTGCGGAGAAGGACTTGGGGGTGTTGGTCAATGAGAAAATGAACATGATCCAGCAGTGTGCGCTTGCAGCCCAGAAAGCCAACCGTATCCTGGGCTGCATCAAAAGGAGCGTGACCAGCAGGTCGAGGGAGGTGATCCTGCCCCTCTACTCTGCTCTCGTGAGACCTCACTTGGAGTATTGTGTGCAGTTCTGGTGTCCTCAACATAAAAAGGACATGGAACTGTTGGAACAAGTGCAGAGGAGGGCCACGAGGATGATCAGGGGACTGGAGCACCTCCCGTATGAAGATAGGATGAGAAAGTTGGAGCTGTTCAGCCTGGAGAAGAGAAGGCTGCGTGGAGACCTCATAGCAGCCTTCCAATATCTGAAGGGGGCCTATAGGGATGCTGGGGAGGGACTCTTCATTAGGGACTGTGGTGAGAGGACAAGGGGTAACGGGTTCAAACTGAAACAGGGGAAGTTTAGATGGGATATGAGGAAGAAATTCTTTACTGTAAGGGTGGTGAGGCCCTGGAATGGGTTGCCCAGGGAAGTTATGAATGCTTCATCCTTGGCGGCATTCAAGGTGGGGTTGGACATAGCCTTGGATGGCATGGTTTAGTGGGAGGTGTCCCTGCCCATGGCAGGGGGGTTGGAACTCGATGATCTTGAGGTCCTTTCCAACCCTGACTATTCTATGATTCTATGATTCTATGAGTAGTGGCAGATGACCCTGTTGTGTTCACCTTGGTGCTGGTTACCAGGGTGCTGGTGTACTACCGTAATGGCAATCGATGAAAACATTGTAGGCAGGGGAAAGCAACTAAAATCTGTTGCACTGTTTTGCAGTTGTTTTACGGTGCTCAGCAATTCTTGCTCGAAGTTGTGAAGGATTTTATGTATTTTCCACCTTTAGCACACTTAAATTCACTACTCATGACCCAGGTAACATTCTCCACGTTAATGTTACTTCATTGCAATCAAAAAGTCCCTGCCAAAACCCCAACCATTTCAATAACTGTCTTATTCCCCTCCGGAGCAGTGCTGGGCTCAGCAATTTGTCCCTCCTGGGCATTCAAATAGGCATAAATCACTGCTTTATGTTGTTTGGTCGGTGTTTATAGATGTCAGTGTACACTGCTGAAAATGCACATGGCAGATATGAAGGGAGGAATCAATGTGCTCCACGGAAATGAGAACAGACAGGGTTTGGTTTTGGTTTATCCACGCTGCTGTACTGAGCGCAGCCGCTATTGATTCAATCCCGCAAGTGCCTGACCTGCTTTGTGCAGCACAACTTGTCCGCGTTTTACAGCTGGATTTGTTTCACCTTGTACTTTGTGCTCCTATTCCATTACTGTGCTGCTTGAAAAACCCCTCACCCAAATCAATGCAGTCTGTTACTTACCAAAAGGAAAGCCCAAACCTCCAACCCAAGGCTGCTCTCGGGCACCTGCGGTGCCCGGTGTAGCTTGACCCTTCTGGGTGATGGCAGTGACTCACTCGGGATGCACCATCCCTGTGCAGACCTGGTCACAAGCTCAGACGACTGCAGAGTTGGGCATAAAAACAGTATTTCTACATGTTTTTATTTGCACTCATTTGTGTTGAGAAAGGTGAGAGGAAACCTGCTGACTGCTCCGAGTCATCTGGATGGGTTTTATGCCATTTAATGCTATTTAACCCCTCAGTCAGCATCAAATTCTGTGTGTTGCCTTCTAAGCCCCTGGGCCTGGTGACTCTCGTTGTGTCTCACGTGAGAGAGGAGGTAAGGAAATACACTGCCCTTTTCTCCCTTCAGTGCGGCTCAGTGCCACCATGCACATTTTGTTCTTCCATCTGGCTCGGGAGGTGCATCAGTTCTGTTTTCCACGCTGCGGTACTGCGGCAGAGAGAGTGAGTGGCTCCTCCGCATCGTGCGGATCGTGGTGTCATGGTCCCCCGGCAAGAGTGCTGGGGTCTCAGCTCACACCGGGTCTGCTGGTGCCACCAGAGACCGGTGCTGTCAGCTGCTTGATCTGCAAATACCCTTGAGTAAAACAGAGAGCAAGGGAGTAGCTGCAATTACAGCGCATGTCTAAACTAGTGAATCACAGAACGGTTTGGGGTGGAAAGGACCTTAAAGATCATCCAGTTCCAACCCCGCTGCCATGGGCAGGGTCGCTTCGCACTGGACCAGGTTGCTCGAAGCCCCACCCAGCCCAGCCTTGAACACTGCCAGGGATGGGGCAGTCACAGCTTCTCTGGGCAACCTGTGCCAGCGCTTCACATAGTGAAGAATTTCTTCCTAATGTCTAATCTGTATCTCCCCTCTGTCAGTTTAAAGCCATTCCCTCTCTTCCTATCACTACATGCCCTTATAAAAATCCCTCTCCATATTTCTTGTGGACCATTTTAGGTACTGAAGGGCTGCTCTAAGGTCTCCCATAAGCCTTCTCTTCTCCAGGCTGAACAAGCCTGGTTCGGGCTGTTTTTAACAGTAATTGAACTGGTTTAGCCAACTGGATTTTAAGATGCTGAGCTGTTGATCTATTTGGGGTTTCATATAATATATACATTTATTTTTTCTCCCCTCGAAGAGCCAAGTTCATGAAAAAGCAATATTCCTACTTATAGGAATACGTACGTTCATTCTGTAGCATCACTAGTTAATACTTTGGCCAGTCTCAGTAGTTCCCTGTGCACCAGCACCATTCAGACTAACGCCAAGGCCTGTTCCATGGAGCAGCGATAGCTGAGCAGAGCGACTGCAGACCCTTCCAGGCAGGGTAAGTCCCTGTGAGCCATAGAGCAAGTATCAAACCATGCACCTCTACCAAGGAGACCTTAAAACCTGGGCTGACCCTCTGTGATTTCCTTACCCGGGCTGGGGAGGTGTTAGCGCAGGCTGGGGCAGTGCCACGCTCCTGGAGCTGTGTGTGGCTTGAAACAGTGATTTTCAGTGGTGGCCTGAGCGCTGAACGCCCTGTGCCACTGCTGCTCATTTTCTGTTCAGTTGATGCACTTTCCTTAGCAAAACAAGTCATCACCTCTTTGCTTTTCCGCGTGCACTGAACTCAGCCGTTCCCTAGTCACCTGCCACAGCCTTTGGCTGTCTCCATGAGAGCTGGACTTTTCTCCACCACAAAGCCTGGAAGCAAGCTAAGAAGTGAGCACAGCGCAACCCTGAAACTTAATGTCACACAACAGGAGGAGACCCCTGTTACTGTGTTTTCTTATTTACCTTAAAACAGATTAAAAGCCACCACAGAATCCTCTGTCCTCGCCAGGGCATGAGCTGACTGTGGAAACTGGGTTACATATCCTTCAGAGCCTTGGATGAGGAGTGACCTTTGCTGTCCCTTCCTGTGGGTCTTAGTCAGCTTTTGTGCAGTAAGGGACAGGAAGAAATACCCAAAGTAGGCTGTTGGACACTGCCATACAAAAGCTGCCACCACCGGCTGATCGATGTGCCCGCTGATGGGCATTTGTGTTGCAGCAGCTTCTCCAGGATGAAGAACAAAAGCCCTGCTCTGAGGTGGGGTGGCTGCTGTGCCTGCCCCACACTGATCGCCTCCGGGCAGATGGTGGTCCTCAACCACAGCCAAATGACCTTAACCCGGCCCCTAAGCAAGGGCTAGAAATGTGTCTCCAAGTAGCTCTTCTCCCCCTAAACACATATAAGCTGGGCAGCGTGGTGGGCTTGTCGGGGCAGCCACAGTCCAAGCCCAGGAGTCACCGTTGACAGTGTCTGATACACAGCTGGATGTCTCCGGTGCAGCCATCAGCCCAACACGCACAGCCAGCTGTGGAGGTGTGTGCATTGCCACCAGTTCTGGGACATAAGGCCACTGAACACTACCTGTGGCACTCCCTCCCTCCCCACCATGGTGGCACCCCTTCTGCTGTGGGAAATGCCCCCATGTAGGCTTCTTCATGCTTTTCACTCAGGGACCGTGTTTATAACATGTGGAAGCAGGGGTGCTGTTTTCACCCTGTTATTCCCATGGGGAGCAGGAGGGCGGTAGTGGCCAACTGAGCAGCTGGGGAATTCCACAGCCAGTGTGAATGGGGTTGGCTGCCCTTGATGGGTGCTCAGGCAGAGCTGCATGAGGTCGGTGGTACTTTTGGGATGATCTTCAGGTATGGAGGGGCTTGAGTGAGTGTATGGGGATGGTGCTCTTTAAGTTAGGTAGGAGTCTGCCCGGGAACGAGCATTCTTCGGGATGAGACACTAATGAGAGCCGATGCAGGGTGGGGTGTGGGCAGCTGCGGATTGCCAGTAGTGTTCCCTTTATGTGGAAGGCAGACTGGCAATCTGGGTTGGAATGTTGGAATACACGGTGATTTACCCAGTAAAACTACACGCAAAGACAGAACTATCTTCTTTATTATAAAGATACACTATGAGGAACAAACCTGAATGTATACTGAAGCTTGTAATGGTACATGCCAAAAATGTACAGTACTATACATAAAAGTGCATTGTCACAACAGATTAACAGTACATTTCTCTTCCAGAACCGTGAAAATTCCATGTTTTTATTTGTTCTTCGAGAGTGGAAGGAATGCAATGGGAATGCAGCCATACACAAACAGGGAAGGATGCAATGAAAATGCAACAGTACAAGAGCAAGGCTAAAGCTCCTCTAAAATTTAAAGGCACTTTCACATGTACATACTACAGATGTACATTGACACAATTAGGTAACAGTCAACAAGCAGGAAGCTACCAGTACTGCAATTTATCAAACTTGACAGTAAAGGACAATACTGATTGGATTAGGTGTGCAGGAGTTACCCTTTAGTACGTCTGTAGTTGTAGCAGTCTTTCCTGTTACATATCCACTTACTATACTTTTAAGTATCTATAATAACCATCAAACTACACATTTAACTGTGTGAATGCACTAAGTGGATGCATTCACTAAATGCACTGTTTCTAATATTTTCTTTTGCTAAACAATTTCTAATATAAGCATTATGGAGTCCAGTACAGTTATTTAAACATACAAAATTCCCTATGCCATTTAAAGATACAGGTATCCATCTCAATTATGCCGGGTGTGTCAATTGGAAAACGCATGAGACTAAAACTGCATGGCAATGAAAGGTGAAATTCCAGTTTGTTCCACTGAGTCTAGTACATTGGGGAACTACTTCAAAACAGCTCTGGTCCCGACCAAGTGAACAGACCCTATAGCCCAGCACTGCGCTAGCTTAGCTTAGGCTCTTGCCCTAGTGTTAGGACCAGGCAGCCAAGGTGGGAGGACCAGAGGTTCACTGACCACTGCCGCACAGTCGCTGCAGCGGACTAAGACTTTGCCTCTAACCTACACGCGCATGAAGTCTGTGGCTGGTTTGAGAAGGGTTCGCAAATACTAAGAGCAGTTTGGGCCTCTGAAGCGGTTCCTGGGGTACTTCTCACACTTGGGGCTTTGTATTACCTATCTACAGGGTGTAAACCAGAGCAGGAAGAAGTTGCTCTTAAGTAACAACAGAAAATCACTCCTGTCACCTCAGTAATTAATTATGCCCATCAAATTTTATCACTACTCTTCTCCTCCCAAACTCAACTGTTACAGTGAATGGTACGCAGCTTTCAACAACAAGCTTTCAAGCTTTCCAACAGCGAGATCTTAAAGAATACATGGAAAGACAAGTCTTACTTAAAGCCAGCTGTACTCCTATAGGTGGACCACAATGGAACTTTTTTTTCCCCATCTTCTTCAATGAAACTTACTTTATGAATTGGATGTTGGAAAACATATTATGGCTTACTGTCGCAATGTGCAAAACAGCTGTACATTTAGTTCACGCCTAACAAAGTCTAACAACAGAGCGCTAAGCAAAGTTGACAGCCGTCACTCACACAGACAGAGGGAAGGTACTGATTTCTGTCGCTGAAAGGGGAAGGGGGGAAGTGGTTATGGAAACTTCAGTCAGCTTGAATCGAGGCGGTAGGAACTCAGCTGCCTGTCCTGTGAGTGACCCTGCACTGCCGCAGGAGGAGGCCCCTCTTCAGAGAGTCCCTGTCTTGCTGCCGTCAGCGTAACGGGGACATGCGCAGTGCTTGTGCTGGGCAAGGCAGCCAGTGGAGCTGGGTCAGCTCAAAACTCTGACTACCACCATTCAAATCCTGTCTTTAATTGGACACCGAGCAACAAAGTCAACAGGAGCCTCTGCCAAACTACCGAGCAGTTGATTGTTCCAATCGCCTGTCAGCCTGCACAACGGATCACCAGGTTCACATGCTTCCCAGAGCCTGGCTCGCTCAACTATGGACTCTAAATGAATTCAGCTCTTGTGGAAAATGCGGTATCAGGGAATGAAGGTCTGGCTTCATGGGAAAGGTACACTATTACACAGGGCAGCAAAAGTAGTTTCTAGATGCAATCCTGGAGATGTGCTTTAGCTGTGACCTGGAATGATGCTTTTTACCAGTGAGGGCAATGTGATCTCCATATCATCGAGCACTTGTCTTTTGTGAGACCACCACCAAGAGAGCTAAACTTGGTGCCAATTATACGAGTTGTGAGGGTTTGGTGATGGGTTTTGGGGTTTATTTCGCTGTGTCTTAAGTAAGAAACGTGGCCTGAGATGACTTAGACATTCCACACAGACACTTAATCCTCACATGCTAGATTTCAGCTCTTACTAACCTGCTTGAGATTTGGTTTGGTGACCCAGAAGTGAGAGGTCCCACCTCCCCTGCCCCCCCCACCCCTTAGTTTTGTGCAGGATCTGTTATTATATAGCTACAGTAAGACTGTGAAGTATGGTACAATGTGGCAAGCTCTTTGTGATCTGTGTCGATTTTATTACAAACGGTGCAGCATCAAGTTTTCAAGTAAGTCTATGTTTGTTTTTTAAAACGATGCACAATTGTCCAGTTTTTCTTTTAATTGAAACCATACAAAATACAAATGCCCATGTTAATGTAGCTACTTTCAGACAATACATTCAAAAACACTGAAAAACAAAGCCTCTCCAGTTCCAAACATGAACAAACGGTGTTACGGAGCCCTGACTTCTATTGTTACTCCATCCCTTTCCCTAGCATACCCCAGCCAGGCACTGTGGGGGGCTGAGCTGTCTACATTGTGCAAGATTTGTCGGCTGGACCCTGGGAAGAAGGGGAAGGCCCTACGCTAGGATTTGTTTTTGGAAGAACAATAGGTTTTGGCCTAAGAGCAGGAGGTTTCAGCTGTACTCCCATTCTAGGGGCCACCATGGGCTTGAAAGTACTCATGGTGTCACTGGAAGAACTAGTGCTACGGCGGATCTGAGGCTCGGAGCTCCTTAGAACGACACTGTGGAGAGGGCTGAGCGACTCCGTGGAGGTGGCAGGGGTAGGGCTGTTCTTCATCTGTTCCAAGGTGTCCAACACAACATCGGGGGCGTGCTTGGCTGAGCTCTGCCGCTCCAGCTCACGGAGCTCGTTCAGCGCCGTGTTCATTGTCTCTTCAATGTCCTGGGTCAGAGCACAGAGAGCAGCAGGTCATTCAAACCACTACTGGATGCAAAGCATCAGAGAAGCAAAAGGAGGGGGCGAAAAATGCATGAATTAAATTGCCAACCATCCCCTCTTTAATGAGTATTGTAGTGCTAAAGCCAATTTCCACCACATTTGTTTGGAGGACGCTACGATTGTCAAGATGGCAGCTCTGGCTGGACATTACAAACATTTAATCAGTTCACAAGAGAGAATCAAAAAATCAATTAAACCAAAACTTAAGGCCATTTTACGAACTGACTCTCAAGACAATGGGTATTCGCTTAGCGGTGTTTTTAACGGTGAGGATTTATGTCATCTCCTGTGCACTGGCAGCTGCAGGGATTTTAGCCCACTTGCTCACTCTTCACTAACTGCTTCCCTTTTCTGGTGCCTCAGGTGCTCAGGATCTGTACTGCCTCAAATGGATGATAAAACCTGTTTTTGTATGCAACTAAAGCTGTGTGTCTATCAGCTCTCCTCTCCTCTTGTGTCTCTGAGTTAAATCTTGAACAGAAAAAAATGCAAGATATTGTTCAGTGAGCTCACATATGAAAGAATTCATCAGGATTTCTGACACAAATGCTGAAAGAACGCACCAACACACGAATTTGCTGCTTTTCAGTGGCACTGAGGTACAGCTAAGCTTAAAATATTTGGTGTTTCCTGCTTGCTCACAGTGACTTTCACAGCTTTCCTTCCAACTGCTGAATGATCACAAGTCTAGGTGCATAAAAAAAGTCAATAGCTTAAGCCAAACAGCACTGTATGTGGTTCTAGGAAAGTGAATAAATAACAGCAAAATATAACAGTAACAACAGTTAGACTTTCTAACTCTAATACATGGTTCATCTTTCCAACCCAAGTATGACAGTCCCTTCTATCCCTTGCTGGAAGCAGAGTCTGAAAGCAAGCACTACCAGTACATTAAATTTTAAAACACGAGTGCCAGTGTTATTGTAAAATACTTCTGCAATCATATCGTACCCTCAGGGTGCCCCTAGTAATCAAGTTACCCTACCTAGACAAAATGAGAGTTCTGCAGACAGCAGTTACCTATTTGCTCAAGAGCTGTTACCAGCCCTGTACAGCAGAACAATTCGATGCTTGGGGTGCTCCCTATTCCATCCTTCTCACCTCTTCACTGCCAGGAATGAGACTAGGGAATGTTCATGGGGATAAGATGGCCCACGATTCATGCAGGTGCAATGTCTTGCACATTATGTTCTTAGGCACAACTACAAGCATCAAATCAACATATAGCACGAACTACATAAGAGCTATACAAAAACTACCTCAAATCCACAACACCCTGGAGTGTAAATCTGTGCTCTGAATGGCAACGGTTGCTGCTAGTCTATTACATACCATAATACTGTGAGATAATTGAACACTAATTACATGCAAGTTAGAATAGGCCAGCCTTCATCAGAGCACAGTGATTTACACAGCTGTTGCAATCATACACTATCCTACTGTTCTGCGTGGCAGAGGCAATTTCATTACACCATAACGGGAACTAATTCCTTTTTATTGCTTCTGCAATGTCTACTCCCCCTTGAGCTGCTTCTATCCAGGATCCCTTAGTGCACCTTCTTTCACACACCCTCTGTTTGGAAAGCTAAGTAGGATATTCTCCTGCACACCCACCCCTACCACCATATATGCTGTGTGCTACGCTATTCACCAAGACTCACTCCGCAGAAAACCAGAGTGACATGAAATAAAGGAAACACAAACCTGAGCTATTGACTCTGGGTCCAGTGGTTTATGGTCATTGAAACCCGTGTACTGACCGGATGACGTAGATCTTCTAATCGGAGGGCTATCAATCTTCTTTAGAGAATCATGCCTACTGATGTTGGTGAGACTGCCATGGCCAGGCCTGCGCCGCCTCTCAGGGCTGTCGGCATTGAGGTTGCGATTTTGAAGGAGGGCTCTGGGACTGCAGTGAGTTGCCAGGTTGGGGGAACCTAGATCCACAGACGAGTTGGAGAGAGGGTGAGGAGGGTGTACGGGGCAGTGACCATCACTGCTCCTGCCAGGACGTCTTAGAGGAGGTGGAGGTTCAGATCTCTTTCGTTGCCTGCACCAAAGGAGAAGTGGTTATAGGACAAGTCACAGTGACCCATCATCAACACGAGGAGAAGTGATTGCTGTGTTACCTGAGCTGTGAGCAGCACTACTGAAAACACGTTCTGCTCAAGCTTACCTTCCCAAATACACGTCGGAGTGACGGTCAGTGGGAGAATTCATGTCCTTTGATGATGACTTATCCTCAGTTATGGGTCCGCTGCTGGCCTCACTGTCTGCTTTCTGACTCAGTGTATCTGAGAAAGTATCATCCCTGAACAGAACACACATGGTGAGATGAGAAGTCAGTGAGTTAAGTGTGACAGAGAGTACCTTGGCACTCCCAGATATTTACCCCCTTATGCTTAAGGAACCAGGCATGTTTTAGTGCACTGCAGCCCCTCCATGTCTCCAAAAATCCCTTATAATCCTTCTGTTTACTGAGCTCTTTACATTTCATGTGTAACCTTCCTGTAGGGAAGAACTTTGTCATCCTTGGCAAAGTACATGCTTAATACTGTAAAACAAGAGTTGAAGGCTGCATTTCTCCAGCCCTTGCTATTCTGAAGTTAAACGTCAGCAATTGCTGCAAAGAGTTAGTAAAATAAAAATAGGTGCAGTAATATCTGCCCCTTAATGTACTGGGAACATTCCCATAAAGAAGGTAGCTTAGCCTAGCAGTACCTTTGGATTAAGACCTGTCAATTCAGGGCAATAAAGACAGAGGCATCCTGCACAGAGGCAAATATTTTAACTATCTGAGACTTCAAACCACTGTCCCATTGGGAAACCACTTTGTTAATTGCTTCAGTATGATTTTACACCCCACTAAGAATCTAGTCACACCAGACACTGCTTACATATCCTGCACCACTATGTACTGGTGAGGGACAAGGCCATCAATTCCGTTGTGCCTTCCTTCCCACCAGTCTTCAGATGCTCGGTGATACAGCAGAAGGGAAGCTCCTTTCTTGAAAGAGAGTTCTCGTGCAGATCTTCCAACGTAGTCAAACTTTGCTATAGCTTCTATGGGCTCACACTCTGGGTACGGAGAGAAGAAGAATAGGTATCAGATTCCACACTGGGTTATCTGCTCCTTGTGGTTTCATAAACCGCATTTATTGCATTTTATCAGTGCTCACTCTTATTGATCAGAGATCAGCTGAGCTATGGCAGACTTCAGGCAGTAGTTATATGTCCCTTACAAAGAAACATAATCAATCTGTGCCCCAAGTGTAAAGCATCTGGGTTGCCCCATAAGCTGCGGAAAACATAACTGCATACTCAAACATTACAATAGCTGCTGCTGGGACAGAGGCCTCTGCCTCCTGCTGGAAGGGCTCCTTCATGGCTGGGGAGTGGGACGGAGGCCAAAAATAAGATGAAGAGACTCAGGCAAATAATCAGAGACCCAAGGAACCAGCCTGATAAAGGAAAAGTAAACTGGAGCATCTGCAGTGGTGAAGGAAGAAAGATGGGATTTATCTGTGCATGAGTAGGGATACTTTGCTTAATTGGGCTATGACATTTGTGTTTTACCTGACGAGCATGCAGACCTAGTGAAAACCTAGTGTTTCAGTCAACACTGAAGCCCAGTGCTTTAATCTGCTTCCTTAACACCCTTTTTCAGTGAAGCAGACACCTAAGGACGAGTCCTCCGTAAGGGCAGCCCCTTTGCGGCCTGAAGCTGCCTGAGGCAGCTCTGCCTACTCCAGCATCCCAAGTTCCTCTGGCTTCTGCACTGGAGAGTGGTGTTTTCTGAAGTCAAACACCGGTTACAGCAGTCCTGGCTAATCTTCTGTCAGTATGCCGGTAAACCCAGCCTTACACTGGTGATGGACTCCGTCCTGTAACCTGTGCTTGGGTTGGAAACCTACTGATGTCAGTGAAGTGCCCCTGCTGAGGGTCTGCCTGCAGGTATCTTCAGAGCTGTGCCTGGACACTGGTGAAACAGCTGTGATTCTAGCACCTCTAATTTCTTCTGCACAAAACGAGAAGTACCTGAGTTCAAACTGTCATCACAGTCTCAAAACAAGGAGTTATTGAATGCAAGAACTCAAGAGTCCCCAAAAGGACAAATTTCTTTACATAATCAGAGCAATACTTAGATGGAAATTAACATCTGGGCTAATGAACAGTATAGCAACTTTCTGTCTGGTACAAAGTAAAATCGCTGATGCTGTAACTCCCCAAAGAACCAGGCCGGTAATGAAAGCCACTGTCCCCTTATGACAACGTTTCGCACAGGAATGTCTCTTTAAAATTAACTTCATCCTGCAGCACGGAAACATAATGAAAGCACCTTTATCGAGGTTACAGTTTACAGCTTGTTTCTTTAATAACTTGCCCAGCCTGCAGAAGGCTGCCTCGTGGTTTGCTGCTTCTGCAGTCAGGCTAAGAGCTCCTGTCAGTGATGATCTGCAGCGTGTTTAGGAGTTACCAACTCAGAGACTTTCCAAGGATGGCAGGCAGGGGTACGGGGAATTCACTGTTACAAATGCAAAAGTAATGTGCGCTGGCAGAAATTACTTTGATTATATAAATGTCAATAAGAACCTAGCAATAGCAGTATTAATTCCTGAACATGCATCCCCACAGCATGGCTTGTTGGCAGCATTCCCTGGTGGGTGAGTGGGAGATGACAGGCTTCTTGGTTTGATGGGGTTTAGGCAAAGAAAATGTAAAGATGGCATAAAAAGAAACACTCTGTAAAACTGGAAAGTGTTCAATGCTGGTGTATACATACTAATACACAATCTTGCGGTCATTTCTAGATACTATGTCTATGGTCTATCTCTAACAGAAAGTACAGATGGGAGAAAGCAGCTATAGGCATGGAAAGACCCTACCGCCAAATGAAAAGAAAGGAAACTAAACATGCCTGTTTATTTCACATTGTGTTAAAGAGGGCACTGTTATGATGAATGGCAATAACACACCACTGACAAAAGAACACTGTTTCTATACATATCATGCATGTTGCTTGTGGAATTCATTGTAAGAAGGTATTACTGGGATCAGGTAGGATTGAAAAGGAGCAGATGCTTGTATGGACATGCTGTTCCCAGATTGCAGGTAAGTTATGGGTTAAGGAAGAGTGGGTCAAGAATTCAGAAGCAAAAGCTCCCAGCTCTCAGAGAGCCACTCACTAACTGGTAATACTTTAAAACTAAAGAAACCCCAGCTGAACAAAACCACTTTACAGCAAGTAAGAAAATCCCAGCTTTCCTGTACATATTTCCCTTTGACATTCTCTGAAGTTAACTGATAGCGGTCAAGGGTACTGGATTTATTGATAAATCCCTGCACTGATTATCCATGGGATTTCCCATTTCTCTGCTAATTTCAACAGACCATGTAGTGTTCCACATTTGAGTATACAGGTCTTTCTATTTACAAATTAATGGACTGAACTAGAAATAGTTCTGTTTCCCTCAGTGGAACTGCACTAATCTAAGTCTGGTGCATGACGGGAATCTGTTTTTTGTCTACTTCCATCGCCTGCAAGACTCATACACTTTCTCAGAGGTCTGCCCCACTGGAATCAGCTGCATGAATTAGTAATGTACCCATAATGGATGTGACTTCTGAGACATGCTTGTTAGATTGCCTGGGTAAGAAATCCCAGCTCCTCAGGGAGAAGTGCCCAGTAGATCTCACACAGTTTTCTTAACAGAGGAGAAAGTAAGTGCAGGCAGGCTTTACTGTCTTGAAAGGAGCATTTTCTTTGCTTGAATGCTGCTTCTACATGGACAGAGCAAACAGCACTGAGGCTGCACTTAAACAGTAATTCACCTTGCTAGAGGTCAAGCCCCAATAGATAAACCCAAAGTACCGTGACAGCTACTTCTAGAAATAAAAGCATTTTTAAAAGGTAAGCCATTTAATAATCAAGATTTACTGAATGACAAGCATTTCCAAAACAGGTGATGAAAGCTAAATTTGGGATCCGTAACTAAACTCTGTGTGGTACTGAATGTCTAACGGTAAAACTGACAGCTGGGAGGGCAATGCAACTGCACCGCTCTGTCCACACTGGGAGCATTTGCCTACAACAGCAAAAAGCATTTGATGACATCCAGTGTCTCAGCAGCTATCACCTCCAGTGACTCAGGTGATGCTATGGAAGTGAAAAATTAGGACAAACTGAAGACCTGTGGGAAAAGACTTCTCTGCTTGGAAGAGCAGAAAGGGCAGAAGAAACACAAGTGCTAATCTTAATTTTGGGCTTGGAGTGACAGCATTAACATCCCTACAGGGGCGGTGGCACTGAAGTGGCACTGTGCTGCCCTCCCTGCCTCAAGGCACATGGAGCTAAGGAAGAGAGGGTAGACCATCGCCTGCACTTCTTTCTTGGGTGGAGGTGAAGGGGGTGGGCTGCTCTGCCCTTGTTCGGATGTACCCTGGCTGTTGGGAATAGAGTATGTCCTGGGAAGACACTATCTCCCAATGGCTCAATCCCCCTTCTGCACCCCATCAGGGAACAGTGGCTTTGCGATTTCCAAGTCCTGTCTCCAGGACAGTGGTTCTCTGGCTGGGGAACAACAGAAGCAAAGAAATGTTGCAAGGTGTTGACAGAACAGAATTTGGCAAAACACTGATCACAGCATGCACTACTGAAAAGTGGGAAAATTACTGTGTGCTGGGGACAAAACAACAGCTTAGAGTCTTATGGGTCCCTGCGATTTTTGTTTCCAGCAGAACTACCATCTCAATTTTTACCCTGTGTTTATGAGATACCTATGGACAGTGTGATATTAATTATATGTATATTTTCCCAGGAGAAACCCATCTGTTTAACTTCCTCAGGAAATTCCCCCTTACTTCCTTTGAAAACAAGCCTAGCCACCCGTTCCCATGTGCCTCCAACAGGAATAAAAAATCTCCAGCAAATCAAAGTTAAAGGATACACGCTAAAAACTGCTTCAGCAAAACATGAACAATATCCTCCAAACCTTTACTATGCAGGCACCTTCGGGTAAAGGCTCTTCTGCAGTAAAACAACAGATTATTTTGTGCATCAGCTTCAGCACAAATGCTCTGAATTTCTCGTGTTCAATTTCATTTCCAGATTTAGGAGAAAGAAGAAACTTCAGTGTTTTCCTTAACAGGGACAGTTTCTGCACATTTAAAGAAGACTGCAAACACTACAGTAAAATGTGTCTCCTTCTCCTTCCTTTTTCCCTTTCTAGTGATCAACAGAATCATAAAACACTTCTGTATGTGATGCAGACTTGCTAATCTTTATCTTTGCAGCAGCACTGCCCCAGATTACAAACATTTTTGGGCTCACATTTCTCTCTAAACACAAATGTCCACTTCCTTTCTCAATGAATTAATTAAAAAGGTGCAATGGGGCAACCAGAATTAAATTCCAGACCAATCCGGTGAGCAAAACCGATGTCTTGAGCAGTTATATCATTATCAGAACCTCGTCCTGTTGACAGCTATTCTCTTCAGGGTTTGTGTTCACCAGTAACACAGCCATACCATAGGCAGCACCACAACAGGAATGTAAACCTGTTATTATAACAACACTGTGGGGAGATAGAGCCCATGGTTATTGAGGCACAGGTGATGCACTATGCGATGCCACAATCCTGCTCCTGAGTCCTGGTGGTGCTTTAATCTTTCCTAGGCATGAAGTAAGTGCTTTAGAGTGCTGCTGGGAAGTGGCACTTCTTTTCCATACCCATTCGGGCCTTTATCTCTCAGTTTGGTCACAGAACCCCAAAGCTGCCCCCAGCTGAACCAGTGTGTCAACACACATCAGAGTGTGTCAGGATTTCACTACTTCACTCGTGCTCTAAATGAGAGACAGACAGAACCATAGAATGGTTTGTGGTGAAAGGGACCTTAAAGCTCATCCAGTTCCAACCTCCCTGCCATGGGCAGGGACACCTTCCACTAGATCAGACTGCTCAAAGCCTTGTCCAACCTGGCCTTGAACACTGCCAGGGATGGAGCATTCATAACTTTCTTGGGCAACCCATGCCGATGCCTCACCACCCTCAGTAAAGAACTTCTTCCTTATATCTAACCTGAACTTCCCCTGTTTAAGTTACAATCTATTACCCCTCGTCCTGTCACTACAGTCCCTGATGAAGACACTTGTTCAGCTTCCACTCTTGCTTCACACCTCCAATGGAAGAAGGAGCTCTTATAAAGTACAGCTATACTATCTTGGGAAAATAAAATGCAATCATGAGTTTGTTCACACCATTCAGCAGAGCTGTGCTGTGGAAAGATGGGGTGTTTAGCTCTACAGAGCTGATCCAGAGCAACCATGCACAGGCTATCTTGTAAAACTGCTGGCATTCCCTACTGTGGGTGCAGGCATGGCTTTACACCCCAGGCAGAAGGTTAACACTGACTTCTCTCCTATCCTCAGTTTCCCACTGCCTTCTGTGATGCCTGCTCACCCAACTGTCCCTTCTCTCCAAATATCTGCAGTGATAGACTGTGCCTGCCCCTCCTCACCATGGCAAAGGGGAAGAGACAAGCAATCTGTCACTGACAGCTTGTCTACGTGACAAAGCAAATGGGTTTAGCTAGAATGGAACTATGTTTACATTGTTCTGTGTGCAATGGGACCAGTGTAGCCAGTTTCCTATAGATATACCTTCCTGTTCCCCTTCCCTATGGCAATCATCCCAGCCCCTTACCAGTATCCCTGATGACACACTTTAAAAAACATAAAACCCCTCTCTGCTGCAGCTCTTTTCCTCCCCTTCCTCCCTGTCTGTCTCTTCCTCTTCCTCCTTCCACACATCCTCTGAGATGGACAAAGGGAAGCTTAGCTAGGGTGCTAAGTGCACAAGTGCTGGTTGCTCTCTCTGGCTTGCCTGCTGGCCAGATATGCAGTGAGCTCATGCCGCAGCTCTTCTCTAAAGGAGTTATTCTGAAACCTCCATCTCTAAATGGCTATTAATCATCAGGAAAATGGGAGCTACTTAATAATTGTGACACCTCTTTCCATCTGTAACACTTGTGTGAAACTGGGCAGAAGTGACTGGGAGGGGCACCTGAAGGATGGTCCAACTGAAATATACCACAGTCAGATACCCCTTTAGGAAATCTGGTTAAAAGGAATTAACACAACAGAAAGGCATCATTTTTTTCCATGGGTACCTACTGCAATCAGAGCAGGCAGAGTATATGTGATTAATATTTATAGCAAACGACTATTGTTCAGAAGTTTCACTGTAGGGGGTCACACATGTTTTTCAGTAGTTATAAATCCTTTCGATGGAACAGCTTTGAAATTCATATCAAAACAGAGCCCACTGAATGGCAAATATCCCTTAGCTGAAATACTCAAAGACACACTTGATAAGTTTAGTTTTTGCAGACAAAAGGTAAAGAGTCTCTAAAAATGTAACATTATATCAGAAAATAATATGTGCTGACTGAAATAGCTTCTCTCTTGCCCTTCCTGTGACTGTGCAAATCAAGAGGGAACAAGGAAACAGCTGGTCAAACACAGATGAATCAGAGCGAAAAAGCACACAAACAGAGATTAGAGATTCCGGCTTTGCTACAGAACACCAGGACTGAAATCCCCTTCTTTCAAATAAGGCGCAATGAGGAAAGGAGGAAGGTCTCCCGCATGAAACACCTGTAAAACTTACTCCCATCAAAGGCACAACACTGTGACAGACATACCGTCTTCACTGGTGTGGGGCTCTGTACTAGCATCCTGGTCCACTTCCTCTAACGTACCATGTTCGCTGTATGGGCTGTCACTGAAGGGAAACAAAAGGTTGAGCAGAGAAACACACGTACCAAAAATATGCCACCTCAAGAGATTATTTAAACTTATTCTTGCAATGTTATAAAGTTGTGTGCATCACAATTCTCGTGGCATTCTATGAATACCCAGTTACTAAAGAAGCCTACACTCTCTTTCAAACTACACCTTCAGTTACCAAGAAGTTTCCAGAACCTCTGAATCCTTTCTAAAAAGTATGTGCGTGTTGCTAGGAGAGTGTCCTGGTTTCAGCTGGGATAGAGTCCATTTTCTTCCCAGTAGCTGGTGCAGTGCTGCGTTTTGGCTTAAGTGTGAGAATAATGTTGATAACACACTGATGTTTATCTGTTGCTGAGCAGTGATTACACACTGTCATGGCGTTTTCTGCCCATTAACCCACCCCACCAGTGAGCAGGCTGGGGGTGAACAAGAACCTGGGAGGAGACTCCTTTTGATCCTAACTGACCAAAGGGATATTCCATGCCATATAGTGCCATGCTCAGCATATAAACCGAGGGGAAAGCTGGCTGGAACTGCTGCTCGGGAACTGGTTGGGCACTGGTCTGTGGGTAGTGAGCAATTGTACATAACTTGTTATGTAAATTCTAATTCTTCTACCATTATGATTGTTATTAATGTCCTTATTATTTCCCCTTCCATTTCTGTACTGTCTTTATACTGTAAACTGTCTTTATACCAACACATGAATTTTACTTTTTGTCCCTATTCTCTTCCCCATCCCACCAGGACAGAGGGGGGTGAGTAGCTGTGTAGTGCTTAACTACCTGCCAGGTTAAACCATGACAGAGGAGAAGGGAGCAGAGGGAAGGCTTCATAAGCTGATGTTTGTTAAGGTGGTTCACGGCCAGACAGCCAGCTTCCTACCTGTCTGTGTGCTCTGCACAGTACACCTGGAATTCCTGGCTGAACACAAGGGTAGCTTACTCCACAAAATGTAGGGAACCTCATCACAATTGCCTTTGCTTCATGTATTTTTATAGCTAGCACTTTTCTATGTGAACCTGAACGTTATTCTCATTTCTCTTCACACTTCTATTGTGTGCAAAAGCAATTCTGTATCAATTCCAGACAACCAGCCTAATGATTTTGTTAAGGAGATAGAAGGGTAATATTCTGACTTACCAGTAGTCATCTCCAGCCATACATTTTTCGTACACTGGGCCATCAAGTTCTTTAGCATCTGGAAAAATAGCCTCATGATGGATGATGATAGTTTTGATTATCTCATTCACGTGTGCCTGACAAGACACCTGGTCTTGTATGTCTGGAACAGGCATCAGGGTTGGCCCAAAACAAATGGCCAGGTTGTACGGATCCATCATGTTTTCATCACTGTACTGAGAAAGGCTGTTGTGATAGAAAAATCAAGAAAAATTGTCTTTTCCTCTATGACTAACCTTATTCTGGAGAAACCTTATTTTCCATCACAATTTAGAGATTTCCTGTTCTCCTTGACACTTAATCCCACATAAAGTAACAAAACAAAAAAGGAGACTTCTTCAAGAGGCTATACGCATTATAAAGTGAGTTTATAGCACATATATGTATGTATATGCATGTATGTGTTCTCACACTATTGTGTTTAGTGTACTCCAGCCTAAAGGGCTAATGTAAAATGTATTAGCTGCTGCTGCTTCTATCTCATTGTGTTTATCCTTGGAGGCCCAAGTGGACTGGATGCTAAGTGGATATACATGCCCACAATGTTTCATCAGACCTTGACACATCTCTTCCATCAACTGCCTATATAACTTAGGAAGAGTGAATTGTCCTTCTGCAGGCAACACAGAGAGGCTGTGGATTCTCTGCCCTTTGGGGTTCTGGACTGGACAAAGCCTAGAACAGCTTGATCTACCATTAGAAGCTCTGAGCAGGGCAGGTGAGGTCTGCCATGAGGTCTGATGACTCCATGTGGCCAAGCAGGCATAACTGCATAAGCAAAAAGCAGAATTGGATTTGCAGAAAGTCACACTATGGGAATGTTTTTTCCTGTGGATGCAACAAGACAATTTGGAGGTAGTAAGGGAGTTAGCCTGCTTTCTGAATTGCATTCCTGTGGAGAGCACAGATGTAGTTAACATGACTGTGTGACAAGTATAGCCTCCTAGCTCTGGTCAATTTGTATGTCTAAGAAGAGGACAAGCTGTGATATAAGCCTCCAAGACATTTACACAGTGTCATTTCTGGAGGCTGAATTCATGCTTCAAAGGAATGGTTATTTTCATAACACTTTAGATCTCTGCCCCTCTCTTAAATACTGCTTGAAAGTGGTTCAGAAATTACCAGAAGAAAGGAAAACGGAAGAGCTGTGAATACAGGCATGCACACATAACCTGGCTGCAAAGACCCTGTTTCTATAGGAACAGACAGGATGGATGAAACGGGGAAGGTCACAAAGACAGAATGCATCAGCAGAGGGCAAATTTAGGACAAAAAAAAAAGAGGAAAAAGGCAACATGGAAACAGATACAGTAGAAAACAGACAACATGGCAGCTAGAACCAGGGCAAAGTGCACAAGAAGTAAAATTTCCAGTGAAAACACTGGGGTCAGCAAAACCAGAGGGCTGTGAAAGACCGGAGGATGAAACGCACTGCAATTGCCCAACCTGTCCTTTATTTTCGGAATGAAGAAAACAAAGTTGTTTTTCTGGGATGATGAAGACACAAACACCACTTTCCCCTTCTGACACAACCCTCCTTCCAGCAGCTGCCTGTGCTTTGCAATGTGAGAACCAAGCTACTTTATGGCAAAGCAGACACACTGGCTGTATGTCCTCTATACTGCTTGCCCTTTTAGCAGAATACAGAAGCAGCAACACAAAATCTCAGCCTGGCAGTGCCTAGCATCAAATAGGCAGCTTGTAGCTTGAATATACTGCTTCTTTTTATCATCAGGAGATTGAAATGAGCTTGAGATAAGGAAAAAAAGAGAATATTCTGCTTTTAAATTGCATAAGCTATTTTTAATGCAGTTATAGTTTGTGTTTGTTATTTTTCTTATGAGCTTATTTTGTTACCAGCTTTAATGCTGTAACATAGTGTGGCCTCCACTCCCCATGTCAGACAACACTTTAATCTGTCTTCTTACTACTACTACTCAGTTTTGGACAAATGGAACTTTCATTTGAATGAAACCTGATGTTTTCCTTCTATTTTCACTGCCAATTAGAAGATCATATTTTGTGCTAAATGGAGCTTAAATGTAAATTCTACATAAAGTATGAATAAACCCAAAGAACTTCAATACAAGCAGAGAAAGGCAGATCAAGATACTGTACCTCAGGGAATTACAAAGCACTTACTGGTTAAGGAAGGCGAAGAGGTATCTCATCACTATAAGGACCGACCTGGGCAAAGTAAGGAGGAGTTTGCGGATGTTAAGAGCCCTCTCATAGAGATTGTCTATTCCTGCAATCAGAAGAAAGTATTTTAAGTCCCCTTTCATATAATGGTCTAAACACAGCATTCAGTTTACTCAATTTAATTTGGCTCTACCATCGCATGTTCCTAGCCAGTATCTTCTCATTTTGGCCTATTAGAAAAATAAGAGTTAACAAGTCCACCCTCTCATTAAACCCATACAGTTTAAAAAGTAACACTTTTAAACATAAGAAGTTACTAATCTGCCTCAGTCAAACCCGTGCCACTTGCTGAGCTGGACATCTCACAGACCCACAATACCTCAGGGAACCAAGGCAAGATGTTTGCCATCACTTTCAAATACAGATTCATTCTCATTACTTGAATGTTCATATCAGATGAAAGATTCCAAACACTGAGCCTCTCTAATGAGTTTTCTTAATCAAATGTCCAGCTGTAGCTCTCAGAATGGCAAATCAGATGTGTGAGCAGTGTTGTGGGGGATGAATTCGTGTTTCAAATGAGCGGTTATTTTCATAAACACTGTCTGGTTTATGGTTTTACAGTGTGTAAGCAACAAACACAAAGATTACACGTATTTTCCCAAATGATTTTATAGCGGTCCACCAAAATTCTTCTGAAGCCAGCAAAACAAGGTAAGCTTAATAAAAGCATGACTTCCTAATGTCTTATAATAAGGATGCATTATCTATGCTGGTCAGAAAGATTGTGTAGCTGCAAGTGGGGTAGTGACGGGATAAAAGCATAAGTTGCTTTTCAAATAATGTCATATATCACTGTTTTACTCAATGTGCTGTCTGTGTAAATGACACTGTTAGAAACAACCTAAAATTTCAGCAATGCTTTTTACGTCAGCCAAGAAAGAATGCCGCCATTAACAACATCTAGGGGAAATCTCAGCAAACTACATGAGAAATACGGTCCAGTGGCACTGAAATGGACAGTGAGAAATCTGGAAATGAGCAACAGGAGCTGATTCCAATAGCTGAAAAGCCAACTTCACCACAAAACATGGCATTTAAGAGCACATACTGAAAAAGAATTACTTACATATAAATGTTCTACTGTAAACAGAGTTCCCGGTGTTTATTTGCGCTCTTTGGTATGGCTATTTCTACCAACCAGCATCTAGTTGTAGATGCAAAATATGTGTTGACTTACGGTTCTTAGAATAACTGGTGTCTTGTAATTAATACTTTGGTACCAAGAACTAAGCATAAGCAGAGCGTGTCCGGCAGTAAGACTTCTGTTTACCATGCAGAAGTGCTGCAGTGCAGTAAGAAATGACAGCATAGTAAACTGGGGGTGGGGAATGTGGACCATGGTACCTACTGCAGGAGCAGCAGAGCAGAACTGCTGAGGGAGGTAAAAACCCATTCCCTGGCAGAGCAGCTGAAGGCTGGAACAGTGGCCCTGGTGAGCTGCCGCAGAGCTGGTAGGGAAGAGGACTGCAGACAAGTTGTATAATTTATAACCTCATGAGTCACCCCGAACCCAAACTGTAGCTGAAAATCAGTTCAAGCCATTACACTTTTCTCAAGTGGAGTATGGGACTTGATATTCATTTTCGTTTCTGTTAAATCTGAATCAAGAAGTATTTTGGTTGCTGGTTAAGAACTGGACTCCATGCAGGATGTGCTAAGCCTGGGAGCTGCTTGCACAGTGAGGATTAACAGAGCAACCACAATTGTCCTCTCCAGTGCATACGGCATCTTGGAGACACCAACGCTACATACCCTCACTGTGGTTCTCCACTGCCCACAGACACCAGTTTTAGTGCAAGGCCTTTCTCCAGCTGCTAAACTAAACCACCCTCAATGGAAGAAGCCTGCCTGTGTCAGTTAGGGCGCCTTCTGGGGCTCTGGCTCAGCTGACCTTCCCCCTGACAAGCCTGTCTGCAAATCTCTCCAGACAGAGTTATAGGTCTGGGTGGTTTTCAGCCTGTGTGCATGGGCACAGGTAGATTTTCCATGGAGTGGGGCTGAAGGAGGACGGTCCAAAGGCACTTTGGTTATGCTTTTCAGTAGCCCTGCCTCAGCAGCACTGCTGTGCAGTGCTGTGGCACAGCTCCTCTCCAGCTTTTCCACTGTGTGCTGGATATGGAAAGCCGAGGGGAAGATGTAACACAGCACCAGGACCTGCCTTCTGCATTACAGCCTTTGCTGGCTAATGCCTTGTGCTGCAGACCTGCCTCTTCCAGCCAGCTCTGGAGACAGGCCCTGGACCAGGTTCAGTCATCGCTGAACTCAAATCAGACCCAAGAAATGCACTGGCTGGGCTCCAGGTGTGTCCAGCAGCTCCTTCCAGCAGTGCGCTGCCTGTCTGGATGCAAGAGCTCAGTCCAAACAAGTGAGCTAAACCAGGGTGGCCTACAGCCTTGAACACCGGTAGGCAGCTACCACACTGTACATGTCACACTCTCCAACGCGCCTGTGGTCTGCGCCAGCTACAACTCTTTCAAGCAGCTCCTAGACACGGTTCACAAGATGCATGGGCCAGGAACTGGTCCCAGTAGGCAGCACGGGCATGCACAGTCGGTCCACAGAGTTTGGCTGTACGACCATGTGTTGAGCTATCCCAGCTGCCCTACTAGGAGCACAATCAGTACTAAGTACTAGCAGGTCATCTCTGCACTGAAGCACTCACAAACTATACATGCTGCAATAAGGTGTGTGTATTTGTAATACCTTCCTGGTAACCCAGTCCCAGTCTGCATGAAAGCCCCTTTATTGAAAATCCAAACTACAGCCAAGTGGAAAATTTATGTGCTTTCCATGATTTCCTTGTTTTCCTTTCTCAGCACTGACTTGGTTTAAAGGAGATAGGCAATAATATTATGTATTAATGTTACGTATTTGCATGCTGCTTTTAAATTAGGAGCCAAATGTCCTAATCTCTTGCGTGTATGCAGTGTGTATTTGGGTATGTAGGAAAGAAGGAGTGAATATAGAGCAATTAGCATCTCCGCTGCTTCCCATGCAGAGCGAAGAGAAAACATTGCTTTGCCTCTACCAGCTTTGCTGAAGAGAACCTCAGGGCAGAACGGCCATCCAAGCGACAAGCTGGCTGCTGCAAGGAATCACTGGTAATCCCAACACTGCAGAAAGCTGGCCGCATCCCCCACTCTCACAGCAACTTCTGTTGGAGGCCTTCTTTTCACTACTCTGATATTCCAGAACTGTAACTGGCCCTACCTCAGCACCCGATCAGGTATTACCCAGGTCTCAGCTAAGAAAGCTGATGTGCTGATATTACATGGCTTTCCCTAACAGTGCAATTAGCTACCAAGCAGAAATAGAAACTGGGGGATTTAAAAACTGGCTCATTACTCTAATGATGAGACTCACATTCTCAGACATAAGCAACAGGACAAGCCTCAGACAAGGCCAAGCACTCTGAGAACAAACATGGTTTTCCCATTGTGGGAAAGGAGGGAGGGAAGGGAAATCTGTGTGAAGAACACGTGAATATCAACCGCAAATCACGACTACCATCAGGTAACTATCACAAATAGGAATGGTTATTGCTCTGTAGTTCCCAGTTCTCAGAGCAGAGCACAACTTCTGGAGCACTGCTCCGACACACCTGCCTTCCAGACCCATCTCAGGCACGGGGGTCAAACCCCCAAGCAGGAGAGTTTCCTGCCAGCCAGACAAGAAGGTGTTTGCTATGGGAACACTGTGCTCCTGTGAAAGCGGAGCTACAGCGCAACACAGGAGACATTTGTGAGGTGAAACAAGAGAAGGGGAAGAGGCCAGCTTCTGGGATTCATGACTACAGTGCTCTGTGGAAAAGAGAGGCACATGTGTCCAGAACTATTCATGTATATTTATCAGACAACAATGGAGCAAAGCACTCTAATAATAGAAGGAGCTTGGTTTTCTCTGTGTCCATAACACTATCTAGGCATCTAAGCATCAGAGGTGCCTGGGTTCCATAGAGCCTCCACTTGGTACTACAAAGAACGAACAGGAGAGAGCTCAGAGGACTCTTCAGAGGTCATTTAAGTCTACAATCTCACCCTTTGACTTCACCTCAATCACCTCTTAGAGATGTCTGTGCAACCTGTTCATACAATCCTCCGAAGAAGCAGATCACCTTTACAAGAAGTTCTGTTGCACTGCAATTCTGCATTGCTCCTGGAAAAGATTCATTCACTGATCTCCCATGGACTTCCTTTGCAAACACTTCTTGTCCTTGAAATGGATGAGTGCATCTAGATGAGACTGATGTCATTGCATAAACGGAAGAATTACTCATCAGCTAGCTGCCTCTTTGCCAGCCATGGGCTAAGGACCAGTTCTCAATAGCATGAGAGAGGCATAAATCCTAGCTACTCAAGCCTTAAAAGGTGTAATCTTCAGCTTCCAAGAACACGGGAACCTGCTCTGGAGAAGTGGTGTCACCTTTGCTTACTGCAGAGACAGAATCAGCGAATGCCCACTCTTCTCTTCCATGAGATATAACACATTTTAACCACTTCTGAAGTTTCTGCAAATGCAGACTCCAAAGTGGGACAGATCAAAAGTGAACAATCTGCCCCAGAACAGTAAAGGAAAACTGAGAGGGGAAAAAACACAGCTGAAGCCTGTGTTTCTCACTGTGTTTACTGTGAAACCGTGCCTCAGTTAAACAGGTTTAACTGATGCATTACAGCCTTTGCTGGCTAATGCCTTGTGCTAAACAGGTTAAACTGGTTTAACTGAAGCCCCCAAATACAAATGAAACAAAACTAAATTATAAATGAAGACAGGGATGCATTCATAATAAATAACATCAATAAAACATAAATTTAAACTTCAATTAAGGAATAATCCTGGAGTTGGAGAGCGTAAAAACCAAAATAAATACTCAAATACACAAATGCAGCATTTTGGTGATGGAGACCAAAAGACTTTCGCAAGAGAGCAATCGCTGGTGGCTCTGAAATATTTTGGGCCAACTGGACAACTGCATGCCTTTATCACTCCCCTTTAGCTGAACATTCTACAAAAGCACTGTGCTTTTGCTGGCCTCTCCTGCACTGGTGGTGAGACACGGTTATTCAACAAGGAGAAGATTCAGGATGGGAGCAGCCTGAGCTCAGAAACATGAGTTCTAAATTGTGTGTGCTCTGCCACCCTCTGTTAACAGACAGCCCCCATGGCCAAGCTCAGTAGTAACAAAAGAACTGCAAACACTTGGCAAAGGGAAGACAAAGATATTACTGATCAGAACATGTGGAAGGAGAAGCCTTGTGTCAGCAGTGAATGAACTGCGCTACACTAACAGCCAGCGCTGTGCAAGCCAAGCATATTTCACAGGCAAAGGTAACACAAAGGAGGAAGAAGAAAGCAGACAACGGTATAATGAAAGAGATCTTTCTCCCTTAGGACCACTGTCCTGAAGGATAAAATCCAGTGCGGTACCTCTGTGTGGGGGTCACTCACTACTTTCACTTGGCGTGGTGCCTACTAGTAACAGAGTGAATGCCTAATGTATATTTTACACACCTGGTGAGCATCAAATGGGACTGAGTTACTTGCAGATGTCATTTTTATGGTCAATTCGCAGCTGACAAGTAATCCACATGTATATGTATTAGTGCTGAAGTTAACAATTTGTACCTCTTTCTACTTTGGTAGATGACTCCAATCCAACTCAAAGATATGTATGTATTAACTCAGCAATGCCATTTAATGCTCTGGAGATCTCTTTAAGAAAGCACTACAGGAGGACAAACACAACTCCACTGTCACTTAGGGAAGGAAATAGTTGTCATTTTGCTGAAACTTTTTCAAGAGGAGTTGACAATTCAGGATACGGCTTTTTAAGTAATGGGCAATAGTCTGGAAAAGCAATAAAATAGTTTCCTTTCATAACATTTATACCTTTAGGGAAGCGGCTACTGCTGTCAGCAAAGGACTGAAATGATGAAAATCAGGAGGAAAAAAGATGCAAGCTTTCACTCATCTTGGCATCTTCATATATCAAATTTAAGGCAAGGGAGATGAAACCATGACGAATTACAATGACCTGAGCAGAAGCTAAGCAGTTTGGGTAGGTAAGATGTGTCTGCGGCTGCACTGCACAGCTATGTATGTAAAAGTAATTCATGTGTATAAGTACTCAACATCATAAGAGGAACTGCAGCGGCCCAGCAGTAAATGTGAATTATGGCCAGCCCTAAGCGTAGCTTCAGTACCTCCTGCCTTGATGTAACTCCTGATAAAAGGATTTTGCTCGTGTTGGGCCCAACCTGTTTCTACAAAGGGACAGAAAGAAGTGCAGTACAACACTCCTCCCTTATCCCAACCTTCTTTTACCCCCTGGATTGTCAACTGCTGCGAGCACCAATAGCGGCCAGTCCTTTTGCTGACAGCATACAATTATGGCCCATAAGCAGATGGATTCTTTACATTCTGTCCTACCTTTCATGCTTGCTCTGGAGAAGTCATAATTCGCCCCAAATTTTATCTAAAACAGTTCATAAACCCAAACAGAACAACACTGTTCTCATGAGTCTCATTAATACAAATTGCCCTAAAAGTCACAGTCATGTTGCGCTGTTTCCACTGTATTTACAAAAGGGAAAGCATTAAATCACAATGCTGTATTTCATTTGGAAATACATGCATAAATGCAAAGGAATTCCTCAGTGGCTATACTGCGGAAAGGCTCATTCTGCAGCTGTAGCCTCAATTATGCTTGACATCCATAACTAAGTACTTCAGTTTCAAGGGGTTTTTCACTGGCAACGTTACATTTCCATATAAAATGTGTGACATTCTGCCCTTTTACAGTTTTATGTGAACATTAACTTTATGAATTTGCTTTCTGCCTCCCCCCTTCTATAACAACTTCTGCCAACGATTAAAAAAACCACAGTGACATTTATCTTGAAAAGCTATTTGAACACAACTTAGTGTTTATTCTTTCCCTGTCTACCAGTGAATGCGATATGAATTAACATATTTAAACCCCCTTAATTAAAAATGTGAAAGCTTTCTAGACTTTACATATCAACTGTGACCTATACAAGTTACAGTAATGCGTGTTCTCACAGAGGAAAGGGAGCCTGGCCCTGCTCCCATTGTCACGAAGACCAATATACTTACTATGTGAGGCCAAATGAGCACAGAAAAAGAAACTGATGCAACTATAACAGGTTCAACGTCTGAAGTAGGAGAAAAATCTTGCCCGGACTGTCTTCCTTTTTGGAAGATATAGCTTTAAAGTTAAAGGATAGCAATGGAAAGGATCTTTGAGACAGAGTTTTTGATAGTACATGCCAAGCAGGTGCTAAGTGTGACAGGTAGTCTGCTCTGAAATGCTTGTTGGCTTTTTGGTTTACGTTTTTTCTGTGTTATTCCCTGGAAGCGCTAAATCACTTAGCAAAGCACATAGACTAGGTACACGGCTGTAAAAACACTCCACCTCAGGCTCTGCAGGTACTCAGAAGAGGCAGACACACAGCCCACTGTTCCCCTCATGTGGTTCTGGAGCTGTCTGTGGGTGCAAGATACAAGAGCCGCTTCTTTCTCTACTCACATCACGTTCAATCCCCTCACTGTGACGACACAAAGCAAACTCACCCCAATGTGCTCAAAGAGAAAACTGCTTTTGTCCTGCCATCTTCCAAACCTTTCTTCCCCCCGCTAAAGGAAGGCGCTGACATGCCATTTCACTGTGCCCCTATTGATAACCTTGTGGAAACCAAACCAAACAACAAAATAATCCTCCCCTGGCTTCCTCCAAAACCTGCCAGAAGCAGATCTGGGACTCTAAAAACACCTTATCAGGAAGGAATTTTCTGCTTTCTCCTGTAACAGCAACAGCAGGAGTCAAACTCAGCGGAACTACTCAGTCATTACACCTCGTTTTGACAAGCTGCCATAGAGATGATAATCTAGATTTATGACAACCTCAGAGAACAGCCAGTCTAAACCAGGATCAGATGGCAACACCTCTTTCCAAATAACTGTCCCATTCTAAAATGTTGCTGTGAAAAGCAGTGACTTTGTTCCAGACTATTGGTTGTTACTGACTTCAGCTCTTTTGAAAGAAAATAATCTGTTGCCTCCCTTAGACATGCAATAGTTTGACATTCCCTAAGGAAACTAAGACTTAATGCCAGGGATCTAGTATTCATCAACCTTTTTCTTCAAGTTCTCAATAACGTAAGACCATTTAGGGATAACTGAACTGGATTTCTCTCAGACAGTGATGCTCTGAGAAGCTGGTGATCTCTCCCACCTGCCCAGGTGCCATGTACACATACATAGTCCACTGAACTACCCCTCCTTCCAAATACCCTACTCTGCCTTCAGAAACTTCAGTGGTGAATGGAAACTCTCTGAACTTACTCACGTTCCTCTTCTTGGAACACAGTTAAAAGGATGTTTTGGGCAAGGATTTTTGCATCTCCCTAGCACTCACTTCAATAATTTCTGTCAGCTGGATACTCATTCTTGGTGTTTTACTATTCTCTTTAAAGCTCTACGACACAGCAGAGTGCCACACCACCTCCACACACAAGAAACAGCATTTATATTTTTCTCAATGCTTACTCAAACTAATAATGTCATAAAGAGATCCAACGGCCACGATCTGACACCAGAAATTTGGAAATCTGGTACAAATGTTTAACGATGAAAGTAATTAATCATTTGAACAGCTTATCCAAGAATGCGGTAGGTTTTCTGTCAGATGAAGCCATTAAATCGATACATTTTTCCAGAAGACATGCTTTAATTCCTCCAGAAGTTATGGAAATCGGCACAGGTTTATTAGGTGAAGCTCTATCATCCCTGTCAGGCAGAAAACCACTCACTCAAAATGATCCTTTTTTAGATTTCAGTTTTTCTGACTCGCAGCCATTTTCTGGGCTGTGGCACCACAGCTAGCTAAAGCTGAACTCAGGCAGAACCAAGATTATGCTTCCTAAAGAGACAGTGTCTCCCTCAGCATCCGGGATCAGACTTAAACTGTGGTTTTGAGGTCCTTTGGGACTCCTCAGTACCATCAAGTCTGTGAATAGCAACATCTGTGGAAAACCCTGTAAAAAATGAAACACAAAATGTTGCACATAGCCCTGGTCACAGGGATCCATGTATTTGTAACCTCCACGCTGGACTACTGCAATCCTCCCTACGTGGGAAGGAAACCACAGATGCCGAGTGCCCCCAGCAGGGACCGGAAAAGCCCATCTAATGGCCAACCCAGGACACTGTACACGCCAGTCTGCGGTCCTACCTGCTGGGCTGGGATCCCTTTGCCAAAGTAACACAGTTCGGAGAGCGCCTGCCCTAATTAATATCCCAAAGGTCTGTCCCATGTTACCTGTGACACTGCCTCTTTCTAGTTTGGCTGATGCAGGCAAGCTATAAAGGAAGGGTTGCAAGGAGGAAATTCTTCCACAAGGTATGTACCCCTGACCACATCTAATGGACCCACAGAGAACAGTAAGCCTACTGATGGCTGGCTTGGCCTCACCCCTCCTCAGCATCTGGATGGACCTGTGAACTGGAAGAGGTTTGTACATGCCAGAGCAATTCACTCATCCACTGAGAACTTCCTAAATTACTACAACCTCTCTGTGCCCAGCTATGAACGCCAGCAGCGCACAGACCCACGCAATGCTCCTCCAAGGCATCCCATTACAACTTGTGTGTTGGAAGACAGACTGGGCTCTTCCACAGGCAGCACTCAGCTGCTCCCCTCCGTTCCTGGACTGAAGGGTTTTCCTGCTAGTTGGACTGTGGGTTTTAAGCTGAGCACAATAAAGGTCTCAAACCATACAATGTCGAGCAGTTAGATGTTGATTAACCAGTGTGGTCTTCAAGCTGTGGGGCATGAAAACCTTTGTGTCAAGTAATGTACTCTGTTTGCACGGTCATGACTTCATCCCCTTCTGTCTGCCCCAGTGCACGGAGTAAAATAATAACATGTTTAAATTCAACTGTCTCTTGTACACCAACACATATTCTTCCTGCCCTCTTAAACAAAGAGTTTTACTGTACATTAATCCCACTGGAAAAAGGGAACAACCACAGCTGTGAGTATGACTAATGACTGACCCAGACTGCTACAGATGGCAAACAAATTGTGTCAGAAAAATCTGCGAAGTTAGCTCTTTTTTCAGGCCACCACTGCACATATGAAGGTAAAATTCTGTTGAGAAAGAAACAGAGATTTCTACTTACTGATACAAGAAATCAGATCATTAAATCTTTCCTTAGGAAAGACGGGATTTTCCAGCCCTCGGAAATAGAGCTTCAGTACTCCAGCAACTGAGTTAATGTCATGGTTACTTTGGTCATCTGCCAAAGGATTTTCACCTTAAAAAGTAAATAAAGTGAATGAAACACACATGCAGGAGCATTCTTGCATGCAGCATTTTTATAAGTGAGTGACACTTTGGGGTTTTTTTGGTTTCAGTGTGTGGGAGGTGGCAATGCAAGCATTCAAGTACGATAATAAACACTGATTGAGAAATCCCAGGCTATGATTAAACTAAAACCGGCAGCCTAACTAAAGCTTCCTTTAGGTTACACAACTGAGTGATCTCTTAGGTCCTGAACTTCCAACCAGGCGTTTACAGACATGTTGGGACTTACAGTTAGCAAAACAAAAAAGCCAAATGTTCTTAACTGCATAGGGTTTTGCAGAGTATTCTTTGGCAAACTGAGTTAGATAAATCTGAATTGGAAATCCGTCTTCATTCTGAAAAATGAAAACATTCAGGAATACGTGCAACCATTTTGTGAAAACACTGGTTAGGAACTGGAACCCTAACCTGAAACATCAGCCACGACTGAACCCCGGGACACTGCAAAGACTTAATCTTTGCTCTGAAAAACTTTAAAATGCATGTATCTTCCAGAATAACACTGGAATAAACACTGGGATAAAACACTGTTATTATTCCAGAATAACACTGGAATAAACAGTTAACAGGAAGGTAAACTTAAAAGCTGGAGAATAGGAGGATGTGGCTTCACGTAGCATGTAAAGTGCGTCAGGTATTGTCAAAGCAATGTCAAAGATGAGATCAGGTTTAACAAGATAGGTAACTAATCCTGAGGAGAAAATACACTGTGCTTATTTTTTTCATGCTTTTCTGGCAATTAAAATCCCACCTTCTATGAGCCAACAAAAAAGAATGCAAAATCAAAACCCCCAAGTAACTAGCATTGTTTTAACCCAGTTACGGGACTGCTGCATCCTGGCTCCCCTCGCAGAGCAATCCTAGGCTGGGTGTCGCAAGCCACTCATGGTTAAAATCTGTTTTCACTTCCCAGTATTTTTCCCATAATTCCTCCTTTGGGGCTGGAGTTTCCTTTGGGAATGAAAACAGTTGCTGAAAATGGAACGACTCTTTCACAGCCTGTATTCTCATTGATTGTGATGCCACTTCGGCAGAGGGACCAGAAGGTTGAGTTCTTGTATTCCAGAAGATCAAGTAACAGGTTCTCAAACCACGTTAAGTAGTCTCTTGAATCTAATTAAAAACCATAACCTTCCATATCTGAGTATGTTGAAAATGAAATACAGACAAACTACTGTTTGCAGTTTATCATTAACAAAAGACTGAAGCTTACAGTTGATTCGTGAGTCATATGCCTCATCTAAACAAAATGAAAAACAACCTCATGCTCCTAGAACATTAACGGGAAAAACAGGTACATGTCATCATTATACTTCATCTTTAAGCATATGACAGCACAAAGTTTCAGGTGCAGTACACGAAGTGCATACAAACTGCTTAAACAGCCAAGAAAGCAATTAGAATTTAAAAGCTTTTTGAATGTCAGATATTAAGGTGCTCGAATAAATGAAAATGACAATTACCTCTCTCAAATGAATTCTTAATATCATTGACTTCCACCTGGGAACCAGACACTCTAAAAATTCCCTGATGCTGAAGACCTGCAGCAAAGATGGGAGACAGCGGAGAGCAGTTTTCAAACTACTTTTGATGTCTGTTTTGAAAACAAAGCTGCAGTGGTAAACACATTATGCAAAAGATACACAAAAAAGTCTGGGCAATAAGGAAATGATACAGGATGCCTCAGAGCTTACCATATAAATTGATAAATCTGATACAGCTTTCCACAATGAGAGGAATGACTTGTCCTGAATCCTGTAAAAATAAGAGGAGAAAGAGTAAACTGCAGATTGGAAAGAGGAAAACTCCATACTCTGGACTGAATGTGAATGTGCATTTTCCTGGTCAATCCAGATGGACATACAGTGCTGGCAAAAAAATACATGAGAAAAAAATCATTTCTAACAGTTCTCTTCCCATGTAGGGACAGAGGGAAAGGAATGGGTGAAAAGAAAGGATTATGGTTCTTGGTTAAAATCACTGAATTGGGAAATTCAGAGACTTCATTCTCTATCTCTGCCACAGTATCTGGCTAACACTGTATGTGACATCTAAGCTCATGCATGTGCTTTAGATTTTTGAAGCAAAATGAGTTAAAGCAGTGAATATGCTTTTCAAAAAGTTTATTATTAAGAATAATAACAAAGATGATCCCTCTGCATCCATTTAACTTACCTTTCTTTTCTTCATTTGCCCAGAGAAGCTGTGGCTGCTCCATCCCTGGCAGTGTTCAAGGCCAGATTGGACACAGAGGCTTGGAGCAACCTAGTCTAGTGGAAGGTGTCTGGCCCAAGGCAGGGGCTGGAACTGGATGATTTTTAAGGTCCTTTCCTCCCCAAACCATTCTGTGATTGCATGATTCCTGGTGGAGAATGGACCTAATTCCTCAAGGTACCCATTTTTACTTTTTGTTTTTGGTAAAAAATATTGATCACAAACAGTTGACAAAGTCCTTTTCTGGACCTGCTGGACTATCAGAAGTGCTCTTGTAGAAGAGACAGCAAAGCACATTGCATGGAGTAGCAGGTGTCTGACCTGAGAGCACTCCTACATGCTCTGCTGATTCATGTGTCCTAACATAGCGCAGATGATTGCCTGGTATGTTGTTTCAGGCTGCCCTAAGTGGGTGATGAACTGTAGCCACTTTGAGCTGAGCGAGTGGTTCAGCTGTCTCTTCCATAGGCACAAAGGTATTGGGAAAGGGAGGTCAAAGCCTGCATCTCCCTGCCTACAGCTGATTTGATCAGTAATTAAAGGTGCTGGTCTTCACCATGATGCAGCAGCAGGTCTATAGCTACATCTCCAGTTAAGTAGAGGTGTTTCAATAAAGGAGAAAAAAAGCTTTTTTAATGGGAGGGCGAGAAGATGATGATAACAGTAATTTTCAGTGAGTTATTTGTCTTTTTCTTTTAAACCACTGATTTTTTCAAAGGAACCATCACAGTCCTTCATCCATGTGTTTTGGCACTTAAAAATACGGCTGTTTTAACCCAAGCACATTAATGACTACAAGTCATCAAATATCTATTAAAGACACAAATCATATGATTAAAAATTATTGAGAGAAGCCGGTGCTCACACCGGATAAATGACTGTTTCATAAATAACAGGTACCATTGAAGTTCTTGCCTTGGAAGCTGTAATTTTTCTTTCCAAATGAATTTCAAATACGTGGGCACTCAGAGAACTGACTAATCCGTTTGGAAGTTTAATATAAAACCAGTCTGCATTATGAAGGCGTGAATTCAAAAGCATGCTGTAAATCAGAGTACACATCTCCTCTTACAAACCAGACCTTCGTTTTCATGCTCAATTACACTAATGGGAAGTCTATGAATTAAGCCCAAGTAGAAGAAAAGCTAACTACTATAAAAAGTTCGAAACGTAACACACAATGAAGCTAACGAAACAATGCACTTCCTGAGCTAACCTAACCCCTGATCGCCTGTGTACTCCACATTGGTTTAGTAGGGCTTACAAAAGGCTGTACTGCTAATTATGCTATTTAAATTGTGGCTTGTTTGTCTTTTAACTTAAAACCTGGCAAAGACTGGCGAGCCAAGAACCAGGAATGTCTGGATGAACACTGGTGTTTTGAGTTGCGTCATGATTCAGTAACAGCTGGATTAACCCTCCCCATGAAACAGGTCAGCTACTAAGCCCAGGAATACTGCCATCTTCCCCAACACTGAGCAGCCTGGCTCTCCAAAAAACCCCAGCGTATTATAAAACATGCACAACATGCACCCGTACCTCCAGTTAGTACATTGGTTCATGCAAAGAATGTAAAGCCCTGGAAAAGACACTGTTTGCAGTAAGAAATTATAACAAAATAAATTATTTTCATGTCTGGTTTGGGAGGATCTCTTCAGAACCATGCACAACTTCGTGGTTAAGTAATTCCCTGAAATAATTCCCTAGAATAATCTAAACTAATTGGATTTTGGATCTAATGACGGGAAAATAATTTGAAGTAACAATCTGTGCTGGTGAAATGTCAAGAACAGTGACCCTATCGCTGCTGTGAATTAAATCGGATGTGTGTAGTCAGTGAATGTATGTTTGGGACTAATTATCATTCATTATGATGCGAAAACGTACCAAAAAGCAATTTTGTGCAATACTGTATTTCACTAGCTGTTGTCTTTTTGTGCCTGTCAAACTAACTCATCCCTATCAGGGATGACATGGTCTTTGGGCAGGGATGCTTTCCTAGTTAGCTCCCACACTGGCAAACCTGTCATAAGTCTACCAGCTTTCTTTTCCTCTTTCCTTTTGAACAACTAATTATGTGAGACTCTCCACTCTCAAGTAAGCCCTGTCACCCACACTGCCATGCAACATAACCCTTTTCTCCATGAGGGATAATGACAGAGTACCATTTCTCTGTGCTGCTTTAATCCGGGGGCTTTTTGTTGTGGGAGTTTCTGCTCCTTCACTTACTCCCATCCTTGAGTGAGAAACTGTTCATGGTATTAATCTCTTGCATCATGGGATGCTTTCCTGAAAAGTCTTTCTATACACCTCACAGCACTGCCTGCATAATAATAATGGCTTTCCCTGTAGTTGTACTAAGGATGGTTGAAAGCTCAATTCAAAGACACATAAACTGGTATGGTGCCACTGAGCACAGGATTTGTTCTGCAAAATATTTGCTGCTAGTTATATTGCACAGGAAGAAAAAAAATATCCTTGTCACATTCAAACCCAGCTCAGAGCTTGCAGTCAGGGATTTAATTCACTGCATCTGTAAATGTACTGTTTTAAAGATAGATTTTATTAAGATTTCCTTCCCTTAGCTCTGCCAGCTAGCGTCCAGAGGCACTGACTGTGATGGGCAGGTGCTTGTTCACGAATAAGGAATAGCCATCATTTAAAACTATGATGACTCCAGAGTTGAGCTTTGGTTCAGTTTTGCCTGCTGTACTTGTACACTCATTTCTTAATGCAAACTTGTCCCTCCAGGTCTTTGAAAGAACTAATTTTGAGCCAGGCATGAATGCAACCCGAGAGCGAGGCGGAGATGGTTCTCTTGTCACCAGAACTATACCTGATGTCTCGTGTGAGAGTTCCTTCGGCCTCGGCTAGAAGCATTTATAGAAATAAAAGTATGAAAAAGAAGAAGATAGTAAATACAGCAAAGATACAAGATCCAGAATAGCGGTGATCACAATTTCACACAATATAATAAATTCCTAAAGTCATAGGAAATCAAAAGCTGGATATCAAACCCAGGGTAATACTGCTTCTCCACAGACTTTGAATAATGAACGTAATGAAAATGGCAAGCAGGAAATTGTGCTAAGTCATGGGATGCACCACTACATCCTATCTTCTACATGATGCTAAGTTTCCTAATAAAACCAGGCTGCCAGTACTGTCCCTACTTGATTAACAAAACCGTAGGGAGGCAAATAGGAGAAATGGATCCCCCTCTTTCCCTCTGACTTCAGGAAGTATTATATTGATCAACCGGGAAAGAAAAGAGCCCCAGGACAGACTTATACATAATGATCTGCCTCAGCTCACGTGAGGTGGTGACCATTATAGTAAGAAGTGTTGAGATCAGCCACTGGGGTGGCTGGTGTCAGTACCTTGATGAATGACTCCAAGTCACCATTAAACAACTTAGCACTATACTGTGATCGGGGTCTGGGCTTCCTGTGTTTCTGGGGCTTAGGGGGAAGATTTGGAGGCCTAAGGGAAGGGAATATGATTACTGAGAAAGGTAGAATCAAATCACACAATAAAATGAAATGTCTGTAAGTTCATGGCAAAACAACAGAACACTGTAAAGGGAAAAATAAACAGAGAACTTATGAAATAAATACTTTCCATCAAATTTAAATCTAACAGTGAGTAAAAAGAGGAGAAAACCTCAATTAAAACCATGTTACTTATGGATAAATGACATACTTTATGAATCCCTGCTTTGCAGTTTTATCATAAACATTTATTCCAAACACTGCACAATTGGAATGACCTTTGTTTTTGTTGTGGTCATGCACGAAATGTGCAGCAAGCACTGGAATTCATCCTGCCAGCTGCAGCAGAACACAGGCCACTCGAAGCATCTCTCATCAAGCAGAGAAGTTGCTTCATGCTGGAGAAGCTTCAGATGCAAATTAAAACAGCTCAGCACACTCCTAAAATGCTTCAAAACGAACCCATCTGCATTTTCAGCTGGAGCCAGGAAGGTTAAACAGCTTTAGCCTTCCACATCCAACATCTTCACACAAGAAAAGAAACACCTTGCAAATTAGGCAAAGGAATGGAAAGAATATAACCAACTTGAAACAAATAAAAGCAGCATAAAGCGAAAAAACCCAGAAACAAAAACACACAAAACTGTGAGCTACAAATGTTTACCCAGCGTTATACATGTGATGACTACAACCGAGATTACAGGAAATAAATACTGCCTTCCAGATCACAACCTCTTTTGTGAATGCCATGCCAACAGCTACGTGCCAGCGGCTTCCCGAGTTCCCTGCACCAGCAGTTCAATGTTTCTACATGTTTTTCAGGAATTAGCAAAAATTGGAATGTTTCAGTGGAAACAGTGAGGACCAACAGTGCACAGAATACTGAAGAGGGGGACTGTGGTCTGTTTGGGTACTACCTGCTATTTCAGAGTAATCGCTAAAGATATCCTCTTCTCTTCTACAATTTAACCTTGACCTCAAAGAACATTTCCATTTGCCTGTTTTACAGTGTGGAAACTTAACTGAACCTTGGGCAACAGGCAGGTTCCAGCTGAAGTGGGGGAACTGGTGCTGAGGAGCAGATGGGCAAGCCCTGTTCCCTGAGTGTTTCTTTCTCATAGTGACCAGCTGTGAGAAGATAGGAGGTAAGATAGCTTCAAGCTACTCCCCCATTTTACTAAGGTAAAATCATTGCCTAAATCCATCATCTTCTTTCAGTTGCTTACACAGCAGGGAATTTGGGATGATAGGAGCCTGGGGAGTCACCTGCTTTGGAGTCAAGAAAGAAAATTTTCTTCATTAGACACAAGCTTAAGCTTACTGGCTTCCATGCATTCCTGGCAGCATCTGCGGGCAGAGTTTAAGCCACAGGTCTCGCAATTAATGTCAGCAATTTGGAAGCATGCTCTGATTTGTTACTGCTTTTTAACTGGGGTTATGTAAGGAAATGAATAAGTCCAACTTCACAGAGCTAAAACAGACCATGGAGTAGTGGGAGAAAGGCTAATCTGAAGTCTGCAGAGATATCCCCAGGAATATGGGGACCAGGCAGAGGAATTATACAAAGCCAAGTGATCCAGCAAAGGCAGAGCCAGATCCAAATTTCTTATCTGGAGGGCAGGGCTTTTTCTATTTATTTATTTAATTCACAGATGAGGGGGGGTGGCAAGGCCATTCCATCCAGGAAGCAAGAAGGAGGAAGAGAAGGCATTGAGCAAGGACGTATTGCATGGAAAGGGAAGAGTAAGACTAGGAAAGCTGGCCTGGATGTTCTTGCTGTCACTAGCACCATCCACAGAAGCGTGGTGCCCATAGCAGTGACAGGGCTGCAGCAAAAGAAATGTGACCAGCAGGTTGAGGGAGGTGATCCTGCCCCTCTGCTCTTGTGAGACCTCACTTGGAGTATTGTGTGCAGTTCTGGTGTCCTCAACATAAAAAGGACATGGAACTGTTGGAACAAGTGCAGAGGAGGCCACGAGGATGATCAGGGGACTGGAGCACCTCTCATATGAAGATAGGCTGAGAAAGTTGGGGCTGTTCAGCCTGGAGAAGAGAAGGCTGCATGGAGACCTCATAGCAGCCTTCCAGTATCTGAAGGGGGCCTATAGGGATGCTGGGGAGCGACTCTTCGTTAGGGACTGTAGTGATAGGATAAGGGGTAATGGGTTCAAACTTCAACAGGGGAAGTTCAGGTTATATATAAGGAAGAATTTCTTTACTGTGAAGGTGGTGAGGCACTGGAACAGGTGGCCCAGAGAAGTGGTGAATGCTCTACACCTCAAGGCCGGGTGGGACAGAGCCTTGGGCAACATGGTCTAGGGTGAGGTGTCCCTGCCCATGGCAGGGGGGTTGGAACTTGATGATCTTAAGGTCCTTTCCAACCCTGACCATTCTATGATTCTATAACACACACAAGTGGCAGCTGCAAATTCAAACAGTTGCCATTGCCCCCCACGGTCTGATACCCTGGGGGCTGCAGTGCTCCTCTGTGTTTGTGTCTGGAGGCAAGTTACAGGTCTGGCATTACGCAACTGAAAAAGTATGCGCTATATAAAACAGAGAGATCTAACACCGTATCCCTTTTTCTTCTGTGATTATATAGACACATTTAAGTATTGAACACAGGGATGCTGAGGAGGGCAGGTATTCCTGCCCAGAGCTATGCTACCAAAGATGCAGCCTATCCCCTGAATTAATCTCTGTTAGGTTCTTCTGAACCATATATCCTGCCAAAGTGAATTACAAACCATGAGAGGCAAGGCCTCTCTAGCAACTGAAAAACACTTCTTTTCTAGCACAAAAAGCCCCCTGCAACTTCTAAATTTGATGTGTGATTCACAAGTATATTTAAGGCTCTCCCAGCTTTGCCCACCCTTGACACTGGCCTAAGCAGCTCACACAAATGAGGAAGATGAACAGTCATAATGAACAGCATGCTGCAACAGAAACGCTGAATGTTAAAACACACAGGGCCTGTACACAATTTATGGAACAGCAGCAACAAAACGGATGATGTGTACCCGTATGAAGTTGTTCTAAAATGTGTAATTTCTAAGATTTTATTACATTTGTAACTCTATATCAAGTCGAATAAAGATATCTTACCTTGTTGTCATGTATTCTGCCCTGTGACCTAGAAAAGTTTAATAAACACGAAACAATCATTTGTAGGCTTCAGCTTTTTAAGCCTAAATTATTCTTGCAAGTTACTTTTAACCCTAACTTTCATGTTACCAGCAAAAGATATACAATTATACAACAAACAGGGCAGTGTAGTTATATACCATCTCCACAGTTACATTCAAAATACAAATGCAACCCATGTTATGGAACAATTTTTAAGAAGCCTGACCATATATTAAAGTCACTTAATATTGCAAATAATTTGAAGTAGAAATCCAAACAGTGACTATTGTTTGTGCTCAAGCATTTTAGTGGTTACATCAGTATGGAAACAGAGCTGTGTCAAGATTGGATTACATCTCCCCTTGTGTCTAAACCTGTACAGTGATGTAAATACAGAGCTCTAGACACCAATGGCTTGCGATTGACAGACTCCTTCCTCTCTTTTGTCTGTGTACTGCAGGAAAGAAATACAACGCTACCACTGGAAACGCCAGAGAACTGCAGAGAATTGTAAAGAAACAAACACTGCATCCCAGGAAGGTTCCTGCGTAGCCTTTGCAGAGCAACACACCACTAAGTCAGGCATGTGCACCACGTCAGCCCATGACAATGAAGAAACAGTACGAACACCATGGTATGGAAAGTTCCAACCAGCCCAGTTTTCCCAAAGGGGATTGTGCCCTATTAATTTATTTGAACTCTTTGAACATGTCAGTTGGACAAAGGAAAATCAGTTGAATTAATTTACTTAGACTTTCAAAGGCGCCTGGTAAGTTTCTTCACAAGAGGCAACTGGAGCAGCTAAACAGCCATGGATTAAGTGGCAAAATATTCTCACTGATCAAAAACTAGTGAAGAAAAGGGAAACCGAGTGGAATTAAATGGTCTGGGTTTTTTTTTCATCATGACAAGAGTGTAGCAGTCATTTACTCAAGCCTTCCCATTAGGACCATTTATGGAATACATAATACATCTACTGATGTCCTGGGGAGATCACAGGAGGCCGAATACTGTGCAGATGACTGAAATACGTTTGTATCAAGTCCTGACAAAACTGTGAAGCCCTTCAGAGGGGTTTAACCATGTTAAGGAACAAGACACACAATGGCAAATGAAATTCAGTATAACAGGTTCAAGTAAGATATTAAGGAAGAAAGAATTAAACACCTATGCAGCCAACAAAACTACAGATAATTACAGTGACTACGAAAACCACCCTGAGCATCACTCGTATAAGGCCTAAGTACACCACTCAATTCGAAAGCTTGTCACACTGCTGAGAGAATGAAAAACAGTGGTATTCAAAACATAACAGCATGTGTCAATGTCCAGCTGCACCTGAAATACTGAAAACCCTATTCTGAATATATGGTTTGCAGAACCAGAAAAGTGGAAATCCACAGAAGGTGGCACAAAGAATAAACTCTGGGCAAAATCTCTGGCATTAATAAGACATGTGAAGGTTACTGGCACCTCTTTCAGAGAGGTGGAAAAGAGGGATGAAATAAGAGTATGTAAAATAACCTGTGACAGAAAAAGGGCAAGCCAGGAACTTCTCCCTACTCATGTAACTGAGGGAAGTCCATTGAGTTTAAGAATCTTGATAATATAAGCTAATAAAAAAAGATGTTACAAATCAAGCATCTGTGGGATTTTAAACACATCTCTGATATTTAATAGATTAGGACAAAAACCCATCTGAGACACAGGGGCAATTTCTTTTACAACTGCTTGTTCTCTGTCTTGCATTTCCCTCTGCTTTGTTCATTTGTTCATCCAATAGAGGAGCCCTGGGTCAGAATTCATCTGAGTATCAGTGAGCTTCCTATGTTTAGCATCAATTTGAGTATTTCTCATTTGCTTTTCCAAAGTTGTAGACGCAGACTCAGCACAGAGCATTTCATCTACCTCCCTTGTGCAGATCATGAATATCTATCTGCTGTGCCCATAAACAGCAACAGACTGTAGTAGGCTGGTGATGAACTGGAACAGAAGCCAGACACTGTCAACGTCGTGGACACCAGATGGAAATGTGGATTTATTCAGCCTACATCCTAAAATTGTACATATTTAAATAAAAGCAAGAGAGGGTGCCAAAGGAGAACTTACACTTCAGACAATCCTCTCCCTCTCCCCCATTCTCCCCTGCATTACTTAGCATAGCACCCTGTGTTGTCTGCTGCCTTGCTGACATGAAAGGTTCCAGAAAAGGCAGTTAGAGTGGAGCACAAGAGAGGTTCACTTCCTACAGATTAATTTCTACACTAGCTACAGCAATAATGTTCATAATTCCACTGTAATTATATCATTTCAATCACCCCTATACAAACAATGTACAGAATCCAGCTTCTCCTTCCCAGGCATGTGCATTTTAATGCAAGACATACCTCAATAAAGGGGGTACTTCGACTTTTTAACCTGCAAGAATGATGGCTTTTGCTCGAACTATCAGCTCCGAATGTACATTTTGGGTACTATTTGTATGTGCTATGCCATGATGATGTGACAACAACTACGTGCAAAACCACTGTGGGCAACACAGATTAACTACTTGGGGTTACAGCTGGTGGGTTGAAGGGACCTCCTCAAACAGAATGGTCTGAGCATGCCTGAGCAAGGCAGAACAGCCCAGAGCCCAACAGCAGTTTATCACGTCACCCTGCTGAGAAGCTTTTCCTTGGATTTTCTTTCACACTGTGTTTTCCTTATTTCTTTCCAACATGCATCCTTCTCCCTTCAGTAAATGATCGTGCATTTTACCGGGCTTCCAAATAACAAACATACACTTCATTTTTCCAAATACATTTTCTTTGAGTCTTCGGAGTAAAGCTGTACTCTTCTGATTAAGATCAGCTGCACATTGGTGTGCGCAAATAAACTGTTCAATGCACACGTTAAATGAAAATCCTATTAAGTCAAAAATTCCATGAGGAAGAACATGTAGTCAGCTGTCTAAAACCAGCTACCATCTTCTACCATCCAGCCTTGCAAGAAAATGCTGCTTATTTCCTACCCCCAACCTCAGTCACTCCCTGGACAAGGGCTTTGGGTCACAGCCACTGAACTGTTAATAGCTCTTTAGGCACCTCCACAATTGGATTTGTGGATCTGCTTTTATATTAAAAGCAAGAAGAGATCTGATTAACAACAGACACTTCATAGTCTAATGAAAATAAATGGACACATCCTTTAGAGACACTCTTTAGAAAGCAAGTTTCCTTTCTGGAGTTTGATCTTTGAATTATAGTGTTTAACCTTCAGGAGAGGGACTTTACTCTGTGCAGTGTAATTCACTTCCTCTCAAGTCTGTAACACTCTGTGCGGCTACTCCTCAAGACTTGCAGTATGACACTCCTTTTCCCTTTAATCCATGAGGAAGCTCCTGTTGGGAGGGTTGGAGCTGAGTATAGTGCCTGATTCATTACTGCCCTAATTCAGCTTTACTTCATTTGATCACGGACATCTGCTGACTTGGTTTATATTTGAAGATGTATTTTCAAAAATCGTGGAGAGCGTTCAGGCCAATGGATAATTCTCTGCTAACATAACTTGAGCTATTGTATTGTAATAGAATAATTTCATATGCAATAATGATAATCAACAAGGGCAGAGCTATTCATGGAGTTTGCATTCATTCCAGTTCAGAACACGCAAATACTTTCTAGAAACCCAATATAAAATTAAGTCCCTAAGAGTCTCACTACTGAAATGAGTGAGGGCAGGACTTCACCATGTACCTTTCATAAACGCATCATTAAGCAGTTAGGCTGCACGTTCATGTCCATGTGCACAGAAATGTTGCACCAGTGAGTCTAGTGTAACAGATGCACCATGGATAATTTTGTATGCTTAAAAAAATATTGCTCTTGCCCAACTCTTAAAACACCCTCAAATCAACAGAAACCATTAGGAAGTAGAAACAGCACATTTGTCACAGCTCTCAAACCATGCTGCACTGACTGTGCCAGCTCTCTTTTCAGACACCAGATTTTTCATTCACAGTTCCATTCCAAATCTAATCACTTGTCTAAACGCCTATGCGGTGGAAATGAATACCTGTTGAAGAAACAAAATCAATTCATAGTGTCTACTCTTAGCACTACACCAAAGCCATGACTGGTAAAAATCAAATCGATGCTTACTGGACAATTAAGCTTTAAGTTTTGCAATTTTTTTCCTGCATACCTTTGGCATTTCAGTGGTTCACTGTATATTCTGGAATCACTTTTCAGTTTATTGTATTTACCTTCTCCAAGTGTCCTTTGCAGCAAGTCATGTTTTGCTTGGAGTTTTGTGATGAGATTACTACCTTCCAGATATTCTCTGAATTTCTGTAGAGATGCAGATCAATCTATTACTATGTATGGCACATAAGCTCCAGGAACTTCTACATAATGTTTACTTCAGGTATTTGGTCAGTGTCATATGAATGAGGAAGTAACCAACGTACCATGAAATAGAATTGCTCTGTTTCCTGCTGGTTAGCTCTTCTTTTTGCAATGCTAGGCTTACTCAGGTATGTCTCAGAGACTGTTGATTTCACAGACTCCGTTGAGCGACTGTGCTGGAAACACTCTGACACATCATAGTCTTCAATGGTGACCATATCTTGTATTGTCTGCAGGGTAGCCTCTGTTGTTTTCTTAACCTGCCATTGAAAAGCGCAATTTCCCAAATGCAAGGTAAATATATATCAGAACAGCTTAGCAGGGAAGCTCATTACTCTAAATAATTCTCTGGCACACTCCCCCAAACAAACTGGTTGGTGAATGTGAAAAATCAGGTGTACCATAACAGACAGTGTATAACAGACGAATGACATGGTTATGTTTCTTATCTAGCTCTCTGCTTTACCATGGTCCAATCCACAAACATGGATGTACTCATGTTGACTGTACAGCACTTTCTAGCATTTGTTTCCTGCAATTAGAACCGAAATTTGATGTGATTTGGTTATGGTGCCTAATCTGGGAGGCAAGAGAAAGGATACAATGCTCTGAAGGGTCAACTCTCCTAATGAGGTCAATGGGTTAGATTGAGTATGCACATCCAGGAATCTGGCTCCCAGAACAACATGTTCTTCCATGATAAAAATCTGTGACATGACTGCTATGGTAAAGAGCACAGTGATATTTAAACTGAAGAAGTGGAATACACAGCTGGAGGAGGGGGCCTGGAGAAAGAACAATTTGCACCGCTTTTACAGCACTTCCTATGAGCTATGTAGCACCATCATTCATACTGAGAACCAGGGCATGGAGGCCATGGAACAGGGAATGCAGTGCAATGTAATAAAGTAACAGGCAAGATTCACAACGATGTGATTTATCTCCCAGTTCTGCTTCAAAAGAGTCTCTAGTAAAGTCAGCTTAACCAAATCATGCTCACTTCTACACGCATCTCCAGTTAGGCAAATATCCTATCCATGCCTGCCTACGTGATTCCTCTCCCTACATCCCTGGCACTTCACTTTACTGAAAGAAACTATCTTTCCCCTACCTTTTGTCTTTGTTACCTTGAGATACTATCTGAATTCAAGTGGGGTTTTCTTAAGGCATGTTTCATGGACATTAATACTCAGTTCTAGGCATTCAGCATATAACACAGAATGAGAAAAAATGGAATGCTGAAAACTTATCAGTAAACCACACCAAGAAATTAAATGATCCCTATGTTTTAATTAAGGAATAGATTCTCGTTTCAACTAAGGGCCTCTAACAAAGTGCAATTTAAACCCATCGGGAGGCCACTCTCTCTCTGCTGCCAGAGCAGGGGGAAGAGAACGGCACAGCTTTTCTATCACAAAAAAAAGAGGCATTTTATTTTACTAGGTGAGCTATTCCTGTCACAGCCATTCAGTACTCCCGTTTAGAAAGAGCTGTGGCTGAGAGCACAAGGGATTTTGACTCAGCTACCACAAAAGACAGTCAAATTCCTTTGTACTACAGTAGTGGCAATTTGAGGACTGTACAGAGGGTGGTCACAAACGGCAGTAACTGTTACATGCTGGCTTTCTGCCACAAAACTTTAAAAACACGTTCACCCTGACACATCCTCAAAACACAGAACTCAGTAACGCGAATGTATGGACGGGTAAGGGATGAAGTTCCCAAACCTCTACAAAGCAGACAAGGATCTACCTTAGCATATTTACCAGGATTTGATTTTACAAATTACAATAGCTCATACAGATTGAGGCCATTTCAAGATATTTGCAAGCTTTTGACAGGGTTAGCACCTTCCTGAAAATGGTGTACAACGCATATCCCTTGTAGACAGAGATCTTACCTCCTCATTTTCGATTTTCAGTGTGGCCAATCGTGACTGTAGCTGCTGATACCTAAGCATAAGCTCTGCTTGCACAGGCTGCTGGGCAGTGACCTGACAAACCTAACAAAGAATCAAGAAGAGCTGTAAGATGCAAGGAATTAAAAAACTGGTCAATAGACTCTGGTTGCTACCCTTAAAACCAGGTGAATTCCTACTAAATCCATTAAAACTGAATAAAACATACAACAAAATGTGTCCATCTAAATTTAAAGCATTTATGTGTTACAAGGTGCTGAACTACGTACTGCATCTTGTGACTACAGAGCACAGCTTTGTTCTATGACTGCTTTGTGTTGCTTCTCCAATCACACAGAAATGAAAACCCTGGACTTGCCTTCAGATAAAAGATGTGTACAGGTGATGGTGCATTCTGCTTTGATACTGGCCTTTGGCGTAGGAGAACAGGGCACAGCTGGGGTACAATGTACTCTTGAAATCCCCAGATAATAAAATGGGGAAGAAGAAGGGGAAACGGCTGCATTTCAGGGAACACTGCTCTCAAATAATACCCACAAGCTCTATTATGGGTGAGGCAAGTAGCGAAGACATAAAAACAGTATTTCCACTGATGCTGGGCTGAACACATGTTAGCCAGCAAATTCACAGCAATGTCATTATAAGCAATACAGACATAATAACATACAACAGTTTTTACTTGAGAATTCCGAAGAAACTCAGAACACTGCTGCCAATTTTGCAAAATGTTATTGTTGATACACTTACTTTTGGGTAGCAATAACTGCTTTTATTGAACTCTGTAAAAAGGGATAAATTCTCTGCCTGCTGTATAGAAACAGGAACAGCCAGGGTGGGGATAAGTGTCAGTATACAGACCTCATCACCCATATGAGACTGGAACTCAAATTTCATTGGTGGACAAAAAGCAGTAGGGTACATTTCCATGAATCTCTGCTTGTCACTTCGTGGCTCCAAGCTGTCAACTGCATTTTCAATGATGTCTAGGCCCTCATGCCTCGAAGTTTCAAGGTTATACTCTGCAGAAAGGTATGTTCTTAGGGCTCTGTTAAGACTAGCGTGGTATCCAAGGTCACAACACTAAAAGCACAATAAAGGAAAAAGGAAACAAATTAAAAAGGAACACCATCCCAATATCTAACTATTACTACAATTTTCTGTCCTGAAATTATTGTCTTTGAAGTATTTTACAAAATATCTTCTGAATTATAATACAATACTGGGGTGAAGACAGTATTTAGTATCCTCATTCTGTTGTAAAGATGAAAGGACAGTTTTAGAAAGAGATCAAGTATACACGTATGGCAATATGTCTGCATTTATCAGATACAGATGTGTAGTTACTGTATTTACACAGAAAAGGTCTGGGTCTCCACCACAAGTGGGCTTTTCAGTATTATTGTCAAATGTAAGCCTCAGATCATCCATTTAAACCTTCCCTGACATTACTCTACCATTCAAGTCAATGCCAGCAGCAAAATACAAATGACACAGTTTTGGCTCACCACGTCTGTGCCCAAACAAAACCCCCACAACTACCTCTAGCATTAGTGACCCATCTAGGATGCTTTTAGATGCAGTGAGAATGGTTTAACATCCTCTCCTCGATGGTGAAAACGTATGTACTGCAAGCACCTTATTTCCCATGCTCTGACAGAACCAGCCATGTACATTATGCTACTGAATGAAGAAAGCCATAATTTATGTCTTTTTTTCTAGGGGTGAGAGTAACACTGGAATGTAATTGAAACCTAATTGGTAGAACATAAATTTGTGTTTGTTCTTGAATTTTAAACATCCTCAGCTTGCATTATTCATGACTGCTTAATATTTCAGAGGAACATATGAACACATTTTTTGAATGTCACAGCAGGAATGTATCAAGTGATGCTTTCCTTAACTTTTTCCCCACATCACACGGTAAATAACATCCTCAGCTTCTGCTCAGTGAGCTTCCAGGGAACGTATCACAAACATCTCTGTCACTTCAATAGTGGCGCATCAGTCTGCTAACAGTTGCATACGAAGCAATGCTCTTTATTCAAGCAAGAGAGATTTGTCCCAGTCAGAGGCTAGTGCCTGGCTAGTGCAGAGAGCACGCTGCTTCAGGGCATCCTTCAGCTTCCAGCCACCCATTCTGGATGTCCACCTGCGATATAAAATCATACTCCCCTGCAGGACTCACAAGTTAAGCGATGCAATTGGGTGAAAAAGCAATCTGAATTCAGTCTACTGTAGACCATATGTATATGTGCACTGCTTATATGCATACTGCCCTCAGAAACCCTCAGGACTCAGGGGATCATGTTCCCCTCCCTTTCCTCTTAGTTATTTGAAAAACAAGAGAAAACGACAGAGAGGAAGGCAGACAGGCAGATGCACACACTGCACAGGAAAGAGTTTTCAACCTATTTACCATACTTAAACCTGTGTGAAGAGAAAGCAAGCCCTTACACTTCGCATTGGTGCAGTAATGACTGGCGATCAAGCTGCTCTCTGAAATCTAACAAGAGGGCTGTTTTATGCACAACAAAACTGCCAGAAAGACCGAGCTTTCAGCCCTAGTGAGAGCACCAGGTAGTTACTGTGGACGGGACAGTGGCTCTCCAAAACACAGCTGCTGAACCATTTAAAGAAAATGGAAAATAGATGTCGTACTCAACCAAACACACACAGGTCAGCCCCTCTCTTGCATTTGTAGAACGGGAATTTGTGGTACACTTGCTAAAAGAGCTACTCAACTTTTCTACTAAAGCACATCCATATTTCAAAGATCTCCGGCCCCAAAAATACAGTTTCTAAAAGGAAAAGTCTCTTGGTGTTTTTCTCTTGTTCTATGTCAAGTCAGATCTTACATTTAATTCACTATCTTGGATGAAGAAGACAGGCTAAAAGTGCTGATAAGGAAGCAGATCAGGACAGCTGCTTTATTTCACGGGCATTATTTTCAGAGAGACTTCACAGAAGATTAAACTAAGAGGAAATTAGAAATAGAGGGAAATACCGGGTTTAGCATAGCCACCTATCCATGTATTATAAAGCTACAGGCATCTAAAGCCTGAATTTTGGCTCCAGAAGATTAATCTGAGTATTAGTAGAAATCTTATTGATTTACGGCGAGCTGTGTGGGTTTCTGATGCAGCTTTTTTTGCAGGCTGGAACGTAAGACTGCAGCCTTTATGTGACAGTACCAAGAACTTCACTGTTTAACCCTTAATCTACTCAGTAACCACGGTCATCTCTTCCAGGTGGTGACAGCTGAACAGGGTAACAGATATGGCCTCTCAGCCAATAAAAAAATTCAAGCGAAGCAGAATACCCTGCCAGACCAAGGCATTTTCTTGCAATGCCAATGCTAGCTGAGCAGCCAAGAACTAAACCCAGAGCCTGAACTAATGCTTTATTACCAGTGGCTCTTTGAATGGAATTTAGAATGCCTGAATTAGGAATTTTGCTTCAATGATTTAAGTAAAACCAGATTTTGTATGAATAAAATCACTGCAACTGAACTGCTGCCCTCATCACATCCTGTCTGACCACGTTTGGAAAGAAAACCACCAACCTTTCTGGTGTTGTGACGAAGTACCCACGTATGCAGGTACACACACACACGTGCATGCGTGTACATACCACTTCCAGGAAAAACCTGTAGTTTTGTAGAAAGGTTTGTGAAGTTCCAGCAAGCAACCACACTGTTAGCCAAAATAAATGTGAATCTTTGAGGTTTGCTATCAGCACACCAAGGCTACAGCCTGGATGGCTAATGAGATCTGCTATCAACCTATGGGCCGGGGAGATGAGATGTTAGTGCACCAAGACATGAAGATGAGAAATGAGAGAATGAAGTCACAGACGATGAGTGTTATTGCATTTCTGGATTCATGAAGGCTTTCTGTTGGGCAAAGCGGAAGGAGATGAGTGATGCATTTGGGACATGTGTGAAAAATTAATTTCATAATTTGCATTTTATTCTTATTTGGAATTAAATCTGAAGCAGTCTCAAGAGCATGTACTGTCTTTATTGTACCCCAGAGTATATTTACACTTGAATAAAACAAACTGCAGTGCTTAGCACAGAGCTTCAACCACCAATCAAGCTGCTCTTCATTTTACTTCAGGAATAATAGTAAAATTCTAATGCCAGTGGGCAGAGACATTAATAAAAGAGCCTTAACCTCTGAATAATTAAGTTTTTAATCATCCTGTTACACAGACATCAATATTTATCGAAGGGATCTGGCTGTATATGTCATATTGACGACGACTTATGTAATAAAGACCGTGAGCTGCAAACGCTCTACCCAGGTTTTAAACTTGGTTCTATGAATGATTAACACAGAACCTTTACAGAATAAATTAAGTTCATAACAGCTGAATGTTCCCTAACTTCTGAACCATCCAAAGCATGCAGACTGCAAGTAGAGATTCACAAACTCCACTCTAAGACCAACACATGAATATTTTATTTATTCCAGCAGCAGAACTAGAGTCACATTGTTTTGATCACTATTTCCTAGCATTCATCTTCAGAACACATGAGCGCACAGTGAGGCTGAAAAAAGGTTCCTGTCTTCCTCTTATACTCAGATAAATCTAATAAACTCAATTACATAGAAATCATAATGTAAATGAGTAATAGTATGTGCCGTATGTTCAGATGTTGGTACTAACAGCTGCTCTGCTGCTTCTCTGAAACCTTCAATCTTAAAGAAGTTATACATACTACGTAAAGCTTATTTAATTTAGCTAAAAAGTAATCTTTGCTACTTTTTTATGATGCAAATAAAGAAAAACCCAACCCTGTCCTTCACGTGAACCTACTATACATTCTGCAGAGAAGAACTGTTCAACAGAATATTCAAGTTCCTCTAGTACAACATGCAGAGCACAGAAATACAGTGTACATCAAATCCTGTTTATCTCTCTACTTCATTGCAAATGTCAGTCCCACCCCTCAACTCACCACATGCATTAAAACATCCAGCTAAGACTTAAGCAATATTTTTAGCTTGCTTTCATCCCAAGAGCTTACGATGAACAACACATCATCATTTTAAGTCAGAAGCCCTGAGCTTTGTTAATGAAATAAAGGAGTTGACCAGTTCAGACTGAGTTCAGCTGAGGAACTGCAATTTAGGATTTTCCATGTGAGTCTCACAAATGAAAATGCAGCGGAATCCAAATGAAAAAGTGTGGGTTTGTTTTGTTTAAAAAACAAAATCAAGAAACCCAGTCCCACAACCCAATCTTGTTACCAAAAATACTGAGCAGTTCATTGCATTCCTTCATATATTTATCTTCTTTTTATCCGACATATTTTTCAGTAACATAGGAAAACGTTCAGTTTCATTTATGGGCAATACCAACAGCTCGAGCAGATCTAAATCCCTTCATGTCAACTGGAATGCAGATACAGAGGAAAGGTAATCCCCTTCTGTACAGGCAGAAAGAGGGAGAGAGTTCAGAGGCACGGAAGGGCAGGAAGGGAGATGGGGACAAAATAGAAAGGGCAAAGAACGAAATCACTATCACTGCTCTGAAAACCCAAATCTCATGATGGCATTAATAGATTTACAGAATGAGATCGTCTGTACTGTCGCAACATATGGCCAGTGGGAAGCATCTCTCACATTCCAATGATATAACCCCAAAATCTTGCCAAGACTTTTGCATTTACAAAAAGCATTTCCTTTGTCAAGTAGCAAACACTCTGTCTGGATTCCAACGCTTTCACAGGATATTCTGATTAAATACAAATGTCTCAAAGTCACTTCATTTAAACAAGCTCACAATTGGATTAGATTGGCTCTGAAGCAAGTTCTGGTTGCACGTGTTTACAACCTATTCTTAACAGTGATGCAAAGGCCAGCTAGACTTTCCATTTAAATTCCTTAAGGAGGAGTAATTTCTAAAGCCATTTTGCCAAAAGAATGTTATTGTCTACATTGATTCATGGCTTGGAAAAAGCCATGCAAAGTAGGCATTATTTTCCTGCATTACTAAATATTGCAGAATGTATATTTCTGTTAAAAACTAGCAGTTAGAAAGCTCTAGTCTTCATGGTTGTGCAAATGTCTTTACATACACTGACTCCAAAGAGTGTTGTCTTTGTGTATGTATGTACAGAGCTTAACTTCTCCTCTTGCAATTCTTTGTGAAGCCCCAGGCTTGTGGGGCCTCCCCTTGGCTTTCACAGCTATGGCAACCTCTGTGGACACTGATGAAATGTGTAAGAATCAGGTGCATTTTCCAACCAAGAACGTTTTGATCATGTAGAAACAGGCACTGGAGACATTCACTGGGAAAGGTGAACTCCAAAAGGGAAGGCAGAAAAGATGACAACATGAGCATCTTTCCAGCTTCAGAAGGGGTGGGGTTGCCGAGAAGAGGGGGAAAGGGACCTTTCCTTCCTTCCAGCAGTCAAGAAGAACTCATAAAGTTCACATTTTTCAGACATGCCCTGACTACAGGCTAAAAATCCATCATCCTTTTAGAAGTATCAGGTAAATCGTCCATTAGGTAAGGACAACTTCTCACTTGGTGGCACCCTAGCAAGTATGCTGCCTGTCCTTAGTTTTCTGCCCTGCTCATCTGCCTACCAGGATCCTGGTAAATGTCTGCATTGCCTGGACAGTTCAGGTGGGTGAAGCAGGATGTGCAGGTTCATGGGGGTAGGTTAGACAGGGACAGGATACAGCAGAATAAACTACAAGAAATCCCAAGGGAGAAAACGTGCAACAGTGAGTAGGAAAGGAGAATAGATATTGAGACAGAGACACCGAGAAATACTGAACACACAAAAAAGATACATTGCCATTTGTCTGAACAAAACAAAACAAGAGAGAAATGAAGCAAAACCAGGGAAAGAAACTGAAAGGGAAAAGGAGAAAGTTGTAACAGAATCAGGCAAGATTTTCTAAGTTACAAAAAACCCCAGTTTGGAAAATGGGAAATGGCGAACTGACTCCCAGTATTTAGAAAACGTACAATAAAACACATGCATGCAGCTATTTTAGTCCATCCATCTCAAGAAGGCATTTTTCCCTTTCTCTATCAAACTTTGCTTCTCCAGACAGTAGAAATGAGAAACCTCTTGTCAAATGCTGTATTAATTTATGCAGAGCTTAGTTGGCTTATTTTTGAGATGAACACCGCACCAGAAATGGCTGTATGAGAATGTTGTTTACTATTGTAAATTCCAAATGATACTGTTGTAGTAGAAAGCATACTCAAATATCTAGGATTTCAGACGGGTCACATTGACTTATTTAACACTACATTGCTAGTGAATTAATACTCATGATACTGTGTTTGCTGTCTCCAAATTTATCGAATACATAGCTTACAAAGCATGTAAGCTGACATGTCTCTATTATGGAAAAACGTCAATAATACAGGTTCTGGAGGCCAAATGCTGGTGCAAGTCAACACCAGTGTATAAACTCACTCTCCTGGGATGCTCTCACAGCAATAACTTACTGAAAATCAGTAAGAATTCTGTTGACAGTATAGAGTACAGGACTGACTGTGCCTGTTCTGTAAGCTATGTGAAATAGGAATAAAAAGCACTGTAAACCTGATTCCATGACTAAAGGAATGTAACTAAATGATTTTGAAGACAGGGAGGAAATGCCTTCTTTTGAGTTAAATACCATTATTAGATGCCCATTCTAGAAGCTTATCTTGTAAAAAATATTTGCACCCCAGAAACCCTTTTACAGTACAAAACGGAAATGCCTGCCTTTTTGATGTTATTCCTGTCATATTTTCCTCTTGCCATATGAGGAGAAAACATAATGTTCGAACTTTAAAGGAATGGGTTCAGTATCTTACTGGCACTTTATTTTGTGCATTACGAAGCTGAAGGGAAAGTCTGCTGATTACATCATACAATATTATCAACAATAAGCAACCCAGATGACTAATGAATTCCCTTTGAAAATGAGAAAGAAAAAAGTATTATTCCTGAGCAGAATAAACATAAAAACAAACGTGCCATTACTTACGTCAATTAAATCTGAAAGGTCATGAATATAATACTTGAAAACAGAAGCATTGGTTGCTTCAAGGGTGAGCAGGTATTCATTCCGGGCCTTGATAGATTTCAGCTTGTTTTCAGAATATTTTGCTTGACGCTAGGGGAGAGATTGTATATTAATGTATTCAATTTACTTAATTTTTTGATAGGTAAAAAAAATGGCAACAATTCAAGCACACATTCCTATTAACAAGAAAGAATCTTAATTGCCAGCCAGTTATTCATCTAACAAATGCAATACAAAATTATAACCTAGTATTTTGTTTCAACGTGACAAATGATACAGTAAGAATTATACTAGGAATACAGCATTCCCCCCTCTGAGGGCAACTGTCAAGTTATCTATACCCAATGCTAGTTTATTATATGCACCTTGTTTAATTTTATTTCCCAGCTGGATTTCGCTGTCTAATATCATGCTAAAGAATGTCAGAAATGCGCTGAATTTACTTCCAATGAAGCTAAATAAAAGGATTATTTACTTTTTCCTTCATTTTTTCTATCTTTTTCACAGAGCTCCGTCTCTGGTGCCGTTCTTCTAGTCGAATATGAAAAACAGGGTCTCCTGACCTCCCAATCTGTTTTTCTTCTTGCTTCTCTGCCTCCTTCAGTTTGCTTTCTGCACTGATGCTCTCTGCGTGATACATGTGGTATGTTTTCATGACCTGCAAAAGACAGAGTCAAAGGAGAGTTAGGAGAAAATGAAAATACAAAGGTACCACAGGGTGTTTTTCAGTAAAATGTTCTGGTTTATACATGGACCTTGGATAAGTTTCTTTGCCAACAGTGATTGAGGACTTCTGGTTGCATTTTTTTTTTCCAATTAATCTGACAATATCCCATTAAGGATTTTTTTTTCCATTGTTCTGACAAGAAAGAGCAAAATCTTTCCTATTAAAACTTCAGGATTCCTATATTTGAATGAGCAATAATGAAATAATGACCAATTAAACTAAATCTATATCAGTGCCGTATATTTCTGACTTCTTCAGGGCAAAGTTAACAGCTCAGCTGTGGATATTGAACATCTGAAAGCAGAAGGACACCTTCAGCACTGAGGAAAGAGGAAGGAAGCTTTGGCAATGGGAAGCTTTGGTCTAGGAGCAGATCCCCGGCTGTCGGGATGGTTGTCCCCAGCCTGGAAAGAAATGGCTCCCAGCTGCACAGCTGGCAGGTTGGGCACGACATAAAACCAGACAAGAGCTGGAGAAAGCTGCCTGATAAATAAGTTCTGAGAAGGCTTTCCCCATAGTCCCCCAGTTAATACCGTTATCTTCCCTCTACACACATGCTGGTTCTGCAGCCAAGAAAGCCTGGGCTGATAGGTTGCAAATGCATGCTTGCGCAGACCATAAAGAGTGAGAGGGACTGGTTCAGGCCAGCTCTCCTTTCTTCTTCAAGTAAGAAAAGCCTCAGCTTGAACGCTGCATAGTGGGCAGCAAGCAATCACAAACCACCCACCTCTGCTGGGGAGGGCTATCTCTGCCCACTTTCCACTTTCTCCAGTCATTCCAGTCATCCATGTGCCTCTCTCCCCCCCATTTTTTCTGGTGTTGTCCTCAGTTTCAAGCAAAGAACAAAGCAGGAAGGCATCCTCAGGCAGCCAGCAGCCTCTCCTCTTCTTCGCAGGGTAGCAGAGCTCTTGCCAGCAGATGTTACCTTTGGGTCGAGGCCATGCAAGCCATTCACATCTCCTCTGAAGGACACAGCCGGGAGAGAACCAAACGGGCTGTTCCTCCCTCAGAAGAGCTTTGTGTGACCCACAGAAGAGACAGACTAGTTTGGGGAGCTGCCTTGAATATTCCCCAGCGAGGGGAATACTTTTGTAACTGAGTAGTTAAGCCAGTCTAAGAAGCATCCATAGTGGTAACGCTGAGGACTCTAAAGGTAGACAGTACAACTTCACTGCAGCATGGTTTAGTGTGGATCAACTCAAATCAACCACATGCCATGCCAGGTGATGGCTGAATTGATGCCTACTTAAAGTCTTGTGCAGTAGAAAAGAAGCTTTTAGGGAGCTGCAATTTTGTATACCCATGTATGTTACACACTGTAACTACGTATGCCGCTATTTAATACTGATGTTACGCTGTTGATAGAGTTGGGCCATGCTGTTGATAGACAAGAGCTGGCTGAGAGAGTTGTAGTTGTTCAGCCTGGAGAACAGAAGACCCCAGGGACATCTTGCTGTGGCCTTTCAATACTTAAAAGTGGCATATGAGAAAATTCTTCATGATAAAGGTGGTAAAACACTGGCACAGGCTGCCCAGAGAGGTGGTGAATGCACCACCTGAAGACATTCAAGGCCAGGCTGGATGTGGTTCTGAGCAACCTGATCTAGTTGAAGGTGTCCCTGTTGCAGCAGGGGGTTGGACTAGACGGTCTTTGAGGGTCCCTTCCAACTCAAACTATCCTATGATTCTATGAACTATGAATCTATGACACACCTGAAATAGCTGAGATTAAATATGAAACCAGGCAACTCTTCACTAACTTCCTGTAGTAAGTTAGAGATGCCCATCAAAAAGAGTGGCCTTATTTTCATTTTCAGAAACATATGTTCACAGCTTTCTGATGACAGAAACCAAACTGCCTAGAGCAGGACTTACTGTTAGTGCTGCTGCTGCTATTTCATAATACAGTTGCACCCCAAGGCCTGACCAGAGTGCAGAGCTCCCTGCCCGAGCCCTGCCTACACCCACTGGGAACAGCCGCTGCCCCAGCAGCTCACAGCCTACACGGATAAGGCAAAACCTCTAAAATGAACAAAGCCGGGCATGGGCAGAGAAAGCGAACCCACAGAGCCGAGATCTGCCCAGCTCCCAGCTTGACCATGCAGTGCTGTATCCTGCCCTGTTACAAAGGTTCCTAAAGCTGTCAGTAATCTCTGCCCAGGGAGTCTCACTTGCACAGCCACGTGGAAATGGAAGAACTACTGCAAAGAGAAGTGCACTTCTTGAAGAAATGATTCAGAAAGCTAACAAGCAAAGAAAGTGATACGGCTCCACTAAAAATGGTGAGAAAAGGAAATGAAAACCAAGGGTTTACTCTCTTCTGGCCTCTTTACGCAATTTTTTAAGCCCCTCTTTACAGAAGGCTACAGGTGTTTGCTTTTATTTTTATCTTTAGTTCTTTTTAGTTGGTGGGACAAGGTTAACCCATGTGCCTTACCACCTAGTAAAGTCATTTTCTTTCGTAACCTCTCAATTTTGCTGCCTGCAGAAGGAATAACTCAAGAGTTTCCTAATAGCACATCTCAAAGCAACTGATTCAAGCGGTGAAGCAAGGATTTGCTCTGCTTCACAAAAGCAGTAAAGCACTGAAGTTTTTTAAACAAATCTTCTGAGTGCCATGTTGCCTATTGAACTAGGCACAAATGTCCTTCTGCAGCGGCTGTGACATTTCAGCTTGCCTCCTCGTTGAGTGAAGGCGTACAGCCGTATCCCTACCGGCTCCCACCAAGAGGCTCAGATGTCTCCATGTTGACTCTGCTAACCTCACATCACTGAAGAGTACTTCTTCCTCGCACTGCCTGCTTACAGCACAAAACCAGTCAGCCTCACTCTACACTGACTGAAAGTCAGTGTGAGAACCACACGAAGCTCATAGTCTCTATGGGGAACTCAGGTATCTACTTGAAATCCATGCTCGCATAACAAGCTCTGCACAAGTTCTTGGTACAAATGATTCCCAAGATAACTGGAATTGAAAAAGCAGCTCTCCGTTTGGCAGTATTCAGAGCTGGATAACAGTCAGGGTTTGTCCTACCAAAGCCACACAAGCTTAAAAATCAATACAGCCTTCGTACAGAGCAGTGATCAGCCTATGCATTTGACTCCTGTCCAGTTTGTTATGTTGATAGCACTGCTTATCTCATGCTCTAGTGACATCATTATTTTGCAAGCCTCTGGGGCTCCAGCCTCTTTCATTTGTTAGTGTTTTTTAAGAGCTGATATTGCAGCAGCTAAAGTTAACTTGAGAAAGCATCAGACAGACACGTATGGAAAATAAATCGGAACAAGCTTGGGAGCTGGCTTCCAAGTATTTCCGTGCATGCTTCCTCAACAAACTAGCTTAGAATTTGCATGCAAAGTTGCATATATGACTCCTTTCCTTAATATTATACCATCTTTTCTCTCTGGAGCTTTTAAAAGACTGTAAGATACTGTAAAAGACGGTAATAGGCTTTCATAATTCTGGTAAATAGTCTTACTGTATGAAGAGTTCTGAGATCCACAGATCTCTGATCTGTGAATATGGAACATATCCATGTATTCAAGCAACAAACAATCTGATGTAACAAGCAATACCACTTCTCAAACGTCCAAACTGTTGAACTGATAGACTATCCTGTGAGAGTATCCATCACCGAACTGACTTAAATTAGTCCCCAAAGTGCTTATTGATCAGCCAGCAAGTATACACTGAAAAGAGAGAGCAAGGTTGTAATTTTGCAGATGCTGAACTGTCACCATGACATATGCTGCACTTCTCTGCTGTAGTGAACAAGCATGCTAGTGCCCTTATGCAATTAAATGGTGAGTTTATCTCCTGTTAATTTTGCATGTTTATTCTGCAGATCCAGTGATGTAAAATAGATATTTTTGTCAGATAACTAAGTCAGACTACAAGCAGATGAAAGAAACTATGCTACCCAAACTATGTACTCTCCCACTTGTAGGTGACAGACTGTTCACTCAGTGATATAAACGTCCTGTTTTGTGTGCCAAATTTTCAGCATCATTCGTAAGAGCTCAGCAAGTAGGCTTAGGGCAGAGGATAGCACTTAGCACAGGAAAGGGCACATGAGAGTAAACCCTTAGATAATTATTTAATTTAAACCCACTAAAAACCATTAAATTGTTATCCAGGCAAATCCATCAACAAGACAGTAATTGTTGCTGTACTTCTGTGGGCTACAAGGGAGGAATGTTCCCATAGCAAGGCGCTGGCTTTCCTTTGCTACATACATACTTCTTTCCTAGATAACCTCTTAACCCAGCATAACAAAGACTGAATGCTACAAACCTGAAATACATTGGAGCTACCATGTGCTTTATATTTATAATAAAACTGCATAACTGAGACCTTTTTCACAGTGTTTCTCAGGAAACTGGCATTTACCAGAACAGCAGTCCCTCCCTGTTGCCATTACTGTGTTTGAACTGGTTCAGAATTGTCTCTGTCGTGAGTTCTTACCAAAAGGTGGAGTTGCAAGGGATTCATTAAATCAGGCTAGCCAACACTTTCCCCCAAGAAATAAGTAAAACCTTATGCCAATTTTACTACATTAGTGGCCTCTAGCAGTTAAGCAAGCCCAGTAATAGCTGTTTTCAGCATCCTGCTCACTTCCAAACCAACCTCTGATGTATTTCTAGGAACAGCCACTGATATATTACTACCAATACAGAATTACTGATTTCACCTTCTGAGACCTCTGGTGTGCTACAGCAAGTTGAACTTAACTTTCCTACAGAGAATCCAGATTCTGTGTTATTTCAGCAAAGGAAAAAGAAAATCTGGCAGCAACTACCTTGAGAAATTAAATAGCCAAGATTTTTACAAAGTAAGCTAAGGCAATGGAAAACGCAAGCAGCACAGCAGCCCTGTCTTATTTAATATGAAATTGTTTGCTTTGGACTCTCCCTACTTTCCCATTTTTCTGAAAGCCTTACATTTGTGCTGCTTGTGAAAAGTGCGATGCCAGTAGGAGTAATCTGGAAAGCCGAGCGGGAGACAGGGAGATGGATTTTTACGATGTGCATCTCTTTTCTCTACCATTTGTTCTCATGCTGACTGCCGGAACAGCTCTGTACTTTCAGCAAACTTGTTACCTCTTTGATCCCTCCCTGACTCCTTTAGAGGTTATTTATGAATATGCCCTGACTCCTAAAACATCTTGTGGAGATCTCCCTCCATTGCAAGAAAAATGTCTGCCTACCTTCTGCTTCCTGCCATCCCAAACAACTCAGACATTATTGCTGTATTTCAGTACTCAATCTGATAATGCAACGTATGAAGCAAAATGGAATAAGAGTTTGACTAGGGAGCTCCCACTGTTGCAAAGAGGATCCATTACAAAATCAATAATCTGTTGCCTCCTTACGTCAACATGCAAGAGGATTTCTAAATCTCTAAGTTCACAAAAACTACCAATGCAAACCTGCTACAGCTTTCAGTTTGACCAACTCTTATCCCTGTAACTGCCACGAAATAAACCACGCTTTGTGACCCCACACAACTAACTGGGCTCCTCTTTCCCCATCCCCATTCACTCAAAAGACACACCTCACTCTAGTTTCAACAGCTTATATTCTTATGTAAAACATGGGACTAATTACTAGTATACATTGGCTGATAGGGTAGGAGGGAGATGAGTAAGAGAGGAAATGCAGCAGCTGGGATGCTGCAGACCTGAAAACACCAACTGGCTAGCACAGACAGGGAGAAGCCATGCACAATTAAAAAGTACTCACCACTCACACACTACTGAACTTGCAATATGCAGAAGGAAGCTTAGCTATTTAATTATTATTAATAACCAGTAGCAATTCTTTTAAACACGCTGTTTTTTCTGGATCATTCTAGATGAACTGGTTTCAAGATAGCTGGTGCTTGAGAAGCCTGAAAGTAGGTGTGGTGAGGCCTCAGGACTGGCTGGCATGCTAGAGATGGGTGGTAGAGCGTCTCCTCATTTGGGTGTGAAACAAGCATTTAATTCAGTCCTTGATCTCTTAGCATTACAGAAATCCAGGCATGTATTATCTCAATACGTGTGCCTAATGGACCCACTCTTTATCTGAGAAGTTCAAGGAATAACAAGTAAAATGAGCAATTTCTTTGCATTGACTATAGACCTGCGTCTCCAAACAAGAACCTCTTACTACCTTAGCTGTTAGTGACTTTAATTCCAGTCTCTCATTCTCTTCAGTGCACTTTTATGCACAACTGTTTGTTTGGCTTTTAGTTTTGGAAGGTGACCTTAATTTGCAGACCTTTCTTGTACGACAAGGAATGACAATGATAAGTAAACAGATTTATTAAGCCCTTCTTCATACACATTAAAGGCCTGATACTTTCCCCTCATTCAAAGGCTTTAGAGGTATTTAAAGTTCAACAAGGCTTCACATTTTAACAGTTATGCTTCATAAAGGTACCTTCCCTTAAAAAAACCAACCAGAACCAAGCAGTAGGGAGAGACTTTGATATCTGTATATTATTCACAGATCTGAAACCAATTTGCGTTCTTTTGGACATAAAGATTTATCTTACAATAGTAAAATTTGCATTTTTTTATCCCTCCCCTCCAATAAATCATGGGGCACACAGGAAGATGACTTCTCCTATTTGTGACAGAGAAACACAGCCCCCAGACATTAAAATTGTAAATACTTGTTTGGTGAGGCCATTATGATCTTATTCCGTAAACAGCAAATGCCACACAGAATCAAAAACCTGTGCATGAGATTTCCATCTGCCTACATATTGTCCTACCTTTATGAACACAAGCAGATGCAATACGCAGATCTGCTGCTGATCATTCTAAACATACAAGCAGTGGAACAGATGCTACTCTGCACCATAAATCACTTTACTATGCATGGGTTGTATCTGGCTAAATGAGGGCATCTACAGCTGATGAGCTGTAATCAATAACCTTTGCAATCGATGGAAAGCTGGACAACGGAGTTAATGGCGTAAATCATTTTATTGGAAAATGAGGCATCTGATCAGACAAAGGGGTTTGATCTCCCCACATTAGATTTCCAGTGACTAAAACTGGGACCCAAATGACAAGCTAAGATATTTACACCTACACGGCAGATGTCTGAGAATTAGGGGAAGTAAATTCCATCCTGAGAAACCATCCTGCAGTAGTAACCTAATTCAAACTGTGCACATGCTCTGTATCTTATTAACTTAAAAAAACTTCCTATTTTACAAAAATCTTAAATCCTGAGAAAGGAATTAGCATTCACAGGAAGCCATAACATGGAAGCTAATATCTGAATTAACCTGTAGCCATCAGTGGGAACATATAGCACTAGTGTGAAGAAGAAGAGTTAAAATACTGAAGCACAGTCCTGCAGATTCTCACTGGTGATTCAGCAAAGTATTTCAGCACATGCTTCACTGTTTTCCTATCCTGGGAGCACGGGCACTAATCCTGTGCCTCACCAGGCCCTGGAGTTATGCCACTGTTTAACTGAAACAAGACTATCTTCAGGTCTTACTCATCACTGAAACCCCCCTTGTGCAATGGCTCCTACAGTCCCCGATCTCCTGCAGCTGCATGAATTGTCTGCAGCTATCATTACTTTGCAGAAGCTGATCCCAGCATACTTCATTGACTACAGGCCTGAGCCAACAAGGTTTTGTAGTATTGTACCCTGCAAAATCAGTGGTGATTTCAGAAGGGAAAAAAAACCCCATGTTTAGGTAGGTTTTAGGAATCTGTGTCCATAACCACAATCCAAAAGAACCCAGGGCAGTGAGACAGGTCTGATTTTCCCTTGATCTCCTTTTTGCCACCTAAGTTCAAATGTTCTTCAACCCATCCACTGATGGGTGCACAATTTTCCCTGGGTCAAAATCAAAACCAGCAAGATGCAGAAAAGTAAGACCATTTGGCTGATCTCTGCCTCAGGTCTCTGCTATCTTCCTGAACTAAGATCACAAATAGTTTCTTGATGTAAATACTGTGGCTCCTTTTTGTAGTGCCCCAAATCTTGCGGACAGGGAAAGAAGCAGACTAGAGATTTTCCAAAGGGTTAGCAGCAGTTTGCCAGAATGCTCAGAGTGGGGTTTTTTTTTGCCTCCCTAAATGGTATGAAAAGCCAACACAATCAGCTTTTTTCTTTTCATTATTTACTTATCCCAGTCAGGAGGAGAGGAGGGCACATAAGTAACATTTAGACAGCACAGCACTGGATTTGCAAGCACCTATGATTTTTACTGAAGTGTAGTCCAGGAGTCAAACCAAGCAGATGGCAGTATGGACAAAAACAAGGCAGAAAAGGAAGAAGCTTTGCTCTGGTAAGCTCTGAGTAGACATGTCTCATTAATAACCAACAAAACTTCTAATAAACTAGGTTAGCATAGTCTGGGGGGAAAAAGGGTTGAAAGCATTAGCATATGTATTCTAAACAGTGAGTAGTCTTTCCAAAAGAGATAGTTTAGACTTGTGTAAAAAGACAAAAATATCCATCTCCACTGGGGGGTAACTTATGAGATGAAAGAGCACTTAAAGCTTAAGAAAAAGCCTGATATGGAATTTGTATAAGATAAGCTAAGCAAGTAACTGTACTTACTGTGTAAAGCTCGTTAAGTACTTTCATTAAGTCTTCGTGAAGCTGAAACGCAATCTCTTTGCTCTGTAATTAGAAAAAAATCATTAGAAAAAGGCATGCAAAAACTGCAGCGTACATTTGCTTCTTGATAGTCGTAATCATTGCTCATCCTTGATAGTGAATGCAATGGTGCTCACAAAGACTCTGTTCTGGCAGATTTACAGAGCACTAAACACACTGATTCAGGGATGCAGAAGTAGACAGATAACATCTGGACACAAGGCTTCTAAAGGCAACCCAGAAGAAATTTGAGAGATTTTCCCATGAAGCATCAGGAAATTAGGTGCCAAGAGAAAGGGTGAAATTCAGGACTGATGTTCTAAGCCTTCTGAACGGAACAGACTGTGTACTGTTTTATAACTGCCACGATATATACAAAACCTAAACCCCGTGAAATGTGATATTCCAGAGGGACATCCCGCCCAATTTTACACCTAGAATAGTCTTTGTTTCTCAGCACATGAAACGATCTAAATATTTATGCAAGAAATAATTGTGGCTCCTCTTTGAAACAGATACCCAACTGCATAATATGCCACAGAGCAGGCTGCTGAAACAGCTTTGTTTAGCTTTTCCGGACTGTGCCTTCACTTTCATTCTGACCCAGAAAAAAAAAGAAATACTTAGCGGTCGTTATTAACAAAAGCAAGTATGTCAAAATAAAAGTATTTAATTTGAGTCTCATTCAGATATATTCCTTTGTTTGTTGTCCCTAGTAGTTCAAGTAGATGAAAATCATGGCAACTGTGCAAGAACTGAAAGCGTTTGTACCATTGCCTTTGGAAAACAGCTATAGAATAGAGCTACGGGACTTGGCAAGCAGCCTGGCTACATTTCTTCTGCAGTGCTCAGCATTGTAATATCCATGCTGGAAATGTCATCATTATTTTCTGTGAATAAATTGATAATTAGCTCAGCTTCTAAAGCCTCCAACTTCATCATAGATAATGGCCGCAGCTATGAGAAGTACTTTGCATTTGTATAGGAGCCACAGGAAAACCCTCAGGGACAACTCATCTCCAAAGCTGCTAACACATACTTGGCCATTGCTAAAACACCTGCAGGAATAATGGTTGCTGAATGAGAATTTCCAGTGCAACGCCCATGAATGAGGAGGAACCACTCCACACATCCCACCCACTGCATCTTCCAGGAGGCTGAAGCAGACACATACAGTAGCTGGAACACAGTGTTTTCAATTATTTCTCCTATTCCTACTGTCGTACTCTGGGCAGTATTTTAAGGAACTTGCCGTATCAGTTATCAGTATTCACTCCAGTCCTTACACGCAAGATGATTTTTAACCAACAAGAAGCTAGAAATATAAATTAAAACACACTTTAGTGAAATGCTTGTATTCCCAAGGGCATTAGCTGTAGCAGCTAAGGCACAGTGAGACAGAGGCTTTGAAGCCGACTTACACAGAACTACTATGAAACGTTCCTTAGTGCTTATACTTTTCAAAGTCTGGTATGTTTCAGGAGCTATGCTCTACTACTGAAGTATCTAGAACATAAGGCTTACTTCTTTGCAACTATCAGATAATTTTCCTTTAATACTAAGGACAAAAACTCGTATGCATAACAGTGCCCAGCTTGTGAAGAACTGGAAAAGGATTGCAGATTTGCAAGCTGCTGTGGGGAAACACAGTAAAAGCTTTAGCAAAAATTCTGAATTGCTTTTCATTGCTTTACATTGGCACCCTGCCTTTAAAAGTCAGCAGCACAGCTCTGAAACAGCTTACACATCTCCTCCAAGCTCCAAGTGGAGGCCACCTGTTTTCTCTTGGATAGCTACTTCTGTAGTGCTGAATTTGAGTGGTCTGATTTTTAAATCCCTTTAGCAGGGAAAAAGGACAAATAAGATGGTTGACATCAAGACTAGAAGATGAAACATCTCAAAGCTCACGATAACTCAAGCCCTAAATACAGCAATACAGCAGCACAGCAACACAGATTCCAAGGCAGCATGCCTTAACCTAGCGGTGCAAAAGTTGGTTTGAGAAGGTGAGACAGAAAACCCCAAGCCAACTTTCTCTTCACTCTTGGCAGATTTTGTCGTAAGCAAAGCACACATTGAAGGATCAACACTCCTTTCTGGTGCACCCTACTGCAAATAGCAGAGTTGAGCATTCAGGGAATGATCGCTGTTTACTAGGATCCATTCCTTCTCTTTGCTCCTGTAGAGTTTTGTCCAGCACTGAAGCACAAGAGATCTAGCCCTCAGGATTTACCCACCACCACGCACACATTATCTCTTTCAGGCAGCACATTGATCAGTGGTAAATTTGAAAGTGAATGGAAGAGATCACAGTAAAGAGGGATATATTTTTAGAAAAGGCTTTAAAATGGGAAGTGAAAAGAGAGGGAGGAAGGTAATCAGCAAAAGGAGTAAAAATTAGGAAGAGACATCCCAGCAATGCCACAGGGTCACAGATGAGTCATCCTTCCACCCAGTTCATCTGGGGACTCCAACCTGCGGAGGGTGCCTCTAGTGATGGATAACATGTCAGTTACTGCTTCCTTCTAATGACAGATTTTGTAGGAACTGACAAATAAAAATCAGGAAATTTGGTTACCGTAGCAGTACAAAAAGGATGTATTTTCAAGAACCAACATGTTTTACATTAGCATTTAAGATCAAGAAATACTGACTTGAGTGGCAAGCAATAGGGCTTTTAGTGTGTAATATATAACGTGTTAGAGCACCAGATAAAAGCTGCATTTACTTTCAGTGGTTAATGGTTCTCCTATTTCTCTTTTATGCTACCTATCCCCTGCAGCAGCTCAGCATGTTTGAACTGTTTGCTCCTCTAGGAGCCTTTCCTCAGGGCAGCCAAACAATAGAACATAAGATGCAGCACACATTTTCCTGGAGCTGAGTTGATAGCTCTTATCAGGCCATTAAAACCTGACAAATGATCACTGAGGTGCGTCTTTATTCACTATGTCCTAGAGAAATGTATTAGCATCTATTAACCAAAAGAACAAAGAACATTACAAAAATGTTAGAGCACATGAAAACTCCTGAAAATGCCCATCTGGCGCAAAGCATTAAGAGACAGTAGTGTATTTTTTCCACCTGATAGTAGGATAGATCACGCCCAGGCACCAGACAATTAAGCATACCTAAGCCACCCCTTTCAGTATGCGTACAACTTCCAACACATCAGTGCTCCTACTGATGTTATCAAGATTTATATAGCCTTGGATGGCATGGTTTAGTGGGAGGTATCCCTGCCCATGGCAGGGGGGTTGGAACTGGATGATCTTAAGGTCCTTTCCAACCCTGACTGTTCTATGATTCTATGATTCTATGATTTATGGATGAATGTCTGAGAAGCTGAAAGGAGTATTCCACATTCATACCCTTTCATTGAAGTTTGCAAGACTTTTCCATTTCCATTTCCCCATGCACAATTGGGCAGCCAAACTTTACTCTCTTCTTTTTCTTTAAACTGAAATTTCAGAGTCAGTTCAGTTCTTCCTGGAACTCTTTAGTGTCTGTATTTAGCACACACAATGCTACTCTCAGTTACATCATTCAGGGAAAATATTCTGTGACTATTGCTTTTAAATGAATCTGCTGCTGGTCCCTGGAGGAAGTGATGCGCAAACCTTCTTTAAGGAGCTTTGATGAGCTGAAGTGACACTGACATAACTAACACACAGTAAAATGCCAGTCTATAGCAACAAATAGTTTTGCCGTCCTTCTAAACCTGTAAATGTTTCAGGAAATCATGCAAAAAAATCTCAGTGTATGCCACAATCTTTATAACATCAGATGGATTTGGCAGGTAGTCATATTCTTTGTTAATAGCCAGATTATGGGACTAAAATATTTATTGTGCTTGGCTTCTCCAGCATCTTTTACTGTAAACACTGGAAGATATGTTCATCTTGGCTCATTACGGTTTCTGTCCAAAGAAAATACATGTTTATAAATTATAAATATACAAATCTGCTTGAGGATTTTGTGGGTGTGTTTATACAGTTGATTATTAATGCTGGGGTAACCAGAATCACTGCATGAAATGTTCTGCATAATGTTTTTCCCTTCTGCATGACATTTTTCCTTATTACTTTAGTCTTCAATTGTCCCCATGAGGCCATCTACCCCATCTGCCTGAAGAAACATGCAAGTATGCAAGGCTTGAACTCTGTTACTTTATGTTTGTAATTTTATGAGCAGCATGAAGGCCAGGCATGAACAGTAATCTGTACTGCTTTTATACGCCACCAACTAAGAAGAAGAGCTTAAGTGCCTATCTGGAAGTATGACATAATAGAATCAGATAAATGCCACAAAATCTCTAAACTAGATCCTATCTCTGTTCTGCATCTAGTACATTTAAACAGATGCGGGTTCCTGACCCCTGGAAAAAAAGAGTGACAAAGAGCTCCTGAGAGAACAAAAATCATGAATATCTACATGTTAAGTGGGACAACCTAGACAGGAAAGCCATGTACAAGCAGGTATCTGAATACAATATATCCCGGCCCATCAGAACATGTGAGGTAGAACCAACAGGCATCATCTCACCAAAGCAATCCAAATGTTGAGACAGATGTATAGATGTACACAAAAGGAAGAACCAGAATAAAGAACAGAGAGAGAGACAAGGGCAAGGTACAAAGAGCAAGGAACACAGACACCGCTCATCACTGCATTCCATATAGACCAACACTGGGTACTACACACGCCTTTTACAGAAAGACTAAAGAAAGGGGTTACTACATACTCATGACTTTGTGCTGTATCCCACATAGGAGACATCAGCAGGAGAGGGAACAAAACAATACTGGTAAACACGGCCACGAAATTAGGAAATCTAATTGATCTATTCATTACTACAACTCAAGGTGAGGCCAATCTTAGGATAGCATGCAAAACACTATCCTTCTAGAAAATATTCATCTCACTTCATGGAAAAGTTTCATTTGAGCACCTAATTGCCCACCAGTGAGGTGGAACAAGTCCGCAAGGGTTACCACTGAGAAGAGGAATGGGAAGCCTCATCCTCTCAGGAGGAGAGAGGAGGATTAAAAAAGGGCAGCAAAAAGAGCCCAAAAGCTCAGAGTAACTTTGCTATCGCCTCCTCATCTTGCTTGTGAACAATGGGGCAATCTACTCTGAGATACTCCCTTTCTCCAGACATGGAAGCAAAGCTAAAGCACCTCTAAAGATGCAGAAGCTGCTGCTGCAAAACTGAGGGAGAACTAAAACAAGATGATAATAGTGATGCATACCACTATTAGGTGTAAGACATATAATTAAATGATCTAATTATTGAATATAGAGAAGTTTGATTAGCTGGTATTTGGAAATTACTTAGAATGACATTAAATGCTCCTATGTGCAATGCTGTGAAAACCAATGGAGTACAGGTATGTTAGATGGGTGTATTTCCTGCCCTTGACCACGGACTGCAATAATATATTAAACATGGACTGCAGTCTTCATTTTGAATTCTTCATGTTACTACTGTTCTTATTATTTACATTTATTACTTAGAGAAAGTATATGTTTTGCAGGGTAGTATGATTAGGCACAAGTGTAGAAGTACCTGCAGGATATGGCTTGTCTCTAATCTGAAATCTGTGAACAGTGAACAAATCCCATTTGCTTTCATAGGGATGACACCACCTGAGACTGATTATGGTTTTCTCTGACAGAGTTTTATTCCAAATCCAGTCTTTTTTGAAAGTAGCCTACAGAAAGTAACAGAAATTGTTGAAATGTTTTATTTGGTGCTTACAGATCTACAGCAAATTCCATGCTATTTTCTTTAGGGAGAATACAATTTTGATGGAGGAGAGCATTGGATGTCACCTTTCTCATTCTAAGTGCACCTCCTCTTTGCTCCTGTGACCTCTCTCCCACAAGAGGGGCTGCAGCACAGGACACATGTGCTTTGCACCTAATCTCTTCCTGTTGCCTGGTTGATCTCCGTTAAGGAGTTCTGAGGCAGTCTGTAACATAAGTTAGACTGCTCGTTCACATCTCACAGAAATTATCACAGGATCATAGAATGGTTTGGATTGGAAGGGACCTTTAAAGACTATTACGGTTGAAGCTGCTCATTTGGACTAAACATGGACAGCTTACGGTCTTCACCAGTAAGGCAAGATGATTTGCTAATAGTTTCACCTTCTGCACAGGTCTTGATTTTCTCTCTGTCCAATGTTGTTCGCCTCGTTTCATAACTCCCTTTCCTTTCCCAGAACAGAAACTGGAGCTATACTCAATATATATTCAAGGTATAATCAGTTGTGCAGCTAGGAACTGACAACATATAAATCACCACTCCTTTGCCACAAACACCACAGCAAGAACAGTGCAGACAGGGCATTATTGGAAATACCAACTTTCTCCAAGAAATATTGATTCCTGAGAGACTGTCCTAAAAATGTGTGCTCAGAACTGATACTGGCGAACAACCACTGCCACTTTCAGGCCACATGCCCATGAATCTCACTTACAGAACGGTGAGGTGCCACATGTCTTCCTGCCACCCTGCCCCTCACACTGCCAGCCTGGCTCGGATCCCTTCACACTGCCTTTGGTGAGCTCACTCGCCCATGCTCCACCTCAGCTAACAGCTGATTGACGTGACACCTTCATGCTGAGAGTCAGCTGGCAACCCCTGATGAAAGGTAGGATAGGGCTGCTGAGGATCTGAGCTCCACTAATGTCAGATCCACATTATTGCACAGCAGGACTCCCTCAATTTCCCTTCTCTTAATTCCCCCGTAGAAGAGCCAACTTAGGAATAAAAAAGCATGAACAGCTGCTTGTGATTCTTCAAGAAGCTTTGCTAGAAAGGGAAGATTTGAGATGCTGTGCATTCCTGGGCACAACATGGAGGGAAGAGACAAGTCTGTGAGGAAGATGGGACAATATGCTTCCTGTTAATGCACTGAAAATGTCCACGTATTCTCCTCCTTCCGAGAGATAAGCTGAAGCAATCCCCATTAATAAGTTATGAGTGAATAAAGGAGGACACACACTTTTCCACAGAAAACTTGATCTAGATTTTTTCATACCGTCCACCTGGAGAGAAGGGAAGGAAAAGCAAGATTTCCAGTGCTAAAGAACTGAACTACGCTGAAAGCAAACAAGCCAGTCTAATAACGCACACCTAGTGAAGAAGAGATTTTGTGATGTGAAATAAACAAGTGAAAACGATTCCCGATTCAATACCAAAAGATTTCTACTGGTCCACGCAAGTCTGAGATATCTCCACATGGTACTGCAGCATGATCACACTGCTTTTTCCATTGTCTTAACTTCTGTAATAATTGTCCGTATTAGTGCATTTAGTGGTTTGCGAACTAGTTTTATGCATCAGACATATTATATGGACAGACCATTACTAAGAAATTATACATTTCAACTCTATTACTGTTACTAGGTTTAATGTACACTAATAAATTTGATTCCTGTTTTTACTTTTTTTCCTCTAAGTACAACCTATGTGGTCCCTAAATGATTCTTCTTCCCACCCCATCACTATCTATATAGGACTGTGGTCAGGTATATGTGAAATCAGCTCCCTGTTTTGCAAACATTATTTGGGCACCCTTGCCATCATTTAGTCACACACATCCTTAAACTTTTATTGGTTTTGAACTATTTTCAGTATGATGCTTGCCTACCAGCAACCCACTGTGACCAATGGATATGCATTTATGATCTATTTCCATTTCGGAACATTATAACAACAGTGCCTACAAACACATTACGCAGATCTCAAACTAAGACTGCCTAGAGTGCTTGCTTAGCACAAGAGGGATTTACACACTGTATGTGTTATGAAAACAAATAATGGGCACATAATAAGGACAAACATGTAGAGAGACAACGCTTAAATGATCTAATAGAAATAGTTATGTTATCGAAAGTGTATGTTCGTATTTAATACTGAGAAGGGACAGAAACACTTTTAGGAGCATTGCAGCATACACTACCATCTTTATGCTATGGCATTACAAGGCACACCCTTACTTTGGCTTGAATGTTTCTTGCATAACAAAGTTATAACGAAATACTGTTTTTACAAATAATTCATTAATACCGCATTACTATTTTGGGAGTCCTAAGTGAAAACTCTTTCCTTTCTGCATGGGTAGACAAGTGTGTTTTTGAGAGAACAGGCTTTTTTCCCTGCCTTTTGGATATTTGCAATGCAGCTCTTAAGGTCACCAGCATATACAGCAGTTTCCCAGGCATTTCAGCACTAAGAACTTGCTCCATGAGAACAGTCATGAAGAATTTATACATGTGCTAAACCACATTTTATGCTACGTGTGCTGAATCTTCTCCTCAAATGCTACCTATTAGGACACTTTTGCCTTCCTCATGCATCTTGCAAGGCCGTCTGGAGAACTGCAGGAGAGGCATTACCTTCTTGAACATCCTGGTGGAGTCTTCGCTTATCTGCATGAACCGCATGATCACATTGTTCAGGTAGATATCGCTCAATGTTGCATGGTCTTTGCTTTCTCTTCTCACTTGGTTCAGGAGTAAGTACCAGCAATTCACCGGGGACAGGAGGTTCTGATCTTTCCTAAGGAGAAGATACACACGTGTATTATGTATAGAAATATAAAAGCTACATTATTAACACAAGCATCTCCCTGACATTTACAGTCCCAACTTGTTCTGTAAAAGAGGTTACTTCTGAACAGTCGGTCAACCCATGCTTGGAATGACTCAGGTTCGGCAAGCTTCAGATCACTTTTAAGACACATTATACAAATCCCACAAGGCATGGACACAAAAATACAGAAAAAGTGTAAGAATTCTGAACACTGCAAACCACTTGAGAGCACAAAAACCCCAAACTCTCCACAAAGCTCACAATTGCGGACAGATGGAGTACTTGTCTGTTCGGAAATCAATAAAGATCACTGTTGAAAGAGTAACAGTAATTAATTTTTGATATTAGAAATGAACAAGCACTGCAAACGCATCCCAAATTGTGGGTGTAAATGTGAAAGATTTCTGAGTTGGACTAGCTCCTGGGAAAACTTTGAGACAGCTGAGGAATGTTGATGGGAAAGTTTTGGGAGTATTGTGGGCAAGATAAGAAGGAAGAGAGAAGCGAGAAGCAAGCAGCCAATCAAGGCAACCAGTGAGCAAGATATCCACCAATGAAGAAGTGAAGAGACCCATGTGGGGGGTGTTAGTGAACCAATTGTATTAGCCGCTTGTACATGTGGGTACTTCGGAAAGCCTATATCAACCCTGGACCATCAGATAATAAACGATTTCGTTTCATGACCAGAAACGGGCTTCATGCTTTACGTCTCCACACCAAATCCTTCATGAGTAATATCACAGGTGTAGCTGTTTCACTGCAACGGATTTGTATAACTACTTAAAGTAGTTTATGTCACAAGCATACATATTCTGTGATCAGCATTCATAAATAGAGTGCTACTGCCAATCCCAGACGGTTCAGTCACAAGACAAACAGCAGGACCAGGCTTTTTCCACAGCAGTCCAGTTTGGAATTTCCTTGTCAGGCTTTTTGTATTGTAGGCCCACTCCAAGCTTATAACATTGCAAAAAGCAAAATCACAGATGACTTACTTCCTTTATACAAAGCTAAATAAAAATACAAGTAGTTCAACACCAGTTTCACAGCCAACAATCACAGATTCATAAAACTTGCTTTATGATTTTACTGAAGCATTAATTTCAAGTTTGCCTTGGAACTAAATGCATGAGAAACTCACTGCTTTTGGGTTTGGTTTTTTACTTTTTCTCCCCTCTTGTGCAGGGATTTTCCTATAGTCAAAAGGATCAAGCACGTGATGATAAAAACAGGCAGAGGTGGTGTTGAATTGAGGGAGAAACTCCCTCCACTTGGTAAGCTGTTTTAATAATTAACTCTTCCCACAGTTAGAAACAGGCCCTTTAAGTCCTCATCTAATTGTCTACCTTTAGCTTTTACCTCAGAACCAAAGCAATGATGAATAACAGACAAAAGCCTTTTCTTAAACAGTGCTTTGCTTTGCCATGAATCAGAAGTGAGTTAAGGAAACTTCCCTATTTTGTTGGAGATGGACATCTTAAGTGTTACAGCAAGGAGCTTCTGGGTTTTATCAGCCAGGTCAGCCAACATGAGCACCCCTGAAGGGCGATGCTGATACTACCAGGTCCTCACTGCTTCTGCGTGTCCATAACTAATCCGTCAGACCTCCTGCCTGTTCTAGGAGGAATGCTGGGAACAGCACAGGCCCACCAGTTAACAGTTACACAGTTAAAGTAACTTTTGCTGCAACCTCTTCTCAAAGCAGAGAAACGCAGAGCAAAGCCAAAGGCAGCACGCCAGCAATAACCCCTGCGCGTATCTGCCAGTCTGGATTTAACATGCTTAAGAACAAGGAAAGATGTTTGCATGCACAAGGCAAAAAGATTTTTCCACAAGCTGAATAAAAGCCAGGGTTCTCCTGAAGTGGTGACATAAGCACAAGCTGGTTATTTCACAGACTTACCGAGTCACTTAACTGAACTCGAAGAAATAATATACTACTGCTCTTTTGAACTGTGCAAGCGGTATTTGGCTTAACTTTTCCATTGCCAGATGTGTTTGGAAAAGACCTTTGTCCTGAAACAAAAGCTCTATCTGTGTATCTCCAGCACAGCACTGACTGGACAGGGGAAAAAGTCATTTATTTTCTGGTCTTACAAATACAGAATGTTGTTCTATACCCCTAAGCATAATAGGGCCAAGTGAACGCACTTATCAACCAGCTCAAGCCTGGAAAATCACCAGATGAGACTATGCCAGCAAGTAATGCATTTGAAACACTTTAGAAAGCATGCTGCACACAGGTTTTGCCTGATACTACTGGACCAATTTTGGTTCACACACAAGTTACTATGCCATGAAAGGGATACATTAAATTGTAAGCAAGGCATAACATTCACATCATCTTCATTTCTTGGAATAAGAAGGGTCAAGAGGAAGTTCAAGTCCGCATATAACAACAAATCAAAGCAGATTTCTTTCTCAATGCCTTTTTGCCAAAATTCTTGTCCTTTTCTTTCTAATGCTGATTAACCTTTATTTAGACACTTTCAGATCCTATCGACTCTGCTGTAACAGATCAGCACACAGCTTTCAAGTCATCTTGGGGCTCTGTGTCTCTTTCAGATACTCATCTATATTTCGGGCAGTTTAAATTCCTTATGGTGGGTTAGGGGTAATATTTCTGCAGCTTACCTTGTAAGAAACTGAACCCACTTGTCAAAAGCTTACATGAATAACTGCAGGGGGCTGTACCAACAAACCAGGATTTAGGCACCCATCTACCTTCAGCTGCAATGAGAACTGCTATGCTGCTGAACAGGGATGGGAATTTTAAATATGCCTTTGAACCTGGGCTCAGCTTTGCAGTTCTCAAAACCAGCAGAAGCAGAGAGTGGTGTAGCACTCCAGCAATGGCTAACATGGGGGTTAAGGGGAAGGAAATCTCTCTCACTTGTACTGCTGATGATCCTTTGTACTTCTTGTTTTTGCCATGAACCTCTCTGCCAATTTTTCCAGGTTTCGGGAATACTCCATCTCTATTTCCGACTTCTTGCGGAAGAAATCCTGCAGATCCTGAAGAAGCTGCACTCTCATTTCAGTCTGCTGCTCCAGGCATTTCTGCTGCTCGATGAGTTGAGCTCGGATCTCTAATGAAGGAAACACATATCCACCCAGGTCAGTGAAAGCAGATGAGAATCAGGACTTGTTACCAACCCAAATCACCAACACTCCAGCACACTTCAGCATCACAGCTGCACCAGCTGGACCTGGATTCAGATCCTGTGGTGGGACACAGCAGTGGCAGCTCTCACTTCCGCCACCACTGACTTAGGCTGCAGCATCCTCCCTCCTGCCTGCCTCACAAACAGCTATGGCACAGAAGCAGGACTCTGCTGGGCTCATGTGAACAGAGCACCTGCCTTCTCCTTCCTCTTCCTTCCTCTTCCTGACCTCTGGCATTAGCACAGCTCTGAGTTGGAGTGACCTCCTTGCAGGAGATGGCATACAACTGTTTCAGCAGCAGCTCCTTCTGCTGCCCTGAAAAATGGCAGGATAAACAACAAGCTTTTGGGCCAGCTGGACCATGCTGGTTGGTATCATCATGTACACTACGGAAACAACCTTGTGATAAACTCTGAAAGCATCATCTACCATATCTGTGCACAGATGAGCTTCTGTATCTGCCCCATCTCTGGCAGGGAGGGAACTGGTGTACTATAAATGGATTCATCAATATTTTACAGTGAATACAGAGGGAAAAGTCTGCGTATATTTAGAAATAGCTATTTGAAGATTTGCACAAGGCTCCAGACACCATGGTACACTCCTTAATGTAAATCAAAATCAATTTAGAAGAGAATATATGCTCACAGTCATCACCTAGAGTAACAGGGAAAAGCCTCCAGATCTCTCACCACCGTTTGCTACGTGACCAATTGCTATGTGGTAGTTTTTTCTTTTCCTTTTGTTTTTAGCACTTTCATTTCTTGAGCGCTGAGCAGTTAATCACATCATGGGAACACCGAGTCTAAAAACACCCCTCTGACTCTTTTGAAACACTGCTTCACTAGTTTTGTCAGCTGCCCAGGCTCAGCGTAATCCAACAGTGTGGAGTAAACGCAGGAGTAAACATTTTGTGACCATAATAAACTGTGACATAATAAACATAATATCCCTACTGATCTTAAAGCAGGTATGAAGGCAGAAATCCATGCTGCTGGGATTCAAATGTGTATCCTGAAATAAGGTAGTGTGAGCACAAAAAATGTTAAGCCAATACATTTACTGGAGGAGGGAGACACTGCAGTATTTTCTTCCAGATCTCCTTTAAGCCACCAGCTGCTGTGTTAATCATTAATGAGACCATCCATTTTTATAGTCAGGGAGCTGAACCGAAGAAATCATGGTTTGGTTTTTATTTAATTTCAAATCAGTTTGTTGGAAAAGCACCATGCCTCCAGCAAGGATAAGCCACTGTAACACAACACCGTATCAATGACATTCATGTACATCGAGGAGAAAATCACACTGGAGCTGGAAGGTTATTAACAGAACCAAAATCCCAAGACTGTTTTTTTTGGGTGGCTACTACTTTTAATACTGCGACCATGGAAAAATCCTGCATATAGGAAATAAGTGATACAGATTCACTGATCAGAAGCAGCAATTGTGCTCATAAGCTGGAGTTTTGACTAAACGCAAATCTATGTAGTTTGGCCATCTCCCTTTCCCACTACAGACATTCTACCAGTTACTTTAAAAGCAGAGCTCTGTACAGCGCAACTATGTTCTGATTATTTTGTAGGTCAGTGGATCTTGCTGCTATAATTCTTCCTTTTTAGGCAGGCTTTTACCATAGTAACTGGAATAAGATTTTAGAAACAGGTATCTATGAATAGAGATGCAACGAACAAGGGATGACAGATACAATATGAGAATGTGCATCAGCTTTCTGATGCTGTCTAGACTTCCAGTGGACAGTAGTGGCTTCCTGCAAACTTGGATATTAGAAAACAAAACTGGAGCATAACCTCTGAAAGCCCATGGTGGCTGGAGGTGTTCAAGCTCTGAGTACGGTGGTAAGTGAGGGGTACAGGGGGACTGCAGCTTTATGAAGCAAGTTCCACAACTGCGGGAATCTCAACAAGGAGAAAGAACATGCTGGCTCCAAAAGGCTGAGAACTCCTGGCCTCCTGCTGGAGGAGAAAAAGGGGAGATGTATACCCACTCGTGCCAGCTGACCAGAGCGCAGAAGAGACTTCAGCACACAGTTCTCCTTCCAGTCTTTCATGTCTTGCTGCTCCTGCACTTTTTAGTGCTTCTTTTACTAGTAACTTGTGTAATGCCACACTGGCAGGCTAAGGAGATGGCAAAGTAAGCCATCAAATGAGCAAATGTTGAGATTCTCACTTCCTGGTAAAAGCAAGCTGTGGATTTTAACAAACCAGCCAACCAACCAAAAAAAACAACCCCACCCCCAAAAACCACGAAATTCCCCACAAACACTGGCATAACCACCAGCCAGCCTGAGCGGCTGTGCATCCCAAAATCATCACTGTCCAAGTACTAGCAATGAACACGTTACCTACTGCTATGGAAAAACGCACCAAGGCAACGCTATCTTCTTCTATCAATCCACACGTGTGATTTCCCCAGGGCTATAAAGAGTAGCATGGAAATTTGTTGCCCGGTATTCAAAGACATATATACCCAATATGCCATGAAGGTGCCAAGTTAAAAACTGCTACAGCCCAAATTCCATAGATGCGGAGGCAGGTGAAGCAGCAGCAGAAGGCTGCCTCTCTTATTTTGCTGGCACATTTCAATTCAAAGTCGAACTGATACCAGCTGTAATAGACAATGACATTGTCCTATTCTGCTCTGCAGGGTAGCTGATGTCAAATGATTGCCAGGCTACTTCGTGTCAGGAACAGGCAGTTTGAAGCCTGGATGAATTAACACCTTCTCCTTCTCCATAGAGCAGCTTTGAGTCATGCTCACTGGTTTTCTGACCAAGGGCTTGTTCAAAAGAAGTCTCATCCATTTTCACTACAGAAAATTCAACAGACTGATTTAACGTCAAATAGGAAAAAATCCCTTTGTCCAAGATTTGCACACACAACGTAAGCAAGGAAGCGGCTAATGGGACCATAAGGAAATCAATCGTCTCTGAGTAAAGTTTCATTTCGAAAGATGCTAATGTTAAAAATTATTTCAACTATGCCCTCATTGACACCATCCTCCAGAATTACTGCGTTAAGTATAAAATTAGGTTTTATTTGTGGCAGCCTTCAAAATACAGCTCGAAACTTTCAACAAATCTTTGTTTTCTTCTGACAGGAGGTTAAATCAGTGCACTATGAAAAGCAAAAGGAGACAAGATTATAGCTGTTTTGAGAGTTAAGTATAGAGTGGATGAAGCTGAACTACTGACATCACCTAAATCATAATCAGAAATAAACGCAGGAAGGTTAACTCTTCGCACACAGTACAGTATTACAAATAATTACTTATATATAGCACTGCAGTAATACACTGTGTTACCCTGGTGAAGATAGGTGCAACTGGTTATAGGTCAGTGACCCCCTGAAGGTACCCGTGGTGAGATACATTGCAATGAGACACATAATGATGATGCTGGCCACACCGTCAAGGAAAGTTTAAGGCTAAGAAAGTTGCGGCTGTTCAACCTGCAGAAAAGAAGGCTGCACGGAGACCTCAGAGCAGCCTTCCAGCATCTGAAGGGGGCCTACAGGGATGCTGGGGACGGACTCTTCATTAGGGACTGTAGTGATAGGACAAGGGGTAACAGGTTCAAACTTAAACAGGGGAAGTTTGATGAGGAAGAAATTCTTTACTGTAAGGGTGGTGAGGCCCTGGAATGGGTTGCCCAGGGAAGCTGTGAATGCTCCATTGCTGGCGGTGTTCAAGGCCAGGTTGGACAGAGCCTTGGGTGGCATGGTTTAGTGGGAGGTGTCCCTGCCCATCGCAGGGGGTTGGAACTGGATGATCTTAAGGTCCTTTCCAACCCTAACTATTCTATGATTCTATGAACAAAATTTGTCACCTTCACTTCCACACACATCAAAGCATCAGGCTCCATCACATCCCAAAAGCCATGGGAAACGCCCAGAGAAGCTGGACACCTTGTAAATCCACAGTATTAGCCAAATTAACCCCAAAACAACACTCTGCATGCGGACTGCCACCCCACCGCAGTACCCTCCACTGCAACGCCCGCATCTCTGCCCTGCGATGCTGCAGAGCCCCTGACACCAAGCACCAGGCTGTGCCTAGTCTTGTCAGCCCTTGGAGACCTTCCAGACCACCATGAACACTCATCACCAACTCTTGACAAACGCAACTCTAATGAACACTTCATGGTGCTGTTACGTGCCTGTCCAAGCCACCCCAAAAGCTGTTGCAGCCTGCCACCTTTAATTCACATTTAAATGGAATTAACTCTTGTGCTTGCGGAGCAGCCCTGCTGGTTTGCTCTCTGCTGAAAGCTCTGGAAGGTGTCGTGAGCCAGACACCTCTCCCTGGCTACCCCACTGTGAGCCCCCCACCTGCTGCCTCACCCTGCCTGGCAAGGAGCTATACTTAAGTCAGGATTACAATACATGAACTACGCAGACACACTAATGCAGGGGTATTACTGGGTAATAAGACAGCCTCAGGGCTTCACCCTGCAAAAGATTATAAAAGCAAGTAGCTCATCAGAACTATCTGAAAGTACAGAATGGCTCTTCACAAGGCACAGTTGTGTTTGCAGGTTTTATCTGCTTGGGTAACTTCAGACAAAGCTGCATTGCCTCCCATCTTTCTTCACATACCTCCTTCACAGAAAAATCACAATTTCAGGTTAGTTTAAAACCACTCAGAAATGTCTCATCAAATACACTAAGGACACCTGGTGTTTTAGACGTTTTATTTCTAAACCATTACGACTTAGTGTTGTTTTTTTTACCCCTGTGAGGTATGAACACACACATCCCTCACTGTCACATTTACAATAGCTGGATCATACTTCATAGGAAAAGATTCAGACCTTAAATTCAGCCTAGATGTCATCTGGTGACCGACATGCACTTGTAATTAAGCAGATATTGGAGCATCAATCATCTTGCAGCTCCTCCATGAAGACACTGGAGTCTTACATGACTCTCACTGTGTCTCAGTTATTAAGCATAAGAAAGGCTCATGTCCGAGCCTGATGCCAGAAGCTGGGGTGCTGCATTGAGGGACTGATCTTTCCAGTTTCACCTCAGCCTTCTGTCTTTGTAAGGACTTGCTTTTGGCTTCTCCATTGAGATGGGGAGAGCTTTGGTCCAGCTAAATGCAGCTGGCCAGCATCTGGAGTATAGGTTTTGTTTCAGGAAGATGCTTAGCTGGAGCCCAACAATGATGCTGCCAGCAGAGAAACCACAGGAGGAATCACTGAGAGGGGCCTGGAGGTGCTCCTGTGCACATTTAGTAGTCCTTAATGACATGCTGCCCCTAGGATCAGTGCTCCCGCATCTCCTTGGGACGTTATCCTGCCTCCCAACAGACAAGAAGATAAAGATGATGAGAACTATCAGCCCTGTGGTGGGTGCTTTGCCCCAGCTGCTGATACTCCTCTCCGAGATACACAGACTGAGCTGCTAGTGTTGAACAGAGCCATGGCTAGAAAGCTAGTATTTCTATGACAAATGGCAGGGCGTCTGGCTCACCCTCTCTTCCAGGTCCTTGCTGCCATTTCCCTGGACCTCAAGCACAAAATTCCACTGCAAAAGCCAGGAAATTCCACCAGCCTGACAGCTGATGAGAGATGCTGGGGGGAGTATCTCACAAGCTACTGCAGAAATGCCTTTAAATAGACCATGAGCCTGTCCCAAAACATTAACTTTCTATGACAGACTAGTGAAAACCACTTCCCTGTGTTCAACATGCAAGTAAGAAGTGTAGCTGCACGGACAGCGATGCCCTTGAGCTTTTGAAGGCATGACTTTTGTGGACTTTGCTCTGCCTCCCAGCTGATTCCATTTAGGATGCTGAGCACACAGCCTTATGCATGCTCCCACTCGAGGTGAAACCTCTGCAAAGCACCGCCCAGCTCTAAATTCACTGCGTGGCGTTGTGCCATTTCCCAGATAATTAATTTCAGACTCCCTGTTTGTTTGGGTTTCTTTTGGGATGCGGTTGTGTTTACCTTCGATGGAACACGTCTCCAGGCTGTCGCAGTCTGTGGAAATGGATGGGGAGTCAGAAGCAAGCTAAGTATCTAAAAAGCTGTACAAAGGGTCAGGAATCTGAAGCCCCTGTTGACACTTGTCAACCCCTTTGAAAACTGTTAACCCTGTTCATTCAAGCACTTTGGCATGCTTAAAGATAAAAACGGTCCTTGTGCGGCCATTATCAAGGGAAGCTGATGGAGAAGCCACCTGCAGGATGAAGACAATTGGTTACAGGTCACTTCAGTTGTCTTGTTGAAACAAAGAGAGCAGGGAAAGAACAACTCCCTCCTCACAGCAGCAAACTTTGTTCTATACATTCAAGCAAACACCCTCCCACCTACTGCAGCCACACACCGATCAATAAGGTCCCCAACCAGAAGCGTATAACTGGGGGATCCCAATGAACAGGGTCCAAAAGGGCACCTTCCACCTTCCAGTTCAGAAATGGGAAGACATGTCTGGAAAAGCTAAGAAAACCTCTGTACGTAGCTGAAGAAGCTTTTCTTCTTGTTGTTCTTGGACTAACGCCCTCCTGCTTTCCACAGCCACAGCTGCTGGTCACTTGGCTGCCTACAGTCCGAGCCTGAATGGAAGGCAGCGTGCCAGCTCACAAGTTGGCAGGACGCTTCTTGCCACAGCGCTACTGCCAAGTGACTGTGGATTGGAGCAGGCAGTCTGCCTGCACCACATTTTGAGTGCCGCTGCTTCTGCGGCAACTGCTCCTTTGCACCCATAACTAAGTGCTGGCACTATGTCCTAACAAACCTTGAGCATGACATGCTTTGTCCTTCTGCTCACAGGAGATGGGACTCTGAGGACAGAAACTTTCATCCCTCAGAGCAGCCATTGTTTTGGTCACCAAGAAAATCCCAGCTCATCCTGAAACACTGCCAAACAGAAGAGGACAAAGTGCAAGATGCCTCCTCTGCCTCAATGATCTGATGTAAGGGTCCTTCACTAGTCCTCACCTCCCTGCTGCGGGAACAGATGCTGTCTTTCAATCCAACTGTCCCACGTCCAGATAAGCAGATCAGCTCTGCAAACCACCAGCATACACGAGAAGAGCAAAGAATCTACATCAAATAAGCCCCAAAACACATTTCAGAACAAAACAAAGCAGAAGCTGCCCCAACTGTGGTGATCATGGCAAAGGTCCGTAGCCAGAGAAAGAAAAGAAGAAAAAGAGACAGCCAGACAAGGAGCTTGTGCGCATCTCTGTCTGCCAACCAGACAGGCGATCATGCAGTAGGTGTCTAAACACCCATTTAGGTCATCTGAACTGTCAAGATCTATGTGACAACTTATTCTAAAGCTTCTGAAGGGCTTCAACTATCTGGGTTTTTTTTATGCTTGTTAGAGATACCATGAGCCTTTCCTTGCAGACTTAACTTTTGGGCCAAGAAGCAAATTAAAAGCAGCCTCAGTATGTCCAAATCTTTCTCCTCACCAGCAGAGCAGAAAAATGACTCATGGCTCCCCTCTGAATAATTCTTTGCAGCAATGTCTGGAATGCTGGATTGACATGAGCACACTACAAGACAAAAAACCCCAAATCACATCCCTTCTTGGCCACAGATTTCTATAAGTCTATTACTTAATTTGGTTATTACAGAGTGCTGTGATTGCTCTAATCAGTAGCTGAAACGTATCCTTTCTTCTGATTATTTTCTCTCTATAGAAAATTATTTCTTTTTAGAACCAGCCATCTCTTAACTATTCAACAGAATTCACACAGTACATGCTCTATGCTATATTCTTGTGCCATACTGGCTCTTCTGTGTTTAGATTGTAAATGCTACATTTGAACTACCACCAAAGGAAATGTTATTTCAGCTACGCCATTTCATAAAGAGGAACAAAAGAACCCCTTCATTTCTACAGCTATAAAAGCAGTTTTAGCTGACCATTAACCAATGGTCAAACTCCCATCTCCCACAAAATTCATGTCAGCAAAAGATCAAAGCTTGTAAGCTAAATTCTGACCTCCCTGAAATAGATCTGCCGCTAACTTTACTCATGCTGGGATTACTGTCTTTACTTAAACTTACAAGAAGCTTATGCTTATCCAACTGACATACTGCTGTCAAAGTAGGCAGTCTTTTCCCCTCTTATATCCAGGCTACACAACTCTCCCAGGTCACTGTGTCTCAGTTACCTGAACTTCTACAGGCAGAAGGACTAACCCACGGAGTGAAAAGAAGGGTTTCCTGACAGTTATGCTCCACGGGTATTGTCAGAATAGGGAAGAGAACAGCAGGTGTAGCTGTTCTATGACATGAGTGGTCAGTGGCATTGCAGATAAGCCTCAGCCTCTTTCCAAACCTTCCCCGAAGACTTATGAAGCTATAGCCAAGATCGTTTCCAGCAGCAGCTTATGCTGGTGAGCCAAATACTACGTTCTCAGCAGGCTTGGGCAGGAGCAGGCATCACCTCTTTCGGGTAGGGTCCCAGTTTGCACTGACGGCAGCGTGCAGGTGGGCAGGGTGGAAGCAGAGCCTGGCACTCACGTGCCACTGCCACAAGACTGGGGCTGCGAGAGAAACACAGCCTTATGAAGGAGATGATCTTTGGGGATCAGCGGAGAAGCTGTTTTGAAATGAGCATGCCACTGCTCGGCAGGTGGGGTGGTTTTACTGCTCCTGAAATGCTGTATCTGTTCTGCGGATGAAATCACACTACAAGGTATCATTTTTGGGGTGACAGTCAATTCTCTTGCCCTTCTGAGATAAACTGCTAGCAGGTTTATCTTTCTGTATGTGTTACTTTATCTGTTGTGCTTTTATTTCAGGTCACCTGGAACTTCAAACAAACAAAATCCCCTTATTTTTGTAGCAATTCTCAACCTGTGAAGTCACTATTTTAATGAAGAACTCATAACATTTGCTTTTTAAGAATGAATATAATAATTTATCCTTGGTTTGGGTTTTGTTATTTTTTTCTTTAAAGTCAGAACAGACTTGAGGACATAGGTACAAAGTTTGCTACAGCTCAGGGCACTGTTTATATACAGAGCTATACAAAGAAATAAGCATCATAACATGAGCTATCGCCCAGACTCTGCCAATGGAAAATGACCCTGGGAGCAAAGAAGCCAAGAAATGTATCTGTCTTTTGCATCCAGTGTAGCATTCCCAAAACAGCCTAATTTCAACTCAACTTCCAGGCCCACTGCCCCACTTCCAGGGGCATTTCTGGGCCCATCGCCCTAAGCTACTCAGCTACTAGATGTGGCAGCTCACCGGCCACAGTGTCCGTAATGAGATGGTGTGGACTGCAGCCCTCCAAAGGGCTGCTCTGAGATGAGTGATGTACCTGCAGACTACTGCAACAAATGGCAAGAAATTGAGAAGAAAATGAACAGCAGGTGGTAGCCTTAAAGCTGATGGTAACGTGTAAAAGCAATGCTAGATGCACGCAGGTTTACAGATATCACCATTGTGATACCTGGAATCACCACTGTTACTACTAAAATGTGGGCAAGGTTTTTAAACAAGCCATTCTTGCTAGGGAGGACTTCTGGACAATCTTTTCTTTCCTATATGAAACTATATTTGGTCACAGCTATATTGGGTTTTGCAATTTCCGCAGCAAGCAGCAGCAAAAAAGGAGGAAGTTGTAAGGCAGACGGAAGACGTGGCAGTCCTTTCCTTTCCCCTTTTAATGCGCACTTTGGAGATGGTGCTCTGAGCATGCCAGAGCTGCTGAAGCACTGGAGAACCTTGAGTCCTGCCTGACACTGCTTAATTATCTCAACGTGGCAGATTTAGGTCCCCTTTTTTCACTCCTCTCTAGCATTTAGAAATTATTGGAGTGTTTGTATTAACTCATGGCTCCTTTAATTAAATTTAGGTGGTAAAAAACATCTAAATCTGATTTCAGACTTCCGTAAGCGCTCTGAGTTTTCAGAGTAATATCCAAGTGCCAGTTAGAAAAGGGGATCTGTAGTGAATGCAGGTTCCCAGTTACCCTGGAAACAATTCAAGGCAACTCCACTCCTTTAGCACCCTAATTGTAGATGTCTTTTCTGCTCCCTGCTTGCCCAATCTCCAGGAGTTTATTTTCCTGAAAGATGCAATGTGACAATTCAAAGAACATTTCCCATCATTCTGCCCTAGCCCAGATTAAGCAGAAACAAATCAACTACTAGGTGCTGTACCGGTACTTCAACAAGCAGTACATGTACGTCCTTGCAGTTAAGTCTGCGCACTCAGCACGAAGTATTTGGTAGTTGCAGCACCTGTTTTCCAAAGGTTCTTCTAAAGTTTCTTCAAAGTGCAAAACACAGTATAAAGGCAAGTCTGCAGCAGGAAAATAGAGTTTGTCATGATCCAAACAGTAACTAAAACCCAACAATCTTAATCAGCTTCCTTACCTGTACGTGGGTGAAGCCAGGTTAAGTCCCTGTTGCAAGGCTGAGGCTGGAGCTGGCTAGTGCAGCACTGTCTGCTTATGACAGACACAGCTCCATCCGTCCACCAATGCCCCTTCAATATCACCCTAGGCTCAGTGCTGACACACATCTTTTACCTCTGGGGAAGCCGAAATCTCCCTACCGCACAGATGTGAGCACCATTTCATTTTAAGCACTGCCACAATAAAACCCTTCCTTCTTAGTATCTCAGGTGGACAGCTGAGAAGTGAAGATGACTGAAGGCTTCTTCTAGAAATTAGATGTTAAGAGATGTGTCTTTTCTGGACAGAACCGGATTATTCTGAACCTCCAGCAGGGGACATATCTGTTAAAATGAGAGTTATGCTGTTGGCAGCACAGGGCAGGAACTCCTGAGCAGTGGGACACAAGGGAAAGCCGTGAAATCTGTGCATCAATCAGATAAGGCCTCTCCTGTATGTTGATGACTATCACTGTGAAAAGACTCAGAAATTAATAACTATATAAAATGCCCTCCTTATATCCTGTGAAAACAATTCTCTATGCATGGCACATCTTTAGTAGGTCAGTAAAACATTCTTAGTATGACATGCACCCCAATGCATGCCATAAATAAGAGCATGGGTTTGACCCACCCATGACTTTCAGAGACAGCTTTTTAAGTCCCAAGGTGAAGCCACAGTCTAGTTAAGGACAGAAAGGAAACCGCAATTTGTGCTCTGTCTGCCAGGATTTTACCCACATCCCTTTTCAGCCCAACCTGCCTAACACGCAGCAAAATACTTCCACTATTGCTCATTTATCTTTGACACATTTAACTCTTAAAAAACGCAGGTTTAACATATTGAGCACTTTGGTGATTTTCTGCTAAAGCAACTTCTTTGCTGCTTTTCTTTTTGCTGTAACAGGTCCATGATGATCCTTTTCTTCACTGACATACACAGCTATGACACTGTGATGCCTTCAACACCAGTTTTAAAACTTCATGTCCACGTCCCATGACTCACCTGAGTACATCCTTGTGTTTGCATAAAGTCCTGTCTATTCCAGTCAATCAAGTGGGGCAAAGACACTATCTTGGGCAGCACACCAGAGCTGCACAGCCTGGTTTAGCTGCTGACACATGTCTGGGTACAGCGTTAGTCCCTGCCCGTGAACACCCTCCTCAATGGCACTGCTTGTGCAGGGCTCAGGGGACAGCGCAGACCAGGGACTGTCCCCATCACTCTGTATCGGTGAGGTGTCTTCATGACAGTGGGGGACTGGAGCTGCTCTCTCACTCAGCCAATGCTGAGCAAAGGATGGTGTGTACCACCCAATAAATCTCTGTGAACTGAAGCATATCACCATGCTTCACACTCCCTGCATAGATTTACATGTACGAATGCAAGCCTTACTGGGGAATATGTCTGTGAGACCAGATGACCTCAAGCTGCATCATTTTTTAGTAAAGATGTGGCCTGAGTCTGCAAAAGGGAAGTTCCAGCTGGTGATTACTGGTCCTCTGAGCAGGACTATGATATTCATAAATATATTTCAGCGCCTTGCCTCAATTTCTCACAGCAAATACTACTTAATTTGACCAAAGGATGATTTAAGAAACATGACAACATCCCATCTTGGTAATCATAGAATCATAGAATAGTTAGGGTTGGAAAGGACCTCAAGATCATCGAGTTCCAACCCCCCTGCCATGGGCAGGGACACCTCCCACTAAACCATGCCATCCAAGGCTATGTCCAACCCCACCTTGAACACCACCAGGGATGGAGCATTCACAACTTCCCTGGGCAACCCATTCCAGGGCCTCACCACCCTTACAGTAAAGAATTTCTTCCTCATATCCAATCTAAATTTCCCCTGTTTAAGTTTAAACCCATTACCCCTTGTCCTGTAAAAATTACATTTTTATTGATTAAGCAAAACAATAACCCCCATCATGATGGAAGAGCTTCCTTTTGTCTCTGGGAATCCTAAAAGAAGCAAAACGATAATCACCATGTTGGTTGATTATAACTATTACACAAACAGCAGTAGCAGCCAGGTATTTTTATATGTCATCAAATTAATAAGGTGATATAAATTCTGTCAAGCTTTAAATACATTTGTCTTTGTGCTGCTCTGATTTGGTAAAAGACGTAATTTCTAAGTGAGAATATAAAACGCCTGCCTCAAAGGAGGGTTTTCTGAAAAGCCTGAACCCAATTATCAGAGCCCCAAATTCCACTAACAGCAGCTGGGGAAAAAACAAATCCTTCACTGTCACAGAGCAGATTCTTTGTTCCATCTTCCTGCTACAGGGAAGTATAAATTGGGTTGTGGATCACATTTAATTAGATTTATCTTCAGTTGTTACAGTAGGAGGAGAAGAAAGGCCCCTCTGAGCTTCCTGCTAATGGGAACAGAATAAAACATCCACTAGTGAGACTGTTTGTAGGTAACCGCCGTTCGCCCACTCAACAGCAAGATGAAGAATAGCATCTGCTTGTGAGCGAACCTTGAGCTAAAATCATTTGCATGTTTCCAACTCCCCTGGAAACAATCTTCAGTCTGTTAGAAGTTGAAAAAATTTAAACAAAAACCAAAAAACCCACTTTTTTAATGAGATGAAATATCAGAGCAGCAAAATTGAAAGTTGATGATTCACAGAACCTATGATCTGCATCGTCTTCCTGCATTAATTCAGTGGCTTGTCTATTCCGCAAATGTCTCTCTGTGCGAGACATACGGGTGGTTAGGATTTCCAGCAGGGCTCCCATGACTGCTCTATGGAAGCATAAGACTCCAAGAACAGCTGTAGGAAACAGATGTGCCACTTAGGGCACTCTCAGTGAAAGGCCAAGAGATGAATCCTTCATGTGCTACTTAGTTCAGGATCCCTTTATTTAAAATAAAAAGGCTGTGAAAACCCTATTATTGCCTATGTTTTCAGACTAGCTCCACTTGGAAGCAGACATTCTGGTAGCAAAAGCCCTGCTGGAGTGTGTAAAGAAGGGCTGCAATGGGCAGGGCAGGAGCAGCAGCTTCTCAATTTCCAGGGCTAAACTGGAACTGAACCTGAGCCACTTAATTTTCATGCACATAAATCGCCAGCTCTGTGAAGCACATCAGCAGCCATAGCAGCCGGATGGCAAAGTGTTAACCTGCAGAAACAGTTATTCATTACTTTGGGAAAAGAAACGGAGTTCATTAATTCACAGCTTAGGGAAGAAATCAAAGATGTGACACCTATGATGGTGAAATCTTCATCCTGTAAGAACCACATCCTCCAACCAGGAGCAAAGAATTAGGGGAACTTTTGCAAAGAGTAAATGCAGTACACATGGACACAGATTGGAGAAAAAAGCAAGGGTACTCAGAAGGACAAACCAGACATGGTAGCAAGTGGTACGAGTCTTTGATGTCTGACAATTTGCCAAAGGAGGCTTTATCCTCACTTGCGGACGACAGGCACACTCTAAATACGTCTGACACTGGATTTACAAAGCACTAAATTTCCAAATGCTTACCTTAGATCTGTTCTGTTTAAAGAAAAAAAAAACACCCCTGAACAAAACAACCCAAAACTCAAAGATGAGTTAAAGTCAGTCACGAGACTACTAGGAAAAGAGTTGAAACCAAAGGGTTAACTAAGGACCAAAAAGTCATGAGGTGTGGGCAGTACAAACCAACTCAGCCTAGATGAGCCCAGGGGTGCACTGGCCAAATCGCTGACAAGAACGCATCCCTCCTCCCTGAAAGTGGCTGCTGTGACCAAAAGGCTGGAGAGCATCTCCTGGAAAAGGGCAGGGGGAACAGCAAGAGATGCCACCATGTTCTAGGCAAGCGAATCATAGAATCATAGAATAGTTCGGGTTGGAAAGGACCTTAAGATTATCCAGTTCCAACCCCCCTGCCATGGGCAGGGACACCTCCCACTAAACCATGCCACCCAAGGCTCTGCAGAATCATTACTTCTGCACCAAGTAAGTTACTAAAGCTCTCATCAGAAATGCTCCTATAAAACGAAAGTGGGCAGAGAGATAAGGAGAAACCAAGACAGCTCCTGGAAAAGAAAACTGTACAGTGGAAAGCTATTAAGAGTTACTCGAGCTTATCAAGTGACAGTGGATAAGATAAACCCAGCTGACCTTCAGTTTCAAGTTACCTGCAGTCCTTAGCCTCAAATTATTCTATTCCCATTGCATTTAAAACTTTGAAGGGCATGAAAAATCCAGATAACCTGGTTGAAAAGAATTTAGTCTTCCTAGTTGCCGCAGAACCTGCCTTTTGGCTGCAGCTTCCTTCCTGCACCTAGTCTGTCAGCGTACAGAGAGAATGTTTACTGAAAGATCAGTCCTGCCCTCTCAACCTGGATATATAATTTGACTTTAGTGTTAATCTACTGCTTTACCACTTTGGTGGTCATCCATCATAATCCAGCTACACAAAAATCACAAAGTGAAGACTACATCTGCATGACGTTGAAGTCATCCTAGTTGACTCCATGTGCCCATCACAGATATCTGACAAAACTAATACTGTAGATTACTCATGTCCAAACTGGACATTACCTGAAAGACCTCCTCTGCAGCTTCTCTAGCCAACAACCACCACTTCACAACTAGCTGCATCCTCCTCAGGACAGGTGTGTAAAACCCAGCTTCTACTTCCAATTTACTCTATGTTTTCACAGTGCGGAAAAGTGCCAAGGCAGGATGCAACTGTAGGCAGCACCACAACACATATCAAATGCTAATGGTGAAGCCATGGTGATCTGTAGATGACTTACCCCTGTACAGGTGGCATGACCTGTTTGTGAGCATGTGTACAAACACCATTCTGAAAGGTACAAGACTATTACTGTACATTTTGTTCCACCTTCACACTGGGCTGGAAACTGTATGATCCTGGTGTTCCACACTTCATTTCTCAACACTACCTTACTACAAATAGCAAGGTCCAAACATCTGAAGTCCAAAGGCAAGTTACAACTTCTAAAACAAGCAGTCTCACCAAAAACATTGGAGATATATTTTTGCTTGTTTAGACAGACTTTGAGGATATAAGGAACAAGAGTAAGATAGCCAGGAAATGCTGAGAAGGTCTTTGAATATAATTTACCTTTATCTGCTTTGAAGGAACAAACTGCTGATAGGAAGAAAAAGAATGAACACTTTATCTAGAGTGGAAAGCAATGACCGTAAGTGCTCAAATAGTATTTAAACATCCTGCAAGTGAAGTCTTTCTGACATGCTGTTCCAGGTAATGGTTCCTTCCATGCCTGTAAGACCCAGCTTCATCCCAAATCAGCACTGGTTTTGACCCATGAGAAAACAAATGAACTTCATCCATGAACAAAGGCTGCTCAGAAAGCTCAACAGCACTGTAGCACCCAGATCCTGCTGCAGGTGAGCCCAGTAACCTCACCAGGAACCTCTCCTCCCTTCCTCCACACAACAGTAAATGTACTTGGAGAAAAACCAGTCCTGCCCACAACTGTGTCAGTCACTGTGAAACTGCTTGCAAATACAACCGGAATCCACTGAGGAGTTACAAGGAGGCATTTACTTTGTTCCCCCTAGAGCCAGACTTACAAAATTGCTTGAGGCACAGGAGCTTGATAGGAAAAAGACTTCCAGCAGACCTACGAGCAGTTCACACTTGAGCCAAACAAGCTGCTTGAGCTCATCAGTGTGGGTGGAAAAGCCACCCAGAACTAAGGTTGTCTCTGACTGAAGCAATGTGAGGAGATGACAACTGGAGACCTATCTCACGTCCTTTGAGCAGGAAGCACATCTGCAACAGTTTAACTCTTCTGAACAACTGTTTCTGGAATCATTACTAAGGCTAGATGTAAAAACTGCATCCTGATAGAAACGCACAGATTTTGGTTCCAGGTTAGGACACTTACAACTTGGACAATGGATCCTTCCTCTCAGAAAGACTCCTCACTGCCATCCTATCAAGGGTGCTGCTCACCTTAACCTGCCTCCATCATTCAGGAGGTGTGCTAGGAACTCAAAGCCGGACAGCCTGCCTTCTCCTGGGTGCTGCCTGCATCGGGCTCACTCCCGCTGCCAGCTTTGTGGACGAAAAGGAAAGACACTTTCAAAGCACATCTCAACCCATCAGGACACATGGAGAGTGTACGCAGAGGTGATGTAAAACACATAAATCTAAACAAATCAGGAAAGCCCTTAAGCATTCCTATTCAACAAAGAAGAACAAACGTACTTCAGCTCTAAAGCACCTAATGATTTCAATTAAAACTTTCCTTCCTCTGCAAAGTTTCAGTCTTTTGGCTTCTTAAAAACTTGTAATTAAGATGGAAACAAAAGTTCAAAACATTGCCATTTCCTGCAGGTGGGAAATTCTGACTATTTTCTTTTAATACGCCATTAGCCGTTAAGATCTAGACAGAAACCTTATAGTTTAAATCTCCAAGTAAAAAGACCTAAGCAACTGCTACTAAAGGAAATTGAAGGGACGAAGAAAACCCTCTCCGTGGCATAACAGCCGCAGATCCAAAAGAACCAGCAAGCTTGCAGAGGCTGCATCCGGCAGCGGGATACCGGACAACTCTGGTTTTTTCCAATTTTATCTTTAGATATATGCATTTGTTCACCGAAATACAATAAGAAAAAGCATCATCCTCTTTCCCTGTGCTGTTACTCAGCACACGCTTAACCAGCTTGGCGCTGTGGTACACCTCAGACCCTCTGTCTCATTAGAAACTTGCACTCACTCACACCTCAGCTATGCAAGAGAACACACTGCCTGGCTGGCTGCTGCTCATATTATGCCAAATACACCTGCTTCTGCTGTGGGCTGGATCCACCACCACCTACGTCCATCCTCTGAACGCTTCTGTGCACGGGTGACTTCAGTACAGAGCTTCCAAGCAAATGAATCCCAAACTAAACTGGGTTTTGGATGCCTTCCCTGTATTCCCCCTGCCCTAGATGGGCACCCCAACACCCTCTGTCATTGCTCAAGAGCCTCCTTGATTTTATTTGAATGGGAGGGAGGGATAGCAAGAACCTTAAGTACTTGGGGGCAAAGGAAATCCTTTCCATTCTCTTTTCACACAGGCACTATGCAGATATGTAAAACCCACTGGTTTGCAGGATGCTCCTCTCTGTTTACCGAGATGTTTTATTTAGCAGACACACGCTCCCTCTGTATTCCCCATATGTTTTGGGTTTGTTTTTTGTTTGTTTTTAATTTGGAGGAGTGGAATCATTTGCTCCATTGCAGGCAGCTTACATGAGACACATTCGGAAGAGCAGAAGAGGACAGAAGAACCTACCTGATGAATACGTGAGACTTTAATCTTTCAGTTCAACAGCTCCTCTGTAAAAACACAGAACCAGTTTTTGCGATGTTACAGACACTCCTTGTTAAAGCCTATAGACATAAACACCTGAATACGGGTGTGCCACTTAAGAAAAAATACAGTAAAGGTCAGGTCAGCTCAGAAAGCTGTACCTTTCCTGCACAAAAAGACAAAACACTGCACTCTCTTCAATACGAGATATCTTTTGTTAGGATCTGGTCAAGGAAGCCATTTATAGCTCACAACAGCAGCTGTATTGATCACATGAATGGATGCGCAGCCGTGCCCATTCTTGTGCGGTACATAATGGTGACCTTTCTATCCACCATGTCCATCTAAAGCTCAAACCACCGTTTGACAAATGCTGCACATACAGGAACAATGTGTTTTTCATGAGGCCAGAACCCACGCAGGCAAGACAGAAGCTGCCTGGCTGAGGGTGAAGACAGTGCAAACACAACACCTGGGAAACAGGGACTTTATTCTCAGCTTTCAGTAAAATTCTACTGTGATCTAAGGAGAAGGTGTTTCACCTTCTGCGACAGAATCTGCAGCAACCTTGCAATTTAGTCATCCTTTTCAGCCATTTTTGTACCCTCAATTTTTAAAATTCTACCAAAAAGAAAAAAAAAAGAAGAAAATAAGAGGAAAAAAAAAAGATAAAAAAGATTTTAAAATACCAAAAAATTAGAAAAAAAAAAAAGAAAAATAGAAACAGACAGAGGAAAGGTAAAAAAAAGTTTAGTGGTTTTTAATAAGGGGAAAGGCCTTTCAGTACAAAGCTGGGTTGTTAAAAGAACCTAAGGCAAGCAATCATGTACTTTCATGCCTTTTTCTTTTAAACATTAAAGAAAGCACTTTAAATGGAGTATCATCTCAAGAGGAAACTGTCTAGGAGCGTAGGAATGGACACTGTGAATAAAACCAAAAACCTTCGGCTTGACAGGACTGTATTTGACCATGCTTTCTCTACCATAGGCCACTTATCACTGCCTAAAATCCGGCTGACCTCACACAACAACAGCAGGGAGGCAAACCCAGGCTCTGTCATTCAGATAAAGCAATGGAGGGGAGGATGCGTCCACCTTTTTGTTCTGAAAGCTAAACCAAAGCGATTCAATGAGAAAAAATGGGAATCCAGCAGACCAAAAGCCCAATGGCCATCCTATCTGCTGCAGGCACTATCAAAAGCAGAACTGTTAGTGAAATCACATCAAATCTGGTGTTATGAGAGAAAGGAAGCCTTATTGCCTATCTTTGCACTCGCTGTTAACAGCAGTCTGTGACTCTGCCCTTTGCACACTGCAAAGTTCAACTTACGCTGAGCTAAGCTGGATCTGCAGCAGCACATCTGCACTAACATGTGTTATGCCTGCTCAGGGTGTTGATCTTGCTAAAAATTAATGAGGAAAAGAAGATTATCCTTCATATCAGCTCTCACTGCAACCACAGTGCTGCCACTGTGAGAGGAAGGAGAGGCAAGAACATATGACAGTAGCTAAGAAGGCTAATGGGACCTGAAGTGCAGATGGACTGATGCCTCGGCTGATCCCTGTTGGCTGATTAGCTGTGGGCTGCTAAGGAAATACATGGTCCCACCTTCCCTCCTCTCCCTGGTTGCTCACCCCTCCTTTTTCCTTCTAGCCCCTCCAGAGGTAAGATGCATGTGGCTGCATGATCTGCCAGACCAAGGCCTGAATCCAGCCCAAAAAAGAAAAGTGGGTGAGGGAGCTGAGGGTCAGGTTTGTTTTCTATCCACACCGCTATAATACAGTTGCACTATCCCTCTGGCCTAGGAGAGCTCATCTTCCACCCTGCTTCCCTTTCAGCCACCAATTCAGAGCAGCAGCCAAGTACCACACGCTCTGGCCAGCTCCCTGGGAGAGCTGCTCCTCTCTCCGTTGCTGTCAGAAGGAACCCAGAGAAACCAGCCCCTTCCCCAAAAGGTTTGGCAACAATAAACCGCTGTGTAACCCATCTTTTGCATCACCAAACAGATCCGTAGCACCTGAAGTGGCAATCAGCAGCTCCCTGCGCCAGTGAGTAAGGAGGGGCAGGAAGAACAAGCGCAAGCGGGTGCACTGGCACATAGGCAAAAAACTCACTCAAATCATTCAAATGTGCTGTCACACGTGTCAGGGCAAAAAAAGGGTCTGAGAAAAGCCCTCTTTGCCCTGCGTGATACAGTGTCATCTGATTGCATGCTCTGGTGTTTCTCACAGTGCCTGGCACAAAGCTTTATCTGTCAGCTGTGCATTAGGCACCCCCATGAAGCACTTACAACGATGCATTTCCCTAAAAATGATGCTCTAATGCCCTGGTAAGAGTAATGGCACTAATGCCAAGGGCTCACCGTCTTCCAGTCCACATCCTACAGCATGGGGGCAATTTCTATTACTGTCAGCCATAAAATACAATGGATATTGTCAAGCACTTGGGTAAAAATGCATGTGTAAAGCATTAACAAGAAGTATGATATAGATTTCTCCTTGATAAATGACTCTCTTGCCTAAAGCCTGCAGCAGACACAACCACATGTTTCACCCTGTTTCCTGTGGAAGCCTTTCGGTTTTGTGGGTCAGACCATCATTTAACACCACAGAGTTTGCAGTGGTACATAGCAGCAACCCACAGGATGCTATGCCTCAGGAGGACAAGCACCCGTATCAGGTATCTAAGAGAGACATAGTGGTACCTGTGTGCAGGAACCTAATGATTCCTCACTTAGTGAGCTATGAAAAGAGTCCTCCCTTGGTGAATTCAGAGCAGAGACAACACCCAGCGTGAATACCTCCTCCACCACCTTTGTGCAGGTTGCTGGTCCCAAGGGTCCTGGACACCTGTGACAACGGAAAGGTCAACCAGTACTGAGAGTACATGGGAATATGAAGCAATCCAATCATGGAGGAAGCTGGGGAGGAAACTGTCATATAATTGCTTTTTCATGCATGCATTAAGCCTGTGCATGAAGGTGTCAGGATGTTACTCACTTGTGAGGAAAAGGAAATACTTTATCCTGTAGGTCTGGTTATTTTTATTGGTGAGGGAGAAAAGACTCCTATGGCAGGAGCTGGCTCTCTGAAACGGCCAGTCCCAGAGAGGTAGGACATCAATCTATGGCACTGCTCAGGACCTCTCCCTTTTGCGAAGGGCTTGATACAACATTAGCCTATGCATCAATGCATGAAAGGGACAGATTTGCCAAGCAGGAGCTTGGCCAGGTCACCAGCTGGCTAATACACACATACTAGACAGGAACACACACCGCTCTTCTCTGAAGGAGTACAAACATGCCTCCTTGCTGTGCGCCACAGCAGATTGACTTGAGACAACCTCTCCTACACCAGTGGGATGCCTTTTGTAAGCACAGCAATGACTCCCTAATTGCTACTGGTCTTTCCAATTCATTTTGTTTTTCTCTGCTAGGAACATAAGATGCAATACATTTGATGTCTAAGGGCAACTGCTTAAGTAAGCTCTACAGAAGATGATAGCCAGCACATATTATAGATCAAAGGCACTCAATAAGGACTTCTAAGTCCAGACGTGGGAATGCTAACACAAAAGAAGTTACGAATGCCTACAAATACACTAGTCAGGAAAGAGAGTAGTTACAACAATTATATAGCAAAACCAAACATCTCTTTGTTCAAAGGGACTTAAAATTATAAAGCAGATATATCAGAAAGGAAATGCCATGCCAAAAAAACCCAAATCAAACCAAACCAACAAACATTTACAACAACAAGGATTTGTCTCAGAAGGAAGGAATCATAATTATCGTACCACATCAAATGCAGCAGATAACTCACTTCCACAAACAAATGCATTTGAGGGAATTCTACAAGGAACTGAATCCTGTGTTAATGCTTTCCAGGTGTAAGATGATAGCTAGAAAACTACAGTAATGATGAGCCCTTACCTATGGCAGAATGAGAAGCACTAATGGGGTGATAATCTTCTCAGGATTGCCTCTCTGCAGAGCTCAGCTGGCCTGGCTTGATTTCCCTTATCATTTCCAATCTTGAAGGCATACCACCAACTTCATCTCAGCGAATCTCCAAGCCACCAGGAGTCACCCACGCAAAGATCTGTGATTTTAACTTTACGGTTTGGGTTTGTTTTCTTTTGCTGACATGTTAAAAACATCCTCCTCAACATAAAATGAAAAAGCTCCTGGGGAATCAATGCTATAGGAGAAAGGACAAAAACTAATAACTAGGTATGAAATACACAGGGATCAAAAGCTAAGAGAATGAAAAGCATTCCTCCCTCTAACCTACTGAGCTAAGTGTTTCCCTCAAAGATGCACTGCTGCTGTTTCTGGGTGTCTGTCATGACCTCCCACTGACTGCTGGACATCAAAGCAGAGTGTGTGATAAACCCTCATCTCAGAGCAGCCCTACTCCACACAGCCAAGTGCCAGGGGATGTTACACTGCTGTTCCCACCTCAGTGTTAATCTTCCCATCCTTTATGTCCTCTCCTTTTTGTGCTCCAGAGACATGGTTTCCTTCTTGAAAATTTGTTTCCAGTCCCTTATGGCTCCTTTCCCCTCATTTTTCCTGCTCAGCTTTCTGGGCTACTGGGGATGGAGAGAGTGTGGGAGAATGCTCACACATCTCTTCCTGCCTGCCAGATGCCAGAGAGTAAAAGAAGAAATTATAGGGTCTTTCTTTTGCTACCATCGCATACTGAGGAGGAAAGTGGTTTTGCTCCTCCGTACGCTCTGCACTGGGGGAGAAAAACTGGTGAGATGGTCAGAGTATCTTCTTTCCTTCTCCTGACCTTAATGAAGTCAGACACAAGGGACCCACAAGCTACAGAGATTATTCTACATCTCACTGTAAGAGTTCACGATCAATTCTTCCTCAGCTGCTCCCCCCCCCATCATGAGTCTATTCTAGTCTCCTGTGGTTAACATAGGCCTCCAAGCTATAGGTAATTGTCTCCCATGACTCAAGTCAGCCCTTATTAAAATATTAAAACAACATACAATTAATGCTGTAGTGAACTTTTACACTGTCTTTACCAAAGCACTGTATAAAGTGAGGCAGCTATCGGTGGCGCCTGGGAGCTATGACAGGCACAGGCAGGAGGACTTATCCGAGGTCCCACTGGAGGAAACAAGGGCACAGCACTGAAGAAACGGCTGAGTAGCAGCAAAAAGAGCTGAGAGAGCAGATTTCTGACACCAAAAACACCCCCCCCTACAAGCTATAGGCTTTACCCCATAGCATACTGACAGACGCAACACTTGGCATTGATGGTAAAGGAAATCCAGGAGGAGTGAACAATTTGAGTATAGACAGAATATGAAACACATTCACCCACACACTAGTACTTCCATAATACTCATTTGAAAGCTCTGTTGCAGGTTTGCATACTAATAGCTTCCTCCCACTTCCTAAGGAAAGCATTTTGTTCTAGGTGTCAAGAAGCCCGTTTCAACAACTCAAATATATAGACATCTGTTGAATGAAGAGAGGAAATTGTGTGCAATGCTGCCTTCAGTGTGCAAAGCAAACATCTGCATAGTCACAAGCAGTTTATTGTCCAAGTTCAAAAGCAGGAGAGCCCTACAGCTGTCTAAATCTACTTCCAGCAGCTGGGGCTACAAGAGGAAATAAGTACCACTGCAGAGTAGAGTGCAAGGAGGCTCCATTACAGGAAGACAAAATGCCTAAAAACAGGAAAAAAAGAAGAAGAAAAAAAGGAAATACACAACTAGACCATAGTCAGGTACAAACATCTGAAGTATTGAAAAGCTGCTGTAAATTACCTGGCAACATCTCAACCGATCTACATTTACAGTATTTGCTCATCATTTGCAACTTCACTCGAATCTGAAGGCTCCAAAATGAAGTCGCAGCTATTGCGCATTATCTTGGCTGCAAGTCCAAAATTTTAACTCAAGAATTTAAATGGTGCTTTCGAATAACAAGAAGCTGCTTTATCATTTTCTGCTTCCTGACTGAAAAAAGCTATGAGGAAAGCAGTGATGCGTACGTCAGCGAGATGAAAAGCAGCAGTTAAAGGCAACTCTGGTTTACAATTAAAATTTCTTATTAAACTGTGCTCCTGAAATTCTTCCCTTGTTTGAAGAAACTCAGCACAGTGACTGCATTTTATAGCGTGGAGAAAGGACTGTGGAAAATCCCTACGTTACAGTTCAAACCCTCAGACTCAAAGAAGTCAAGCCTTTTGTGACTCCAGAGCAAAAAGTGCCTCTAAAATGTAGGGCAACACTCTCACTGCCTCCCAGAAAGGAAAACTGTATTTGCTTCAAAACTAAAAGGACGTTTTCTGATTACAAGCCTGCCTGGTGACCGGTGCTGTAGCAGGCAGCAGAGCTGCAGAGCCAGCTCCTAGGTCACTGCGCCTCTTAATGAGATTGCCGTTAGACAAATTAGCTTCCTGTTCGCTTACTTCCAAGTCCATTGCATCTTTACATCCTAAAACTCATCTCTATTTTTCCAAAGGTCAGGGAACTTAATGAGATCCACAACTTCAGGCTAGCCGAGGCTTAGCAGGAGTGTTGGAGCCACAGAGAAAAGCCAAGGTGGAAGAAAGGACATGAATATGTTTTCTCTTAGAAAATCTTTACCTCAACTAAACATAAAGCAGGAAAAGACCGATTCAGTCAGAGCTTTTTAAGAGACATTACCAAAACACTCTGTTCTGATCTTAAATCTTTCAAATTTTATGCTGAGTTTTGACTAACTGCACAAGGATCTTGTTCAATATAATACAAGGCACAATTGCCTGATCTTCCTGCAGTGTGGATATTCATTTCTACAGATGCTGATATGGTGAATGAGGAAACATCTGGGATTCTGGACCCCTTTGTAGTAAAACCAGGATCAAGCCTTGATCAAGATTTTTAGAGGCATCAAGCTGAATAAATTCAATGTCTTTCAAGAGTTACATCACCTCCAGATGCACACCTGGGTCGGAGCAATCCCAGGCACAGCTACAGGCTGGGCAGAGAAGAGATTCAGAGCAGCTCTGCAGAGAAGGACTTGGGGGTGTTGGTCGATGAAAAAATTAACATGAGCCGGCAGTGTGCGCTTGCAGCCCAGAAAGCCAACCGTATCCTGGGCTGCATCAAAAGGAGTGTGACCAGCAGGTCGAAGGAGGTGATCCTGCCCCTCTACTCTGCTCTCGGGAGACCTCACTTGGAGTATTGTGTGCAGTTCTGGTGTCCTCAACATAAAAAGGACATGGAACTGTTGGAACAAGTCCAGAGGAGGCCACGAAGATGATCAGGGGACTGGAGCACCTCTCGTATGAAGATAGGATGAGACAGTTGGGGCTGCTCAGCCTGGAGAAGAGAAGGCTGTGTGGAGACCTCAGAGCAGCCTTCCAGTATCTGAAGGGGGCCTATAGGGATGCTGGGGAGGGACTCTTCATTAGGGACTGCAGGGATAGGACAAGAGGTAATGGGTTAAAACTTAAACAGGGGAAGTTTAGATTGGATATGAGGAAGAAATTCTTTACTATAAGGGTGGTGAGGCACTGGAATGGGTTGCCCAGGGAAGCTGTGAATGCTCCATTCCTGGTGGTGCTCAAGGCCGGGTTGGACAGATCCTTGGATGGCATGGTTTAGTGGGAGGTGTCCCTGCCCATGGCAGAGGGGTTGGAACTCAATGATCTTGAGGGGTCCTTTCCAACCCTAACTATTCTATGATTCTATATGTGACATCCAAATCTATCAGTCTTGCACATCATTATGGGCACACTTGCCTTAACCTGTACCTATGCAGAGCAAGGCAGCACTGCTCTAAGTCTTGGTAATTTCCAAAGCAGAAGAGTCATGTTCCCTCTAGCTTCTCTTAAAGGAAGGTGCCCATATTTCCAGGAAGAGAATCAGTCAGATAAATACCTTTCACTGTACAGCCGAGACATAAGAATATGAAGATTTACCTATAAATTTTCCCTTCCAAAACTAACACTGTTGTTCATCATTCAGTTGAGACACTTCCTGGCCTCTCTTCTCCCTCTACATACAAATGTTGTGAATTCTCTATGGTGAAAGCTATTATACAGTCCTCTGACTGATGCCTTCAGGAAAGGTAGAGCCAGAAAACATTATCGACAGTTCAGAAGCATAAGAGTTCTATGGATTTACAGTGTGTACTACCTAGATGATTTAATATCTTTAGCCAACACACTTTCACATATGTAACACATAGGGTGCTGAAAGTGACAGTGGCAGAAGTAAGACTGTTAACATGGAGTAAGGATTGTGATTTAGCTCATTATCAGCACATAGCACTTCCTAGGAGGCTGGCTAGAAAGTGTGACAGGAAACATACCTCATTAAGAGGCTGAAGAACAACTATTTAACTATCAGTCAGCTGGGAAGAATTAAATGGCTAAGGCTATCAGAAGAGGAGATAATGGGTGGTACAAGTGCTTTTCAGATAGGCTTGAGAGTGGTGGTCTGGTGCTTAACCTTCTGTCAGGTACAGCAGGTCTGGCTGGAAACCCTAAAGTGCAAAAGCAGCCTGTTCTTTTCTATGACTTCTGTTTCTTTACAAATCACACACATGAAGTTCCAGAAGCTTTCCAGCTGTGCAACACAAACTGGAACCATCTAAACTGAAGATGTCCCCTCCAGATTTCTTTTTCAATTGCAGTAGACATTTTGGGAGCAGCAAGGCCACCCAACACTGACCGCTACAGCCAGCCCAAATGTCCTGGATGCCCAGATACCCATGGGCACCTGCACAGCTTCAGAGAAGTGCTGCCGGTTTTAGGTGCTTTTCCAGGAAGTAAGTGGTATTGAAGTCATCCAACAACCCTCAGAAGCAAAGCCAGGACTTCAAGTAAAAACCTTTGCCCCTTTCACCCCAGAAGAGCCCAAACTCTGCTTTATCAGCATTCTCCTAATAGCGTTTCCTCTGGAGGATGAGCAAATCCTGTTGGTTGAACAATGCAATTGACCCGAGTGTAAAAACATAAAATCCACATTTCAGATCAAGAAAAGCAGGAACCGGTAAAAGCAAACTTGCTGAAAGCAGCCCATCTGGAGTGTGATATTTGCTGGTGTGTAACTTATGTTTTACAATAATACACTTACAAAAAATGACATCTATTTTTATGCTGCTACTCTTGCAATGGGACTGTAACAGCTACACCAGAAACACAGGGTTCAGCCCAGGAGAGAACTAGCTTTTCAGTGAACTAACAGTGTAGCCAAAACTAAACCAGCACATTCCCTAGCAACCATTAAATATTCATATGCACTGCTAATATATTGCACCTGGAAGCAACAATCTCTGCCCCAATCTAGAGTAAAATCCCATTTTTTCCAGTCAAGTGAAAATAATGTACAGTCACTGCTGCGATAACAGGTCTAATAATTTCCTTAGGCTGCCTCCATTCTCTGTATGTCGGCTGTGAATAATTCATAGTATGTGCCATATGTTGTCTGAAGTAAGTGTCCCTATAAGTGTTTGTGGTTCTACTTGAAGGCACGTCTTCATAAATTACATTATGATACGCATGACATTTAAAAAAACAAACAGGGAAAACAATTCAGTGTAACATAATCCGCTTAAAGTTTACCACCCAGACATTTGTTGAACATTCAAGTGATGAGCGCGCTGAAGCACATCGTTTTTCAGTGCATACAGGCTGCTTCTGCTGGCACTGATTTTAAAAGCGAGAAACAGTTTAGGTGGCACTCGAAATAAGGACTTGGTCCAGCAACTCCTTACGCACACAAATAACCACTGTTGACGTCCCAAAGCCTGAGCACACAAACTCGGACCAGTCATTTGAGCAAAGGATGGCAGGATTAGACTTCCCGCTGGTTGCACCCTTGCAGGAGAGAACCCCCCACCATACAACTATGGTTTCCTGTTTCCTGACAGACGTCACAGCTCCGATGGCTTTTCTGACTCCCAGCTGGCTTCCCTGCAGCATCTCCAATAGTGTTTAGGCAAGCAAAGTTCAAAAGATAAGCAGCTGTGGAGCAAAGACAAGAGAATTGGTCAAAATAACAGGATGACAAACAACAGGATCTCCCAAGAGAGTGGCATTGTTCAGAGAGGGGAAGCAAACGGCAAAAAGCATAGGCAAGGGCAGAGGAAAGGAAAAAATACAAGCGGAAGTGATGAAACCTGTTTGCTTCTGTCTCCCAATAGCCGATGAAAGATGAGCTAATCAGCACATCCCTCAGCTGGAACAGGAATAAAACCTCCCTCCTACAGGAGCATCCTGTCTTTCAGGCTGCTGACCCTCCGACCCATGTGGCGGAGGTCTGCCCACCAGTTCGAAAGGTGCTGGAGAGGAGGGCAGGCAGCCAGGCGGACAGCCACCGCAGGATCTCGTGGTACATGTTTCCTTGGGAAAACAGGTACAAATCTGAAGGATAAAGGAATACAAACAAGCACATTCTCTTATACTGACAGAAAACAAATTACCTTCTGAGGCTTTTAAGAAGGAAATCAGAACTGGCCAGAAAAGACAGGCAAACTGGAATGCTGAAGAGTAGTTTTGAGTATCTAAGGCCTCAAGACAGCTTCTGAAAATGCCAGCATAACTGTGTTAGTGAAATCCCAATATACTGAGGAAGTCAGAAAAGCAAGAATGAAATTAATCTCTGAAGTGATGTGTATTTCTTAAACCATAATCTATTTCTGATGCTCACACCACTAATGTCACCAAAACCCACTGGCGGTTACCAGAACAGAAAATTCCATGCATAATATAAACATTTTTTACACAGCCATGACCCTGTGAAGAGTCATGCATTTCCAGCATGAATAACACAAGCAATCATATTGGCACTAGCAGGGCACAGGCACTCACAGTGAAACATTAAGTTCACTCTTCAGACAGTCAATGACTCAGTAAAGCCTGAGAGCCACAAAACTGAGAAGATGATGCTTCCCAAGTCCAATGCAGGAGAGTGCTCTAGACTGCAAACAGGAAAACTTAGGTTTTGGTCAAACCATATGTCAGTATGATGCAATCAGAGCAAAAAGGGCGAGACAGCCTAGTGCCCAAGGCAGCATGTTTACAAAAGTCAAGTAAATAGAACAATTACAAGAGCAATGGTTTCTTTCATTGAAAGTTTACCTTCAGGAAGAGGAAACTTTTCCATGCATTGGTATTTAGTTGATCTCAGTAGATCACCTAAGCCTCTCAGCCTTCATGTATGCAGAAACACCTCTAAGATTGAAGACGAGCAAATCAGAGACAAAAGAGTCTTGCAAAAGGCACCACTCATGGTTCAGTACAAATCCAGCACACAATTTCTTCAATAGTTCAAGGCCGGTTACAGCGCTCGCTGGTTTTTGATGGCTCTTTTTTCGAAGTGCTCTATGAATTATTACTAGATGAAAATCTTTAAGTTCAGAAAACGGGTTCCTTCCAACTCAGAATATGCGGGGACAGAAGTTTTTGCCTAGTTCTGTCAACTGGAAAAAACGACAGCTTGACTGAATTGTCAGTGCTCCCTGCTAAGAACATCTTCAATGGGAGCCCTGTGGGAGCCTACCGATACTGACAGAATCTTGAGGTGATTTTTTTAATGAGGGTTGTGATACCATTTAACAGCCCAACTCTTTCCACATGGGAGAACTACAAACTCTTTCTCCTTCAAAGAAGGTTTTCCGTGTAGAAGATTTGGTGGGATATTTCTGTTCAAGGTTGGTGTTCTTTAGTATCAAGTGTATATTTAAATAAGAAAGCTAAGTGTATTAAGTTTATTTCCGTGGCACAAAAAGAGTTAGTTGTGCATGGTTCGATAACGGAATTATTTTATATTTTATTTTTATAACTGAATTATATTTTATTTTTATACAATTATTTTATTCCTTACACATAAAAACTCCCAGAACCCCCAGCTGTGAAGGAACCCCACTGTGCTAAATGATGTGCAAATACAGTATAATACACAACATTCTCCCACAGTTTACCATCAGCACGATGACAAAGCAAGTACCATCCCTGCTTTACGTTGTTCAAGCCATGCGGAAAGCTGTGTAAGGAACCCAGATCTGCAGAGACCTGATACAATGGCTCACAAGGTCCACGAGATACGACTCTCATAAGGTTCACTCTCCTCCATCCCTTCTCCCCTTTTCTTGCCAGGCCATCTTTCCCCCACCCCTTTTTAACAATTGTAGCCCACTAATGAGTCATTTGTCATTTTGGAGTCACCAGCAGTTCAACTCAAAGTGGCCGAGAGCCCCATTAAATTCTTGCCTACTTACCGCTAACATATCATACATTTCACTGTGATTTTGTCATGTTCTGTTCTAGCTGCAGGTGTTTAAGCTTTTGTTCTGAGCAGCTTATTTTAATGGTTACTAACATCCATTTTATTGGAGATGGTGGAATCAGTTTACCAGTGGAGGTGGGTCTTAAAAGCAGTCCAGTAGATGTAGAGAGGCCACTCTTTAATTTTTCAAAGACAGAAATATCACATGTTTTGCAAAGTAGCTATGAAAAAAACCACATTGTGTGGTCCGAGTCCAGCACACTTATCAGAAATGCCACGATAGGACATTCTGCCCCTGGAATAGCAAACATATCAATATGTCAGCCATGATTCAAAGGATGGATGATATAAGCTGTGAAACAGAAATAATACACAATAAAACTATGAATACTAAGAAAGCTGCTATGCAAAAAAGGAAAAAATAGTTAAGGCATTGTAGCATAAGCCAGCTGTTGAGAGTCCATAACTCAGCACTGTCTAATGGGGCAGTTATTGTATGTCTTAATGCTGAAATTCAATAGGGCTGTGGGAAGACCAAACATGGAGGCAACACAATAGGTTCTCAGATAAGAACATTTCAGTGTACTCCCGAAATACAATGGGCCAAGCTGTTAGCTTCAATGAATTGATTTCCTCCGTCTCCAATTAGGTGCGAATCTTGCTTTGCAAAAGCTGGCAAAACCAGACCAAAATAAACAGCACCTTTGCTGCAAAGGCTGGATTAATTGCCAGGGGTTCCCCAAAGCACTAGTGCTCCCAGCAACAAGGAAGCAAAGAGTGAAGCTCTGAAGACAGATCTGAGCTCATCCAGTGTTGGCTACTAACATTTAGTAAACAGGCACTGTATTTAAACCATCTTAATGTTTTCAAAGCTAAAGCTTATTTTGTACCAGTTTTGTTCTAAATCCAGTGTGTCCCTGCTCCAAAAAGAACAAAATTACACAGTCTAGGGAATAAAATAGGCTTGGTGAGGAAACCACAACCTATAACTGGAAGAATGAAACTCCGGGTACCACCTAAGAGTGGTAGAGCTGCAGGCTTCCTCCACCAAATAGGAGGGTTCAAGGTCTCTCACTCAGAACACAACTGGAGATGCCAGGAAGGCATGGGTGGGCTGCTGGCCACCCAGCAATCAGCGCATTGGCTGCAGCAAAGTATTTTGGGATGTGCATTGTGTGGCAGCCACTGCACTGTACACCACCATCTGAAGCAAGCAAAATGAGCATACAACCTGAATGAAGCCTTCTATAAATACATGTGGAGTTGAACTGCCTAACGAGATCTCAGCGCAAGCCCACACGAAGAAAAGCGCTTGAGATACAGCTTAGAAGTCTGAACAAAAGCAATCTTCCAAAGTCAAAACCATCCCTGATATCATAAGACTTCGGAATATATAAATCAACGATGTAATTAATACAGTTAAATAATTCCTAAATGATCCAATAAGGTGACACTGCCAGCCCAGTCCTTTTAAAACGCAGAATTACCATGTCCTGATCATTAAGAATAGAGGCAATAAAGAATCCAATAGTTAAAAGGCGAAGTTAACAAACCAACCCAATTCTTTCCATCTTGAGATTCCCTGAAACGGATAACCCTGGCGAACAAACTGATGGCTTATAAGTAAATTAGTGAAAGATCTATTTTCCTGCATTCTGGGAGAAAACTGTCATCTCGCAGAACATACTTCCACCATCACCATCAGTAAAAATAGACTATATCTCTGAAGTCACAAGCATTTCCTCCTATTACTGAGGGCAAACAGCATATTCTTATGCAATTCTGCATTCTTTCCATGAGCGTTTTGTTATGAAGTTAAAATATTAAATGGTACAGGATGTGTTTCTCTGTAAATGCCGTGATATTTATTTGCTTAGAATGGGCAGGAATACCATTATTAAAGGCATATTATGGGCATTTATAGAAGTCTCATAAGAAATTATTTCCTACACTTGTGTTTTGCAATTCTACTATGAATACCCAACGCGAACCAAACAATCCACCCCCTTATCCAAGCCCCAAAGCTCTGCACATTTCATGAAAGTTACTGGAAATTAATTCTTTTTCTGCTTTACATACACCAGAATTGAAGGTCAAATCAATTTGTCCTTTCATATAGTATGAAAGTTCCGGATTAAAAACATTCTCATTTCCACAACAAAATCAATTCTTTCCTTGAGAACTTTCCAGCCCTTTAGTAAGCTTGAATTAACGTGCGGTGTGTATGTAACAGCATCACTAACTTCAGCCTCGTCTAAGCTGAAACTCAGGTCAGCATAAAGACAGCTAGAGATATATAGCAAAACTAGGATGGTGCCAGCACCATCTGAAAGCTACAGGATTATGAGTTTTAAGGCAGAACTTAAAATATTAGGGATAGTTTGTTACTTAAAAATTAAGACATCCCTTGTAAATATTGATTGTTCTGAACTAGGCTTTTTTGCATACTAAAGATTAATTTAGAAGTATAAGCATGAAATCCACTGGAAAGTGCCACAAATCCTTTGGTGTTTTTCCTGCAACTGTAGGCATGGCCACACACAGTTCTTAAAATAGGTACTTCTTTCTCTCTAGCGTTACACCTCATCCTGACACAACTGATACAACACTAAGACATCTGATCTGGTCCAGATTGCTTTCCTTTTGTTTTCTTCTTCTTACAACCACCATCCCAAGGAAAGTAGATCTATTCCTGCCCTCTAGGAACACTGCATGGGCAATCACCTGTTCCTGCACAGATATTCACCCCCTCTGCCGTCCTCTTTGCAACCTTGCCACTGTTCTGGCATGGGTTGCCCAGGTCACCTTGCAGAAAGCATCACTGTGGCCGTGCTCTCCATGTGACTTCCAAGGGTTTGGCTGGGCTGCAGCCATCAGAGTCACTCAGTGACTGCTCCCTGGGATCTCCAAAACCCTGCCAGCTCATCAGGGCATGTACAGGGGGATCAGGAAGGCAGCAGAATTGCATTGGCATTCAAATAGTGTGGTCTGCAACCTCACACCCTGCTTGGGAACAGCAGCATAGGCCACCTCGAAGATCCTCTTAGTAAAAAACTTAAATAATAGCAGTCACAACAGTGAGAGCTGATTTATTTCAGAATGTAAAGGATGCCCCCACCCCAAAACAAACCTTAATGGCTTTTCTACCCATTTGTTTTACACAGAGGCCATCAGGCCACAGGCCAATGAAGCCAGTTAACAACACTAATAGCTGCTGCGCCTTTCCACTACCACTAAGTTTATCAATACAAGCCAGACCAACCGATCCAGTCTGCAGCCCAAAGACTCATTTGGAAACGTTATGTAAGAAATGAGCTGCTTGCCCAGCTGCTTTGCTTTTGTTTATCCACACAAATTAAAAAGTGTGCTCATGCAGAAGGCAGTCAATAGCAGAGAACAGCTACAGCCACTTCTTATGCTGGCTGGCCTATTTATTGGTCTCATTTAAAAAGCAGCAGTAAAAAGGCCACAAAAAGGAAAATGTGTCAGATGAGTGGTGGACAGCAGAGAGTGAACCAGGGTGTGACATCTGTCTGTAAGCATTTCCCAGAACCCAAGTATAAAATTGGCAAGTTACAGATAAACCTCAAGCCAGCAACATACAGTAATACTTATTGCAGTGCAAAAGAATGGAGCCCTGGACACAGCAAAATAAACTTGAGAAAAAGGAGGCAACTAAGATGTATGAAGCAGAAGATGCAAAGATGCTCCCTTTCAAGAAAGCACTGTAAGAAAACAAACGCAATTGTACAAAAATCTGACAGTGCCAACAAGGATGATGTACCTACTATGTAAGCGCTTCTAGAGAAATGGGACATTTGGATCCAGCAGTCGCCCTTTCAAAAATCATGGGAAAATTATCCAAGATTTGCCAATCGCACATTTTGAACTTCCAAAATCCTTTTTTAACTTCACATTTATAGGAGAATTGTGAAATACTTCCTTCTAATTTACAAGCTGAGAATAAAACAAATCCAAACATCACGTCCTTCAGTATATCTGGGTATATCTCCAAGCTTTGCACACTCTGTGTCATGGTACCTGAAGCAGAAATCAGCCAATGTTACCCAGAATTTTCCATGAAGCTCCAAAAAGAAAAAAAGGAAGAAAAAAAAAAGAAAGGCAGTGCCTGCAGGAGATGGCCATTTATACATTAAAAAGTAAAGAAGCTGCAAACAGTTGGACTGCGGACTCATGCCTAATATGCATTAAGCGTGTCCATCACAACTACTTTTCACAGCCATTTGGTATTCTGACAGCTTACTCTGAGGTTTGAGATCATTATGATGCCAGCCCCATGCTAGCCTTATGTAATACTGTCTGTGCCCATATCACTTTTATCAGAAACAAAAAACTAACTTTATTCTAAAGCATGGTGGTCTTCAGCCACCTAAAAAAACCCCATTTAAATGGGGGGAAAAGGGATTGCTCAGTCCAAAGCCCAGTTAATAGAGATGGAATGTCTCCTGGTGCTCACATCTGACCTTAGCGTTTTTCAGGATCTCACTGGTCTCCCTGGTGATAGTTGCTACGAGCACTTTCAGTGCGTGTCATGAGACATACTTGAAAAGAAACTGTCAGTGCTTTCACACAGTCCTTCTAACCTCAGCTGCATTAACTTGCATCAATGTCTTTACCCCTAAAAAACAGGTTGTAAAAATTTCTCTCATTTTGCTTTGAACTCCCTTGGGAACCCAAGCCCAAGCATTGGATAGGGTTTGCCTCTGCCTGCCACAATGAGCCATTTAAAACCTTCTAAGATGAAAAGACTTTCAAAACTTGCCCTCCAAGGAATGAACTTGAGAAGGTGAAGGTGTCTTGTCCTCGTCAAACACACCGAGATGTGACGCAAACTAAATCAAAGCCATGGGGCTATGTTCATTAGCTTCTAACATTGGGCTTTGAGAATCTCACTGTATTTTATGCATCTGAAGAAGCTGAGTTACAGTTTGCGAGGTCACAATAAATCAGATTAGATTCTCTTTTCTACTAATTTGAAAATACCAGCATTTTATGTGTTTAAATCATATAAGCCTCCAACCAACAAAATGCTTCTTTATAAACCTTAGAAGATAAAACCATCTCATTTGATGTTTGTTCCATAATACCGAGGTAGTGAGGTCCTGGTGTCAAAGTAATGCAGTATGCCTGCTTATGCATGGTATGTTTTGAGCAGTTAAACCCATCCGAATAGATATGACAGAACCAGATACCACAGTTCAATACAGCCACTCCTCCTGCCTTATTGTTTCCGTGATACTCCAAAGCAAGTTCAAACTGAATATTTGAGAAGTGCACAAAAACTACTCTCATTTTATGCTTCTTAGTGTAGTAATAAAGAAAAATCAGTTGGCTATTAAAGAGGCAATAATTCCAACCACAACAAAATTGGTTGGAACATCAGAAACTGCCACAACTTAGAACACAAGAAAGATGAACTTTCAGAGGGCTTGGAAAACACGATTAAGGCCATCGTTTTCAGAAAACACCCTGGCAGCAGCAGAAAGGGGTCCAGATGTATTAGATGTATTAAACATCTGCTTAAAAGCTTTCTGGCAAAATAAAGTCAAAACCTGAATTTTATATTGAATGGCAAAGCTCAAGTTTTTCCTATAAAAGACTGCTTTACACACACGAGATTTTGTATTTTGCTGGAAGAGAGCCTGAAAGAACAAAACACTTCAAGCTGAATATACCTTCAGGCAAAAATGGAATTGTAATTCTCAGAGAGATGCAATTCAAGTGCTTTACGCTTTCCACCACCACCTAATGGACAACTTCAAGTGGACTATGGACCTTTAAAAAGGGGGCGGAGGGAGGAGAGATATTATAATTAGAAAATTCAGCTGATTGGGAACTTTTGAGGCAAAATACTTCAATTTTACAATTCCCACAGGAAAACAAAATGACAGCTTGGTGTTTTCCCACTTTTAATCATGGACTAAAATACAAGGGAAGATAGTAGTGCCATCTTCAACTACCTAAAGGGAAGTCATACAGAAGACAGACCATGCTATTCTCAGAGGTGTAGAGTAACGGAAGAAGAGCCAGTAGACACAAACTGCTTGACAGGAAATCCTGATTAGCTGTAAGGAAGAAGTTTCCTCCATGATGGTGGCCAAACAAGGGAATAGATTGCCTAGAGAGGTACTGAAATCTCCATCCTTGGACATACCCAAAGCTCAAGTGGAAATGGCCCTGCGCCACCTCATCCAAGGGACTGCTTGGAGCAGGCTGGATTAGATGGTTTCCAGATGTGCCTTCAACCTAAATTATACCTAAATTCTATACAGGCACTGAAAAGATTATTTGCATGTTCACCTACCTCTCTATAAGTAACTTTGCTACACAGTTACAGTTAATAGAAAACTTAACTGGACTGAACTCTTCCGTGCGCTGTAGACAGTCCCCTAGACAAGGAAGGATTTTGTTCAAATGAACAAAATCAGATGCTAAACTCATTTGGAAACAAGAAAAATAACTCCCGAAACAAAAATACTCAGTACTGCTGTGCCCACAATTTGCCTGGACAAGAAAGACATCTGGAATTCCCTGAGAGAATACAGAGCCCTGTAAAGACGGTGACTGTTAACTACACTCGACACGCACCAGAGTAGATTAAAAGCTCTTTCAAACGTTTTTATTATGACAACATCAATAGCCACTGACTGCTATTTGCCTTAACTCTTAGAAGTGTCATCCAAATATGTAAGTATGATCCAATCAACGTAAAAACACTCAGGGAAAAAAATCTTTGCCTCCCTTCATCTAACTTAATGTCTGTGCAGAAGTGTAGGACAGTTTCAGGATACAGGGAGAAAAAATCTTCAGGAATAAAAACGTCAGTGCATTCGTGTTTAAGTGATACATATTCTGAGTTGTACCATTCCAATATATCATCAACATACTGCAAATACCAGCAAAATTGCTTAATGAAGGCCGATTTTTTAACAGAATAGTTAAAAAGAAAGCCCAACAGCTCCCCAAAGATCTATCCTAAGAGGTCTAGAACCAGATCCTTTACGTTTCTTTTATAAAGCAACATTTCCAGACAATCTGATGAAATGCTAACAACTACCGAAGAAAAGTCATTCTAAGCAACGTATCAAGCAAATGGCCTTCCCAAAGTACAGAAAGTCTGAGAAAAACTGCTCTCCTTTGAATTGGTGACATTTTTCATAGCACAAGACTTCCCAGCATCCCAAATACTTGTTTTCATCCTTGAACTGAATATTTCCTTCTTGGTAAGGAATTTAACACAGTAAGCCAGAACTATACCCTATTCGTAGGGCACAGAGGCATTTTTCCAATTGTCAGCCAGTAGAACTTCTCACCTTCACAAGACCTATAGAAAGCTTTTTGAGAAAGAAAATTCCATCAGCCAGTCTTTTTTATCCATGAATGCTTCGTGTTCACAGGTTGCAGGAACCAAGGTTATCTATATGAAACTCAGTGTTATAAACATTACAGAAGAATAGAAGAACGGTCATTAACAACTCGGCCTGAAAGTCTATGCAGAAAGTCATTTATCTCTAACAAAGCCAGGGTAAGCAAAGAAAAAGTGCAGATGGGCTCCTGTGTTATTCCAATCACTGGCTGCTGGCGGCTGAAGAACTTGCAAGTTGGCAGCAGCTTCCCAGGTTAGAGACCACCTTTCACACTGGACATGTCCAATGAGGGTTAATAATTGTCTAATCCCAATTATGCATGCTCCGTACTCACCATCTCCGGGAACGGCATGTTCCAGAATGTCACCACTTCACTCCTAGTTGTCTTCTCCACAGCCTTCATTGTTTTGCTGACTTCAGCTACACACAACTTTCCTTCACAGCCATTTCTTCCCAGGCTATCTGGAATCACCTTTGCACCAAAGTGGTTGCATACCTCTGATTGTCTTCTATACATTTTTAGTTAGGCTACCTTCTTTCTGAGAGGGAATGACTACAATCATATGCAATGTTCAAGAAGTTCTGCACCATGGATTTATAGCAGACTTTCTGATACGTAGCATACTATTAACTTGGAAGACTTAAAGACAACACATTAAACCACAGCCATGGTTTAATAGCTTCATCCATCGTTTAATCCATAGTCTATTATGTATTTTACCCTTTCAGCCGTCACCCTTTTAATATGCCTTTGATTGTTTCCTCATTTTTATCTACTTCCTTTCTGGAACATTATAGTTGGAAGTCGGGTTTTTCTTGGAGGCCTTTTCATTTTTAATAAGAAAACAATTAAAACAGATTATATTGTCTGTTACACGTCTTCAGCATGTAAATTGTGAATGAAGTCCCAGGACAAAATGAGAATTTTTCTTCTGGATTCTCCAACAGAGTCATTTATCCTTGGCCATTATTTGCACATCATACCTTTTGTGACTTCTCTCTTGTGTATGTAGAGGTAGGTAACTGAAGCCTCTGGTCATTATTGTTTTCTAACATCACAGCAATCCTCATCCTCCTCTGTATTCTGCATCATTAACTCCACTCTGTTATAACTGCTGGTATATTTCCAGGATCATTTCTAAATATATCCACACGCACTGAGTCACTCATTGATACATTTGGCTCATTAATGCTATCCAGTTTCACTTTCCTTAAAGCACAAAGCCATGATCCTAACTGTAACACTCTTATTCTGATGTATAACCCAGCATTACAACTTCTGGGATAGTCACTGTGAAAGTATCCTGACTGAAATAGAGACACTCCAATCCACCTGTATTTGCTCGTAAGGGTTTTGACATTTGTACAGAAGCACTTGCAGACTGGGTCTTGCTTTTATCAGCTGGTTTTGTGTGCTCTGGTTAAATGAGACTGTCAGGAAGGAGGGATTTTTGCAGTTTGCTTCTTGGTACAAGCTGATAATGCTTCAACCTGTTCTCGCCAGAGAATTTTTGTATTTTCTACTGTAGAAGAGACATCCTCCCAAATGCACATTTGTTTGCATTCATTCATTTTCCAAGTCTTCAGGCTGGTAGAGGACTGGGTAGAGAAGCAAGAGTTATTTGCTCCCAACACAGGTTCATGCAAATGCAGTTCTGCTGCTTCCAGATCCCATGATGAAGATTTCTGCCTTCTACTGTGATACAGAAGGGACTTCACAGGCTATATCTTGAGACTCAGAAACAGCTCCCTCCTCCCAGTCTAAAGGAGAAGGTGAAAGATGCAGGCTATTGACTCTGGGAATTACTTTGTAAAATGACTACTCCTAAACCAGAGCACTTTTAGAAGAAAGTTTGGCATCTGTTTCAAATAAGCGATCCACCAGAAGCTGCAGTCCTCCCTCAATCTAATTATGATTTTCTCTTCTCCAGGGAGCCCACGTGTACTTTGTGACCCCAGCTTGCCAAAGATGCTCTGGCACCTGACAGACATCAGCCTTCTGAAGAGGCACAGGGAACACTTCAATTCATGTCATGGCTTCAAAATAACATCAATCTGACCCGAGAGCTAAATCTGGTAACATCTGTGACCAGCTGCATCTGCTGTTTGTTATTTGACAGCGTATGTGTCATTGTGTGTATCATTGGCGTATTGTGTGTATCGTGTCAGGGTGTGTATCACTGGCACTAACTATAAGGACTCAGTAGGAATGCAAAGGAAACACAAAGTATTAATGCAAAGTCCTGAAATTCTTATCAGGTGCTTTCGCATGAAAGACTTTTTGTTCAGTAGTACAACTTTTCCTATTCTGCATGTGCAGAACACACACATAACAGTGGATACACAAAAAGATTGCACTTTCCTCACTTCATCTATTATTCAACAAAATATTTTCCTCTTTGAATTCTGGCAATATGTCCTTCCTAATCTCTCTAGGCCAATTCAGGGATATTTTCTTGTCTTTCATTTGTCATAGGTAAGTACCTGCACAAAACACAAATGCAAGTTGCTAGGAGACCAACATGATGACTGATGAATCTTTCTGTTTACAGGCAACATAAAACTTCATTGCCACTGCAAAGTAAAAGCAAAGATTTCATATTTTCAAGCGGAAGAGGCCTAAAATGAAATTTAAAGTATTTACTGCCGTCTGCCTCTTCTATTGGCAAGTGTTTCTTTCCTCTGCAGATAACTGTGCTAGTGTACTCTTCCCAGATGAGCATGAGCAGTAAACCGTTTATCAAGCAAGCAGACAAGTCACTGTCAGGCTGGCTTCTTGGGCGTCCACCGAAATTGCTTTTGTCTTTGGACAAAAGGGGGAGAAAATACAAGGAAAGGTAAGCTGAAATAATCTTCAGTATCTGCCCTGCAGCATCTTCACAGCAAACATCAAACATCATCGCCCAGTAATGTCTGTCTGATACCCAGAAAGGTCAACACATGTACCACCTTCCCCTTGACAGCTTTTGGACATGCAGCCTTCAGGAGGCCCCCACATAAATAATGTCAGGCAAGTGCTAATACAACAGGCTTACAATATGATTCTCAAATGCACTATTTTCTTTTTAACTGGTTTTCTGGGTTACCACATAGTAAGAGAAGACCGTATGTTTAAAATGTCATTCTCATACTATGTATCTCATATTTATACACACACACATGTATGTATTTAAATTAGGTATCAAAAGGAAGTGCGGTTAGTGTTTCTGAGCAACCAAAATGCCACACAGGGAGCCCATCACGTTAATATGCAATTCAGTGTTTCATTCCCAACCTACAGATGCAAAGCTGTTCTTTGCAACTCATTCATTAAGCAGCACTGAAAACAAGGCCAACGACCAGAGTAATGAGCACTGATGTCTGTCTGCTGTAAATTTAGCACACGTGGTAAGCAATACATAGCAGAATTTCCCTCCAAGCCAGTAGGACACACACAGGCTTCTACACATGTAGTTTCAGGTATCTCCCTTTTGGTTTTATCAACTCAGGGACCTTATTTGATTGTTGCTAACAGCAAATTGTCACCTTAAAACTACTTTTACTTCCTTAAAAGCAGTATTTATTAAAGAGCATAATTATCACACTGCCTTAGTACATAGCTGCTAAACTTTACACTGAAGTCAAACTGTAATTCAGATAAGGGTATGCCAAGCTGTGCCAGCCAAACTGCAGAACTTCAACAGAAGTGTCAGTAAGAAGCTAGGAGCCATGAACTGAAATGCAGGTTGCCTGTCTTCTCTTAGCACAGCTAAGTTTTAGTTACGTGGGCAGGTTCAGAAAACAGCACAAATGCACTAGGTGCTTTCCTAGAGACCAGGTAAAACTTGTTACTGGAACTTAGCCACGTTATTATAGGTAACTGGCAAGTAAAAGACATTGTAGGCTGAGATAAGCAGGGAGCAGCAGATCCACATATAGTTTTGGTTGTGCTGTGCAAATCCATAAATACTGTTCAGAAGAGGAAATTCACCTGAAGAAGCGTGGTTCCTCTGGGGACCAAACAAATAGGAAGCATGAAAATTGTATCAAAACTTAGTAAGACCCTTGGAGGAGTTGAGAAAACTTTATTCCTCTCAGTGAAGTACTTCTAGGACTTATCCTGAGTTCCCAAACTATTCCTACTGGGCCAACACAACTACAGCCTTGCTCAGACCGAACGGCATATGGTACTATCCTCACACAGAGTACAACATAGAATCATAGAATAGTTAGGGTTGGAAAGGACCTTAAGATCATCCAGTTCCAACCCCCTGTGATGGGCAGGGACACCTCCCACTAAACCATGCCATCCAAGGCTCTGTCCAACCCGGCCTTGAACACTGCCAGCAATGGAGCATTCACAACTTCCCTGGGCAACCCATTCCAGTGCCTCACCACCCAAACAGTAAAGAACTTCCTCCTCATATCCAGTCTAAACTTCCCCCATTTCAGTTTGAACCCGTTACCCCTTGTCCTATCACTACAGTCCCTAATGAAGAGTCCCTCCCCAGCATCCTTATAGGCCCCCTTGAGATACTGGAAGGCTGCTATGAGGTCTCCACACAGCCTTCTCTTCCCCAGGCTGATGAAATATGATATATAAACCACAGATGAAGAATACTTCCTTTAGGGTAAAAAGATGAAAGACATTATTACCTCGACTGTCAAATGTGTGGTAAGACACACAGTATTTTTAACTTGTTGTCACTTTTAAAACCTGCAATACTTTGTGTTGCGAACAAAAGAGATTTTTAAAAGCTACACTACTTCTCTGTGCAACTCAAAATGCTTCACAGTGAGCCCAGAATAAAAAAAGACAGAATTCCCTCTTTAACTATCCAATTCCAGGAATAAGTAGAACACTTGCTCAGCCAATTATCCAGGGAGGAGCTGGGGGTTGCGGGAAGAGAGTTAAAAACCCACCGCATTTTGTTTAGAAGTGCCTTTAAATTCTGCCTTATTTAACAGATCATCCAATTGAGTGGAAATGTTCTGATCTACAAGTTCTATTTGCTTCTGCAAACTGTTTACATACCCATCTGTCTGTAGTGGCTCCAGGGTACTGTTCTGCTCTTTCAAGATAAATACACAATCAAAATACATGCAAAGTGGCACAGAAGGAAGTCCTCATGTAAAACATACACAAAAATTCCCTAATTGTTTCCCTCCCATGATTTTGAGATTAAAATATTTTATCAATTAAATAGGACATACAAGATCCAAGTATCCCCTCAGTAACATACAAGTGGAAATCCTGACTTAAGTGAAAATTGAACTGCAAAGACATTGTATAGAAACAGCTTATGTGCTATGTTGGTATGTGTAACATGAAAACATGTCAGATGGGACTGTGCTAGAAAGCAGGTCGAGTCTGTCCATACAGGCTTCTTGCATATGCCGTTCATTGGCTCTCATAACACTTGAGGAACTGCAGGAGCAGGCTATGAACATGTGGGAGAATATGAAGAAACTCTACCAAGCAGAAGCACTATAGGTGTGCCATCAGATGACCTTTCGCCTTTGAAAAACAGCTCCTTAGGACAGACGTCTCAGAATTGCCAGAGAGACGGAGAACCATTCCAGGTGTAAGGAAACTTACTGCTTGGACAACAAAAAATAAAACAGTATATAGCAAATACAGATGGCATTAAAGAATAGAAATCACATCACTTGAGTAAAAGCGGAAACTACTGATGAGCTAATCACTCTCCACTATGAATGCTGTAGGTGGGAGGTAGACTTGCACAGTGCACACACAGCAACTTGAGTCAGTAAATACACCTATAATTCCAGGATGACACCAGACCATAGTTTGGACTAAGGAAGAATAGAAATGAGTTAGCGACTTAAAAGCACTGAACCCAAGTCAAGAGGTACACCAAGGAGGCTTTAGATTTCCCATCAAGACAGCATAGTCAGGAGGCTGTTTAGTCAGCTTGGCTCTGGAGCAAAGTGAGCTTGCATAGTCCCACTACACAGTGTGAGTGTGTCCAGATGACTTGCCATAAAGCACAGGTAGGATATGAGGAAAAGGCACAGGCTGTTAGCTCACTCTCTGAAGATCTATGGCAAACAGGGTGATTATTTTTTAAAACAGGATTAAAAATACATGCACTTTATCCTGTCAACATCAGTTGCGTAACGCCAAACTTCCCTGTGGTTATGGCACGAAGCTCCGATTTTACCAGTCGAACCCAATGAAGATAATGCTGTAAATTAGCAGAAGACAGAAAAAAACCCACTGGAATTTTCACTGAAGTATTATAAAATGAAGCTTAATTTAAGGAAAAATAAACAATTTTAACCCTCTTCAGATTCAGCAATGTTTTTAGAGGCAAAAATCAAAGCGTTGTTCTACGTCTTCTGCAAGTTTATCACTAGCTTAATTCATTCTGATGACAGAGAAAACCATACACCAAAAGACACTGAATCTAATGTAACATACAAATTATTTTTCTCACCTTCAGTGAGATGGAATTTTTAATTGCACAGCTCTTCTCACTATAGTTCAAAAGTGTAATCAGGGGCACATGTAGGCTTCATTATGTTGAAGGCGAGCAATTATGCCTTGCAGTCCTCTTGGCATCACAATGTATCCATTAGCAATTGCTGATTTTAGCTTTTAACAGTGACTACAGCCATATCAGTTCATGATGCTGACCTCTATTTTTCTGAATGAATTAAGAGGAAGAGAACAAACGTGGCTTCCACTAAGCTTCCATTCCAGCACAGGAAATCCTGTGTGGTTAGATACAGTATGTGTCATGCTCAGAGATTCCATTCTACTCCCCTTTGAAAGCCAACACGAGCTGCATGTCACAGGAAATTCTTCCTTATTTTCAGTAGTTCATAGGACAAGGCTTCTTTGGAAACAAGGTCAGCATGAATAGAGCATTGCTTCCTTATCGCTGCTAAGCAGCTGCATTGAGGATGCAAGACACAACACTGCGCCCTGTCCCTGAATACCTTTTTCATAAACTTTAAGCATACGCAGCTCAAGCAGTTAGAAGTTCCCTTGTGCTTTTTAATTTTGAGATTTTTATGTTGCACGCTTTCCAAAAATATTTCTTAAAAATGCCCTGAGTTAAGGTTAAAGTCCACCTAAAAAAATGAAACTTAAAAAATCCATCTTCAGCTACTTTTAAACAGACAGCACCACACAGCAAGGTGAAGAAAGAAATCAGTTCTTTCTTGAGTCAAGGTGATGAATGATGAACTTAAAGCATGAAGATTTGGCCAACTCTTTGGGACGTATGGGGCCCAATTGCAGCCCCTGTTGCAATGTACAGCTTTCAAGGTATTACTGTACGTCTCCTCCTCTCTGCCACTCCTCAGTTTTATGGAAAGCTCCAGCAGTAATTAATCTTTAACTTAACAAGCAACTTATGAAGGAATTATACATTCAAAGACTGAAAAAGCAAATTCCATCTCTTCCTGATATAAACCACTCAGAAATCATTCAGTTTTCCCTATGCTTTGTACCAGAACACAAAGTAACTAAATGACAACAGCAACCCAATCCAGTGAGACTACTGTCAAGCACACTGATGAATAAGGTGTTGTTAATTTCCCTTGGGAGAATGCCTTGAAAGGTTTACACTGATAATAACTGCAGTACCTGACACATTTGCCTTTATTTTTTGCATATTTTTGAAAGGAAGTCAAGGGATGGAGGAAAAGGAGCTCTAAAAGTAGCATCAGTTTGGCACGCAGAACTATCTAACTGGTAACCAACAGCAAATGCCCTGAAAACACAGGAAGGCTTTTAAAATTAAGATGCTTGACCCCCTCCCACAGGCAAACAGGCACAGAGTGGGCAAGGTGCTGTCACCTCAGAAAGGCTAACACATCAGCTTAGTGCTTTTGGCAGGTGAGACGCAGGGGCAGTGCACTTGCTCCCACAGTGCAGACTGATCCAAGAATTTAGGTGGAAGAGCTCAGAGGCAAAAAGGGTACCAACAGCCACCTTTGAGAAATGGGATGCAAAATGAGTGAACACAAAAGAAAGCAAGCATCCTAGAGCAGTGAAAAACAGTCCTAACAATTAAAACACACTGTAGTTTGAGGCATACAGCAATGCAGTACCTGTCTGCACTGCATTTCAACCCCATTTGAGTTGAGCAACAGCACAAGTATTTTGCAGATGTACACACAAAGCCAATATAAGCCTATTATTAACAGGTTTGTCTTCTTAGTTTTCTGGCTGCAGAGCTCCTTAGAAGTAGTTCATGAACTCCCAAGTGTTCTCACACTGAAAGCTCTAATGTTGCAACAGCCCCAAGCTGATGAATTCTAGTATCCTGCATCCTCCTACCAGGCTGGAATACTAAAACATCCCTCAGGCTCCTAGACAGTATGAAGAAGGGTCTGGGTGAATGTAATTACCCAGGGTAGAATCTCTCCTTTTCTTCTGAAGAAAAGCCATAATGCAGGATAGGTTACTAGAAATAGGTATCATGAAGGAAATGACAATGGTAATAATCAGCCTACAGAACATTTGCCAGACATTTTAATTATGTCATAGAACATGGTACCTCTCTAAAGGAGATGGAGATGCTTTCAGCTGTATCATCAGGTAAGGTAAAAAGTCCTACACTCTTCTGGGTTTTGTAAACATCTAGAAGCCATTTTACTATCTGCAAAGAAGCTACAGTAGTCTGCTGAGTGTGGAATTGCAAAGTTGCTTTTACAAGTATCTTCGAGAAGAAGTGGCACAGGACAAAAAAGTATCATTTTAAACCACCAGAATGGTAAGGAAATGCCTACAGAATCACTTTGGACATTTAAGTACGTACCTGGCAGAATATTCCTACGACACTGGGAAGTCAATGTTAATTTTGCAATGTGAACAGCAAGTGCAGTGTGCAGAGCAGCAACTCCTCACAAACGAGGAAGGTTTCTCTCTCTTCCATCCAAACCTTATGCCTGCCCATTTTCTCAGGATGCTGCTGTTACCTGAAAGCTCAAACCTCAATACAATTTATGCAGCCAGCATATTTTATTGAACAACTTAACGCCTGTGGGATAACTGATTTTCCTTTAATTGTAAAGTACACCTAAAACCAAACAAACCCAAAACCAACACCACACAAACTACCCCTCAGATCTTTTAAATGCTTTTGAATTTGCTGTTCCATCTGACTTACAGTCATATCTGAAACCAGACAAAGAAGGTACAATCGGTCTAAACAGATGAGGAAATACTCCTTAGGCAAAGCATACCATACTCAAAAGTTTTTGCTTCAGATTTATTGATCCTTAGAAACTTCAGTCCATGTGCAACGCCAGAAAGCAATAACTTAAACTTAGCAAGTACTTGTTCTGTTGGTACAACCCACTGACGTGTCAATAAGATCTTCTGCTTGACCCCAGTGCATTTGACAGGGCTTGATTTCTTTCTGGACATGGAGTTAAACTGAAGCTGAAATGTGGAGCTGAAGTGGTATTTCTGTTCCGACAATGACTATGGAAAACCTGAAGCAGTTCTTTCTCAGTACTACTTACACCAGAAATTAAACCACTGCCAGACCAGTACACTGGTGAGTTCTTTACCTGTAGGTGGTAGGCTCCCAGAACACGGAAACAATGGAGTCAGAAGAGCCTTCCACACATCAGGTAGGTGCAGGACAATCCTGGCATAGACACTGCTAAAAGCACCTATGGCTGTCCCCCAGGCCTTGCCCAGGCCAGTTACACCTGGCAATGGAGGAACCAGGCTCTGGTCATGTCACCAGAGTGTCACCCCCAGACCTTGGAGCTCTGCAGCCCATGGCTTCCGAAGCTGACTGGTTTTGCACAAGGCTTCCGATTTGTGAAATCTGTACTGCTCGGCTCAACTACATTTATTGCTCAGTCTATCAGCACCTGTTACATCAGAAACAATGGGGAAAGGCTTCTGCCTGAAACACACACAGTATAAGCTAAGCTGACATCAGGCTAAACACAGGCTAGCTATGAGAAAGGAAACCGCAAGCTCAGAAGCCACCCCCAAACAGGACGCAGCTTCCAGGAAGTCACTACTGACAAGTTCTAATAATTTACATCATGTTTGTTTAGGAATTATTTACATGTAGTAAGGCAGAAATGGGACTTGAAGAAGGCTGAGGTTCTTAATGACTTCTTTGCCTCAGTCTTCACCGGCAAATGCTCTGACCACACCATCCAAGTCTTGGAAGGCAGACGCAGGGACTGTGAGAATGAAGGCCCTGGGCCCACTGTAGGAGAGGATCTGGTTCAAGAACACCTTAGGAACCGGAATGTACACAAGTCCATGGGACCGGATGAAATCCCTCCACGGGTCCTAAAGGAGCTGCAAATGAAGTTGCTAAGCCACTGTCCATCATATTTGAAAAATCATGGCAGTCAGGTGAAGTTCCCGATGACTGGAAAAAGGGAAATATAACCCCCATTTTCAAGAAGGGGAAAATGGATGAGCCGGGGAACTACAAAGCAGTCAGTCTCACCTCTGTGCCTGGCAAAATCTTGGAGCAGATTCTCCTGGAAGGCATGCTGAGGCACATGAAAACCAACAAGGTGCTTGGTGACAGCCAGCATGGCTTCACTAAGGGGAAATCCTGCCTGACCAATCTGGTGGCCTTCTATGAAGGGGCTACGGAACTGATGGACGGGTAGAGCAGTTGATGTCATCTACCTGGACTTGTGCAAAGCGTTCGACACTGTCCCACATGATATCGTTGTCTCTAAGTTGGAGAGACATCAATTTGATAGGTGGACCACTCGGTGGATAAAGAACTGGCTGGATGGCCGCACGCAGAGTAGTGCTCAGTGGCTCAATGTCCAGCTGGAGACCAATAACGAGTCGTGTCCCTCAGGGATTGGTATTGTTCAACATCTTTGTCGGTGACATGGACAGTGGGATTGAGTGCGCCCTCAGCAAGTTTGCCGATGACACCAAGCTGTATGGTTCGGTTGATATATTGGAGGGAAGGAATGCCATCCAGAGGGACCTTGACGCGCTTGTGAGGTGGGCTGATGCCAACCTGATGAAGTTTAACCATGCCAAGTGCAAGGTCCTACACCTGGGTCGGAGCAATGCCAGGCAGAGCTCCAGGTTGGGCAGGGAAGAGATTCAGAGCAGCCCAAGGAGAAGGACTTGGGGGTGTTGGTCAATGAGAAAATGAACATGAGCCGGCAGTGTGCGCTTGCAGCCCAGAAAGCCAACTGTATCCTGGGCTGCATCAAAAGGAGTGTGACCAGCAGGTCGAAGGAGGTGCTCCTGCCCCTCTACTCTGCTCTCGTGAGACCTCACTTGGAGTATTGTGTGCAGTTCTGGTGTCCTCAACATAAAAAGGACATGGAACTGTTGGAACAAGTGCAGAGGAGGCCACGAGGATGATCAGGGGGCTGGAGCACCTCCTGTATGAAGACAAGCTGAGAAAGTTGGGGCTGTTCAGCCTGGAGAAGAGAAGGCTGCATGGAGACCTCATAGCAGCCTTCCAATATCTGAAGGGGGCCTATAGCGATGCTGGGGAGGGACTCTTCATTAGGGACTGTAGTGATAGGACAAGGGGTAATGGGTTCAAACTCAAACAGGGGAAGTTTAGATTGGATATGAGGAAGAAATTCTTTACTGTAAGGGTGGTGAGGCCCTGGAATGGGTTGCCCAGGGAAGTTGTGAATGCTCCGTAGCTGGGGGTGTTCAAGGCTGGGCTGGACAGAGCCTTGGATGGCATGGTTTAGTGTGAGGTGTCCCTGCCCATGGCAGGGGGGTTGGAACTAGATGATCTTAAGGTCCTTTCCAACCCTGACTATTCTATGATTCTATGATTCTAAATAATTCCAGAGCTGAGCCCACACAAGGCAGCAGGAAACATGGCCACAGAAGCAAGGGGGCATTGACTGATGTTGTTAAGGACTAGCTGCACAAATGACTCAGCTCTAGGTCAGTGTCAAATTCCTTTCAGTTTCTTCAGAATCATAAAAATCATCAATATTCATGTCTTTCCCAGCAAAAGTCTCATTCTTTAGATTCTCTTGTTAACAGAATAATCCAGGCAGAAGAAAGTTGGAAGTTTCTTTCTTCACCAGTGAAACCGATCCCTCTGCAAATTATTTTCATTTTATGGGAAAAATACTACTCTTTTTCATTTCCATCTTCATCACACAAGTATTTAATTCTGGTGACTGCAAACCAAAGTACTTCAGGGGGTTTGTTACCTCTACATTACATGTAGAAATATACTCTTCTGTAACTTATACCTGTCTAGGCAAGACATTTCATGCAGCAACAGACTCCCTGGCCAGCGGAACAAACAGACATTCATGCAGTCAGAGTGCTATGAAATTCCTGAGGCAAGGGGCCACTCGGAAATTATGGAAGGCCTTGGGGAGCTGAGAAGTTCCACTGTAGCACAGGAGGCTAACCAATGGACAGCTTCAGTAGGATAAGGGCGGCAAAAAAATAAACCAACAAAAAGATGTACACATTAATTATTAAGGTATGAATCCTAAACGTTATGTGGTGAATAATTCAACTAGTCTCTATAAAGGCTTCATATTTCCCATCCAGAAACAAGCATCCATTTCATCACTGCAGTCGCTTGAATTTTAAGGCTTCCCTTGCCAGTGGTAAACTGATCTGTCAAAGGCCACAAAGGATCCCATACAACAGGAATCAGCTTTATTGCTTTTTGTTGTTCTTTCAGGCAAGAACTATTTTAACCTCACCAGGACCTTTGCCAGGCTGCTAACAAACAGGCAGGTCGCTTGTGTAGAGGCTTTCACCCCACCACACCGGAAACGGAGAAAAATAGTAGTTAACACTTGGAAAAAGCAGTTCTGTTTAAAGACAAAACCAAACAAAAAGCACATTCACATTGACAATAAATAAGATTTGGAAGATTTACTTACTACCTCTAACACCTTACATTTCATAGCGTGAAAAGTAAGATATTTGGTACGTGGTTAGCCAAGTTAGGCAACTCGAGGAGACAACTCACCAAGTTTCTTCAATCCATAGCAGGACACTTTAACATTTGTGGATTAAACATAGAAAAATAGCAATTAATGCCCCCGATGTTTTTAACAGTGTACAGCCAAAGAGCTTTCCCTCTAATGGAATTACAAAACAGAAGCATGCCTTGTTTAGCACGTTAACAGGCTTGCATTTACTGCTGTCAGCACTGGACCTCCCAGTACAGCCATCATCCACATAATCAATGAAAATAGTTCAGAAAATGCCACCCTGGTATTAGTCAGACAGAGTTATTCACCCAAGGAAAGATCTCTTACGTTTAGGAATAGGAGTAGCATTTTTCAGCATGGAAACTGGTTTGTCAACAGGCATTCTCCTTCACAAAACCTCTGACAATGCCAGCTCAGTGCAACAGTAGCCTCATTTACTGACGGGAAAAAAGGCGTCCCTTTGTACGACCAGTTTTGTGCCCTTTCAATAGCAGCTCTGGTGGTAGACTGGTGTGGACAATCGCAGTGACCATCTGTGACTGTGAGACAGCTAGCTGCAAGACTAACTTGGGCCCGACATTGCCACACCTTGCCCTGCTGAGTCTTTCATATGGCTTTGAAAAACTTAATGAAAATGGATACATTCAAAGCTGAATAAAAAGAGGTCTCAACAGGCTTGACCCTAAACCTAAACAATGGAACTGTAATGCCGGCACCATTGTAGCAACACGACAGATGTAGGTCGCGCTAGCTTTCATCTGTAGCTGTGACTGATGGCTTGCAATTTGCTGACAAGACGTATAAAGTTTCCATTTTCATTTGGTTTGTAGGCATGAATTTCAAGAGTTCAATTAAGATGGCAGATATACCTTTTTTGTGGTTGCTGTTCACAGACAGAATTCTTGCAATGGCTATAGTTAGCTTATATCACTGACCTAGGGGCATTCTTGTCCTAAACCTACTTTGCAGCACTTGTTCTAGAATAACTCAGTATCAGATTGGTTTAAAATGATTACAGAGGAATACCACTCTTTAACCAGAGACACTAATTCACAAAATCTTTAGTATCAATCCAGGCTTTAGTAACTATATACTAGCATTTTCCGATTGCTTTAATTATGAAATCTAAGTTGTATTAAATTTAGTTAATTAGCTCAATAAATCTATTCATCACAAACACACATTCACTGCTGGTGCATCCTTACCATGTGTTCCATCCTATGCGGATTAAGGCAAAGATTCTAAATTTGAGCTAGGGAAAAACAAACAAACAAACAAACAGTATCTCCTAATCTATACAGATGAGCTGACGAGCAGTCATGGGGAATTTTACAAGCAATGCATTCCCCTCTGCTCTTCCTGGACAGAGCAGTTTCAGGAATTACTCAACCGGAGCAGGGCCAGTTTGTGTTAGAGCTGTCCTAGTATGACAAAATGTCTCCAGAAGAGCAACACAAAATGCCATCAAGACATGACAGCAATCAGTTCCTACGATACCCTGAATTTGTAGGCCACCCCCTTTCTCTGTACCGCCTTGGGTATCTGGACCTTAGGAGAACAGACTTTGGGCTGTTCAAGGACCTACTACCAGCCCATGGGATACTGTCCTGGAGAGAAGAGGGTCTAGGACAGCTGCCTGGTTTTCAAGTATCACCTTCTTCCAGCTCAAGAATGGTGTGCCCTTGTGGCAAAGGCGGCCCAGCTGCCTCCAGGGCTGCACTAGGAAGATGTCGCCAGCAGGTCCAGGGAGGCAATTGTTTTGTCTCTACAGCACTGCTGAGATTTCATCTGCAGTGATGTGTCCAGTTCTGGGCTACTCAGGACAATGGGCATACTACAGCGAGTCCAGCAAAGGGCCACAAAGATCATTAAAGCACCAGAGCATCTGAAATACAGGGAGAAGCCAAGAGAATTAGGATTGCTCAATCTGAAGAAGATTCAAGGAGGGTATGAAGATCGGCTGAGAAAATTGGGTCTGTTCAGCCTGCAGAAGAGAAGGCTGCGTGGAGACCTCATAGCAGCCTTCCAATACCTGAAGGGGGCCTATAGGGATGCTGGGGAGGGACTCTTCATTAGGGACTGTGGTGAGAGGACAAGGGGTAATGGGTTTAAACTGAAACAGGGGAAGTTTAGATTGGATCTGAGGAAGAAATTCTTTACTGTAAGGGTGGTGAGGCCCTGGAATGGGTTGCCCAGGGAAGTTGTGAATGCTTCATCCCTGGTGGCGTTCAAGGTGGGGTTGGACATAGCCTTGGATGGCATGGTTTAGTGGGAGGTGTCCCTGCCCATGGCAGGGGGGTTGGAACTCGATGATCTTGAGGTCCTTTCCAACCCTAACTATTCTATGATTCTATGATCTTAACAATGTTTAAAAATATCTAATGGGTGAGAGGGGAGAGGAAGAGGGAAGATGGGAGACAAGCTCTTCTCAGTGATGCCCAACAAAAGGACAAGAGGCAGTAGGCCCTAATTGATACACAGGAATAAAAGACCTTTTTAAATACCCGCTGTCAAGTTATTAGTATCTTCCTTATGCGAGGTTACCGTACTGATCCTTGTGACAAACAAGAACCAGTCATGATCAAGTCAGGCAACAGGAAGAATCATTTAGTAGCACATTCTATAAATGCAACACAATGTCCCTGCCTCTCCTTCCTGGTAAAGAATCCCACATGCCAGTTGAGGCTGTTCCAGGGGGAGGGAAGACAATACTTTTATTCTGCAAACTAATTACTCATATGGGATGCAGCAAAGCAGACTCAAGATGTGGGTCAGGGCAAGAGATTTAAACAAGTTCCACGAATACTGTTACTGTGAAGTACCCTTTGCACCTCCACAAGAAAGATGCAGTGTTCTGCACTTAAATGGAGTTTAATGTTCATGAACAAAACTGGAGTGTTATGTTTCTAGAATTGCCCACAACATCAAATTTTGACCAATGAAGATTACATCAGTTACTTAATGCAAACGGCTACACCTTTGCTCTCCAAAAGCCTGACCAAAACCCCAGTAAGTCAATAGTTGCTTTCTTCTGAATTTAGTGACTTTTGATAGTCTTTTAAAGAGACATTATGGATTTTGCTCTGGAAAGCACTGGTAGGCAAGAGCAGGAGGATGTAAAATACCCAAAGAGATAGGTAAATAGTGAAATCACGCACCATGCCCTAGAGCTTTTCAACCCAAACAAGGAGTAGAATCAATTGTTTCCCAGACAACAGCAGTCTTTTATCATTGTTGGATTCGGCATTTAAATTGCAGAAGACAGGCACAGGACAGATGGCCAAAGCTCCATCACAATCATCTTTCTGAGGTGTTCCTTTAAGAAAAAATCATTTAAGACAGGAGATTATTCCACTGTCTCATCACACATATTAAGCCAGTAAAAATTAGATAAGCCAGTACAAAAGAAAGCCAGCTTTAAATCTGCTAGGCTTCCTCTTACCAGTGGCTGTTGGGAAGAGGAGACTGTATTTTGTGGTTCTGCCAAAGACAAATTAAGAAACCCCTGAAGCTAGTACACATTATTCCTTAAAGGTCCCAGCTTTATAATTTATTGCACACTTGCAATTTGCTGAGGCTGTGCAGGAGGTCACCGACTTCAGGAGCTTGGCAACACAGAGCAATGTACACCCCGAAACAGACCAGAAAAGATCTTTGTCATTCTTCATGTTTAAAGGAAATACCGCATTTTATTTAGATCACACAAATTGAAGTACAAAGATGAGTAAGGGAAGAATGCCATTACAATGCATGTACAGACCTAAACCCAAAATGTAACAGTACAAGCATTGCTACTAATTTTACATTGCAATAAAGGTATTTCCTGCATGAAAAATTAAAGTGAGCAAGAAAACCCAAAACCAAACCACTGAATAAGTTGAAAAATATGTCCTTAAAATATCTTGACTCAGATGCTCGGTGATGTGGAGAAGGGGAATCTTATTTTAAGAGCTTCCCAAGCAAAAATTACTGCTTTATTGTAAACTCAGCACTTAACTTTGTAAACAGATGTGCTTCTTCCAAACTTCCTCCACCCCATCCATTGTTTTATTTATTTATCTGATTTAATGCAAGTTTCTCTTACACAAAGCAAAAAAGAATGCAATTGCAACTCGTCTTAATTAAAGGTTTCCTTGTTCTATTAAGGACCTTACTTGACTGCTCAATACTGTTGCCCAGAAGAACAATACATATTTAAATCTCCAATCCCCATAAGGGAAGAGAGTCCTTTGGAGCTCAGCAGTCACTGTAACAAACTGGCTTGGGGACAAAATACCATAGAAACATAAGTATCAATTTAAACTTTCCTCCTGACTCCAACACTCCACACCCTGTACCCACCTATCTTTACATCTCTAACATTGTGTACACTTACAGTCATGTGCAGCTGCCTCCTGCACCAGCTCATGAGGTCTGAACCGTGGAGAGGGTGGAAGCAGGGACCATTAAGAGACAAACATTGCTACTCAGAATCAGGTATTGTGTCAGAACACACCAGAACACACCACAGGGCTTGGCACTACCTCCCATGAGACTTCTGCAAACAAAAGGGCTCTCCAACAAACAGCTGCATTTCCCAGACAGTTGTAATCAGGGGGGCAAGACACACAGGACAGCAGCTTTCAGGCAAGCTATAGATTCTGCAATTAAGAGCGACCAACAATCTCACCCCACTCAAAACAAATCCAACTCAGCTTTCTGTAGGCAACCTGCAGACACGCGCCTGTAGCTGAGCTGTTTATCCTGCAGAATGATAATGAAGCATGACACCAACAACACCTGTAAATTCCACAGGTGGAATTGACCACAACAGTGTCAAACCTCTGAATATCTGGTTAGAATTTTGCAGATGTCTGTTGAAATGGCAGCAATCAGTTCTGTTTGGGGGCAGAATATAATCCAAGAGGCTCCCAAAGCAAATACCTTACAGCTCCTCATTGACCTCTTGACCATTTGTATTACCTTCCCACACATTCCAAGTACAATCGCAATACAACCAAGTGTGCATCAGTGATGTGACAGCATCTGCAACTAGCCTCCAGCCATATAATGTAGTGAACACATACCCTAATTATGTGACATGCATTTCAGATCACAAGACAGCAATATATCTAGTCATAACAGAAAGAGAGCATGTGGAAGCTAGAGGGGAGGAAAGATCTTGGTATTCCACCCCTCCAAAAAAAGAGAATAATCTTTGTAATAACAACTTGGCCCACAGCTCGCCCCCAGATCCTGACAGGAGCATCTCTCTGCATGGAGTTAATTCTGCTAAACTGGGTCTGGTCTATGGTCCATGGGCTGGCTGTCCTTGTTCAAGGCTACAGAGCATCATCAGTATGGATTCAGAAACTTGCACGAAAATAAGTAATAAAAATCACCACTTTCTGGTTAGTGCTCAGTCCTTTATACACACACGATGCTCAGCGTCACTATCCCATCACCAAAATACTTTTCCCATTGCAATGTTTAGGGAAATAGCACGCCACATCTGTAAAGCAATTCAGGAAACTTTTTTGAAATATGAACTCAAAGCTTTTAATATTCACATAACCTCTGTCCTTGAGGCAAAAGTCATTCTCCTTGTTCAATCATCTTTGGAACCTTCATTCCACCAATACTGCAGTTTCACAGCTAAACATATTAATAGGGTCATAAATATTCAGATTATGTAATAAAGACAGTGAAAGCAGACGATAAAGTGCTGTTAACATTCATTTACAGCAGCTGGGAAGGCCCTGCCAAATGTTGCTTTACATAACAGGTCGTGACGCTCTGACTGCATTAAGCTTTCTGATCACTCTTCCTTTATCTGCTGTGATTTGGAGCACAATATGAGGCAGCACAGACTAACCGATGGATTTAGAAGCCCTTTCAAGCGCACCAACATCCCGAAGGTTTAAGAGATTAAAATATCAAAAAGAGCCTCGTGGTTACTGTGTTTGTGCTTTCACATTTTATAGTGCAGAGGTGAAAGTGACATTCACATCATTTATCTCCATTAGCTCCACAATTCAGTGCCTCCAGTAAAATTTGGAAGTGAGTTTACTTTACTGCACCATACTTTAGTTAAGCTATATGCAAAAAAGGGAAACAACACCCAGCAAATTGAAAGCATCTCCACTACAGTTTTCACAAGGCATCTTGAGTACCACTGGAACATTTTGTGATGTGTGCATAATCCCGTCCACAACCACCAGTAGTTTTATCTCGAGAGTTGCATCTGAATCAAGTGACAGTTCTTGCTTTGCTCTATACTCTGCATTACATTTCCTTTGTTTCAGAACAGTCTCTCCTACACAGAATTCCCAAAGCACCGGTCAGATCGTACAAGCTCTAAGGCAAGCATCAGCCAGGCACACGGACTGTGGGACTAGGTCATAATGTTTTACTGTAGAAAACGATGATTAACAGTTTGATTTATTCATTTTGCATATTTCCGTGCCGAAATTAAGCCCAATCCTGCAGATATTTATGGAGATTAGTAGCCCTAGGAAGGTTAAGAGCTCTGGTGAGGTCAACAAATTCATGTGCGTAAAGTAAACAAGGCTCTGCACAACAAGACACACACGGCAGCTACTATTCTGCTTGCAAAAGCAATACCACTTCATTCATGCTTCCAGCCCCGCATTAGTTAGCAACTATTCAGAGCACTGAATATACAACAAAGCCTAATGCTTTAACTGACTGAAATTTTACAGCAGTGGGTCTCAAGCTTTTCCTGTAGCCAAAGCTCATCAGAGAGAATTGACATGCCTACAGACAACTGAGGAGTTTCAGCAGCACTTAACAGCTCTGGCTGCATCCCATGCCTATGGGGCACTGCTTCAGCAAGGCCCACCTCACTGCTTGCAAAACCACAAACTAAAGCAAAGGCGACCTGACTAATTACCAGATGTCAGCAAAAAACTTAGGCATTACAGGAAAAATGAAATTCACAAAGGGATACACCAGTAGTCTGCATCAAATTACAAGGAACTTGGTACCTGGTTTTTGATTTGAGAGGGCTATCTTCAGTCAACTTCCGTGGACTCTTGTCAGTGCATTCAGTCACCTGAGATTAAGATCTCACTTCACTTTAAATTAAGTGCCTTTGCCCAAGTTAGAGCAGAGTTTTGTGCCAGACTTGGAGGAAAGACCAAAAGTGGGTATTTTTTCAGTAAGTTCAGTCTATTTGCACAAGAACCACAGCATAAGCACGTCTCCCCAAAATCAGAGACTCCTGAGATGAGATTTAAAGGGGTAAGTCCAAGGTTACAAACACACGGTAATAGGAATGGTGACCCATACGATCCTAACAACAGGTCTGAAACCCCACTGCACAATGCAATGTGCAAGTTGTAACCTAAAAAGCTCTTTCAGAGCATCTTGCAAATAGACCTACCAGCAAGGCAAAGGCTCTCCAAGTAGAGGTAGTTATACAAATCCCATGATCTCCCGTTCTACTGATATCTTATGAACTGAGGAAAAAGGTAATTGTAGTGATGTTTCCTAAAACAACAAAAAAGTATCTGCAGTTAAATTTTTACTTTCAAATATCCTAACACGAGCAATGCTAAGGAAAAACAAAGCCATATAATGCAAACAGCATGTGCTCTGCAAGTCAGATTTTACAACTGTGAAGACAACAGATTACATGTAAATACTGAGGGAACTGAATTTTTAGTAAGTCTTCACATATATTCTATCTCCTTATTTACAGTGTTTTAAATAAGCTTATAAGCATCCTCTTATCCACTAGGAACTGCTACTGATTCAGGATGTAACAGCTATTCATTTAATTAAAATTCAATTTAAACCGTTCATATTAATTCAAATAAAAACAAACAAAAAAACAAACAAACAAAGGTAATCAAATGAGTAGCCAGGTAAATTAGTGGGTAACTGAGTGGAGTGCGGAACAGAACTACGAACAAACTGTTCTTGCCAACACAAAATACATCAGTGCACAAATTCAGAAATGTACCTGAAAGATCTTCTTAAATCCCCTATTTAAATTAAGTTGAAAAGGATTTGGATGTTTTCATCATTTCCGTCTTCTTGCCTGATTCTGAGCTACAGTACTTTGCACACAATATGCTGCTGAAGTAGTACAAGTAAAGAATATGCACGTTAACACACCCAAGTAAGCCCAATATCTGTAAGTACCTTGGCTTCTTGAGTACTGTCTGCTGCCCTCTAAAACAGTTCTGCCAGGAAATAACCAGATCAACTGCCATGTTCAGGTTTCCTCCTTCTTACAGCTTTATTAATACACTGTAATCATTCCCCTCTAGTCACTAAACCCCCAAACATTCACTGTTATTTAACTAACAACTACAGGCTTGCCTCAGTAATATCTGCAGACCCACTCTCCTTCTTTCCTCCTTAAACATCAGTTGAGATAACCAACCCAAACCCCAATCCTGCTCTTCACAGATATAAGTCAGGAATATTTGCAGACTAAGATTCTGGTGGCTGCAATGAAAACTGTGAATCTGCGATCTGGCAACTGGGGAGCAGAACTGCCATGGGACAGAGGCCCGAATATGCTCTATGAAGCGAGTGCTGCTGCAGAAAGAGTCACCCAAGCAAAGGCTCATGCAAACAGACATTCATTGGTGAACCTTTCAAATAACTCTGAGCAAATTTTTTTCCTTTTTTCATAGATTTTTCTGCAAAACTAGAGACAATTTGCCAAAAGTTGCCTTAAACGCTGGCAGAGTGCTAAGATTAAAAAACCAATTCAAAGTAAAGGGTTGGGCTTTTTTCCCTGTATACTGTATGACCACATGCAACGAATAAATACGGTATCCTCCAAATACTTCTTCCTCCAGATTAATGCGGTAAGTATTCTTAATTTAGAATGGTCACAAATATACCCCAATCCTACAGCCCTCCCCCTCCTCCATTTCTCTCAACAGAAGTAGAGCAGAAACACATACTTGCTGGAATACATAGTGAGAAATGTATCTCTCAGGTGACCGCTCTAACCACCAGGCAATGGTACATAATCACTCTGTAAATAATTAAATATTCATTAAGTCTGGGGAAAAAGCAGGAGAGCTTCAACAAACAAGAAAACAGGGAGCCTTATCCCAGAATACTCTATTCCCTAGTTCTCAGAGCAATCACTTGAAAGGTGGGAGAGCTGGATTCAAGACTCAGTTTTTAATAAGACAAAGGTAGAACGGTGTGAAACCAGGCTCCTCACGCAAATGATCTGATCACTAGGAAGGATGCACTGATCAGATTCCTAATGCTGCAATTGCACACATATTCCCACATGGCTCAGCAACAGAAGCTAACATTTTCAGGTCTTCTCTGGTGGCAACTTAGATGACACCAGCATGGATGGGGCAACACTCATCTCTTGGCTCTGCCAGCGGAAGGCAAGGCAGATTCTGGCCTATAAATAAGGGAACTATGTTAGTGAGATGCTGAGTTTCAAATTATAACTCTTGCCAACAGTCTGCAGAATAAACATGTAGGCCAGTATATGCAGTCACATAAACATACCCACAGACACCTCTGAGACTACAGTCAAAGGGGACCTAAACATGACATCTGAAAGGCAAACTCAGGAGTTAAGAGTTCTTTTATGGATTTAATACCATAGGATATTTTTTACCCTAAGCCTCTTTGAGACCATATGGAAGAGTGTGAAAACTGCTGGTGTAGCCTGACAGCAGAGACCTCCCCATTCCATCCAGCAACCACCACAGAATGACACAGAGGTACACTGAACCAGGTGGAGGGCCACCAAGACATGTGCTTGGTATCTCCTTCAACAGTCCCTCTGCCAACCCACCCCTCTCACCAGTAACCCACTACTTTGCTAGTCAGGGCGGCATGTACTGGAGGAATTACACACTGGCTCTTATTTTATCTTGCCCTTTTGATATATAAAAGGTTTTCTTTCATTTTCAAACCAGTTATCAGGGACTGTCCACAAAGGTTTCCAACAGATGCTCCAATAGTCAGGCAAAAGCTGCTAAGCAAGTTTTACGCCCATTAGCTACTTGGTTTTGGGTAGTCAGAGTTATCCTTGCTCTTCCACCAGCCTCTCAGTACTGCATGCCTCACTGCAGTCTACTGCAACATACATATACTTCACCGGTCTTCCTTACAAACATAAAAGCAGTCTCTAAAGGAAAAGGTGATCCAGTTCTCCATACGTAGGTACAGTCAGCCAAAGCCACACAATTCCACATTCGCTTCCCCTTGTTCTGCCATGTTAGCAGGTAGAAGCAGTGCTGCAGCCCTGCTCAAATACAGCCTGTTCTTCTTGTCCACAGCTCTGCCATTAACATTTTCATATTTTTCTTTGCTTACCAGACCTCTCCACAAGATCAGATACCATGCCTCCTTAAGATGACTTTATTCAGAATAGTTACCACAATAACACATTTAAACCTTGTCAGAAGACACATGAAGCAGGAAGAAGTCTCAAAGGAGGGTTAGAGGAAAAACAGTAAAGCCCCAACTCTCACACCGCATAACCTCTCAGGCCTAGCAGAAACCTGAAAAATGAACATTTTATGCCATAGTCCCATTTTATAGGTTCTAGCTTAAACAAGTTTGTTGATAGAGAATTTTCTGTCTAGACTCCAGTGAAGGTCTGTAACTTCAGTTAGGTAAAAAGGAAGGGATGGTTAGAGATGTTCTTGGCTGTTTGTTTCTCAATAACACCATATGGTAAAGTTTGTGAAAGGTAGTGTATTCTACCAACCCACATGTAAAGCTAAAGACAGCAATGGAAGCACTGCTTAAGCAGCATGGGATTTGACCCACAGCTACAATATCATGGCATCAGAAGTGGCTGGCAATTAAAGGATTACAATACAGTTGATGATAATCCGATGAGCTCAGCTGCAGATGCACACAGATGGCTGCTGGGGAAGACATGAAGCTGGGTGTGCACAGGCACTAGGTGCTGCCAGGCTCCTTCACAGCACCTTTGAGGAGAGGAGCACCTAGTAGGTGGGCACATGCTACCTGTACTGGGCTCCCTCATCTCTTCTGCACAGAGGACCTCGTCCTGCTCTGCATGTGGTGGACACTTCAATGCAACAGTATCTGAGGAGATAATGCTTTTGTTTTATTTTCTGACATAACATTAAGAATCTCACTAACTTTATGCAGTTACTTAGAAATTATATGAAGGCACAAATATATGAAGGCAGCCTTAAAGAAAGGCACATAATGCACACAACCCTATTACTTTAGGTATCAACCTCAAGTACCCTGTTGGGCAACAAAGACAGCGTAATTGTCAAGCTCTTAAACTTAAATCAGGTTCCTCACCTAAATCAAGTTCTTAAACGCACCAGCTACCCCTTTGCAACACAAAACAAACAAGCCACCTTTCCATTACACAGGTGGTTCTTCATGGAGCTGATATTATTTATGCCAAGAATTCAGAGATGTCAATTTCCAGAAGGCACCTATGAACAGAAGTTTATATACTTACATTTCTAGCAATCATCAAATTAGTGCTTTGCAAGAGGAAGAGCATGCTGTGCCATGTAAACACAACAACTTCGTGTGTTAAGTATCCTATAAGGCAGCGAGAACTTTCTTTTCTTTTTAGTATATCTTTTGATATACTTTCACATATCTTTTGATTATCTATCTTGACATATCTTTCGATTTTGCATAAATACTGCCAAGGAGTAAGAGTAACTTTATGCCTATCAACTTAGTCACAGCATGTTTTGGTACAGCAGCATGTATTGCAGCATATCTAGGAAGCAAGAACAACAACCAGCAGCACCAGACAGCTGTCTGATGCAGCGCCCTGAACTATCACGAATGTAAAGCTTTCAAGGAAAGGGACTATGTGGATCATCAAGTCCAGTCTCCTGTTACCACACGCAATCCTATCTTATAATTCCTATACTGGACAGTTGACATCTTCAAAAAAAAAAAAGAAAAAAACCAGTAATGACAAAAGGCTAAAGTTTGGGTCAGGGTTTTGGTTTTTTTTTTCCCCCCCAGCAGAAAAAATAGAATAATAGATCTTGCTCTATAATAATAATAATAAAACCCCAACAGTGACTTACAATCCATTCAATTTCTTTACTACTTTCTGAAACAGTAACTTGACTGTTGAGTTTGAGAGTTTCGGTTCAAACACATGCTCACGTTGGTACTGAATGAACACTTACTTTATCTTGCCTCTGACCTAGCACTTCAGATTGTTTATCCTCTCCTGTTAAAAAAAAAGTCAGAGGGGAAAAGCACAGAACAGCAAGGCTTGAAAGACGACAGGTTGTTAAAAGAACAGAGCCATACAAGAACTATCACTGAATCTTATTAGACTTCTGTTGTACCCTATACTTTGTAAACATGAGCAGATTCCTCCGATCTTCTGATACTCCGGAACTGGCTAGAACAGTAAAGAGTGGTTTCTTTTACCTTATGAAAGAATGTACACTGGAAAGTGAAAGAGGATCAGCACACCTCCTTATTTAGTTTAACACACAGCCAGAGCAAAGCCAAAAGTGTGAACCAATCCACTTCTGATACCTTGGAAGAAACAAGTCAAAGCAGCATTTTGAAGACACCCAACATAAGACAGCATCAACACACTGCCAGCAGATCCTACACGTGAAGAAATTCAGATGACTAAGCACTGAATCAGTTAAGGAGTCTGGACAATCCATTTACATGAATCTGAAGTAGTCAGTTATATTTCCCACAACAGCTAATTATGTAAAGGGTTACAATCATTATTTCCTGAAAGTCATCATCCAGTAAGCCAGCTGCATTTGCTTTTTATTCCCAATAAAATTAACAAGAAATACTATACCATAAGTGCTTTAATTACATTTTTTGTAACTTCTGTTTCACAATAAAAAATGATTTTATGTCTCCTGTATTGAGAATGTTTTGGTTAATATGCTACTATAGCTCTCTTGCCTGCTTGTCAGCACTTCTACATATGTTACGGGAAGTCTCGGGAGGTTGCAACTGAAACACAAACAGGTTTTATTGGTCAATAATACACAACAAAGTTAACAGGGGTATTCTAACTGATGAATCCATAATCAGACTTCCAAGCAAGTTCATAGCATCACAGAATGGTTTGGGTTGGAAAGGACATTAAGATCACCTGGTTCCAACCCCGCTGCCATGGGCAGGGACATTACCACACGCTTTTTTCCCTTCTTGCCACTCCATAATTTAAAGCGACCCTCCAGGTGCTATGATCAAGGTAAATGAAGATCAAGCACCAACATACCTTTGAAGGGACGTCATTAAAACCAGATCAACTGCACTGCCCTGCAGTGGACAGTTAGAAGATAATGAGACAGGTCATCCTTAACTCATTTCAGAGGTATGATTATTACAGAACCACATAAGTCATAAGCTTTCTCCAAGGCATTTTCTAAGGGCATTTAGTGGTTTTGCTGATGCTTGCTTCCTACATATTTTTCTGATGCAGGAGGCTGGCTCCTTTTCTTGACCAAATGTTTCAAGTGGAAGACTATGAAGAGCACCTTCTCTTCCTACCTGCAACATCTACTGCATTAATACGCACCTAAATTGGTGCATGGTGGGATTATTTTATTGTGCCGACCATAAACAAAGTGCTTTCTCCTTCTAGAGAAGATAAACTGCTCATTATAATGTCTGCACTCACTGACTAGCCATGAACAATACAGTGATGACCATGGCCATGCCCATGTACAATCCACTTCTTGGAATCAGAATGTTAGATTTGCTTGGGGTTATTTCCAAAACATTCTCCATTTTCCATAACATGATTTCATCTCAATCTCTGGATTTATCAAACAGTCACCTCCAGGTAAAACCCAGGCTTCCAGTGGGATGTACAATGCAAGATTGAATACTGCATCTTGAAATTCATACGGGTATATGCCTGAGAAACAGTGACATGAACAGAGGAGAAGGAAGGGTGTATTGAAGAGATTTTCCTTGTTCAGTTACTAAGCTGTAGTTTTGCCTAGAAAAGATAGATTAGTGGGCAGAGCAGAAGTAAAACACAATACACCATCTTTAGCCTACCTATAGCTGGCTATAACAGACTCGTGACACACTTCTGTGTCTAACAGAAGATAACTTCCACAAGCTGCAAAACCCAGTAGATTCCTCAGGAAACGGTGCCTCAGGATTACCACTCCTGTTACAACAGATCAAAGTCAACTGTTTGTCTTAGAGCACTCCCATGGGATCAAGCCACCACACAAACTGCCCTAACAGCCTGCAGTGTTTAAAGCTTGGAAACAAAGGAAAAAGAGCAGCGATAACTAACTCCTTTGGTTTTGGTGCCAGATAGTGTCTTGGTAATGTAAAACGCACGCAGCAAGCAGTCTTCCTGTGCAGACAGCTCTGCCTCTTATCCAGAAGATGATCCCATGCTCTCAGAAATGGCTCTATGTGCTTCAGACCAAGTATCTGCTACTGCAGAGCCTATCCCTGATAGTGGTTATACCAGCAGCAATGCCAGCCATTGTGCCTTCAACCCTGCCTCCCGTTTTCAGCTGTTGCTTGTCCTCTACACGTACGTGCATACATACACACACCCCCCCACAATCTCCTGGACTCGGTGCTAGGCACAGTGCCAGAGAGACAAGAAGCGGGGAAGGAAAAGACACAAAGTGACTTCAGGCAGAACAGGCTATTCATGACTCACAGCTCCCAGACTGCCAGCTGAGAGCAAGGTCAGCCAGCCTTGCCTTGGAGATGGCCAGCACTTCATGGCATCAGCCCAGACAGCTCAGAGCGGACGGCACAGGGGAGTCCCAGGGAAGGTGGACAGGTAACTGGCAAGGTGGCAGAAGCCAGTCACAGAGGAAATGCTGCCATGAAACTAAAACCTGCAGGAAGCAGAGGGAGCAGCACACGTGGCGCGAGGAGCCCTGGTACGCATTTAGACTAATCACTCACACACAAAAACAAACCCGCACACTCCAAAGCCTATTTTGGCCCGTGAAAGCCAAGCAGTAAGAGTAGATTAGACTCTAATAGGGATTAATACAAGTTAAGATAGCACTGATTTCCACTAGGGAGACCAGAGGTTTGGGATGGGATAACGTGACAGCTAGATGCAGCAGGGGCTTGGAAAAAAGGTTAAGGGAAGAACAAATACCATAGGAGCTTCCGCTGACACCTGCCTAGCTGCGTTTGCGCTCTCCCCCATGTCCAGCCCTCTCCAAAACAGAGATTAGACGTGCTGCACTGTCAAGTCATGGTCAGTGATTTCTAATAGGCTGTGTAACGGTCAGCAGGGGATTTCTTATCCAGCCTCAACAGCACTGACCCACTTTTTTCCAGGGCTACCATCCATCACCTCTGACTGACAAGGAGACCAGTTTCCACAACAGGCAAAAATCTAACCCAAGCAAAGTTTGAGGCAGAGAATGAGATGAAATTCAGATGCCATTCTGTCTCACTGCAGCCATTTCAAAGCTATAAGTTTAATTTTATTAGCAATAAGGACTTCAGTTCATAAAAATGCAACCAATAAAAGATAATGGCAGGAAATTAAATGAACCTTAGCATGATTAAGGGCACTGCTCTGCAATAGCAAAACTGCACAGAAAGTATGCTTGGAAAAGCAAAAAAGCCCCAAAGAAGTGATCATAAAAGGATCCAAACTGCTTCAGAGAGTTAAAGCTTTCTTAGAAACTAACAAGAGAAGTCCAGGTATGCACAAGACACACACATTGAGCAAGCTTTATGAATGACATATTGCCAGAAAGAAACCCTGGTCAGACAATCTATTCATTGCTCACCCTTTCATGTGTGCTATAGCAATTACGCCTTTATTCACCTCTAAATTCAAGTAAAATAATAAAATGTAGTTTCACTGCAGTACTGGGAGACACCAGCTGCAGTGTGTGGCCAAACGGAGACAAAAAGTCTACTTTCCTGACTGTTGGCCCCATTTTCAAAATGGTACCAAGAAAAGGCACTTTTTTTCCCTCTAATTATATAGCAATATAGAGGCCAAAAGCTCTAAAGTTCCTCAGTGCCAACCTTTGGGAAGCTGGCTTCTTGTAGGGCACCCCTCACCCCCCAAATAATATGGTGCACACAGTACTGGACTAAAACAAGTTCCTTAGTTTTCATTCCAAGAAAGCTGTGAGAAGAGCAAGAGCACTGAATATGTAATAACTAACTAATAATAATGAGATTGTTCAGTTTATGACTGAACTATCTAAACCTGCAGGCACCCCCTCTCGCTGCATAGCCAAGGACAAACTCATTAACATCTACCCAGACAACTGAAGTTTGTGCTCTGAAGGAGCAGAGAGCAGGAAGAAAGCAGTGGGGGGGAAAAAGGTAAGTTAACTATCCTTCATTAGCCTGTCTCTCACACAACATGTAACTCCAGCTGAGAAACAACACCGGGAACAATACCCTTTCTGTCTAAGACAAACCCCATTGTGGTCAAGCTCTTTGATCACAAAAATTCCTACCAAACCACACTTGATAAACTTGAACTTTGGAAACTGGCAACCGTTCCATCAGGATTTTTTGCAATGACCCTCCACAATTCTGGCATCATACAAGGTACCAACGTTCACACTAGGAAGGTTTTCGTTTCAAAATACTTGTAAGTTTACTATAACGTCAACCCAATTTGTAATACAGAACCTGCCCTTTCCTCAGAGAGGTTTCTGTTGGTGGTGGTGGCTTAATTCTAGGCTGTTTAAATCTGAAGTTGAAATTCAGCTTCACAAATTAGAGTTGTTGTGTCCCATAAAAATCAGTTTGGCAGTGTAATACAGTGGTAGCAAGTTTTTCTGGTGGAAAACACAAGTATTTTGTTCTGAATACCACACAGTGATCTTAGGGAAGTATCTCCCTTCATAAAGCTGCTTTTGGGCTTATATTTCCACTCAGTCACTTCCAACTGGAAAATGACGGTGGAAAAAGGAAGCATCTAAATAGCTCTTCCCTCAGTCCTTTGCAGTTGGAGGTGTAGTTGCTTGGAAGGCCAAGAGACTGTTGACCTCCAAGGATCCTCAACAGTTCAAACCATACAAAGGAACTCACTGAATAGACAGGCCCAGATAATCAGTCAGCACAACGCTTACCTATCCAAAGCACATTTCTCCTGTGCACAGAAGGCCAATTACAAGTCTTAAGAAAGTAAGCATGCCAGTTTTACACTTGAATGATGAAAGCTATTGAGTGGCATACCCTGTCCTCTGCTACTACTACACATTTCTTCTCCAGAGAGAAAGAAGGTATTCAAGATCTCACTAGCTCACCCTTCACCATACCTGAGATACCCACACGGCCATCAGAGGATGCTCTAGTATTTGTTCACTACTGTGGATTGCTCAATAACTTTATCAACAGACACTAGTTGATGTTATCAGCAGCACCAAGGAGCAACTGGTCATCAGAATACAAAAGGTAGGATAATAATAGGCTATTATACTCAATTGAGCTTTGAGTTAAGGAATGCTACAAACAAATCTAGAGTGAGGTCATGCATTAGAAAGTTAATATTCAGCTCTTGTCTATACCACCAGTCTGCTGTTCATTTAAACAGGATTTTCCTTTCACTTCCTAGCTCTAGTTGTATCCCTTGCCCCAGTTACAAGTTTGGTAGGAAACCTACCTCCCTAATGACTTCAGAGGGCCTATACAATCATCACATTCTTCAAGAAAAACCCACATACAACTGATAATCTGGATGAACCAGGATATTTTAAGAAGCCATTTTACCCAGTAATCCAGTACCGTTGGCAGAAAGTCGACGAGGCACCTTGCCCCAGCCATTTTAACAATAATACAAGGTGCTCCCCAGAACTGTCAAAATGTTCTTGAATAAACAAACCCTTGATGTCTTCCCTACAGCTTTTGATTTAGAAAGTAAAACGCTGCTGAGAAGTAGGTGCTTCAGCAAAATTATCAAGTAACAAGTTCATACTGGAACTGAAGTATACCAAGGTAGCTCATTTCCAACGAATAAGAGTTACAGAACCAAGCAATACTCCCAACGTGCCTCTACATCTATAAATTGAGGTACCTATCATAACATCATTACATCACCCAAAACAATGGGTAATCCCCCACTCAGATCTAACTTCAGCATTTAGACATCCTTAAAATATACCCTTCTGCTTTTTCTATGCTGTTCCTTTCCTCTACAACTGGGATAGCCCTCTACAGAAGTTAGCCTGAATAACAGGGATGCTGCAAAAAAAATGTGCAATAAGATGTTCTATCCAGCAAGTCAGAAGCACCTTGTCCACTTCAGCTTGACAAACAGGTGACATCTGCAGCCTTTCTACTGTTTCTGTATGAGCTCCACTAATGGAACAGCCAATCTACTGATACTGCAAAAAGTTCAAGGAGAAGACGTCAGTTTACACCACCCAGGAACCAGGCAGAACAATTAACATCTGTTACTGCTTCCTATTTGAGGACTTCAGAGCAGAAAAGCTATGTGAAGAATGGCACTGTTAAACCCTCATTTCCAAATATGGCACCATATACATAGCCCACAGGACATGTAAATTAGAGGCCCCTCTTTCTCCAGTATCAATATTCAGACATCTTACAACAGGATTTACAAACGCAAACGTCAGTGGTATGGTTTCTGATATGCTAACGCTGGTGTTCAGAATGCTGGGCTCTAGAATGCTGGGCTCAATGCAATTTCATAACAAGGTAAAGGATATATGTGGTATTAACACTTATTTGCATGCACCTGTCCAGAGGACCTCAAACGGCCACTATGGCGACAAACTGCCCACATCCTTCAGGCTACTGAACTCTCAGCAGTGAGAAATGAGCTAGCTATTGCGAACACCAGAAATCATGAGCAGCCAAAGCTTTTTGGCCACACCCTTTGTCCTATCCTAATGTATGAAATTTTAAGTAGTATATAGGGTCCCACTTTTCCTGCATTGCCTTGGAGTTACCTTGCTGGCTTATTGGGACTGCTTTCTTAGCCCCTGAACCCCCCAGTATCAAAAAGATTTTCAAGTTACCACACGATGCTATCGGTACTGTTATAGTACCACTCAGCTATCACCAAGCAGAATTATACCTCAGCACAGACAGCTCTTGCCACCAGGAATACAATTGTAGTGATATTGGTTAAAGTAAATGCATCTCTGGCTACAATTTCCAGCCCAGCATACTTTTTCAAACAGCTGCTGATCAACAATTCAGGCGAAACAGTTGAAACCAGACTTCACACACCCCAGACCACCACAAAGGAGCAAAGCAAGTCAAAATTGCTACTAAGCCATGTTTACAAATGCCACTTCCCTCTGCAATTATGATGGGAGACCATGACACTAAAGGAGAGCTGAGTTATCAGTGGTGCTTTCTACATTAATCTTTGTTGTTTGTGAAATGATCCAATATATGTAGCTGAAGGGCAGGGCATTTCTCCTTCATTACTGAAAAGAACAGCTTATATAGCAACCAGCTGTAGTTAATAAAGGCTGAGACTGTAACAATCACGTTAGGAGGATGTAAAGAACAGTCTGCACACTCTGCAGAGAGCTGAAGATCTTGAACAGTTTTTCTGCTCAGTGATCAAGACAAATCTGCAGCATCTCCACAGAGAGGCAGAAGCATCAATCCTCCAAGGGCTCGATGGCAGTGAATCCACCAGCTACGTGAGAGCTGCCTCAGCCCTGCCCATGTCAAACAGACACTTGAAGCATGGCCTACCTGCCAGCTCAGAAAAGATCCCTCACTGCCCACCTACCTGGCAGGTCTTCTATTTTCAGCCTAAATCCCTTCCTGGACCCAGAAAGACTTTCATTGGTGAGATGTATTTTTCACAAGAAGTTAAGCTTGGAAAGAAGACAACTCAAAAACTCTTTCCTTTGAAGAGCAAATAAAAAAAAGCAACGGAACTCCAAGAATTGTCTTGAAAATTTGATCCTGTAGGATCAAGAGGAAAATTACTGCGCAATTACGGAAAGTCAAGAAACATTCCTCCCACCCTGTTTCAGACACCTCAGTCTGAAGGTCTCCAGCCCTTGCCTGCATGGGACAGGAGGGCTCCTGCACATTGCAGACTGCGGGCAGCATCAAGGAAGTTCCACCCCAGGTATATAAAGACAAATACGTGCCCACACCCACATCATTTTAATAGAGTTCAGACATCACACAGCATTTTAAATGCTGCCTTTCAGGTTCGCATCCATCTCAAAGCTTGAGTTTATTACAATCTGTGTATTATCCAATATATTCCCTGACAGCACCCAGAAGAAAAGGATGTGCACTAGGAGACCCACACCCCACCGCCCATGCCGCTACTTTCCCATCCTCTGTTCCACCCAAGACGCTGGCAGAGGGAAAACGCTAGGCAACGAGAGGAAACTCGAGGGTCTGGAAGCGCTGGTGGCTCAATCCAGGGTATGCCGGCGCTGCCCTTGGCACAATAGTTGGATGCAATACAACCGGGCGATGCAAGGCTGAAATACTTCCTGGGATGGCTGAAAGGGCTCATTCAACAGTCAAGGGTAATTCTTTATTAGCCGTCTTCTACAGCCCAACACAGAAACTACAACCCTGAGGGGAGGGTGGGGGACACAGCCATGTGCTTTAAGAAAGGAGCATGGCTTACTATTGTCTCCCGACTCAGTTTAACTGCCAAGCCCTTCTCAATTCCATTTTTCATCCCCCTCCTTCATGTCTCCGAAGTCGGCGGAGGAAGGGAAGGCGCTGCGCCGGCACACCGCCGAGCTGCCGCCCGGCCCCAGCCACGGCCCCCGCCGGCCCCTCGCACAAACCGGCACCGCCCCGAAGTTCAGGCAGCAGGGACCGACCCTCCGGCCGGCGATGGCGGAGGGGCCGGCCGCAGCCCGGGGAAGGGGACCGGCGGGGTGTCCGTCCCGCCGCGGGGGCTCTCCCCACCTCCGCCCCGCACCCGGGAGGGGTCCCCGCTCCCCGCGCTTACCTTTCACTTGACTTTCATACTCCGCTATAATCTCTTTGTCCTTTTTGAATCTGCTCGGGGTTGACATTATCCACTTGCTTCTTCCGCTTCTCCCCCTTCTTCTCCTTGTTTTAAATTATTATTATGAATCACTAATATTGTTCTGGAGGGGCTCCCAAGTTGTACGAGATGGCCACAAGCCCAAACGAGGGGGGGGGGGGGGGGGGGCTGGCCCTTGGGAGCGCCGCCGGCACAGGAGGCAGGGAGGCGGCGATCAGGCTAACCCCGGCGCGGGCACCATCGCCTCCAGGCACCGCCGCCGGCAGCAATGCGCTCCACGGCCCGGGGCCGCCACAGGGTGGGGCGGCGCTGCCGCGGGGCACCCGCTTCCACTAGGCGAGGGCGGGGGCTCGGCGGCTGCGCCCCACCATTGTTATCGGTCCTCACGCACCCAGGAGAGGGGAAGGGAAGGAGACAGGCAGGAGGCGGCCGCGCTCGGTCCGCACGCCGCAGGCACTAGTTACTCCTGTCGCCGCGCTCGGCTGGGTGGGGACTCGCAGCCGGCTCCCCGCCGTGACTAACCCCGGGCAGCAGCTGCGCCGAGGCGCATGTCCCAGCCCCGCACCCGAGCAGCGGCCGGCTCGGGGCGGCACCCCCACCGCACCCTAGAGAGGTGTCTCCGGGAATAAACTTCTCCCCGCCCTCCCACTGCTCTCTCCTCCCTTCCTGCCTCCCTGCCCGCCTCGTCGCCGGTGGCGCCCGCTCCGCCACCCCCCTGCCGGCAGCCGCCCGCTGCAGGCCCCGCCGCTCTCGTCCCTGGGTTGCCCCGCGGCGGGAGGCCTAGCAGGCCCGGCGGGGAGGGAAGGGATCGCCGTCCGCGGCCCGAAGCGGGCATACGATGGCCGGGTGCCCGCAGGGGACGGTGGGTGAGGCGGCGATATGGTGACAGCGAGCTCTCGGTCTGGCGGGGAAAGTTAAAGCCCCGTCTGCCGCCACCGCCGAGCCGCACGGGGAGTGTGGAGGCTGGAGGGGTGATGTGCTCTTGGGGTCTCGGTTTTCCTTCCCTGTTTCAGTGTAGGCAGAGCACGGCTGTGCTGATAGGGGTCATGGCCGCACCGGCGTGCCCAGGGGCCCGGTCCCTATAGGGTAGGTCATTATGAAGAGGAGAGCTGCGGTCCTCAGCACAGCGTGTCTTGCTTCTGTCTTCGCCTGCATTTTGCTGCCTTCGGATGTGGATTGTTCTCGAGGGCAGGACTGCCAGCACCCCTCTGCACGGCACTCCCTGCGGCACATGGGAGAAACAAGCGAAAGGGGGTGGGAGGCCATCCAGAATGCTGCTGCCTTGAATTGCTGTGTGGCATGCATGGGGGCTGACCCTTTCAGGTGGTCATGATCAGTGTCAGACTCCAGCCCTGTGAGTGATGGTGCACAGCCCTCCCTGTGAAGTTGGGGCTGTGTGAAGGATGAAGGTGGTCCAGAAGCTCAGGAAGAGCTGGAGTTGGCGAGTCACCAAAGGGGAGAGGTAACCCAGGCATGCCCTTGCTCCTGGCTGACTCCAGCAGCGATGGACGCAGCCTCCTTCTCTGCTTGCAGAGCTGGCACCTGGCTCAGCCCTTTGGGGCTGCGCAGGATGAGCTTGCTGCCAGCTCTGCAGGCAGAGATGAGGCCGCGTGTGCCAGGAGTTGAGCACAGTTGTTCACAGATCCAGTAGCCACACTTCTAGGTCCTGGGCTCTAAGTTTCAGAGTCACCTTCAGGAGTCAGGTGTGATTCAGGTTGCACAGCCCCTTTTCTCTGACTGCCTGAAACTCAGCCTTTACCTGAGAAAAGCCTGTTAAAAAAAGCCTGAACACAGAAAGAGCAAAGAGCAATGGGCACTGCTGCCTTGTGACAGGCAAAAAATGTGGCCATCAGTCATGGGTCAAAGACAAAAGCCGAACCTCAAGGCAACAGCTACAAACGTTGGGCTGCAAGGAGGTCAGCTCTGTAGAGGTTAAAGGCAAGCAGGGGACTTTGGAGGCAGAGAGGGCTTTACTGATGTTACGTATATGGAGAAGTGATTAGGCAGAGTTGCAAACTATTCACAAGGAGTTTCTAAAGCTGGTTGCTGTATGATTCCTCTGGTGAAAGTGCCCAGAGATCCTATTTTGGAGTCCTGACACTGCCAGGACCTGACCCTTCAGGACAAACAGGAGTGAACGGTGGGATCATCTACTGTTGGGAGTGTTCAAGCAGGCTGCCCAGTAATTTGTCTGGGTTTGAGCTTTAGTGCTATGGGGACCCGGCCCTTGGAGAACAGTGGCACAGTTAACTGTACTTATGCAGACATTTATGACTGTATTTATATTTGATTCTTATAAACACTGCCTTATTGTTGCAGTACCTCACTTCCTTACCTTTGCTTTTCAGCAATTAGAGTACACCTGTCCCTTGCAGTTCATCCTTCAGTTTCTTTAGGTACTGTGCTGTCCCCTGCTACAGGGTCATGGTAACAGGATTCCTGCTCCCCTTCCCCTCTTCATGTATTTTTCTCTGATTTTATTATGTTTCTTCCTCTTGCCCTCCCAGCATAATCTCTTTCCAGTGCTGATCCCAATTCAGATCACCTAAAGCAATCTTGGTACAAGAGGTTATTGTCTGAAGACAATTCGACTCCAAGCTCGATGGTCAAATTACATCCCTTGAATAAGAAGCCAGCCTCAAAAGAGCAGTCATCTCTGTAATCCCACCCAACTCTGATTTTCATCTCAGTCTTTGATGCTCACTGTCTTGCCTCCTGGCTGTTCCAGTCCATCTGTTAAACTGGGTACGGGTTGGTTTACAGGACGTTGGACTGTGTTCCCGAGGGACATGGGGCGCTAGCTGGAGATTAGCTGTGTCTTGCCTGGTCTTGCAGAGCAGTGTTTTTGCAAATGGTGAGGACAAAGACGGGAGGTGAAGCCCCTCCTGCCTTCCATGAGGCTATGCAGGCTGACATCTCCGGCCAGGCCAGTCCCCGTCTCCCTTGCTCAGAAGCTGGGCATGTGGACCATGCACAAAATTCACATGCCCAGCTCTTCCGTCTGCGCTAAGATGCTGCAGCCAGAGGATAGGCCTGGCTCTGCAGAGCCAAACCAGAGGCTGCAGACAGAGCATTCTGTTACTCTGCAAAAGCAATTGCCTGTGAAGGTGCACAAGCCATCTTCTGGCTCTGGAGATTGATCTCCCTTCACTCAACCACTCGGCTCAGGGCTGTGTGTCTATGGTAGGACCACCAACCAAGGGTGGACCTGTGTCCCAGCAGGCTTGAGTATGCCAGGCTCAGAGCTGCACAGGTTCTGGATCCCTGGGTTAGGGCTGGCCTCCAGGAAAACCAAGACTGAGCCGGCTGAGGAAACTGATTTCCTTTTCCTTCCCAGCCTTCCCCTCCCACACCCCCCACCCCCCGCTCTTCTTTAGGGATTGGCAAAGGATTGTGCATTATTACATGGGGGTAATCTTCTTTTAAGATGTTCGTGGCAGCTCAGGCCTCCGGACTCAATTCTGCACTGATTTATACAGCCTGCAATCCCATCATGAGGATGGTGATTGCATACGAACAGACCGTGGCTGGGCTCTGCAATGCCACGTTTGAGGTGACGTACAGAACACAGAAGATTATTACAGAAATGCCTGTCTTTTGAAACCTGTTCTCAAAGAGGTCCCCAAAGACTTCCCAGCGATTTCAAGAGCAGCAAGGCCGGAGCTGTGGAATAGGCTTGCTGTATGAAGCCCTGTGCACCTGTGAACGATGCTTGACAACTTGTTTATCCATGGTGTTGTTCCATGAACTCCGAGTTATTGCATGTAGAATATATTTAAGTCTTGGCAGGGAGGATGCTATAGGCATTTAAAAAGTATTAGGAAAAAGCTTATTGAGGGCACATATGCCATTGCAAGAGGCAGAGTTGTATCAATAATGCAGGGTAGCAGGGTGCTACAATGGTACAATACTGGTGCAGGGTTGTAGACTGTACCTCAGTGTGGGGAGTTAGATAGTCTACTCCATCAGGGAATTGGAAGTCTTGAATTATGTATGATAAAACAGAGATGTGTTTGTACAGAGAGCAGTTCCTGCAGTACTTCATGCACTCAGTGCAAAGAGGGAATAACCTGGGCATGCTGGATTCTGCTTGCTTGAAAACTTCATTATTGCATTTCATTTACACAGCCTGATGAGCTGTGCAGTATTTGCTTTCTTGTGCTGATAATAAAAATAGGCTCTATAACTGACTGCTGGAATATCACTGAGCTGTCCTCTGTGAGCACATAATGAAACACATCGACCCCTTTAAATAACAAAGCCCTACACTAATTTTCTTTAGGCTGAAAAGAAGACGGAAATAATTAATCTTGCTTTATAATTGCAGGCAATCAGTCACTTTACACTTGGACAGTAAGTCTCTAAATGAAAGACCAAGCTTTAATTGAAACAATGAAACATTTGATTATTATTGAAAAAATCACTAAGAGGCACCATTCAAAGAGCATGTTCAAATGTTTGCCACAGATAAGATGCACATTTCTATAGAATCAAATCTATTTGCTTGGCAATGAGATTATTTTAGTAAATACAGTTGCTTATCTAAGATACAAAACCAGCAAGGCTTTTTTTCTCTCCCTGCCCCCAGCTGTGCAGCACTTAATGCTGCTCTGTGCTTATAAACTCTGGAGACATGAAGACAAAATCTGGGCTTATGGGTTTTGTCACAGGCTGCAGAAGAGCCTGGGCTTCACCCTGGCTGATGGCAAAGTGAGTGGCTCTGAAGCATTCATCTGGACCTTCCCAGCAATGAAATGAGGATCATGAGCTGCCCAAACTTCAGTAGCTCAGAAAAGATGTTTCCCTCACCCGAGATTCTCTGTAAGCCTAAGCAGCCACTAACCTTTCATTTCTAGGAACAGTACTCTAGCCACTGATATGGGTATATTGATTGTAATGGTCTGTGGACACGATCTCTTCCACAAGTAAAGGAAGAAAAGGAATTCTTATTTCACAGTAAGAGTATCTACAAGGTGGAGCATGCAGAATTGGTAATGCGCTTTAAATTCATGCCTTATCTGGGCCTATAACAATTTTCAAGCCGTAGGAGTTTACTATGTACTTCAGATTACTGGTTTTGTCTGTTGAGCAATTGTTGGGTTTCTTTTGGATATAATGATCTGAGTGTCCGCTTTGTGAGCTTCACACAGCTAAATTTAGGCAGCTAAAGTCATATGCCTAATTTAAATGAGTCATTTAACCAAGTCATTTAACCTCCCTCAAAAGTCAGTCAAGAGAGGTGAGCACGTCCTTGGTAGTGATCGCTACTATTTTAGACATTTCATTTAATATGGATTTTGTTCCGGTTTTCCTTGCCGTCATAACCAGGGTCATATAAGACAGGAGCGACATCCTTTTCATAAACCTAAGTGTAATATGCTGGATGTTAACACCAGTCTATTAGGAATATGGTTATTATTTATAGTCCCTTGCTCCTGGATGAAATGCACAGCTAAGCATATGCAGACTGCATTTGTTCATTTGCTATTTGCGGTCACATTGGGAAGTAATCCTGTTGGCATGTCATCTGAAGGAGGATTCAGGGAAAATGACCATTAGATATTAGGCACCTTCTACATAAACCTGTGTGTGTTTACAGCCAATCTGCTGTGTTCAGGTACATGTGATAGCACTCTCAGCATGAAACACATCTGAATCCAGTGGAGAATTTTTCACATCACAGGAAAAAAAGGTCTTCCAGGTGAAAGCACTGATTTAAAATGAAAGAGATCCTTCTGTCTCAGTATGGTAAGATCTCAGCCCTGGAGGATTGATACAGTCTGGGGCATGAACAAGCATTGTATTTCTTCTGAAGCAAAAGGCAAAGCACAAACCCAATTAGTTTCATTGTTATTCTGTTTGAAGAAATTAATGAAACTTAAAGCAGTAATTGGTATGTCAATATTTAGTCCTTTGGCTTTTACCGTCATGAAGTGCATGGTAATGTTTCCTTGTTAACTTGTTCTTTTTGAGCAGTGCTAATAGGTCTAATGACTTAACTAATGTAAAGTGATGAGCCTACTTTATGCCTTTTACTGTTAAGAATATTATCCTTTTTTAATATGGTGTTGCTATTCACTTCCCAATTAGTAAGTACAAGGAGAAATGAATTCCGAGAAGTAACTTTCTCACTTAATGAGAAGAGACTGGGGCAGTCTTGCCAGTTTGAAGAAATATAGAAGTAATTGCTTCCTCATTGCAGGGTTTGCGTTCTCTCTGGGGCTGCTTTTGTCCTCTTGGTAGCCTTTGAGACTCTGGTTTTCCACTTCTCAACATAATGAGCCGAATGTCCAATTTGCAAGCTTCATACACCTAAATTTAGACAACGGCATGTGCCTTACATCTGCCAGCTAACATCCATTAGCATTATTCTGGATCTGTATCTTCTTAAATTTAACAGCTATTTTGTCCAGAGAAGCACTAAGATGGTTTTTGGTTTAGAAGCACTAAGATGGTTTTTGGTTTAGAATCACTAAGATGGTTTTTGGTTTAGAAGCACTAAGATGGTTTTTGGTTTAGCTTTTCTTTCCAAATCTGGTGAGGGAACACCAGTGTATTTGAGAGAACTCTTCCAAGTGACCCTAAGGGGCTATGTTGCTGGTAATTCATGTCTTTGATGAGCAGATAATTGCAACTCTGATAATGAGCTTTTGGTTTTAAATTTTCTGTTTGCGTTGTTTATGTTTGTTCTGTCAGTTCCCAGCTAAAAATGAAACACTCCTGCTATTGCATTGCTCCCGACCTTCTCATGCTAATGGTTTTGCGTGGAGAACGTTAGAAATTGGGTTAAGTTGAAAAGGAGAAGAAACTTCAGCATCAGAGAATTAAGAACGTTCTATTTTTAAAAACCAGTCCTATGTACTTCATCATGCTGCTGTTATCTGACTTCAACTAGAACGCTTATGTGAATAAGGCTGCTGGATTGTACCCACAGAACTTAGATAGGGGAACGCAACTCCTGGTCTCGCTATCCTTATATGTCCTCCATGGGCCATCCAGATTTTACACAGCCTCATCTTTCTGGGCTGCTTCAGTTGGAGTCAGTAGTTTAAAGGTTGTGATTCACCCTCATTTATCTCAAAAGGGCATTAATTTTGAAGCCCAGCAATGACACTTCAAATGTCAGCCTTGTTCGTTTTCTCAGAAACATCTGTCTAGCCTGCTTATTCATTAGTGTGGGCTAGAGGGGTGGGAACAGCTGCAGCCTATCAGGCTCAAAAAGTGCCTCGCTATTAATGGTCTACCCAGCACGCTGCCATTTCTCTGATTCAGCCCCTCAGCCCACCCTCTGGCTGAGCCCTTGCCCAAGAAAAAGTCATACGTGGAGAGAAACGAGTGGAAAAAGAAAAGCTCTTTCTGTAACGTTTTCTCTTGTGGTTGTTGATAGCAGCAACATGCTGCTTTCCCCAATTTATCCCTCAGCCACTTTTGCCTCAGCTGTTGCAAAAAGACAAACCAGAATCATGCAGGAGTGGTGTCATAGAATCGTAGAATCACAGGATGGTTTGGGTTGGAAAGGACCTTAAGATCATCTGCTTCCGACCTCCCTGCCATGGGCGGGACACCTCACACTAGACCATGTCACCCAAGGCTCTGTCTAACCTTGGGCACTGCCAGAGATGGAGCATTTATGCCAGGGATGAAGCAGTTAGATGCTGCTTTAGAGCAGTCAGATGGCTGAAGGTGGTGATACTTGGGCAAATGAAGGTAGGAAGGGATACAGGCACCAAGCTGGGCTTTGGAGGACCTGGTATTTCTGTATTTTGCTTAATACCAGTTTAACATCACTCAAAATCCCAGCAGCTAGAATGACCTGAGAGCACTCCAGGGTGAGCTGGATGATAGCAGCTTTAACAGTTTCAGGCTGCAGAAACAACTGAATCCAGACCTGCTTCTCAGGCTACTGCTCCCCTGTATTAAAAGACATCACAATTTCCTTCTCCTGCCATTGGGTTTTAAAAGACAAGGGTTAACCCTGATGCTTTCTTTTAAAGACTTGATACTTGTGTGACTCTCTAAGGGGAAGGTGGGACTCTCTAAAGGGAATCTCCTTGCTGCAGTCTCCCATTCAAAACTGTGCTAAACACCTATCCCTGTGCAGGAGGGAGAGACTCCAGGCATTTCCCTCTCCTTGCCTTTTCTTATTGTCTGGCTGTGAGAGGCTCTTCATGTAGCCTGCAGGGTTTGGGGTGAATTTTGAGGTACCTGCGATTCCTCAGGCAATGCCCAAGTGCCTGCTGCAGAAGTGTGGACTCACTGGGGGCTGGAGGAAGGAGGTGCTGTGAGTACCCGTGTTCTTCATTGGACCCCGCTTTCTGTCCTATCCTCAGGTTGCAGCTTACCCTCTCTGCACACTTAGGCTGCTTGCTCTCATCAACAGGAAAGACACGGTAGTTCAAGGGTAAAATATAATGGTCTTACCCTCACAATTGTGGCTTCAAAGTAAAGCTGTTAAGCTTTGTTCCAGTGTCCAGGAAGACGTGTCCCACATGGAACAAAATCAGGAAGGAGCTCAAGAGCAATTTTCTCTTTTATTTTTGGCATTTGTTTGCACTTTTCTTACCATTATCTTCCCTTTATTATTTTTGTTCATCAGCCCAATGTCACAATAATTGGGTTTGCAAGTATTGCAAACTACACACGAGCGTACTTGTCTCCAAGGGAATAATGTTCTTTATAGAGTTGTTTCTCTGTCACACACATATAACCAGAAGCTTTCTGGTAACCTCAACTGCTTCAAAAATTTGTTTTGCCCAAAGCCTTAATGCGACTGACAATATCTGTTTAAGATGATCCATAGTTCTCAAAGGGGCAGAAGACAAAGGACGTGTCGAAAATCCTTCCTGGGGACCACCGGGGCGGTTTCCAGCGGAGCTGAAATGTATTTCAGGTGTCACAGCTCCCTCCAGTGGGAAGATGCCGGCGGCGGACCAGTGCCAGGAGGAGGCTTCTGCAGGTCCCACCCCAAAGATCCCAAACCTCAAAACCAAAGTATTAAAACCACCTTCTCTCCCCACCCCCCAATGCAATAGCTGATTCTCCCTTCTCTCCACACAACATAATAATATTTGAACCAAAGATTTGTATAAAATCTGAGAAAATGAACCTACATATACCAGATTTTCATATAGACTCAAACCAGGTATTTTCTGTTGCCTACCATGTAAATACAGTTGTTTGTATTGAGTAGGGTGGCATGGCTTATGAAATCACAGCATCTGAGATATACTAGGATAAAGGAAGGTTTCCTAAATTTACATCCTGCAAGTATTCTTCAACATCAAATAACAAATGCAACACAAAATACATGTCATTCATTTGAACATATGTGAGTTGGTGTAGGTTTGCTTTCATAACACAGATTATTGGTATTTTTGAACCTCAACAGGAGCTGATCCCTCCTTTTATGGCTTTTCAAGCGTGACTATGAATGAAGCCATGGCCGTGTGAATGACAAAGTCTAGCCCAGGCTACGTAACAGATCCAGAATGGGAATAGGTTCTTTCTTTCCAAGAACCTGAAAACACAGAACAATTCTTTTTGAAGATCTCCAATATTCTGATATTGGGTGTCATTTTTTGTGTGACTTCCCTATCCCAGAAATCATTGTAGCTTCTGGGGAGATGATGCCTTGTGAGACATGCATTTTATAAATATCTTCATTTTCGAAATACAATTTAAACCACCACCGATACTAATAATTTTAGATGAATAATGTAATATAACTAGATTGATAATTTGATATGAGAAGAAATGGGGTTTAATGCAGTTCATTGCTGCACCTTTCCAACCAGCTTCTACTTATGTTACTGTCTATATTAAGTAGTGGTTCAAGATGTAGGTTTAAAAATGGGCTTGTGGCTGATGGATGGTGCTGGCAAACTAAGGAATAGATTCATCGTGATGGTTATAGCTAGGTGGTGGCTCAGTCTATGAGAATCTGTGTTAGATACAATGGTGTCAGCATCTGGAGACACAGCGGCAGCACTACACAAACCATGTACGTTGTTATCTGTTCTCAAGGTACGTAAGATGTTGCCTGGCAACTGCATGTAAGCTTGTCAAGTAAGTGTCTTAAATTATGTCCCTGTGATACTGCATGACCACAGAATTAAGAACATTGACTCTGCCCAATCGCTTCAAAAATGACATTTAAAACAAAATAAAGCTCCTTTTCCCAATCGTCAATATGCCTTGCCTTAACCAAGCATACCGTGCTTCTGGTGTTGTTCCTAAGCACACGTTACAGTATTGCAGTTCCAGGATAGTTGCGCAGAAGCTTTCTTCTTTTTCTTGAGTATTTTAGGATTTGTAGGATTTATAAAGCATCCTTAGAGTAGTCAGGGGATGCTGCTCCTTCTTTTTTCTCTGTCAGTTTGTGCTTACATCTCTGTACTCACACCAACAAGGAATTGGTGTTATTTTTCTCTCTTATGGCTTGGGCCTCTGCCTTGTGTAAGGAAAGACACTAATATGCAGACCATCTTGGCACGTATCACTAGCTTACAACATACTATATCTACATTTAGGTAAGCTAAGTACACCTGAAAAATTAGACTCAGTGTATACTATATACATATGTTTCTGTAAACTGTAACTGCTGCGCTGTCTCTTAACAAGACTGAGAGTGAAACACATCAGTAAACCGCTTTTACAATCACAGCTGTGGTGCACAGCCTAATCCTTGGTCTTCAGTGCACCAGCCTCTGTGAAGAACTTATGGAGAGAAGAAATTGTAAATCTCATGAATCTTTGCAGATCCGGTGTCAGCAGCGAAGTTGTCAACATTTTCCTGAAGCACGTTGTCTGGAACACACTGCAGTGCGGCAGCCACCCCTCTGTTCAAGCCTGCTTTGATGGTGTGAATTAGGAGTAGATCTCCTACTTTAGGGTAAATGCTCTAACCAGAAGGTGGGTAATTGAAAGAGTGTCATGATTTCACATCTCTGTTTTGTGGACTACTGCCTGTTTGAAGGTCTTAAATAAACGTTGAGACAGCCTTTTGGACTAGACCTCTGAAAAGACTTAAGGAGATGCTTTGTTCCTCATAGGTAAGAAATCCCAGATGCATGTGGAAATTCAACTATACCAAACAAGAGTTTTCAAGTTGCATGGGCAAGTTTCTAGTGAGGTAAGATGCCTCCAGCATTATTAACCAGCTGCTGCAGAGTTCTTTGAGTTAAATTCGGAGACATGGGTATTCAGTTCTAACTTATTTCAGTGTTTTATTAAAATCCCAGTCCATTTCTTCTTTTTTATTTATTTATTTTTATATATGGGCCAAAGTTCCCATTGAAATAGTGCTCTTTTGGTGTTTTTATACCTAATTGCTTATTAAGGAACCTTGAAGAAATAAGTAAATGCTAGATTTCTTCTAAGAAAACAGCCATGGGAGATCATCTAAGAGAGGATGGAATTAATAGTACCCCATCATATCATACTCAGCTCTGTACAACTTTCTTGCTGTATGGTTAAATGAGAGCAAAAGCCAAATTTTCTCAGGCACTGTTGCTTCTTACTCTGAATTTTCAACTTACTATACTTTTTCCTTTTCTTTTCCCCCTTCTATGTGTATGGAGTCCTCACCTGATTTTATAAGATGTGTGAAATGTGCAAAACTCACTATGGATATGAACATACACATTATTGCACACAGTGCTGCAACAGGTTGCCCAGGGTGGTTGTGGAGTCTCTATACTTGAAGATATTCAAAAGCCATCTGGACACGGTCCTCAGAAACCAGCTGTAGGTGTTCCTGCTTGAGTGGGGTGGTTGGACAAGATGCTCTCCAGAGGTGCCTTCCAACCTCACCCATTCGGTGATTCTCTGAAACATTCAGTGAAGGGAATCCAGTTACTGTCTCTCCCTCCTCCTTTCCCCCAAACCTTCCCAGCTATCTTGAAAGTACTTACAGAGAGAAAAAACTAAATCAGCCTCAAAGCCCAAACCCATGGCAATAGGACATGACTCAGAAGTTGGCAAGTGCAGCCCATGGAGCAGAACAAAGAGCCACTTCTTTAATCTAGAGCCTCTTGGGCAGCTCCAAGCACTCACAGTGAGCTGGGGGACTGGCAGCTGATGCATCCCATCTGAGCTGCCAGAACAGAGCAGGACAGAACCATCTAGCACAAGATTTTTTGTTGTTGGAGATTTTCTAGTTTTGGTTTGAAATTGTGTTAGATTGGAAGGACTTCCTATCTCTGTTCATAGATAATGGTGAAGAATTGATACAGGGTTATCAGCACACTTCAGAGGTTGTCTTTTAGATACATCAGATTGGCCCAGCGTAAGATTTTAGTCCCTACAAATCAAGTGCCTGATGCCAAATGCAGCCTTAGCTGTTCACTTCCCTTTTATAGTGTGTGGGAAGGACCAACTGCCCGTAACATCCTGCGTGCTGTCTAGGAGCTGCCTTGTGTGGGCCAGGAGACATGGGCATGGGAGTCAGTCTGAAATCACCCCTCAGCTCTCCTGCATGAGGGTGGCTGTCCAGGCTATATGGGGCAGATAGTGTCTGATAGCTGCAGTTATTCTTTTAAAGAATGGGGCATAGTCCAGTCTTTTCCACCGGGTAGTGCCTACATGTTAGAGTACTCCTCAGAGGGCATATCTGCCATAGCCAAGGGGATCCCCAGCCATTTCTGTTGCTGCCCAAGAAAGTGTCCTGCACACTAGACAATAGGCAACAGGGAAGTAGTTTCTGTTCCAACTGTTAAACTGTACAGTTGTTCAGAGAGGACAGTAAGATTCACTGAAGAGCAGGCAGGACCACAAGAGAGAAAATGACAGCAAGTCTTACTCTGTAGTCTGGTGGGGAATTGAGGTGGGGGAGTCACATCTGCTGTATACAGATAGCAATGTGGAGATGAAGTAAAGAAGAATTTGATCAAATATGTCTGCAGTGCTAAGGATTGGAAGGACTTGAAAGACTTGCAAGGTTTAACCTTGAAAATAAGTGGCCTATTTTGTACCTATAACCTTTTTGCAGAAGATAAAGGGGAATTTGAAGCTACAGATGAGCTTTTTAGTTATTTTGTAGAAGTCAAAGTGTAGACTCTTATCAGACAGGCTCGACCGAACTGCTCAGTTCCTGAAAATAGGTCATGGAGAGAATCGTCACTAGTTAGAAAAAGTTGGCAAAGACAGTCATTGCAAGTTAAAAACGTGCGCCAGATCCGTTTTGCTTGTGTAGTGATGTAATGAACAGGGTTTGTACCAAAGCGGGACATGGTGAACAGCATGACGCAGTTCTGGGAGCCGCAGGGAACAAGTCAAGTCAGGTTCACTTTGCAGAGCTGTGCTCAAGAACACCAGCAACTGCAGCTGCACCTTCCCAAAATGTCCCACAGCATGCTGACGTTTATCCAGGGAATTAAAACTTCCCTTTTCTTCTGAGGTCCAGTTCTCTGTTTCATGGGTTTAAACTGATACTTCCTTCGGCTGAATTCAAATGAGGACTTTAGTGCTGGTAAGTCAGACGAGGTACTGGCCTTTACGTATTTGGCATGCAAATCAGAGTCACAAGGCTTTTGTGTCAGGCATCTCGCAAGTCTGTGCAAAGTCAGGTATGAAGCTATGCAGTGCACCGGGGGAAGAGTTATATCAGAATGGAGAACTATAAGACTGATGCATAAGCAGGCCATCGTAACAGTAAGCAGTACTAGTGGGATGCCTGACTACCTCGGCGCATTCGCTATGAAGCTGTAGCGTGGGCTCCTGGACTCTGTTCTGCTGCCCAGACATCCAGCACTAAGCCCTGTAGTGCTGAAGTTCAGGCTCATTCTATGAACAGTAGACATGGAACCTTTTGTTTCCTTTTCTTCTTTCTTCAGCTAAGCAGCCTCCGTTCTCTGGATCTGTTTAATTACAGGTCCAGAACAGTTGTTTTGCCACTCAGATGAGTCTGATCCTCTGCATGCCCAAAAGCAGGAATAGAGAGGATGGTTAGGTCAGGCAGACAAGTGTGCACAGTGCAATGTTAGGTATCTGGCCAGCTGTTTAGTCCTCTGCTAAGGCAGGACTGGTCCCAGATTAGTATTAAGAGCTAGACCATCTCTTTTCCTGGATTTTCATTACTTTGCTAAAGGAACACTGGAGTCGTTCTTCTAGCTTTAGTATTAAGGAAGTACTTTACTTAGCTTTTGCTAGAGCAATGCCGTGGATAAGTCACCACACAAAGCAGGTACCAATGTGGAAGGAAAATTTGAATTAATCCTTATGTGTATGTTCCAAACCTGCTGAAATCATTTGGCAACAATTTACTGCCTTAAAGAAGCTTAGGATTCTGTTTCTTGGTGAGTATCTGAATGATGGGAGACGCTGCGTTTCTTTTATTAACTTCATTACATTATTTCGTTATGCATTATCTCATTACATGAATCATTACAGTATGCAAAGCTGTCATGAAAAGTTACAAGCCCAGGCACACAGTCCTACTTGTCCTATGTTTACTGTATGAAAAAAACTAATAATACCTTACTCATGTCAAAAAACCTGTTTGCCTCAGGCAAACAGAATTTCAACCAGCTTGTCTTCCCTTGGCTCTTCAAACATGCCAGAGACAGATAGTGAAGAAACCCTCCATCACTCTTCTTTTTAGCAGTTCATATGTTAACTTGAGATGAGCCAACCCAGGAACTCTGAGCAGCTACAATTTACCTTGAACTGGGAAGAAAGGGCAGGTACTCTGACTTGATACTCCTTCCTAGAAAGGAATAAAATAAGCCTATGCCTAATGTTTAGAAAGCATTTTATCTGAGATGGTTCTTTCACTGCCAGAAATCTCATTAACCTTTTTTTTTAGCATTGCAACTGAAATTTCAATGTGCATGGGGAATAACTATTCTGAAAATGAGCATTTCGAAGTTCAGATATGGCACAGCTCAAACTGTAGATGTTTGTTGCAGTTGATCTTGCCAAGGGAGTATGAAGCTTATGCACTTCACAGAAAGCGGGCTCAAAGGTGAAGAGAAAATTAAGTTCTAGCGAGAACAGTTCTTTACTTGTCAATATTCTGTATATTCTTTGCTGGCAAAAACATATTTTCCCCCTTCAGCTATGCTGTCAGTAGCTGATTCACTGGGATGCTAAACCAGACATTAAATCGTAATCGCAACACCCGAGCTGAGCCTCATTGTCAGAATAGAACATGGGGATTGCAGCACCTGTGGAAGGTGGCTTTGCTGGATCAGTGGTCTTGTTCCATTTACCTTCAGTTCAGTTATCTAACGCCTCATCTCATTCTTGGTTGCTGTGTTCTGCCACAACACTATAATTTTCACATTGCTCTTCAGAATTGTCACGTTTTCCAAGCCCAGCTCTCATATGTCAGCCAAAAAGTATCTTTTCTTTCATCGTACGTCAGACTAAGAAGTAAGCCTTTTTAATTCTTGTTTTCAAGATGGATTCCTGGTGAGTGAGAGAAGACCAAATGAGAGGTAAGATGAAGGCTTCTGTCTTCCTAGCACTGCACTTCCTTGCTGCAGCTAAATCTGTATAGCTCCTGGGGTGATGAGGAGAAGGCAGAAGGTAGCTCTCATAGCTCTGATCCATCTCCCTTCTTTCCCCCGACACCCTGTTGAGGAGTAGAGCTCCTGAGTGGAATTTCCACTGCTCTTAGCAAGGGCACTCTGCCCCATAGGCAGAGAGAGTTCAGTCCCCACTTTGCTGCACCTCTAGGGCTTTTGCAACTGCCCTGTTCCTCTTAAACCTTCCTGTCACACTGTGCCCCCCAAAAATCACCCTGTCTCTAAGCCAGAGTAGATCTCTCTATGCCCCTGGGTTCCTGCCTGCAGCCTGGCCTGTCATACAGACATTCCATATCTGCAGACCCTGATCCCTGAACCTCTGAGGGCAGCTGTGATGGTGGCCCTGTAGCCATCCTCCAGGGCATTGGTTTTTGTGTGTCTGGGAGGTGGAAGAGTGAAAGGCTGGATGCTAAACGTCTGGGTTCCAGCTAGGGATATCAGGAGGCTCCGTTGCCTAAGCAGCTACCTCTTGGGTAATGATGGGGTGATGTGGTGGGAGCAGGCATGTCATGGGGGCCCAGGTCAAAATACTGCTCTGTCTGCAGTTTTGTAGCACCGTGAGAAGTGGCTTAGGTGATGCAAACTGGAAGTCCTTTATTACTGAAAGTAATAAAAATATCAGAGCCTATAATTTTGCTCCGTTTTCTAGTTCTTTAAAAAAGGAGACCAGAGGCGACTCTGGGAAGAAATCAAAGAAAGCAGATAGGTGTGCTGCTCTGGCACTCGGACTGAAGCGAGGCATCAAATGCGAGGTAAAGTCACATTTAAAACAATTTTGGGTAATGTATGACTAGAACAGGAAATGTGATTCAGCTTGGTTACTGATTTTAATGAAGAAGACAACATGTATGATTTAAAGAGGGAAACCCTCAAGGTACAAAAGTAGCTAATAAAAAGCATCTTTACCCATAGTCCTATGACAAAGTTGTTGAGGATTATTTCATGTCTTATTTAGTCCACTGTACCCTGTAATGTGCTCAAGATAAAGGGTTTTTAAAGCTGTCTGATGATAAAAAGGTGAAGTACAGGAGGAATAAGGCCTTGCAGTACAATTTAGAGAAGGAGATAGCCATGACTCTTCTGAGTGGTTGATATCCTTGGGTTTATGTACAGGAACACAGCAAAGCCTCCAAAGTGCTTCTTCATAAACCCACTGGAAGTCTCCATGCACAAGCGTTAACTGAACTTTTTGAAATGAATATTTAGTATTTTCCTTGCTTCTCCGTGATCCTTGGGGATCTTGTGATGAAGGAGCACGTAGGAGGGAAAGGTAACTTTATTCTCTGCCACTGCAAGAACCTCATAAACAGCTTCAAAGCAAGATGAAAATGCTTTGTGCTTACCTCCTGATAAGTTTAGCACCACTGTGTTCAAAAGGATCCTTCTGCAAGTTAAGCTGCAGCTCACAGGGAAAGAAGAAGTCTCATTTTATGTGGGTGTTATTAATTATGAAATTAAGCAATGCAATAAGCTCCTCTTTTGTAGATGACTCACACTGTGAGGACAAATAAGATCATTTTCCTCACAGTTCCAGGTAAAATGAAGAGTCTGCTGTGCCTTAGCTTAAAGTTCATTAGGAGATCGGTATAGATATTTTTAATTGAGCACAGCGATGCATGTGCTTTATCCCAGCATCCTTTCATGTTTTAATAACTTCCCTCTGTAGTGGGAGGAATTAAAGAAGAAAACCCTTTGAGGAGAGGCTCCAGAGTTGGATGAAGAACAGTTCCTCTTTGTCCCAAGAGCAGGCTTTGGGATACTCCAGTGCTGCCCTCCAGTGCTGCCCTCCCCACTTTTATATCTTCCCTTTTGATGGATATTTGCATCCACTGAGGTCCTGGCAGGAAAATTAAGGTACTGCTCATGATGAGCAGCCTGCACTGGGCTGTACGAGTGTGAATGCAAGTGCTGAGCAGGAGCATCTCCTAATCATGCATGTAAAAGGCAGGTTTGGAAGATAGGATTTGGTAAGCAAACTATTCCACCAGTTCTCCTTTCCCAATCTCTAAATGATGCAGACTCCCAGCCTTGTTTCCTGTGGCTTTCCAGAGGTCTGCTGATTTAGCTGACATCTACTGCCACACTGGTTTCCATATCCAAAAGGGGTCATGACCTTACAAAGTTTATCGCCTCTCAAGATCTTCTTTCCATGAATGGACTTGTAAATTCTCTGATGATATGTGATAACTCAGCATTCATTTTCATTATACAAGAATGAAAACTCATTGAATCAGAAAAGGAAGAAGGGAGAGGCTTCCTCCCCTTTTAGATCACTCACAGTAGCTTTCTCTCCAGCAGTCTCACTTGGTGCATGATCTTGCAGAAGGCAATATAATCATAATCTAACAGACGCAAGAAGAACAAGAAGGAAGGATGCATTTTACGTCACCTTCAGAACTAATAGTCTGAAATGGTCAGGAAAGCCAGTTCAGTGTTAAAACTATGGATGCTTTTTTCCTTTCTTCTAGTCAGGGCTTGTTTTGAGCACCCAGCCTGAGCAAAGGCAATAGGCGTTAAATAGGAACAAAATGTCATCTCCCTGGAAAACCACCTGCCAGGTGGAAGGTTGTGCCATGAAACAACATCTATAGTGTGAATGCAAATTTAGCCGTCTTGAGCATAGAAGATGGGTGAGAGTTGGCACAGTTGAACAGATGCAGCAAGCCAGCCCAGGCTTCGATTAGCAGCGTAGCCACACTCAGTAAGTGTAAGTTATGGACAGCCTGTGGCAGAACCACAAATTGCCATCAGATCTCCCAGTTCCCAGGCTGGGGCTCTCTCCACCATCCCAGTCTTCCTCACATTGACAAACAGCTACCAGGCTCTTCCCTGTGTTTAATGTGGCCCTGTGATTGTGAAACAAAAATGTCTCCATAGCAGTCTCCATAGCAAAAAGGCTTAAACTTCTGCAAACACCAATTAAGGTTGGAGCTCTGCCCTCCAATTCAGTGAGGGCAGGTTTGGGCCCTCAAGAACTGAGCTGTGAGAGAGTGAACAGGATGCAACGTGCTCCATCCTTCATATGCCCAAGGCTGGAGGCCAAAGGCTTTCAAGCACTGAGGTGTGTCACTGTCAGATTGCACATATCCTGTTCTAATTTGAAGAGGGTTTAGAGCATTAATCTCTAAAGAATATGCAACATGATGACTATTTCTAAGATGAGGAAATCTACTGGATTTCTTGGTTTAAATAAGTACAGTATCTAAAAATAATAGCCCTGTACAGCTGAAAAACAGTAATGATAAACTGACTGAATTTTCAGTCAGCCGTTTTCCTTATAGAGATATAAAAGTAGCATACTGTAGTGGCTTCTCAGTGGTTGAGAGTGATGTGCTCTCTCTCCTATAAGATTCCTGGCCACTGCTGGGCCAGAGGTGCTGAGGGTAGCATCCCTTTCCTCCAGCTGCCTCTGCACAGTCCCCTGTCATTCATTAGGACCCTCCGGAGGGCTTGCTTTTCATCACTGCAACTGAAATAACAAGACTTTCTTGGGGGAACAGGATACATTTTGTCGGTGGAAAGAAAATGTTTAATCTGAATGCTAAGCACCAGTTTCGGTGCATGCAGGTAGGAGTAGGCTTATTAGCTGAATGAGAACAGAAACTGCGAAAAGCAGAAGTCTATGGTAACCAGTCAGTTAACTAAGATACAGGAAAAGCTTCTGAACAGTGTTTCTGCCAGAAAAGACATAATCCTTTTTCTTCCACTTGAGGGTGACTTGACTTTACCTCCCACGAATGCCATTTAGGAGACCCTGCTGAGCAAGAACTGAGTCTGAATGCTGCTTTCTTTATACCGTTATCAACACATTCCTGCTTATTTCAAACTGGCTCAAGTTTGGTATTTTATAGAAAACTTTGCTTTTGTTTTTCCTGGGACTGGATTAAAATAAAAACACCTCAGGAAGTGCAGTTGATGAGAAATAAGATTAAGGTGTTTTTACAAGAGTCAAGGCAGCATTTCTCATGGCACTAAACTGAGTAGTGTAGTAGAATGTTCTCAAAGACCGGTTCAACGATTACAGACAATAAAAGACCATTTGGAGATTTGACTAGCTGACCTGATCAACTGATAGAGGATCCTATTTTGCCATCACAGCAAACACACCAACCCTACTAGCCTTTCAAGCTCCTTGTGATATTCATCTGTGACAGTAAAGCTCGCAAGTCGATTTAATGATATTCTGTGAAATCTAGAAGTCTTGGTGCCAAACCAAAATGATGACTCAGTTCATCCTCACAATGCTGAACTGACAATGTCAGACTTTTTTTAGGAAAAAGAAAAAGAAGACATAATTTCCAATATCTTATTTTAGTGCAATTAATGTTATTATTGTCAGAATAACCATTATTATTTATTACGTATTACTTATTATTCAGGTATGCTAGCAGAGTGTGTAATTTCTAGGTATTTGGTTACAGCTCTGGATTTGCCTTTCTGTCTTGGCCAGGAATAAAAATACAAAGCTGTTAAAGGGGATGATCAAAGCAAGAAACAGACAAGTGTAGGTTCTAGAATGGTTTGACACAGTGCCAGTTCTTCCTTTACTTATGCAAATACACTGGCTTCTGGTCCCTGGGGGATATTTGTTAATAGAATATTGACTCTCTGGATGATAATTCCTCCCTTCAGTCTCATGTGAAAACAATTCTTATTATATGCCACATCATCTGGATGTTAGAAAGGACTGCTGATCTCTCTGCTAACATACAGCATCTACAGCCAAATGTAAACAGAGTGCCTTCTAATAAAGGCAAGAGTGTATGAAGAAACTCAAGCATTACAATTCATCAGTTTCTAAAGTTTAGCTTACAGTGTTTACACTGAGAATACCAAGTGCTTGGGCATATGGCATCACCAGTAAATTATGGCACTAGCTTACACTAATGCTCGTAGTTACTAAGGTGGAGTTATTAAGGAAAAGCCATGATGATCTCCGAGGCTGATCTGCTGCATTATACAGAGCATGAGATTTCTGCAGTTAGTGACTGCTAGGTCCAGCAGTTCAGACTGAAACAGAACATGTTTCTCAGAAAAAGGCCCAGTCTTGGTTTAAACATTTCCAGTGCTGGAACCCCCCAAACCCAGACAGAGTTGTCTCTGGGGGCAACCACCAAAGCCTGCAGTGCTGGCTGAGATTCCGCTCCACAGCAAACAGGCTGTTTATGGCCAAAACGCTGTCAGCGTAACCTCAACAAGTATTGGTTTTTTGTTGCACAGTCCTTTCTCCTTTCCTTTGCAAGATAAAGTTTTTTGCAAGGCTGGAATTCCCGGAAACTGGATGCAGTATTTTGGTAGATGGCAAATAAGAATTTATGGAGCTGAAGAGTTTCAAGGATATTTCATTCTAGATTTAAATGTTTAAATCACTCATATTAAGTGATATCACTCATATTTAAAGTGTTTAAATAGCTCATATTGAAACCCTTCACAGTAATACTGGCTTTTCTCCTTGCATGTTAGACATCTGTTTATGCGCTGCTGGTTGTGTTTACCAAAGTGATACGATGGTGGGTGGCAAATACCAACTTGCGAGGGAGGCTCTTTCTGCCTTCACAGAGCACTGATCCAGGTGTAACCATGACACCATGACAATTTATTTTCGAGCTGTAGATGACACGGGGAGAGTGGTGACGTTTGACACAGAGACCTGCTCCATTTTCCTTTTTGCCCTATTTCTTCAGCAGGCATAAACCATTGTTTCAATAGTCTCATTGTCTGATTCATCCTACAGGTTTGAAAAACACCAGGTAGGCAGAATTTCTGTTCTTAAAGGAACAGCTTTTATGTCATTCCTTGGCATCTAGATCAGTTCTTGTGCTTGACATCCTGAGTTCAGGTGAAATAAGTGCTCATTCCTTCCCTTCTTCTTGCCAGGCTGCAATGAGGACTGGGGCAGGGGAGCCAGGAGCCAGCAGTGACCCTGGCACTGGCTGTGCCTGCACCAACAATTTCCATCCCATGAGGACTGACTATGGAAGAATTTAATCTTCCTCTGACTACAGAGGCACACAGGAAGTTTCAAAGTGGTCTCAATATTCCTCTGCTTTCCACGCTCCTCTGAGGGCACGGGCTGTGCAGAGAAGCATGGCACATGGCCTCCAATGCAGCCTCACTTACTCAGCTCAAAATGCACTCAGCCCTGCCTTGACTAGCCCCAGGAGCCCCTCAGCACCGTCCTGCTACCTGCTCATCCCATATGGGATGGTTTTCTTTGCTCTTTATAGCAGAACACATGGCCCCAGGAGTGCTCTGCTGCTTGATCTCTGTCATGCCCCATGCAGGGTGTCCAGCTCCAGAGTTACTACCCATATTATCCATGCTGAGCATCCTGTGTCCATCTGGCAACACAGACCCTCTGCTCTCCTGTAACCGTAGCTGGTTGTGTCCCATCTCATGAGCTTAGCTGGTGAGCACTACAGCCAGTGTTCAGCCTTGCTGTTTGGTTTAATCTAACTCCTTAGTTTTCAGATGTGAAGGTTAATCTCAAGCCCTATTGTGACACCCATCAGATCACTTCATCTGATCTGTTCAGGTCTTTTTATTCCACTGTATGGATGAGTCGTTACCTGCGAAAGCTTTCTGAAATAAGCAGCTTGAATTTATTATGTAAATTTGTATTAGACAAACGAGGTTTATACCAAAATATGCATTGAAAAAGGATTTCCAGAAGAAGACACATAAATTTTCCTTTGACAAGCCCTGCATCATTAGTTGCTATTTTCCTCTGGTGAAAAGGTGTCATATGAAAACTGGCCCGGCTACACACCATTTTTGTAAATAGTCATCATGGAAGTGCTCTATTTGCAAATTTGGGGTTAAAAAGAAATCCAAAGCAACAGCACTTCAATATTCCTAATGGATACCAGCCTGGAACCACTGAAAAATGTCTTTTATCTACTCATGTCATCTGGGAGAACCTGTAGTCCAATATCCTGCCAGTCATGGGGTGTAGTCAAGGGTAGCACAAAGAATCCTCTCCTGCTATGTATTTAATGATCTTGATAAATCCTACCCATCAAACAGCTCTGAAAATACCCTTCATGTTCTAGAGCTCCAGCAGCAAGCCCCTTCTCTGAGCTGAGCACTGGCAGGGCCAGCTTGCGTTTCTGCCCCTTAGAAACATGAATGCAGAGAGCATTTCTCCCAGCGTTTTGCAGAGTGCTGTTGATACCATTGGCACACGTCTCATCAGCTTCCCTGGAGATAAACATTAGTAAATGCGATCATCAGATGAAAGTTACTGGAACAAACGTGGCTAAATGGTTCCAGCTGCCTGCTGCTATGGGGAAGGCCTCATGCTTGTCAAAAAGTAAGAAGCAAATTCAATTCTCTTTTAGGACAAAACAACCTTTAAGAACATAAGGCATTGCTGCAATTGTCACAAGTCTGTGTATGATCTTAATGGAGCATAACACTGCTCTGGCTAGTCATAGCTGCTCAGGCACTGAGGGGAAAACCTCCAGACAAAGCATGATATGAGTGCTATTCTGCGTATCCCTTCCCACTCCCATTCATAGACAAGTTGTTGTTGATGAGGGATCATGGCTCTGAGGTGGAGAATATATTACCAGTGTGGAGACAGAGGACACTTGCTGTGTAGAAGAAGCTTATGCACGTATACCTGTGTACTGGGCTGCATCAAAAGGAGCATGACCAGCAGGTTGAAAGAGGTGATCCTGCCCCTCTGCTCTGCTCTCGTGGGACCTCATTTGCAGTATTATGTACAGTTCTGGGGTCCTCAACATCAAAAGGACATGGAACTGTTGAAACAAGTGCAGAGGAGGCCACGAGGGTGATCAGGGGACTGGAGCACCTCTCGTATGAAGATAGGCTGAGAAAGTTGGGGCTGTTCAGCCTGGAGAAGAGAAGGCTGCGTGGAGACCTCATAGCAGCCTTCCAGTATCTGAAGGGGGCCTATAGGGATGCTGGAGAGGGATTCTTCATCAGGAACTGTGACAGGACAAGGGGTAACGGGTTCAAACTTAAACAGAGAAAGTTCATGTTGGATATAAGGAAGAAGTTCTTTACTGTAAGGGTGGTGAGGCACTGGAATGGGTTGCCCAGAGAAGTTGGGAATGCTCCATCGCTGGCGGTGTTCAAGGCCAGGTTGGACAGAGCCTTGGATGGCATGGTTTAGTGGGAGGTGTCCCTGCCCATGGCACGGGGGTTGGAACTCAATGATCTTAAGGTCCTTTCCAACCCTAACGATTCTATAATTCTGTGACCTGTGGGATTAGGAGCTGAAGAGAGCTGAGCAAAGGAAGGTTTGAGAAATAATTCTTCAACTACATAGATTAGTAGTCCATAATTACTATGTGCTTTTTGCAATACTCTTCTACTCTTCTACAGTCCTAGAGTGTATTATCAGACATGGCCACAATACTGGGATGAGGTGACAAAGGAGAATAGATGCTACCAAATGCAATGCCAGTTCCATGTCTTCTGAGGGTACTCCTGTATAAATAACACCACACACATTTACTGTTGGGCACAAAGAGGGAGGCTGAGGAGCTAACTCTAAATGCATTTCCTAAAATGGAGAACTTTTTGCTGTTTTCAGGAGATTGTACCGGTTCTGTTGCGAGATAGACTAGATATATTTCCGTGATTGTTTCTTTCTGACAAATGCAGCTCTTCTGCAATGTTCTACCAGATCATTAACCCATTTCCTTTAATTAAAGATTGCAGTATTGCTTTTTTATTGCTTAAGTGAAAACTATCTACAGCTCTGCTCTGTGCGCTTTGTGTTTAATCAGTCACTCCAGCGAACTAGTGCTTTCCATGAGAAGCCTGTGTCAGGGGGAGGGAAACAATAAGGGTGAGCAGAAGCTCATCTACTTCCAAGGAAAGGAATTAAATGTGACTTTAAAAAGCAACTTCTGAGGATTCTTTCTGCATTCCTCATTCAGCTTTCAGCAGGAGAAGCACGAAGCAGAAGTACCAGCCAGAGGTACAACAGGAACAACAGATTTGGATGCTGAGAAGGGAATGGCTGCAGGAGCACAGCTGGCATTTTCGAGTCCGTGCTGCTCCCTCAGATGCTTGCCGTGAAGGACATGCGAGCGCCTGGTGTCTGCAGTGCTGCACATGTGACCAACTGTCCATCTGTTCCATGTACCTGCTGATAATCTGGACTGATCGGTCTAAACCAGAGCCCACGAAGATCTCATGCTGGGTAACTTCTGTTATAACTCTTCCTTTGTTATGATGTTCATTATGTTCGCTGCAGCCTCAGTGGGCTCAGTTCCCAGTGAACAGCAGGTGATGACTAGAGCACAAGTCACGAGGAGAGGCTGAGCTAACTGGGGTAGTTTAGTCTGGAGAAGAGAAGGCTCAGGGGGGACCTTATAGCTCTCTACAAGTACCTGAAAGGAGGTTGTAGCAAGGTGGGGGTCGGTCTCTTCTTCCACCTAAAAAGTGACAGGGTAAGAGGAAACAACCTCAAGTTGTGCCAGGGGAGCTTTAGATTGGATATTAGGAAATGCTTCTTCACTAAAAGGGGTGTCAAGCATTGGACCAGGCTGCCCAGGGAAGCAGTGGAGTCACCATCCCTGGAGGTACTTAAACAACACGTAGATGTGGCACTGAGGGACATGGCTTAGTGGTGGACTTGGCAGTGCTAGGTTAAGAGCTGGACTTGATGATCTTAAAGGTCTTGTGGAACCTAAGCAGCTCTATGATTCTATGAACATTACTGGCGTAGTGAAATGATGCACATTAGAAAAGCTGCAGTTTGCCACTGATCTGACGCTTACAGTAATTGCAATGGCTGTGCAAGTCAAGAACCTGAGGATGTAACAAGAGATGCTGTGAGGTTCCAGGCATACCATAGGCAATACTTATGTTGCAGCCCAGTGCTGGTCATTAAAGAAACACCAAACATCATTCTGATAATAGCCAGTCATCCTGAAAAGAACCAGATAGGTGCAGGTAGGCAAAAAAATGTCCCAAATCACTGCAGGTACTGGTGTTAATATGTCCTTAGACATGCCCATAATGAATGCCTTCTAAGAATTTCCCACAGAGAAGAAGTCCAGAGCTAACTTCTGTCAACATGTCCCTATGATTAGATCAGGCAAATAGATCTGAGCCAAATCATTGGTCCTTGGACACTGAGACACTTCAGTCTCCCTCGGGATTGACAGAACAGGACTCATGACTCAGAAGTTGCATAAATCTATTTTTGTTTTCAATTTAAGCTCTGTCCTTCTGACAAGAATCCTTCTGCACATGAGAAGATGCTTCCACAGATAATCAAGATGTTGAATAAGCAGCTGTAATAAAGGATGCTCTGTGTGCAAAGACCTCACATCTTCCCTTCTGAGCTGCAGTGGAAGTGAAGCAGGAGGCCTGCTCATACACTGGAGTTCTGGGCCACCTTTCATATTTGCAGCACTCTAATTCCATGGGTACGCTGTCCACAAACAACTTCAAATAAGGTCCGCAAGGGGTTGGATTCAAGCAGTGAACCTTCTGAACAGCACATGCAATCTGCACTGGTAACTTGGAGCTCAAGAAAAATATGAAGTATCCCAAATAAGATCCAACTGCACAGGCTAGAAAGTGCCAAAATTCCCAATGTCAACTCAATGCCAAACTTTGAATTTTGGCAGATATTTCTGTTGATAATCATCCTGTCTGAGAGATTCAGTTGCCTGCTGTTTGGAGTTTCTTCGTCGTCTGGGACCTTTCAGAGAAAGAAGCAACAGTTGTTGGAAAGCCTGGAAGAGATGGTCTGTCTACTCTGGTTCACAATTCTGTTGCTAAGACTAATAACCATTGCTTGTGCAAAATACTGCAAATACTTCACGAGACTGTATAGCATCTGACACACAGCAAATGTAAGCTTCAAAGAGACAATATTTTGCTTCCTGGGCCTCCTAACCACTGGTGACAGCGATTATTAAAGTAAGGATGAGAATTAAGCCATTTTCAAAATGTAGCTGAACCAATGACATGAAATGTTGCCTGTTTATACTAGTTTTTAAGTTCCAGTAGCTGGAAATTCTGATATCTACCACTTTTGCTTGAGCTGCAGCAGTGGTTGTTGGCACCATTTTAGGAGAAGGCATTTTATTAGATCAGTGAGATTTTTATATCCATTCCACGTTTGGTCATTTCAATCTGTGCAAAGCAATCACTGCTTCAACTGATGAGTTGTCCAACATCAGATACAGCAAAATGGTAAAGTCAGCTCTCTACCATAGATAGAACTTCGCAGACAGAGAAAATAAATTCCTGGATAATGGAAAAAGAAAAGATTTGGCAACAGCCTCAGCAGTGGATCTTTTTGTGACTTTGTTATAGACTTTGATGCACGCAGCAAAAATAACAGCACACAACCCTCTGTTGGAAATGCCTTGGGTTACAATAAATAACAATTCATCAGCCTTTCATGAGTGATTATTGATTTCATGATCAATCCTCAAACATGCCTTCCAATATCTGAAGGGGGCCTATAGGGATGCTGGGGAGGGACTCTTCATGAGGGACTGTAGTGATAGGACAAGGGGTAATGGGTTCAAACTTAAACAGGGGAAGTTTAGACTGGATATGAGGAAGAAATTCTTTACTGTAAGGGTGGTGAGGCACTGGAATGGGTTGCCCAGGGAAGTTGTGAATGCTCCATCCCTGGTGGTGTTCAAGGCCAGGTTGGAGAGAGCCTTGGGTGGCATGGTTTAGTGAGAGGTGTCCCTGCCCATGGCAGGAGGCTTGGAACTGAATGATCTTAAGGTCCTTTCCAACCCTAACTATTCTATGATTCTATGATTCTATGATTCAATGACTCTGTCCTCATTTATGATCCTCTATACATATTTGCAGTGAATGGACTGTGAAGAACCCTTGAGAGTGGTAAACAAGAGGAGACTGAAGAAATTGCGGCAGGTAATCCTCATTGCTTTACCAGCCACAGATCAGAAGTTATCTGAAGTCCATCTGGATGTGAACCATAGGTGACATCTAGTCAGCTCAGCAAATCAATGAAACATATTATCAACTGGCCAGGTAAGAAGTGATTCGGCCTATCAAATATAAAGTGATTTCTGATTACAGATTGTAATGGGGCAAGGACAGTAGACTGTAGTACAAGATGGGCCACTGGTGAACTGGGTTACTTTTGATCATCCCTGAACTAAAATTCTCCAGAAGCTACATGATGCACAGCATCAAGATACCATGAAATGCTGAGCTCTGCAAACCATCTAAGGGCCAAACCATATCCAAGCAGTCATCAGCACTGCCTAATATGTTGGCATAAAGAGAACCGCAGATATGGAAAGTTGTTGTGGATTGAACATGGCCAGCAGCTAAGAGCCCACACAGCCTCTCAGCAGGACAGGGGAGAGAACAGGAGGAGCAGAAGCAAGAATGCTCATAGGCCAAGCTAAAAATAACAAGTGAAGGGGAAAAGGGGGAAAAGAAAAGCATTCATCATATGAGGTGATAAAACAAGCATTCGCCTCGTGAATGAGGCGGTGAATGCTCATATAAGCAGATCAATGCCGAGCCACTCTCCAAGCAGTGACTGCTTTGGAAGACAAAGTCCCTATTTTTTAATGCTGAGCTGATATATCCCAGGGAATATCCCTATGGCCAGTTTGGGTCAGGTGTCCCTGCTGTGTCCCCTCCCTGTTTCTTGCCCACCCCCCTGCTTTCTCACTGCACGGGAGGGGACAGAGAGAGAAAAAGAGAAAGCATCAACACTATGAAGCTCAGCAATAACCAGAACGTTGGTGGTATCAGCACTGGGTTAGTCACAGATCCAAACCATAGGGGAAAATATGTGGAAAGCTAACTCTACCCCAGCCAGAGCCAGTACAACAGCTGCTGCTGCTTACCTTCCCCAAGCATCCTTCTTCCCTCAAGTGGTCAGTGGTGGCTTCTCATGGCTGACTACAGTTCATGTTGTTTCAGGCAGAGAAAGTCAAAGAACTTCACCTTCCCCAGTTGCAATATTACATTGGAGCAAGGAGGGATGTGCTGAGATTTGGCACAAAATCTTCCTCTAATCCTTCTGAAGGTGAGGTAGTAAATATTTCAGGAGGAGATAAAACATTTTTAAAACTTTTAAATTAAAATATTGTAAAAGTTTGCTTCTTTAATCACCAAAATCAAAGACAATGTTATGGTTCAGCCCGTAATCTTATCAGACACATTGCTCCTCTTCTGTTTTGCTCTTTGGGGTCTAGTTCTCATCTAAGATGCTCAAATTCTGTTTTCCAGTTCAACCAGTCATGAACAGCCTTGAAAATGAGTGATCCCTGACCTTGCTTCTGCAGAACCGGAGCAGCAGCACTCGTTACCATTGTGAGACCCGCTACGTCTCTGTGGTTGTCCCCAGTGCTCCTGATGTAACTCCCCTTCTGCCACTATGCTATGAATTTGTTGTTTAAATGAAACCCACCTCCTCAGAGGTCTCAGCTCTGCTCAGGGTCTGAGTATCTAGCTTTCAGAAAGCACAGCACAGGAGTGCTGTGTCAAGTGTGTCTGGGATGAACCCAGGGAAAATCTACCCAAATCCTTAGTTGCTGGCAGTCTTTTGTCTCTGTGAAAAGTGCATTTACCCGTATTACTGAGTCACTTCACTGGCGACTACTGAAGCTGTGGCCTCCAGGATATACACTTAATGTGAGTAGTAAAAGTATCACACTGCCGGGTTTAAGAGTGGAAAGTGAAGCTACTGTCTTGGGCAGCACTTGCAGGTACTTGAAGCAGTCCTCATTTCTCCCATGCCATTGGAGCCAGTCCTTCTGCTGTCCATCGTGAAATGCCACCTACAAAACACTACCAATAAAGTCACCAAAACTCAGGCTGTTATTTGGTGATAGGCGATAGACGATAAAAACATGAAAAAGGTGAAAACTTTGTATCATTTTGGTGCAGTTGCATTTTTTTCTTAGCAACTTGCTTATTTCTTTGTCAAGCGTTGCTGCAAGTTCATAAAATATGCAGTGATTTTGCAGTGTTTGCCTCTGCCTCTCTTTTCTGCCTACTGAACCATTGCAAGTCAGCCCTTTGCCTTTTGCCGTCTAACACACCCTTCACATTAATGTTGCATATGCTTCCTACATTAAGCAGCTGAGAAGTCGTTAACAAAGTTCTTGATTGATACTTCTCATACTGAGATAGGTACATCAAAGTGATGTATGGTCATTCCAAGACTCTGGATCGTAACAAAACAATGTCTGTCTTCAGTATCTGTTCCCTCTATGTGTAGCAGAAGGCAGCAGCAGGATAGCCATGTTCATGTCTTTGGGGGGGGAGAGGGGGTGACTACACCAGATGACTTTGCAGTCTGAGGAACCAAAATTAGCCAAAGCCCTGAAGGAAAAGAGCCGCCACTAATGACAGATCAGAGCAATCAAGACACTGGAGAACAAGGTGTTACTGATAGACTGCGAATTCAACAGGGAAAAGCCATGATCCTTTGGTAAAACAAATTAATGTTGTGTGAAGGAGGTTCAGTCGATAACTGAGACTAATTAAAGTCAACAGAGAAGAAGGGGGAGATTGGTAGGTGCTATATGCAGCAGAAATGTCTTGTTGATTACAGGCCTTAGGGCTTTGGCTAATTTTGGTTCCCCAGACTGCAAAAGTCATCTGGTGTAGTCACACTCCTGCCCCCCCCAATCTGAAGCATCAGCCCACTGACCAAACACCAGCAGATCAGTACATCTTCGCAAACATCTGCATCCATGGGAAGGGGGAGAGATATCGCTGTTCTACACATAGGGAAACTGGCAAAGAGGGGATTATGGAGCCAGAGCTAAACTCAGGAGTTCATAAATTGCTCTTGAGGTATAGTACTCCTGCTGCCCTGTTTCTCTCTAAAATATTTATAAGCTAATTTTTATTAACACTATTTAGGTTGATCCTATATTTGCATTGCCATTGCGGACGTGTAGCAAGAAGAGGAGCAAGTGGCAACCATGCTAGCCAGGGGACTTGCTGTGCACAGTGTGATGCTGCTCCTCATGAACCTCTCTGAGAGTCTTGTGGACATACCACTGCGTTTGGATGCATGAGGGATGTGGCATTACAGCTTTCCAGATCTAAGCTTACAGCCCTGCGCTGGTTTATATTGTATGAGTGCAGTGTCTCTCATTCATATTGTGACCGGAGCCACAGAGGTATGCGGGGTTAGGTTTGTCCAGGACACTGAAGCGGCATTAAGCTCAGTGTTGCAGTGTTCAACTTAGGTGTGGGATCTCTGCAGTGAAGCCTCTTGTAACTAATTTACACATCTAAGTCCCTACAGAAGTGAGCTGCCTTACAAGGAAGGCGGGTTGCAACAAGTGATGGGAAAATGGTGTTTACCTAATGATTATCAGTTGTGAACATCTGGAACAGAGGCAGGAACTCAGTATGTCTGTCTTCCAGGTAGATGCCATAACCAATATATGCATATTTGCTATCCCAGTGAATACTGGAAGGTTTTGTGAAGAGTGGGATGACAGCACATGGAGAAAAGCCAACTCCAGCCTATGCTGACACTTGGTGCATTTTTCATTCTGGGAGCTGGGACATGTGGGTTCAAGTTTTCACAGGTGGAGAAGAGAACTGAGCCCCATTCTTACCATCTTGGGGAAGTGCTCGCACGCCTGAACAGTGACATGAAAGAACAGTCATAATCCCCTCTATCTCAGGTGCTGCTGTCTGAACAAAACTGGTTGCCTTTCCTGTTTGCAGAACTCAGCCCAAGAGGTGTGCATCAGGCATGCTGTGGGCATGCAGAATGGGCCCCAAGGGAAAGGAACACAAGCATACATAGTCTGAGGAGCAACACTTGGCTGCAGATAAACATGGAGTTGTTCAGCCCTGACCAGACTGGGAACTCGGGTGCACACAGAGGAGCAGCAGTAGAGGAATTTCCACTGGTGAGTGTGTGAGCTCTGGAGTAACCAGTGGGTTTTAAACCGAGGGAGCACACAACAGCTGGCGGTGTGGGGAGAGCATAGCCTCCTCCGTGCACCACACTGACCTCTGATGATGAGGAATTACTAGTAAAATACTTACCACACAGGTGTATTTTGAACAAGTTGTATTTCATGTTCGTAAATGCTTAACTGAAAATCAGTAGCAAATGATGTGTTGCTTCACCACAAACCCCGGCAGCAGGGAGAACTTATTTATCTGCAGGTGGGAATGTGCATTTGCAACTGAGAAACAAAAAAAGCAGCAGTTTTAAGGACCGCTTTCTGGTGTTACGCAGCTCACCAGCAGGCCAAGCACCATAGGCTGCCCAGCAGTAGCTCAAAACACTGCTCCTTTGAGAGCTAATCTAAGCGGAACTGACCTCTCATAGGTTTTACACTGGCTGTGAGTATCCTCTGGTGGATTAGGCCCTTCGTAACTTCTGTTGTGGTGAACTGAATTCAGGTCTCAAAAGCCGTGAGCCAATGTCTAGGACTCTGATGTCAAATACCGTAAGCTATGTTCAGGTATCTGTAATTGCATGTGAGGTTTCATCCAGGGAATAAAGCGCATTCCTTGCTGCAAAATGGAAAGCAAAGAGATGTTTGAAGCTTCTTTTCTGTTCCTACAAACATAACCCTTTTCACTGAACTTTGAATACAGTCAGAAATCTGATACAACAGACTGTAAATGTTAAATAAACAAGCACCCAGATAATGTAATACCCTACAGATAGATACTTGGGTAGCATGCTGTGTAACAGCAAAAACTTTGCTAAGGCAGAAATTCAGCAAAAGCCTAATTTCATCTACGCCGAGATTTGGTAACTGGTAGAAATTCTCCATGGGAACAAGGAAATTATATCCCTACCAGGTAGAAAGCAATTTGCTATGGTCTGAAAATAACAATGCGAAAAGAGGGTCAGCTGAGTAAAATCAGTTCTCGGGGTCTAGAAAAGTAAAGAGATGAGACATAAAAGAAACAGTCAGAGCCAAATTAGACAGGGGAAGAAGGAAAATTGGTACAATATGGCATGACGTGCAGATTCCTGCTTGTAAACTCATCAGATGGTATATTGTCTTCAGTTTTAGCATTAGCAAGACTACTTAGTTTTCACTTCAAAGCAATCACAATGCTCTACAGTCATCAGCAAAGGGCTGCATTGACAGAGATTGATAAATCACTATTAAATTAATAAACTGAACCCTCCAGCAATAAGGAATATGCAATTAAAGACTGCATACCAGAGAGCACACATCACTGTCTTAAATCTATGCTCGCATTTGAAGGAAGTGCGAAACACTGTTTAAATTCTGACAGCAATTAATCAGGACATTCCATTCCCCTTCAGTGGAAACAGAGCTGTTTTTAATTCTCAATTACCATATTCAGAATGAATATGGAGATCCATATTCATAAGGAATATAGAGATCCATATTCAAAAAGAGAATCCATAAGCTCAAGCCCATTGGGCTGCGTTTGTGGAAACTGAGAGTAACCCTTCTGAAATCAAACTATCTACTTTCTTCATTTGCAATGGTAGCAGACAGCAGAATATTGTTAAAAGATATCTACCTTTTGATACAATAGTTCTTTTTTAAGGATATAAAGAAATCTTTGTGCTACACCTGAAGTAGCAATTGCCTAATTTACGTTACTAGCAAACTAATAAGGATACCTACTAAGTATTCTTAGTAGAATCTACCGAGTATTCTATCTTCAAGCTTAGTTCTGTTACTAAATTTGCTCAGGACTATTACAATAATTTGAGTTTCAGTGAAACAGGCACATTTCTTACTATATTCATGGTTTCACACATTTTTATGAATAAGAAAAGGTTGTTACATAGTGATAGCATCCTGTCCAGTATATGGGGCATCTTCAAGTTCATCTTTGAGTACTGCTTCTCCTGTAAAATCCTTTAACATCAAGCAAGGTCCAAACATTGCTGCTACATTTCACCATTACAGGTTAGATTTTACTGTTCGAATAGTTCGATCCTAGCATAGTGTTACGTTGATGAAATGCCATTCAACAGAAAGTACGATTAGTATGAGAAAGGGAAAACAGAAGTGAAAGAAAAAGAGAAGGAAAAAATAACCAGTTTTTATGCCAAAGCCTATCAGACATTATTTCTTTGGTCTTTCAAGTTCCTGCAGAGGAAAAGATGGTTTCCTCTGTCTTCTATAGCATAGGACTGTTTTCATGTCTCATACAGAATTCCAAGATTTGTTTATTATTCTCAGCTTTCCACCATGACAAAGGAAACATTGTTTTTCCCCAGTCAAAAGTAGGGGCAAAGAATCTGGACACAGCCCTTAACTGTGGTAATGCTTCTGAAATGGCTGCTGGGCAGCAGCAACGGCAGTGTCCCTCCTGGACCAAAGGCCTGCACCCAAGTGCTTCAGTCCCGGAGTATTTTGTGGGTTAGCATCTAGCCCCATGTTAGCCTCATTGCTGACAAGGGTTGTCACAAGTACTGAAGTGCAGTAAATAAGCAGCCTCAGAAGATGTTTCAGCATCTCCTTTATTACTTACGGTGGATCTCCCCTCATGGCCAGGGACAAAGCCAGGTTGGACAGGGCTTCGAGCAACTCGGTCTAGTGAAAAGTGTCCCTGCCCATGGCAGGGGGGTGGAACTGGATGATCTTTAAGGTCCCTTCCAACCCAAACCATTCTGTGACTCTGTGATTCTATGAGTACTCTTATTCTACAGAAAACTCCATTGTAGAGGGAAAACCATGAAAAGAAAGAAATCACTCATGCAGAAACCTTGTATTTTGGGCCCTGAACAAAAATACTTTGATACAGCAAACTTCAAAATTTAACAGATTTATGCTGTTTGAATAACTTCATCTGAAAGAATCGAGCTAATTTCAGTCATTCAGAGATTCGTTTTTCTTCATTTGTGGCCACCTGCACAACTTGCTGTCTTTCAATGGGTTGTGTCTTCATCTGGATGTGAATGACTCATTTCTGTTCGATGCATTTATTTTGCATCTCAGATCTTCTGAAAACACATTTAATGGCAATTGTGTACAATGCTTCAGTTCTGTGGGGGTTTTTTTGCCTATTTTTTTTTCTTTTTTGGGGGGTAGGGTTTTTTTTCCTTTTTCAAATGCAGCTCAAGCCACAGATGATACATTCCTGAAGATGAAAAAGAAAAATGAAGACCATAGGAATGGCAAACGCTGTCACATGAAAATCAGACACTTCACACTGTCAGATGGGACTGTGCAGAGGATCAACTAGGAAACAATTTAAGGATACTTACCTAACCTATCCGTCTGTGATTAAGCTGGTGCAAGAATGGCTGAGAGAATGAGTCACGTTATTCCACGGCATGCTTGACAAAACACATCTGTGTGTGACTATGGATCAGAAACATCTTGTGCTCTACTACAGCAGTGTTCACTGAGTTGCACTCAGGTCCCAGAGAGGAAAGTGTGACTAGAAAAGCACATGCTGCCAGGGCACTCGGCACAACCAGGAGGTAGGAGATGTTACTGTACAAATACCTGGCTGTGTGGCCAGCTTCTCTAAACCAGGCAGTGGCTTTTGGTACTGAACTACAGCTATCTTAACAGGTTCTTGATTTGCAAACTGTGTAGCAGTTTTCTCTGAAGACTGAGGCCTCTTTATTGGACCTTGTATTGGAGACGCTTCAAATGCCAGCCAAACTGAACCACCAGACCCTAGGGGTATATACCCAGGGTATATATGTAATGTTACATAGCCCGTTTTGAAACTCTTTGCCTCGCTATTTTACTGCTCTATAGTTCCACCTCTCTGATGGATTTTCTATTAAAAACTTTGAATTAAATACATACGAAACATATTTAGGCATTAACCTTTTTCTCATTGGCATTCCTCTTCACTGTCAGTTTTCACCTCTAGTGCCTTTTCAGCTTTTGCATTCTTTAAAAGTCACATGGAGGGGTTTTAACACTCAAAGCAGTCCTCCATGCTCAGATTCAAGTAAAGATGTGAAAGGAATTTCTATTGACAAGATAAAAATATATACCCATTTACTGGCTTTTATTGCTCAGGAGGCACTGAAGAAATCCTGACATTTGACCCACCCAAAGAGTTGAAGTATCAATCGGTAACGTGACCATTTGCAAGCTGTTTCTTTATCAAGGGGATTAGCAGTCATTATTTCTGGACAGGTGATGAGTAAGAAACTTATGCAATTCCTTGTAATCACATAAGATGCTGGGATGAGAAGAGTTTAGAACCTTAGCGCCACTTTGGAGTGATGCTAGAAGGGCTTACTGTACAAACTTATTTATCTTTCTATAGTCAAACCCAAAACCCAGCACTGGATCCAATGTAAACTGTACATCATCCTTTAAAGCACACTTTCATCGGGTCAGCTTTTTTTTTGGGTGGTGATTCATCAAACCCTCTGTGTAGGATTCACTGCGCTACATAAACATTAAACTCCTCCTTAGCTACTTGAAAATGGCAGTCCCAACATGCCCTACGGTAACAATTTTCTTGGAAGCAGCAGTTTCTTATGGCACAATTGGAACTGCATTTGAAATACTTCTGTCTGTCCCAGTGTCAGTCTTTATGAACATGCCAAAATAAACATAACCTTCTTCAACCATCATCCATGTCTCCCACTCCAGCAGGAAGAATTCCTAAATACTTTAGAACTCTCTAGCTTGGAAGCTGCTTCTGAGTTTGCCTATTACTAACATGCACTGTTTCCCAAGAAGTAACAGCATTGTATTTCTGTGGCTTTGCAAGTGTTTTGGTGAAGGCAATAAGCCAAGAGAGATTCCAGCACACAGCAATCCTAATTCATCTTCGCAAGTGCTGTGATAAAGGCTTCTAGAAAGCTCCTAGTAGTATCACTCATTGTGTAAGTTCCAGTCACTGAAAGTATCTATAAACATCAGAAAACCTAACTATTCAAACACGGTCACAATTTAAATGGTCAAAAATGGTAAGCAATTGGCAGCCGGATTGTTTGCAAGCCACTTCCTTATCTACAGGATTACCAGCAGTTATAAAGACTAATTCTGTTTCTTTGGAAACACATGAAATCCATCCACGGGTCCTGAAGGAGTTGCAAATGAACTAAATTTATTTACATAGCCTTGGGTGGTACGGTTTAGTGTGAGATGTCCCTCCATGGCAGGGGGGTAGGAACTGGATGACCTTAAGGTCCTTTCCAACCCTAACTATTCTATGATCCCATATTGCTTTCTAGAAGCGGAACTTTTACAGTTTACACCATGTGTTCACAGCCATTCTTAAAAGGTTCAGAATTATGTAGGAGAGACAAAAGTTACATGCAATTATGAGAAGCCAGATCTGTTTCTTCTTATAGAAAGGCAATCCAGCTTAATGCAGTTCTCATCAGCAGGAAATACCTCAAATAATGAAACTGGTAGTTATCTCCTATCTAGAAAGGAGAAAAATGACCACTGCTGCTGAACCCATGACAGCATACAAATCGAAATCTGATGCAATACACTGCATAATGAGCAATCTGTGTAATATTTAAGAGTAGAATTGGCATTCTTGACCAGGACAGGCCTGGTTCTGTGCTGAAGTCTCTCTCTAACAGCATGCATGGTTGTAAGAGGCTTCAAGTTGCTGTTTTGTGCTCTGGAAAGCCATACTTCACCATCCCAGCTCAAACCAGAGGGCTGACTGCAACAGCAGAGCATGCATTCTCTCCAACAACTGAATTGATTCTTCATCTTCTCACCGACAGTAGATACCATCTGCTCCTGCCTGGACATGTTGTGCAGGGGATTAACTACCATTTTCACTATCTTTTTCTTCTATGCATACGGAATACAAGCTCCTAAAATCCAGGTGTTCTGAAACATACCTTATACCAAGACCTAGAGCAGCCACCATGAATATCATTGACTATTAGCAAACTAAAACTCACTGGGTTTACGTATTTTTTTGTTGCTGCTTGCTTGCTTATTTAGGGGTTTTTCTGTGTGTGGTTTATTCCAGAACTAGACAGTATCATTACACAAATGGATATTACTTAGCAGTAATATCCACTGGCTTTTGAATACATAGAAACATAGAATATTTAGGGTTGGAATTCCTGCATGAGAACAGACCCACATGGCACACCGATACTCAAAACCAGAAAACTGGCTGTTAAACAACAGTGGCAATGCTCAGCTGAACACTCTGAAGGTAATACTCATTACAGAATCATTTCTGATGTACAAGAACAGTAACAGATCCCTTGGGCTACATTTAACAAAACCTGTTGAAACTAATTGTTGCACATGTGCTATCATAAACATGCACTATTATACTTCTGCCATTGTCTGGAATTGACAAGTTTCAGCAGATGTTGAGCAATGAGATAAGCTGCAAGCAGATTCACGTTTCAAGCCTGGTGTTCGGAATGTGCAGCTGTAACTGCAGGTAATGAATACTCCCAGAGCAGGACTTCAGAAGGGTTATGTCCCAAGACTAAACAGAAATGAAAGAAAACAATTTTGATATCTGCAGTTAATGGAGAAATAAATTGCTATGAAGCATTTCTAAGAAAAAGGTCTTTGTTTTTACCTTGAAATATACATTTTTATTCCACAGTGTTCAATTAGCTTTATGGCCACCTTCTTGGAAAGGAAATGTCAATCAAGTAAACAGTTCACGTTTTCAAAACAAGCACCTTACCAGGATACATCTTAATGACTGTGCTAAACCTGGCAATTTTGCTATAATCATACTTTTCTTCTTCAGTCTACATAATAAATTACCCTGTACAATGCAGCTTTTGCCTTCCTTTTCTTTGAGCACAACTGTTGTTCTCATGGTGGATTTTAACAACTTCACACACTCAAAAGATATTCTCTTAAAAAACCAAGTTACCAGGTCACACAGCAACATAGAAATTTTGAAACTAGTCATAACATTGCTGACATCCGTACAGACTATCATCCTGCTAAGTCAACAACCGCTCCGGAAATTGCTGAGGATGGAGGACCAAACGTAGCTCCTGGCCAAGCTAGCGCAATTCTGTTGACTTCAAAAGGAATGCATCCACCCTGTCTAGATTTCCAAAAGGGGCATTTTACCCTTTATCAGTGGACAAGAAAGAATTTTCCAGACTATTAATGAATTTCTGTCTCATCCATGCTCTGAAGCTTCGATACCATTCCAAAAGCTTTTTTCTCCTTTGAATCTTATCTTGTAAGCTCATTTTTTTTTCTTTCTCTAGAACAGCAGGAAGCTCTTTCCAGTTTTTAATAAAGATAAATGGAGCCCCCATGGTCTTTAATAATTGTAATGGAGCACTGTGATACATTGACGAATTTCCGCAATCACCTGGTGTCATTACATCTTCTACAACAGGCAGAGATCCATATGAACAAGCTTCATAAATTCTATAGCATTCTGTATTTATTCCCACTGGGCACAATGTCAAATCACTCTGCAGCAAGGCATCTTGATAGTTTTTGAAACTTTCATTTGTTTCTTGAGGCTGCCACCTAGGAAGGCAAAGTGGTTGAAAATGAGTATTTTTCCCTACAGCCACTGCAATGAGAAAAGTAAGAGATATGCTTTTATTTTGATTATCTATAAAACTGAAAATGCTGTCAATATGAGTTTCACATTGCACACACAATCATAGAATCACAGAATAGCTAGGGTTGGAAAGGACCTTAAGATCATCCAGTTCCAACCCCCTGCCATGGGCAGGGACACCTCACACTAAACCGTGTCATCCAAGGCTCTGTCCAACCTGGCCTTGAACACCGCCAGCGATGGAGCATTCACAACTTCCCTGGGCAACCCATTCCAGTGCCTCACCACCCTCACAGTAAAGAATTTCTTCCTCATATCCAATCTAAACTTCCCCTGCTTAAGTTTGAACCCATTACCCCTTGTCCTATCACTACAGTCCCTAATGAAGAGTCCACCCCCAGCATCCCTACAGCCATCCATCTCCTGAGATTCATCAGCAGGGTAGCTGAGGTCTTCCCAATGCTATCAAACATTTTACAGGTGTTGCTTGGCAAAATTAATACATACAATCAGAACCCTGATGCTGTTAGTCAGAAGATGTGTTCTACCTATTTGAAATGAGATCTGTGCTGTGCAAATTAAAGCCAGTCTCTTATATGAAACACAACAAAACACAGATATCTTTTTGTTCTACTAAGACATTAACACACACACAAGGTACAACACAAATTGTTCTTCTCCCACCATAATCAAACGTATGTAAGGAAAAAGAAAAAGAAATATGGTCTTTGTACAAAGTATACATCAGGGATTTTTCTATATCTTTATAAACATGCTTTATGTAAACGATAGCAACAGAAAGGCTGTCATGTTATGAAGACCTAAACAAAGAGCTTCAGGAATGTTCTCTGTTTTAATTCTGACTGGTTAAATTATTTGTGCTATTTTTTAACATTCAATAAAGGATTGGTAATAAGGAACTAGGCAAAAAAGTCTGAATGTTTTCACAAAGTAAATCAAAGTCTTACTGTTCTCTGGCTGCAATCCAGCAAATTTTGTCAAGCCCATCCTGCTGCAGAACTTCCATTAGCGTTTCCCTAGAAGAGTTCTTGTAAACTGTTCCTAAGAAATTACATAAGTAAGATCTTGGATCATGTAGCATTGACCAGCTGGGTTCTACAACTGGAAAATTTCTGTAGCTGTAAAAACAACATATGCATTAGACAAGCGTATGTTTTATGTCAAAGAAAAAACATTTTACATCATTTCATCTTTACTGCAGCAGATTCTAAGACTAGAACAACCTATTTGTTCCCAATACACATCTATAAACACAGACACACAAGCAAGCCAGGGCAAGTCATGTCCTAAAAGTTTGTCTCTATTCCCTTTGCCCTCAGAGACTTTCCAGAATACTTATGTTTTCTTTTGACATCAGAGGCATTATGTATGCATGTTAGAAAGCATCCTTGAGAAACATCCTTTTTCAAAAGCAGCTGTTCCTGATACAACCTCTAGTTATGACTGAAATGGCTGGGTTAATGGTAACTATGGAGTTTAAGTGCCAGCTACCTTAACCTCTGGACATGCTTAATAACTGAAAATAACACTGGTATCCTCTCAAAGTACAAATCTCACTTTGATCTGGGTGGACTTCACTTATCTAATCTTTTGCCTACTAAACAGCTGTCATACAAGCTATTTAACTTGTCTGTTTGGACTCAACAAAACCAATGTAAAGTCTTGGAATTCAGTTTAAATTGTATGCCACCCTTCAAGACATCTTTTCACCACATCAGACATTTTTATTTGACTGATTCTTTGAATTGTACTTCACTTATTTTGGTCAGCATGACAGTCAGTGGAATACTGCTGCAGCTGAGGGGCCAGCACTAACCTTTTCCTTACATAAAGTTAGTATTTTTTCTGCAACAGCTGGATATTAAGAAAGTTTCTGCTCCTTTGCATTCTCAAAGACAGATACTCCTTCTTCTACTATTATTTTTGCTTGATCACTGTTCTACTTCTCTGCTGTTTCTTTGTTTTGTATGGAAAGCTATACTCTGATCCCAATTCCTACTGGTTTCAAAGGTAGTCTCTATTTCGTACTGATTTCTCCATTGCTGTTCATGGCTCTGATGACATATTCAGTTTCTTTACATTCCCTTTACATTAAATTTCCCTTTACATTTCTTTTCATTGAATTTTGATGGAACAGTCCTTTCCTCGTTCTGCTGAGTGATGAATGTTAATTCACTTACTTTCAGAGAACCATTTTTTCTTCAAGGCAAATATTCATATAGGGTTCTACATCTCTGTTTTCCCCTCTTCATTTGGAAAATCTGGCACATTTGCATACCTTTAACCACGATTTTTACAACTGCTGGTGTGCAAGGGCTGTGAAGCCCCATTCTGGCACCATCTTTCTCCACCCAGCTTTGCACTGCAATTTATTGCTGTAATTCTTATTACTTTCTGTTACGTCAACTTAATCTTTGCATGTCAAAACTCAGCTTCTTGCTCAGGAACTTCCAATGCCATCAATTCTCAGCCACCAGCAACAGTTGATGACACTGTGCTCAAGCTACATATAAAAACTCAATACAGTTTGCCAACTGGCTCAATACAGGATACTGAATTTAAATTCAACACAAGATATGAACATAATCCTGTATTCTTTTCATCTGATATTACCACAAGTAGCTAAACCACTATTAACTCTGTTAATATGCAATAAAAATGCATCTTAACTGAACCAAACCTTTACATACTCCACATAGTTTAAGCAGTAAGCACATCAAAAATGTTTTTGTGAGTAAGCAGTTAAACCAGCTTATATGTGATACTGGAGTATAGTAATTCCAAATGGGAGCTATATATAAAATTCCCTTTTGAGAGCAATAACAAGTGTTAGAAAAAGTACCACCAGTACCATCCCTTCCCTAAACAAGCAGCAGCTGAAGTTTAATTACATAAATAGCTTCTAAATCCCCGTGTCACTGGTATGTATTACATCAGCAGTTATGGTAAATCTCAACAACAGATCTATGAAAGAATAAAATAATCAAACAGAAAACCTGGTTAACCAGACACAGGTTCACTTTTTTAAGCTCCCTAAATCCCAGCATCCTTTTAATTTTTACTGTTAACTGCAATTCTAAAGATTACAATGCTTGACTTAGAAAATCATTAACAGGCTCACATTCTACTGTTTACTTACTATAATTGCTTTGGGTATCAGCAACAACATTCAGGAGTATTTCCCATACCTTATGTGTAACAATTCTGTTTCAATCATAATTTGTGTCTAGAGCACTTACGTAGCTACTCCTAAAGGCCACTGGAAAATATCTTCTTCATTTACCAATGCATAGTCGTACGTAACGAAGAGCAGATTTACAAATCCTCCATTTCTTTTCATATATGGTTGAATCCATTCATTGCTGCACTGCTCACTTCCGAGCAGCACAACTGCTACATGCTGTAGCTTGTGAGCCTGAATTAACGTTTGTGCGTAATGCAACCACTGAGTGGCGTAAGTGATCTTTGCTTTTTCTCTTCCATTCAGAACTAGCACAACATTTTCAGCTTCAACTGAGAAGTAGCCAGGAACTACAGATGGGCCAGTGATGAAGCTGTGAAAACCAAAACACAAACAGTAAACACCCTTATGACAAATTATTTACCTTAATGCTCTAGACACCCTTACTACACAGTCTGTACCTTTTTTTCCCTTCAATAAAGTAAATGCAGTATTCTGCACAGTAACTGTGAAGCTGTAACCATTTCTGTTAGTATTCACTGCTTAACATGGGAATAAAGCTGCCTTCATTTTTATTCAGGAGAAAGAAGATTCGGACGTATAAAATAAGATATTTGGTCAATAAATCAGAACTACTACCACATTCAAAACTCAACATGTGGGTAAACCAATCGACTGTAAAAACAAAAAAGGGGTATACTTTATGTTCACTGAAAGTCAACCTTTTTTTAATTCCAGTAATAGCCAATGAATACGGTATCAGATAAGAAAGAGGCCCTCCCAAAAATCTGTAAGAGAATAGTAAACCAAGTATCATTATGAAGGACTGGTCTGGCATACTACTTTTCTCTGTAATTTTGGTGCAGTTAAGGTTAGACCACAAAACCACTGTGTCATCTGATACTGAGCAAAATCGGTACCATGAGAGGTGTCTAAGTAAATGTAAACTTACGTTGCTTGAGTGACACAGGTCAAACTTTAGGCTCTGATATCAATTAGTAAGCACAAATATTACAGGTAGAAAACTGCATTTCTAGAGCTTTTGCAATGTATTTCAGAGAGTAATTTCAATCATGCAGCAAAATCATAACATCACTAATCATTTACAAGTATCTGACAACAGCTAATTATGAACCTAAATTAAGCAAACCAGTGTTTGGTTCAGCTCTTGTTCTTCAGTAACTGAGATGCTAACAGACTATTTATTGACTGAACTCGAAGGATTAGTGATTACAGCTTGGGAAGAGTAGAAAGGAAAAAAAATAACAGTAACACTCCTCTCCCCAGGAGTCAATTAAGTGTTAAGTTTTCCAAGTCTGCTGCATTACTACAGTTTTTCAGTTACCAGCAGTGCTTAATTCAGAATGAGTTTTAACTGATTTAGAATGAGCATGAGTTTTAACTCACAAAGCACTGAGACTGACAGCTAGTTTCAGGTCAAGCGCGCTTAGTGAGGAAAACAAAATTCACAGCAAAAGCTGTAAAAACTATTCCAATGAAGTTATCTGAAGCAGACTGACCTTAGGCAAGCATTATTCTAAATCTGAGCTAAACTGATATGCTGCTGTCTTGGTGGGAGTGGCGTATTTTGGAGCCAAGAGTTTAACAGACATGAGAACAGACATTGAGAAAAGATTTGTAAGAGAGAACATCTTGAGCATCAAAATGCCCAAAATAGTGAATCATGTATGTAGTAAATCCAGTGATCACCTTGAAAACGAGACCTGAGGGAAAAGTGTTTCATCTATGGACACAGTGCTGTGAGGCTTATCAACTTCACAGGAATAACCAGATGTACAGGTGGGGAGCAGTGACCTGTGTGCAGGAAAATACAAACTTTTACAGTGCAAAAAAGTTGGGAAAAAAGAAAAGTATGGAAATCCTATACTTCAATAAATCACAGAGCTAAGGTTGTACTATTAACTCCCAGTCGGAATACAACTGAGAAACATAAGAGATTACAAAAGCTACAAAATTAAGTTCTGGTGTCCTCAACATAAAAAGGACATGGAACTGTTGGAACAAGTCCAAAGGAGGGCCACGAGGATGTCAGAGGACTGGAGCACCTCCCGTATGAAGACAGGAAGAGAAAATTGGGGCTGTTCAACCTGGAGAAGAGAAGGCTGTGTGGAGACCTCAGAGCAGCCTTCCAATATCTGAAGGGGGCCTATAGGGATGCTGGGGAGGGACTCTTCATTAGGGACTGTAGTGATAGGACAAGGGGTAATGGGTTCAAACTTAAGCAGGGGAAGTTCAGATTGGATATGAGGAAGAAATTCTTTACTGTAAGGGTGGTGAGGCACTGGAATGAGTTGTCCAGGGAAGTTGGGAATGCTTCATCCCTGGCAGCGTTCAAGGCCAGGTTGGACATAGCCTTGGATGACATGGTTTAGTGGGAGGTGTCCCTGCCTATGGCAGGGGGGTTGGAACTATATGATCTTAAGGTCCTTTCTAACCCTAACTATTCTATGATTCTATGATTCTATAAGGCAGTAGTTCTAAGAGATTTTCACTACTCATACGAAGGTTAGCTCAAGGATGCTATGGAAGATTACACTTTTGGACTCAATAAATTACTTGTTTCCTGTCAAGTCCTTGTTTTTCCTTACTAGTCTTAGAACCCATATGACAAGATGCTATTTCAGACTGGGTCATCCAGACTTAACTCCAAAGGTGTTAGTGAGACAGCCATTCTGCAACAGAAGTATGATTAAGCTTAACACTGCAGCAGGAGAGAACGTACCAAATACAACCAGCATAGTGATACTCCATATGAAACAAAGGAATTAAAAATGAGAAAAACTGAGAAAGAAGTCCCTCTGACAGAAGTAGCCCGAGTAAGAAGCAGCTTGCAAGGAGCTTGTAGGCTGTTCAAAAACACTGTGTAAGCAGCTCAGGTATGCTGTGTGCCTCAGTCCAAAAAGGAAACAATACAGACCTCCAAAATGCATATGGCTTAATGGAAAAGTTAGGGAAGCTGTCAAAGGCCAAAGGTCCACACTGAAAGCAATGAAAAGCTTGCCCAAACAAGGACATCAAACCTCACAAAATACTGCTCATGAAATGCAAACAGAAAATTAAGGCTAAAAGCAGCTTGAAAAGCACCTTGCAAAAAGATGCTTTGGTTAAAAGTAAAGGTTCTTGAAACACATGAAAACCAAAATATATTAAAAATATACCAAAAAGACAACTACAGAACTGGAGGGACAACAGTTTAAAATGGGATGACAAAGCCACAGCAGAAAAAATTCCTGTACCTAACTCATTCTTTTCAGCAGGGAATATAAGGTAAAAGACCACAAATATTATATCAAACGGAGGATTTGGACCTGGATGGCATTCACTTGGGAATTCTTAAGGAATTCAAACATGGGATTGCAGAACCTCTGGCAAAGGTGCGCAGCTGTCATTATAAAGAGCCACTATGCCTTGTAAGAAGGGGTCCACCAGTGTCATTCCCACCTACAAAACAACTTGAGGACTCTGTATAAATTCCTTCTTTGGAAGAGTGTAATAAACAGTAAGATCACTGTATCTTATCAAAAGGTAAAATCACAGATCACATACGTAGACAAACACTGCTGTTTCACTATCTGGTGGAAATCCATGAATACATAAATAATAAAGAGGATAAAGTAGACATAGTGTATTTGGATTTCCAAAAAGCTTCACCAAAGGGTATTAAGGAAACTGCATTGTCACAAGCTATCCTTGGCACAATCCTCTGGCAGGTAAAGAAATCTTTGCGGACCAATATGCTTTCATTCTGGCATGAATCATGATGGTTGCAATTTGTGGAAGGAGGACAGGAGAACCAGACTTAAGAACTGCTGAACAGCCGGGGTTAACAGGGATTCGGAGAAGGCAGCACTTAACATTTACGAAACAGAGAGGATGCGACCCTCAGTGGAACAGAAATTTAGGAATGCTCTTACTTAAGGACAAGAGATAAGAAGTTTGGCACTCCTTGCTAGACAACATCCTCTAGATGACAGGAGGGAAGGATGTGAATTGCTTCAGGCCAAGGAAAGCGTGAAACCCTGCTCTCCTACTTGTATGAATGTGCCAGAGTCAGGAGAATCAACAGCTATGCAGCTCTTTCTCCACTTGTGTTTTTAAATACATGTCCCTGCATTTCATGAAGAAGCTGACAATTTCAGCATTATTTAGGCAACTTCTTTGGTAAAAACTTGAAGCCATCAAAATCTATATAAAATGTGTATTCTTTATCATAAATATACAAAATGGGCTTTTTCATGCACCTGTGTTCGAGTGATATTTTGGCACTGCGCCTTTAGATCTGACATTCTTTAAGAACACCCATGAGAACTCTGTTTTAACAATCATTACTTACCACAAAACACTGCACAGCAGCACATATTCTCCAAATATGTCACCTCAGCTAGTTCACTCTAGCCTCATCTAGTAATCAAATGGAGATAATTTACCTCAGCCAGGCATTAAAGAAACCAACAATTCTGTAATATCTTATAACCAGAGAGCAGAAAAAATCATGTACTAATTATTCCTGACCAAAGAAACCCCCAAACTAAAATAACATTTCCCATTTGAGTAAAAGGTAGAACTTCAACAATTTAACTTCAAAATCCTAATAATTTAAGTAACAGTTATATTTGTGTATTTTCTATACTTTACACAAGTTCCTACTAACCTGGCAAACTATAACCTCTGTTATGTTGGTACCAAACTTAAACTCTGTATTTTTATAGGATCTAACATACAAGTTGAAGTTAAAATAAAGACTCCATTATCCCTGGTTCCTCTAAACATAACAAGAAGATATTTAAATGCTAGTATAGAAGTCTTCCTTTGAGAGATGCATACCCTTAGGAACCATGGGAGGCTATTTTTCATCTGAAACAGGCACACCAGAGAGAAAATAACCATAATCAGTCAAGTGACAGACTCATTAAGTGCAGCAAATTACTTCATTTTATAAACATGAAAGGCAAGGACTCGGAAAAAATTCTCACATCCATACTAAGAAGACTATCTATCTGACAGAGTGCCATTGATTTCTAAAGCTTCTGAAGTTTTACTTCTGGAAACAAAAGTCTCTTCCCACCAAGATAACACTATAGCACAAGTCTCCATTCAAGGAAAGTATTGTACCCTTTCTCTTAAAAAAAAAAACCACCTTTCAATTCACAATCATGTATTTACTTCAAATATTATCTGCGAATTTCAACTAGAACCCTATCTTATTGCGCAAGGAATAACCGCCTTTCTGAAGCAACACTTAAGCACATCATTTATTCTTTAAAAGAAAGCTTTTTTAACATGTGGATCCCAGTGAAATTGACTAAATGTTGTAAGAGAGCTACTACTGCAGACTAAAAACCAACAGAAATCCTTCAGCTTTCACTGTATCTTTACAGAAAGCCTTAAAAATGGCATTAAATATGACCGCAAAGTTCTATACTGTTCATTAAATACAAAATGTTTGACAATTGTTTTAAGACATGCATGACCACAGATCAAAAAGCGTTTTTAAAACAAGCAGCGCTTCAAGTTTAATCTTTGCAAATCACGCAGTTAACCAGATGCTCACAGAATGTTTTTTGTTATAAACAGAAGCAAATCACGGTTTTGATACAGTCCTATTTATGAATGAACGAGTGAAGTCCCTTTTCCCAGAGTAGAAGAAAAACCAAATAGCAGGAAACATTTTCTTGCCTCACAACTCCATGCTTCTTTCAGTCAGCTATGAGCTGCAAACCCCAGCTCTGCAACTCTTCCTGGGGTTGTTTTTCCCATCCTCCCAAGGTCTCTCGGCTGCCCTCCCTCTCAGCATTGGTAAGTCCTTTCACATTTTTTCATAGAACAGATGAAACCGCTCCATAGTTTTCTATTTGTTAATAGTTACGAGTTTTGGGCTATAATTTGCTGGTTCTACCAAGTATGTCTTTCCATGAATAAATGTAACCAGTTTCTGTGATAATTTTGAATTAGAAATTGTGTGAATATTCCACAGTTATCAAAACACGACAAATGTAAAGTACTTGCAACTAAGAGTTGTTTGGGTTGGAAAGGACCTTACGATCATCTAGTCCCAATCCCCCTGCCACGGGCAGGGACATCTTCCACTAGACCAGGTTGCTCAAGGCACCTGTCCAACCTGGCCTTGAACACTGCCAGGGCCGGGGCACTCACAACTTCCTTGGGAAACCTGTTCCAGTTACTAAACTGCATCTACTGAGACAGACAAAATAATACACCTGTGCATCTTATTATGTTCTTTACCTTTCCAATACATCGTTTGTTAAAGGTAACACAACTAAAGTCAACATCATGCAACTAGTACCTGAAATATGTTTTTCCTGCTTTTTGACTTCCTTCTCTCCATTGCGCAGTCACCTCAGCTGGCTCAAGGTGCCCTCCAAAAATATGTTGCCACAGGTAAAGACCTACATAAATGAACACAGGATTGAAAATTTGAGTGCACAGATCTTACCTACTCTATACTCTTAGAGAATAAAATATTTATGGGAAATTAAAACGCATAACAACATAAGAACATGGGAAAGAAATGACAAAGCTTCTCATATATGTCATATTCCGTATGACTAAGAATTACTGAAGATGAATCTTTCATACATTGGGCCTTTAAAAAGATTCTTGGGCTGTCAATGTATCAGCAGGTAAGGATATACCACTCTACCACTTCTCTAAGCATCTCTTTCCAGTACACACACCACCAAAAAATGAGGAAATATTAATCAGCACTTTAAGGACATACTTCTGTTAGGCTTTTCTGAAACACATCAAAGTTTTGTGAAGGAATGCATCACCACATATTATACCAACGTGTTCTACAATTATCTGCAAGTAAAGTTCAAATGAACCTGGAAACTTTACATGTTCAAAAAAGGCTACATAAGAACAGTACGTCTTTAGCAGTAGTAAAAGAGCTTGAGAGGATCTTGGCCCCCAGTCTGTATAGAAAGGAAACTCAGTATCTTCCACAACTGAATAATTTTGAAGTTCAGCAGCAGCAGTAGCACTGCAATATAGAAAATGCCTTATTCCTCAATGTGTGATGCTTTATTTCACAAAGTTGAAGCGTGACAAAAATACGTATTTTGGTTTAGCCAAGTACGAGGCCTGTCCTTGTCTTGTAAGCTAGATTCTATGAAAAAAGTAACTGTTTCTCTACCATTTGAGCAATTTTCTTTGACAGATCTGAAAAACAGCCTTGAACCAGCTCAAAGAAACTGAAGTCTAACTACTCTTGTATATATTGGTATTAATGTAAATTTGAGTTACATCTACCAGTTCCTTAACACTTTCCATGTAAAGCTATCTGTATTATTTAGTCATATATGTAAATTTCAGACAAAAAAAAAAGGTAAAGTTCTGTAACAGGACGTGGTTAATAGACATTGCTTACTTCTGCTTACCAATTGCTGCTTTGCCCCAGATCTGTACTCTAAGACTCATTTGTTCCAAGTGAGATCTTGCATTTTTTATCATCTTAAGATTAGCTTCATATCTCTGCTGAGAAGCAACCAGTTCATTCTTCTCGTCCCCTTCCCATGGATTCCACTCTTCATTTCCCACGGCAACATGATCTAAGAAACCCAAAAGCGTGATTAATATAAAAAGAACAGTCTGACAAGTTTAGCAAACGGACGAATTCTCTCCAGCTCACGACGTTAAGCAGTCTCTCACAAGGTTCCAGCCCACCCGAGCCGGGCGCTCCCCCTCCGCCGGGCCCGCGGCCTGGTGCCTCACAGCACTGGAGAAATGGCCGCCGCCAGCGTGGACCCGGCGGAGGGGCTCAGCTCCGGGCCCGGCCCGGTCTCCCTCAAGGGTTGCCTCCCGGCCCCGCCCGCCGCGGCGCTCCCGGGCAGAGGCGCTGGGAGACGACCCGCTGCCCTCGGCCTGGCCCGTGCTCTCCAGGCCGGGGACACAAGGCGGGCAGGCCCCGCCGCTCCCCCACGCCCGGGGCGGCAAGGCCCTTCTGGCGCAGGCAGTGGCTGACAAACCGCGTCGGGGCCGCAGCACACCCACAGCGGCTCCGCCAGTGGCAGCCAGGCCGGTTCGCCCGCCCGCGGCAGGGCGGCTCGGAGCGGCCCCACCGCCGCTCTCACCTCGCGGGCCGCGGCGATCCCGGTGCGCCGGACGGGAAGCGGCCGTGCGCTGGGGCCGGAGGAAGACGGTGTAAGCCGCGTAGAGTGAGAAGAGGACGTAAGCGGCTATCAAGGCAGAGCACAGCCGCTTGCGAGCACCCCGCATCCCGCCCGGCGCGGGGCGCCGTGAGGTGGCGGCGGGAGCCGCGCCCTCTGGTGCGGGCGGGAGGAGCCTGCACCTGCAGCCCGAGGCCTCGTCCGCTGCAGAGGAGGCTTAGAGTCTCCCATAGCACGGCCAGCCTCTGCCCCACAGCCCTCCCGAGCATTGCCGTTACAGCCTCAGGGGTTCGGCGAGTGCGCTGAAGACACTTGTTCCGGTGCAGCCCGGAGCCGAGAGATGGGTGCTTTGAGGTACTTCTCCTGTGAAGACGGGCTGAGAGATTTGGGGCTGTTCAGCCTGGAGAAGAGAAGGCTCCAGTGACAGCTTAGAGCAGCCTTCCTATACCTTTGACCTCTGCGCAAACAAGGCAATAATATCTCCTAGATTTGAGGAAGCAGAGGTGTCCTGCAGTGTGTAAAAGGGTGAAAAGCCCACCAACAGCAGCTAATGCCACTTAAAAGAATTCCGAGCCCAGGCCTGGTAAATCAGGAAGCCTGGATTCTCTCTTAGCTGTGAGACAGGCTTGCTGTACCATCTTGTGGCAAATTATCCTGTCTCATGGTGCTCCAGCTGACTCCTTACAAAATGTTCATAACTGAACTGCTGGGATTATTATGAATCCAAGTTGATATAGCAGAGTTGAAGTTTTCTTTGAGTGACTGATAGTAAAGACAGGAAGAGTTGCAGCAAAAAAGAATCTATTTGATAACAAGGGCTTTAAGCAGTAAACAAGCATCAAAAATTCTTTACATTATAAGGCATCGTAAATTGGGAGATACAGGGGAAAGCTGTATCATCTGGTTCAATAACTGTGCTTAGAAGTAGGAAAAAGAACAAAAAAAGAATACAGAAGTGTCAAATACATTCAACAAATGCCTGTTCTGTTTAAGTATTCATTCCAACTAAGGAAAATTAACCTGGAGTTTTGAAATGAAGATTATGAGCGTGTCTGGAAGCCTAAGTCAAAAGGTATTCTGCTCCACGTCAGGTAGAGCAGAGTAAGCAGCTGTAGAAGTAAGCTTTTTTTATTTTTTTCCTTTGTGAACAGTAATTTCTTCTGTACATATGATGATAACAACATCATCAAACTGTTCATTTTTAACATATCAGAATGTTCACACTATTCCCCAAGTTCAAAAGTTGTTAAAGTACTCATAGATAGTCTCAGAATCATGAACAGATTCAGTTAATTGACATGTGCTGTTCTCAATTAATAAAACACTTGAATGAAAGATCAGCCCTGTACGGACTCTTCATTAGGGACTGTAGTGAGAGGACAAGGGGTAACGGGTTCAAACTTAAACAGGGGAAGTTTAGATTGGATATGAGGAAGAAATTCTTTACTGTAAGGGTGGTGAGGCACTGGAATGAGTTGCCCAGGGAGGCTGTGAATGCTGCATCGCTGGCGGTGCTCAAGGCCGGGTTGGACAGAGCCTTGGGTGGCATGGTTTAGTGTGGGGTGTCCCTGCCCATGGCAGGGGGGTTGGAACTGGATGATCTTAAGGTCCTTTCCAACCCTAACTATTCTATGATTCTATGATTCCATTCCATTCCATTTCATTCCCTACACTCGTGAGCTGAATAACAGTGAAACTGATTTCTCTGCAGTGTCAGGGGTTTTCAGCTCCAAAAACATTTTCAAGGATACATCACAAAGCTTTCAACTGGAAACAAGATTTTATTATTCTATTTGATTTTTGTTTGATTTCTTATATTTTATGTTATTTTAGAATCATTAAATCCTAGGATCATAGAGCAGTTAGGGTTGGAGAGGACCTCAAGATCATCTAGTTCCACCCCTCCCCGCCGTTCATGTTGCCCAAAGGTCTGTACAACCTGGTCTTACACCTCGCCAGGAGATGGCACCCAAGGGTCTGTACAACCTGGTGTTATACCTGGTGTTACACCCTGTCGCTATGGGTTACAGTACACAGCATCCTTGGGCAACCTGTTCCAGTGCCTCAACACTGGCAGTAAAGAACTTCTTCCTTTATATCCAACCTGAAAGTTTTATATTATTATTTGTGAGCATCATCACTGACCACGCACAAATGTGCAAGAAGAAGGTGTGTGATAGCATGGGCTATTTCCCAAAGCATGACACCTATCGACAATAAGCACGCTATTGACTTCCAACACTTGTTCTTCTGCTGTGCTTCCTGGCAAGGGATGCATGAAAAGTGCTCTCGTGCCTGCCCAGCACTGGTGTTGCATGCAGGGAGAGCTGGAGAGAAGCAGCTGCTCATAGGGCAGCAAGCCTGGAGCCCTTCCAAGCACAGGAGCCAAGGGGAGAGCAGAGCTCACTTCTGCTCTGAGCTTGCACTGGGCAATGGAGCTAAAGAGAGCCAGGACACGAGAGTGCCTTGAAGGTGCAAAAGCAATGGGCAAGAACCGAGTCCAAAGGGGAGCCCTGACAAGAGAATGTGCTTAATGCCACAGAGGACAAGCAGTAACTCCCCAGACCTACCCTGGGAGACCAGAAAGCTTCCTCCCTCTGGATGTGGGTCATGAAGGCCACCTGTATGGAGCAGTTCTTTCTGACCCCAGCCCTGGCGATTGTCTATCCCTGAGCATGTGAGCAAGACCTGCTGCTGGTCCACGAACTGGTCACACGTCCCAGGATATAACCAAGCCCTATTCTCCCTCAACCTGGAGCCACCTCAGGGGCTTCTGAGAGAAGCACTGGGATCCCTGAAAACACCTCTGCACTCCATTGCTTATGGCTGCTGCTCCTGGCTCAGGGGGGATGAAGATGGTGAGCTCTACAGTGCTCCTCAAGAAGACATTCCTATGGTCTGACCATGGCTATCCAGATGAAAAGGATTGGTATCCCTCCCATGAGCTAAGAAGCTGTTTCTGTCAGGAAGAAGACCCAACAATGAGATCAGAATATGCACATGACAACTTATAATGTGTAAATCAATGAAGAAGGATGTTTAAATGCTCAATAAGGAGCAGAGACCCATGAAAGGGCTCTAAAGAATAGATCTAGATATTATGATTCAGCAGGATGAAACTTTACCTATCATATGCCGTCAAAGGCTCAGGAAGTGTGCTCCTGCTGTTCTCTTTGGCCTTTTCTGTCAGCATGGTTCACAGTATCTCTCTTCTCAGGGTACAAAGGCTCACATTCCTCTTTAAAACCTAGGAGGCTCTGCTTCTCACTTGTGAATGTCTCTTTGGTGCCTGACCTCTTTTTCAGGATGATTTCCCTTCCAAGAAGGAGACAGGAACCATATTATTTCTAGCTCATAGACTTTAGTATTGAACAGGAAGGACTAGGCTTTCTTATCATTTATGACTTCTCTGAGTGCTATTTATAAGGTTTCCTTCCCTCTTTCATCTGTTGCCTACCATAGCATGAATTATTGCTGTGCATGCTCTGTTCCAGCTCTCTTTCTTGCCATTTGAACAGTCAAGGTGATATTCATAGAATCATAGAATAGTTAGGGCTGGAAAGGGCCTTAACATCATCCAGTTCCAACCCCCCTGCCATTCACAGGGACACCTCACACTAAAACATGCCACCCAAGGCTCTGTCCAACCCGGCCTTGAGCACTGCCAGCGATGGAGCATTCACAACTTCCCTGGGCAACCCATTCCAGTGCCTCACCACCCTTACAGTAAAGAACTTCTTCCTTATATTCAATCTAAACCTCCCCTGTTTAAGTTTGAACCCGTTACCCCTTGTCCTCTCACTACAGTCCCTAATGAAGAGTCCGTACAGGGCTGATCTTTCATTCAAGTATTTTATTAATTGAGAACAGCACATGTCAATTAACTGAATCTGTTCATGATTCTGAGACTATCTATGAGTACTTTAACAACTTTTGAACTTGGGGAATAGTGTGAACATTCTGATATGTTAAAAATGAACAGTTTGATTTACCATTTCAGAATCACAGTGCAATGAAATAAAATAAATTACTGTCTGGAATGTGACTGCTTTATTCTGGACTCATTAAAAAATAAGATTGAAGACAAACTATTTACTTGCAGTTTCTTTATTTCTGGTTTCTTTTATTTTTTTCTTTTTTTTTTTTTTTTAATCTGTAGTGATAAAACAAAAGAAAATGCGCTGAGATGAACCAGAATAAGCTTCTCTTCTTCCTTAAGCATGGTGGCTTTACTCCTCCTTGCACTAGTTCAGATAGCTACCAAGAAGAGTTACTCTCACAGCTCTGTTGGGTTTCATGTTAATGGTCAGCCTGAAGGTGGTTTTAATGAATCTTGTTTACTTCCCACTGTGTAAGACGACACACAAAACCAGTTAGTTACTGCTTCTTAGCCGAGAAGCAGCAACTTTCAGCGGAAGAAAGATCATTTTTTGAAACACTAACTCATCTTTTTTGTGATTGTGAGCACTGCTTTCAGTTATTTATACCAGAATTACCTAAGGAAATGCAGCTGTGCCCTTCTTCTTATGCATGCAGTCTAAATCAAATCCTTTGTGTCTATTTTATCTTTCTAATTTTTGTATTTTTTCTTACTAGACATGGAAATAATGGAAGCCCTAGGCTTTCTGAATATATCCCAGTAGGAAGTGAGTTAAAAGAACTAAAAAAGAAGCTAATTATGAAAGCTGTAACAAGTAGTGTAATTTTATATTTAGAAGCCACCTTTTTATTTTTAAGCATCTGATTTTTCCTGTTGAGCTCTTTCATTCTACTGAAAGCTTTTAATTATATGGCAAAATCTCTTAGAGTCCTCGGGTGGATAGTACATGGAAGACTATTAAAACTCCTCTTTAGCTTCAGGACTCCTACTCTTCTGAAACTTTGAATATAAATCTGTAATGAAATTAATTTGCTCCTGTTTTCAGAGGTTCGTGTGATTTCTCTTGTTATTGGCCTTTTACGTGACCTACTACCTACTGTTGCTTCTGAAGTGGCTTACTTGGCCTCAGGGCATCTGACTGGGTGCTGGGCTCAGAGGTTGTGTGAACTGTACCTTGAAAGCCTGCTTTCAGCTGGGTAATTTATTGTCAGTTGGGATGGAATTTTAAGATATGTTATCTTTGCTTATCATCCTCTCAGATGTACTCTGCCATAAGGAAACAAATCAAAGTGGCTCCAATGTTTGTATTCTGAATGGCATCTATTCATGCAATCTCATAGCTCCCTAATGATTAAGTAAGTTATGGGGGAAGTGAAACTATTTAAGTCAGAACAGAATGTTTCTTGTTTAACGTGGGGGCTCTGCCTGTCCTCTCTGTCCGTCAGGTGGGGCACACTCTAATAGCAAGTCAAATCCATTCTCCTGTTGAAGCAGCTTAGGCATCCTGGCATGATGAAGGTACTGATTTTTTAGCACTGCATCTTTTGTACCAGCCAGAGGTAGCAGGTTCTCTTCTCTGCAAAGACCTCATGGGTGCTGCTGCGAGAATTGTCATTCAGGCTTCATTAACAAGGAGATCTGATTGAATGAAGTCAGCTACCATATTTCTAGCAGTTTAAGGAGAAGTTTTTGCTACATCTCTGTGACAGTCACCTTAAAGACTTCAGGAAGTGGTCCATTGATGTGTCCACACATCAATGTTTTTAGTTTTCCTAAATCTGAAGTCCTAAGTCTGAATATTATGTGTCTGCTCCAGAGTGAGATCCTAACCCACTGCCTACTGTCATGAGAAGGTAAAATCCAGCCCAGCACACTGGACATGAGGAAGGGCAGTCTCTGATCATACCATCTTCAGGTGAAGACAATTCAGACAGGTTGATAGTGCCATTCCACTTTTTACAGGCAGTGATTTACATAGCCAGCACATACACCCTCCAGTAGTGGAATAGGGTAAGAAAGTCTGCATCAGTGTTGCAGCCTTTAGCATATGTTTGATCTACTAATTATGTATTTTTGATTATATGTATTTGATCCACCTGTATATGTTTGCTCCATTTGAAAAAGTCTTCGAATGGACGTGTCCACAGCTCACTGTGTAGGAAAGTAGATTGTTAACGCAGGGATATTGCCATTTGACTTAATGGACCTAATACATATTGAAATACCCAGATTTGAATACAGATTTATAATTATTGTTTACAGGTTTTGATTTCAAATGCACATGGGGGTTGCCATGCCAACCATAGCTGATACTGGGGATGTTTGCACTAATTCAGAAAGAACTTTGCCATTTTCTGAGAGATTAACTCAGCTAGACTGTGTCACTGATGGTGGGAACATTCATAACCTCTGCTTGCTTGAGCAAGTATTTAGGGAAAGATGGATGACATGCTGTCAGGTTCCTGACGCCAGTGCCTCTACAGGGAAGTGTTCCAGAGAGGAGACACAGGACCAGCACTGCTGTTGAGGGAAAAGCAGGTAAATCTGATACAATATTTAGGGAACTTTTCCAGTGCTCCCTGGAAGCTTTGGAAGTCCTTGGGACTTCTGAGAGCAGCATAATTGCAAATTTGGTAAAAAAGCTGCTCGGTGGTTGTCATAAGAAATTAAATGAGCAAAAATTAAGGAAATTGCATGGTAAATAATACAAGTTAGGCAGCCAAGACAGGAAGCAGAGGGAAAGAGATTGTGTTAGCACCTGTCTTCTAGCACATTGTGGTGAGGGTGATCTGGAATTTATTCTAACCTATGTAACATCTTTTTTTCTCTATATTCAAACTTTGTTTATGTTCAAACTTTGTTTGAATATAAAAGAAGGAAACCCCCCTATCCTTGTCACTGTCTTGATTCCCATGACGGTGTATCTGGTCTGCCTGCTATGGCACCATGACTTCCGAAAGAGAAATCAGCAGTATTCAGCATTGCTGCAACTGGAAGAGCAGTTGGGCTTGTATCAAGATTTTTTTAATTACCTAGAAGGTAATATCTGGCATAAGTTTCCTCTTTTTATTTTGGTGGTAGCAGGAAGCCACATGGTATGTACTCATTTCCTAAGACTGAAAACAGTAAACATGAAACATAAAAAATTTCAGCTTGAAGCTGATATAAGTAACAGTATGGGGTTAGCTGACAATGTCCTTCAGTCATGGCCAGGATTGACTGTTTTAAATGCTTGTTCCTGTTGATTTTAGAGCAACTTCTGTTTTCAAGATAGCAGCTCCTCACAAAAACTTGTGCAATCAATAAAATATCCTTTTGAACATTTCCATTGTAAGAGTTTATTTTTGTCAGTATGCAGTAATATACAGTTTTCTGAGAACTCTATGGAGGTGTTCATTAGCAAATACATTATAGCATGAACACCATTTACATATGTTCTAACAGTAAAATGAATAGAGAGGAATTTGTTTCTAGTTTTTGTTCATATGAGGTAAGTGAAGGAATACAACAGAAGCATTGCTGGTAGCCAGCAGCTGTTCCTCTGGCTACAGGGGTGAAGTGCCCATAAATGAACACCTACTGATGATGTTCCCATTATTCAGCTTTGTTTGGGAAGTTAACTCTTGGAAATTAAAACGTTTGGGAGGCTTTTAGGTTTTTTAGTGAATTATCACTATATTTCAATATTCAGGAGAGGTAAGAGGGTTATTATATGATGGAAAGATCAAGTTACTGTAGTTAGGAAAAGCAAAGTGTGTGCATACAGTGTGTGGCACCACAGTGTACACAAGGCACAAGAGGTGGGACAGGTGTCTCAGAGGGATTCCACAAGCAGTACCTATTTGGGACCAAGACTATTTGGAAATGCATTCACAATTTGGTTTTACATTTTGTGTTGGATTTTATACTGTTACAAAGGCAATGTGTAATTCTTAACTGGCAGCTTGTGTAGGCTTTGGCTTACCTTAATATATCTGTTGATCAGCAATCTGTTATTTCTGTACTGTGTTGTCTGTCACCCATTAATTATTCCAAATGAATTGCTGCATCTTACCAAAAGATTTCATTATGCTATCATAAAACACAGAATCATTCATCAAACTAAATTATATGAGTCCCCATGAGTGAAAACTCACAAATACCAAGATTTATAGTTAAATGGATAGGCAGCACAGATAAAGCCTTTATGTCAATAGGGACCCATAAAATTAGTCAAGCACAATATACTCCCTGCATATTAGAGAAAGTCTCTTCCTCCCAGGCATCTCTATGCTATTTAAAAAAGTATGTGCTATGCAAAGTGGTCAGGTTGAGAGAGCACATCTGGTGAGTGAGGCCAGGATGGCAGAGCAGCCTGGTGTCCCCAGTCTGCTTGCAGTTCTGCTGATGCAGTTGGACAGTGCACACAGATACCACAGGCACATTTCTTCAGGAAGCATTTGCTCCTTGCCTCACAGCCATCTAGAGGGACCTGGGCAAGCTTGATAAGTGAGCCCTTGCAAACCTCATGAGGTTCAGCAAGGCCAAGTGCAAGCTCCTGCGCCTGGGTTAAAACAACCCTCAGTGTCAATATAGGCTGGGGGATGAAAGGACTGAGAGTAGACCTAAGCAGAAGGATTTGGGGTTACTGGTGGATGAAAGTTTGTATATGAGCCAGCAATGTTCACTTGCAGCTCAGAAGGCCAATCGTGCATTGAGCTGTATCTAAAGGATCATGGCCAGCAGGTTGAGGGAGGTGTCTTTTCCTCTCTGCTGTGGTGAGACCCCATCTGCAGTACTTCATTCAGCTCTGGAGTCCTCAGTACAGGAAGATATGGACCTGTCGGAGCAGGTCCAGAAGAGGGCCACAAAAGTCATCAGAGGGATGGAGCACCTCTCTTGTGAGGAAAGGCTGAGAGCGTTGGGGTTGTTCAGCCTGGAGGAGGCTCTGGAGAGACCTTATTGTGGCCTTTCAGTACTTGAAAGGGGCCCATAAGGAAGATGGGGAGAGACTTTTTAGCAGGGCCTGTTGTGATAGGACGAGGTGTAATGGTTTTAAACTGAAAGAGGGCTGATTCAGGCTGGACGTGAGGAAGACAGTTTTTTAGCACAGGTTTCCCAGAGAGGTGGTGGATGCACCATCGCTGGAGACATTCAAGACTAGGCAACCTGATTTAGTTAAGATATCCCTATTCATTGCAGGGGGGTGAACTAGATGGCCTTCAAACATCCCTTCCAAACCAAACTATTCTATGATTCTATGATATACAGATCCTGGCTTGCAGTAGCCTTGTGGTGAGGGACTGCCAACACCCCAACTTGTGGTGGCACAGCCTTCAGCTTGCTGTATGTACCCAGTACATCCTTAGGTGCTTAGCAGCCAGAGGAGAAAGCTCTGGCGGCTGATCCCTGGTTCAGTTCCCAGGCCTGCCTTTGCAGCAGGTATGATGTCCAGAGAAGCGTTTTTTTGAGATGCCTTTCTCTGCTCAGCTCCTCCAGCTTTCTGTGCATTTCCCATTGGTTTCCTACCTTTCTTGCACACAGACGCATGCATGCCAAGAAGATACAGCTCTAGTGGAGGATTCCTACCTGTGGCAGGGAGGTTGGAATTAGATGATCTTTAAGGTCCCTTCCAACCCCAACCATTCTATGATTCTATGATCCTTCCCTTAGTTTCTGCATCTGCAAGAGCTCACAGTTATACCTCTACCTATGGGCACACCAGGGATAGATAAGCCACGGGTGAAACCAGGAAAGGTCTAGGCCGGTGATACATTGGGAGTGTGATCTGTGGTAGGAGAGCATTATTCCTCTGCTCTGACAATTGAGTAGAAAATCCAGTGCAAAACCATGTGTGGATAGAGAAGGATGGCAGCTGCCTAGTGTGTGAGCTCATTTCAGCTCTAACTCATGCAATTCTGCATGCTGGGTCTGAATATTTTTACTCTATTGAGGAAACAGCTGGTAAAATGGCAGTGAAAGTTTTTCTGCTCATAAGATAATGGAAGAACCCAGGAATTGACACATGTGAAACTGAAACTGCTAGAAAAAGCACCAAGATTGCACGTTTGGACTCTTGATAACTAGGAAATACCCGAATTGCAGGAAAATCATCTACAGCCTCATGGATATGCATTGTACTGTATCTGTATTTCATCACTGTGTGTCGTTTTCTCATAGGACCTTTATGAGACTGACCGTGGTGGCAACATTTATTCGAAGGATGAACTAGGATTATGCAGTGAAGGGGATTGTTATTTATTATCCATTGCCTCCTACACTACAGAAGCAAAAAGGTCTGTACTGATTGTAAGAGAGGGTTTCAGAACAGGAAAGATTGGGCTCGGAACTGAATCTTAGAATGTTGCCCAATAGAACTGGGTTTGGGCAGAGAAGTACTGCAAGTCTGTACTGCAGGAATCATTTGAAATAATTTTTCATCCAGAAATGCTCATTTGCTATCTGATCCTCATTTATGAATTTCAATGTGAATTGCTAGGGTTTGGTTTGTGGAATCTTTACAGAGCTTTCTGAACAATGACTGATAGTGGTGGGAGCTGTGATATAAATATGTGAAGTGCTCAGAAGTGCAAAGTATTTTGAAAGATTAGGTACAAGCCTTTCAAATTGTTCATCAACAATTAACAGATGCTTTCAAATTTAATCTCACATTGGTGCTCTTTCCCTAAAATCCCAGCAATTCCATTCATCCATCTCTAACCAGGCTGCTGTACAGATTAATGTTGATGCGGCGCCGTAATGATAGAGTAAAAGAAATTCCATGGAAGAAGATTATTCTGTAACCATATGAGGTTTTGAATGTACTGTAAATAAAACCTGGGGCTCCCACTCAGCAATGAAATAAATCAATTTAGTCCTAGATCCTAAGTTAGGAGATGATGGTTTACTCTGGCCTCCGGTGTAGCGCAGGTCAGTTCTTCCCTGAGTTAGTTTTTAACTAGAGCATTTCTTTTTAAAAGATAGAAAAATCCCGATCAAAACATTTGCAGTATGGACAAGCTATCATTATTTTTGTTAAATTACAGAAATTATTAAGTTTCATAATACATGTAATGCATAAATGCATGTAATTGCTATTTCTGAATGTCTCTACTTTCAACTTCCAGGCACTCGATCTTATTACGTTTGTGCTTTTGAGACTGAAGATCCCTCAATTATCAAATTTCTATTCCCCCTAGAGGCAATTAGAAACTGTGATCAAGGTACACTTCAGCCTTTTTGTTAAGGTAAACAGGCTGAACTTCAGTTTTCCACTAAGGCAGGTTTTCCAATCCTTTAATCTTTCTCCTGATTCACTGCTAAACCAGAGAAATCCAATTTATTCCTTTTTGAGCTGGGCCTGGGACTGTGCAGGGTATCTCAGAAGAAGACTTGCTAGTGCCAGGTTGTGTAACCTTTCTAGCCCTTTTATGGTATTATTTTGCTCATTTGTCCCAGGGCTGGCTTTTTGTTTTGCTGTTATTCCCTTTACATTTTGCATAAAGAGCTGATCTCCAGCTGATTGACATGATGCCCCAATCATTTCAGTTACTGTTCCCAAGATAGCATCTCATTATGTCTGTAATTCCTGAATATTGTTGAATTACAATTATCTGTGTTGATTCATATGTCATTTACTTGCAGCAGCTTATCAACTCATTTGTTTCAGTGTACCCTCTTTATGTGTCACATGTACACTTTAATCAGTAAGGATTCTCTCATTTCTTCCAGATCATTAATAAAAACATAGAGGCCAAGAGCTGACCTCAGGATGGCCTGAAGAATACATGCCCTTAATGAGGCCTCACTGTTTACAAATGCATTTTGAGACCTGTCAACAGCTTTTAAAAATAATTTTCTGTGTACCACATTGCTTTTGTTTTAATTATGAAAATGTCGTATAGGGACAAGTTTAAAGGATTCTGACTATTCCATATAACCTCCGTTCTTTTTCTCCATCACTGAATGGGAGCTCGTTAATGTGCATGGAGTGAAGGAGAGATCTGATAGGGAAAAAGGATGTGATTCTGTAATTAAAGACTGTATCACAATGTGTTAATGTAAGACAGGCGAATTAAAGATGCTCAAACTATCATAATCCCCACATATGTGAATTTCTAAATGCTGGATTTTAGGTTTTAGTTTTTCTAATATAAAGAGCTTCTTTGTGTGCGTGCATTCACGTGCATGCGCAAGGGTGTTTCTATATACACAGAAAAAGGGGGAGGTACATCTCACCAGCTTTAAATATTTACAGATGAGCTCATCACACAGTGTCCCACTTTACCTAATTGAGGGAAATAGGCATTTCCGAATATTTCTCACTCATTCAAATGTAAATAAATGTATAAATTAGATTGCAGGAACTGTATTCCCTAAATGCATATTTCTTGCTTGAGAGAGACTGTATAACCAACTCAGATGTAAATGCTGATGTGAGATAGCCAAGGTTAGATGAGATGAATCCCAAGCAAAGCACATGGACTTCCATCATAATTCTTGGGTTTCCGTTTTGATAATGAAGCCTATAAACAAATTCAGTTTTATGGAAACTAAAAAAGAATTCTGAATGTTTTGCTTCACTAAACAGCATTTTATTTGTTAATCCAGCAGCTATTTACTTTAAGAACTGGATTAGCCAATTAATCACAGTTCATTTTAACTGCAGAGTTAGGATGTATGTGATGCTGTATCGTCCCAGGGCTCACGGTAAACAGAGGTATGCTCACAGAGCTCCAGCTACATTTGATCATCTTGGAACTTGAGCCAAAGAAAAGAATGGCCAAGTTAGAAGAAAGTTTAGGGCACCAAAGGATATGATCTTTCCTGACTTTTCTAATGTAACTTTCAAGAATTCTTGAGTGAGAGGTGAAAAAAAAAGGAACTCTGAAATTGAAAATCTCTCTGTCTTATCTGTGGGGATAATTTCCTTTCTGTAGCAGGGCTTCTGCTTTCAGTAGCTTGATTAAGGAACAGTATCTTGTGTGATGAAATGATCTGGATGCATTTGCATATGAAAGCTAGATGATAGGGCATAGAAACTGATTAGGCTTCATCTGTCTCACATGCCTGGAGATTAATTCTAATAACACTTAACACATTAAGATATGGATTAAACTTGAGCGGAGGAAGTGAAAAATTACTTTGCTAAACTTTCTGGAACATTTTTTTTCTCCTTTGCTTTGGCTACAGAAAGTTCCTTCATCTCAGCTGTGGCTAGTTGACACATTCTTAGAAATAATAAACTTCTAATCACATACACTGTGTGGAAATGACATGAGGAAGATAACTGTTTATGACGGGAAGGTCTGTGAACATGTCTCTAACTTTCCCATTCTTGTGTTTAGATAAGGCAGGCAATAGGAGCGGGGGTGCTTGCTTTCAACAAACTTCATTTTCATAAAGACAAGAGAAAGCTAACTATAATTTTCAAGCCCTGACAGGTAATGCTGAGGAATTACACTAAATCTTTGATATCATGATCATTTGCTTCTAATTTAAACTTTCGGATTTTTGCTTATACTAGAATGATCCTAGCAGCTGATCCTGGGATGTTTATAATGGTATGTGCTGTATACTGTCAGGATGCCCTGAGAGTTTGCTGTTTCAAAATGCACTAGGCAGGCTTTAGAAGAAAGAGCTCAAATCATGAACAAGGTTAAAATAGAAGAAGGTTTAGGCTGACATTCAAATAAATGGAATTGCACATGACTCTCACCAGTGACCAGACTTTACCTCTGCAGCCTGCCTCATGATAAGGACAACCTGTCTTTACCGAAATGAGTAGCTGCTCTGTGACCTCTGAGGCTCACTTTCTTAAGTTCAACCTTGTATGAAAGACCTGGTGGCCACTGGCAAATTAAACTTGGCTTGAGGTCAGAACACTGGATCTCGTCACTCCTGAATACTCAAGCAGTTGAGGTACATGCCTGGCATTCATCCCTCTCTCTGAAAGAGCTGAAATCCTGGATGCTAGCATCTTACATGTGAAAAGTTCAGACACAGACAAATCTCAGCTGTGCATTAATTCTGAGATTTTCGAGTTTTCTAGCAGAGATGATTTTTGTATTTTACTCCATGTGTAATCCTCCAGTGCAGAAATGCATTGATCTCATCAGGGTTCTCCCACAGAGCTTAATGTAGACTATGGGGAGAGCTTATTTATATTTCAACTAATGCATGCCTAGCCACTGCTGATGCAGTGAAGAAAATGCCTGAAATATCTTTAAGTAAAGCATTGGTTGTTTTGCGAAACAGAAAGCACTAACAATGTTTTTATGGCAGTGGTTGGATTAATTCAAGCATAGAAATATATGTTATTTATTTTATTCAGCTTCTGCAAGTCATAACAGTTATAATGGTATTTTCAGGTTTATTTACTTTTGAGTATTATAATGTAATAAATATCCCTTTTAATAAATAAAAGGTAACAAGGATGGAATTGAAAGTATTTTACGAACATTCTTTACATTTTAAAGTATTAGCCAGCCAAATAATTTTATAACGTAACTGAGGATTTGATCTTGTAATATCACCATCTGCCAAAAAGCAGACAGTTCTTGCTGTCCTTACAGTGTGGTAGAATGGCGGCACTCCATCCAACGCTTGTCTCTTCTTTTCGAACTCATCTGGTGCTCTTTTGGCCATGAAATATTTTACAAATATTCCACTGGAGCAAGGAACTCCTTTCAAGACCACTGTTCCTACCCAGTAGCCTTTCCGTGGGTTACATGCTGAAAGCCTGTAGGCTGCCCAAATGAGCAGAGCAGAACCCTCTCGTACTGTCTGTCTGCTGGTGCTTCGTTCCACAAGACCATGCTCTCACTTGGACCACTACTTGTAGCTCTGTTAGCACAGGCTCTGAGCAGGCTTTCCCTTGCTTGCTCACACTTGTATTTATATATGTGTGTAGTTTATTTCCAAAGCTTCAGTGGAGTATTCTTATTTGATTAGAGTTGTAGTTAGAAGAGTTATATACGAGCGTACAAAAGCAGCTATATAAAAGTATAAACAGAATGTATATGGTGTCCCGTCAGTCACTGATAGTTCACACCAAACCTATAACATTTATAAATAAATGATATAAAACTATAAGTGTATAATTCATAGAATCATAGAATAGTTAGGGTTGGAAAGGACCTTAAGATCATCTAATTCCAACACGTCTGCCATATAAATTTATAAGTAAATATAAATTTATTTATTTATATATAAATTGGAAAAGACAGTTCCTGGTAAATAGATAATAACAAAGTGGGAATGATCCTCAGTAGAAATGCAAGCAGTGTGTTTCTGTGTGCTGCCTCTCCATGTCCCTTCTTTCCCTTTCCTCTCTTTTCTTTTCTCCTCCCCCTCACTTTCAAGTAAAGGCATTTGAACAAGCAATAGCAGGGACTTGCAACTTGTCAGGGCTGATGAAGAAGCTCCGAACAAGAAAATTTTCCCAATGTTTCCAACTCTGTCAACCTATTTAAAAAACATAATGTGTCACCCTGCAAAATCTGCTTAAATGACAACGAGCGATTTAAAAAATGTAGTATACCCTATGAATAAAACATGTCATGCGGTAAAACTGGAGCTCAATTATATTTGTGTAAGCTATGTTCCGTCTGTCATCACAGCTACTGTGGCATTTGGGAGATGCCACCCCACCTCATCAAAGTCCTGATGCCTTCAGTTTCTACTGCCTACCTATGCCATTTCTGGTGTTTGAATGACAGAGAGAGAGAACTGGAACAATCCCTTTGCAGTAGGCTGGAAATATGTAGGCATCCGTGAGAGAGATTCCCACCCGTATTGCACCAGCAACTCCCAATGGACTTAATCTTTTCTCCCAGAGGCGGATTACCTAGGCAAAGCAGTGGAAGTTCGTGGAAGCTTGAAGAGCTGTGCAGAATCAGAAGAAAAGAAAAGTTCTGTCAATTTTCACATTTGCATCTTTATGCCCAAGCAAGTCTGGTAGTGAACTGAGCAAAATTACTGTTCCACACACTCTGGGGTGATCGTTTTTTCTTTGCTGAAAGGGATATGAAAACATCTTAAGATGTCTGTGTGAATCCGTTTCAGTAGCGATTACGTATATTATGGTAGTGTAATGAAATAGCCCAAATCATCTGTAGTTAAAGCAGTAAGGTTTTGGTCTCATAAAAGTAAAATAACAATTTCTACCTTGTTTTAACTCTGCACTATGCCAGAAGTAGGCTATGAAGTAAATGTTTTCGCACCACCACCAAACTGAGCCCTTAAGGTTTGTTAAAAAGACCTGAATTCAAACTGTGGGTTACATGTTGTTTCTGTAACTGCTATGACTGACAGAGGGAACAGACCTCAGAGCCAGAGCCTTGATTACATTAAAACCACTTTATATGGATCTAGCCACAAAAAGTGGCTTTAGAATATTCATCCTTATTGATTGAATATACTGTATTCACTAGGATGCAAAGCAAATTAATTTCAAAGAGGTACATCAGGCAAAGGTGGTGTCCAATGGAAAGCAGCAGAATTCCCTCAAAATTAATTCCTCTATCAAAGGTACGTGATAGAAACAGGCTGAATGTTTCTCATCAATGCAGGCAAAAGCAGATTAGAGCCACACACTTCCTCGGCCTGACTTTCTCTTCCTCCTCTTCTCCAGCAAGGTCTCCCCAGTTCCTCTCTGGGGTAATTCTCTGACACTGGCAAGAGATTATGAATCATAGAATCATAGATTGGTTTGAGCTGGAAGGGACCTTAAAGATCATCTCATTCCAATCCCCTGCCATGGGCAGGGACGCCTTCCACTAGATAAGGCTGCTCAAAGCCCCTTCCAACCTGGCCTTGAACACTGCCAGAGATGGGGCAGCCGCAGCTTCTCTGGGCAACCTGTGCCAGTATCTCACTTCCCTCATAGTAAAGAAATTCTTCCCAATGTCGAATCTAAATCTCCCCTCTTTCAGTTTAAAGCCATTCCCCCTTGTCTTGTCACTTCATGCCCTTGTAAAAAGTCCTTCTCCAGATTTCTTGTAGGTACCCTTTAGGTACTGGAAGCTGCTCTAAGGTCTCCCCAAAGCCTTCTCTACTTCAGGCTGAGCAACTCCAGCTCTCTCAGCCTGTCTTCATAGGAGAGGTGTTCCAGCCCTCTGATCATCTTTGTGGCCTCCTCTGGGCTCACTCGAGCAGGTCCACATGCCCTTGAAGAGACACTGGGATTCACAGCAAGACCTGCTCTGCATGCCTGCTACATCACTCTGTGCCAGCCTTTTGTCTCGCCCTCTCTGAGACAACCCCTTTCCACCACGAAGTGGATCTGCATGGTGAGAACTGTCCATACCTACATGGTGATAATGAAGGAAAACCTCCTTGTGGGAAACTTGTAACCAGTCTCATGTTAGCTTTGGAATTAACTGCATGCAGGCAATGGAGCTGTTCCTTTAGCAAGGACCAAATACAAACAGGATACAATTTGCACAACATATTCCTAGCCCTCTTAATAGTTACATGGCTATTGGAAATGGAGAAGAAAAATGAAGAGCTTGATCCGTACATTTGTCTTTCAGAAAGCCACAGCTGACATGCTGGGAATTGTGCCTGGAAAAGCAGGCTGGTGTCTGCCTTGAAATCTTCAGCAACCTATTCATAGGCTTCAACTACCATGGGCTGGTATTTGCACTGGAGGCTAGCACTCATCCTTATCAGCCCCCGTCCCTTGTCTGAGAAATACTGTTTTAAATAATGAATGATACACCACTCCTTTCAGCTGGAGGGTAAAAAATTCTCACCCGCCTTCAGGAAACAAATACTGATCCCTGTGGTGCACCCAGGAAGTCAGAGAATTATGCAGAGTAGAGAGGAAATGCAAGTAATGGTACTGTGGGGACATAATGGAAATGTAGTGATTCACAGGCGCAGCTTTCCTTAGAACAAGCAAGAATTCTGTACAGATTTTAGATTTCCCCATTTTTCATTTGTATTTTTTTAGCAGTTCTGTTGGATTTCGTTATTCCCAGGGTATCAGAAAACGTGCATTCTGGAATTCAACAGTAAATAAAATCAGGAAAATGGAGGCTGTAGTTCTGTGACCTCACTGCTCTTTGGCATCTTATTCTGCGTTCCAGAAACATGTACAGAAAAATGATGCATTACAAAAACCTGTGCTAAAAAGAAAGGAAGCAGACTAGCATGTTATGTAGGTTACATAGAGCATGAAGCATCAGGCTTAATCTGCTGCAATCATTTTCAAAATTCAAATGCAAGTGAGACAGATACATAATTAGGGAATCATAGAACAGTTAGATCCAGCTCCCCTGCCATGGGCAGGGACACCTCACACTAACCCATGTCACCAAGACTCCGTTCAACTTGTCCTTTAACACTGCCAAAGATGGAGCATTCACAACTTCCATGAGAAAGCTGTTCCAGTGCCTCAGCACCCTGACAGTAAAGAACTTCTTCCTTATATCCAACCTGAACTTCCCCCATTTAAGTTTGAACCCGTTACCCCTTGTCCTATCACTACAGTCCCTCATGAAGAGTCCCTCCCCAGCATCCCTATAGGCCCCCTTCAGATACTGGAAGGCTGCTCTGAGGTCTCCACGCAGCCTTCTCTTCTCCAGGCTGAACAGCCCCAACTTTCTCAGCCTATCTTCATACGGGAGGTGCTCCAGTCCCCTGATCATCCTCGTGGCCTCCTCTGGACTTGTTCCAACAGTTCCATGTCCTTTTTATGTTGAGGACACCAGAACTGCACACAATACTCCAAGTGAGGTCTCACGAGAGCAGAGTAGAGGAGCAGGATCACCTCCCTCAACCTGCTGGTCACACTCCTTTTGATGCAGCCCAGGATACGGTTGGCTTTCCGGGCTGCAAGCACACACTGCAGCCAGCTCATGTTCATTTTCTCATCGACCAACACCCCCAAGTCCTTCTCCGCAGGGCTGCTCTGAATCTCCTCCCCGCCCAATCTGTAGCTGTGCCTGGCATTGCTCCAACCCAGGTGTAGGACCTTGCACTTGGCATTGTTGAACTTCATGAGATTGGCACTGGCACACATCTCAAATGTGTCAAGATCCCTCTGGATGGCATTCCTTCTCTCCACTGCATCAACTGAACCACACAGCTTGGTGTCATTGTTGAACTTGCTTATTTTGAAAAAAGGATGTCATGTGAGACAGTGTCAAACGCGTTGCTCAAGTCCAGGTAGATGACATCAACTGCTCTATCCCCCTCCATCAGTTCCGTAGCCCCATCATAGAAGACCACCAGATTGGTCAGGCAGGATTTCCCCTTAGTGAAGCCATGCTGGCTATCACCAAGCACTTTGTTGGTTTTCATGTGCCTCAGCATGCCTTCCAGGAGAATCTGCTCCAAGATTTTGCCAGGCACAGAGATGAGACTGACTGGTCTGTAGTTTCCCAGGTCTTCCATTTTTCCCTTCTTGAAAATGGGGTTATGTTTCCCTTTTTCCAGTCGTTGGGAACTTCACCTGACTGCCGTGATTTTTCAAATATGATGGACAGTGGCTTAGCAACTTCATTTGCAGCTCCTTCAGGACGCGTGGATGGATTTCATCAAGTCTTATGGATCTGCCCTTCTACTCTGCTCTTGTGAGACCTCACTTGGAGTATTGTCTGCAGTTTTGGTGTCCTCAACATAAAAAGGACATGGAACTGTTGGAACAAGTCCAGAGGAGGCCACGAGGATGATCAGGGGACTGGAGCACCTCTTGTATGAAGATAGGCTGAGAAAGTTGTGGCTGTTCAGCCTGGAGAAGAGAAGGCTGCGTGGAGATCTCAGAGCAGCCTTCCAGTATCTGAAGGGGGCCTATAGGGATGCTGGGGAGGGACTCTTCATGAGGGACTGTAGTGATAGGACAAGGGGTAACGGGTTCAAACTTAAATGGGGGAAGTTCAGGTTGGATATAAGGAAGAAGTTCTTTACTGTCAGGGTGCTGAGGCACTGGAACAGCTTTCTCATGGAAGTTGTGAATGCTCCATCTTTGGCAGTGTTAAAGGACAAGTTGAACAGAGTCTTGGTGACATGGGTTAGTGTGAGGTGTCCCTGCGAATGGCAGGGGGGCTGGAACTGGATGATCTTAAAGTCCTTTCCAACCCTAACTATTCTATGATTCTATGAGTTGTGCACGTTCAGGTTCTTAAGATGGACTCAAATCTCAAGTCCCTGCATCTGCCTGCCGAGACTTGGATGGTGTGGTCAGAGCACTTGCTGATGAAGGCTGAGGCAAAGAAGTCATTAAGAACCTCAGCCTTCTCCAAATCCAGGGTAACCAGTTCTCCCGATAGCTTCCGGAGTGGGCCCACGTTTTGCCTGATCTGTCTTTCGTTTGCTGCACACCTACAGAATCCCTTCCTGTTATCTTTGACATCCCTGGCCAGACTCAGTTCTAACTGGGCCTTAGCTTTCCTAACCTGGTCCCTAGCTTCCTGGACAACATCCCTGTATTCTTCCCAGGTCGCCTGTCCTTGCTTCCACCTTTTATAAGCCTGTTTTTTCCTTCGAATTTTCCTCAGCAGGTCCTTATCCATCCAAGGAAGTCTCCTGGCCCTCCTGCTGAACTTCCTTCTAGTTGGGATGCAACACTCCTGAGCTTGCAGCAGGTGATCCTTGAATATCGACCAACAGCCTCGGGCCCCCCTGCCCTCTAGGGATGTATCCCGTGGAACCTTACTGAGCAGGTTCCTGAAGAGGCCAAAGTCTGCTCTCTTGAAGTCCAGGGCAGTGAGCTTGCTGCACGCTCTTCTCATTGTCCTGAGGATCTTGAACTCAACCATCTCATGATCGCTGCAGCCAAGGCTGTACAAATGGGACAATTCTTGGCACTTAAGACATTTGATTTCTACTGGCTGAAAGAATGGACTACCTGCTCTCTTAAAATTCACGATTCAGTTTCCAGCTCTCTGCCCAGATGGCTCCCATTTTCCTCACCGTTATCTAGTGATGTCAGTAGTACATGAAAGGGTTGCCTGTTGTACTCATTTTGTATGTCAAGGTTTTGGTAGCTGGAGGCTGCAGGGTTGGCTTCTCTTGCCCCCATGTTGGACAGAGCCAGTGCCAACCAGCTTTGTGACAGACCCACTGCTGACCAAAGCTGATCCTGTCAGCAGTGTTGACATCACTTCTGCAATAACAAGATTAAGAAAGGGTAAAAAATGCTCAGCAGCTGCTGTGATGGAGAGGAATGAGAAAAATGGGAGAGCAACAACTCTGCAGACCCCAAGGTCAGAAGAAGGGAAGGAGGTGCTCCAGGCACTGCAGCAAAGATTCCCCTGCAGCCTGTGGTGCAGACCATGGTGAGGCAGGCTCTGCGCCTGCAGCCCACAGAGGACCCCAGCCGAGACCAGGCGGATACACCAGGGAGGAGGCTTTAGCTCCTGGGAGGAACTGTGGCCCATGGGGAGCCCCCATTGGAGCAGTCTCCTCCTGAAGGGCTGCACCCATGGAAAAGACCCATGCTGGAGCACTCTGTTGCTGAAGGGTTACACCTCATGGAAGGGACCCACACCGGAGCTGTTCTTGAAGAACTGCAGCCTGTGGGAAGGATCCATGCTAGAGTAGCTCATGCAGGACTGTATCTGGTGGGAGACACCCCACGCTGGAGTAGGGGAAGAGTGTGAGGAGGAAAGAGCGGCAGAGATGAAGTGTGATGAACTGACCATAACACCCATTCCCTGTACCCTGAACAGCTTTGGTGTAAGAAGGTAAGAAATCAGGAGTGAAATTGAGGCTGGGAAGAAGGGTGGGTGGGGGGGAAGGTATTTTAGATTTATTCTTACTTCTTAGTATTCTGCTCTGTCATTAACTGGCAATAAATTTAATTAGTCTTCTCCGTGTTGAGTCTGGTTTGCTCATGACAGTAACTGGTAAGTGATCTCTCTGTCCTTATCTCAACCCATGAGCTTCTCATCATACTTTTTCCCTCCCCTCCTGCTGAAGAGGGAGTGAGAAAGCAGCTTGGCAATCACCTTGGTAGTCAGCCAATGTCGGCCACACCACACCTGCAGAACCTTTCTCCCCCCACCTTACCACAGTCCGAATGGTGCACAAGGGAGCACAGTGCACTACCGCCAGGTTCTCGACCATAGCCCCACTGAAGCCAACCCTGCCACAGGTTCCAGAGTCACAGAAGTATGGAGTCACTAGTCAGCATCCTAGACAGAAACAAAAGCTATAAGAACACTGTAGCTGTGTGCAATTCCATCATGGATAATATTTGGATGCTGTGTAGAGGATGAAGTTAAAAATTTTGCCTTCGTAAAGTTGAGAGGATTTGGCTCCCAGTGGCTTATTTTCCATTTTAAACAAAGGCTGGTATGATTTCAAGTTATTATCAACATTTTGCCTCCATTTGGCCTTATGCCTAAATTATTTTAATAAAATAATGGTTTTGGCCAAATTGTTTCTTCAAATATTGGCGACATGAAATAGCATTTTGTAACTTGGTTGTGTATAATACTATCCTCTAAAAAAGAGAAAAGATTGAAAGGTACAATATGGTGACTCATTCCCATGCTTTTTTTCATGTTTCAATGGGAATGAAGCAGTAGCAAACACTGCATGGCCTGAGCAAAGGTACCAGGGCCTGATCAAAAGCATTTGTTGAAGTATTTGTTAATGGTCACTTTACTGCATTGCAAAATGCCTGAAATCTGGACACACTTAACTGCTACAATACTCCTCAATGAATACTGAGATCACTGGGCAGACTACCCTGTCATTTATTGCAGATGCAGGAAACCTGCTACATTTGGAATCTTCTTGTTCTCATGTAGCTCATTTACATTGAAATTGCCTTTCAACACCACACCATCAGTTTTATTTATGTCATGAAATGACAGGCAAAATATTCTTTGGGGAAAAAAATGCCTGACGACGTACTGAGAACAGCACCTCATGACAAAAAATGACAATAGTTTGTATTCAGTTATATGAAAAATGTGACATGTCCAAGGAGACTGGGAAAAGGACAGGACAAAATGAAACTTGTACCAAATGTCTTTGAGTCCCGCATGTCTGCCTCCCCGGCTTCTGGAAATACCAGATCCATGTGGCATATCATCTACTGGGAAGAAGAATCGCTCCTCCTGGTAGTGGTATTTGTAAAGAGGTGGGACTAGATGTGTCATGACAGCAAAACAGGAAAGTTTCATTGAGTTAAGAGAGAATGAGAAGGTAAGGAGAGGCCCGTTAGAATATTTGTACAGGAAGAACTGAGAGGATTTTTGTGGCTGTATGAATGACACATGAGAAGGGGGAATCTCAGACTATGCGGTGTGTGAGGTAGAGATCTAGTATTTCCCTGCTTTGCCTTTTGGACTGATCAGATGTTAACTGTAAATAATGACTGTGATGAATGCTGACTTTTATTAATGTCTCCTCTGATACTGCACTGTAAGTCATCATTACAACATAGCCATAAAACCCCTCTCTCTTCAATAATTCAAAGCAATAGGCTGGAATTTTGCATTGTGTGCTCTTCACTTCCTTACATACCAGGTTGCTTTACTCATTTCACTGTAAATGCTACAATTTCTCCGCTGATATGGGCTTTGCAGATCACCTCAAGGTTTGACCTTCATCCTACCTTCCAGGTATCTTTGTGTAAACCTGCTTTTGAAGTACAGTATTTGGGTGTAAAGCTAGGTCTCACTTCTCATACAAGGGCTGTTGTTACAGTGGTTGGCCTGAATTTTGTGCTTTCCCATGTTTATGTTTTTGGAGTTTCTTGGGGCAGCGCAGGGAAAAGCAGCAATCCCTAGCTTTGTGTCTATGACCTGACTGTGTTGCTGTTTATCTGCTTCTGAGTAATGTGTGGGTATAAATAAGTGAAAGGATTTTCATTTAATTGAGATACCCTAAGAGAATGCATTTCAATACTACTTGGTGGGTGACTGCTACCGAGGACACAGCCATGCTAAAGGTCAGTATATCCACTGTGTTTGGACAAAGCTGGGGGTGCTGGTGAGATGGAGCCTGCAGTTGAAGATGATGGGGTCTGGAAAGTTGTGAGTCCTGGAGCAGACGTTCACCTCCCCACACCTGAGATGAAGTCCCCTGTAACCTTGCTCTAGAAAAGGGAAAACATAGCGAAACGCCTCTTTGCAATGTTTTCATAGAACCATAGAACGGTTCGGGTGGAACGGACCTTTAAAGGTCAGCTACAGCAACTAGTCAAATGATAAAGTGAAAGACAAATCACTTTCAGCTTAGCACACGGCTTCAATGCCAGCAGGAGTGTCCTATTTGATCAAAGTGTATTCATTTCACCAAGAAAGCAAGTTTGAAGATGCACAGAGCAGCACATACTATCATAAAATTTTGGTAATGTTTGAACTACCTCAGGAATAAAGAATAGCCCAGGTTTTTAACCCAATGTATCAGTGCATCTCTGGTATATCAATAACGCCCTCATTTAGAAACTGTTTCCATATGCTGTACAGTATCTTCCTAAGACCAGGAGATGGAGCCCTGCAGGCAAAGGCTACCATCAGTTCCCTTCTCTTCACCCAGAAAAAATAATGCTTTGCTTTAATTGCTTTTGAGGAGAACGTGGGATGATGGGCTTCTGTCTTCAGAAGAGAGCCAGCAACTGGAGGAGCAAAGGTAGCAAATAGCCTGTTCATTTCACACAGATAGCTACCGACATGGCTAATAAATGCTTTGGGTAACGTTAATGGGGCTGAGATGGAGCTGTCTGCTGGGTGGGAGGGGAGTAAAGCAATCCCCGAGTGCCAGAGCAGCAGTGGCCTGGGCTCACCCTCCCAGCCCCTCCAGGGGCTCTGACAGCTGGGCTCAGGGTGGCTTGCTTGTCACCTCCAGGGCTGCTTCAGGGGCGCCAGCTGTTTAAGGCTCTGCCATGTTCACATGGTATTTGCATTCGGCCACGGCGTGACAGTTTAATCCATTAGCAGGGCAATCAGGCTGGGGGGACCTCGCTGCAAGCACCTGGCATGGCCTAAAAGCCCTCTGTGTACTCAGCGCTTGATTCATCCAGCTTGTCAAAGTCTGCCAAAACTTGCCACTTCCCTTTGCGCTTTGCTAGTCAGTTATTAACGAGGACAGTGCTTAGCAACTCAGTTCAGCAGCAACTTCATTAGCCAAGGTCTTCCTGGAACACAGGCCTCCAAGTCCCACTTATTATCTATGCTGCTTGATTTCAATGCAAGTGATGCACCTTGGTAGGAGTCTGCTGCCTAAACAGTGGGACAATGACTTTTTATGACATATGTATACATATACGCACACACACATAAAATGAATCAAGGAAAACTATTCACTTCACTGAATATATAAATGCAAAAGAATATATATATATACATGCAAAACTGTTTGCTCCCTTGACAGCATATGTATACAAAAAATACAGAGCAAAGGAAACAATTCACTGCAGTTATTTTGGTTTGTTTGGGCAAAACAAAAGCTGAATGCTAGCTGGCTCTCTTACCAGTTCAGTCAAGCACAGGGCTGCCAGAGCAGCACAGAGCAGCATTTACCGTGCCAATGACCCTCAGATAATTCTATGGGGTGATTTTGGGGCATAAGAGGGAAAGGACAGCCCCAGTGCCAGACTCCAAACCAAGCTGAGAAGCTTTCAGCTAGTGATCTCTTCTGTTTCAGTAAGGTCTTCAGGTTCGTAACAGCTTAGAAGTATACTTTGAAGATTATACTGCTGTTAGTGTTCAATTAATTGATTTCTCAGTCATATGAATTCGCTGCATGGCAGCTTCTATTCACTGTGGTATGAATAGAAAACAGCGAAAAGTAAACTAAGAACGGTAAGTTTGAGTTGCGATGCTTGCCAGACACGCAGCTGGGGCCTTCTGGGCCTGATGGCAGTGGGCATGCTTTGAAGCATTTCTAACACGGCAAGAAGCGCACACCGCTGTCCTCACTGCACTAGAGTTTCCAGCTCGTGCAGTGCTTGTTAGCACAGCACAGAGTTAGGGTGTGTGGTGCAGTGTTGCAGTCTGTGTGCGCTCCCAAAAACGCGTTTAAAAGACAGTGAAATACTGCAGTGTGTCTGCTGGTGCCCATGCTGACTATGGAAAGCATCAGACAGCACTGAGTGTCTGCACTTCTCTGCCTTCTGCAGCCAGTGGAGAAACATGGCATGAGGAAAAGAGTAAGGATGTTGTTCATCCACCATTGGTAATTAACGTATCAATTTCTTGCCTCTATCTCAGTTGAAGATGTTTTAGAATGGAGTTACTCCAGTTGTGCACAGAAGCAGACTTGATTTGATTGTTTGAGTTTGATGATTTTACTTTTCAGCCTATAAAGGGCATTTCCCCTGCAGACTCACTGTCAAAGACGCCCTAAATACTTGAAGTGATGCTTCAAATTAATTCGGGAGCGGGTCGCTGTCTCAAGAAATAATGCTCAAGAGTGACTGACATAACAGCCTCCACATACCAACCTGTACCATCTGGCTGTAAAATAATTAACTCAACAGTCAGCTCGTGGCTGTGTGTGCCTGACACATCCAGAAATGGCAAGGTGTTTGCAGGGCTCCCTAGACGATTGTTAGGAGCCAGGAGGAGTTTGCCCTCCTCTTCCCTGTTTATTTTGGGTGTTACAGATACCAGCCAGAAGACTACAGATGCTCTCACAAAAAGGCCTAACATGTGCTGTTATGTGTAAACTGTGAAGATTTATTGCAGGCAGAGGTTGAGACCATCTCTCAGAAAGTGCATTTATCATATGTTTAGCGGGCTGTGGGTTGTAAGGAGAAGTAAGGTTGTAAGGAGTGTTGTGAGGAGAAGTAATATCTTTTGTGAAGTCATCTTATGGATTAAAAAGATAAACTTGGGCATAGAAGCCCTTTTTCACTTGGCTGTTCTTAAGTTCAGTGTGACCCTAGAGAATAAAACCCAGCATCTTCTAAAAATAGGTATGTGGTGTATGAAATATGTAGTCTGACATATTTAAAGAACATAGCCTCATGCTCCACTGCTGGGCATATTTCATGCTTTCTCCACTGTTTTGCTGGGCTTGTGTCAGATGATTTAAAGCTGCCTTTGTGAAATGTGGGGTCCTTGTATCAGAAATTATTGGTCATAAATGTAGCTTCACAGCATATGAATGTCTTTGTCAAATGTCAGGAGAAATTCACTAAAATTGACTGGTTTGCAACTGAATAATTAAAACCTGTGCTTTGAAAAGGATGCTTTTGCCATCACCCAAGACAAATAAACTGACATTTTAGTTAGTTGTTACAATGATCAAATGCTCTTCTGTTGCTATTTATAAAGCGCCTCTAACCCTCGTTTGATTGTTATCAGGGAGGATAAAAAGAAAGACCTGCCACCCACCTTGCAATCCCCACAGCTTACAAACAAACAGAAGTTGCCCTTTGCTTGCCTCTCTGTATTATTGGCAAGGGAACATTACTTTCAAGTGAATAGCTTTAGGCTGAAAGTTGTGGATTTTATGTATTTAGCTGCAATGATATCAGTTCAAGCAAACACATGCACTTAATAATGCCTGCCATCAGGTGTTCTGGATTATCCCAGATTTACTGAGAGCAAACTACTCCTTTTGCTAGGTGGTCCCTGGACATCAATAAACAGCTGTTTTGCTTCATCTTCATAATGATTTGCATGGAGCTCTTCACCTCTTCTTTAAAGTCTCATGTCAGGCTCTGAAAAGATCTTCTATTCATGATCATACTTTAAAAGGGTACAATTTAGTGTATAAAGAATGCATTTACAGTATGTGACTATAGGTGCTATTATTGGTTCTAACTTTCTTGGCCAAATTTCTCTATACCTCTTTCTGAATACCTAATGCCGTTACTGGAAGTAAAGCCTGAGCATGAGTATTTTCACATAGTATTTCTGAGAGAATCATGCTAGGAAATAAAATGCAAACTAATGCAGTTAGAATATGATGCTAGCAAGAGAGCTCTGTGACTCTTTAGTCACTTCACACTGAAGGAAGATGCAGGCCTGCAGGTGAGTTGAAGGAGCCCTTAATATTGAACTGTACAGGATTTTCAGCCTTGGGACTTATCTTTAACACACTACATTAATTTTTCTGAGAGAAGGCAGGCATATTCTTGCCAATATTAATTCAGCAATTATATGTTAATTATATATGGGAAGACATTACTGGAAGCTGAAGGAAGGAATGTGAAGAAAAGTAACATGAAAAATGAATGGTCACAGATGTGGCCCTGGGTCCACAGGGCTATGTGTTCCCGTCACGGCAGGACAAGTGTTATTTGTTTGATGCTGGGTGAAAGTTTATCTGTGGTCGATCATAATTAATCATATTTATTTTTACAAGTCTTTCCCTATTATTCCATTCACAGCAAAGGTCAGTCTCGAGTTTCCTCTGTCGCAAATTTGGGCAGAAGGCATTTACAAAAAAAGATTTGTTAACTTTTCTGCAGTTCTGTTGTTGTGCATATTTGTGCTAAAACTCTGAGAGCGTGTCTTCCAGGGATGTCATTCCTCCACCTTTGAGTTTAATGACACAGTGTTCTTCCCTCCCCGTATTGGCTCTACTTTCTATGATACTATTTTGTATTCTGTGCAGTAGTAGAGACTGTGAGAGAGCATCCAAGATGAAGCTTAGTCTCTCTATATGGGAGACGTTTCAGATCATTCCATCAGCATGCAGACTGAAAAGCCCAAGAGCATGTGTATCTAGTGCCTTAATGCTTTGCAAGGGATAGAATAGTTAACAACTTTTGCTAAAGGTTTCTTGCGTACATTGAGGAGTAATATACACTGTTTTGGAAAACTTCTGACCATGGAAATGTTCTTTTCTCTCCTTCCCCCTCCCCCTCCAAATTATTAGAATAAAAGGACAATCTATCTACTGTGCTCTAGATGACTTGATTCAGAGCAGTGTCTTTTGGTGATAACAAATGTGGTATGATTGTTATCAGTAATTCTATTGGTGTATTGGCTCTACTAATATTGCTTTCCTTCTTACTTTCATTTGATTTCTTAACACCGCTCAGGCACTGCAGTATGAAGAAAAAATGTGCAAAGTGGTGATATGTGCCGGGGGTTGAAGTTGTAGCAAAGTTTTCTTTAAAAATGGAGGAAAGGAAACAAACCTCTCTCCTTATTTTGCTTGTCATACCCCGCATGTCAAACCTTGCTAGTGTGGGAGAACATATAAATAACAAACTCTGTGAGTCATGCTTGCACAAATCTACCGGCAAATTATGAAGAGACAATATTGCATGTAGAGACGAGGGTGGTTTAGTTAATGCAAAATAAATTAAGCAAATTAAGCATGTTCTTGTGTGATAAAATATACAATGGTGTCCTTCAAAGATTAAAACGATGTTTCTCATTTCCATTTGAATGTCCTCTTTCATCTCCTTGTGGCTGGATTCTTCTTTGTGCCCTATTATGATCAATAGGGCTAAACAAAGAGAAGCATCCCTGTGGACCACATGTGGAAATTAAAAATAAACCAAATTCAAGATAGAGTTTTATTGGTTGCTGCTATGCTTGCCATCAGGTCTCATCAGTTAGTGATAGACTAGACTGTGTTTTCCATAGAGAAGCTATTATAGGCATATTTCAACATTAGCCCACAAAATATTATGCAGGAAAAAAAAATCATTCCATACCTTTTACCTTCTAAAAATGTACCTGAAAAATGAAGCATCGCATCCTTCAACTTTGTGTATTTTTCTGTACCTTTTATAGAAATTTAATAGGAAATATTTTACAGAGACAAACTGCGAAAACCAAGCATCTATTAATATTTTGGGCTTGTGTATACGTAAGCTAGCACAAAAATATTTTAAAAGCATAAAAATATTTAAGAGTAAAGCTCTGCCCAGTTTTACAGTCCCTTTTGAAAATCACCTCTCCCAAAAAGAACATGCATATTTGGATTTGTCCTGGAGTTACAATCTTTCTCAAAGCTAACATTGGCACAAGGTTGATAAGGAAACAGGCTGGCTTTGGGGAACCACTGTTTAGCATTTGTTCTACAGGTCAATGATAAAAGTAATTGGATTTTAAAACGCTGAAGTCTCATGCTAAATGGAGAATAGTGAAAAAAGATCTTTCACTTCAGTATTAGGATGGTGTCAATTTTATGCACCCCATGATTACGCGCACTAAAATCCAGTGTAAATACAGAGCTGGTGTTAGACTTCCAGTTTTAGGTGACCTTTCCCAAAACACTTTAAATGCCATTTAAGGTGCAGATGGTATAAATAATCCCTTCTGTTTACTAAACTTTCTTGGCTTTTTATAAACCTGGAGTTCATGTCCAGCCTGCAGCTAAAGCCCAGAGAGGCTCCCTGGTAACTGCATAACTGTGCTGAGAAAAAGGCAAAGGAGAGGAGACACACAACTGTGGCATTTTGGGCTTCCTGCTGGGGATGTGGCACTGAAAGACCTGATAGACAAGAAGGAGAAACATCTGTTGTCAGAGGGATTTGTAGGGGCTGGGCAACACAGGAAAATTCCCCATCACTCACCCTGTCCACACAGGGAAGGCAGCTGGAGGGGCTTTGAAAGTCACCATGGCAGGAATTTCGTCAGCCACAGTCCATATATTTCTCTAACTTTGACTCTTTTAACCAGTTTCCTCTAGCTATTCCTGACCCTGGCTGATTAATATGGGAGATGTTCCTCAGTTAGGGACTGGTAGGGGCAGCATCTTTCCTCTTCTCTCTGTTTCCAGATGTTTTTGGCTGGGCAGAAAAAGATGAACAAAAGTGAAACTGGAAGGCACCATCACTGGTGGCTGTCAAAATGCTGGCCTGGTGGACATCAACCTCCTTTGGAGTCTGTTGCAGCCAGTTTGTGGTCAGGCATAGGAAATGAGCTATGGGACTTCTTAATTAAAACCTTCCTTGGTTCAGGGAGCCTTAGTTAGCGAAGAGATGTGACTTTTCCTTCATGCTACAGTTGTTAATGTTTAATTATGTATTCTGAATGATGAGGACTTCAGCTGAATTGTCTTTTCAATGAAACAAAGGAAATAAATGGACACATTAGGGGAGCTACCAAGCTAATCAAATTAAGCCTGACCACTTGTCATGGTTGAGGCTCAGCTGGTAACTCAGCATCATGCAGTCTCTTGCTCACATCTCCTCCTTCCCCAATCCGGGTGGAATGGGGAGGAGAATCAAAAGAATGTGAACCCCATGGGTTGAGATAAGAACAGTCCAGTAACTAAAGTACAATATAATACTTCTAATAATAACAAAAATGATAAGGGAAATAACAAGGGGAGAGAATATTAGGTGAATGTAAAGAGAATATAAAAAGGGAAAAAATCCCAATAAGCACAAGTGATGCACAATACAATTGCTCACCACTCACTGACCAGTACCCAGCCTTACCCAAGCAGCAATCTGAGCCTTCTGAGTAACTTCCCCCAGTTTCCATGCTGGGCATGACATGCTGTGGTATGGAATACCTCTTTGGCTAGTTTGGGTCAGGTGTCCTGTCTCTGCTTCCTCCCGGCTTCCCCTCCTCCCTGGCAGAGCATGAGACTGCAAAGTCCTTCATCAGGGTAAGCTCTGCTCAGCGACAACTAAAACACTGATGTGTTATCAGCACTCTTCTCAGACTAAAGCCAAAACACAGCACTGCACCAGCTACTAGAAAGGGGGAAAAAATCCAATCTGTTACAGCTGAAACCAGGACACCACTTTCATCCTTCATAAAAAGTTGTATCTGTTGCTTGCACAAAAAATATCTGCAAATCCTTCCTCCAACTAGCAATAGTGTTGTTGAAGTGAAGCAGTGCTTCTAATTAGAAGCTGTTCAACTTCTTAGAATATACCTTTTATATTTTTATGGAGCAAATCCAGTCGCGTATAAAAATAATAGAAGAATAAACCATTATAATATATTGTAAAACCAGTCTTGCACTCATGAAGTTTAATGAAGTTAAGTTGCAGATTTAAGTGGAGCAAGAATTGGGTCTTATGTACCCTTCTGAGAAGATGTGGGTAATTTCTAACGTAAATAGTTATTTTCAAATATATCTGAATTTCTTCACAAAATAAACCAGATTGTATTTAATTAGTATCTTTGAGAATCAACTGACTTCAAACAGTTGATTTATTGTTTAATTGTTATCACTCAGAAACACTTTTCAGAGCTAATGAGGCATTTTCATGTTCAAAGAAATTTTAAACCATATTTTTCAAGCATAGCCTGCTATTTTTTTTCTTAAAGGCATATTTCAGTCAAATTAAGAAGCTGAAAGAACTGTGTACCATTTATTTAATGCAAAATTAAATAAATATGGTATATTACTGAGCTCAAAAGACATAGATACAGATCCATGTTCTGGTACAAGTGTCATCTATCTCCTCAATAACAGAAGGGAACGTTAAAGCTGGACTAAACAGTGAGGTGTAAAGTCATGTTTTATAGTTGTTTTTTTAACTCTGGAAGTTAAAAAATCGTAAATAATGCCCTTTAATCAAGACATACATAACAATTTAGAGTCTGAAACAGAAAAAAACCTGATGGATTAATTTTGTTTGCTCGGGTTTCTGAGACAATAGGGTACACTATGGTAATATTTGCGACATCGCCCCACTCAAATGCTATGATCTTCACAAAATAGAGCTGGTAATCTTTTCTTGATATTCTGAAAGCTAAGATCCTCAGGTGGTGTCTTTAATCAACAGCTGAAGGTTCATGAACACTATATGGTACTGTTGAAAGAGTAAAGCTGTTACCTCCAGTGATGAGTCCTTTGAAATAATAATGTAAACCCCGCAATAGTCATTGGGTATGATCTGTTCTCGCCTAGTTCTGTGCTTATACTTTTTGTACTTGGAATAAAATCTTGCAACACTAGAGTAGCTGTCTATCCATTGTAGTTTTGATTCTCACCTACGCTAACAGTGACTGGAGGGCCAATGAATCATAAAATTTTATTTGCTCTTTAGCCACAGAAATACAATAATCACTGTTCGGTATGCTTTGACGCTTAGATTAGGATTGTCAATAGTCCTTAAAGACTTATATCAGAACTCACACATCTATCAGTCCAAGTTTACTTTGAAAATCCCAGCTGTAAAAATAAATTCTCTTCAAATACTGATGGACAAACCAGGAAATAAGACAAATAGAAATTTATGTACTTCTTTTGGAGTCAAAAGAAGAAAATGTATATTTGCCACAATAAAAGGTTACAGCTGCTAGAAAAAGATAATTTCAAGTTTTAAAAGAAAAAATAAGAATTGAGATGTGACAAAAAATAGAGAACAGTATTTAGCAACACAGATTGGGAGGAATGTTTCCTGACAGCCTGTATTCTTATTTTTATTAGTAAAAGCAGAATTTCACATGAATTTTTAAACTGATTTTTAGTTACTGGCATGAATCAGTGCTATTTAGTACTACTTCAAAGGCATTGAACTTCAAAGTTATAGATCCTTCAGCTCCCATTCTGGCGTTTTCTTCTGGACCATATTCTTCTGTTCACTTGTTCTGTTTTTGAAAGAAAATAATTGAAAAGAAAGGTGGGGGGAAACCATCTTTAAAATGTTTTTGGGTGAATTTGCAGCTCTCTTGGGAGCCCAAAAGCAGTGTCTAAAACCAGTACTCTGCAGTTTTAAGGCAGCATTTTGTAGCTCTTTGAAGTCACTTAGACCAATCTGATTAGTGAGGTTAGTTATAATGGGTGGAAACAGCATGCATAGATACGGGGAGACCCTTACTTTCCTCAATGAGCACGTAAACTGCTCTCGTATGCTCGAAACTCTTGCGTAACTTTTCTTTTGCAGATTGTGGTCCTTATACAGCAGATGGAATGGGATAGAGATGCAAAGATACTATCAGACGCAAACACAGAAATAGCATCATGAAAGTAGAAAGTGCCATAAAATTGAGATTCCTGTTATGAAAGACAAGTGCCTTCTGATAATCAATACACGTATCAAGTATCTGTCCTCACCTCAAAGGAGAACTACTTAGATTACTACTAAGCTCCTTACTTCCCCTACATTTTATAGGGTACTTGTGTATACATAGACATTTGTACTTTAGTACCAAAGGCCAAAGCAAATTCAGAATACTGTGACATAGGAAAAAAGCAGGACCTAGGTGTTTCCAATGCCTTAAATCTTCCTGTCCCTACAGATGTTCATCATCAGAGTATATAGTACATTGACATGTGGGGTTATCATAGTAATACTTAAAACGTAAAGGGTGTTGCAGCAAAGCAACTATTTGAATACACTATTTGGCAGTTATCTGAGCATCAGGATGGCTGTCAGTTTCTGAGTGAATGTTCAGATCTTGGCCTTAAAATCACATGAGAATAATAATACCACCAATTGAATGGGATTTTGAAAAAAAAGCATCAACATAAATAGGATAGAATGATAGAATGATTGTTTGCAGTGTTTTTGAACTTAGATGATCATAATGAAGAGTATTCCAGTGACTGAGAGAGATGATCACTGGGCTTTGTGCTAAGGTCCACAGAGCCATTAATTGGGATACTTCAGACTGTTTGCAGCTTGGGAAGAAATCCAAACTTGCCAGTCACTGTAACAGCCATTGCCTCCTGCCTCCACTGTGGCTACCAGCTTCACCTACCTCCACTGTAGCTGCCAGCTTCACCTACCTCCACCTGGGCTACCAGCTTCACCTACCTCCACTGCTACAAAGGCTTGCTGAGGAAAATGCCAAACATGTTAATAATACTTAGATTGAGTTCAAGATTCTGTGTAATGCTGAGTCAAATTCCAAAACTGAAGGATATTTTTTAGAAGTTGTCCCCAAGAGAGGTAAAGGGAGAGCAGAGGTTTGGGAAGATCATGCCTGAGGCCAGGTGCCACATCTTACTGGGCAAGGTGCTTTAAGTCTGGGTGTCAGTTGAAGGAGAGCATGATGCCCTAGAAGGTTCTGCCTATGGCAGGGAATACAACAAAGGCACTGGGATGAGCAACATGCTCCTATTGCCAACTGCACCAGAGACAGTGTCTCTGGAGCTTCCCTGCTTTTATATTGTGTTGACACCTCTGGGAAATTTCAGTCTATTTTTCTCCTTATGAGGAAGGCTCAGCAACTTCGAGTCTCAGAGTTGAAGACGCAATCCATTAGATGTACAGGATAAATAAATCAAGAACAACAGGACAAAACCAAAGACGAATATACTCTTTCAAACCAGGATGGTGTTTGAGCAACTCTGCTTAGAAAATCTGTAGAGACCGTAATCAAGCTGTGGCTGTATCTTCCTCCATGTTGAGAAATTGCTTTAGAGGAATGGGGTTTTCTGTCTTCAATTTTCTCAAGATAATAAGAAAGTGTTCTGATATTGTCTAGTTCCTGCAACAGATTGCTACAAACAGACAAATGCTTCTAGTATTGGAAATTGTTCAGGCATAAATGAAAGAACAGTCAGTAAAGGATATTGTAGACCATTTCTCTTTTTCTGACCCTCTCTAGACCCTCATTTTGCGAGACCTTGCGCTCATGGCTTGCTATATATAAGGCGGGAAATTATCTCCTAACTGGTGAGGCTCTTCATAGGTCTTGAGTTATAATCTCCCACTGAAAAAGAGAAAAAGAAATGAGGAAATTGAAGCTTTTTAATTTTTAAACCAAATGTTTTCGTGTGCTTTCACAAGTGAAATACGTTTGAGTAAGTGGCAATGAAAGTTTGATCCCCTCCGTCCAAAAAAATATTAATGACCTGAGGGCTTTCTTTAGAGGAAAAAGAAAAAAAGAGGAAAAATAGGATCATTCTTATTTTGGGCTGTGTATAGCTCTGAGGACAGAAACTTGCTATAGGCTGCTTCAGTGGAGTAGGGGAGACAGCAGTAAGTTCAGACAATTCGTCCGCGATCTTCCATGGCTCCTGCCAGGTACCATAGGAGGCAACACAGGTCAGATGGCAGTTATCCATGAGGTGTAATGTACAGAATGCCTCCAGTAGCACAATGAATATTTGCTTTTCATTGCCTCTGATCTACCAGCAGCTCTCCCAGCTACCCCTGGCTGAGCTGTGCCAGGTACTGCAAAAGAACTGTAAAGACCAACTCCATTTTTGAACAAAGAGCTTGCGGATCATTGCTGAGCTTAAACAACACTTCTTGTCAAACAAACAGTTCTTGTTAGGCAAGAACTGTGGAAATTTCAGGAAAAGCCACAAGATGTGCAAAATCATCTACAGTTCATTTGCTGTTGGGAAACGACAGTCTGTTCTCTTGCTGTGGAAAACTGAGGACAAAGGAAGTAAACTGTAACTGAACATTCAACAGTAGGCTTGTTAACTGATGTATCAAATCAATCAAATACTGCCTTAAAGCCCTTTAGCTGGCTTGTACCATGGGTTTAGAGCTTCCAAGTAAAACCAAGAAATGAAGGCTGACAGCCTGTTCTCCTCTGGAAGCGTGGTGCCATATGCTGTTACTTCTGGAGAGAAGCATGAGGTGCGGGCTGGCCGCTGAAGGTTTGGGCAGATTTGTTGATATGAAGAACTTGCTAACCTGTGACCCATGAGAATGAGCACCTTTCCACTTAATGTATTCACTGTTACCTCTAGGCAGGATGCAGCTCTGGATGTGCCTGTCTGTGGGTCTAGAAGGGTCTTTTGGTTCTGTTCAGCCTCCCCAATTGCAAGAAAGGGTGATTAACCTTGGACTCTAATTATTAAAAAAGAAAGATAAATTAATTGAGTTTCCATGCATTCATAAGACTTCTAAAGTCCATAATGATTTGTTTCTGCCATGGTTACTGCAGAAACAAATCTTTTAAAAGTGTATATTCTTCTGAACTGAAATCAGTTACTGAGGCAGAAACAAGTTTACGTGGACTGCCATGAATGGCCAGTGATCCAGGAGAGCTCCTGCCTCTCTTGCCTTTGGGAGATATGTTTCACTCTGACATTCATGAGAGAAAGGTCAAGTGGCCGTCATGCGAGCACAGTTCCACTGGATACAAAGCTTAGAATACAAATTGCAGTTTGATTTGATTGAAGCATGGACACAAGTGAGCCATAGTGTTGACGAGGAGAGACTGTATGTCATTTGGCTGTTTGTTGCATTTGTTTCTGGCATTCAAAGGGTGATAGCTTATCTTCCCAGGGGGGCCTACTTATATGCTAAACCATTAACAACAGGGAAAGCACCAACCTTATTTTTTGTACTTATTATAAATAGCTTGGCCCAGTTTACCAAGCCAGTCATTTGGATATACAGCATCAATTTATCAAACATAAATATTTACTCAAAATTTCTAAATACTGTGTGGGATATGATAAGGTTTCTATGATTATGCAAGAAAACAGCCATAATGGCTGTCATATCAATATAGGTAACAATAATTAGGAAATACTGTCTTTTTACATTTTATGCAGCTGAGTAATTAGTTTGAAAGGAACTAATGGAATTAATTAATTAAGAAAAATCTGAAGGGCTTAGATTTTGAGTTATCTTACAGAATAACTGTGTGCAGCTGGTATTCGGTGACTTGTATAGTCACCGAAAACTGAAGCCTCTCCAGCCACAGCTACTAGAGAAATAAGGGCAGTTTCTGAAAGGTATAACAAACTACACACAAGATCAAAGGCTCAGGAAAAGCACCTGAGGCTCTACAAAAGAAATAGTTACCTTGCTGCCCACAGAAGGAAAAAGGACTCTGAAAATGACTGTCAGCACCTGTCTCTATCGCCATGACCAAGAAAAAGAGGGACAATGCTCCTAACTGAAACTCAGCTGGACCACAACCAGAGGTGCAAAGATCATCCATGCCACGCACTGACGTGATACCCTAAAAGGTATAAGCTACTTCTCTAACATTAATTTCAGATGGATAATTGGGCAGAATTTTGGCTGTATAATTAAGGGGAGAGAAGAATACACACTTTCAATAGCCTTCTGCTGCACGATGCTGCAAGATACAGTCATCTTGCTGCTCAGTGTGACCCTCCTCATATTTTTTTAGACAAATCAATGACTGAAAACCAAAATGCTGGCCTTTTTAGTGCTACTTACGGCCTTTTTAAAAAGAAAAGGTGACATATTAGTAAACTGCCCATGGGTTGACTCTTCAGTACTACACAGCTTTTTGGTGATTGATGGCCCAGGGAATAGGTACTTTGGGCCTTTCACTGCAGGGGAACATTGGAAAACCTTGCTATATTAACAGTAAGAATTTATAGTGGATCACTTAAACTGCACTATGTTTTGTATGTCATGCAGAAATTAAATGGCTATATTCTGTTTCCAATGCAAAAGACAAATTAGTTCGATTCACCTTAATTCCCATTAAAAGGACAATCTCCCAAGAGGATTTGGTGCAATTTGATTGTCCCATTCTGAAAACGAATTCTGATCAATTTTGTTGAAAATCCTCATGTGAAGAATCCCTTTGAGCAGCTGTATAAAAACATGAAAGTGTATTATTATATACTTTTCATGTTTTTACACGAAAGTATATAAAATACATTACAATTAGTAATTAAATAGAATCATAGAATCATATAATAGTTAGGGTTGGAAAGGACCTTAAGATCATCTAGTTCCAACCCTCCTGCCATGGGCAGGGACACCTCACACTAAACCATGCCACCCAAGGCTCTCTCCAACCTGGCCTTGAACACTGCGAACAATGGAGCGAATCTACATAAATAATTACAAGGAAGAAATATTTACCTCAAAATAATATCGAATGTAGGAATATATAAGTAGTAAAAACAATAACAGTTCAGTGACTAACTTCCGCAGTTTAAGCTACTACTGAATCAATCGCTGAATACAGAAGAACCTTGATTTACCAAGAAATACTCCATCCGATCATGCCACTGAGAGTCTCAATGTGCTTTCTGTGACTTTGTGGAATAAAACTGCTTTTTCATTTGTTCCTTGAGGGTAGTATCAGGAGAGATCCTAATTTTTAGGGCTATGGTGGGAACACCTGATCTCTATCCATGGCCTGGTGAAAAGCAAACATGGTGAGCTGTTCAGTGACTGGCAACCAGCTCATTTGCAGTTGACCTGCTCAGGGAAGTTGCCTTGATAGAAGCAAGAATAGTTCAGGGTTTTTTTTCATTTCCTCTGGGGTTTCTTTAGACACCTGCTGATGCTGCTTTGTGTGTCATTCTGTTTGCATCAGCAAGTATCTCGCCAGCTTGAGCTGCACTTGTCTTGCACGGCCCCAACAGGAAAGGCCTGCATTTGGCCATGAGGGTTGCTGCTCTGTGGGCTGCTGAGCCAAACAGCCTCTGCCACTGTACTGTATCTTAGAATTGCAGAATGGTTTGGGTTGGAAGAGACTTCAGAGATCATAGAATCATAGAATAGTTAGGGTTGGAAAGGACCTTAAGATCATCCAGTTCCAGCCCACCTGCCATGGGCAGGGACACCTCCCAATAAACCGTGCCATCATCTACATGTTATTAATTGCAGCATTTGCTTTGGCCCTTTGATCATGATCTAGGATCAACAACAAAAACCAGTTATTTAGTGTAACTTTTGCTGCTGTTTTCTTGAGAGTATCTTAATCAAAGTTTCATGAGAACTACTTTATCCAAGTTAATTCAGATGTCCCTGTAGTATTTTGCTCAGTGTTCACTTCATGACTCACAGTCAGATTGATATTTTTGCCCTATGAACTTACTCGTTAAGACAAATTACTATTGCATAACATTTTGCTCACAGTAAAATAATGCACCACCCCCTTTCATGAATAACTTGGTTTAGGTTGCACCCTGGTGATTTTTTTCTTCTTAAACATCTCCTTTGGGTGCAATATTTCCCAACTAAACAGAGTAACCTTTTCTTTGTTTTAATAGAATTTTAAAGTAAAGAGAAATGGCTTATAGCTAGAAGTTCACAAGTGTTTTCCTCCCAATGCCAGGGCTGAGGCCATTAAAACCGTCAGCCTGCGAGATTAATAGCATCATAATGACGTTATTAGTTTTCTAAGAGATCTATTTATAAAATAAATGATGTACTGGGAAAAAAAGGTAACTCACCTGTTCCGGTTACAGATACCAATGCAAACCCCTTCAATCAAAAGTAACAGCTTCAACTTCACGCTTAAAATTCATTTTCACATTTTGCTCAGGAAAAAACTGTACTGGGAAGAGGCATAGTACCGCTTTCTGCTAAGGTACAGAAACCTTCCAGTGACATGTGCCCCGTTTCTTAGTTTTCCAAGGCACACATGTTCTGGCATGGTCTTTAGAAGTATGGCCATGTCTTCCAGTTTGACTTGCACTCAGTAGATGAGGTGACCTGCATGCCAATGAATGAGAAGTTCCACATTTTTTATCCAAAGAAAAGATTAGGCAAGGCAATAACTAAGTTTAAGGAATTTCTGCCGCCAGGGTTTTCTGAAGTCAACTTGTTTTGGACTGTTGGGGGAGCTGCAACCTATGATGGCAGCCTGAGAATGAAGCAGGATCAGCGTGTGACTCAGGAACATGCTTCAGGTACCTTGCCTCAGCTCAGCAAATGCTCTTCAGTTATAGCAACTAATGATGTGCATTGTTTTCTTGTGTTGATGAGCCATAAGCTGGAGCTCTGCAATAAAGAAGCCTGCAGATACTGATAGAGAAGATAATTGGATTTTAATTTTTCAGAACATTTTCTGGGTCACTTTCACCCCTGTTGGAACCCATGCATTGCCAAGCCCTGTGTTGTAGTGCTCTGTGAAGAAGACAGCAACTCAAAGATGGTTACTCTTGCCACGGTGTAAATGGTTGAGCCATCACTAGGCAGAGCACTACTAGACTCAGCTGAGACAGCAGATAGATTAAAGCAAACCAAGTGAGGAAAGAGGTGAGGGAAGTTCTTCCTAGTGCATGAGTAGGGAACGGAACTGTCATGGCTGTAACACTGATTGGTTTCTACCCCCTTTTTGGAGCAGTATGGCTTCTCCACTGCCTTTGTTTCCAAGGATTTTCTCCATAACTTCTCTTCACTTTTATCAGAGGATAGGAAGCTTGCTCCAGAAAACTCTGTGCTATTGCCCTCAGTGCATGCCCCTGGGGTGCAGATTTGTGGGGCAGTGGGCTCTGCTCCCCATGTTGCGAAGGCTGGGGATGTGGGTTATCCAGCTGCCGAATGCAGCGCCCCATGTACAGCACCAGTGCTGCAGAGATGTTCCTCTGCAGCCTCAGATGTGGAGCTGTTATACTGGCAGCCAGCCCCAGACAGATTCTTTTTAGGCAAAATTGCACTCAGTCTGATATGTATTTGTTCTTGCTGTTACTGAAATCCCCAGGTCCTTTATTATTTGTTACATTTTCTCCCTCAGAAGAATACTTCAGAGCATCACACACTGCAGGTTAGCAGCTATTTCTCATTGATTCTTTCCAAACTCAGAAGCAATCAGAATGTAGTGATCAGACACAACACAGAATTTAGCAGTTAAAAAAGGTTAAGACAGTCCCTATATATAGCAAGTACTCTAATACTATTGTTGCTTTTATAACTGCTGGACGAACTGAGCTTCAAGAGCTTGTTTAAAAGTAATGAATGTTTGATTCCTTTGGGTATCACACGGCACAACTGGTCCAGGTGATGGTTGCAAAAAAGTTGCGTTATTTTTCTTTTTAGTGTATTTTAATGCAGATAGCTTTTGCAGAAAGCCTCAGAAGGCTTATTTGTGCATGCGTGTGAACCAAAAGAATAACGCTGCATGCTACTTTGAAAGAGACTTGAACCAGAGGTTGGAGTTAGTTATAAAGAGATTACTTTGGTGGTTGGAATGGAGGTACTCCAATATAAATCTGATTGTGAAAACTAGACAGGTGATATGGAAATTCAGGAAGAGATATGGAAGGTTTTATGGATCTACTGTTACTTTCAGGAACTGCTTAGTGTACATACAAGGGATATACTCCACTTAGACAAGGCAAATCAGGGTTATTTGAATTTAAAGGGAGAGATTTTTATTACAAACAGAACTGACCAGATGTTCTACATGAAATGGCTCATGATGAGCATTGAAAGTCTTTCTTACCATTATTATTAATGAAGTATAGAGCAGTATAAGAAACATCTGTATTTAGACACAGCAAATCTTAAGAACACTATGTGTGCTTCAAAGCTGATTGAAAGAGAATCAAGCAACATCACAAATGTCTGTTTCTAAAAAAGTCATTGACCTTGTTGATAACTCTTGCAAACTGCCTTCACCCTCCCTTGCAAACATTATGACAGGAAAATGATTATATTTATTACTGTTTTGTTGCAAGGATGATTTAATAGGACAACCTGTGGGACCTCACAAAGCTCGTCATCCACAGTAACTTTTATAATGGAAAGACTTCTCATTTTTCTAAACAATCTTCCCTTTCTATTTCATGTGTTTTACCTCCCCCCAAAATAAGAGGTGCGCTAGAATAGTAGAATTGTAGCAATGCCACACAATTGGTAAAAGCTTGTAGTCATATTGACTTTGCCAATGTTATTGAAAAGACAGTCTGGCACCAGGACGATCAGGACGATGATGGCAAGTTTACAAAGTTCTGGTTAGGGCTTTACCTTTTTCTTTCTCCTGTGCGTTACAGCACGAGTAGACTCTCCTCTTTTGGTGGCATGGATCTGGAGTTAGCTTCATGGGTTATTAAGGTTATAAATGTTTTATAAAGAGCTAATCAATGATTAATAATTAATGATTAATAGTTGCTGATAGCGAGCTGTTAATTTCAGAAGCTTGTTTTACAGGCATCAGTGGAAAGTGTACAAGGTCTGTGATGCCCAGTCTTTAGTCCAGGAAAGCATCAGTGTTTCTGAGTGGCAGAAGAGAGCCGTGTGCCCCTCTGCAGCCCCCTCTGTGGCAGAGGTAGGACTCTCACACAGGGGCCCTTCCCCTGGGGCTGTCCAGGCTGCATAGCCTGGCCTGGGAGCCCTGTGCCCTTGCAGCAGGATGGAGGTTACCTGGAAGAGCTGGTTTTGCAGTACAGTTTTCTTATGCGCTGGCTGCACTGGGGAGAGGTGGCTGCTGCCCAACACCATTCACATGATACTCCTGGTCCCTGACCATCCTGGAGGAGCTCCAGCAGTGAGCAGAATGGATGCCAGACCTGCAGAATTGCCTGTCAATGGCAGTCCAGGTTGAGACACTGCATCTTCCTAGATCCTTCAGGATTTCCAGTGTGAACTGCTGGCTATACCCTAAGCAAAACAAATCAATTGGTGATTACCCTTCAGACTCAAGTTTAAGTACACATGGAAATAGAAATTTAAATATGACCCTTTGTTGCTATAGCATTGTCTTCCCATTTCCACAATATATATTACATTAATCACATTAATCTGTTATGATTAATAAAATCACCTGTCAAAATGAATAAAGAGAATGTACTTTTTGAATATTACACTTGGGCTTTTAGTTTTCTTTATTGATAGCATGGCTTAGCTAGTTATAGTGTGCTATACTAAGATCCTACTGTTCTTTTCCATGAAGAGGCTTCTTAGAATGGGTGGTCAAAAGAAACTTAAGCAGTATTTTCTTCTATAAGCAGAGCAGCAACAAAAAGCTTTTCAGAGTAGCGCCTAAAACAGTGCCACGGATAATCCAATGAAAACTGCAGTGCAAAATGAAGTGGTACCTGTACAGTCTTGTGAATTACTGATTTGGTTCTAAAAAGAACTGCTTTGCTATAAATCAGAATGAAAATATCAGTGCTGCAAAATTTCATTTTGAAATGTCTGGTTTTCAGCTGTGCCTTGGCACTGCAAGCGCAGTTCACTTTTGTGGCAGCATTGATCGTGGTCCTGGGGATGTGAATTACAACACAGGATCCTCATCAAAGAGGACTCATTCTGTACAGAGTGTCTAGACATGAGACCCATTAGCAGTATTTCAAGGGAAGAGGAAACATTAAGTTGCAATATCTCGCATCTTATGGGAGGTAATATTTTTATATAAGTGTCTGAAATTTAACTTTCGTATAGAAAAAGTCTCCATTCTGACACATCCAGAAAGGCATTAGGGAATATACCAAAATTTAAGCACTTCCATAGCCCCACATAAGCGCATACACCTAAGCACTTATTTACATCCTTTTCATAACTAGAAAGTTCATTACTATTCTATTTCATTGTTTTTCTGCCTTTTTCCATGCCATCTAGGGTTTCTCAGAATCTTTACTTGTTTTTCTGCCTGTTGATGGTGTTTGTATCCAAACATGGAGCTGACTATGAAACTACCTCTGGTTATTACACATATAAACAAACCTGGTTATTTCAGATTTAACTGTGGATTATGTTGGAACAACTGTGGTATAGGTGTCAGCATATAGATAAGCTTGTATGCTTAAATTCACAAAACAAGAAACTGCAGGACAAAATATGAATCCAAATAGCCACAACACAGCAAAGCATTAAAGCGTGAGTTTAAATATAAGAATGAATTTAACGCTTTGCTGAGCTGGAATCAAAAGAGCTGTACTACATACTTGCTAGATCAATTCCTTTTAAGGTGACTGTCTGGCTAAGCAGCATAAAGACAGTCTGAACCTTATATTATCTTCCTTCTGACCTCGTAGTGCCACCTTCTTTTCCACATTAAGTAAGCTCCTCTTACTTCATGTTTGTTCACCATATTTGGCCGAACAGCCCTCTCCCGTCCATTCTCTATTGAAAGGGCTGGGAATTTCTCTCCCAAGAAAAACTTCCAGACCTAGTCAAAAGCAGACACAATCACAGTATCATTACAATTTATAGGATGCTGAAAATTATTTTGTGCTTTAATCATCTTAAGTAAACAATTTCTAATGAATGACAACATAAACCTCAAGGAATTATTTCCCTTAATTATCTGCATCTGTTTCCCAGATGGTGATCATTACTGGTTCTTGCACAGCTTTTCAATCAGATGACTCCATAAACCTTTTTGTGGTGAAATCTTAAGGGGTTTAGTAATCCTTAGTGTAACATCACCCAAGTAAAAATGCTACAGAAAACACTTTATAATTGTTCTACCGTCTAGCAACTCGATACTGTATTATATGTAGCATAGCTTTTGCCTTAGTTTTAGCATCTCCTGTTTCAAAGCTGCTTGTTAATTGTAACTGAAACATTTTGTTCATAGCTCAAGACCACTTTTGAAAACAAATTCTAGCCTCCATACACAAATAGTCCCATTCATTACATGGATAGATCATGTTTTCAGCACAATATCAGCTTAAAGCAACTACGCTGATGAAATGACTGGAGTTTCTCTTGAGAAACGGGTCCTAAATCATTTTTGGCACTTTACAGCATTCTATACAGAACTGTGTACTGAGCCCATGGAGCTAATTTTCTCATCTGATCAGGTCACTATGCCATATCAAGGACAAATCTGCAAGATGGTGAAGAGATTTTCTATTCTATTAGCATATTCTTTGAGGTGGCAATACCTTAAAATGTAATGATTGCTTTGTTACCTTCCCAATGGATTAATCTTTTTCTCGATTATTGCGGATATTAAACCTAAAATAAACAACAGAGAATTCCAGCATGCCCACAGTCAGACAGAGCAACATCCTAAATCCTGGATTGGGCTAATTCTCTGTCGAACTTTCCCTTGGGGAAAAATTGAGTCCTTCTTACATTGGTGGAACTAATTATGTTGTTTTACCTGCCTACAAACCTAGATGAATGATGAAATCAATAAAATGCAGATCTTCTTTCTTCTAAGCCTCAACAATAATTGGTCCAAATGACTGCTTTGAGCTGATGCAGAGAGGTGATGTCAATATCCGATTGATCCTGTTGAGTACATGTAAGGAGTCTTCACTGAGAATTCACACTCAATTATCATAGGCTGAGAAAATTGGGGCTGTTCAGCCTGGAGAAGAGAAGGCTGCATGGAGACCTCAGAGCGGCCTTCCAATACCTGAAGGGGGCCTATAGGGATGCTGGGGAGGGACTCTTCATTAGGGACTGTACACAGAGGACAAGGGGTAACGGGTTCAAACTTAAACAGAGGAAGTTTAGATTGGATCTGAGGAAGAAATTCTTTACTGTGAGGGTGGTGAGGCCCTGGAATGGGTTGCCCAAGGAAGTTGTGAATGCTTCATCCCTGGCAGCGTTCAAGGTGGGGTTGGACATAGCCTTGGATGACATGGTTTAGTGGGAGGTGTCCCTGCCCATGGCAGGGGGGTTGGAACTCGATGATCTTGAGGTCCTTTCCAACCCTAACTATTCTATGATTCTATGATTCTATGACCATGCCCAGTCGTTGGAGCTCTTTGAGAATCGGTAGGTTTTATTCCACAGGGTGGTCTTCCCAGTAGACATCAAGGATGTGTTCTTAGGGTGGTACCCGGAGGGTGCAAGTTATCGCATCTCTACACATTCCTGGGGGAAAGTGCAGCGGTCCTGCAGGCTAATCAAAAAGCCCTCATTAGAAAAATGGGTGAGGTCTTCCCTTTCTTTGCTGACCCACTCTGAGCAGCAGGAACTGTAGGGGCACAGATGCAGCCCTGTCTGGAGGAGGAAGCTGGACCAGCAGGTCCTGATGACTCTTGGGCTCAGTTTTGTGTACCAGAGATGGTCTTCCTGCTCTGACCCTGCGCAGATTTATCACCGCCTGACACCCCTCCTAGGGTGGCACTGAATAAAAGAGATTCCTTTGCTCACATGCTACACATACCACACCAAACCCGGAGAAAGGAGGTTGGTGGAGTAGGTAGGATGTCATCCCAAAAAGGTTTTATTCTCCCAGTGTTTCTTTCTGATAGTCATTTTTATGTGCTCCTTTATAATATTGGAATGATGTGAGATCACGATGGGGAAGAGCAATGTTTGTACGTCATCTTGGTAAAAATGTTCTTAGGCAAAGCAGCTCTGGCTTTTTTCTGGTGTTCTCATATATCTTATGTATGTTATTTATTCATACACAGCCTAGGCTGAGGAATTTTCTATGTTTCTGTCATGGAATGTGAAGAATAATAAGATCATGAAAGTCCCATTTATTTTATTACCTTCTCTTAATGCAACTGGAAGGAATAGTGAAAAAATGCTGAACACCTTCTGCCTTAGGAATAACAGTGTTGGGCAGGAGAGCAAAGCAGGGGGACCTGCTGCTCCACATTGGTATTGTAGGAATCATGATTTTACAAGCATGCCAATTTATAAAGAATTTTCCTTAATTTCATTATTGCCATTGGTCATGATCAAAACAAATGCTCCACATGAGCACAGCTGTTTTAGCTGAAGCATTCAGGGCTGTATTTTATGCAGTCTGAATATGACTTAAAACAAGCTAAGGGAACACTTCTAAAATGAGAGAGAGAAGAAATCTTCACTAAAAGCCAAAGAAGTGCACACATTTACTCACTGAAAACAAAATATGAAATTACAGAAATGTTATCTGCAATTTATTGTGAAAGACGATGCCACGTTTTCTAGTGCCATCTTAAAATCATAGAATCATAGAATAGTCAGGGTTGGAAAGGACCTTAAGATCATCCAGTTCCAACCCCCTTGCCAGGGGCAGGGGGACCTCGCACTAAACCATGCCACCCAAGGATCTGTCCCACCTGGCCTTGAGCACCACCAGGGATGGAGCATTCACAACTTCCCTGGGCAACCCGTTCCAGGGCCTCATCACCCTTACAGTAAAGAACTTCTTCCTCATATCCAACCTAAACTTCCCCTGTTTAAGTTTGAACCCGTTACCCCTTGTCCTATCACTACAGGCTTTTGTAATGCCTCAGAATGCAGCAGTAAAAAAGGTAGATGGAGCTGGATAAACTAAATGGAAGACCAGAACCTCATAAAAGAACTAAGCATTCTCTAGACACAGTGGCGAAATTTCTCTGCTTATACATATAAAAGGCAGCAGTCTCCAGGGTTTTTAAAAACACCCCGGGGAACATTAACTGGGTTCGCTTTGTCCTGTGATATAATCGGCTGCTTGTGAAGTCTGTGTATTCATTTCAAGCTGACATTAAACTGTAACTTTGATTGAAGCATAAGAAGCTTTAGGTGAAAGAGTGCAGCAGCCAAAGCTTCCCTGTGCAAATGGGAGCACAACCTCAGTACAGGAGGCTTGGGCCAGTGTGACATCTTCAGAAAAGGCCTCACCATGCAAAGGCTGTAATGTTTCTAAATGCCCTTGACTGTGAATGACCTCGTTTATAAATCTCTTCTTTAAAAACCCTGGTGAAATTTCTGTAAGTGCTTAGCATTGGACCAGTCTTATCAGTGCAGTTGCTAAGTTCTCCCACTGAATGAAAACCCCACCAAGCAGCTTTGGACAGCCTAACCCCAGAAACACAACAGTGCCTTCCTTATAAGGTCCTGTACTACTCACCAACTTTCCTGATAACAAGTTTATGGCGCCCTAAATCTCGGATTCTCCTTTGAAGCAGGAAGCAAAAGCTGGCGGGTTAAGCTTTTCCACCAGTTGCCCACTTCAGTTTTGCTCTCCATCCCTTTTCCAGCATGTGAATCACTATCACTATGCATTGCATGCATGCCATGCAACGGAGCCTTGCTCACCTTAGCAGGTACCCTGCACTCCTGCAGCACTGCATTTATGCCATGCTTCTTGGCTGTCTCACTGTGACAGTGGACACCAAGGTACTGCATCCACAGCCAAGTGCTACACATACACACAGCTCTGGCATCTCAGAGTGGTGCTCCCAACGTGTCAGATCATCTTTCTCTATTCCAGCAGAGTAGACATGCTGTACCCTTTGGCTTGATGGGGACTTTTGTGTGCTGCTTACAGAGCAGTCTCCAGGCTCGTGTTGGGTGATGTTTGAATGATATATGCAGTTACAGAGCTCTGTTCCCAAACAACCTGGCCTGCACAATTGTTTAAAGGAAAGCAACACATTCTGGTAATGTCAAATGTCATTTTAACAGAATTTAATATGCTGTTTATGGATACACTGAATTTGTCAAAAGTATTTGCTAGCTCTGGCTAGAATCGTAATGGCTGGAATGTTCACAGTGGAAGACCAGATCATTAAATAAACTCTTATGATTATAACCATCACTTGTCAGAAGAAGATATTAATGAGCATCTGTGTCATAGAATAAATTATTGCAAAAAATGAAATAAACGACATTACTTTTCACTAACAATTCAGTAAGTGAATAGATTGCACTTTCTTTGTCCTGCTGGTAGGGGCAAAGAGTACTGTTCAGGAATAGTACAGCAAATGAACAGTGGCCTGTTTCTCTTGCATGGGAAAGCTAGGGCAGAAAGAACATCTTTATTTGTTGCTGGAATAGTTTTCTTCCAAAATATCGCATTACTCATTCATTCTCAAAATATCAGGCACATTAATTACACGGAGATGTAGAAGAGGTTCACATTCTTTGTGTTGCTACCTAACACGACTTAAAAAAGAACGTTTACTGGTGTTCTGAGGGGTAAATATTTTGACTGGTAAGTCACATTTACTTTTCAAAATCAAACTGGTTACAATTCTAGTATCACTTCCAAAAAATCCTGTAATGCTCACTGTATGCTGGCCAACAACAAGGAGATCAATGGACCAGAGGACTTCCTGGGGTGTTACTGGAAGACAATCTTAGGTGGCAGGAGTGAAACATGATGTTATTCATTCCCAAACACCAAGCTTCTCTGCTGGGTGCTTCCCGGTTTACGGGCAGATTTGACTGACCTACCACTGTGGGTACTGTGGGGGATCTGCAGTGAAGCAGAAATTGAACCAGAATTAAGACCGAAGAGGATGTTGTTGCTTTCAAGAGGAACAGGGCTGTTGTACAAAAAGTAGCAATTATCTGCATAGAACTGTGATCTGGGTCTGATCTAATATTTATTCCTCGTGGGTAGGGTCTAGTGTTTTCATGGTTTTGTGTTTCAAGTGTTTTTGTGGTTCAGGTACATGCTCAAAGAGGGGCAGAGAGCACCCTGACAGGTACTTTTTAACAATTTGAATCTATTTAAGGTAATTTCACTCTCTAAAAGAGATATTCTCCAATCCTTCAATGAGGCAGCAATTAAAATTGTCAACGACATTGTTTTCTGCAGTCCATTTACCTCGCTGCCCGTTCTGCTTAGTCAAAAGATTTTGTTTACTGCTTTAGGAAAGAATGAATTTGTGTTTCCTATGCATATACCCATATGCTTTTGAATGTCTGCAAATGTTTCTTCTCAGTGCATAGGAATAGGGTAAGTAGTCAGGTAAAGAGAGCCTAAAATACCCTGACAGCTTTTTCCCTTGGAAACCAAGTATTGCTCAAGGGTCTTCTTACTGCACTCCACAGAAAGGCAGCAAACTGCAAATCTTGGTTTATCTGGCTGTACATAACCCAGATACACTCACTTTTCTTTACCTACCGAACATACTGGCAAGAATCTCTGTGTCAACATTTCTTAACAAAATCAGCTCATGCAGAAAGCAGCTAGTCTAGTTTCCTTCCTCCTTAGGCAACTGAACTATCCAAGCTGCTATTAAAAAGACTTGAGCTACTTCTTATTGCTTGATTTTGTTACATAGGTAAATGAATGCACACATTAAAAACCCTGTAAAAGCCTTGCCTTTCTTTTCTACAATATGAATTATGCAGGGTTTATCTATGTTTTGTTTTTAAACAAAAAAAAAGATAGGTCTTCGCAGTAGTGATTTTCTTTGCTATTCTATTATTGGCTTGAGTATTACCCTTTGATACCCAGGTTTTTATAACATTTTCCAAGGGTGTTCTCTACCTCATCTGTGCTACTTACCAGCTCTCCCTTATCCCTATTAGCTCACCATCCTATGAGATTTTTTCTTATGTGTTTTTGCCTAAGTTCTTATCTGCCCTCTTTATACGGGCACGATTTCACTGGAGATCCCATTTTCTTCAACTTCCAGTATCTTCTAATGAAGCTTAAGAATGTACACATTTTAATGCTTAATTGGAAAACTGAAGGAACCTTTTTCCTTTTCATTTTATGTTTCATTTAGCAAGATGAAAGTTTTAGTAATAATACTTCACATTACTGATTTGCCTTTTCATATCTTTTGAGTCCTTACTTTTCTCCCGGCCATTTTTTAAATCTGTAAATACCCTAAGCAGCCTAAAAGGTCACTATGTGTAGGTTAATTCCAGGCTGAATAATGCCAGATACAGTGATGATTAATTAGATTACGTCACTCTCTTGAAGTTGCAGTTGAGTGATTTTCTAAGGTGTTGGAGAAATGGGGTATATTGATCCTGGAATATGAGTCATGTAGTTATAGCCTAGTCCTTATGCTCAAAATTCTTCATTCTGTGATCCTGTCCTAACAATCTGGGGGCTATTGAAGTTCATCTTTGTGGCCTCATTGAAATTCTCTTCCCTTTCTGTTTCCAACATTTACTGTGACTGCCCGAAACCATTAAGAGGGTTGTCCTTGTGTGGGGGTGCATGTAGAGGTTATTGTTAATGTTTCCTTCAGGGTACCATTGATGCAAACACATCTCTTAACAGTATCTAACTTTCCATCTTTCATAAGAAGAGGAAAATGATAAAATAATGACAATTTTGCCCTCTCCTACCGACAGTCCTCATGATGAGTATAAGGGCTGTGCCTGTGTCTTCAGGTACTTTCCATCACTGATCTGCAAATTGGGTTATTGTAATAAGATACTGCTGTATTTATCTTTGCTATTATTTATGACTCTTATTATTTTAAAATCCTTTTTCTTTCTGACAGGGTCCCTTAGTCCTTTAATGTTTATAGAAATAAATGTATGTTGGCTGACTCACTGCATTGAAGTTTACCAGGCTTTCTGCTTTCCAGCTAGTTTCTCTCCTGTTAGTCAGCTAGGATGGTTGTACTGTGGTGAGTACTGGCATCTGTAAATGTGCTGGTATTCAATCCTCAGATAATGTAACCTTCATCCCTTTAAAAGATAGGAGATAATTGATATGCAAGGTAGGTTTTGGTCTGTTGCAAATACTGATATTTCTCTTTAGCCCCCATTTATTGAGTGAAAAGGAATGTTTCACCCTTCCTTACTACATAAAGTGCCAGCCTGGGTTAACTCAGAATCATAGAATCATAGAATAGTTAGGGTTGGAAAGGACCTTAAGATCATCTAGTTCCAACCCCCCTGCCATGGGCAGGGACACCTCACACTAAACCATGCCACCCAAGGATCTGTCCAACCCAACCTTGAACACCGCCAGCAATAGAGCATTCACAACTTCCCTGGGCAACCCATTCCAGGGCCTCACCACCCTTACAGTAAAGAACTTCTTCCTTGTATCCAATCTAAACTTCCCCTGTTTAAGTTTGAACCCGTTACCCCTTGTCCTATCACTACAGTCCCAAATGAAGAGTCCCTCCCCAGCATCCCTATAGGCCCCCTTCAGATATTGGAGGGCTGCTATGAGGTCTCCACGCAGCCTTCTCTTCTCCAGGCTGAACAGCCCCAACTTTCTCATCCTATCTCTGTACGGGAGGTGCTCCAGTCCCCTGATCATCCTCGTGGCCCTCCTCTGGACTTGTTCCAACAGTTCCATGTCCTTTTCGTGTTGAGGACACCAGAATTGCACACACTGCTCAAAGTGAGGTCTCACGAGAGCAGAGTAGAGGGAACCTGTCTGAAAATTTATATGGGATTCATTTGTCAAGACCCTTGCTTAGAGACATAACTCAAGTCACCTGAGTTATTAACCCAGCAGCACAAGATAATTAGAAATCTTTCAAAAATGACATGCTTATATGTTCTCAATAAATGTAACGTTGCTCGAGACAGGGAAACAAATGAATGAATTATAGGATGCAATAGCAACTAGAGAAGTGTAATCATTACTTTTCAATGTATTTGAGATATGTGCACCTCTCAACCACCTTCAGCTTCAGGGCAAGGAGAGAAATACACACAATTCGGTGCTCTTTCTTTGAGACATCTTGGTTCACACGTGTCTGACTCTTTTGGAGCTGGCTTTGGAATTTCTGAAGCGCCCAATGAAACACAGCAAAATCCAGGCTTGAATGCTGTTACTGAGACAACATAACATTGAAATGTCCTTTGATATGAAAGGCTCATATCATCCAAATGTAAATGTGGCCACAAAAATGTCCTTCAGTGGTAAAACCCTAGGAACAGACATAACACTAAAGAGACTTGTTATCAGGATGATACATCGTTTAACTTAGCATTCCTTAGCCTTGATGCCAGAAGAAATACAGGTGTAGGTTAGCTGCTGGAGTGAGATATAAAGCAGGTCATGTTACTGGAGTTTAAGAGGTAGCTTATAAAATGTATTTGTTTACAACATTCCTGAAAATGGTGTCAAATGCTAGGGATCACAGCTAGACTTAGATCAGCTCTGTTCAACAGCCTAGCCTGGTCGGGATCTTTCTTTGTTTAGTGCTGACATCATTGTCAGACAAGGTCTCCAAAGAGATCAGGCTCTGTGTTTTATGCTTGATATGCAGATGGTTGGTTTAGCAGCCACACTGCAGGAAGGCTGACTTCTTGCTGATGCATGTGTTGCATTCAGATACTCCAATGTATTTAGCAATAAGTCTCAAAGAGTTTTCCCCTGTACTTGGTCAGACATAGTGTCTCCCTCCTAGATGGATTGTTTCTCATACAGTCTCAGCTATTTACCATGCAGATTGCTCTAAATGCCTAGCTATTTACAGAGAAAGAAGAGGAATGCAGTATCTTTGAGGCCTCTACTCTCCTGTCAAACTTGCCATAATCAGTCTATGGGTTAATTTGGCAGATAAACAGGTGGAGAGATACACGCAACGTGATCCTCCACTCATTTCCTTAGCAATCAGTGGTAAAGAGGGCATCTGTGCCAAGGAATGTGCTGTCTCATCTGAAGTGTGATGGTTTTGGCTGAGGTACAGCTAATTTTCTTCTTGAGAAGATGGTTAAACCATGGCAACAAGACATATTTATTAGTTTTCTCAGAAGTGGAATCTGAGACATCACTTCTTCTCCTGCCCTTCAAACTCCTCTAAGACCAACCCTGGCTGCCAGCTCTGCAGGCAGTCTTCCTGGGCTGGCTGCACAACAAGCAGCGCCTATTTACCAGGTTCCATGGGGGGACCTCCTTGGCACATGATCTATGAGCCAGGTTGGGGTACATGTCCACATTGTTTTGGGAGCTGGCAGGAAGTGGGGCACCCTCTCCTCGATGTCCTCCAAAAAGAATTGAGATTTCCTATGTGGAAACAGCTCTAAAACTGGAACCCCCACACAAGGCACTTTAAAACTATCCAGGGACTTGTGTTTATGCTCACCTTAGGTTTGAGCCACCCGAGTAACCCAGGCAAAGCGACAGTAGACTTCTCCATGCTTCAGAGACCTTTAGAGATTCACAGAATGCATAGTGGGATTTAGCTGTCACCCATGGCATATTATTAATATGTATGCACATTATTTATATGAATTATTCATGAGTGATAACATGTGAATTGTATATTATTTATTTCTTTATCACTTCTATTCACTGTTATGAATATTCATGCTGTAGTTACTACAGAGTCTGATGGAAATCCAGAAAAACAGTATTTGCATCATTTTTAATTTGGCACCTGACAGAAGAGTCTTCAGTCTCTAATTAAGAAAATGAAAGCTCACTGTGCCTAATTAGTAATTCCACAATGAACTTCTCTAACCTGACAGTCCTTGCCTATGTCTCATCTTTAGCTTTATCAACCTTATTTTTAATAGGCTACATATATTCTTCTTTCAGGCACTTTTTTCTTCCACTTCAAATAAGGGATAGCAAAATAAGGCTTCAAATATCTTTTCAAGAATCAAAGAAGCCACAGCTGTTTGCCCCACATACCTTACTGTCAAGATAATGGGTTTGGGTCAGATGTAAGGGTCCCTTCATGGCATAAAAGATGAACATTTCTGATTTCATTTGTTTCAAAATGTGTCTGGAGGACCGAAGGAAAGAGTGGTTGTTGTATGACAAAGTTTTTACTGGCTCTTGATTGCATTGAAACCAGCCGAATCATTTAGTTTAATAAAACAGCAGAGGATGAGGACCAGCTGTAGACCTCTACAGCTAGGACAAATTTAGGGTGGACATTCCAGAACTGTGCAGTATGAAGGGAACTGTGTATCTTTTGAGCTGGAGGTGAAAACACTAATATAGACGATATGGTTTGTCAAAGAAGGTATGTTCACTGCCATAGATGCATGCTGCTACGCCACAAGTCATCAAAGCAGGGGCTGAGTCTGATGTACAGAGCACTGGGGAGCTGGTAAAGGACTGAAAAGAGGGGAGGGAATAGTGAATTTGGTGATGGGTGTAAAAAGAAAAAGAAAGAAAGAGTAAGAATGCTTAGCATGAACCTCTGGAAAATATATCATAGAATCTTCGAATACCAGGTCATAAGGGACGTTAAGGATCATCTGGTCCAACCTTTCTTGACAAAAAAGGTACAGTCTAGACAAGATGGCCCAGCACCCTGTCCAGCTGAATCTTTAAAGTATACAGTTTTGGGGAACCCATTACTTCCCAGGGGAGATTATTCCAATGGCTGATTGTTCTCATCGTGAAAAATATTCCTTGTGCCCAATCAGAATTTCCCACAGAGTAGCTTGTACCCATTACCTCTTGTCTTTTTCACATAACTCCTTATAGAAAGGGAGACTCCGTCTTCTTTGTAGCCACCATTTAAATACTGAAGCATGATAAGGTCCACCCTGAGCCTTCTCTTCTCAAGGCTGAACAAACCCAGCTCTCTCATCCTTTCCTCATATGGCAGGCTTCCCAGTCCTTGGATCATCTTTGTGGCCCTTCTCTGGTCTCTCTTCAGAGGAGTGTGGATGTAGAGCCTGTCCACACCCTTTTTGTATAGCAGGGACAAAAACTGAACACAGTATTCCAGGTGTGGCCTGACAAGCACTGCGTAGAGTGGGATAATGACTTCTTTATCTCTGCTGGTCATGCCCTTGTTGATGCAACCCAGTTCCCCACCCACTGCACAGAACACTTGTCTAGATCATGATGAACCAGTCTCCCCATCTAGGGGAAGCAGTGGGAAACCATATTGAAAGCCTTGGAGAAATCCAGGTAGGCAATGTCTGCCACTTGCCCCACATCAACTGAGCAAGGTTTGCCCTTGGTGAATCTGCGCTGGCTTTTCCCAGTCATGTGCTTCATTTGACTTGTGATGGCCCTGAAGGAGTTGTTCCATAACTTTTCTGGTGACTGAAGTAAGACTGATGTGCCTATAATTTCCTGGACCCTCCTTTAAGCCCTTCTTGTAGATGGAGATGACATTTGCCTTCTTCCAGTTTTCTGGGACATTCCCTGTTCTCCGTGGCTTCTCAAAGATCATGGAGAGTGGCCTCCATATCGCTTTATCATGGTTGGAATAGCTAAATAAACAAACCTTCAAGATAAGACCTAGACCCATTTCAAAAGTGATTTTATGATAATGTAGACATCAGCTTCTGATGACGCATGAGCTAGCTTGAACAGTATAGTCCATTACTGTAAGTCACATTTGTTAATATTTGAATTCTTCCTTTTGACCTGACCATATAATCAGGGGAGTTGCTATGGATTTACCTTAATACTCCCAAGAGAGCTGTGCATGTGCTTATCTGGCTGTAAACTTTAGGAATGACTATCTATTGCACCCATTTTGTGCTGCAGTGTGACAAGGAATGGCTTCCAGAGTAGCTGTAGGTTGTAGGTTTCTGACTTGCAAAGACAAGACTTCTAAAAACAGCCTTCCTTCAGCATTGCATGACACATCAGGCTATGAGCGGTGTGGAGTAGAGACCGGAGGCTCTAGTTAGATGCAGCGCAGATGCGGAGAGATACTTGACCCGGTATGCCCTATATTTCCCATTTTGAAAGCTGCTGTTAGTGGGGGAAATTGCAGCCTTATATTTACTTAGTGGAAATGGCTTTTCCATAAAAGCAAAAAGCAAACAAGGATCTCTCAAGGATAGCTGTGTGTCTTCACAGCAGAGCTATGAGGAGGTGATGCAGGGTGAAGAAGCAATGAATGAAAAGACCCAATGAGCTAGCAGAGCTTCTCATTGATCAGAAATAGTAGGATGAGAACATGGATGTTTGTCCAAGGGCTGTTGTAGAAATGTAGAAATGTAGAAATGTTTTTCAGGGCTCAGAAGAGCTCTTGCTCTTCTGAAATGAGAGAATGGAAATAGCTTTTGGGATTATTTAATCTATGCAGACATTGCCATAGGAATTGCTTGTTGTTTTCTATCCAGCATCCCTCTGGTAAAACAATTAGGGACCAGAGACATGGGGACAAGTGAGGAGAAAGGGAACTTTAGAACACAACTGTACAAACTTCACATTTAGAAAGACTCAGTGAACTTTATGCTGTAAAATTCTGGAGAAGGAATATTGATTAATTCAGTAACTATGTCCCAGAATTGACCAAATTTGCTGCTACAGCTACAGAATAAGCAATATAGCATATACGTTGCAAAACTCTATCATTCTAACACGTCCGATTCGATGCACTATCCCCTTTCTGAAGGATTTTCTTTGTCAGACCGTACATCCTTTTGTCTAGAACAGCAATAATGCCTTGTAAAACTCATTCTGTAACTGGAAGTTGGGCTTGTTCCTCAGTGTCATCTGGGAATATTTTGCTTATCAAAACACCCACAAATGCATTTTAATAGGCAAGAACCTCCGTCCCCATTATAATCTCATTCTCCTCTTGTCTGCTCCCACTTGAGATTTTGTGAAATCGTCTTGCAAAAAACTGAAATAATGTATTTATGTTTAAAAAGTTTTAAGACTATCTCTAATGTGGCAACCATAATTACATCCAAACATCAAACATCCTGCGATGCTCCAGGGGGTGAGGGGAAAAGAAAAATGAGTCAGGCAGAAAAGAGGGGATGTTTCATACAGCCCAAAGTTAAGACAGTCATCTAATAGACCATGACCTCTACACTTAAACATTAATCAAGGAAGTGATGTTCCCAAGTTTCTGGAGTCAGAAGACTTCAGGCAATATCAGTGTTTGTGGTGATTTCTGTTCACAAAAAATATTTCTCTATGACATTTTGCCGATGCCTCCCCCGACCTGAACTTGAAGCCGTGGTCAAGGACCTAGCTCTGGAAAAAATAGGTGCTGGAAAGAACTGATCTATAAAAGAACTTTGCTAAAAATGCTCATGATGAGCTACATAAAATCAGTTAAAACCAGGTTAAAATTACTATAAAGATTACATGGAAGTGATACGTAACTAGTATAATTGTGATGAAGAGTTGTGTATTGTGATTTCCAGGGGGGTTTAAGTGTTGGAGAAGAACCATCAGGTGTTCAGAATAATTTTCATCTGAATTTCAGATTACACATTGCAAGGAAGAGAAGGGTTTTCTGTGCGAGTAGGCTGGGACCTGAGCACAGACAGCAGAGCACAGGAAGTTCAATATGAAGACATAGACCTCCTTGTCAAAATGTAATTACTGAAGAGAAAAAGTATGTAACACAGATACAGCAAGGAGATGTATTTAATTTGTCTTACTACTCCAATCAGACTAGAACTAACCTTTAGCCTACTTTTCAATACCTAAACCAGTGTGATCTTTTGTGATCAGTTCTAGATGTTGAGGCAAAAAGTGCACTGATTTTGCTGCCTGTCATCCATGATCATTTTTCACAAGTCATCTTTCATTCTCATCCTTTTTTGTGACCAAATCACACTAAAAATTTTTAACTTATAAAGCAACACTGTTATATAAATACATCCTTGCAGGGTTTATTTATCAGCAAATAAACATCAAACAACTTTAAGACTAGCCCTCAAAGGGAAGTCGATTACCGAATCAACCCTTCTGGACATTATTTGATTAAATGCCAGATTCTCTCCCATACGTCTCTTCTGAGAATACTGTAACAGGCATTAAGTTAATGATGGAAAACTGTAGACTTAATTAACATGATAAATTTTGTTTGTGCCATTTCTCCATTTAATAGGGGCTGTTATCAACATGAGACACATAAGAAGCTCAGATGTATAATCTCACTCGGCTTTTATTTCTGCATTATGAGCAACATACATTAGAAAATCCTTTGGGATCCTACATCTGCTCTAATCTTTATGGTATTGCCTCATCAAAGAGGCAGTGGCAGCTCTAGAACACACTCCAAGTGACTAAGAGCAGTTTGAAGATGATCAGTGCCATAGGATCAGATATTCTTACTGTGCAGGAAGACGTTAGAGCTGTTACACAACTTGGAAGAAGAATGGACCCCAGAGTCCCTTACAAACTTCTTTCTCAATGGACTGCCTTCACGCTGATGCCTCTCCTTTGCCACTCCATCTGGTTAGTTAGCATGTAGCTTCTAAAGCATCCTCCATGAACCCCAAAGCATCCCTTGAACCCCTGAAGTCTCCTTCTTTTCTTGCAAGGAGAAGCCTGTAAGGCCGTGTTTCTCCCCAGGCTGCCCACATCGCCCACCCGAGTGGCATAGTTTCCTCCTGTTACCATGGCTCCAGCATGGCTTTCTCACCATTCATCTCTGCCTCAGAGCAGTCTCCCCACCACTGTGCCCTGCTGCTTGCCCACAGCAGGATCTACAAACCTGCTGGCTCTCCCCAGCCTCCTTAATTCAACAGCTGCCACATGCACGTCAGTTATTTGCAGCACATATGTGCTTTCCGGAGGAACAAACAAATACATTTGCTGTTCAGGCAAAGAGATAGGGAAATAGGTTTATCTCCAAAGCAATTTGTCTGGGGGGGTTCTCATCCATGCCTGAAGGACAAGCAGGGGAAGAGGGGAGGCAGGAGGGGCAGAAAGGTGGGAAAATGGGTGAGGGGCGCTGGCAGGGGCAGGAAGAATAAAGGGGGCTGGTGAAGAAGCAAGGAGGTGAAGAGAGGCTGGGGGAGAAGGAGGTGTCCTTTGAAGGTGATGTGTGAGGTTGTTGCGGGCAAGCTGTCCCTGGCTGCCTCTGGTACATCTGGCTGCAGTGGTGATGGGTGCCATGAACCAAGCTGCCAGTGAGGCCCTTCTGCGAGCTGTCCTCTAGGAATGGTGTGAGTCCTTCATTTTGATATGCCATATGGTTCAGTGAATGCAGGCATGTGCTTCTGCTCTCTAGGGTGGCAAGACAGACCCCAGCTGGAGCAGTGCCCCCCAACTTCTGGCATGCAGGCACTTGTGTCTCCTTCCTGCCCTGTCTGGTGTTGTCCTCTTGAAGCCACCGTGCTCCTCTCCATGGCCATGAGTGTATTTCTGCATACTGCTGTGATACATCTGATGGGGCCTGGGGTAGGGTGTAAACTGGGGTTTTGTGCTCCAAAGCACAGCTTGGTTTTGGTCTGCTTAGCAGTGTGGAAGTGCTCATACATGCACTACACAGATTTAGACAAAATTTCCATATGATGGATGGTTGTTTGGAGATGGTAAAGGTGTTCACTGTTTGCACTGTGGGTGGTCAGAGATGCTCTGGCTGGCTTCCAGACGTTGATTTGGGTATTACCTACCACCCAGAAAGCTCTTCTGTAGTATAATCTGTGAGGGGTCTGGTCTGAGACCTCTAGATCATGGGGAAGCAGACAAAGCACTCTTGGCTACCAGTAGGTAGTGGGCATGGGGACATGGGATGAGAGGCCAGCAGCCTGACTGGCACAGGACAGCTGGGAAGCTCCTGAGTTGAGCCACAACCCGGCTCCTCAGGGGTGTCAGCATGCCAAGTATTTCACTTTGCTTCTGCAGAGCTCCGGCTGCAGCACTGGACTCCTTAGCAAGATGAGTTGTCTGCTTTTAGATGGCATTCCTTGAGGAGTCATCTTCCCAACCTGAAGGGAGAAGATCTGCCAAATCAAGGAAAGAGCTAGAGATGGACTTGGGAAGTAATGTTCTTCCCTAATCATGTTGCTGGGACAAGTGCTGCTGTTTGTCTCAGAGCTGCACAGGGGAACTGCTCCTACTTGAGAATTGATTCCTGGACCTTGATGGCTCCCCATTAGGCAATATGGGAGACCAGGGAATAGACACATCACATTTGTATTTTCATTTTGGGACCAACTAATGAATAATGTCACTACTGTTCCCGTGCTGCTGCTGTTTCCCCTAATGGCATACTGATTTAATAATGTTAATGGCCTTCTACTTAAAATAGGATTTACTGGGGTTAAAGCCGGTTTCTGCTCAGGATGTATAGGCTATGCTTTGGCCACTATACAGGAATATATTGTAGTTGCCCTGAACTATGTTCTTAAAAGGGGTTGTTCAAACTTTGCCTCTGCAGATTAATTGCATCCTCTCAGAATAGTATAGAAAAGGGTATAGTTAGAGTAACGTCTTTTGAAAGCTAATGGCTTAAAAATGGAAGATCACATTTCTTCAAAGCATTTTACAGTTTTGGTTGCACTGAAGACATATCCATGTAGTGTCATAGGAGCAAAAGAGATTCCTAATTCTTGACTGTAGGCCAAAAAGACACCTGTTTATTTCCCTACTTTGTTTGACTTGCTGCTTATAACAATTAGCATGGTAATTTAAGGTTTCTCCATCAATTTGCAAAGCAAGTTAATACATTAATAATGTATTTCAATCACAACATATGCATTCAAAATATGTTCAGAAATTAGTTTCGCGTCAAAGTGTCAAGCTTCCTGCAATTATGTACAGAACGTTACTAAACATAAAATCCTAGTAGTGCTGGGATTCATCTCAGTAGAAATGACTTTGCTCTAGGTCTCTACCGAGGCACAGCATGAAAGTCAATACACAAAGTTCAAAACAATTTAAAATTCAATTCTATGTGAACTGAAACACCGTATGTTAAATTACTTTGCCCCCTGTACATAAATATATATGTTTAGTACCTTCACAATTTTATGCTGCTGAATTGATGGGAAAAGTCACATTTCTTGAGTTACACTTTGGGAACTCTCTCTGTTTCTTATAGCAAGCACGTGGTTCAACATAACCCTTCTTGCTGTTTGCTTTGTGTTTTTCCCCAGAGCTTCCCTTGACACTCCTGTGAATTGGGTATCTAGTAGCATTTTGGTTGTCAGTGTCATCTGGCAGGCTCCTACTGCTGTATTTTGCTGGCCTAACATTTCCTTTTCCGAAGCTGCAAACAGCTGTAGGCTCTGTTTGTGGACAGTGAGGCGTGCTGCACTTCCGTTTTGCTTTACTAGCCAGTCTGTGCTGCAGAAGGTCTCTGTAGGAGACTCCAGACAATTCTCCAACACAAATACCCTCCACCAGGGTTGGGACATTCAGGTGCTGTGTGCTGGAGATCAAAGGGCCAAGGGGCTATTGGGGCTGAGGCTCGTGGGTGAGGTGAGTACTGGTTGGCCCAAGGGCTTTGTGTTGATAATGATCACTGTTCTAACGGGTCCCTCCATGAAGAAGTTTTGGGTGTGGACAGGAGAACTGATGTTGTCATATATACAAGGAATGACTCTCAGTGGTTCCGAAACTTCCATGAGGAGAAGTGCATTTTAGGAACTTTTCTAAAGCTACTGTCGTGAATGAATCCATTCCTGTTACCAAAATAATGGCCACTGTTTTATGGCACTTGCAAACTAAAGCTGCTATAACTATAGCAATACATTAAACTTGAGCTAGAGAAAGCTCCAATGACTGCAAGTGCAGAATAAGAACTGTAGAAAAATATTTCATGCTGGCTCTACTGGCACTTAAATAGTTGCTGTTCTCCAGTGCACTGTAAAGGCAAATAGTAAACAATGTAAATAATTTTTAGTCTTACATTTGTAAATTTGCGGTTCAACTGTAATATGCTATATAATTTTCTCAATTAAAATGGTTAGGTGAATCATTTGCTATTGCAAAGGAATGAAAAAACCCAGCTTTGTTGCGTATCACGTAGCTGTGAACCGATAAAATATACATTCAAGACTGCTTAGTACAGCCCTCACAATGTAGAAGCTTCTCGCAGACAGCATTTTTATGTCAAAAATTATGATTATAGCTCCTTTAGTTTAAAGCCCTAGAATTACTGGACCATATTATACAAATTTTATGTAAGAAATATAGCCATTGACCATACAAATGTGTAGGTGTTGGGAAGAGTGCATTTTTGAATGGGAAACCTAATAGGGTGAAAAAATAAAGAAATAAATTTTTTAAGAGATTTTTAAATGGGATTAGTCCGCAGCAGATGCTACGAGAATGGCTCAGTACAGAGAGCTGTCAGAGAGCTCCTGGAGGTCTATTAAAGGTGGCTCACATGTCTGAATTTGGTTATTTCTCACTGGATTATCGCTGTCTCCCAAAGGGTGGCCATTTCTGCTCTTCCTCTCCCTGTTGCATCCTCACCCCTCCCTGTCCCTTGGCACTGTCCAGCTCAGGAGATGATGTGCCCTGGCTGTCAGTTTAGCTTCCCTTTGTCTCCATGTTTCCCTGGTTGGCTGGAAGCCATTTTTGCATTGCTGTGTCAGAAGACACATTGCGCTTGTGTAAGTGCCCTCATGCTAATCACCAGTGTTATGCAATGAGCCACTGAGAAGAGGGACAGATGTATAATGTGTATCTGGGTGTTTTCTCCACACGTGTATGGTATCTCATGAATGCTGCTGCTTCTCTGAGCTCTTCACTTGGCCTATCTCTGTCTCATTACCTGAATCTCCTGTTTATCCTTCCCAAAGTCTGGAAATGCCAGTGAATTTCTCTAGTGGGCATGTACAAGCAAGATCAAAAACAGACAAATTCACAGTCCTGCCAACGACAAAACAAAACAAGAGCTTTAAGAAAAAGATACATCCTCAATGCATGTCTTTCACTCAGGATTCTAAGGGAAGTTTGAGCTAAGACCCTCTCAAGCATAGAAAGCTACATGAAAGAAGAAGGATACATATAACCAATTTGTAAATCTTTGACAAGATGGATCACAGCTTACAAAGCACTTATTTTGCTTTATTGGCTATAAAGGGACCCAAAGCCTTTCCTGGCAATCCTGAAATCAACCATACTAGATAAGATTCAATATTCTTCATTCAAAAGAGTGGGAAATGATGTAGATGGTCCCTTGGCACTTGCATCTGCTCTCTGAAATACAGAAGAATGAGTCAACTTTGGTTTAGTAAATGAAGTTCCTACACCATATGTTTTGCCAAATGGATTGCTAAAATACGTAATGACTTAGGAGTTAACAGTGATAAAAATTGATTCAATACTCCAGACACCAGCACAACCTTCTCCCAGGAATGGAAAAAGAGTGTCTGTCATTGCATATACAAACGTATTTTTAACAAGGCTGTAATATTACCAGTAGGTAGTTGAAATGCATTTGAAATACAAAAGAAGTTTGATACTCACATCAGTGGGAAATGACATGCTTTAATGCTTTAATTTTAATTCAGTCACCAATAGTCAGCTAAATATTTCAAACTAACCAGTGTTTTACAAGCCTTTAGAAGAAGTGGCTGGCTGAAGTGTCTGAGATTTGAAAGTTGCAAGCAATGGTATGGAAAGGTATTGCTCGCTGTTAGTGCCATGGCAGATAAAAATCTTCCCTATGTTTGCATTTAGGGCACATTTTCTATGCTGTGTGTTTTTCTATCAGATTCACTAAAAATTATGAAACTGTTTGTGACCATTTCCCCACAACAGTTTGTGATCAGAGATATTACTTTGCTGTCTTATCTTAATCTTTAATTATAAAGATAACATCAACCTAAATCTGCTGTAATGAAAAATGGATAGGAAGTATTTTGGCATGAAGATGTAGGGAAAGAAGGGAAGGGATAGCTCCTCGTGCTTTTTTAAAGGGAGCATATTGTGGCATCCTGAAGCATACAGGGCAGATGATGCTTGTGCGTATTGGTATGGAGCTGTACCAATGTAATTTGCCATGTAGAAGAGGTTTTTTTAAAACCTTGCCAAAGTCTGCAACACACAGTCCCATACAGATGTGAAATAGGTTTCACCTGTGACATGAAATGAAGATTCTTGGCATTTAACATGGTTTGTGGTTTAATAAAGAAGTCTAATTCAATATTAATATACTCCGTGATACTACTAAAAATAGATTTGTATCTCTATAGTCTGACAGCTGACAACGTCTAGACAAACTTTTACGTTCAGATTAATTTTCTCTCATATAATGACTGGAATTTGATGCCTATACGGTGTTAATTTTAAGGCTGTCATAACTCAGCTGTATTTGCTTACTTGGTAGCTTCTTGTAAAATAAATACCATAACTTTTTATTGCTTCTAAAAAAATCTTTTATTTCCAGTCTTTATAGTTCTGAGTGATGAGCTGTTTATATCTGGGTTGAGCAGAGAAAGATGCCTGGGGGATACTGAGGAAGTCTTGTAACCTGAATAATTCTGGGACCCTGCAGCAGGCAAGTGGAGGCCTGAGGCTGGCTCAGGTACCTTCCAGGGGTGCAGCATGACCAGGAGGAGATGGGACCACAGAACCAGGCTTTCCTGGTTAACAGAATGGTGACTGGTGCAGGGCAGCTCATAGGACTGTTGTTAAAGGACTAGAGGAAAGGATGAGGAGGGGCAGGTGAATAGTCCCTGTTGCTTCCTTTGAGCTCCCATCAGCGTTTCAAATTTCAATGTTCTGTTTGTCTCCCATCTGCCAAAAACCAGCTGAGAAATTGGTGGGCAAGGGAGATGACAGGAGCAAAAATAGTTTGTTTCTTCCTTGTAAATACAGTGTGTGCTGCGGAAGCTGACACTATGTCATGTTTCTGCAAGTTGTGGCAGCCCTGGAGGACTGTACATGCTGGTGTACTTCTTGCCTCCATGGCCAAAACCAAAATTCAGTGCATGCAAGGCACTCTGGGCTATTCTAGCAGCTGAGGCTGTTACAGCACCTTGTAGTGCATGCTTTCTTCACGGCCATTCCCAGTAAACAGATTTCAGAGGGTTAATCACTTCAGCCACACAAACACAGTCCAAGTCTGAGTCTAGGCAAATTGAAACCGTAGGGCTCCCCAGTGGTTGCTGGCTTGGATTTATCTGCCCTAACTTAGGCACTCAAAGATGGCCTCTGTTAGACTGGTCCTCTGCATTCCTCTGCTGTGTGCCCTGGGATCAACAGCAACAGCAATTCCTCCACGTGCTCACAGGAAACTGTCCCAGCTCCTTACCCTTCTGACACAACTCCCTTCAGACTAGTCTGGGCATGGGTAACTGATTATGCCTGAAAATTGGTATTGCGCACAGTTCATGAGAGCGCAGGTCAACAAAAGCTGCTCAGAAAGAAACAGTGAGGTGGTAAATTCTTGAAGAGATGGGAAGCCTAAACTGTGTTAAGTGTAACGTAGTCCCAGAAAGTGCTCAGGAGAGACTTCTTCACTATCTCAGGCTGCAATTCAGCATTTCAACTCTTGCTGTGTGGTTGACGTTTAACACAGGAGTAGATGAGGTGAAGGGCATAGGCCCTATCGGGCTTCAATTCACTGGGTGACACGCCTTTCAGAAATAGAACGTGACTGGTTCATCGCCTGTGTCTGCATTGCCTCCTTACAGATGCTACTGTAAAACTGCAGGAAGCAAAGTGAGCCTTTTTCCTTGCATGCTGGCAGCCTGCTTGGTTTTGCAGCCCTGAATATCTTCATAAGGATTTTTTGCATTCAAAGAGTTTGACTCTCAGGAGCCCACCTTTTCCCCAGTGCTCTCCATTCTCGTTTTCCTTCTGTCCAGGGACAGAGGGATTTCCCAGATGCCCCATGGAGCGTCTGTAGTTTGTTGAGAGGGAGATCTCCATTTGGATTGATGTAGTACAGCAAGTAGTCTTAATCACACAAGCAAAACTTGCATTAAAGATGCTTAACATAGAATCTGAGTAGTCCTATTACTCCTAGATGTAGTTGGGAGTGCGGGAGGCACTATCTGAGAAAGATGGTCTCTGAGAAGACATTTGGCTAATTGACAATGCCATGCTGTTATTTGGTTTGATTAAATTCAAGAGTTTGTTGCTGAGATGGTTAAGCCAGGTAACTGAAAGCAAGTGAAGAGATGGTCAACTGTGTTGAAAACTAAAGAAAAGAGTATGTATACAGCCCAAAATCAAGTATGAGAAATGGTAGTAGCACTCAGGGAAGAAGGTGGCATGGAGGCTCACAGACTAGCTGAGGGAGGTCGAATCAGAGACTGCAGAGGACTTTTAGTACCTGTTTTGGTATCAACTGCATTGGACTAATTATCTCCTTTCAAAATCAGAGTTTCTACTCTGTGTTACAATACTAAACCCCTGAATATCCTAGTATAACTTCATGCTGGTTCCATTACTGACAGCTCTATGAGAAAAGTCCTTTCTCCCTTCAATCAACTTGAATTTCAACTAAAATGAATTTCATTTTACTGTAGTCAGCATGTTGGATGTAATACCTTGATAGCTTTCTGCCTTGGTCTGTGTCCCAAAGGTTCTTGTGTGATCAAAAGTCTGCATGGTAGAAGCAGTCTTTTATGTACGTAGTGTTTATCATGCATGATGGAGTCCCTGTTTAATTATGTGCAATAGTTATGTCACTTAATTGACTTTAACCATTCTCTATTTTCCCTCTGAGAGCAGTTTTTACTTTCATCTTATGTGTGAAAAATCCTATGCTCTGCATACTGGCTGTGTGATGAGAACAGACTATGTGATCATAGAATCATAGAATAGTTAGGGTTGGAAAGGACCTTAAGATCATCCAGTTCCAGCCCCCCCTGCCGTTTGCAAGGACACCTCCCACTAAGCCATGTCACCCGGGGCTTTGTCCAATCTGGCCTTGAACACTGCCAGGGATGGAGCATTCACAACTTCCCTGGGCAACCCATTCCAGGGCCTCACCACCCTTACAGTAAAGAATTTCTTCCTCATATCCAATCTAAACTTCCCCCATTTAAGTTTGAACCCGTTACTCCTTGTCCTCTCACCACAGTCCCTCATGAAGAGTCCCTCCCCAGCATCCTTATAGGCCCCCTTCAGATATTGGAAGGCTGCTATGAGGTCTTCAAGCAGCCTTCTCTTCTCCAGGCTGAACAGCCCCAACTTTCTCAGCCTATCTTCATATGGTAGGTCCCCTGATCATCCTTGTGGCCCTCTCTGGACTTGTTCAAACAGTTTCATGTCCTTTTGATGCTGAGGATGCCAGAACTGTACACAATACTCCAAGTGATCCAAGTGATCATGCAGACTTTGTTATATTTTATGCGTCAAATAGATTTCAGTGCTTTTTTTTTTTTGGTGTACTTTTACTATATCAATATTTTACACTTCAGAATTTGAAATATTGGCACTGTAGCTGAACAGCAAAACAGGGCAGACAAAGCTTTCTGTTTGCAAATGTCTATTTTTGGATTAACAGAGGCAAAGATCTTCATGCTCGTCTGCATTGCTTACAGCTGAAGGCTTACATGATGGCTTTTTTTACTTTCTTATAAAAGTTATTTTTGTAACTGTATTTTGTATATTCAGTTTGTGTACTCCTTACTTTTACCAAAACTGTGTTGATTTTCCACCTACAGCCATTGCTAAAGCAGAAGAGGAGAGCAAAGTTATGTGTTAGCTATTACAGAAACTTGATTTGAAGAGGAAAGTTTTTATATTATATAAAGCATGATTAAATTGCTTGTGACTCATTTTCAGCCTGAAGCTTTTTAGCTAGACTGATGTGAAGTCTGACTGAGTGCTTTCAGTCTTTCTCCTTGTAGGATAAAATAGCATCTCTAACAAATGTGATACGGGTCATCTGGAAGCATCCTGCTAAGCCACCGCAGAATACCTTCTAGCTGGGACTTCATTGTCCCAAACCCAGGCTAAAGCCTTGCTATGAGGACAAAGCCCAATTATAAATAAATAAATTCCCTATTTTAGCAAGGAGTTAGGTTTGGGAAGGAGACTTAATTTTCATTGTTTTGTTTTGGTTTTTTTTTCCATGGAGGTCCTGCAAATCTACTGCAGGCATTTCAGTAAAACAAGCGTTAAGAGAAGTTGTTGACTCCAAGATGGTTAGTCAGGAGTAGTAATTAAGGCACATGCAAAGGGACAATACATGTAAGCCTGAAAGACCTCTCCAGGTGAAGTGCATTTTCCTGCTAATTTAGCATTTTCTTGCTAATGAAGAACTGAGGGGTTTCTGCACATCTCATTTCTCAACTTACAGGACTGCTTACCTATGGTAATCCCAAGAATCTAACAAATGACAAAACAGGGAATGCCTGTGTTCTCTTTCCAGACATGCCTTAATTTAGAGATAGTATGGTTGTTAAAACTTGCTTTAAAGGTATTCACAGAGGAGCACACAGTTAAATAACCAAGGTTGTTTCCAACATTCCAAAATTTTCTTCCTTCATAGATTGTCACAGTTGTCTGGAAGACTTAAATGCTGGACCATAATGATCTCCTTAAGATGTGGGAGCCCTTGCCTATTGGCTTTGTGCACTGGTGATTCAAGGAGCATTTCTTACGTGCATTGCCAAAGGGTAAAATTATTTGCCAAACAATGGAGTGGATAAGGAAATCAGCATGAACGCTATGAACCAGAGGGAGTATCTTGTGTATTCAGCCTGAAAGGCAGCCTAGATGTATGCAAGTTGAGTATGTCCCCCTCTGGATGCCATTCTTATCTTCCAAAAAAAAGAAGTTGGCATCTTCTGATAGCCACTATAGCTTATAAAGTGTCTGTTATATGGATGGTGCTCTAAGACAATGGCTGTCCAAATATATGCCAAGATATATTCTCCTGTCACTATGCACTTTGCCTGAATTACAGGCTATTGGGATGATGAACCGTCTCTTTTACTCATCTTATGTGTCTTCTTTCTCTTGCTAATAAATATGTATACATTGTTGTCCTGGGTTCAGCAGTAGCAGTCATTTTTCTCCTTAGTAGCTGGTGCAGTGCTGTGGTTTTGTCTTTCAGCCTGGGAACAGCGCTGATAACACCGATGGTTTCAGTTGCTGCTCAGTAATGTTTACTCTGACCAAGGACTTCCTGAGTCTCATGCTCTGCCAGGGAGCAGGGGAAGCTGGGAGGAAGCAGAGACAGGACACCTGACCCAAACTAGCCAAAGAGGTATTCCATACCACAGCACATCATGTCCACTATATAAACTGGAGGCAGTTACCTGGAAGGGTTAGATCACTTCTTGGGTCAGGCTGGGTATTGGTCGGCGGGTGGTGAGAGGTTGTATTTTCTTCACTTGTTGTTTCCCTTATCATTATTATTATTGGTGGTAGCAGCAGTGGTTTGTGTTACACCTTAGTTACTGGACTGCTCTTATCTCAACCTGTGGGAGTTACATTCTTTCGATTAATCCCCTCATCCTTCTGGGAGCAGGGGGAGGAAGGTGAGGAGTGAGCGAGCAGCTGCGTGGTTTTTGGGTTTCCGGCTGGGCTTAAACCATGACAATTGTCCATGCTATGCCTATTTTTCTGACATGCAACATGAAATAACAGTTCTTTTTCATTATAAGCAGTTTATATTTTACAGCACATGTACATAATAAGCTGTAGTTTTACACTGGTAATGAGTTTTGGCTTTACAAAGTAAGGGCCTCTTAAGCTGAGCCCATAATTGATCAAGTACAGTATGATGTGCACTCTTGAAAATGTATTACAAAATTTCAGTGCTGCAAAGACATTAGTACTTGGTGCAACAAGGACTATTTAGGCTTGAGTTCACTTAAAATCCTTTCCTGAGGCGTATCAAGGGAATTAATTGAATGGTTCATTGCTAGGCAACTATCAATAAATACTAATGGAAAAATACAATGGAGGTGGGAAGAACAAACAAGAGACCCTTTTTAGGACTGTAAGTTGCTGAGTGAGAGAATATTTTTGAATACACAGCCAGCTTTAAATTGATGATGATTTCCAAGTGAAAGGTAGTATATGCTAGAGCTGCTGTGTCAAATGACAGGTCTCAGCTTTAATTCACAGCAATGTATTTGTAGTCATATAGCTGGTCTATGCCTTCATTACATAGAATTGCAGTGTTATGAAACTTTCTTGGATTGGTCTAATTAGGAAATGTGTTAGATTAGAAAGAGAAGGGACTCCTTTCTGCTCAAACTATAGGTCTTCTCTCCAAAGGAACATGTCTCCAAACTCAAGGTCTCCCAGGCAGTTACTGGATTCCATCTCTTGCTACAGAGGTCTTTGGCCAGGTCTGCAATAGACTTCTACCAGATGTACTCTGTCCCTCATGGCCATACTTTGCCAAATATGTTATGTTTAGGGTACCAGCCACTATATTAAACCATAGTTGATGATGTACAGAATCCCTAATGTGGAGGCACATTTCCTTATTTGTTATGTAGACTTTCTGACCCAATTGTTGCAAGAAAGAATGAATCATACTTCTTTAAACATACCTCACCCATTTCTCACCAAGAGGGAAAAGTCCCTAACAATGCTTTTGCCTGCCCATGATCCTGGCTATTTTTGTACTCACCATTCAATCTTCTTTCTATAACCTAGAATCTCACTCTTTGATACAGCTGAATGAGCTAGGAATATCCTTTTTCCCTTGTGAACTCAGTGCATCAGGACAACTTCTTTAAATGGCTCCTAGAAGGAAGCCTACACACCAGAAACCCCCTTCCATGCTTTTTGTAACACTGATGCATTTGTCAGGTACTGCTGCTATTTGAGTTTTGAGAGGCTGCTGCAGCAGCCACAGCTGAACTGCCTTCAGAGAGTTTGGGGCATTTTCCTTTGGGTACTTCTAGTTCCCTTTCCCTGAGCACATCTGAGTTTACCCAAACCCACCCTTGAGCAGTTGCTTCCAGCAGGGTGGGAAAGGCAGAATACCTTTTACTCACTACACCCTTCTATGCTATCACTGCCTCATCCTTGTAGGACTCCTCCTGGTGTAGCACCCGTTGCACATTGTCCCATCCTTCTCTGGTCTCCATGAACAAGCCAACAGGTTTTCAGGGGCATCCTCCTTCAGCACTATGTCTATGTTATCACAGTAACCTGATCTGTCCTGGCATCATATTTTCCCCAGACTAGGCAGGGGCATGGACAGGCAAAGAGATCTATATTCCTTCACTGACAGATGAGGCCAATGAGGTTTTATACACGTCAATTGAACAGCAAGGAAAGTATTTGTATGCTTTTTTCCTTTTCTTTGATAACTTGCCTTTTCTCTTTCAGGTTGGTTGGGTCCCTCCTGAATAGTTGCCCTTTTATGATTAATATACTTATTCTCGATCACCTTTTCTGATGGCATATTGGAGTCTGACAACTGCAGGCTCTGGAGCAGCACAACTGGGCTTCTCAGATCTGGAGGCAAATTGCTGAGCCTGAAGCTGAAGATAAGCAACTGCCACCTAGGTGAAGACATAGTGGTTGATTCAGCTGTGACTAGATTATGTGAACATTGGGGGATCACTATGGTTGTTTCACATACTTTAATTTTGGTTGGTGAGAGAAAGTACCTGCTTACCCTTGAAGGCAGAATTTTTCCCAAATACACAAGCAGGGCAATGCCAAAGCCATTACATGGAATACTGCTGAAAGCAAAACTCCAGGCAAGAAAAAACTCACCTGCCAGTGGCAGATGATACCTCTACATAGCACTGGGGGTCTGATAGGACTCCTTCAGTGCCTCATGGCTTGGCTGAATCTCAGTACGATAAACATTTGTACTACTGCTGCATGCTTGATACGACAATGCTACTGCAGTGCAAAAGGAAAGAATTACTGACCAGGCAGAGAATAAAGTGTAATAATATGTCTGGCTGTTCAAGGTCAGCAGGCAGACACAGTAATTCCAAGCATGGCTGGGGAAAGCATTCAAAGTGTCTTTACCAATGCTTCATAGAACTGACTGGTTTCCCTGGTGCCTTATTTGGGGAGTGGAGTTTGATTTAAAACCATTCTATGATAACTATGTACTGATGCTTTAGAAGCTGTTGCATTCACCAATAAATCTGATGTGAATTTGAACATTGTTGCTGCATATTGATAAAAGGGAAGAGTAAATGGAGAGGGCAGTAAGCGCTCTGGGGCATCAGGCATCACTAAAATTGAAAGGCAATTGTTGACTCTACACTTAGCACTCATGCACGTTCCACACTTTCCATCTTTACACAGAGGCCTCTTAAAGGTATCTGACATAGTTCTGCTCTGTGCCAAGGAAAGCACGCAGCTCTCTAAAAATTGACTTGCACATGAGGTACAAAATGTGCGGGGAAGGGGGATGTGCTGGGAAAGGGGGTATGTGCTGGGAAGGGGATATGTTTGTTTACTGCAGTATGGTCCGTTTTCTGTTCACACTGGTGGACACTAGTACAGGGTGAATTCAAAGCTCAGTCGTTTACAGAGCTGTGGCATGCTATGTCCTGGCCACCCCAGACCTGTCCAGAACATGTGAAAGCAAGCTCATACAGTACATGATGGCTCAAGCTTTCCCTTTGACATGCCCCCTTTGTTCTGGACCTTGGTTTAAGTCTATGTCAGAGCAGAGATATAGGAGGATTCACAATTATGGGAGCAGGTATAAGTTTGGGAGTGGGTTAAATGCCATTCTTGACCCTACTACTACCATCTTCAGCAGTGGAGTTCAGATTAGCACCAGAGTGAGCATCACTTCATGAAGGAGGACATTATGGTGTGGTTACTGAAAGGTTGTCACAACCAACATGACTAATCCTGCCCTTCCCATTTTGTGCCCATGCAGCTGGGACCTTGTGCCTTTCTAGGAGGGAGTCATGCAGGATGTTAAGGTTAGTTTTACAAGCCAACTCTGGGTTTGTGTTTCTGCCTGTGGTCACCATAGCTTCATCTATTTCCTAGGCCCTTCAAGGAAGATAAGGCCTATGTCCACTAGGAAAGGTTCATACATTTTTGAACATTGCAGCCCTAAAACCTAGCAAATGCTTTTCAACAAAGTTAGCAAAGCTTCTGTAGCTCTTACAAAATTTTTAGCTAATTGGTGATTGGAATGAAAAAGTTGAATTACATATTTTAGCTAAAGCTTTTTTGTCATAAATTAAATAGGGTTTTTCAATGCTATGTTTCTGTCATTATATTTTGAAGCTTTTGTGTCTTGTTTTGCTTTTTTAATTCAGCAAATTTCAGCAGAAACCATGGAAAGCATCCCCCCGGCCCCGTCCAGCTTCTTCATGTTTTAGGCTGATCTTCCCTTCTGAACCTTCTTTATACTGATAGAAATAAGTGAAGGACTTCAGTGAGGAGCTTATTGTGCCTGTAGCTCTCATCTCCATTACTTCCTATCACAAATGTCCTCTTCGTAACATAAAAAAATAGACCTTTTCTCAAGAATGTCTTTAGGTAGAATATGTCAATTATATACGTAAATGTCATAGAATCATAGAACAGTAAGGGCTGGAAAGGACCTCAAGATCATCGAGTTCCAACCCCCCCGCCATGGGCAGGGACACCTCCCACTAAACCATGCCATCCAAGGCTATGTCCAACCCCACCTTGAACGCCGCCAGGGATGAAGTCACCAGTACATCAAAAATCTTTGTCTAGTGAGTGGAGACAGGAGGAAAAACTGTCTTGAACAAAAAACTAAATGCAAAAATGACATCTACTTTACTGAAATGGTAAATGGCATAAAAATTGGACAGAAGATAAAGCAGTTGACAGAAGAATATTCCAGAGAAATACTTCTGTTCTTCTCAGTTCCCTGCACACCCAGTTCAGAACTGCCTTATGTAGATGAGTTCAGGAACAACTGAACACCTGGCTGTTGATAAACTACATGACTCATATCTGAGCTTTCACTTCTCTTCATTTGGGCCATTTGGGTACTGCTATGCATAAGCAGTTGCAGGACGGAGTGCTCCAGATTCAGTGATTTTTAATATTTTTTCCCCACTGTGATTTCTGTAAACCTCAGGATTCTTCTCACATTCCGAGCAGCATCTCACAGGCTTTTGGGGAGGCCCCAAAAGTTCAGTGAGGAGAGAAAGGGGGATGGAGGGAGAGCACTAATTTAATTCATGGGATTAGACTAGAACAGATGTTGATAGGACTAGGTAAAGGGAAATGAGAGCTATAGAAGGGACAGAGGGGTGGGAGGAAAGAAGCTGGACAGGAAAGAGCTTGTGGGGATCATCTTATCACTGGGAGCTGCGGTGAAAAAGCCAAAAGGTGTTGCTCACTGGAGGTATTCCCAGAGGCCAAACCTACTACAAGGCAGTGCAGCAGTGAAGGTAGGACCCTATACGAGACAGTTTGGTGGGTACAGGTTCTTGTAGGAGTTTGAAGAGTTCTTGCTTTCTGGGTACTTAGCCAGGCTACTGATGTGTGGTCAGCAGCTCCCTGGAGCAAAAGAGGTAGGAGCAAAGCTCAGAAAATACGTCTGCTTTTCATTTTCTTCCTTTCATTTCAATTCACTTGCTATGTGGCTGGAAGGATCTGGTCCAACCACCGCACAGGACTCGACAAATGCAGTGTGCACTCTTGATAGCCAGCTCCCCCATCCATCCAGGCTGCTCTACCTCCCTCTTGCACAGTAATGACTGTTGCCTGCAATGTCTGCATTGCCACAGGCTACAAGCCTTGTCCCTGCTACTGAGGTCTTGAGGAGCTGAGGTCTTTCCACGCCTCAATGTTCAGCTTCTGATCTGATGCATACTGGTCTCTTGGGTCCTTGGGCTGACCTGGAAAGGGCTAAGTTCCCACATAAACTGGAGAGATCCCAATCACCTCCCTGACCTTGCCACTTGCCCTGCCCCAAGCTGCCCTCCAGGTGTTGGCAGTACCTAGACGCAGAGGTCATGGTTGTAGATGGAGGTACTTGGTGGTATCCTAACATTGCTTGTCAAGCCCCAGTTTTTGTATCCTAAGCTGGTTGTGTTTGAATGTCATGAATTTATTATTATTATAAACACAGTGTTTCCTTGTTAGTCACAAAATGTGTATGTAGTTTTGTCTAATTCCATAATTTCCAGTTTAAATGTCTATGGGTTTTGAGCCATTTCAAAGCAACATAGGGAAGGTTCTGTTCCTAAACTAGCTGCAGCACACTCTGTCATTAGCATTCATAAAAACAGACAATCGACATGTAATTGATTGATATAAAATGAAATCCAGGAGAAACATATCCTCTGCTGTTTCTTGGATGACCATATAGTCTTCTGCAGGCTGGCAGGAGCTGAGCAGTAAGTTGTGCTTCTGAGCGAATTTAAAATCAAGACTTTAAGGAGTAAAAAGGGAATTTCTCACATAGATAAGTATTTGGTTAAAAATAAGAAACAGGAGGTTGGAATAACTGGTCAGTCTTCACAGTAAGTTATATTGCAATTGAGGAGATGAGACATTACAGAAGTTTCTGAAATTATGAATAGCATTGGAGAAACTGTCCTTCAGTGTCTGTTTCAATATAGAAATGAAAGACACTGAGAGAAACTCCTTAATGGCATGTTCAATATGAAAAAGAGTCCCAGGGTTTATTCTTCCCACATAAACAAGTGGCAGATACCTTAGAAGTTCATGGAGTTCTAATGGCACTTGAGTAAAACTCATGGAAGAAGAGCCACTGAGGGCCAATAAACACCTTTGTCCCCTCTGGGTCAGCAAATCCTTATTCCTCAAAGTGCTGGATGGCAGGAAAATGTTTGGAAAGTACAATTACATCCTTTTGCTCTTTGGTTGTTGGCAGCTGGCGGTGATTTGGTCTGGACCCCAATGGCCCCTTGTTCTGACCAGCAGTGCAATCCTGACGTTAGCTTTTTGCAAAGGGGGGGCTGTAAGAGGAGCAGAGAGGACCTGGTTTGTCAGGGTGCAGGAAGGCCACCAAAAAGGAAGCAGGCCATCTGCCTTGGAGAAATGAGTTCTTTGAGGAATTAACAGAGGCCCTTTGGACATCCAATGTAGGAGAGATTATTCTGGAATGAAAATAGGATGATATCTGTCACCTTTCCACAGAATAATCACATGTTTTAAAAACTGAAAAAGGTAAAATCAAGCAAATTACCACAGAGTATCTCCTTTAATGAGAATGACTCTGTCCTCTTTCAGAGCTTATATGAAAAATACAGTACTTCAGTCATGGCAGCAGACTATTGGTTTTTTTTAGCATGATAGAAGTCTCCATCAGCTGCTTGTGCAGAGGACAAGGTGTTTTGTGAATATTAGGCAGTTTATCATTACAAGCGTCATGAAGAGGAATTAAAAAGGGTTGCTTAGAATTTATCCATGTAAAGGAAGAGCAGAACCGTGGGAACCGATGAATGCTCAGAAGAGCATCATGTATTTGCAGAGCAACAGCAAGTTATTTTATAGTTTCTGTTTAAGTTGCTTTCAAGCTTTGCTTAAAATTCTTTGAGGTCTGAGTCACATACAATAGAAATGATGAATAGTTACTGGGGAAAAGTTCATTACAGAATGGGCTTCTAGCCAAAAGCTACCAAGCCTTGTTAAGATGGAGGGGAAACTGAAAACAGTAAGCAAAGGCCAGCAAACCTGAAGGATAAGAGAAGAGCCAATCTCTCTGTCACTAAGCTGCTATCAGAAAATGTCTTTTCAGTACTGGAGTTAGGGCTTCCAGATTTTTGGAACAAAGCCTGTCATCAGGTATGGTAATTAATGCTTCTTCCAGCCTCCATCTGTGTGCTGCTTCTTTAACCTGGGAGAGCAGGTAAGAAAACTTGTGACACCTTCATTGTCAGTAAAGAGAAATTGCAACTGGCCTGCCCAACACAGCAGCAGCAAATGAAAAAATTCAGTTTTCTTTTTGACCCAGAGCATACGTAAACATATTCCTTCTTATCTTGCACAGGATTGCAGCTGCACACACTCACCTCTACAGTAAGGAAACAGTGATGTTATGTTGCCTTTAATACTCAGGATTTAACAGTCAGTACAAACAATGGGGGAAGTAGGGCGGTGGAATTACTAAGGCAATTGGGCAGATCAATGCAGAAGTCTAAGCTATTTTAGCCTATTTTCATAACATACCTTACAACCTATGCAGATGGTTACTGGGGACTATTGATCTGCATGAACTCCTGTTGTGCTTTCACACAGGAGAAAAGAAGTATGTGTGTAGACTTTGCATGACAAGAGAACCTACTGTCCTTCTAAACAAACTGCATGTGTTAGTACTTATACAAATGAATCAGAAGCCTTGAGGTTGAAAGAGACCATTTAAGATCCCCTGGTCCAACCCACCTGGTCAAGCAGGGTCACCTAAAGTAGGCTGCTCAGAAGTGCCTCCAGTCATCTTTTGGGCCTCTTCAAGATTGGCGACTGCACAACCTCTCTGGGTAACCTTTTTGATCCCACCCTCAGTAAGAAGTGCTCTCTTCTGGTCAGATTGCAGCTTGTGGTCCCATGTCACGGGTTTCTCTGTGTTTTGTGTGTGTTTAGTTGCAGTGCATTTGTTTGGTATCTAGCTGTGCAGGTGTTTCAACTATAAACGCTTATGACTGAGCTATATTTAGCGTTTGCATGCTTCCTCCTGCAATAAGTCAGCAGGTAACTGCTCTGCTGGCAGACAGCACAGGGGGCAGGTGGACGGGAGAAAAGGCTCTCCAAGCTTTTGTGCCATGTAGATAGCTTACCACCTTATTTCCAAGCTTCTCTTGAATCATTAGTTTGTATGCAGATTGAGGTAGGCATATGATACATATTATATTCTCATTAGGAAGTTTCTTTCCCCTAGAAAGATGTCAGGTTAGTAAATAATGTTTGAGTTTCCTTCCCCGCTGAATGTAAGGTACAGAAAAGTGATTGCTATATCAGAAGTGTGTAGTGATATAAACAGTTCTCCTGCTTATTGGGTTTCCTTGTGTTGATAACAGAAGACCGTGTTTATAATTGCAGCCATTGCAAAATCAATGCAGCTTTACCTGGCATTATAATGTAATTTCTTGCTTAGGCTCACATTATGTCATATCATGGCAGAACTGTCTCCCTACTTTTCCTGAGTAGAAATCTGCCATAATTTGTGATGTCTCATGCATATTCACACTGACAGAAAAGTGCTGTCTTGTGAACTTGGTATCTTAAACCACTCTGACACTCACAGAGCTTGAGAAATGCAGCCACCTTTCTGAACCCCCACATCAGCACCATCAGCCTTGGAACAAGAGCATGCTTTTCTCCCAAGTCATTCTACAGTGGCAAAATTCAGAGCATTCAGCTGTATCTTACTTTAGACACAAAAATGTCTTTCATGCCAGAAGCGTGGTACCAATTTCACCATCCGCAAAGAAAGTGTTTAGAATATGTATTGTCCTTTGGTTTGAAGGTCATGTGAAAGCAAAGTGGGTTTGGTGCCTCATTTATTTCTCAGGAGCTGCAAGGTCCCTGTTCTCAAATATTCTAATGCAAATATGAAAATTAACTGTAAACTACTGAGGGTCTGAAATGATGGTGCAGGTTTACTGAAAGATAGAACTTTGCCAGGTTGTGATGCCATTGAGTGGAAAGGGTACATAAAATTCCAGCAGGTTTCCTATGTAAGTGAAAGGGAATTAGGAGTACTGCAAGGCAGCAGAGTAGTACAAGCGCCCAGGGTGTTCTACCTTTTCCTTTTGAGATCTGGATAAACAATCAGAACCTTCAGGTCTGACAGGCAGCAGTACTGAACGTGGAGTGAACTGAGTATTTTAACAAAACCAGGAATGGTCCAGCATCTCTAGAGTTTCTTTTAAAGCTTGGGAAACTTGCTTCTACTATTTCCAATCACACAGAGAAACTCCACTGCAAGGTTCTCCAAAATCAGACAGGGAGATGCGCGAGGGGAAAGGGAAGAATACAGTCCCATTCACTGGATGAGGTTGATCCTGGAGCTACAGGTGGTAACTCTGCATGTGAAGCCTTGATTTCACCAAACGAAGCGAGTAAGAGCATGATAAGCATGAGCAACAGCTGAGCCCTCGGCTCCAACCAGATCAGCTGAAAAGACCTCTTCCATGCCAGCCCTGATGGCAAATGGGTTACACATTTTCTGAACCCTTGGCTGGCCACAGGCAGAGCCCCAGGTGACTCAAGGATTGTCCTCGGGTCCCAGTTGTTTCCACAAGAGCATTTGAAAGAACATGTGGGTTTATTGCTTCTTTTACTCTTCTTCATTGCCCTTCTACTCCATGGGCAGTTTCTCTGAGAGATCTCCTGGTGCTGTACGTTGCCTGGGTAGAAGCATCACCCATCTCCTCCCCCTCAGCATGGTGCAAAGGCTTCCCACCTTTGGAGGGGCTGCTGGGGGTGCAAAACTCTCCATCCCCAGGAGTCCTTATGCTTAGGGACATGCTGCTTACTGAGATCTCCAGCAGATTCTCGGTGCTCTGTGATTTAAACATGTTTTCTACCTTGAATCTGAAGCTTGGAGGTTTCTTCTGGCAGTGGGACTAGTCACAGCTGAAACCCCATTTTTCTTTGGAACAAGTATGAGAACCAGTCCTTGTGCAGGCTATCTTGAAATACACAGGTGGTAGATTTAAGCTTCTGTTTATCACTTGTTCTCTGGAACCGAGCAAATAGTTCAAGAAAATAGTTATTACTATCTGAGAGCAAAAGACGTGAATGGGTGATTTAACCAGGAGCTGTGACAAATCATAGAATCATAGAACAGTTAGGGTTGGAAAAGGCCTTAAGATAATCTAGTTCCAACCTCCCTGCCATGGGCAGGGACACCTCACACTAAACCATGCCATCCAAGGATCTGTCCAACCCAGCCTTGAACTCTGCCAGCAATGGAGCATTCACAACTTCCCTGGGCAACCCATTCCAGTGCCTCACCACCCTCACAGTCTATAATTTCTTCCTCATAGCCAATCTAAACTTCCCCTGTTTAAGTTTGAACCCGCTACCCCTTGTCCTATAACTACAATCCCTAATGAAGAATCCCTACCCAGCATCTCTATAGGCCCCCTTCAGATACTGGAAGGCTGCTATGAGGTCTCCACGCAGCCTTCTCTTCTCCAGGCTGAACAGCCCCAACTTTCTCAGCCTATCTTCATACAGGAGGTGCTTCAGTCCCATGATCATCCTCATGGCCCTCCTTTGGACTTGGACTTGTTCCAACAGTTCCATGTCCTTTCGATGTTGAGGACACCAGAACTGCACACAATACTCCAAGGGAGGTCTCACAAGAGCAGAGTAGAGGGGCAGGATCACCTCCCTCGACCTGCTGGTCACACTCCTCTTGATGCAGCCCAGGATTTCTGGGCTACAGGCGCACACTGCCAGCTCATGTTCATTTTCTCATCAACCAGCACCCCCAAGTTCTTCTCCACAGGGCTGCTCTGAATCTCTTCTCTGCCCAACCTGGAGCTGTGCCTGGGATTGCTCCGACCCATGTGTAGGACCTTGCACTTGGCATGGTTAAACTTCATCAGGTTGGCATCAGCCCACCTCACAAGTGTGTCAAGGTCCCTCTGGTTGGCATTGCTTCCCTCCAGTGTATCAACTGAAAATACAAGGAGGGAGTCATTAATTTTTCCAATATATACTAACAGCAGAAAACTGAAGGTTACTTCATTCTGGTGGTGGAGTAGAAATGAGGAAGACTGTTGTAGTGGAAGAAAATGTAATACTTTTTGTATGAAACAATCTTCATTGTAGTAACAAACCATTATTTGTCTGCAATCTTTAGTATGAAATTTTACGTTAAATCTTGTAAGTCACACATGTTAATAGTCCAGAAACTGCAGGTGTATTTCAAACCCCAGGATCCTGGGTTGGGGGTGCTCATGCAGAACTGGAAGATGACCAGAAACACTGACAAGGGAATTAAAATATTGCTTAGTGCTTGTTTGCAAAGTTGTTTAGGTAACAGATGAGTCTGCCTCCCACTACTGTGGCAGTTATCAATCTTTATAACAAAGCATTTGGGTGTTGATGAATCTTCGGAAACTGACTTTAAGAAGAAATCTTTGTGAGAATTTGTGACATGGCAAGCTTTGCGTTTGCTGTATTTATTGGTGTTGAAAGGGGTTTCTACACACAAAGGATGTATTTGACTTTAGCTCTTCTCTACCTAGAGCTCTGACAAATACTTGGTTTATTCCACAGTGCAGGAGGATGACATTTATTTTAATGTAAATAGCATTGGCTTGAAGTATCTCAGCTTATTTTAATGACAACCAAGAAGCTATCACAATCCTACTTGAACAGCAAAAGAAGAAGATGAAAAGTTGCGTTCTTGGCATAAGCATTTCTCCTCTGATCCAGCAGAGTTGCTCCTTCTGAGCTCTGTCCTGCACACTTTTCCATGGTCAATGTGTCCATGTTGTGCGTGTGTGTTTTTGACCTTCACTTGCCATGCACGAAGTAACTCCTGATTTGTTTCTTTTTTTCCTCCCCTTCTTCTTTACTTTTCATAGGAACTGAAAGGTTGATGTGGAGTTACAATACCTTCTGCTATGACTATTGCTACAGTAATGCAGCACTGTATGTACATATATTGCAGTCACCTTCTACCCAAGCTTTTTACTGACAGGGGATACAAGGCAGAGCTCAGAGTCACTCAGCTATTTTAACCCCTTTGCAACGCCTGAAATTGGACCCTGCATCCTGCAGAGTCTCACTGGAACGGAGATTTGGGCATCTGGACACAGACACTAGGAGACAGATACCCCATGGTCACTGCTGATGTCCTCACAACCTGTGGAAGCACATCATAGCAGAAGCATCACTAACGCCTTCCAGGCCCTGTGTGCTTGCTCTGGTCTCACTTTCCTCCCTTGTCTCTGGAACAGGCACCACCAAGAAGTATATGAAGTTACCTGTTGTGATCACAGACCTAGAAAACACTGCAACAGAAGCCACAATATCCTTTATGCCTTACCTTAAGAGCAGTCAGGAAACATATCTATTTTATCTCTCTTTTTTGTGATCTCCATTCCCAGATTCTATTCATAGTGATCTCTATTTTGATCATACTCTATGCACAGATTCAGTCAAGTTAGTTGCTGATATTTTAATCTTTTTCCTTGATAAATATTGTCATGTTCAGTGACACCCAATGGAAAATGACATGTATTAAAATTATTCATCAAAAAGGGATGCTAATTTTCAGTGATGTTTTTTGCCACAAGCAGTTTTTCACAGGGAAACAAAAAGCTTGAGGAGTTCGGATTAAAGGATTTTCCACAAAATTGTGAAAAATAAGAGGTGAACATTTCCTTAATGTACTCTCAACGAGCAAAAGCAAATGGACAAAAACCCAAATCAGCAAAACTCTTTGACAGAAAACTTTCAGATACCTCAGGTGGTTGTCTGTGCAAGGGGCCATATTGGCAGGCAAAGGTAATATAATTTATTAAATCAGCAAATATGAAGAATTAATAATGATGTCACCGACAAGTCTTGCCTCTCCTCTGTCCTTTCACCGTTACAGCTATAAAACCATAGTTATTTCATCATTATAGGAAATGTCCTCTATCTGTGTTTGATCTTCTCTCATTTCTCTTCTTCTCTTTGCCTCCATCTTGCCTGTTTCTTGTCTCTTCTGTCACTCCTGCATTTTCCTTGCTGCAGCACTGTTAATTCCCTCCCTAAAATGGATTTCACCAGAAACAGCTTGTTATCCCTTATTATAATAATCAACAGTAAAATACCTGCATATTGCCCCTTAATGTAACAAATGGGCTTCAGATTTGGAGTCTCTAAAGATAAACTCTCTTTTCTCAAATCCACTGTTACAGACTGTCTTCAGGCTCAGTTTATGAGGTAACTCCCATGTCTGAATGGAATATATCCTCATACCTACAAAATCTATGGATTTTTTTACTTGTAAATGAAAGATTGAGTTCTGCAAACTGTACATTGCAAGTGGGACAGATTTCTCTTGCTGGCGTGTGACATTTGAGTTAATGCATTAGGCAAAGAGAGGAATTAGGACATTATATTTCTAATTTTGGTTCAGTTCCCAAAATACTAGGCATGTGTCATTCTGGCAAATAGTTCACATCTCTGCAACTGCATTTCATCTCTTTACCTACTGCATGCTGTCAGTTTAGAAAATAAACAGCATTTTATGTAGGGGTTGGTACTCAGTGTTCTCTACTTGCAAAAGCATATCTGTTCTACAGGGGCATCTAGACACCTGTCCCACTGCCTTCTTGCATCAGGGCGCAGATGATAAACAACAGCTCAGAATCTTGGTCTATTCTGCATACTCTTCAGTAAAATGCAGGCATACAGAGAGGCTGCCCCTGTGGCACTTGACATGCACATACAAATTGCTTTACATCCTTGTATGGTTTTTTGACAAACACAGAAAGATAGGAAATGTGTGCAAAAGAAGCAAATGGGAAAATACGGCTTTTGTTTCTTTGCTTGTTTGTTTGTTTTTAATGGAGGTACACATGTGTTAAGTCTGTTTGAGGAAATTACCCTCAAGAATTTCCATACAAAAACATCAGTCATTGTATCACGAGAAAATCTGTGATGTTCCTTAGCAAATGCGAGATAGCATGTACATGGGACAGCTCAGTCTGCCTGGCTTTGTGTCTTGTGCAATCACCTGTTATGGAAATGCTCTCTTTGTGTCCATAGATCCCAATGCACTTCCTGGAATGTGAATTGAATATTTTTTATAAGTGAAACAAAACTACCAAGACTTCAACTTACATTAAACCCCATTCCGTTTCTTCCTATTGCCCTGCATATATGCTTGTTTTGCTGCAGTGTGCAATATGTATGACAGTTCTTTGGGGATTGTCTTATCATTTGGTTCCAGAGAGTCTAAAGAGATCTGCATGGTCCAACATAATTTGTATCTGTTTATTCCTACTACAGAATAAATAGCCTCATTCTGTAGATAAACCAAACCCTCCCAGAAAAATGCTTTTGTTACTAAGTGAACCTGATGAGAGATACCTGAGAGAGAAATTTCCTCTTTGTATGGAGCAATCGAGCAGTATTTTTGCATGATGCACTTCAGAATCAAACTTCTTGCATACTGATGAACTGAACTGCATGCAAGTGTGTAATAATTCTGCGAAGGACTGCATTGCTTAATTAATCTACAAGCCTACACTAATTTGGCTGCCATCTTAAAAGAACATCTACAGTGCAACTGAAGAAGCTAAAATTTATGAGCGCTAAACCAAAAACTGCACCTTAATGCAGTCCTTACCACACATTCTGAATTTATCTGGAGTTGTTCTCTGCTGATTTCAATAGGAATTGTATTAAGGTTGCCAGGGATGTGTTAATGCATGGCAAAGTAATTCTATTCAAAGCACATGCAGCAGCAGCACCCAAAGAAGTAAGAAAGAGCAGACCAAATCTTAATGACCTATTTAGATGCCTCTTCAGGTACACGTCTCACTTTGCTAGTTATAACTACTGTTCTCCAAATCATCTCTGGAACTGTGTAAGGCATTTGCTCCAAAGGAGACATTCAAAGAGCTTATTCAGCAACTTAATAGTTGCAATGAATTTCTGCTGAGGTTAGTTCATGTCAGGTTTCAAAATATAATTCTTTTAATGGGCATTGTTATTCATGCTTAAAATAAAGTGGCATCTTTTTTATCATGCTGCAGTTATTAAAAGGAGTTATTTAACCTAATTGATGTACTGTGGTTTGGCAAAATCATCTGGGATGCTGCAATCTGATACTTTTGAGCTTAAGAAATTGTGCCAGCTTAGCTGTGCCAGCTTAGCTATTTGGCTCATCTTGATATGCAGTTGTCCTCTCCTTTTTTCCCGAAAGCCTTCCTTATAGAAACAGGATAAGTAAAGAGGAGAAGGTGTAATGAAGAATCATAGAATCATAGAATAGTTAGGGTTCGAAAGGACCTTAAGAACATCTAGTTCCAACCCACTGCCATGGGCAGGGACACCTCACACTAAACCATGCCATCCAAGGATCTGCCCAACCCAGCCTCGAACTCCGCCAGCGATGGAGCATTCACAACTTCCCTGGGCAACCCATTCCAGGGCCCCACCACCCTTACAGTAAAGAATTTCTTCCTCATAGCCAATCTAAACTTCCCTGCACAAGTTTCAACCCATTACCCCTTGTCCTATTGCTGCAGTCCCTAATGAAGAGTCCATCCCCAACATCCCTATAGGCCCCCTTCAGATACTGGAAGGCTGCTATGAGGTCTCCACACAGCCTTCTCTTCTCCAGGCTGAACAGCCCCAACTTTCTCAGCCTATCTTCATACGGGAGGTGCTCCAGTCCCCTGATCGTCCTCGTGGCCCTCCTCTGCACTTGTTCCAAGAGTTCCATGTCCTTTTCGTGTTGAGGACACCAGAACTGCACACAATACTCCAAGTGAGGTCTCCCGAGAGCAGAGTAGAGGGGCAGGATCACCTCCCTCGACCTGCTGGTCACGCTCCTCTTGATGCAGCCCAGGATACGGTTGGCTTTCTGTGCTGCAAGCGCACACTGCAGCCGGCTCATGTTCATGTTTTCATCGACCAACACCCCCAAGTCCTTCTCCGCAGGGCTGCTCTCAATCTCTTCTCTGCTCAACCTGGAGCTGTGCCTGGAATTGCTCCGACCCATGTGTAGGACCTTGCACTTGGTGTGGTTAAGCTTCATCAGGTTGGCATCAGCCCACCCCACAAGCGTGTCAAGGTCTCTCTGGATGGCATTCCTTCCCTCCAATGTATCACCCGAACCACACAGCTTGGTGTCATTGGCAAACTTGCTGAGGGCGCACTCAATCCCACTCTCCATGTCACCCACAAAGATGTTGAACAAGAGCGGTCCCAACACCGATCCCTGGGGGACACCACTCGTTACTGGTCTCCAGCCTGGACATTGAGCCATTGAGCGCTACTCTTTGCGTGTGGCCATCCAGCCAGTTTTTTATTGACCGAGTGGTCCACCTATCAAATTGATGTCTCTCCAATTTAGAGACAAGGGTTGCTTTTTGACCTCTGGTTTCTATACCTTTCCTCGTGGTGTTTTAGAAATGGAAAGCTTATAGTGATCTTATAGCTTGACCTGATTTTAAAATGTCCTTTTGTCCTTTTTTATCTTCTTTCAGTAGTTTAGTACCTTCATGGGAAGCTCATGAATATGCAGTTTGTTACTATACATTAACAAAACTTGTAATTTTACCTCAATTTAATGCGTATACTGCCTTCATTCTTGCGACAGGGAATTCCTAGGATGCTTTAAATCCTAGGAATTGCATCACATTTTCACTATTTCAGACATTTTTGCAGGTCTGCTGGAAATTATAAATCTTACAATTGTCATTGATGTAATTCCAAGCACTTCTAGATTCTTCAGAAAGTATATTACCTTCAGAATAATCTTCCATTAGTAATCAAGATCTCAGGGTTTTTAACTTGAATCATTGTTCCATATCTGTAAAGCTTTTGAAAGTGTGGCTCTGGCTGTCATCTCTTTGAATTTGGCAAAACAAAGCAAAGAAAAATTGTTCCTATTTCTAAAAAGTCTTTCTATTCTTTTTCTATTTCTATTTTCTTGACATAAGAAACTGATATTATCTTATAAAAACCCAACAAACAGAAAAAGAGCATGCAAAATATGCCTGTTGTATAAGACCAAAAGTAACTGATTTACAAGCTACTATTTGCAGGTTGCACTCAATTTGCAAATTAAGATCTCTTACATATTTTTATGAAGCCAATGTTCTCGACTAATATATTTTTTCTAAACAAATCATAAAAGAGTATGATATGGAAACTAGCAACAAAATGCATCATAAAAGCTAAATTTTCAAGTCTTCATGTATCAATGAGTTTTATGGGAAAATGAAATGTTACCTTCACTATACTTAGCCTGTCCTAGTGTAATACAAAACTGAAACTTTGTGGAGTTAGAATAAAGCAATCATTCAAAAATAATGTAAATGGAAGTTACCATAGTGCCCAAGCATCTGAATATTTTAGTACAGGATTATAGAAATGTAAAGCTGCGAGAATGTCAAGAGTTTATATTTTGTAGTAAATAGCCCACAGTCTGATACCAAAACACGGAACACTGCAACAGAAAGGTCCCAGTTCCTTGCTAAAGAGAGATTTTCCCAAATTGTACCTGTGGATTTGCTATTTACTTTTCAGTGCTTCAGCAGAACCCTTCAGTGCTGCACGCTGCTGATGTAGCAACCGAAATCTCTGTCTTGCAATGTAGTCATGACAAACATGAATTTGCTCTAGGGAACACCCAAGTTGCAAGCACTTTGGGTGCTAATGTGGGCAGGGTGCTATAAACACTGAACGCTCTTTCTGATGACACTATCAAATGGCATGTGAGGATGAGGATTATATGGCATGATGGACCATGAAAAGCTGCATGGTGTTTCAAGATTGATTGTTGCTAGTCCTAGAGGGTGGGGAGAAATTGAGATGTAGGTTTGTCAGAGTTTCAGGAAATCTTTTCTGGGATTTCTTGTACCCAAATTATGTGACCAATATTTTGCCTAGAATTGTTCACTGGTGATTAATTTCTTTACAATATTCATACATGTGAGTTGCCAGCCACATCTCTAACTAGTATTTTAGGGTCTCATTGTTGACTGAGACAGCCCTGAAACCTTGGGGGAACTTCCTGAGTATGGGGCTATGCTCCCCTTGCCTTTTTTATCCCTGAACTTCTTGCATATACCAAATACCTTGTGAGTTGACTGTTCAAACCTTTTTATACAATTACCAGGTAAATTCATGTGCACCCTTTGCATTACCAGCTCCCAGTTCTTTAGTTTGCCAGACATATTTCTGCTAATTTAGGAGAGCTATCCCAGGCTTTCTTCTGAGAGCTTGAAAGCTGCAACAATTCACAGTTTGGAAGAAAAAAATTAGGTCTTCTGGAGGCCTTCACTAATAATTTAAACCAACAGAATATACATATAGAAGAATCAATTACTTGTCACGATAGATTCTTTTGTTTTACTAACTCAAAACTAATTTGCGCCATGATTATCTTATGTCTTCTGTCCGTAAGGTGCAACATTGACAGTTCCAAATTCCTTGAAAACCCATTTTAAGCAACTTAACCTTTCCAGCTGATGATGTTGTTATTATCTGTAGCTACCCTTAAAGTTTTGGGATTTTCTAGTGAATGGGCCGGAACAGGCTTCCCTACAAAGCTTCCTATACCTGCTAGTAAGGTGCCTGCTAGTTCCATAAATCATAAATTTTTGTTATGCACAAGGTAAGAGTGAAGCAGCAGAAGGGGAGGTTCTGTTAAAAGGGCACTATGCTAAATTGCAGTCCAGTAGGAACTGTATTCTCACAAGGGCTGAAGACACTGTGCCATGTCTAGGAACTGAAAATGTCAGTCCACCCATCTTAATTAATTCAAGGAATTAATAAGTAACATTAGTACAAATCAACATGAATATTACCAGAAATACACTATAAATATTCATTAAAAGGACTAATTTAATAGTTTAATTACTTTACTATGAATAGGCAAGAGAATAGGTGCATTCTGTGACAGCTGTAGGGATACACATGCCTCCCAAAACAGCAAATTTCTGGGGCAGATCAGATCGTGTCTCTTTAACTGGATCTCCCCTCATACTGCTGATTGTGACACTGGGAGAAACAGATGAAGGATGCTGACTTGTTCAAAACAGGGACAAGCATTTCCTTGAACTCACTTGAGATACTAAGATAGTGATCACCTGTATTTTTCCGGGGGAAAGAAGTAGAGAAAATCAGGATTCTCACAAGTAGGGGCATAAATGTTAAAAATATAATACAAGGCTCTATTGCAATGTTGTAGACAGAGGACAGGAAGGACTGAAATAAAGCAACAGCAGCTGATTTAAACATGAAGTCTGCAATGTTAAAGAATTTTCTTTCACATAGCATACCCAATCTCTCCAAGTTCTGACATCCCTAAGAATTTGAGTACAGGTGTGGTTTTAGATCACAAATTTTACTGCCATTCTTGTGGTTGTAATGTCTTGAAATTATCTAGTGCAATGTTTGAAGGCTTGTTCTGGATGACTTATCTATTGTACTTGTACTACACTCTTCCTTGTATATACTCTCCTGGTAATTCCCAGGGCTTCCCTAGATGAAATATAGAACAGGATGATTTCCATGGCAGTCAGAAAAGATTCAGAGAAAATCACAACCAGTTTGAAATAGTGCTATTTATTCTTCAGTAAATGATACAAGCATTCATGAGAGGCCAACACTGATGGAAGCCTTCTGTAAGGATCAGCTCTAGGAAGATTTCATTTTCAGTTTTGGACAAATGCAATTAAAAGTTTTTTCTCCTTTTCTTTTGAAAATGTTCCTATATAAATCCTCCTACAAGCTGGGAAATTTTCTGGAAATCTCAGTGCGCTGGCTTCTGACTCCGGAATTCTGTTTCAAATTCTCTTTGCTGCCATATCTGCATGTGATCTGCATCTAGCTACTCTACTACAATCATCTCTGTTCCTCCCTGTACCACTGGCAGAAAAAAAGAATTTGTTAGATCTATTTTCTGTAGCCCAAACAGGCCATGGTTTATTAATCCTGCTACCGGCAAATTAAACATAAGCAATGTAATAGCAACACTTGCCAAGAAACCATTTAAAAATCTGCATTCACTGGACATAAACTTATACACTTCCACTTACAGCTTGGCTATATCTCGTGGTAGTGCTTTTCCTCTCTTGTCATGCTAGTCAGTTTGTTAGTACCTTCTATTCCCTAAAATTTATTGCTGTATTATCCTTCTTCATCCTAGAAGCATGCAAATTTTCCTCTGGCCATAAAAGGAATAAGTAAAATTTTATATGACACAGAACAGCTAAATATGATGATGAGGGAAGTCAGAGATGCTGCCTGAAACTGTCAGGTAGACAAGTTGTTTGGAGTGAAAATGGTAAACTGAACTAGTTTAAAGCATAAATCCAGAATAGCTCAAAAGGCCCTGAAGCTGCAGTAATTAACATTAGGAAGTCCTCCCTGTCTAACTACTTGCCGTGATAGAATTTAGCTGACATCAATCTGCAAACCTACACAAAAGTCTTGCCGTAATTGACCTCCGGCTGCTAAGTACCGTTCTCTACCCACATGCATTTAAAAAAACTCCAACAAAATCAGCAGCCCAGATACTCGCGCACTGTTTTCCTTTCTGCTTCTTCTGGCCTTCTTCAACCCCCAAATCTACCTCATCAGTGTAAGAAACTAAGGTTGAGTCCCCATGGCATCTCTGCTGTGGCCATGCCTGAGACACACGTCTGTCTCTCGTCATCCTGCTTGGATTCTCCTTTCGTATTCTCCAGGGTTACACTACATAGTCTGCTCCAAGATCCACCTACCTCCCTGTCCCGTGTTCCAGCTTTCTTCTCTCCGACTTTCAATGTCTGATCTTCTCTTCCCTCCTCAATACCATTATTTATTTTGGTTTGTCTTTGGAGAGGCCTAAACAGAGGACAGTCACCTGTCTGCATTGCCAGCTTGTTGCTGGCTCAGATAGGGACAGCAGATGTGCAAGAGAAGATGCACTGAATACAGGTAGGGAACGTGCTCTTTGCTGCTTCCACATATTGAACATGCTGAATGCTGCAGCTCAAGTGTAGCTCAGCCTGTGCCAGTCCATGCAATTATCCAAGTGGACTGGAGTACTTTTCTTCTGGAGACACACTAGGATTTGCAATCATCATCGTTAGCAAAACTTGGATAACATCAAGTGTGAACTGCTGAGAGAGCTGGACTGAACACCCTGTTCCTCCCTAGAGGTCTCCTCAGGCAGCAACACAAAGCCTCATGCCGATAAAGTAGCATCAGAAAATTCCTCCTACAATACGGACAGGATAATAAATTACCCTTGGGTATATCAAGAATTCTTTCCATCTCCCCCAGCCTTTTAAATTTTGATGAGCTATATCCTTTGGAATGAAGAAAAGGTTTTCCCCAAATCCATTATACAGATGCCTATTAAGAACTGCAGTTTTGCAAACCAACATTCTAATGAAAAAGCATTTTGATGAAAACATTTTTAGCCAGCTTTGCTCCAGAGAGGATTGGGCCTTTGACAGAGAGAAGAGTCTCACAAAGGATAGTCCCACAGAAACTGGAACAATGAAAGTCCCATAAGCCTGCATTAGACTAGCTGGCATTTGGACCTCCTCCAGTCTGTTAGAAAGGTTGAATCCTATTTCTCAGTAATACGGTGACAAAATGACTGTGATGCCCCCTGAACTACCAAGCTTGTGAGAATGCAGTTGCCACAATATTTTCAGTACAGATGATTTAGGTGATGTTTTTTTTACGTTCATGGTTGCATCAGTATTCCTTCCCACTGCTTTAAATGCCTGAAAGAACTTTTACCGCTATTAAATATTTTTGTAAGAGAGTCACATCTCACCATGATGTCAAGTGTTTTCTAAGAACAAATCATATGAATAGCCATAAATGTTCATTTAACTTTGTTTTTACTGACTACTCTTGCCACCAGTCTTTATAAAATATTTTCCCTTGGTTTGGCTAACGAGGAGACAGCACAAAACGTTGTTATTAAATTGCCCCTAGTTTAATCCAAACTTGTAGAAGGCATAAGGAAGCATAAGGTAGGTGTTAGCACACTGATAGAAACAGTAGATTACAGATGGAATGAAACTCTAGATAGGAGTAATTTGAAAACTGCCTCAAGGCGTACTAAAGATCATCAGTGAGCCTTTAACGTCTCTGAAATAAGGTAACTGAGAGATAAAACTACTGATTATTTGCTTAAAGCAGAAACACTGAAGCAGTATCTATAGAACTGCAAAATGTGTATTAAGTATCTCCCAGGTCTGGAAAATCTGAGGCTGTACCATTGCGCAAGGTAGATAGAACACAAGGGAGCCCAGGTCCGATTCTTCCTCTTCTGCCACAGATATGCACGAATCTGTGGATTTATGCCCTGATGATTTTAATCCTTCAGATTAAAGGAGATATTGCTGGCTGAGGCTCTAGTCAAACTCTGGCAGATTTTATTGTGCCTTGGACATGCTGAAAATATGAGCACCATGGCTCAAAGGAGAGAGGCAGGAGATTTCACTGTGTTTTTTTAGTACATTCCTTCCACAAGGTTATAAATATGCAAAGGCCGGTAGTCCCTCCAGATGCTGCTTCCTTCACTTCCTTGAAATCCAGACAGGTTGTGAAGCTGCTGTGTTAACACTTCTGCGGCTGAATGGTTGAACTCTCTGACTCCCAATGGCCCTGATTGCTATCAGCCAGGTTAGCAAGGCTTCAACCAGGGAGGAAAAGAGACAAGAAGGGCAGCGTGCTGCTTCTTCTGGTGACAGGCTTCTCTGTGCTACTGCTTGGAATACCGCATTCAGCCTCCATGTACTGGTTTTGGTAGGGATAGAGCTCAGTTTCTGCTTACTAGGTAGCAGTAGGCTATGTTTTGGTTTTGTGCGGGAAACACTGTTGCTGACACAGGGATGTGCTGCCAGTTACTGCTGAGCTGTGCTGATGCATAGCGCTCACAAAAGCTTTGGCCTTTTCTATTTCTCACCAGCTAGCAGGCTTGGGGTGCGCAAGGAGTTGGGAGGGGACACAGCCGTTGGGGTCAGCCCCAGCTGACCAAAGGGATATTCCACACCATATGATGCCATGCTCAGCATATAAAGCTGAGGGAAGAAGAAGGGGGGAGCAGGACATGCTCAGAGCAATGGGATTTGTCTTCCCAGGTAACTGTTATGCATGATGGAGCCCTGTTGGCCTGGAGATGGCTGAACCCCTGCCTGCCCACAGGAAGTGGTGAATGAATTCCTTGTCTTCCTTGCCTGCATGCACAGCTTCTGCTTTACCTGTTCAACTTTATCTCTTTATCTCAACCCATGAGTTTTCTCGCTTTTACCCTTTTGATTCTCTCCCCCATCCCACTGTGGGGAGTGAGCGTGTGGCTGTTGGTGCCTGGTTGCTGGCTGGGATGTAACCACAACACGCCATCAGGGAAAGAAACACAGCGATGGCCAGACACCATTTCCTATGTGTACAAATACTAGCCTCTGGATCTGGATGTGGTTTCAGTTAATAAGCAGAGGAAAACCTGGGCTTAACCTTAAGGCTCTGTGTTTCCTGGCCACTTTCAGACATTTCCAGACAATGAACAGAGGGCTGATGCTGAAGGTCTGTCACTTACGGCGGGTTTCTTAATTCTGTGTTTTCCAAAGTGAGAGTTTGCCCTCAGTCTTACTCATTTCTGGGTCTTGTACTGCACACAGCCTTTTCAGAACCCTACATTCAGGCTAGTAATCTGTTTCAAAGGCAGTCTGGGGGCAGTGCTCAGCCTAGTTTTGCTCCGGTAGCCTGAGAACTAGACCAATAGAGGTTATAAACAGGGCATTCTTTCAGGGGGCTGGTTTGAGTCCTGGATGTCCTCCTGCCTGCCTTCCGGTGACATTCCCTTCCCAAGCATGGTAAATGGGTGGGGCATCTGCTTGCCTCCTTGGTCTCCCCAGCTTTTATCAAGCCCTCACTCAGTGCATTGGCTTTCTCCCATACTTGGTTCCCATAGCTGCGATTTTAAAGGTTGGGATCTGCAGTATCTAAGTTCTGTGGCTTTCCTGGAAGGACTGTCACACTCATCCTTACGTATAAATACTGTCTGTGGAAGGGAGCAGTATAGATACTTTGAACTTGGAGACAGATGACAGGAGACAGCTGTTTGTATCTATGTAGATGGTTTATGTGCTTTTTAACAAGACAGCCAAATCCTCTACAAATAAACAGGCTTCCTTTTTTTAGTTGGGCTTTAACCCTCATCCTGCATGAGGAATTTATTTGATAAAAAGCCTTGACCTTCTTTTTTTGCTTATATTGCTTTTTTGGAACTCTGATGATGAGAGCAACTCTATACAGAACCTGGCAGACAATCATGTTTTGACTATGAGTAGCTACAATTCAAACCTGACAGTTTTCCTGAAGAAGATTATGCTGAAAGGCCCCTACTTTTTGGTGAAAAGTTATGTTATGGAATACAAATCATCACCAGTTTCTCAGGATTAAAATCCTGAGCCTTTGACTTCACCCAGAACATTTCTTTAGCCATGGAAAGGAGACGACAACTGTCTTATCGGCAGCAGAATTTACCACCACAACAGCAAGGGATGAATAGAAAACAGATGCATTTGGCACTATACCAGGTCATGTTCCAATTAGGATTTTGAGTGTTCTATGGAAGCCCTCCAGTCATCAGTGAATCCAACATACAGAAAGACATCTGGCAACCTTTAAGTGCTTTTACAGAAGCCCATATGCCAGCAAAGAACATGCTAGAAGCCCTTCCATCCTTAGATGGCTTTATAGAAAGCTGTGTGCCTACCGAGAAAATACATTTGTCTTGAAACAGCAACATCAATTTTCTTTACTGAGACTCCAGCTCCAAGCTGAGCTCCAGGTGCAAAGATGTTAATTCTCCCTAGCAGCCCCAAGAGATGTTTGCTGCTCTTCAGAGGGTATTCTACAAGTTTTCTGCTAACTGCTTTTTTCCCCCAATTGCTGTCTGTGTTACAGCTTTCTGTGAGCAGAGGAACCCTCTCCATGCCTAGCCAAGTCAGAGAGCATTACTCATTCAGCTTGATAAAGGACACCTACTTGGAAAACTGAAAGCTATACTGATTGATTTGAACAGCAGCATCTTATCTAAGGCTTCCCCTAGCTACACGGATACTGTTAGAATTAAGCAAACAAGATCAGCCTCGATGCTGATTAGTACAGAGACCTCAAGAGCACCAAATTTACTCAGTATGTAGAGCAGGAAGACATTTTTTAAGTACTAGATATAAATAAACCTCTCCACTGAATTACCTAGGTCTGTTGAAAGAAGCAAATTTGCAGCAGCCTGGTTATATCTGTTATCTATAAAAACATTAATATGGACTAATTTTGGGAATGGAAAAAAAAAAGCCCAAACCCAAAGACTAGCCCTAGGTTACTTCTGTCTGATGGAGTACAATGCAACAAATATTAGTAACAATTTTATGCTTAACATTGCATGTAACTGCTAGGTGCAGTCTGTGCAATGATGATGGGGCAGATTCCCAAGCCCTTTGCCTTGGAAACATGCTTACAAACACTGTTCAGAGGAACCGAGTATGGATTGGAAAGGGATGTTTCTGAGATGATGTGGGCTTGACAAACTCTCAGTACTCTGAGCTAGCACAGCCGCCCTTACCTTATGGTCTAGCTGTTCTAAATACACATTTTGTCACACTTGAAATTTCACCCCTCCTGTTAATGGATGACATACCCAGTAACATATAGAGCTTTATGATCCTTGCATGGTTTGCACAGCAGAAAACCTGTTAGCAGAGTTTCCTGAGTGACACCATTCACTTACATGGTGTTCAGCTCCTGAAAAGCATGTCAGAAAGACAAGCAAGGGGTTCTTCTTATGGCAGGGTATGATGCTTTGCGTGTGAAAGAGACCTTGCTAGCTGGGTGGTGGTGGTGTGATATGTGGCTTTAATTCCCCTCTGTATCTGACCTGAAACTTATAGTCACACACACTTATGTGCTGTGGGGTGCATCTGGTTTCTTAGATCCACTACCATGTATAGCTAAGGTAATGTTATGGATCTGGTGTTGAAAAGTTGGGAAACTCCGTGAGTTTGACTCATGAAGTGTTTGACTCCACAAGGGTTTAATTTCTTACCGATCAACACCTTCAGTAGTGCTCCCAGTGTCAGGTGAGGAGGCACTCTGCTGTGAAAAACACACTGAACTGGTCACAGAAATTGAGCTTTGAACGAAGGTACCTTTAAAGAAAGAAGTTCACTGAACATGAGCACATCCACACTTCGTGTCTGGATGCCAGGTTTGGGGGTGTTTTTGCAGCTTTGCCAGTTGTTTGCGGTGTTGAGCAGGAGACCTCCCAGACTACTGCCACCAGCACTCAGTGAAGGAAGGGCAGTGGTGGGCTGGCAGGGGTGCGCACACCCTCCCACAGGGGCTAACAAGCACACGAAAAAGCCTGTGATACAGCCTTGCACAGCTCCAGCATGCTCAGAAGCATATCCCCTCATGGTATTTTAAGCTGGAAGACTCTTCTGGGCTCAGAACTTTCAGAAAGACCTTCTTAATCTAAGAAGTAAGGGCTAGTCTTTTATTCTTCACTCTTCCTCCTGCTCCCTGTAAAACCAGTAGGAAAAACCCCACATGGTTTTTTGTCAATAAATACAGCTGCAATCACATATAAGAAGACCTAGAGAATTGTATTAAAGAAGGACTGGGATCCAATGTAATATTTCATGCTAGTCATAGTAGGCATTTTTGTGTGAGTGAAGGAAGGAGTTTCAAATTAAGGGTCAAATTCAAGTGCTGGTGAAATTAGGGTGTAAATCCACGTTCATGACAATTTACACCAAGTCCTCTTTACCAAGAGGAGAAGAAAACTCTTCAGCTCAAACGTTTAAAACCGAGATTTAATTGACGCATTGACAGGAACTCTCTAGGAAATGAGGAGATTTTGGTTGTACTTGCAGAAACATGTGGTTTAGACCTAAATGCTAACGTCTGGGTGACATTTACTGTCCTGGGTGAAAACCTGAAACCTTTAAAACATGAGGTTTAGCGAGTGCTTTCAGACTCTCTGCTATGTTTAATAATCATTAACTTTGCTGGGCTTTATCCCAGCACGACTGTGAAATGTCACAGGCTCAGATGGGATCTGTCAGCGTCAAATCAGCGCTTCTTACCAATCAGCTCCGGGTAGAAGCGGGCTCGGCGGCGCTGGACCGATACTGACAGGCTTCCAGCTACTCCCCGTGGTTAAGACAGCACTTCCATTCTCAATTAGACTTTCAAGTCCTGCATTAACTGCCCGAGAGGGAGCTCTTCGGACGCAACGCTTCGGCCCCAGCATCTCCTCCCGCTGTCCCTTGTCTCTGGGCTCAGCGGAGGCACGGCAGGGACAAGGGGTGGTGGATCCCGCTGCCCTCGGAGCAACACGTTTTGGGCGGAGCGGACCCGGCCCCTCGGCGGGGAGCGGACGGGGCAGCAGGGGCAGGAGGGAAGGAGGGGGCTGGCGTCAGGCGCCGGGCAGCCACTGGCAGGGAGCTCCCCCCTCGCCTCGCCTCCCGCGACGGGGGATAAAGGCACCTGGCCCGGTGCTCCGCGCCGCCGGAGCGGGCAGGCGGCGGGCAGCGGCGGCGGCGGCGGCCGCCCAGCGGGCGTGCGGCGGTCGGGCCGGGCCCCGCCGCGCAGCCCCCTCCATGCGGCTCGCCGGGGGCTCCGGCCCGCCCCGGGCGGCGCCCTCTCCCGGGAACGGCAGCCGGTGGCGGGCGGCGGAACCCGGCGGGGGCGGCAGCAGCCCCAGCCCCGAGGCGTGGTCGGGGTCTCCCAACGGCAGCCTGGGGGGCTGGGACCCCTTCGGACGGGACGAGGAGCTGGCTAAGCTGGAGATCGCCGTGCTCGCCGTCACCTTCGCCGTGGCGGTGGTGGGTAACGGCAGCGTGCTGCTGGCTCTGCGGCGCACGCCCCGCAAGACGTCCCGCATGCACCTCTTCATCCGCCACCTCAGCCTGGCCGACCTGGTGGTGGCCTTCTTCCAGGTGCTGCCCCAGCTCTGCTGGGAGGTGACCCACCGCTTCCACGGCCCCGACGGGCTCTGCCGCGTCGTCAAGCACCTGCAGGTCTTCGGCATGTTCGCCTCGGCGTACATGCTGGTGGCCATGACCGCAGATCGCTACATCGCCGTCTGCCACCCGCTGAAGACGCTGCAGCAGCCCACCAAGCGCTCCTACGGGATGATCGCGGCGGCCTGGGCGCTCAGCCTGCTGCTCAGCACCCCGCAGTACTTCATCTTCTCCCTCAGCGAGGTGGAGCGCGGCTCGCAGGTGTACGACTGCTGGGCGCACTTCATCATGCCCTGGGGGCCCCGCGCCTACATCACCTGGATCACCGGCGGCATCTTCGTCGCTCCCGTCCTCATCCTCGTCACCTGCTACAGCTTCATCTGCTACCGCATCTGGTGCAACGTCAGGGGCAAGACGCGCCCCGGGGAAGTGGCGGCGGGCGGCGGGCGGCGGCCGGGCGGCGGCGGCCAGCGGCGGGGGCTGCTGCTCGCCCCTTGTGTCAGCAGCGTCAAGACCATCTCCCGCGCCAAGATCCGTACCGTAAAGATGACCTTCGTCATTGTCTCTGCGTACGTCGTCTGCTGGGCGCCCTTCTTCACCATCCAGATGTGGTCCGTCTGGGACCAGCACTTCCCCTGGGTCGGTAGGTGACGACGAGGCCCCGGCGGGCACCGGGAGGGCACTCCGCGGGCTTCCTCCGGCCGCACCCCACGCCTTGGGGTCCTCCGGGAGCACAGTCGGCTTCCCCGGGGCTGTGCGTGGTCCTGAGCCGAGCGCGGAGGGGATGCTGCGCGGACGCCGGGGCCGTCCAGCTGAACGGGCCGCTCTATATCCCTCCGGGGGACTAGCGGCCAAACGCCCTCACCCCCGCAGGCGCCTTCGGGGCAGAGGGGAGCCCCGGGCTGCCCCGCCGGCCCCGCTGGCACTCCCGGACGGGACGGCAGCTGGGAGCGGCTGCGCGGAGGCAGCGGCTCCCGGCTCGACCGGCCCTGGGAGCAGCCGGAGCGGGACGGCTGCTGACGGCAGCCGGGGACCGGAGCTGGGCAGCAGCCACTGCCCTCTCACCCAGAGCGAAAGGAGCGGGTGGGAACTGAATTCCCTGCCATGATAATTTGACCCAGCAACATTTTCTTCCGTGTGAAGGTGCTGGTTAGTAAAACTTCATGGAATCATAGAATCATGGAATAGTTAGGGCTGGAAAGATCATCTAGTTCTAACCCCCCTGTCGTGGTCAGGGATGCCTTCCACTAAACCATGCCACCCAAGGCTCTGTCCAACCTGGACTTGAACACTGCCAGGGATGGAGCATTCACAGCATCCCTGGGCAACCCATTCCAGGGCCTCACCACCTTCACAGTAAAGAATTTCTTCCTTATATCCAATCTAAACTTCCCCTGTTTAAGTTTAAACCCGTTACCCTTTGTCCTCTCACTACAGTGCCTAATGAGCTGTCCATCCCCAGCATCCCTATAGGCCCCCTTCAGATATTGGAAGGCTGCTATGAGGTCTCCACGCAGCCTTCTCTTCTCCAGGCTGAACAGCCCCAACTTTCTCAGCCTATCCTCATAAATGTTATGTGCTGTTATTAAGCATACACACTTATATGTCATGAGTAATTTTACGAGCGGGGAATTTACTGAGCCCTCTTTCCTGTAAGTGCCTTGCATGTGCACACTCTGCTGTCTAATAACAGGGCTGAGTGCACCCTGAACCCTTCCTCTCAATAGGGCAGCTGCCCCTGAGCAGCTTCTTTAGCCAGCCACCAGTTTTCGTGTAACAGTGGCAATTCAGTATTGTGGAGATATATGTCCCACTGTTAAATCTGTCTGAAAATAATTGATGAGTTTAAAAGTTACTACATAGGGAATGGCAGGGAACAGAGGAACCTATCCCCTGATTGCTCATGAGAAAGCAGCAAATAAAAATGTTAGAATTCATAATATCTGGATTATTTTAATATCCCCAAATTATCACCTAGTGTAGTGAAAGCACTGATTGCCCCTAACAGGGGAGTGAAGTCAAGCCTACAGTGGAGGTCTCTACAGAGAAAAAAGGCTTGCAGTAGAGAAATAGATTGTTTCTTTTACTTCAAAAGAAATGCAAACCTAATTGAACAGATGGGTATTTGGCAGGTTTGTTTGAAGAGACTTTCTAAATCCACAGAGCTGCGTAACACAGCAATTAAGCTTCATTGGAGATTCAATATTTACAAAGAAAGATCACTAATAGTTGCTTAGGCTAAATATCTATTTAAAGTCTCTGATAATTCAACTAATTCTTGAAGGTAGAAGACTGTAACTGTTCTATGGCATAGCGCTTGTTTCCATTTTTCCCTTAAGGAAAATTTGTTCCATCTCTGAAATCCAGATAGGATTCACAAGCCAGTGGTTACTTCAGCATCCAACGCTTTTCAGCAAGCAAATGCAGTGTTTTTGAAAGCAGTGGGAAACTTGCCATTGCCTCCCAGGGTAGCCAGTTTGTAAAACCAAGGTCTGGATAAAAACTTCAGTATTTAAAGCATGAGTTTATCAACACATGGATAAACATCAGCAGAAATGGGACTGAAGCATTGTTTTTAAATCGATTGCTCCATGTCTTCTTCTGTCACAGCTCTTTGAAGTCTGTTTAGACAAATTCCCCTTGACTTCAGTGGAAGTCTTACATAAATAAGAACTTCCCTGCTTATGTCCTTATTATTCATTTCAAATGCTGCTGCTCAATTTTGAGAATTAGAATTATTCAGGAAAATAAATCCAGCAGTTAGTATAGTGATTGACTGAATGGTACCAATGTTCCTTTGATGATTAAACCACTTTTCCCCCTGCTCCCTAGATTCAGAAAACACTGCGACTACCGTCACGGCTCTGTTAGCCAGTCTGAACAGTTGCTGTAACCCATGGATCTACATGTTCTTCAGCGGGCATCTCCTGCAAGACTGCATCCAGAGCTTCCCTTGCTGCCAAAAAATAAAGCAAACACTGAGTAAAGAAGATTCAAACAGCAACAGCAGGCGACAGACCTCCTTTACCAACAACAGAAGCCCAACCCACAGCCTGAACACCTGGAGAGAGTCACCCCATTCCAAATCCACCAGCTTCATCCCCATCCCGACATGAGATAGGCCCCAGGAGAGGCAGGGCTTGCAGCTCCCTGGCAGTGCTTAGGAAGGCATAGCACTTGACACTGGTCAGGGTCACCAGTCATGGTAACAAGGAATGACTGAGATGGCTGTAGGACAAAATGTGCCATATTGCTCAATAAGCAGTTCTGCAGCATATAGTTATTTTCTGTAAGGTGTTTAGGACTTGGACAACTGATAGGAAGGCGTTGCAACAATAAAGCAATTATTTTTCTAAATAGAATTTATTATTTTATTTTATTTGTTTCTAAAATAGCAAGTGCATTGTTTGCTGCTTGTTCAAAGCAGTAAAAATAGTGGAGTTGGCATGTGTTGGGGTAAATCCGCTCTCTAGTGTTAATGCCTAAAATGCTTCTCCTGATTGATGAAGACACAAGGGAAGAAGATGATATAAGCAAGGTCACAATTTTGTCTTAAATACAAAAAATAAAGAGTTGGAAAAACGTCCTGACTATCCAGATAAGGAGCATGGTTAGGCAGGAGCTGAGTTACTGGGAATTTAATTGATCATAGTGCTTTTGTAAAGGTCTAGAAATCCTCAGTTAGTAAAATTTAATAGCCCTTTTGAAGGCAAATCCTTCACTGCCTCGATGTGTGGATGTGTACTGTGGGGTTTCATTTTTAGGGTGACATTTCCTCTCCCCCTCATGTTGATGGCAGTCATACAGCGTATTTGGGGGGGGGGGGGGGTGTTGTACCTACCTGATTTTTTAAAACTAATTTTACAGAAAATGAGTGATAAAGAAGTATGATAATCTGTGACTATCTCAGCATTGTTACAAACAGCTACACCAAGACCGTGTCTACCAGAACCACTGGCTTTTTGGGTAGGAATCGCGTATTTTCTTTGTTTCGTCACTAAGACAGGTAGGATCAAGCCACATTTGGTCGTCAAGCAAATAAATTCAGGAGAATGTGGCCACTTGGTGAGAGCTGAAGAATCAGTCCATTCCAGAACACAAATCCGAGAATCAAACTTTGAAGTCTTCTGGAAATATGCAGAAATTGTCAATGTTGTTGTTTTGTTATGGGGTTGGTATTTTTTTTGGCAGATCATGACAATAGAGTCTTCAAAATTGTCAGTAAACTGCAATAAAAAGTCATCACAACGCATTTACTAGTTCTAAAGCATTCAAGGTGTGCTTGTTTTCACTACAGTGCATGACAAGCCAAATGTAGTTTCTACAGCTTGTAAATAATCCTGTTATGTCTTTCCATGGAGTCTGTCTTTTACCTGGAGATTGGGTTTTGGAGATCCATGACTAAGTTTTGCAGTGGCTTTAGAGCCCTAAGGATTTCTCTGAGAAGTACAGCTGCATGTCTGCTCCGTTCTCCTGAGCTATCTGGGTCCTGAAATCCAGGCGTCCCCTGGCACAGCACAGGACTTCTGATGGAAACCCATTGGGCTCGCTTGAGCAGATGTGCACATGCATGGCTGCATAACATGTATGCTTATGTTTGCAAGGAGGAACCTCAGCAGCAGGACCCCCTCTTTACCACCAAAACCAGACAAACAAGATTGCTTTTCTCATTGCTTTAGGAGAGAACCTGGGCCGCAACTGTGGCTTTCGCTGAGGATGGTGCTGTTACCACGCCTGTTGCATAACAGTAGCAGAAATAGAGCTGGATTCAGGGTAAGAGCATATTCAACCTGTTGTCCACTCCAGAAGCTCCCAGACATATCATTGACTGTTCCAGACAAAGAATAGGGAAGATTACAGCTAGCCCTCCCTTCCCCATAAATTTAGATGTTGTTGTCACTAAAGAAAATCTTAGCTCTTCTCTCTACATGTCCTGTTATCATATTCTGCTTTTTCAGAGGGAAGCCTTGTCTAATGCTTTGTTGTTCTTCAATACACTAGAACCCAAAAGACGGCATGGTGGAATGGCTTGTATTTAATAGATTATCTTTTTGACCACCTTTAGCACACAGATACGACTACAGCTCTCACCAGTTCAGGGTGAAGGTTTGTGAACCTATTTTTTTAATCCAAAACCATGCATGCAGTGTAGTTGATTTTGTGTGTGTGTGTATATTTGTGCACATTATATGTACTGCTTATATTTTGCAAGTAGGTAATTCACGGTTACTGAAACTGCAAATGTTTCAAGTTAAATACAATACCCTTTGCCTAGTGTTCTATTTGTGTTACTACTTTCTTTGTACATAAAATATATATAAAGAAGCAATTTGAATTGTCTGTACTAACAGAATTTCCATGTTTGTGGAATTGGATTATTTTTCTATTATACTTTATATTCAAACAGAGAAGATGTCGAGAAAACAAGCGTAGAATAATGTTGATAACAAAACTAAGCTGGGTAATGAGCAATCTATAGGAAAACAAACTCAAAATTATGATTTTCAGTTTCTTCTGAGTACGTTGCAAAATCCAGGCTTACACTTGGGGCTTGTCAGCATCAACGTACCCTGTGAGTGCTCTACAGTTCTGTAATTAAACCGACAGCACCATTTAGCAGTATTTGGATTCCAGGCATGTTTTGTAAATACAAGTTTTGTTTTTTCACATAATTGTGAAGTTGGAAGATACACCATGGTTTTTAATTGTGCACCTGTGGAAATGGGTTTTGTTCTTTTCAAGCTCCTTTGGGTTATCATGAAGACACGCCAATGAAAACAGAACGAAACAGGAAATTGTGAAACCATTGCATATTTAAAACCTGGAAACATGCTCTAATAAACCTATGTATTTGTTTGATGAGATGCGTTTCTTTTCCTTTCACTTGAATAGATTTTGCAGGGCCAGAAACATATTTGGTGACACTCTTTGTATTTCACAAAATGCAAAATTTCTCCCATAATTTTAATGAGTTATTTCCATGAAAAGCTTTAAGGAGTGAACAAAACCAAAATGTTTTTCTATTACACATAGTGCATGAAGGACACATGCAAAGAAGAAATGTGCAGTCAGCTTTCCACTGTAGGGTGCTAGTATTGTTAAAACATGTAACATGCCACTTATTAATGTTCTAGAGGGGTTATTTTGGTATTTTTGATTTAATTTTGGGAATAAAATATTTAGCTTCTAATGTAAAACATGACTGAATGGATGGACCTGCACTCTGTTGTTAGTGCTGGTATTAGTAGAATTGCAGTATTCTAAAGACAATTTGATGGCTGAAGTGGAGCACATGAGATGATACGGGTGATGGAAAGGATTTTGCTCATTTAAATAAGAAGCATAAGTTGCCAAAAAAGAGTTTCTTCATTCAACTCTTCTTAAATTTGGAGGTAAATATATTGTTGGCTCAGAAAAAAGAAGGGGTTTTTCTGTATCACCACATCAAGAACAAAGTCTACCAGAAGACACTAGCCCGTTTGTGCCCAGCCCTGCAAAGACAAAGGTTTTGTGTGCAGCATATCTTATGGTCAGTTCCAAATTGTCCAGATTGAAGGACTTCATGAAAGTGCACGCATGCTCCTTTCCAATCTGTGCATATGGAAACCAGGACAGAAGAAGGAAAGGAGCTACAGAGCTGGATGTTTTCCCAGGGAATGTACCAGTGACCTAGCTTTGGGAAGTGAACCCAGATCTTTCAGTAGAACTATTGCTGAAATGCAGTTACTTGCTGCATAGGGGGAAGTCTTAGAGAGTTGTCCTAGACTGAGTTCCCAATCTACAGTAGGGACTAATTAAATACAGTATCCCCTTCTAATAAGTGTCTGCATGAGTTTCAGCTGTACAGTCCTTCATGTACAGGATGGGAAGAAGTCCCTTCTGTACAGTGAAGTCTGGAGAGGCAGAAAGGAGCTAGAGTGCTTAAACACTAGTTTGGAGCTTTAGTTAGTGTTACAAGACAGTTTTCTGTGTTTCTCATTAGGAACGGGTTTTACTGGAAATTGTAGCACTTGATACTTGGGTAAAGGAATTAGAGGGTGTATAAATGAACAGCTTTCAAGGTCCAGGAATAGATCACGGCTGCTCAACAAGGAGCAGTCCCAGCTGGTTCAGGTTAACAGTCCCTCACACAAGAGTAGGTCCAGCTAGTCTTGAGAAAGGCAGGGAACTGTCGAAGGTAATGTAAGTCATGCAGAATGAATTGTGCAGGTATGTAAAAAGCAAGCAAACAGCAATCACAACTAGTCCCTGCTAAGCTTCGTTAGAGCCAGCCAGCGCGCGTCTGCCTCTCCCAGGACTAGTCCTGCAGAAAGTCCTGGCTCAGCGCTGTGTTAATGGATTAATACTGTATTGGTGTTTTGGTACAATTGCTCACTAATTTGCCATGTCTTAGTATAAACTTGCTTGGAGTAACAGTTTGCATGCAAATTAGCCTTAGGTCTCCATAAGGACATTTTTAGCTGAATTCCTGACACAGTCTGTTGGGTTGCTCCATTTCTGGTAAGTAAAGCTGTGAGGCAGCACTTGGAGCACAAAGTGCTCTTCCCAGCTGTGAGGACACCAGCAAGTCTCTCTAGTTCCAGGTACACCAACACACTGTTGGGTACAGGTGGACTTTTTTCCAATGAGAGAAAAACCATTTTGCCCATGGAATGGGTGGGAGGGAGGAGGACTTTGCACTTGCTCAGTGCTCTGCAAGCAAAGGATGATGTTCAGAAAAAGATGTTGGATCAGTGGAAGGGCATGTACAGACTTCCCACTTCTTCACTGGCTTAGATTTTCTCCTTTTGCTGATGAAGTAAATGCAAGAGTGCCTTCCCTTCCGTTTCATGCCAAATTAGGGCATTCCCAAGAACAGTTTTGAACCACTGGGGTTCATCACAGGTTTCTGTAAAGTGCTAACACTATCAGCAATTGCATAAGCAGAAATTAAGACTTAATGCTCTCTGATTGCAGACCATTTTGTGACTGTCTATTGTTAAATTGATTTTGCTCCTACTCTGCAATAAGACAAAGTGCAATTGAAATCAGTCCTCCTTCCATGGCAGCATTCTGTATGATTAGGACTATAACATTTACTTTTTCCTGCTCAAATGTGGCAGGCCTGTGAGACCTGCTTAACTAGATTTATGAGCTAAAGCTCATAACTGGTCAAAAAATACAGCCTTACTAGAACTGAAGAAGCCCCATCATTTGGATCCCACTTTGACTTAAGAATGACTTGTTAGGATATGTTTCTTCTGTGTTGTCCCATTTGATATGAATCTTTCCAGGCTGTGCTGTGGCCCTTTATCCAAGGAGTTTTCAGTCTAACTCAGAAGAAACCCAAACCAGACATTAGCCTTCGAACCAGGCTAGGAAAGATTACTCCTTCAGAGCATGAATATCCTGGGCAATGACATGATATGGACAAACAAAAGTTTGCCACAGAAGCCATCCTGCCATTACTGTTCCTCTTTGTGTTCATCTGTCTCATTTGTCTCTAGCCCAGCTGGCAGGCACAGGTAGGGAGCCACTGCTGCTGTGTGTTCACAGTTGTCTAATCCGTCTTACAAAGGCTCAGGCACTGGCAGGACACTGCGAGGTCTGTACTGTACCTCCAAGTGACAGTGGCTGTATATCCAGTAAATTTAACGGTCAAGTTAATTTACTGGTGCCTGAGTTATCTATCTCAGAATAATGATGTTTATTTTCCTCCTTAAGTTCTTATAGGACATATTGATAAGAAGTGCTTTTCAAGCAAAGCACTGGCGATGCAGGATGTAGGTGGCCCATCAGTTTTTACACCTTTGAAGCAAAACATGACAAAACTGGCAGTGCAAACTACTTGACTCTCCATGGCATGAAGCCCGTTCTGGAAGATAAGGAATAGGTAACCAGAGACTGAAACAGTGGCTGCCCCAACTTCTTTCGCCACTGCTGTTGTTGTTGCTCCTGCCATAGATTCTCCTGTCTCCAGTAATGACAGCTGCAGCAAGAATGGGGACAGGGACCATGGGAGCAGCAGCAGGCAGGGTTGTCATTAAAACACATTAATTTTAAACTCCTTTTGGAGAGAGGAATGTGGATCTTATCAAATAAAAAGCCCAGAGTGAATACTGGGAGAGAGATGAGCTGGTGACTCAGAGAGCCAATAAAACATGTCTTAGCCCAAATATGATTTGAAAATATCAAGATGCTTTCCATTTTGCAATTGCAAGATATATTTTCTACATTTAGAAAAGGAGAATGAATGTCTCCCTGAGTTAGCCAAAACAGCATGGGGTGAGTTACTCAGCGCAACACAGAGTATAAAAACTAGACACGCAGCAGAAGGATTCTGAGGCGAACAATGGGCTGGAGCTGGCTTCAACCCATGTATTCCTCCCTGGTGACTGGGGATGCCTAGCAATATGACAGTGGGCTTATAGAGACTGATACGCTGGAGGGAAGGAATGCCATCCAGAGGGACCTTGACACACTTGTGAGGTGGGCTGATGCCAACCTGATGAAGTTTAACCATGCCAAGTGCAAGGTCCTGCACCTGGGTCAGAGCAATCCCAGGCACAGCTACAGGTTGGGCAGAGAAGAGATTCAGAGCAGCCCTGCGGAGAAGGACTTGGGGGTGTTGGTCAGTGAGAAAATGAACATGAGCCGGCTGCAGTGTGCGCTTGCAGCCCAGAAAGCCAACCGTATCCTGGGCTGCATCAAAAGGAGCGTGACCAGCAGGTCGAGGGAGGTGATCCTGCCCCTCTACTCTGCTCTCGTGAGACCTCACTTGGAGTATTGTGTGCAGTTCTGGTGTCCTCAACATAAAAAGGACGTGGAACTGTTAGAACAAGTGCAGAGGAGGCCACGAGGATGATCAGGGGACTGGAGCACCTCCTGTATGAAGATAGGATGAGAAAGTTGGGGCTGTTCAGCCTGGAGAAGAGAAGGCTGCGTGGAGACCTCAGAGCAGCCTTCCAGTAGCTGAAGGGGGCCTATAGGGATGCTGGGGATGGACTCTTCATTAGGGACTGTAGTGATAGGACAAGGGCTAATGGGTTCAAACTTAAACAGGGAAAGTTTAGATTGGATATGAGGAAGAAATTCTTTACTGTGAGGGTGGTGAGGCACTGGAATGGGTTGCCCAGGGAAGTTGTGAATGCTCTATCGCTCGTGGTGTTCAAGGCCAGGTTGGACAGAGCCTTGGATGGCATGGTTTAGTGTGAGGTGTCTCTGCCCATGGCAGGGGGGTTGGAACTGGATGATCTTAAGGTCCTTTCCAACCCTAACTATTCTATGATTCTACAGTGGGAATCACTTTGGTCCAATGATTAAGCTGTTTATTACAATTGCTATATATATTTTGCTAAGTGTAACTTACACTGGTGGTGTGATTTCAGTATATTTTGTATCACTCTGCTGCATCATAAATCCCAGGTAACATCAACTAGCTTTAAGTAAGTAAATTGATATTAAGCATTACACTCTCCACATGTGGAACATCTAAAAGCACCTGTTCAGGAAGTGTTGGACCCTGACAGGCCATTCGTGTCTTCTCCCGCTGCTGCGTTCCCTGGGGGTGCTGCTGATCTCCAGGAAAGTGATGCGGAACAGTATTAGCTTGCCAAAGCTGCAGTAACTTTGCTGTGAATGCAGCCTTGCACCCTCCCCTGCCTCAATAACCCTTGTGCATGGGCCAAGTAGGAGAAATCATCGTGTGCTTCCTAATGCATATGATGTGAGTTTTCAAGGGGTTTTTTTCATCATCGTAATATTTCTTTGCAACACAATAATAATAACAACATTAATAATACTACAAAAATACTTACTGCTTCTCTTTTCAAATGATGACATTTAATGTTTGGGCTCCTGGCAGATCCTGAGGCAGTGTATTTGGAGGTACCTACTTCAAAATTTTCTTGCTTGCTTTGAAAATTCCCTCTCAGGAGTACACTAAAAGCAATTTTTCTATTAATAGCTTGCTGGAATACAATCAAATCCCTACTCCCAGCTATTTCTCCAAATCCAGAGGTTAGTGTCTCTCTTAGATTGACAACGGAGATGGAATGCTGAATAACTTTGATACCTGCCTTAGCACAGCTCATTGCATGCTGTTCACTGCAGTGTTCCTTAGGTGAAGAGACAGTTTTGATGATGCACGTTTCAGGATTTCAGAACAAGAGAGATTCAAACAACATGCTTGCTTCTTCAAAGGCTGCAGAAGAAGCCTGTGTTACTTTCAGACTACACAGCATTTTGTATTCGTAGCATTCACTGCAATAAACATCATGCACCACAGTGATGGGAGTTTTTCAGTTCCTGTGGTGAGGAGTGTGACTCCCATAATGTCATGGAGTATTAGAAGGATCTGCCAGTGGAAGGCAAAGGGGCTGTTTTCCTCTGTGGCTCCTTTATAACCAATTCCCTTCAATTAGAGAGAAAAGTCTGTTTTGAATACTGTTCTCATAAAACCTCTCATTCCTACCTCTGGCCAAATTATGACTCCCAGTTACACTATATCTTTGCAATATCAATAAAGTCAGTGGTCTCTTCCCCTCCAGTTTTTTCTTTACTTTAAGATGTAAAAACTGGGATAAATATTGCTGAATTTAGTCAGGTTTTTGTATACATAAATCTGAAGGTAGATTTTCTTCCCCTACATTTTAAAGAAGTGAGTTTCCTTTACAAATAGCAACCCAGTAGTCCCAGTTGAACCAGCACTGTTTGACAAATTACAGATGCCACAAAAGCAAGTCATAATCCACTTGGGAACTCCACTCTCCTCCCTGCTGTAAGGATATTTATAGCTAGAAATAAAAAATGCATGCAAAAAAAAAAAAAAGGAAGATATAAATGGCAAATGATAAACAAGTGCTCAAGGATTGAAAGTCAATAGAAATCTTTAGATGACCCTGAATGATTTCCTGTTTTCTAAAGGAACTCTCTGTCCTCTTCATGTCTTCACTAAGGTAAGACAAATTAAAGAATGAGTCAAGCACTCCTATGGCATGTGTCAAAAACTGGGAAAGGAATGTGTGTGAGCTTTTAGGGAGTTTTGCTATTAAGAATTAAAATCTCTTAGTTAAAATATATCAGTCATGGGTGTGAGGGGTAGAAATTTATGCCCTACAGTTATCTGCCTGGGAGGGATGCAAGTGGGAAATGAGCTGCAATTCTCTTAACTGCTGGTACAGAAAGCACTGTGAAACATTGACGTTAGTGACATTTATGCTCTCATGCTGTTTTTGTTAACAAGGATAAATAGATGCTCCCTGGGTTGCTCATAGTATCTAGTGGCAATATGAACCAGGGACCCGTCTGTCTTGCGATATATGACAAGTTTTAGACACCTTGGCAAGGCTCAGAGGTAGACATTTGTGCGCATGGGAAAACTGCAGTCCTCGGTGTAAAACCTTTAGGCTTACAAAGACTGAAATATTTAACAGCTAAGTGCTTGATTCAGGGATCAGTCCCTTGCTGTGAGATAGGTAGTCTGGGAGGAAAGAAAAGCTCAGTGCTCAGGCTGCCTCATCCTGTCTTCGGCAGTTAGTGAAAAGGAAATGGAGAGCAGAAGGAGGGGTGGGAGGAACATTTGTTACAGCAGCAGTATAAAGGGAAGGACAGCAGTAAAGGGTGTGGTACTGAAAGGTGCAGTACTGAAAAGGACACCAATTCTCCCTGTCAGGTTTACCAGATATCAGGGTGAAGTGAGCTTGTATCCAGTAAGTGCAGCACTACCCAGGGCACAGGGTCAGCGTGACAGCAAATGTTTTTACACTGTGCTTGGAAGTGAATAGTCTGCTACATGTGTTTTAAGGGCATGTTACAGAAATCAGTGCAACTTCTTGGGGCTATACAGCACTGAGCTGAGGACTGCATGGTGGGCAGTGCTGCGCAATGTAGGCTACATCCTGCTACCAGGACTAGGATGGTAGGTACTGCCTTACTGCCCCTGGAGGACCTCAGGCTCTGGGGATACCCCGTCAGCCCTAGTCCTAGTATGAGACTTCATTTCTCCAATAGCTTCTGCCTCCTACTGCCTTCTGTGATTCTGGATCCTGGTGCCAATATCAAGGCAGGGGCTAGTCAGAGAGAGATGCTTATGTCCTCTTTGGGCTTTCCTCAGTAAAAATGAGTCTTCTCTGAAAGGCAGTGATGGCATTCACCAGCAAATGACTTGGGATATAGGTGTCTTGGAGCAAGTCAGTGGAAAGCAGTGAAGATCTGAGAATTACCTGTTCACTATTGGTACACCACCTGTGTCTGTGTCAGACGGTTAAGGGCTGGAGATATAAGCAGGTGTGAAAGGGGGAAAAAATCACTTATGCCCATGTTTTGCAACAGCAGGTCGCGTGGTTGCTGGCCTGCTGGAGAGCTTAGTGAGGCTTACATGGTCCCTGGTTAATAGAAGCAACCTCTGGGCTATGAGATAATCATTCTTTTCAGGATCCTTACATGAATGAAGAGTCTTGAGGGAATAAACCCGTCCAAATCACTGTGCGACTTGAAGAGGAATTAATCTACTTTTGAAGCTGGAGATCTAAGCAAACCCCAAAGCCCCACTCTTTTTAGCTCACTGCTGTATTTATTATTGTTTTTCAGTTGGCTTTGCCTTTTAATGTAAGTATTAAATTAACTGACTGTCCCTAATTTCTTGGGTCATGACTGGTAATAATAAGAAGACTACAAAACAAACATGAACCTTTTTGAACCTCTACTCTTCACCCTAGGGACAATTCGCCTCTGACTTATGAATACAGTTCTCAGCAGATAACTAATCTGCTCTGTAAACAAACTGATTTCTATTCCCTTGGGAAAAAAACAACAAATAAACTTACAATCTATGAAATCAATGTTCCGATCCAAAGGAGAAGCAAACTGCCAACACTTGGCATCTGCATTGGTTTTCTTTACTGTTATGCCCTCTTGATGATATCTCTGCAAATCATCAGCTGTTTCAATGAAATGCCATGCACTGGTTTCTTTTTTTTCCCATGAAGGAGAATGAAACAGTTACATTTGCTGTTTGAGAATCCAGGAGAGTTACAGCTTATCTAAAGGGTGCCTTTATATCTATTCCAGTCAGTGGGAATATTAGAAAGGAGCAAGGAAAAGTGCATGAGTGGTGCTTTTCACATAAATAAAAGCCATGGTTTAGTTGTACTGTATACCGGTAGAATAATTATTCTATCCATGACTACAGCAACCAAAGTCTCCAACCCTGAAGTCTTCCCTAGCTACAAGCACTTTTAAACCCTATTTTGATTTGGGACCTGGAATTCTTCCTTACATTCTGCCACCTGTCCAAGGGCTACAAACTGGAATTCAGTGGAGCCCTTTAGAGGTGGGGTACATCAGATAACCCCCATCAGTTCATCCTTGTCACTCCACCAGCTGTTTGGCTATCTTGGCTGTAGGCACCCCACAGTTTCTAGGAAGGCTTAAAGGTGCTGGCATGTGAGGTGTACACTCTCAGAACTGTTTCCACCTCTCTTGCTAACTACAATCATTTTCAGGACCATAGATATTCCCCTGAACAGTATTGTTAATCCATCATATGATCACACTGTTAAAATGTTGGTGTACTATTTGACATCAGAGTGAGTCTGATGAGGTAGATGACCTGAATTTCTCCTACAGGGAACTTTTTTTGGATGCCTTAGGCCCACTACTGTGCTGTGCTCTTGACAGTGAGGTGTAATCCTAAGCAAGTTTTTGTTTAATTCATTGATGTCCTGGGTTCAGCTGTAGCAGTTGTTTTTCTCCTTCTTAGTAGCTGGTGCAGTGCTGTGTTTTTGACTTTGGTCTGAGAACAATGCTGATAATAGAAAAGGCTATGGAAAAAAAAAAAAACATTTCACCAGATTTGTAATTACACTTCAGCAAAGATTAGCTAAATGTAGAGAGAATACTCCATGGAAGGCTGTCAATCATCACACACTCGTGATCACCTCTATGGTAACCTAAGGGGTTTAACCCAATTCTCTGATTCACAGGTCCTGCCAGGATCCAACAGCTTCACCTGCACTGAGATCCTGGTCTTTGACCCAAAACTACACTGTACAATTCAGTGGGAGTGACGGGATGAGATTTGTCCTGTGTAACTTCAGTGAAATCATAGAATCCAGACTTTCTGTCTTCTCTCAAATCTTTCCACCACTGGGTAAGTCCTCTGCGGGTACTTTTAAAAGACTCTGGCTATAAATCATAGAATCATAGAATCATAGAATAGTTAGGGTTGGAAAGGACCTTAAGATCATCCAGTTCCAACCCCCCTGCCATGGGCAGGGACACCTCACACTAAATCATGCCACCCAAGGCTCTGTCCAACCCGGCCTTGAACACCGCCAGCAATGGAGCATTCATAACTTCCCTGGGCAACCCATTCCAGGGCCTCACCACCCTTACAGTAAAGAATTTCTTCCTCATATCCAATCTAAACTTCCCCTGTTTAAGTTTGAACCCATTGCCCCTTGTCCTATCACTCGGGATAGGACACCTTGGCCCTCCTCTGGACTTGTTCCAACAGTTCCATGTCCTTTTGATGTTGAGGACACCAGAACTGCACACAATACTCCAAGTGAGGTCTCACGAGAGCAGAGTAGAGGGGCAGGATCACCTCCCTCGACCTGCTGGTCACACTCCTTTTGATGCAGCCCAGGATACGGTTGGCCTTCTGGGCTGCAAGCGCACACTGCCGGCTCATGTTCATTTTTTCATCAACCCACACCCCCAAGTCCTTCTCCGCAGGGCTGCTCTGAATCTCTTCTCTGCCCAACCTGTAGCTCTGCCTGGGATTGCCCTGACCCAGGTGTAGGACCTTGCACTTGGCATGGTTAAACTTCATCAGGTTGGCATCAGCCCACCTCACAAGCGTGTCCAGGCCCCTCTGGATGGCATTCCTTCCCTGCAGCGTATCAACCGAACCACACAGCTTGGTGTCATCGGCAAACTTGAATATATAATGTTGTAGACAAAAAAAAAAAGCAAAAAAAGGTCATGGGACATTGGATTTCTATATGTGAAAATTCAAGAGCAGTCAGGAGGAAAGACAGAATGTTTTAGTGCCAATGAAAGGGACGTGCTTTAATCAACATGGGGGTTTTCATCAAAGGGGAAACATCAAATCTTATTTAGATTTGTTTTGAATTAACCTGATGGAGTCTGGCTTTGAGGAAAGTTGACATAGAGGAAGTTCCCTTCTCTATTGGCATGAAACAAATCTCTCAGGGTTTTTATGCAGTGGGAATGGCATACGCTGCCTGGATCTTAACTGCATGTCACTGCATTTTGTTATAATGCATTTGCTTTCCTAATAATTTGTAATATGATTAGAAAAACAGGAGAGAGGCATGCAGGAAGGAAGGAAGGGAGGAAGGAAGGAAAGAAGGAAGGAAGTGAGGAAGGAAGGAAAGAAGGAAGGAAGCTATAGTCCACGGGAAGCTTACATTATGACAGTCACAAAGTCTAACAAAACAGAAAGAAAGTCAATTTTCTTTTATCACCCTGCTTTATACATGTCAGATACCTATGTGGCATGGGGAATAAAACCTAGCTTTCAAGCTTCTTCCATTTATCTCTTGCAGATCATCCTGTGCCTCAGCAGCAAACTGAGAAATCTCTATGGGGCTAACATTTTCCTGCTCTGGAGAAGGGCTTCAATGCTCCACTTGATGATTAGGCACCAGTAATTTCTTTTCTCAAATCCACATTCAGTTACCACTTAGCCAAAACCCAGTGGTCATGGTAGCCCCTAACTGGTCCAGTAATTCTCCTCAGACTCTTGTACCTACTGTTTCTGTCTTTTAAAAGCATCCATGTTCTCCTCGGGCTTTTTATGAGTTATGCTACTTCTTCAGAACCCCAATTTGCCATTAGTCAAAGAGATTTTTCCTTTTAAGGTATTGAGGCTATTTTTGAAATGGCTTCAGCTAAATCATTTGAAGCAGAACACAGCACAGCTTTCTTCAGGGGCAGGCAGGACTCGATGGGGCACTTTACGAGGTCGTTTTTCTCTTCACTTTAGCTCCTTGTGTTTTGGGGTTTTAAAAGTCCTTTAAAAGGGTCTGCTGCTGCATCCTCCTTTGCAATTGTCATTTGCTTTTTTTCCTGAATATATACCGCAGCCCAATACAGAGAAAAAAAGCCCTGTGCTTAGTCAAAAAGCATCTACTGGAACATTTCAGTCCTGCACTCCAGATCCAGAATACATCATGGTAGCACTCACAGAGAAAGCAAGATGTTACCTGCTTATTATATCAGGTTTGTAAACTACAGCTTATTCCAAGTTTTTTAAAGCAGAATCGTACATTCTGGATTTCATGTACTGGCCTTTTCATCCCAATAGGATACACATGATTCCTGTCCTTGTGGTGCATGGACTTGGCAAAGCCTTTTTCAATATAATTCCTTTCAAAAGCAGAATCGATTGACTGAGGTGTAATAGCAGAATCTATCCAATTGCTTAAAATCCATTCGCCATCAATATGAGCAGCAGGCAAACTTTCTACAAAACTGGGATTTACCAAGGAATTCTTTATGCAAAGGTTGCCAACAACTACATTGCTGCACAATGATCGTGGTTGCAATTGTTCAATAGTATAAAATATTCCTTGTGTTCTTAAACTGAAGTAGCTTCTATTGATGTTGCTGGACCCTGTGAGAATTAGGGAAAAGTACTGCTCCTACCTCTATTGATTTTCCAAAGTTTTGAGGGCAATGGCTGAATGTTTCTGTGATGCTCTCTTCTTGTAATAAAAAAATCCTGACAAAAGAGCCGGTGTTGTCCCTACCGATGAAGGAAGACATACATGTGACTTTGCAGGGTACAAGCTCAGGCTTGCCTAGGAGCATTGCCATGCAGTGGGATGTGGTGGTCTATGCTGGAAAACTGTGGGAAGGTTCCCAGGTCTGTTGCAGCTAATGTGTTCTCACACGAGCACACTTTGGCAGGCACCACGTCCAATAGGCCTTGTGGGCAGCTGCCTTCTTCGTTGGTACAGGCAGACTGCCAGCATCGCTGCAGCTTTGAAGATGGTCCAGCACTGAGCAGGGGCTTGGACGGGATGCCTCCAGGAGTCCCTCCCAACTCCTCTTTTTTCACAGTTGTAGGAGCTGAGCTTTTCCATGTTCCTGGAATCAATGATTAGCAAACTGAATTATTAGTATGAGCATACCTATAGGGGCTATGCACTAGTCTAGAAACTGAGTGGGTTTTTTTCATGACAGTTGGCTGTTTTCAGCCCCTTGAATTTGTGGAGGCCATTCGTCCTGACGGCACGCCTCCATCTGTTTTTAGACCTGATGACACAAGGCGGGGTTGGACATAGCCTTGGATGGCATGGTTTAGTGTGAGGTGTCCCTGCCCATGGCAGGGGGGTTGGAACTGGCGGATCTTAAGGTCCTTTCCAACCCTAACTATTCAATGATTCTATGAAAACCTGGGATGTATTTGGCCTGTTGATATCTTGCTTAAGAGTTCTTCCAAGTATCTGTGGAGAAGGGTCTGCTTTCTCCCAGGTAACATGGGAAGCACGGAGGCAGTGGCAAGGTCCAGGCAAGTGTATCATGACCTGTACAGCAGACTGTGTTTTGCCAAGTGAGCCTTAGCAAATGGTGAGGAAGACTATTAAAGCTTTTGTAATGCCAGAGTATCTGTAGTAGAGCACCTCCCTTATGAAGATAGGTGGAGAAAGTTGGTGCTGTTCAACCAGGAGAACAGAAGGCTGCATGGAGACCTCAGAGCAGCCTTCTACTATCTGAAGGGGGGCTATAGGGATGCTGGGGATGGACTCTTCGTTACGGACTGTAGTGATAAGACAAGAGGTAATGGGTTCAAACTTGAACAGGGGAAGCTTAGGTTGGATATGAGGAAGAAATTCTTTACTGTGAGGGTGGTGAGGCACTGGAATGGGCTGCCCAGGGAAGTTGTGAATGCTCCATCGCTGGCGGTGTCCAAGGCCGGGTTGGACATAGCCTTGGGTGACATGGTTTAGTGTGAGGTGTTCCTGCCCATGGCAGGGGGGTTGGAACTCGATGATCTTAAGGTCCTTTCCAACCCTAACTATTCTATGATTCTATGATAGTCTTTGGCAGGCTTTCTAAATATGCAGGCTGCTATCATCAGTAAAGTTGTATACTGAAAACTCACAACCCGTGGAAATCAAGTCTTGAAAGTGCTCATATTAATACTCATATTAATAAAGTACTCAGTACTCATATTAATAAAGCTTGTAATTTGGTCTAATTTACTTCACAAAGAGTATTTTAGCAATTCAACACTTTGGGGATGTACCCTGCTCTCACAGCCGTGGGAATGTACTTTCTTACTGGCAGAACGTCCTAACATCCCCATTCTTTTTCTTTGGGAAACAAAACAAGTATCTTCAAGCCCCATGCATCTGGTAGAGATGTAAGTTTTTGTACTCCAAAAAGCGTATTTTTATATTTTCTCTTAAAAATGCCAGTGGTTGTAGATGTTAAACAATCTAGGTCCTTTTCACTATAAACTGTGCTAATCTGGGTTCCCAGACTGCTTTTCTGTGCCTGTATAGTTTCGTGTTTCCTTCTGCCTTGTTTTCCCACGCTGTGGTGAAGTGGGAATCATAGAATCATAGAATCATAGAATAGTAAGGGTTGGAAAGGACCTCAAGATCATCGAGTTCCAACCCCCCTGCCATGGGCAGGGACACCTCACACTAAACCATGCCATCCAAGGTTATGTCCAACCCCACCTTGAATGCCGCCAGGGATGAACCATTCACAACCTCCCTGGGCAACCCATTCCAGGGCCTCACCACCCTCACAGTCAAGAATTTCTTCCTCATATCCAATCTAAACTTCCCCTGTTTAAGTTTAAACCCATTACCCCTTGTCCTCTCACCACAGTCCCTAATGAAGAGTCCCTCCCCAGCACCCCTATAGGCTCCCTTCAGATACTGGAAGGCTGCTATGAGGTCTCCACGCAGCCTTCTCTTCTCCAGGCTGAACAGCCCCAACTTTCTCAGCCTATCTTCATATGAGAGGTGCTCCAGTCCCCTGATCATCCTCGTGGCCCTCCTCTGCACTTGTTCCAACAGTTCCATGTCCTTTTGATGTTGAGGACACCAGAACTGCACACAATACTCCAAGTGAGGTCTCACGAGAGCAGGGTAAAGGGGCAGGAGCACCTCCCTCGACCTGCTGGTCACGCTCCTTTTGATGCAGCCCAGGATACGGTTGGCTTTCTGGCTGCAAGCGCACACTGCAGCCGGCTCATGTTCATTTTTTCATCAACCCACACCCCCAAGTCCTTCTCTGCAGGGCTGCTCTGAATCTCCTCCCCGCCCAACCTGTAGCTGTGCCTGGCGTTGCTCCGACCCAGGTGTAGGACCTTGCACTTAGCATGGTTAAACTTCATTACGTTGCAACATTGGTTTCCATTCAAAATGCCAATAATGTGAAAAAAGGGACCCCATTAAGAATATGGTTTTGCTCAGACAGTCCCAAAGTTGACTGGGAGGGAAGCAAATTTCAAAGTGTCCAGTAGCGTATGTCTTGGCTTTGTTTACAAAATATATGGTGTGTACAACCGTGAAAACAGTTTCTTTACCAGGTTGAAGTTTTTAATTGAGGCCGATGGTGTTAACCAAGGGAGCACTGGAAAGTGTTGCAAAAAAAATCATCACTCTGATGTTTTTTCATCTTTCCAAGAAATACTGAATTCTACACCTTTTTTCCTGAAGAGACAGCCAACACAAAATTGCCAGCAGTATCTAAAATTGTACACTGAGGGTTTTACACCAGAACTCTGTCCCTAAACATCTTAAAACTGAACACATCTTTGCTCTTAAATTCCCAAGATTTTTTTCTGCTTCTGGTTTTGTTGGGTTTTAGGCTCACAGCAAACCAAATAAATAAGATACAGGAAGATGAGGTATTCAGACCTACCTGAGCACTAACCTCTGAACACTGGTACAGCAAATTGACAATATCTTTAGGTCTGACCATCCTGATTTCTGATGCAACCAGATTTTCTCCTTCCTCCATTTATAAAGGAAATGGGAGTGAGTGAGGAAGGATGATGGCCATTTCCCCAAGGCATCATCAGGATGCAGCTTGTTGAGTACCCAAACCCGGGAGCTGGGAGGTATTCCCACATCACACAGTGCAGTCATTACCACCAGAAGCTAATTCTGTACTTTTGCCTTTTTAACCTACAAATCATTTGCTTTCCAAGACCCTCAGTCAATAGGTTTTACTTAGAGTTTTCAGAAAACTTGTCCTTTCTGTATCAAAAGTTATCCGCTCTATCCTTCTTCCTCTAGAGGAGACAAATGTTTCCCAATTTCATGTGCATTTCTCTTGACCAGCATCAAAAACTTGTTCTTCTGAGATGCAGAAGTGCTGGCACATGAAGGACAGCATCTGGCAACTCTGGGTAATAATTTGCACATTTTGTTAAATAATAGGAAGGCATCTCTGCACCTTCTATCATGCATCCAGCCCTTCAGCGTATGAGCCATCATGGCTCTGTTTCTTATTCATGGCCTCTCAAATCAAGCCCTCATGGCCAGCTGCTGTCTTCCTGATCCCCTTGCCTATTGGAGTGCCTGTGGATGGGAGATTCTGGGAAGGTTTCCAGCAGAACATCCAGATGTCATGCAGCAGCACAATTAAAAGGTTTAGTGGTGGTTTGCTTTCTCTGTTCTCATGCATGTGTGTGTGCTGTATGAGCATAGGGTGTGCGTGTCTATACATATACATATGAAGCATATGAACATAGTAAAGTTTAATGGAGCTCAGTTTTGCCAGAACCACAATGATTATCTTACTATGTATGTATAAGTAGCCTGAAAATAACAAAACATAAAGTATTATAAACTTTACAACTGGAAAGAAAACCTTCACAACTCTCACACTGTTCATCACCCAGTCCTCAACAGAAATGGGAATGCAAAAACAATTGAACAAAAGGTACCATCAGCATTTGCACCTTTACAGAAATGCATGTAATCGTCTTCCCCTCTGCATTTCAACTCTTACTGTGGGTTAAGGACTAGCCTTCCTTCCAGTTTTCCTCCTCTTATTTAGATCTTTTTTGTTAATGAGCAGGTGAAATGTTTGCCATATCAGTTTAATTTACTGTAATTTTTCAGGTAGCATCAGAATGTCTGATAGATTAAAAATACAATCTCAAAGCAATGTTTCTTGTGCAGTCTGTCATGGGGAAATTCATCCGCCCTTCATCATTTCCTAAAGATCACTGGCTTTCACCATTATGTACACAATTCTGTAAGCAAGAACAAGACCACAGTTATCAGAGGCATGTGGCCAAAACAGAAGCATGTGGGCATGTTCATTTGCAGTTATAAAATAAGTTATACCTACTTCATGTCTGTAATTGCCACTTCGTACAGGAAGCCAAAGGGAACAAAAATAATCAAATTACGATGTTTTTATTTCATTACAATAAAATAAAACCATAATTTCGTAGATCACATCGTCCCTCCAACCGTATGCAACATGAAAAAGAACCGTCTTGCAGCATGATAATGAAATTAACATTCCTCCAACAACACTCCTACACCAGAATGCAACTGAAAAGCTTCCACTTTTCCTTTCACACCACAAGTTTCCTTTCCTACAACTTCTGGGAGCAAACATGAAAATAAAGCTCTTGGAAATGAGCCTCATCTTTTGTTCAACCATTGTGAGACGGGAGTCTCGCTGCCATCATGAGAGGTTGAGTCTTTCTTTAAGAAAGGAAAACTGAGGTGCTTGATGTCACAAGTGTCCTGAACATCTGGCTAAGGAAAACAGCCATTGATGTCAATAACACACTCCATGTCACAAGGTCAGTGGCAAAGTGGTTGGCAGCTGGCAGTCCTGCAGCTGCTCCCTAATCACCCCTGATAATTACCTGCACTTTGGGGCCATACCACAAAGCTCACATGAGCATCCTCATCTGCCATGCAGTGGCTGTGACAGCTGGTTTTACATTTCCAACCAGCGCAAGACACAGCAGAAAAGATCCCTGCTTGTCTTACATTGCAGATGCAAGACACTTCCCCACCAGCCCTGGAAGAGGTTTTTAGGTCTGGTCAGACAAAGAAAAATGACAATTTAGATCAGTGATTGATGAGACCTCTTTAAATTGCCAAAAGCATTCATTTCAGTCCCCTAAGTCTCATAGTCTCATTGCTGTCTGCTTTCAGTTGTTTATTTCCAGACATAGAATTGTAATCTCTATCTCAGTTCTTCTACAAACATTTTAGTTCTTACTTTTGCGAATCCATTTCTGCACTGAAATTCCTTCATGTTACATACACTGCTTTATTGGTAAATTATTCCTCTTCACTTTTTCTTGCAGCCAACATCTATCCACACCTTTTAGTATGGCTCCTGATAGACTTTAGTGTTTGCTGCATGTGTCTTAATAATTTACACGATATTATCATATTCCACTTGCTTTTTTCCACATATTTAAGGGCCTTGATCTAAAATGTGTTAAGCAAACTGAGTTGTGAATGATACAGACTCATTTCTGTCAGACTTCAAATGCTCAAACATTTACTGTTCCTTTTTCCTACTGAAAACATTCATGCAGCTATCCCCATAACAAAAATGTAAATAGCCATACAGTAGATGTCCTCAAGTGATGATATATTACTGTGGACACTTTTTATTATGTTACAGCTTCCATGAATTCCTAAATACCTTCCAATTCTTATTTTTACTTTAATAAACAGCTCTTTAGAAATGTGTTGCAATCTATGTCACAAAGCATTCATTCTTCACACTGTACTGATGGGTTATCAGTCTTCTCAGTTATACTCATTAAAAATCATGAGATTTTTGCAGGCTCTTACATGACATTTAATAGGGAAATGCCATACACTAGATATTTAGGGGCCAAGCAGACAGAGTGTGATGTATAACTGACAGCTCTAGTAATAACGAATGAGCTTCCCAAAGTTCTGGGTGTGTGGTGGGGAATGTTATGGCTCAAACCGCTGGTGGTCCAAAGCGATGTAGTCCTGGGGTAGGGACACTGCCACTACAGCTGTTACAGTCTCTCTTGTAGGCAGGGATTAACACTGTAAAGGGAAGGTCTGGGAGACAGAGGTGTAAGTCAGCCTTTGCCAGATACATAGGCAACAAGCTCCTAAAGACTAATAGCATTCATTTGCATTGCTTAAGGTACTGTCTACAGAGCATTACGTTAGCTAATGAATAGCAGTCTGGGACTCTTTCCTCTATGTCTATTATACTGTCAAGGGTTTAACTCACTTTATCTGCTTAACTCACAGTAAAGAAGCCTCCAGAAAAGCTCATTCATATCTGAAGACATCTTAAACAAAACTATGAGTAAGTCATTTAATTGTAGTTTATTCTAGTGCTTGGCGCAGCTGCCTGTTTCTTGCAGGACAATTCAGCAGGTTGTATCAGTCCATCCAGGCTCCATCATCATGATTTGTCTCTGCAGAGGGTTTTCTGCACCATTAAGCACAACTTCGCTTTAGGAAAAAATTAAGAGGTTCTGGTGCTCCAGGCACCTCTCTGCCTGCTTTCCCCTCGAGACCTGAGGCTGAAGTGTCCATAGGTAAAAAGTCTGTCAATGGTAGGATGCTCCTCAAATCCCTGCTCAGGTGATAACAGCCTCATGTGGTCCATATCAATGAAAAGAAATAGACTTTGTTTTCAGGCCAAGTTGTGGTTTTCCTAAGAAACGTGCTGAAAGTCTTCTGGAACTCATTTTGCCACAAGCCTGAAAAATCACAGCCCATCCTCTTCTGGTTGTTCGGCATTCCCTGGCCGGAGCAGGCATCCCGAGGGGTGGTAGTGGTCATGGGGGAGGCTCCTGTGTCTGTCACTATTGATGGGTGGTGGATTCACAGGTGCCGGCCTACTGAAGGACTGGTACCCAGTTGAGGTGGTTGAACCGTACTGGTTTAGTACCACATAAAGCTGGGAGAGCAGCGGCAAGTGGCACCAAGAAAGGAACACTTTGAGCCGTGTCAGTATTTGGACATCCTGAAGGGCAGACTGTGTTTATCTCGGTGTTTAAAAAGACAAACGATAATTAGGCGTTGGCTCTCACAAGCTGCCATCATTGGCGGGGAGCCTCAGACCTCCGTTACACTGGCGCCACACTGTGGACATTTGCTGCTACTGCAAAAGCGCTTGTGCCTTAGAGACGGATTTTGAGCTCGGGGGCAAAACATTCTTTAAACAGCGTTTATCCTATGGGATAAAATAACCCAGGGGCTCAGAAATGCCAGCTGCCATCTGATCTGCTTGTGACAGGCACTGGGTAAGGAACACTTCAGGCGCCGGGCCTGGGAGGGGGTAGGAGACTGTGGCACCCTGTCATCACCTGTCTTCTCCACCGAGTCAGCCAAGAAGAAGGTGGACTTGGAAGCGGGGGAGACACCGCCATGAAAAATGAAGTACTGCTTCTCTCCCCAGTGGGGGACTTTGTGCCGGTATCTTCCAGGGAACTGGGCCAGAAAGACCCTGGGTCTTGGTGTCAGCAGTAGCAGGCATCCCACCCTGGGCTGGGCTGGTGGTGCCTGGTATTACCTCCTCTCATCTCTCCTCTGTGCCACAACACATCAGTAACCGCCCCATGTTACCTCTTCTCACCTCTTTCCTGTGCCTGCACAAATCAATAACTACTGCTGGTGAAAACACCTTTGCTTTGTATCAGCTAACAAACATGCCAACATGTGTTCACCTTTTCATTCAGACTGGCAGAACAGAGATGTCTGGAAGTGCACCTGCAAAGGTCTTTGTCACCTTTTCCAACAGAAATACAGGTTTTAGGGCGCGACAGCAGCCAACTACATTCAGCAGAATATATTTTTCTGTAGCATAGCTTTACCGACTTGGCAATACGCATTCAGAAGTTGTGTCTTGAAGCTAAAAGTTGATCTCACAAGGCACACTCCCATTTTTGACAGGGCAAATATTTGCCACCAAGGCCTATGTAGGACCAATGCAGAGTGTTGGTCATTTTGCAGTTCTGAGTATTTTGCTTCCCTGTGTCAATATACATGGTCCCTCCAAAATGGAGCTAGGTGCTTGTGGGCCTTGGTTCTTTCGTCTTGTACTTACTTTGCATTGTACATTGTGGGAAGAAAGGTCTGAAAGTGCAATAACCACTGTTTGGGTTTTGTTTGTTAGTTTGAATTAGTAATTAAAGAACATTAATAATGCTGATTTAATTTTTCACAAGACATTGTTCTTTATTCTCAACATTAATTGCCACAATATACCATTTCTGACCACAGCATGATATGGGTCAGATGAAAGAAAAATAGAAGCAGAGAAGCAGCAGATGACAGATCAAATCGCATCAAGGTCTAAGCATTTCACCTACCCATGTTCAGAGATGATAGGTCCCCATACTTTCCCCCTCTCCCAGGAAAGCACTCCCAAGGCAGTGGTTGGCCAACAAGCACCTTGCTGGCTGTCTCGGGGGGGGCTGGCAGACAAGAGCTGGCTCAGTAGCATCTGCCAGTGGCATTCGCAGCAGCAAGAAGAAAGAAACCAATACCAGAGCTAGAAGTTCCCAGGAACTGTTCGGAAGTCCTGCAGGCATCTAGCTTTCCACACAAAGATCCTCCCAACAAATGAAGAGAGCTCCTCACCATCCCCAGCATTTTCCCGGCACAGCTGGAATCATAATGATCCCCCAACCCTTGTGCCGTATAGCAAGCACATGCTTACCCGCTACCGTATTCGTGTGCACTGGACCATGACTTTTGCTGTTCATACAATAACTGTCCACTCCCTGTCGCCCTTACGTATCTCACAAATAACACACACAAATAGCATTCTGATGTCTTCCTGCACACTACCACCAGAAAAGAAATCTATCGAGCATGAGCTGTTTATGCATTTCCTTTCTCTTTAAGACTTTTCTGCCTTAGGTTTCTATTATTGGTGCTATCTCTACCAGAGAGAGAGATAGGCTCCTTAGTGTCAAAGCCTGATTTTTTAAGATCAAAGTCTTTCCTTATTTCACTAAAATTTATTAAAATGAATTACCCATCACTGAAAACTCTTGTCAGTTTAAAAAACACCGATCTATTGTAATTAAACACCAGCTGGCTGCTTGGAATTTAGAAAAGTGGTAACTGTCTGATTCAGATCACATATTGTAACTATCTGTGATTCACAGGGGCTTTGTTAAGCATCATTTTCCCAGTGACTGATCTTGCTAAGTGCCACAAGAGCCTTTCTGTGAAACTGCATGCAATGTTCATATATGCTGTACTGTTTTCTAGTGGAGTTGATCTATTTTCTGCATGACTGAGATCTTATTTCTTGTAGATTCCACTTACACTTTATATTATCTGAATATTGATTTGATTAATGCACAGTAAGTAAGTACAGCAATGCCCCCAGGTTGGTAACATCTGATGCACCAATCAGTCTGACACCTCTGTATTTTACAGCTGGGGACATGGAAGTGCAACCAACATAAAAGGGCATCTCAATATATACTGATAAATGCGTGAGCATTTCCAAATAACTAATTACTCTATCAATTTATATAGCATAAACTGAAGAATGAATTTTTGATATTTGAGCAGTTGCTGGTCAACTTCAGAAAGAAAACATGGAAAAATTTCCTAAGATGCTGCTTTTCCTTATGGTTAGAGGCTGTCTTTGCAAATGTGAATGAGTCACAGAGATGTTTTCAGCATCTGAATATCCTTTTGACACCGACACTGAAAGTGCCTGGGCTGCTTTAAAAATGAAAGCTAACTGTGTGAAAATGAGTAGGGTTAGAAAGTGGGTTAAAGCACACCAAGTAAAACTTGCTATCCTCTTGGGTGCTCCCTTACTCAGTCTTGTCATAGGAGCAGAAAACTAGACATGCACAGGTCCCATCTACTCTATTGTGCACAATAGCAGTAGAAGATGACTGGGATAAGTTCAGAAGAGCAGGCAAACATGTAGTGACCTCTTCCCAGTGTGATCCCACAGCTTCCCCCAGCCTGTAGCTCATGGGCCTCTTCACTTGATCTCATTATAATGGTTTATCTTCTTGGTTACACTTGTTGTCTCTTGCTAATGCGGTTATGCTCATTCTATGCACCTGGCTCATTTCAGCTCACTGCCCCTGCCAGGCAACACTCCCACAGACCAATAAACAAACAGTAGCAGGAAGAAGACAAGGAGGAAGGAACAGGAGGAAAAGGTCTCATAATGAGGAAAAGCTCTCAACTCATAATTGTTCATTCAGGGCTCTTGTAACGGGATACGAATAATTAAAGGTTATTACAGTGATACTGATAGAAAGCTGCTCCATCAAAATCCTGCTCCTAAAGGAGTCTGTAGATTATGGTGAAGTACAGGGAAAATGTGCACTGATTCATCTTTCTCTTTGTGCTCTACTTCGGAACTATCCAAATATTATTATCGAAGCAAAATGTTGATCATATTCTGGAGGGGGCTACAGGGAAAAAGTATAATCAAACTATGGCAAGCAGAAAGAAATAGTGGTATTTAGTTGAAGAGTTATAGTTTGTCTGCTCCAGACTACTCATTGAATAGCTTCTTTCCAATTCAATTCTGTCATTTGTTTCATATGTATTAGTAATAATCTTTCATTTCTGTCTCTGAATAATATATTTATACAAATGCAAGCAAGATCACTAAAGTTTTAGGTGATATTTCTTTGTTAATCTATAAACTGTTTTATTTGTCTGTGACATACACTGAGATAAGGCGTACAGCTGATACGGGAGATGTTGCACCTAAATCCACGAAAGAGTGGTCGCAACAAGAATGTGGCTGAAATAGCAGTTCTTTACTGCTTACTTGTGTTCCTTTTTACTAATTAAAAACCCAAACCCATAAACCAGTAATAGCCAGTAACAGTGAGTATTGTTCTCACATTGGAATCTTGGCAAGGTCCTGGCATAGTTAGGACCTGGTGATTAAATAATGGAGGGCATATACCTGACCTGACAAAAAGAAAGAACGGACTTTCCCCATCATTTCTTGTTAACTATGTGATACTGATTTAATAATATTTTGGATAGAATTACTTGGTGTTTTTGTTTGCAAGTTAAGTTCCCTTTCTTCCTTCCACAGACAATCCTCATGCTAAAAGTGTTTTGCTCTTTAAAGAAGAGCAAATGGAATCTGAAATTGCAGTCCGGAATAATTGCATCAGTCAACAGGGAATAGGCTCCTTCCACTCTTCCCTCTTGAGATTGCCTTTAAAAGCTGCTTATATTCCTAACTACTTAAGTAGAAGAAAGATGTAAGTACCCTGAAAGTATTGGAAAGAGCAGCAGGGATTAAGGGGCTGCAGGGATTCATTTGCAAAGAACTATTTTTAAAGCACTGCACTTCATAGACGGATGATTTTGTCCTGCACGGAAGTGCTTTACATAGCCACCACCGCCATAGTCAGTCAGGGAAACCCACTTCTCTCCCTAACTTCTGTAACCTGTACTTCGATGCCCGTCTGGAATATATAAAACCTGTAGACCAAAAGCATCAAGATGAGTGACAAATTGGTGTAGCTACAGGGCAAAGTGCATGCCTGACAATGTGCCTGGCTACCTCAGGAACTGCCGGGCACAGAGATTTGTTGAGCTGTGACACTGCCTCCCAAAGAAAGCAGTGTAAATTTTGTAATTTAAGATATCTTCAATAGGACCAGACAGTGCTTGAGAGAAGGTACTCCAGCTGCTTACATTCGTGTAGTGTCCTTCACGGCCGCGTCTCAGAGTGCTGAACCAATAGCTACAGAATAATATCATCTGCAGTCACTCTGCAGGGAATTGGTATTTCTTTAGTTTACCTTTAAGTGCCAAGATACAGACTGAGCAGTGAAATTCATAACTTAATTCAGAGCACAGAGTTGCCACACGCACCTGCCTCAAGCTGACCTGAGTTAATAACTGAGGCAGAGCAAACATGGCATCCTGCTGCTTCAGAACTTAACGCACTGCCCTCAGGAACATGACCAAAGAGAGAATTAGCTGGAGACTGCTCTGCAGCCCTGGCCAAGGACTTTGAATGTGAATGAAGCAGGCTGTGAAATCCGTACGTAATCTGATGATAAACCAATGAAAAAATGACAGGACGAATGGCACATGTATGGTAAAACAAAAGCTGTTAGATTTTGAATGAAGGTGCATCTTAGACACAGTGCAAAGCATAAATATGGTAAATAAACATTACAGCTCCATATAACAAACTCCAAAGATGTTCTTTTTAGGGTTACACCTCTTTTTCTGAGAAATAAGCTCAGCACTGGGTTGTTTTGTAGGTAGTAAAAATAAACTTTTTAGAAATGGACTTACGCATCAAAAATCTGAGAATCTCAACCAGAATACTCCAAGCATCTAATTCTGTGTGATGCAGGCAGTGAAACATGGCTGAGCTGCAGGAGAAGGGACCACCTGGCCTGAAATATGTCTTTAGTTTTTGACTAATATGATATATCTACTGCTTGACTTTGACCAGTGCCACTTCAGGTATGTATCTGCCTGAATGCAAGTACCTCAAAGAAGCGCAAGGTGGATTCTGCGGACTCCTCTTTTGAACCAAGTAACTGGAGAATCTGCAATGGGCAATCTCCAACACACAGACACTTTAGTGAACATGCCACGATTGAACGTAACCAGAGTTGGTCAGTGTTTAGAAATGTTAAAACTGTGCAAAGAGCTATAGAAGAGAATTTTTTCTGTACTGTGCTACTGGTGCTCATCTCCAGATGCTGATCTTCTTTTGCCTTTCTTCATGCAGAAGAGTTGGATCAAACGAAGGAGAAAAGACCAGAGTGAGGAAGTACAGTGGCCATTGCTGCACTTGAAAACCCACACTATCTTGACACTGACCAGCTCTGCTCATCATTTTGCTCTGTCCAACTCTGCATTCCCAGCACAGTAAATAAAGAAAGAAACACAGCACAGATCACCACTGATGGCTCCATGAGTTTTACTCCTGTGGCTCTCGTCGTGCCGCATTGACAACATCAAGCAAGGAAAATTGGTGATACCGAAAACATGAAGCACTGCAATGGACAACCCTAGGAGAGGCTGTTTCTCTTCAGCAATTTGAAGAGTACTTTTAGAAATCACAGGGAAACTTCCACCCTGCTGATCAGAGGTAAGAAAGATCCGCTATATTGTCTTGCCAGAAAGGACTTCTCTCCTGTCAGTCTTCACAGGCCTTGGCTGTCAGCTGAGCTGATGTCAGGCCCTGTGGTAGCATCATTTTGCAGCAGGGGAGGCACTGCTCTAGCACAGTTTAAAAATGCAGTGATACAGCTGGAGCTTGAGAACCAATTATAATATCAAAAGGACATTCAACTTGTCCCTACATGGGGACATGGAGACAGGCCTATTCCAATGCTGCCAACAGCACCACTCCAATGTGGATGTGGCAAAGGTGCATGGCTGGTCCTTTACCACCTCCAAATGATGGAGGCTGAAAGTAGACTTTTACAGAGCAGATCTGTCCTTCTCATCGGAGCAGCTCATGTAACTGCCGTGGGCATCCTAAAGCAAATGTCCCAAACAAGTGAGAAACCTGCACCTTAAAAACACCTATCGTTGACCACAAAAAATTCCTAAGGACCTGCTCAGCTGCTCCGTGTTATGGTTTTCTACATGTTCTGTGTGACCATCGCCATATGTTCACAAGGAAATTATAGTTTGATGACTGGCCTTTAGGGCCATTGCTAATGAGCAAGAATTAGTTTACCTGTGGGAGATGACGTGGGTAGGCAGATCTATGTGAAATCATGCATCAGTAAAAATTCTCAGAGAGGAGCAAAATGCAAAATGGGATCTTTTTCTCCCCTTCTTTCCATGATAATGACACAGGATCGCCACAACTACAGATTACAGGCATTTTGCTGACTCTAGAAAGCAGTCTTAAATACAATAACTGATTAACTTGGACGTGTGATGAATAATACTTTACTTTGTTAAAAGCAGGGGATCTTAGTCGCTATGGTAAACTAGTTTGTCATATGATCACAGCTCATGCCACTTTAGTTCATTAATACACAGATACAATAAGCACTTGCATATTAGAAAAACAAAATGGAAAATTATGGGTTTAATGCTCTGAAGGGTTTTGTCATAAAAACACTAAAAGTGCATTGATAGTGGAGGGTAATCTATGATTGGCTCGTTCTGACTATGCAGTTAACCCTTTAAGAGGAAACACACTGTTTTCCTTGAAAACAGATGGGGCATGTTAGATGGCATCCAGCTATGCTGCATAATCTGTTATCCCATTTTCAGTAATATTTATCCATCTATTTTGTATTCTTTTCTACCTGCTTCCTTGGCAACAGGATAATACCTTATGAGCCATGACCATAAACACAAATTATAACCGGTGATTCTTCGGGCAAAGGGGCATTAGACAGCGAGTGAAATGCAGTCTCATTTGTGGCTAGTTTTTAGCAGAGGGTGGAAATGGCAGACAAAGGCTGACCTGCCGTTTGCCTAACCTTGAAGGGGAAAATGCAGCTTGCACTCTAAATACTTGCAGCTAGCTAGATTCTACAGTGATATAAAGCCTTATTTTTGATCTGCTTTAATCCAATTTGATGGCCCCCAGTCTCCCACTAGTTTCCTCGTTTGCCTGCAGCCAGGGGTTGACAGGATGCTGGGCTGACAAGACATAGCACTTGAGCTGTCTGGGGTTTAGTTTTGCATCTTCAGTCACCAGAGTTCAGAATAACCCAGGCTTCATAAAACCTGCTCATGATGCAAAACTCACCTCTTCAAGTCCAGATTTCCCGCAGGAATATTCCCTGAAACTGGCACCCCGGCTTTTTGTCTTCTCCATATCATGTTAATCACAGGGAATGAGAAAGTGACTGGTAATTTACTCACATCACCCAAAAAATATAATTCAGCCCACTTGAAAGAATAAGTGACTCTTTACAATCAGAAGGAGGACACACGTTTTTGAAGCTGGAGTGTCTTGACTTAAAAAAGCAGCAGACCCTGACAGTACTTTTTCATCTTTAGCGGTGCATTTAAACAAAAGGTGGAAGATTTTCGTTTAGCCATTAGAGGTCAGCAAATCACAGGTTATTTGTCGGTTTGTTAATTATTGGGAAAAAATAGAAACAAAGGAAAGAAAAATAAATACAACATTTCTGAAGCTTTAGGGTTAAATGCTGGGTGAAGGAGAGGCCTGGAATGGGGTTTTTAAGAGTAAAATTGTAGTTTTCAGCTGAAAATGAGCACAGCTAAGAATTAGTCCACATCCATCAGAATTTGTTGGTGCTCTCTTTGTAAACCTTGTATCAATCACTTAGACATCTGCCCAATATAAGATGCAGAATCAATCCACGGAGCTGGGGTTGGAACTAGAAAATGCGTTTCTCATACTTGGATGCGCAGCCACTATACTACACTGCAAAGTTACATTCTTGTATACTGCTGCCCCTTCAGCCTAGGGATTCATCTCTCTGGCTCCACAGCAGCTCAAATGCACTGAGAAAGGTGCAAGGAAATACAGACTTCCACACACATACCAGGGGACAAGAAAGATATATTATTCCTTTTATGCTACTGCTACTAACAGGAAATTGTCTCAATCTAAATAAGGCAACGGCACAAGATTTAATAATCATAGAATCATAGAATAGTTAGGGTTGGAAAGGACCTTAAGATCATCCAGTTCCAGCCCCCCTGCCATGGGCAGGGACACCTCCCACTAAACCATGCCATCCAAGGCTATGTCCAACCTGGCCTTGAACACTGCCAGCGATGAAGCATTCACAGCCTCCCTGGGCAACCCATTCCACGGCCTCACCATCCTTACAGTAAAGAATTTCTTCCTTATATCCAATCTAAACTTCCCCTGTTTAAGTTTGAACCCATTGCCCCTTGTCCCCTCACTACAGTCCCTAATGAAGAGTCCCTCCCCAGCATCCTTATAGGCCCCCTTCAGATACTGGAAGGCTGCTATGAGGTCTCCATGCAGCCTTCTCTTCTCCAGGCTAAACAGCCACAACTTGCTCATCCTATCTTCATGCGGGAGGTGCTCCAGTCCCCTGATCATCCTCGTGGCCTCCTCTGGACTTGTTCCAACAGTTCCATGTCCTTTTTATGTTGAGGACACCAGAACTGCACACAATACTCCAAGTGAGATCTCACAAGAGCAGAGTAAAGGGGCAGGATCACCTCCCTCGACCTGCTGGTCATGCTCCTTTTGATGCAGCCCAGGATACCGTTGGCTTTCTGGGCTGCGAGTGCACACTGCCGGCTCATGTTCATTTTCTCATCAACCCACACCCCCAAGTCCTTCTCCGCAGGGCTGCTCTCAATCTCTTCTCTGCCCAACCTGGAGCTGTGCCTGGGATTGCTCCCACCCAGGTGTAGGACCTTGCACTTGGCATGGTTAAACTTCATCACGTTGGCATCACCCCACTTCACAAGCGTGTCAAGGTCCCTCTGGATGGCATTCCTTCCCTCCAAGGTATCAACCGAACCACACAGCTTGGTGTCATCGGCAAACTTGCTGAGGGCGCGCTCAATCCCACTGTCCATGTCACCAATAAAGATGTTGAACAAGACCGTCTGATCCTAATCAATGCAACTTAAATAATGTATCTATTGGCCATCTAAAAGTAAGCTTGCGTTCTGATCCCTGCCAGAGAAAAACCTGGGCTCATTTCTCTCCTGAGCCTTCTCCCTGCAGCATTTTTCTGCTGTCAAATTTTCTGCTGGCCTATCTGAAGCTGACTTGATACATGCTCCCTGAAATGAATGCTCAGATTTGCTAAACAGCTCTTCATATATTACTCTTTCTGGGTGTCCAGGTGCTAACCTGCAGCCTGAAGGCACCTCCTGGCTTCTTGCAAGCACATCCCCCTCAAGCATACATCTTGCTGTGCCAGGCTGCCATGTTATCTCATATGAACCTTAACCTTGATCCTTATCTCCACAGATATTTCATAGAACCATAGAATAAGAGAATGATTTGGGTTGGAAAACACCTTAAGATCATCCAGTTCCAACCCCTCTGCCATGAGCAGGGACACCTCACTTTGACAATGTCACCCAAGGCTCTGTTCAACCCGGCCTTGAAAACTGCCCGGGATGGAGCATTCACAACTTCCTTGGGCAACCCATGCCAGTGCCTCACCACCCTCACAGTAAAGAACTTCTTCCTTATATCTAACCTAAACTTTTCCTGTCTAAGTTTTTACCCATTACCCCTTGTCCTATTGCTACAGTCCCTGATAAAGATTCCCTCTTTGAAATAGAGGGAATGTGAGCACCAGTCTGGTGAAGCACTTCCCCTGATTATGCGCACTCACTCTCATTATGGGAACATGCCAGGAGAGGAGGCAGACACAGGACTCTTAATCAGCTACAGGAAGACTATCAGGCTGCCAATGTAATGACCCTGTCAAAAAGACAAAAGCCAATCTGAATGGAATATTCTCAGTGAAAAGTGTTTATAACATGGTATAAGGCCAAGGTGAAACTTCCTCAGGAGTTGCTTGCAGTCCCGTGTCAGACAGTTTGTCTTCCAGGCAAGGAGGTCCACTCGAAAGATGAATGGATATAGACAGGGCCACAGTGATGATCCATAGGCAAGCAAAGAAGCTAAAACATCACAGCTTGTCTAGCCTGGCAAAATAAAGGCTTGGGATAGTTATGAAGTTGACTATAAATACATTGAAGGCTGAGGGTAGAGGAAGGAGACAAGCTATTCAGGATGAAGAATATACTTGGCACCAAAACAGATGGGTATAAATTGCTGTCGTGGTTTAAGCTTATAAACCCATGCAGTCGCTCTATCACTCACTCCCCACTCTTTCTTCCCTCTGCTCCTGGAGGGATGGGAAGGAGAATCGAAAGAATGCAACTCCCCCAGGTTGAGATAAGAACAGTTTATTAACTAAGGTATAACACAAATCACTACTGCTACCACCAATAATAATAATGACAAAGCAGATACAAGGAAAAGGAGAATACAATAGCTCACCATCAAATATCAAGCCTGACCACCCAGTACACCCCCACCAGTAACAATAATGACAAGGCAAATACAAGGGAAGGATACAATAGCTCACCACCCAGCTCGACCAAGCTGTGCACCCCCACCGGTGCACCCCTCACCGGCTGCACCCCCCACCGTGCACCCTCACCACCCTTCCGGGTCTCTGCTCTCCGTTTCTACATCCTGGACATGACGTGCTGTGGTATGGAATAATCTCTTTGGTTAGCCTGGGTCAGGTGCCCTGTCTCTCCTTCCTCCTGGCTTCCCCTCCTCCCTAGAAGAGCATGAGGCTCACAAAGTCCTTGGCCAGCCTAAACATCGCCAAGCACTAACTGAAAACACTGGTGTTATCAGCGCTGTTCTCAGGCCCAAAATCAAAAACACAGAGCTGCACCAGCTACCAAGTAGGAGAAAAAAAAAATGACTGCTTCTGCTGAACCCATGACAATTGCCTGTAAGTAAAATTTAGGCCAGAACTCAGGAAAAGATTTCCAGATCTCTCCAACGCCTCCATTTCTCATAGGCAACAAATGATTTATTTCAATTTAGATCTTTGTTAATTAAACAAGGCATGATTATCCATGGCAAGAGGGGACTGGAACTTGTAATCCAGAAGGCCTGTAGGATTGTTAGCTAGCCAGACCCCTTTAAAAGTGCTTTACAAATAGATTGTCAAGGAATAGCTCCACAGAGTCCAGTTCTGCTGTGTGTGCTCGCATATCATGTCATGGGAATCCCTCACAGTGAGGAAGTTAAGGCTTCCAGCCCCTGACTGGCAGGTGATTGTCAAGTCCTGCAAGCAACAAAATGTGAGGTGACAGCTTGCAGATTGTGCGAGCTTTATGTTCACAAGGAACATGGACCTTGAATGGGTGAAGAACCTCCTTTATTTATGAATCTCAGATATTTGTGTTGAAATATGTGGTCCTTGGACAAAGTGGGCGAAAAAAAAGAAGATGTCTTCTCTAGACTCCAAAAGCAGACAGGCACAGAGTAAGGTTTCTGCTGAGCCTGCACTCAGAAAAGAAGGGAAAGACATTGAGGGTATGTTCATCATGGGTTCAGAAGCGTCTTCATTTATTCTGAAGAAACAAAACAAAAGCAGTAAAGTAAAAGGAACTGAATCCTGTGGTTAGGAATTTGAACTCGGGCTGGTGAGTCAGCCCTCTGGCATCCAGAAATAGTCTTCTGCTTCGAAACAAGATGTCCTTCTGAGGAGAGGCTGGGCCACCACACTGCATTGGTGACTACGGCGTTGGTGGGACAAGGAAGGACTCTGCCATCACCCCCTTGGAAGCCAAAGGTGAGGTAGGGGCTTCCACAGCCCTGCAATGGCAGGTTGTGCCAAAGTTAGAGACTGGGGCCGTGGATCTTACAGTATCACTGCACAGCCCCTGTCCCGATAACAGATTTTCTGCTTCGAAAGTAGGAGCTGAACTTCATGCTCTTGTATCCAGGTTTGTGAACAGTTTGATTTATGCATGTCTTGAGCATTCAGTAACTTACTTTAATTTCAGTGGGGTTTTTTTTGTAAACAATGCATCATTCTGTGTGAATAGAGAAGAAAACCACAGACTGTCAAAATAACAAACAGCTTGGTGTATGTGGCATTTTAGCAATTCTCCTCCTTAAGCATCATGGCCCTTATCATCGTCCTAACTCAATGACAAATGATTTGATCTTTTATTTTCTCTAATCAAGAGCTCTGGAACTAAATCATTTTACTTAATGGGAATGGCAAAGTCACTTGAATAATGCAGATTCAGAGCTCTACTCAGATGTGACTTCTGAGCAATGTGCTATCTGGGTCAAACCGTGGATAAAAAAAGGAAGAGTAGACAAGGATGAAAAAGACAGAAAAGTAACCAGAGACAGAAGAAGAATTTCATCTGTTTTGGTAGACGAAGATAGCACATCACATTAACAGGCTAGAAGACAAACATATCATCAGCTCTGTTTTCATCGTTTAGAGTGGATATTTTAAGAAACTTCATCAACTAAGTAGGAAGTTGCTATGTGGCTAATAAGGAAGATTGGGTGAGATAACAACACAAACAGCCTAGGGGAAAAACCCATGATATCAACTGATGGCTACAGCTAAAAGCTGCTATTTAAACCATTTTTTTAATTATTATTGATGTAAGAGCTATCATGTGTTCTTCATGCTGCAGCATCCACCATGAAGGTCACATTTGAAACAATGCATGTTGATCTGAGCCTATGTAAGAGAGACACTGTAGATGCAGAATAATGATCTGGTCCCTGCATCACGCTCTCACACACTGAGACTCTCCGTATGGGCACAACGCAGCCCACTTCTAACATCTATTTCTCTGCACACTGCCCAGCCCTTCTCCCAGTGAGGCAGGCCGGAGGCCCTGCAGGAAGAAACTTTCTGCTGAAGCTCTGCAGCAGTGATTCCCCAGGCATTGCTTGTGTCCAGCTCCCACTGTGCTGGGGCATCAGAAGTCCCACAATACAGTGTGAAGCGATGCAAGCATACCTTAGCAACAAGAGCTGAAAGCTACTATTCATACCAGCCTTCCTATTGATTTAAAAGCAATTATTAGCCTGAGTAAGTCCCGCTCATGTGAGAAAGGGTTTACAAAATAATGGCCAAAGGCTTCTGAGAGCTCCTGTCATTCCCAGGTATGTGTGTTGTGAGACGCAGTTTACTTTGATGAGGGGCTTACAGCCATGAGTCTTTAACCAAGTCTTCCATGCCTTCCTGTTTTGGAGTTATTCTACATGGTCATATCATTCCTTGGTGTCTTTTAGAAAGATTTGGTATATGACTAAGTATGGCAAGCTTTCTAAGTGGTCCTGAAGTACTTAGCCCTGCCAAGGATCTTCGCTACTAGCCAGTCCTTGACATGGTCTCCCAAATCCAGCTTGGATTTGTGAAGGGCTGAGGAGAGGACAGCCCTGTCTCCAGGTTGACTGCAGCTCCTCAAAGATAGACCAATCCTTTTCCGGAGTGTTAGAAGAGGGTCATGAGCTGAGGCAATCCTCCACTTCTGGACTCTCTGGCCTGCACCATGTATCATGCCTGAAGACAGAGGTGGAGGAGACAGCAGCAGCCTGGATTCACGAGGGAAGGGATGGCTAAAGAGGTAGCCCAAGAACTGGCTGTAATCACAGCAGCCTTCTCAAACAGACATATCCAAGTAGCATCCAGCTTAACCCTGGGCACATTTCAACCTGTCTGCGCTACCTCTGGACTGCAACTAGCCATCAATTTGTCCATCCCTTACTGCCTACAGAGTGGAAAGGGCAACACTAAATGTTCTGTTTCAAGAGGGAAAGTCTTGAGGAGTAACTTCCAGCATATGATTCCTAAAACTGCAGATGTGGAGAGGCTGAGTGACTCTCTGGACTAAGATTGGCCAGGCAATAAAAATTAACTCTATTTGGCTTCTGGTGTAGTACACAACTTTTGGTCAGCCATTCAGTCTTTCCCATTCTCCCTTATTCTGAAGAGTTAGAACCCAGTTCAGGGCATGTTCAGATATTCTCTGGAGCTGTAAAAGTAGTACAACTGCCAAGCACCACTTGTATCATGTCAGTTGTACACTTTAGAGGCTTAAAGGGTAATGCTGACAGACCCTTAGTAATAAGAGCGTTACAGGCATTAGCACATCTATAACAAGTACAGCTAAATATCATATTTGTGTTTATTTTGTCCTCAAGTGGATCACCAAAATCAGTCTATTGCTTCACACAGATTAAGTAATCTGTCTTTTCATTCTATGAAATGTCCTGAATCGTAATGATTTGTGGCTTTCTGTACCACAAATCCTCTGCCATGGCATGAGTTAAATATGATCTGATTTGCTTTCTTTCCATTTCTTCCCAGGGTTACAAGTTTATATGCTCATATCATGAAGCCACATTCTAACGTTGCCTGCTTTCTCCTTTCTTTCGTACTCTTGATGTGTTGAGTGCCATTAACAATTACAGTATTATAGTATGTTCCATCAGTAATGAAAGTCTTCACAGTTTTCTCAACTAGTGTTCATTGCACGTATTTCATAGTACCAAAATATGAAGAATGCGTGCTGCTTGAGCTTGCCGTTTGTCTGGTTCTTGAACAGCATGATGTAGGATCAGTGTCTTGGGTAATGCACAGAAAGACAACAGTCCTGTGCTCCGCCAGCATCATTTTTCCAGCTGTTGAAACTGAGATGCTGATTTTTATCTCCGTAACACATGAAAGAGGACAGAAGAAGTGGCCTGGATGCTAGCAGAATAGCAGAGAAATAATGACAAAATCACTTAGGAGTTATCTGCACTCTGGATACATTTAAGAAACCCAAAATAAAATCTTCTTCTCATTTGAATTCTTAGGGTTTGTTAAGTATAAATTGGATGGAAAGAAGGAGTTTGTGGCTGATGCAAAGAAAACTCTAGCTATTCTCACAGGTTAATTGCAGTCCTACTACTGCAGATCATAAAAAAGCAATTAATCTGTAACCATACTCTGTTTGAAATGTCGGGGGAGGAAATACAATTCTTGACATTAAGTGAAAATGAAGGGTGCAATATAATAAGGTATTCCTTCAATAGCTCAGAAACTCTTCTGCCTATGCAGATGATGGAGGGGTAGCAGGTAAATATGTCCCTTTGGACATGACAGTCCCCATGACCACTGCTAATCCAACAGTTAGCTGAAGAAACCGCTTGTTTATAAGTTCTGTCAATGCAGTGGGATTTTTCCTGTCGTGACAGAGATTTTGTAGCCAGTCATATGCCACTGGCCCCACAAGTCCCCTGAGGGGCAAACGATAGACCAGCCTCGCTATACCTTTGTGGAAGTGGCAGTCTCTGCCCAGTCTCTGTGTGGAGGAGCTGCTGCAATGAACCTGATCCTCGCAGGCGGAGAGGAGCCAGCACGTGCAGGGCTGCAGAGAGCCTCGCTCACAGGCTATGCTTCTGCTTTCTGAAGGAACAGTTGTCGATAGCCATTTTCTTACAGTTTTGGTTTTAGAATGTTGAAGAACCCACCCAGGAGGCCTAAAGCAGACCACCTAATGCAGAACACTGGTACGGCTGACTGAGAAAGGCAAAGTTTCTGAGCTCTGATGTGCATCATACTTATTTATGAAGCGTCCCACACAAAGACCTCGTATGTAGTATCTGGCCCACATATTGCATGTCCTCATCGTTCATTAACCCTTTGTTTTTTTTCCTAGACATCAAGGCATGAAATATTTCCTCCTCCCTTATTCCTTCCTTCAGCTTCGTACTGGGATGGAAAAAGTGATGCAATTTCCCCTTAAGAGTAAGTGTTTCAGCAGACTCACAAGTGCTCCTGCTTCTCCAGGACTGCAGCTGCCCTGTCCCATTCTGCCTTGGAAATACTGCAAGGCTTAGGAATAGCCTTTCTTCGTATATTTAAGTAACGTAATGTGATAATTTAAAATACTCACCCTTGTGTCATGTCCCCCATTCCCTTTTTCAGTCCTGCAATTTTTGTACCATGGAACACTTGCAAACACAAATCCCCCAGGCAGCTTCCAAAATAATCAGCCTTCATGAAGGCTGCTAAATCTGTCAGCACAGCTTTTCTCCTCTCGCTGTGTTTTTCCTTTCCTACCTTCTCTAGATCAATTCTGTGTGAAGGAAGAGGAATGCATTTTCTTCCCCTGCCCCCCTTTTAAGACTTTACAGACAGTGCTGGACTCGGTACACTGAAAAACACCTTTACAGGGAAAGGCCAGAGATCATTTTGCTCAGAGTTCCCTGCACTTCCCTCCTATTCCTCATTATCCCCTTTCTCTAAGGCCTTCCCAGTCCTTTCAGTCTCCTTTACAATGTTTTACCTCTGCTCCCTTGCTCAGTTGATATATCTCTGCTTTGATCTGCCTCAGACCCCCCACACCTCTCCTCTCCCTGCTCTCTCCATTAACACTTTCTTTCCCCACAAGCACCCAGAGGAATTCTGCAGCTGCTGGCATTCCTGATCCCTTCGGCTGCCCCTGCACTGGGGAATTAAAGAAGGCCCAGGAAGACAGTGACTGTGGTTACATCCCTGATGAAGAGCTTGCGAAAAGAGCCAGTGTCCCAGGTCTGCTCAGTGGGGACCCTGCTGGCTTATGTTTATTATCATTGGCCTTCAGCCAGCCCAGCTCAGGCCCACTGCAGTGCTTGGTCTGGTTGCTCCATCTGGATGAAGGACCCCCCTGAGAAAAACCTGGGCTCTGAAGGAGCAGTGTGCCTGCGTGCCTGTGTGGACGCTCTTGTCCATCCCTACCCAGCAGCAGCCCTGGATCTTTATGCAGACTCCCGCATCCTTTTTATTGCTCAATTTCCATTTTCCTGCTACCCCGAAGGGGCCCCTGGCTCCTGCATACCCAGCCAGAGCTCACCGGAGTCTCCTCCAGCATTCCTCCATGTTTCCTCACCAGTTCAGGGGGAAGAATAGCAGTTATTGAATGACCATTCACCCCTGGTAGACTTATAAACCACACAGAAAACACAGAGGGCTCCTCTGTAGAGCAGCTCAGGCAGGAGCACCTGAGTCAGCAGGAGAGGCACTGCTGCTCAGTACCGAGCAGGCGCTACCGAAGTGGGGCTGGCAGAGCAGACTGCACTGTGGCTGCCCTGTGCCATGATGAGGCCATTGTCCCCATTGCTCACTGCAGGCTTGCAGCAAATTCACAGGCTGCAGTGGCCTCCGAAAGAAGGCTTGCGGTTCTCCTTCAGCTCCAAGTGAGGAGCTGGATCATTTCCAAACGCAGCTATGTGTACTCATCTGGAGGTTGTGTAAATAAGTCAGTCCAAGGAATTAACTGGGCTTTTGGAGCAGCTGCAGCTTCTTCCTGCTGAACCCTCCAGGAGCCAACAGTCAACTGCCCTTACTGAGGCACTGGCTGCTGCACTCCCTGGTCTGGGCAAAGCTCTGGTCCAGGCAGAGCTCTTTGCTGCCCAGAAAAAGCTATCTGCAGGACCAGGGGTTTCAATCATTCCAAGATATTAACTGGGAAACACCTGTACCTTCTTTCAAATGGGATCCCATTGTGAATGTTTGCATGTAAGGAATTCACAGCTTTAAAAAAGGTTGGGTGTAATTTTCAGCTTCTCTAGACTGGAGTTTATATGAAAAGCCTTTAATTTAGTTTTCTGCTGGCACCTCTCTTTGATGGCGCTGGTACCTGGGCTTTTACCATACTACTGGTCTCCAGCATCAATATTGCATTACATTTTAAAAGGTGCTTTGGGAAGTCCCCAACATGGGAAAACAGCTGAACATAGCAATGGTGTCAGTATACTGGGCTCAGTATCCCCGACTGTACAAACAGCTGCCTTGTGTGCCTATTTTGACAATGGAAAACATTGAGAAAACATAATCCTGAGTCAGTTTGGTTGGTGCAGTATTCACCGCTGGAGTTCCACACGTTATACTTTCGCATCACACACTTTTTCTTAATTTAGCTGAACTTCAAGGTTTGGCAAAGGAAAATAGTGGTTTAGATATGGTCCACCACAAGAGTGGAACGAGGAACTTTGCTTTCCAAACCTGGTTGGACTCCTGCAAATTTTAGAGAAAATCCCTGTTCACATTTTCATTTTTAAAACTGAAACAAACTTTTTTGGATGCCCACATCAGAAGGGAGTAGGAGGTGCCTCAAAGAGCTTTTGAGGCTGAAAATACCTTCCTACTCTTCAGTCCTCTTGCCCTCTTACATATCGTTTGGAGGTTCAGACTATCAGAGATACTGAGGTGACTCGTTATTAATAGAGATTAAGCTGGATAGGAGCAACCCAGGGGATCAGAGGGTGCTAGGTTCATAATAGTCCCCAGGCTATCAGCCTGTAAACTGTTGCCTGTGCACGCAATTCAGCAAGGGTGTGGGCACATCCAATACACAGATTCACAGGCTGTGTGTATGACTAACTGCATAGATCTGAAAGTAAGAGGGATTTGAGAGCTTCAGACCAGGTTTGGGACTTAATTGCTTCTGAGAAAATCCCAGTTTAACAGAAATAAAATGGTCCTAGTGTCAGGTTATGAGGGTTGGTGTTTTGAGCATGTGGAAGTCACAGTTGATTTTCAGTTTGGAGGGATGTTTCCATGGTTAAGTAATTCTCTCATTCACGTGAAGCAATTTGGTGTTTGATTAGGCAGCTGTAAAACAGTGAGAGTTATTAGAAAATTGAGATCATCTGAACACAAGACTTTCAGGACAGCATGGTAATGTTGAAGCATGAAAGGAAGAGCATGGTTGATTGCAGAAAACACAGTGATGGGGGGGGAAGTGCCTTTTTTCAGGAGTCACATTTGAAGGTTAAGATTAGAAGTGCATTATCTTGATGCGGGATTACAGAAAACCCACTTGCACGGCTGGTGCAACTGGCACCTACAGAAAGGCAGTCTGCCTGCTCTTCAGCTTCTAAGCAGTGATAATATCACAGTGCTTTCAACAGACTGTAGGATAACCCTGGGGAGGGGTCCCACTGAATTTTAGAGTAATTGGTATATATGGATATATGTGTGTTTCTCTGTGTAGCTAACCATTGTCTTTGGGATTTCCAGCTCCTTGAGTATCACACAGAGCTGATTAATTCAGTTCAACTTCTCTAAAGTTTCCTTCAACTCTTATTTTTGAATGTCCTTCTTTCACTGCACTTTCCAGGAAGGGAGGGAAGAGGGAGCAGAATAAACATCCACAGCAAGGTCTTGTTTTCAGAGCAGCTCAGTACATTCCTTTCGGCTGGGTGGAAGAGGAAGGGTGTCTGCTGTGTTTTCTCAAAGTTGCAGGCAGTCCAGACATCTCACAAGTTATTCATTTGGGGGAGGGCGGCACATTTTGCATACCCACATGTAATGAGTGGGCCCAGAAACAGACAAGGGTGCAGACGGATGCAGTCAGTACACCTTTCAGGTGGGTCAGGGTGATCTGTGAACTGAGCCAGTAGACAGCACAGTTTTGTGGGAGCATCATGTGCTACCTACAAGGCAGAGATGGAGAGACACCTTAGCAAGTTATTCCTACAAACAGCCTGAAACTTGTAATCAGTTTATAATCTATGCCTCTACAATTATTGTATTTGCAGATACCTAAGCTGCTCAAATAGAAGTTGTGTCCGTGATTAACCATTTGAAGGCTCTGAGCTTCAAAGGCCAGGTGGTATCTGAGCTAAATCCTTACCATGGTAAAGATTTACCATCCCTAAACATACACATAGAACACACAAGCATTCATAAACTCAGGAACCTGGCTTTGTAGAAATGCATGAAGTGTTAAAGCCTTTCTCTTTTGAACGGCTGGATTTGGAGTATTGGAGATTTTCTGGAGTGCTGCTGTGCCTTTGTACCAGAGCAGGTCCTCTGTGATACTGCAGTGTCAGCAGCAAGTCCAAGCTTGCTACTGAGGCAGAAGGACTCTTGGCCTGGTGTGGAAGGTAACTAATAAACCAGCGCTGGCAAAATAAGAGCTGACCAGGCAGTTCAGATGGACAACTGTTCCTACTTCTGTCATGCAAAATCTTTTCCCTTTTGTAGCCCTTCAGTATGTATATTACATTGGTGAGGTGAGTGTTGGTCTCTTTGCCCAAGTAGCAAGTGATCAGATGAGAGGAAGAGGCCTAAAGCTGCACCAGGGGAGGTGTAGACTGGATATTAGGAAAAAATTCTTTGCTGAAAGGGGTGTCAAGCATTGGACCAGGCTGCCCAGGGAAGTGGTGGAGTCACCATCCCTGGAGGTGTTTAAACGATGTGCAGATGTGGCACTGAGGGACATGGCTTAGTGGTGGACTTGGCAGTGCTAGATTTACGGTTGGGCTCGATGATATTAAAGGTCTTTTCAAACCTAAATGATTCTATGATTCTATAATTATCTTTATTGTGTGCAACCAAATAATAACCTGAAAATACCATTAACAATGAGAGCGTGTTCACGCTGGCAGACTGTCGCTGCTCAACTTCTTCACTGTCAGTTTGGGTTGCCCACAGACAGGCTCACAGCATGCTTATAACCAATAAGGGGAGTTTGAAGAGATCAGAAGGCATATGCATAATCACTTATTACTTGGTGCCAACTGGGAGCATAATAAAAAAGGAAGGAGGCCACTGATTTCTTATTGCATTCAGTGAGTTACTGGGAAATCAAACCAAAAGCCGTACTCCGATAGCAGCTAATGTCTCTGCTGAGCTCCAAGCTTATTTCATGCTCGTAGTTTTGCTGAAACTGTCTGGCTCAAACAGTTATCTAATGAGTCAGGCCCCCAAGGAGTGGCACTTGAGATCCTGGAGGGGAAAATACAGCTCCAACATTTCATAGTCTGAAATTTCAAATGCTAACTGATCACTTTGAAGCTGATCTACCCTGATAAGATAAATGTTTTCCTTATCAATGGTATTTCTTTTGATCTTTAGGTTTTCCCTGATGCATCTCTGGATGCAGTTACCAGGGTTTATCACCCACTTGCTCTATTTTCCTGATTTACCTTTTACCATCTTCTTTCCTCTTGAAAGTGCAGCTCATGTTTGTTTAATTGTTGGTCCATGATAAGCTTCCTCATTATCCATCAAGCAATGCAGAAAGGAAAGAAATCCAACAAAGGGCATATATCGTTAGTGACATCTGATATGTTTGAGTTTAGTTATAAATAAAGATACTAGAGGGAAATATTTTCTGTAAAGAACCTGCAAATTACAGTGTTGCAAGATCCTATTATATATATCTGGCAGAAATCCCTTTGCTAACTCCAGGGCTTTGTCATGATGGAGAGGGAATGAATTTGCTTTTCTGTATTTTGCCTTTTTTCTCCCCTAAACTGGATATTTTTGGTTGCTTTTTCTTCCCTGAGAACTACCGGCTGGCCCAAACCTTCTGGATTTCTTTCCTTAACTTGACATGCAGAATCATTAGCATTTCTCCTTCGGCTGTTAAGCAAAATGCATCACTTACCACAAGCAGTGGTTTTTGCTGGTTTGGGCAGAAGAAACGCCCTCTTCCTTTCACCTCAGTTTTTAGAGGACTATCATAGAAAACATTGCTCACTTCAGTGTAAAGTATAGAAGATGAAGTTTGACCTTTTCAGCACACCTGAGGCAGAGCGAGGACCCAGTTGCACTGTCCAGGAGCAGGCCAGGTCAGGGAGCAAAACTCACTGTAATACTCAGGGCAGGTTTGAAAGCAAGGCTTTGTACACCAGAGGCCATGTGAGACCGTTGCAGTATCCAAGTGCTAGAGCTGAGAGCTGAAGTCAAAGCCCCATGTCTGTGCTCCAGAAGAGTGGGCTCAGACTGTCTGCTGGATGTGGAAGTGTCTGTTCCCAGCCCCAACAGCACCAGAAGGGCTGGGGTCTGTGCAGCGGTACCAAGCACTCATCTGTTCTCCCAGCTCAGCTGCAGCATGCTCTTGAGCACACAAATGATGTGAGTGACAAGTGGGTCAAGCTCATCCCTTGGATTCCCCTTGCCATAGGGCATTAGGCACTCTGTAGCCAGCCTATAACTGGTGCTCTCGCTAATCTTCAACCATGTAGAGGCATTATGGCCAACGAGAGCTATTTGAAAGCTATCTAGTGAAAGAGCCCCTAGTCCCAGGGAGAAAACTGGCTGCCACACAGCTCACAGCAACAGTAAGCAGGACTGCACACGCTCTGCATCCAAAAGTGCATGAGCCCACAGCCTGAAGAAAGGGATGTTTCCTTTCTGCATGGTACCACTCACCTGTGACACCTGTCAGCAGGTGCCCCTGACAAACTGGCTACCTTAAATACTAGGGTAATCGGTTGGGAGCTACTGAGTGGCTAGAGAAGTCATTGCATCCTAAACGTAAATTTAAGGCATCCTTACACTGGAGCAGGAGCTTTAGTTCAACATGCCATCAGAGTGCAGGGCACCATTCGAGGGGTGATCAAGCACTGACTATTTCTCGTTTTCACAGTCAGAAGGAAGAACTATATTAGTCTGCTTTCTTAAATGAATAAGATGGCAGAAGTATTATTTCAACAAAATAAGTTGCATAAGAATATAAACTCTTCCAGTTTAATCCATCCATCAGGACACAGGAGAGCGAATGGAAGATGCTCATAAATGGTTCCTCTTTCAGTGACACCCAAGGGCTTCTGGTGACAACAGCTGCTCGTGGAAAAGGCAAGTTTGGCCTCCTAGCTCACTACATGGGCTCATCATGGGCAGCCTGAGGAGTGGTTAACCTCTCATAGGCATTTTACTCACTGCAATTACTTTCCAAGTGTTTTATCCAGGCTGCTAACTAAATGTTTGCCAGACCTGCCGCTCTTGAAACAGATTTTCGTTCTTCTTAGGTACATCACAAACTTGAACCCGATGTGACACTTCTGAGCTCTAGTCACTCACTCCTTGCTGATGGGCAGCCTTGTGGAAAAGCTGTCAGGGGATGGCTTGAAAGAAGCAGCACCTATAGCTGAAATCACATTTTGGCAATAAGTACTTGAGCAGCTAAAAATTACGTCCCCGTAAGTGTGAATGGTGAGGATGTGGCCCAGAGTGTAGTGCTGTAAAAAAGCATCTAGAAATGCAGCAGAATACAGTTTAATTCCGAACTGTTCGTCACCATCTGTTAAGAGCTACATCTCAGTAAAAAAAAAAGGCCCCACAGTATAAATCCTTTTTATTTAGAAGCACTACATTTAGGATCTAGAAAGGATTTGTGTTTTCCACACAGGCTTTTGTGCTTCTTAGTGTCTGGATGCAGCAGCTTTCCTGTCTGGCCCCGCAGGTGTTGCTGGGGGCAATACGGTGAGGTCAGTAGTGCATGTCATTACAGCATCCATGTCATGCCAGCCTGCATCAGCTGTGCCTGCAGGTCCCTCCCATGGTCACTCCAATATCCCTGCTGTCACCATGAGGATGGAAAAAGGTGCTCCTCTTTTAGCTTTAACTTCAAGTGGACCAAAGAAGCCTCTTAATTCTTGTAGCCTTGGGCATTTAAGTTCAACTGCAGCATGTTGAGGCAACTGCAATACCATAGTGAGAATCCCATTTTGTCATTAAAATATGGAAGAAGCATCTTCTCCTGTGTAAGGAAATCTCTCCAGCTGATTTTCTGTACTTTGTGAAACTATTTAGAAGATTAGATACCAAACCCTAACCCAGCAGGAATTTGTTAAACACTGCATTAAATGATCCAGTGTTTCTGAATGTTGGATGCTAACAGCCTTTAGAAACAAGCTCCAAATCTGAGTTGATTTTACCTATTTCTCAGCGCTGTTCAGCTGTTCAGAGGCTGATCTCAGTTTGCCAGTTGGTAACAGTTTTGACTTCCAGCATTTTCTCTGTATCTTTGCAGAAATGAAGCTAGCACACTTCTCTCCTACATGTATATATTTGGTAATCTGAACATCAGTTTGTGGTACTCACACTGATCCCAGCTCCTTAGCATGGTTACAAGTGGCTGTCAGCTCAGTGCCTTAAACAGGCCTGCAATATGCCTTGCCCATAGAAATAATGATAGCAAAAAGCATGGCAGATGATGAAGCGGCAGTCTAAATGGCATATCTCAATTTTGTCATGAATATCCTGAGTTGTCGTGGCCTGTCCTTTGGTCCCAGTTTGCTTCGGCCCAAAGAAGAACCACCCAGTAGCAGGAGGTAGTTTTGTAACCTTCGTACTCACACCAGTGGAGTTGAGATTCTGCTGCTGCCAAAGTAGATGTGTATCCAAACCTGGATGTTAGTATCAAAAGTTGTAGGAAACAATCCTGCTGTCAGTGGGGTTTGACCAGTGTAAAGCCAGTGAAAAGCAAGAATTAGAACCCTTGCTCATATGAAGAATCCCAGGCCATGGGAAGTTTGGGCTATTACTCCAAATACAGTTTTTACAGTACAGAGCAGTTGCTCTTGGGAGAGCTGGTTATCACACTGAGCTGGTGCTTCTCCTTGTATTGAGCTGCTAAGTCGCAGTAAAAGCAACAATTTCATCGTGGGTACTTTCTATTATTATTAACCCATGTAAAAAACTGCTGCAGCTGCTGCAGAGATTTCTATGATTTTATATGATAGCCATGCCCAGCTCTGAGCTGCAGTGCCATGTGCAGGGGCACCCGAGGGAGCTGTTGACTCCATTCACTTGGAAGAAGCCATTTCTCCCAGGGCTGCACTTTGTGATTTACTCTGCTCTGTTCATTTTGAGGGACCAGGCTGCTCCTCGTGCTACGTGGTCTTCTTCTAGCCAAGCAGGGTGGAGATGGAAGACTCACCAGTTCCTCTTTCTTTGTTGTGCTCTTTTCACTGGGAGCAAGAGGCGACCCATAAAAACATGAACAAGCAGAGTCCCCCTCTCTATCCACAGCCCTCCTCTGCAATTATTTAGTAGTAGTGTTGATCCTGTAGGCACCCAGGCCTTAGAGCTCCAGATCTAGTTCATGGGTTGCCCATTTGCCTGTAAGGTTCATGTCTATTATCAATGAAATAAAAAGGAAGCCCTTCCACCTGTTAACTGTTTCCTCTTCTCTCCTCAGAAAATGAAACCTAACTTGGAGTACTGTACACCTCCACACTGCCCAAAAAACTTTCTTCATGCAGAGGGAAAAGCAAATTAACATCCCCAGTAATTATTTTATTATAGTGAAGCAAAGAACAAAAAACAAAAAAATGAAAGTAATTTTAAGAGTAATCCTCATAAAAGAGTAATCCCCATTTTTAAATGCTGGAGTAATATTTTGGTGTAATAGCCCTTTCCTTTAGAGATTTCTCAGACTTGAGGAAATTTAGGAACATAATAGAGCCATTTTCTTTCACTTCAATACAATGAATTTCCCCTGAGCGTGGCCTTTGGTTTGATTAAGGTATGAGAAGACTGATACTGGCTCATAAAATAACAGTGGCCAAGGCAGCAATAAAAATGCCTCTTTTTCATTGGACTAACAATCTAAATAACTTAATACAGTAGCTTAATATTTTCCAAGTGAGGATTAGGATGAAGATTGATAATGATGAGAAATGCTTTTCTGCAATATATACAGTTTAATGGTGGCCCCAATTCAGCACCATGACTAATCTGAATTATTTCTGCTCATAACATTACATTAAACTCCCGCTGAGGGATTCTGCTTTCACAGCCAGCTATCCAGTAAGTGGCCACCAAGACAAATTTGGTTTCACCGCGTTGATATTTGGCTAGGTTTTTCATTGGGTTTTTTTGTATTTCTCTGTTAGTCTCAAGCAGGCAGGCAAGAATATATGACAGAATGGATCACTTCAGCTAATGGGCTTAACCCGGCAAACATTTGCCACAGTGACTTGGCGCTGCGGTGAGTCCCCAGACTTCAGAATCATCAGGCACAGAATTCACTGCCAAATAATAGTATTGAAAAAAATAAAACGAAACCAAATCAGAGCTCTTTCAATTTGCGGGTTTGGTGCTCAGCGATGAGGCTGCACATTTCCAAGTTTCTCTCTGCAATCATAAGGAATTCCTCAGCTTATAACCAAATTTTGAATTCTCACAGAATCTGAGATTTTTCAGAAACAGAATAAAGAGAAAAACTGTTCAAGTTTTCAATACTTTGCAAGTTGAAATGTAATTCAGACTTGGTAATGAGAACAGTTTTGTTCTCTCCGATGACTTTCAGGGTATTTAGTAGCACTGATTGTTATTTCATACAAGTAATTCTGCACATTGCCATTTGTCTATACTCAGATGAGCAGCAGGCATTATTTCATCATTTAAGTATTAAGTTTTTCCTTTGGTAGCTCAGTTGGGATGATTTGTGTTTAGACTTAGACGTCCTGCCGAATGAGAGACATAGAAGTGTCTCCTGCTATTAAAACACTAAAGTGACAGGACCATTGGAAAGAAACCACTTTAGTGATGATTAAAGCTGGGTGGGTAGAGAGTGATTATGGTATTATTGCATTGTATTTTAAGTGAGAATGTTATCAGGCACAGACTGAGAAAACTGGTAAAGAGGTGGAAAATGCATGTCCTGAAAGCAGAGAACTAACCCCACCCCCAGGAACTAAAAGAGACAAGAAAGAATATAGTGGAAAATAGTAGACCTTGGAGGTCTGTATGCAATCATAAGGAACATGAGCAACAAATTGGAAGATTTTCATTCACCGTCTGAATTCTAACTGCTTTGATAGGACATGATACATGTATGATCTATTTTGGACAGTGAGAGATGAAGAGGCATGTTTCCAAGATGTGCAATGTGGTTGCATCTGCCTGCTGCGAAGGCCAGCAGTTGGAGGCAACAGAGCTGCTGAAAGTCTTTGAGCATAAAAGAGAAGGGGAAGGAGCCCTTCTGCAACAAAGATTATTATTTGGTTCTTGGAGAGGGAAAGGCTCCTTTGGATCTAGTTTCTGCCAGCCAAAGAGGAGTTGTTACAGAGGGTGAAGGGAGAAAGCAAACTCTGAGACAGGGATCATAAAGAATGGCTTTTCTGACATCTAGCAAGGGAAGGAAGAAAGCAGCAAAAGTAAAGATTTGAAGAAAAGAAGCATCGCACAACCTGGAGAACTGAGAGAGAAGCAAGGCAGGAGGAAAAAGGGAGTTTAAAGGAAGTTCTTAGAAAGGCAGCCTTGAAAAGAGAAGCACAGATTATTTCATATGAAGGAGATATAGAAGTGCAGTAAGAAAGCACTTTGCTAACTCAGGTGTTTTTCAGTGACCTGAAAATTATTCAGTGTGGAAAGTAGGTCAAGTTGCTAAGAAGATATATGTAAGATGAACACAAACCTACAAGGACAAAATCAGAAAGGCCAAGGGGTGGAATATGATAGAATTAACACAGGAGGTAACATGAAAAAAGAACAGAAAAAATATCTTGAAAGAATACTTGCTAGAACATGAAGGGAAGGAAAAGAGTGGTTTATGGCTAAGGGCAAAAAAGGTATCATACATAGATAGGAAATTAGGGAGAAAGCATCAGGTTCCTTTATATTGGCTTTATTACTGCTTTTGTCTTTGTTTCCCAAGGGAGTCTCATAAGCAAGCTAAGGAAAGAGCCTGATTCAAACCACTGTGACATTGTTGTACTGGAAAGCCATACTTTTATAGAAAAGGACGAGTAAATCTATGCCAGGATTTCTCCTGGGTCTGGTATTACCTGAATGTACACAAGCCCATGGGACCTGACGAAATCCATCCACGAGTCCTGAAGGAGCTGCAAATGAAGTTGTTAAGCCACTGTCCATCATATTTGAAAAATCATGGCAGTCAGGTGAAGTTCCCGATGACTGGAAAAAGGGAAATATAACCCCCATTTTTAAGAAGGGGAAAATGGATGAGCCGGGGAATTACAGACCGGTCAGTCTCACTTCTGTGCCTGGCAAAATCTTGGAGCGGATTCTCCTGGAAGGCATGCTGAGGCGCATGAAGACCAACAAGGTGCTTGGTGACAGCCAGCATGGCTTCACTAAGGGGAAATCCTGCCTGACCAACCTGGTGGCCTTCTATGATGGGGCTACGGAACTGATGGACAGGGGTAGAGCAGTTGATGTCATCTACATGGACTTGTGCAAAGCATTTGACACTGTCTCACATGACATCCTTCTCTCTAAGTTGGAGAGACATCAATTTGATACGTGGACCACTCGGTGGATAAAGAACTGGCTGGATGGCCGCACGCAAAGAGTAGTGCTCAGTGGCTCAATGTCCAGCTGGAGACCAGTAACAAGTGGTGTCCCCCAGGGATCGGTGTTGGGACCGGTCTTGTTCAACATCTTTGTGGGTGACATGGACAGTGGGATTGAGTGCGCCCTCAGCAAATTTGCCGATGACACCAAGCTGTGTGGCTCGGTTGATACATTGGAGGGAAGGAATGCCATCCAGAGGGACCTTGACACACTTGTGAGGTGGGCTGATGCCAACGTGATGAAGTTTAACCATGCCAAGTGCAAGGTCCTACACCTGGGTGGGAGCAATCCCAGGCACAGCTACAGGTTGGGCAGAGAAGAGATTCAGAGCAGCCCTGCGGAGAAGGACTTGGGGGTGTGGGTTGATGAAAAAATGAACATGAGCCGGCTGCAGTGTGCACTTGCAGCCCAGAAAGCCAACTGTATCCTGGGCTGCATCAAAAGGAGCGTGACCAGCAGGTCGAGGGAGGTGATCCTGCCCCTCTACTCTGCTCTTGTGGGACCTCACTTGGAGTATTGTGTGCAGTTCTGGTGTCCTCAACATCAAAAGGACATGGAACTGTTGGAACAAGTGCAGAGGAGGGCCACGAGGATGTTCAGGGGACTGGAGTACCTCCCGTACGGAGATAGGATGAGCAAGTTGGGGCTGTTCATCCTGGAGAAGAGAAGGCTGCGTGAAGACCTCATAGCAGCCTTCCAATATCTGAAGGGGGCCTATAAGGACACTGGGGATGGACTCTTCATTAGGGACTGTAGTGATAAGACAAGGCGTAACGGGTTCAAACTTAAACAGGGGAAGTTTAGATTGGATATGAGGAAGAAATTCTTTACTGTAAGGGTGGTGAGGCCCTGGAATGGGTTGCCCAGGGAAGCTGTGAATGCTCCATCCCTGGCGGTGTTCAAGGCTGGGTTGAACATAGCCTTGGGTGGCATGGTTTAGTGTGAGGTGTCCCTGCCCATGGCAGGGCGGTTGAAACTAGATGATCTTAAGGTCCTTTTCAACCCCTACTATTCTATGATTTCATGATTCTATGATTTGGACACAATACAACATAGCACTCTTGTACAGATTACAAGATGGAGAATGTGACTGGAATTCAGAATTATTTTGAAAAATTGAAGTGGTCTGAAATAAATAGGCAGCAAAATTCACTGTATGAATACAAGATGTGCCGTGGTGGACTAAACAGTGCTTTTTTGTACAGGCTCTGGGGTGCACAAGAACATGTAGGTGCGTATGGCCTGAATCAGCGATGCTGCACTGCTGTAGAAATGCAACTTCACCACAAGGAAGGAGCTATCTGGAAGATATGTTCTGCCTTGTTTGCCATGAGTAACATCTCAGCTGTACTTCTTGAAAGACAGGGTCAGTTTGAGAGAAACCAGGGCAGAAGCAGCAACACTGAAGGCCAACAGTCCACGATCTCAGAGGTGAGACTACACTGAGGCTGCTTTAGAAAAGGGAAACTAAGGAGAAATATGACAACTGCTTTGACATTTGTAAAATTGTTCTGTAGGCCATGGATCACAGGATGGGATGAAACTGTCTTAAAGAGTGCCATATGGAGGATTGATGTTAAACAACACAGGTTTTGAATAGCTTAGCACCAGTGATGGCTGTCTATCGAGGGAGCTGTGAGTCATGGGCATAGGCTGAGAGGATCCCAGGGCAGGTTAGATCAACCTCTGCCAGGGATGACCTGGCAGAGATGACCCTGCCTTGGGGCAGGGACTGACTGTACTACTTGACCTCTCAAACACCCTTCCAGGGCTGGTTTCCATACTTCTGTGGCAACTTAAACATTCCCTGCAATGATAATGATTGTCACAGAGAGATTTCACAGAATTGATATTTTCCCTGTGAAATTCATAACTGCATCTGTAAGACAAGTGACCAGAATACCTAATGACTCATGCAGTTAAAAATATCTTAGGGAGCAGAATGATGAGAGTACTTAACATCATTTAATGCAGCCTTGAGGGGGCACAGAAGCAGATTTATTTTCCAAGTGTGACACGTGTGAAAGTGGCCTCTTTCAGACACAAACAATACATCTGCTGCACCAATATTTCAAAGATGAGGAAACGTTCATCAGAACATCATTTTAAATGATTTTTTTTATTGGCTCATCACAGTTCATTCCAGTTAAATATAGGCAATCATTAGAAAAGACAATAATCAAAGCATCTGTTTGACAAAGCTTTTACTTCCATAATGATCTAAAACTGGGGATCTTGATTATGCTGCTTCAAACCCACCTCAAAACAGTGCTGCCCCTGAGCACTGAGCCAGGCCTGTCTCCCATTTAGGACCAGGCAGGATGGTGGTGGGCAAGTACCAGAAATGACTTCATTGATTTTGTGCTTGGATTTTGACTGACATTGTATTTGACACTCACACTGAAAATTAACTGGAGCAAGTAATTATTTCAGATGTCCTGTGTACTTTCTATGTGAAAAAAATTAATAATAAGCTCCTCTGCCTCTTTGCAGTTATGCAGTGCATATGTATGTAAGAGCACTTGAATGCTAATGCAAAATATTTTGATAACTCCGTAATAAAGATCCACACAAGTATAGGGAAGGCAAGCGACTGACTGATCAAAATCAGCAGACGAAAGCTAAAAACGTGTCTTGGACTTCAATTGTGTGAGCAGCTCCCATCTGAAAGACGGGATTTTGTTAAAATAAAACAGCACAAAAAACAACCCAAGCTGAGAAAGACAGACGGAAGTCATGTTCCTGCCTTACTACAGCATTTTGCTACAGGCAAGTATTATTATCATGATTATCTGATATATTATGATACCAAAACAAAATGCAGTAGCTTATGTAGTCACAACAGCTCGGACAGAATTCCTCATTAGGAAATTATCTAGAGAGTTGGTTTAGGAGATGAAAGCCATCATCTTCACAATTTTTTCTCCTTTTTCCCTCTTGTCAGCTGTGTAGATGGATAACTTCAAAGACAACCTCTTGATCTATATCTGCCACAGGTTCAGATCTGATAAAAGCACAGTGCACTTGTAAGTTTAGGCACAGCAAGTATTCCCATTGATTTAAGTGAACTATCTGGTATATAAGTGTAACACAGCTCCTGGTACAATTACAGCCTTATAGTGGTCCTCATGTTTCCTGTAAAGGAGAACAAGGCCTTTTCTTCCTGAAAGGTTTATCACTGGTCATAAACAACAAGCTAGCCTTTTTTGCCTTGTACCTTCCCTGGCAAAAGATGATCAAAGGCTAGCAAAGGAAGCTCTAGCTATAGCTATGCACATTACTATGGCACACAAGCAGGGGACCTAACAAGGGTCCCTGACTAAAAGGAAACTCACTGGAGGTTTCTTTTTCTGAAGCTCTGGTTGGGATATTATTCAGGCAAATAGCTCTTAAACACAAAAAAAAACAAAAAACCAAAAACCCATGCAAGGCAGATTTCCTTATAAAACACAGACTTGCACCTTGGTGCCTGACTAGGGGCAACCTCACAGAATGATCCACATTTCTTGCATGTGGAGGAGATGCTGGTGGCCTCTTGGGAAGGCAGCAGAGATGAGAGGGAACAGGCCCAGAAGTGTAACGTGGGGCCAGCTGCTCAGAGGGCTGAGACCTTCCATCCCAGGAGGCTGTCACAGAGCCATGGCTGACCTGATCACCTTGATGTGGGAGTCCCGCCTCAAGTGTGGGATTGTGGAGTGACACCCATGGCCCTTCCAGCTTACATTTCTGTCATATGCTGATGAATACTGCAGCAAGAAAGGTAGCTTGAACCAGAGCCAAGAAGGACATTACCTTTGTGCTTGAAAAGTGTTGTGGGTTTGTGCTCTTAAGAAAGGTTATCAGCTTCCCAGGAGGGTTGTGCACGTAACTGCACTTTGAATAAATGCAATGGGACTATTACTCTGTGTCCTTAAATATGAGGAAACATTCTATGGTTGTCGTACACATTCTAAGGGCTTCAGACAGCAGGACACATTTTGATGACTGCTTCTGGATCACTGCGATGCTGCCAGCATCACTCACTGCTTGTTTGGGTCAGTCCTCTTGCCAGGTAGTGAGTAGGAGAGAATAAAGAATCAACAACGTTATCTTGGCCTCTTGCACTGTTTGCAAGGAAAAGAAGTAACACTAAGCCAGGAAAGTTTGAATATCTATTAAGGCTTATAATATCCCAATGAAACACATGTATTAATTATTAATACAAATTGCAACAGATAGCAAAAATTCATGCATATAAAATTGACTTACATTTACATTTGAAACATTTTCGTTTTCTCCAGCATGAAAGTTTGTCTTTAATGGCCTATTAGTATCTAGTTAATGCTACATTAGCTGATTTTTAATGTACTGAACTAGCAACAAAGAAATCGCAATCCAGACATTACCTCAAGAAGAAAACACAGAAGGAATCATGCATGGGAAAGAGGTGCTTAGTTTTTTTCTTTTGTCTCTCATCAGACCAAATTCATTAGAAATACAGTCTATAAAATAACGTTTAGCATATTACAGAGGATTGTACCAAGGGTAATTTTGCAGTGTGATAACAAGGGAATCTAAACCAGACATTTACATTAATAATAACAAATACTCAACATCTAACCACCTATGCACCATCTTAAAAGCTTCTTCTGTATGAGCTTGTCAAAGTTCTACCCCATTTTTGTAATGAGTTTACCCACTCAGCAGAGAAAATGTGTTTTAATGAAATGTTAATGCAGTACCTGCAGCTTTATTTGCAATTTTACATAAATTCTAAAAAATTAATTATTTGATAGCTACACGTAGGTGAGCAAACATTTGTTTAATCTGTGGGTAGCTGACAGCCTCTAGATTGCATTGAACTAATATAGGTCCCTATAGAGGTGGTTACATTAAGGTTACGTGATATAACAGCCTAGAGTGGTAGAAGTCATGCTAATAGGGACTTGAGTAAAGGAAACTACAAGTAGAAAATAATGTCAGAGACAATAGGTATGAAGAGACTTTCCGCTACAAAGCCTGGATAGAAGTAGCCCGATCATAAATTAACAACCCAGGTAAACTGGTAATGGTGTAAGGGCTGAAGCAATGGCAGAGATGACAGAAGAACCTGGCTGAGACGTTCCCCATTGAGATGCAAGTGTGGGAGCAGGGAGAGCTGTTGCATGGCAGGAACAGCACAGCCTCCTCCTCCACAATGATGTGCTGGATGGGCGGATTCCAGTGACTGAGCAACTAAGAAAGAAGAATCCATTGGAAGTAAGATGTTTTTCTATCGTACTAAAAAACTGTGCAAATGAAAAGCTTAGATATATGTACTTTTACTCCTTATTTGCATGCTTTACTCTTTATTTACTTAATGAGCTATATGCTCAAGATTTTCATTAACAGCCTTTAAAGTACATCACTACTTAGTACTTGTTTGTCTGGCGAAAGATCCTTGATTTCTCCTCATTTATATTTTATATTTAATTTTTCCTGTGTGTCTATGATACGTCTTAAATTATTTCCACTGAAACACAATCTTTGTTCATAGAAGGTAGGAATTCTGTCACTTTATTTTAGCCTCATAGAGTTTGGCAGCTTGTCTGTGCTTGTTGTCTGGGTTCCTTCTGTTATCAGTGGAGAGACAGAGGCCTCTCCAGGGGGTAACTCATTTAATTTGTCTCAGATGCCTTCTTTAGACTGAGATGAATCACTCAGTAGTGGGAGGGCTTATATCTCTCTGCTTTGATTTTAGAGAATGCCTGTCTAACTCCTTTATACCCAGTGCCTAGCTTTTAGATGACCAAAGTCAGGAGACCTGGATTTCATCTCTTCCTGCTATAACGATGTTCTTCTATGGCTGCTTTAGAGGGCCATTCCATGCAATTGCTGAAATAAACCATGGTACCATTGTTCAGAAGAGGCCATACAGCTAATTTGGTCTCCTTGATTTTCCCTGGCTGGATTGTCTTGATAAAAATCTGTGTGGTAGTCAAAACCCTACAGCGGCAGGGCTCAGATCCTATTTAAAGGTCTTCACAGCCCTGAGTACTCTTCCAAAAGGGCCTGTGAGGGGCTGGGTGGCATCTCCCTCAATCCAGAAAACAAGGAAGAATTCTTCAAATTTTCTTTTTACCAAAGTCCATGATCATGCGTATGACTGAGTATTACTCTCTACATGAGCTTTTAAATCTCTTTGTACCAGTTGCAGGGTAACCAGGAGTGCATCAGTTAGAAATCTGTTACCCTTTCACTTCTTTATGAGCTGTGGGGGCTCAAAAAAGGAGTCGGGAACAAATTCTATTGCTTCTTTCACATAATGTAAGTAGAAGCTTTCTTTCAGCTAGTGCTGGCCTGACATTTACTTCAAGAAAGTGCTTATCTCTGGGAGCATGCCAGGAAGGAAACCATAAAAATACGTTTGAGGATCTTGTCAAGTTAAAAGTGGGTGACAAATAAGCCTTTGCTGATCCTTCAGTGCATTCCAAAAACTAACCCTGTTGACCAGATATGTCTTGCCTATACCAGAAAGAGAGAATATTCCTGACTTTAATCCTTTAATTTATGGGTCTACTTTCCCTGCAACTTTCCTGCCCCTGCGCTTTTCTGTAAGGTTCAGAGAGACAATTTGGACATGTATTTCAAGAGAAGAAAAGAAAATCCGTCTAGTTCTTTCCTAAGAAATACCTGTTGACCTCCAGTTAGCCCAGACATATGTGCACAGAAGAAGCGGGGCTTTATAGTGTAGGAAGTCAAATCAATAGAGAGCCTGTTTCAGAATTAGCAAACAAAGATTTAACTCATAGAAAGTTCAGTTCTAGAGGAATTTGTAGAAAGTAAATGGGAATTATTGGCTTTAATGACAACAGAAACTACTGTTTTCCTTACAGCCTCGGCACGCCATAGTCCCCTGTACATGCTTACGTTTGTATACTTCACATTCTTGCTCACTTACCTTATTCTTTGTGTGGAAGCAGAACGACACACATAATAACAGAGTGTTGCAATAGCAATGTGTGAAGGATTAAAATCTGCGGTCTAGCAACCACTCTGTGGCATGTAGCTAGAAAACTGTGAGTCAGACAGGAGTGAGTCTGAACACAGCAGACCCGGGGGAGCTGGGAGATGTGCACAGTACCTGTTGGACTGACTCCTTACCCTCTGGTAATCACCTTACTTCAAAGAGCAGCCCAGATCTAACATTGGAGGGAGAGGGTCTGGACAGCTTGTAAAGAGGCTGGTGGTGAGACGAGAAAAAAATGACCCAAGCCACTTAGGTGTCCACTTTAGGGTGACCGAATTGCTCTCTAGGCCTTCTCTCCTCTGCACTGACTTCAGTGAGAATTTGCACCTACAGGTTGAGTCAGCTAATTAAACATAGCATCAAATGCAACTCATGCAAGATGCCCTAGGTTATACCACACAGCTTCCCCCTGCTGCTCCAGAGGGACACAGGCCTCCCATAGATCATAGTTGCCGAGCCTGCATGGCTGGGTGGCTCAGAAAACCATAGCTCAGCAGATGAGCAGCTCTGGTTGCTCTAGAGGCATGCAGTCAAGCCACTGCCTCACGCTTCTGCTCATAGGCAGGAGCTGTAAATTTGGATATCCTAAGTTTGAAAAGATTTAGATGAATTCTTTTCATGCACATCCCTGGCAGTGTTCAAGGTCAAGCTGGATGGGGCTTTGAGCAGTCTGGTTCAGTGGAGGGTGTCCCTGACCATGGCAGCGGGATTGGAACTGGGTGGTCTTTAAGGTCCCTTCCAACCCAAACCATTCTGTGGTTCTATGATTCTATGAATTCCATATTTCATTGTAATAAACCATATCCAGCTCAGCCTGCTTTTGTAGTTTTGTAGCTAGGAAAGTGCCAGAGCACTGTTAACTAATGATGAGTTTTCATTTCAGCACCTACTGTGTACTACTCTACCCTACTAGACTGGGTTTACTGAGGTTTCAATGCAAAAGCAAATGCAAGTGCCACACAGATTTCTAGCATGACTGCTGAGCTTTGTTGATAATGGTTTTTACTCATTTTATAGAGTAGAATAGATGTGATATAATATTTTACAGAGACTTAGAGACAAATCCCTGCCCCAAGAAGCTTAAAAGACGTAAAGAGTTTAAAATGGATTAATTTCTATTGCTTGTGGCAATCTTAAGGTGTATAGCTTTTGCTTCTCTATTCATTTTCTACCCAACTAACCCTTATCTTTCTGGGAGAGCTGACACATAACGCACTGCCAGTACCTGGAGAGCAGCAGCTAGTTGCAGCCTGCATTGCTGAAATCCAGTTTGTTGAAGTAAGCTGTCTTTTAAACACAAGCCAGGTGGTAGAAGGTTGTGGGAAAAGAAGTAAAGCAAAAACTGGATCTTTAGTGGAAAACAATCCTGAAAGTGACTGGAAAAGAACTGCAGATGAGATCCTTCACGTGCTCATGCAGGCTACAGTGCAATCTTCTGCAGTGTCTGCAACCTCCATTTCTTACAGCTTAACATATGCAAAGCCACAGGAGGAAAGCGCTCTTTATTGACCTGAACAGCTACAGAAGGCCTCAGCATGCAGCAGGTTACTCTGGTACTTCTGAGCAGCAATCAGCTATACTCCATAAATAGACCTGCTCATCAAAGCCATAAGAAGGTGCATTGTGGAGGTATTGACCCCGCAGAGGTTCAAGTCAGGCACATGGGGGCCAGCAGCAGCCAGTCACTCAACATGTGCTCAGATTTGCCAAAGTGGCAAAATGTAATTAGAATGTGAATTTTCAACTTTGTCACAGTCATCACTCAGATCTATATTTAAATAAGTGACACAACAACATGTACCTGTACCTCAGAGCGATTGCCTTTCCTCTCTCCTCTCCCTCTTAAAGCAAAAGTAGCCAAGAGCAGATCAAAGGAAGCATTACAAAACGTTTCCTAATTGAGTATTCAACTGTCTTTAAAAGTTAATTTTATTAATACCTGTTTTAAGCCACTTGTTGTTCAGGACCTCAGGATTTAATCCCACAGAATTCTCATTTAAGGTGAATTGAAACCTTTCCTGCTTCAATAGCAATAGAAGGCAAGTGTCGGAAGACCAGCAAACCTCACAAGCATCTGGCAGCGCTCTCCAGGGCTGGAAACTTCCCACTGTCATCCTCATCTTCACAATAACCTTGAGAGAAGTTTGCAAGCCGATGACAACTGTACTTTGAGAATAGCTTGTATGAAGAAACATACCTTTCACTAAAGCCCAAGACAACCATGACCTAAGCTGTAGGACACTCACACTGGGACTACAAGCACACACCCAATTACCTTGTGTGTAAGTTATCATAAGAAAATGACACATAAATAAAAGCAATCTTGTAATAATCTTCTTTATTTCAGAAATTATTCTAAAAAAATCTTTTATCTGGCCTGGATTTTAGGGGAAAATGTCTTTTTTTGTCTCTCCCTAAACTCTCACCCTCTAAACAAAATTGTCATGACAGTTTTCAGCATCTTCTGTCAACGACATAGAGAAAACATGATGCACCTTCACCTACCTACTTAACAAAGTAATGGCCCTAGAAGTGGAGTACTGCATACCAAATACCCACATAAAATTGCTCATAATCAATCCCTTGAAGTCATTAACATTTTGAATAATTAATACATTCAAGAAAATTACAATCTGTTCAAAGACAATCAATGAAAAAAGCCTAAGCCTGCCAGACAAGTTATTCATTGTAAATGATTGCTCTGCTGATGTAGTTGCATCACACAAAATGAGGCACTCGACCCTTCAAGAACCAAATGTTTCTCTACCCTTTCTAATGGGTGGCAAACAGAGGAAATGAAGCACACAGAGAGAAATAACGGAGAAGAAAACTTGCAGTGACAGGAGTTTATCCTCAACATCTCTTTCATTTCATACATGGGGAGTGCTGAGATTCCTTCTAAGTCGAATAATAAAAAAATGATGAGGTAACATGAGAGCAAGGGGGATGCTGAGGCCAGAATGAGTGTCAGTATGAATTTTCATTAGGCACAGCTGGAAGGTCTGAGAATGTGTTGTGTAACCAAGTCTATTAAAATTAAACAGTGTGATAACTGCTGACGGAGCAATTTTGCTGCTTATACCAAAGGCAGCTGGTGTACAACGGCATACATCCCTGCATAGATCAGTGAACATCAGTTGATTCAGAGGTCATTGGAAGTATTTCTTTAAAGGACCTTCAGAGACTGAAAAATGGGCAATGTTGGAAATTACCAACAGGTTTATAAACTGCTGCCAAATTCTTTGTGGTATACAAATGATAGGCCTTCACGAAATGTGGCATTTTCTTCTGCAATATAGCATCAAAAATATCTGGTACAATAAAGGTAATATCAGAGAATCTTTCATCCTCCCAGTCTTCTGTTAATAAAACACAGACACTAATCAGATGTTGCCTTTTAAGTGCAAATCAGAGCTGAGATTCACATTCTTAAGGGTATTTTTACAGCGTTTGTCCTACTGTCAGATATGAAATGTGTGCAGGATGTAAATGGGTAACTCAAGTTACTTCTTCCCTGGGATAATTTCAGTGTGTTTCTATTATTCAGACCAGATTCCAAACATACCTAGCTGTCATCTCTGTACTGGCTTCATGTATCAGATATGTAGGTATTTGCAGCGGGGATTAATGTGTTAGGAGTGGCCAAAGAGTTTTGTCCTCTCTTCACTGCCAGATGAAGCTACAGCTCTATAAAGGTCATCTGGCTTCTACTGCCAAGACAGGGGCGGATGGGATTGAGAGGTGTTGGATTAGTTGCTGCCCCTACTGCTTCCATCTCTTCAATGGCAGCAAACCCACCTCTCAAAGGCTTTTCCACCTATTCCAGCTCACCTTTCATGTGAGGTTTATCCATAGGCTTATCCATCCTTCTCCTGGCCCATTCTCAGAGATCATCAGAGGGATCATCTCAGAGGGATGGCCTGATCGGGGCGGGGGGGAGGCTCGGCGTCTACGAGCTTCACCTCAGAGCAGTAACTTGCCCCGAGGGAGCTTCAAGTCCTCGACAAGGCCTGCCCGGGAGCCTGCAGCTCCGCGGAGGCGAGCGGCTGACTCGGAGGGGGCGGCGTCAGGAGGACCGGCGGCAGACCTGACTGGTTAAAAACCTGCCCCAGGGAGCGCGAGCGACCCGGAGCGCAGCGAACAGGGCGGGCTCGAAGCAGTTTGCGCGGGCAGGCGAGCGGGGTGGTGAGCGGGATGGTGAACACTCGCCGTGCGGGCAAGGCTCGGTCTGGGAGCTCTGCTCTGGCTGCGCTGGTGGTGGCCAGCGTAGGCACCCAAACGGAGCCGACGGGAAGGAAGGCTGTAGTGCAGAGCTCATTGGCTAGGGATGTTAAGGATAACAGGAAGGGATTTTATAGGTCCATTGCCAATAAAAGACAGGTTAGGGACACCGTGGGCCCTCTCCAGAAGCTATCGGGAGAACTGGCTACCCTGGATTTGGAGAAGGCTGAGGTTCTTAATGACTTCTTTGCCTCAGTCTTTACCAGCAAATGCTCTGACCACACCACCCAAGTCTTGGAAGGCAGACGCGGGGACGGTGAGGGTGGGGACCCTGGGCCCACTGTGGGGGAGGATATTGTTTGGGACCACCTTAGGAACCTGAATGTATACAAGTCCATGGGACCGGATGAAATCCATCCACGAGTCCTGAAGGAGCTGGCAAATGAAGTTGCTAAGCCACTGTCCATCATATTTGAAAAATCCTGGCAGTCAGGTGAAGTTCCCGATGACTGGAAAAAGGGAAATATAACCCCCATTTTTAAGAAGGGGAAAATGGATGAGCCGGGGAATTACAGACCGGTCAGTCTCACCTCTGTGCCTGGCAAAATCTTGGAGCGGATTCTCCTGGAAGGCATGCTAAGGCACATGAAAACCAACAAGGTGCTTGGGGACAGCCAGCATGGCTTCACTAAGGGGAAATCCTGCCTGACCAATCTGGTGACCTTCTATGAAGGGGCTACGGAACTGATGGACAGGGGTAGAGCAGTTGATGTCATCTACATGGACTTGTGTAAAGCCTTTGACACTGTCTCACATGACATCCTTGTCTCTAAGTTGGTGAGACATCAATTTGATAGGTGGACCACTCGGTGGATAAAGAACTGGCTGGATGGCCGCACGCAAAGAGTAGTGCTCAGTGGCTCAGTGTCCAGCTGGAGGCCAGCAACGAGCGGTGTCCCCCAGGGATCGGTGCTGGAACCGGTCTTGTTCAACATCTTTGTGGGTGACATGGACAGTGGGATTGAGTGCGCCCTCAGCAAATTTGCCGATGACACCAAGCTGTGTGGTCCGGTTGATAAGTTGGAGGGAAGGAATGCCATCCAGAGGGACCTTGACACGCTTGTGAGGTGGGCTGATGCCAACCTGATGAAGTTTAACCATGCTAAGTGCAAGGTCCTACACCTGGGTGGGAGCAATCCCAGGCACAGCTACAGGTTGGGCGGGGAGGAGATTGAGAGCAGCCCTGCAGAGAAGGACTTGGGGGTGTGGGTTGATGAAAAAATGAACATGAGCCGGCTGCAGTGTGCGCTTGCAGCCCAGAAGGCCAACCGGATCCTGGGCTGCATCAAAAGGAGTGTGACCAGCAGGTCGAGGGAGGTGCTCCTGCCCCTCTACTCTGCTCTCGTGAGACCTCACTTGGAGTATTGTGTGCAGTTCTGGTGTCCTCAACATAAAAAGGACATGGAACTGTTGGAACAAGTGCAGAGGAGGGCCACGAGGATGATCAGGGGACTGGAGCACCTCTCGTATGAAGATAGGCTGAGAAAGTTGGGGCTGTTCATCCTGCAGAAGAGAAGGCTGCGTGGGGACCTCATAGCAGCCTTCCAGTATCTGAAGGGGGCCTATAGGGATGCTGGGGAGGGACTCTTCATTAGGGACTGTGGTGAGAGGACAAGGAGTAATGGGTTTAAACTTAAACAGGGGAAGTTTAGATTGGATATGAGGAAGAAATTCTTTACTGTGAGGGTGGTGAGGCCCTGGAATGGGCTGCCCAGGGAGGTTGTGGATGCTTTATCCCTGGCGGCGTTCAAGGTGGGGTTGGACATAGCCTTGGATGGCATGGTTTAGTGTGAGGTGTCCCTGCGCATGGCAGGGGGGTTGGAACTCGATGATCTTGAGGTCCTTTCCAACCCTTACTACTATTCTATAACTTCCCTCAGCACCTGTCACCATCAGGTAGTAGCTGCCTCCATGGTCCAGACACAGCCCACTGTTGTTGCTGGATTAAAACAAACCTAAGCCCTTCCTGTCTGTACATCTCACAGAGAGGGATTTTCCACTCTCCATACTCCACTCACCCAACCATTTAACACTGATATGATAAACTGATATACAAGTAACCACGAGGTAATCATATGTTCAAGTGTTTTCTCACATAGATATTTTTGAGGATTTTAAATTACAAGGAAGCCTTTTACGAGGCTGTGATAAAGGAGGTATTGGTCTGCTGAAATGAAGCAAATAATCAGGGTAAGAAACGTTTTGTTCTGCTGTACTTCTCTTTCCATACATTGCCAGGAGACTGTAATGAGCAATGAGTCATAAGTAGAGTTCCACTGGAATAAAAAGGGGCAGAAATAGACCAAAAAGTACACTCTATGCTTCCAAGATCCCCATGTGCCATGAATACATAGATCTTCATTAATTAGAGCTTGAAGGTAAATTATTGTGATTATTGCAAATTAATGCTGGGAGCCAATCCAACAGAGTTGTCCAATAGATATCACTGAAATGCCGAGCACCGTATGCTTTTCCCAGCAATGCCACAGGGACCCTCATCTCCTTCCATGCCCCCCCAGTATGTACATGCTCCTGGTGAGGCATTTAACATAATACCTCCAGCAGCTTTAGGGCCTTAAGACACAGAAAGAATGAGGTGAAGCAATTCTTAGGTTTACTCCAAATGTAGCAGATCTTCAGAGCCGTAGAAATAGTCATTTGACTCACGGATACAGAGGACTCAGACAAAATGCTAGGAAAAGAGTTGTCTAATAATTATGGGAAGAATAACTGACAGAAGGGTTTCTGCTGCAGGAAATATCCTCTCTATGCAGTTACACCCATGTAGTTCTTGAATGGACAAAATCCTGTCTCTATGGGATAACAGCAACTACAAAGGCCCACCAGAGGCTTTCCTAATTTCCTTTTATCATTAACACTGATACTATCCAGATGGGAATGCTGTAGCTGCCTGAGTAACACTAAATGGCATATTACTCACTACTTCTCATAGTTCTTGGAGGTAAGTCTCCAGCCTGGTATTCGAGAACTCCAGGTTAACTGAAAGCATGAGCACCTGGAGATTTCATTTGTGTTATGATAGCACCAAAAGGCCAGTGAACCAGGATGCCAGAGACTGTAGGAATAAACAGACTGTCCCTTCTCCATATCTTTTCTTCCTGCATGAAATAAAACGTCCTGGGGTCATTGCATGAAGGTCATGTCCTGTCCACAAGGCCAGGATTACAGAGGAGGATAGGAAGCCCTGCGGGACAGGTGCTGGCTTCTCAAGACTAGTATGTTAGAGCAGACCATCCTGGTTTGGAAAGAGGCATCCTTACTTCCACAGTTCATGTGAAAGTGTCACACTGATGCCTGAGAGCTGGCCACATCTATGAGTTCTTTGGACCACTGTGAGAGGAGACAGAAGACTGGTTCTTTCCTCTTCCCTCTGATCTACTTTCTTTATGTTAACTCCTTTACTAGCAAGTTTTAATCTGCTCATGATAATTTCCCTGTTGCAGAGAAACTTGGCCTCTGGTTATCACCTGATCTAAGAGATGTACAAGACTTCCAGCCTACCTTATGATGCCATATGCATGTATTTTTGTTCAGGTACATCACTGACAGGACAGTTAAGTAGCTTGAGTTTTCTGCGACGTGTCTTCCAAGTATGCTCATCACCCTGCATCCTTCTGTTCCAAGTGCCTGCAAAAGCTTCCCAAACCAAATTTGTCAATGTCAGATTCCCTGGCTGCTTATATGGCAATCTATTTTGTCTCAATAGGACCTGGGCCCACTTGTCTATCTTCACCCCCTCTCACCCATCTTTTGTATCCTGAGTGCCCACATCTGAACTCTGTATTCTTTCATATCTCCTCCTTTACCTATGTTTCTATCCATCAGGACCCTGCCCCTTCTCATCCATGCTAGGCAAGCAGCAAGTCCTCAGTCCATCCTCCCCTCCTCATTCTGCCTGGCATCCTGAACCAGCAGTACAAACACAGGTTTCAAGGAGTGTGTGTGAGGCAGCAGCAGCCACAATGGCAGCTCAGAGCTCTGGCTGCACCCTTCTGCCGGCAGATGGAGGTGCCTGTTTCGTGTATCCCAAAAAGCCCCTCCACAGAAAGCTGGAAGAGGATGTGGCTGACACTTCCCATTCAAACATCTCTTACAACACTTGAGCAAGGTCTGGTCAAGCGTGATAGTTGGAAGAGCCACCAGCATGTGGTCTGTATTTCCTTGCCTGCAAGGAACATCTGGATGTGATCTGAGAAGAACCTCTGCTTTTAACCCTGTGTAGTGGTTGCTCCCACCTATGAAGGGGCAGGCAGAGAAATCACATTCCGCAGTTGATCTGCTGATCACCAGCGCAAGTAACCTGATGTCTTCATAACAGATGGACACTGAAAACACAGCATATTTCATGGAGCTTTGCAGATCTCCAGGGAATTAACAAAATGACATTGAAAGCCGTGCCAGCTCTGACCCATGTGCTGGGTTTGGCAGGCTGCTGACTGTGAGCAACTGGTGGGATCACTTCCACATCTGGGGGTCTGTCCTCTGAGCAGGATGAAGCCTGACATCAATCTCAAGTGACTGATGCAGCGGCAGAGCTGCGTAACCTGCAGCTCACATCTCACTTGGGCTGCCAACACCCTTGCTGTGAGAGCAGAGCTTGATCCAGATGCCACGCTATGTCTAGGAATGCTCTTCAGACATCCTAAATAGGGATCTTTGGCACCTGAATTTCCAGCTGAGACACTGTTTGGAGACACAACTGAATAAAACTGGTAACAGGTAGCAGAGAAAAGCAATTCTCACAAAGCCAGACAAGAATTCGCACTTTTGTCTGTTCTGCTCTGTACCGTTGCCTGGCACCTCCCCATGCCAGTTGGTTGGCTCAAGAGGCCTTCTCCTCCTCATAGGTTTCTCAGCAGCGCATCCTGACTGCAGGTATGAGGAATCTGCAGGATGAAAGGCTTCAAAACCTCTCTTGAAGACAAAGAGGGAGAAGATCAAGCGCTTGTTTCCGTCCCTAGTCCTGCACTGCGAGCTCAGATAGGTCACTTACATAGGTTGACAGAGGGTATTTCTTCAGTGCTCCTACTTTTTAAAATGTGGCACGTTTTTTTAATCTGCGTTTGCTTTCTGGTCTTCATTTTATCCTCTTTTTGGTCTTTTCATGCACCTTACCTATGAGACTGATGATTTTGGGGAAGGTTCAATCCCAAACTTTCGCAGAACTATTTAGAAACTGATTAAAACCTGGACAGAGCTGGTTAACAAGCTGGTTAAAGAGCACACTCCAAAAGTCAGCCATTTGATGTTACATAGGAAACGCAGATCCTTTCGAACCATTCTTGCTTCATCATTTCAAACCATTTGATCCTCCGTTTATCATTACTTTAGTGCCATTAGGGAAAGGAAATTATGACTACAACATGTTGTGCTGTCAGCATGACCCAGACACCCACTTGTTGCTCCATTGTGCTACTTAGTGTTTCTAACAGTTTGGTTACAATCGTGGATTATGATAGCAAGTACACACTGCATAGCGATCAGAATTACAACAATTTTTAGTTAAGTCTTCAACTGCACTATTCCAAGTGTTCATTAATCAATATTACCATCAAGTTATTTTTTTAATGTGCTGTTGTTCTTCTGGCAGCAAGTACAGTTTAATTGCATATGGAGGGAAAGATATATCACTTTCATCTAATAGAAAAGCAAGCAAATTACCTCCATCACCGTAACAGCCAAATAGCCAATTTGGCTCGCAGCCCTTGCATAGGGCTGTGATGGAGCAATACTTACTACAGCTATTACGTACATACCTAAATGCATGATGCAGAACAGGGAGTGATGGGAATATCACACGGAGCCATTCTGGGGCCTCCAACACAAGAGGGATGTGGACCTGCTTGAGCAAGTCCTGAGGAGGCCACGAAGATGATCAGGGAGCTGAGGCATCTCTCAGAAGAAGACAGGCTGAAAGAGTGGCAGTTGGTCAACCTGGAGGAGAGAAAGCTTCAGGGAGACCTTAGAGCAGCTTCCAGTACCTAAAGGGGGGGCTACAAGAAATCTGGCGAGAGACTTTTTACAAGGACATGTAGCGACAGACAAGGGGGAAAGGTTTTCAACCGACAGAGGAGAGGTTTAGGTTAGACATTAGGAAGAAATTATTTACTATGAGGGTGGTGAGGCACTGGCATATGTTACCCAGAGAAGTTGTGTCTGCCCCATCCCTGGCAGTGTTCAACGCCAGGTTGGCACTTTCTTGCTTGCTGATGCCTGCAAGCAGATACAGTCACTCAGCGTAAATGGGAAGTAAGTTTAAGGCTGCTGTAATTTTCACCTGCATTGAAAAAGTGCAGGAGAATGTGTAAAGCTTAAGATTTTCCGGGGTTTAATACAAACAGGTTTTCCCAGAAGAAATAATAGAAGCTTACTGAACCTATGACCGAATCCCTTGCCAACTCTCATATTCCTTTTCTGAACTGGAGGGATGCTGTAAGTACTTTATAGTGGAAAATATATTAGATATTGAGAAATCCGCCTCCTGTTCCCAGCATTCTGTTCATTTACATCTGAACTTTCGGAAATCACATCTGACATTAAAATTCAGTGTGAAGTAGAGATCAGACAGACAGGACAGCTGAATCTGTTTAAGTTTCTCAGAGAAAATCAAGTGAAAAAGGAGGTAATATAGAAGACTTAGACAACCCTAATGAAGGCATCTGAAAAGCACAGTTTAAATAAACAAATAAATACAGGACGTTTTCCATATACAATTCAGTCCCACTCATCCAATTATAAACAGCTTTCAATTTAATGTGCCAAATGCTTGTAATGGCCCCAACATTGCCTTTAATTCCCACGTACAGAAGATCAATCACACTCTTTTCAGACAGCTGCTCTTTTACTTCATATTTTGCTTCCAAAGAAATTGTCAATATATTTCATATAGGCATACACTCAGTACTGTTATAATGTTCTTATTTGAAACAGATTACAGAAGCAGGTTCATCAGATACAAACTCTTGGCCTCCTAATAACTTTATTGGTCTAGGAGAAAATGGTCTGGTTTATCAATGGCAGCTGTTTATCCAGAGTTTTTCTGCAGAAAAGAAATAATGCAGCTATATTGCTACCTCTGTGGCAATATACAGTATTATTTTCATGGAGATATTAAAGAAAAAGTCCTGTTCTTTTCTTTATCATTTACTGTATCTCCATTATTGAGTCAAGTCCCAGCTGTATTAAGGACCTTGATGTACTGGATCACAGCCAGGCAGTATTAGGCTGAGAAAATTGGGGCTGTTCGGCCTGGAGAAGAGAAGGCTGCGTGGAGACCTCATAGCAGCCTTCCAATACCTGAAGGGGGCCTATAGGGATGCTGGGGAGGGACTCTTCATTAGGGACTGTGGTGAGAGGACAAGGGGTAATGGGTTTAAACTTAAACAGGGGAAGTTTAGATTGGATATGAGGAAGAAATTCTTTACTGTGAGGGTGGTGAGGCCCTGGAATGGGTTGCCCAGGGAAGTTGTGAATGCTTCATCCCTGGCGGCGTTCAAGGTGGGGTTGGACAGAGCCTTGGATGGCATGGTTTAGTGGGAGGTGTCCCTGCCCATGGCAGGGGGGTTGGAACTCGATGATCTTGAGGTCCTTTCCAACCCTAACTATTCTATGATTCTATGATTATCTGTCTCTCATGTATTAAACCCACCTGTTTTGTATTTTCCCTGTCAGAATAAGTATTGAAAGAGCAGAAAATGAGGATGCATTCAGTATCTCTGCTGAAAAGGGAGATGTAAAAAAAGCAGCTATCCCATTGAGTAGATTTTATTTCGAAGGCATAAAGAAGAGTTTGAACCAAAGATATTTCTAGATTTCTTTGTTACCACTCTATTTAGGCAGAGACAATAGCTTCTCATTGTTTTTATAGTTAACATTGCAAAAGCTTCTGTTTTGTGTTGAAATACTCACTTGATGGTAGAGTTTACTCTATATTTAGACTTCACTAGCATACCCTCATGACCAAAAGGAATACATTTTAAGTACTTCAAGAAAATGTATTTTATTTCCTAATAATTACTGAAAGGTGATGGCCAGATTTTACCAGGCGGCATTCATTTCAAAGTCGAGTCTGTGGGGCAAAGACCACTTCAGGCCACTTTTATGGTCCTTTTGTGAGAATATAGCAGTTCCCAACAGAAATTACAACAGATTTGGGAAAAATAATGAAAAACATTGTATATAGACACTGATGTTCTCTTCAATCTGCCAAATCGTGCTTGTCCTGCTGCACGTTAGGTATACACTCCCTTCAGGCAATGAACAGTAACTGTGATGGCAATGTCAGCTACTCAGCAGAGTGTGAGAAGTTGATGTTTCAACCTAAGAACTCTTGTCGTTCACTCTAAGAGATCAGGCGATTTGCAGAATAAAACAATGCAAGAGATTTCATCAAGCAAATTGGAGGAAATAATGATACGCTCATAAACATTTGGGGCAAAAAAGAAAGGTTAAATCTATTACATATATGTGATATATCGCTGATATCCTTTCCATTGCCTGGGATATGAAGTAGTTTGAATTACAAGATATCGAGGATATCATTAAACTCCCTTCCACAACAGAAGTTGCTCTTCCTCAGCTCATTCATCTGTTGTTGCATTATCATTTAGGAATTCCAACACAAATATTTACCCATAAGGAGACGTTGGAAGCAAAATATGACTTGCGCACAAAATGCTTCAATTTAAAATAGAAACAGTCCTAGTATGCTTCAATTAAAAATAGAAACAGAAATACAAACAAGGTTACGTGCAACTTTTAACACTCTAAGGGTGCCAGCACATAAAACAAAGAAATATAAAGCAGGGAGACAAGAACACATATGGAGTTAACAGCGCTCTGTAAAACCTCAGCGGAGCGCTGAGGCACATGTTTTTAAAACAGTTAAGCCTGAGTATGGATATCAATGTCAGCATCGTGTGAAACTAGGGCTGAAGTTCTCACACATGGGAGCACCTCCAGTGAGCCCTGCAGGGGATGGATGGGGACACAGCTCAGGTGTGTGGGACGGGAAACGGCAGATCCTTTACATTGCCTTTGCCGTGGGCCGCTCCCAGGCAGACTATGGGCATCAGGATTCATCCTCAGGACTGGTGAGATGAGTGCTCCTGGGTCCAGCCAGCTATGTGAGTGATGGTTGCGCCCAGCCTTGTGCAACTGTAACTATAGCTGAATTGTCTACTTCCCATGTTGGGGGATGCTATCATACCTGTAGCTTTGAATTGCAACAGAAGCAGCAGCATAGGGGCTACAGGGAGCTGGGAGTGGACTCAATGTTTTCTGCAGCGCAACAGCTCCGGCTTTCATCAGAGCCCACACCTGTGGTAACCTGCCCTGCTATTGTGCTTACTGCTTTGCTGGCAATGACACCAGGGAAAATCAAAACATCATGCACCACGTATCAGTCCACTTGCATTGCTGGATGTAAACCACATCCAAGCAGATACTAATTGGGCTGCTTATTCAAGAGCAGGCTCTCTCCAAGACACCAGAACAGCACCTGGACTGGTCCAGTTACTTACCCACTGAACAAGCATCTCCACGCTGCCTGGCAAGAGGCAGCACTGGGGTGCAGCCCTGTCCCCCTGCACCGCAGCAAGGGGCCACAGCAGCCTGGGAAGCAGCTGTTTCAGTGCAGGGTCAGGATGTGTGCATGCAGACACCACTCCTTCTGACCGGGACAGACTTAGTCACATCGCCCAGACTGGAAACCTCCTGACACTTGAATCTATGAACGCTACAGTGTCGTATACCACCTATAAAAGCTTAAGGTGTTATAAATGAACTATGTATGTATGCACATGAATGCATGTGCATAATACAGCTAGTTTAACTTTCCTGCAGAGAGAATTCTTCTTTTGTACCGGGTAAGAAGAAGCTTCCAGCCTTGGGCAGCTTTATTTTCTTCCTTATACCACATTAAAACATTGCTATTCAGGTTGAATTTTAGTGTGAATCATATGATCACATTGATGCTTCAGAATATAAGTGCAGAATTCCTTTTGGCATTAATGGTATTTATGAAAGCAACCAGAAGAAAGTGTTCAAATTTAAATGAGGTAATACTTTACCTTCTGGCTATTTCTGAAGTTTTATTTTATTTCTGCTAAAGGAAAACAGTCTGCAGAGATTTACATGAAAAAGCATCAAGGATCCACCACCCTGAAGGGGATTCACATCAAGTATCTCTCTGTCATAAACGCACAGTTTTGCATATAAGTGTTGTTGCTGTTGTCATGGAATTAATCTCTATTTTGTTAAGAGTATTCTGAGCTCATACACAACTACTCTGTTAGTGGCTGGCTAGAAGTGATATGCAGAGACACTGAGAACTTGTTTTGAAGAGGCTGGACAGGAAGAACACACATAACTCATACAAAAATGTATTGGGCATCGTGTTTCTACACAAGGTCACTGTCTACAAGCCTGAGGAGCGCAAGCTGCAGGGATCTCATGTGCTCTGTCACAGAGCGCCTGCGCTCATCTGTGGCATGGTTGCATTGGGGTTGCCATAGCTGAGAGCGCTTCGGTTTAGCTGGGAAGATGCAACAGCCTGGGCATCAGCACAGTTAGGGGGGAGGTTCTCAAGAATAATGCTGGATACCTCCTCTGGCACCTCTGTCGTGGCAGGAAAAGGTGAGTACTGGAGGCAGCAATACGAGCCCCTGCTTTTGGTGAATCACAATCAGCAGGACCTTTCATAAAAGTGACTGTTGAGTCAGAAGACCAAAGCGAAGTGCTTAACTCCAGATCCTGAGCGCAGCTGTGGGCAGTGCACTGTTTCTCAGAGCTGCTAAAGCTTATTTAGCAGATTCTGCTGAAGCTAAAATGTGGCTGCGACAGGAGCCAAATGGAAGAACTTACTTTCAAAAGCCCAGGTTTGCTTTCCTTGGCAGCTCCAGGAGCAGTTGGAAACAAGTTCTAAACCCTTAGCTGCTCTGAAGCTCTCATGGCTGTGTTGTGCAGAGCAACAACATCAAGCTTAACAACAACAGCAACTTAGCTTCAATGGCTATGAATTTCCTGCAGCAAAGTATCCATAACAATGCTTAATACGTGGCTATAAACTTGCAGACAGTGTGTTTTACATCAATAGCACTTACTACCTAATTACCCTTTATTCATTAAACCAATAGTTTTCAAACTTCATTTTCACCAAGGACCAGAGTCTTTGCTGAAGCATTAGTATGGAACTAATAATGGTATTATTATGATAACAGTCCAAAAATATCATAATCTGTATTACTTTATTAATATCTTTAGGATTCCTGGATGCCTTTTCCCACCTCACCCAGACACCTCTTTTATTCCTGTCTCCCTTCAACCCTCTGCTGCCCCATCTTAGGATTTCAGAAACTTTTCCCCATGATGTAGCTGGTACCACCTACAAAACATTTCTGATCATGTCTTGGGCATCTCACTCCTTTCCCAGGAAGGGTGTGGAATTGTGACCCCATAGGGACACTGTTGCCTCTTTCCAGCCTTAGAAGGATTACTGGTACCACATGAAATTCCTAGGGCATGGTCAGTGATGTCTTTGGCTGAGCCCCTGCGTGCTCTCAGTGAAGGGCAGCAAGCTCGGCATACTGCAGAGCCGAAGACCAGTTTCAGTCCCTTGTTAACAAAAGCCTGGATGTGGACTCTCACCAAATGGCCCTAGGGCATCTAGAATAAACCAGTAATTGTACATGTGAGCCATGTCACAACCCCTCCCATGAGGAGCACGTGAAAACAACCCAGGGAACAGAGTGGCACAGTGCTTGCACTGTTTTCCTTAAGCATGCTTGCTTAAACGTCAGCGAGTGGCTGGTTGTGACTGAAAGCATTGACAGATCGAACCTGCCCGGCAAACTTCTCTCTCAAACAACTTCATCCTGGAAAACCCGCTACACCAATGTGGCTGCCAACAGGGGCAGAGCCATACTTGCTTATCAGCATTTTTAAACGCTTCCAATGCAGTTTACACAGGCCTTTCCTATCGGCTTTGAACTTCAGGCATCATCAGATTTAAGGGAGCACCGCAGTGGTCTTTGTGGCGTCAGCACTTTTCCATGGGTTGCTCTTGAGCTGCACACTCTCTCCTTGCTATCACGCCAGAAAACTTTTTGGCCCTGACTTGCAGGCCTGTATCTCTCACTTATTGTTGCTGAAATGATGGTCTTCCCACAGTGGGGCTGTTTCGAGCAAACTGTCAAGGGGGTGTCTTACAGTGCCCCCCACCCACATAAATCCTTTATTGTTAATGCATAGATATAGACAATACGTTTCCAGATTTTTCTTACACACAGGTCTTTGTATGGGTCTACAAATTCCTGTAGCTTAGTAAGTCCCGTTATAAAAGTGCAAATGGAGATATGCTGAAATCCATGGAGGAAACCACTTTTTGGTTTGGGATAGCAAAGCACAAGCACAAAGGACAAAGAACAAGCGAATGCAGCTGTCACCACAGTTCCTGTTTTCTGGAGCAGGTAGGTGGCTGTCTGAGGGCTGGAGCTGCTGAGCCTGGACTGAGCAGTCCCCAGAACTGCCCCATCACCTTCACTGTCAGCCCCATGCGGTGCTCAGTGGTGGGAAGGCATCAGGCAGCAGTAGAGCTGTTTCACTCTTGTCTTCAGGGAGACCAAGTCTGTTTTACAAGTGACAGGTTTTACAGGTGATAAGTTTTGGACCAGCAATGGGGTACTACAACTGCACTGCAGGATCAAAGGCCATGGGGTTTGCAAAGGGCTGTAGTGCTAGCCATGGGCAGCAAGCCCTTGGCTTCAGGCAGGGCTCCAGGCAAGGGTGCAGTACAGGGAAATGGAGTCTGAAAACACAGAGCAAAGGGAACTCCCTTGCACCATGGTCAGAACTGTTTTCAGTGGCTAAGCTGAGAATTACTGGCAATAACCAGCATTAAGTTGTGGCATTCTAACTACTTACTCTCGTTACTTAAACGTATGTGAGGTGCATGTATCACTCTCAAAAGGGGCTGCACCTCCATAGGAAGCACTGATTTATATTTTTTAATCAATTTATATTTTAAAAAAACCATTGTAAACAGATGTTCAGTCACAAATAATTACATTTCCACAAGGTCAGCATATTTATTATCTGTCAGTTACCTGGTGAAAAATTATGATGCTCGCTTTGTCTCTTTAAATCTGTTAAAAAGTACCTTTTCCATCCAGTTTCTCAGGTTGTTGCACACAGTAATTGAAAGGCCATGACCCACCAAAGTCAAAGGTTAATCTGATTTCCAGATCCACCAGCTGGAGCAAGCAGGAGCTCGTGCAGATTGCCCATTGTTCTGCCACGGAAGCAGAGATGTTCACAGTCCTGATTGCGCTTTTCCCCACCAGCCTGCTCCAGAGCTGAGCCGACTGCCCCCTGATGCAGCCTGTTCAGGCTGACTTCAGGGCTCCAGTTCATTCTTTTTTAGGACTTGTGAAGAAGCCACAGTTTCTGCTATCTCAGAAGACCTTTACATCAGCCTGATGGGTGTACTGCAACACAACTGAAACAGGCTCCATTCCCAACCAGTGAAGCTCCTCAGTGTCACTAGACGTAGGATGGCTGTAACTAGCACAATGCTGAAGCTCTCTTATGTGTTTGCCCCTTGGCTGGCAGCACTATAGTACTGAATGAAGTCCTGGATTTGATTGCTAATTCAGTTCAAATTGGGGGAAATGAAGCAGATATAACTGTCATATTTCTGTGCTTTGGACAATGTATTTTTGGAAGAAGCATGAAAAAAAATCATTTTAGTACATTATTATTAGTAATAGTAGTGATAGTATCATTATTATTCTTACATTCACCCTGCAGAAGACTGTTAAGAGCTACAGCTACTAGTCCATAAAATAGAAACTAAAAACCAAAGACAAACCAAGCCAAAACCGCTTCATTAAATAAAACAAGGTGAGGAAGAATCCATTTAAATAAAGCTGTCATGAGCATTAATAAAAGAGAGAAATCAAGTTATAAACCAAGTGGTTTTGGGGGGGAAACAATCTGCTTATCTAAGCTGAATATTGTTTAGGTCCCACAATACTGACAGGTCTTTGCAGCAGAACTGTAACAAGAGACCTTTGAGGGGCACTGTGGAAGAAAGGACAACATTTACAGTACCTTATTACACAACTAAACCAGGAGAGCTCTTTCTTTTACTCTAACACAACTTGGCAAATATTTATATACACACTTTTACCTCTTCCTAAGACTTTTGGAAGCGCCAACAAATTCTAAATACTTGCTTTTGTCTTGTTCTTCTTTCTTTGGCTATTGACAAGATTCTGCGTATTGGTTGCATCAATCTCAGTGACAGTGTATTTGTATTGGAATGTCATGTAGTTGAGACAGCAAATAGCCAGGCTGACTACGAAGGGCCCAGGCACCTCACGAGCAATGCTGAGAAGAATGAAGGGGGAAACAGTTTTCTTGCTTACAGAAGATGCCGGGGTTATGATTTCTGAGAGTACGAAACATCTGGTAAACTCAGCCTGAAGCCTCGGAGTGTTGGGGTTTTGACAACTTGCTCAAAAACCCCACTTCCTTCCTCAGCAGGGCCGGCTGAGAACAAGTGCTACGTAAGGCACCTGGGATTCTGTACGCACAGGCTGACATTCTAAACCTTGAAGTTCTGCCAGAACTGCTCGTTTAATTAATAAATAAGGCAATAAATAAACAAATAAAGTAAATGAAAAATTAAGAGGAAAGGCAGCACTGCCTAAAAGAGCAGGTTTGATGGTTAAGGCTCAACCGTGCTGCAGAAAAGACCCTGGCCAACACACAGTTGAAAGCCAGTGCCTGGCTTGCCTGAGCTGCAGGAAAGCTTGTGCAGCAGAAGCCACAGCCCAGATGTAGGGGAAGGATCCTTCTTCATGTCTGCCATCTGCTCCTGAGATGAAGCCCTTTGCCCACCCATCCCGCTTACTCTTGAAACAGCCCCATTTAAGGAGTGTCTGCAGAAAGGCAGCTAGCAGGTTACTCAGAAATTCCCCACTGCTTGGCATATATAAGTCACTTCCCTGTGTGTTTAACCCATGCTTAACTCAGGCACAAGACAAGCCCATCTTATACTCTGAAATACGAATTCCAAAATGGTGATGCAGTTAAAACATTGGTGCCTGTCCCCAGCCAAGCTGTTATTGCTGTCCCATAACTCCAAGCACCTACAAATACCCACACGTCCTTTTACCTGCTCATTTTCCTGTGGTCTCTGCATTGCAACCTATTTGATTACTTTCAGGGTGTTTTGCTGAGGCTGCCAGAAAAACTGTTGCCATCACTGAGGTTTTGAAGCATCTCACATCATCATCAGAGCAAGATGTTCTTTCACAGGAGCCAGGGCAAAGGAACCCCAGAGAGGATATAATCATTCTGCTCCACCTCCCCTATGAAAAGCTGCCAATGGGAGCACATAAACAAGCTAATCCCTATTCCATCCCGTTATTAGCAGATTTAGCTACAGGCATTAAAAAGGAACAGAAAATGGAAAGTAAGTAGAGGCTGTAGAAGCAAAATCATGATGATGATAATGATGATGATGATGCTTATAGTGAAATTAGAAGTTTATTTTCAGGATACTTGCAGATAGGTTCTTGTAGAAAAAGTAATTCTGTATATTTTAGCAAACATGAAATTTCTACAGGCTTATGGGCAGCTTACATTCAAGTATCTATTTATTTGTATTTATATAGATTGCAAGCAGTTATAAGATTATGTGACATCTTTTATTGTGATTGCAGTCAGTTAAGATCCCTCCCTAGGGCCTTTCTCCTGCCTAGGCACCTAATTCAAGGCTGCTGTCACGCAGCTCAGGATGTTGCAGTTACTAGTCCTCCACCGTGAGAAGGAATATGAACCCACTTTTCTGCCATGAATGCTTTCCCCTCTCAGCTATGCAGCATGTTTTTGAGTAAGGACAGGGCTCTGGCAGTGCTCCTTTTTGTGTTGCCTCCTACGTATTTATGGGAACGGGCAGAAAGGATGAGTATGCACAAGCAGGAGGGAGAGACTGTGCTGGAGAATGGAACACCTGGGTTCCAGGCCCTGCTTTGTTAAAGCCCATCCTGCTTCAGTACAATAGTTGTGCTCTGAAAATACCTTCTAGATTAAGTCCTGCCGGTGAGAGGAATCTCTAGCTTTCAGATCCATAAAAGCATAGGGGCTTAGCCACTCAGCATGACCAAGAACAAAGGTAGATTTCCATGTGCACTGAATTTGGGAGAGGTAGACAACTTCTGGCTCCAATTCCCCCCTGCCGCCCCAGACCCACGTCCATGTGAAACCCATGCATGTGACAGTTTTATCCCTAGTTTCACCGTAGTCTAAAAGAAACCTTGATGTCTGCTTGCTCCTCCTATGCCTCTAGCCCCACAGGTCTCTGACATAGGCAATGCTCAGAGGAGGACCTGCAGATGAAAGGCACTGTGCCATGAAAGGTGAATCCAGCTGTAAGCCCCTATAGCCTGTCAAAGCAAAAAGACTTCCAGGTTTTGGTCACCTTGTGGTTAGGACAGCAATGGAAAAAGAACAATTTGCCCTAAATTTTGTACTTGAGAATGAAATATATGGAAATTTGTCACTGATACCATTTTGTGGATTTGGCCTTTTGGGCCTGCAGCCTTTAGTGAAACTACCTGGCTCTGTGGGGGACTGAAGTGGACCATCACACTAACCATATCCTACTGGAGATACTCTCTCTGAACTTCAGTCCTGGAAGTGTCTCGAAAGGAAATCCATGTGTGAGATTAATATTGACTAGAGGATGGTGCAGTAGAAATCAGCTATAGTAGAAGAAACAAATCCCTCCAAGTATTCACCTATTTTTAAATGTACTTGGTGCTCCTGCTTGCAAACTGGTGCAAAGAGCACCAATGACTTTGCTTTTGTCAGCTCTGATAAGCCTAGAAATGCTGGGGGCTGCTGCAGGAGCAGATGGGAGATGCAGGAAGTAGGATTGATGTTTTCATGAGAGGCATTTTGTCCTCCACATCACTATGATGCCTTAGGCACTGAGCTTCTGAAGGGCCTTCCTCCAGACATAAAGAGCTTCTTCATGCTTATTAAATGTTGCGCAGTACTTCTGAAAAGGTAAGAATATCTCATTGATCACCACATGACATGGAGATCTTCCTAAGCAGAATCATGTGAAAAAAGTAAGACTGCAAGAGGTTTTTGTTTGGGGGATTACCAAGGAAAATCAACCAATTCTTCCTTCAAAACTGTTCTTTCCTCTGCCTCATCACCATAATGTCAGACACCTATTCTGGCACACTTTCCAAACTCGTTTGGCAGCTGAATTCACACCTGTGGATATTCAGCACATCTGTGATAATACGACAGAGACGTTCAGGCCTGAAGAAATAGCACATTCATCTCACATTAGACCTACTTCTTCTCTCACCAAAGTTTTTGGGAATTCTCCCATTGCTTTTATTCAGAGCATGGAAAGAACAGGAAAACCTTCGAGCAAGCTAGCAAGGTAAGGTATATACAAGCTACAAGCAAGTAAGGTAAGGTATATGCAAGCTACAAGCAAGTAAGAGTTATGCTGTAGAAATAAATTCCATATCCCTATGAGGTAGAGCTCCAAGTATTTCCATGTTCTGCAATAGAAGCAAAAAAGGGCCTGCAACAGAAATAGTTTTTATGATCAGAAAATGTGTAAACATATTGAGCCAATGTACTTTCACAGGATACGCTTCCAGCCGCTCCGTACAATATACCCTCTGCTCAAGTACTCAAGAGCCAGAACCAGTCTTCACAGCAAACTTTTTCTTTATTTCAAAGGGATTTTTGTTACGGTTCTGTAAAAAGTGGCTAGAAAGGCAAAAATAGGACACAAGGAAAGGGAAGGAAGCTGCATCAGGGAAATTTCAGATTGGACATTAGGAAAAGTTCTTCACAGAGAGGATGGTCAATCACTGAAGAGGATCCCCAGGGAAGTGGTTATGACACCAAGCCTGTCAGAGTTCAAGGATCATCTGGACAATGCTCTTAGGCATACGTTTTAGCTTTAGGTACTCCTGCCAGGAGCAGAGAGCTGGACACCCTGGTCTTTATGGGTCCCTTCCAACTTTAGCTATTATATGATTCTCTATATATACAGAACCTACAGCGAGGTTACGATAGGCATAAGCTTTTTGGTGACTTTAAGTATTTCTTTCTTCTTGCCCAGTTTGTTGGGGATAACTTGACAGCTGGAGGGCAGGGCTGCCACTTGGGGGGATCTCGGCAAGCTGGAGAAATGGCCTTACAGGAACCTCCTGATGTTCGCCAAGAACATATGCAGAGTCCTGCAACTGGAATGGAGTAAATCCACACTGAGGGCTTACTGTTGAGACAGCGACTTTGCAGGAAAGGGCCTGAGAGTCCTGGGAGGCAACAAAATGAATATGCACCACCAGTGTGCCTTTGCAGCGGTGAAGGGTAACTACATACCGGGGTGTATTAGCAACAGCCAAGGAAGGTGACCATACCCCTCTAAATGGCACTTGTGATTGATAGTGCTGTGCCCAGTTTGGGGCTTCCCAGCCAACCTACTGGAGTGAGTCCTGCACTGGGCCACCAGGGTTGTCACAAGAACATTCTGAAAGAAATGGATTTATCCAGCTTTTAGAAGTCAAGGCAAAAGGGAAGAAACTCTATTGCTGTTTTCAACTACCTATGAAGAGGGTATAGAGAGGAAAGAGTAATTCTTCTTGGAGGTAAATGGTGATGAGAGGCAACAGACACAAACTGCAACAACAGAAATCCCAAATAGATACCATCAAAAAAACCCACAACTCGCGGGTGGGTGTTTGAAGACTGGAATTGGTGCCCAGGGAGCTGCGGTATCTTCATCCTTGGAAATACTGAAAACTCGACTGAACAAGATTCAGTGCAATATAACTTCAAATTTGGCCCTGCTTTGACAAAGAAGGTGGAGCACATGCTTCAGAACTCATCTCCAATCAGAATTATTTAATCATTGTATAAAAGTTTAGAGTATTCTCCGCGTAATTCTGTCTTAAACATCAATAAAATGCTCTTGAATTTACTGAATGCTGAATATGATGCATAGCAAGGTGGCATAACATAATTCAGATGCTTCAAAGAGCTCGTGTGAATGTGTTTCAGGCCCACACACAGCTTCCCTAGCTCCACAGCACGGTTAGCGATTCAGAGAGAAAAGTATATTTATCTCAAATAAGTTTATATTTTATAAAAATCCAACCTGTCATCTTTCCTTTGCATTAGTCATGAGGCTGCAGAAGTCAACGGAGTCAATTTTCAAACACTGGCGCAGAGAATTCAGCCTCAACATTTTATTTGAAGTCAATATCTAAACATTCAGAGGTCTGCCCTCCACTGAAGAAAAGTCTGGCCTAGACCAGAGGGACTGCAGGCTAGGAGATTTGAGGAACTTGCCTGACCATTACTTCCTTTGAGAAGTGAGTCTTCACCTTTGACTCAAAAGTGAATAACACGATCCTCTTTCCCAGAGAGAACTGAAATCAAAGCATATATACTATACATAGAACCATAGAATGGTTTGCACTGGAAGGGACTTTACAGATCATTTCGTTCCAACCCCCCTGCCATGGGCAGGGACACCTTCCGCTAGAGCAGGTTGCTGCAAGCTCCACCAAACCTGGCCTTGAACACTGCCAGGGATGGGGCAGCCACAACTTCTCTGGGCAACCTGTGCCAGGGCCTCACCACTCTCATAGTAAAGAATTGCTTCCTCATATCTAATCTAAGAATAATCTACCCTCTTTCAGTTTAAAGCCATTACCCCTTGTCCTGTCACTACATGCCCCTCTCCAGATTTCTTGTAGGCCCCCTTTAGGCACTGAAAGGCTGCTATAAGGTCTCCCCAGTCTTCTCCAGGCTGAACAAGCCCAACTCTCTCAGCCTGTCTTCATAGGAGAGGTGCTCCAGCCCCCTGATCATCTTTGTGGCCCTTCTCTGTATCTGCTCAAGCAATTCCACGCCTCTCTTGTGTTGAGGACATCAGAGCTGAATGCAGGACTGCAGGTGGGGTCTCATGAAAGCAGAGTAGAGGGGCAGGATCACCTCTTTCGACCTGCTGGTCACACTCCATTTGATGCAGCCCAGGATATGGTTGGCTTTCTGGGCTGCAAGCACACACTGCTGGGTCACGTTGAACTTCTCGTTAGTCAACACACCCAAGTCCTTCTCCTTAGGACTGTTCTCAACCAGTTCTCTGCCCAACCTGTAGCTGTGCCTGGGATTGCCCTGGCCCAGATGAAGAACCTTGCACTTGGCCTTGTTGAACTTCACTAAGTATGCAAGGGCCCACCTCTCAAGCTGGTTAAGGTCCCTCGGGATGGCATCCCTTTCCCCCTGTGTGTTGACTGCACCACACAGCTTGGTGTCATTGGAAAACTCAATCCCACTGTCCATGTCACCGACAAAGATGTTACACAGCGCTGGTCCCAACAGTGACCCCTGAGAAACACCACTTTCACCAGTCTGCACTTTGGACATCAAGCCATTGACCTCAACTCTTTGAGTCTGACCACCCGGCCAATTCCTTATCCAATAAGCGATCCATACATCAAATTCATGGCTCTCCAGTTTAGAGACTAGGATGTTGTGCAGGGCTGCCAAATGCCTTGCACAAGTCCAGGTAGATGATGTCAGTCGCTCTTCTTTTATCCACCAATGCTGTAACCCGGTCACAGAAGGCCACCAAGTCTGCCAGGCATGATTTGCCCTTAGTGAAGCCATGCTGGCTGTCACCAATCCCCTCCTCATTTCCTAAGAGCATATGCTAAGGCATAGTTTCCAGGAGGACCTGCTCCACGATCTTGCCAGGCACAGTGGTGAAATTTACTGGCCTCTACTTCTCTGGGTCTTCCATTTTTCTCTTCTTAAAAATGGGGGTTATGTTCCCCTTTTTCCAGTAGGTGGGAACTTCACAGTCTGCCATGACTTCTGAAATATGATATATAATGGCTTGGCAACTTCATCCACCAGTTCTCCCAGGACCTGCGGATGCATCTCATCAGGTCCCATGGACTTATGCAACATCAGTATCCTTAGATGGTTTTGAAGCTAATCTTCTCCTACAGTTGGTAGTTCTTCATTCTCCCAGTCCCTGCCTTTGCCTCGTGAAACTTGGGCAATGTGGCTGGAGCTCTTGCTGGTGATGACCAAGGCAAAAAAGTCATTGAGTACCTCAACTTTCTCCATACCACAGGCAACCAGGACTCCAATTTCCTTCCAGAGACGGACCACATTTTCCCTAGTCTTCCTTTTACCATAAGCATAACTATGGAAGCTTTCCTTATTGCCCTTGACGTCACTGGCCAGGTTTAATTCTATCAGGGCTTCAGCTTTCCTAACCTGATCCCTGGCGGCTTGGACAATTTCTCCATGCTCTTCTCAGGCTACTTTGTCCTTGTTTCCAGACTCTGCAGCCTTCCTTTTTGTGTTGGAGTTTGACCAAGAGCTCCTTGTTCATCCATGCAGGCCTCCTGGTGCTTTTGTCTGACTTCCTCTTTGTCAGGAAGCATCGCTCCTGAGCTTAGAGGAGGTGATCCTTGAAAATTATCCAGCTTTCTTGGACCCCTCTTCCTGCCAGGGCTTTATCCCATGGTATTCTACAAAGCAGATCCCTGAAGATGCCAAAGTCTGCTCTCCTGAAGCCCACGGTAGTGTGCCTGCTGTGCGCCCTCCCCACTGCCCTAATGATCTTGAACACCACCACTGCATTGTCACTGAAGCCAAGGATGCCCTTGAGTTTTGCATTTTCCACCAGCCCCTCTCTGTTGGTGAGAACAAGGTCCAGGATAGTGCCTATCCTCAGCTCATTTGTCACTTGGAGAAGGAAGTTATCATCAACACATTCCAGGAAACTCCTGGATTGTTTATGCCCTGCTGTGCTGTTCTTCCAAAAGATACTGAAATGGGTGAAGTCCTGTATGAGGACCAGGGCTCGTGAACATGAGACTGCTTCTATCCATCTACAGAGGGCCACGTCTGCTTGGTCTTCCTGGTCAGGTGGCCTGTAGCAGATCCCCATTATAAGGTCACCTGTCCCTGCCCTGCCTTTAATCCTGTATGAGTGGTGCCTACATGAAACAACACCAGTGGATAATAGCCAGTGGACTGTTTGAGGGTTGGTAGTCTCTCGGTGACACCACTGACAGAACTCTCCAGAGAGTGTGTCAGGTTGGCAAAGGGGTACCCTGTGCCTCTCAGAAGAGTTGCCTACTAAGAAAGTCACTTTTCCATGTGAAGAGGCCACATCATACCTGTTGTATCCTTACAGCATCCTTGTGCCAGAGGCAGGCATCCACAGAATTTCAAACAGCACACAGATTTGTTTGAGTGGTGAGCCGTTAAGCTGTCTCCCCATACGTCTGATCTGAGCTTCTCCTTGTCATCTCAAACAGATAACCATTTAAACTCTAACAAGCCTGCATATATTCCCTTACATTTCTCCCTCATATTTTGTGCAAAATAGTGCCCGCAGGTAGAGTGGGAGGACAAACACTGCATCCTCTCTGTTTGAGTTTGTCATTGGCACTTTTCAAAGTCTTTGGGTCAAAAAACCTGCAAAGTTTAGTCTGCTGCCTTAGCATCTCCAGGAGTAGATTTGATAACCTGTGACGGGCTCTATTCTTACACAGGAAGAAACGAGCCTTTCCAGGATACATGTCAAGTTCTGCTCATGCCCCGCTTCTCCAGCATTTTCCAGGTGGCAAGTCCATTAAAGCATTAGGGAGGGAAACAGGCACTGGAGTGCCAGTCTGATGAAAACCACTGGCCACCTAGCAGACAAAAGGTAGAATGAAGAGAGCGTCCTCAGGTGGAATGGGCTGGGAATGAACTGGAACCAGACAAATCAAACATGATTCAGGCCACCAAATCGAGTAGCCATGGGGCTTTGGGAATCCCACAGCCTCAGCCTTGCCTTCCCCCGTAACTCAGACATGGGTGAGTGGTTGCCTGTTATGGCATCCAGGTGAAACCCTGAATTTTAATAAGTCTTTTGTTTCTTTTTATTTAGTGGGGATTTTCTTGAAAGTAATGACCTCTGTAAGATAATCAGGAAGCAAAGCAAAGCAAAGCAAATGCATGAAAGGAAGAACTACAAGGTTACCTTTACACTGTAATCAAATGGTGAGTTATTAATGTCAAGTATTTCTTTGACCTAAGAGAGGTTTACTGCTTGCTCCTCAGAACACCTATAACATCAACCCTGGAAACATCTAAACATGAGATAAGAAAAATAACCCCTTCCTCACCAAGCAGGTTTACCTGCAATGTTTAATTTGGGGTGGATATTTACCCAACTCTACTTCAGGTACCACTTCACGCACTCTCAGCATCCCTCTTCATCAATCTACTTTTGGCTCTGCAGACTTTATTAATAGACAGCTTTATCACAAAAACTGGGGTCATGACAACTTTGTATTTCTCATGTCTGTACATAAAGAACCCGGAGCAAACACAGGCACTATTGGAACTCAGCTCTCAGGATGTTGTTTAACAATCAGGAATCGAACAAGCTCACAGGGCTTAGTCTCCAACACTGTGCAGTGTGCATTCAGTGGTACACCAGCGGGTTTTCAGTATGAGCCAACTCGATGACAGCCGATCATCCGCACTTGCCACGTAGGATGACTAACCAGCTTTTCCCTGCCACTCTCCTGGCGTGCCGTACCTACGTGCTCTGGTTTTCAGGTCACCCTGACTTTCAGCGAGACTTGCAGCTCTCAGGAGCACTGCAACATCGCAGGGCACTGCCACAGCCTTGCCACAGAGAATAGCTTCCCACATACTCCTGTCATGCTCCCTCCACCCCTGTTTTCCTGAAACTTGGCAAACCCAAACCTGCAATCTTGCCACGCATTTGGGTGACCACCACTTGTAGCAGACCTCTCTAGTTTGGGTTTTTTTTGGTAAACGAGTATGACATGGTCAATATGATACAGCCTGAGGAAGGGATAACACATCCATGCACACAGATTTGAAGATACTGTCTTTTCGCTTTTGCTCCATGGCAGCATCCCGAAGCCCTGGCTGGGTGCCGATCACCCTGGGGCTGCTTGCCCCACCTCGGCCGAGGAGCTGGCAGGCAGGGGGAACCCACGGCCGGCTACGGGGCTCGTTTGAGGCTACCGCCGCTGGCCCGCCCTCACAGAGAGGGGACTAGCAATTCTTCTTTCTAGCAAATGATTCTGTAGGGAAAACACCCCCAAGGCGTCTGAGGGGGAGGACGGCAAACCCTCCAAGCGGAGCCCTGTCCCACATCCCGTACCTCAGACGGCTCTGCCGGGGGCTGGGAGAGCGTCCCGCCTGCCCTGCGGTGGCTCAGCCGCGGGTCAGCAGGGACGGGCGCACTGCTGGCGGCAGCCTCCCGCCCGCCGGCACCGAAGCCCCAGCGCTCCCGGGACGCTCACCGAACAGCGGCCGCGGCAAGGGCAGCGCCGCTCCCGGCTCCGCCGCAGGCAGCCAAAGGCGGCCCGGCCCAGCCCGGCCCGGCCAGGCCCCGCCCGCCGCGCACCTGCCGCCGGCCGCCCCCCTTCCCGGCGCGGGAGCTGCCCGTGCCCGGCGTGTGCCCGGAGCCCGCCGGTGCCGCAGGAGGAGCAGGAAGCGCCCGGCAAATCCAACCGCGCTATCACATGACTCAGCAGCCGCCGCCGCCGCCGGGCTGAGTTCACCCAGCGCCGCTCCGGGAGGGGGAAACCTGCTGCTGCCGCCGCTGCTGCAATGAGGCCGCGGGTCCGCGGCTGCCCCTGAGCCCGCCGTTCCCCCGCCCGGTGCCCCCATTGCGGAAGCGCGGCGGGGGCTGCCGGAGCCGCCGCTGCTGCCGCCGCCGCAGCAGCGCTGCCCGCCGGCGCGCCCCTCTTCCCGCCCTGCGCGGCGGCTCCGGCGCTGCCGCCGCCGGCGGGGGTACTATGCTCACGCGGGTGAAGTCCGCCGTGGCCAATTTCATGGGCGGCATCATGGCTGGCAGCGCGGGTGCCGACCACGGCAGCGGCGCGGACTTGCCGCTGCGCTTCCCCTACGGGAGACCCGAGTTCCTGGGACTGTCCCCGGACGAGGTGGAGTGCTCCGCAGACCATATCGCCCGCCCCATCCTCATCCTTAGCAAGGAGACCCGGCGCCTTCCCTGGACCACGGGCTACGCGGAGTGAGTACGGACCCCGGCTGCGGCGGGCAGGTGGAACGCGGCCGGGCCCGCCGGGATGAGCCCGCTCCCGGGCGCACGGGCAGCGGGAGGCTGCAGTGGCGGGTGACCCCCCTGCGGCGGGTGCCGGAGGCGGCGGGAGCGCCGGACCGGGCCTGCGCGGCGCCGCGGGCAGCGGGAGCCGGGCGGGGGGTGGGACGGGGAAAGCGGCATCCGCGGCTCCGTGTGCCCGGCCCCGGCCATAGCTCCGCACCTGGGTAGCTCGTTTCTGGGAGGCCGAGGATGCAAACCGTCAGCTGCCTGTGCGAGTCTCCGCGGGTACCCGACCCGTACGCGACCGGCAAAGGATAACAAATGAGCAGCACCGGGGCGCTTCCACCCGCAGTGACGGCTCCGGGGCGCTGGGGCCAAGGGTGGTGTGAACCCCGCCGGTGAACAACTGCCTCAGTTCTTGACTCGGGAATGAAAAAGGCCATTGATAGGAAACCCGGCTAGGTTTGTGTGTGTGTAACTGCTTCCTGCTGCCCAGAAGCGGTGGAACGTGTGGGGTTTGGAGCGCTTTCCTTGTGACCTGCCTGCAGCCGTCGTGCTCGCTCATGGTGGCTGGGTGCTTGTGCCCCAAAGTGCTCTCCAGTCTGGGGAAGAACTTGAGAAACGCGAGCCCCGAACTGAAAGAACAGTCCTTAGGCTAACCTCAGAACTGGGCTTTCCCATCAGTTTGTTGCCCTGATTCACTCATGTCATAGGATTTACTTCAGAGGGTGTCTCGTCTGGATCTGGTTGTAGCCTTGAGTGCAGTTAAACTAAATGATTGCGTGCAATGCCTTAAATACCAGCCAGGCAAAGGGCAGTGTTTGTTTGGATGCAGATCCTCTTCCTGCTGACAGTGGGAGTAGCTGTGGAGGCAAGGCATGTCCTTGCACTTGATTCCTGTATTAGTAGACACGTTGTTTTCTTTGGTACTGGGAGCAGGAGTCAGTGTTTGGTTTCTCTCTGCCAGTGTCTCTAAGTCTTGTGCGGATCTGTCCATCTGTATTGCTCTGCCAACCTCATAGGTTACAAGTTACACTAAACTAGCTTTTCCAAAGGTACAAATGGCTTTGCTGTGGAGCGCTGTCTCTTCAGGCATATATGAATTCTCAACAAAACTACTGCAAAAGCTACAGTGAATGTTTGCATTGTTAATGAGCAATCACTAACTTTATTTAAGAGGTCATTACATCGTTTGGGACGCTGGAATGGGAAGAGATTTGGAGAATTTTGAATTGGATTGTTCTCATCAGATTATTAAAGAATTGAACAGACTACTGAGCATATTCCCTAGGAACTATAAGTATCAATGTTTAAAAGTAAGCTCTAATTGTTCTGCTGCTATAATGGTCCCTTAAAAAGCAATTCTTTACCAAAGCAAGTAAGTGCTGCTATTTTTATCTTACGTGAGGTGCTGTGGCTCTCAGCAAGTAACTGTAATTGCAAGTTGGTGACAAAGTGGAAGGGAGGTTCTTTGGCTCCCAGGTATTCACATCCACTGCTGCCTGCAAGCCTTGCCTGAGACTGTCGGGGAACAGAAAGGAGTGTGCCAGAAGGGGAATGCCCGGGTTGACCCTGTGGATGAAACCTTCTGTGAGGGAGCATTTGGAGATGAATGTCCCTGGTGATCATGAAAGGACAAGAACATACCAGGGTTGTTTTTGTATTCCTGTTACTCTTCCAAGCTTTGAGCGGTTTGATTAATTGGGAGGCATGAAAAAATCACTAGCTTTCTCAGTTCCCTTTGTTATCTGTGTGGAAAAAGGTTGGCTTTTTGCTTTATCTCTGGGTTTGGTTTTGGGAGGGTTGGTTTTGTTTTCATTTGTCTCATCCCCTTCCAGCGCAGTTATACTGGTTCTAGCGCTGGTGAAGCAGAGCTTGGTACTCCTTAGAGAGAGAACTGCTGAACATGTTACCAGGCTCTTCCCAGAAGCATCTGTGTGGTCTTCCAAAATGGGGTCTGGTTGTAACCAGAAGATGTCAAAATGCTTGCTGCGCAGAAGCAAAGAGGAAAGTAGTGCTGCCAAAATTGCATTGTCCTCCAAAGGCAAAGCAGCGTGACAGCCATTAATAAATAAAGAAGTAAGGACAAACCCAGGGTTTGCCAAATATTACTTATTTTTCCTTTTTTTTTTTGACTCCTTCTGAGCTATTACCAGGCTTTCTGAAAATAATTGTGAGACTTGCTTGGAGGTATATGTCCAAAATATCTATTTTCCTTTTGGAACACATTTGATTATAGAGAGGAAAGAAATGGAAAAATACCAGGAAGGTCAAATTATCATTATATATAGTCTGAAGTTTGTTTGCTTTGGGGGGGAGCAGGGACTGAAGTATGTTTATGCTATTATTTAGCATTGTGTTAGCTATAGTTAGTCTATAAAAGAAACTTTCAGAGGAGTGTTGGCCTTTTGTTACAGTACAAGTGAGCACTTGCAAGAATGTTAGGAGGAAGTTTGGTGTCCTCACAAGGAGCTTGTGACCTAATACAAAAGTCAGCCATTTAACACACATTTTACAAGTCTGCTTTGGTATGAAGGAATCAGAAAATCCATCCTGTACCCACAGGGCTGTGAGGTCCAGCTTCTCTGAGCTATTGCCTTTCCCCTGTCTTCATGTTTTAGTGAATCAACAAAAGTGTTCTGTTGGCAGGGATGCCTTTGGGCAAGGAGGGGTTTATTGCAGACTTAGAAGGCGGAGGTTTTGCTCAGGAGGTGTAACAACAGAGTACGTGCCACCTTTATTGAGTCTGCCCCGATGTCACGGGCTGTTCGCATAACGGAGTTTGAGTTGGTGCATTTGCGCTCTATGCCCAGCGCCAGCATCTGTCTTGCTGTGTCTAAGGAGACATTTTGGCTCTCAGAGCAGATCACCCGCAGGCTTTGGCCCAGGAAAGTGTTTGCAATGTTCATTTGCTTTGGTTGTAAAACATTACCAGTTTATGGACGATACCAGAGCTCCTTGGTGTTGTCATGTCGGTGTTTCATCTAAGCTGGAGAAGGCAATATGGGGTTAGACGTGGTTCCCATGCAGGACTAAAGCAGTCTGAGTCCACAAAATATGTAGGTTTTTCTCAGGGACGTCCTCTCGTTCCTTTGATTCCTGAGAATAGGGATTTCTTACTCAGAGGGTGATAAAGAAGCCCACCTGGCTGTTTCTTCTCCTTAGCATCTGGGACATGTGCCCGTTTGTCTGACTTGTTCCCCTGGAACAAGCACTTCTCCTCCCCTTTTTCTTGCTTCTTTTGTACTGAACTTCTTTGTAATGGATATTTTTGCAATATTGCTCATCTGTGTCATGTGTTTTAACTTATTTTTAAAGTTACCTGCTTATCTCTGTGGTATTATGCATTGAAATGTAAATTAGCCTTTATTTTTTACTATTAGCTTCCCCTCTTTTAATAGTGTGATCATTATGAGAAGCGTGTAGGCAGGCAAATGAAATCTTCAAAAACATACTTGGTGCTAGGATAAAACATCATTGCTTCCTGAAATTTCAGTGGGAATCCCATCGGCACTCAGCTTTTCTTGGTTTGTGAGCAGCCTGAAAGCTGTCTTCTGAAACAACTGTCCTGCTGTCTTCTTCCTTGCATGGTACACCCGGGACCTTGAATTTCAGTTCACCTCCTACTACAGGATGGCGAAAGGCCAGTAGGTGTTTCAGAGAGATTCTTACACCACAGACACTTGTCTAATGGTCATCCAACCTTCCGGGGAAGCGAAATGAGAATTGTATCCCACATGCAGCAAGCTTTTTAATTGTCTTTAAAGGTATCATTCATTTCATTTAGGCATAAACTTTTCCTCTTTAATCAAGGGCATCGTTGAAGTAGTTTTACTGCCTGTGGTTTAGCTGATGTGCATCAGGAATGACCCAGGGCGAGGGCAGTCTGTTAACAAACATTCCTGCAAGTCTGCTTTTAATCCGGAGGGGGAAGGAGATTTGCTGCTCTCTGAAAAGTTAAGTGATTTATTTGAGTAAGGGGGGTGGGAGGAGGCTCCTGCCTGACACTTTATTTACTCCATGCCCTCCCTCCCCTCCGCAGACAGCTGTGCTCCCAAGGCCTCAGGGCTCTTCCAGACCTTTCCCTGTCCCGGCCCTGAGCTGTCTTCTGAACTTCTGCTTGATTGCTTCTTACTGGGAGGGGAATTTCTTCTCTGTGCTGTTTTCAGTGTGTTATGACCTCTTCCCTGCAGAGCTTCTCCTAAGCCGTCCTCAGCCCCTGCATTAAACTCTGAAAGTACCCAGCAACGTAGAGGCGATAGCATATATGGAGTATATAACGTGTAATGGCTCGGATGGTATTCACCTGCATCTGAAGTCTACCCAGAACACTGGTTTTGACCTTCAGCTCTTTTGCTTCATTTTGTTACTCCTCTGTGAAGGCAGAGGGTGAGCAGGGTGGAGCTGAGCCTTCATGTCCTGGTTGAATTTCCTGCATATGGCATGAAAAAATAGATGCTAAATATGCAAATGGCAAGGACTAGCCTGCTGCTTGTGCTGGTGGAATTGCAGGGAAACTGCAATCAAGTGGCATCTTGTGGTGCAAAACCAAGGCTAGTGATTTTCCATCTATTTTGAATGTGTATACCTGGGAGTCCAGGATTCAGCGCTATAATCACTTTTCTGAGTTGTGTGAATCCAGGGGACTGTAGCTAGCTCCTTCTCTATCACAGGCTTTCCTCTCTTTACTCTTGCCTTTCTGCCATCTCGTTGGGCAATATCAAAAGGTACTATTAAATACACTTAAGGGAAATGGGGAAAGTCTCAGTTGTACGTTGTCTGTGACCTTATGCAAAAGACAAATTTGCTTGCCTGTTTTAATTGATTTTTAAAAGATTTCTAAATGACGCTTCAGTGATGTTTGCAGTTGCAAGTTATGATGGGTAGCCAGAAACTCAACTTTTATGTTGTGTATGTTGCTTGGCTTATAAAGTCAATTTATTATCCCAGCGGTGCTTTTCATTTGATGAGAGACAAAGTACGGGCTCTTTTTCCATAATGTTCCATTTCAGAGATACTGTGGCTTCTCTGCTCTGCAGGCCTGCAGTAGCAATTACGTTTTCTCTGTGGTGTGGTGACTACTGACCCATAATGAATGCAGTGTTGTAGGTGAAGTATGATAACTGTGCCCTTCTACAGCATTATTACAGTAGTGTGTTGTTGTAGCAATAACTTAAGTTCCAAGTGAAATGGGGAGGAAGCTTATGGAGGTTTTTTTTCTGTGCTAAGTACTGGTTGTTTTGTGAGGCTGATGATGTTGCATCATATTTTCTCATGCTGTGTTATGTAGCTTTTGGAAATGCATATATGTGAGACTTCACTGGAATAATTTCCAGCTTTTCTCAGTGATCGTTAATCTTATGTTGGCACAATCAACATAAAATCTGTTGATTTTGCAAGTTAAGATAACACAGAGGTATTTTTCTGCTTGAAGTGCCTTTCGTGTTCTGTCTAGACCAGACTGTTTCTACAAATGTTAAGTATTGTAATAACAATCTGAGGCAGGTGAAAGCTTACGGTGAGATGAGGCAAACCAAGTGCAGAAATTGCTTGTATTGGATTGGGTGATATGTTGATGTCAGAGGATTGCAACTACTCAAGGCTTATTCTAATCCCCATTGCCTCCTATGAACAGGAGGCAGCAGCGCAGTCGTGCTCCTGTGAATTGAAAGTCGCATTCTCATTTCTGGGCGCCAGTCTTTCTAGCCGTCAGCTGGGAGAATGACTCAGAACCCATCGGTAAACACTTTTCTTGCCTGCATTCTGTTTGGTACAGGTTTCAGGAGGAAGGCGCGCCTGGGAAAAGGAATACCATTTCAGTTTGTTTTACCCTGGTTCTGTTTGGCTGTCTTGTCAGGTTAAGTACACAGAAATCATTCATTACTTTCCTTTTAAAGCTTAAAAAATTGTTTACACTTCTGTTTGTCTGGATAAAATTATGTTTCTGTATTCTTCCTGTAGTTCAGAACATGGACTACAGTAGGACTTGATGAATGAGCTAAATCCCATACGTGTACCCAAAGACAACTAAACATTCTTCCTGTGTGTGAATTATTCTTCTTCTATGCATAATGTTAACTTTAATACGCACTGCCAGACTCTTGTTTAAGCCTGGGCTCATATAAAACTGCCTGTAGAAACCTCATGATAGTTTTAAGAGCTTCAGAAATCCCTTTCCTCGTGTAAGAGCTTATACTATAGCATGTAATATTTATATAATGCCTCTAATCTGCCAGCTGTCTTGCAAATAATAATCTTGGAATAACCTTGGAGAAAAGTGTACACGTGTAAATGTTCTGGCTCTTCAGGTGAAGAAGCTGAGGCAGTGAGGATAAGCTTTGGCAAGAGGTTTGAAACAAATACAGGGAACGAATCCTAGGTTTAAGGTTCTGTGCTTGGGCAGCACAGTTGTTTTTCCTGCCATTGTGTGCTTGGCTTTTCCTGCGTGGTCTCTGATTTCTTAGAACTAATGGGGGTAAAAGGAGAAAAGGGGGAGGGAGGGCAGGTAAGTCATGTACTCTGGTATTTTTAATGTACTCGGAGTTGCACACGCGATCCCGAATGGGGCAAGTATGAAATTCATCCCTCTAAGCTGCCGTGTATTGCTGGTTCCTCAGAGGCTTGGGGCTAGTGCTGTCTCATGTGTTTCTGAAGAGCTCGCTTGAGCGTGATCCCAGCTTCTGAAACCGGAGGGTGACTGTGGCATCCCAGGTGGCCTTCTTTTGCCCCTTCTGCCTTGGCGCTGGTGGCTGTTGGCAGATGTTGTGAAAGCTTCATCCCTGGCAGCGTTCAAGGTGGGGCTGGACATAGCCTTGGATGGCATGGTTTAGTGGGAGGTGTCCCTGCCCATGGCAGGGGGGTTGGAACTCGATGATCTTGAGGTCCTTTCCAACCCTTACTATTCTATGATTCTATGATTCTATGTTGTCTGCAAACTCTCCAGCTTTGTTCATTTGTCTTAGATGCAGCTGCGTCACTGGGAAAGGGTGTAAACGGGAATGGCTTATCAGTTATCATGTAACCTGACAGGGCTGTGCCCCTCAGGGTGAACTGCTTTGAGCCTGTGGATGTGATCAAATGAAACGTGCTCAGCTCGACCTTGAAAGGAAGCAGCACTGCAAAGCACAGATCATTCCTGCGATGGGGTCCATGTATCATGCGAGGAAGAAATATGGTTTGTGGGATTTAGGACATGTTAAGTCAGCTCTGTGTTGACTTGGAGTAGGGGAGCACTGTTAACGAATGGAGGGAGACATCTTTGGGTGAATTTGGGCAGAGGAGACACAGTAAGTTGACTGTGGCATGGGCTGCGCTAGAAATAGGTGCTGTGTGTGTGCTGGTGCAGTGTTTGTGCAGGGAGACTGAGTCTCCTGGATCACATCTACCCTGGGTGTTTATCCCCTCCGTTGTGATTTAAGCCCAGCTGTAACTCAGAACCACGCAGCTGCTCTCTCACTTCCCCCCCCCCCATTCATCCCCTCGCTCCCAGAGGGATGGGGAGGAGAATGGAAAGAATGTAACTCCACGGGTTGAGATAAGAACAGTCCAGTAACTAAGTTATAACACAAACCAGTGCTGCTACCACCAATAACAATAATGACAAGGGAAATTACAAGGGAAGAGAATACAACCGCTCACCACCCGCCGACTGATACCCAGCCTGACCCAGCAGTGATCTAGCCCTTCCGGGTAACTACCCCCAGTTTATATAGTGGGCATGACGTGCTATGGTATGGAATACCTCTTTGGTTAGTCTGGGTCAGGTGTCCTGTCTCTGCTTCCTCCCGGCTTCCCCTCCTCCCTGGCAGAGCATGAGGCTCAGGAAGTCCTTGGTCAGAGTAAACATTACTGAGCAGCAACTGAAACCATCGGTGTTATCAGCACTGTTCCCAGGCTGAAAGACAAAACCACAGCACTGCACCAGCTACTAAGGAGGAGAAAAATGACTGCTACTGCTGAACCCAGGACAGTATCCACCCTTTATTCCAGACCATTCACGTCATGCTCAGATCCCACATTTTCAATATACCATCACTCTTATCTCATGTATATGCATATATATATATATATCCACACAGAGAGAGAGAGATCATTCCTTAGTGCATGGACCAATCCCTATAAAGCTGCTGAGTCCATCCAGTCCATGATATTGGGCTCCATCTCTTGTAACAGCCTTTCAGAGCAGGGGAGGCTGTGTGCAGTGCTCACGCTTGTGAATAACCTGGGCAATAATGCCCATTGCTAAGTCCACCCCTTGATCATGAGTCCATCTGTATGTTGCATCTCTGCCCTGATGTTCTGAAGTGTCATGGGCCACCAGGCTCAAAGTAATTTACCCTCTGCTTCAGCAGTTTCTGCAACTTGTCATTGGGGACTCCATACAGCTGCCTTCTATCTCCAATGCTTCCAAAGCACTGGAGGGGCCCAGTGGGCTAGATGCTCACCCATACTGTCCCACACACCCTGTCACTCATGGCTGTCCAGCCTTGGGGAAAATCTCTTGGTCCTTCTGTATCATTGTCTGACACTAGACAAGACCCAAACCTGACTCTGCTTAACTTTTGAGATCAGACAAAATGGTTGTGGGTAAAACACACTCTGTATGTGTGCCAACACGGTGATGCCCATCACAATCAGCAGGCAGGTCTCAAGGGTACCCAAAGGCCATTCAGAACCTTGAGAACTCTCAAATGACACTGCTGTACTTGTCGCTGGGGTTGGTGCAGCTGCTGTGCTTGGAGCTGGAGTAGCTGCTGTGCTGCGGTCGGAGTTTGAGTAGCTGCTGTACTTGTCACTGGGGTTGGTGCAGCTGCTGTGCTTGGAGTTAGAGTAGCTGCATTATCTGTTGTAGTCAGACTTTGAGTAGCTGACAACACATCAGTGTTATCAGCGCTGTACCCAGGCTGAAAGTCAAAACCACAGCGCTTCACCAGGTACTAAGAAGGAGAAAATTGACTGCTACTGCTGAACCCAGGACACCCTCCTATTTGTATTTCTGTTCTGATTGAACTTGCTGCTCTAAAATGCAAGAGGTCCTACTGGGCCTTAGCAGCTGGGTATTAACCATGTGTTTTGTTGCCTTTTAACTGTCTGAAGACTTTTTTCTTCCTCCTCCTCCAGCAGAAGGAGGAGGGTGACTTGTAAGACGTGGTTCCCATTTGGCCAGTTACATTTACCTGGCAGGGTGGTCAGCTACAATACACACTGGTGTAGAGTGGTTAGGTAGAGTAGAAAGGGTCATGGTTTCAAGTGCCCAGAGTGCAAAATACTGAGCACAGTTGGTGAGAGAATTAACAGCTTGTATCAAGCCCCTCTATCCCCCAAATCCAGCAGACATGGGCTGGGAGTTGTAATTACGTGGTAATCACGGAGGTTCAAGCACATAGGAGGTGGCCAACTGGTCCATTGCAGCCATTTGGCCAGCTTCACTGCTAGAACCTCCTGCCCAGCTCCCCTATCCAGCAGCACGCTTGCTGTTCAGTAGATGCTGCCAATGATACTTGTGGTTGTAAGTGGTAGGGTGCTAAATGATTGATGCTGTATGAGCTCTTCAGCAGATGAAGCTCATAAAATGGCTGGAAGCAGGTATGGTTTCTCCTCCTGGTACTGTACGTAAGGCAGGTGTTTGTCCGCAGAGATTAGTGTTCTCTAAATAAATACAACACCCAGTATTTCTTCAGGAGGAGGCTGTGGTGGGGCAAAGCCAGTCTAAGGGACATCTCTGGTTCTTGATCACAGCATGTTTTAAATGCTGGGGTCTGAGAGGGGGAAGGAGAAAAATAACTGCAAGTTGAGGGAGCCAACATTGGCAAGTGCAGTGGTTGGAGCAGGAGGGGTGAAAGCAATACATAGTCGGGCATCGCCAAAATATGGACTGTTTATGTGACTTGGCACTCATGCTGATTGAAAAACCCTGGAGCTTAAATAAGAAGAGATTGTCAGTGTGCTGTGGCAGGCAGACCTTTATGGCATGGAGCAGAGTGGCAAACCTGGAGCTTCACTCGTCGTTTGGGATCTGTATTCAACACAATGAGGCTTAAAGCAAAGAGAGTCTTCAGGGGGAGTCCAGGGCTGCTGAGGTAGAGGGGGGTATAGGCAATGCTGTGCACTCAGGGACCTTCTGGCTTGACAGAACTGAAAATGTGTATATTTTTTTAACAGAAGGAAAAATTATAATGGTAAGCTGTCAGTGCTGTTCACTTCAGTGATAATCATCTGTGTTTCGCTTCATTTCCTTTCCTTTCCTTCTCTTTCTTTTGATACAAAAGGTTGCATGATCCCCTGAATTTTGTGTAGCCCTGGTCTTGATGGCCATGGCAATGCTTCTAAATGGTCCCCATCCCCAAGAGGAGCAGGAGTAGAACAGTCTGGTCCCTAAGAGGAAAAAGAGGAGCTTTATGCCAGCCCCTCTCCCTTTGGTGTGGAGAGGTCTGTCTGTGCATCAGTTTCACTTGTCATAATGCCAGGTTGTTTTTAACTCTACTGAGCATCTCCTCTGCTGGAGGAGGAGTGATGTCAGACACCGTGGGCTCTGCACCTTTCTTTCTCATGAAACAGGTCCTGAGTCCTGGTGGTGGCTGTGTCTGAAAGGTGAATGACAATTTCCAATCTCTTTTTCTCCTCCTCTCTTCTTGAAGTGCTACCATAAGGTGTAGTCAACCTTGAATGATTGGTTTTGATGCTGTTCAGGCTCCTTTGCAGGCAGTGATAATGACACTGATACCATGATTTGGAGTGGTCAGCTTTGCCTGACTTCAGGGAGAGAGGGGTAGGGGAAAGGGTGGAAAACCATATGCCATTGCTTGTATGCTTTCCATGGTGTTTTTTTGCTACAATAAGAAACAGATTGAGCTTTGATTGTATCTTTTGCTACTTTTATTTTGCACCATAAACAGTTGAGACTTCTTTCGGTGGTAAGGGGGAATGAGACAACAACATATGTTTGAGTTGGAGTAGAAAAGGAGTATGTGCTGTTTGGAGGTTAGCTTGAGGTGGTTTTGAGGATCATGCTCTGATGTCCTGCGTACAACTGCTTCAGAAATCCTGCAACAAAGTGTCCTTGGACTGGTGATAAAGGTCTGTGAGCTTGTCTAGGGATCCTTTCATTGGCATAGCTCTCTTTCCAAAATCTTCCCAGTTAAATTCCTCTTTTATTGAATCTCCTGGTCCCATAGCTAAGTGCCCTTTGTGCTGTGCTGTCTGTGTATCTGCTCCGTTGCTTAAAGGCACTGACAGAGGTGAGATTTTTTTTCTTCCTCTCTGCTCCCTCCTTCTGAATTTCCCTGATTTGTTCCTCTGTCCTTTATGGACTGTTACGGTAATTTCTCCTCTCCCTGCAGAGAGGCAATATTGATCCAGCTCCAGCAGATCTTGTTGGTTTTGGGTGTTTTTTTGGCCAAACCAGATTTGTTCAGACCAAGTATGATTAGTTTTTCTTTAGGTATGTGTTAGAGACCTCCTCAGAAACAGAGGATGCCTAGCGCACGTTTGTAGCGCCGTGAAATACCTGTCAGTCAGAACTAACAGTCTGGGCCTCAGTGGAGTCTTATGTTGGAGGTGAGAATGAGGATGGGTCTCCAGCTCTTACAGTTTGAACTGTGGTCCCTTTAGTGGAGAAGTCTTGCGAAGAACACAAACAAAAAAGTCACCTACTGTTCTTTACTGATCTCTGTGTTTTTCAGGTGTAGCAGGTCCCCGTGTGGACAGGTGTGCTGCGAGCTCTCATCCTGCAGTTCCTTCTGAAACAGCAGTTTCAGCCTTTTACCCAGCTATGAAACACTTGATACGTTCCCTGGGGTAAAATAGGATCCTTTCCATGGCAAGCTACTTGAGCAAGGGTTTTGACCTTTTGTTCAGGCGTGATGTTTAAAGCCCTCTTTGAAGGCTAAGAAAATATCATAGGTATTGCTGCTTTGATTTCAGATGGGTTTTCTTAGGTTTTGAAACAGTTTGAATTAAATGGAGGTTAGTGCTGGAAAAAGAAGTTGCCCAAAGTTGGCACTGATGATGATGATGATGGTGATTATTATCATACGATAATAATCTCTGCTGAACACTCTGCTCGTACATACTCAGGAATCCAAAGCGTTGTACCTCTGTTGGTTTCAGTGTCCCTCTGGGAAACTCAGTGCCTCTTCCTGTATCCCTTTCTCCTGCCATTAATTCCATGGCTCCACATCTGTCCAAGTGCCTTGGCAGGCTGAGTGTGGCTCTTGGGTTTTTTCTGTGTTCAGCAGTATGTGATGCATGTGCAGGAAAGCTGGGTTCCTCAAGGTGCTGGGTTTTGAGAGCATTTGGAGAAAGTGCTTTTTCTTCCAGATCTGTATCAGGGGTCTTTGTTTCATGAATAGAAATTAGATTTGTTTGAACTACGTCTTGTTTCTCTTTGCTGAACTTATTTTTAGGTGTCTTGACTGGAAAAGGAAATTAGAAGTTTGGGGTTTTTTCCCCATTTCTTTCCAAGGACTTCATCTAAGTTCAAGCTTGCAATGTTTATCCTTAAGAAAATTTTAGAGTCATATAGTGATGTGTATTGTGTGTGTGGTGTTGCTGGGGATGGAGTATGCCTTTTTATTCAGGTATTTGGTTAGGCATTCAGAAATGGAAAATACTGGTCATAAAGTTAAACCTTATATCATCCCATGGATCTTAGTTTTGTGGGTAGTTGATCTGAAATGAGTCATTTCCATTTTGCAGAATATAAACAGAATTCTTTCTTTCCTGCCTTCCTCCTGTTCTCTGCACAAAAGCAGTTGTTTTCCAGCCATTTTCAAGTGTCATTTGAAGGTGGGAACTTGCATCAGTCACATATGCTCTCAAGCAGAATGCAGGAATTGGTAAGACATTAAAACTTACCGATCTCTTTAATTTTTAGAAGAAGCTAAGTCAGCATCAGCCTTGGAGGCTGTTCCCTCTCCCTTACCTTGTCACCTCTCTTGTTAATCACATCTGCACTCCTGTGCTTTCAGTTCATTTCTTTATTCTTCTCAATAAACTTAATGAAGATCAGTGTCTCCATAGCCCTTGCAAAACACAGATGACAACTTCTTCAGCCTGGGACTCCCTCTGGTGTACTTCTCAATGTCATTTTAAGGTCGCTCTATCCCCCTCCAATAGTGCAAAGCTGGGAATTACAGCCCAGTGAGTTCCTTAAGCAACCTCTCCCGAGTAATCCCTGAAAATCCTAGGTCTGTGGATGGTAATTCTATTAGCCATTCAGCAAGCCTACTCTGGAAGAATGCAGCTGGTGTGTGGGAATGTGGGAAGTTCCCCATCTCTGCCTTTAATCCTGCTTTTAGAGGGGGGAAAAAAAGTTATAGGCTAATGTGATTAGCTGTAATCCCATTCTTGCTTGGTTTTAGAAGTGTCTGATTCTTAAATCACAAGCTAGTTCTGCGTAGTGCTTTCATGGCGGGGATGGGGAATTATTTTGGTACTCGGCTCATTTGTATGAAAAACCCCTGGAAACCAGAGAACAGGAAACCCTCATAGCTGGCAGTGAGTTTCTAGTTTTTGTTGCACAGTATAATTTGGACATCTGAAACCAAGAGGAACATGCAAATGGAAATGTGAAATGGCCATAATTCTTTCAGGTGTCTAGGTATACATATAAACAAAGGCAGGGAACAACTTAGGGGTACTCTGCAAATTGCTCTTTAGGTCTTTCTGGCCCAAAGGTTTGCTTTGGGATCTTACTTGCTGATATGTTGCTGCTGCTGGTGAAACTGGTGGTGTGGTTGGTTTGATGTGGACTTGGGACAGAGCTGTCTCTAATAAAAGCCACAGCTTCTACCTGAAGTGAATGATCTGGGGACTTCTTTCCCCGTTGAGGCACTTGTTTTTCCTTTTAGTGCGAAAGGAACAAAGCCACTTAACTTGTGTGGAAGCGTTGATGTGAAGTGTTAGAAATGCTGCTGGAGAGGGGCCGAGGCAGGACCCTCTGTGACAGGAATGAAGCACGCTGTGGCGTGCTCCTGTGTATGAACAGCACAGTGCACCACTTTGGGGACAAAGGGTACCTTCTTGTATGAAAGGTAGAGTGCAGCCTGAGATCAAGGTCTCTCCATCACTTGCTCATAGACGACTGGTTTTGTTCCAAGGTTTGCTGTGCCCTATGGCCCGTTTGGGGAGGAGGAAGTGTTGGCCTCAAAGGCTCAGCTTGTTTTCTGTTTCCAGGAGACAGGAGGGACATGGCAGAAAAATACCTTGTTTGTATCTGGTTTGTTTTCTGGAGAAACTGCAAATAAATATGCATAGACTTGGAGTCAAATGCTGCCTGAGCCCTGTGGAGTGAATGGCTCTGGAGAGGGTTGAGGTCTGAGGACTGAACTTGTTGCTTCTTTGTTCGAGCAGCAAACTTGAGATACTGTGATTTAGAGAAACTGTGTGAATGGAGGCTTCCCCTTCTCTTCCCATCAGGCTCCCTTCCTCTAGTGGCCTTTCTTGCCAGTGTGGCGGTGGTGCCATCAGCACGCTGGCAGAGAGGTCCCTATGGCAGTTGCCCTAGAGCTCCGGGGAAGGGAGGGAGCGCACGGGCTCTGCCGGAAGGGATGCATGGCCTCAGCTGTAACACAGATGTTTGGTTCAGCATCCCCCAGCGATGCAAGGTGGGAGCAAATTCACCATTGTTCACTTTCGTCTCTGGTGTTGAGATGGCCTCAGGTTATCTGTCCTGTCATGCTAGTTCAGATGCTTGGGAGGGGCGGGAGAAGCGATGCTGTAATGATGAAATGCTGCGATACCAGTCCTGTAAACTTGCAGGCTTAGTCAGGCTGGTGTTTGAGGGGTTGTGTGGGACTGCCTTGCTTACAAATACAAGCTATCACTTAGTTTAATTACAGGGTAAGGTGCGCTGCCTCTCTCGCACTTGTTTACAATCCTGAGGTTTTGGTGTGTGGTGTAACCGCTGTGCTCCCTCACAACTTTCTCTAAGACCAGAAAACTTCTTCAGGCTGTCAAGCAAATGACCTAGTGCCTTTAAAACAGCAACAGAAACCACCTTCAAACCTTCCCCCAATATCAAATAATGAAAGGGGAAATTTTTGTTGTTCTTTCCCCTTCGAACTGCATCATACTCCCGGGAGAGCTTGGAAACACTGGATAAGTAACTAGGTGCATTTATTCTTGCTGAAATGTAGTGGTGTTTGGCAAGGATAATTTGAACTAGTGTTACACAGGTAGGTGGTTTGAAATTACTAGAACCCCTCTAGTATCCTTTTGGAGAGCGCACCAAAACAGTTGCTCAGTGTGTAGTCAAACAGACAAAGAAAGTGGTAGGATAAAAGGGAAGTGGGATGCAATAGTGGAAAGCGGATCACTTCTGTGTAAGTCTGCATTTATGACACTGTTGAGAAGACTGTGTTCACCCTTAATTATGGGCAAAGCTGAAGAGGAGGAGTAATGACTGTGGGGGTTGGAGGGGAAAGGCAAGCAGGAAGCAGGAGCTGGAAGAGAGGGAACAACAATGAAGCCTACAAACCCAGGAAAGAGCACACTGGAGGCAGGCTAAACGTTTTTGTATTGGGGGGGGGGGGAAGTTTAACAGGAATAGAAACCCCTGTGACAGAAAATGAAAGGCTGCGAACAGTGACAAAAGAGAATGCTTCCCTATGTAAGCATGAGGTCGTGCCAAAGATGCCTTTCACAACTGTAGGTCAGAGTATGTGTTTCAGGGCACCCCAAGGCCTTGGATCTATAGATATATTCAGAGATAGACGTCATGAAAACCCAGAGCCTTTCAGGTTTTTCTCTTTGAAGTATGGAAGAGAGAACCTCTCATGCTTTGCTGTATGACAGAGGTCTCTACTGGCCATTGAGGGGATCACTGTGCTATACTGGGTTCATTCCTGAGTTAAGATGGTATTTCTCACCCTTCCACCTGGAATACCTGGACTTACCTATGCAGCAGTGCAATTAGTGTGGTGGGGTGCAAGCTGAGCTGCTGAGAAAATTCTTCCAAAGGTGTGTTTGGTGGTTTTGTTGTTGTTTTGGGATAACAATCAATCCAGAGTGCCGTGGTTTAACCCCAGTGGGCAGCTAAGCACCACCCAGGTGCTTGCTCACTTCCCCCTGGTCCCAGCCCTGGTGGGATGGGGGAGAGAATCAGAGGGGTAAAAGTGAGGAAACTCGTGGGTTGAGATAAAGAGATGGAGTTTAACGGGTAGAGCAGAAGCTGTGCATGCAATAAAGAGATGGAGTTTAACAGGTAGAGCAGAAGCTGTGCATGCAAGCAGAGCAAAACAAGGAATTCATTCACCACTTCCCACTGGCAGGCAGTTGTTCAGCCGCCTTCAGGGCTCCATCGCACGTAATGGTTACCCGGGAAGATGAACACCCTAAATCCAAACATCCCCCCTTCCTCCTTCTTCCCTCAGCTGTTATTGCTGACATGATGTCATACGGCATGGAATATCCCTGTGGTCCTTTGGGCTCGGCTGTCCCGGCTGTGTCCACTCCCAACTTCTTATGCACCCCAGCCTGCTCGCTGGTGGGGTGAGGAGCAGAAAAGGCCTTGACTCTGTGAGCACTGCTCAGCAATAACTGGTAATACGTCCCTGTGTTAGCAGCAGTGTTTCCAGCACTAATCCAAAGCATAGCCTCATGCTACCTGCTATGAAGAAATGGAACTCTATCCAAGCCAAAATCAGTATGCAGAGGAAATACAAAATGTGGGAAAAGATCCTTCCATGAAGACCGCAATAGAAATTGAAACTGGTGCCACAAACTATGTCAAGAAGTGGTGTCTTTGCAGGGAAAAGACTCCTTTTGAAACAAAAAAGGTTTTTTAAGGGTGGGGAATCCTTTCAGTTTAGGAGTCCGTATTTAAGTACTGCAGAAAGCAGCTTTCATTGTTTAAGGGTGGATGTCCTTATTTTGTGGTATTCCAAAGCATGGGCTTTTCCACAGGTAAGAAGTGAGGAAGGCTACCTTACCCAGAAGAAAAAAGTATTATGGGTGGCTATTGGCATCATGTAACAACTTATTCTGTGTCCTTCAGTTGTTGTGTAATATTTTAGTCCACGTTCCTGAAACTAGAAGGCAGAAGAAGTATGTGCAGGTGCCTGTCTTTCTTGTCTTCTCTTTCTGGATCTCCTGGTGAGAGTCCCGGCCCTCCAGAAGCATTACGGAGCTGTGAGGCTCTATACTGCCTTCCCCAAGGCTGCAGGAGTGCTACTGGGAGAAGACAAAAATCAGGTGAACATTCTGCTACAGTAAGCAGTCAGGCATTGTTGTGGGCAGGTTATAAGGCACAAAAGAGCTGTGCGTAGCAAATGGATTAGTCATAAAGAATCATGGGACAAATAGCTCAGTCTGGAGGAGCAGCAGGGTGGTCTTGACTTTGAGAATAAGAGTGGAGTTTGGACATTGTTTCCCGTGTGAGGGTTTAATAAGACCTGAAGGAGCTAAAATATCTACAGTGAAACAGTCGTACTCACAAGCAGTGCGAAACAGGCAGGGCTTGTTCTCAACACTCAGAAAGGCGCTTGCAGTTCAAAAGCACCTGGTGCTTGCAGTGGTATGTCACACAGTGTATTGGGGGTATAAATATGTACAGAGCTAATATAGCACTTTGCAGGATAGCTGATCTTAACCGAAAGGGATGAGTGTGAATGCGTAGACAGAGATGGGGGTTTTCATATAGGAGGTACAAAGCAAGCTTGTTTGGGAATGCATCTGCTAGTACATCTTCTTGAGGTATTACTCTGTGTCTGAAACAGTGAAACAGGCATTATGCAGACAAGAGCTTATGCAATATTCTTCAGCAAACTTGGATGTAAGTCGAATGGAAAGTAAAGCCTGGTAAACTGTGTGAGTTTAGCTATGGTAAAAGTACATCTGTGGGGGTATGAGAGGAAGCATGACTGAAGATGCAAGTGAAGGTGAAAGAGTTCCATTTTGTTTAGGAAACAGTGCAAAATCTGAACAAATACCTGAGGTGTAGGAAATAATACCCTGCCAGGTAGCTGTGTGAGCTGTGTGTACCCTTTGCATAGGACTTGATCGGCTTTGTGTGGGTTGAAGGAAATAGGACGGACCTTTCCTGTGTCTGTTCACCTGGTGCTCTGCTGCAGCAGGGGATGCCGAGCTACAACACCTTCCATTTTACAGCAGCAATGCTAGCTTTTGTGGACAAGGGAGCCAGTGGTAGCATGGCCATGGAGTGGAGGAGTAGACCCGTCTGTGGTAGTCAGCAGTTGATGGGAAGAAGGGTTCACTGTGGAAAGCATTGACTTCTCACAGTCTTTCCATGCTGTCTGGGGAATGTCTTCTGATCTCCTTCCAGTGTGAGTGACTACAAAGCTGACTTCACCATCTTGTCCTCCGTGTGTCATGGGTGCTGTTCCTATTACAGAAGAGTGAAGTGTGGCTACTGAGTGGCAGAGTAGTCTGACAAGGTACAATTCTACTCAGCTTTGAATGGGAATTTGATCTAGAAATCTGAAAATAAGAATCGGACAATTTATTGAAATCTTGGACCATTACGAGTGTTGACCTGTTAAAATAAAGGCTTTGTGTGTGAGCGGCTGCCTTACTTGGTGTTAACAGCTGGGGGACGTGTACCACAGCTGAGAATATAGGTTTCACCTGTATGTGTTGGCCAGGAAAGCCATTTAGGGCAATTTTTTAAAGACAATAAACCTATGGGTTCTGTCTGAGACAAAGCCTTTCCTTACTCACAGTGTTGTGAACAAACTGGGAGGCAGTCGTGTTCTTCAGAGTGCTTTGCTTTCTTTTGCCTGTTCCTTTCCCTTGGCCCTTCCCATCATATTGCTCACTTGAAATCCCCTGCTGTTTGCAACCGTTGAATGAAATGGAAAACTTCTAATTATATCCTTATCTAAGAGTGCTGCCACTCTTTACTTAAGTACTGTTGGAGATTAAAAAGCCGCGTTGCTCTACTCTTCAGCTGGACTAATCTTGCAGCGTGACAGTTATATTTTGTGAATTATGTTTCTTTGTGAATGTTGATCCTTTTAATTAATTGTGAGGCAAGTCAGCATGAAGCATAAGAGTTACGTTATAAAGAGAACCAATATTACTGTTTTTCTCTGCCAGCTTGCCGTCTGTGACATCCAGCCTGGCGGTGTTGTTCATTTGACCCGTGGAGTGTTAGGGGACAAGAAAGTTGTCAGCCCACTTTGACTCCGCAGACCTGGCTGAACTTCTGAGGTCAGCCCACCCAGCAGAAAACCTTCATCCCCCAAACCAGCAGGCATCTGAAACACAGCAGCTCAAGTGCCAGCGTAGCACTCTAGGGAGAGCCCTGTTTCATCTGAAGCATGCTGTGTTGTTTCTCTGGACAAGCTGTGCCCATATTTCCTAAAACACTTGGAACAAAAATCCTCATTGATTGTTCATCCCTTTATTTACCATCCTCTTTGTGACCATGATAGATCAGTGCGTATTTTACAGCCAGAACTGGAACACAAAACCTCAAAAGACTTTTTTTTCCATTATCCTCAACCCACATTCCTTTTCTGCCATCACTTCTTGAGCCTTCAGAAGAGCTGTCAGCCTTACCACAGTCTTCACAAAGACCAAACTTCCAGTGCACTGAAAATAACCTAAACCAAATGAAACCAAGCAGTGTCAGAATAGCGTGTGTTTATAACTAATGCTTTGGAGGACAGAGCTGTAGGAATTTCTGATATGTGTATGCTCTGAATGCAGAAGACGCCATCCAGAGCAGTAGCGCCTTCATGTGAATTGTGTGGGTGACTCTACACACTGATGCTTTCCTGCAGACAGTTGGTGAAGGGCTGGAACACTCTGTTTTCAGCAGGAATCATCCTTCTGATCTTCCTATCGTTTTCCTGGTCTTGATCCTTCTGAGTTATTTTAAACCAAAAAAATCCAGAAAAAAGCAGTGAAAGCTTTACAAAGATGTACCCGAGAGGTCAAACCTGTTACAACTCTTCTGGATATGCATAATGGATAATGGTGGAGATAGACATATGCATAACAGAAGAGATATCCCTAGATATGTTGAATGGCTTTATGATCTGGCCGTAATTACACCCTGCTTTCCTGCTTCACCCTCCTCATTCCTAGTGTGCCCTTTCTCCCGTCATCTCACTAGCTAGTGCCCTTCTTTTCTTATAGTGTGCCTGATGTTCTACCAGCAACGGGTTTCTTTATGATTTATCTGTGTTTAGTTTGAAGTTTTCTGCATTTCTTAATTTCTGAAGATGTTTGTGCATACCTGGGTGAAAACACTGAGCAAAGTTTCAGCTTTGTCAGCTAGTCCAGTAAAAGATGCTGTTGCTCTCTGGAGACCTGATCTCCCTCATGTCCTTTAGATAATGGGCTATTTTACACCACAATCAAAAACAAAGTAGCCCCCTCATTTGATTGTTAAAAGAAAGGCATACCACAGACTTACTGTAAGTCTCTTGGAATAAAGCCAGTAGGATTAAGTGCTGTCTGTGCACTCCCAGATGGCGAAGTTAGCAAAAGATTACACTTTGGGATTCTGTGAAACTCTCTTAGTCACCCAGAAATAGTTATAATATGTGGGATGCTTGAGTAATATTAAAACAATTATTTGCATAATACTGTAAATTCTGTTGTCAAATGTAATTGTCACATCTCCAAATTTTAATGATCCTTATTTATGCTGCATCTTTGAAATCCTGTTAAAACCATCGGAACTTCCTAATTTCAGAGTATGGAGGTATTTCTGGAGAGTGAAACACTGATGTGCTTGTTACAGGGTCTGCTTCTGCTGCAAAAAGAAAATGGGCATTTTCCTCTTCTGTTCCGACTTCAGAGTCTGCTTCCAACCATTGCTACTGTGCCTTCTGTTTTTCTTGGGACCTGGCAGAGAGATGGGAAGTGTAGGAGGACAGGCAATTGATGTTTAATCCTTCATATGTTTTCTTATGTATGCTAGGCCTGATTATAATGCATCTAGAGCAAATAGGCATGCATGCATATTCTAAATAGAGATATGTTGTGATTTTCCTGCGGCAGACAAACACCAGATCCTCTTCCATGGCCTCCATGGTTTGGCCCTGGTAAAACTCCCTGTTGTGTATTTTCACTTCTGCACTGTTCTTGTAGATGAGAAGCCCTTGAAGATTCAGTGCTTGAGAAGCCTTGTTTCTTAGGAGATTTTGTCAAACTGTCACTTCTTAGATCAAATTTGGGCCTTTCTTATACCAAGTAATTAAAAATGGTGTATAAACTTGTGATAATTGAGTGGCTGAGAGATCATTTTATGTGAAGTTTGTAATGTACCAAATGCTCTGTTTAAAAAATCAAAATGAAACCCTGTGGTGTTGGGAGAGCATCACTGTTGCTTATGCATGAGCATTGCTGCTGCTTTGTTATGGGGCTGAATTTGGGCCTTTTATCTCTTTGGTCCCTACAGGCAAGGTATCTGCTTTGCCGACTTGCACTTTACTCCAGGAATGAATGCCTGGACAGGTCTGATAGCTGTTCCCAAGGGGTGCTTTGGAGGTTCCCTGACTCCCTGGTGGTATGTGCCAGCAGTGGGGGGTACTGTGCTGAGAATTTCATGCAGTACTTTCAGTTGGGGTGATAGTTCCTTGTTTTCTGTTTAGTATATTAGGGAAACGGTGAAAGAAACATCTCTTTCTTCACATGAGAAATACTTATCTGTAATGACAGTGAATTATTGACGGTGAATTATGTCCGTGTTATTGAGCGTTTCTGCTTTGGTAATTACTGTTGTGTAGCAATGCAGTCACTGGAGCTGCTGCCAGATTGGTTTTTAAATCTGCAGAGACTGCAGCTAGGAAGGGAAGCCTGTTAAAATGGCACAGACTTGGGGTACAGGCTGGCTTTCACGTGTTGAAATTCCAGCTTGCGGACACAGTGCGTACTACTTGATACCGGATTTTGAAGTCACAGACGGCTCTTTATCACCTTGACAGAATGCGAGGTGGCCATCACGCTTCCTGAGATGAAAAAGGAAAATGACAGGGACTTTCTGGATAGGAGTTAGGTGCAGGACAGAGCAGGTCACTTCCAGTGGAGACCTTTTGGCTCTCCAAAAGCATGAGGTTATTATGCTGGTGTGCTCTGCATTGTCTCCTCTTTTGCTCTCTTCTCTTTCGGAAAGAGAGGGACTTTTTACAAGGGCATTAGTGAAAGGACAAGGGAGAATATCTTTAAACTGAAAGAGGAGAGATTTAGATTAGATGTTAGGAAGAATTTCTTTACTGTGAGGGTAGTGAGACACTGGCTCAGGTTGCCCAGAGAAGCTGTGGCTGCCCCATCCCTGACAGTGTTCAAGGCCAGGTTGGACGCAGGGGCTTGGAGCAGCCTGGTCTAGTGGAAGGTGTCCCTGCCCATGGCAGGGGGTTAGAACTGGATGAGCTTTAAGGTCCCTTCCGACCCAAACCATTCTGTGATTCCATGAATTGCTGCTTGGTGTAAGTGGGCAGAGCTGAAGGCTTTTGGGTTTTGATAGATTGAGCCCTGCTTTTAGGTTGAGGTGTCTATGAAAAGACACCCTGTGCTTCCCAGGCAGCCTGGCTGTATCTCCTTATTGTATCCATAGCGTGCCCCAGTGCTGTAGGTGGATAAAGTTTTGTGTTTCCATATCACGTTGTGGGGGCACTGGGCAGTGTTCTGGTGTCAGCGTTCTTTAAAGGATGTAGGAAGAGCTGCAGGGTGAAGAAGAGGGCTGTGGAAGTTCTTCCAAAGATGAAGAAAGTGCCTTGCAGCAGAAGGCTTGGATGTAATCTATCTTGTTGACCAAAAAAAAAAAAAAGGTTGAGAAATGAGCTGATTAGAGTCATGAAAATATTTATGGGGAAAATGTGTTACGAAGTAACAGTGAAGAGAAGCGGAAAAAGGCCTGGAAGCTAAAACTGTTAATTCAGATGAGAAATGACACACAAATGTTCTGTGGTGTTGGTAATTCAAGGCTCTGTGAGGGAAATGGGTGAAACTCCGATCTTGTGGTCCTAACTTGACAAGTGAGTACTCCAGAGGCACCAAATGTTTCTACAAACACAGATGGCTGATGTTGGTCCTGAGATATTTCAATCACATGAAAGGATGAGTGGTAGATTAGAGGTCTGTCTAGGTAATTAGCTTCTCTCTTCTGGCTTCAGAACTTCTTGTAAATGTACTTTTTAGAATGCCCATATTAATAAACCTATTTTCATAGCAGTTGGCTATATTGGTTATAGCACTTGGCTGAAGTCTTTCATGTGTAACTACTTGGCATTGCTTGCGCTGCTCTGATTAGAGATTGTGGCAGCCTTATTAGTAGCTATGGAGATGCTCTGCACTTTCACCCATTTAGAAAAGATTATCTCAGATGGGGTTGTAATTAAGCAGGCAGCCAATTAGCTAAGCGATGGCTGATCCCCCCAAATGCCATGCACTTGCATACAGAATAGGTGTGCTAGGTAGTCCCTGTGGCTGGTGGTAGAATTGTAAAAGCCCGAGCTATAGAATAGCCCTGAAGAAGCAGTTGGGGAGCAGTTTGGTGGCAGTGACACTTGGAGCATGGCCACTTGCAAAGGGGCAGCCTTCTCACTTCAGGGGAGCAGCGGCCTACAGTTTCAGGCTAGCAAGGCTGAGCTTTCAGTGTGGCTCCTGAAGATGGTTTCTCGCAACTGGTCTGCAAAATACCAGAAAGGATTCTGCAAAAGCACATCTTTGTCAGTGCACACTCTTGAAAAAAAGCCAACATTTTCATTAGGGGGTGCCTGTAAATGAAGCATTTGTATTTTTGCTGAGATATCCACTCTATCTTTGCATTTGCCCTGGTGCTCCTTTGACTGCTAGAAGAACACTGTTTTGTATTTGGATTAATTCTAATTAATTAAAGGCGAGTGTTTGCGTCACCACGTTTGCTTCTCCCTTTGATTTAATGTTATTCAGCCCCCAAGGAATGGGCATAACACACACTGTCTCTTCCCCTGCAAGGAAGGATGTGCAGAAGGAGCTGGAAATAATCTTGGAAGATTAAGTGCTGTTTCACAAGAGAAGAGGAGAACACAGGGCCGTGGTGGTAGCTGGGACAGACTGATGTGGCATCACTGTGCTTCAAGAGGCATAAGAATGTAAGAAACCAAGTTTCACTAGCTCTGCTGCTGTCATTCCAGTGCTCTGAATTGCAGAGGAGACAATGGGGCCTTTTATTGACCTTCACGGGAGCATCAATGCTGTGGTTCCTCATTTTCGATGTGTTAAAGCAAGGAAGTTAATATCACAGAGCAGAAATAAGTATCGGAAATAAGTTTTCGGGTTTTTTTTTTGAGTTATGTTATCTATTCTTAATGGAGTTCTTTTTATAACTTGCTAGGCTGTGCATTTAAAAGTATTGATTATAGGACTTTAGTGGTTCTGAGTGAAAAGATGCTTTGTGTGCTACAGGGAGGAAAGAGTACCCATTTTGTGTTCCAGCTTGTTTTATGGTGTGAAGAAAATGCAGAGATTGTTGTCTCTCTTCCTGATAAAAAGCTTAGAAATGAAGTTATAAAAAAGGGGGGGGGGGGGAAGGAAAGAAAAAACCACCAAACCTCCCCCAAAACAAAACTACCAGAATCCCCCGGAAGTAAAAAGTTAATGATAATTGATGATAATTACTTCTGTTCAGATACTCGATGCTCCAAAATGCTGTTTGGAGCGTTTATTTCTGCACTCAGACATCAGGTAACTAGAAGCCTAAACAGTATTGGTAAGGGTGTTTTCTCTTTTAATTTTTCTCATAGAGTGCGTAGGTGATTTTGAACACTGGTGTTTCAGTTGGTTTCAAAAGCAAATGTCCCATGCAGCACCCAGTACCCAGCTAACAAAATACGCAATAAAGTCCTTACTGTTGGTGCTAGTCTTTTAATCAAAATTTACAAAAGGTGATGACATCTGTCATCTAATACAATATAGTAGTAAAGATCTGAAAGTCTAATGCTGCCAGTCTTCCTTAGAAGTCTGGACATTAGGAATGTTAGGTTAAATATGATTCCCTCCAGTGGGATTTGACATTCATGGCATCTCTAAATTTCAGAGAAGCTGCAAGTCTAATGTTGCCTCTTAAAAATTTACTTGCCCCAGGGGAATTGAGTTGGTGTACAAAACAAAGATGTTGCTGTGCTTTTCTACATTGTCTTGCTGTTCTTTACATCCACACAAAAGAGCTGCAATATGACATTCTGGGGGTTGAGGAACTAGCCTTTTTCTCTGATCAACAACTGAGGTATCTCAGCTTGCAATCCAGATGAAATATCTATTGTTTATGAGTTGTTACCTTAGATTTTAATAGTACTTCTGTTGAAGTCAGTTAAGTGGCTTCCCTTTGGATTAAGCTGTTTGAGAAAGTGATTCTTCAGGAATATTGTGTTCAACGCTGTCTCCCATGACATCCTTCTCTCTAAGTTGGAGAGACATCAATTTGATAGGTGGACCACTCGGTGGATAAAGAACTGGCTGGATGGCCGCACGCAAAGAGTAGTGCTCAATGGCTCAATGTCCAGCTGGAGACCAGTAACGAGTGGTGTCCCCCAGGGATCGGTGTTGGGACCGGTCTTGTTCAACATCTTTGTCAGTGACATGGACAGTGGGATTGAGTGTGCCCTCAGCAAGTTTGCCGATGACACCAAGCTGTGTGGTTCGGTTGATACGTTGGAGGGAAGGAATGCCATCCAGAGGGACCTTGACACGCTTGTGGGGTGGGCTGATGCCAACCTGATGAAGTTTAACCATGCCAAGTGCAAGGTCCTCCACCTGGGTGGGAGCAATCCCAGGCACAGCTCCAGGTTGGGTGGGGAGGAGATTCAGAGCAGCCCTGCAGAGAAGGACTTGGGGGTGTTGGTCGATGAGAAAATGAACATGAGCCGGCTGCAGTGTGCGCTTGCAGCCAGAAAGCCAACCGTATCCTGGGCTGCATCAAAAGGAGTGTGACCAGCAGGTCGAGGGAGGTGATCCTGCCCTCTACTCTGCTCTCGTGAGACCTCACTTGGAGTATTGTGCGCAGTTCTGGTGTCCTCAACATCAAAAGCACATGGAACTGTTGGAACAAGTGCAGAGGAGGGCCACGAGGATGATCAGGGGACTGGAGCACCTCCCGTATGAAGATAGGCTGAGAAAGTTGGGGCTGTTCGGCCTGGAGAAGAGAAGGCTGCGTGGAGACCTCATAGCAGCCTTCCAGTATCTGAAGGGGGCCTATAGGGATGCTGGGGAGGGACTCTTCATTAGGGACTGCAGTGACAGGACAAGGGGTAAAGGGTTCAGACTTAAACAGGGGAAGTTTAGATTGGATATGAGGAAGAAATTCTTTACTGTAAGGGTGGTGAGGCACTGGAATGGGTTGCCCAGGGAAGTTGTGAATGCTCCATCGCTGACGGTGCTCAAGGCCAGGTTGGACATAGCCTTGGATGGCATGGTTAGTGTGAGGTGTCCCTGCCCATGGCAGGGGGGTTGGAACTGGATGATCTTAAGGTCCTTTCCAACCCTAACTATTCTATGATTCTATATATAAGAATTGGAGGGGGAGGTTCTGAAGTAATCCATCTCTCTTATGTGTGTATCATTAGTGTGGCATAAAGGTGGTTTGACTTTCAAATAGGATAAAATAATTCTCTAGCTATATATTTATCACTTTGATCCATGCAAGTAAAAAATTTATGACAACTGGGAAATGTGGGAGTAAATATTTTATACCTGCATTACCTGAAAAATCAGCGCAGGAAAAAGTGTTTTGTACATGTGGTAGTATCTGGTCTCGTCACTGTGCACTATTCCTACATGTTTCTTTTGGTTGATTTTTTTTTTCCTAATGAATTGCTATTATATAGTATATTAGTATTTAATTATGAATTTGGAAAAGAATGTATATGGCCTAATACTGAAGTCTCAAAGCTATACAGAAGCATAATGTTAATTGTTCCATAAGTGATGCTTTGTCTGGTGTCACCATGTGACATGTGAAGCTGCCCCTCTTTATATGGACCTTCCCTGTTGTCAGGGAGGCATATCTTTCAGTGTGGGCTTGAAACCAGTCTGTGAGCTAAATGACAGTCTGGTAGCTCAGCATGCCATTTGGTGTGTGAGCATCAGGCATGTTGTGTTGCTGTAGGGGTGACTGCAGTCGTCTTTTAAAAGTCAGAAGCCTACTTTTTTCTAAGAAGTCCTTGGACTTCTTTCGTTTTAGTAGAAGTGGTGGAAAGAGTGCCTTGAGTTGTGACCAGAAGGGCCACAAGCGACTTGGAAAGGATGGTGTAAGGAAAGTGGTGTGGGAGGTGTTTGGGGGAGGGCTTAGTATGAAGACAGGCTGAGAAAGTTGGGGCTGCTCAGCCTGGAGAAGAGAAGGCTGCGTGGAGACCTCATAGCAGCCTTCCAATACCTGAAGGGGGCCTATAGGGATGCTGGGGAGGGACTCTTCATGAGGGGCTGTAGTGATAGGACAAGGGGTAACGGGTTCAAACTTAAACAGGGGAAGTTTAGATTGGATATGAGGAAGAAATTCTTTCCTGTGAGGATGGTGAGGCCCTGGAATGGGTTGCCCAGGGAAGTTGTGAATGCTCCATCACTGGCAGTGTTCAAGGCCAGGTTGGACAGAGCTTTGGGTGGCATGGTTTAGTGGGAGGTGTCCCTGTCCAAGGCAGGGCGGTTGGAACTGGATGATGTTAAGGTCCTTTCCAGCCCTAACTATTCTATGATTCTATGATTCTATGACACCCTCCTAGCTAATGTGACTGAAGACTGACTTGTGGCCATTAGAGGCTGAAAGCCTTTCAGGTAAGGTAACTCTGTATGTTAGCTGTCGTGTATGAGGGTTTTCCCTCTCAATGCTTTGTCTTGGCTACTAAAGTAAAGGCTACCCTGATGTGAATGTGTGGGTTTCTCCTGCGGTTGGAGAAGGTGGAATGTCCTGGCCAGCCCTAGCTGTGCTCAGTCAGAGAACACGAGAGACGAAATGCTTCAGATTGGAGGCAAAACAGTAAAACATGCCTAAAATCTTAATAGTTGGTGCCAGAGACTAGGAAAGTTTCATATGTGAGACTGGTGCTGTGGTTCTGGTAGGGAACACAGCAGTCCTGATGGGAGCGAGAGAAGATGATGAAAAGTGTGGCCTGAAAGGCCAGGTCCCCCACTGGGGCTCCTTGGGTTGTGTAGCTGCAATGGCTGGGTGCCTGTGTGGTCCCACGTGTGCATGAAGGCTGCATTAGTCCCTGGGATCCGGCACCAAATAGATTTTAAAACCAAAGTCATGCTGGGAAGTGTTTTTCTTCATCTAACCTGGTATTTTGTGTAGGAGCAGAGACACGTTTTGAAATGATGCTTCATAATCCAGAGGTGAGCCGTAGCCAGCCCAAGATGCGGTTCATGTCACTCGCTCAACTGGAGTAAGAGCTCTGATCAGGGCTGTGAGATGCTATACAAACTGAGTGGGGGTGGGGAGAAGGTTTCCTAGAAGAAATGGGTCATGTTTCTCTTAATATAGAATTGAGACAAATAGTTAATAATAACTAATAATATATGTAGATGTAAGTAATGAAAAGAAAACTGATCAGCTGCAGATGGAGGAGTAAATGGAGTGGTGCATGGAAGCCTTGTTTGATCAGTAGTGTCTGAGGCTTGGGTGATAGCCTTGGGAAGGAGTGTGATGGCCGTGAGTGGCGGTGGTGGCTGACAGAAAGGTGCTGTCAAGTGCAGGAAGTAGCTGTAACATGGAGGTGTCCTGGTTTCAGCTGGGATAGAGTTAATTTTCTCCCTAGGAGCTGGTGCAGTGCTGTGTTTTGGCTTTAGTCTGAGAACAGGGCTGATAACACACTGATGTTTTAGTTGTTGCTAAGTAATGCTTATCCTAAACCAAGGACTTTGCAGTTTCCCATGCTCTGCCAGTGAGGAGGGGCACAAGAAACTGGGAGGGAGCAGACAGGCTGCCTGATCCAAATTAGCAAAGGGGTATTCCATACCACGGCACGTCATGCCCAGTATTTTATGTGTACTGGGGGAAGTTGGTTGGAAGGGATTGATCACTGCTCGGGGGTGGGCTGGGCATCGCTCAGCAGATGGTGAGCAACTGTGTTTTTCATCACATGGGTGTTTTTGGGGGGACAGGGTTTTATTCTCACCTGCCCCTTACTATGATTCTTCATCAGGGGCTGTAGTGATAGGACAGGAAGTACTGGCTTAACACTTAAACAGGGGAAGTTCTCTACTGTGAGGGCGGTGAGGCACTGGAACAGGTTGCCCAAAGAAGTGGTCAATACTCTATCCCTGGCAGTGTTCAGTACCAGGTTGGACAGAGCCTTGGCAGGATGGTCTAGTGTGAGGTGTCCTTGCCCATGGCAGGGAGGATGTAAGTTGATGGTCTTAAGGTCCCTTTCAGCCGAAACCATTGTATGATTCTATATTTTACTCTTATTTCAATTATTAAACTGTTCTTATCTCAACCCATGCGTTTTTTCCTTTTTTTTTCCTGGTTTTCCTCCCCATCCCTCTGTGGAGGGTGAGTGAACAAGTGGCTGTACGGTATTCAGTTTCTGGCTGGGCTTAAACCGCAACAGCGGGTGATCTACAAGCTCAGCTGATTTGCTAATCACTGTTTTTGTTCAGTTTGTACTGGAAAAATATGTTTCAGAGCTGTTGCAGGCTGTTATTCTTAACGGCAGATGAACTGGTTCATCCTTTAAGGCTTCCTCTGTAGTACCTTGCAGGGCGTCATGCTGCAAAGAAGTTGCATCTCTTTATCCCACCTTGCATTTAAGGGTGGAGGGATTGTCCTTCAAACTGTAGTGCACAAGTTAAGCAGTTTGCCTGGCAACAGACGTGTGACGGAATAGCAGAGGCAGTCAGACAGAGGAGCAGTGCGATGCAGAGCTATAGGAACAAAATTAGAAATGATCTGACTGAGGTGAGGTGCTAAAAACTGAAGTCTGTTAATGCTATTGCAAGCCTGCAAGGCAGGCTGGATGGAGGAGGAGACTGGATTTGCTGTCAGTAAAGAGCTGGGAAGAGAAGAGGAGGGGAGAAGAGGAGGGAAGCAAGTGGATGCAAAGCGGGGAAAGAATGAGCAGCCATGTGGTATGCGTTAAAATAACTTGAAGGTGATGCACACAAATGGGGAGGCTGCCTGGTGACTGGCACAACCCAGTCAGCAGTGATGTGCTTGTGCTGCAAGGCTCTTGCTGTAGGTGCTTCGTGCTGCTGAGCAGGGTAGTGCCATGGCATGGGCTCCAAGCCGAATGCCACGGTTGTTTGGCCTGAGTGAGACAGTGCTTGTCCTTCTGGTGGTCTCAGGCAGTGCTTTGGTGCAGTTCTCAGTCGGTTATGAGAAAATGGCTACACACCACTGCAAGAGCTGATGAGCCTGCCATGCTTTGAGATTTGCCCTTTTGTAGGTTTAGTTTAGAAAGGCCATATCGTCCTCATGCCTTTCTCTTATCTTGAGGTCTTGATAATCTCTGAGAGCTTTGGAGTCAGAACAACTGCTGTGATACCATGCCTAGATGACCAGGGTAGTGGTGGCAAATAAATTGACAAACGGAGTGAAGGTGCTCAAAAGTCTGTGCTGGTCTCTCATGAAGAGAATAGGGGAAAAAGTATCTTTCATACCTGATTTCCAGAACCCAATAGGACTTATAACTTTGATATAGCAGAGACCTGGGAGAGGAATTTCAGATGTATGTTGTACTTACAGCCACTCGATGTCAGTCTGGTTTTAGAAAGTGTTTAAGAGCTTTACTCATACAAGATATTGAGAATAACCTTTTCAGACTCTTGTTACAAGCATATAGGCCGAGAGAAACATTCATCAAGCTCTGAATGAATTGTTTCTTGTGTAAGTCTAATAAATGCTTCAGTGAAATGACCTGAGCGCCCTTGTGAACGTAACTAAAACTGAGATCAGCCAGTCCTTGGAAGCAGGGATAGACTTAGAGTATGCCACAGGAAGTAAATCCTTGAATTGGGACTGTTTATTATGGAGAGGTTCCTATTAGTTGACTTGATTTGCAAATATCTGGAATAACTAGTTAAAAGAAAAAAAATAATGTTTAAACTTGAGCAGTCTCATAATTGAGACTTAATCTATATCTGAGAGTTCAGTACTTCCAGAAGGGTCACTTCTGTTTTCTCCAAATGATGAATTTGAAAGGCATCATTATGTTCTTCACTGTAAGGGTGGTGAGGCACTGGAATGGGTTGCCCGAGGAAGTTGTGAATGCTCCATCCCTGGCAGTGTTCAAGGCCGGGTTGGACAGAGCCTTGGGCGACATGATCTAGTGTGAGGCATCCCTGCCAATGGCAGGGGGGTTGGAACTGGGTGATCTTAAGGTCCTTTCCAACCCAAACCATTCTGTGATTCTTTGAAATGCTGTTAATTTCACATAGCAGTAAGTCTGAGACAAAGAATTAAAGCAACCTTTTATTCTCATGAGCCAAACTGATTATGAAAATGGATAGTGAACACTAATAAGGACATCAAAACCTTAGATGAACCCTGTACCTGGGTCTATCTGCTGACTTGCAGGGCTCATAACTCATCTTTGCATTAACCTTACACAGTTCTCAGTAATAGTCAGGCACTTGTCCCAGGGTCATCGCTTGCCATTCACCAGCACTTTTCACTGAATTTGCTTCTATTTAAATGTATTTAACTAGTATTGTTAGGTTGTTTTTCTTTAACTAAGATTTCTGTGTTTTCTTCTATAAAGATTGCTTTGTAAGTTTTTTGTTAAGTAAAAGGAAGCTTTGCCATTTGTTTTAATGGAAGGAGGATACAGACAAGAGTAGCTGTGCGTGTCCAGAATGTCAGTCTGCACATGCAGTTGATGCATGTGAAGGTCAATTTATGTAGTCAGCTAAAAATGTAACCTAATTATATGGTTCAGTGAGAAATTGTGTAGTACAGCTGTAGCTAGTGAAATCCTATGTGAGAGGAACATTCAATTTGAAAGCAGAAGCATCGTCTGTACACCCAAAGGAAAAAAGAGGTGAGGATTTTGTTTTCCCTGAAAACCTCAAATACGATAATACAAACATGCACTCCGCATGCATGTCATACATGTTGTGGTTTGGTTTGTTGTTTTGCATGTTTGTTGGGGTTGTCTGGGTTTTTTTGCTATGCAGCAGTAGCTAGCTTATGGATACTGTCATTTGCTGGAAAATCTTAGGTGCAGTATTTCCATTTCAGAGTGTAGCATTGTTGGGAGTCAAAATCCAGGACACTGTGCTTTGGGGAGAGCCTGGGTGTGAGGCCTTGTCCTGAGTTCAGCAGTAGCAGTCATTTTTCTCCTCCTTAGTAGCTGGTGCAGTGCTGTGTTTTTGACTTTTGGCCTGGGAACAGCGCTGATAACACCGATGGTTTCAGTTGCTGCTCAGTAATGTTTGCTCTGACCAAGGACTTTCTGAGTTTCATGCTGTGCCAGGGAGGAGGGGAAGCCGGGAGGAAGCAGAGACAGGACACCTGACCCAAACTGACCAAAGAGGTATTCCATACCACAGCACGTCATGCCCACTATATAAACTGGGGGCAGTTACCCAGAAGGGTTAGATCACTGCTGGGTCAGGCTGGGTATTGGTCGGCAGGTGGTGAGTGATTGTATTCTCTTCCCTTGTTATTTCCCTTGTCATTATTATTATTGGTGGTAGCAGCAGTGGTTTGTGTTATACCTTAGTTACTGGACTGCTCTTATCTCAACCCTTGGGAGTTACGTTCTTTCCATTCTCCTCCCCATCCCTCTGGGAGCGAGGGGAGGAAGGGGGGGGAGTGAGAGAGCGGCTGCATGGTTCTGAGTTATGGCTGGGCTTAAACCACAACAGGCCTTATATGAACAGTTTTTTCCACATGTTTAGGCAGTATTGCTTAGGAGAGAAATGAATGTTTTTTACTTTTGATGAGTTCTGGGCGTTATCTTTGCCTGTTGGTGAGTCCTGGGAAAAATCATTATAGGATCGGTGTTTCTATGCAGGAACTGTGGGTAAATTGATATACCCCTAGAAAAGAGGTGGCTTCTTAGATGCACTTTCATCTCAGTATGCGATGTCTTTTGGAATCTCTTGAACAAATGTCTTTTTGTGAAGCTTCCTCTGCTGAACCAGTGGTCTCCAAAGTGGGGTGTGCAAGATGATCCCTTGGAGTGCAGGAAGGAAAATAGTAGAGTGTTAGTAATGCATGTACATAACTTATAAATAAATGTATGTATACTGTAGGTGCATGGTCAAAATTCTTTCTTACTGGTGGGATGTATGGTCAGGGTGGAGACCATTGTTCTGGACAATAATGTATTGCCTCAAATAAATACACAAAAATGAAACCCAATGAAGACCTATCAAAGACTGTTTCCTCGTTGTGGAGAGTTTGCATACTGTCCATCAGGTGGTAGTCAGCTGACAAAGTAGGCGCTGTAGTTATAGTAGTAACTCCTATCTTGTTCTTCCTATGCAAAACAAGCTCTGAATTAGAGCTTTATCATTAGGAACAAAAACTGAAATCAGGGGCAGACTTTAGTAGAAGTTGTTTGGGTTTGTTTTCAGTTTGATTTCCCTTACTCGGGGCTGATCACATAGTATGCGTGGGCTCACCGTCAGTTCTAGCATGCAGAGAAAATGACTTCGGTCAAAAGCAATTCGGTGTTGGTTGTGATAAGTGGAAGGCCCTGGTGAGGAGGGGAAGGGGTGCATTGCTGGGGGGGTGCGTGCTGCTGAGCACCAGGAATGAGGGGAGCGCCTTTCCCTGAATTACATAGACCTTTATGAATAAAACCCCAAAGAAACCCTAGGGTCAGTAGAGATGATTTTCAAAAATATTTTTACTTTTTAATTATTATTTAATTTTAAAATGTTTCTTTATTTACTGGATCTGGCAGGGCCTGTTCTCTGAGGATGCAGCCATTAATGCTCAGTCTTCCTTGTGTGTATGGTGTCTCGACTGCTTCAGATGGCCGTCACCTCTACATATATTTATGTTCCAGCTCAAGAACTTAGTCGAGCCTTATGTTTTGGCCTGTCATTGCATTAACAAAAGGTGCTGCTTTCTCTGTCTAGGATGAATTATCCTGACTCCTTTTCTTCTGTGCCAGCTAAGGCTGTCATCACATCAGGGCTACTCTTCCTGTGTGTTTGCTCCAGCCCAGACCTTTCCGTGGTCAAGAATGGCAGCATGGAGAGGAGCCCGGGATTAACTGCATTGTTCCACTTGCTTGTCGTCTTTTGGAAAAGCAGGTGAATGAGTCAAACTCTTTCTCTTCTAAAGCTCCTGTGGTGATTTAAGGCATTGTTGAGTGTCCTGATCACAGGTGGCAATCCCACTATAACAGGAACTTTCCTTGTTTTCCAGAGTGCTTGTATTTAATGACAAGTCCTAGTTCTTGCTTTTTATTTTGGTAGAGTTAATTCGTTTACAAACTTGACACCTTCTGAGTAAAGAGTTTCTGATCCAGCTCTTGTGCAGAGAATTTGATTGCAGCACAGAAAGAGACATTACTTCTAATCAGGTGTGTCTTTGTGCTTCTGAACGGGTTTTATTTTAAAGGTGCGGAAAACATCCATTTTCATAGCCCTTCTGTGGATAGGCACTTACTTTATCTAAAGCACAGTATTCCTTTTACGCTGCGCCATCCCTTCTACCCCTGCAGCCACAGGCACCCAGCGGTTGCAGCCAGCCTCCATCCTCATGTGCTTCTGGCTGATGTGGGAGGTCAGAGCCAGTGAGCTGGCCTGCGCTATCCTGGGCTGTGTTTGCGATATGCCAGACACTCAGATTGTAGCCGTGTTGGTAGTGTGATGGTTCTGATCTCTCTTGCCTAGGACTTGATAATAAAGGGCAATTAGCCTGCTTCTTCAGATCTCTGCACTGTGTATTACTTTTTCCTAATGCTACAGAGCAAGCTTAATAGTGGTATTTGAGACTGTTGACCTCCCTACTCAAAGAGTGTTTGATGCTGATTGTAGAAATCTTCATCTGGGGTTTCTGAAATGAGAAGAAAGATAGTTCTTTTTTTAATCTGGAATTCATGTGCTAGCAGACATTAGTACTGCCACTAAGACTGTGGCTCTAGATATTTCCATGCTTTTAAGGGAGTACTGCACCATATATGGTTATTTCAGAAATCACATTTCCCAGGGAGAAACCTAACTGAGATCCAGTAGTTCATTTAAGAAATGAAAAAGGAAACGGTACGAGCTAATGTGTGCCAGTGCTTTTTACACACTTATTTTAAAGGCCATTTCCTGAGAAAAGAGAAGATGAAAGGGAGTTTTACGTATTTATCTGATGAACTTTATTTCCTAGCTGCCTGATTGAGCACAACTTTTGTACTGGATGTGTGACCTGATTGTTGCATGCTTTGTTTTCTGCACAGTTACATCCCTACCAGCTCACTGTTGACTTCACTACCAACATTCCTCTGCTCTCACTTGGTGTGAAGTCTGGATAACTGATCTCTGGAAAAAATTGGCTGTAAATTCCAGTTGTGCCTGTCGCTGACCACCTCGCCAGAGTCATTCTGTAGGATTTACCCTGGATGTGGCTGTCTTGCACTACCACAGCTCACTGGTGTTAACAGGCAGGTGCCAGCCCCCCAAAACGTGGCAAAGGTAGAGATTTATTTTAACCCGCATAACTACCAATGGTAGCATGTTTATGGGTTGGCACTGGAGCTCAGTATTGTTTTTAATACAGGCTTCTTCACTTATATCTTTAACTGGCTTGAACCTGTTTAACTGTATGGTGAAGGACACATCAGAGGAGCTGGAAGTCCTTATTCAGAGTCTCTGGTTGATGTAACATGCTGAGCCAGGATGGCTGGGCTGAAACATGGGCCCTTCGTACCTGGGGCTGCTGGCCTGCATTTCTGCAGGAACCCGAATTTTGCTGCTGCTGGTTTGATTGTCAGTGCTTTACTTGGCTAAGTGGCGTGCACTAGTCTCCACTGTTGCTGTGTGCTTTGTGTTGATCACTAGCTGTGATACTTAACTTTGAAGTGGAGCACTTCTTTTTGCAGTCTAACACCGTTGGTTTTGGAACAGAGACAGAACGTAAAAAAGAGAGGAAACAAAAACATTATTTCCCCACTATTCATTTTCAATTGGAAATTCATACATGTCCTCCAGGATAGCACTTCCCCAGTGTAGGAGCCATCCCATGCAAAGCGTGAGGGTTGTCTCCTTGTTAGGCATGAGCTCCTGCGTTTTGCCAGCTTCAGGCTTCCTGAGCTGGAGTGAAATTCAAAGGGAATTAGGAGGCTTAGTGGCAGATCCAGATCATGTCAGCCCTTGAGACGTGTCTTCCAAAGTCTGTATTTAAGAGCCCAGTTGGCAGAAATAACATCTTGTGACTGGGCATATCCAGGGAGTGAATAAAAGAAGTTGATTCATCTGTTTGGCTGGGCATGGATGGGACAGACAGATAAACTCTGTGTGACCCAAGCTTGGAAAAGCAAGTTCCATGTATCCATTTTTATATGGCTGATGCTGTCAGCTATGTCACTGGTCATGCACACCTGCAGCTGAGAATTTATAGGATTTGGTATTTTTCCACTAGGAGTCAGTTCTTGTTGTGTGCCTCTTTGCAGGAATGCTGACAGTGATGGGTGCTTGAGCATCAGTTGCTGACTCCTCCAGTGTTCTCCTGTGTCCCAAGCAAGAGTTGTTATATTTGGTTGGTATATCTGCAAAGGGCATTTTTCGATCAATTTTACAGGTTCAGAGTGGGAATGTGTTCCAGCAGGAAGAAGGAATCAAGTGAAGGAAGTTTCCGTCAGCTCTGCGCTTGCGTTGTGCCCAGCAATGGAGGGGCAGTGCCATGATGGTGGCATGTATTCCCAGTCACAGCTTGTGGACTGGCCCTGGGAGCAAACAGCTACGTTCTTTGTCTTTCCCAGCAGGCATAGAAGGGATCCTAAAACCCAGCACTGACATTCATGGGTTGGAAGGAAAGGAGGAATGCTGCTCTAAGTGAGTTTGGTTTATCTATTTATGGCTTTATTTTTACCTCTGTTTTTCCCTGCTGTCCTTGCAGGTGGAAACAGTCCTGACATTTTGTTGCTTAGCTATATGTAGCTACTGTGTGGGTGTTGCTGTGAGGGACAGAAACATGGAAGGGGAGAAATGATCGACAAATGCTTTTGATTAAGATAGTTGTGTGTATTGTTTGGCTGGTTTGGAGAACAGATATGGGGGAACATGTACATTGATTTTGGGGGCTTTTTCTTCCCCTCCTGCTTGTACGATATCTTTACACTGATCTGCTTTTAGCCTGTGAATGCATCTTTTTAGGTATTTATGCTTATCATATATAATTTATTTCTTGAAGCATCTTGCCTAACTTCATTATGTGAGTAATAAGATAAAATTCCCTGTTGAAGTGTTTATTCATGGCTTATCACTGAAGCATTTACATGTACGCATGCAGAGTGTGTGTGTGTGTTGGTGGTTAGGGGATAAAAAGACTTCAATAAGAAGGACATATCTGCGAGCAGGTACAGAAATATGGGTGCTTCTCTGAGCTCAGAGAGTCAGGGAGGAAAGCGCATTACTTTTGTATTATGTGGAAGGAAGCAGGTGTTCATACAATTACTGTGGTACACTGAAAACTGGCAAGGAGAGGCTGCGTGTGTGGGCAGCTTCCATCAATTCCGCTCAGACCTCTGGAATCCTTCACAGAGGACCTGTTGGTATGAGTATAAAGTAAGAGCTAAAAGGCCTCTCTGTTCATTAATTTTTAACAGCCTAAATGCCTTCCAGGCTTTTGATTTTTAAAGCAAATCATAAAGCAGTAATTCACATGGGAAAGATTTGTCAGGTTTAAGCAGCAGCAGAATCCTGTGGCACTTTGCAGAGGAACATTTCCTGACGTTTGGTGACTTTTAGAAACCAGTGTCACGAGGTGTGGTTTCCACCCTCACGCTGCTTAAACCTGGGACGTCTTCATTATTGCAGACTGGAAAATGCTGTGTCATATTAGATGCAATGCACAGTGGTGAAATGAGGAGATGGCACTTTAAAGCTTTGTAAAGCTATAATTTTTCAGGAGAAAATGCTTTTAGTTTCTGACTACACTGTTCAGCGTGATGGCTTTGTGAGACAGCTGTTCTCCTAGGCAAGGCCTTGGTGGTATAACCTTATGTTGGTTTCTAGTCCTCTAATGTTTGTCCAGAAACAACCCTCGGGTTATGAAACCCAAATTTCCCACAGTGAGAAGAAGGAGAGCCAGTCGCAAGGATAGCGATGCCCTATGTCATGGGTATGAACACTGGAGATGAACGGGCAGGATGTCATTCTCTATTCAATGTTTTATATTCACTGATATCCTTAAGCTGTTAATCAAGCAGTAACATACGTTGCATAATCCAATATTCAATTCTACTGCAATTATATTCCTTCCTAATTTCTAACGTGGTTGTTTAGTACCACAAGGAATGGTTTGAGTTTTGTGCTTGTCTGTAGCTGTAGGTGATGCCTCTCCCCTTCTCTGTGAAATTTCTGTAACTGTTAGGATTTTTCTCACTCTGATTTTAACAAATCTAGGTTTAACGTCATAAGGCTCTGTCTTGTATTTGCTTCACTCCTTGAAAGTAAAGAGAGGAGAAGAATTCAAATTATGAGAGGCAGTATATAGTGGAGTGATGAAAAGCGGCATAGATCGATAGCCTCTTAAAAGCTTGCTTCAATAACTTTGAATCTGTTAAATGAAACTTATATAATCAGACAACTGTTCAGTTAAGACCCTGTATCACTAAGTACGTCTATAGTTCATAGCTTTTCAAAAGCCATCAGAGGTGACTGAAAATCTGAAGTTTAGATGACTCTTTCATTCTTAAGACTGCAATCCTACAGGGTTTTACGATCTGCTTTAATTTTCTGCATGTGCAGTCTGAATGGGCATGTATGTCCTTTTCATCGCTGGCCTTATAAATCATAGAATCATTTAGATTGGAAAAGACCTTAAAGATCCAGCTGGAGTCCAACTGTTAACCTGCCAAGTCCACCGCTAAACTGTGTCTCTAAGGGCTACCTCTACACATCTTTTAAATGCCTCCAGGGATGGTGACTCCACTGCTTCCCTGGGCAGCCTGGTCCAATGCTTGACAGCCCTTTCGGTGAAGAAGTTTTTCCTAATAACCAATCTAAACCTCTCTTGGTGCAACTTGAGGCTGTTTCCTCTTATTCTATTGCTTGTTACTTGGGAGACTGACATCTACCTCGCTACAACCTTCTTTCTGGGGACATTGACTACTGATAAAATATGCTTACTGTTTTTAAGTGGAAGTATGCTACTTACAACAGTGTGGTCTGATACTAACACATCTTTAAGTTCACAGTTGTTTGGTTTATTCTGTTTTACCCATCTTACACATTTTGGAGCTACACTGTACATTTTGAAATGCCGAAGCTGTGTCGTGACTCAGGTATGTCTCATTTATGCCCTCTGTAAACAGCTGTTTTCTCACCCTGGAAGTGGAGGTGGCTTTTCTGGGTCCCTTCAGGAAGGGGTCGTCTCACCGTGGACAGGATTATCCCTCTACTGACCTGACTGTTCCTCACAACACTGCAGTTTCTTAAGTTTAATATGTTTATTTTAAAACTCCTTCTGGTGGAGAACAGAGGCAAAAGGTGATATGATCCAAAAATCTTAATTAAAAATTAGGAATTCGGGAGACCCCATCCATCCATGCTGTTCCTCATGGTCCTGCGCACGCATCTGCTGCTGGCCCCACCAGGTCAGGTCTGAGGTGCGACATGGTGAAAGATGGATGCAGTTAGCTGTGCTGTCAGTCAGGTGGTTTTGTGCTAGTTGGTGGCTCTGTTTCCCTCCAGCCCCTGCCTTGTTTGCTTTATTTGACTATTTGATTTAACATCTTTACAGTGAGGGTGGTAAAACACTGGCACAGTGTTGCCCAGAGAGGTGGTGGATGCACCATCCCTGGAGACATTCAAGGCCAGGCTGGATGTGGTTCTGAGCAACCTGATCTAGTTGAAGATGTCCCTGCTGATTGCAGGGTGGTTGGACTAGATGATCTTTGAAGGTCCTTTCCAACCCAAGCTATTCTATGATTCTAACAAGGGGATGGGGAAGGAGGAAGGTGGAGGAACAGCTGAAAAATAAACTAGTGCCCTTCTGGATCTGGGCATAGTTTCAATGAGCTCCCAGGAGCTCATGGTAGAAAAGGGTTGTGTTTAAAGTAAGCCTTTCCCATGTTCAGATCATGGTGATGGTTTTGCCTCTTGTTTTCCTCACTGTAGAGGAGGCAAAAACATAGCATCCAGGATAACTGCATGCTTCAACACTGTCAGTTCGATGCTGTGAATTCTTGCCTGGGAGGATGCTGTTCTGAGTGTTTGACAGGTGGATGATTATGTAGTGCCTTCAAGAGTCCTGGGGTTTTTAGCTTCTCATTGAATGAATCCTTTATGACTTGATCTAATTGTGCTAATAGTTTCCCTTGTCTGTCTGGCAGGCGGTTGTTTGTTTTAATGTGATCTCATCAGTATTAGTAGATGAGTTGGAATGCTGAAAGTCTGTTTTTCCCTTTTATTCCAGTACCAAATGTATTTATGTGTTTTAAGATGGAGAGTATGCATCAGAATTACACACAGTATAAATAGCAAACATTTCTCAGCTGGCAAGTGAAAATAATTCTGCTTTATATTCTGCAATATGCAGTCTGTTAATGATGTGAAGCATCCTATTTTTTATAGGCCAGATTTCAGATATAGGTGGCTGAAGCATTATGGCAAGTTCTGTTACTGTCCAAATAAACCTTTGGTATAAAGGAAACATCTACTGCTTTATGATTGCTCCCCAGTTTTAAGTGCTACTCCTGCAAAGAGATTATGTATGTTACTATACATAATTTCTGTGTTAGTAATTCTGTTGAATGCAGCAATGATGCCAAAAATAGGGAAGACTGGAAGCAAGATTGTACACTTAACTTGGATGAAAGGTTTTTTCTATCAGAACTTACAATAATCACCCATGTAGAGGTATTGGAATGAGATGCTCTGCAAAAAATCCCTGGGTTTTATCTTTTTTTCTTCCTTGGGTTTGCCTTTTCTTCTGATTATTTTCCTTCTTTGTGTCTTATTAATGGGACGCAAACAGCTCTTTCTCAGGTTCCTTGGTATTGCTCATGGGGCTTTGTAGAACAGGCCTCTGATAAGAATTAAATCACATCTTTATGATGGTATTTCCATGGGAATTTGTGACAGTTGGGAACTTTGATTGTCTTGATTTATTTCTTTTTGGCACTGGAGATTCACCTAAGTTTTTCCCACACCACTACATACTGCGAGAATCCTGAAAACCTGCCTGTATCTTCATCCCGAGGCCTGCTTTGTTGGTGACCCTATTGCTTTTTTTGTTGGTTTCGTTGTGGTTTGGGGTTTTTTTAAGGAATGGCAAATGGCCAAGTCTCACCCTCCTATTTTGATGACCAATGGGTTCCTCCTTTTTTGATCTTTGCCCTTTATCCCTCATGTATTGCTCTAACTTCAGGTTTTGTAATTCCAGGTGAAGGTAGCTTTCATTTCATATTTCATATTGGGACAAGCCTTCCACCACATGAAGGTACAAGCATCAGAGGAGGGTTTTGGCTAGCAGTGAGGGAGTTTTCTTGGGGAGAAGAGGTATCTCCTCACCAGCTGAGATGTAAATCTGCTGTCACTAATGAACCACTGCTCATCTGCAGTGTGTCAAGCAGTTGTTAATGTGCTTTTTGCCAGGCGTGTGGTATGGATCCCAAGAACATAAGAATTTGGGTATTTTCCTTTTCTGGCATGTACACAGTTCAAGCAGTCTGCACAAAGTACTCGAACATTTGATGCCAACACGTGTTTTAGCTGGCATGGGGAGGAAACGTGTACATCCTTGTTCTTTGTACCCCAGAAAGGAACTCAGTGCTGAATGCAAACACTGATCCAAATCATCAGTAAAGAAACTTCTTGGAGGGTGGGTGGGAAACCCTCCCTCGAGTTTCCTGCTGTGATTTCTGTGCCATTCCCCTCAGTAAACAATTTTAAGCAAGATTAAATTTGACCAAAAGAAGGCACATCCGCATCTGTCTCATCAGGGTATGTGATGTCTCTGAGAACGCCCCGGGGTGGTTTTTTTTTGCTACAATCCAAATGTTATCTCAAAACAAAAAATTTCCCTTTTAATTTTTCCAAGCAGACCGTCATTTCCGCACTGTGCCAGCAATTCACTGGAAACATAAAGTTGTTAATGGTGAAACTGGTGTAGATCTTGGTCAAAAATATAGCATAGCTTGCTGCAGTCACCAAAGTAAAATGGCATCTCTGTCAGTTCAAATCAGGCTGTAGCTGAATTTAAAAGCTTACTCCTGCCCTGTGCTTTGATGACTCATATGCCAGCTTCATGTTCATTGCAGAGTTCCTTGAGGTATCTTGAGGTTTTGACGTGCTCAGAGTAAACCTCTGAATACTGAGGAGGAGGCCTGCCAAAGGCTTGTCGCGCAGACCCTTTGTCGTGGTTTAAGCTTCTATAACCCCACGCAGTCGCTCTCTCACTCACTCTCCACTCTTTCTCCCCCAGTCCCGGGGGGACGGGGAGGAGAATCAAAAGAATGAAACTCGCACAGGTTGAGGTAAGAACAGTTCAGTAACTGAGGTATAACACAAACCACTGCTGCTACCACCCATAATAATAATGACAAGAGAAAATACAACGGAAGAGAATACAACTGCTCACCACCAGTCCCCCAGCCCGACCAAACAGTGCACCCCCACCAGTAATGATAATGACAAGGCCAATACAAGGAAAGGATACAATTGCTCACCACCCAGCCTGACCAAGCAGCGCACCCCCCACAGTGCACCCCCACCCTTCCAGGTCTCTGCTCTCCGTTCCTACATCCTGGGCATGACGTGCTGTGGTATGGAACACCTCTTTGGTCAGTTTGGGTCAGGTGTCCTGTCTCTGCTTCCTCCCGGCTTCCCCTCCTCCCTGGCTGAGCATGAGACTCACAAAGTCCTTGGTCAAAACCAAAACATCACCAAGCAGTAACTGAAAACACTGGTGTTATCAGCACTGTTCCCAGGCCCAAAATCAAAAACACAGTGCTGCACCAGCTACCAAGAAGGAGAAAAATGACTGCTACTGCTGAACCCAGGACACCCTTCTCCACCCAGATCCCTGCCATGACCCATACAATCCCTGCATGACCCAGACAGTTTACTAAAGGAGCGTGCTGTTATCCTCTGAGAACACTTGAACTTGGCTGGGATTTGAGCGTCACAAGAATCATCCATGTCCTCGGCAGTGCAGTGCCTTATTGTGTACCAGATGTTCTGAGGTCAGACTGGTTCTTAAGTAAAGGTTTAGGGTTAAAAGTATGTTTATTTGATCCACTACAGGAAAAATTAGTTTCCAAAGTTGTAAAAAGATGACACATCCAAACGTGTTTTCAGAGTTATGCTTAGACATAAGGTGTGGTGGCTTTTGGGGGGGTTTTTTTGTTTGTTTTTTACAATAAGATTCTTTTTTAGCTACTTCAGCATCACGAGATGGTGGATAATGAGCCCTGCAGCTGGGCTGGTGTGTCCCAAGGAGTTCCTTAAGTTACATCTTCTTCTGTATCCTTCTTCCGGGCATTGCTGGAACCGATCAGAATGGCTGCTCTGAGTAATTTCCTCTCCCTTCCTGAGGAATATCTTGACTTTCTTATCCTTGGTTTTTTCCACTAGGCACTGGCCTGTTATCTCATGTTGGGAGGTGAAGTCATTTCTCGCTGTGTCCTTAGGCTCTTTTGATTAAAGTTTCTATTGCGTATCTCACATAGCACATCCTCCCGTTCTGGATCTTGCATGCTTAGTAGGTATAGAGAAAGACTGAATATATTCAACTCAGCTTAATATGTCTGTAGCTGTTTTCTTTGGGAGCATCATATAAAAACTAAACGTGTTACCGCAGAGCTGAAATTCAGTGTTTATGTAAAGTAACCCTGTCCTCCTGCCGTGTGAGAGCTAGTTTTGGAAAGAGGAGGCTCTTCTAGGGTGCCATTAAGAGTATGTTTTTGAAGCTGATAGTGTGAAAAAGTACAACTCCCCGGCGGCTCTTCTTTAATAACTTACACAAAGTCATGTTTGGCTGGGCAATGTTCCTGCTTTATTTCACTGAGGTGCAACAGAGAGTCTGTAGGAGTACGTCTGCAACAAGGACACGTGCAAGTGAGCACCAGGAATTTAGGCAAATTGCATCGTGCTGAATCTGTTGAAGTACTGGCTGTTTGGAGATGCGTGTGGATGTCAGATTTCTGATTTAAATCTTCCTAAGCTTCAAAGGAAGCTGAGAGCAAAGCATTGAAACTTTGGTGTTTTGGCCATTATCTCTGCTACGCTGCACTGGAGTTACAGTGCAGCTTTGTATACTTCATTCTGTAGTTATCTACTGAGTAAAACCACATTGTTTCACCTGGTTCTTAAACAAGCCAATCCCAAACCCCACCGCAAAGAAACCAGCTTGCCATCCCTGTTGAACTCTGTAGTCTGCTCTGCACTAACTACTCTCTTTTATTTGATTGTTGTTGTTGTTCTGATCGGTTATTTATTGAGTTCTCTATGGAAACAAGGTCTGTGTGAATGCTGTCTGTATATCTTGCTACTTGGTTGAAAATAGCCAGTGGGTTTCCAGCTAAGTTGGGCAGTTGCTACATGCTTTGTAGAAATATTGACAGCATAGGGAGTGGCTATTGGTGTAACAGTTGATGGTATCGGATGCTGGAGGTGTCACGGCTTTCAACTCTGGGCTTTCCATGGCACTTGTGTTTTCTGTAAGCATCAGTACAGCCTTTTGGGGACAGGCTATAGCTTGGGCTCTGCTGATGGAAGATGCTAGGAAAGAGATGCAGTTTTACTGAGGAATTGTTCGAATTCCTTAGCTTGCAAAATGGCAAAGCCACTCACCATGTCACCTCTCCTCACAGTTGGAAAGTACCCTCTGGGAGAAGCTGCTGCTTACAGTGAGGGCCAGGAAGCTAGAAAGGAGTTCTAACCACTTCAGAATCGTGTCTCTCAAACTTGTTTTCTCCTATAGGTATTGAAGAGTTTTCTCTTGAAGTATCTTGAGAGTTGATTACATCGAAGTTGCACACAAGAAATCTTGCGTGGTACAAGACAGCTCTTATGGGCATGTCTGGGGTCTGCTCTGTGGCTGCTGCAGAGTTCAGACCTTCAACCTGTGTTCTGCTGAGTGCAGAAACCCCATCAAGGTGCATGAGGATCACATGCAGAGTGTGGCTGGCATAAAACTAACCAGGTGAATGCTGTGTGGTCAGGGCAGCCTGCAGCTTAGTGCAAGCTCTAAGACCTGTCTGCAAAGCTGGGACAAGGCTGTTGGCTTGAACCGACCACCAAAGCGCTGCTGGCAAACTGGAAAGAGCTCCTGGGCCTTCACCCCTTTGATTTACACTTAAACATCTTAGTATGATTTTACCTTCATGATCCATCTACACTGAGCTGGATGAGAACCAGAGCAGCTGAGGTGCTAGCGCATGCTGCGCTTTCTGTGGACTGTAGTGGGAGATGGGATAGCGTTTGGGACAAGGGTGCAACAAACCTAAGCCTTAAGTGTCTCTGCTCTTGGAGTCTTTGATCAGACACTGAATTACCATCGTTAACAGCCTAGTTCACCTTCTTATGTCCTGTGGTCTCACCAGAATAACAGCAGGTTTCTGCTACTGAGTGCAAGTGTAGAGAAGTTACTCTTGAGACAACACATGGGAGCTGTAGTTTCATCTCCTGAAACCATGTTAGGGCAGAACTTCAAGGAGAAGCAACAGTTTTAAACCACTTAATTCCTTAATTCCCATTTTCTGTTGTACCTACAAACTGCCAAAAAGGCAAAGACAACAAAATGGCAAGCTGATACGTTATCCCAGTGTGAATTTCTAGGCAATGGAGACTTTTGTATTTGGTCTGCTGACACTTTTCCTTAAGGGTCTTAAAAGTCCTCCCTGGGGTCAGACTGTTCTCATGGCTGGCTTATGTAGGGCCTACTGATACAGTTTTGCCCATTTTTGTTCAGATTATAGCTTGGAAATTTGTCCTGAATGGAAGCAACTTTCTCAAAACCTCATGGCCAATGTATAAGGGAGTTGGGGATGGGAGGAGGTTTCTGAACCTGACCTAGCATTGTGCTGCTTCATGCCTTGGTGGGGGAAAAGCTTTTTCAAGCATCTCCCCCAGAAAAACTGGCGTATATAGCTAGCGTAGCTTTAAGATAGCCTGTTTTGAACTGCCTGATGGTGCTGTCTACCTGGTTAACTCTTCTGTAGCAGTCATCAGGATAGTGCGGTTCCTGTGGCGCAGCCGTTTGGCGTCGGTCACTGGAGGAGGATGTTTTGGCTGCAAATGAGCAGGCAGAGGGCTGCAGGCAGGTTGTGGAGAGTCAGCAGGAGCAGTAAACCCTGCAGAGAGGGTAAAGACACCCTGAGGGCGGTCAAGGCTCAGCCGCCTGTTTGCTCAGCTCATCAGACTGGCTCTGCGAGGGTTTATTGCGTGAGCTGAACCCTGAGTCTTGGTTCAGCATAGTTATTTCTTGATTTGATGGGAGGATAAAAGCCTGACATATGGTCATTTATTGACCAAAACTTGCAGTTTATCTGATTCAATACCTGGGTTATCTCTCTGCTGAGGCAAGAAGGGCAGTTGCCTAAGGCAACCAATATGTTCAGTGTGATCACAGGTTGTGATTGGTAAACCTCTGTGGACTTGACTGATACGACTTAAAAAGTTGTGTTGCCTTTTTCAGTGCTGTGGTGGTTGCAAATGAGTATGCATTTTGCTGATATCATCCTGCTTCCCCAGTGTATGTTAAGAACATCTGTGATCTCCTAACAAATGAGATGCTGAGTGGGATCCAGCTCTTCCTTTTGTAAAAATAGTGCTAATATTGGTTTCTGCTGCATTGGAATTCGTCCTGGATATGCAGATAGGGCTGGATATTGTAAAAGCTGTAATCCTTTCTTCCTTTAACTACTACAGCTGAAGGTCAGAGGTGATGAGGGTGAGAAGCACTATGCAAACCAACTGTGTGTCCTCCCTGGGGAGCAGAACTCCCTGTTTGGAAGGATGGGGGGAAGCAGTTAATTCATGTCTCAGGGATGTGGAATTGCACCCAGGCAAAGCACTTGGTTTTCCAGGTTTACTCTAAGTTGATCTTCCAGCTTCTTGTAAAAATAAGGCCAGTTTGGGTACTGGGGGCCCTTTGGAGGTTGGGGCTCATTCTGTCGGTTCTTTGCCTGGAGGTGGTCATTCCTGAGATGATGAACCGTGCCTATAAAATGGGGTGATTTGAACCTGCCATTTATGCTTAATGCTGTACTTGTAACTGTTTTTAGTGAAAGTTGGGAAAAAGAAACTTTTGTAAATGCCTGAGCAGCTGATACAAAGAGACACAGAAGATGGTTCTTGGGTGCTAGATAGGAAAAAGGCCTGAATTTAAGATACAAGCATCCTGCATCCCCCTTCTTTTTTTCATTGCTGGTTGAGGCTGAAGGTTTACGCACAGCCCCTAGCAGCTTCATGATGACCTGTGGAACTGGTTTCCCCAGTCTTGAAAGCAGTAAACCCAATGTTTGCTATTTGGGAAATGCGCCTGGGCTGAGCATCAGCAGCACCCTGTCCCTGGCCCCATGTGTCCTCGCTCAGTCTGGAGGCACAGACACTGGAGCCTAAGCCATCGAGGAGCAAAGTCTCAAGCTGTTTTCCCAATCTGGCTTAGCCAAAAAGCCCCAGTGAATAGGGGCAGACAGTGGTGATCTTCAGCCTCAGAAGTTATGGTCCTGAAGGAGCGCATTTGGTTAAACTGCCTGCCTGGAAGTCTTACTGCGGACAAGGGAAAGTCTAAGTCCTGCAAAGCAGCCTTGCTAGCTTTGTATGGGGTGGGAAGGGAGAGGAGGTGGGTGGTGGGATTTAGAATAGGGACATGCTTTTCTGTCTCTTCTCTTAGGCTGGGTGACCTTGGTGTAGGTGAAGGCTCTTTATTAGTCTGAAAGACTTCTAGAGTTGTATCTCATCCGAGAGATCTGAGGGAAGGGATTATTTTCTGAATAATACTGTGTATTTCAAAAGTAACAGATACATGTCATTAAATGCAAAATTGCAGATTCAGAGATGTACTCTGAATCAAAAGCTGTGATTAAGCACTGGAAGTACCGTACTTAATTGCTGGGGATGCTGATAGAGGAAACCAGTATATAAAACTTACTTTGCACTTCAGGAGACCTACAAAACCGGGGGGAAGAGGAGTGGGGCTTCCTAACTTTCACTTAATGCCTTATCAGATCCACTCATCTGTCACCTTCCTAAGCTAGTGTTCCTCACGCTGTTTGTCCTCCCTAGTATACTAGCTTTATGTCAGAAAGCCCTATTTACAGGCTGATTTTACTGTAGCAAAATGGACTTGCGTTATGTTCTGCTGCATTTTAGCTGACTGGGAAGGTTTTGCTACGATGCATGCTACCACTGAACCATTGCTTACCAGTGGAAACCCCTCTAGAAGTGTGTGCTGTCAATAAAGCTCATCTATGGTGCACAGGCAAAGCTGATGAGGGACTGGCCCTGAACCATGATGGGGGCTCCCACAGGGGCCTCACGCCGTAGCAGTCATGTTGGCTGTGCTTGCAAGCTGTGTCCTCTGCGTTCACCACCTTCTCTTAGCAGTAAACATAAATGGAGCTGTGCTCTGACTTTATATGGGGAAGGTAGTTGGAATATAGTTTGAAATTGGGAATAAACTGGCATATTCTGATGAGTCACTGCAACCTTCACTAGTCTCAGCACAGTGAATGAAAGATACGATAAGAGAAGGAAGACATTTTACTTCTGGTTTTGTTTATTAGTATGTTGTACATCTGTTCAGTTATATAATTGCCCATGCCAATGCCAGTTTGTAGGGTTTATTATTTTCATTTAGCTCCCAAAGGCTAGGAAACGTCATTATTGTTAATCTGTCAGGACTAGAAAGGAAAACATTTTGTCCCATTAGGCTGTTTGAGGCTTCTGTGCAGATTTTAACTTGCTTTTGAAGATATGAAGAGCTGTGAGTATCAGACTGCCTGAAAGGTGAGAAATAAGCACAACGCAGAGATGACTCAAGCTCTGTACATATCTCGGAGCTGTTGCTTGTTTCCATTAACTTCTGACTGAAGTGATAGTGCTTGAAAGCATCTCCACCCCTTCACTTGACAAGATGGATGGTCTCTTTCCTCACTTGGTGACAGAAATACTCCTTTCTTTGATTAAACAGGCATCATAAAATATACCGAAAGCAAAGGCGGTCTCCTTATTTTTCAAAGACCAGTTTTCAGGTAAATAAGCTTAGTAGGGTCTCAGGTGCTTTTTGGAGACCCAGAGCGGATTGAGTTGAGGAGTGTTAAGCTTGTGGCATGTACCTAAATGTTACGCAAACAAAGTATTAATTTGACTGTACTATAATCCAATGCATCTCGTAAATGCCTGCAGAGAGAGGGTGATGCAGGGAATATTCTTAAAGCAAATAAGCTGAGTGTGATCCTCATCTCTGTGCTCTCTCATGCTGTTAATAAAGTGATACTGTCCTTATTACAGAAGATAATCCTGTTCGTGTTTGAAGACAGTTTGTAAAGGACAAAGCCTGAGGTGCTTCAACAATTTGGAGCATTGTGCCTATGTCCAAACAATGGATTTCTGTGTCAATACAGAGTAAAAATCACCAGTCTTACCTTAATCAAAGATGTCTTTGAAAGTCTGTGTACTATTGAGAGTTAACCGTGACAGTGTTCTCGTTTGATTTTTTTATTGTGATATTTAAAGCCAGTTGAAGGCCGCTGTGGAGTCATAGGCAGATAAAGATGCTCAAAGCACAGACGTCTAATGGATACGATTATCATTGTAGTGTTCTTTGCAGTAGTTATTGAGGCTATTCAACATGTTAATTGGACACTAAGTTTCAGCTCTAGAGAAATGTCTACTGAATGTTTGGGTCATGTTCAAAATATGCCAGATCCTAAGAGGATGTTGGTTGCTAACGCTTCACAGCACATTGTACCGAAGATCTGTTATCTGGTGAAGGAAATGTGAAAAACCACGATACACAGTGATGCCAACTACCAACTGGAATGCTTGATAGCTTTAATTAGGCATTTAGATTAGCATTTCTTTTTCCTTCCGTGTAGTTCAGTTTGTGCTGGTAGGCAGGAGATGAATCAGGGATGGGGGAAGTAGAGCTGTTGTCACAGAGGTGAGAAACAGAGTGCAGTGAAGTTTTTGTATGTGTGTATAAATGGGAAAGATGGGATACTTGTTGCTTTATCCTCTGGCCTCCCGTTGATGTCTTTGTAGCAGAAATTAGATTTATATTCAATACATAGTTATGATCTAAAAAAATACAGTAAATCCAGAAGGCTGTTAAAAGTTTCACGCATGTGGAAATAAGAGGATTAAACAAATTCAGTACTGTATTTTTTTTTGGCTGTAATTGAAAAAGCATACCTTCTTAAGCAGAAATACTGCATGAAAAACCAGAAAATACAGGCAATTTTCTTTCAGCGTCCAACCTCCTGGAAAAGCATTTTGCTTCATAAAAGACAAGAAGTGCTAGGCAAAATAATGAGAAGGGAACAAATCACATATGTGGGAGCTGTACTTGTCTAAGCTCAAGTGATAAAATGTGATTAACTTAGACTGGAGCAACTGTCATGTACACTAGAAGACCACTGAGTAGGAAGCAAGCAATTCTGGCATTTACTCAGAGATGTCTGGTCCCAGGACTATGAGAGTTACATTCATTTGTAAGATGTGCTACTATTAGTAAAGTGTGTAATTGCTCTCTCTGCTCTGTTGTATATTCCAAAACACTGCCTCAGAGTCCCGAGACATCATGGACAGTAGAGCCGTGCTGAGGGGGTTCTGAAGATGCTCTAGAAAGTGACATGATTGTTTGTTCCATTTCGTATATGGAAGCAGATTATAAGAACCGTGGTGCTGTCAGATTGAAGGTCGGCATCATAGAATCATAGAACAGTTAGGGTTGGAAAGGACCTTAAGATCATCCAGTTCCAGCCACCCTGTCATGGGCAGGGATGCCTCACCCTAGACCATATCACCCAAGGCTCTGTCCAGCCTAGCCCTGAACACTGCCAGGGATGGAACATTTACCCCTTGGCACCACCATTCCCCAGCGGGTAGGGAAGCAGAAAGGTATAGTGACTGCTGTGGTCTGCTGCAGGCTTGTTTATGCATTGACCCAAATGGGTGGCCTGCTCACCCTTGAGTGCATAGTGCTGCTCTGGGGGAAGTCAGTTTATGCACCTTCTCTCAGGTGAGCTTCTTTCTCTTGGTTGAGGCCACGCAATTTTTGATTGATGTATTAAAGCAGGGAGGTGTGTGGCAGCAGGTAATACAGCAGGACGTGCCCTTGCCCCTGCTGCAGCCACCATCAGCCGTGGAGGGACCTATTTCTTCCCTTCAGAAATACATTACTAAAAATCTTTAATGGTAAAATTGAGCTTTGTACTTAATGATGTAATCAGTATTTCAGAGGAACAGGAACTGTCTTGCTTGGGTTTTTTTTCCCCTTTCCGATAGAGGAGGACTCCTCTGTGTCTTAAATCTTCCTTTCCTAGTTGCTGTGCTGATTACTCTTGTATTCTGTGGCGCATTTTATTTCAACAGTCTGAGATCTGCAGAGACTGGATTTGTTAGTCTTTGCATGGTAAATAAAATATGTCCTACCCAGATAAGTTTATCCCTGCTTAAAGTACACACATGTGGTGTGTGTGTATATATATGTCTCCAAAGAAGACAGAAATAAAGGGAATACGGTGATTTAACTGATTCCAAAACCACTATTTAAACTTGTACGGTAGGTGGTATGGTCATATTTTGTGGCTATTTGAGTCTGTGGAGTTAAGGGATCTCCTTTTTCTCACATGAAATATTACCCCTACCAACAACACGCACCCTCTAATGGGAAAAGGTGGGTATTATAAGGTGACTGATGGGTAAAGGGAAGGAAAATTGTATTAATGTCATGATCTTGTCAGTTAGAAGAAACCCAATGTAAAGACAGAAGGTTCTAGGTGCTTCGCTAGTTATTTTTATTGGTGGGTGTTTGCATATAAGATACAATAAAACTTATTGGTTATACACAGATGTAGTATTATGTAAAGTTACTTTTGTTTATTAAGCTGTTGTGTCTTGTACTAAGAATACTCTTTTCTTTCTTTCTGTTCTCTCACTCTGCCATGTGTCCAAGTTTTGTTTGCCATGTGTGTAAAAGCAGTTGGATGTTATCATTCTACTGCATTGTACAATGCATTAAGAAATTTGAAAGCAAGACGTAACATATTTTAAGGGGCTGTATTATATTAGGAGACAGTCTTGTGGAGCTGGAGGATGATTTTGAGACTCAGTTGAAGGATAATGTGTCGATTTGTTATGAAGTTTCTGTTCGCTGCTCATTATTAAGACACATGACTGGGAGGTTTTTTTCGTTCAGTGGTAGTGTCTTTGGGCAGTGTTGGCTGAAGGTGGGAAATATCTCCTTCAGCATACCTCCAGGAAGGGTGGTGTAGGAATAGGAAGTTCCTAGGAATAAGGAAAGAAATACAAGGTGTTTGGTGATGGGACAAGAACCAGCTAGAGAAAGGCTGAAGAACTGGATCGGAGCCCTGAAGGACTTGCCAAGGGACTGGAGAATGTGAGGTAGGGTTAGGCTTTATCAGGTTTTGTTTAGCTAATAGGCTTGGAGAATCCTGCAGGCTAAATCACTAATTATGTGGACCCCTTAGTGCTGCGTGTCCCTGGGGAGGCAGCTTGGGTGCACCCCTGGGAAACAGCAGCCGGGGGAACGCCTGCTGGTGCCGGGGTGGCAGCAATCGGGGCTTGGAGCTGCCCAGGACCTAAAGGTGCTTCAAACATCTCTGCAGTGTCTTTGAGAACCAAAAGGGTGGTGCTCAGAAAGGAAAGGGCCTCACCCTGCCATCTCCATGACCCTGCAAAGGTGATGCTGTGCTGTCACGTCTGCACAGAGCTGGGAATTGCCAGCTCACTGTCCTTGTGAAGCCACTGGCACTCATTAACAGCTAGTTCAAAAACTGTATGGGCTTTACTGCACTACAAAATAGTCCTTGTATTGGTAAATACTCTTCCTGTGGATGAATGGTTAACTTTATTTTTCCCTGAGTACATTAGAAGCCTCTTCAATGAATAATGCAACATGTTTGAAGGTTGGGAGAAAGATCTTTTGAAGATGAATGATATTTAATTATGGTGTTTGTCATGCATAGCAGCAGCTATCTGTGCTCATCTTTCATTGCAGAATTGTATTTCAGGTGGATCATATGGTGAAATAAGAGTGGGTTTTGGTTTTCTTTTCAAGAGGAAGTGTGTGGAAACACGAATTCATTTTTGTTTCTGTGAGATTCCCGAGAACCTCTCCACTGGAAAGGTGCAGTTGAACATCCTATCTGACAGTGTCCAGCAGCGGAGACCTCACAGGAGTGGGCAGGAATTCCCGAGTCTGTAGATTGGAATAAACTGCCCTTTATTGCAGGTCTTGTTCTGGCTGCCAGGACACCATTTGTTCTAGAAACACTATTGAAGCAAATGTTGGCTTCCGTGCTTGTCCTGCACTTGTGCGTGTTGTTTCTTAGCATGTCCTGATGCTGCTGTGGAGGTAGTTTATCCTTGGCAAATGATTTGCAAATCCTTTGCTGCCACTTGTTGATCGTTTTGAATTGAGAGCAGATTAGTGATTGTTTCTCTAGTGGCAGCATTGGCCTCCTAATAACCGTTATCCAGCTTTCGTATGCCTATCTAAATATCATGTGCTCAGATGACTCCAAAGGAACAATCTGGGTGGTGTGCGAAAGTCTAAATATAGCAATAATAATCCCTAGCTTTCTTCATTTCAGTCAGCAGAAGAAATTGCTGAATACACTTCCGTTTGTGCAGAGTACACACTGAGATAAGTCGATGTTGACATCTGTTTCAGTGTTGATTTCTGATGTCTCTCTGGTACTTTTGGAAGGGGAGAAATTCTTTTTCTGCAGTAATCTCTGAACTTGTCTTTGGTCTCTGGTTGTGGGTTGGGTTTCTTCCCATTGTGAGAGAAAATTACACTGTTTTCAGCCCCTTTCCAAACTGCCAACTTCCCGCTCCACTGAGGTTACTTCTGGCTGCAATCCCAGTATTTTTGGGGAACAATAGATTCTATTTTAGCCTATATGGATTTAATTGCTGTGAATAAGGTTGACAATTATCTTTCTTTGTGTCTGAGAATGCCACCAGCTGTTTTGGATGCATTTAAATTGCCACACCATGCTAAGCTCACTTGTCACATCAGGAGCTATAATGCCAAGTATCAGGCACCTGGGGATCTGTCCTTGGCGTTTATTTAAAAACATCATTTTTGCTGCATTTGATTGTTTCTTCTACTGCCCCTTCAGCCTTGGTTCTCTGCACTGGGCGGCATTATTAATCACACCAAGGGACTTCTATACCAAAGACGCATTTTGAGGAAAATGCATTTCAAATAGCAAGAAAAGCCATTGAAAGAGAAGCTCGTGGGCTTCTTTGTGTGTTGGGTTTTGTTCGGTTGGCTGGGGTTTTTTCTCCCTCCGCCCACATAAGCTCAGGCACCTAAGGTGGAAATCATCTGACCGTTTGCTGGCAACCTGCTGTGTAATGTCTAGGCTCGGCTTTATTGTCCACAAAGAGGAACAGACATCTCATGCTGATGTGAACAACCAAAACAGGTCAGATGAATCATGCCCCCAGATGTCCTCTTTCTCTTTGCTTATAAAGTCTGGGTGATTAGCTCAGACTTAGCTGTCTGTACCATAGACTTCTGACTAGGTCTCACCTCGGGGGACCACACTCACAGCAGCAGTCATAGGTGACTATAGATGCATGTGGACACCTCAGAAGATTAAACGTACTTGGTTTTTTGACGCACAACCACTGCAGGTGGCAAGGTGGAGGTGCTCTGGGCTTGGCTTCTTGAAGTGAAAGGCAGATCCAAGTGCATTTCCCCAAGGAAGAGACAGATCAGTGTTTGATGTCCACAGTTACATAGCACTAAACTGTGGTGTACCATCTCTTTATCATTGTTAGCTTCCTAACCTCTAAGATACAACTTTTAAGTTCTTCTCTAGAAATGTTAGTTTAAGCAGGACCTCTCCTCCCTCTCCTCTTCCCTTTCTCTCGCCCTGTTGTCCCTTCAGTCTTGCTGTGGCAATATGTTGATATGAATTTAAAATAACGACAGCTTTTGCGGCACTGGTGCCCCTGTAGCGTAGCACACCGGCGTGTGAAGGTGGAGGTTGCTCGCTCCGGTAAAGCCAAGAGGGGGTACCTGTGGAAGTTGACTTTTCATTCTTGGCTTGAGAAGTTTGCTCTCGTTAATTTTCCAAATTGTTAACCTGTTGAATTCTGCCTGGTTTTCTCCCCAATCCACGTACAGCTTCGCTTAATGTTTGCTTACAGTCTTACCAAGGGGCTCATGAATGCAAACTTCCAGTTTAAGTCACCGCCTTGGTGCGTATTTCACATTTGTGCAACTGTAAGTATAGTTCCTGAAAACAAGTTGTTCCTTAGCGTAGCAGAACACAGGGACGCACTCATACTTCATTACTTCCTGATACATATTCTTACAGATCATGACACAATTGAAGTTTTCCAGCAGTCTGTGAGGAATGGGAAGGCTTATATACAAGTTAGAGCAATCAACTGGTTCTTGTGTTGACTTTGTTCTTGTTCAGGGCTGTTGGGCATTGCAAGTGCCTTTGAACATGCCATGCAGGATCCATTCCATCGATGCTACTGAGGTGTGTTTGTGCTGGGCTACCCCATCTTCTGTGGGCCTCTGCAGACACAACTGACTCTCCTTGGAACTCTTCTTACAATACTTGATGTTGGCGCTGCCAGTCTATAGGTATTGCAATGTGCTTGGATGTGTTTGCTAGTAAAGACCTGAACAAGTGGGCAAAGATAATTAAGCACTTTGACCTATACTACGTGAAAAATAGATGTTTACAATGGCATAATATTAAACTGAACTTTGAATAGTTTGCTTGAGAAATAGCATAGGTTTTTGTACAGGTGTGTGCATGTATGTGCATATAGAATGTATGTAAAAGTACTGTGATATCTTCTTAATCCTGTTTCACATTAAGTACTATGACTTCTTTTTATACCTCAAATTTGGGAAAGCTGATTTCGGAGTTGGCTGTTGCTCTCAAGTAGGATTAATGAACACCATACAGATGTTTTGATGGATCAAATTTAAGGCAGCTGCCATTTTTCCGCAACCTTTTCTTTTTCAGGCTCAGGATTGCTGAAACTTCATTGCCTTGCGTTTAGCTTATATTTTAACATCTTCAAAGATAAGGTCTAGGAAAGTAATTTTGATAATAGAAGTAAAAGGTTGGGGTTGGAGGCATGTTTCTATGGCGAAGAGTCATTGTAGTTATTTTTTGCGTGTAGGCCCTTTCTGCAGATCTGCCATTTAATGTTCTCCCAGAGGAAAAGTAATGGATGTAAAACTCCAGCAGCAGGGTGTAATTTTTCTTTAAGCTATTCTTAAAAATTACTGATATATGAGTGACTTTGAATTAATTTTCTACTTGTGGATGCATGGGAATAAAGCTGTATATAATGTTTTTCCCCTTGCCTTGCATATGTGTGTTTTCATGCATCTACAGTTTGCTATAATGACTTTTTAAGAATAAATTAGCAGATTGACTTCGCTCAGGTTATAGGGGCTTCACAATACCTGCTGCAGTAGAGGGATATTGTGAATAAGGCATTAGCTCTTATCTGTGTAAGTGTGTACGCTCTCTGTCACACTCGCGGAGATTAGCTCTGGGCTAATTTAAGTTGACAGCTGTACAAAAGGGATTAGTACCGTCACTGCTGAACTCTTGCTGCTAACTTTCACACATGCTAAATATGAGAGATAATTTTTTTAAAGCTTGGACCGGTTTTGCATAAGCCATTTATCTTGATTTCTCTTAACCCTGAGAGAGATGAGGCTGCGGTCTACAGCATCACAGCCTAATGGCATGGGATTTACTGAAGTATTTTAAACATATAACTTGCTTCATTGTAAGCATAAGGAGAGCTTTTATTTGCATATAATTGTCATTGCTCTAAGGCAGAAAGGGTTTATTTGGATGTGCTTTCAAAAGCAGAACTTTAGGGAGGAAATTGGAGGGGGGGAAAGTGGCATTTTGTTTTTGTCGTGCATCCTTGCCACATGTGAACACTCATTTATGCATTCTACAATAAAACTAAAATATTTTAATTCAAATTAAGGATTTGGTTGAGTGGTTTTGAGTGTTTAGTAGTAGTTGATGTAGTAATAATAGCAATGTTGAGCTTGTGGGCAAAGTGAGTATTTCAGAGGCCTGGATCCCCCTTGCCTTAGATAGGGGCAGGCTGCTGTCCCTAACCTTTCCTCATTTTAACTAGTGTGATTTGTGTATTTCTGTCATACAGCTGTGTGGGGACAACTGGACCTCATATACAACCATTCTTTCTTCTGTCAGACCTCTGTATCTTCTGTGTCCTCTTTATGAGGGATGCTTGTGGTCAAGACTCTCTTCAGCCTCGCGTGCACAAGGAGTTCTACAGCTCATGGGAACAAGCACGAAGTGGCTAATTTCCCTGTGCTAGAGGGAAAGGAACAGCAGAACTTGGACTCTTGTCTTGAATGTCAGTCCTGCTGTGTAAAATGAAGTCAAAGAAATATTCACAGTCTCATAAACCATCATGAAGTATATTCCTGTAGAAAGGTTCTTTTTCACACCTATTTCGTTTTTCAATGCTTTCCAATTCAACTCGAAGCTCTAACCTTCTCATACCACCCAAGGCTGGTAAGCTTTCTTTGTCTTATCAACAAAATCTAGAAGAATCTAGTGGTGCATGAAAATGTTAACGTTTTTGTGCAGATACACTCATCTGAAGGCTGACTTCACCAGTCTGAACGTGATCCATTCATGGAAGAAGCATAATTTGGAGAACTTCCAAGGCAACTTTTCTGTATACCATGGAAATAAGTTCAGACCGAGATTAGCAGGATTTGAAAATGTAGCTATTAAGGAGGAGAAGAGAAAGGTGTAAGACCGTGATAGTGGTGGTTGGATTAGAAGGAACTGGTCAACAGAGTGGTTTGGCTGCATTATCATCTTTCTTAGTTTTTTGAGCAAGTTTTGAACGGACAGCCAGACAAAGTTGCTTTAAATGGGATGATGAGCAGTCTGACCTGGCTGTCTCTAATTTCACTGTGTTTTGTGGGGAATAAATGGTGGCTCTCTTACAGTGTCAAGTCCATCTTTAGAGACTCTTCTTACCCCCTCCTGATAGCTAGTGCAGAAGGAGTGAGGAAGGAGAATTTGGCAACTAGTATTTGTCAGCTGTGGCTGAGATTGCTCCACCTGAAGTAAGATTATGCTTAAGCATGTTTGTGTCCCACCAGTCTGGCTCAGCATCTGCCCTGGGTCACTGTCCATTGTTTCTCTGATGTAATATCTGCATGCTAATTATCTAAAAGCTGCTCATCCTGATGTAGTGATCACAGAGCTTGCTCCATTCCTGTGTCCCACAGCTGTCTTGTTCCTTGTAGTCACTTAACACTTTGTCTCTTTTGGGAAGTGTAGCTGAATGCTGTACCACACAATAGCATTTTGGGAAGTCCATGGACATAACATCAGAGTGGACTTCCCTTCCAAGATGTCATTGACTTCAGTTCAAAGATAAGCTGCGTTAGCAGTTTATGTTCATTTATAGTGAACTTGTGGCAGAATTTTGTAGAACTTGTGTTTTGAGTTCTTTAATGTATGTTAGATTTTGAACATGAATGGTATTTTACTCTGGGCCTTGCCTGTTTCAATCCCAAAATCAGGCCTTATCAGCTAGGCAGGCGTAGTAGCTTCTAGCTTGGCCCAGTATACCAGTGCGATTGCTGGTAGGAGAAACTGTATTTTCACGCTCAGTCATCGCAAGACTCATCTTTATGGCTAAACATTCATTTCCTCTTGGTTAATAAAGTGAAGGGTTTGTTCAGCCCCATGGGTTTAGACTACTGATTCAGGGATGGCTTCAGTTTCTGCCCTCGGTGGACGATAGTAGTGGGTGGTTTTGTTTTGATGTGAGCAGTATGACAGAGTCATAAATGAATGAAACTGTTTAGGCTGCTTGAAAAGCTGCCTTTCATCTGCGGGAGGAGATGAACAGCTAGGAGGAAATCTCTTTCAAGTCGATTCCCAGGGCAGAAATAAATCTTGTGTGAGTGAAGGGGAGAAAAAGCCACCTACCTGGAAATCTAAGACTATAAATGAGATGTCACAGAAGAAGTCAGTGGCATCCTCTCACATGCTAATCCATTAAAGGGGGGAAAAAGGGAGATGGAAGAAGGAAGAAAAGCCAGCAATATATCATTTTAAGACAGCTGAAATTATGTTCCCACAGTTTTGCATTATATTGTCTATTGTCTACAGGTATGATATTCATTTGTCTGGGTTACTTCTGTGTTATTAGTTGGGTTGGATGCCAGCTGGTGTCATACTCACAGTTGCAGGCTAGCACATGTGTACCACAGCTGCAATGAGGGCTGGTGGTACCTTCTGTGAGGCTGGAGCCTGCCAGGCCTGATGAATTGATTTATTCAGTGTCAAAACAACTACAGGTGCCTACTGCTACTCTGAACCCCCAGCCCTAAACCAGTACTTCTTGTGCACACTGCTGTTGTGTGAAATACACGGTTTCTGTCTGTCTGTCTGTTCAAAACATGCTGGAAAAGCTAAGCAAGAAAATAATGCAGACAAAGCATTCTCTGTTGACCAGTGTCCTTCTAGTCCGGTTTCCACTTTCACAGCCTTACGCCTTCTTCTCCTCCTTAATAACTAAATTTTCAAATCCTGCTGGTAGGATTTGCAATAGAGAGCAAACTGTCCATGGATGTATCAGGGGTTTTTCTACCTTCTTTTTCCTAACCCTTAGAAGCCTAACCTTTTAGAAACATTTGCAGTTATTTCCACGTTCCAGTGTCACACCTGGCGGGCTGCACAGATAACACACGCAGCCTCAGCCTTAATCTACGTGGTACAAGCGCAGGCTGCGCAGATGTTTGTTGTGGAAGTGTTTGCGTCAGGATGTCTTGACCCTCGTAACAGGTCTTACAGAGGAAGTGGAACTGGGAATGCTGTCTGCTACTGTGGAGAAGAACTTTGCCTTGGTAGGGGAGAAGCAGATAGATTTTGGGATGTCCTATGGTTACAGGTGGTTGTCAGTTACCCTACAGCTCAACTAAATGGAGGGGGTAGGTCAGGCTCTCTGCTTTTACAGGTTTTATCTCTTAGCTTGGATAGGTCTAGAGTGTGTGTGCAGCCAGTTCCCACACTTACCCTGCTGTACCATAGCTCCCCAAGCTCTTGTAGCTCTCGTAGTCCTTACATTTCAAGAAGCACTTCTTGTGCACACTGCGGTTGTGCATAATTTCTGCTGTGCTCTTTGCCGTTACTGTCGTTTTTCTCTAGGTATGTTACATAGAAAATATTGTAGGCTTGTGGGTTTAGACAATACAAGTACTTGGATGACTGCTTCCCTTTTTTTCAGAATTGGAGGCCTAGACCTAGCTAGAACTCCTTTTCCTCATATAGCACAGCTTTGAACTTTTGCTGAGGCAAATACAACTTAATCTAATCACAAAGAGTACCTTATAGGGGGGAGTAGAACAACCAAGAAGTATATGTACTGATATCTACTGATACCTATGTCAAAAAAAGAGGGCTGAATATAAATGCCTCAAAAGACTTTGAGCTGGTTTTGGAGGCTTTTTGGTTTGTTTGGGGTTTGGGTTTTTTTGTCAGGAAGCTGTTATCAAAACCTGGTTTGGATTTGTTCAGCTGGTCTGCTCTGGTTCTTGTGAGATAAACATAGCATTTTGTAATCAGTGACCTTGGCAGAGGAGTTTCAGGGCTCTGCTTGATGAATGAAGAACAGAAGCACAGTGTGACCTACATTTCTATTCAATCTGATGGGATGTGGGGTCTCGTGAGATACCAGCAGAATGCTAATTGTGAGCCAGATAAACTAGCTGGCTTCTAACTGGAAGATTTGCTTTAAGCTGAGGACATGTTTGGGATTAGTCTCATAAAGTATTGAAGTGTCCATCAAGGCTGATGCAAGTAACTCTTGAGGTGTGACCAAGCCACTGTGTGGGCTTCAGGAAGCTCCTGTTTGCAAAGTAGGGTGTATGTTTTTACCAGCATTACTGTACCATGAACTAAACCTTAGGATTATATGTTTATTACTGAGCAATGTGTTTGACACAATAGAGACAGCTAATTCTGTAAAAAGAGGAGCTTCTGAGCCAAATTGGATATGTTATTTGGGTTGAACTTTGTGAAAGATTGGGTATGACATGAATGGATAACGGGAGAGAGGGGAGAAGGGATGGAAAGGAGTTGATCATGAATAGGTCTAATCAAACAGTTCCTTGAGGAATTATGGGGAGAGAAAACAAAAGCAGAAATTCCCTTGAAAACATGTCTCTGAATAAAAGCTAGGAAATTATATAGGCCTCGATCTTTTTTTAATTCCTTTTTCTCTGCATATTATTATATTTCTATAATGTAATGATATATATTAATTATTATTATTACTATTATTATTAGCATCCATGGTCAACTGGAAGTGAGGACAACTGTATGATTAGAAGGGGCTTTGGTGGGGGAAGGTTGTTTTTAACTGTGTGTGAGAAGGTGCTTTATCTCCTGTTGTTTGCTTTACTGGAGGATAACATTTTAAGGCAGACAGAAAGGAGATATGAAGGGAAACTGAAACTCTTAGGAAGCTGAGGCACTTCCTCTGTGAAGGAGGGGGGTGGTAGGTTTTCCATCAAAATGTTCGTAGGTCTAATTAAGAGTTACCTTTTGGAGATGTGAGCATCTTGTTAGTTCTGCTTTGTTATTTGTATAAGCAGCTTAAATGTGGGGTTTGTCCTGATAAGTTGAAGTCTGGGAGAGCAAGGAGGAAAGACAACAGTGAAATCAGCGTTGGGAAACTGTTTGAAAGAATTGCCTCGAGGGGGGACTTAAAAAGCTGCAGAGAGAAAAGGATTTCGAAAGGCACCAGAGACAGGTGTTAAAGCTGAGTAGAAGGTGTTACCAGCTTCTGTGCTTGGCATCAAGCACCAGCACAGAGCTCCAACTTTGAGATTAAAAGTCACAGGGCTCCACTGCAGCCCTTTTCCAAAGTTTGACTATGAGGTGGGATGTGAGAGTAGAAGAGTGGAGGGGCTAGATGACAAAGGCTGTCTGACGTAGGCACTCTTCTACTCACTTCCCATCTCACAGAGCCCGTAAGCACTGTTTTGACATTGTGATTAGGTCAAGTCTTAACACGGATTTCCAAAACAAACTTAATTCTCTGATGGAGAGAGGGAAAACTGGAATCTTGGGAGATAATGTGAAATTCTGTTCACAGCCCCAGTACTGCCACCTCAATACACTGACACTCCAGCTCCCACAGCTTCTCGGTATTCGGTCTTGCCACACTCCTCTTGATCATATTGTTTTCTAGCAAGGTGCTCGGTAGGCAGGTTCAACTTCAGGTCCTTCATTGTAGCTGACTGCCAAACTAGTCTGCTAGGTCACCTTGTTCTCATGGCTTTTCTGATCTATTGAGTGCCTTGACAAATTTTCTTGGCAAGTGCTTTGTAAAATGATACCATGTGCATAACTCAACATGCTGTTAAACATCAGAACATCTCCTACCGTACAAGTCCTGAAGTTCATTGCTAAGCTCAGAAAACAGAGCTCCAACAGTTGAGTGGTTTTCATTAGGAACGATAAGTAATAGGAAGGCAGCACTTTTTTTAAGGAATCACTTTTGTTTCTATGCGTCTTCTGCTTTTTTTTTAAGTGGGATTAAAAACAGCAGCATCAATGAGGAGGCTGATCAGCTAACTGAATATTGATTAGCTCCTGATGCGATAAAACTGCACTTTCTATGCTGCTGCAGTATTTAAATGCTTTAGTATTTGTGATTTTCTCCTCCCTTCCCCCCCCATCTGAATACATGCTTCTATTTCTCCTAATGTCAAGAAAATGCCGAGTTTTCAGACTGGAAGCTTATAGCATCTCGGTGTTTGATCTCCAGTTGCTCAAAGGTTAGGCACAACAGGGGGTGAAGTGGATAAACTACTCCCAAGTGCCTTGCAACCGATCTCTGTGTTTCACAAGATAATTTCACTCACAGTTGGTGTTTATGTACAAGAAATACTTGTAAACGAGTGGTGGTATTGGGCATTGGGTACCCACTGCAGTGTGTGACATTTGGCACTGGAAGGAAGCGTTCAGTATTCGAAAGCAGTTAATTATAGCGGATGCATGTTTTCTTAGAAGACTGGTTTTTCTAATCAGAGGTAGGAATACTCATTTGTCACAGTATCTCATTGCTCCCTGAGAATCAAAAGAATATATTGCCTTTAAGCAAGGCTATCATAGAATTATGTTTCATCAAGAGCAGGCAAGCTGGGGCAGAGTGCCCTGCAAGCCGTCCGTCGGTTTCTGTTTGCCTTTCAACAGTCTTCAGCAAGTGGTTTCTTGTTATGTAAAATGTTACTGTAATGAAAACATTAGAGATCAAGAAGTCAGGTATGTCTTGAACTTTCTGTCAGGATTATGATGTGCCTTCGAGCTGGTTTACTGTCTGGAGAGACAGCAGTTGTTTTTAAAGACGTTGTGTGCCTGATGTGAAACTTGGTGTTTGCCCAGCAGCGGAAATGCTGTCTCTGACTAGCAGTCAACTTGTTGGCTCAAACCTTGTAGTAAAGAGGAGTGGTTAGATGATACTTGTGACAGAAGACGTGCTTGCATCAAAGTGGCAGCGTTTTTACTTGGTTAGAATAAGTTGTGCTCCCGGCTTACACAGGTTTTCCCTATGTGAGCCCACGACTGTCAAAGCACGTGTCTTACTCAACATGGTGTCAACTAATGCAAAATTAGTCAGTTCGTGATGAGTTTCTCATGTAGAAAGAGTGTTTGAACTTGGCTGGTCTGAGGTAGATGATAATAACCACAGTATCTTGGATAATGCAAACTTCTGATTATGTTGTTAAAATGGTGGTGGTGGAATAGCTGTTATTTTGGCTTCATCACTGATGGAACAGAGATGAGCAGTTGTGGTGCAAGTCTCGGGATACCTTTGGCTGTCCAGAGCTAGTACTGAGCTCTTAGTGCTCAGAGTTCCATGCCTGCAGCTCTTGGTGCGGATCTGCTGCTCTCTACACTGCAGGTGGGACAGAAGTGTAAGGGTTTGAGTTTTGTTATTTTGGGGTTTGTTTTGGGGATCGAAGGAAGGCGGGTTATGTTGTTCTGCAGTACCAGAGGGGTGCATTTGGTATGCATCCCTCTGTTGCAGTGGTACAAGCATGCTTGATTTGCATGTTGGTATACAAAGCAAAGACTTCCCTTTCTGTTTCTGTCACAGTGTTTCTAATACCTGCTTTTTAAACATAATAATAGCAGTGCCTATTTTTCTGTGCCTTAAGCAATAACAACTTTTCAGATTTATAGCAGGTGTTCTGTTTGTGCAAGACTTGGAACTTGACAGAATGCACACCCTTAGCCAACAGATTCATTATTCACTGTAGCAGAGAGGCTGGCAGGTAGAAAGCAAGTGGGGCTCTCATGTTTCAGCTGGGAGGCACGAGTTTATCAGCTTTGACCATCAAGTAGTTCCTTTAAAAAAAAGTGTGGTTATGCCTGCAGGTAAAATGTGCTCATGGTGCCATTGTTTCTTGTTCACATAGTTCCATGAAAAAGGCTTGTTATGCCGTGTGTAGGTGTACAGAAACAAAGGATGCATGTGTGTATGTGTGTCTATGTAGGTGTGTAGAAAGTTGGAGTTTTTAATTCAGTTTGTATTTGTAGTACTTCTGCGCTATAGTTCCATACATCTGGAGTCACGTGAGATACAGATGGATGCTTCTGTGCTTTGCTAACTTGGACTTGTCCTCTGGTTTTTGTTGTTTCCTCTTAGGGTAATAAATGCAGGGAAGAGCACGCACAATGAAGATCAAGCCAGTTGTGAAGTCCTCTTTGTCAAGAAGAAAGCTGGAGGAGCTAATTCTACACCAAACAAGAACTCTTCAAAACGGAGGTCATCGCTGCCCAATGGAGAAGGTCTCCAGCTGAAAGACAATTCGGTAAGCAGACTTCTGCGCCTTGTCAGTGGAGAAGTACAAAATAAGTATAAGAGGATGTGGCACTATCACACTGAAGGATGCTCAGTGAATGGTTTATATATTTTCAGTTACCTCTTCTGAATTATCTCTGCTAAATAAAGAGCACTTAACTATGTTTTTCTTAGTTCTGCTATTTAACTTCTGATTTGTTGCATCTAAGACATTTTAGTTCAGAGATGGGGAGGGGAGTATTCTTTAGAGTTTTCTTTTTGTTTTGTTTCTGAAAATACAATGCTGGGAAATTTACTGCTGCGGGATACTGTGAGTTCAGTGGCTGTGATTGACTTGTCCAGTGACAGTCATTGCAAGCAGAGCAGTATCAGTGTTTATACAGTCATGCAATTTAATTAAAGGTCAGACAGTCATTTGGGTTCTTCTCAGTGAAGCAATATTGCATATGGCAAGGTTGGTTTATGCAGGTAGGGTAAGGTCATACAGCATGCTGAATTCAGTGAATTTAGTGGACTATGGCTCCTCTCTTTGTTGTGGAGAGTGATGTACGTCATGCAGTTGTCTACTGGCAGTCATCTGCTATTCTTCATCTGTCTTGTTTCCTGACTGGCTAATTACTTCATCTGCTCTTTAAGCATGAGCTCAGGCTTCAATGACTGATAGTTCATGTTCATTTCTGACATTTAGCCATGTAACACTAAATGCCCTATGTGAATATTGGAGTTGGACACTGTAGATATACAGTCTTGTGCTGGGAGAGCACAAGTTCTCCCTGAGTGATAGTTAGTCTTTCAGGGAACTGCAAGTACCCTTTCTTTTGTTTGTTTTTCTTTTTTCCTTTGTTTTAAAGCAGGTTGTATTTAGCATTCGCAGCCTTCCAGTATCTGAAGGGGGCCTACAAGGATGCCAGAGGGGGACTCTTCATTAGGGACTGTAGTGATAGGACAAGGGGTAACGAGTTCAAACTTAAACAGGGAAAGTTGAAGTTAGATCTAAAGAAGAAATTCTTTACTGTGAGGGTGGTGAGGCACTGGAATGGGTTGCCCAGGGAAGTTGTGAATGCTCCATCGCTGGTGGTGTTCAAGGCCAGGTTGGACAGAGCCTTGGGTGGCATGGTTTAGTGTGAAGTGTCCCTGCGAATGGCAGGGGGGTTGGAACTGAATGATTTTAAGGTCCTTTCCAACCCTAACTGTTCTATGATTCTGCTTCAGTGTCTCTCCCTGAACCTGATGGCTTGGTAAACCTGGTGGTTACATTGGGTCATTGGGGTCCTGAGCAACAAGTGTTGCACTGTGTCCCTCCCACCTTTCACTCTCCCTTTTCTGTTCTGTATTTCATTACTGCGTCAGCATTTTCAGACTCTGACAGATTTTCCAGGGTTGCAAGTAGCTCTGGTTTTTCCCTCTTTCAGTCTTTCCTTAAATCACCTATGTCCATTTCCATGTTTTGATATTCCTCATTGTATTCAGTTATGGGTTGTTTTTTCCCAAGTACATGTTTTCACGCTCCTGAATATGGAATTGTGCCCCTGTACTTGCTGGGACTATGAGTTTTGTGTACAGCCATGCAAGGCAAAACAGCATTTCTTTTAAGAGGCTGTGTTTCAAAAACTCTTTCCTAAAAAGTCCATTCAACTGCCTGCTATTGGCTCGTGCAGATGCTTGGTTCCTAAGTCTGTTTAATTTCTGTATGCCTCAGTTACGTTTAATGAAGCAAACAGTGGGCCACAGTACTTGTTCCTGTGTGTGAAACACACTGAGATAAGCAACAATGTGCTTGGTCCAGGCAATGGGTTTGTTTGACACAAGGGGCACTGCTGTGTCATGCACACAGCACACTGTGCAGACACCAGCCTGGGTAGGCACATCGTGGTGCTGTGCAGCAGTATTAGTTTTGGTATAACACCAAATTTGCCTGTACTGAATTTGCCTGTATTTTTGTGTTTTGGGGGCATGCATGAGACATAAAAAGCTTTGTAGTATTTTTTCACAAAGTCCAGTCCAGAACTGCCATCTTTGAGTATTATCAAATGCTTCTCAAGAGCAAGAGACATGCTGTGTTGTATGCTGCATGGTTAATCGGCTTTCTCAAAAGGAACCGTTTTCAAACATTACATAGCAAATATGCTTAGATTGCTTTAAAAATGCAGGGATATAAAACCATTTCATTATTGGAAATGTGTCTTCACTAGCCTTGATGGTATGCATCACTACGGTATCGCAGTGGTATAGTCTACAAACTGCCTATTTTTGAAAGCTGTTGTGTTTGTGTTTTAAACTTCATGATTGTCAGCCTTGTTAAATGTCCAGTTGCCCTGTGATGTGAGAAGTATCTCACAGAATGTTCTGATTGCCTTTCCTCTTCTCACTAGCGTATTTCCTACTTTGATTCTGTATCTTTCATCTTGATTTTTCAATAAGCAGCCGCTCCCTTTCAGCTTCTTGAAAGAAACACTTTTATTTCAAATCTTCTGTTTTTTCTTCTATTTCTGACTGTAGTGGTTTAATCCCAGCCAGCAGCTAAGTAGTTCGCAGCCACTTGCTAACCCTCCTGCCCCCCAGTGGGATGGGGAGGATAATTAGGGGGAGAAGAAAGGTAAAACGTGGGTGCTGAGATAAGAACAGTTTAATAATGGAAATAAAATGATGTAATAAACATAATGGTAATAATTGTAATGAAAAAGGGACAACAGAAAGAAATAACCCAAGATTGACAAGTGATGCACAGTACAACTGCTCACCACCCACTGACCAATACCGAGACTGTCCCCAAGTAATGATCAGCCACCTTCGCCCACTTTGTACACTGAGCATACTGTTCTATGGTATGGAATATCCCTTTTGCTAGTTTGGGTCAGCTCTCCTGGCTGTGCTCCCTCCCAGCCTCTTGTGCACATCCTCACTGGCAGTGCATGGGAATCATAGAATCACAGAATGGTTTGGGTTGGAAGGGACTGTCCTGGGTTCAGCAGTAGCAGTCATTTTTCTCCTTCTTGGTAGCTGGTGCAGCACTGTGGTTTTGACTTTCGGCCTGGGAACAGTGCTGAAAACACCCATGTTTTCGGTTACTGCTTGGTAATGTTTTGGTCTGACCAAGGACTTTATGAGTCTCATGCTCTGCCAGGGAGGAGGGGAAGCCGGGAGGAAGCAGAGACAGGACACCTGACCCAAACTGACCAAAGAGGTATTCCATGCCACAGCACGTCATGCCCAGGATGTAAAAATGGAGGGCAGAGACCCGGAAGGGGGGGTTTGCTGCTGGGTCGGGCTGGGTATCGGGTGCTGAGTGATTGTTTTCTCTTGTATTTCCCTTGTCATTATTGTTATTGGTGGTAGCAGCAGTGCTTTGTGTTATACCTCAGTTACTGAACTGTTCTTATCTCAACCTGTGGGAGTTGCATTCTTTCGATTCTCGTTCCCATCCCTCCGGGAGCAGGGGGAAGAAAGAGGGGGAAGTGAGTGAGCTAACTACATGGCTGACTGGGCTTCAACCACGACAGGGACCTTTACAGATCATCTAGTTCTGACCCCCCCTGCCACGGACAGGGACACCTTCCACTAGACCAAGTTGCTCAAAGCCCCATCCAGCTGGCCTTGAACACTACCAGGGATGGGGCAGCCACAGCTTCTCTGGGTAGCCTGTGCCAGCGCCTCACCGCCCTCACAGTAAAGAATTTCTTCCTAATATCTAGATCCCACACTTTCCAATCGACCACCACCTTTCCTTTTGTCTTTTTGTATGTACACACAGATATAATTCCCTTAATCTGTGGACATTCCCTGTAAAATATCTGTTGAGATTTAATCCGTGACTTCGGGCTCCATCTGTCACTGCAGTCTTATCAGGGCAGGAAAAATGGTGTGTGGTATTTTGACCTGAAATTAATGTAATGCTCAAGTAAGGGGTCATCTGATCTGTATAACATAGTGTACTGTTTTATGCTACTGGTTACTGTGTTCTTTGTACATTCTCTTCTTATCTACAGATTTGCTTGTTTTGTACATGACACTTGAATGAGTGCAATAGCCCTCGTTATTTAGCTGTGTAAATCCTGTTTTGCCATGTTATTAGACCACAGCCTGTGAATTTAAATTTGTAATATATTTTCCCAAAACAAGCAGCATAGTTTTCTACTAGAGGGCAGTCTTACACTAGCAATTAGTAGGATTTTTTTACTTGGTACATTTTTTGCTAGTTGAATATACCTAAACATATATATATGCACACACACACGTTTCTATAATGTGTCATATTTTTATGGTTTAATCTTTTTATACTGTTAAGTATAGTATTGTGGTTTCCCCTCACATAGCATTGTTAGCAAATATTTTTTAAGGAGTGTATGAGTTTGGTGTTAAATGTGCAACTTACTCTGTATCAATAGGATGTAGAAATACAGGCTTGAGATATTCCAGTGAACGGTGTAATATCATCCCAGCAAGTATTTAATAAGAAAGCCTGAGGCTGAATACTTTAAATGCCTCATAGGAAATCCCACTGTAACACACAATCATAGAATCAGAATAGTTAGGGTTGGAAAGGACCTTAAGATCATCCAGTTCCAACCACCTGCCATTCGCAGGGACACCTCCCACTAAACCATGCCACCCAAGGCTATGTCCAACCCGGCCTTGAACACCGCCAGCGATGGAGCATTCACAACTTCCCTGGGCAACCCATTCCAGTGCCTCACCACCCTTACAGTAAAGAATTTTTTCCTCATATCCAATCTAGACTTCCCCTGTTTAAGTTTGAACCCATTACCCCTTGTCCTATCACTACAGTCCCTAATCTGAAATAGTTTCCGAGTGGTGAAGCACTTTGTTAGAAATACTGAAGGAAGAAGGGATGAGGGAAGCAGTTTACTGAGTATTTGCCCTATAAAAAGAAAGTTTTCTTCTTTTCTTGTTTAGTTTTCGAAGTGTGGCACACAAGGGAAATAGGAATTGGAACTTAAACTGTCTCTTGATTTAACAGTCTATTTCATCATCCTGGGATTTTTCCTTTCTTCAGCATAATCTTTTAGAAGATCGCATGCCATCTTTGTTTTTCCCAGGTTTCTGGGAATTGTGCAAAACTTAAATGGCAGCTGTGTCTGAGGTTGCGTGTTTAAAGGTAACCCCATCAGTGCAGCCCTGTGCTTTGGGAAGTTAGCAATCAACAGGTTGGGTGCGGTTGTCATGCTTTGACTCTGCAGGTGGGCTCTGCAGAGCTTCTGGGAATAGGAAGAAGGAGGTGGTGGGCCAGAAATGAGGGGATGGAGAAGTGAACATTTATTTAGCCCCAACACACACACGCAGAAATCCAAGGAAACCTGTTAAATAGTATAAATACAGTTTTCTTCTTGTAAGGGTAAGTGATAAACTGAGCAGAGCAGTGAATGAAAAGATTCTGTAAATTCAACCCCAAATTAATTCTTTCCCCTTCCCCCCACCCCGTTCCGCTGCTGCTTGATTAATCACATTTGCCCTCTGTCCCCATTCAGGAGCATTCACTTTAAATTGTGCAGCATTTTCTCTGCTGCTATTTTTAACTATCTTTAATTACAGGGTACCTTGATGATGAATGCTGAAGACCATCAGTAAGTTAAATGGGAATCCTATGCCAGGATATTGTTATAGTGACTCAGGTTGCAGGGCTTCATGTGATGCATTATTAATTGTCACTGTAATGTGAGGATACATATTGATTAATTCTGCAGTACCCTTTGCCACAAAGATGGGGCAGAATATATGTTTTATGTGACACAGGACTGGTTGCCTACCACAGGTATCTGAGCATATCACTGGTAACATAAGAAAGCTTTTCTCTGAGGATGGGGTGGCAATTGCTCACCCAGTTCAGACTTTGTGAGAACCAGAGATGTGCTCTAATGCATTTTGTGAGTCTGGGTCATGTTTGGAACAATAATAGTCAGGGTGGGTTGTAGTTTTCAGAATAAATCTTTAGTGGCAACATGATTTATTTGCCTGTTTGGAATTGGCTTCATTAAAATATTCTGAAGGTTTGCAATGTGGGAGCACTGTCCAGCTTACCTAAAAAAATTGTCCCAAATTTATCACTGTATATTGCTAAGGCTGCCTGGTTTTTTCCCCCTATAACTGAGCAAAATAGGTAGTTGCTTGGTGGCTGTGGAGATCATCTCAGTGGTGGGAGGAAAAGCGAGCACCTTTTTGTGCTTGTCTCATCAGTGTTCCCTGATTGCTGGCCCTTGCTCATTCTCTGAGTCACTGCACCATATATTTAATTCTCATTGAATTGCTATGGTTTTGGAGAATTCATCGCTCTTCAAACAGAGGAGCCATTTTTATCCTCAGGGTGGAGAAAAGGCATTTGTTGTTTCTTCCTTTTTTTAGGTGGCTAATAAGTTATTTCTGGTTATACTCTCTTTGCTAGTTCAAAAGTAAATGAAGCCTCATAGGAATACATAGAAAATTTTGGACACTAATATTTAGGTTACAGTAATGCCTGCAGTTCCCAGGTGAAGTTAAGGCCCTAGAGCATCTCCCATAAAACGTGTGCATGAGAGTGGCACTGTGGCAGTCATCTTCCCTGACTGTATATACTTATTATACAGCCGTCTCGGTTAATCTAGGGTACTTCTGCAGTTGATAGGGAGAAAAAAGTCTACTTTAGAGTGAGTTGGGCATAATCTGAAAGTGAAGGGTTTTCTCTCTGAATATAAGGGCTATTTAGAAGAATACGTTGGAGGTGTGCAATGCAGATGCCTGAAGTTAGCTGAACTGGTAGCAACAGTTTAAGAATTTCTAGTCCAAGTTAGAAAGGGCAAGAACAGTGAACATCAGAAGAACCACCATAGTTGACATGGCCATGCTGTGTTCATATCAGTGATAGCCCAAGAATACAGCTCAGGCCTGTATGAGCTTCTCTGTCATAATTTGTGCTGCCCATTGGCTTAGACAGAAGTACACGGTAACATTTCCGTTTCACTGTTCATCATGGGCCATTGTTCTGATCTGTTTTAAAGCTTCTCAGTCTCTGATGGCACCTTATTTGGCTACCAAGTTCACAGGAGGCTTGTTCAGTAGGATATATCCAGTGTCGTGCTCATAATATGAGAGTGAATTGTGTTTATAACTGTTCTCCTTTATCTTCTGAAAAGCTCTAATACAGCCTTTGGTGAGGGCTGTCTTTGGAAAACTGAAGAAAATTGGGGGGGGGCAGGGTTTTCTAGTCTTAATTGTAAGTTTCTGTTATACTTTGGGGGCAGAGGGAGGGTGATGACAAAATACCTTCTTCCTCTAGGGGGAAGGTAAAATATTTCCATTTCTATCAGAGTTGTGATGCCTTTATGCTTTTTCCCCCAAGGGCAGCACATCTCCAAAAGGAGTAGCACCTCTCACATGACATAAGGGCATAAGCTGTGGAATAATTTCTGTATGGTGCATCATAAAGTGGATTTTGGCTGGGAAGCCAAACTCCCAAGAGAAGAGTGGCCCAGAAGCAGTTTGATGTAGAACTCTAGGAAGAACAGTGTTGCCATTGTGAATAAATGGTTTCAGTTTTCAGTTTAAATACTTTCACTTTGGGATGCTTCTCTTTTGGCAAAATACTTTAGATTTTGCATGAATAGCAATCTATTTTTGCAAGCAGGTTTTTTTTTAGTCAGTAATCCCATTATCCATTAAAAACGGCTTAAGCGGAATTTTATAGCCAACTGTTGTGTGAACCTGGAGGGATTCTGAGCCCAGAGCAAGCTAGCACAACTGCCAGGCATGCCTTCAGGGGCCACATTTCACAACAGGTTTTCGGTGAGTTTACCAGACTGGGTAAGTGGGTGGGTCTGGCTAGGGAGCTGCCTTCGGAAATGTGTACATTTGTGGGGTTTTTCACTGTTATATGATCCTTACTGGGGTAAGTAATCCAGCACTGAATTATAATACTCCCTTTTCTCAGCATTTCAGTAATGAAGTGAAGAGTGCACAATAGACTCTGATTTCCTTCTCATGAAGGAACTCTCCACAGTGTAGGTAACTATTGTTAATGCGCCGGTTAAGAATATCTTTGAACTTTGCTACTGCAGTAGTGCTGTAACCTAAACACAGAGTAGACTTATATAATTTTTATAATCAAGGCTTTTAAATGTGCATTTCGACAAACATAGTTATAAGCAATAAAGCTCATTCAGCAATGAATTTTGCCCTTTGAACAGCATGAAGTTGCAGTGATGGTCTATATACTTGTTGCTAAAAGAGACATTTGCATTAGGTTTTGGATTTTGTAGCTTGGGGCAACAATGAATGATGTCTTTTGGATCGGCAAATGGCAATTCATGGTGTTCTTACTCCAACCTGTTTGCCATGTCCTACAGCCAGTGGTTGGCCCCTTTGTGGAGCAGCTGGAACAGCAGAAAGTTCACAGCCCTGTCCATAAATCTGAAATAAGCAGTGCTTTGGCCATGAGGTGCTGGGATGCAGGTGGTGCCTAGACTACATGCTGATCTGTTGTATAAGGGAGCAGTGTTCGGATGAATGAAACAAATCATGTCTGTCATCCTAAATTAGACCACAGTCAGCGAGACATGCAGACAGAGTTTTTAAGTTCCTCTGACTGCAGTGAGATAGGTTATGCTGCCTTAGTATGAGGTGCTTTGGAACAGTGTCGCCTGATTCCTGTCCCTTTCAAAATGAATTATTTCTAAATCAGTATTAGTCCACCCACATCTGACCTGCAGGGCAGCCCCACAAAGTGATTTCAGCATAGATGGGAGAAAGGAGGGGAAAGCAGAGGCTGGACAGACTTTCTGCATGCTGCTGTCTAATATGGTATCATGCAAAGACAAGTATTGTCATGCCTTAAAAGCTTCCCTGAGGCGACTTTCTCAGAAGAAGTTGAGGTTATCTAGAGTATGGCTCCTTGATGTCCTTCTGGCAGACCAGAGCTTCTGCTGCCCAGAACTTAATCTGCCTTCAGCCTTAGGTTAAATGGACCTTCTCTGGGTGATGAGGCACCTCACCACAAAAGCATGGTTTCTGCTCTTATCAGAGCAATAGCAGAGCTGATCTATTCCTGTCAGATGAGACTATGTAGAAAGGGAGAAATATTTGAGAATCACAGCATTGATCAATAACTGCTGAACAAATATATAGCATTACCATATATACCTGCATTTTAATAATGAGGTCTACAAAATCTGCTTTTTCCAGGTACTCTGCCTGTATGAGAGTAGTTGTGCTGACTAGCATACTAGGGCTTGAGGTAAAATAGAAGATCTAAGAGCACAGTGTTATGCAAAGAGCTATACCAAACCACTCGCATAGCTCTTTGGGTCCAGAGAAGGGCAACAAAGCTGGTGAAGGACCTGGAGCACATATCTTATGAGGAATGACTGAGGGAACGATTTAGATTAGATGTTAGCAAGAATTTTTTCACCAAAAGGGTGATCACATGTTGGAACAGGCTGCCCAGGAAAGTGGTGGAGTCATTGTCCCTGGAAGTGCTTGAAAAACGTGTAGACATTGTCCTTAGTGGCATGGTTTAGTGGTGGACTTGGCAGTCCTGGAGTAAAGGTTGGACTTGCTGATCTTAAAGGTCTTTTCCAGCCTAAATGATTCTCGGATTCTGATCAGAGAGTATGTAATTTCAGTACCATACAGGAAACTTTTCAGAGGACTGTGAAGGATGATGCCGTGAACATCTAGGCTAGCATGTGGAGTGCTGCTGATCCTACTTGTGTCTACCATCCTTCAGGACCTGTGTGCTGTGCTGGTTCCCAGGCTGGCACAGGCAGGGAGAGCCTCAGCTGTCCCATGTGCCTGCATGGATGGACCTTATGTACCAGTCATGGAAGTGGGGATTGCGTCTCTTTACTAGTTGTCAAACTGAGGCCCCTTGTCTCATACCTACTGAAAAAAAAGGTCTGTCACACAAATATCAGGAGCTGTCCTGTGTAGAATTTTGGTCTCCATGGCGATAAATCCATCATTTATCAATGATGTGATTTTCAGATGCTTTTCTTCTGATCTACACAGTCCTTAGGAAGTTAACTTGGTCTCGCAGTCACAGCTGTTCTTGGTCAGTGCAAGCTGCGATGGCTGTAAGGTAAGAAAGATTGCAAGTTCAGAGGGGGATTTTTTTTGTTGTTTTGTTGGGGGTCTTTTAGGACATTAAGGAAAAGAGAAAAAAAAAGGTGGGTGTGTGGCAAAAATGCATCTCTCCTTCCTCCCAGAACTGTACTGGCACAGCGGGCATCTCTCCGTTTCAGAAGGGTTACCTTTGGGAAGGTACCTGTCTTCTACCTGCTGCCCATGTGCCACCGGGCACCTCACTCAGTAATGGTGACCATCTCCTTTTCCTTCCCTTCCTGCTTCTCCAGGACACGGATGGGATCAACCTGTACTACTGGTCCCTGTTTGATGGACACGCTGGATCGGGGGCAGCTGTGGTGGCTTCCAAACTGCTGCAGCACCACATCCTGGAGCAGCTGCAGGATATTGTGGACATCCTGAGGAACACGGCTGTCCTTCCACCCACCTGCCTGGGAGAGGAGCCTGACAATCCAGCCACCAACAGCAGGACGCTGACACGGGCAGCCTCCCTGCGTGGTGGTGTGGGGGCTCCGGGCTCGCCCAGCACCCCTCCAACACGCTTCTTCACTGAGAAGAAGATCCCACATGAGTGCCTGGTTATTGGGGCCATAGAAAGTGCATTCAAGGAGATGGTATGTACATCTCAGGGCTCTGAAGGCCTTGTTGCTTGTGTTAATGAGGGAAAATGAACATTTAGGGATTTTTTTTTTGTGCTTTTCTTTTTTTTTCCCCCTACTTAAACACCATCTGAGTGTGGACAGAACTGTTTAAGAGCACCAACAGTTTACCTGGTACACCCCTGGGAGGCAGAAACTGCATCTGAAGGCCTAGGCAGCACCACAGCCATATTTGTGGATTATTTGACTCTAAAAGGTTTGGTGCGCTCTTTCTTCACACACACACCACACACACTCCCCCCCCCCCCCATTTTTTCCCATATTTGTTGAGATAAAAACTAGTATTGCCTGAGATCTGATCTTGTTATTGTTCTTCTTTTTTTATATATATTTTTTGTTGGGTTTAGAAAATGCTTTTACTTGACCAGAAGGTTTTTGAACTAGAGAGTGTTTCCCAAAGGTTTTATTTCTTGTCTGACAAGAAGTGTTCAGTTGTTGGTTTTGCTAATATATATGAATCATTTTTTGTACATGCGTCTAATTAGAGACTGCAGTTGTTACAATGAGGTGGTGCTTCACTTTGTATTCTGAATAGCACTTACCTTGCTGTTTGTCCTTTCTCCACAAGGAAGTGCAGGCAAACAGACCCACCAACTGGGTTTGGACTTTCAGGTGGGCAGATCCATAAGCAGGATCCACAGCTGTGGCTTAGTCATTGTTCATGTGGAGAACATGAGCAGGTTTATGCCCTGTGGCTGGTGGGCAGTTTCTCCTAGCTGAAAACAGAGAGGAGGATCCCGTCAGTTTAGCATGCCATTTTCAGAAAGGGAGGACTAGCCTGCTCCCTTCTTTGTTGATGGACACTGCCCGTCTCAGAGCATACTCAAGAGGAGGACGCCAATTTCATGCTTTGGTTGGGGGGGGTTTTCAGGCCAGAAGAGCGCCAGGCTCTGAATATGTGATGTGACTCTCTCCCCTCTTGAAGCTGGTTTCTAGCTGCAGGAGAGATGAGGAATGGAACTGGAAAGCAACTGTAAAAGAGCTAAAGAAGGGCTTTTTCAAGTGCTGTGCCTTTCGTAAGAGCAGTGTGTGCATTACCCATCTCTGGCTTCCAGAGCAGGGCTTGTTATTGCCCTGCTTTATTTTGACTTCACACCCCTAGGTGTTCGCACAGATCATCTCAGCTCATGTCCAGGCACCTGACTGCTTGAGTGGGCTTTTATAGGTAGAGTACGACACATGCAGAAGCCCTGGGTAACTCACTGCAGTTATAGTGTCTGGGTATTCCATGTATAGGTCATAGTAATCTGTTCTACTTTTTTCTGAACTAAAGTCCAGAGAACATTTTATTTTTCTCCCTGTGTCTTTGTTCATATGCTGCAGATCATATACCTTAATTCCCACTTATGATCTTTGTCAGAGGGCTGAAGTTCAGTCTGTCTTTGCTATATCTTAAGGTCCTTTCCAACCCTAACTATTCTGTGATTCTATATAAATGACTCTGTGTCTACCACAATGCAATATAATTTCAGCATTAAGTTTTACATTAAAAGGAAACCTTATAAAAAATGATCAGATTAGGAAAAGCAGTATATAATTATACTGCTTTAAGCTCTTGGGGGAGTCTTGTGCTTACAATTGGTTTAGGCAAAAGAGTATTTTCTTTGGTTGTTAGGGAGCAGTTCCTAAGATCAACAGTCCTGAGTCTCATCAATGTTTGCAATGATTGATATTCTTCCTACCTCTAACTTCCTTATGCTCCTTTGGGTGTAGTCTTCAGGTGAAGATTTTGGTAAATGGATGCTGTTGAGTTAGATCCATGCATTTGAGCGGTGCATACCATATGAGGGGTTTGTGCCAGCAGAGTGTATCATTTTACCTGGCACTTGGTGAAAGCTCGTGTTTCCTGGACACACACTCAGACTTCTTGCTGGTTTCCTGGAACACCCATCACTGCAAAGGAGCCCTTTGAACCTGGTGAAAATGCTAAGTAAATACAGATTTATTTTTCTTTTCTAAACAGCCCAACCTGACAGGTTTATCTAAGGATGGTTTTGTCCCCTTTTCTTGGGAGCATTTAGCGTGCCGTTACTTTTTTCCTCAACTGCCTTTCGAATTCTAGTGGAGTTCTCCCTGGTTTTGCTTCAGATCTCAAATACAATGCAATTCAAAAGGCTTTTTAGAATTAATTTTCCTTCATTGGGTGTGGTTTCCTTTAGACAGCGCTTGTCTGACAGCTACATGCAGTAAAACACTGTGGAAAGCTGACACAGACCAAGTCACTGCCGAACTTAGAAATCTAACACTTTAGCTGTCCCCATTTTGAAGTTCTTTAGATGGTGTTCCCTGATTGTGTTGGGACTGGGATTAGGAAGTTTGTATTGTGTTCTCAGGTAACTTACTGTCCTGTTTAAAAAATGAAAAATGCTCGGTGTCAGTAATTATCAGTGATCACAGTTATTCCAGTTAAAAGGAAATAAATAAGCTCAAGGTCTGAAGGTACCACCAGCCAAACCCTTTAATTTTAATCTCTTGAGTTTTAAGAGGTACATTTGTAGATTCAGTTCTAGGGAGCCAAGGGGGATGCTTCCAAGTGCTGTTCTGTACTGGATAGAAGCAGTAAACTATAATAATCCTTTCCCTGTATTTAGCCTTGTATGCGTGTGTGATGTAGTATGTATTTTAAAGAAAGATTAAGGGGAGAGAGCACCTATTCCACACAGAACCCAGTTTAACTTTGGATGGGTAAAAATGGCACAGAACTAATATATGATTTATTGGAAGGTGTACGTTCATATATGTTGCATCATGATGGACAGGGATGGAACTGATGGACAGGGGTAGAGCAGTTGATGTCATCTACCTGGACTTGTGCAAAGCCTTTGACACTGTCCCACACGACATAGAATCATAGAATCGTAGAATAGTTAGGGTTGGGAAGGACCTTAAGATCATCCAGTTCCAACCCCCCTGCCATGGGCAGGGACACCTCCCACTAAACCATGCCATCCAAGGCTCTGTCCAGCCTGGCCTTGAACACCGCCAGCGATGGAGCATTCACATCTTCCCTGAGCAACCCATTCCAGTGCCTCACCACCCTTACAGTAAAGAATTTCTTCCTCATATCCAATCTAAACTTCCCCCATTTAAGTTTGAACCCATTACCTCTTATCCTATCACTATATTCCCTAATGAAGAGTCCCTCTCCAGCATCCCTGTAGGCCCCCTTCAGATACTGGAAGGCTGCTATGAGGTCTCCACACAGCCTCCTTGTCTCTAAGTTGGAGAGACATCAATTTGATAGGTGGACCACTTGGTGTTTGAAGAACTGGCTGGATGGCCGCACGCAAAGAGTTGTGGTCAATGGCTCAATGTCCAGCTGGAGACCAGTAACGAGTGGTGTCCCTCAGGGATCGGTGTTGGGACCGGTCTTGTTCAACATCTTTGTGGGTGACATGGACAGTGGGATTGAGTGCGCCCTCAGCAACTTTGCCGGTGACACCAAGCTGTGTGGTTCGGTTGATACGTTGGAGGGAAGGAATGCCATCCAGAGGGACCTTGACACGCTTGTGAGGTGGGCTGATGCCAACCTAATGAAGTTTAACCATGCCAAGTGCAAGGTCCTACACCTGAGTCAGAGCAATCCCAGGCACAGCTACAGGTTGGGCGGGGAGGAGATTCAGAGCAGCCCTGCGGAGAAGGACTTGGGGGTGTGGGTTGATGAGAAAATGAACATGAGCCGGCAGTGTGCGCTTGCAGCCCAGAAGGCCAACCGTATCCTGGGCTGCATCAAAAGGAGTGTGACCAGCAGGTCGAGGGAGGTGATCCTGCCCCTCTACTCTGCTCTTGTGAGAGCTCACTTGGAGTATTGTGTGCAGTTCTGGTGTCCTCAACATCAAAAGGACATGGAACTGTTGGAAAAAGTGCAGAGGAGGGCCACGAGGATGATCAGGGGACTGGAGCACCTCTCGTATGAAGACAGGCTGAGAAAGCTGGGGCTGTTCAGCCTGGAGAAGAGAAGGCTGCTTGGAGACCTCATAGCAGCCTTCCAGTATCTGAAGGGGGCCTATAGGGATGCTGTGGAGGGACTCTTCATGAGGGACTGTAGTGAGAGGACAAGGGATAACGGGTTCAAACTTAAACAGGGAAAGTTTAGATTGGATATGAGGAAGAAATTCTTTACTGTAAGGGTGGTGAGGCACTGGAATGTGTTGCCCAGGGAAGTTGTGAATGCTCCATTGCTGGCGGTGTTCATGGCCAGTTTGGACATAGCCTTGGATGGCATGGTTTAGTGGGAGGTGTCCCTGCGAATGGCAGGGGGGTTGGAACTAGATGATCTTAAGGTCCTTCCCAACCCTAACTATTCTATGATTCTGTGATTCTGTGATTTTCTTCTTTATTGAGTTTGAGTCAGATGAAATGTATGCAGCTACAACTTTTACTTGGACAATCTTGGGAAAGCAACATATGTTTTATGGTTTTCCTTTTGAAAAGCTTCCTCTGATTAAATAACCAGTAGAAGTGAGGAGAGTTGAAACAGTGTTACAGGAAGTTTGATGTCTTTTAGACAGAGGTAAAGCAGATTAAGGAGTTAATTTTATGTTTATGCCTTCTGAAACATGACTTAAAAACGTATATATTTTTTTAAGCAGATACCTGATGCTGTGTGTGTAGGGAGTAAAGCTGCTTCCTGTCACAGCAAGATGGAGACCCTGGAGGAAAGGATCGTACTCTGGAGATGCATACAGATGAAAAAGTTATTTTAGTTGTCATGGCATCATGCTAACTTGCTGAATGATGATACTGCAATTTGAATGTACCCAGTTCGCTTTTCAAGGTTCTAAATTCCTCAAGCTTAGCACCATCTGTACCCGGCCTTCACTTTCTGTGCCGCCAGGCTTGCTTTCGTGCTGCCTCCCCTCAGCCCTGCAAGGCCTGCATCAGCTGTGCTGCGGCCAGCAGCGCACTGAAGTCCGCCCTGTCCTGAGCCTGCCGGTGGCTTCCCAGTGCCCTTCAAGTGCCCAACACCCGTGGGTCGAGGCAGGGGAAGGAGGAGTTGGGGGCCCTCAGCAGCCTGAGAGCCGCCGGCCCGCACTGCGCTCCGCAGCTCGGAGCCCCTCCGCCGGGCCTCCACGAGGTGGCACGAGCAGGCCGCCATCGAGGGTCCGGGAACCTCCAACGGAGCAGATGGCAATGGCTTCCTGGCGTAACCTTCATCTTTTGCAGAGGCGGTGGCGTGATTACCCTGTGCTTTCACTCTGTGCCTAGATAGAAGCCTTAGCGAGGCAGGCACTGGAGAGACCGAAGTGGTCCAGACAGCAGGGATGGTCTGTCCATCCCTGACACTGCCTCCTCAAACTGCTTCTGTAATCCACGGAGAAAGCAATCCCTGCTCTGGAAACATACCACATGGCACTTCATGGTGTCCTCTGCAGGCTTTGCTCCATGCTTCCTAAGCTCCCTCACCCAGGGAAGGGGGACCAGGGGGACCATGGGTGAGGCAGCCCCTGTGAGCCCCCTGCTCCTACCTGCCACTATAAGAGGCATACTCAAAAGGGGGGCAGAGCACAGACTATAGCACCTGCTTCCTTGCTGTAAAATGATAGCCTTTTTTTTCCCCTTCCCCTTTTGCTTTCCTGTCTGAGTGGTACATCCTGCCCTTTGGGTGAAAGGTGCATTGATTCTGCCCAGCGCTGCTCAGCTCTTCCCCTGCACACAGATTGTATGTCAGGGTGAGCTGCATGCTGCAAAAAAGAGGAGGAAAAAGGGAAAGGGGTTTGCTCTGGATCCTTTCTGCAGGTGAAAAATGAGGAAAGCTTTAAATGCACTCTGTCTAAAATGAGCCCCTTTACACTCATAAAGACTTCAGAGGTGTTCTGGGGTTTCTGCCCCTCTTTGTGCTGCACTACTTTCCTAGAAGCACTGTTATAAAGTATTTCCTTAAAAGCCAATGTCTCTACATCAGGATGAGTTAGTGGTGTTGGGGGCTTTCTGTTGCCTTGGTTTATTTTTCTCCTGAAATCTTGTTGAGCTGTCAGAAAGCCTTCCCTTCTTCCCCTCCTCCCAAGAAAGGGAATGTCAAAGTCTGTAATATCAAATTAAAAGTGGCACTGAATATACCCTGGCAAGCCATAGTAGTAAATTCAAGCTCTGAACAGCAACCAGATGGAAGAGCCCATGAACAGCAATGATTCAAGAAAAATCCTGTACACAGTTCTAGTTTAAGTCGAGGAAACTGAAAATGAGGCCCTAAGGATTATCCGTCTCCTCTCCTGTAATAGGTGCTTCTGCATTCTGCTTTTTGAAAGAAACAAATGTGAACTTAGGCATTCCAGCACTTGCAGAGTTGTACGTGTGACACATCTGCAACCAGGTGAGGAATTGCGCATTGTTTGAAGGTCTCAGAGGATGCTCTGACCTGTGGAGAGGAAGGTTGTTTAAAATTCCTGGCAGTGCCTGGAAAATCCGCTGTAGTATTTGTAAGTTTAACTTATTTTGATGGTTAGAAACGTCTGCTTCCTTTGAACTGTCCTTTTCAGCTTAATTTAAAAATATATAGAAACCATGGGGAGGAAAATCAGCTTCTCTATGGCGAGATTAGATAAAGAGGCATTTATAATGGGCCCATGTCTGTGACCAAAGGTTCTGCGAGAGTTGATTTTTAGCTTGGAGGAGTTTTCCTCCTGGTCCTCACTGTCCCCACCTCCCCCCCCCCCCCAAGGAAAAGAGGGGAAAATAAAGGGAAAACTACAAGTGAATGAGAGCATGGGTTAAGAGCCATCAGTAAAACCCCGAGCCTCTCTGCAGCAGCGTGCAGTTCTCCTGTGCAGCAGAGGATGGCCTTGTTGGGCAGCGCTGAGCATTTCTGGCTGTCCCTGCCACACCGTCCTCCTCAGTCTTGTATTCACGGCACAGATGGGATCAGTCCCAGCCACCGAGGAGTTATGTTATTGTGAGAGCCACCTCTGTCCAGCCTGCTCAGGACAGCGACCCAAGCATACCTGCTGCTGCCCCAGGTCACCTCCCTCCCCTGGAATCTGTAGGAAACAAAGCGTGGTCCCTGCCCTCCTCCGACTCTGCAGATTTTCAATCAAATTGCAGCTGTCATGGTTTGCATTTGTTGTGGTGCTTTTCCTCAGATAAATTTAGCTCTGAATAAAGCTCTAAATCCCATACCCCAAGGCATGGACAATTTGAGCTGTTTGTTGCTCAGTGCACATTTGAAAATGGCTGAAGTATAGCTTGCACACATACTGCATACACACACAGAGGCAAACAAATACGTTCATTATAAAAACCACATACAAATAAACAGGGTTTAGCTGGAAGAGATCTGCCAGTACTTGCAATGGTAATATTAAACGATGCTCTCTGTTTGTATCTGGTATTGCAAATATTACAAATTTCAGTCTGGTTTGAAATTGGATTTGATTCTGGGCACTGGAGAGGAGGGTAATTTGTAACATGTTGTGTTACTACCCCAAACTAAACTAAGAGACAGCATAATTAATTCACTGGCGTACACTTCAATTTTTGTTTAAAATGTATGCAGGATTGGAAAGCAGCTCATTTACATGTCCTTTACATTCTCCAAGCTTTCCTAGGATTTTATTTCTATATCTGTATGTATGTATTAATGTATTTTTTTCACTCCCGGACTTGATTGATTGTTGGTGACAGATGTGACTTGTGTTTTCCACTTCTGTTAAGCAGGAGGACTTTTTTTATATGTAATATTTCTTAGAATCAGTTGGAAACGAAACGCAGGAAGAGCTATTTGAGTAAGTATGTACCTCCTTAAATTTGGGCCTGTGACATGCATAAAGAAGAAGTCTTTTCAGGACCTCATGAAAGCAATGAGATGAGACATACAGTTAAATACTGTGGTTCATCCTGGAAAGGTTGTGAGTGCCTAGTATTTTTCCATAAACACTGCTCTACTGACCTTCCCCCCCCTTAACAAGTTTAGCATCCACCAATTCCCTTTGTTTCTGAAGGGTACGCTTGTGGCATGAGTGTGTCTTGCTGTTTGTAAAGGTATATGCTCTGCAGTCTTAGCATCCCTCTTGGAGACTAGGTAGTTTTTCATGTCATAGCCAGGTCTCATTAATTATTTGCTGTTTATGCAAATCACTCTCCAATTACACCACCAAGTACCTGTTGTTAAGCTACATTTATCTTTGCCTTCATTGTGCTTTTTCTGTAGCAAATTCCCTTGCATCCCTCAGAGCTCCCATTTGTTCCTTGGTGCCTGATGTTTTACAATCTCCTGTCCTCCTAATTTTCTCAGACATCTTTGTATCACAAGTCATGGGTACTCCTCGACTTTTTGTTCTCCTCCCTGGCCATTTGGCCAAAGCTGCGACAGTGAAGAAAACCAGTGGGACGTGTAGTTTAAGACAGACTCTTTTTTTCTTTTTTAGGGGGATCTTCATTTCCTAAAACATAAATTGCAATGCTGTCTTGATAAATAATGTTCTCTTTTCCCATAGGATTTGCAAATAGAGCGAGAGAGGACCGTGTATAATATTTCTGGCGGCTGCACAGCCCTTGTGGTGGTGTATTTATTGGGGAAGCTTTATGTGGCAAACGCTGGTGATAGCAGGTGAGTAAGCGTGGTGTCCCCCCAACTGTTCCATCACCCTAAATTCCCCATATCTGGTGTTACCAAGTTCCTTAGTTGCAAACAGTATCACAAGAGGATTCTGTTTCTTGTCTGCCCACTTAATGGTTCTCCCAGAGGTTAATGCAAATGGCAGTGATAAAATTCTAGTACCTTGTTGAATGGTGGTTGTAGTCAGGGAGTTTGACAACACTTGTGGCCCTGTCGTAGTTTTTGAATGACTTGATTGTTGGAGGGAAGTGGGAAGACTAAAGAGATGTTGAAACAGATGTTGGGTGTGTAGTAGAATTGTGTGTTGAACACCGACAAGATGACCGCATCTGGAACAGCTGGTAGGGCTGGACTGGTTCAGTCAGAAGGCATGTGGTTCTTGTCAATAGCCTTAGTCTTGATAGGCCTCCTTGTTCTTAGGTTTTTTATAATTGAAGGTAGTCATCTGTAAGCAAGTGGCTGCTACTCTTTCAGTAGGGGAGGAGAGGAGGGAGACAGATTATCGCAGGTTAGGATTTTTACTTTGACCTGTTCTGGCACGTGTACTTGTCAGTTTCCCAGAGCTGAATGCTGTTGTTCAGTTATTGCTTTGTTATATTTTGAAGATGGAAACCTGAAGACTTGTGGTGAGAGCTTTTTCTGCATCTTCGGAGTTAGCTAAAGCTAGAAGCATACTGGAAATCTCCCACTTGCATTCTTTCCCCCTCTCTCTCTATCAATACCACCATCAGAGAGGGATAATAAGGCCATTCTTGCAAGACTTCTGACCTTCATGTGTTTCTTTTGGCAGTGCTCTGCATAGACAGGCTAGGGAGGGTAGCTCCCCACATGATAAGGACTGCTGTTATATTCTGCTGGTTACCAGCTGACTAATTACAGTCTGCAGATGTATCGAACCAAGTTGTCTTCAGGTGAAAACTGCTATGGTTATGCATTTGAGTTTAAGGTTTGTGCATATGCAGTTCATGTTTGTAGTATGTATACTTACAGAGGCGGCACTTCAGCAAAGAGTGTTGTAGTTTAAACCTAACATTTTTATTGCTTCTTGCTGCTTTAAACTGTGTAGGAAGTCAGATATATCATTTGTGCATAAAGTTCCTATTCTTTTCATGTGGGTGAATAGCTGTTCTTAAGGTGCTGAATTTTCTTTATGTATTGCATATTGTTCACTGAATTCTTCTTGACAAGTGACATATTTGAACCTCCTTTTCGCTTAAAATGTTAAGTGAGTCCTCACAGAGGGTAGCTGCAAACATGTTTGAGCAGACCACCTATCCACTCATCAGAACCACTAGCTGCACTGCATTCTATCTCTCTTGCCACTAAATTGGAAATAATCATGTTCTTTTGTGATATTGCACTTGGAAGTACAGTTGAGTCTCTTGCATTGTGTTGGCTAAAATGCTTTACTGTCTCTTAAAAGTGTTCTGTGTGAAACTGGCCATGCAGGACCTACTTCTGAGTAGTTGAAATCTTTGTTCTGAAAAGCCTGGGGCAGGCTGCTTTCGGTTCCCCAAGAGCAGCCTCTGCTCCATGCAGCCTCTGATACTCATCAGGAAGAAACTCTTGCTGATGGTGATCCTGAATTGGTGCCAGTGCCCAATGTAGTCAAAGACATTTAAGTGTTCAAGAGGCCTTGAATGTTCATTAAGCCCATCCCAAACATCTCTTCAGAAAAAGAGAAAGAGCAGAAATTAGAATGGGAGCTATTGGCAAAGCTGGGTCTTGTTTGAACCAGAACTCAAATTTTTCTACTCGCTTTTCACATCTTGTAGGAATGAGTAGAATCTTGTAGGAGCGTTTGGATGTAGAGTCCCTCCGGATCCAAATTGTTTGGTTTTGCACTTCCCAAATGGACCTCACAAAAACCTTCTTCATGCTGAGGAGAATCCTCTGGATTCCCAAAATCTTCCAAATAAGCCCACGTCTAGATTTTCCTAGCTGAAGAAAATAAAAGCTTTAAAGCATAGACTATCAGTTGATCCGGGTCTCTTCCATGAAATCCCCATTTCCCTTGTGTCAGGGGGAGAAAATAAAACATCTACTGTAAGCATCTAAGTTGCTCCTCATCACTAAAAGGACATTTTAGGACTAGAAAAGCAGCTCTGAGGTTGTCTGCCTACTGCCAGGGTGCGCAGTGCATTCCTGTATTTTTAAGAGCCCGGTCATGTAGCCAAGAAGTTTTATTCATGATAGTTGGAAAAATATGTTCCTTTTTGCTGTGTCATGCCTCATGTGGCCAACTTCACAGCTCGTGCAGATACAGATGAGGGCGGTGAGAAATACAATAAGGAAACTATTTTAAAACCAGTCTGCTCTTGAGAAGAAGAGTGGGTTTGTTTTTTCACCCAGACAGGGGGCTTCTGCTTGTTGCTGTTAGAAATAGATGCCAAACCCCTTAGTTCCTCAGTTAAGCTTTAGTTTCTTTGAGTTCACCTACTCGTTTATGCCTCTTTTCTGTCCTCATTCTTCTTCTCCCCTCTCTACTCCCCCACCGGAAAAAAGCCTACAAATAAATCAAGTTACGTTTCCCACAGACAGGAGTCTGTGAGAGAATGTTTTATGCTGCAGGGATGGGAATTAAACATTCTAGGGTCATGCAAACTTCATGTGTACTGCTTCTTCCCAGACGAAGGTTAGGTCTTTTAATTCCAGGCAACTTCAAAACAGCTTTTAAAGGTGGGTTTTGAACAGCTTCTGCTTTCATAGGACCAAGGTATGTGTAACAAACTGTTACTATCATAATGAGACTAAGGAAACACCAAGTATGAGACTTGAATAATAATGTGCTTTGCGGTGCCAGATATACCTCAGTCTGATGTCTGTGGTATTCAGTTTAACCACCAAAGCTTCTCAAATCTAATCATTTCATGCCACGTACCCTGACAGTGTTGTATAGCAGCTGTCCTTTTGTAGTTGATGTGTAATTACATCATGAAAAGACTTTAATTACCATATTACTAAATTACCAGCCAGCGATCCTTTCAGGTTCAGCCCTAGCTCACTTCTGTATGGACTATTAGGCTTCTCCAAGCTGAACACTTTTGGTTGGTGTAAAAGGGAGGAAAAATTGTGCTAATTGTAGGTTTTGTTATGAACTATTATTGAGCTTGATGTTATGGCATCACTAATGTCAATGATATAATTAAACTTCTGCTAATGATGCAATCACAGTCCTGTAATAATTATACGATAACTGCGCATGATACCAGAACCCTTCTAAAAATGAGGTGATGTATTCAAAGCCTGATAAAAACAATGCAGAGGGAGCCACTTTCATCCTCTAATGGCTCCTCTGATCATTCTTGAGCTCTGACATAAATATACCCACTTGTACCGTCAAAATTCATGTCTGAATATCGGCCAGAACGTTTTCTGGTGTTTCCCCCTCTCTCTTCTTCCTTCCTTTTAGTGGTTAGCATTGTCCATGCGGGGTTGTCTAATTAGGGGCCAACAGTGCTGTAGTCAATCCAGGATATAGTGCTTTTCTGGTAAGCATCGAGGCGCTGTGGTTTGCTTACCAGTTTGACACACACTATGGTAACTAGGCCAGGCTCTTGGAATAGCTGCTTTTTTTTAATAAGGAATAGTAAATCTTTGCTGCTCATTCTTTTAAACAGTATTGTTCTGTTTTACATTGTTAAAATGACTTTTACTTCTAAACTGCCATAACACGCCTTGTTAATCTCAGTTCGTTTTAGTTTTATGCTCTTTATTAAGATGTTATTTTATAGCTAGTGATGAAGCAGTAGTAAAATAGGGAGTTAATGTTTTCACTGATTACTGCCCAATTATTGTAAAGCCTCATGCAACATAACATTTGCCCAATATCACTACAGTGATGGTAATGCAATGTGATCATATGAATTATCTTTGGCACAAGTGTTCTTCTGGCTTTTGTGTTCTCTGGATAAGGAGCTGCTCAGAGACTGCAGGCACTGCCATTTTGTGCTGTGCTGAGAGCCATGTAGGGTAGCAGTGCTTTTATCATTATACAAGAGCAGAACATCACAAGTTGATTTGACTTTTCCATAGGCCCTGAAACACTCACTAAATCTGCAATGGGTTCTTGGGCTTTTTTGATTTATTGGCAGAACATGGGATCAAAGCAAAGAGCCTGATGTTTCAGAGGCTTCACAGACTTGCAAGGTTACTGGATTTTTTGCTTTGCTTCATCAGCTTTTTTATCATCTTTCTGCCTCCTTGCTTTTACTCCCCTGTGCTTAAGTTTTCAGGGCATATTCACCCTCTGCTTGAACTTCGTGTTCAGAAGCAAGTGTAGAATGAATGCTAAGGCATTTGGGACTGTTAAATGATAGGAGCTCATTGAGTGATTGGGTTTTGTGGCACTTCTGTGTGGGTGCAGGTTACGCAACTTCACTGGTGCTTCAGGTACCCAGATGTGGGAGAGTGTGTTTATAACACCAACTTCTCCCAATGTAATAAAACAGTGAATTGAACATTGAGTTCCACTTTGTTTACTGTTTCAATTCTTTCTGGATTTGCTGCTTGTGTTGAATCTCACTACATTTGTACTTCCTTCTCTTCTTTGTCATGGTGCTTGTCAGCTGCTTCCCTCATGCACAATTCTCATTGTAGAAAGTCAAATTTGGAGTATTAATCTGCTTCTACAAAGTAAATGGGAGAGGCATGGAAAGAGCCTCATACCTGCTGACTGGAACTGTAGCTTAAGTAGAATTTCCGAGAAGTCAGAATTGATGATTCTGACCCATTTTTGTGGTTCATGGTATCTTCGTCAAGGCAGTCCGGCGGGGTGATTTTTGCCAGAAGCACTAATACCGTGTAAGGATGGAAACCATAAAGTGTTCTAGTATGTTACTATTGTAGAGCTAATTTGCTTTAGTCTTTGGTTTTTGGAGTATTTTTAAGAAAGCTTAATTTTCTGACTTTATGAACCATTATCTTCTAATCTGAATTTCCCCTGTTTTCCTTGAGTAGTCTGCCCTCTCTATCTCCTTACATCTGCATCTGCATAAACAACAATAACTGTGCTTTATGCTAGAGACTTAGAGGTCTCTAGAGGAAAGACTAACTCAGTTGCTAAGCTTCTCCAAGTCTGCAGTATTTGGAAAAGCATTCTTTTTCCTCTCTCCTCCTAAAGATGGGACAGAAATTGCTGCAAATCTCTGAACCACACACAGAGCCTTTCCACCATGGGACCATGCAATCTATGGCAATTCCTGTTTATCCTCTGAAGTTCTCATTCCTCCCAATACTCAAAAGATGCCTCCCGAGTGGCGAGAACAACACTTACGGATTGTATTTTGGCCAATGAATGTGCACATCCCTTTTTTTTTGATTATTATTAATTCTTTATCAGAATCACTTGAAAGTAATAAATGTCTGATCATTTCAGGGCACATGATAACCTAAGGCTGGTCTAAGGAGTGAGGAGAGACTGAATTCAAGAGGAAGCAAGTCTCTTCCACACACGTTCTCCTTCACTGACTGTAGTTTGGTAGATAGAGAAGTCTGATCCTGCCTAGCCAAAAAAGTTGGAAAAGAACATGGCATCTTAGTCACACTAAGATGGGCCAAGTCGCATATCTCTGTTTCCTCAGCTTCTTTTCCTTAGAAGCCTGAGTTGCAGGCCTGCAGAAAGCACTTCTGCTCCCTTTCTCATGCTTGGGCTCCTTCCAGAGAGAAGCAAGAGCAGAGGATTCATAGAAATAGCAGCAACCTCAGATACTGCTGGGTTTGGTAAAGCTTTTGGAGGAACTTCAGGAAACACTTCAAGTGAGGTGTGGAGAAAAGGTGTTGGCTCAGAAATAAGTTGTTGCACTCAAAGTGCAGTGATGGGGAAGGGTGTTTCCTAGCAATCCAGTGAATGACAAGTTCCAGGGTGCTGGCACATCCTACGCAGCACTGACTTGGCAGAAATTATTAATTTGGCAGGAAATGTTCATAGGCTTTTGGAAACAAAGCAATTGTCCTGTCTCATCTTCAAACTCGTTGTTTTTCTTGGGAGAGGGTATGTCTTAGCAATGTCTATGGCAATACAGCAGGTGTTGAAGCCATTGTAAACATTCTCAGTGAGTGGCAGATTCAGTTAAGTCTTTGGTCCTAACCACACAGACATCATCTACCCAGGAAGTCCTTATGCTCCAGATTATGAGGAAGGAGAGGAATTTTGGCTACTGAAGTAATACCAGTAAACTGGAAAGCTGCAGTTTGTTTGTATTAGTTTCCAGGAGCAATGAATTCTGTTAACTTTAATTCTCATAGGTTGTCAGCCTTTAGAAAAAGGAATTAAAAACTGAAACCAGCAAAACCCAGACAGAAAAAGCTGGTTGCTGCCACTGTAAGTAAAAATTCCTCTGCTGCCTATTTTTATTGATGAATTTAAGCTCTACTCAAGGAAAAACTCCCACTATAATAGCATCTTTGTGTATAGCCTGTGGAGTTTATAGTGTCTGAGCAAAGAAGGGCAAAGGGTGCAAAGATGTAATTTTAATCACTTTTTTACCAGTACTTTACTGATACACAAAAAACCTGTGACCTCTAATAGAGGCAGCTGATGGTATAAGCAAGTATACCAGAATCCAGATCTTCCAGTGCAGTGCTTAAAGCTCAAAGCCATCTTTTTCTTAATCTGTGCCTTTGTAGCTGACCCCAGAGACATCTGCAGGTTCTTCATGCCAGTGTTATATGGCCAGGGCCCAGGCCTACTAAGCAGGCTTGGGTGCCTGGACCACTAGCTCCCATGCATACTATGAGAGGAGGGCTGGGGTAGCACCCCAGGCTTGCTTGGTGAATGTTTCAAGTATGCTGCTGTCCTTACTGTGTTGGAAAGCTTTTCTCATCTGCTGAATACTGTGAGCTTGCCAGGCAGCCCAGGCCATTCAGTCTTAGCAGCAGCTATGCAGTGTAGTCTGAGCCCTGCTCTGGGGGCTTTTAGCAAGGGCTTCCCTTGTCACTTGTGTAGGCGAATGAAGCAGGACTTAGGTAAAAATTCACTGATGCAGAGTGAGCAGAGAGTGCTGCTTTCAGCCTGCTTTTACTTCTCAGTCCAGCTTGTTCCAATATCCAGCAACTGCCACTGAATTAAGCAGAAAAGCTGAGATTGAAGTAAATGTGATACGTTAAGTGCTGAAAGTCATTCTGGCTTCCTCAATGGTAAGACAGTAAAGATGGGGAAGGGAGGAAAATGCGTGCTTCTTCCATCTTATGTGGTCAGCCGTATCCCAGCCATATTAGTGGCAAAATAAACACTGACTTGCACAGCAATGCCTTCATCCAGTAAGCCCAGGTTTAGTTGCCATAGTAACTCGTCCTGGAGATGAATGTGATATCCTGGACAGCAGGGAAAAGACTTTTGATTCCACAGATACCAGTCCTGAGGCTCAAAGCTGGCCGCAGAGACGTGACTGCTCTTCTTTGTTCATTTCCCTGGCACGGCCTGAGTAATTGGCGGCATGTTGTTCAGCCCTGATACAGAAATGTGGTGGTGTATCATCATCGCAACCCTGGACCTAGCTGTGTTCAAATGAAGAATACAGTGAAATCATCATGGGCAAAATGAATCCTGTGAGGGCAGCAGATCTTCAACATAAGGATACTGGGCAGTTTTTGTGTGATAGCAGTATCACTATAAACTCACTGTAATCTGGCTTGTAATAGCTTCCTAGCTACCAGCTGAACTCCTCTCTGGAAGATCAGTGGGTTCAGATGTAAACCAACAGAAAAGTGCAAATTAATTACAAAGCATTTTAGTTTAGTGCTGCTGGGACCAGTGTAGATAATATTAGAAGTGTATAAGTAAACATAGAAAGTCAGCAGTGATTCATAGGAAAAGTTACTTTCCTGATTAAGCAAGCAAGCAACAGAGATCATATGCAATACAGATAGCCAATGCCATCTGTGGCAGTATGAAAAAATGTGTAATTAGCCCTAAAATGAAACACTTAATAAAGCCACCTGCTAATAATAAGCCAACTGCTAATAATAACTCTATACTTAGATTGCATCAGACCAGCAATACACTTGAGGAACTAAACTAGAGCAGGGAATTCACAGGAGAGTCCCGTTGGAATGAAGCTGCAGCATGCCAAAGAGGCACTGAGAACTGGAATCATGCAGCTCCTGGGGTCAGAAATGACCAGGCACTGTGTCTTTACCAGACTGTCTTGACCAGGTTATCTCCTGTGTAGATAACCTGCAAGCTGAGTGTTATATTTAATTTAAAACTGTACAATGAGCAATGATGCAGAAACAACTGGAGTAATTTAGATAGTGTTGGTGGTGTCTGGCCTGGGTTCAGCAGTAGCAGTCATTTTTCTCCTTCTTAGTAGCTGGTGCAGTGCTGTGGTTTTGACTTCCAGCCTGGGAACAGTGCTGATAACACCGATGTTTTCAGTTGCTGCTCAAATGTTTACTCTGACCAAGGACTTTCTGAGCCTCATGCTCTGCCAGGAAGGAGGGGAAGCCGGGAGGAAGCAGAGACAGGACACCTGACCCAAACTGACCAAAATGGTATTCCATACCACAGCACGTCATGCCCAGTATATAAACTGGGGGCAGTCACCTGGAAGAGTTAGGTCACTGCTCAGTTGGGCTGGGTATCGGTCGGCGGGTGGTGAGCGATTGTATTCTCTTCCCTTGTTATTTCCCTTATTATTATTATTGGTGGTAGCAGCAGTGGTTTGTGTTATACCTTAGTTACTGGACTGCTCTTATCTCAACCTGTGGGAGTTACATTCTTTCCATTCTCCTCCCCATTCCCCCAGGAGCACAGGTGGGATAAAGGGGGGGGTTGAGCAAGCAAGCGAACTGTGTGGCTGACTTAAGGCTGGGCTTAAACCACGACAGTGTCCAAGTGGTTCTCACTGTTGGAGGCAATATATAGGGCAGAGGGGGCTTCCAGGTGTAGAAAATCCCTCTAACTTCTGCTTGCTAAGTTGCTAGTTGAATACATAGGATAGAATGTGAGATCGGTTCTAAAAATTCAGATTTTTATTGGTGGCAGTAAGGAAGAAGCCGACTGGCTCAGGTGCTGGTGTAGATGAGAAGTAAGCCATTCCATAGAAATCTGTGAATATTATTTTGCTTTGAGAATCAGCTTTTATTTGCCCATTTGTGATCCTTTATTAAAAATAATACAATTCATTTAGAAAAAACAGAGCACTGGAATAGTGGCTTTAGAGTATATCAGCAGCCTCATTTTGCCCAAAGGCTTTCTCCCCAAGAATTACTAAATAAGCATTAGAAATATAAATATGAATGAATTGGGTAACGGGAAACAATGGAAAACTCTACACATCTGTGCACAGGACCAGCTCATATGCTTGTAGGTGCCTCTGAAAGATGATTTTTAGGGTTTCTTGCAGGGACTGTATTTCATCGTTTCTTTCCCTGGTTCTTTTCAAAGGCAGGAACAGGTTCTCATGTTGCCACGGGAGAGGTGTAGCACGCTTGGATCCGTGCTGGTGCAAGGACAGGGAAAAAGGCCCCTGAATGAAATATCCGGGAACACCTGGCAGGCGTCTTGTTGAAGCAGGGATGTACTTGGCAGCTGTGCTGCAGAGTTTTTAGCCCTCAGAGCAGCCAGGGTGGCTGGCAGTCCGCAAAAGGCCTTAACAGCAAGTTTGGGAGGGTTCTTCATTGTTCCTGCAGGAAACGCTGAAGCATACTCTTGTAGGAAGTTACTTTTGCAGTACTTCACCAAGGCAAGTTCTTGCACCTTTTATTGGCTTGAGGGAGCTGAAGATGCCCCACGTGATGAATGAATGGGTCCGAGCAGCCTGCTTTAAGCAGGGTGTACACAGTTAGACTACGTTGTGACAGGAAGAGCTACAAGCAGGAAGAGTGTGTTCCCTCTTAAGGCTGGCTTGTTTTGGCTGGAACAAAAAATGATCCAGTGTTTCTATTCTGTCACAATATTTCTGTGGACAGCCTGATGTTTGTGCTGAAAAAAGGTGAAGAAACCAGGGTGGCAGGGCTGTTGAGTGGCAGTGGATGGAAAACGCGGACTGAGGCAATTTTCATTCCCTCTCCCCCCCTCCCTGGGTTGTTGCTTGTTTTATTCTCGGTAGCGATGCCGAGTAGGAGTTGAGGCATTTTTGAAACATCTCTTGAGTATTGCAGGTGGGAGGTGGCCAGCGTGTTTTTCCATTGGTGTTGCTGAGGGTTGCTACTTTCACCTCCAAGTTTATGGTGATGGATATGTCATCGCTGGGACCTGTTTTAATGCCGGCTAAACATTATATAATGGTTTGTTTCACTATCCCCAGCCTGCCTTAATTCATAAAATTAAGGAAATCATTTAAAGGCTTTGCACTGTAGTTCCATGATTATTGCCAGTGCAGTGAGGTGTTTGTTCACCTGGTTTCTAAAGAAACATTGAGAAATGAGTCTGCATGGGACTAAGGGAGAGTAATTCAGTCCATAATAAGTGAAACCAAGGTGCCAGGGCTAAATGTATTAAAAGTCATCAGTAATAACGATGGCTGTAAGTTCCAGTACTTCATTTAAAGAGGACAGAAGCACTTTTTGTTTTTTTTAATCTTTTTATAATAATCTTCTGTAATTTCTTAGCAATTAAGAAAACGTGAACATATAAACCTGTTTTGTAGCTCACCAGACATTAGCATTGCTCTTCCTTGGCTTCTTTAAATATATGCCCTTAGTTACCATAGTAAACAAGTACCCATGTAGACTGATTTCATAGTTCTAGGATTTGTTTTTCTCAGCTATTTTGTGACACACCTAATTAAAATCTACTGCTTGGTTCCCCTTTCAATGTAATAAAACCCTGCCTTATTCTTTCTGTCAGTTTAATCCCTCTTTCTTTTCCATTGACACATTTCTAATACCCCTTCAGAGAGGCCAGACAGTTCTGCTTCATCTGTACTGAATCCACAATGCTTAACACCTTTTGACAAAATAGATACATCCTCCCTGTGGCTTGGAATTGATATACACTGTCAAAAAGGGTTTTCCAAATGGTCTCTCTTTGTCACTTCTACCAGATTTTTGTCCTCTGTTGTAGAAATGTGCAGTTTAATGTTGGGTTTCAAATAATTTTTGGCTGAAAAAGTGTGCAATTGCATCAGGGTTTCCCCTGGATACTCCTAACAGTAGGAGATGCCTCTTTGTTTTGAGCACCAGAATCCCAATAGACCCATGAAATTACACTTTTGACCTTGTTCACTTAAGTGTTTCTTTCTCTGTATGATTAAATGAGAGTAACTAACAATAGCTTCTTCTAAAATGTATGAGTTTCCCTCTGTTTGTTTCTCATAAGAAACTCAGAAAGGATGCTGTGTAATTCTGAGCTGATTGTGTTCTTCACAAAAGAAGAAAAAAGAAAACAAGCCCAAACCCTGCTTGATTCAAGGAGAGGTGGCTGGTTTATTCATATTAAAAATGCAAAGCAATTGATATGTTAGTATTTAAGCCAGTGTTGCTGCTACATCCTGAGCGTGACAGCAGCAGTAAAACACAGCAGCAGATTTTTACCCTTGTGTTGCTTCCTTCACCACCCTTTTTAAAAGGGGATATATACTAAAGCACCAAATACGTCTTTAAAGTATTGAATCTGAATATAGAAAATAACCATATACTTAAGGCTCTCTGTGAATTTGGACTGTCATCATGGACTATGCAGTTTATGTCAATCCAAAAGGTAAATGTTGTGTCTTCTGTAGATTTACATGCAGCCTTTTCAGTCCCTGGTGTTTCTTTGCATTTGCTTGTGACTGAGCAGACATAGGCCACTGCAGGATGTGCTACGACTGCCAGTCCCACCTTGCGCATCAAAGCACTGGCACATCTCTTGCTCCACTCTTAGTTACTCAAGGCACGGCTTCTCTATATCAGAAAAACTCAGTGAAGTAGCCTGAGGAGAGATACAAAATCAGATTCTTACTACTTCCATTTTAGGCTACTTCAGCTGTGGTTTGGGGGCTTATTTTTCCCCAATATATTCCTGTTTTCTGTTAATATTTATCAGGTTTGGATTAGTGAACATACTTTTTTAGTCATGCAGGGCACATATCTGTGAAATGGAGGGGCAAGTACAATCCTGTAGTTCACGTGGGTGGAGAATTAGATAGCTTGGTTCAAGGCGAAGGGAAATCTATAGTTTTTTTAGAAGGGATCAAAATAAGCGACTTAATGGCCTCCATGGCCTCCAGACTAAGAGCAGTTTCTCCTGTTTGCTCGGTGTGGATGATGCTACGTGGAGAGAGCATCAGAGCCACAGAGCTTGGAGGGCGATACACTGAGGGGGTTGCAGATCTGAGGCTCCCGGTTTCCTATGCTGCCAAAAAAACTTTTGTTTTTCAATTACTGCTTCATTGCTGATATAAATTAATGACTGATATGGGTCTGAAGCAACCTTGTCAGCAGAGCATATTTGGTTAGTGTTGACATACTTGTTCCCTGCAAACATGAATCATCTGTCTGCCTTTGGCAGGCTCACCCTGTGGCTCTGCTATAATGTGTTTCACCAGTGTGGCTGAAATTAAAATGTCGCTATTAAACATGGCAGAATCGGATGCTCTCTGGGCGCTGCATCTCTTCGAGTTCCTCTTGCTTCCTATGTAGCTATTTCTGACAGTTTAATAGGACAGCTGTATTGTGGTATAAAATAATCCATTCATATTTCCACAATGCACGGGGAGCTAAATGCTTTCAGAGCACTATTTCATGGTGTACATGCATCTTTCATGCATGGCAGAAGCAGTAATGTTCACATAGCACCATGTTGCTGCTTAGTCCATTAGGAAGCATAAAGTCAAAACTAATTGTCCTGCACAACCGTATAGAGTGAGTCTCTAAAAGCAGTTGCTGGGCTGTTTGTGGCTGCTGCGTCAGCCACGCTCCCTCCCTGTGAGCAGTTATTGACTTTGGGCTATCGAATTCAGGGCTCTGGAGGTTGCTTGGTGGGAAAAGCCTTCAGTCAGTGCTTGGCAGCTCTGTCACTGCGAGGTCATGGACAGGGCAGTTCAGTCTCCAGACCCAATTAGGGCCCGATTCGACATCTCTTCAATCACAGGGGAAAAGCCCACTGAGTAGGGTGGCTCCCGGACCAGGCTTTCGCACCCAGCCTCTCCAGTGGGACAGCTGATGAGCGTCTCCATTTTTGTCACTTGAGCTGTCAGAAATACGCTTTGCTGTCACGAGGTGGCTGACCAGCTAGTGCGGAATGGTAAAGAGCCTGGTAAGAAGGTACTGAGCCCACCACAGTTGAATTCAGACCAGTAACCTGTGCGTGCATGTCTGCGTCCTTCCCATTACTCATATCTAGAGCTGTCTAATTCCTCGGATCAAATCATTTGACTCTTATGAGCAGCTGTAACTTTCAAGTTGAATAAAGTCCAACTGCTGAAAACATTAATGAAAAACATAAAACTGAGGCTGTGTTTTATCAGGTATCAACAGCATTACTTTAATTCCCCCCCTCCAAAGATTGTTTTTTCTTGTGCTGGGTTGTGCTTTTCATCCCAGGTGGCTGCAATTTCTAGTGAAAATAAGTTGAGCCATGAAAGGTTGACCCACTCGCCTCTGAATTGCTTTTTATATGATGTGAGTCCCTCAGGGCCCAATTCTACCCATAGAAGTGAGAGTGATAGCTATCAACGTATATAGGAAGTATGTCAGTGTGCACAAAGAAAAAGGTGAACCCAGACTGGTCTGAGTGGTCTTTAAATATGGATTTCCTGTGGAAATGGTGATTAAAGGGGAAGCAAAGGATAATTAGAAAATTAGCCTGACACACTAGCAGTTATATCAATGTGCGTTTTTATATTGGCTCTTTCAGACAAGCACGCAATCAGCAGATCCCTTATGACTCTCTTAAACTAGAGTGTAAAATTTGGTTAGTGTCTGATCAGCTCCTTTGATCACCCTGCTCTAGACTGTTGCCAGAGTACTTATGCTGTACTAAACTCACAGTCCCCTTAAATGGAGGCTTACTCAAGTGAGTCAAATTACATATGGAAAGGCTATAAAAGCTGTTCACTGTCTTTGAGTAAATGAGCCTGGTTCAAAGCTGAATACCTGAGGTATTGCAAAATTAAAAGCAAAGGTGTTGTTGCAGAAAAGAGGTTTAAGTGGTTTAATTTTTAAATGACTGTCTCAGAAATCCAAAGAAACTTTTAGGCAAACCTTTATTATTTTTAATTGGGCCAGCATTTCTGTAAGCCTGTAATGTACTCAGAAAGGGAATAAAAAACTCCGTCAGGAATTCTGCATGAATTTCTCTTTGGGAATTAATGAGTTACCACCACCACGTCTGTCTCATTTCAAGCACACAATATTGGTTTTAATTGTAGCAGCGGAGGGCCAGTGGGAGCCGTCAGTATGTAGGTTACACTCCTGCCACCTGTAATTTCTACACAGGATTATTTGCAAGGGAGTGCTGGAAGTCCTGGAGCAGTAAATTTGTTATCTGTCAAAGCAGAGCTGTTTTCCCCTCATCAGTAGAGCCTTTTCCCACCTCTCCATTGTAGCTCCATCCTGTACCTGTCTGTTCTTTGCCACATGAATCTCAGACATGTGAACAGTTCCTTTCCTCCCTGATAATGCTCTTTGCTTTTGCATGCCAGCTATGCAGATGATCATTTGGGGACAATTTTAGTTCAATATCGTATCTGGAAGATTTGGAAAGATACCCCATGCCACTAATTTTACAAAGCTGGTCTGTACCTATGCTGCTTTTCTCAAGACGCCTGTGTTTTGAATTTAGAGGTTAGGTTTTCAGTCATCGTGTGTCTGCCGTATTTGTTGGATGCATTGCAGTGCCATCAGAATACCTGGCATAAAAACAATGCCATCAAATTGGTCAAATAATCAAGAGAAGTGAGTGAGCATGTAAATATCACATCAAGGGGATGGAAAGATCACAGAAAGGAGGCCATTTAAAACGTATAGAAACTGGAATCCAAGTGACAGTTGCTTTTTTTATTTACACCAAAGTCTGGTACACTGCTACTGTCCAAACACTGAACTAATCTACTGATGGTCGACAAACAGCTCCAAAACAGGCATTAAAATCTTTGGGATGATATATAGTTCATCCAGCTCTTCAAAAGCACCAAGGGTTACTGTACTTATTGAGCTGTGTAAATAATGGAAAGGTAAAAGAACTCACTTCTGTGAGTAAATACATGACTGCAGAATGGGGTAGGAATACTGGGTAAATTCTTCCTTCTTGTGTCTGTGTTTCAGCCAGTGGCATTGCACCAGAGAAGAATCTGACTGTATATTTCATGCAGCATAGCAGATTGTTAGGAGGCAGCAGGCAGGTGTTTGAGAGAATTTCCTCTGCCGTTTGCAGTAGTGTATGTAAAATTTGGCTGATCCATAGTCATTCCATTAGCTGTCATCTTCCAGCACGTAACTAGTTAAATTTGTGTTAAACAGGATTTGCTTTGCCTTTTCCATTTGCTGCTGGAGTAGAAATGTTCTGACATGACATATGACCAATCAATAATTGGAAAGTGCTTGCATGAGTCATTTGAAGCCAGCAGTTTAGACAGTGTCAGCCACAACTGGGATTAAAACCTGCAAAGAGTTGTTCTACAATCAGTGATTCTGCAGCATCTCCTCTGGGTGTCCGCATTTCGCTTAATAAGGATACCCTGTAGACATCAACTGAAATAACTCTTGCCTTTGTTGCTTGGATGTTTTTGTAAGCTCTGAAATGAACTTGGCGTATACAAATATACTTTATTATCTAGCCTTAAAGATGCAGAGCAGGAATTACTATCCTGGTTTGCTGACAGCTTCGGTAGAAAAGAAATGGCTTTATTTTGCTATGGCTGAAGAGAATAAGAGTGTGACCATACCCTGTGGTTTTCTGGGTAGTTTTAAATTATTAAATTTTTTTTATCATTTTTTTCTGTACTGATAATGTTTTATTACTGTTACAGGGCTATAATAATCCGAAACGGTGAAGTTATTCCAATGTCATCAGAATTCACTCCAGAGACTGAACGCCAGCGACTTCAGTATCTGGTAAGAGACCTGAGGACTGTATCAGGTGCTGCTGATGACAGGCATTGCCCAGTAATATCTGTGGTTCATACAAATGCTGCTGAGTTACTATGGCTTACTGAGGGAACATATACCCACTGACCACCAGTGACCCATCGTGTATGTCTTTTAGCCAGCAGTAAATGTGGAGAAAAGCCTGGTGGTGCAAATCCCGATGAAAAGAGCCTTACCTCTTCTATGAAGGCCATCAATTAGTATGGCTGTGCTTGCGTACCTTGTTTAGCTGCAGACCTTCAGCAGGTCATCGATGTTGGATAATGAGAGCTCAAACATAGAGCTAACAAGCCACAGAGGTATTTCAATCCATCCCAGTGTTTAGCATGTGACAGTATAAAATATCACAGGCTGCTTTTTGTGTGTGGATGATATTGCAGGGTTTTATTCATTTGCTCTTAATAGTATGCCAATAGTATCTCAATCAGGGAAAAGATATCCAACTTTGAGATGATGTCAGTGAGCATTAGTAGCTACAAGATAGGATGGGTGAAGAAAGACTAGTTGTGTTTAGTGTAGCGGCACCCATAAAGGGAGAAGATGACTAGCTGAGGACATGTGGGATGCTTTATACACCAAGTTTGCTGATAAGCTGCCGAAGAAACAGAAGTCGGAATGCATGGTGGTGTTTATCATGCAGTAATCTTGTTTCTCTTTGAGCTTTTCATTGATGGTTGAATCAGTCAGTTGAAGTTGGCTGGGTGTTTGTCAAGGCATCATTCCTGATGTGGCTAACAGGTTTCTTTTGTGCTTCTTCTGGTCTCTGCTTTTTCCTTTTAGAAAGCTTTTGAAAGTTTAAGCCAAGGCAGGCTCACTGTCACCTTTGCCTGATCAGAGGTGGACAGGCAAGTGTAGTGGCATTGCCTGGTCTTAAAGTGTCTCGTATCTTAAGACTGGCCCAAGCACTTTGATTTGAGAGTAGGCAAAATGCCAGCGGTGAATGACAGAGATGGAAGGTTTTAAAGAAAAATTTCAAATGTTTGCACAATTGTCATGTTTGATTTTTAGTCAGGTTCGCTGGCTTAAAGCTGAAAATTTCAGAGGAAATAGTGCTTTGGGAGTATTTGTATTCAGAGAACCAAATGGAAGAGAGGCCTAATAAATATTTACAATTCAGTTACATTTAAAATAATTTGTTTGCCTTAAAAATAAAAGCTATCTTTAATATCTGGGGAGTCTGCTACTTCTGTAGGAAATACAGATAAAGTGTTGCCTACAAGGGATTTTTTTCTCTTTTGATGTGCTTTCTGGCTTATGTTTGAAAACAGCAGCTGATATGAAAAGCCTTTCTGCTGTTTCATTTGGAAGATTCCCTTACCTTTGTTTGTTTAATTCTGTATGTAACAAGTATGCCAGATCTATGGGTATCATGTTCAAAGAAAATACACGCAGGACAGCAAGAGTGTGAAACAAAATTAGAGATAATTTCAAATGTAACGTTTCATAAGTAACGTTTTTTAATCTAGTAAAAAAAAAAAAAAAGAAAAAGACCCCAAATTTCTGACAAAGTTGGCATAAACATTACGCTCCAAAGGTTGCATCTGTCTTACTGATTAGATCCCAAATAATTCTCCTTACTCACCTTGGCTGTGCGCAGGTTCTGCTATCAGTCTATTGCACCGTCAACATCTCTCTTCTGCTGTTCTTGTCTGAAAGTTAGTTACTTTGGATTTATTTTCTTATTTGCAGTTAAAGCTGATTTTTTTTGTTTGCTTCAGATGTGTTGCTCTGCTCTTCCTGCACAATAGGAAGAAAATCACTTAATCATTTCAGCATTAATGTTTTACTTGGTAAATGCCGAGATACTGTTCACTGTGGGGAAGTTGCTGCCCAGGCAAAGGGAGGGTATGGATTTACAGCCTGCAGGCATCTGAGTGTTTGTTCCCTGTGCAATAGACACTGTTAGCACAGTCAGGGTAAATAAGCTTTCCTCTGCCTTTAGTGCCTATTATTTGCTTTGGCCACGCAGGATGTTAGTTTAGGTCCTCTTTCCTGGGCTTTTATTTCCATGTGCAAAGAAGTCTGCAGGATAATGAGTTGTTCAGATTGTGTGAGCATCTCTACATGAAGTTCTCCAGCCTAGTCTTAGACAAAACTGTGCTTCAGCTAGTACTGGTTGAGTAACTGGAGGGATGGGAGATGGACACACAGATGTTTTCGCTATCCAGGTCCTGTTTTAATGCAATTTTGTAAACATGTATCCAAGAATGGCCTTGGGCATAGGCATCTGGCATGGCAAACTCAAAAGAACAAGTTGTTGACCAAGTCATTATGACTTTTGACCAGCCTTGGGCATGGTCATCCCTCTGTCTCCACCTGCGCCCCTTCTTTTTTGCAGTGAGGATAGCATACAGCTGCAGATTTCAGGTAGACCATATGGCAGAGGCAGTCTTCTGTGTCAGGGAACTTGCGAGAGTATTGCTGAAGGCAATTGATCCTTCAGTCAGAGAGCATTTAAGATGTAAGGGATGAAAGTGTTGCACCAGTATTCCCTTGGTCCTTTGGCTTCTGCACCATACTGCTTCTGTTCCATGGGCAGGCATTCATGAATCTCCTTTTGTTTTGAATTTTTGTGTCTGGCTTTTCTTTTTAGCACTGTGTCAGGAGAGCTCCACACAATGCCTACTCCAGGACAGCCCTGACTTCTGTATCAGTGTATCTTGAGCAAAACCAAAATCCAGTGTTGACTGGGAACTGCTGTGTTACATTCAGCAGTTGTGCAGGCAGTGACTGCCAGAAGCAATTTTCCTTTCATCTTCTGAGGAGACTATTAATTTCAGTCATGATAGTCTAAATTGGAACAGTAAATGGCATAGATTTTGTTACTTATTTCTTTGGCAAACATGTTCAAAATGAATGATGTATGAAAGTATTGCAGATGGGTGTATTTCTCTTAGTTATCAAAGTTGCACTTTGAAGATGTCATGTGAGGTCAGTATGGTGTTACTGCATACTGTGTCCATGTGTGTAGCCAGAAGTGCCCCAAAAAATTCACAGCTCAGACCAAAGTTGGTGCATTACTGGTACCAGGCCAGGCTTTACCATTAGTAAAGACTGAGTGGCCATTAGTGGCTGTGAGTTGTAGATGCTCTTTGTGTTTGGCACTATTCAGGCAAAGGCTCATGAGCCCAGACAAGCATGGGTTCAAAGAAGACCTCTTCTTATTTCATTGTGCAGTCAAGGGTTAAGTGGTGCTAACTTATCTGCTGAAGGATGTCTGGGGAACCCAGCCTGAAGAGGAAATGAACCTAGATCTCCCAAATGTCGGTTCAGTGCTTCAATTGCAAGTCAGATGCATGTTAATTCTTTGTGGCTCCCTGCATCACCCAGCATAGGATTGCTTTGGCCATCTGACACACTGCATGATGCTGTGGCAAAAGAGATGTGCGGATTTCTGGAAAGGGTCCTGGAATGTTGTAAGGGGAGAGACCAATCCAGGGATTGATTTGGCTCCCACTTTCCTCTTTTTATTCTACCACCACCTCTCTTAGTTTTAACTTCTGTTTGTCGTAAACATGTCCATATGATAATGGCTGAGTAATTCACTAAACTTCTGGATGCAATGTGCTGTGCATGCTGTTGTGAGCATCAGTCCCATATAGTAGAATATCCTGCTGGAGAAAATGGCACTATATGATAAGAGGGTAAAGTCGTAAGATGTAGTGGACATAAGGGAAAGCAGCATTTCTGAAAATAGCACAAAATACAGTGAAACTGCTAGTGCTGGTGATGTCCCAGAGCGGCGCATACTGGAGGAGCTGGAAAAGGCATCAGCATACCTTATCGAGGTACGATAAGATACATGCAGCATTCCCTGCCACCTAATTAACTGACACACTACTGTGTTAGTCTGGGTTTATCTTAATTTCATGTTTGCTTTGCTGATCACCAGGAAACAGCAGGAAGTAAATGGCCTTTTCAAAGAAAAGTGAGTAATATTTCCTTGAGCAGGCTCCATTTTAAACAGCTAATACCGAACGTAATACATCCGGGCACAAAATACCCCATAAAATGGCAGAGTACCACAAACACATGGTGCAGACTGTGCCAGATTTATGCCAAAAAGCTGTGATAGCTTCGGAAAGAAAAAAGATGGCGAATACCGCAGTTCCATGACACAGAATAACAATATTGTCTGAACATACATTATAAGGATATACGAAGTGTTTGATAGTCACTCTTCTTTAAATTTTAAGTGTTTCTGATCTGAGGTTCTTGCAAATCGAGGTTAAACAAAAGATAAAAATATGGTGCCTCATCAGTGATGTAACTCTGGTAGTCGCTTCACTTACTATTTTGTTTCTCCTTTGATCACTTGAGGGGATTTCGTGGTGTCTGCTTGTATATGTACTTGAAAGATCTGCAGATTTTCAAAGCCTTGCTTTTTATTCATTCTCTGGTTCTGCTGCCCAGGATAGGTTGGTTGGGGTGGAGAAGAGTCCTGCCTTACAGTAACTGGGGAACAGTTCTCAACAAGGCTGACTGGAAGTTGCAGCTGAGTTCTATAGTAGAACATTGTTCTCTCTGCAGAATCACCAGTGAAGTATCAAAAATAAAAATAAGGGTAAAAAATACAGAAAATCTGGGGGGAGTGGAGAGAAGCCCAACAAAAATCCCTATTTCTTCACATAAGAATTCAGCTCACAGGCACCAGAAGCTTCCAAATTGCTCTTTTCCCTCTGTTCCACTGACGCCAAAAAATATTAGAATCAAGTTAAGATCCCTGGATTGTAAATCAAGCACTGAGGCTTGGCTGCAGAAGAGAAATCTTACTTGAACATTAGCAGTCCACTGGCAACTCTGCCAGCTTTATTAATCTTATTTCACTTGTGACCTCAGACTTTCCATTTGAGTAAATCTTTATGAAACGCAGTCTCTCCCTTTTCAATAAAGAAAATTCTTGTTTTCAAGGGGAAAAATTATAAAAGCCTGTAACTTTTTCTCTTCTGGACCTGTGATCCAGCCAAATAAGTAATCTCATAATTCACAGGTTAAATAGCTTAATTTTGATGTCAGATATGAGTCTTTTTTGCTTTAAATAAGGCGTCTTGTCTGGTGACAGTAGTCTTTAGCTAGAAGTGGTTTGTAATGATTTAATCAAGATAGGCTGTGCATTTTTAATAGTGAACTGAATTGCACTTTCAAAGCAGACTGACTTCATTGTTTACAATACCATAGACTAGAAAGAACTGAAAAACTACCCCCAAAAAGCCCAGCTTTCTGCAGTCCGCATGTAGCAATACATCAAATAAATCATTAGGGATGTTCCATCTTTTTTGTGACTGGAATGAAAATAAATCAAAATTAGAAGTTCACATGTACTTTTAAATCAAGAATCCAGAGTTCTGGAAGTACGAAAAACCTCATCTGGACCAATACTGCTAGACCTCTCAGAAGCCACTAGTGCTTTTCAGCCATTTCTGTAATGAGGAGCAGTGATCCAATTTAGAAGGTCCTTGAAAACAGTATTTGCTTTGGGGAGGGGACCTTGGCTGACTGTAGGCTGCAGGACAAAAATTTAATTCCCTTAACTGTACATGGAGAGAATTTGATGGAGCTCCGGTTCCAGGAAGGGATCACAAAGTCAAGATCACACTGGTGTGCTTGAGAACCACCTCTTGAAAGCAATCTTTTTGGCTACACACAGCAATCTCGCTCGCCCTGTTTCAGCTGAGCTCAAGGTGTTTTCTGGAAGGATGTCTGGCGATGAGAACAGGGACAAGCTGATGGAAGGTTAGTGTTGTGATGTGCTGAGCCTGATCCAACTCCTATTAAATTGAGTGGGAGCAGACTCGGCCCTTAAATGCAGGAAATATTTTATTGTGAACTATCTGCATGATAGCTGCCAGGTAGATCAATAAGGGCTTCCGCTGCTTCCTGTCGCTCACCTTTGATGAGCGCTTGATTTATGACAAACCCACAAAGTAAAGCCAGCTCATTTGGTCTGCCCTGACGGCAGCTGCTGCTGGAGATAAGGCGGACTTTATTGCCTTAACTGGCTGGATAAGGAAAAAGAGCTGCAGAAAGATGAAGAAACGCAACTTTTTTCAGTTCCCTCGCCAGTTTGACTGTGGCTTCAGAAGAGCTTGCTCACGATGTGGCACTGCGGAGGGAGGAAGAAAGGCTTATTTATGCAAATATGAAAGAAAAATATGTGAAGTTTATTTTGGAAATAAGTAATACAGTATGTTTAGGATTACACTATCATATCAGGTGATCTGGGTATAAATCCAAACCAGAAGTTTGTGCAGTGGACAAAGAGCTTTGCAGTGCTCTCAAGTACAGTCAGCTCTGCAGAACAGGAGCCTTGGGCACTGCTCTGGCAAAGAGGCCTCCCAGCATCTGGAGAGCAGCACACCAGAAGGGACAGCAGCAGCATTTGAGCACTAACACCATCAAAAACATTAGTTGCAGTTGTGACACACAAAACTGCGGCTGTTTTTCTTAAAAGTCAATTCTGCATGAAGAAAGTAGTTTTTAGAAAACAAGAAAAGACATTGCTCTGCAACTAGGGTTTATTTGCAGTGTTGCATGTGATGGGATGCAGCATACTGAGCAGATAAAAGGGAACGTATTTCTCAAGACAGTGACAATTAAACTGTGGTAGTGATATTAGGTTTTGCATGTTGTTGGTGTAGCTGAACTGGGAGTCAAAAAACTTGAGCTTCACTCCACATGCACCCCTCCAAATCTCTGCTTGCTCCATGGATATGTCCTTTGATCATTCCCTTCTCTCACGTAGCTGACGCAGAAAAGGAGATGTGTGCTGTTTTATGAAGCCCTGCAGTCTCCTTCGGGGTCAGTGGATGGCACGTAGTGTAGAGATCCCAAATGTTGAGGAGCAGGGAGAAGTGAAGGATTTTGAGGGCAAGAGGACTGCTCCCTGTAAGGCTGCTGCTGGACCCCTACAATATCAGAGCTAGTGTACGTGCACTTTGTTGGCTGAAGCAGAGCTCACAATCTTTCTTGTTTAGGAAGGAAGGGGGGGAATGCAAATGGGAAGGGAGCGGGAAGGGGTGATAATGCTACCTCGTTAAACATAGATGATGTCTTTTTTTTGTGATGTCTGTGTGGTATCTGTGGCTTGGTTTCTGCCCACAGGCTTACATGCAGCCCCACTTGCTGGGAAATGAGTTCACACATTTAGAGTTTCCACGGAGGGTGCAGCGCAAGGAAGTTGGAAAGAGGATGCTCTACCGTGACTTCAACATGACTGGCTGGTAAGAATGTGTCCTTCTCAGCATGGGGTCTGCCTTCTTCCCAACCAATGCGTGCTTTGCACCTGTCTTTGATTAGTGTGAACTCCATCAAACATGGAGGTGCTCCCCTGTGTACTGAAGGGAAAGGTATTTCCTTCTTTCAGATGTATTTTTTTTTCGGAAGATAACATTTTTAATAAATTGACCTGCCTCCAGAGTTAGGACCTTGTTACGTTTTAATGTGGGAGACCTCAAAGCAGAACAAACACATAAAATTGAGGACATGCCAGGGGATCTTCCTGAAAGCTAAACAACTTTTCTATCTTGGAAATAGCTTTCTGTAATATCTAGATCAGTGAGCCCTCATGTCTTTGCATGCCGAGGAATGCTTGAAGAAGAGAAGAGCTGCCTCCCATACTCCAGTGCAGCTGACCCCTGATTTGGGTAACCCTTGAGGAATTCGTTTGGGCCTATCTGAATGAAAGTCATAGCCATCTTAAAATGAAAAGGCTTGAATGAACAGCATTGACTTAATGAAGACAGGAAGAACGATGATTTTTTTTGTCTCTTGCTAATTGTCTTCATTGTTCTGTGTCTGTTCAAGAGACTCCTTCTCAAGTGACTCCACTCACTTAGAGAAGCCCTAATCCTTGCTATTGTGGGCTCTGTGTGTAAGCTATAAAGGCAAAAGCCCTATAAATGCATTGTCTTCACTTCCATGATGTTTGTGTTTTACCATCCTTGGCAAATGTCCTTTCAATAAGGAAAAGAATGGAGAGGGTTAAAAAGCCTCCAAACTTTTTTGGTTTGGAGACCATACTCCACATGTTTCTGATTTGTCCCATACTTTATAGACCAAAAATATAATGATGCGTTAATGGCAGAATGATGATCTAAGTTTAATATTATCTGGAGTGTTTGCAGAACATCTTAATTTGGGAATCACCATCATTGTCCATCTTCTTGAGCAGCTGCTACTAGAATGCGCAGTCTCGCCCTGAGAATGATGACTTCACTTTTTAGAAAGGCTACAGGCATGAGCAAAAGAATAGGAAATGGAATAGGAACATTGGATCAACTGAGGTCTTCAACAACAAAACATTTGGAATATCATGAGGCATTCTCCCAGTTTCTGCAAGGGGAGTTTTCGTATTAAACTCCCGGATGTCTCTGAAGACATCAGTAAAGCATGTCTTCATGTAGACTTCCAGATGTTCTTTCTCAAGATGTGAGATGCTATTGAAGGGGAAAGGGGTGGGAGGAAGGGAAGCCTTCTAATTCAGGGGAGAGCTACAGGAGTATCATGGGCCAAGATCTTCCTTAGGGGAGGTAAAAGCAGATTACTTTCATTATGGTTGGAAGGCAGAGAGGGTTTCTCCAGCTCTGTGGGAGTTGTTTTGCATTTCCCTGGTTGGTTAGTGGTCTGGAAAGAAAATGAGGTTAAAATGGTTGAAGTTGCAGCATTGCCAAGTGACACCGTAGCTCTTTTCCTAATAATCAAGAAAGGCCATGAGGAACTCTAAAGAATTAAGTTATTTACATGAATAGGCATCATAATGATCAAATTTGATGTTGATAAATACCAAGTAAAGCACGAAGATGGAAATATAACTATTAGTGCACACTAGAGGTTGCAGTTGAACTTGAGAGCCCTGTCAGAAAGCTCAGTGGAAGTTCTGCTTACTGTGATTTTTATTATTTATTTTCTTTTCCCAGTCAAAATCACTAGTGGAATGTTGGGATGCATACAGGGCTGGAATAGTTAAGAATTAAACTAATAGGTAATTCTGTATGTCAGTTTGTACCTCATTTATGAATCTATGCATAGCACTTCACCTTATTCAAAATGGTTATTGCATAGCTAATAGTGTTTGGCATTAGGAGAAAGATAAATAAGAAGGAAGGCAAATTTTAAATGTAGAATAATTAGTAAGAGCTTGAGTAAGCCTAACTGGATCACAGATTTGATTCAGTGTTATTGTTTATCCATACTGGTGCATGAACTCTTAACTCTAGCATATGGCAGGGGGGAGAAGAGAGTTGATTTTCCTGTTGATTTCTCTGCCTTTCCTGAAGTGTAGGATACGTGTTGATCCAGTTCCTGATTCTGATGTAGTCAATGCAGCAATTACCACCAATATAGGGTAAATATGCCTAGCCGTAAGCAGTTATTGCAGAATAAATAGAATCATAGAATAGTTAGGGTTGGAAAGGACCTCAAGATCATCGAGTTCCAACCCCCCCGCCATGGGCAGGGACACCTCCCACTAAACCATGCCATCCAAGGCTATGTCCAACCCCACCTTGAACGCCACCAGGGAGGAAGCATTCACAATACTTAAACTGTGACTTGAAAATTCAAGTCTGACTTCACCTCAGTGTTGTCCCAGAGAGAGGTGGCCTGTGCCAAGCAAAAGCATGTGGAGGCTGGGATGAGGCTACCTCTCCCTGCTGTTCCTTCTGACTTCTGTTTGGAAGTAGCAAATGGGAGCTACGTTTTAGTTCTGAATAAAAGAACTGAAATCTTTTAGCTGTTCCATATCCCACAGCTAGCACATCCGTTGCCTGTTTGCTTGCTTGCCTCAGGACAACGAAATGGTGAGGGAATTTTGCTCTTTCACCGTGAATTTATCTAAATCAGAGGCCTTTTAAATAAGGATCCATTTCTTTTTGCAGGGTGTTTGCCCAAGGGAGTCTTGTTTTCCGTCGAATTGTGTGCCGTGATCTCCTAAGCAGAGGAGAGGCAATCTGCTTCAATTTATCCAAAAGTCTAGGTCAATTTTTATGTTTGAGATTGCGGACAAGACATTTGATTTCCAGTTTGGTGGGCCTTCAGAAGTGATGGTTTGAGGTGGCTGGTGTTTCACTGTGGTTGTTTTACACTACAAGGGTTTTCCTTCTGCTTTCTTTCCTTTCTAATTCCTAGATTGAAGTGATGCATGAGGACACAGCAGCCAAGGACATGTCTGTTCTGCATTTGTTGTTAAGGACAATATCTATCATGGAGAATAAATTAGCATATATATTCCTCTTCTAGAAAACATCAAATGGAGCTTTGGCCAGCCAGAGCTTGGTACGCTAAAACACGGCCAAACTTTTATCACTTGCAGTTCAGAAGATCAATTGTCTGCACCTTTTTTTGGTCTGTGACTTCACCATGTGTTGACATCTGCATGTACATGTAGAGAGGTGCGGGTGATGTTAGGAAGAAACGGCCGCTCTGACACTTAATTACTGCATCCTTCAGTGAGAGGGTGTAAACTGCTGTGGCGTTTCCTTGGGAAAATGAACCGGTTTATTTTAAAATTTGGGACACTTTCTGTGTTTTCTGTTGGAAGCTGTATGGCTAATTTTTTTTTTTCCTTCATTTTTCCCTTCTCCTGTGCTCTGGAGCTTTTCAGAGACTCAACAATGGCTTGGCTTGCCCAGATTGTTTGGATTACAAAAGGTTATTGTCTTTGGGTTTGTCATAATGCATTTGGCCTTATTTATTTTTTTTCCCCCTTTTTTCTTTCTTCTTTCTTTTTTTCCCTCATGTGAAGTTTCCACACTGGCTTTGTCTCAACAGCCCACAGTGGTAACAGAGCTGCCAAGTTTCCCCACAGCATTAGGACAACCACTGATCCAGCAACGTGTACCGCATCACTGGTCCAGGCTGCCTGTAACTGCTCTGAGACCAGCCTTTCCTTTCTCCCTCTGGCGCTCCCACCCTTTCGGATGTCTCTGCAGTGGCAGTTGGGATGAGAAATCCACTGTATTAAACGTATCTAAAATAAATCCCATTTAGGTGGGAGCTGACTGCGAGCTGCCCCTCCTGTCCCCTCACCCCACATGCGTTGTGGTTGAGCAACCATTGCAAAACGCATACTGTAGCTGGCAAGGCATCTTAAGAGCTGTGTCTCCTGCTGAACAAGCCTCCGAGCTGTCTCGAGCCGTAATTTGCTGGCAGACATCCGTGTTACTGACAGCCTTTCACAGCTGGGTCTCTGGTCTGGGGTTTTCAGGCCCATGGCTTGCAGAGGTTAAACTTGTACCAGGAAGAGGGTATTTCTGGTGGCTTTGACAAGTCCTGGCAACAGAAGCATCAGGGAAGACTCAGTGGCCATGTAAGCAAAGTGCTACCAGTGCTAAAAAGGGGTGAAGGTCGCCTGCAGTAGAAATATATGGGGGGGAAAGGCAGGCCTGATGGTTACTGCTCCCTTAAAGTACTGCACTACTGTCTCCGCCTTTTATTTGAAAGTTAAGACAGGGTTGGTCAGGTTTCTTTACTCACAGGTATATTCAGAGTGAACAATTGTGAGGTACTTTGCTCTGACTATATCATAGACATCTTCCCAAAACCCAGTTTGCTGTGTCGCTCACTGGCACAACAGCTCCTTCCCAGGTTTCTCCTGTCAGCCTCCCGTGGGGCTGCAGAGCCATACGGTGCTGCACTTAACCAAAGTCACCCAGAAGACACTACCAACTGGTATCAGCATTGATGATTTCAGAGTTAATTCCTTTGCTCCTCTTTGGAATGCGAACAGCGGCGTTTCTGCTGCTTGTGTTGAAGTAGAGTTCTTTGAAGGCTTGTTTCCAGATCACAGCTTTAGCTTTTTCACTTGATTTTAGGGTGGCAAAAGAGCCCTAGACAACAAGCCCATTTTTTGACCTGATTGCTGGTGCCTTCATTTGCTTTCCAGGAGTACACAGAGTTGAGCTGAATCCTGTCAAAAGCATCCTGAGCTGGTGTAGTACCCTCCACATATCATGGGCTGAAGCCCAAGGCAAGCCAGTGGGGGCATTCGGTGCTGCCTCTGATCACACTGCATGCACGGCAGCAGTGGAGCCGTCACCAGCTCCATGTCCATGGGGCAAGGGGGTACTGTGGCACACGATCAGCCCCCGAGGGTCAGCCGGTGCCAGGGAATCGCCTGCCTGCATGATTTATTCCAAAGCAGGGAGGCTGGTGTCCTGGAGCGAGTGCTAAGCAAAACCCATTTTATTCTAGAGTCAATATTGTCCACTGCCTGGAAAGCTGCCAGCCTGCTCTGCGCTCACCCTTTTCTTTCCAACAGGGAATGTCTTTCAGCCCCAAAGCATCTGATTAAAAAAGCAACTTCTCTTTTCAAGCCGTTTTATTTTGTTTGGGATGGATGCCTTTTGCTTTCATTGTGCAGCCTGCCTTGCCGTCTGCGGTTCAGACTCCAGCTCACAAAACCCAGGCTCTCATTAATCACTTATTGGGGATCCAGAATGCCCCGGTGAGAGCCAACGTACATGTTTTGCTTGGTAATGCACGAGCTGATTTGAGCAAATATTGCCAACGCAGCCACTATCTTATTCTTTATTGCTGGGCTCGATGTCCTTTGACAGCGTGTTCAGGTAGCCTGCCCAAGGAGTGCCCGAGCAGATTGAGAAATGCCACAGAAATGCTTTATGGAGCAGGCGCCCGCACTGTGCCCCCCTTTAATATAAATTGATTTATTGAATCAAGCACAGAAGCCCTGCTACAGAAACCTCGGGCTATATTCTCTGGAGAACCACCTAATAAAACAGCTCCAACTGACACTCCTCATTAGCTTTTCCACTGATCCCAAGGCAGTATTTAAAGTGACAGTGTCCCTCTTTTCGGCCTGAATTTATCTGCTGGCAAATGCCTGTGGGTCTAATTAGCTTAGCATTATTAGTCTTATTCAGATAAGCTGCATTTCCTAACAGCTTGATTCCAACTTGTAAAAAGTAATTGGAAGTCTGCAAACCCTGTGCCGTAACCTGCTTGATTGCGCCTTTTAGCCAAATTCATGTAATTTACAAAAAGTCATCCTGTCTTCCCCCCTCCCCTTTTAATTGAGCGGTTTTGTCTAGTGAAACCTTTGTGCTTCTGTTGAAGTCCTGGCTGTATTGTTGTGTTTGAGACCTCAGCCGTACCCTTTGTACGATCGCCAGGGAGAGATCAAATTTTAATTTCATAATTACTTGACAAGAAAGCAGCCTTTTCCCCAGTCATGCCTGGTATTAATTTCCTCCCAGCAGCTTACATTTTCAGAATTTAATGATTATGGGCCACCTTTGCAGCACTGGGCCTTTCTGGAGAAGGGAGAGATAGGATGTCATTGTTGCAGCAGAAGCCATAATCTGCGGCCTCATGCTTTTTGTCTTTGCTCTTGTCTCTCATTGCGAGGTAGGCAGGAGCAGGATGGGACGTGCCTCTTCAGTGCAAGCAAGCGCAGCAGCTTGCTGGGTTGTGCCTGGGTGTCTGGGGCACAGCTCAGCAATGATGAATGGCTGTTTGCAATGTGCATGTTATGCATCTTCTCAAGATTTGCAGCCCTCGCTGCAGGAGCAGCGGGAGGTGAGAGCTGACCTGCTGTGTACAGCACGTCTCTTGACAGTGACAAATGGCTCTTTTCCCCAAGTGCACACATGCCGCAAGAGCTGAGCCAGTGTCTTCGGGGCAGGGGAAAGCAGAAACAAGAAAGTAATAGTGCTGTGACAGAAGAGAAAACTGGTCTAGGATAAAGCTCTTCAGGGCAAGCAAGTGTGACAAGAATGAGGCTGGTCTGAGTCACATCCCACAGGAGCATCTCCTGGTAGCAGCGCATCTAAGGCCTGTCCCTGCACAGCTGTGCATTTGTGCTTGGGCTTTGCCTTGGCATTAGATCAGGTGCTGCATATCAAGGACAAACAAAAGGCTCCCAGTCTGTTTTATCAGAAAGAAACTAAACTGAAATGAGGTTATCTTCAATCTGAAAACCCAAGCAAAGCCACTTCTTCCTCCTGGCAAGGTCGAGTTTCTTCCCCTGCTCCTATTTTCTCTGGCTTCCCTGGCTGCACAAATTTGGCATAATCTCATCTGCATCACTAGGAAATCCTCTTTCTTTCTGTTGCCTCCCAGAACTGACCTACGGTTCTGCTCCTTGCTAAGAGGAGTCCCCTTGCTTCTCAGAGGAGCTTTCAGCACTGCTGTGATATAGTGAGGTCTCTGCTTGCTATGTCTCACTGCCTGCGCCATCCTATGCTACAGTGATCTTTCCCAGAAGAGTTTGCTTCGTGGCTCCTTCTTAACAGCAATCTCCTTTCCTTTCAGAAGATCCCAGCTAGCAAGTGTGGAGCAGGCACTGCGAGGTTAACATTCTCCCATCTGCCTCACCACATCCTTTTAACAAGCAGCACATCAATATGTGAATTTACAGTTTTTCTGTCCGTCACAGTGCATTAAGCCTATAGGGTTATAACAGCCTGCTTCCTTTACCCCTCTATCTCCAGAGAAAATGCTGACAAACTTTCCTGTTTGTCTTCTAGAAGACATGAAGTAAATTTTAAGAAGCACTCAAGACAACAAATTCACTGGGGAAAAAAGAAAGAGTTGTCCTGGTGAGACTGTTGCAGAACATGGACCCGCTGGATGTGCAGCTGCAGTATCTGCACATGCGTTCTGTCACTCAGTAGTGGAAGCTCAAGTGGTCACCAGCAGTGAATGAAAGTGCTCACGGTACACTTGCTCTGTCCCTTCCAGCCTTCTGAGCAAAAAAGCAGCAGGAGGGAGTGCTTATAAATAGCCCCAGTTAGGTTTTTTGTCCTTTTTGGGGGCAAGGACCTATCTAGATCCTTAGCCACCCGCTCCACTGACTTTTCCTCCACCGCTTTCTCTTACTGCTCTATTGGAGGTGAATGGAATAAAAAATCAGCCACCTTCCAGAAAGTGCCTGAGAAAAGATGCTGAATCTTTAAAGTGAGCTGGCCAAGATGGATAGAGTTTGTTTTGCCTGGGAAGTACTTTCATAGGAGCATGTGGGGGGGCAGGAGCGGGGGTACAGCCTCTCCAAAGTCCAGACTCCATGTTAGGGCTATATATGACACTGAAGGCTCTCTGGAGGTCCAGAGCTCACATAACAGTCTGATTTGACCAAGCCAGAGATTGTATGTGTGTACAGGTCACGCTGAGATCCTGAATTTTTTGTCATCCATAGGCGAGTAGGCAGAACTGGGGTTTGCAGAATGACACATTGTGCAGTTTCAGGTTCGCAAGAAGGCGTTTCTGAATTTTCTGTGAAAAACATGTGGTTTAAAACTTGTATGTTTTCTTCTTTACCTGGAAGAAGCCCTAAGACAATATCTTGGTTTAGAGTAGATCTTTCCCTAAATATTGTTTTGTGCATGTGTGCACATCTATAACTGATTTGCATTTGCTACCATCTTTTCTCTTAACAAATATTGCTATAGCTTATGTACTTTTATCACCTTTGTTTATCATAGTTTTCGTCATTAAACTGTATGTCGGATGAGAAGTAAGGGAAAGCTACTGAGGCACTGGAACATTAAAGCTAACCTACCTAGTGGGTACTTGGTATCAGCACTGTCTGGATTTAGAGATCCTGATTCTGCAGCAGCACATGTGTGTAAGGACATTTTAAAGAAGTTATGGTTTATCGAGAGATAAATTGCATCATTTTCAGTGGCTCTCTGTCTGTCTTGCACTACACATCTCGGTACTAAGCACGCATTTATACTGGTTTGATGCCTGTAGTTCAATAGGCGGTACTCATAAACAGTTCCTTTTGGGTTGGCAATTTAAGCTCTGTTATCCAAAGGGTGAGCTCCAATCCACTGATTCCTTGTGTGGGAGGGGAAAGAAGAACCCTCAAAACAGTTTCAAGTTTTGTTTTGCTCAAAGATTAAAATCTGATTTCCTATTGGAATGGCCAAGGAAAGTTGAGGTTGGGGGAAGGGAGGTTGGTTGGCTAGCTGGGTTAGTTTTGTTGTGAGGTTTTATTGGAGAGGAGAGGGGAGGGACCGATTGGGGGATGGTTCTGACTGAGTTTGGGGTTTTTTACAGATTATCAAAGCAGTGCTAGAAATAAACCAAATCCACAAACCTTTCTCAAAGGAGAGCCTTCATCCTTGTCCTCAGTACAAACTAGTACATTTCTGAAGCCATAGTGCTTTTTCTTGCTTGCTTGCTTGCCACAAGTGGGTTTATTGTATGCTTAAAGCTAAAGCCCTTTGGCAATTTTTTTTTTCCTTCCTTAGGTTTAATTCTCAGGTGTCTCTATCAGAGATGTGAAATACGGGCGAACTTTCTAAAGCCAAGTGCTATGGAAAAGCAGAGCACAGAGGCTGGATTCCCCTGTCATGCACAGAACTGAGCCTTCCAGGTCAGGGTGGATTGTGGTTTTGCCACCATCTGTTGTGCCTGGGGATGCCAACACAATACTTGTCAAGACCAGTAACCTTACACAGTTTGCTGTGAAAGAAAACACTACTTGGATTTTGGTTTTGGTCACCAGCAACTTCTACTCTTACGTGAATTTGTGTGTGCTTTCCTGAGGGCAATTTTAAGAAGAAATTATATGTCAGGAGAATGCATAACACATGTAAGAAATTACCTAGGGTTTTGCCTCTGAAATCTGTATTTGGGAGCTGACCAGTTTTTCAAGTTCTGACCCAGCAATATGCAGGTAACTTTGGTAAGCTTTTCTTTAAAGCGTGCCTAAAGCACTCCTAATAACCTCAGCACTGTAGGAAGCTTATTCCGTAGATTGTCTTGTGTGTTTAGCAGCTGCTGGTGATTTTGTTCGCCATGTATTTAGAGCAGATTCCAGTTAGCATATGAGTAACATCGTGTCAGTCCTAGTTCTTTCGTTCTGACATCTCTTTTGGCTCCCGGTGCGATTTGGCCCGGTTTTCCAAAATGTTGATCCTGAGTCCAAATGTAACTTTGTGGGTGGTACATATGTCAGGCCCTAGTTCAGTATTTTTGGACAGCAGTAGCATTTCATAATTCTCTTGAAATGAAAAGAAGAAGCAAAGTTAACTGAAAAAAAGAGATGCGGCTAGATCTAGCTGGGCGCAAGCTCGCCTTCTCTACTCCTCCCTCAGCCCCCCTGGGTTTCCATTTGGAAAAATAGAGGTTTACGTGGCAGAAGCACTTGACAGTATTTAGGCTCATTCAGAGGAGCAAGCAATAGCATAGCCTTTTCTTTATAACCTTGTCTTGTCACGGCCTGGTGGCCGCTGAGACCTCCTGAGATGAAGATGGAGAGGGTGGAGGGTTGCAACCCTGTGTTTGTGCTTTTTAAAACAGCGAGCTAGGCTGAATTATGTAGATGGCTGACTAAGGCCATGCTGGCACTAAAAAAGCAACCCCCTCAGGTTCTCTGTATGTCTGCGTTTGATATACCTACTGCTGTACTATATCTTTATATACAGCACACTCTAAACAGCACACAAAGATATAAATGTGATTTTATTACAGAAAATCAAGTGAAATAGTCCAGAAGGTTGTAGCCTGTGTGAAATAAACACACGTACGAAGTACAGGAGGTTTCACAGGGCATAAATCAAAACGAACTTCATAGCTTCCTTCCTTCCTTCTCCCCAGTGCAGTTGCAGAGCTGCTAGCTGAAAAGCTGTCCTTCATCCTTCTCTTGCAGCAAACCACATGCTCATATATTATTAATTCTGTTTTGCTAGTACTGCAGGACATAGGTACCTTTCTAGAGTGTCTCAGGTTGCTTTTCAGCGTGCCTGTGCCAGCTCCACTGCTGTGGTTGCAGTTCTGAGCATTGTTTTCAAAGTGCTGGTAATTTTTCAGGCAATAGCAACATCAACAGAATAAGCGTTCTGGAGATGAGTCTTGACACCCGAGTTCTGAGCCCAAGAGATGATTTGCTGTGAGTAAACACAAACAAATCACAGTAGCCCTCTGAGCCTCCCTCACTCAGTTGGATAGCTTCAGGAGGTCATGGGCTAGCCAGCTGCCCTTCCTAATCTGCTGATGAAACAAGTTAGCTTCAGCCCTTGCAACACAGCCTCTTCCAGCATCCTTACACCACTGTGTCACAGTTGGAGGCCCTAGAGACAGTGGTCCTTGTGGATAAAGATGCTGGACTTGGCAACGGGGACCATTCTTTTGAAGGACACCAGCCTAATTGATGCCTTTTTTACCCTTTTTTGTTTCTTCCTACCTCTTTTATCTTCTTCCTAGAGCACAGTGTGAGGTGCTATGCAGAATATAAGGAAAGAGGGGAGAGAGGGGAGAGCCCATTTTTGGCTCTTACAGGACAGGGTAAAGTGAGGGATTTGTTCTTAGGTATTTGCAGGTAACATAGTTTGTGGTTTTCCTTTAAAAAGGAGGTTGCAAATAAGTTAAGTCACATCAATTTAGTCTTGTTTTCAGTTTGCAGCAAATGTTACAACTTGAAAATCCAGTAGGAATGGTTGGCTAGTCAGGCTTATAGTTTGAATAGTCGTTTGACTGGTGCCTGACATAGGCTCAGCTGATACTCTTTTTCTTGGTGTCTGAACACAGCTGGCTTTATGCAAGGAATAGGAGAGTTTGGACTCATCCTCGAGGACATTTTGCCTGGGATCCCAGCACTGTAGGTCCAGCTGGAAGCTTTGGGACATGTGCATGAGCAGTCAATTGAGAATGGTAAAATTCTTACTCCACGTTCAAACCAGGATACCCAAGTTGGTGACTGAGGGAGAGATGTTAACTATTCCCTGTTGGAAGTAAAGGAAGGAACAAGAGCTAAGTCTATGACTGACTCATCCTTCTCAACAAAATGCTATTTCAGGTTTTAAACATCAGGGAAGTATTATCATGCTGGCTACTTGTAATGATTTATGCCTTTTTGTTTAAGAGCTAATCCGTTTGTCCTCTCCAGTACAAAATGCCATTCAAATGCCTTCACTGTATTGTCTCCTACAGAGATGCCCAAGCCCCAAAATACTCTTGCCTACATGGTCTCCCATGAGTCACCCACTGTGCTTAGCAAACCTCACCTGGTTCCATTTTGGGATTTCACATGTAGTAATATTTTGTAGTACAGGAGCAGAGTCCTCCACTGCTGTTTTTTGCTATATATTTTGGTTGCTTTTCCTTTTCATTTTCTCTTCCCCTCCCCTCCAATCCTAATAGCAGCCCTACAAGTGATTACTGGGAAATGTAAATGTGGGGTGTAAATGTCTATTCCACTCTCTTGAAGTCTGAGGCTTGCCTAGGCGATGCAGCATGTATAGCTGTGCAATATAGCACCATTTATTGATCCCAGGCCTATGCCATATTTTGGTGAAGCAGTTCAATTGCAATAGAGGATTTCACCCTTAATTTTTAATTTCCTGCTGGTTTGTGTCGCAGCCTTAACATTGCTTAAACCTGATCAAACGCGACTCCCTGGAGCTCAGGCAGCCAGCCCAGCGGGAGCATTGCACTGCAGCAAGGGTTGGTGGTGGCTGGCAGGCGACCTGCTGCGGAGCCTTCCCTCCTCCTGCTTGTCCTTCCACTTCAGAGGGGTGCACTGATTCATGCACTCAGGGGATGATCTTGGTATCACATCAAGGGCTTTGGGCAGGCGTGCGCCAGACTACATGCAGGGAAAGGCTGGGAAGGACAATTTTGTGGTATGAAGAGGAAGCATGTCCCTCTGGCGTGGCGTAGTTTAACCAAAGAGGCTCCCCAGCACCTTGGCTCAAGCATATGTTGTACAAACCACAGGACCCTACAGCCATCTATTTTATTTATTTATTTACTCTCACTGGCAAAAATGCTCACCTTCTCACCTCATCAATGTCAACAGCTGGATGTGTAAAAGGTAAAATACACAGGCATGTAATAAACCGAAGCAGAGTGTGAGCATTTATTTCTCTTCTCTCTTGGCCATGTGAAAGCTGCTGTGAAAGCCGAAATCTCTGACAACCTTGACTGTTGCAGTCAAGGTCAGATGAGCACTAAATGTCCTAAGACTCTTTGGCACATGAAGCTTATCTTGGTTTAAGCAATCCTGAAAGATGAGAAAAGGACTGGAGAGCTGTTTCACGCTTGGACTGGGTCCACGTTGTCTCATTGCTCACCGTTCCATGTTTACAGTGTGAATCTGGTCGTTGGTTAGTTTCATAGTGGGGTTGAGGTTTTTCTGGTTGGTTGGTTGGTTGGTTGGTTGGTTGGTTGGTTTGGGGCTCTTTTCCTGACGCTGTATTACAGTATGGCTGCTGCCGTAGCCAACGATATCTTACCTGATTAGGTTGTTTTTCAAGTCCACCTCTTTTTCCTTGCAAGCAAGAGATTGGCATGTTAGATATTTCCTTGTGTTCATTTTTTCTTTTGGTGAAATGGATAATTCTTTAGGGAAAACCTTTCCACTGAAAAATAAATTTCCATTTTGGTTTCAAGACAGAGCTGAGTCCTTAGGAAAAACAATGATGATTATTTCTTTGTTAAATCACAGCCGCTTGTTTCAGGGCACTGGGTGACTAATTGAGTGCAAGCTTTGTAAATTTTGTTTGTCCTCCCCCCACAGGGCATACAAAACCATTGAGGAAGATGACTTGAAGTTTCCCCTTATATATGGAGAAGGCAAGAAGGTGGGCACATTTGCTTTCCTCACACCAAAGGAAGAAGGAATTCTGTGCTGTTTACCACTCAGTTTAGCCTGTGGCAGTACAGTGTTTTCCACTCAGTATCTCTTTATTTTATCGTTTTGACAGCTTGAAAGAATATCTTGGTTCTGTCATAAATGAGTCTTGTGTCTGGGGTTGGCAGGGAGAGCTCAACATACTAAAAAGCTTTTTTATAGCAAACGTAGTCATTTGCTGTTCAGTTTGCGTTTGTTTTTCTTTCATTGTAAGTAGGCTACAATGAGACCGTCTTAAATAATTTACTTAAAATGTTCCTGGTTTCATTGTAAAATATAACTAGTAAGGATGAAGATAGCAAAATACCTCCTGTTACTGAAAACAAAGCAGGAGGATATTTAATAGTGCTCCGAGATGCAAAACTAATTTAGGAAGGGAAGGGATGAGGGCAGGATTTGGAAAGTATAGCACCCCTTAACCGTATCTTCTTCAGCTAGCGCACATGAACTCAAATGTTGGATGTTTCTCCTGTGCGAATGCTGATAGCTTTTCTCAAAAGGGAGAAACAAACCATTCTGTTTGGGTGTATTTTGTTACAGCTCTGTGATTAAGAACAGTGAGATCATTAGTGCTGATCCCAGCAAGCTTAGCTGGATGCAGCAATAGGATCAATACAAGGACGCAGTGGTGTCAGTTTGCCGATATTGGTATGCTCGCTGTGTTTCTAAATAGTGCTCCCCTGCTGCATTAGGTTCTTATCTCAATGCAAAAATACACACTCTTCAAAATTAGTCCAAGTTTTGAAGGTTCAGACCTGCAGCTTATCTCTGAATTTGGTTAGGTTTATAATTATTTGCAAAATGTTTCATGCACATCTTTTTAATTTCCTTTCTTACTGCTTTATGGAGCCAGGGGTTAGCGAGGCAAAATAATTTTGAGTCAGTTGCTTGTTGTGATTGATGGTTTGAGCTCTCTTGTTCAGAAACTGCTGCAGCTAAACTAGAGTTTGGGGGAAGTGATACGCACAGAGCAGAGACTGGGGTTCCCCATGAGGCTGTCTGCCTACTCAGTCTTTGGAGAAGTGTTAATGAAGAAAAGCCCAGCATCTCTTGGGATACAGCTCATGTTGTAGAGGAAGGTGCTTGGGGAAGGAAGTGGTAGATCTAAGGTAAAAGCAGACCTACCCTAGACTGGCTCTCCACAGAGTAGAGCACTGTGGTCAGTGCCATTGTCACCTGTTTGTTCAGGAATTTAAGGTGGCCTTTGGCACTTTTCCTTGGTGGAGGGAATATACAGCAGTATGGCAGTAGGAAGAGGCCACATGTTTCTTAAGTGAGTGGTTAGGCTCCTCATCCTTTTTATAAAACCGTTTACTGACATTATAATTTGCTGAAGGAATGTTCTCGTGGACTGGAGTGGGATAGTGAGGCGTCTGGGATAGGTTTCCATAGTCGCAGTCCATTATACGTGGTCACAGTCTAAGATGGGTGTACACAGACTGGGATGTGGATGAATACAGAACTTCGAATAATAAGGGAAATGGAGATGACATGAGCATGAACAGTTTTGATTAGCTGTGTTAAACCTAGAGTTTCTGGAAGAGGAAAGGGAATTCATTCCCAACTGTAGCAGTTATGGAGTAGGAATGTTAGAATCATAGAATCATAGAATAGTTAGGGTTGGAAAGGACCTCAAGATCATCGAGTTCCAACCCCCCTGCCATGGGCAGGGACACCTCCCACTAAACCATGCCATCCAAGGCTATGTCCAACCCCACCTTGAACGCCGCCAGGGATGAAGCATCCACAACCTCCCTGGGCAACCCATTCCAGGGCCCCACCACCCTCACAGTAAAGAATGTTATTTCTTTCCTTATTGATAGACTTGGTATTGATGCACGTAACAAGATTTAATCCCATTGCTTTTCTTTATTTCCAGGCTCGGGTTATGGCAACAATTGGAGTGACCCGAGGACTGGGAGACCATGACCTGAAAGTCCATGACTCCAATATATATATCAAACCTTTCTTGTCCTCGTCTCCTGAGGTAAAACAGCCAAGCTTCAACTATCTGATTTGTGAGAGAGAAACAAATATACATAGTACGCTTACTTTTTCTTCCCAAATTGTCCATTCTAATTGTGGTCCAATCCAGGTAACATGCTGCCCTTCCCCAAGGTGCAGCATGTTAGTAACATCCACACAGTAGGAACATTGTAAGCTCCACAGCTGTGTGTCCTGGGTGTTGTTGCTCCACATCCCTGGCAGAGCATTGATGCCTTCTCACTGCCTGGTTTATGGTTATCCCATAGCCTTGCAACTCAGCGTGACAGACACCCATTTCTCCCTACCTTCATGTGCTCCAGGTCCCCTTGAGGCCTGGATCATGCTGTTTTCGCAGAAGCTGATGTAAGTCTGCATTACACAGAGGATAGCGGAACAACTCTTGAGCAGGAAAGTGCCAAGAGTAATTGAAAGAGGGCTTTCTGCTTTCATTTGTCTGCCCCTTCACCTTCAGTTTTTAGTTCTTTATGGTGGTTTTATGCAAACACCAAATAATGACAGAAATAGCAGTGTGCATTCCCAAATGATGGCATAATGAGGGGATTATGCAGTATTTGTGTTAGGTGTAGTTTTAAATGCCTCCATCATTTTTAGTTGCCTTGCCACAAACAATTCCAGTGTTTGACCACCAGAGACCTTGCAGTGAAGGATATCAAGCCTTCCAAAGAGATGTGAATGTATTTGTTAACAAGAAACATGCAAACCTCACTCTTTTTTCTCCCTCTCTAACTGCATTCCTGGTCCTACGTCAAGGAATAGATGACACATATTTTTCATAAAATATTAAGCAAGGGCAAACCATCTGATGACAGCACAAAAAGGAGGAGGCTTTGCTTCCATGTCCCAGATGCTGAGAGCTCTCCGCTGTCAACTAGCTTGCTGGAGTTTTAACCGTACCCGGTATTTGACCTGGAATTTATTGCTTGCTATAGAAGTGCGAGAGAATGAAAATACACAAATGACAACATACTGCTAGGAAGGAACTATATTATTGCGTTGACCTTGCTTAGAATATTTTTGAGACTTTCAAAATATGCATTTAAAAAATGCTGAGAGATTCTGGCCCTGAAGAAAAGTGGGAGATCTACTGACAGCCCCTTCTTCATGTTTCCTTGCTGTCAATCCAGTGCCTTCCCTCTCCCGCTTTGAATGTGTGGTATCCCTCATTTGAGATCTGCTCCTGTTCTCTGCAGCCAAGCAAGCAGTAGCTCTGCCCTCATCAGTGTTGATGGATTTGTTTAGTGCCAGCAAAATGATGCAATTCTACCTCTTTATTTGTCTTTCTGGCATGCTGAGACCCAGTGTTTCTGGGGTATATAATGGCTGCAGCACCGTATCTCAGCAGTATCATCTCTGCCAATTGCTGCTGCAGTATTTGTCTGTGTATATAAACCAAAACTTCTCATGGGCTTTTCTGATTTGTATGGAATGTGTCTGTACATGTTCAAATTCTGGAATACAACATCCAGTTCATATGCTATCCACGTTTCAGGATCTCTTAATGCTTTGCAAAAGGGAAGCAAAATTGGCTTTGTTTCCACATTCCCTTCACAGCTAAATTCAGCAGAAACGTGCAAGGGCAGGAGGAGAAAAGAGAGCACCAGCCACCTCAATTTAGAGATACTGGCAAAAAAAGCCCTAAATCTTATTAGGAAGTAACATATGCTCCAACTTGTTTTCCATTGCACCTCCTTCTCCTAATCATCTCTTCCTTCTCCTCCCAGAGAGAACCGCAGTGTTTTATCTCCTCATGCTTTTCCCTGACTTATTCTGTCCCTATGTGGACAATGCACCTCGCACAGAAACCGGCATTAAGAAACAGTGTCTTTGTGCTGCCATCTGGGAAGCTTGGCACTTGGAAGTAAAGGCAGTGGCATCAAGCAGCAGTCATATTTGGCCCTTGTGCAGCATTGGATTTCAAATTGTTTATGTAGAGGTAGGAAGCACAATGTGTGGTTTCTAGACCTGGAAAAGGGGGAAGCACAGGAAATTAAGGCTCACAGCGAGTCGTGACAAAGGGAGGATCCAAGTCCTCTGGCTTCTTTTTCTGTGCTGTCCTCTCCCAAGTTCAGGGCAACTTGGTGAGTGTTCAGAACATTTACTTCCAGCGTGACAAAGCTCTGGTATGCCATGACCACCAAAATTTAGCAGAAGGAAAGGTAAGCGACCCCGAAACTACATCCAGAAATAGGCATTATAAAAGTGATTTGAGGGGGGTGTGAAATGATACTTTGATAGAGTGCCAGGCTACAGGAGGAGAAGTCATGCAGCCAAGACTGACAAATGTAATCAGGATTCAGTGGCTCAGCTGTTAGGAGACCAGATTTGGAGGACTTCTGCAGGTTGGTGAGCTCTAGAGAATTGAGCCTTTTGTAATGAACTGGAGTAGCACAAAGCAGGCAGGCCATGGCTGAGGCTCTCTGGCATGGAATTAAATACTTATTTTTTAGAATGGAACAGTTCATTTGAAAGCTTTCAGCAGGAAATTCTGCTTTTTAAAGCTCAGCAAGAGCCGCCTTGTTGCAGCTGAAAAGCAGAATTTCATCCTGAAATTCTTCAAAGAGTAGCTCAGCCATTTGATGGGGTGAGGTGTGGCTCTGACAGCAGCATTTGGCCCTTGCCAGTGAGGAACCCTAAGCCAGCCATCATTGGAAACGAAAAGAAGGTAATGAAGGGGAATTTTTCTCATTCCATTATGTTAGTAAAACCTTCCTGACAACTCCACAAACATGTCAAAGGAGACTGTTTCAGATTCACATCTGCCTTCTGGAGAAATCTTCAGGAATTACACCATCGAAAGGAGCAAGCAAGGCAAATAGCTAAGAACTACAGCATGATCAAAGGGAGTCAAGGTGGTTTCAAGAAGTAAACATCACACTTCAGTGGCTTGAAGTCCTTCAGGGTTACGTCTACCAGAGAATTAAACAAAATCATAATAAATGCAGTGGATGGTCTTGCATGAGCACTTTGATTTCTCAGAAAACATTTGAGAAACTGTTCTGCATCACAGGTTATTAATATAAAAGATATGAAGCTGCAGACTAAGTGGAAAGTTGGCACAGTCTCCTGGAAATTGGCTACAGGGCAGGAAACAAAGGGTGGCAGTAAAAAAGCTAAAAGGAGATTAATTGGTGAGTGCTGCAGGGAGCAGTGTTGGGACCCGCTTTTTATTATTTACATATAAATTACTTGGAGGGTGGTATTGAAAGATCTCATCGTTTGCCAGCGAAGCTGCGCTGGGTAACACTGCGCATAAAAAGGGACGATACAATTAAGAAAGGGCTTAATTTATTGAAGCAGCTGAGTTGATCAATAGTGCAGGCGAGTGAATGCGAGCTGTTGTTTGGCTCGAATTCCCCCCGGGGCCGGCTGCTGAGGAGCGCACCTCAGGTGGCTGCAGGCTCGTGTGTCACTCTGTTGTGAACGGTTTTCCAGCCGCAGGGACTGGCGTTGGCTGCCTCTTCAAAACAAACCTGGCAAACAAGCTCCAGCGCCTTCGCAGAGCTTCTGTGGTCCCTTTAGCATCCAGACACAGGGTTTGTCCAGTGGGTAGATCTGTTTGAAGTGTAAATATAAAAGCAGCCTACCTGTTTGTTTGTTGCTTACCAGAGCGTTTTTCTCAGTGCTCTTGACTGCATGGAAGTGAGCAGTATGAGAAACAAATACCTGGATTGAAGAGAGGCATTATGTGACAAACTGCATAACGCGTGTTCAGAAAGATGTGTGTGACTGTGAGCTCTAGCGGTGTATATCTGCTCATAGCTATCAGCAGAGATCTGTAAGTACCAGTAGGGGTAAAATACAGTGCAACCCATTGCTTATTGTCACGGATGTCTGTGCTACTGAGGTTCTGGTGCTTCTTCCTTACAGTTTCTTTACATTTTCTGGTTACGAAAGTCAAGGTTAGCTTACTTAACAGGTCCGCTGCTTTGTATCAAGTAAGACATCAGTGGATGGTTAAAGTATGGTGACCAAACTGGATTCCTCTAAGGCCTGCACCAGTGCTCCAGAGAGATGTTGAAGAGTGAGAAGGTGGCCAGGGCAGTACGGAAGGGGCTGGTAGGCTGGGGGGAGTTGCAGACCAGGCTTGGGGGACAGTATGCAAATCAGAGGACAGAGCACAAGTAGCCCGAAGCGTTTTGGGCAGAGGTCACAAGTTCTGTGGGGCACTGTCAGGACTGACAGAAGGAACACTGTCTGGCTGCAGAAGGAACAAGTTGTAAGGGGAAGACTGTAGATTCAGGGTGGAATTGCTAGGAAATCTGTCTAGCATGCAGCACCAGTTAAGGAAACCTCTGTACTGCCAGCCAGTGTCTGGTCAACCATCATCTGCGCTAGCAGGGCTATGCAGTACTGTTTTGCAGTGTGTACAGCTTTATGCAGACTTATGTTACAGGCAGAATGTCATTTAAACCTCCCTGTTGTTTAGTGTCCTGAAACACAGGCACGGAAGGAGGCCTTTTGTGTACAGCATCTGTGGAGAATGCTGTGGGGTGTTGCACAAGGTGGGGATGTGTGGAGTGGATGCTCAGTGAGCCTTGCTTGTCTGAGCATCTGTTACACATGCCTTGGTGGTGCTGCCCAGCCTGTGTGCCTCTGCTGTCACACTGCGCCGTGTCCAGCTGAAGGCATGTGTCGCTAACTGCTAGAGACCCTCATTGACCCAAGTAAGAGCTAGGACAAAGCTGCTAGCAGAAAAAGTGAAGGGTTAGGAGCTAGCTTGTGCCTGTGCCTGAGCAAGGTGCTTCGTGGGCATAACCTGAACAATAGACTGGGCAGCTCTAAATTAACTCGTTGTCAGCCTCATGCTGATGGCACCTACGACTATATTCTTGACATCTGAGGAAAGACAGAAAGGAAAAGCTTAAGGAGAAAGTTATTATTATGTGGACGTGGCTGCCCTAATGTGTTGCTGCTGTGGTAACTGGAAGGCAGAAAAAGCTGCATTTCAGTGAACGTTCTGTTGCATATCCAACTGGTCCTTGTATACAAGAATCTTAACCTGAAGTTGTCCCTGACTTGCCTCCTGCAACCTTGGCCCTCTCTTTTTCCTTAGGCTGGGAACCAGCCTAGCATTGCTTATTGGTCACCCCACCAGCCTTCTCTGCACCTCTTCTGATGTTTTGTTCCTTCACAATGGCACCCCTTTCTGGATGTGCTGACAAAGCTTTTGCTCCTAGGACATAATTACCTTGTTCCCAGAATATCCATAAAATCAGTGGTTGCATTTTCTTTTTCCTTTTCCCCAAAACCTAAACATGATCTTGGTAAAATGATCTGTCCTTGGTCTTGCTGTAGCATTTTGACATGTGGATTGGCTGCAGGTAGCTTTGACAAGTTTCTTATCTGCCCAAGTAGCATTTCCCAGTCAGACAAGCTTGTTCCTTTTAGGAGGATTCAAAACAGTGATGCATGGTCTTGGTTTCCTGCCTTCTCCCCCACCAATGCTACAAAAAAGGCTCTTGTGTAGTGTACCTTGCTTGGGTGGGAAAGCTGTGGTAGATGTGTTTTTCCTAGCGCTGACATTCCAAGCTTGGTCATCCCTACTAGGGGCTTGCCGCTGAGTGCATCCCTGAGCATTAACCCCAGTGCTCTCTCAAATACTTGGCTGTACCCAAGAGATCTGACCAGAACATGTCCTGCTCATTGGTGGCTGTGTTTCTGAGGTGAAAGCCTGGGCTGTTAGAAGCTGAACTAAATTCTGGGAGATGGGGACTCTGACAGCTACTGGTTTCTGTGCAGTGGGCTTGAGATGGGGGCTGTGCTGCTTGGAGGCTTTTTTTCTGTAACAGTATTCCCACTCAGTCTGAATAAGGAGATACGCTCTAATGAAGAGAGTATCTTGCCTTGACTTTAATCCTCTCCAAAGTCCTTATTCATCTGCTACCTTAGATAATGAAGTGAAGGTTACATTTTACAAATGACCTTCTTGTGCTTTCGAGTAAAAGGAGAACAAGTAAGGATTAGCAGTCAGGTCTAGGTGATTTTTTTTTTCCTCTGGTACTGGTTGCAGCCCCATAAAATCATAATTACATTAAAAGGTCCAGGCATTTTATGTGCATTGCCTGCTCCATGGCTCCTAAGGGAAAATGCACCATGAGGGAGAATAAAACAGCTCATATTTTCTATTTATGCCAAGTGCTTGTCCTGACAAATTTCCCGACCGCCGCTGCTGTTAGTGGAGCCTGAGGCTGGAGCAGGGTGCGTGACGAGGTGCACCGTTTCCAAACTTCAGTACAGATGATCGTTTCCTCCTGTCTGCCTTGCCAAGGTTGTCACACTTCTTCTTTCAAACTGTGGTTGTTGCTGTGGTAATTGAAGTGCTCTGCGAGTGCTTTGTAACAGCTCCCCATCGCAAGCTGGGAATTGCAGGCGGTTTGTCAGCTGGAGTACAGCGTGTGCTGGAAGGAGAAGTTACCCTGAACTAAAGGCTCAGCGCTCATTTAAAACACTTGCCTTGGCCTTTGCTCATATTCTGTCTCAGCCGACGGCCTCCCAGCACCCCCATGTCTGCCCCCTCCACTCCCGGCTTTCCCCAGCCTCATCAGGAAGAGGACAGTGGAAGTTGTTCCAAAGCAAGGGTGTTACAGAGATGCCGGCAGCAGTTCACTGGCTGCGGACCAATAAGGTGAAGCCAGTGGGCCCCTTAACAGTGTGAATAAGCTCAGGGGGTCACTTGTGTGCAGATCTTGAATCAGCCTTCTGATTCAGACTCCTTACAGATACACATAACTGAGCAATTTCTCTCCATTTCATGGAGCTGCTCACTTGCTCAGGCGTAATCCTTGACTGCAGCAGCTGCCTCAGGTCTAGAAAAGTAAATGCGATGCCGTCTGCCACACGGGCATTTCCAAACATGCAATTTATCTGGCAGAGTTAAATGGGTCTGGACAAATAGTGAAAACAATTATTTGTGAATATTTTATTAGAAAATATCAAAAATTCATCAAATAAATTATTCAGCTTCCATATGACTAGCCCTGCCAATGATAGGCAAAAGCCTCACATGCTGAAACCAGGCTGCTGAGTGGGGGAGGCTTCAAGTGCTGCTGGCAACGGGAAGCATGGTGCTTTGCAGCATAGCTTAGGAACACTTGCATCCATCCCAGCTGGGTCAGCACCGGTGCCAAGGCAGGAGGGGTTGCTGTCTCAAGGTCTAAACTGGGGACGGACCGCAGCAGTGCTGTGGGAGGGGTATTTCAGTGCCCTGGTAACTCACAGCCAAACTCAGCAATGTTTTACAAACAGGTCTGACAGACTCTTCCTTCACGGTTGTCTCTTGGTTGTTTTCGTTTTAGGTGAGAGTCTATGACCTCATGCAGTATGAGCATGGGCCAGATGATGTTCTGATCCTAGCTACTGATGGACTCTGGGATGTGCTGTTAAATGAAGAAGTGGCAGAAGCTGTCACTAACTTTCTACCAAACTGTGACCCTGATGATCCCCACAGGTTCGTGCTCATCTCTGATTTTCTGTCTATGCTGCAAGAAGAGTGCTTTCTGGTAACGTATTTCTGTAGAAAGTATGATATGAATAACATTCAGTAAACATGCAACACTTACAAAAAGACATTTGCTGGATGGAGCCCCTACAGCAAATGTGGAGGTTTGGGGTGGGGGGGTGAGTGGTCTGTTATAACTCAGAATTGACAGCTTTCAAAGGAGTACTTGTGGGATCACAATATCTTGGTATGGGATCCATTTTCTTTGTTATACAAGGTTCTGTGGAAACTGTCAAGGCTGCAGTCTTACAAGAACAATGCAGCAGATCTCTGTCTCCAGCAGTTACAGGTTTCTACTTAACTCTTCCCTGGATAGTCCCTTAACACTAAAGGTTGTAGATCATGGGCATCTCTCTCTCACACTGTATATATATGTATGTATGTATAAATACTACATGGTGTGGTCTGTATAAATACTGCATGGACCGCTCATTCCTGGTCATGCTGCAACCTTTAAATCCCCCTTCAGTAGGATTTAAATCCACCTCAGTGCAACCAGCTGAGGACAGGTGTGGTGACAAGATAGATGGAAAGTCTGACTGTTTCATTTAGTTGGATTCTGTTTCATTTCACAATTTTGACCTACCTCGTCCTCTTTATTTTCCTGTCTTTACCACCTCTTACTTGATCAGTTTCTGTCTTTAAGACATACCATCAGGCAAACAAGCAGGTTTCCAAACAACTGGCTACTGTCTGCCTTGAGTGAGTCCGTCGGTCTGCTGCTGAGTTCAGTGTCGCCATGAATTAAAACATTACGCTAGAGATCAGAAGTCTCTCACTTGTAAAAGGGAGGACTTGAAAGTGGAAAGAGCTTTATCCTTCCCTAGGGACTGTTCAGGAAGGGAAGTGTGTGTTGCTGCTGAATTCAGGCCTGGCCATCGTTGTCTTCTGCTCTTGCTCTGGGTTAAGAGTAGGGAAAAGAGCTCTAATGCATCCTCAGTTGGCCTGCATAAAATGGAGTTTCAGAAATAAAGCTCTGTGATATCTCAGCAGCCCAATGAAAACACAGCATGGTGTGAGAACTCAAGCTATGGTTGTTTAGATGTGGCAACTCATGAGAACATGGGAAAACCCATCTCAAAATGCTTGATGTTTCTCATATTTCTGAGTGGTCATCTTCACAGTCAGCCCTATTCTTCATCGGCAAACAAGGAAGATAACTGGGTATGGACATCCTGACAGCCACTTGGGTTTTAAGGTGAGAACAGCTCCAAAGTAACTCACAAGCAGTATTCTCTTGCCCTGACACTTTGAAATGCAAAAGAGGTTTTGCTGTAAGCTCTCAATTGTCAAGAGAATGGATGATTAGTATGAAGCTGCAACTCTAGCTTCCCTACCTCCCTGCACTGTAGAATTATAGAATGGTTAGGGTTGGAAAGGACCTCAAGATCATCTAGTTCTAGCCCCCTGCCATGGGCAAAGAGAAGATGTGGTATGAATGACACAGGCAGGGCTGTGTCTACTTCAGGAAGACATGGAAGTGTCTCTGCCCTCTCTGGGAGGAGATCAGGATTAGGGGGCCTCACTTCCAAGGCATCTGGCACTGTGCTATGCAGTATGCCATTAATTTAAGGTAGGAGTAGATGACCTACCCAGTGTACTTCTGGCTATGCCCTAGCACTGTTCAGAGGTGGTAGGGAGGTTTTGCTCTCATCTCTGCACCCCCGAGTCTCCTCTTGCAAAGGCACTTGAGAAAATGTAATACCTCTGCCCGCTCTGTCTCCATTCTCATCTAGTAATTGGGAAAGGTTGGCTCTTCCTATCATCCTCACTGCTCCTGTCTGTTCTGAAAACAGTCTGGGTGTATTGTGTCTGTCTTGGTGCTTTTGGTCTTCCCAAAGCTCGTGGTAACCTCCACACCTGCTGCAGTAGGAATGGGAATTCTTGATTTTTTTGACTTGTTAGTTGAGTAATTTTCCATCCATTATAAAACACTCATATAAATCAGAGACACTAAAGGAAAAAGAGATTTTCCTTGTTTCGTTTAGATTTGTTTGTTCTGATTTAGCCCCTGTAATTGTGGGGGATTAGTCCCTGTTTGTGCCAGCGCGAGTATAACACACTTCAGAATTGGGTGGGCCTGCTGTTATATGAGTTAGAACAAACACATTTATTGGTGTTTGACCTACTGGTCTATGAATGGACATCTGAATTAAAACTTAATTTGTTCTTCTAAGTAACTTTGTGCCAGGTCATTTAGAGCCTTACAAATAGTGATGCCAAGATATTCCTCATGCCAGCTTGCAAAAGGTAATTAGAGCAGTCCCTCATATAGTTTGCAATGATATTTATGAAAATTACCTTTGTGGAATTGCTCTTGCTGCTTGGTTGTAAAGAATATGTAAAGGGTTTAAAGTACTGTGTGAGAGGTTTTATGTAATTACTTCACAGTGGTCCAAATGAGGTATAACTAATGAATTTACAATAGCACAGCAGCTCAGACTGTGGAGCTGCATTCATTCCTCTCACTAGTCAGTGCCAGGAAAATCTTGTTTGCTGTATTATCAGTGTTCTGTTTAAAGGAAATGTTATCCCAGAAACTGTCAGGTTCTGTGACGGGTGTAGTGACATAGTCTGTGGGGAGGTGATCGGCTGAAGATGTAAAATCTCTAGGGATGTAGAAAGCTTGTCAGAATGTAAGAGACTTGCCCCCGGGTTTGGTAATGCTGTGGTGTTCAGGAGAACCTACCTGTGAAGCAGACTCTGGATCTGCCTGACCCAGTAGCCTACTTACTCCCTGGCAGCAGCATATTTGAAAAGAAGCCAAAGCTGGAGAGGAAGATTTTAGAGCTGCAGAGTACTTATGTTATGTAATTAGCTCTTTGTGGGAACAATAGCCCTCCCATTTGAATTAGAAGTCATTTTATAACCTGATGGGTAAGAGCTTACAGCCTTGGCCATGCTCTTGGGATTCTCTCCTGTTGCTGTTTACTGTCAGAACTGTGAGTGTTTTTTACATGCAGAAAAATATCTTTGAATCTTGTCAAACATAGCGTTTGCCTGGACATTTCAAAGTACGGGGAGAGGAAAGTCCTGGAGTGTCTTCAGCCAGCCACACAGAGCCTCAGGGGATTTGGGCAGTGGGTGATGGGCACAGACTTGATTAGACAACAGTTCCTCTGCAGTAGCTGTGACGGAGGGAAGAAACAGGGTCGAGAGCTGGATTTCTCAGCCAGCTCATCTCTATCAGTATTGTGGTAGACAAGAGAATGAAGGGGACCCTGCGTGAGGAGCAGGTGTAGCAACACACTGCTGCTCTCCATATATCATCCTTCTGAAGAGGTGGGAAGAATGAGAAGCACGACTTTTGCCCACTTCCTTCAGCTGCAGTTCCATAGGTTTGCACAGCATTGGGAACCTCTTTCTTATCCTCCCTCCTGTCCTTTCTCATCCCCTCTCACACTCTCTCTCACACAAGCCAGAGAGATTTATGAGGATGCTGGGGAGTTGCTCCACCTCTGCTGGGTGTGAGAAGATAAGAAGCTGCTCAGACAGCAGCACATTTCCCCCACTGTCACCATTTCTCCTGCAGTACTTTCACTGATCAATACTGAAAGCTTCAGCAGAAAACAACAAAAAAAAAGCATATATATTTATTCTTAAAGCACAAAAGCCGTAACCCAGGGAGGCTGTTCATTAGGAGGAAGTTAGTACTTGGCAACTACTTCAGCAGTTCTCTAATGCTGTGTCAACAGCTGAATCCCAAGTTCACAGCACTGGAGAATAAACCATTCAGTAATGGACTGCTGCTGCTATTCATCTCCAGGTACAAGAGACCCCATCTCCTCTAGTGCCAAGGTGAACAGCATCACTTCAGTTCAGCTTTACACAAGGAGATAAGTTACCTCGCTCCTGTCTTTGCCTGTTCCTTTTCCTTGCTCGGATGTGCTGGTTTTCTTGTGTATTTCACTGATTGTCTATGAGAGAATTTCTGGTTTGTTAAAATTCCCTTGGTTTTATCTTGTCCTCTCCAAACATTAAGCAGCAAAAGCTTCACACAATCAAGAGCAATATTCATTCCTTTGTACTCTTTAGATGTGGGGAGCCCTTGTTAATTAGAAAAAGGAGGAAGGCAAAAGTTTTCTCGCGGAATGATGGGTGTTTTCTTCTCTTAAATTCTGACAATAGCTGAGAAATCCTTGGAAAAGATGTTCTAGCCAAAATTCACTCAGCATCAGACATGCTGTGAATAAATATTCCAGTTTCTTGCTTGCCACGTGGAGTCCTTTTGTTCCTTAGCCCTGCATCTGATTTGGGGGTTTGGGAACTGGGGAGTGCAAGTATGTATGTTTGGGGTTTATTCCCCTTAGGAAATATAATTTCATGTTGCATTAGGACAGTGCATGCAGAGCTGCTTGTCACATCCTGCTGTTAGAGCTCAAGGTCCTCGGTACAGACTTCTCTTGGAGTATGCAGAAAGCGTGCATGTGGGTGTGGAGGCTTGTGTGTTACAGTTCATGCCTTGGGCCCTTCTCTTATTGCTAAAAGTAAATCTTCTGTCAAAACTAGTGAGGGCTGGAAATTTTATTACTCAGTACCATCAGGAGCAGGGGGTGCATTGCTTCTGTACAACATTACTTGGATTTAACATCAGGCCTTTTGAGTAGTCAAATGTTGGTCCGTTTGCATTAAAGGAATCTCTCTAGTGGAGAGAATTCTATTCCCGGATCAAAGGAGTCATTTTTAAGGCACTAAGTGATAGCAGCAGAACATAATTGGGTTTTTTTTCCCTTTGTTATGCCCAGAGAGTGATTGAAGTATCTACTAATAAACACAACCATTTGATAACGCAGTTTTGGGGTTAGAAACAATCCTTGGTACTCAATAAACTCTTCTTCCTAGCTTCTGAGCAATGGAGAAACTGTCCTTTCCTATTCCTCAGGCGGCATCTGAGCAGATCATTTTTAGTCAAGGACCCTCTTCTAGAAAACGAGGTCTTGAAATGTGAACCTTTCTTGTCCTTCCTGATTTCTGGGAGCTTCAGAGGTGTGTTTTGCCTCTGAAGGCCTACATCATCTTGGAGGTTGTTACATAGATGATGCTTTAAATAAAGCACAGGCAGGCACAGTATTGAACTGTTTGGGGGTTTCTTGTCAGTTTTCTAACTGTTCAGTTAATTTTTAATCATCAAATCATAGAAAATCTTGTCTCCACCCAGCCAAGTTCAAAACGTCTCAGCCAGGTGTTGGGCTGACAAAGAAGACCGTGTGACAGTAGCTGTTCACCCATAATCAGATCTCTTTCAGAGGAAGCTTCTTAGTACACAGATGTGTTGATCTAGGGGCAGCAGGTAAAATGATAAGGGAGAACTTGTCAGAGCACATGACAGAGCACCGTCTGCGCACCGCCTTTTGGACTCTGACACGCTTCTGCCGCCAAGCAGCATCGGTTGTTTTTTGAGGATAGAAAATAACTCCCATAGATCCAGCAGCGCTCAGCCCAGCACAGGCTGGGAGTTCTGAAGCAACATGAAACTTGGTATTTCACTAAGTTAAGCACGTGACAATTCACATTCACACGGTTTTCATTGAACTCATTAATGTGAAAGAACTGTGGGACTCTGTTAATCTGGCTGTATTAACTGTAAGTTTACTTTTCCAGTTTCAGAATGGGAGAGATTTAAAAGTCATTCCTGTGGTCAAGAAAAATAGACAAGTTCGCCTGCTTGGTTTAAAGTGTCATTTGGGTTTTACTTTTAGTGCTCTATTGCTTGCTTTCAAATGACTTTGTTAGAGCTTGCCTCTAAAATAGTTGAGCTATGTTTGCTTTCAGGTGTGTCAGTTAACAAGGGTGCAGTTCTTAACAGCAAACAGTGTTACCTGCTGTTAGTGAGGTCCGCAGGTTTTCAGACTACTCCTAGAAAGCCAGTTTATTAATGCAGATGTGTTTAATATTTTTCTGAGAACTGCCGAAGCCAGGCACCCAAATGACCAGTGACCTTTGATTGATTGGTGCCTGTCAGATACCTTTAGATTCTGACGCAGGAGCTGTTGCTGAACTGGAAGGGGTTACCTTGTGGGCATGCTGTGGTTTGCATTTCTCCTTCCTGTTTCTAAAACACTGGGAAACTTGTCCTGGTAGATCACAACAGTGAATGTGGCAGGCTGTAAAAACCCGCTTTCCTCATGAAGAGGAGCACTCCCTGGCTGTATTCTGCCTTCTCCACAGGTACACGCTGGCGGCGCAGGACCTGGTGATGCGAGCCAGGGGAGTGCTGAAGGACCGGGGCTGGAGAATATCCAACGACAGGCTGGGCTCTGGAGATGACATCTCTGTCTACGTCATCCCCTTAATACACGGGAACAAGCAGTCATGAAAGTAGCATCAAGAGTGGTTATAGGATGGGATCTTTCTGGAAAGGGCCTGTAAGAGACAATATGATTTTGGTGATCTGACCAGGACACTTCCAATTGATGTAATCTACTCAAAACTAATGCTGGAGGGGTATTTTTCTGCCCGAAAGGTAGGGCTCTGCACATATACTGTGTATGATAAAGATAACCCTTAAGGTTACAATTTCCCTATAGAAATGGTTTTGGTGCTTAACAGGAATGGGATTTAAATGCTGCTAGCATATTATGGATTCTGTTATCCCTCCAGGTGGGGAATTTACTTTTTCTCAGTTTACCATGTAGCTTGGAAGAGCCATTTCAGTTGTGAAAGTAGAAGTGGGCATCAGAAGCCAAGGAGGCTCCTGAAATCTATCCCCAAATATTCAGAGGGTGACTGGGGTCACATCTCATTTAAAATACCTATATATACGTGTATGAGACTCAAGAGTTTTCTTCTTTCAAAAAGTTGCATTCATGACTTAGCTATGGACAACTTCAAACTTGTGTAATCCTTCGAACCTCCATTTTCCTCTCCCGTCTCTTCTTCAGTAGACTATACTCCTGTATTTTAGTAGGAAAACTGAAGTCGTTTTCAGTGTGACTGTGCCTGTTTACTGCAGCTAAAACAGCCACCTGCAGAATTGTCCAGGAGACATAGGTCACAGTCCTGTATGGCAAGATTTATTCCGGTGTGAAGAGTTATTTGTCAAGATTCCCTGTCGGGTGTATGCCATGATTATACAGAGCACGCAAACTCAGCTTTATGTGATGTTTACCTGGAGGCCGTGGTTTCTTTGGGATCAGAGATTTTCATTCATTGAATGGTTCTGCCTGCTTTATCCTGTTGGAAGAATCCCTGACCATACAACTTTTGCATCGGTTGGGATTCATAAATTTATTTGGGCTCCTGAGCGTGTGTTTTAGTTGGATTTCTACTTCAAGTGGTGGTATTGTTCTCGTTACCAATTTGGATTCTCAGATAGTGATCTATTTAAAAGTCATTTCACGTCTCTCTGCATCACTTATTATTCACTATACATTTGCCTGCTTGACTTAGTGATCAGAAAGCTTGTAACTTTCTGTCCTCTTGGTACTCAGGACTGTAGGCAAGGATCAAAAGACCCCTGTGATAGATACAAGCCCTTGGTTAGCGTCAGCAGCTTTTTTCCTAGCAGTGATGAATCAATTTAAATAAAACCTGAGTAAAATATTATCAGAGTGAAAGCAGTAGTCCAAGAGAGAAAAAAGAGAATACATCTGCAGCTTAACCTGGCTGCTGGTTCTTCAAGCCGGTGCTTCATGGGCAGGAGTTGAAGAGAAAACAAAACCAGAAGGTTCTATCATAGGCAGTTACATCGGCTGGGGAGCCAAGGTCAACCATCTGCCCCCAGCTTTTGGAGCTGCTCATTTAGTTTGTACTTCTTCGATAGCCAAAAGACAGGGAACTGGCATAATTGTAGGGCACTGAGTAGGCAGCTCGCAAATGTTGCCTCCTTTCCAAAGGAGGAGGAGGATGCTGTGCCCTTTGCAGACTTTCTCCTTAACAGGCATGACCTGGAGCTCACCAGTTTTGTAACTTACAATGTGCTGTGTAAGCACCCCATAGCGGATGTGCAGTGTAGCTGCCCAGATGCTTTATTTGATTGCATCCGGAAGTACATGTGCAACAGTCTCAGTGGATTTAAACTACCCTGGCTCTAGATCTCTACACCCATAGGAGTTTCAGGCTGAAAGCAGGCAATGCAGAGGGTGTAATGGCTCAAATATGCAGCAAACTGCATGATTTTAGCCTGAAAACTCTTCCATGCATTCCCCAGTGCCTGCATGTGATAAAGCTATGCAGAACGTGGATGTTTTGTATTCTAGAGCTTCAGCATAAATCAATGGCATATCTAATTATGTGTTGTCATGCTTTATCTATTCTTTCCTTATTTTATTTTCCCCTTCTTTTTCTGTGTGCAGCTGGGTGAAAAGAGAGGTTTGGAATCTAGAATATCTTCACATGGCCCCTTATGTTTTAAAGTTTAAGCAAGAGATCTTCTCTTGCACTTTTTTTGGCCTAATAAACTTGCAAACATGCTTTTCATGCTCTGTGTAACTCCTGTTGTCTCTTCACAAATGCAGTTGTGTAGTCCTCTAGCAATGCAGATGCTCTTTCACAAAGAAACTAATGCTGGCAATTCCAGCAGAGTCATCTGAACAGCAAGGAAGCTGGTGCTTGCTGGTACCAGCTAGAAGCCTGAGTCAAATATTTCAGTGCTCACACATGGTTCATCTTCATCGTTTGGTAACATGGTGTCAACACACACGCCAGTCATAAAACCACTGAGTAAAATGTGGTGGCAATGTATTTCCAGTGTAGGGTTTGCCAGAATTTAAAAGTGAGACTTCAAGGCAATGGAAAATGCACCTTCTCGTTCAGGGGTGTTTTTTAACGTACCTCTGGGCAGATGGGTCAGCATAGTGCATGACTTGGTGGGAGCAACCTGGCTGGTGACTTCTCAAAGCAGAACCTCATGGGCACTGCTATGGTTTTGTGAATCAGCCTCCACTAAGTTTGCTGTTCATTTGAGGTATTGCCATCAGTCAGCCTGCTCCTCTGCAGCTGGACCCAGGTTGAGTTATGTTAGCTTTCAGGCGTCTCCTGGAAAGGGTAGAAGTACAATATCAGCAATTGATATCAATTAGCATCAATTAATAAATTCTGAGAACTTGATAATTAAAATTTCCTGCTCAGATGTATGTGACTGAAACTATGCTGTGATGCTTTTGGTTTGCTTTTTTATAAGGTGTCTGTTACGTGTTTACATGCTTTCCTCATTAGAGCATCTCTGGTATGCTGTGGTAGCACTTGGGCTTTCACTTCTATCTGCTTACAGTTGGAGCTTCTTATGTGCCTGCACCGTGTCTCTGCTCTGCTTCAAGGTATGACATAAATACATATACACACCAAAGCCTCATGTAAATAGGAGGTATGAGTAATTTATTAAGGAGACATTGTGAGAAGCAAGAATAATTAAAAGCATTTCCAGTTCCCTTTACAGGTTGAATTATGTGGGGAGTCACAGCATTAGAAGCCACTGGTGGCAGGGAGGATCCATGCTGCACAGTGCTATGTTCAGACCTGCAACTGCTCTAGGGGCTCAGTAGAGCTCCTGAGTTCAGAGCAGACAGCCTGCTGCCTCAAATGGGAGCAAGTTAGTCACCCAGTCCGAATTCTAGATCCTGGGCACATCATCTTAGTTGCTGCCTGCTGCTGGCAGCAGTATGGGGTTTTGCCAGGTTCATGTCTGAAACTGTTGAAGCCTTAGCAGCAAGGAACCGCAGTCCTGAGTTACATTGGAATTCATATTGCTATTGCCCAGTGCTGTGTCCTTGCTGTGCATAAGCACTGCTTAGAAAGTCAGGCAAGGTCTTGGATGACAGCAAGGGAATGAGGTGTATGCCATTTAGTTCAGGTGAGCCGACAGTGCAATGTAACTCTGCCTTCTGGTGCCTAGGCCACTCCAATTCCTAGAAACTCAAACCCAAGAAGCTTCTAGCATTCTCCTGTTGCAGAAGGTAATAGACCCATTTCGGACGTGCAGTACAGCCTAGAACGTTCTTGGTTTAATTTGATGAAGAAGGTAGGTAGAAATCTTGTTTACACCTTAAGTGAGGCACACAACCACCTTTTGGCACAGCAAGGCAATGCTGCTTCCTTCAGCAGCACAATAGCCAGTTGTCCAAGAGGGCTGAGGCTCAGTGGCCTTGTGCTGGAGAGAGAGAAAACCCAACAGGGCAACAAGCTGAAGGACGAGTGGTCAGTCTGCTGTTTGCAGTGAAGTTCCATGTTAAAACACGACAAGATGTCTGTGAGGTACCATTGACTCTGCCCCAGGGTGTTTTTGAGGAACTGCGCTAGTTTGGGCAGATTTTGGCTTTGAGCTTTTGCTGGGTTTGTAACAAACACTACATACTCCAAGCAAATCTGCTGTTTCTTCCTGCCTTGGTGTTTTGCTTTTATTGTACATTTTATGTACAAATACCTTCAACATTTTTGTATCAACCATGAATTGCAAACTGTGTGGAATAGTTGTTCCTCTCTTAAGTTTTTGGTGTGTGAATAGTTTTCCTCCATGTGTCTTAGATGAAGATACAGTGATGTGGCTGCCATAGAGAGAGTGACCAAATGATTCTGTAACTGTGCTGCTGTATTTCTACCTGTGATGTACTTGAAGGAGGATGCCCTTGTCCACCTCCATCCTCATTCTTTTTTCTTTCTCTTTTTATTTGTTGACCATTGCTGCTGGCGTTCTTTCACAGTGTCTTATTTGGGGTTTTTTTAATAGCTGCCACCTTTTTCTTTCTTTCATTGGACAAGTTGTCTTGCTCTGAGATCTGTACAACTGTGTAGGTTTTACGCATCCTGAAGAACGGAGGAGCTGCTGGAGGAAGACGTTTTGGACCAATGTACTTCTGCTTTGTGACTGTGAAATGTTCATCTTTTTGTAACCTAAGAACAAACAAATGTTTAGTAAAGGGATATATTTTGTGTTTTTTGGAACTTTTCAGTGCAATGAACAAAAGAGGAGGAGGATGAGGAAGTGTATGCGCAAAGTTTTAAAATAAAATTTTAAATTCTATATTATATATATCCATCTATATCCATACCTGTGATTATTCTGCCTTTGTCCTGAAGAGTGCCTAAGTCTCTTTTTGTGTGTTGCTAATTGTACAATATGGACAAGTAGCTCGCTCTGCTTTACCAGGGAAAGGATGATTCACTGACAAAAGGTCCCACTCTTAATTTAATGAAGTAAATCCCTATGAGGTGCATTAGCATATGGGCTGCTCTGGAAGATTTTGGCTGTAGGATAACTGAGGGAGCTGTGTGCTGCCATCAGATTATGATCCATTGCTCAGGCAATGTTGCTCCGCTGCCGTGTTGTGACTCAGTGAAGAGCTATGCAAAGTGATCAGCTATCAGCTCTCCTGACATGGGGCACTGGGTGCAGTTTCTGAAAGAACAACATCTTTGAAGTAAGTTTTCCCTCATCCCCCGTTCCTTGGGAATCACTGTCTCAAATTCTGCTCTAGTTTATGGGAGAGCGAAAACCAAGGGTAAATTAATGGGTTCCACTGAAGCAAGCTGCCATGCTTATATAGTAACCAAAGATGAAGGCACCGAAGATGCAGTGACTAACGCCAGCCTCCTTGCATCGCACTGGCACAGAGCCACAGACGATGCTCATCCAGGTTGCCAGCAAGAGGATGAGAATAGGGCATGCATCTACTGATTATATCTTTGAAATACTGCAGTGTAGCACAGGCGGTTCTCCTGATTCCTATTTCACCTCACACTTGGTAGAAGAGCAGTGAAAGCATTTCTCTAATGTTACCCCAGTTTTTAAAGAAGTGCTGCGTGTGCCCATTGCGTTCACTGAGCGTAACTGAAAGCGCAGAGAAGCGATGTGTTGCTTTCGCCCTGGTTCTTCTCACTCTCCCATTAAGTCCAACAGTTTATTACTGCAGTCTGGCCACTGGGTCGAGTTTAAAGTCACTGCACAAATAAAACTTCAGCACAGCTTTGCCTGGCTGGCCGGTGTCAGCTGAAGAAGTGAGTGTTGACTGCGTGCGGTGACAGGGAACTGTTGCACGGCAAGTGAACCTAAAAGAGCTTGCTTCACATCGTTCTGTGCTTCTACATCTCTTATGCTTGAATTCTGTAAGCTTGTAGGTCAAGTAAGGCTTGTTATTTCCATTTTTTAGGTAATGGATACAACTCTTCAAATCTGGATGTTGGTTTCTGTAATTCCTGTGGGCAATAAATCAGTGCTCAGCCAAATAATACATTCATGGTATTCTACTGAATGTACTCAGTTAACTAAAGCGACATCGGGGAACAATCCCAGTAATTTGTTGTATTTTGTACAGTTTCTGTAAAACGGAGGCCTGAAGTTCTATGTTTTTAATGTATCCTGGTAGAGCAATGTACCCTCGCAAAAACTTCACTTCTTTATGCTACTGCAGTGCAGCTTTTATGGATTCCAGAGTTTCTCTCATGCTTTCCAGGAAGGCTTATATAAACCAAAGTTATTGCACATCCTGTTCTTGTTAGAAGGAAGGATGAAAGCTTCTTTTAAAATCCTCTGCTTTGCAAAACAAAGGATGCCATAACTTTATAGGGAGAAAAAAATTATTGCAGGAGAAATTGTGCTTTGAGGACGAGGTGAGCAAAAAGGAGGATGATCAAGGTAGACAAAACGGGTCCACAGGCAGATAAAGAGTATGTGATTTGGAGATGCTTAATAATTTAAAAACAATCATAAATTTGAACCTGCAGAAATCATCTCCAGCACTGCCACGGAATACTAAAGGGAGAGGGAGGAAGCTGCAGTAGCGGAAATAATTAGCTCTTTACTGCAGCTAATTTAAGACTGATTATTTAGATGCATGGACAGATGAGATCTCCGAACCTTCCTGAATTTGAGGCCACCTAAGATTAGAATTACATGATTTTTCTTCGGTGTATTAGTGCGTAATTTCTCAGGCTCTGGAGTCAAAATGTCCCTGCTCTTTACCTCTGAGCATTTATTCTCAAGCAGTAGAAGGCAATCCCTTACGGTGTTCTGTGAAGACAGCACTACAGCCAGCTGTAGTGGTTTGGCATTGTCCCTGAACGTCGTGGCCCTGCCTGGATTTGCCAGTCTGCTCTGTGGTAAGTCAAGGCCTTTCCCGACAGGCTGTTCTCCAACAGTGGATCTTTCCGGTTCATTTATGCTACGGAGGGTATTTCTCCTTCCTTCTCCTTACTGTGCTTCTCTTTGATTTAAAACATTTGAAGTAAAGTGCTTGTTCTGATGCGCCACCGAGTCCTTGGCCACCCACCTCCTCACACTTGCTTCCTGCGGGGGCTGCTATAGGCAGCACCACCAGTGATGCAGGAATCGCTGGTAGCCAAAGGGAAGCCCTGTGGAAAGAGGAGTGGTTTCTTCATTAACCCGACATCCATGGGGTCATTACCTCAAAGCAAAAACTTACATGCATGTAAAATGTTAATTGTCCTGTTCGAAAGGGGAAAGTTTAACGGGTTTGAATTGATTTTAGAGGGTTCAACTTTTCAAGCCCATGTTATCCCAGTTCTTTGGCCCAGGTATTCCCTGGGGAAACTACTTTTTCCTGACAAATTAAGAGCTGGCTGAAAGATCCAAAGGTTTTCACACGAGCTCCAGTGCAGCATTTAGCTTCTGATGTGACAGTTGTTGCTTATGTCTGTAATCATTGCTACAACTTGGGGGGGACTTAAGCAAAGAAACCTGACAATTTGCTGGGGTTGCATTAGGAAGGTAAGGCTGAAGATGATGGAAATCTGCAAGATGCCCCTGAGTAAAACTACAAGGAGAGGTGGTGGTTTCCCAGGAGAGTGGCTGTTCAAGACAAATGTCTAGGCAGTCGCCTCACTGAGTAGCACAGATTGCGCCTAAATGGAGACCGTTCCTCTGCCCAGTGTACTATTTGGTATAGCTTAGGGGTGTAAAAGCAACTGATGCACCTGCAGTCACCTAAGCCTCAGGAAATTTCAAGTGGCTCTGCCCATCCGCATCCCTTTAATGTGTATTAGTTTCATTTCTAATCCCCCGTGGGCTGAGGCAGCCGTTTCACAGCACAGTGCACTATCCCAGCATGTACTGGGAGGGGGAAGGGGAGACAAGAAGCAGCCAACTCCAGTTGCAGTTCTTCAGGGTCTAGAAGCAAACAAGTCAGTTATTCAAATAGGGAATTGCCAAAGAATGTACAAAGAGCTGGGAATTGCGACATGCACAAGCAGTTTAGACCTTGATTCTGAAGGACCCTCTTGTCCCCACGTTGTGCCTGTTCGCTTTTGTTCCTGGGTTGGTACCACAGCTAACTGCATGAAATGTCATTTCTCACCGTCCTCCAGCCTTCCCCAGAGCTTTGTCAGCCAAATGTCAACTGCATCTCATGTAGCTGAGCTCAAGGTGCTCCACGAGCAGGCACCTAATGCAAACTTCTCATGCTGCGTTTTCTGAGGATGCCGTTCATTTTGCTCCCAGTTAAAAAACCCAAATTTACTTTGCTGGTCCTTGCACCCCCTCTTCATGCGATTGAATTTTACATCTGGGGATGTAGGATATGTTAGAAGAGCTGCAACATCATTCTTTCTTACTGGTCCTCTGCCTAAGCGCCAGAATAGGAGCAGTTTAAGTGGGCCAGACAAGAATCAAAACACACCCTCCAAACTACATACAAGCATATTATGAATGGGAAAAGTATTAAACACAATGCTCAGGCACTAAATCGCGCTGTGGTTACACTTTTCTGGGAATGGGGTTTTTGGGAAGGTCTCTTTAGCTCCAGAAAAAGGAATGAGAGGGAAAGAACGAAATAAAGACTCAGTTATGTCAAGTTTCCCAGTTGTGCTTCCCTGCTACCGCTCCTGCACGATTTCCCTGCTGCTGGCATCACTAGGAAGCAGGCACTTGGTCAACGAGGACATGGGGAACATGAACACCCAACTAACCTGGAGTCCTGAAGTGAGCCATGTGGCTCAGGCTCATTTCTAAGTGTTGTGGAACATCAACATTGAATTTATAGCTATGTATGCATGTAGGAAAAAATGGCAAGAAACTGTGAGCAGCAGCTGGATGCTTGGAAGCTGTGACCTGTCTGTGCCTGTTCCAGGAGCTGAAAGCAAGCAATGGTCTCTAAATACACCTATTTCAGCTGTCAGTTACCCAGAATACAGCTAAGTAGGTATTTGTGCTTTTGTTAACAAACCCTTCACCTTTAAGGCGGATTAGTGGGGAAGAAACAGCACAACACCCCTTTTCTCCAGGGCTTCATCCTCAGCAGAAACAAAATTGAGTGTTAAAAACTGAGCTGGGAGTAGCTCAGTTTTGTTCGTCCTTTGGAGGGATCAACAGCTACCCCTGGACTGAAAAGCTTCCCATGTCCACCAGTCCTGGGAATGTGCCAGCCTGCGGCCATCGGATGACTTGGGCCACTGAAGCCGCCTGCCCTTGGCCAGCAGCCGGCAACTGAGCCTCCTGGTGATGACTGGAGGGGACAGTTCTTGGGGATCTGCAAGGCTAAGCAGTGGCTAAAAATGGTGGGACACAAATGGCTGAGTAGAGGATGACATCCTTCAGGATTGAGTTGGCTTTGTTTGGACGAAAGCTGGTATTTGCACACTGCCCCAACCAAGAGGAGCAAGAGCACCAACTCTTGTAAGCCTCTCAGTAGAGTCACTGCTCCTCCACTCAGGAAAATGCAGAATTAAGAGATCTTCCTTCCGCCTGCCCTGGAAGCAGGCAAAGAGAAAGGAAAGCCTGGCTTTGCTCACAGTCAAGAACCTGCTTAAGGTTACAGTCTGCTTCAGAAATGGAGCTTGATAGTAAGGCTTGTGGTTTCCAGGTCTCCTCCTGGTTGCGCTGGGCTATGGCTGGCACTCAGCAATGGTGGCGGTTGCCTCACCACACCAAATCTGTGCTGCTCCTAAAAACAAATGTGCTGAGGTTTCTGTTGTTACTTCTATTTCTCAAATGCATCTAGGGCCACAAGACGATGACTGCATGACAGCCTCCCCCAGCAACAGCCTATGGTCTCCCGTGTCCTCCCCCTGCACCAGAACACGCTACCTGCAACGAGCCACTTGCTGCCAGGAAGGTGATTCATTTCTGAGGCATATTTGTAGGGGGAAAAAAAGTGCTTTGAGGGTGTTGCTGTGCCTCTGTGTGACCTGCATCGGGGATGAAGCAGCAACCTCAACAGTGCAGACACATCCCAGGGCTGCATCCGCAAGGCGCAGGGAAGCAGTGGGGGAAGGACGTGAGCAGAGCATGAGCAGCTCTGTTGCTTCATGTGAAAATAAACTCTAATCGCAATTAAGGGAAAGGAGGAGGGAATTAATAAGGCAGGAAAGATTTTTCCAAATTGGTCACAAACCAGTGGTTTCTCCCTTGAAAAAGCTCAGCTGACGAGGATTCTCTCATCCCTTTGTCCCCCCATGTCTTTCAGTAATCATCCTTCTTCATGCAAATATAGATGGGAAGGGGGGAACAGTGAAAGGTTAAAATGGAAGCAGGCTATCTTTCATCGACATGGTAATTTTGCTGCTTGGCTCGACGCCAAGCGCGCACTGCAGCCACTAGCTGCCATTCCAACATGAGTGAAAGGATCTTTAACAAGAGTGTAAATAAAAGCCAGGCTGAGAAATGAGTTTTCCATCCCAGCAATCGCCGGCCTAACCTCTGCTGTAAATAGTCTCTCAGAGCGGCACAGATGGAGTACCAGCACCTGGGGATCAAGGCAATCTCTGCGCAGTGCAATTTAAACAGCTGGGTACAATTGGAACACGAATTAGCAGGGATAGGAGGGATCCCATTTCGTGCACGAGGTAAAAACAGATAACTCACTCCTTTTTTCCCCCTTTAAAGAAAAAGAAAGGGGGGGGGGGGTAGAGAACTTTTGACATGATCTTGTGGGAGGTGCTCCTCGCTGCAGCTGTTGGATTAATTTAACCATGAGAATTTCCCACAAGGCGCTGTAAAAACAGAGCCCTAATTTATGATCATTGATTTAACAGCTTGAAAGTGATTTATCTGACCTCAGCCAAGACAGCGAGGACACCAGAAGAGCGATCGGTCATTCCGGGCTTTGTGCGGCTCCGATTGGCCTTATTAATTTAGAGCAGAAGGTCTGTTTCAGTGTCTGACTGAGGCACTCGAAGGCAGTTGGCAACTGAACCATTTTAAATACTCTCTTTTTTTGAAGCATTACTAATGCTGCTAAGTACTAGGAATTTATTCCACATGGAAAGGATCCTCATTAGCTAAGAAACGGCGAGGCTTCGTTTAGAACTGCACAAACAGACGCCTGGTCTCGGATTTGCAAGTTGGTTTTTCTCCCTAAGTAATATTTTTCCTGTTGTTGGGAACCTAAAGCGCACTGTGAAATGGAACCGTTCAGCATTACAGTAAATGAGAAATAGCTTTGGAGAGATAAAAGAGGTTGGCACAAGGGATTGCTGCCTCTTGCTCTTTTTAAGGGTGGATTTCAGAAACACCTAAACGCTTCGCGTATTTTACTGTTTCTATCATTCAGGCCTCTTTACGGAAGTTATATATACACCTGTCAACAGGTACACTCTATATATACACACCATTATATATATATAAAATATATAGTATGTATTTAGATATTATATATAAATATTAAAATATACGTATTTTAGTATAATTTTTATATATAATTTATTTATATATATGGTGTATATATATATTTAATTTTATATATATATATATATATAATATACCAAGGCTTTATTTCAGATGAATATGCTTTTGGTTAAAATGACTGTCGCATCCACTACTGAAATGTCACAACTGAGTGATGCAATTTCGTCGCACAGATAAGAGGAGAAAGGATGAAAGGCAAAGGGAAAGGTGTGTGCTCTCTCTCCAGACAGAACAACCGTGTTCAAGAGCATGACAGGAACTACAGATGCTATAGAAGTTTACCTACCCCAGAAAATCTGAGTACAGAATCAAGTGTGTTTGCACAAGTGTGTGCACTTGTACAGACACCACAGAGGAGGTGCCAAAACTGCTGCTTGCATTTAGAGTGCTAACCAGAAAATTGGGCTGGAGACAGCGGAGTACCACTTCATGCTGCCACCTGGACTGACGTGTAGTTGGGTTGAATGTCACTGATTTGGATGGCTCTGCATTTCATTCACTGTTGGATTATGCCCAGCTTTAAAGCCCATCGCCAAGGACCGCAGTGATTATCTTGCCACTTTCCAAGGTGGGAGACAGCCATGCTGCAGGCTAGGATCTCATCCACGAGGATGAATGCTTGCAACCATTTCGCTGTCCTGATGAAATGCTAGGTGACCTGAAATTAAGGTTGTCCACTTAATCTCCATGCAACAGGGTAAAAAAGCAGACAGCAACATCTCAGCCCTCCAAGCTATGAAATAATAGCAGTTATTTTCAAAAGTGAAAAGACTAAGGTAACAAATAGTGTAAGTTATGAAATATGTATAAAAGGCCCCTAAAAGCCTCGTACACTTTCTCAAGAGATTGAAGAATAAGTTTATAAACAGCTATCTATCTCGCTAACAGGTTTGGGGGACCAATGGTAACTATAAAAACAACCCCAAAACCCCATACAGATAAAACAAAGGTGAAGCCTACATTATGGGCCTGAAGAATACAGAGAGCTGTATGCATGTCAGCCTGTGAATCAACTTGCCATCATCTTGTGTTGCCATCTATCTTGTGTTGTTCCCTATAGCACACTGTAGAGACACTAGGAGAATACTATAAATTATATGTGCAGTATTACTTTGCTGAAGTTCAAATCCATGGGGAAAAAAGATTAATAAGGTGAGCAGCACATTAAGATGCTTCCACACACTGTTCTTACCCGTGACAAGAGTCTCCTAAATGAATAGAATAAACCTTCTTCAGAGGACTGACCTGCATGCCAACAGCTCTTTGTTCCTCCCAAAATAACACTGGATACTTCTTCCCACTTAAAGCCCACCCTGGATTGGTTCGGATCTAATTCTGGAATGTTACAAATCAGCATCCTCAGCAGCACAGACGTCACAAACACTCCGAAAGGAATGACTGCTCTTTAGCATATGGATCACTTATTTTTTTTATCCCCTCATTTACCACTGACTTCATCCTAGCACTTGACGCTATGGCACACATAGATGTAAATGAGGCTTACAGGTTAGTCTAAAAGCACAACTGGGATTCATTTATCATCACAGAAACATCAACCTAAAAGACATTCTCTTTTCGGGACTGTATTCCATGCCATCCTAGAATACTGTTCATCTCAGAGTTCTCCTGTATAATATTCCCAAGGATGGTTTCATTGGCATCTCCGGGTCTAAACCATGATGTGACTTGTTTACTGCTGAAGCACCAGCCGTTCAGAGCTAGAATGTACAGAATGAGCTTTGGCTTCTATTTAAATAAATAAATAGCATCCTCAGTTACCATGTTCACAACAACATTCCTGCTTCAGCAAGAGCCAGAGAGACCGTCTGAGAGGACCCAAACATTGGGACAAAAAGAATCCCAGGAACTGATGAGGCCAATGAGATGATCTTTGACACATCCTCCTCCTTCTTTTCTTTGACCTTCTAGAACTATTTGCTTTAATTACTGCAAGAACAGTCTGCAGACAATGAAGACAGGCTGAGAGAGCTGGGCTTGTTCAGCCTGGGGAAGAGAAGGCTCCATGGAGACCTCAGAGCAGCTTCCAGTACCTAAAGGGAGATGACAAGAAATCTGGAGAGGGACTTTTTACAAGGGTATGTAGTGACAGAACAGAGAATGGCTTTAAACTGCCAGAGGGGAGGTTTAGATTGGATATAAGGAAGAAATTCTTTACTATGAGGGAGGAAAGACACTGGCACAGGCTGCCCAGAGAAGCTGTGGATGACAGCTTCCAACCCAGCAGTGTTCAAGACCAGGTTGGACAAGGCTTGGAGCAACCTGGTCTAGTGGAATGTGTTCCTGCCCATGACAGGGTGTTGGAACTGGATGAGCTTTAATGTCCCTTCCAACCCAAACGATCCAGTGATTCTATGGAATATGCAACTAAATATTCCGTGAAAGGTGACAATGTGTTTACCATTAAAACAGGAAAATAGCCAGCCCCTTTCTCTGATGCTGCTTGACCCTGCTAGCTCTGGATCAACCCACAACCCTCCCACTCCTGCTTATGGTGTGCCTGCTCCCAACAACGAAGACCAGAAGCAGACTTCTCTTGAAATACATTTGCAGGAAAACATCAACTGCCCAAGGCTGCAATTAAAGACATGTACAGCTGTATAACAAAGCACAATAAAAAGTGGTGTTTCAAGTCTCTTAAATATACCCATAGCTTAAAAGACACTGCCTGGGAGTTTGCTGGACCCAAACTATGTGGTGGGACCAGGAAAAGCCCAGTTTTGCCGGAGGAGTGAACAGCATGACAACAACTGGCTTTGTGGGCGCCTCTCCACAATCCTGTAGCCAAAATGCTACGCATCTTACAGCAAAGCCCAGGACACCAACCACCACCATGGGGAACAGAGCACTGGCAGGAGAGGAACCCCACAAGCTCCAGGCAGATCTGCCCCTACCGCAGGATGGAGATGCACTGCCCTGCATACAAAGCTCTAGAGCTCACCCTGGCAGCTGAAATGAATGCTGTGCTTGTGCTCATACATGCTTCAATGCTAGGAAGAATTGCTGGAATGAAGATTATGAAACTGAATTGAGGGATGTTTTGTTTGTTTCACCTTTGTAGAAGATTTAACATTACTCGAGATCTCCTGGAGAACTAATCGGCTCCAGTAACCTTCCCAGCCTGATGTGGTCTTCATAGAAGAGGCTGCTAATTATTTGTCAGGTGTACAGCATATTACCAATGCAGAGGTAAGAGAAAAAGTGAAGTCCTGAAGCTGCAGGACCGCGATAAGGGAAGTCATTTGGAAACCTCAGTTTTGCTTCCATGGGATGCATCCTAAAGCCACTGGTAATTTTGCTGAACACTGAGTGATGCCATCGACAGATCTGTGAGAGGAGGGGTCACTGGGAGCTCTGCTGGAAAAAGTGTTCATAAGTCATCAGTTGCCAGTGTGCAAACACATGATGTTGCAACAGATGGAAAGCAGTACACAATTGGCTGGGGATTAGCAAACCCAGCAAGGGTTTGTGAGATCAAAGACGTTAAGATCAACCTTCAGGATGAAGGCACTGACTGTCTCATATGCAAAGAACTATCCACTGGATTATAGCTATTACCTACAGGTATAAAGGGGTTGCAGAATATATGTGTGTGTTATGCAGAAGAGCACTTTAAGATGGGAAGATGCAGAGAGTTTACATTTGTGTAATAGAAAATGCTGAATATTGTATTTCCTGCTTTCAGACTCCTTCCCGTGGAAAGGAACTAATTTCTCATTATCATCAGTGGTAAATATAGTCAGAGCTATATGACTTAAGTTTCAGTCTTTAATGGAAACATGCTTCAACTGCAATGTCATTATTCCTATCATCATTGCATTCACAGTCATTTGTCGTGGCTGGCATTAGGCCACCTTCTACCACCAGCACTTACAGCAAAGGCAGAGACACAGAGGTTTTCAAGAAATCACTCAGAAGAACGCAGTTCCCAAAGACACGGGGGTTTTAAGAACCCTATGTCTGGAACACTGCACTTCATGGAAGAACCACCCTGAAATATTCTTGTTCTCACCATGTCCTCTTTTCTACTAACGGCAGAATTTGTACTTCTGAACAGACTGCTTGGATGTATGATGTTGATCATTCACTGTGGCTGAGTAACAAACCCTACGCTAGATTTTAGCATGCTTTCTGTAGATACTTACTTAGGTGAGGGGGAGCAGTAGTCCTTTAAAACTGGGAGTGGGAATTATTCATGCATGCACCCCATTAGTTTAGCAAAGCTCTTGAGTTTCATGTTTTTCTCACATTGCTTTTGTGTCTTCATCCTGTTTTCTCGCCCATCAGACTAATTAAATCTGGAAACCACAGAACACTGAAACCAGGATTTTCCAGGAAAGAACACTTAAAGAAAGGAGTATTCTAATAGAGGCAACATTTCTGAAACCAGGAGATGAAAACCACCCGAATCGGGGGGACAACAGGGACAGAAACTGTAGAACAGCCAAAGAAGGTAACAGACACCCAAAAGCACAATCACAAAGACTTCTTCTATGCTAGCCGTTGTCATTAAATATCCCGACACTGAACCATATCTACGCTAGCATTACAGTAACAGCTAAATCAGGCATCTGGCTGTCAGCCGAGGTTTCTCAAGCATGTCTTGAGGACATTGGTTCTCCTAGGCTAAAGTCCTATGGATACCACCACCCAGAGCCACTGCACAGCAGGTGCTGGGGCGTTTGAAGGATCTGAGGAGCTGAACCAGTCAAATCCAGGTTTCCTCTGGATTTGTGCCCAGAGGATGGGTTCTCATGTGGATCTCAAGGTTAGTGGTAAGAGTGAGCTCTTGCAGCCTTCCCACCAGCAGGCTTTCTTCAGCTGTCCACATAAAGGCATATTTTTCTGGGAAAACTTCCTATTTCTAACTTTTCTCTCTGTTGGTCCAATCTGGATGAAACAGGCCTGTGGATCCAAGGTCCAAAAGGAGAGATTAGCAGATGCACCATCAGATAAACTCTGTTCTCGGAGAAAGCCAGGTTAAAAGTGTTCAGCCATAGCAAAGCAATTGGTAAAAAAAGCAAGTGAAATTATCTCATAACGCAGAGCAAGCTTTTGAGAAAGAAAGAACAAAAGACCATGTCACTATGATTTGCTTTATCTTCCTGTTTAAGAGACACGGGGAAGGCTGAAAGGCTTAAGAACTACTTGGCTGCAATGTTAAGTGTGTAAAACAGTGGCATGACACTACAAAACGATGGTTAACAAAAGGAAGTTATCATAAGAGAGGATCAAGAGAACCAGAGAGACCATCTAGATAAACATTTAAGAGCATACAATAGGAAGGGGCTCTTGGAAACCCAGTTTTCATTCCTGGCTGGTTTTACAACTGACTCACATAAACCTTCTCATGAGTTTACCAAATGCTTTCTTAAAACTAGTCTTTTTTTCTCACCCCTTCTATCCCCCCCTTCCCAAAAGTCTGTTCAGGATGAGCGTTGTTCTAACAGCACTTTGTCTGTCTTCCCCCATGCCACGATCTGTGAGGAGCCTGCATATTCCTCCCTCTTTCTGTTCATGTAGGCATAGATTGTATGTAAATAAAGCTCTATTTATTTCCACTTACTTGCCCCTGCATGGGTCTAAATTGAATCTCAGAAAGTATCCATACTACTAGTATATCCATTAAGAAATACTCTCTGTACTGTTCTCAGTAATCCATCAATGTTAGCACCAACTTTTGAGTCATCTGTTGATCATTACACCTTTGCCCTTCCTTCTTCAGGAAATGGGAAAATTCCACTGAAGTTTCCAAGAAATCTGTACATTACTGTTCACTGGATCATTATAGTTTTCAGATCCAAATCCATAATTTTCATCTTAGAAACATATTTCTGGATCCATCCTCACGACGGGCTACCCATTTTTATTCACAAGGGAGTACCGGTTACGTACTGATGCTAACTGAACCTTCCTTAGATTCCCCATCTTTTCCCTTTTTCTGCCTGCAGACCATTGTGCCATCTGCTCTCTTTCACTGCCCATGCATCATGTTCCCTATTTCTTGGGCACCAGACACTATCATCACAATTTTTTCGTCTTTTCTGCTGATCATGCCTTCTCTCCTCTACTCATCTGTTACTCTTCGTCTTTCCTTCCTTCCTTCCTCCAAGCTGTACCTAGATTTTGTCTTACAATAGACCTGTGTTATAACAAAGGAAAGAGCAATAGTTAACTGGAATTATCCACCATTATATTTGTTAGCACTAACTGGAAGAAGATTAAGAACTGTATCCTACTAGAATCCATTCCTGCAACACATTCTCTGTGTATTCATTAGCAGTTGTGGGCTGGTTCAGGGAAGGTAAGGCTCTTACCAGCGTTATTAGAAATGGAAAAGAGCAAAAGTCTAGTCACTATAAATTCAATATCATGTTGATAACTAAAGAAGACACCTTAAATAAACAAAAGTATCTTGAGAGATGTGAAGTAGTCCTGATAGGAAGAAATAACCAAATTCAGAAGAGGAGGAAGGGGTTAAGTTATAGGAACATTGAATCAGGAGATATATTTTATGTTCATTACATAGCAAGGCAATACTGTTCCAACAAAAATAAAACCCGTGTATTTTATGCAAGACAAATGAGGTCATTAGTTTATGCTTGAAACTGCTCCGATTTCCGTCACAGGCCTAGGATTCTCTCTGGTACCGTGCATTTCTGGGAAAAGCCAATGAAAACGGCCACACGGGAATGGCCAAAATAATGATTAAATAAAGGAAAATAAGATCCATCGGCAAAGGTGTGAGAGAGCGCCTCAATAGATGCATTCATTGTCAGAAAATTATTCTCCACGTGTATGTAAAGATCTGTCCTTCTTTCCAAACTGCAAAATCACTTCAAGGAGAATGGAAGTGACTTCGCAAATACAAGAAGGAAAAAACCAGCCAAAATGGAAACTCAATAAAGAAGTGAAATTACTGCAGGATTATCACATTCCCATCTGTCATTGGTGCAACTATTAAAGCCTTGCTTATTTTTTGACATGAAATAGCATGTTCTTACATGGAGTGGCTATTCATTTGCTATCAAGTCAAGCAGCTTAAGAACTCCAACTTCTTTCCATTGATTGCAAATACCAACACAAACGCAATGATTTACAACCCTTCCTGCAGACTCCCGAACTCAGGTTTTATTGGATGAAAAAAAGGGAGGTGAAAGGGGGAGAAAATATAACCACACGTGTTGCTTTCCAAGCGGTTCATTCTTTGTTTTTGTACTTACCAAGGCACAGGCATTTCTGATAACCTCAGGCATGGCAGTGAGATGCAGAGTTTGCTTGCTCCTTTTATCTTTTTCCTGTAGGTTTTAAGACAAGTGGAGCTTTACAGGCGCCTACTAGAAATACAAAGGCAGCTAAACAACTGGTACTACACAGCAATGCCCCTGAACTACAAACCGGAAACCATGTTCTGGGACAGGTTCAATATAAGGACTGTTTCAGAGTACCCCATCAAACAATACAACCATGGCACCAGTCTGTGATTCAGGTGACAGTACCATGGGACATGGGTGCAGACAGCTCAAGTGAGGTTCAATGGAACAGGTTAGTAATTCTTGGTATAGCTTCAGACTAGTTCTCCCAAACCACCAGACTCATCTGTGTACCACTGCACTGAAGTCCTAGTTCTCTTGCTGGTTCCCCAAGTTCACTTGGAGCAGCTGAAAATCCTCAGTCTGTGTATCCTGGAAAAATTCTGTCAATGGCTCCTTACAAGTGCTGAACAAGGCAGAGATTAAGTTTAGCTGTTTATGCTGCAGTAGACCACAGAGGAGCATCCTTGGAGAGAAAGGGCAATTTCTCAGCACTAGCTTAAGAGAAAAAATCTGCTGGCACAAACACAGATGCTCAAAAATAACGGTATCATCCATGTAAAAGAGAATGAGGAATCGAAGAAAATGAGCCTTTGTCACAGCCCTTCTGATACTTGTTTTTTGGTGAGAAGCAGACCATAATGCAGACTGATCTATGGCTCACGTTAAGCGATAGCTTCTTCCTGTAGCAGCAGCTGAGACGCTTCTGTAAATGGAGCATAGAATCTGCATTACTTCAAAGGAATACTGACCATACCACCACTGGATTTAGCAGTTCCCCAGTGCCTTCAATAGCCAAAGACGACTTGCATGGACTATACGCTGTTGAATGAAGAACGTTTCTAATGCTGTCAGTAATTTGGAAAACAAAACCTGCTGGAATTAAGATGAGAACAACAGAAAGAAAGCGTTTGAGAAGGACAACTCTCCTGGTGCAGAGACTTTGTTTGGGGGGGTTTGGTGGTGGTGGGTGTTCTAAAATCAAAGTCTAAAATTTAAACCCCTTTGCACAAGCAGTACTTGAATACACATCCAGAGATGAGCAATGTACTATCACAACCGAAGCCAATGATGATAGCCAAGGAAGCTCAGCTCCAGTAAAGGCAAAGGAAGCCTTCTGTTGCAGCCATGCCATAACACTAAAATTATTGTAACCCACTTGCCATCGCAGTCCCACTGTCAGGCAAGTTGTTCCTATAGCATAGACGCAGCAACACCCCATTTATAAGTGGTTTTAAATTACAACACCAGCAAGTATTTACACTAGGTAGTTCCCACTGACTGCTTAAGAGAAAACAACAAAACCCCCCAAAACCCCGAACGACACCACCACCAACACTACCACCAAAAAAACCACCAAAAACCCCACTCCACCTACAGCCCAATGAGTGGTGCGAAGACTGTGACTTGCAGAGTTTTTCTGAGTAGCCCTTTTCCTTTAATGCGATAGCATAGCATCTCCTGAGTCTGTTCACACTCCAACATACAAAACCAGGCAAAAAGAGCTGCAGAGCTGTGTGAAAATGCACAGAGGGGTGGGTGCCTTTCAGCATCAGCCGCTGCTCCTCACCCTTCCCAAGCCACCACAGCAGTAGCTGCCTAACCTTTTGGGTCAGTTTGCAGCAGCTGGATGAGCATGGTGGGTAGCAAGTTTCAGTTACTACCACCCTATTAGTACAGGCAAAGCCTGGCTTTTGGTGACAAAGGAAAACGAGTTTAGGAGCTGCTAAACGGAGGAAGAAAATACCTGTCTCTGTACAGGTTAGGATGGACAGATGTTGCTACAGCTAGCAGGAAAAAGAGACCAAAGGACCCTGAGCTTCCGCAGACAAAACTATGGCTGGGTGCTTTTGCCAGTGGGAGGGCAGCGAGCTGCCCAGGGGCAGGGAAGGAAGAGAGGACCCAGGAGCGGGTGCAGTGGTTGGACAGTTCTGGGCACGTTCCATGACCAACGTACCTGTCGTATACGTTTAGATGGCCATCAGAAGAGCTACACCCAGCAGAAATGATGACACTAAAGATAACTCACTGTCATTGCAAAGTGATTGTCAGTCCCAAAGAAGGGACTCATTTCAAAGGCCAAAAGAATGCCCCTAAGCTCGAGGTAGATGTGTGCCTTGTGAACCAGAATCAGGAATGTAAGTTTAGCACAATTTACAGGAATGGGGAAGGCAGGAGGATAAGGAGCCAAGGAAACACTAGTTTCAGGCACACAATAACTCTATTTCATAGAGAAAAGAGTGACAAGTAGCATACAATACCACAGTGATGCATTGCTAATGATTTTATTTTTCTTGACCATATGAGAAGAAGAGGAAGAAAATCACTGACTTTGAATTTTCAGTTAATAGCCATAGACATTCTGCAGAGTTTTGCACTACAGGAAGAGGAGAAGGACCACTACCATGGTTATTGTCCCTTTTGGACTCAATGGACCTGAGGTATTTAAGTACAGTAAGGATGGCAGGATTACTGACTATTAAGAAAGAGCCATCCAGGGCCCACAGCACCAAGTAGAAAGGACTGTTTTGATGACCAGTCTTTGAATCCTGTGTTGAAATCATGGCAAAAACGTAGCCATTGAGTAGCCACAGAGTTTGATGGTGAAGACAGACACTGCCAGGTACTGTTTTCACCTAGCAGTACCAATATCATCACCTGCTCTATAAAATAGCCATAAAATGTTTTCAAACATCAAACACAGATCAGTGTGTCCAGTTTAAGGAGACAGTTGTAATACCAATACCATGTTTCAATTCTACCACTTTTCCCAGTCAATTGTTCGAATGTTTAATCACTCCTAGCACTCAAACTGTGGAAATGAATGGCATAAGATACAACTGCCTCTTTTGTGCCTCTATATATTATTAAAAGCTCCCCACAATCAATTTACTTTGCCATATATAAGTGCTATATTACCCTCCATCCTTTTCTTTGATCTGCCGAATACATATACGGTTTGTGCCTTGAGACTTTTTCCCCAAACACTTCATTCTTTGAATTCTCTCCAACAGTCCCATTTTCTTTCTGAATTAAGATGACCAGTCCATCAATATACAATAATCAAGTGCTATATGACGGGAAGATCACTTTGTTCAGCTTAATAGCTAGCTTTCTGCATACTGAAGCTCTGTAGCAGAAGCCCACTTCAAGGGGACTGCAATGATACCATCCCCTTTTGAAATCTTTGCTTAATGAGATGTAGTCCCTGTGCTCACTACCTTGGTCCACGTATACTGCCAAAATCAGTACACAGTGGTTAACATGACGCTGTCTTGTACCATATGAAATGTCAGTGTTATGTGCCCAGCAATCTCATCCTGCTGAATTCTATTGCAGACATCCATACAAGAAACGTGCAAGCCTTTATAAAGAATGTGGGGGAGGCAGTAGCAAATCCTACCCAGTTGAACTGTTTGAAGGGTAACCTAAATCTTCAGTTGTACCCCTTTCCCATTACTTTAGATACACAAAATATAGGATAGAAAAAACACTCCTGTTTTGACAGTCTTGACAAACCAAAATGTTGATAATAGCATTAACCGTGTTTTTAGGGATGGGAAAACAAACTGAAATAGGCTAATGGTTCATGTCCTGAAGCTGAAAGAGAGGTACAAACGTAACAAGAGAGAAAGGAAGCAAAGAAAAATCTAAATGCTAAAGAAATGAGAAAATGCCATTTGGTCTTACTAGGTTTTTCCATAGCAGCCACTATCAATGAAAAGATGTCATCCTTCAGTCACTTCGAGCTCTGCCACAACTATCATCACATCAAAGGCACTGCTTTTTACCTGCTCACAAGGCTGCAGAAGACAAGCTTTTCACTAATTAAACAGGACTTGATTTGCATAAAGGCAAAAATCAGAAGGAGTAGAAAAGAAAGAGGGAGAAACTGATGCACAAAGGGGAAATCAGAAGTAGCCAAGTCTCGGTATTCAGAGTAACGGTTGGAACTGGAGCAGAGCGAGCGAAGGAGGTGAGATCACCTCGGTTCTTGCTCCCCTGGCTCAGCCTGAGCACTTTGACATTTCAGTGCATCACGAGTGAACCCAGAAGTCTGCAAGTGTGGTGACCCGCACTAGTGTTGACTTCACAGGGAAAATCAGTGCATCTTTTCACTCAAATGATGAATTCCAAAACAGATGAAGAAAGCCCTCCTTTTCTACCATTTAGGCTTAATTTTCAAAACACCAGGTCCACCGCAATCGTTTCCTGTCCAATACTCCTCTTATCCATCAGATATAATCTCAATACATTCCTCAAACCAGCAGGAATTCCTGACTGAATTAATTCTATTTTTATTTTTTTCCTGACGTTTACAAATAATTTTATATAACAGAGTTGCCATCTGTTACCTCAAACTACTTTTAGGTCTCTATACAACACATCCTTGAGGATGTAGCCTACTTTTTTGCTAGTAGATATGATGCTTCGTGATTGACAGTATCAAACATGTCGGCCTGAGACTAACAAAGCATTTTGGATTGCTTTGTAACAATAAATGCTCCACGGGTACTGTCCTACCAAACACTGTGTCATCTGCAGCTATTGTTATTTTGCCCTCTTGAGCATTGATAACGGAACAATACTGGCATTCATACACAGAAGCACAAATGTTGGCCTTGGGATGCACATGCCAGAGTAGATGGCCTTGGGAAGCAGCCCCATACCCAGCTCAGGTTCACTGTCTGCCTCTGCTGATCCTTCTGGAGGTGGGCCAGAGCTCCCTGCCACACAAGTCAATAGCAGGCCAGGGAGGGTACCACAAGGACCTCAGAATTACCATAAAGGATGTTCTGGGCAAATGCCAAGTCCAACCTTGGCATGAGCTGACCACAGCCATCTGGCCAGGCTTACACATGATCATCGTGACCAGCTGAGCCGCCTGCATTAGGGCTTCCTGAAGCAGGCGATCCTAATGGAATGGCACCTGAGCCTTTTGCTTGCTACCTCCAGGTTCAACTCCAGCTAGCTGCAGCTCATATGGTGGCTGCTGGGGGTTGCCAGGAGCCATGTGATATGCTGAGCACCCTGCCATCATGTTGTTACAACAGCAGGGCCATAGGTAGTACAAGGCTGGGGAAGGGAGGGGAGAACATACTGCATAAATATTTAAGGACCTCTGCTCCCACTAGACCTTGACGGATCATTTTATTTGGGTTTTGATTAGCATCACTGCTATTTAGCTACTTTCTTTAAGCTTTGCACTTTGTTGCCTTGTTAGACCATTTCTACTTTTCAACCATTAATGGATTGGTAAACTGAAGCACTTGCTTCCTCTGCCATCCTTCCCCGTTTCCTTTTCTGCTCTAGCCTAAAGCAGCAGACAGCAGCTGGGTACAGGATGTGTGACAGACCATGTGTGACATCGGGGACTAACATAACTAGAAATGTTTCAGGTGCTGGAAAGAAGAAAGATGTTCATGAAGCTGCGGAGTAGTGGAAAAGCTAGGTCACAAGAGAGGGAAGAAACCTGAGGGACCCAGAAAATACTGGCGTCGTGGCTGGCAGACTGGCACACTTATAAACATTTAATGTGTATAGCAGTGCTCGCTCTCTCATTGTACATTTGTGCGTACCATTTCAGACCCACCTTACATCTTGGGCATTGTAGCCAAATCTGCATAAAATTATACAAAAATAACCCACTACATCTTTGCTGACAGAAGCGGTTTTGGGGTCCATACTCAGATTTTGCAGATTGAAAGGCCACTGTGATACTGATGGCATCAGCAATGAGGCTAGCTCAAAGAATTACTATTATACTGCCACACTAGATCTCTAGGCTGCCAAATCTCAGCATCTGACTGAAATCACTGCGTAGATCAAACAGTGTTACATGACACAGCACAGCACGAGATAGATTTGGACTGTGACAATGCATGTGCACATCCTGCTAACGCTTATGATTATTGCCATGGGCAAGATGACGTCAGGAAGCTCAGATATTGCGGATTCAGTACAGCCCACTGTATATGTAGATACTGGCCCCTAATGAGGTAAGGCACATAGGTGAGTGGAGGTACTACTTTCTGATTAGCCTCAGAACCCTAGAGGACACATCGAACAGTTTTTGCACCACAGTGACACAAATCACTCAATAACATGGATTCAGACATCAGGTTTACCCACTCTAAAGTTACGGTCCACCCGGTGACCAGAATTGGATGCAGTGAGGCTCAGAGGGCAGTTGCCCTCTTAACAAAAGATGTACTGACACAACAGGGAAAGTGACAGCTCCTCACTCACAGTCCTGAAAACATTCCTACTCATGCAGCTGTCCTGGATCTTCTGGCTATTTCTTCCTTGCGCACCTAAGCCAAAACCTCTCCTCAATGGGGTTAATTGTAGTTTGACCTAGACCTGTGAGGAGGTGCAAACAGCATTCCAGACAGACAAACTTTTGAAAGCTAGGATGACAGAAAATCTAAGATCCAAACTCCAACCAGATCATCGTAGACACCCTTGTTCCATGCTGTAGAACTCAGATGGCCTTGAAGCAGTTCTAGTTAGATGCAAGCAGCAAGAACTAAGTACAACACAACAGTGAATCAACTTTGCAAGACATGCTGAAGGGTTGTAGTTTATATAAGACCCTTATATAAATTATGCATGCTGGTGCAGCTTTTAGGTATGCAATAGATGAAGAGTCTCCTCACTCCAGTGGCCTGCATTGCCAAGAAATTTAGGAATAGGTTTCATATGCTAAAACACAGTTGCTGACTTGTAGTTCAGAGGTGACCTGTTAATCTGGAAGCGTAATGGTTTTGGCTAGCGCAGAGTTCATTTTCTTCATAGTAGCTTGTATGGAGCTACATTTTAGATTTGTGCTGGAAACAGCGTTGCTAACACAGGGATGTGCTATTAGTTATTGCTAACTGGAGCTAATAGAGTCAAGGCCTTTTCTGCTTCTCACCCCACCAGCCAGCAGGCTGGGCGTGAACAGGGAACTGGGAGGGGACACAGTTGGGACAGCTGACCCCAGCTGACCCAAGGGATATTCCACGCTGTATGATGTAATGCTCAGTATATAAAGCTGGGGGAAGAAGGAGGAAGTGGGGATGTTCAGAGCAATGGGATTTGTCTTCCCAAGTAACCGTTATGTGTGATGGAGCCCTGCTGTCCTGCAGATGGCTGAACCCCTGCCTGCCCACAGGAAGTGGTGAATGAATTCCCTGTCTTGCTTTGCCTGCATGCACAGCTTCTGCTTTACCTGTTCAACTGTCCTTGTCTCAACCCATGAGTTTTCTCACCTTTATCCTTCCGATTTTCTCCCCCATCCCACTGTGGGGAGGGAGCGTGTGGCTGTTGGTGCTTACTTGCTGGCTGGGGTTAAACCACAACAGGAAGAAGCCCAGGGCTCCACAGAGTCAGACCGCACCATTTAGCCTATGCATTTATAGCACAGACACAGCCTTTCACAGAGGACTGTATTTGGCGCTACATCTCCCTCAGTTTCTAATACACGTGTTCAACTTAGGAACAGGCAGAACAAAGGGAGCACCTGCCATTAAACATCTACATCCTTGGCCTCATCTCCCCTCTGGCACAATTCAGGGTTCAGCTACAACGCATCTAAAAACGGTTCAAGAAAAACACACAACAGTGGGATCCATCCTGCCAAGACAGGGGAAATGGAAAGATGGATCCAGATGGTGACATAGGTCATTGACAATACATTTTTCAGATGATCCCATGCCAGGAAGGAAACAGAGGCTCTCAAAGAAACGTCTCAGGTTTTGAGTTCACTTCTGGACCCTCTGTGTTACTTCTGTTAGGCATATCACCACACTTGACACTGCGCTAGAGATGAACATGTCTGTAACAGCTGCACACACCGCTACCTGCTGAATGTCATGGTTCTCTATAGAAACACAATTCATCTCAAGTATCATTTATTGGACAAGAGTGATACAGCTTTCACTTAATCTACCCAAGAAAACAGGCACCACTTCACACTTCAAATACGGAAAAGCAATAAACTATCATAACCAAAGCTTTTCATGACACTTACAATGTACTATTTTTTATGTTTATTTTCATCTTCCAGAAGCTTCTTTCTGAATGCTCCTCAGGTTGCCCCCTTGAAGAGCAAGGTGTAGAAACTCTGGGAGTGAACAAGGTCTATTTCAGACTGAAACTAAGCTCCAACCTGAAACACAAGGCTTCAGCAAAACCCACACAAACCACACTGATGTTTACCAGACAAAAAGTAGGTTTGGAAGCAGCTGGAAGTCTGACACCGTATTTTTTCTTTGCTTCCACACCTACTACTTTTCTTCGCAGGTGGCATACAAAGGATGCTCTCTCTTGCCTTTCTGGTCATAAGCCTTCCAGGAACATGTGCCACAGGTAACACGAGGTCACTGGGCTACCACTTAAACATTCCCTCCTAATGTGGTAGTTCGAAAGAACCAACAACACAACATCCCGTCTTCCCTTCCAACACACACAAGCCTCCACATGGAAGGTGGGATAAGTATGACCTTGCCTTATTCAATGCCAACATTTTCATACCAATTCCTTTGTCTTATTTTTGTGGGACAAAGCTTAAGACTCATGCAAGGCAAAATCCTCACTCCTTGCAAAGGATGGAACGGAGGGCACAAAAAACACCCTTCAGAATGGGATGAGGCATGCTCCAAGTTCTCTTCAGGTGAGAAGGGCAATTGGGAAATATCACACTACTTTAGTAATGAGATGTTTAAACCTATTTTCACTTAAATCAGAAGAACATAATTTCCTTTTAAAATTTCCGCCTTCTTTCAAGTGGCCAGGCTTCAGAAGTTACTGTGGAGAGGGTAGAAAGAAGAAATAAGGTGTTCAGAGGCCAGGAAAGGATCTGATAACCAGACATCATAGCCGCTATTTTCATGGCTGGGCTAGAACAAGAGACTTTCAGCATTTATGAGACAGTGCACGACTGAATTTCTTTTTCCGTTTGTGTTCCATCACTTAGTCCTGGATGTAGTTAATCTGATGCACAGAGACAATTCTTTGTCCCAGCCATCGCAAACTTCACCAGATGCCTAAACCAGACAAGCAAACTTCAAACACTATTAACTGCAAAGATGCAGGCAGTTTTGCCTGTGTTGCAGAGACAAGCAGGGTACACAAGCCAAGAGGGCAAGAGTGAGAGCTTTAGGTACAAAGCAAATGGAAAGACAGCAGGAAAAACAAGAAAACAGAAAAAAATTGGGAAGAGTAACTGGAAGGCAAGGTAAGAGAGCCCTTCCTGTAGGCAAAGTCCTGGCTAGGGAGAAGAAACAGAAGTTCACTTCCAGTCTTCAGTCGCTTCCCAGAGCACGAGACCAAACAGCAGCTTTCACGGTGATGTAGCACTTTCCATGGCTGAAGGCACACTTCAACCCCTTCCCATTAAATTCAAGCCTTTTACTTAAGCAATTCCACTAAATCCCCACTAAAGGCTAACTTTTTCTGTTACATTTCTCCAGCCTTTCCCCCCATTAACACCTTCAGTGGCAGGACACGTGTTCTCTTTTGACAGAAGTTCACAAAGCCTGTACATTAATGCAGCTGAGAGGCTAAAAGACACTCAGCTAAAAACTCATCTCGCCCAGCTAAGACCGAGTACTCTCTTAAATGCGTAAGTTTGTATAAATTATGACCTAAACAAATATTAGCAGATTAATATTCAAGACGCTGTACATTAACTGGAATCTGGGTATTTAAGACAGCTTCCCAAACATTCAAACTTTAGTTTTGAATGACACTTCCATTTCTGCTACAGAAAGAATCTCTCTAAAGGCATACACCATGAGAATATACATATAAACCCTTCTCTGGAAGCAATGTTCTAGAACCAATTTCTATCATTTCACTGAGCAACACTAAAGCACAGGACAGTAGGAGATGAAAGTAAATAATTTAAGTATCAAGAATGTGGTTCGCTTTCATTTATAATTACTAGTGTAAGCATTTCCTTCTGTTAATTTAGTATTCCTTTCAACAGAGCAAGAAAAGTATCCAATGAAAAGCTGCACATATAACTTGTTAAATGCATTGATGTATTTTAAGTAAGCGCTTATGTATTTATAGACGTAATTCTCTAGAAACTGGCATTTCCTCTTACTGTCTTAAGCTGCTTCCCAGTTAAGTGGAAGGTCTCACTGATTATGTGTGTGGCCCAGGATATATTAAAGTAGAATCAAGTGAGCCCCCAGTGAAGGCAAGCTCTCAAATATCAATTTTGCTAGCATGGGAACACAGCACTCTCCTTGGTGACAGAGAGGGCAACTGTACCCTGCAGGGAAGCAACTATCTTGAATCTAAGATTTCAGGTTGATGCATGCCAGTATCTTTAGAAGCAGCATTGACAGACAGTAGCTGGAGGGGTGAGCAGCTGGTGTCTGTTCCTCAGAAAATAGGTAAGACAATAGCACAAAAAGACATCAAACCAGGCAATAAGAGCATCTAAAGCTTAATCGACTATGCTGTGAATCTCAATGCATTTTTATTATTCCATGAGTCAAAAGAAGTGCTCAGAAAAGCTATAGAGGAACATTTCTTGCAGTGCTTTCTCACCCAGCACAGCAAACAATACACAATAGGGATACTATAACTAAATAACTTTGCACAGAAATTCCATCCACTCAGCCATGTGCCTATTTTAATGTTTCTAGAACCAATTCACACAAGAAGTTTCACTGAGTGAAACCTCTGAAGAATAAAGGGGAAAAAAAATTTCATCAAGAGACAATGCCATGGACAATAACGTGCCAGCAGTACAGCTTTTTAATTGGCATGATGCAATTGTTCTTTCCAAACTAATTCATCAAATCACAATAAAGGATCACTGAATTTGCAAGAGCTACTCTTTCCACTTTAGGTTTTCATGGTTTCAGAAATACCAGCTTCAACTTTTACAACATCACTACGATAAGGCTCTCCATTCCACTGCAGAATTAGTCTGTCTGCCTCAAAGCACGATGTTGCAGCCTTCCTCATGTAAGTAAACTATGTAAAAGTAAAGCTGGACAGTTAAGCAGTAAAGACTGAGACTAAGACAATGCTAATGATGGAACTGCTCTGGACTAACTTCTGTACTTTGTCTGCAAGACTGAGGGGGTCTGAACCAAGAAATGTATGGATATCCCTAAAGAAAAGCTGATCATCTTGAATGCAGCTCCTCAAGGAAATAATTCACATGTGCTCACCTGAAACCTACCAAGCAACACGTAACTGACACTTACGTGAAGATGAAGACAAACCACCTCATGTATTATACATCTCACCAGTAGTCGCTTACCTGCATTATTTCAGTAACACTATCTTATTTTAGTACACGCTGTTAATGTTCTCCTGAACTCTGAAGTCATCACCCAGACCACGAAGAACTGATTGCTCCGGTGGCAATTTCTGAGGTGAAGTTTAAGGGAGATATTTTACGCAGGAGATAAATGACTACGTACTTACTGGTAGTATACTGGAACACATTTTCTCCCATTGATTGTCTCAAACCCAAAAAAACTACAAAGGCAGCCAAGTTCTAGTTCCATCCAAGTTGCCTGAGCATAAGAAGGGAAAGCAACAGGGAGGACAATTTCACACCACCCACCTACAGGCACTTAGCTCAGCTGAAGCTCCTTTACCTCCCTTACAATCAACATACAGAGAAAAGCTCCTTGAAAGGGTAATTCAGATCAAATAATGCTAAAGCACTTTAAAGTGTGATTTACATCAGGGATCCGCCTCTGCCTTCTCCACTGAAGAGAAGACTAGTGGATTAGCCAGTTACAGCAGATACCTAAAGGCAGACTGGAAAATATCACTCCAACTTCCAAATCAAACCTTAAGAGAGGTCTGTTTGAGATGTGCTGTTAGGATGTAAAAAGCAGGCACCTATAGCATCCTTGTTGCCCCTTCCAATTAAGGTGTGGGGGGGGAAAAAAGCCAGGGTATGTTTTAAATTTGTGGGCAGTCAACAACCATGTTCACGATTTCACTTCACAGAAAAGAAAACCTACTAGTAACAACACTTAACACATTAGTTTGTTAGTGAGAGTGACAATACTTAGCTTTATAAAGTTGAGGTTATGACAGAGCTTCAATTACCAGAGTAACACATTGCACAGGGTAGAAATGAAGTATCATCAGAGCAAACCTGTCAGCAAGTATAATGTTCCCTACATTATGCAAAGCACTTTGCATTCAGCAGAGGTGCAAGAGCAACCTTTGCGTGTTTTCTAAACACGTAATGTGTTCAAACAATTCAAATAAAGGCAAAGTTAAACACCTCTAAGTTTGCCCAACCTGCCCCAATATCACACATAATTAGAACTGCGCATAAGAAGCAGTACTAAAGCACCAACTTATTTTTAGGTGTTTAGCAAAATCTTTAACTTTCACTAAGAACTCAAAAGATTAACCACCACCTATCCATAGTGAGGTCTCATAAAGACTGAAAAACCTCTCATGTTTAAAAACATAGGAGACACTTATGCATATTTTTTGTAAATGTTTTAATAAGAGTCCAAGTTCAAACCACTGTAATAAATATCAACACACTAGAATTCATACCAAAAAGATACCCTTAGCCATCACTATAAATACAGCAGCAATTTTCATTAATTCACAGTAACAGATTTGTGGGTTTGCTTTTCACAGCAATTCAGAATATACAGGAAAAATCTCAGAAATTCACCTAAAAATTGTTAGCATCAAGCAACACAATACTATACCGTAAAAAGACTATCTTATCAACGTAAGGAAGTGGTAATTACATATTTTTGCCTTTCTTAGATAAACATTCAGGATTTTTTACCATTCAAACAGAAGCCCTTAGTATCACACATACAAGTCTTGCATATTCAGACCACGGAAAACACAAGTCCATCACTGATCTGTCATCACAGAACAGAAAATCCACCTCTTCCAAAGGTGCCTTGCAAATAAGAACCTCTAAGCATAAGAAGAAATGCAGACACTTGTTCTTCAGCCCAAATTCAGGTGCCCTCCAAACAGTGTGAACTAGTGGTTTTCCATCCAGCTCTGCGAAAGCAGCAGCATCCTACTGATGGGGTCAAACCCCACTGCTCGTCTCTGTGGCCAAGGCTAGACTTCTTCTGCAGAAGTAGGAGGAGAAGGAATTGTTGCCACCTCAGCAGCATGCAATCCCGGGAAAACAAAGGGGATTCCCATTGTCATTGTCTTCATCGGCAGCTGATCATCACCAGCACTAGCAAGGCAGTAGCTTGCGCAGTTATCTCCACAGCGGGCAATGTCACAACCCGACCAACAGCACAAACTACTACCTCAGCCAGGGCCCTGGTGCACCCTACCCCTTCTGAAAGGGGGAAACATGCAGGCAGACAACACAGCAACGATAAACGAAATTAGAGGGAAAACGAGCAGAAAGATAAAAGGGCTCTGGGGTCTTTTGATGATCCTCTTGTCTCCTTTATCTGCTGCAGACATCAACCAGACTCCTCTCGCCTGACTGTGAAAAGCAAAGGGAAACCCCGCCCAGCTCCCTCCCCAGCTTTGCCCTTTTCCTTGCATGACCTGAAACCGACGGGAAGAGCTTCATTTATCAGATACATTACAGACCCCAGCTGGTACAGTAAAGATCACGTTTAATTTCAAACAGCCACAGTTCCGCAAGCCTGTAACAAATGGGGCGGGGAGGAGAAGGAGAGAGGGAGGGAAGAAAGAAAGGAGAGAAACGGCGGGTGTGAGGGGGGAGAAGCAGAGCAGACAGGCACCCCCACACGTGTACACACACACACCGACCCCCCAGCCCGCCCCAGCCGCCCTCCCTGCCCACCCTCCGCAGGAACCTCAGCAGCACAGGACCTGCTTGCGCCGCGCCGCCCCTCCCTGCAGCACGGCGGCCCCGCCAGCCCCGGCCCCGGGTGACGGCGGGCAGCCCCGTGGAGAACGCGGGCTCGGGGTTAGCGAGGCTGCAGCCGCGGCCGCCGCCAGCCCGCCCGCCCGCAGCTGACCTCCCGCCTTCCACGGGCCCCGGCAGGCCGGTCCGCCCGCTCCCCGGGGAGGCAATGGGCCGGGGCGCTCCGCACCCAGGACGGGCCATGCCGCCGCCCAGGGGGAAGGGGCCGGGAAAGGACCCCCCGCCCCGGCCGGGAGTCCCCGCCACCGCCGCTCCCGGCGGGGAGGAGCGAGCCGAGCCCTCAGGCGAGGGCGCCGGGGCGCAGCCCGAGGGTTAGGAAGGGAGAAGCGCTCGCCTTAGCCGGGGCCGCAGACAAAGGAGGCGCCGGGCGGCCGCTGCGGCCCCGCTCCCGCCGCGGCTCCATCCCTCGCCGCCGCCGCTGCCGCCGCCTGTGTGTCCGGCTGAACCATAGAGATCAGTTAAGGCGGGGGGAGAGAGGGGCTCATCCGCTGCCCACGTGACTGGACATGTCACTCACCCGGCCGGCGCCATCTTGGAGAGGGAGGGGGAACGCTGCCCCCGGCGGGTGTTCAAGATGGCGCGGGGCGGCGGGAGGCTGCTATTCACAGAGCGCTGCTGCGCCGCTCCGCTGCGGCTCTGCCGGTGGCTACCGCCGGACTGCGCAAGGGGCGTTGCGCTCCGCAGGGGGGATGGCGGGGGGGGGGCCAGAATCTCCCGCTCTCTATCCGGGACTCCTTGGCAGCCGCGGAAAGGCCGCGGCCGGTGCGGGGCCCGCGGGGGGTATAGGCGGGGCTGTGGGGGGACAGGCGCCATGAAGTGAGGCTGCTCCTCTGGGAGCGCGGCGCGACTGCAGCGCTGCACAGCCCCGGGGCGGGCTGCACGCCCCGGGAGGGCTGCAGAGGGCGCGCGGTGCGGCGGGAGCAGGGCCGCGGCAGGCGCCGAGCGCTGCAGGGTGGCGCGGAGGTGTCCGCGGGCTTCCCGGTTGCATGGGTTTAAGTCACTGCGGCGGGGAGGCCGCCGTTGCTGCAGGGTGACGGTGCGAGCGCGGGGTGCGGCGGCGCTAACGGCGCCTCCGCGCTGCGAGAACGGCAAAGGGGGCACGGGCTTCGAAAGCACAGAGCAAACACTGAGCGTTGGCGGTGGCTTTAACTTGGAATTCGTTTTGCGCTGCAAAGTTCGTATGTACGCATGCATACACGTAGAAAACGTGAAGGTCGTTAATTTCAAATGGAGTACACCCCAGGACGGTTACTCCATACTAGAAACTGATCTCAAAGAAAGACTGTGAGGCTCATTAGGAAGTCACAGAACTTACTTTTTTAACGCTCGTTTGGGCCTTCACCACCAACACATCTTACGAGCCACTGTACTGACCAAAGCCAGACACCACTACACAAGAGGAATTAGACTGCAAGAGTTAAAAAAACCCAAACGGTTTACAATGACTGTACCATCAGTGACGCAGAATATGGAAATAACCCAGCTTGGAGCCAGACCCCAAATGAAACACAATAGTCCTGGAGTTCCCAGAGCAAAACTATCTACCAATATGGGGACAGAACGAAACACAATGCCTACAGGGCCAACTTGCAATAAATCGGTAGTTGACAAGTCACACTAGGAAGCAGCCCAAACATTGCCACCTTAGAGAAGAGATAAAATATGATTGTGTAGTTCTCAGTTTTTACAGTTGTTACCTATATTAGGCATCGTTTAAAACACACCAAGGCACAATCAGATCACTAATTGCTTGTTTAAAAGACATTTAAAACCAGCGATGTCCTACTGGAGAAAAAGTGCCAAGAGTTACGCCTATAAAACACATGTGGTTTTGATACTGACAAGTTAAAGAACACTCTACAGCTGAGAAAATGGAAACATCCAGTAACTCAGGAGACCTTTGCTTCTGGTTCTGGAAGGGGCTGCTTGGTCTCCTTCAGACCACTGTCTCTTAATTCTTGCTTTCATCAGCATAGCAGTGCAATACTATTTCTCACAGGGACAGTAAGGCTTAATTGTTCTGCTTTTTGAGGTCAGCTCAGCAAAGTGTTATAAAGAGATGGATGCATCAAGGGAATGTATGCTGTATTCCTGCTCAGTTAGGTTGGCATACACATCAAAACCCAGTTCTGAAAAAGAAACACATTCTAAAATGGGGAAAGCTTAAGTGTTGTGTTTGGTTTTGGTGGGTTGTGTTGTTGTTGTTGTTGGGTTTTTTTGGTTTTTGTGTTGTTTTTTTTTAAGGAGCAAAAGCTGTATCTTTTTACCCTTTTTTCCTGTAAGAAATTTCAAATGGATTATTTAAGATTATATTACAAAAGGTAGTAATGGTGTAATAAGAGTATTTAGAATATTGAACTTTAACTTGTAATGTAAAGCAGCTTTTACACAAGACTGTAAGTTTTCATGTCTCAGTGGTGACTCGTCCTCCTGAAATAAGGTCTCTTTTATATTCATTAATTAACAGACCGAAACCCATCTTAACATTGTGAGTACGTTCTTGGACAAGGAGTCTGCAATTTCTGCATGAGAAAAATCAGCTCTTCCGGGTGAAAGTAAAATGTAAGTTTAAACAACATCATTGGGATGATGAATTTAATTATTTGTAAGAAGGGCCAGATAAACAACAGTAGAATACAGTTATCTCTTAGAAGTTTGGTAAGTTTATTAAATGCAATTTTGGTTGTCTACCGTGTGTAGGTAGAAATTGAATTGTTACCAGGTATGACTAAAAGCTAACAGTGGATATTCAGCATGCATCACAATTTATTATGTGGCAAATCAGAACACCAGTACTTTCTTTTCAGATTTGCATTTATCTGAAAACTGCAAGTCAAAGAAGTTATTAAAGTAGAGCCTGGAAAGCAGTGAAAAGGGAACTGAAACGTTAGGAAATATGCGAGGCTGCAAATGGATGCAGGTACCAATCAGCAAGTGGCCAGACCCTGATGTTTGTCAGAGCCACCCACCTTCCTGATTCCCTCATGCTGGCCTACACCTTGTAACACAAAGCTCAGAAAGACGTTGAGGACTGGTAGCAGTACGCTGAGCAGTAGTTAATCATTATATAAAAAACAAACAGAAAAGTTCTCTGATAAGGAGTGTATGAAAGTGTAGCAGTGCTGGAAAGGTTTAGTTCAGTTTACTGAGTTCGTGAACATAGTGGTGTCATGTACTTAACCAGATTGCAGAGCCTATGGATAACCAAGCAAGACCAGTAGCAAGGAGAATTTAAAGTTCAAAACCAGCTCTATTTTCTACACTGACAGCAACTATTGAGCTTTTAAGTCTTCATTTAAGTTTTTAGACTAAAGCAATGACTATAAGGAAGTCATAGCATGTTGTCCCCTGCAGGGACAGGATGCAACAAATAAATACTTGAATACCATCTTGACAAGGGAACAAAAAACAGCCACAGCCATGTAGAAAACCGAAAAGCAAGCAAGCAAACAAAACACAAAGAAAATGCTCTTAGGGGAGCTCAAAAAAGCTATCACACCATTGACACATTGCAATAGCAAAGTTAGTTGCATTTACTGTGGCTGCCTGTCTGAACCACTGACAGATTCATCTGCCCCATTTTGATAGGTCTAAAGTAAACTGAAAAGCCCCATGGAACAGTAGATGCTTAAGCCTAATGTAGTTGTCTTGTGCTTCTGTAGCAAGAACTGGTGCTTCCACATAGCAACTTACATGACCTCTTTTAGGATGGAATGGGTCTCCTGCCAGGCCTGCCTGCTTGTCGCCCCTGACTACAAACGAAGGCCAGGCTAGTTAATCCTGGGGTAGATCGCAAAATTTTAGTTACCTAAATCTCAGAAGAGGAATCCAATTTGTGCCTCTCTCAGCCTCTCAGTCCATACTGCTGCTCACAAGTTTGACTACAGGAGGAATGACTTCTCTCAAAAATGACTTGTTCTTAATGATGGTGTAAATAAGCAGGGAGCCATGTTTTAAACCTTATTTTCATCTGAATTTCTCTCTCATAAAGATTATTTATAACTTCATTAGCAATTGTTTAAATGTTTGCTTGCGGTTAAATACAGTCATTGCACCAAGATTGGCGCCTTTTATAACTAGGGAATACACTTGACAAAATTAACAATTCTATACCTTATTAGATGCTAAATGGTTACATTTTATCTCAAAATAGTTGAGTACATTTTTTCCTGATTAACACTTCATTAGCTTGCATAGAACTCTATTCGTAAGCGAAGCAGAATATGAAAAACGGCATTCAAAATAATTCTCTCTTAAGACTTATCTGTTCTTAATGTATTGGATACATTAATGAAATACATGTTAAAAAAGAGGACAGAACCGATAGTTTCTCGCTTGCACCGCCTTCAGCTTTTAAATAGAATTGATTTTACCTTCACAGATGTATCCTACGTATGGAAGAGGAAGAAAATCCCAAGCTTTTTCAGTTCCTGATCCATTTCCAAGTTTGAACTAGTTGCTTGACTGGAGCTAGTTAAAGTGAAATTGAACTGCAAGCTACTGCTCTCAGACTGTGGTTTAACACTTAAAAAACCTTGCTTCCTGATTCTTCCTCTATGGAGAGGAAGGTGTTTTGTGCTACTCCATTCATCATTTCAGTGCATTCTCTTTAAGACCTTGGCAACACATAACTGCTTAAAATTTTAAGAGATTATAGTGCATACATACAGCTATAACAGCGGTTATTGATTTCATATTTTTAGAGAAAATATTTAATTTAATCAGTCTCTTCTAAAATAAATGTTTATTTTTCCTCATTTGTTCTAGGGCAGTACTTTGTGCAGACGCTGGGGCTCATTTCAGTGGTAAGGTAGTGCCACATTATGCTACAGCGCCGAGCCCTGAGGCACAAACAGATTTTCAGTAAGCAGATCTGCAAGTAATAGTTGTGATGTACTCCAGAAACCCATTCTTTATACATGTACATGCCAGCAGTACTATGCACATAATATTTGTGTCCCCTTCCAAGTTTTCTCATGAGAGGTTGATCAAAACCAGACTGCTCTCCCTGCTTTTTAAAGATCCTCTGATGGTGGCAATCTGGGTTTGGGTGCCATCTTTCTATGGAGCCTCTCAGTCCCTCCCCTCATGACCAGGCATTAGTCTGTTGTGTGACGTGACGGGGAAAAGAAGAGTGAGGCTGCTGGCCAGTAAGGAAGCCAGAAACATAAGCAGTTTCTTGGCAACTTCAATATTTCCTCAGTATTTCTAAGTAAGAAATAGTTAACATTAAAAACAAAAGACCAGGCAATGCCAAGTTTGAAGTTACCAACAGTCTCTCATCCTCACAAGCCTTTGCAGTCTTGAAGCTGTCAACCAACTTCAGAAATACCACTGGTCATGGAGACTCGCGCCAGGTTTAAGGCAAATATTCTGTACACTGCAGCAGTTATGATTCCAAGTTTGAAGATTGGAGTCTTCAATAACAAAACTGCAAAGAGATTTACTTTCTTATTTATCTGTTGGTAATCCCTTCCGAAAACAACAGACCAAAAAACCCTAAACAACATTAAACTGATGGGCAGTATGGGCTGAGGCCTTTGAATATGCTTCAACAGTGCAGTATTTTTGATTAGAGAAAAAGATGGTAGCTGTACTTAACTCGTTCTTTCTGTAAGGTACATGTTTCAGGTGAAAATAGGATTACGCTGCTGACAAACAAGATTCCTTAAGAAGTTCTGGACCACCAGTGAGAATAAAGATGTTAACATGGAGAGAAAAGCATATCATGCTGATTTGTAAAATAAGCTTATCTGCCAGTTCCTCTAAGCATAGATAATAAATGAGAGCAATGAATGCTGTCATGGCTTGCTAATGTAATGCTGCAGTTAGCACAGTAAATACATAGGTATCTTATCCTTTTAAGAGAATCTGTTTCATAATCATAAATAAGGAGCTCAGAAATAGAAGGATCAGGTTTTAGCATGTTGCTGTCTGATAGGACACAAGGACTATTACATTCTGAATCAGGAAAGTGGATGATAACTAATGCACTGTAGGTCATCTTATTTGATGTATTACACAATGCAACGCAAACCCCCTATTCTGTTGGCAATATCATTCAGTACTATTTCTATTGCAATAATTTCATCCTGTCTTTAACATACAGCTTAATTCTTTAAGATAACACATACACTGTTACCTGAAATATTTTAAACAGTGTGAGTAGAGATCAGGTGTTTGATGTGTAACTGAAATACAAGGATTTATGAACTGAAATGAAGTTTTGACTGGATGGCTCAAAGACAATTACACAATCATTGTCTATATTAGATGTTATAATATCAGATTATGGATTATGCACAAAAATGTATCATTTGAGAAAGCTGATATAAAATTGTAATTTTTCATTGCTTAAAAGATGTTGCAACTTGGTTTATATTCTCATTATTAGAAACTGTTGCAAAACATGTTTTCAGATCTAGTTCTTGGTGGTGGTAAATGACAGCTGTTTGCACTGACAGCCATTTTAACACTGGAGCAATTCACTAAAGAAAACCATCAAAACTTTTGAAATTCAAGTCTTCTATTCAAGAAAGCTGGCAAAACTAAACGGAAAAAGCCAACTGCTGCTTAACAGCAGCATCTCACAGTCATCTTTATGAACTGCATCCTCGTTTTTTGGGAAACTACTTCGCCAGTTGAGATGTTAGAGTTACAAGTATGCTAGAGAACAGGATTATAATACATCTGTCAATTTGCTACCGATATAGTAGGCACGCTCCTTTATCCTTCTATTGCGTTCAGGGAAGCTACACGTATAATCCCAATCTGCGCACTCTGACTCGATCAACTAATACTTGATTTTAGGGCCTTGTTTGCTTGGCTAGTTTCCTGGGTTTGCTTATTAAAGAGTCACATGAAACAGTGTCCAAAGCCTTACTAAAACCAAGATTTAGCAACTAGTTCTTATCCCCATCCAAACGATCTGTCACTTTATCATAAAAGGACATTAGACTGGGTTCATGTGACTTGATCATAGCAAATACTTATCAGTTGTTATGCATGTCACGGAGCTCTTGCTGCTGCTAACAGCAGATTTTAATTTTTCCTTGTCAGGAAAAGGAAACAACAGAATCGATGTTAGGTCAGTTGATGTGCAGATTCCATCTTCTCCTCCAGTTTGTCCTTAAAAAGTTAAAAACCGTTTCTGCTTTCTTTCAGTCATCTGGTACTTCTCTTGATTTACATTGGCTTTCAAAGATGATCTTAAAATGCAGAAGTTCCGCAGATTAGTTCTTAAAGTACCAGGAACAAATTCTTCAGACCCAGTCAATCTGACAACATGTAGCTCTTGTCTATCCTGTTTTCCTCTTTCTAGGTAAGCTTCGTCAGTCTTTGTCACTCATACAATTGCATGAGCTACACACCGGCAATTAACTTCTGACTTTTTGGATCAGTCATCATTATAACAAACCAAAAAATTCAATACACAAATTGCAAATCTGAACCAAACACACAACCACTTGTGTCAACAGCTATCCTCGTTTAAGTACTCAGCACTTTCGTTAGTACAAATCTGTTACTACTCGTATGTTTATTCTCTGTCAGTTAACAGTTACATCTCATCTACTTTCATCCTTATCTGTTAACCTGCTCTTGATTTCCACTTCCATAGGCCTCTCCCCCATGTGTTTGAAGTCAATGCAATTCCTCATTTAACTGAGTTGATTCTTATTACAGCTAGTCTCCTCCTGTACTGGGATGTGCTTTCAGTCATGACCTGCACCCCTCTAGGAAACTGTCCTATCTCCTCAGTTTCTCTGTTACAGAAGACAAGTCTGAAGTGAGATCTTGCCTATCAATTTTCTGTGGTCTGCCTTCTTGAAGCTGAATGATTTTTATTTGGACGTTCTCCCTCTACTGTAAGAATCATTAATATTTCATTTCACTTTCTTACACAGGGTGTTTTAAAGCATCCAGATTTTTTCTTCACTGGCTGCTGATGTAGTCGTTCTTGATCCCACAACTGGTTCCTAGAGGACGTAGTACTGTCTCTCCTAAATTAGAGAGCAGTCAGATACTTTGGATATGACACAAATCTGAACACTGCAGGTCAGCTATGAAACAAGATACACATTTGATGAGTTCTTAAAACATGACGGAACCTTCATGTGAGGAAAGTATTATCCAGGAAGTATGTTTATATGCTGGTGCACAGGTCCTACGGAAGTGCTCTGTTTGAGCAGCTCTTTCCTGAGACTTGAGATAAACTAAATACTGTACAGACCTTAGTCACTAAATTTATTCATAACCGCAGCCAGGAAAAACTTTCCATATCCTGTTATCCTGGTAATAGACAGAGTTATTTAGTAAGCTGCAGGAATGAGTGAAGTCTCAAGCAGTTTACATACCTACCTAAGCACTTTTACCTAAAGGCGCTAGAGGTGAAAATTCTGAACCTCACCTGCATGTACAAATACCATTTGTTAAGAGAAACTTGTTGTGTATCAAACCATAATGCTCATAATGTACAGCATATATTATCTTAGAATATTTTATCAAAGAACTGTAAGGCATTCCTGAGAATTCTTAAAGCAACACAATCTCAGTTTACTAAACTAAGGGGGGAGAAAAAAGTCACTCACTAGTACCACACAAACCACATTTTCATAAGCCGATTCCTTCACTACTATACACATACTATGCACATGTACACAAAGTGTAACATTTTGGGATACTCCCCTTCCCCACTGACATGTGTCATGGAGAACAGTAACAGAATGAAAGATCAGAATAGATGGACAGAAAATACACACAGGGTATTTTCTGAGATTTCTGCACCCCTGGCAAGTAGGGCCATTTCTGCCAATGGTAATGTCTATTGCGAATCTGATTTTAAGAAAGCCATTCTCATACAGTCAAAATTTTCAGCATTGGCTTTTCACGTTCCTTTCCGGGAGCAGTGCTGTGCTCCAGGACAGAGCCTGGAAATTGTGAGTACTGCATTAAATTAGCTCAAGTTGAGATCCCTCAGGTTCTCATCCTTTAATGAGTTGTGTTGCTTTCTAAATTACTTCATTTTTAAGCTAAATTTTTAGAATACTGCAGCTTCCAGAGAAGCATTTCTAACTATTCTTTTCCATTATCTGTTCTTACCATACCTGTTTGCAACCAATTCTTAGTACTCTCTGTGACAAGGCTGCTTCAAAACTTGGCTTTTCATATTGGTAACACTGAACGGTAACAGCCAAGTTCTTAATCAAATGTTTCTAAAGAACATGAGATGTTAAAATAAACCTAAAAATCTTGATTGGAATTAAAAAAATGTGTATTTTCAAAACAGTTTTCTATAACGGAAAACAACTATATTAATCCTTATGTGACTTCAAAGGACAGAAAGAGGAAATAATGATTTTATTGTCTGTATGTCCCTGCTTCTTAGTGGTAAAAGTTTATCACAGGACTGTTCTCTAGAGCTCAAGCAATATTCATGACTCAGAAATAATTGACTGCTTTCTTGCTAAATGAAGAAAGAGACCCAAACAAACGAAAGAGACCCAAACAAACGAAAAAGACCCAAACCAACGAAAAAGACCCAAACCAAACCAACACTTATCTTTAAATTTAGCTAAAAACCAAACCAAAACAAAAATCAAGGAGAAACCAGCAACTACCTGGTTACAATGGATTCCTGCTTAGGTGCACAACTCATGAAGTCCTTCTGATCTGAACAGTAACGTAAAGGGATCTCAAAGAAACAAGGAATTCTGTAGTGCTACATTAGGAACAAGTGAAAACGGTCTCGAAGTCCAGAGGAATAGCACGTAATCCTTTCCAACAGACAGATGACATTCATGCTTCAGTTGGGCTTTGTTTTTAATGTAACTGCTGACACAGGTGTCAAGCAGTAACAATTCACTCTCCTTCCCCAATAAATGTTTAGTCTCCCACTAGATATCCACTTACACAGGCTAAATAACTACTACAGGAGCCATAACTGCTTGCATAAACAAAAGTGTTAACTTCATGGACCTCGCTTTCATGGCCCAACGCCTAAAAAAACAGGACTTATGGAAAATTTATTCTACATGATTGTAGAAGCTAACTTTATAAACTGTAAATATTAATATTTTTATTTATTCCTATATAGGTTATTTCACATATAGTAAATTTCCAAAATACTATTTTCAAGAAAAATAAACAAAGATAAAATACCTGTATGGACAATATTAAGAACAAGGCTAAAAATGCATTTTGCAATTTGTTTTGGGTGAAAAAGAGAACAGAAGAACCCCAACTAGAGCTGCTAGTTCACATTTTGTTACAGTGAGCAAGGTCTCAATTCAGTCTATATGAATAGCAGGGCATATGAAGTGAACTGGAGATGTGGATCTACATTCCTTTGTCAGAACAAGTAAAGCTTCAATAACAATGGGAGGAGAATGTTGTGAGTACAGTGACATGGAGATGTTCATGGCCAGGCTGGACGTGGCTCTGAGCAACCTGATCTAGCTGAAGATGTCCCTGCTCATTGCAAGGTGGTTGGACCAGACTGACCTTTAGAGGTCTCTTCCAACCCAAACTATTCTATGATTCTATATAAAGGTACTATAGAAAAATGCTTCTGTCTCAACCATGGTATGAAATTATTCTGGTTTTTCTTGCATTATCATGAAGTCAAAAAAAAAAAAAAAAAAAAAAAGGAAACAACAAAAAAAACCCAGCCAAACCGGAAAAGAAAAGAGGGTGACAGCAGAATTCACCACTCTATGTAAAGACACAGCTGAACACCCTAGCATTGTCACCATGTAATCAGAAAATATCTTACACCTGGGTCAGAGCAATCCCAGGCACAGCTCCAGGTTGGGCAGAGAAGAGATTCAGAGCAGCCCTGCAGAGAAGGACTTGGGGTGTTGGTCGATGAGAAAATGAACATGAGCCGGCTGCAGTGTGCGCTTGCAGCCCAGAAAGCCAACCGTATCCTGGGCTGAATCAAAAGGAGTGTGACCAGCAGGTCAAGGGAGGTGATCTGGCCCCTCTACTCTGCTCTTGTGAGACCTCACTTGGAGTATTGTGTGCAGTTCTGGTGTCCTCAACATCAAAAGGACATGGAACTGTTGGAACAAGTGCAGAGGAGGGCCACGAGGATGATCAAGGGACTGGAGCACCTCCCGTATGAAGAGAGGATGAGAAAGTTGGGGCTCTTCAGCCTGGAGAAGAGAAGGCTGCATGGAGACCTCATAGCAGCCTTCCAGTATCTGAAGGGGGCCTATAGGGATGCTGGGGAGGGACTCTTCATTAGGGACCGTTGTGATAGGACAAGGGGTAATGGGTTCAAACTTAAACAGGGGAAGTTTAGATTGGATATGAGGAAGAAATTCTTTACTGTAAGGGTGGTGAGGCACTGGAATGGGTTGCCCAGGGAAGTTGTGAATGCTCCATCGCTGGTGGTGTTCAAGACCAGGTTGGACAGGGCCTTAGTGTGAGGTGTCCCTGCCCATGCCAGGGGAGTTGGAACTAGATGATCTTAAGGTCCTTTCCAACCCTAACTATCCTATGATCTTGCCTGAAGAGTTCAAGCCCAGTTATGTGAAGGTCTGCTGTTTGGCAAGAAGAAACAACACAACCTGGATGAAAAAACACCACATCTGCAGGATATGATGGCAAACTACTGAAGTTTCACAAACGTACTCCTATTTGCTCTCACAAATAACTTTGACCATGTATTTCATGTAACCTAATGTCTAGGAAAGTTCCACAGATCATCAATAAATCTGGTGGGGAAGCAGGTACACGTACAACAACAAAATGGATGTCCAGTTAAATAAGCATCTCTGATGATAAGCAAGTAACTACTGTAGGTTACTTCTAAGAATTACGACTTACAAAAGTTCCCAGCTTGAGGCATCTGTTCCTTTTTCTTAAATCACAGTTACTATGCAATCTTATATCCTTGTGTACATTAAGGCCGTGGCCACTGCATGGAGACATAGAAGTTTCCCCAGCAATCCAAAGTCTTGATATGAATCTTCTAATAATCTGCAAGACCCTCACATTTCTCTTTGGATTCCCTATCCATGTCTTTTTTAAAGTTACAAAGAAGAAAAAAAGTGAAGGTTGTGGTTACCTTCCATAAGTTTATCTTTTAACATCCATCTGACTTACTTCCAGTCAGATGTACCCCTTTTCCAGCTGATTTCAGTGACACAATGCAGAGCCCAAGCCTGAAAATGTCCATGTGTTTTACTCCTGACTAAGCAACCCTACAGACTTGGAAAGAAGTTGGACATGGGCCTACTCGGTAGGCAACATTAAATTCAATTTCTTCAGGAACAACATTTACCTCACTAGAAACATGTAAAAATGTGAAATTTAAATATTCAAAAATGCTGTTTACATCAAAGAAGCTGATACTTACATGCCAGACAGGAAAGCACAGAATAGGGAATAATTCTTACTCACCTACAAAATCAGACAACAAAAAACCTCTTTTCTAAACTAAATAGCTTTGGTTTTAGTTCTCAGACTATACAAATACCAGTAAGCAGTTTGAGTATGGTCAACCACAGTCTGCATGTCCAAAACATGCCTCAAATAGCAGGGATTAGTTTGTAACTAAGAGGAAAGGAAGGAAAATTAGCTCATTGTTAGTTTATTTCAAAACTCTTTGAAGATTAATGTCCACAGGTGGTAGCCTGAGCTCTAAAGTCGAGAAAGACTTAAACACCCCCATTTCAAAATACAGATACTGCTGAAGATTTGCTTCATTGGACAGAATGCACCTGTGTTAGCACTGAAAAAACAGTTAGAAACTAATTAGAAACAAACTCACCCAGGTCTATACACCTCTTTCCAGAAATCCTGGTTAAGATAGTGTATTCTCAACCAAATTAATACCCTTCTTGCCAGTCCTACACTTTGTTTCGTTAATTACCTCATAGACCTTGACTTTCTTCCACTAATTAGGAGAGCACTTGCCAGGTTTTCACTTTCAGAGTACAGATGATGCTGTTATCTGTATGTGGGACCCAGTTCTGCCATACACTGGAATTGCTCCTCCAAAGCAGCTATTATTTGACATAAATTCTATTAATGGGAAGGATTTGTTTCCTTAACGTAACCTGTGTTCTCTAAAAACTCCCCACCACTGATGATTAAGTTCCATGCAACTCTGGTCACAGAGAAAAGTGGAAGATCTTGAAGCCTCTTTAATATTGATGGTACTCTGGAACAGAAGGCTTTTAAGAAGGACCATAAACTGGAGCTTTCTGTGAGCAAGCAATTCAAAGCTGGGCTTGTATCACACTATTCACATAAGGTATTTTGAACCCTGACCACTTCATCACACCTTCAACTCGAAGCTCCTATAACTTTTCATCTATTCACATGTACCAATGTCCCTTTAGCCAGGAAAGTGTAAAGCAAACAGATATAATACCATTTCTTAGGATGATAATCTCTTTTAATAACTACAAAAGACTTTAAGGAACAAAAACCTAAAGATATGCTCTGAAATTCTGAAATCCATAGAAAGGCACCTGTCTTCTTTACATTCGGCCTTTGTGCTTTCACATCACAGATTAAAAATATGTGAATACAGATGAAACGTTACTGAAATCATAATTAAATTAGAGTTTAAGTGCTAAGTCACAGACTTTAAAAACAATACTATTAAAAGTGGTTTGCTTCGACTGTGTATTACGTGGAAGTGAAACATTCACATTTACTTAATGACAAATTTTACTGCGCTTCTAAACGAGTAACTATCTTCAAAAATACACTTCTCATGGTTTTGTATCAGACACAGTTTATAATTAAAAGATTAGAACAACTTTTGGGGGTTGAAAAGACATTACAAAACAAAGCACTTAAAAAATACTGAACAAAATATTACAGCCAAGTATTTCAGGTATTTAAAATCACCTTTCCTGGGTCATGATTCAAAGACTGATACTTGCCAAGAAGGTCAAGAGAGGCTGACAAACTTCAAATAAAGTTGGTTTTTTAAAGCAAGGCTGCAACTCCAGGAATAGTTGGAGCTGAGTAGAACAAATGTCTTGGAAACAAATGTATTATGAAGTGAGGTATGGTGGTGTTGAAGTGCTACAGTGGATTTCTGCATATTCAAACTTACTTCAGGTCAGCTCCTGTGAAGTTTGAGATCGGCAGACTACTGACTGCTTCCTTTGTCATATGACCCTTAGCTGTCCGATGGCCACAGAGAAGATACATTCAATTAAGCAAAAGACCTAACAGCATGATCAGATATGAACGAGCATATCTGGCAAATTAGAAGGCAAACTGTAAGTAAAAATGCAAGCATACAACTTATTCATAATAAATACATTTTAGAGCATTTAACATTATCAATATTTTAAAAAGAATTTAAATAATAAATGCAACTATTTTATACAGAACTGTACCATTTATTATACACACAAGTATATCAGTTCCCTTTGTTTACAAAGGCTGGTTACAGATATATGGAATGTTACAGTACTATCTTGCATAAAATTTTAGTACAATTCGTACTTCAAAAAAAGGGTGCAAAACACCAGCCTAATAAATCTGACTGCATTGAAATATTTTTAATTACATCATTAACACATACACAACGAGCTGTACATAAGCCCACTTTTCAATCACCACTTCAAGATACTGTAGCAAGTACATTGGGTTATAAATGATTCCAACTATTCAGTGAAATTTATTAAAGGTCTGCACTGCTACTCACTCTGGAACCTTTGAGATATAGCCTGTATTCATGAATTACTGAGCTCTTGTTAGTACAGTTAAAAGGCAGTCAGCACTGGTTGCCAAGGTACTGGTCACAAGAGATATCCTCAGAAAAACTTCACCCAGGAACAAACATTTTTGGATACCTTTTTTTCTCCTTCAAGAATAAAAAAGTAGTTTTATGGGGTCAAGACTCTCCATTCTGTACCTTGGATGCTGGTGGATGCATGAAGTCCTTAAAGGGAACCAGTGCCTCTTTCAGAGCAGAGCACACTTCCGAGGAGGAGCAGGTGATACATTCTACTAAGGTTGGGTACAAGGCAATAACTTGTGCCCACGTATTAGCATCAACTGCAAGGAAGACAAGAACAGACTGAATCACTGATTACTGTCCAAATACTTACAACAGATTTTTCCAATACCTGTATAAATAAGGGCACATTCAGCTATCTAAATGTAGGTACCTAGTGTTACAGAGATGCTACGACATCTGTAACCGGGCTCTCAGATATGATGTAGGATTTTTGCAGGAGAGCCATACTCTTTTTGCAGCAGCAGCTGGAAGCCAGATGGGATGTCAATAAAATGGTGCTACACACCTGTGTTTCTACATGAGTCATTCACTGTGTTTTCTGGACAAAGAACTGACAAACTGAAGCTAATACTTTTATTAAATCTGTAATACACGTACATTTTCTGCCTGCTCTTCTCAGCTATTGACAGAAAATTGAATTGGATGCACATTTCACTTTTGGAAACTTGTCAGCAATGAGGCCTTCTATTAATTTCAAATCATTCCAGATTACAAGAGCTATAGCAGGCAAAAGGTGAAACCCTGGACCAAGACACAAAAATATCCATGGTAAAGTTTGTTAGTCCAATAAGCTAAAGCAAATATTGTAGCACATACCCTATTTATTGGGTCACTTCCCTGCTTACCTGAACAAACCCCTGATTTCAGACAGTGTTAATAATTTTCTTTAAAGAAATAAAATTATTAGAAGCTACAAGTGGGAGTAAAGTGATTCTGTAATTTGCCCAGTGGTTCCCTTCATGAGAAACTACATAGGAGGTTTGGCAATGACTGTCATATACGGAACAGGTGAAGAATTTCTCTCATTGCAGGCGGAGGGATGTGGGGAACAGTCCAGCAGAGTTGGCTACTCTACCCCTCTAAGAGAAAGGACCACCAAAGTAGCTCTTCAGTTGCCTTCAGGGCAAAAGCCAAAAGGTTTTACGCATTCTGACACAGTCCTGCCCTCAGCCTTTTTTCCATCAGCCTTGAGAACCACATGACCATAAATCTGGCTGCTCAGTGATGCTTCAGGCAAGCACTGCCTCTTTCAGGAAACCCACCTGCATGTGTTTTCTGGAAAGGCTGGTTGGTTGGTTGGTTGGTTTGAGGATTGAAAGCCTTTTCCCTTCCTCATAGTATCAAAAGCAGGGAGGTAAAGGGAAGTGTTGCATATGCAAGTCTGTCAAAGTTTCAGAGTCCAACACAGCTGTTTGAATGAAGATACCTAAGTTCTCTGGTGAGAACTCTATGCACCCAGTGGGTCAGCTTACAGAAGGAACAGGATATATGACCATAAATGAAATGGAGGTGTTCCATTTAATTCAGCCCTTTAAATACATCTGTCAACCGTTTACTTTGACATCAATAAGCTAGGGCATCTTTCTTAATTCAGGCGACAGGAGGTACTACAGCAGAAAGAGGGAAAGCAAGACCATGAGTTCAAAGTATCTTAATTGCCTGCCCAGGCTTTTAACATGTATACCACCCCTTTAATTGCAAAGTGCCTCTATACAAAAGTGATCCATGGTGACCTATAATGGTGTTATGAGAAGAAAAAGGGACCTAGCAAGACTAAGTATATTTAAGAATTCTATTAATATTGTATAGAAGGTTTTCTGTTTGTTTTCAGAAGACACCAAGCTCTACCTAAGAAAAGACACTACAAATTGAAGCTTTCGATTTTATTAAACACACCTTAGGACCTTATACTTTTATGTATACTGGAAAAACTGTGGTCTTTTTTCTTCAGTCTACCTGAAGAATTGCATATACACAGAATTGCAAAATACCAACTCTTACAGATTACACCTCTCCTTCATATTTGTGTGAAAATTACTACAGGAAAGAATAAATACATCTTTGTGGCAGGTATAATGTTACCTTGTTTAGAATCACACTGTTTAACTATAACTTACCATTTTCAGGTTGAGTTTTTTTAAGTGAATCAATGAGAGTGCTGACAGCTTTTAAAACAAATATGATTTCTGTTACTTGTTGCCTACAAAGGGAAAAATGCAAACAGTCAATTACTCATTTCTGTCTCAAGAATAAAAGTCTTCTGTGAAACCTACACAACATTAAAAAAACACCACGTAATGGAAACAGCAGCAGTAAAGCCTACCAAAAAAAAAGGATATTTAGAGATTAAGGGTCTAATTTGTCTTTAACTTCCCCACCACCATTGCTGTTGTCTCGGCTAGAATAGAATAAATTTGATACTGGAAACTAATGGAATTCACATCTCAATCTGAAAATGCTCACATACATGATTAACTGGAACATGAAAATAATCAATTTAATAATCCATGAGGTGTTCAAGGTGGGGTTGGACAGCCTTGGATGGCATGGTTTAGTGGGAGGTGTCCCTGCCCATGGCAGGGGGGTTGGAACTGGATAATCTTAAGGTCCTTTCCAACCCTAACTGTTCTATGAGTCTATGATTCTATGATCAAAAATCTTCAGAAGTGAAATTTCAGAAAGTTCCCATTTTCAAGAATTTCCTCGTACTTTGGTCAATTTTTCTATTTCAAGAACAGTTACTTGAGCAATGATTCACAACGTTGCTGTTCTGATATCTTATTATTGAGGAGACTCCACCTCTCAATTTAGAAACTATACATAGCTCTGTTGGGAATAAAGGAAAATCAGATTTCAGAAATGTTATGTTACAGATATCAAACAGTGTTGCAGTAACTGAATGTTAGTTACTTAGTCACATTCTTGTTGTCTATGTAACAGAACTGAACATGACCATTATTATTTAAAGCTTTTTCAACAAAAAATTGGTATCAACATTTTCTTTGAAATATCTTGGCCACAAACATTTCCCTGCCTTTAAACTTTACCGTCCCCCCCTCAATATCGTTTTCAGTGATTGAGTGATATTCTAAATGCAACCTTCTTCTCAAAGTACTGGTGATACCTTTCATTTCCTAAAGACAGGGTACATACCGTGGAAGAGGACATTTGCCACTCAATCTCTCGTCTTCTATGTAGCGATGCAATACATCCTGTGACCTTTTCAAGAGCACAGACAGCGCCATTCTAGAGATGTAGCCTTCCTGAGGAGTTGTAACTTTATTACTGAATGAAAACTGGAGCAGTGTTTCAAAACACACCTTGGAAAACTCCTCTCTCATTCGAATATCTATTTCAGCTTCTGTAAGAGTAAAACGCCATATTTAATTGTGCAGTGTGATGCCAATACACTAAATGTTGCATTTTGATTGGTTTATTACATTTTGCAAAAATCTTACCACTCCTCTAGTATTAAACAAGATTAACAGTGAGCGATAAGAACAAACACTAAGAATACATTCTATGAATGTATTGCTGTGACACTGCAACCACAATAGTTCCAAAAATAAAAGATAAAATATGCAACACATTCAGAAATGTGTCACCTACTTGACATTGCTTTAATACTGAAACATAGGAAATCAGTTTAATAAAACCCCAGCAACCCCAGTTCTACATCATGATATTTGGTACTGCACAGTCCAAAAAAAAACCCTGCAAGGAATGCTCAGCAACTTCCATGAAATATAGTTTATAACAACAAGCTGGATATCACACAGTCTATACTGAATGCATGCCATGGAACTTCAAGTCTTTATCGGAATAAGTACTCTTAACGTTTTCATTACTTTCTGGTAGATTTAAGTGCTTTAATCTTTTGTCATTCACATACCATACCTGTAAAGGAGGATGACTGAGAATGTATTGAGCCTTTATTGAGCATAGTCATTATCTGACCAACAAATTCCTTAGGAATAAAATTAGCATATGGCAGTATCTCTGTGCTGATAAGCTGCACCACCTAAAAATAAATTACATGTATTTATATTGGTTTTCTGAATATTAAAGTTGTAATTCTAGAACGAAGAATACAGAAACATTAAACAAGAGACATGCCTAATGAAACTTCATAACTTCCACTGCTAGCTTTTAAATTTTGCAGTCTCCAAACACTGTGCTCTTGCATGTAACATTAAACTTGATACAACAAACCCTCTCCCCCCCACGTTTGTCAGAATTGCTGAAGCAGTTTTAATTTAGGTTTCCACTGACATTTGAAGTATATTCCTCAAACTGAATTTATGGTTTTGAAAAGAGAATATCTAACACTGGGAATCTCCCTTTCCCTCCACCCAATTCAATATCCTCACTATGACATTAACACATATATCACATGCTTACAATGTGACATCTGCAAAGCAGAACAAGTGAGTTAATTAGCTTGAGGCAATGCATATTAACTGAAATGCTTTCTATCCTTGTCTTGATGCTCCCATCCAGGAACAAAGTGGGTTTACATCTCCATAAATTAATGCATTAGACCTCAGAGTTCTGCTCACTGCAGGCAGAACTGCTCCTGCTTTTCACCCAGAAATCTCTGTGTCCCATCTGTCACTCTGGTGAGATGACAGGTGATCAAACCCACACATACTGCCATGTCTTCTCTGCAACTCCTTTCCCTTTGTACCCCTAGTCTCTGGTCTGCCACATCTCTGTCCTGGAATGAAAGGGGACCAGTCCCTCTTCATTCAAGTATCATCTTCTCTTAATTTTCTTCGGCCTTATCCAACCAAACGTGATCTCTTTCACAATTACAGAAGTCTCCATACTGCACAAACAGGACATCATTTCTTCATTTACGCACAAGCTTCTCAATATTGAGAGCACATCTGGAGGGCAACAATGTCATTGCTGACTGAATGTCCCCCTCAACACAGAAAGCACTTTGAGCTTCCTCCACAGTTTACCATTACCTGTGCAATTGCTTGGCAGTAACATAGTAAGAACCAGGTAATGGGTTGGAGGCAGAAATACGTTCTGGTTTAGCCACTTTATGCCATTTTGAACTCGAATGGACAAGAAGTAGTTTTTGGCATGCTGCTTCCTACTTTTTGCATAACCCTGAAGCAGCTGAATTCTGAGCTTATGAATTTCCTGTCTTGTTTTCAAAAAGGAAAACAGTATCACAGAAAAAATAATGGATGGGTAAACCAATTATTTTAATCATTGTTTTAAAACAGTTATTTCAGAACCAAATGCAGTGAATGTTACTGTTTGACAGTCTGTTTGTTAGAGCCTCCTTACCTCAACATCAATGCTCTCATTCTTCTGAAACTCTTGAATTGAGAGATTATCAGGAGGTGTACTAAAAATAAACATACTGTGTTATACTTCTAAATGACAACATGTGTAAGGAGACAAGTATGGGAAAATGCATTACATTTTAAAGTTACTGCATACATCGAATTGGTACTACTACATGGTAATGATTAACATTTTTAGAGTAATATCTTATGAATAATGATGATAAAAATGATTCAAAGGAAAAAGTAGTAAAATACTAAAATAAAATAATTCAACTGATGGACCTGATTGAGGACTTGCATCACCAATACCTCTTGTCATATGCATCTCAAAGTAATCCCTCTTGTATGTGCAAAAGTCGCAATAACTGTTTAGATGAGTCTGAGCCTACATTGGTGTTTTTAGTTTTGGATCAGACACGGGCTTTTCAAGTTAAACTTCTAGACATCCCCATTTATAAACCTTGGTTCATGTCTCAATGCATAGAATGTAAATGGGGAGGCTGAAGGAGTATATAACGAAAATATGACTGTATAGTCACTTCGTACTCTCCCCCAGGTATCCCACTTATCCAACAGAAACAGCAGACCGGTCTAGATATGTGTCTGTTCTGACCTAGTTATGCTGTTCTCATTTTTCTCAGTGCAGAAGTTCGAATCCTTGTGCCTGTGTCTCTGAAACTTACAGACAGTTGCAAAACCCACTGGATTGCGGGTTAGTTTCTCCATACTGTCTGATTTGCACTGAAGGTAACATGTTACGAGAGCTAATGGAATAACCAGTGGCATTAACAACAAAAATCAGAGAGAAGGCACTTTATAGCGTCAATATAATTTCATATATTAAATTCTCTTTTTCATATACTCTTTTTCTTTTTAAAATAACTATGTAACATCTTCGAGCTGAGGATCAATGTGGAAATTTGTCCACTTGAAAGGAATGGTTAGAGATACTGGAATTAAATTAGAATTAACTTGCTGCTACAGTGTATGCTTTTGTGTTATCATGCATCTTAAAACAGATGATGGTGTGGGTTTTTTCTCCAGAGAAACCATTTGAGTAAGTGCACAGGATGGTCACTATTGAGAAGGAGGAAAATGATAGGGTCAATCTGCCACAACATTCCCTGCCTAATTTATGTCAGAATAGGCAGATGCAAGGGAAGAGAACTCCGGACTGAACAAAGAACCAAGCTGTTCTGTAAGCAGCAGAACCCCTGCAGTACTGTAGTGACAAGCACCCTTCGCCTTATTTCCAAACCCCCTCCCCAGCCCCCAGCTTTTCCTCCACCCCATGTTGTGTTGTCATCTCCCCCTGCCAGGAAACAACAGACATGTGAACTAAGCATGTGCTCACTGGCAAGGCAGCTGCCAAATACACGATTGTGGATCTGTGCCAGCCTTGTCGTCATAAGGGTACTCGTCCAGGCCTACCTTCTCCATCCCACTGCCAATTTTAATGGAAGGTTTATAAACTTTGGAGGCTTCTAAATCTCATCAAAATCTGGTTAGTTTAGCTAACAGTTTGGTTTGGTTCCTCAAAAAGACTTTATGTAGATAACTTCACAACTGTCACTCAAGTGTTACATGTATGACTAGAAAAACCCAAAGAAGAAAACAGCATAGAATCATAGAATAGTTAGGGTTGGAAAGGACCTTAAGATCATCTAGTTCTACCCCCCCTGCCATGGGCAGGGACACCTCCCACTAAACCATGCCATCCAAGGCTATGTCCAACCCCGCCTTGAACACCGCCAGCAATGGAGCATTCACAACCTCCCTGGGCAACCCATTCCAGGGCCTCACCACCCTTACAGTAAAGAATTTCTTCCTCATATCCAATCTAAACTTTCCCTGTTTAAGTTTGAACCCATTGCCCCTTGTCCTATCACTACAGTCCCTAATGAATCCCTCCAGCATCCCTATAGGCCCCCTTCAGGTATTGGAAGGCTGCTATGAGGTCTCCACGCAGCCTTCTCTTCTCCAGGCTGAAGAGCCCCAATTTTCTCATCCTATCTTCATATGGGAGGTGCTCCAGTCCCCTGATCATCCTCGTGGCCCTCCTCTGGACTTGTGCCAACAGTTCCATGTCCTTTTTATGTTGAGGACCCCAGAACTGCACACAATACTCCAAGTGAGGTCTCACAAGAGCAGAGTAGAGGGGCAGGAGCACCTCCCTCGACCTGCTGGTCACGCTCCTTTTGATTCAGCCCAGGATACGGTTGGCTTTCTGGGCTGCAAGCACATACTGCCGGCTCATGTTCATTTTCTCATCGACCAACACCCCCAAGTCCTTCTCCACAGGGCTGCTCTGAATCTCTTCTCTGCCCAACCTGCAGCTGTGCATGGGATTGCTCCGACCCAGGTGTAGGACCTTGCACTTGTCATGGTTAAACGTCATCAGGTTGGCATCAGCCCACCTCACAAGCGTGTCAAGGTCCCTCTGGATGGCATTCCTTCCCTCCAACGTATCAACCGAACCACACAGCTTGGTGTCATCGGCAAACTTGCTGAGGGCGCACTCAATCCCACTGTCCATGTCACCCACAAAGATGTTGAACAAGACCAGTCCCAACAGCAATCCCCGAGGGACACCACTCGTTACTGGTCTCTAGCTGGACATTGAGGCATTTACCACAACTCTTTGCGTGCGGCCATCCAGCCAGTTCTTTATCCACCGAGTGGTCTACCTATCAAATTGATGTCTCTCCAACTTACAGACAAGGATGTCATGTATAATATATATATAAATACAGTATAAAATATTGTATTTATGATTGGTTTGTGTGTAAGGCCTTGAGAAACTTGGAGTTACATGTTGAAAACAATAAAATATGAAGTAGCTGTTCAGTCAATACCCTTTGTAACACATAAAGAAGTTACCTGTGCAACACCTTTAGTAATGTAAACCATTATGGTGCATACAAAGGCAGGCCACATTGAAATACATGGGAAGCTTTCATTCTGACACTTCCTAATTTACAACTGACTGTCCTTCTGAGCTTAGGTGCACTTTAAAGAGGTGTTAAGACCTCTCTGTCCAGTCATCCAGATCTGATCTGCCACATATATTACAGATCATGCTACATACTTGTTCGTGTAGCAAATCACTCCCAAGTAAATAATTTTTGTAAGGTGTCTATATGAAATATCTACCTAGAGACCAAAAGCTTTGCTGGTCGGATGCTTTACAGCCACAGTGTACCAGAAGGATCAAGAGCCGGGGAAGCTAAGAAGCAGAATGATGCAGTGTGCTGCTATGTGCAGGCTTTCCCAGGTACAGAGCTCCCAGCCGCTGCCCAGTGTCTAGAGAGGGCTTTAGAGCCTAACAACAAAGAGCTAACAGCTACCCTGAGCCCTGCTGTGCACAGCAACACTCTGCTCTGAAGCATCTTTTTGGAGAGTATTGATTTAATTCCCTCATGTGAGCACAGACTTCTGCTCTAGTAAATTATATATACACACACGTTTGCTGGATTTTATTTTATATAATGGCTTGACATGCTTCCATAAAAGCCTCTGGGAAAGACGAATGATATGAAATAATAAACAGACCAGCCTCTTACTAGAAGACAATTTTGTGTAAATTAAGTTACACAAAATATATTAATTTTTAAATGTCACTTTGATTTATAATAAAAACCAGGGTTATTGAGCCTGCTCAGCTGCAGCGTGCTTTAAGAACGTAAAATAATAGAGGCAGAAACTTCTTATTGCTTGGAAGTTGTTAATGCTCTATGACAGTAACATTTTCATTACCTGGGCTCTCTTTACTATATTTGAATTTTTTTGACATGCAAAGCTACAGAGACCATTTCTGCTGTGCTTTGTACTTTTTCAACATCAATGGGCACCCCTTCTCATTCAGCCCCGTAGCTGGCTTAAAATCTTGTTCCTGTCCAAAAGACAGAGGCAAGACCATGCAGTGGAGATTCACTATTCAAAACACAGAGATTCACAGAGTTTCTAACCACAGTTATCACTTGCCTAACCAATGCCAACCCAGTTTCACTGGTGGAAGCAATATTAAGCTACTTACACATGCAATTTCTAGGCTCACAGTGAGTAGAACTACAAGTTAGACTAATGTTTAAAGTGTTGATAAAAACATTTAGAACATCAGTGAAATAGTTTTATCTTTCTACTCTGTCCTCAGCCAGGTAGAAACTTGGAGAATGTGAATACCAAAATGAGACAATATGCACTGGGATATTTTAATGAACAAAGCTAAAGGGAAAAACGAGCCAAATCTGTTATGCAGTGTTGCTAGGAGGACTAACTGCAATCAGACATTAAGGAGTTTTACAGAGATGCAGATGTTTCACATTTAGAACCATCCCAGAAGTGCTAAGTCAGCTTTGAAGAATAAAGGTTTGAAGAGCAGATAAAAAAGGAAGATATTTACCCCGCTTTGCATGAAGCCTGGACAGATAATAGCACGGAACATGTGGAATATTAAATACTGGGAAGTGTGGAGTATGAAAAGGTATATAGGAGTGAAGGAAAAAAATATATCTTTGTGACAAAACACTTCCGTTTCTTTGAAGCAGAGCGCTTAAGAAAAATGACAGAATGCCACCATAAGAGAGTAAATTTTCAGTTTTAGCTGTATTCAGGTGTAACTGAATATACCTAACTGTATTCCTGTCACAACAGGTGACATGTCGGATAATGGTAAAAAGCCAGATAATAGAGTAATGCTGTTACTCTGCCTCACCAAGAGCCTTTTAAGGTGTCTCTGAGTTGTGTTTTCCAAAGCCTTCATGCTCCAGAACCGTTTCAATCCATGCTGGCCTCCAGTGGAGCAGCCAGACTGGTACACTTCTGCACAGGACTTAATAAACCCCCAGTCCTGCACGGCGTATTTGCAAGCTGGAAAGCCACCAGGGGTGACTGACTCACTGCTGCAGTAAGCCACAGTTACAGCCAGCAGGGTCACTAAAACTAAGTCAAGTTTACAAGTCACTAATCTAACTAAGAGGACAGGGGGCTCTCATCTTCTCATCTGTGGCCTGGCGTTTTGAGTACCATCAAAAGCTTTAAAAGCCACAACTCATCGTTAATGCAAATAAATCAGGGAACGCACCGAAACCCCCTGTCTTTGTATCACCTAGTTTGTCTAAAATAAAGGACCAACATGGACAGTTGGAAAGTACATTCCCATTGCCTTCGCCTGTAATCTGAAGGCTGACATGCACCTCACTTCAGCAATAAATTTTAGCTGCTACTTTCAAAACAGTGGATAGATTCTCCCAAGTTACTCTGGAATAAGACACCACTGTGATTAACATATATTTTCTATCAGAAGTCTAATTTAGTTTACTTAGAAATGGAACAATTACAAGTGTAAGAGACTGACCAGACTGCAATTACAAGCCATTAAAAGACTGAAAAGCCACAATTTAGTAAATTTTAAACACAAAATGTCCTATATGCCAAGGCTAGTTTCACACAGTCTTGCACAGAAGTGCAGAAGGACTTAACCAAAGGAAATCAGATAAGAATTACCTCAACATGGGGAACTTCCACAGCTATCTCGAGAGCCCTCCTTGCATCATGGTGAGACACATACACTTCAGGAGCATTATGGGGAGGAGGAGGAGGAAGAGGATGAAGGAGAAATGACTGCTATTACTAATTGTCCTGGCTACTGGCATGAGCTAGACATATGCCCTTCGTAGTTCTAACATTTTTCAGCACCACAAGGCTCAGGCTGATAGAGGGAACAGAAAGGCTGCCTACCCTAAAGCTACTAAGGGATAGGGCCCTAACTGTAAGTAGGAGAACCATGCACTTGGGAAGACTGATATTTAGAAAAAGATGGACATTAGCAGGTGCAAAAAACCCCAGACCAAACCCAAACCAGATGTTCACTAGCCATACAATGTACAACTATGTAAGACAAAATCATCTACCCATAACAAGCCGGGAAAGAGTAATGCTAATGGCCACTAATTATAACAACAGGCCAAATCATCCTGCCGTAGCCATATGGTTCCAGAAACCACCAGCCTATTTTTACTGTTTTAAATTCTTTTGAACCTTAAAGCTTCCAAATGAGAGAACAAGAAAGTTTCATACACATCTTCTGAGAAAAACATTCTGAATTCTGATGAAAACACATTTTGCATGTAAAATTATAGAATACGCTCTGGTCTCTAAAGAGGCAAAAGCAGACTTAAGTGTAGACAGACAAGGTTTAGGGCTTCATAAACATTCACAGGAGTACTATTTTTCCTTTACCTCCAGAGAACACTCACCCATGTATGACAGCTGGCAAAAGCTATTAGAATTGATGGCAACAGGGATTGTTTCTAGCAAGCAACACATTCAGATGTAATCTCTATGGTTGGAACATCTTTCAAGAAAAGTATAAACCACTCACTGTAAACTAAGAAAAACAGACAACGTATTTGGCCAAAAAGGTCATGCAGATGATAGCAGATTATCTTGAATTACACTGAAGATTGGTGATAATCTTACTTCCCTGGATTTATAAATGGTTAATACCCAAAAACTGTAGCAGTGCCAGAGTGGGACAGCTAATAATAGGCAAAATGGGTATGTTTCATCTATTTTGTGGATATTTAGGAATAATTCACTTACAGCAAAAAGTAGTACGAATAAAACCAAACAAGATCCTGCAAAGATTATTTTAAATGGAAGAAATAGTGAAGCATCAAACAAAAGCCGGGATGATTAAAGTGTCTTTTAAGTAGTGTTGATGAGCCTTTTTATTTTAAATTCCTCCTATTTAATAATAAATTTACTTCTTTGAAGTAAATGCAAAACAAGAGAAAAGTTTTTCATTCAGTTGTCATGTAACCCCACTGATGAAATTCCAAAGTCATTCATTATTACAAACATTTTCACTAATGGGTGTGCCACTAAAATAGAGCTGCATTGGTATTTATTTTTTGTCTGTTTTGGGCAACCTGCTATTTACTTACCATTAGTAAATACAGCTGTGTTTGGTTGCTGATTTTTGTGGTTTTGAAAGCTATACACACACAAATACACAGCTTGTTAGTGGTAGGTACAGAACCCTACTGTTTTCTATTAAAGATTAGTTTGTTACTGAAATCAGCATACATACAGAAAATCAGGGAATTAACTTCTTCATATACCACAGTGTCCTTCAATGTGAGATACTATTACATATACTTCAACTACTCCTAAAAGATCCTTACACATACCGCTCCTAAGCAATCTTCTACAATACCTGACCTGTACAGTAAAAGGTTTCCTTAAGGTCTAACTTAGATAAGTTTTACTGTACTGAAATCCATTTTTACCCATTCTCAAGGGACAATAAAAATTCTTCTCTGGAGTGATCTTTTACTATATTGTTAAGACTTAGCATGCCTTCCTAATAATACATTATTTTGGTTGAACAAACATACACCAGATTGTCTAAGTCTCTTATTGTTAGTATTTTTCACTTCTGGACTTTCTCAACCTCCCAACAACTACAGCGTTCCATTCTTGAGAGATCAGGCATGTACTTACACATCTGCCTGTCTGTCTGCTTATGAATCTGACTATTTAGCTACACTTTTCACAAAGTATTATAAATAAAGCTTGGTTAATTATTAAGGCGCACTCAAATTATCTTCTGTAGAAACAAATGCAAGGAGACTACAGGCTTCTAAGTAAACAGCAATGTAAAAAGTCATTTCAAAACTCACGGTAAGTGGAATATTTCAAGATGGAACTCGAGAAATACTTTAAGTTTCTGGTGTTCACTTTAAATAAAAAAAAATACTGTTGCAATTTTATTCAAAACAAAAAAAGGAACAAATTGAGTACAAATCAGTAACTTCTCATCAAATCTATAGTAACTTCCTTGGGATCTATACAGAACTCCTTGGCCTGGTCAGAAAAGCTAAGGCTTGCATTCAGAGGTTAACTGAGCTCTTTCTTGCTCCGAAATTTTACCTTTTGAATGAAGCTTTTCCTACTACTTTCTAAAAGTGTAACTTTTTGAAGTAGACAGACTGGTCACCTTTTTTCCTTCCTTCATTTAATTCATTTTCGAATCTCAAATATCTCTAAAGATAAGGCTGTTTTTTTCTAAACTCTATTGATGCATTTATTGAACAAATAACTTAAGAGAGATTTTCCAGGAGGAGAAAAAAAATAAAAGGAAGGGAAATTGAGTTTACCTTTTGGTGAACAAGAAGTCTTCAAAGGTATTCGCTAGCTCTGGCCACATACTGTCAAATTTTCCAGAAGACGCATGCTGCCTTGCAACAGGTAGTCCAATAGAGAGAACTTTGAGAAGGGAGGAAACAGCCAGCTTCCATGTGCTTTCAGAAGGGCACGAATATTTCAGACTGAGAGGTATTCTTAGTGTCTGCAAAAGTGAAGTTAGACCAAAATTTAGAGTTGCTCAGACAAACCTAACAATACGGCAGGTTTCTGCAGAAGATCTTGGCAGACACTGTCCAAGATGGCAGTGCACATCCCTGTCTTCTCTGCTGTATACAAGATGCTCTTTTTTAAATACAATTATAAAGATGATTTACATTTACTGTCTGGCTATAGCACAGGTCTGCTGCCAACTATGATGTCAGAAGTCAAAGTTGATTCATTACCAATTACACGACAAAATTACATCCTAATTTTATTCTTCTGTATTGCCATCCACCATTTCTGCTAAGCCTGACAAATGGGCTTTCCTAGCATCTAGCAGACTGCAGGCAGTTTGTTAGCATGAGTGTATTCTGAAGAGTTTAGTTGCATTCCTAGAAAGGTATCCCAAGTGCTTCCACAATAAAAAAAAAGAAGCCTCATTTAAATTGAAGCACTTCCTAATATGTAAAAGTTGAACTGTATACATAACCACTGCAAGACACCTGGTCATCGCTAACTGTTTAACTGCATGCAGTTTAAAGGCAAAACAAGTTAGTGAAGACAAAGGCTACAATGCAACTTGGATGTATAGCAGATGAAAACACTTTTATCTTTCAGATAGAAAACCAGCCTCAATATCTATAAAAGAAAGTCATTAAGGAGTTTAAAAACATTAAGCCTATGTATTATTTACACTATCTATATTCCTTTTAGCATTGTTAGTTAAATTAACTAGAACCTAATACCAAGTTATTTCAGAAAACGAGTTATTTAATTTCCATTTCAAATACATAGTGACTAAATTTGGGTATTACATATGTGTCCCCAACTGTTTTTAGTGAAGTTGCTGATTTGAGGAAAGCAAATTGAGGAAAGCAAACTAATTAATTCTCTTTTGCCAAAAATAACAAGAGCTAGGATCTAACAGTGGAGAGAAGCAGAATATTTTCTTCTGCTGCTGTTTCTCATAGGGGTCAAATCTAATTCCAGTATAAACATGGGCTTTAGAGACATGAAAAATAATTTAAAAGCCATTTTAATCTACTGCAATAGATCACATTTTTATCAACTGTGAGCCTTAAAAGAAAAGCAGTGTCTATATCAGTTTCACCTATCCCATTAAAACAGAAGTGGAAAACATCTGCATTAACTTTAAAATACAAACATTTAATTCATAACAGATTCCAAATAATACCACAGAACTATTTTAAACACATTCAGGTTTCTGAACTTCTATAGAGGAACAACCTGATGTCAGCCAAGTCATTACAAAGAAACCTAGGTCACCTTTTTTTTTTTCCAGACACTTACTACTACTTCTATTATTTACTAAAGTTTCTGTTAAAATGGAAACAAGGTCAAAAAAAGCTATGAGTTTGCCAGTTTCACCTTAAAGGCACATCTATGCACCCATGACATTTCATAGGTACATCAATGACACACGAAGTCATGAAAAGCAAATCAAAGTAATAACTAGAGCACAGATCCCCAAAGTATACAGGCCAGTCTACAGGAACTGGTCTTCAATGCCATATTTACTAACAAGCCTGCTTATCAGATTCAGGTGTGTAATGTTTTCAAAGACTAATATTTTGTGGCCTAACACATTGGTTAATTTTTATCTTAACACTGAAACAATGATGCTGACATTATCCAGCTACAGAACAATTCATATAGTCTAATCAATAGCCTTGCAGCTTCAAAAGAAATTACTACCTGCTGCTCATCTTCATAAAATATCAATTTGTTTCCTAAAGCTTTAAAGCTTCCAGAAAGTGTTTATCAACACTAGCTCAAAATAAAACTCATTCTTTCCAATATAAGTTCATTAATCTCAGAGCATATGCAGGACAAACTTTTACCTTAATAATATTCTGAAGAACTTTCTCTGTTACCACCGCTTTATGGCAAGCTGTCTTTTGGTATAAATCTACAACAACTTCCAATGATCTCTCAGCAAATGGTACATAATTCAACGCTACCCACTCCGCCTAGGAAAAGAAATTAGTAAGTTACTGAACTATATGTGAAAAAAGGAACAGAAGACGTATGTTTTGCACTGAAGTCTCAGTATAATACATGCAAGGCTTGCTAAGAATATGGTCCAAGCAATAAACCAGCAAATACAATGCAGTCTGACTATGAAAATGTACTCGACATTGAAGTAAAGTACATTTAAGTAGGAGAAATGTTGCGGTCTAGGCAAGACAACTACATTAAGACAATCTTTAAGGAAATTTAACTCACCGGTGCAAATAGTTGTATCTAGTGTGATTCCATTGTGTTGCAGGACAAATAGAATAAGAAAAATTAATACATACATAATAGTTACCTCTTTTGATTACACTGAATCAGATGCTCATGCTTAGTGAACAGCAGAGTACACAGATAAAAGAATTATGGAACATGTCCCATTTTTTTGCAGCACGTGCAATTAAAAAATTTGCAGCTTGAGGGAATTTTCTCCATTCAAAATTATCATGTCTTTCTATTAAATTTGGTATCACATGTAGGACAGGTTATTTTAGATTAATTCACTGGACAAATTCAGACGCATTCACTACAACTGGTGTCCAGGCAAGACCTTTCCTACACAAAGGAATACAAAGTATAAAGGCAAAGCAGAATTCAAAGGAATATAACAAAAACATGTAAAAAATACTAGCTTGTTACACAACATGCACAGCAAAAGTTTACAGATGGAATAAATGCATCTTGCTAAACAACCTACAGCTGAAGCTGAATTGGGTTCACCGGCCAAATGAAGCAAGTGAGATTCCAGACTAATTACCTGATTATACTTTGCATTTGCTATGTGCTTTGTTTCCAGCTGTCCATACTGTGGAGGCTTGCAGGAAAATTCTACAAAGGCCAACAGCTGGTCGAAGATTGCAGGATACATTATCTGCATACTTTCTGAGCCCACACATATAGCCTATACCAGAAGAAAATACAAAAGCTTAAATATATTATGTTGAGCATTCACATTCAAAAACTTGCATCAGTAAAAACAGCTCCTACAGAAAAATTCACATAGAAGACTATGCAAGAAGCATGCTGTATAAAAGACAGTGCATAGTTCTAACAGATTAAGGAAAGTAAGTTTTATTATTTTATTAAAGCAAATTAAGTGGCAAGATACCTGGGCATATATAGTTGAATAAATACATAGATCTCATTCCGTCCAATAAAAGCTGTCTACTCGTCACAAATTCTGCTTTGACATGACAGCAAAATATGCCTTATATAAGACTTGTCTGTTGATCTCAGACACGTCTTTAAGTTCTACTTCAAGGAACATTTAAATCTCAGAAGTAATTCATACAAGTTTTTTGTAAGTAGTTAAAATTGTGTCTTGCAGAAAGGAACATAAATAAAATGGGAATGATATGATTTTGGTATAGCTGAAACTCATAATCTTGCTTTAAAATGGAAAACATTTCAGGAACGGTGTGCTTTTAAGATGTCAATGAAATATCATGTTGCCATAGGCTAATGATTTCCTGCTGCAATAAAAATCCCAAGGCAATCTTAGGGCATTTATTTTCAAAGCCAGACACAATGATTCTGTGAAGTTACTCCAGTTATTTTCTGTCATTTTAAATGTCTTGCTTTTCCTCCCAAAGTCTCTCCTCTCAAAGCCTCAAGAAACAGTCTATTGCTCTACAAAAAGACCTTGTGCTTGGTGCTGTTATTTTTCTCTGGGGAGAAATCAACCCCCCTTTTCATGAATCACAGATCATCCATGACAAATTGTGGCTCAACTCACTCAAGGTACCAACAGCTCTGATGCTGTTTTGAATGCAACCTCCATACTGGGGCTGCGTCATGAGCTGTAGCAGTTAATTGGCTTGAAAATATCCCAAGCCTCCAGCCATGAGAGGAAGCAAACCAACAGGGCCTACAGGCACTGCCACTGCTAGATCTCCCTCAGACCTAGCTGCACCCTTGGGCAATCTACAACCTGCAGCAGAGCACTCCATGAATCATCAATGGCCTTTCCCTCTTCCTCAGCTTCCTGCAATTCAGAGCACATGTCCAGTCCTCAAAAGGCTTTATCAACATTACGAATATAGTGCAGCACTTATTCTAAAAAGCCACGTCCCTTTTCTGGTGCTCAAGTTCAAGACTGTACTGAACTCTGGAAAAGATGCTTTGATGCTAGAAACTCACCTGTGTGGAGAAGGTGCTTAATTGCTTATCTGAAAGTATTGAACACTGTAAAAAATTTCAGCTGACAGGCTCCTGCACTAGAGTCACTGCGCTAAACAGGTTAATGCAAGATTACATACCTATTAGAAAAGGTATAAAAATTATTTTATATACCAACAGATGGCTCAGAAAGAGAAAGGGAGCATCCACAAACCCCTCGATAACTTATGTATAGATGCAACTTACTTGCACAGGTCCAATTTACACTACCCACATAAGACTATCTTAACATATCCCAGGGATCAGTACTGGGACCAGTTCTGCCTAATATCTTTATGAATGATCTGCACGAGGGGATCAAGTGCATGCTCAGTAAGTCTGCAGATAACACCAAGTTGGGCAGAGTGTTGACCTGCTAGGAAGGCTCTGCACAGGGATGTGTACAGGCTGGATCGATGGGCAGTGGACAACTGCATGACGTTCAACAAGGCTCACTGTTGGGTCCTGCATTTGGACTACAACAACCCCATGTATCACTAGAGGTTTGGGGAACAGCGGCTGGAAAGCTGCCTGGTAGAAAAGGACCTCAGGGTATTGCCGAGGTAAGAGCCAGCAGTGTGCCCAGGTGGCCAAGAAGGCTAATGGCATCATGGCTTGTATCGTGTGGGCAGCAGAACTAGGGAAGACATTGAGGTGCTGGAGCAGTTCAGAGAAGGGCAACGAAGCTGGTAAAGGGTCTAAAGCACAGTCTTATGAGTTGTGGCTGAGGGAATGGAGGTTGTTCAGTCTGGAGAAAAGGAGGCTCAGGAGAGATCTTGTTGCTCTCTACAGCTACCTGAAAGGATGTTGTAGTGAAGTGGGTGTTGGTCTCTTTTCCCAAGTAAGAAGCAATGGGACAAGAGGAAATGGCCTCAAGTTGTACCTGGGGAGGTTTAGGATGGATATTAGCAAAAATTTCCCCACTGAAAGGGCTGTCAAGCACTGGAATAGGCTGCCCAGGGAAGTGGCCGAGTCATCATCACCTTCCCTGGAAGTATTTAATCGACATGTAGATGTGGCATTGGGAGTTTTGCAGTGGACTTGGCAGTGTTAGGTTAATGGTTGGAGTCCATGATCTTAAAAGGTGTTTTTGAACCGAAACAATTCTATGATCTATAATGGCCAAACTTCAAAATATATTTGCCATTAATTCCAAGAATTTTATTATTATTATTCATTTCAGGATCAGTGGCAAAAAATTTCAGATGCTACTTGTTCTGTACTGGTGAACAAAAACAATAACTATTTCCTATTTGAAGTCTGTGCATGAATAGCTTCTTATTTTTAATACTTTATGAAACTCTTGTAAAAGTTTTCATTTACAAATAGAAGCATTTTCTATTCAGCCTACTGGAGTATTTTCAACTCTAAAAATTATCCATGTATTATAAAATGGAGAATTAAGTAACTTAGTTTTGAAAATTCATCTAACTAGAACTGCTTTTCAATGACATTTATGCTTCCGACATCAGATAACTTATCTAAGCAGCAGAAAAACTCAAGAACAGCCTAGCAGAGTGTGTGACAAAGGATGTTTTCAGTACCTTTAAGAGCCCGTTATTAAAACTGAGTACTATTTACTGCATTAAGTGCACTTATTTACATACTTAAGTAGAGAGATGTATAAATCAAAAAGTAATGGTCAGGCAACAACAAACCACAAACCAACCCTAAAATAAAATCCTCTGCAGACTGTTGTTTGTTGTAAAAATTGACACAGGACTTTAGTTTCAGAAATTTGTGCTTTAAAGCATTCTGGTACTAACCTTAAAATGTTTTAATTGTTCAGATTAATCTAACAACTCCCAGTGCAGCGACTGTCATGAGCTATGGCTTTTATACTGGGAGGGACTGTAAAAATTGCAAATACGGACTTAGGTAGTACCTCAAAGTCCTGTAACTGCCACACTAACCATTTAGATTGCAAGAGGGAAGGGGAGATACCCATTTCTCATGGGGAGTTTTTTTGTTACTGTTTAACAGAACTTCACCTGAAATAATTTAACATGGATAAGGAGACCAGCAAAGAAATAGAAAATTCTGAGATAAACAGATGGAGTGATTACATGGGGAAAAAAAGGACCTGAGCAGGGCTGAGCTGCTGGAAAGTGGAGGCCACAAGATCATGGCTGACTGGAAAAGGATGAAAATGTAGCAGATACAACATTAAAACTTCATGTTCTTTATATCCCCACACACAAAACTGAGATTTAACACCAAACTTCTAATCTTATGCCTCTGTTCTCAAATTACATTCATGAATATTTGTTAATACCATAAACTACATGAATGACTGCAAGATAATGATTCTGACTTGCTTGTGGGGTTTAAGTAAGTATGACATAAGTCAACCCACACTAAGCAAAAAGAAAACAAGATACAGAATTGTAATTGCTTGTCTAGTAGGCACCATGTGGTCTATGAGCTAAATGGGGCAGGATCTTATTGATGGGGAGAGGTATGGCCACAGAGTTAAGCAATGTAGTCATAATATGAAAGCCCATAGGGAATGAAGTCAGGTCATGTGGATAGTTCTAATTCTGACGTTTCCCCAAGTAGGTCTTTTGGGGGGTTTCAGGGTTTGTATTTTTTAAAGCAGTGCTTAATATAAATGTATTATTCATTTTCAACTTGCTTCTTTTGAATAAGTAAGTTTCTGATGAACAGTGTATTCTGCAAGGAGGTATTTTACAACTCCAGAAAGAAAGAAGCACCACTTTTGTCTTTTTTTAACTATCCAGCAAGAGGGCACCATAATTCAGTGTTTACAGATTCACTTGCATGAAGGGTATACTTTGAGGATGAGTTCTGTAGTAAGAACTTTTTAAGCAGTTATGCAGCATTTTCCTTAACTCATTAACCAGAGGCAAGAAGGCAGGTGCTCTGGCAGAGACCCTTCTATACTTTACGTTTTGCATGAACTCAAAGTTCTCATGATCACTATTCTTCTAGACTTTGTTATGGTAGTACCTGGGCAACGTAAGGAATACTGTTTGTGGGCCTGTTCCCCCAACTCCATGTATGGACCTTCATAACAGTACAACACTCTAATACTGGATAGACAAGTACATGACTACAAACACAGCACAACACTTAAGGTGTTTCTGTAATCAAGCAAAAGTGCCTTTCATGAAGATTATACCATTCCTTTCAATGCAGAGCACTTGGGCTGCACCAAGAATGGAGATCAGATTGTTCTATTACAATATACTGTGCAATTACAAGTAATTAAAAAAATCATGTTTAAGTCACCAAACTATAGTTCTGAGAAGAAGAACTGAGACACAGTGTCTTTTACCTTTCACCGTGCATTTGAAGTCACGTTATTACCTTTTGTAAAACATCTAAAGCTGTAAGCACTGCTTCCTGTAAACTTGTCAAAACTGCTTCAGTGTAAGATGGAAGGATGAAAGGGGAAGCATCGGAACTGATTGGAACTGAAACAGCACCATGCAAAATGACACCCAGCTTTTGAAGATCATCCATGCTGAAACCAGTTTTGATGTGTTGGTAAAGAGCCGGGAATATCTGAATTAAAGCTGTAAGAAAAGGCTGGCTGGGAATGAAAGTCAATTTATCACAAGTAACTGGAGGCCTTGTACTTTCTGAACCAATCCTATACCAGCTGTTCCAGGCTGCCCACCAAAGATTCAAATCTTCAATCTCATCTGTTATCACAGGTGGTTCAGATCCACTGTATCTTCCTATTCTTTCTCCTATGGAGTCAGTTCTCATGAATGATCTGCCAAGACTAGTGGCAGTTGTTGTCCCTACCACCACAGGTACAGAAACATTGATAGCAGGTGGCGTATCAGGTTTCTCTGAGTCTCGGACAGGAGAAACAATTTGTAAGATCTCCTGGAAGCTTTTCAGAGCAGCCAAGGAAACTTCATTGTTTTTGCTGAGTGCTGCTGATCGGATGTGATCAAGAAGAACATCCCAGGCTTGGGAAAAGTCTCCTATTTAAAAAAAGAGGGGGAAAACAATATCAACTTAGAATGGACTTCTTCATCCTCTTCCCACCCACTCTATCTCTAAAAGGCTGTTCATGTACTTATTGCTCTAACACATAGAAATTTCATGAGGTTAGAAAATGGCTTGAATCACTCTCAGCATGTATCGGTTCAACCATAACCAGAAAGAATGAATGTGACAGAGAAACACACAAATATGAAGAATGAAACAATATATCTACATTTATGTTCAATTACTACAAAAAAAAAAATCACATACCCCATCCCATATCAGAAACACGTATTTTCTTAATTCAGTACAGTGAAACAGATTAACTGTTAGACATACCAAATGCCAGTTGATTTAAGCACGTACAAGGAGTTAAGAGTCAAATATATAGTCATGCTATTAATTTATAAAGAATTGATTTTAAAACGCCTTGATAACTGTACTGTGGAGAAAGATTTCTCTTTTTTTTTTTTGAAGTCTAAGGTTTTTATTGATTTTAGCTTTAGCTTCCAATTTTCTATGTTATAATTACAGGTTCTGAATAATTAAAATACTCCTGTAATGGTTTATTTTTTATTCAGTTTTAATTCAGATTTAATAGAGTTTAAGATCTACTACATTTCTGCAGATGACCAATACTCCTGATAGCTACTAATATGTTGATAACTTGTGCCACAAATAACCAAAACAAAATAAAACACAACTTATTCCTAGTTATATATATATATTAATTGCATACTATCGGATGGTGAAGTTACATTAATGTAATGCAAATTATACATTCCCTGATTCTTTATTGCTTTCTCCTTAGAGAAATTAAACATCAGGTCATTTACCAAGCTACTGTAAAATCCTACTACATACAATTGTACAACATAAATGTTCAATACTTCACTGATTTTACCAGCAAGCACTCTTTATGTTGTAAGAGTATTAGTTAAACTTGACACACTGATGCCATGGAAAAGCTCCAGGCAAGTGTTGCACAACCTTAGAAAGACAAAAGGAAAGATATTCTCACAACCAAAAGAACAGAAAAATTATTACTCTTAACAGGCTATTATAAATTAAAGCTATCTGGTACCCAGAATTGTGACTACTAAGATTTAATATCAAGTACTGTGATATGGAAGATTAAATTAGTACCTACAATTTTTTGGCTCTAAGGAGCATGAATTAAAAACCCTGTAATTTTCATGACATTTGAGGCGAGACAAAACAGAATACACTTTAAAGCTAAGATTACGATTCTTGCCCAGCATTTTAACTGAAAAAAAAAAATATATATATAAGAGCAGAAAGTTTATGACTGTATCTCTCACTAACTTTAAACTATAAATTTTACCTAAAGGCTGCAGTAAGTATCGCCTGGTGTTAAAAATTCTTGCAACTCCAGCCAGTGTTAATACCCATGTTTCAGCCCACTGCTTCTCAGCTGTGTCCCTTGAGTGATGAATGAGAATGTTGCCTCCTCCTGATTCAATCTTCTCTTTGTCAGCTGTGGTAGAAGATTCTCGAACCCTATCCAATAGGTGAAATAAGACCTGCAGTAGTCAGGAAAAGAGGGAAAAGGCAACATTTCAAACAACATAGTTGTATTCATGGTAAAACAAGAAAGAAAACAGTAATTTTTCCATTATCTTCTTGTCACTGGGGCACCTTGAGTATTCCCTTATTCTAAACAGTCTCTGCAACAGCTAAGAATCAGCCAACTGATGCTCATTTGAGAATGGTTAGAAACAGCATGATCAAAACCACTGAGAACAGTGTTAGCACTAACAGAAGGATAAAACCAGTGGATTTCGGACACCTCTTAGATACAATAAGCAGACTCAACTACAGCCTGGTTTTTACATAAGGCACAATCAACATGACTGTGATCCAGAACAGGGCATTTCACACATTCTCTCAAAGAAGAGAGCTAAAAGCTCAGTCTAGTATCAGATCAGCCCAATCAAATGGCCCTCAAACATCCCCATATTTTTGCACAAAAAATGAGTCATTTCTCCTCGTAGGAAACAGACTTTTATCCAACTCCTGAGTATGAAAGTAACGATCAAGATACAAAATTTACATTTCATAAGAGGCTTTAAGGGCCAGAGAAAGTGTAAAAAACACCCTCAACTCCCCAAGAACTCACATTTCTGCTGCCATGTTGTTGTCTTTAAAAATCTTAACGAACTAGCTAATTGATACTAAAATAGCATGTCAGTGGCTATTAAAATGTGAACGCAATTTAGAAAACCTTCAGTGGAATCTTGCACATCATACCTTCCACACTACTGTGTGCCATGTTGAATGCTGCAATAAAGTTCCATGAGCACCAATAGTAGAAAACAATGTCTGTCCAGCACTCTTTCTAACTGCAGGTCGGGGATCCACACACAGCTCTCCAAGTTTGGCATACAGGCATAACCAAAGACAGTCAAATGGTGATGCGGGATGAAAAGGCCTGTTCAGCATCACTCCCTTTTCTTCTGCCTGTTTCTGCAACACTGCTTCTTCTTTGTTTAGCTCCTTCTCAATTATTTCACCTCTTTGGAAAAAATAGTCTGAAATATTCCACTACAAATTAAATAAGACATATGCTGTTGTACAATAAAAATATTATAATGTTCTTAATAATCATGCAGTAAATTGTTTCTCATTTTTATATTTAAGAGTATTTTGTGAAGTACATCAAGATACTCATTTCCCTACACTGATGGAAGAAGATCAGCACATAAACACCAAAAGGTACAGAAAGTATTTTTCTTAGCCTCAGCTTTAAGGTTCCATTTACACCTGAAGTACTAGAAAAGGAGAGAGTGTATTAAAAATAAGATACTGATGAGCATGGTTACAATACAACAGTATTTCTTTAACTAACCCTGGAGTCATGCAGATTAAAGATAGATTGTGCTCACTCAATTTACATACAATTCCAAACGACAGCATGGGAGTTCACTAAGAACTCGAAAAATAGGTTTTGGCTTTAATTTGTAGCATTGACTACAGACTAATTTTAATTAAGAAAGAAAGAAAGAAAAAAAAAAGGAAAAAAAAAAGCGCCAGAAGCAGCATCACTGTATTTAGTATAAAACTCACCAACAAACCAATTGACGTTAAGCTAATATTTAACTCTTGATTGTGAAGTCCAAAGCTTCCTGCAACTTCAACAACTATCTGTAGACAAGTACATGGCATTGTTGGAAGAAAGTCTGTCACAACCAACTGAAGACACTGGAATGCAGTCCGGATTAGGGACTCTCTTAAAAAAACAAAACAAGAACAAAACACGCACACACTCATTTCCAATTTCTTCAAGAGCACAGCAGTGTTTTGAATACAACACCTCAGGAAATAGCATTACTTAGAAAAAGAAAAAAATACATTTAGCATTTTTGAGATGAATTTGCAACATTTTAAGTGCGTTACCTAGAGGCTTTTTAAAGGTAATAAGTTGAAGCTTCAAAATCTGATGAAGTGTTTTAGTCCATGTTAACTAGCTAATGAAGCTCAGATTCTCCACTGATCCTCACTAGTTTAATACAGTAAAGTCCAACTTCTCTGTTCTAGAGTTCTAGGACTTACAGACCAGTCAGTCTCACCTCTGTGCCTGGCAAAATCTTGGAGCGGATTATCCTGGAAGCCATGCTAAGGCACATGAAAACCAACAAGGTTGTTGGTGACAGCCAGCATGGCTTCACTAAGGGGAAATCCTGCCTAACCAATCTGGTGACCTTTTATGAAGGGGCTACGGAACTGATGGACAGGGGCAGAGCAGTTGATGTCATCTACCTGGACTTGTGTAAAGCCTTTGACACTGTCTCCCATGACATCCTTCTCTCTAAGTTGGAGAGACATCAATTTGATAGGTGGACCACTCGGTGGATAAAGAACTGGCTGGATGGCCGCACGCAAAGAGTAGTGCTCAGTGGCTCAGTGTCCAGCTGGAGACCAGTAACGAGTGGTGTCCCCCAGGGATCGGTGTTGGGACCGGTCTTGTTCAACATCTTTGTGGGTGACATGGACAGTGGGATTGAGTGCGCCCTCAGCAAGTTTGCCGATGACACCAAGCTGTGTGGTTCGGTTGATACATTGGAGGGAAGGAATGCCATCCAGAGGGACCTTGACACGCTTGTGAGGTGGGCTGATGCCAACCTGATGAAGTTCAACCATGCTAAGTGCAAAGTCCTCCACCTGGGTCGGAGCAATGCCAGGCACAGCTACAGGTTGGGCGGGGAGGAGATTGAGAGCAGCCCTGCGGAGAAGGACTTGGGGGTGTGGGTTGATGAAAAAATGAACATGAGCCGGCAGTGTGCGCTTGCAGCCCAGAAGGCCAACCGTATCCTGGGCTGCATCAAAAGGAGTGTGACCAGCAGGTCGAGGGAGGTGATCCTGCCCCTCTACTCTGCTCTCGTGAGACCTCACTTGGAGTATTGTGTGCAGTTCTGGTGTCCTCAACATAAAAAGGACATGGAACTGTTAGAACAAGTGCAGAGGAGGCCACGAGGATGATCAGGGGACTGGAGCACCTCTCGTATGAAGATAGGCTGAGAAAATTGGGGTTGTTCAGCCTGGAGAAGAGAAGGCTGCGTGGAGACCTCAGAGCAGCCTTCCAATACCTCAAGGGGGCCTATAGGGATGCTGGGGAGGGACTCTTCATTAGGGACTGTGGTGAGAGGACAAGGGGTAATGGGTTTAAACTTAAACAGGGGAGGTTTAGATTGGATCTGAGGAAGAAGTTCTATACTGTGAGGGTGGTGGGGCCCTGGAATGGGTTGCCCAGGGAAGTTGTGAATGCTTCATCCCTGGCGGCGTTCAAGGTGGGGTTGGACATAGCCTTGGATGGCATGGTTTAGTGGGAGGTGTCCCTGCCCATGGCGGGGGGGTTGGAACTCGATGATCTTGAGGTCCTTTCCAGCCCTTACTATTCTGTGATTCTGTGATTCTGTGACTTCTTAGTTTAAATGTGTCAGCTAAAAAAGCCACAACAGACAAAACAAAGCTTAAGTTTAAGCATAATAATCTTCCAAAGGGTAAGCTCTTCTGGACAGTTTCTTGTACCAGCAGTTACAAATCACTTAAAGTATGTCAAACGGGTAGGCAAAATATATATTATGTTGGACAAAACCTTGTCAAAATATCTTGCCTTCTGAATGCAAACATTAAATAAAAATGTAGCACAGAAGGCAAGTAAGACCATCATTACGTTAGCATGCATCTTTCGCAATAAATAAAAATACATTCTTATTTAATGTTTGCATTCAGAACTTAATTCTGACGGCAAAATGTATATGAATATCTACTTAACGGCAGTTACTTTGAAAAGATTTTGTCTAAGATAAGATATGATGTAGTATAGAAAAGGTTCGTGAGAAGGAGGTCTCAGAAGCAGCAAGGTCATCTTTAACTAAAACCTTGAATCCTGGAATCCAGGATGTTTACTGACCAGAGGGAAGACTTTTGTGAAGAAAGTGTCATGGTCAGTAAGTTTATATGTAATGTATGATAACAGTGCCTGCATCTTGTGCTCACAGCTATAAGTGAGGTAAGAAATTCAGCTGTCTCCCAAGGAAAACGAGGCTTGCTTAATTTTTTTCCTACTATGGTTGATATGATGTTGGCAGATAATGCTATGTAGTTAAGTAGATTATTCTATATGCTTTGGTGGAGGAGACTAAGATATAACACAAGATCTTAGTAACATTGAGTTATCTGACAGCGATGGGTTTGAGATGGAAAGGAATCTGAAAACCGTCTTTAGAAGGAATCTCTGTTGGTTCTCATCCATCAACAAGAAAAAAAGTGAAAATCAAAAGGCATGTAGGAACCACAGACCACATTGCACCAAGTATGGAAACAGCAGGTACCAAAGGAAGCACGGTTACCAAAAAGAGGATGCTCACAACCATATATGTAAACATCCAAAGGGATTTTGGGGAGTGCTACTGCTACAGCAAGCAATACTGATACAAGGGCAAAATCCTTCAAGCATTTGAAGGGGCTCTAGGAGGTCTTCATATGGCCAGAAGACAGAAGCTAAGGTGGGGTGGAAGGAGAGAGATGCCAACATGAATTCTTCTGATATCAGGGCTATTTGATGACCTATCCTGGTGCCAGTCTTGACTAGCACCAAAGAAGGAATAAAATGGTCTAGGTGTGCGGGTACAGTTCTTGGTGCTTACAGTTCCAGGGTTTGATGTTAATTTTTGCTGCTCATTTCAAAAAGCTCCCTGCAACTTCACCTCTCACTTCCCATTGTAACACTCCCTCTTTGTTGGCAAGAGTCAGCTGTGCTAGTCAGTCAAGGGATTCACTTACAGCCAAGTGAATAAACTTCCACCCCTGTGCTACCAGCACCCATTTAGGGAGGAAGGCTTCAACAAAAACAGAGTGTTCAGAAGATGTCACACACTAGAGACTACCCAAAGATTTTGGAAGAAAAAGAAACAACAGAAGAACTGTGAGCAACAGCCAAGCCGTACAGAATTATCTGCAAGCACCAGACACGTGTCCAGCAGATGGCTAAGATCAAATGAACTGGCACCAGGAGTATTCCTCAGTGTATGCTGCATGGTGATCACAGGAGACACTAGAGTGGAACAATACTCTGTTCTTCTGAAACATTAATTCAGTGAAATAAAAGTGTGCTACAGGAAAAATTAAAAATTTCACTTTTGTTGAGTAAAATTGTTCACAAACTAAAAATAATAATGAAAATGATGACTATTATTGAGGTGACTATTAAAGTGAGGAAAAAAAGTGGAATTATTCTACTGCTCCTATCTTACTCGATTTTAAAATTTCATTTCCATCACTTACCCTTGATCACTTCGGATTGCCCCCATGACTCCAAGCACCAATGGCCAACCAGGTCCTAAGCTGTCACCCTGACTTTGCAGAATCTGTAGCACACACTCCAACTGCTTGATCCTGATATCGGGATGACTGATGTTTGACAGTTCCTTTAGCGGATTCAATAAAAGCAACTGCAGTCTCTAAAAGTAAACAACAAAGCATAGTAAGGATGCTAAAATTTAACTGATCCTTGCAACTTTACACTCACCCAGCAGGGCTAGACTCAGCTTCCTATTACAGAGACCTTGAAAAAACTACCCATTGAACATCAACAAAAAGAGAGCTTCACTGAACCTCAACAAAAGAGAGTAAAAATATCAGAATGTTTTATTAATAACGGGTTGAATAGCAGTGACTTAGAAGGTCAGACAATTTATTTTTACCCTGTCACCATATAACACATACACTTCTAAACATTCTGGAATTGTTTTACACTCAAGAGGGTGACCTGTAATTTGTTCTAACAAATGGACATAATATGCAAGCCTCACCACTTTTGTTACGCATTTGAAACAAGTAAGGAAGGTAGTTCATTAGAATGCATGAGGTAATTTTCAATAGTTACACTGGAATGTTACAGCTGTAGGCTTTATAAACTCAATAGTGAAGTTGCTTTATGAATGCCACTAATTCACTGAACTGTAGAAAGTTTCCTCTGGGGAAGATTTTGATTTCATGTTCATTTTCAGCTCCAGAAAAGAAGGAAAGCAGCTGCTCTTAAACTTACTTTACCTGATTTTGAGATAATGGAGGATCATGGCTGAATGTCAGTCCTGCTTTAATGAGAGAAGTTAAAGCTTCTGCTCCCCATTCTCTCATTCTGGAGTTTGGATGCTGACACACCTGGAAACACATCAATGTTTTGTTTAAAGTCACTTTTGTTTAACCAAGATTTGAATATATGTAACATATTAAAAAAGGGTATTTTAAATTATATTAGAACTTACATACACTACTATAATATTTTTACAATACAATAAATCTCTAGATGATAACATTATTTTTAATAGTAAAAGATAGTATCCTTTTGGACAAACATACCTTCTGAATAACGAAGCAATAGGAAGCAGTGAAAGACAGAAGGAAAAATAATGAAAACCACAGCAGTTCAAGCCAATACATTTTCCAAAATGAATATACTAACTGCTAATTCAGAGAGTGATTGGTTAAAAAGCACCAAACAACTCTTCAATGAATGCCTGAAACTCTCAGGTTTAACTTTGCCTCAAGCTACTATAAAATTCAAAGCTTCATCTTTCACACATTGCTTCACATAATCAAGAGAGGAAACATGACAGTAGCCAACACAGAAAGCACCTGCTCTTCTATATTCTCAAATACAAAAAGTAACTACACAGTGAATATAAAATAAGCCTTACACTCCATTATTTCAAAACAGTAACAAGCACTATTTCAAGCTGAAGTTTCAAATGTGCGTCTTCCCTTTGTGAACCTATCTAAACCAAACAGTTTTGCTAATTGCTTTCTTTAGAGCAGAAAACTTAGAAACATTTTGCAAATCCAGTTCATAGATAGCTAGTATGAACTGCACTCCCATAACTGATACACTACCCTGAAACAAGTCAGGTAAGTCCACTGTTTCGCTGACCTCTGCACAATTATTTCCACCCACCCTTCCAGCCCTAGCTCAGGCGGTATGAGAATCCAGAATCAAAGTCCAAGGAAGGATCATTAGGAAGGCTGGCTGTTTTGTGTTTTGGACATTCCCTTATCAATCACTAGCCAAACTGAAAGAGAGGACAATGAAGAAGAGCCAGCTTAATGTTAAAAAATGCAGTCAAGAAATAGCTACTCTCCCGAATTGCATTTATTTTTTTACCTTATATAAATAAAAGAGAGAATTTGAACTACGTCATGATGCCCTGAATTTGACCAGATAATCAGTTCCTGAGACAGGGAACAAATTCTTCCCTCAGGTTGGGTTTAACTGAATTCGGCATTGGTGTTCTCCTTCGCTACTGTACCTCAAAGATAATCTGCATAAATCAGGTTACACATGGCCTCTTCTTCATACTGTTTGAAACAATGCACTGCTTCTAAGGAAGTCTAAGACTTTCTGGAAAATGAGGAAGAAAAACTTTCTCCTTTACCCACTTTAAATCAAACCCTGTTCTTGCATTTCTCTCTTCTACATATCTGTACAGAGAATTAAAACTTCACAATTATATTCCATTACCTGTTTCTAATTTCAAATTCCAAATTTAAGATTTTTTTTTTCCGTGATAGAGCATATTTTTTATGTTGAACTTAAAATACTGAAGAAATATAAGTAGGATTATGACGCCTATTTTTATATTTGTACAGTATTTTCTTAAAGATAACATTCAAAATGTTAGCTTAAACATTTTTAAAAGAAGCAAACCCTTTGTTAGTAAATCTAGTGACTTCAATCTATCCAGTAAGGATGCAAAAACATATATTAAGATCTTCCTAGATATTTGTACTATGTGAATCCAAAGTGAAACTTGTTTGTGTTACCTTCATTATAACATACATGACATACAATAAATTGACCATTTTAAACATTGCTGTGTTTAAAACATATAAGGACTGATGGCACCCAAAAATCAATAAGATATAATACAATATTGGAATTTAAGTATATAAGTTCACTTTCAAAATAAAATTGTGAAGCATTCAAGCTGCAAAAACAAAGTACATGTAAAAGCAATCTGTTTTAAACAACTACACTTTACAAATGTATTTCCACAAGATCTTTATTAATACAAACTAACTTCTAGTACAACATATAAAAGCAACAATTTACCTCCAGAAGATGCCCGGTCAGAGGTCTCCAAAGAATCTCAATCCTGTGCATGTTAACTAGTCCTGTTTCCAGTAATTTAGCAACAGCAAAAAGTGATGGCTCCTTAATAAAATTGAATTAGAACACATGACTTTCGAGGTGACTCAGATAATGTCAGAGCCTGTTGCTACATTATAATTCATAAATTAAGGTGCAGCTCATCTCACTGAAGTCCTGTGCTTTGTAGGCTGTGTATGCTGTCACAACAGCTTGGGTAGCAGGGCTGGGAAATGTCCACAGCATCTGCAGTACTTCATGAGAAGCCACAAGGGGGTAGCAACAGCATAGCATGAAAAATACTTCACTCATAATTTTTCATATGGTTTTCTCCAAGTTTGACAATAAGCAGAGTGCTGATGCTCCTTTCAAAACGGAAATCTTTACACAGTCCTTCCTTCTGAACAGTTTTATAACATACATTACTGCCAAATAATCGTTTTGCCATGACAACTTTTAAAGTTAAGTTTATACATGAACAACCAGTAAAGGACATTTCATTTAAGAATCCCCTTATGCTTTATATTCCATCAGCTTCATAAATGCCCTGCAGGAATATGATAATTTTCCCATTCATTAAGTACATACGCAAATATCTGTGATAAGCTTTTTTAAATTTTTAGTTATATTTTTTATATAGAATAGAATCATAGAATAGTTAGGGTTGGAAATGACCTCAAGATCATTCAGTTCCAACCCCCCTGCCATGGGCAGGGACACCTCCCACTAAACCATGCCATCCAAGGCTATCAAGATACAGCCAAAATTACTGTTGCGCTGGAATTATTCTCTGTTGTTATTTGTGCTGATATTTTATTCTTATTTTCAATTTATTTTAAACACAAACTTCGCTTATTTTAATTCATTCGCTGTTGCTCTAATTGGCAAATATTGTAATGCATATTTTCTGTCACCATTATCTCTAGTGCAACAGATCAAAGAAAAACTTTCAGAAACTCTCCTCTGGAATTATGTTGTGACTAAAATATATACCCAATCTTTTTCAATCACAGGGTCTTTAACCTTCCTGGCTAAAGGTTGTTTACTGAGGCTGACAGGAATACTATCATTTTCCCAACTAAATATGAATTATCAGGGGGTTTTCAATATCTAAATTGTCAGGCTTCTTCTGAAGTGTATTATAAGAGAAAACTGAAATGAAACTGAGCACCTCACAGAACATACTGTGCCATTCAGAATCCCTAACCTCTGAAATTACATGCGCTTTTAAAAGTTTTATCCATCCACAATCTGATTAATAGAAATACGTGACATTCCTTAGTTAACAAAAAACAGCAGGAATGCAATGAGAATGTTCAAGAGAATTTAGTAACTGTATGAACCATTACAAACAAGACATTCTCCGGTTCGTAATTTCTTTTTTACTCTACAGGATCAAACGTATTACTGTCTTAATATTAGAAACAGTTAACTTAAAGGACTCTGGAAGTGTTCAAAAACCATGTAGATGAGGCCTTTAGCGACATGGTTTAGCACTGGACTTGGCAGCTCTGGGATAACAGTTGGACTTGGTGATCTTAAAGGTCTTTTCCAATTTAGCTGGTTCTATGATTCTATGATAAATGTACCTCTTCTGCCTGTTTCACAAACACATCTAAAAAGAAACTAAAAAACTATACCTTACTGTTTCCATAGGCCATATCCATGGCTTCCAGAGACAAGGAGCAAAGGGCATTTATTAAGTGATGTAAAGACACGTCGTCGAGGTACCTGAAAAATAACAGCTGTCAAAACACTGCCAAGCTTGATACACACACATTATTTTAATTATCAGATAAGGTTTCTTACTGTGAGCTTTCAAAAAGCCTTGAAAGTATGTTGGATATAACTGGCAGATCAGTCATAACTGCTGTAGTCAGAACCTTGAAAAAGAGACAGAAATGTCTTACAGACTGCAACAGAAAATACAACACAATCATTAACTGTAAAATGAACAATCATGATCATGCTTACTGTGCTGGGCCCTTCTACAGCTCTTCCAGGTTTTAACGCACCCCCAACACCAGGCTTCAGTCCCAGAATCCACACAAGGTGCTGAAATACAAAACAATCATTTTTCAGCCTCCTTTTAGCAAGGAAGCTAACAGTGTGCTTGAGCTAGCTGGCAACCTTACAGCCAAACAGAATTCAAGAGAAATTCTACAGAACTTACTCAAGGCAATACAAAGTACACCATGAGTAGAATCAAAGCTTCTTCTACTGCTCATATAAGAACTCAAACCCAAATTATGGCAAAAAAGGAAGGCATAAATATTTCGTCTATACCTGAAGAGTAGCCAGGACAAGTTGCCACGATGTACCAAGAACAGCTCCATGGCAGTGAGCTAAGTTGAGTAATGTCCTCATACACTGGATATTTTTTGAAGTCAGCTAAAATAAACCACAACAAACAACCATACTATTCTTATTATTCTACAACAACACTGTTTCTAGGAAACTTGCAATTTTTTATTAAATAGTTTAAAGATCACACTTTGTTTGCACTGATGCAATAGATCTTTTTTAGAGAAGTAGAATATTCTCTCAGTCTTATCTTGCTGGTGTTGAATATGATTTGATCACTGCCCTCTCCTCCCAGTTTCACATTTTATCAAATGTGAAAAGACACAAGTTGGAGTACTTCAGCTTTAAGTGTATCTTCTCCATAAAATCAGTCTATCTTGAAAAACACATGTAAGTGAACCTTCATACACAGGCACATAATAGAGTTAAGACCCAGGGTTTTTCAGATGCAATGGATGGCAGCTGCTAAGGTAAGTCAGATGAAAAACAAGAGGAAGTCTTCCTTAACTTAGAGAACTTCGCTCTCCAGGGCTGTTCCAAATTAAAAGCTTAGCTTAACATTTCCGATAACCATTATTTGTAAGAACGCTGTTTATCTGTTGCCTATTTTTGAAACACAGTATGACGCAGAAAGAAGCTGTTAAGGAGGGTGAGATCACTTACAAGTTGTACTTACCATTACTGTTCCCTGTGGCTGAAGAGCTAAGGGTTGCCCTACTGCTACGACCTGCTGGTGAGACTCGCTTGAGGGACTGATCATTTGAACATTCTGTCCCTGAATGGAATACGCTAGAGGAAAATTGAGAAGAAAAAAGAATAATATATAAAATCAGTATTTAAAATCCAGTACTTACTGGTAGCAACAACCACCTTCTGGCAAACGCTGTCCAGAGAATTTTTGTTCCACAGTCTTAAGGTAGGTCACTTTGAGACCTTTAGTCATATTTAGATTATTATGTCATTGCCTTACAGAATTAAAGGAGCCAGTAATTACTCCCTCTCACTATTAGATATTGCTTGCAACACATTCATACATTTTATGTCAGGACTGGGATATTTGTGCTACAATATGAGCATTAGACTATGTCTCAACCCAGTTATCTGTGGTAATTGTGTGTAAATGGTATCACTGTGTGCTATCACTGTACTAGTGCACTCAAAAAATGAAGGTGTCGTAAATGCTGTACCATGAAGTTTTTCCAGTACAAGACTTCAGGACACCCATTTTATAATTCACCTCTAAAAAGAAGAGTAACCTATATAAAATAACTTCAGTTCATTGCTTCATTTCCATAGAGATTCCTAGCTCAGTCATGCATACTGCTTCACAGAGTTACGATCTAATAATAAAGTTAGCTGTTGGGCTTGAGTAAAGGTACTGGTCCTTATTCTCAGATTATGGTATTCTGTTTTAAATTCATATTTATATCAATCTGCATATTCTCCAGATAGGTGCATTTCTTAGTACATAGTAACTCCTTTCCAAAATTAGAAATTGAGTACATCCTCAACTGACATATCCCATGAAATACAACATTCTCTCAGGATGTGGGGAATACCAATTCAACCTCTTGTAAGTGGAACAGAGACCAGAAAGGAAGATCTTCCATTTACACAGTAACTACTACCATCACTAGACAACTGTAGAAAAGATTGTAGTAGACCACAAATGCAGGATGTTCCAGCAAACTCTTAAGTATCCGAGTTGCTCAGAGACCCTTTCGGAATTTGAATGCTTTAATCACATACTCCAAAGTATCTTTAACATTGTAAAGAGATCTCCTTAGAATATGAACTTCTGACATATGCTAAGCATTCAGAAAGTTTTAAGTTCACTAGAACGCTGCAAGACTAACTGGTTCTGGAAAGCAGGCAGTCTAGATCCTATTTGAGGATTCTAACATAATCTAGTATAGACAAATTCTACAGTTGCATATATCTTTTGAATTGCATCCTGGGAAAACTCAGGTTTATTGAAGGATGCATGGAAGCACAGTTAGGGAAAACCTATATACTTACATTTGCTGGACAGAGCTGCAGTTGTGCTGTTTAATACAGTGAGGGCATAGTGAGGAGGCAAGGATCCTTTGCAAATGGCAGTGATAAAGGCATCTCTTGATGTTACAAGACCCAGTCTTCCACAAAGCGCAGCCATGGTCAGTTCTGCTTTTAGAATATTTTCAGTGGCAGCTTCATCAGTGCTGAAAGAGTACACGTTGTTTAGCAAGAAATACTTCACAGTACAGAAACTGAAAGGAACAAGAACGTAGACTTTAAACCTGTCAACATTACAAATACTGAACAGAAAGCATAGCCAATCAAAAAAAAAAAATCTTCAGATCCATTTCCTGTAAAACTGGTCTTTAGTTCTGAATGATTTGGCAAAGCAGCCTGCGAGGAGGTATTTTTCTCTAGTTTCAGAAAATGGTGTTTGATAACAAAAGATTCTTCAAAAGAGACAATTAAGTTACCCAAGTTATTATCTAGTAAACAGCTTTTCCACTTCAAAGACTGCGCAATACTAACAAGTACTGAGACATTATTTAGTATCTTATCAACAGTAATCAGGAACATAGACAGAATCACTTCCATGTGTTGAAACATTCAAAGTAAAAAGGAATAAATATAATATAAACAGTTTAAATGAAAGCCTTTGAAAAAGTAATTAATTGTTCTGCATTGAAATACATTGAAGATTGATGCTTTGTTGTTTACTATTAACAGATCCTCACTCAAACTAGCCATCGCTAACCCACAAACCTGTCTGTTCAGATGCCATGAACTGCACTCTCTCATGCAACTTCCAACTTGACCAGTATCAGAAGTCACATCAAAATATAGCTCAGAATGCCATCTTTGAAGAAAACCAAGAGAAACTAAAGACCAAATACCTTGCATCAAGTAGAAGTGATAAAGCAGCCAGAAGACCACACCAACAAGCATTCACCATTTCTTCCCAGACAGCTCTGCTAACTTGAAAGAAATATATATAACTGTTTATAGCAGAAACACTGTATTTTTCTTAGTAACTTTCAATTATATATCACAAACAAAATCCTTGCTACTGCATCTTTTAAAGTGTGCTTTTATGTGTATGTTTAGACAGGCATATACACATATAGACAAACACGCTCCTACCAGTACTATTTTAAGTCTCATTTAAAGTAATATTGTTAAAGATGTCACCAAAGCAATGCTTATTCTAAACTATACCAAAAAGATCTAACAGAGGTATAGATAACTATTTTTAATCTCTGTCTGTAAAAATATGCATTCGGAAGCACATAAATGTGGGACAAGAAACTCATTGAAATTATGCTGTGAAGGAAAAAGTACTCTCCCCCAGTATTTATACTTCGCCTTCTTTTTTATTTTCTATTTCTTTACTTTAATAGGAAAAAATTACAGGCCTATAACCTGCCAGTATCATTTCCACCCCTTCTCCCTGCACCAGGCCACGCCAGGACCCTAGGCTGGGCCGGTGCATTCATGCCTGCAGCACCCTGGATAGCTCCACTGTGCTAGGGACAAGTCCCTTTCCTCTCCTCCTGGGTACAACCTGCAGCAACTGCGGTCCCCGTTCACTCATACACAACTCAAAATCCCGCCTGAGACACAAGTCTTTCTGTAAGTATAAACGCAGATTCCTCATATGCTGCACAAATACACGCCTCAGTTCTTATTTGCTCTGCTCTTAAAGAAGTTCTTCCCTAAGTACTTCAATCTTACTTGAAATCTCTCCATTAAAATGTTCATCTTGTTCTAGAAATACATTCTTTAATGTAGTCTTAATTGCCACATTTCATCTCAGCCAGGGTGTCTCTTGCAACCTTGGATCTCAGCTTTAAACAGAAGGCAGAATAGTAGTTTTGGAGAACAGAATGCCTGTTATCTTTCTCTTACATCCCACATGTGAAGCAGTATTAGTTGACTATAAGGATTCCTTCCATGGCTAAGGTGCTATATAGGAAAGAAGCAGTAAATCCAAGTATTTTTTCAGAGACTGCTGCCTGTTCTGTTACAAAAACCAAATAAACAAAAAAAACCCCTCCACTTCATTACACGATTTTACACGATTTAGAAACAATAAAATTAAGCACCAGCACATGTATTTTAATTTGCTTTATGTAAACTTTCTGTATTTAAATAGTGTTTGCATTTTCAAATACCTAGTTCTTTCTCTGATTGGTCGGATACAGACTGCAAGTCTTGCTGCTCTGAAGACTGTGTCAGTAACGAAGTTGTCTCTGCTGTGGTCTGACTGCCTGTTTCTGCCTCTCCCAACTCTCCTTCAATCATGGTAGTGATACCACGGACAAGATCCAGTAAACAGTGAAATGCCACTGACATGGCATAGCCTTCAGGAATCGTAGGTGGCTCTACTTTGTCCAGCATTTCCAAACTAAAAAATTGAAGCATGACAAGTAAGTGTGTAACAGTACCACTGTGATTAAAAACAACAGTAATAAACAAGATTCCAGATGAATGTTATGTACAAACAGGCCCCAAATACCATCCTTCAGGATCTATAGCAACTCAAGAAAAAAAACTTGCTTGATGAAGTCATTAAGTAAAAGTAAATGAGTCACTAAATAAAAAAGTAAATGAAAGGGAACAAACTCCAAGTACAGTATTTATATCTGCAAAACACAGAATCATAGAATAGTTAAGGCTGGAAAGGACCTTAAGATCATCTAGTTCCAACCCCCTTGCCATGGACAAGGACACCTTGCACTAAACCATGTCAGCCAAGACACCGTCCAGCTTGACCTTGAACACTGCCAGGGATGGAGAATTCACAACTTCCTTGGGCAACTCAGCAAGCATCACTGAATGAATTATTCTCCTTTTATTATTATTTTACTTAAAACCACTGCAACAGAAACTATTCAGAAGAACACATAGCAACAACACAGAACTACACAGGAACAACAGAGGAAATAGGTGAGAAAGTCATGACTGTGCAAACACCCTAGTAACAAACTAAGAACAAATCAGATGTTCCATTACCATTATCTTTGAGTCCATATGCCCGGAAAAGCCTGTCATAGCTAGATAATATATGAGCAAATATTCATCACCTATATGCATAGGTAAACAATGGAAGCTATTTGTATAAAATGGAAATGTCTACATGATTCACTGCTTAAAAACTATGCAATCAATTAAAGCATCACTGTGTTGGAACTGCAGCCTCATTGCCTCTTCAAAAGATCTGTCGAGTTATGAATCCAACAGGAAACAGACTGTAGCTGCCACAGGGGAGACAGTCTGTTACAAAAACTACCTGCTTTCCCAACAAACACTATTTCCTAATTTCCTCTACAAACTACTCTTCAAAAGACTAAGCATTCCAGCGACAGTATACCAAAGGCACTTCTACAAGGTAGCGTCACCACTCTGTTCTGCACAAAGGATTTTTCTTCTCCCACATACGTAACACTGCAGTTATTACCTCTAACTTCCTGAAGATGGCTGCCTTAGATATCCGGGGGCATAGGCAGTATAGGTAAATCAAATGGTCAACATTTCACCCTGTATCTACAAATAAGTGTGTGTATATATATATAGTTCTAATTGAAATTCTTATCAGTTTTATAGACTTTGTGTATTCCTCTTAAGAACACTTACCTCCTTGTGTAAAGAGGAAGACAAGGCATAGTGTTCTGGGAAGTTTCAGGCCTATACTGGCAAGAAGGCATCTACTAGCTCTGTTTATAAGTCATATCTAAATGAAATCATTGTGTAAAGTGTGAGACGTGGCCACTGTATGAAAATTTAATGGCAGCAGTAGGACAGAATCAATGCTAGGACATGACTCAAATCTACAATTAGTCATCTCCTTACATGAAGGAACTGCAGATAAAAGTACAAGATAGGAGAAAAGACTGCTGACAAAACATTCTAGTGACAATTCCATAACTTTACACAGAAGAAAAAAAAAACCCAAACATTACTCAGTGGGAATCATGGAGTCACTGGATAGATACAAAGGTAAGACACAAGCAAGTTCAGAATAGCACGGGAGACTACGATGGATGCTGGGGAGGGAGTCTTCATGAGGAACTGTAGTGATAGGACAAGGGGTAATGGGTTCAAACTTAAACAGGGGAAGTTTAGACTGGATATGAGGAAGAAATTCTTTACTGTGAGGGTGGTGGGGCCCTGGAATGGGTTGCCCAGGGAAGCTGTGAATGCTCCATCCCTGGCGGTGTTCAAGGCGGGGTTGGACATAGCCTTGGATGGCATGGTTTAGTGGGAGGTGTCCCTGCCCATGGCAGGGGGGTTGGAACTCGATGATCTTAAGGTCCTTTCCAACCCTAACTATTCTACGATTCTATGATGCTACAATGTTCCCGCGCCAGCTAAGAACAGCACATAAGAAAAAGGAAAAGGAAGGAAAGCAGTAGGTTGTAGTAGTTGGGCAAAGCATGAACTTTCATTCACATTTGCTAAAAAAATTGCATTTCCTAAGCACAGTAAGATAACCTAAAATAACACTCATGGCACTGCTGGAACAAGAAGTCAAGTCAACACATATATATTAAACTACTGAAATCTGAGAATGAATTAATCCTGCATCTCAAAGGCAGATAAAGGATTTTCTACCTTTAAAAAGTATTAAGAATCAGGCTATTTGCTGATTTCACTGAATATTAGTATGCTCACATTTCATGGGCAATTCTAATTTGGAAGAGATTTACCTTCAAGGGTCATGACTGACATGAAACAAACTTCCACTATTTTAAAAGAAGTGTAGAATTTGCAGCTTTAAACAGAGAACATCATCTCCATTACACAAAGTCATGACAAAATAATTGGTCATTCTAAGAAGCACTCACAGACTAACCTTTGTAAATGGGTCAATATATTGTTTGGAATGACCCGGCCACTACCTACCACAATATCCTGATCAATAAAAACTCTAAATAGAGTAAAGCTGGTTTAAGAAAGCTATTCTTTCACTCCCAGTGATGCCCCATTTGCTTAATACCCCTCATGTTTGCCATTTTACAGCCCACTAAAAAGTATGCTAAAATTGTTATACACTGTAGTGAGGCCTAAAAGTGAAGAGTTAATACAGGAACAGTATGGTAGAAAAAAAAAGAAAAATATCCAACAGATGCTAAAGCCATAGGGGACATTTGGATCAGAATTCAAAGCACGGAGGCAAAATGGTGAAAAATCAGAACATCTCATGGCACCGACAATAAGAAAATCCAGAACATACCTCAATGCCATTGAAATGAAACCCTCAATATTTGCTAATAAAAAATCCTTAAACCATCAAGCTGGAAATAAAAATATTTGTCATATACATTTTCAAAAACATAGAGGTACTTACTAGGTAGCTTTAGCACTGCCTTGTACCGTTACATTCAGGATAGGTATCCAAGTGCCTCTGTATTCGAAGGCAGGTAATACAGTTGCACCTCCTCCCATTCCAAGCACTCCTGGGCTAGTTTGTGCAGCGCCAGTATTCCCCGATGCATTGCTTCCTGTTCAGAAAAACAAAGTGATAAAATTAACCCATCTCATTTTAGTGATCAGCCAATACCCTTTTTATATATTTAGGTTTTAATTTGAGATACAGAATCAATCTGAGTCACCCTGCTCAGTAATAAAAACCACTACCAACAGAAAAAACTATTTTTGAGCTCCCTCTGCTGTCTGAAACACGATCTTATGTGCAAAGTAATCAGTTTAAGACACAGCTGATTGATGATAACTACCTTATTTTCAGTCAGAACAAAATATATATGTGAAAGACAGCAGCATTCACCACATTCTGCAGAAGAACTAAACTTTCATTGGTTTTGATAAAACAATATACATTTCAGTGCTATTGCTTGATTATCATTATTTGAATAGTTGCATCTAGAACATCCAGTAGGAAAGAGAGGTTAATCGTTCCAAGAACACACTTTAAAGCTTTCAGACATGAAAAAGACACAAGAAGAGATGGAAAGAAAACTGCACTGTTTGAACCTGTTCCATGGCAAGATAAAACAAACAGATTCAGGAAAGAGCTGACAACATGCCAACAACCAACAGCTAGGAAGGCACAAATTTTGGTTCCAATTCAGAAAGCCAAAAAAAGCAGATAAAGGGACAAGGAATTCTGTATATATACACTTCCCACATATAGGAGGAGGTCTATACTTACTAGAAGTAGATATCACATGTTTAGACTCACTGCACAGACAATGTGGAGAGAAATGCAGAGTCTGCATGAACTCATTAGCACCTAATACATCAACATAACAACTGCCATTTTGGTGTGCTTGCTTTTAATATATAGTGAGACTAAACTATTAATTTAGGCAATATGAATACACCCTGAAACCTATGTATACCTTTTAACACAGTAAAGCTTAACAGATTGAAACAACAAAGTCATGCTGCGAAACAGAAGTAGTTAATCAAATGTTGCCACTAACACAGACACTGTTAGACTGGTGTCATTTTCTGTGATCCCACTGAGCAATCAGACATATACAACTATTTTTATATCAATGTAACTCCTTGATGTGGTAAACATTACACCAGTACAACAGAAGAGGTACAAAGCTTTAGTAGACACAACTTTCAACTTCTATGAAACAACTACTTTGCTGTAGGTCTGAGCCTCAAAAGCCAACTACAGCAGTATAAGGTGTTAACTGTTCAAGGCCAGGTTGGAAGGGGCTTTGAACAAACTGATCTAGTGGAAGGTGTCCCTGCCCATGGCAGGTGGGTTGGAATTAGATGATCTGCAAGGTCCCTGTTTTCACATTACAGAAAAAGCGAAGATGATCTGTAAAACTCAGATCTTTCTTTTCACCCCTTGGCTTCCTCAGGCCAGTTTCATCCCTGAACATCCAGAAGAATTAGTGACTGCCTTCCAGAAAGAAGCAAACACTGTTTTACTACTTCCATTGCACACTGCCATCAATGACACCCCCACCCAAGGAGAAAGAAATTTGTCAGAAATAAGAAACAATTTCCTCAGAATTTCCCTTAGAAAAGTTGTGAACCAAGGAGCTTGGTTGCTGTAAAAGCTTTGCTCTGCTGACTGGGAGCTACATCTTGCCCACAAGACAGACAGATAAAATCACCTGTTGTACCAGACCTGAAAACACCGGTTTGTTTCAAGCTAATTTTCCACCTCAGTGAACGGAGAAGCATAGAACTGTATCAAGCCAAACATATATACTGAATCAAATCAGAATTTTTATTACAAGATGCTGTAAAATCAAGATTATAGTAAGGACAAGGCTTTACCAGTTTGGTTTGGTGTTGCTGATGTGTTCCCTGCGCTTGGTACAAGAAACAGTGACTGGATGAAGGACCCCAGTGCATTCACAATATCACGGAAAACTTTAGTGGAATGTTGCTTCATATCATATGACTGACAAAAGCACCTGGAAAGCATTTTAGAAGATAGAGTGAGTATTTGGCAAATTAGGGACTAAAAGCATATTTTAACAGCAACTCCTTGCCCCCCTCCCACGAAAGTGCAGACTTACAGCACATTTTAACTGCAAATATTTAGGTAAATTAGCATATTTGGCTTAAGGTAAATGCTCCTTTGATACTGGTAAGAGAAAGAGGGCTTGGAACACTCAAGTAACAGTAATTCAGCCCTTTCTGGATAATAAGCATAGTCTAATGCTTTATTAAAAATATCCTGACGAGTTTATTGCATTTAAGTTGCTACATATTTACACTGTTTTACAAAGCATTTTCCACCAGACAAAAATAAAAATTTCTTAAATTTTATGTAAAAGTGAAACTCAATATATGTAATACCTTAATAGCTGAGGCTGCACACAAAGCCTGTGAATAGATTCTACTGCAACAGCTCTCAGCCACTGTGGTTTGTCTGCATCCAGAAACTTAACCAGCAATGACAGAAAGATTTCACATTCTGTTACCTAAAAGATATAGTTCATAGCCATTAAATAAAAAGAAAAAGCCTCCTACAGATATTTTCTAAAAAACCTGTTTCATCCTAGAAGTCCTTTCCCAGTAAGTTTTGCACAGGATCTGAAAAATCCCTTCAATAAGCACTTACTACATTTTACATAAAAACATGACTACTAATCATAGTATTTTTGTCAAGCTACCACCACATATGCAATTGTATCGAAGGAGTTCTATGATTCTATGATTCAACACCTGAGTTAAAATCCTCAGAGACACTGCATTGAAGTCCTTACATGTGACAGAGTAAAAAATGAAATGGGGAAAAAAAGATAAAAATCTTTCTTTAGAAGGTATTTAAAATTCAAGAGGTAAGAACAGCTACACGTGGTTTTCATGCACATTCTGTCAACAGCGTTGGCAACACAAGTCAAAAGCCTCTTAGCAAGTATTAACAAGCAATCGACAATATCTAAAGCCCGCAAACCATATCAAATCAGAAGGTTCCCAAAACTTGAACTGAAAAGCAGTCAAGTACAGAAAATACAACAGCTAATCTACCCTATGAATTTATACAAGCCCATGTTTAATAAAATCATACATGCAGAATACAGGTAAATGCAAACAGAAGAGGAAAAGAATATTTAGACTTCTCTTCCTTCAGTATACATGAACAGTTCCCAAGAACTAATTAATACTATTGCTGACCACAGTACTGCCATATACATAGAAAAATGGAACTGCATAAAGAAAAATTGAACACACTCTTACCAGCAAACTGTAAAACTGCTTAATCAAAACAGAAACGACTCTCAGCAAACGCATACAGATGGGGAAATATGGTTTTTCTACTGGTGCTGGGGAAGATGATGTGCTGGAACCTTGCCTGAATTTGATATTTGGGGAAAAGAGCTTTATAACAAGAGGGCATACTCTTTCTTTAAGAAGAAAACTGAATTCCTGATGCTGAAAAAGAAAACAGAACAAATTTTAAGTAGACAATCTTCAATTTCTACCAGTAGCTCTGATTATACATCTTATTTACATTTGCTGCTATGATCAAGCACCCTGAGTTATGTAAATCTTGGTATAAATTACACACTCAGGAAATGAAAAGGAAGAATGGCATACACCATTGTAAAGCTATCAAAAAGCACGATGAAATGGTATGGTCAGGTTCATATCCTGCATCCCTCTTCTTGTACTTTGTAAACTGAAATATGCTGATAATACATCATTCATTATGCATTTATTTTTTAATTTAGCTCCTGTCTCCTAAAATGTGTGACTGTAGGATCATGGTGCATTTATATGTAGCAGATCTATACAGTTCCCAGTCATGATTCTTGCTGTTTGGCAAGTGGGGCGATGTTAACGTTTATGTAGAAATAACAGCGCCATAAACTAAGTAACAGAGCTGCCATAAATCATGCAAGATCAGAAAATGCGTCTTTGGAGGAGATTAAAATGGCAAAACAAAAAGTGAAACAGAGTAAAACATGCTCTACAAAATGCACAAACACAAATCAAGCGTATGGGAATAGAAAAAAGTGGACAAAAAGCACAGAGTATTTCTCTATCATAAAACCCCAACATGTAAAAGCTACAATTCCTTCTGAAAAGTAGTACTTATGGTAAATTGAAGAGGAGTTAATGAAGTGCAGATTTTAATGCCCATGTGAAAAGTCGTCTTCTTTTCCCTCCAAGAACTACTCACTTGTAAAAACACTTGTGGAAAGTCATTAAGGACTGACTCAAGAAGTTCAAGGCCAAATGTCCGGGTCATTTCTGTCATACCCACGAGCCAGTAGGGAGCATCAGCATTAACTAATTGACAAAGATCCTTAAAAAGAAATACAATAATATTTACATTCTCTGCACAGTCCTATACTGCCATAAGTTTACTGAGTCTACAACAAGATCTACACTGTCCCTCTTTTGTTATGAGGGATTGTCCAATTTAATATAGCTTTTCCCCAAATACTTCTTTTACTCAAATAATTAAGCAAAAACTTAAAAAAAGAGATTTTAAACTTTGCTGATATGCTTGTAGCAACTGCGTTCATTCCTGCCCTCAAAATTATCTCAAGACCAGTAAATTTTCTAAGTCAAGAAGATTTTAGCTGGTGTAATGAATACAACTGCTACTATTCATCATATATGGAACTTTCATGCACGACACCAAGCACAAGAATCAAGACTGACTTACAGTAGCAGTATTTGGGTCATGGAAAAAAGAATCTTCGATTTAACACAGACATGCATGTTTAGCTGTTATTTAAGACGCAAAGTAAAACATTCCTAGGCTGCCACTTCTTCATTTTTCAGTCACCTCCTTGGGATACGCATATGACTGCCAATCACAATAAATGCACGTAAGAAAGCCTGAGGCTCTGGTTAAAGACCTTGTCAATATGCCAACAGCAAATTCTTGCAATTTGTTAGAGAGATGTAGAAACACCCAATTATAACTGCAAATGTATAAACATATGCTCCCCATCTACCTGAAAAAGCATATATGCATCCTTAGCACATGGCTTCAGTGTACTGACAGATCTTCTGTTACTATTTCCTTGAACTGCAACTGGCTGGTCAATAGCATCTGTGTGAAGACAAACCCCAGCTTTGTTAACAAAGGAACCGTTGAAAATCAAGGACAAACTAAGTGTTCTTACAAAAAGATTTTATGAGAATGGCCAGGTAATTCTACTGCAAGTTTTCACGTCTACTGAAACAAACACTAGATTGAATACCAATGATCATCAATACCAAGCACTTCTTTCTAACAAATGCTCTCTTCAAAACTACTGACGTGTATTTCACACTCTGTAATCTTCAGTTACCTTCACATAAATAACACGTTCACCTCAAATTCCTTCACAATACTAATGTGAAGACCAGTTCTCACAGCTTGAAAAATATCTAAGTTTTATATACCAATGTACTGACTCGGACTGACACAATGGCTAAGGGTTACATCTTGTTTGAATACAAGTAAATTTGCAAAAGACAGTAAAGATTAATGACTGTGATTTTTGTATAATGTTTACAAACATTAAACATCTTTAACTAAAAAAGATAAACACAAGAAAGCAGAGTAAGAAGTATGCCCACCTTTGTATCGTTCATCTTCAGCAACCACCCTCTCAAATACAACAGTCACTACCTGCCTCACTGTAGCTGCCGCAGTGTTATTTGTGATATTATCTTTTGTGAAGTGCAATCGAAAACAAAGTACAATTGCCTGAAAGGGAGAGAAAAAAAGAAAGAAAGAAAGATCACCTTACAACAATATATTTTCATCTTTTAGCTAAGAGTCAAGACAGCCGATTGAGGAATTCTTTCCAAGAGTTTGTCAAAAGGTTGCCTGAAAAAAAATTGGTTTAATCACTTTAAATTTGAAGAACCAGAATAAGTTTTATTATCCCAGCCAAATACTCTTCACTAATCCTTTACAAAGCTAATCTAGAACTGGTATTAACTGACAACATTAAGAAGTACTAATAAAACTACAATTATCATACAGGAACACAGTACTTAACCACACAAAACAAGGTGTATGAACATTAATGTCAAAAGGACATTTGGATTATAAGGTTAATCACTGAAAGGACAGTCAACTTCAAAGGTAAAATGCCATTCCTCACCTACATTAAAATCACAAAACTTTCACAACCATGTTGCCTCAACTGCTGTTATTCCTCTCTAAGGTGCATATTTTTATGTGGCATTGTGCTGGCAGTGACCTGAATATTGTTTTCCACTGTATTTTGTATTACCTCTAACACACAGTTTAATATTTACTTCTTCTATAATGAATTTTGAAAATTAACATCTGTATGTATAGTGAACCCTGTATTTCTTGTTCTTTTGTCCTTATTCCATGTTCTTGCACTTGCATGAACCTCAACCACACCCGGCCACAGTGCTACGTGCTCTAAGCCATACAAGATTCAGAATTTTCTTCTGCTGCTTTTTAATGGAAATGAATTGTGGGCTCTGCTCAGACAGTATCCCCATGTTAGTCTGAAATTTTACAACACAATCTTACATCTCTGGACATTAAGAAATGTATTATTATGGAGGAATTAAAAAACAAATTGAAAAGGAAGCCAGAAGAAATCCCGTTTTCAGAGTATAAAGACAATAGGTACACAACAGAACCAAGAACACCCCTCCTCTTCCATTATTTACAAATGTTTCATATGTAAAATTTATCTCTGTTTTTCCCCTTGGATATTGCACGTACCATACTGTATGTACTTGGCTGTCACTAATAAATTCTTACCTTGGACAGTGCTTCATCATGCACAACTGTATTGGTTGTTAAAAGTACAAGAACTGTCTGGAGCAATTTAAGTTCTTCAAGACTATTTTCCATCAGTTGCCAAAGCATATTAATAATGTTTCCTGCTGCAGCCTACAAAGAAATAATTTTTTGCCAACAATTAAGATCCTTACATACTGGTATATCATGTGTACACACATAAGGACAGCACTGTCATAAATGCATTTCATAACTGTACTTGCCTGTTTGTTTATACCATGGGACCACACTGAGAACACAAAGCCAATTTCATTGTCACAAGCTTCCCAAGGTATTTTTAAAGAACTGACAGCAGACACCTCTTAGTGTGTATTTCAAATTAAAATGCATACTTTATTTTCTACTTGAAAATACGAAAGAAGCAGTACGAAGACTTTTTACTTGCAAAAATCATTCATATTGAAGAAAAAACAGTGCAATTTTAAGTTATGCAACCACACTATTATTTTCACCAGCTTCTTAACACACTATATATGCAGTAGCAGCATAACACATCATGACATTGACAGTTGCAGGTAATGTGCATCCACTTAATCTTATTTTTAAAATTAAAATGTAAAAACCACATAATATATAATGTCATCAAACAGAGTAAATTTGGTGAATACAACTTGCAGAATTATATTTATCAAGGACATGCTCTGTTCCTGCAGTGTAAGAATGCAAACTAAATGAACTGGTTTGAATTTTCATTAATTTCCTTCTAGAGGTTACTATGTTTTATCACCTCTTTTTTAATTTTAATTTTCCTTTTCTTTTTTTTAATGGTCAAAAATGTTTTTGTTTAAATTTCAATTTTTTAAAAACAAATACAAGTGAAGTATTTTGCAGACTACACTCAATATAAACAGCCGCCTAAAAAACACATTCACCTTCAGTTTGAGTATTCTCACACTGGAATATTTATGTATTTATATAAAGACAGATCTTACCTCTGAAACAACTTCATGGGACATGAGCCTCTGTATGGCTGCTAGACACAGCTGAGTGATCTTTGGTTCCTTTGTTCCACAACCCATTAGAAAAGGCTGAACTACCTCTGAGCTGTTCTCTTTTAATGCTTTCAAAGAGAGACATAGAAGCAGTCAATGTTTAATACTTCAAAAAATACAATGCAAAATTTGTTAATCATGCTTGTTAACCAAAAGCCATCTCCAATCTTGGAAATCTGGCACCGTAAAGAAAAGCCAAATGAAGACAGTCACTGAGCTGCCACATCTTACTTCCGCAATTACCCCTAATCCCAAACACCTTCTCCCTTACACACTCAATAACTTTCTCTTTCCAAATCCAGAACACCCACTTTGGTTAGCAAGAAGATGTAAGGTTCTGTCCATCCCAGAACTTGTTTCTGGTCTTGCAGTGGTGATGGGCCTCATGCTGGTAGCTGCCTTCTGCCCTGCTTCACCTCAGCACCAAATTCAAAGGCAACAGTGTGGCACAGAGAGACATTCCAAGGCAAGGGCACAAAGGGGAATAGCAAAATGCCACGACAAAACAGGACCAGAAAGAGACTGGACTGTTTGTATCCTGGGTACATACACCTGGCTGTGAATTTTTCAACTAGTGTTTTAGTGAGAAAGGGCATCTTCTTAAAATGAAGCTTTGTCAGGAGAAAACACAAGTACACAAGTTTAATGAACTATTTTTCTTTTCTCATTTTTAAGGAGGAAAATACTTCCCAATGAATACAACATTCCACACTGCTATTTAAAAAAGTTTCTCCCCATAAAAGTAATTCTGGAAATCTGAGATAAAGTTCATAAAACTTAAAAATCAGGAAGTATTCCAGAAAGATGACAGGAGAGCATGAACCTGAGTGATGGGCGCTGCTCTGTTGCAGGCACGGCTGTTGATTCATGCAAACGTTTAAGATTTTAGCTGCTCATCACCATGTGAGATAATAAAAATTCCTCACAGTTTGAAGTTCAGTGTGTCCTTCATCTGAATGGCATACACTGTGTTTTAGTCTATGTGTAATGAGAAACGCGTTCACACGGTTTTACAGCACAGATCTTACCGCAAACAAACAAAATCCATGTTTTTGCATGAAAATGCAAATGTGATCTACTTTACTTTTTCTGCTGAGCAATCTGAAGTGAAACATCAAGGGTAAAAGCTTCAGAAATACATTTTAGTGATGTTTTTCAACTGAAGCACTAACTAACATGACTAACAAGTTTCTGTGAAAAGAACAGGCTAGTATAAATTATAGATGCCAACTTTCTCTAAGGTAATAGCTCTTACAGGGTGATATTAACATATATATAGTCACAGCTTCAGCAGCCTCTTTAGAGCCAGTATTGGCTCTGCATCTGACAGAGGATGACCTTGCACCAAATGCCTAATCAAAACCAATTAAAATGTCAGCATAAATGTGAATGAATACATAAGTTCACTGCCTGTTTAACAATCTGCTTTGTTTTCAAGATGTATTATTTCGATTTTCAAATCAAAAACAAAACATTGGCTACTTCATCAAAACCAGAAGTTTATTTCCAATTAAGACATGTAACTTAGGCATCTAATTGTCAGTATCTACGTGTGAGCTAGATGTCTAAGCTGCCTGTACAGTCTATGAACATCTACAACACGTTGCCAAGAGAGCTCACTCTAACATGGGCACAAACGTTCTAAGAATGGCAAAAATGGTGTAAGAGTTAATAAGACAAACTAAAATTTAAACCATTTACAGTACTCTTCCTATAATCTATTAAAAACAATCTCCCAACAAGATCTATACAAGGATTTTTACTCTATGAAGCTGAAGAATTAATGTTTTGTAGACCTGGTTTGGTACTGATCATTATACTAGCTTCAGTCTTAAATACAGAAGTTTTCTTATATCCAGGTCTGCTTCCATTTGCTACCAAAATTATGTCAATACATATTGGAAAAGAAATCAATCATAATGAATGACATTAAAAAAAAAAGTTCTCGGATGTAAAATTTACTCCTTCATTCCACCAGCAAGATAATAATTCCGATTAACTACTATTCTGATTAAAAGAACTCCTAGAACAGAAGTCTAAATTGAGTATCTCAGAGCCACATGGAAATAATTTCTCACATTTACCTCCGATGATATAAAGCACAGGCTGACTTTCCCTTTGAAATCACTCATCCTCATAAATAAATTATAAAGCACATACAGACTGCTAAGAATGAAGACTTTGAAACTGCTCAGCTTAACTTTTCCAACAGAAAGAAGGTAGATCAATGACCTTAGAGTTCTGCCAAGTTAAGCACATCTCACCAGACACAATAAAGATTTTAAAGATTTTAGTGAAGACTTTAAGATTGCATCTAAGTCTCTAAAATTATAATCATTCATAGTGTAATGCTTCAAGAAAGCATCAGGTCAACGTATTCAAACTGACTTGATACAGTTGTGTTCCTCTATTTTAGTGAAATGGCAGTTTACATCAAAGTACAAAGAAAAAAAACCATATCCTGATCAAAATACTTGCTGGATTACTAGAATGTCTAGTAGATAGTCTTAAATCATCTAGCAGTCAAAAATTAACTACTTCACTGGATTTCACAATTATAGTAGCCTTTTGCAGCTTTATTGTTACTGAAGAATACACACTATTTTCCTCAAAAAAACCCCACTACAGATAGGAGACAAACAGGAGACAAAAGAGATCTTGACATTAGCATATCTACAAGATTAGGTTACAACTGATGCCTCAAAAAATACAAGGGTCCATAAAGACTTAGGACTGTTTAATGGCTTTATGTTTAAACTATGGAATGTTAAGATAATATGTAGGCAAAGTGTACGTTTCCCTCTGTTGCACAGTTTCTCACTGGGAAAAATATTCTTACCCTATGAGCAAAGATTAACTAATCAAAATAACTTTCAGGATCTGCGGGTTTTCCAAATCTCACCACAAAAAAAACCTGTAGGTTTTTTGCTGAATGAAACAAATGTGAACTACATTGGAAGTTTTCAACTAGAAAGGAAAAGTGCTTACAAAATCTGACCAACTAACAGGAAGTGTTCCCTCAAACAGACGACAGTAAAGACTGCCTATCCATGCCCAGAATCAACGATCCTTCACATCTGTTCACTTTCAAATGAAGATTCAAAATCAAAGAATTTTGCAGGATTACAAACCAGCTTCCTAAAATATACAGCTCTTCACACAGTAGTATGCCAAAGAATGTTGACAGCTTCACAAATGGCTAACTAGAGAGTTCTCTTGTTCATTTGTGTATTTGGATATAGCTGACATTACCTGGCACAGTTTTCCCACTTATGTCAGCATTCATGACAGCAGTAAAAACAAAGAAAATAAACAAATAAAAAAGAGGCATTAAAATGAAATATTGAGGGTTGGGACTGCTACTTCAAATAATTCCAGAAAGTGCCTCCTTACCAGTATCTAATTTAAGCACCTTAAAATAAGAAATAGTTTTACATCTATTTCATTTGGACCTTTCAGTAGACAGTATTAATACAGGACATTCAAATCTGGCCAAAGGCTTTACCAGCAATTGGCAAGAAGCCAACAATTTACAAGCTATTTAATAAAGCTGAAGAAAGTCAGAGATACAGTTTTAAGCACTTACAAAACTGCAACTCACAAGATAACTCCTGTCCCTCAAGGCAGTGGTACACCTTAAATTGAATGGCCTTGTCTCAGATCAAGATGGATTTTTGCCTGCCAGGTACAAGTGTCCAAAGGCTAGATACTCGTACTAAACACACAGGTGAGGGTCATACCCAGAACTCCACACAGATCACTCAACAACAGCTGTGGTGAACACAGTGAACAAAATACTGAGAATTTGGAGCATTTCATGCCATTTTTTCTAAGTGGATGATTTTTTTCTGTAGAGCCACAACTCAAAAAGGAGACCTTCCTCAGCATCGGCCTAGCACCAACAAAAAACAGGAGTAGTATTAAAATGTTCTCATGGTACTGAATTTTTGCTAGGTGCCTAGAAGTAAAGCGTCATTGATATGGCTCATACAAAAAGACATAAAGAATCAGTACATGTATGCAAGGCATCTCTTTTAACTTTTGATCTGTAACCCACGTTTATTTTTCCCACTGCATTTGCAAATAATTACCTGCCAAAATATCACTGTTACGTGCAGCTATTGTTTTCACTTTTATTATTCCTGATTCAGCAGCCTGGAAGAGAAGAAAGTAAATAGTTTAGATGCTATTTCATACATCAATATCTGGAAAGAAGTAAAAATAATGAAGAAAAATAAACCTTATGGTCTCAGAGGAAAAATGCTTGTGTAGTGTTTTAGGTAAGCAGAGCTAATGCAGAAGTGAAATCTTTGTAGCTTCTGGAATTCCCTTCTGGAATTCCACAGGAAAGGGTATATTCTGTGGTTCAGAATTTTTAGAAATCATGATTTTCACTGTAATACCTTCCAGTTCTATGAATACAAAGAAAAAAACTAGTTAACCAAAACCCTGTTACCCAGTCTCTGTACAGTTTCAAACTGTGAAACAATTACCATGATGCATAATCTGTCACATTCATCAGGTTGGAATGCTGAAGAAACTGAGAACATCAGTAATTATATCAATGTTTAATACTTCACACCTAACCAATGAAATCCAGTTAATCAACTGGATGTGGTACACACTTGACTATTATCACTGTTCTTCCAGTTGGGCAGCAGTATTTTCTATTTGAAAGCTAACATTTTCACTGACAATGAGTATCAGAATAAAACCCATTTTCCCATGGATTCTTTCTCCCAAATACCATATACAAATTTTCCCAAGGCAGTACCACAAAGAAGCCTTCCCAACAATTCTCCTTGTTCTTCCCAACATACTATACAATCCACACCAAAAGTTCTTCTCCTTTCCCCCTACGTATGACCTCGCAGACCAACAGCAAGCTCCTCTCCCTCTTGCACACCTTCAGTGGAACTCGGGGCTGCAGACAGGCAGGTTAAGGCATGTATGCGCCCAAACTGGCTAGAAGACAACTGGGGGCTGAGTGGCCCATCACGGAGATCACATACTGCTGTGAGGGAACAGCAATTCTTTCTTCAGTTGTCCACAAATGCTTCCCAGCATAAATCACTAAAGTCATGTTCTCTAATGGAATCAAGCCAAACTGAAAACATAACATTGAGCCTTTGCATTTCACAATTATGATTTCTGACAAGTTTTGTGTGCAAAACACAAAAACAAACTGCAAATGGCACCCTGCCATTTTTTAGCTCCATTAACACACTAAAAACCTCTGGAAACAATTAAAGAAATCATGTTCAATACACTGTGAACCAAAATAAATACAACATGTTTTCCCAACATAAGGGCACAAATTCCTGGAAAATACCGTTGTAACAAATTTGAAAGTACATTTCCCCTTTTATTTTGGCTTTGTATTTCTGCATACTTCCCACACCAAACATCTCCATTTTTCCTCGGATACTACCATTAAAAGAAGTGTGCCATCACTACGTAAAACAGATTAGAGAAGCAGACAAGCTGTGCCAGTAGAAGTATGGAAGTGACAGCACATTAAGTTCCACCAAGTAGTAATACTCCCTCACCACCAAAACACTACTCCAACAAGATTTCCCAGAAAGCCAGGTTAAGCTGACTGTATAAATTCATAACCAAATATCTTAATTGCAAGTTTATATATATATTTATCAAAATAATAACATTACAAATGGATAAGTGAAATTTTCAACTTTATTTTCCAAAGCAACATAGAAACTGCCTTAAGATAATTTAAGAGATTCGTGAAATTCAGCAGAATTATTTAAGCTTTGCTGAACATAGTGCTTCTACTTTAAAAATAGAGACAGAATAATATCACAGTGTTTGAACTAACATACAACATGCTCAATAAGCACAAACTGACATGCAAATATATCTTCCACATAACTAAAATGAGGCATGCCAAATCCAGTTCTCATTTATTTTAATTACATTAAGTGTTGAAGCGTCCTAAGTTTTCAGTCAATCCCCATTCTTCAGTTATAAACAGTCAGCTAATTAGGGGAGGGTCTTGTCACAACGAATTGTTCCTATTAATTAACAGGAAGGATTTGTCACGGTACAACTTCAATTATCTTCAAACTAAACCTCATCACATCTACTGGCAAGCGATTTCTCTCTTTCCAGGAGTGACAAACTCACTCCAAATCAAAGACATATTCAGCCTCCCCACATGTGACATTTGCAAACGCTGCACTCTACACAAGGAAGAAACACTAAAGTATTTCCAATGCAGTGTTTCCCAGTCAGTTGTTTCCATGCTGGCTTTATATAAAATAGCACACATTGTTTAAAAACTAAGGTAAAACAAAACAACAGCTATTTAGACTTCTTACTACCGCTTTGAATGTTAACAGGTTTTCTTCACAAGACATTGGAAGTTCAGTGGTTACAAATTTACACCAATTACTATAGCCCTCTCTAGGTCACTGCCCCATTAGAAAAGGATTTTATAAACACACTAATCAAGGAGATGCCCATCATCATTCTGTGTTTATGAGTACAAATATGATAATTTCACACAAATATAATGCATTATGTTTTTAAAGCAGTTACCACATTAAAAATTAACATAACCAATTTCCCTTAGCACCTCAGTAAGTAGTAGCCTAATGAGCAAGTCAGTATCTCTTCAATTTTACAAAGAAGCAAGTATCCTGTAACACAACAAAGCGCAAGCAAACCCGAAACCTTCAGTCAGTCAACTACATTTCCTATTCTGTTACTTTAACAACCGTGAAATGACTGAAATAAAATGTCTCAAACATACGATTGCCATTATTGAGTTTTGCTTCAGGTTTCTGCTGAAGCAACTACGGCACCCAGTTTGGGGAGGGGAAATATTAATGAAGAACAGAAATTGACTCCCGGTGATAGTACATATTCAAGTCAATCTCTTCCAGTACTTTGACTTGATTTTAATCAAACAACCAATAGTCTCACAGCAAAATTCAACAGGATCCTCCAGGCTCAAGAACTTCCTCCATCATCTTTCTACTTCCTTGGAACTTACCAACTATTTGCTGATTACGTGGAAATCACCCTTCACAGAAACCAAAGTAAAACAAACAGAGAACTTATGTACAAAAAAACCCTCAAAACACACAGAGTGCAGGGTGAAGTAGACTGAAAAGAAGCTGGTGCAATATCTACCTCCTGGCCTCAAAGTATAGTCTGACAACAATATTCACAGCTCCCCGAGACCCTCACCCTAAAGCTACCTTATAGACAGGCTCCCTGCATGAGAGAGCCCAGGATGTGGAAACTCAGAGACTTTTAAACCCAGCTTTAAGAGCTTGCCAGGTCCAAAACTCCTCCCTCCTCACAGACTTCTCAGTCCTCAGTTCAAACAGGGAAGAACTTCAATCTTCTTGTCATTACAAGTGCTGTACACACCTTTCAATTTTTCTGAAATCTTAATCCTTGTGTCGGTCCAAAACCACCAACCAGGTAACAGAAACAGATACTTTCTACTCAGGCACTCAGCAAGCAGATTTAACCCATCCTCAAGCAGAATCAACACTTCCCAATATCCAAGTAACACTCAAGAGCTGAAGTTCTCCACATTATAGTCTGCACACACATATTTAAAGATCTATAACTCATAAATATCATACGGAGGTATTAGGATAAATGGGGTATGCAATTCTGCCAGCTACTGTTCAGGATGACGTAGATGCAAGCCACCCATATCAGCAGCAGAGTAGTAAGTGCATCTGAAAGGCATCAGTTCCTCAAATCTGTCTTCAAGGGACACTGCGGAAGCTCGTAAACACACCAAAAGGCACCACCATAGCTAAGTCCATGATCATAATGATGTTACCTGGCAGCCCAGGAACGTCCACAAGGAATAATGGCATGGCATATGCTGGAACACGTAAACCACGTAATTATTCAGTGGTTTACTTCTCACAGGTGAAAACACTGCAGACCTCTACTGCAATGCATATGGATGAGCAAGCAAGGTACCAGAAGGGTCAGGTGGGATGTAATCCAACAGCACATCAGTTGCTCCACAGTAATCCCTATGGATTTGCCCTTACTTTTGAGTAAACGTGAAAAAGGTATCCTTCTCTCACTGAAAAATAACACACAGTTAATAACTTCTCATGAGGGAACGATGACACAATTCTAATCTCAAATCTCTCTTAACAGTGACCCTTTTCAGCAAGTGAAAAAACCTCACCCTCTGTCTCTGCCATATCAGCAATTTTTTAGCAGTTTCAAAAAAGGGGATTTTTAAAGGTTTCAGAAAGGATCAATTTGCTGATCTTCAAAGAAGTTGGTATCTCACAATCACGACCAGATGGAGCACCCCTTCTTTTTTAACCAAAAATTATATACACACATAAAGGTATTTAATGGAGCAAAAAGCCATGTGCTAGTTTCTACTAAGGCCTGATCTAGTGTTAAACATGTTTGTGTACGAGCTTCTAAATGTGACAGTATTGTTACCAGAAGTTAGTAAAAAAATATTTATATTTCCATAGCTAGTGCTTTGAATGACCATTTGTTTTGATTGTATGTTCAGAGCAAATTGCTCTCTCCAGAGACACCAAAATTGTTCTAAGGTTTGAAGCTTATACTACACAACCTTTTGACTTCTCCCTTACAAAAAGAAAAGCATTCAGGAATGCTTTCAGGAACGACGGCCTGTGCTGGTATTTACAGAACATTGTTTGCTAACCTCTGACTAAGACTGAATAAAAGTAATATGTATGTCATCTATGGTCACGTCCACATCTATTACTTACAATAAAAAGAGCTGTTTTTTTCTATTAATTGTTATATGCCTATCTAGGGCCTTTAGATAAGAGAACCTCCGGTCTACAGTACAGTTTCACTTCATTGTTATTCCAGCTTGCTTTGCAAAAGCATGTTCTGGACCATTACTGTAGTGCTAAACTATTATTTGGAAAAGACAAACTCACAAAGTGCTCCACACTAAATCAACCTCATGAAAGCACTTGATTACACCACAATTGTGTTAAAAAGCACCATACTTGCCTTCTGTATTTTTGTCTTCCTCTCCAGGAGCACAATCCCATCTCAGACCCTTCTCTTTTATATATGCTCATTCTACCTGTAATTTAAACTGGTGAAATGGCAGCTCTGATCTGACAGCACTGTGCACTCACAGGGATTTAGTATATTGAATGATTTAACGTATTCCGATTAGAGCTTGCTCACATTCTACTGGCTTGCAGCAAAGCCTACCAGCAGAGTCTCTGGGAGTAGAGCATGATCATCATAAAGGCAGATACAGGCAGGAAGTACATGAACCAAGTACTTAAGTCAACCGGAAACATACAAGCTCATGCACCCAAGGGCCAACATCACTGAAAGGACACACTCTGTAAGGGTCACAGTAACTTGGGAAGGTTATTGATGGGTCACTGGGGAGAGGTAAAAGCCACGCATACCGCAAGGGAGGGAAGGGAAGGGAACAGCTTTGCAGGTCACTACAGGCCAGTCAGCTTCATGTCATTCACTGGGAATGACTATGGAACAAATCCTCCTGGAAGCCTTTCCTAGGCACATGTAGGACAACAATATGACTAGAAACAGCCAATATGAGTTAGCATGAGCTTCAAAGACCCAATTGCCTTTGCCAATGGGAGGATGGGCTGTGTGGGTAAGGAGAGAGCACTACATACTTTATACCTTTACTACAGCAATCTTTGACACCATTTCCAACTGTATCCTTATAATCTAATTGATGAGACATGGACAAGTGGGCAGAAAATTGGCTCAAAGGATCATTACAAAGAGTATGAACTGCAGCCAGTAACCAGTTACTAGTAGCGCTCCCTGGGGATGGATACTGGGGCTAATACAATTTAACATCTTTATTAGCAGTCTAGATAAAGGATTAGAGTCTGCAGACAAATACAAAAATCAGGGTATTGATTAACATAACATAGGATAGGCTGTGTATTTACAGGAACCCAGACAGGCTGAGAAACAGCCTGGTATGAATCTCCTGAAGCTCAGCAAAGGCCAATGCAAAGTCCAGCCTCATGCATCAATACAGGCTGAGGGCTGGTTTTGCAGCCAGCAAAGCAGCTTTGCAGAAAATGATCCGGGATCCTGGCAGACAGGACAAAAGTGGACTGTCTAAGGTAGACAACAAAGTAGAACTAAGTGCCAGCAGTGGCCCTTTGTAAGAAAGGTGGCTAGCTGCATGCTGGACTGCATTAGCAAGAACACAGGCAGCGGGCCGCGCAAAGGGAGTCCTTCCCTCTCTTTGGCTCTCGTGGGACTGCTGCTGGAGTAACATGTCCAGAGTTAGCCCGCCCAGTGCAAGAAAGCCACTGACATGTTGAGGCAAGTCCAGTGGAGGTCCACCGAGACAGCTGTTGGATGGACAGCAATAGATAAGGAGATGCTGTAAGAGCTGCACTTGTTCAGCCTGAAGGAGACAAGATAAAGAGCTTGTTAAAGTCCACAGCTTCCTACAAGGAAGTAGTTTACAATGCTCAGGTGTGTGCTCCATCCTGGATGTATGTACAAGTAGAGAAAGACAAGGGTAACAGGTTAAAACTTAAACAGGGGAAGTTTAGATTAGATATAAGGAAGAAGTTCTTTACTGTGAGTGTGGTGGAATGGGTTGCCCAAGGAAGCTGTGAATGCTTCAGGCCTGGCAGTGTTCAAGGCCGGGTTGGACAGAGCCTTGCGTGACATGGTCTAGTGTGAGGTGTCCCTGCCCATGGCAGGGGGGTTGGAACTTGATGATCCTAAGGTCCTTTCAAACCCTAAGTATTCTATGATTCTATGAAAGCAGGGAACACTGAAAGCACTAATGCTCCTTTTAAATCACTCCACGTTCTACAATTCCTGCACAAGTTTCTCACTCTGATTTTTCATCCACAGAATCTTAGCAATAATGGTAAAATAGTATTAATTTTCCTATAAATTGAAAATTGTATTTAGGTAAACCACATTATCACAAAACTTTACACAAAACCAGCTTGATTTTCCATTTTGGGGGGAAGAAAAAAAAAAGAAGTGTGATTTATGTGAACTGTCGAACAGCATGATTAACTTTTTTTAAAATTAATATATTGTTTGCATCACATTTATTTAGCACATAAAGACAAGAAATGCAAGCAGTCAGTCTCTATTCACATATAAAGTAGTTTCTTCAGCTGTTCACACTTTACCTGAGACAGAAGTAAAATTGCTCTGGTTTATTCTACATCATGATGCATCTGTGCTCAGTGAAGGAAGTAGAGCACATTTCTTATTCTAACAACAGGCACAACAACACTTCTTGCTAGACTTCACTCTACTCCAGCATGGTGCCATTCTCAATTACCAGAGCTCCAAAGCTTTGAGAAAAAATAAAAGCATTAACTGACTGTATCACACATTTTCTCCACCAATTCAAGATTTACGATATTGCAGGTTTTGTTTGTTGTTTTTTAAAAAACACATAACCTTGTTCATTTCCAGCTTTAGTGCATATAATATAGTTGCCCTCGTATTAAAAACGCTCTTTCACTTGACAGGAGTGACTATTCCTCTGGTCCATTAATCTTCTGAAAGTGTCAGTTTGCAGTATCAGCAGTCAATTCAGAATCCTGAAGGTTAATCGTCAGTAATGTCAGGAGAGGTGGCAGTGGCATATAAACTGCTTCAAGAGCTGTTGCCCCTGAAAGTACCTCACTTGACGTGAATGTGGAGGTACAGATAATGAAACACCAATATTTAATATCAGGAGTTTTCTTTTGACAATCAAAATATTACATCTCAGCTGGAAAAACCATCTCATACAATCAAGAGAACAAATCAGAATGAATAAAACAACTCATTACTGAACAGCCCTGATGTACACAGAAAGAAAAGAAAGCTAACCAAGACTTGATAGAGAAGAAACATGGTCAATTAGCAACAAACTTGAGTTATATTTCTCTCTTCCGGTCAGACAGAATCAGGGTGTACCCTGTAGTTTGTACTATATTACATATAACGCGTTTGCATTTGTATAGTTTGCCAGGTACCTGGTAAAGAGAAATAACAGTCGACACTAGGCACTAGTTGGGAACTGGAGTAATCAAGATTTCTAACTTCTGCAATAAGTTTCCTGTATAATCTTCGGGATGCTACAGGAGACAGATGGAGATTAAAATCAGAGACTAAGATGCACCAACTTAAATATTCACACTCCTATCACAATGGCAATTTAGTCTCTACTGAATGATCCTTAATTCTTAAAGCCTCTCCTTAAGCTAATTCAGCTGACCCACTAGTAGGTACTCAATACAGAGGTCTAAGCTTAGGCCCCTGTAGCCAAGACAACTACATGAAGACAGCAGAAGACCCATACTTTTCTGGACCAGCTGCTGGAAGCCAAGGAAGAATTCATCTCAAGAGGCAAGAACACCTAATGTGTAGGTGACAGAGTGACTCAATCTCCTGGCTACAAGACCTCTGGAACAGCTATTCGACTCTACTGATAATATTTCCATAACAAACTGAGCCTGCACAATCAATAAAGGGAGCCTAAGACACTCTAAGCTGGGCATGTAAATACTGCACTGAAGGCCAACTTGAAAACTTTACAGATAGAGCGACATACAGAAAATTTTAGTCAATTTTTTCATTCATTAAATTGCAAGGTGTTACAGGATGGAGAACATCGCCTGTGTGCGTGATGCGAGTAATTTCTGAATACATGACATTTCTTATCAAAGACTAAAATGATGATACAAAAGCCAGGATTTATAATAAACCTTTGAACACATTTGACTTGGTGAAGGTCCCCATGAAACATAACAGCAGACTTCTAAAAACATAATTTTGAAAAAATACTACTGCACACAGATCAATATAGAATAAAAACCACTGTAAAATGAATGGATTCCAAACACGAAGCTAGCAGACACAGCAACTGGTAACGATCAGGAAATATAAAAGACACTGTAGGAAATATTAGGGATCCCTTGTTTCAAATTACTGGTTCAGCTACTGGCTGGCAACTAAAGAACGCTACAGAACAATCTCCAGTCACATGCACAAAACAGATGCTTGAGTGCAAGCTGCCTAATCGTGACAATACACATTTTACAGAGCACAGTTTCTCTATTTCAAAAGACCTTTAAAATATTAGTGAATACCCATTAAAGCAAACAAAAGGCTCTACAGTATTTGCATCCTTCTGAACTAATGCTGTGAACACCTGAAAATTAACCAACCTGACAAGTTCAGTGTAGGTTAAGCTCCCCATATGCTTTAGTATCAGAATTATTTAATACATTTTATTCAAAAATAAAGCAGGATACCCAAAAACGTCATTACTCCTACAGAACATAGAGTATCTACAAAGGTCTGTTCTTTGCCAGATCCATTTGGCTCATCTTTTTACCACTACAGTATCCTGAATGCATAGCTCTCAGAAACCACTCAATGTTAGTAACACATCAAGTGAGTCAAGTGCCAAAATCACAAGGCATTTCAGCATGTTATTTTCTTTCTTAGCCTTATCCAGTTTGTGTACTGCACAACATTCAACAGATTTTCTCAAATATTACTACTGTCACAGAGCAAACAGCTAATATTCACACTTTAACTGTTCCTTACAGTTGCATTAGGAATCCTAATGATTATTTTGACATTACAAACCAAATTACCTGATATGTATCTTTCTAACATATGCATAAATTCTGCAATACATTCCCATATTTAGTTTCATAGAACTACCCAATGACATCAGAGATGTGCCCTAAAAGGACAAGCTTCCCAACTAATATCCGGCATTAGCCCTAAGATATGTTCAGGATCAGTATATTATTCCAAAACTAGAATGATTTAACGCAGGGCATGAAACTGATGCATGTCACTGACTGCAGACAGGAGGGAACTCCAAAGGAAGAGACGCATAAAAAAAACCCTGTGTTCACAGAACACAACTGACAGCATGTCAGAATGGGCAAATCCCATCTCTTGGCTCAACTAGTCCACATGAATTCTACTGTTATTAAATAATTTCAAGTTTGCTTTATCCAGAAGTCACTCAAATCTGTATTCTTTAACTTTTTTTTCTTTTTAATTTTGTAAGGCTACTTGCTGCAAGAGAAGTTACTTATAAAAGAAGGAAAATACAATTGCAAAATTGGATTCTCTTCCTAGATATAGCAAATTATTTTACAATAGTTTCAAAAATACGGCTGTATGCTGAAGGCATACACAGCTCCATAAACAATTAAACAAAAGCAATGTGCTGCTGTTTCAAAGATCTGGGAAACAAACAGCAGAGAGGCTATCGAAAGCCATCTTCCAAGAGTCTGATGAGAGCACTGACCAAAGCATTCAAAGCTAAACTTGTGCTGCTCTTCCAGGTTGAGGGAAGTTGAACGCTGCTTCTTTTCCAGCCCTACTATTCCAAATCACCACAGCAGCAACATCCTAAAACACACAGACACCTGCAACCCATTACACAACTGCAAAGCAGAGGACATGTCCTGTCCTGTGAAGGGTATAAGCCAGGCCAAGCTGACCCTGTTACGGAAGGACGAGGTCCTTGTGCGCCCAACCCCACCTGCCCTCTGCCCCTCTCCTACCAGCACAAATGTGCCTGTTACCTGTGCAGGAAGCTGGGTAGCAGTTAATTATTTTTCATGTGTTTTGGCTGGTGTTTTGTTTTGTTCATTTTTTTTTTTTTAGCACATTTTGGTTTTACTGCTATTTAAAACTCAAGAAAAATAACCTGAGTCAACACAGAGACTACAAGCCTACTAGAAAGCTGAGACTGTTGGACTGGATCTGTGCAAACAAGGAGTTACATACAATTGGAATTCAGGCTGAGAAGAACTTTTTGGGCATACTTACTTTCCCTCTAACTCCATTATTTCTACTAATTATAAATATTTCCTTTCTGTATTTCTAAGCCTTCTTACGCAGTGAAATAATCTAGCCAAATCAGATGCAACTTACAGAACCGTATTTTCATTCAGTAATAAGAAACAACAGGTAACCTATTTAGCACAATGAACTATTTTCAGTTTTGTAGTAAAACATTCTTACACCAGTTCACTAAAGAGAGCAGCACCAGCACGCCCAGCATAGAATACTGAAGTCCAGTCACCAGCCGGTTTATAAAGCTCTATGTGGGTGCCATGCAATTCAGTCCAAAGTTAGAAGCATTACAATGCTGTCTAGTACAGAGCAAATCTTAAAGCTGATAGCACTAAAAATGGAAAAATAAAGACAATGAAGTATTGTTTACTAGGAGAAATGCCAGACTGCTTAAGATAACATGAGCATGGCTGATGCCTGTACCAGACCGCTTCATCCTCTGTAACTTCAAGCTCCAAAAGATACTGTTTAATTTACACTTGCCCTGAGAGCTTCTATCACATTTGTGGTTGCTGTCTATTTTTCTAACTAGGAATAGAAATAAATTGTGAAAATACATTTCTCAGCATTGTTATTACATATACATCTCCCAGCACAAACAGTTTTGGCACATCACAGACTAATCACCCCTTGGTTATAGCACAGAGCTTTCATGCTTAGTATACTTCTGTATTCAGTGCTGATCTGAGGAAGTATCAAACAGAAAATCCACCTAGCAACAGACAGACATGGGTCTGAAGTTTAATGGTAACTGGTATTCCGTACACTGTTAAGAAAAATAAACCTATCACGTTAGCTAATCCCAAAACATGGTCCGCAACACAATTTCAAACCCACAGATTCTTTCTACAGCTCCCATTCTTCATGTATTAAGTGACACCACCTAGGAAAATCCTACTTGTGTATTACTGCCACACAGAGCAAAGACAAGAGTGGACTGCTTTGGACCCAACAATACATTCTGTTATTTCTTCGTTAAATGCTCTGACTAAGGGGAAGAAAGTTTTACACATATTTGTGTCGTAAGTTTAACACTGGGAGAAACTGAGTAATTCCAGTGTTTCTGAACAGATTGTCAAAAAGTCAGCAAAAAACTCAGAATCCACTGTTGTGACTGGACTTACAAATACATGATTTCCACATAAATGTCACCTACGAAGAAAGCTTTGCAGACTCAGAAGTAAACAATTAGGAAAATATGAAAGTGCTTAAACCAGCAAAGGATTCCAAGTTCCATTTCCAGTAAGAGTTTAAGATCTTACTTCCAGCTTTTAACGGAGGTCGCACAGTCTGCTGGACCCCACAGATGGGGCAAACTCATTCTGCAAATTTTTAACAGTATTAATATAAAAATAATTTTTAAAAAATCATTTTAGAAATGTCTGATGATGAACAGCTGTGAGCAAAATGTTACATTACATCAGAAATTTGAAACATTATTAGGAGTAGTTTACCTTCACAGAGTACCCAGCAAATCTAACAATTACAACCTAACAACCTACGATACGGCTCATAATTTTGGCCTAGGAGTTTTTCAATACCTCTATCACAGTACAGTAAGTTTATTAAGTGACACAGAAGCATACACATCAGCTGCAAAGTAACTCTATAAGTTACAATGCATGTGGTAGTGATGAGGATAGTCTAGTTCTACACTGTAAGTACAACAGTGAGATTATAAGTACTAGGAATTTGTTTTAAGAAGCCTGTGTTAAGACATGGTTTAAAAAGCTGGTGCTGTTCCAATCAGTAAGAAGAACATGCCACTCCTTTGACCACTCTAGCCAAATCTAATCATGATCAGACCAAATGCATGCGATTAAAATACCTATTTAGCAATTGAGTTTTGACGGAAAAGGGCAGCAGTTTCCTTCGAAACTAGAACAAAAAAATGGCTTCCAGAAGCGAGGAAGCAAGATTGTTTCCGCTGGCTGTATCACACATGCTACTGTAGGACCGCTCTCACCTCAGACGTCTCTTACAAAGACCACAAATCCCAACAGAAAGAGTCCCACTTCCTTAAAAACAGCTTCCAGTGCTATTCCATAAACCCACCCAAACTCCAGGCAACTGTGGAAAACTGTGTTAAGCTTTGTGGAAGCTATGCAAATTGCTGTTGAGATGGAACAGGGAACAACGCAAAAGCTGTACTTACACAAGAATACGACAAACATGCCGAACAAGAACTGCATACACAGTAGTTACTCTAAGCTTCAGCGTGGCAAACATAACGAAACATTACTCAAAATGCTGGCTTAAAAATTACACTGTCCACCTCCTTTGTAGATAGATGTTGAAGAGAGTAAACATTAACACAGCGGGTAAACTTGCTCGGAGACCAAGCAATTTACTCAGAGTCTCACAGTAATACATGGGAGAAAGTGGAAGCAGCACCCCCGCCTTCCTCCAGAACACACACCGAGATTTCTGTTCCACTGACCACAACTTTTCCTTATGTACATGTTACCACACTCAATTTCTCAGAGCTGATCACAACCTCCTCTTGCTTTTCTGTGACCACACACACTTCTCAAACACTCTGGTATTCCTCTGGAACCTGCAACCGTATATATCCAGCTATAGTGTGTCACTTCATGCCTTTCAAAACAAGCACAATCATTAGCTTCAATTAATCTGTCAAAGTGCATACTGCTTCACACAACATTGAATATGCTACCATTAGTTGGAACTAAAGTCACATTACATGTGCAATTCCTTTCTCCCAAACTGACAGTCTTTACCACGCTTTCCAAGGCACCCTTCTAGTTCTGCAGCTTAATCCAAGACAATATATTCGTATTTTCCTTCCACTATTGCATAAAAAACCCACATTTTTTAAAATGGAAAGTGGCAGACTACTGATAGTAACAGTTAAACTATGTAACCACGTTAGAGAAACACACGGCTAAAATGGATACTTTCAATTAGAGAGAAAAACCGACTGCCCTCCAATTAAAGTAACCCTGCCCAACAGACTACTGAAGTCTCAAGCTGCACGCAGAGTAAAACTGAGGTTTGAAAAATAAAACATACAATCCTACTGGCATAAGTTTATTAATGGATTATTCTTAAAGGGAGAATAAAGTAATCTAAACTTCCGCGCTTGCCAAGCTTCCTCAGCTGTCACCATACCCCTGGAAAGCCACACAACCCCAAAACCACGGGGTACGCTACCGATCGCCTGCAACACACAGAGTTAATCCCAGCAGTCACAGATGTGCAACAGTGAAAAACAGGGTTCGCCGAGTCGGGAGCCGCACTTCACAAAGCGGGTGCCTTCGTTACACGGCTCAGAGGCAGACCTGGCGGCGCCCGGAGAGGCCCGCGGCGTTCCCCCGCGGAGGGGCTGCCCCTCCTCGGCCACCGGCAGCCACCGCCGCCGCGCTGCCTATCAGGCACCCTCAGGCTGCCGGCCCGCCGGGGCGCCCAGACCTTCGGCACCGAGCCCGCCGCTGGGGAGTTCCGTGAGGTGAAGCCGAGACAGCCGAGCCAAACTTTGCCTCTTCTCCCGGGAGAGTGCGGGGGGCGAAGCGGAGCTGTTCCCATCTTGCCCCTGTCAACAGATGCTCTGTCTCCCCAACCCCACTCCGCGGGGTAAACGAGCCCGGCCCGAAGCCCCTGCCTCGGTAACGCATTAGAGCCAACAACCCCCAGACAGACACGACGGGCGAAACCACGTCTGAGCACAGACAGCCCTCGCAACCCGCGGCCATGGAGGACAGACCCCCCCGGGATCGGCGCCGGGCGGAGGGCGCGGGGGCTCGGGCACACCGGCAGCCTCCGCTCCGGCCGGGCTCCGCGGAGAGTGAGGCCCTCCCAAAGCATCGCCGCCGCTCCCCCCAGCCCGGCCCTCACCTCCTTGACGGGGGGGAATTTTTTCCGGCACTCCAGACTGAGGCCCCGCAGGTCTCCCTGCATGTTTTCCAGCAGCTTCTTCACGGCTTCGGGGCTGCTGGTCCCGGACATGGCGCCACCGGGCCGGCCCCGAGCCGGGCGCTGTTCTGAACGGGCAGGATCAGTGCCTCCCGCTCCGCGGCCCCGGCCGACACGTCTGCGCCCGACACCGGAACCCGCCAGCCAAGGCTCCGGCCCCTTCCCCTGCCCCGCGCCGCCGCTGAGGCCCCCCCGCTCCCACAATGCCGGGCGCCGCCAGCGCCGCGCGTCAGGCTGCTTCCGCACACACTGCCCGGGGGCGGGGAGAGCGGCGGCCGCGGCCCGGGGTCCTATCTCCGGGGCTCGGCCTGCCGGGCTCGATGTAGGCCCCTGCCCTACTGCGCCACTGACACCGTCCTGGGCCAGCGGGAAGGGGCAGGGGGCGGTGCGGGGGCCCGGGCCGGGGGGAGCGCTCAGCGCCGGCGGGAAGGGCGGGGCCGAACTGCAGCGGTGGAGGGTGGAGGTGAAGGCTTTCGGCCTCGCCGCCCATCGTGTGCTGCTGGGGGAGGCCGCGCCCGCCGAGTGCGGCTCCCGGGGTTGTTCGGCGCTGAGCAGGGCGGACAGCTAGGAATTCCTTGGGAATGGTGAAGTTCTTGCTTGCTTTGTGCCCTTCGCAAGCTGTGTCCGTACGCAGCCGGTTTTGGTTCTCTCTAGGCGAAGCCAGAGTGAACCTTTCTCGAGAAGATAAACACAGGCAGGGCAACAACAAAAGGACAGTCGGGTCTCGGGTACCTTCCTTGTCAGCAGCAGCGTCCCTCTGAAATCCAAAAGCTTTTCCACCAGCTGGTTTTAACCGATTTCAAAAGCGGGCGCCCAAACAGCAAGCATGAACTCTTCGACCGGCATCTATCCCTTGTAGTAATGCTGCTCCCTCTCTAACTTCGGACACAGCAAAGGCTGCCTGGGAGTTCCTTCTGGAGGGCGCCGTTCATCATTGCACAGTTAACATTATTTCACAAAGGTTTTGGTCTCTGCAATGATTACTTTTCCATATTCTGGTTGACGTGAAACCAGTGCTGTGGTGGCTGCCTACCTGTAATGCAGCAGAGCTCTGTTGCCCTTCCATAAACCCCTGGAGTTGGAAAACATTCTTGAGTTGATACAGTCTATAGCTTTTAAACTTGGGAATCTTGGGAAAAAAACATGGCAAATCAGAATGGAGAATACATTTTTACTGCATTGCTATCTAAAAAATAAATAATGGCGTTTCCTCAGACTTTCCTGAAAGTCTCAAGTTTCACTCGGAGGATATTAAAAAAATTTCTTTTGTTATCTAATGAAAAAGGGAAAATAACCCCTCATAAATTTGAGCCTTCCTGCTTGTATGTTTGGGTTCGTTTACTGTGAGATACATTGCAAATCATGCAGTAAACAGGCTCCTGCTGGCACAGCATTGTATGAGGTAGGCATACGTCTTCAGGTGTGTGCTCTACAAGGCAGGGTTGCTTTCTAAGTAATACCTAACTTTTCGAATTACTGGCCATTAACTTGCAGAAGTGGATGAATGGATGTGAGTTTTTAAAACTGCGTGTAACACTGGCCGGACTGAATGAGGTGGTCACACTTTATGTGCCCTCAGGCAAGGAATTAAGGTTTCACCCCTGTGTTAAGTAAAATCAAACCCATGATTCTATAACATTATTATGCTTTCACAGAATCACAGAATGGTTGGGGTTGGAATAGACCTCTGGGGATCATCTAGTCCAACCCCCTTGCCAAGGCAGGGCCACTGCAAGCAGGTTACACAGGAAAACATCCAGGCAGGTTTTGAATGTCTCCAGCGAGAGACTCCACAGCCCGCTGGGCAGCCTGTTCAGTGCTCTGTCACCCTCCATGAAAAGCAGTTCTTCCTCATGCTTAAGTAGAACTATTTATGTGCTTAACCAATAAGCATTTTCCTGTCTAAGCACGTCCATTCTGGGCTTCAGTCCTGAGGGCAATACACAAACCAGTCCCAACACCTTCCCAAGAAACATAGATGATTTGCTAGGAGAATGAGTCAATTAATTATTGACTGTGCATAGGTATTTCTTAGGTAGTATTTCTTAATTTACTTCCCTTTTGTTGTTTGGACTTTTCCTCCTATGTACAGTATATGTTGAGCTATGGGCATAGATGGGTACTCCTGGAATCTGCTTGCCCACCTAAACTCAAGCAATTGAAATTTGTGATATGAAGGTCAGTAAACGGTTCTGTAACACTGCCTTTCTTATGAAAAGGGAGCAGGTATTTTGGGTGGAATTTGGCTGAATGTGACATCTTGAGTTAAAGCATCCCACTGACATTATTATCCCTGTAATCAAAATGAGGAAGATGAGGAAAGCTGTCATATGGCTACGTTTCCCTCTTAGCAATGGTGAGGCAAGTAAGAAGAATTGAGATTGATCACGTTTTAAAGAAGCAAGTTAGTATGTATTAGATACATAGTAGTATGTGCTTACTAATTTCCTGCAGATTTTACTGCTTTGTTTAACCAGACAAGGCTACTGTAAACATTCAGTTTGGATGGGAGGGCCACTCTTACATTGTGAGTGCCTGATAAGTTAACTTATGTGAAAGATAGATGATGTTTTCTTTAATCAGTTTATCATACGTGTCTTTTCAACTACCAGCTTTGACGCTTAGTCTGCTCAGCACTGCCAGCCAAATACAGCGGGATTGCTCCTGGTTTTGGAAATGAATCATACGAGTGGTTGCAGGATTGAAAACTCCTTTAGATCTGCTGACTACAAGAGTTGAGAACTATACAAGTGCCTGTGTTTCAGGCGCTTCTCTTAAACACAAGATAATCTTTCTCGCTGTTTTGATGTACACCTTTTGTAATTGCTGAAGATTTATTAGTTCAACTAAACTAGAGCATTTAAAGTATTTAAACTAGCCAGGATCCTTGTAAGTGACCCTAATTTGATTGTGAATGTGTTCTACTGTAGTTGCATTTAATTCCAGTAGATACTATTACTTGTATTCCTAACCCTGAGTAAAAGTGCTTACCTGCCTTTTGGTATGTTTTAAATGCCTCAGTTTCAATTCAAGTTGCTTTTGAGTTAGAGCAGCGTATGTGGGCATCTCTGAGGGCATGGTTTTGACTAGCAAGCTGAAAATGCTCGGTAGCTGTTAAGCTGACTTTATATTGTGCTGCCATTATTACATTCTTGTTTACTTTGTTATTAAATTATATGTAATTTTGTGATGGGCAGTGGGTGATTGAAATCATTCCCTGTACCTTTATGACCCTAATTACCAACAAAAATGCTCAGGAGACCTATTGTGTTTCATTAAATTACCTCTTGGAACCAGTGTTCATGTTCATTCCAAATGATGTGCATCAGTCCTGGTTCAATTAAACAAGGGATAGCACTTGGCTGTAGTAATTTTAGGTGTTTAGTCCTAGTTATAGTCCATCCTGAGAGATGTTTGCAGATGCTGGCTCTGACTATGGGAACAGGGTTATGTTGCCACATTATGCAGGGGCAAAGCTGTCAGATTTCACTGTGGAAATGAATTGTTTTATGCTGATGGGACAAATTGAGGCTTTTCCTCTGAGTTCACTTTGCTAACTGTCGTGGTTTAAGCCCAGTCAGCCACGTAGTTCACTCACTCACTCCCTCCTCTGTCTTCCCCCCCACTCCCAGGGGAATGGGGAGGAGAATCGAAAGAATGTAGCTCCCACAGGTTGAGATAAGAACAGTTCAGTAACTGAGGTATAACACAAAGCACTGCTGCTGCCACCAATAATGATAATGATAAGGGAAATACAAGGGAAGAGAATACAACCGCTCGCCACCCGATACCAAACCCGACCCAGCCGTGATCCCTACCCTTCCGGGTCTCTGCCCTCAGTTTTTTACATCCTGGGCATGACATGCTGTGGTATGCAATACCTCTTTGGTCAGTTTGGGTCAGGTGTCCTGTCTCTGCTTCCTCCCGGCTTCCCCTGCTCCCTGGCAGAGCATGAGACTCACACAGTCCTTGGTCAGAGTAAACATTACTGAGCAGCAGCTAAAAACATCGGTGTTATCAGTGCTGTTCCCAGGCTGAAAGACAAAACAACAGCACTGCACCAGCTACTAAGAAGGAGAAAAATGACTGCTACTGCTGAACCCAGGACACTAACACTCCTGTATGTTTTTGTAACTGATGTGAATCTATACATAGTACTTAAACAAACTTTAGCATATGAAATGCCATCAATTGTGTGGTCAAGTAAAGGTGTTTGCAGACTCTTTGCTGGCTTTTTGTACTGCAAAGTTGAGAGTCATGATGGAGAAAATGTTGTCCCACAGTAGATGGAACATAGATTTTGATATCAAAAGGCAAAGCTAAATTTCAAATTAAAAGAGCGTGAGAGGTGGATTAATACCACATGCTTCCTGTAGTCCCTTATGAAAACCTATGCCCTGTACTGGCCTGTGTAAGCACAAAGAAACCCTACACACATACTTCACAATGTGGACACTTCAAAGCTCCTTATATTATGGACACAGGAGATGGGGCGAGAGGGTATTTCTGTTGTGGCCATAAGCAGGTTAAAAGCTGAAGTAATAACCTTCCCTCTAGTACCTGGTTGGTTGTTTTGGGTTTTTTTATGGAGTAGAAAAGAAGCCCTTGTTGCTTTAGGATGTGGCTGTATGAGGAAGTTAGATCTACCAGCAGATTGAAAACTACTTGATTTTCCAGCATGAACTCCTTGTGAATTCAGCCTGTGTTCCTTCCTGCATATATTTGCATGTTAGTACATATTTTGTTTGTATGTTTGCAGTTAATACACATTTTATGTTGCTTAATCAGCTAAAAAGGAACCCCAGCTACTGTCTGTCAGTGAATCATCCTCTTTGTCATTAGCAAACTATCAGTAATTATGTCACATTATCTTTAATGTAACTGGCAAAAATGTGAAGTAGCAATGGCCAAAATGTCAGACCTATGATGTGTTAGGTACTCAGCAATGATTCCCTATTGAGTTACAGTACGACCACTTCTACACACAGATCTCTCAACCAGAGGCTTAGGTGCTTCCATGGCTCTTGTGTAACCAGCCAGCGAAGCTGTTTTTCCTATTTCCCCTGCTTGAATCTTGTCCAGACGGATTCTCAAAGCAGTGGTTTGTTTTGGGGTTGGTTTGGGTGGTTTTTTGCACTGCCCGTTTGAGTACTGGTAATTGAATCAGCTGAACCTGTTAGTATCTTTTCTGAGAAAGAACTGCTGCCCACTGCTTGAATTAATTTATCACTGCCTTGGGGCTAGCAGTGTAACAACAGCCAGATACATGATATTCACAACATCTTCTCAGCAGCTCCCTTACCCTTCATACTCACAACTGAACATGAGTCAGGACAGATTAAATAACTTTTCCAGCTCACAGAGGAGGTATGTGTCTGGCCTGGGAAACAAACCTTACTCTGTGCACTGAACTGAATCCGTTTTTCATTCCCCTTCACAATAAATAGTGTTTATTAGATAATGGAATGATTATCCATTCAGGCAGCACCTGTGATGTTTCCTGGCGTGGTATGTAACGCAGTCCCCTCATGATAGTTTCTTTTTATGCCAAGCATAGAAAATAGAGAAACCATGATGGATATTTTACTTGACAGTTGTTTACATTGAAAAACCCCATGCTGCCCGTCCCTGCTACCATCTTAACAGTGAGCACAGTGTAAGGTTATGCTCAATGGGTTGCACTTCTGATCGGAATTTCCTGCAATCTTCATGTCCATTATTAGGAATTTTTGCTTAGAAATAAAGGCATAGATGTATGGAAGCAAAATGAATGTTATTCGATGGAGAGCTCTTGCAGTGAACAGTGGATTCATCTGTGCTCTCCGGAGAGGCCTTTTCCTGAGACTCTCATTTCAGGTGCAGGGTGCGTAAGGTAAAAGTGCCTGTCAGGAATGTCAGAAGTACACATTGCACTGCAGAATGTTTATGTTGCTGCTCTCTCATCTCTTTGCCAAACCCCTCCCTATGTCTTTTTAACATTTGCCTTTTTCTCTCTTCTTCAGCTTGTATGTAAATTATGGAAACATTGCAGACACCTGGTAGCCTGCCGTCAATCTACTGATCACCAGGCAACGCCAGGGAGGAGGAGGGTATTCCTCGGGGTCACAGTACGTTTTGGCTGCTGCAGCAGAGAGGAGAAGCCACTGGATGCTTTCTTTAAGCTCTGATGAGTCCTTCAAGATAATGGTTCCAAACTGCAGCCCTGAGGCTGCAGAGCGATAACATTACTGGAGAGTTTCCATCTACTGGATGGATGCTAGGTCCTTTGCATTAGGGGTGGCCTCTGGCTACACCGCAAGCATTGCAGTCATAGCTATAAAATGCAGAAAATAATTGGAAAAATAGATACGTTTGCTATGCTCACATGAGTAGCATGGACCCAGTGCATTGCATAGGTATCCTTTTCTCACACTGCCACTGCTACACTGCTGGCATGACCAACCTAATTTGAAGCTAACTCACACCAGCACAGGAAAGACTTAATATGGCCACGTAGTTCTGAGAGCCTCCAGCACAGCTGTTCCCAAAGATAACTGAAGTGTGACCACAACTTTATCTTACACGCAGTTCTTTCTATAAACCATAAGGATTAGTGATTTCTTATGGAAGAGATCCTGGTGAAGAGCTGTTTGATACAGAGGCCTTGGTTTGCCTTATGTATTGTGCTTATCTTTTTTGCTGTATGAAGATTTCATTCAGAGTACTCTGCCCTTGGCGTAGATATTTGTGTGGCTGCATGTGTGGCTGTGTTTATAAGCAGCAGTCTGAAGGAAGTTTTGTTACTGAGGTTGAGTCAAAACAGGTAAACAGAATGAACATGCTTCTCAGGGAATTTGGAACACAGCCGAAGAAATCCAACTGTAAAGAGCCAAGTGCTTTCCTTTGTAGTAAAATTACTATACAGATCATCTCTGCATGTGAATATGTATTCTCAGTAAAGCAGGGCTATACCACAGTATGTGTCTATGTTCTGGGTCGTGTGCAAGAAAGTATGTCCATATCAAAGGATGCATAGATGTGGGTATTTCATAGATAGCAGTGGCATAGTTAATACAGCATTTCTAGAAGTTGTATTCAGTATTTCACAAGTGGGAGCCCCTTGCTGGAACCCACTCCCAGGGCACTGTAAATGGGCTTCTTTGTCCCCTCTTACCCAGTGCATTGGTGTGCTCTTGGCTGGCTGCTGGCTGGAGCATAGGAAATTCCAGGTCTGAACATTCACTGTTCCAGCTGAGAGCCAGGCCCTGGAGCTGCTGAATGGATCATTAAGTGGAATGCAAAACTTGTTCAGCCAGTCTGAGACCTTATTTCCCTTTGGCAGCATGGTGATCAGTAGATCCTATGGCTGTTCATTTCTAGGGACCTCACTTCCCTCTACCAGTCTTAACTAGCAAAACCATGCCATGATCTAAGAAGATTTGCTGAACAATTTCATTATAAAATTAGCAGTTAACAGGTACCAAGTATTGACAAATTCTTTACCAGATGGGTTTGCTCCTTACCAGCTCAGCCACACTTTTGTATGGAGGATACAAATGTCTGGTGGGCTTCAGTGTCTTATTTTATTGGAGACAAGATCAGAGAAGGCAAGAATCAGCCTTTCCAAAGAGTTACAGCAGGGTTTCAAAGAACTTGACACCCAATTGTTTTTCCCCTTCAGGACATTCGGGGCCTTCCTCTAACACAGGTCCTGCTCTCAAGACATTATCCAATACTTGGACACATGAACTGCAGTTGTCTAGATAATGACTAGGGGAGGACTCACGTTAAAAACAGCTTGGTTCTTCTCTTACTGTCTTATTTCAAAATGTCCGTAATGTGCTGGAATCACCTCCAGATTGTTTCCTTTCTGGTGCTTTTCTGTATCTGTCAGAAGAAGTTAAACCCACTGCTAGGAACCAAATTACTTTCTTTTCTTTCCCTACAAGGCAACCCACATCTATCAAGGACTGCAATTCTCAGTCGCCTGGTAGTGACTTTTGCAGTATTTGCTTTTCTTTCTAATCATAGCACTCTGCTTTTCTTAGAATGTATCTGAAGTCCTCTACCATCTCCTTAGCAGCATTCTTACAGCTACTTCCTCCTTCCATTTGTCTTTCCTACTCATGCAGTATAGGCTTTTCCATACTCCTGCTCTTGTCTTAGTTGTGATTCATTGTTTTTACATACATTCACAGTTCTGCACAATTTCTTCCTCTTTGCCATGAGTTCTTTTGCTTTTGCCTCCTACTGGTGTGAAGTCCCATTGGATTACTCGATATGGCTGTTCTGGAACGGAGTATGGAAATTTGAATCTGGTTTGTTTCCTTCTGTTTCTAACTGCACATTTGTTCATGGAAGTTTTGGGAAGATTTTCTATTGGTTAAATAAATTAAGGTTTGTGTGGGCTTTTTATTTCAAGGAAAGAATATCACGTCTGTCAAATCCTAATAATATTGTCAGATATTCCTGGGAAACCACGGACAGTGTAATCCATCACACGTGGTTCTACGGCAGCAATTTACATCATAAAAATGAGCTTTTCTACATGATAATCTCAGACTGAGCCTAATGCTAACCAGAAATCCAACAGTTATAGAGGATAACCAAATTCTTCCCATAGTGAGTAGTTCTACAAACCTTTCTGAGTCGTCTCTTCATCTTTGCCACCTTATCTGAAACACTATGACAGAAATGCCTAAGGTTGCATTTCCTGAAGACAACTCTAAAGGCATTATTTCCTATCTAATTTCTCCCAGTTGTGTAAAAGTTACTTCAATGATTCTGGATATTTTATAAAGAAAGTTCTATTGTCTCCATCCCATCAATGGACAGTGATTATTGTGTATTATAGACATCCATTCAGAAATCTGAAATGCTTTTGTTACACTTGGTCAGAACATTTCTGATTACTGTATTGCCCAACTGTAGCTCATTAATCCAACATGTTCACAGCAATTTTTCATTCATCGAGAATTTGGAAAACAAAACAATTTTAGTATATGAATGCTTTTATTTTACAGTAAACCCAAAACCCATTCACACAGTGTCAGGGGCCAGAATCTCACTGGTGGAAGAAAATTCTTTAAGGTAAGATGTGAAGATCAAACTGCTGTGATTGATAGTCCTAGTCTACTTGTTAGAATTGTGTCCAAATCTGGGTCTCAGTTCTACATGTTGTATTTAGGCTCCACATCACGCATGGCGAAGTTATTCAGGACATCAGTCTCACCAATAAATGGGTTATTTAGACACTGCATTTAATTCATCAAGCAGCTATTAGGTAATGCAAAGTTAGGCAACATGACTAATATGTTTGATTTGGCAAATGCAGCTACAGAGTCGCAATGCTGTGTAACTTTTATTGACCTGTTGACTTGCAGCTGAATTATATTAGGGTTTATGAAAGCTGCTGTTTCACCATTGGAATGGGGGGAACAGGACTCAAATAGAATCCATCTGCCTTTTCCTCTTTCTCAGCAAATTGACCAAAGAAACCAGTCCTGTATGAGCAGTCCTAAACAGTATATTTTGTATCACTGAGAAGCACATCTGAGTTGGCAGATGCTCTTTGTATTTAATAGGAATAGATGATACATAGCAATTGCTGTCCTTTTGTTTGCAGACTTTCTGCTCAGCGGAGACACGCATCTACACAACACCCACAGCACCGTGTGTGTTTTATAACATTGACAGATGTTGAAAACAAGCATAGCTCATCTGAGTTCCTTTCAGACGCCCTTTGCTGCATTCTGGAAGACACCTTGGTGCACTATGTGCGGGTTCTAATTGTCGGCTGTGAGGAACCACGCATTTTTCAACAGGGGTGTGTGTGACCTTTAACAGAAATTGTCATGGAAAAGCAGGGTGCTCTTCCAGCATCACAAGGAAAGAGGGGAAAGGGAGATGTGTGTTTCAGTTTAGGAGGTAACTGGCAGGGAGAAGAACTGCTTTAAGGAAATGACAAATCCACGAGGTCATGCAACTGGGGTTTGAAACAGCTTCCCGAGTTCAGATTAGTACAAATGGTGCAGGAAGGAAAGGAAAATCAGAGTTTTCTACCCTGAAACAAGAGCACGGCGTTTAGTCCCATATTAATGAATTCCGGTAACACTAACAAGTGAAGGCCTTCCTCAAACCATGCTTTGCTCACAGCAAATACTTACAGATTCAGGCCTTCATTCAAAACTTTTAGAGTGATTTTTAAGTGGTGCCGTTAGGCCTGAAGAGGAAGGAACATTCCTCTGACAGAACAGGGTATTTAGGGACTCACAGATCTCAAAGCCAAGGCAGATGGCCCAGACTAAGCCTCCATCCCAGCAGGGGAAGGGTTATTGCCTCAGCTGCCTCCCTCCTTAGCCCAGGCAAGGCACCCACCCAGTTAACATCGCACCCATCACTTACTCTGCTCCTTGTTCCACTTGTTCCTACTTCTGGTTCAAAAGTAATTGCATAAAAGGCTCCCACACTGATCTCAATTCAGATTGTCCAGCTTCAGCTTTCCAGCATTAGTTCATGGAACGTTTCTCTCCAGTACAGCCTGCATACAGCTATCTCCCCTCTCGTAAGGTGTCACACAAAAATCAGGGCACTTCTTAACGGTCTGTCTGAGAAAACAATTCTTTTTACATCTGTTACTGCAATTGATCTAATTGGGATTGCAGCTTTATTAAACCTGTGATGTCTCCTGTGTTACAGGCAGTACCTCAAATGGTGCATTTCCCCAGGATCCTTCCCACAGACCTGGGAAGATTAAGTCTTATTTCTACTTATGTATCCAAGGACAAGTTCTTATGCCCATGTTTCACACCAGGAGCTCATTCTGAATTGCTTATCCACTGGAGCTGCATAGGACTTAGCGGTACTTACTTCCTCCCACCTTCTGGAGCTATGATCGGAGTACTTTACACATTGAATAAAAACAACCAAGTGGCACTGATTTCTCCAATAACACCCTTATCCCACAGTGATTTCCTAATGGAAACTATTGTGAGATTGTTGGTTGGTTCCTAAACTTTGTATTGGGTTATACTGCATAATACTCGTATTTTGAGGCGAGTAATGCAACACTTAAGGTGATAATTAAGGTGTTCTTACATTACAATCTTTACCAACTCTCTTTTGCAATTACTGCCCTCTGCCCCAATGCAACAAAACTTACTTTACATAAAACTATACTGACTGTTGCGAGTCCTGTATGAGCTTTTGCATTACTTGGGCCAGGGTGACTGTTAAGCTACCTGGCATATAGTAACCCAGTTCATTCCCTCGTTAATGGGATAAACTGGTCATAAACCTGTCACATGTGGGCTCTTCTGGGTTTCCATGCTACACCAAGATTTGTTTTCAGTAAGACAGGCCTCACTGCCTGCCTCAGGAGCATGTGTTGCCCGGTAAAACATAGGATCCGGGAACTAAGAAAGTGGAACTGTTTCAACAATTAACCCCCCAAGGGAATAGAACTAAAACCCCTGAAAAGCGCAGTTTTCCTGCAGAATAGGAATATGCTTCTTCTGTCAAATACATTCATATTAACTGTTTCACTACATTTATAAGTATTTTCTTCATTCAAGTAACCAGTACTTAGAAACAATGAGAAGCCATACCCTGAAATCAGTCTGACATCAAAGAAGGCCGCACAGTTCTTGAAGAAACCTGGTGGGTTTGCCAATCTTTGCTTGCCATACTGACTTCATGCGAAAGATTTCAGAGGGCTTAAGAAATTACACTCTGTAATGCAGCACTTACTTGTTGGGAAAGCTAGAAGGGGTTGTGGCTTTCCCATTAGCAACCAGCCGTAGGTGCAGATCTTTCCACATCATCTGGCAGGGTAATGTCTGACAGCTTCTCTCATCTGTCATCTCAACCGTAGTTGCAAACTTCAGTGTGCCAGGAAGGCAAGTAGGACTTCAATTAAGTGGATGATAGATCAGATCAGGGAACTGATCTGCACTGAAGCATCCAGAACGCTGTCTGCAGCTGACTAAACCAAGAGGTGGTGGGCAGTCTTCACCTCTCCTTCCCTCCCAGCCAGGCTTTAAGTGACTTATTGCTGTCACCAAATACATGGAGTAACTGGAATTGCAAGCTGTCTTCGGCCTCCTACTCTGTTTTGTTTCTGCAAGTTTCATATTAACAAGGTTAACTGTATCTTATCAGTTTAGGGTTTATGCTGGTACCATCAAAAAGCTTGCTGTTAATGTAAAGGAAAAGAAAGCATAGATTTTTATCAGACATGATTCACAGAAAAAGATGTGAGGTCCCTCTTTCTTCTGTAGGCAAACCACTAGGTCACTGCCAATAACTTTTGATAGATACCATAAAGAATAATATGCTTTCTGTAGTTTTAAGCATGTCCACACTGGATTACTGAGATGAATTATCATCTTATGCGTGAACAAGACTAGTTTTATGGAACTCACAACTTGGCTGAATTCCCAGAAACCTTTGAGACAGTCACATAGGAATGTCACTGGTCTCTGTATCTGACTAGGAAGCCGGTTACACAAACTGGGTGTGCGCAATCCTGGAAGTCAAAGGAACAGTAATAAAAAAGAAATTAGAAACTATGTATGTAACTTCTTCCCAACCTTAGATCAATACCACCACTACTGCTTAGATCAATACCATTTTAAGCTCTGATGATCCAACTATTAGTAGGTAAGTGCATTCCTTCAACTATAGGATCCCATATACGTATATATATATCTCTTCATTTTCAAAAGAAGAATGAGGTGCATTAGGAGATTCACTTATCAGATACTAAAGCTTCTGTCTACAAACTCCAGAGTGAGACTTTGGTAAGGCAAACCAGATCCTTTGCTCCCCCCTTATTTTTCCAAGCAAGTTGTAGGCTAACCTGACATGTGAAAACCAACAGGAGTACGAACGTAGCTGGGCTTTGTGTGCGTTATTCAAAGAGATGCTTGCTTCTCTAGGATTACTTCCTTTACTCCACAGATAAATCTCTCAAGGGCTCCGATTAAAATAAGCAAATTAAGCTCACAATCGAATAGAGTACATAGCTTTGTATTGGGTTACTGAATTCCACACCTAACTACAAGGTTTTAAGCCAAAAGCTTTATTTTTATATTGGTTTGTCTAATCTTAAATGTATCACCTCATTTCACCAACCACCTCAGAGTTAGTAACTTCCCATTTGATTATTGTTGTAGTATTGTTATTAATAGTTATATAACTCTTGTTTTAGTATTACTTCTAAAACCTAAGTAATAGGTTTTTATGACAATATCTATTTTTTTTTGTAAAGCCTTATGAACGTTTTTAGAGCCAGGCAATGACAGGAGAGAACCCCTTTTGTATATGCTATCTTCTGGACATACTATTAACCTTATTCTATGGTGGCCATTAAGCAGCTATTTTGTAAGCAATAACATAAGTCTTAGACAGACATCACCCGTTACACAAGCGGGGAAAAGAATTTGTAAGAAAATGGAAGACTAAGTAAGGCCTTGAATAGCTTTATTGAAATCTGTATAAATAAACATGCGCATTTCAAATGTAAACCCAAGTGAACTCAAGTGCAGACAAACTCGTAACCTCTGTCATGCAGGAGGTTAGTTTACATTTAAAAAAAAGAGGAAAAAAAAAGAAAAAAAAAGAAAAAAAGAACTCAAAGCAGCTTTAAAATACCAGGATGAAACACCAGTTTTAATATCAAGGTATAAAGCAAAGCCATGTCCAACATACCTTATTTATATCCTGGTCAAATGCGATTTTTTAAACTTTTTAATGCTAACATAAATAAATAATTTACCAAAATGTGCACTCACAGAGTGAACTTTTATTTACAATACACAATTTATAACCTATTGTATTTGATTAGTTCAAGTGAAGAACATCCTAACTTTTCGCCTTTTTCTTTTTGAAGTTATTTGTTTGAACAGTGGGACACAAAGCAATTCTCCAGGTGGTCGATATGTGACGTGTGCCCCCGCACTTAAAGAGCCCCTCGCAAAGGCAGTATTGTATACAAATCATCAATACATTCTTCCAACTAGATCAAAGGGAAAGCAGCAAATTAAAAACGTTTCAAACTGTCACACTTATTTTGGCATCCTGGACCCCTGAATATAATGAACTAAAACCCAATTCAAAGTTTGTATGCCTTATATACTGTACAGGTTCTGACTTGAACATGCAAATGCCAATTCTCTTATAATGAGTTACCTTTTCAGATATGCTGTAAGGCTATGGTGAATTCCATCAGGAACACACAAAGAAAAATTAACAAGCCTACCTTTAAAATAATTTCGTTCATTAACAATTTAAAGGCAGGTTATACTGAAAGAATTCTCATCTAAGCCCGATACACAGTCATTACTATGGATACAGAATACTATTAACTCTGACCCTATTACAGAGTAGTTTGCAAGCTGTCAAACTACAAAAACTGGGGAGAAAGAACTTACAGCACAGTTTTAGATTTTTGGACTGACACCAGATTAAAATGATGCATTTCTTAGAAGCGAGATAACAGGAATTATGTCTGCAGAGTAGATTCCAACAAGCAACAAAGGATACTTACAGTTAATTGAAAAACTTTTTGTTAATGCAGCATGAAATCCAGAACCTGTTCCACAGCAGCAGTAAGATGAACGTAATATTCTGGATGCTCAACTATATCACAAAAGGTTAAAACACCTTTTCAAGCTATTTCTTCTATCCTGACCAAATTTAAAAAGAAGAACAGATTTGAGGGAGAAACAAAAATTTGCTGTTTCAAGAAAACTACTGCTTATATATTTATGACATTTTTACTTGCAATCTCTGTGACAGCCTAAAGAACATGTATATATTCACCAGAAACTAAACTTGGCAGTAGTATTCTTGCAGTACTAAGAAAATAAATGTCAGAAGTCCACAGATTTAACATTTTAGTTATTAACTCACATCCAAAACAGAAGAAAACATAATTCATCAGAACAGCAGCAGAAAACTTAAAAGGGGTTTATTTGTGATTTCCTATATATAGCTTGTGAATACAAGACTGTAAATGCATTAGAGACAATTTCTGTTTAAGTTTTTATTGTTTCACTTCAAGTACTGCACATGTTAAAATTTAATAAAGATTTACATTCTGTTATCTGAAATTCCCCATCTCAGATTTTTATTCTTAATTTGGTGGGCAATTTCCCTCTTTCAATAGGTATCCCCTGTAAGAAAGTCTCTTATGGCTTCTAGTTCTTCCATTAGTTAGTGTGCATACAATTTTCATTTTCTATATCATTATCATTTTCATTGCTGTCTTCATCACTTTCTAGTGGGATGCCTGTGGCAGCTGAAGCACCTTGTTTAGTTTCCCGGTCAAGAGGAAAAAAGCCAGTTCCACTGATTGTGTCCTGTCTCTGGTAGAAGAGCACGTATGCTGCTTTGGACTGTAGAAGAGAGAAGTGTGATATGCTTATGAGGCTCCAGACAAAACATTTACAATCCAAGTCATCCTTTTTTTTTTTTCCCTCTTCTTCCAGGTGTACAAAGTAAAATTACAAAGAAATCCAAAGCTTTCATGTAAGTTATTTTTGTATGTTGGAACAAACCGTTTTGGCTTTGTGTTGTCCTTTGAAAGAACACAAACTACTACCTACACATTTACTGCAAGGTTCACGGTTTACTCTTCATTTGTTTTCCCTCAAGAAAAGAACATTATCTACAGGCCCAGTTCTAGAAACACAAAAGGTACTTGCCACTATCTGGTCCTCACATGCAGTGGACACGCTGCTGTCGTCAAAGTAGTACCATTTTCCATCATCCTTATTTTTTGCAAAAGCAGTATCTAGGACAAAAAAAGTACAATGTCTGAGGACTCTATCTTCATAGATGTAACACGATCAGTTGCTAGAGTCTGTTACTGCGAAACACTTGACATTTAGCTAACTAAAACCTATCACAATTAGATTCATACTTTCACACACTTGTTAGGTTTTTTTAAGCAAAGAAAGCTTAACCAGTAACGTTCCCCTTCTTAAAGAGATCACATAGTGAGAAGAAACAGTCAAAATCCCTCAATCATTTTTTAACTTTTTCCTCTTCTTTCAAGGAGATGCACAATGTACAAAAATACAGGCAAGTAAGACAAAATCAGTTGTAAGATTACAGTAGCTCTTATGGAGATCTAATGTGTTCTCTTTCCACAATATACAGAGCTATAAATGTAAAAGAACCTAAAATCATCCTTGAAAGCTCACTTCATATAGATTTTTGTGTTAAAGCATTTCAGGGTGACTAAAAAAATAGAATCTCTCAACCAGTAAAAAAGCCATTGATTCAAAGTGATCAGTATTTAACCCAAAATAAACACAGGAAGAAAGCTGACTTTAGAATGATGACATCTGAAATCAACTTACAATGCCCTCCTCCCATTCCTCCATAATGATTGGAAACAGCAATCAAATTGTAGCGGCAAGGCCCTGCATTGGGATTAATAAGGAACTCTGACATGTCCAAGTCACTGTTTCAAAAAACAAAACAAAACACAAAACAAAACCAAACACACAAAAAACAAACAACCAAAAGAAGGTCATGTTAATAATATTTTTAACCATCACATTTTGGTGGTCTTTGAGCTCTTTATATTACCCACAAGTAAAACACACACTACATTACACTGAGCGCGTCTCACTCAGTGAGGAGTGGAACAGAAACCAGCAATCTTGGCCAAAACTATTGATAAGAGTTCTTCTATACTTATAGAATCATGGGAAGGTTTGGGTTGGAAGGGACCTTAAAGATCATCTTGTTACAACCCCCCTGCCATGGGCAGGGACACCTTCCACTACACCAGGCTGCTCCAAGCCCCATCCAACCTGGCTCTGAACACTCCCCAGGGAGGGGGCAGCCGCAGCTTCTCTGGGCAACCTGGGCCAGTGTCTCATGACCCTCATAGTAAAGAACTTCTTCCTAATATCTAATCTAAATTTACCCTCTTTCATCTTAAAGCTAATCCCTCTTATCCTGTCACAATGTGCTCTTGTAAAAAGTCGCTCTCTGGATTTCTTGTAGGCATCCTTTAGGTACTGGAAGGCTGCTACAAGGTCTCCCTGAAGCCTTCTCTTCTCCAGGCTGAATAAGCTCAACTCCCTCAGCCTGTTTTTGTAGGAAAGGTGCTCCAGCCCTCTGATCATCTTCGTGGTCCTCCTCTGGACTTGCTTGAGCAGGACCATATCTCTCTTATTTTGGGGGCCCCAGAGCTGGCTGCAGTACTCAAGGTGGGGGGTCTCATGAGAGCGGAGTAGAGTAGGATAATCACCTCCCTTGACCTGCTGGACATGCTCCTTCTGACGCAGCCCAGCATGTGGTTATCTACTCTTACTATTTTTCCAAGTTGATACTTTTCACCTACAAGTATTTTGTTATCAGCAGTTACTGGATACACAGATGGAAGCTGAGAACAAAACCACTTCATATAATTGCTGAATTAAACATGCGCTCTCATCATGCTTTTACACTTCTAGCACCAAAATACTTAGTTTCTTACTTAATTGGAAAGTCAACCAAGGTATCCAACTTGTCCCTCATGTATCTGCTGTAGGAAAAGCGCTTTAGATGAACAACCAGTACCGGGGGCAGTGACCACAAGTCTAACTTCTTGGTAGCTTGCTGATGTTCTTTACAGTTTGGACAATACCTAAAAAAAATAGATAATCTTTTTAAAAACTGCAGTCCATATGTACATTAAAATACATTACTACAGAGAAAGCCAGTAACTGAATGAGCTGAAACACACACACACTCCATCTTCTGTTACTAATGCCACCGATCTCCCTTCCGCTCAAGTGATAGTGTGCAAGCACGTTCACAGTGATGCCTAACAGTATTTTGAACAGAAAGTAGCGCCCCCCAATATAGGATACCCATCTTCTGTAGCAGTCCCTCTATCATCAGTTAAAACACAGCTTTCTCGTATTTTGTAAAAAAAAAAAGATGAAGGGTTATGAAAATACTTCAGGACAGCTGACTGCATGAAAAGCCATAAATAACAGACGACTGGGGCTCTTCCATGTTTCAACTGTCAAATTCTTCCGCCTCCTATCCCATTTCACCTGCGACTAACACCCAGAAACAAAAATGAGGTCAGCCCCCTCCCCTCCCAAATAAAGGAGGATCTCTGGTGACAAAGCCTGGAATTCTCCAAAACTTTCAAGTATCCACAAAGGAGAAAGCGGCAAACCCTCTTCTTAAACTTAACTCTGAGCTCCAGGTGTTGATGAAAGTTTTTTGACTGCTAGAAGATTCCTGGAGAAGAAGGATCTTATGGAAACATCCTATCATTGTGAGTAGTCAGATACAACTCCTAACTAATTGTAATTTGGAAGAGCCATGAACCAGAAGCCTCCACGAAAAACTTAATGGTTGGAACATGAATTTGAGAGGCTCTACTGACTATAGACATTCACTATCTCACAAACGTGTTGTTTAAGCACACCTTGATTTCATGTATCAATGCAAGGCAAGTTATATGTCTACATAAAAAACCCCTTCAATATGTACCAAGCCTTCTCATCTCAAAGGAATCTTTAAAACACTGCACTGGATTTGGTGCAATGTTATTCATTCACTGTAGACCACAGCTCACAGACTAGAATATCTTACGGATCTACCCTTCCTGCTAGTTCTGAATGCACTAATTCTCTCCCATACAAACATAACCTCCTGTATATGGTCATGATTTTAGTTAAGGAATGGATCAAAACAGAAAACATACTGAGAATTTTCAACTACGCTTAAAATGACTTCAAGATTCAAAATGCCATTAAATCAATTTAGTATCCCTGTTAATGTTCAAATGTGGTTTGGATTACATTTTGACAAATACACAACAGAACATAATATTGTTTTGTTCTTACCATGGGTCTTCAGCACCTAGTTTTTCCTTTGTTGTGAACAGCTCAATGCAATCTTTTAATTTCACAAAAGGCTTTTTGGGAGGCTTATATTCCACACTTTCATGTTTTTCAAAATCCTAAAGAGAAGTATTTCTTGAGTTAAGAGAACAAATGAAACAAAACTCATTTTAGTGATGTCGTCTTACTACAAACAGTAACTACAAAGCTCCTATATATGGAAAAACTGATCAGAAACCATTCAAGCAAAAAGTTTGCACAGCTTCAGATTTACTTCCAAATTAGTAAACCTCAGATTTGCTAATTACTTAGATGTGTAAATGAAGTTTATTTATGACAACGTATTTACTCCAAATAACATGGGGAAGGAAAAAACCCAACCCGAAACTTAGCTGTTTCTTTTGAAGACATACAATCTCTTACATTAATTAAGTTGCATTTTTCCCATTTAAGTTTTATTAGTGCTGGAAAGGGGAGCAACATGAACAGCTTACCTCTGCTGCACTATCATCAAAATATCTCTTCTTCAATTCAGGATCCCAATCCAAAGCAAGGAAAGATCTTTCTAAGATTAAAAACATATTTTCTCTTAATATTATTTCTTGCTTTACATTAAATTGTATTAACTTCAGGCAAACATTCTTCAAAATAAACATTGCTAGCATGAATTTAAAGATTAAAAAGAGAAGCACACACAATTTATGTATTTTTATGAGTTAATTGCAATAACATTCATTATTTACACAGAATTTACTACTGGATAAAAAGATAAATTGAATAGCAGAACGAGAGAACGAAACACTATTCTATGGAAGCGGAGTCAGAAAAAAAGTATCAGAATCAAGTGCTGCCCAACATGCTCCCCATGACTTACCGTCAAGCCTAGGTTGCCTGTCATCAAATCTAATATGCCTGGTATCATCTTTGATGTAGTTTATGTCAGTATTGCCTAAATTATTGAACTGGAATGTAAACAATCGCTTTTTGTGTCCCATGAGTGGTTGACCTTTGCAAGTATCCTCAGTACATAATCCATTTTCTGAGTCATTGTCACCGCCAACTGAGTCTTCTGACTGGCTGTTTTCATTCTCTGAGGGAAGTTCCTGATCCTGGCTGGATTCATCATCTTGTTCATCTGTTTCCATTTCACCTGAAACAGTCAGAAGAGTGAGGAAGAAATTAAGTAGAATAATAACTACGGAAGGACACTACAGAATTAACTCCAGTCTCAAATTGAAGACAAAATACTAAGCAATTTTAGATATTCCAGTCTTACTTGGAGATCCTTCTTCATGTATACCATTCGGGCCATTACCATTGATACCATGGTCCTTACAGCAATGTAGGGTTCCTTCAGTGTCTTCACTTTCGGTACATGTTTTTACATATCGGCTAAATATAAAAAATGAAACAATAGTTAGAACCAACAGATTTTTAAATATTTACATTTACCAAGCCAAAAAATTCAATGGTCACAGCAAATCTTTTCTAGTGTATTGTACTCCTGCGCTCCTTTCTGACTTAGTCAGAATAAAGAGTTTCATTGCCTGATGTGTACTATTATAGGTACATCTGAAATTCTGCTTGCCTTTTGGCAGTTACTCGATTTTATACAACTGGGTTCTTTGTTATTAGTCTGCCTGTCCAGAATTCACTTCTTTAACTGTTCATTAACCATATTTTTCTTGCACAATTAGTTCACTTACAAAGGAAGTTACATCAACAGGAAGTGAAGCATGAAATTTAAATTGGATGTTAAATGACTCTAATTTCGCCCCCATAATGCCACTTATGCCAGCCTAGTTTCAGAAAGTATCTACCATGTACTTTCACAACATAAATTAGCATATGCACTTGTGTAGTAGATACAGGTGTTATAACCGTAGCAGAGTAACTGACAAAACACTTGCATTTTACCAAACCTTAACAAACAGCTATGTATACAGCAGAGTTAACTCCCCAAAACTGACAATACAGATTGACTCTCTACTCTCAAACAGTTTTTGGGTGAAGTCATGCTAACAAAAAAAACCCAAAAAACAAACAACAAATTAAAATCCACACCAGTTCATGTCTCAAGTGGCTAAAATTCAAGATTTAATACATGTAACAGAAAGCAAACAAAAGACTAAGTACTCAAATCTACTCAGTTTGTAAGCAATGCATGTAAACATAAGTTCCTACTGATTACAACTATTAGCATTATTCATAGCAAACATGTTTTTCTTTAAACAATAACCTTACCACATTCTTAGCAGCAGCAGGTTATAGAGTTTATCTTCAGTATTGTTTCTAGGCACTGCTATGAGAAAAGGTTGACCGAAGAGTGACGAACCGCTATGGCTGTAGCTAGTGTACCTGCACTTTTCCCTTAAACAAACAGGAATTATAACTTGCTCTGTATCTTCCGTTCTATTGATAGCAATTTCAAATCTAAGAAAAATACAAAGGACAACTGTCATTTAAGAGGCTATCAGGGGAATATCATTAAAAAATAATAAACCCCCAACATCTGTCTTCATCTTGTGTCTACGTTTTAATCTTTTGCAAACAACAAACTGCAGAGATACATGAAGCACGTATCTGCACTTACACATAAATGTCGTCACGTTCCATAATGCTACTCAGATTTTCATCCATGCCAAATATCCTGTGGAACCTGTGATTGTATATATCAGTAACAATCATCTAAAAAGGAAATGGAGTATACATCATTAAATCAGGTTAGTATGTGTTGAAATGTTCATTGTTGTGCTTCCTGTAAGAAATCACTCTTACCTTATCTGCAGCAACACCAGACAAAGCTGACAATGCTATGCAAAGATCCAATATATTTCCAATTTTGGGAACAACTACTTTGTACTAAAAAAAAGGAATAAAATGTCACTTTAATTTCGTAAGAGAACAAATATACAAGAGAAAAAACCAAATAACTTATCGCATGTTCAGCATGCTTCATGTACTCCTTGCAGATTCTTGAACTTAAGGTGTAAAGTATGGAAATCAACTAACACAAATTCCAAAAGCTACTGAAAAAGTAGCAGCTACCTTCACAACTTTATTCATACAATGATGCATACTTTGAACACTGCATTTATTAGTTTACACAAGGTTTTTCTTTCATGTTATTTTATTTTCTCCATACGACTAACAGCAGCGACCACTTAGATTTCTATTTCAACAGCACCTTCTTATATAAGTATTTAAATAGTATGTATGCTATTCACTAGATTCCTAAATTTTGAATACAACAGCAGTTGTTCATAAAGTATTACTGGGAATAAAAAAGCAATGGTAGGCAATGGATAAAAGCTGATTTTAATCTCCCATGCAGAGAGAGAACTTGATGATTAACAGTCAAAGAAAACCTCCCTGTGGCTTCCCTGCAGTTTGAAATGAAACTCCACAAAGGACTCTTACCTGTTATCTGCTTAATAAATAAAGACAAGATTAATTAGAAAGAAGGTATTATAACTTTGCAATTAATTGCCAAGTACAGCATGTGTCTCGTATCTCCTTAAGTTGTACAGTTATTTAGATTCACAAAAGTACTGAACTCGTACTCTTCCCCAAAATCTATTCATTCCTGCATAGCCATCTCACATATCACACAGGGTCGCCCTCAACTACTGTGTGTCCCCTGTGCAAACCAGTTCTCGCTAATAATTGAATTTCTAGCAGGCTCATCTCCCAACAGTTAATACATGTCCGTTTACCTCTCACTTCCTTAATTCATATTGCCTTTGAGAATACTCCCTTTCCCCCACCTTCGCTCCTATAGTACTCTGACGTTAGGTGTTAAAGGCTTTTTGCAAGTCTGCCTAATTGCCTGTGTCCTATTTATTTCCCCTATCCTTGCTTACCCTATAATAGAACCATTTAATCATGATCTTGTTACCATAACCTATGTACATTGTTTCATGCCATTCTAAGGTGTACAATACCATCCTTCCTTAAAACAAAAAAAAAGGCAAAAGAGATATTCTTTACGAATAAATCTTATGTGAAATTATTGATTTTGACTCTTCAGTGGTAACATAGAAGAATTCAGGACTGCGTAATATATTTAGCCTGTGTTTTTTTGCACCAATTATTGCCAAGATTTGCCTTCTGAGGCAAAGAACTGAGAAATTAAGTCTGGATTAAGTGTACAAGTATTTTAATAACCATTCAAATTCCTTAAAGCAACATTAAAACAAAAAATGAAGACAGCATACACTTTAAAAATGAAGAAGCCTTTTCAACACAACCATAAAGAAATTATCAATACCTTCTTTGAAACTGATAGAAACATGAGATGGTATGTATAGCCCTCCCCAGGCTTTCTAAGCGGGATTTCAGAACACATATCAGAAAACTGAAGCTTGCTGGATTTGCTGACTGTACTTATAAATGTAAACAGTATAAAGCAACTCAGATTCATTGTTAATGCCACATGAATCAGGAATTTTGTACATAAATTTAGAGGCTTACCTGCATAGGCTTTGCAAGCGGATCCATTCTAACTAAATAAACTTCCAAAGTGCGCTCTTTTTTCATGGGCAGTGGAAGTGTCAAATAACAAAAGGGATCAAAGGTTACAGATATCTTAGCACATTCAGGACAAACCAGGGTGGATTTAAAAAGGCCGTGAAATATATCTACGATGATGGAATCATTTCTTTTTAAATGGTTTTCCCAGGCTTCTTCAGCAACCACCTGTAATGAATGCATGACCTGGGTTATGACAAAGCAGTAAGAAATGAATAGTGAGAATTATTAGTGAGACTAAATTACCTATATGCTTGTAACTCAGTGCTAGAAGAGTTTTCCTAAAGTAAGAGTACTGGAGAAAGACAGAATGCTGCATAGTGTAGGTATAAGAATAACAGAACAACGGAATGGAAATTGTTTTTCCAACTCTTTTAACACCCTTCCACCCCATCCAATTGTCTTCTGAATAACCTGAAATTCACACAGGTACTTGAAGATCTCCATTTTAAGGTCTTGGCTTATTTCCCGAAATCTCTTCCAGAAAAAGCCACACATGATCAGTGTCCCAACTTTTCAAGGCACAATCATGTAGAAGTATCTTGAAATGTATAGCCTTGACTAAAACGAAGAAGATCAACACCAAAACACTACCTTGTCTGGCCTCCCATCTGCATCCTTCAACTGAATATAAGGTTTCTTCCTAATTCGATTCAAGTCCTCATGTAATCCATCCAAGAGGAAAGCCAGTAGCTCTTGACAGTCTTGTTGCTGATAACCAGAAAACTGTGGTGCAAATCGTCCCACTTGTGTCTAAAAAAGTGTAAATACAAATACTTCTGGTACCTTAATTGTTATAAAGAATAGATACTTCCAGTATGCCATAAAGAAAGTTGAAAAGGTAAAATGTGTGAAGTCATAAAAGACAAGCTTTTCAATGGAGACAGGAAGCCAAAACTAATTCTCAAAAAACAAAGCACAAGGGCAGTCTGTACTTAAATATACATCCAAGTGTTTTAACAGTTAAATGAATGGTTTGCTTACTGACAAATATAACTTCAAAATTCTTATTCTCGTATATTTCCATAAGTTTTGTATACTTAAACTGCAAAGCCAAACGACAAAGTACATTCAGGTTAAATTCCCTACTGACCTTAAATGCTCTTGGGGTTACATAGTTGTATTTTCCTGACCACATTTGCTTGATCAGCTCTGCGTAAGATTTTGCTATTTCACCTCGCATTCCCAAAGGATTGTCGAAATTCAGCTCTTCTTGGTATTTATCATTGAGGAAGTATTCTGTAAGAGGAGGTGTGTTGCTCAGACACTGTAAATAGAAAGAACACTGATTTGAATTATTTCTACACAAAGATTTGAGAAAGCTCATTCTTCTCTTGGTACACAGCAAACAGCTTTTATTCCTAGCAGCGGTGATCCCAAGCCTCCGCAAGCTCACAGATCTGTGTTGTCAGTTCCGAACTAATTCATGCAGCTAAGGGGAGAAACACTTGTTCTCTCAAACCCACACAGAAGTGGTCAGAGTTTTCAAACGATTATTTTTAGTATGAACCTAAACGAACAGATGGGCTAGAAAGTTCTACCAGACACACAGAAACAATACAGTGCAAACCACACTAAGCTAATTATAAACAAAACTACACTCTAGGTAAAATCCATGTTCAACCTGAGTGATTTGACAAATCCTACTGCCCAAAGAAGTCCTGCCCCTCTCTGCTGATCCTCATCTGACTGCTCAAAAACACGTTCATCTCATCTGTAAAACAAAAAACCTGTTTTTCCTCCACACTTTTCTTCTGGATTATTTTTGGTCTGGGTAAAGATCAAAGCAGTTCAGGTGATCAACTTAGGGTGAAGAATGTCCAGAATATGCCAAAAAAGCTATTTTTTTCTATACGTTCTTAGTGCAGCACTACACAATGCGCTGACAGTGGGTTGCTTCACAAAAAAAACAAACCCTAATTTATCTTTTTCTAATTTTCACCTGATAAATTAGTCATTTTCTCAGAATATTAATTTATATTTGTATGCATAAGTCAGGAATATTACTACAGATAATTTCCCTTTTTCCTTAAAGCAATTTCCACATTCCAACGTAAGATGACACTGACAGTAGTACTGGAAAGCACAAGTATCTATCCAAACACAGCAATTTCTGAGATACAGAGCTGAGTCTTTTCTAAAATATCAGATGCCACAACTCTTAAAAGAGTAGCTGCTAAAGGAACTAATACAGCTGGCCACATACCCACTGATCTTTTCAACATAACCGACAAAGCTAAATAATTGCCAACATGTTTAACTTCTTGAAAAGGCTGAAAATGGAGAACTATTTAAGATCATGATTAAGGTCACAGGGAAAAAAGCATCCAGATGGCAATTTGAAAGGAAGCCTTTATTCTTATTCTCTCATGATGGGGTATGCTGTAGGTTATCAAGGAAGCCTTATGGAAAGCATCAATAAAAACCAACCTAACAAAAAACAACCCCCAAAACAAACAAACCAACCACACACTCCCCTCATCAAACCAACACAACAAAACCCCACCAGATGACCAAACCAACACAACAAAACCCCAAGCCCAAAAAGCTATTAAGAACTGAGACAACAAAGTCAGCAGATCTATGCGCCTGGTTCAATCTTACGGGTTTGGGTTTTCTGTTTGTTTTGAAACACTGATACATGTAAACTAAGAAGAGTTTACTGACAGATAAAGAATAATAGAAGCAAAAAAAACCCACCCCTAAACAAATGTGGTAAAACTACATGAAACCATTTGTGAACTATTTGTGAAGTAACAGAATGGCACTACATTTCAGGTACTGCAGTCTCCACAGGTTTTCTGTAACCAACAAAACTTTCTTAACCCTAACTATTCTATGATTCTATGATTCTTAAAGTGCTCAGTCTCTGGATCCAAACTGGTCATTTAGACTGTTGGGAAACGACAGAATAGAGTGTAGAAACTCCAAGACCAACTATGAGACAAACCACAGCAGAGAAGGACTGGCCTTCAACATGATAAAGGTTAATGCTGAAATTATAGCCCCATGTTACATATTGATTACTTTGAAAAAAAGGAAAAGCAAAAAGAAGATTCTTCCATAGCAGAGGATATGTGGACAGCTACTTATGTAATCACTATCAAGCAATCATAAAATCAACCTCCAAGAAAGTTAGACAAAATGTGACTGGATGAAACAATGCTTCACACAAGTTGTGGATCAACTGTATTACGCAACACTGAATGTGTTGTTGAGGCACACACACCCTGGAACAACTCTAATCTATTAGGTCAAAAAAGGAGACATAATCACCTGTAAAGACACAGCCTGTTTAGAAAGCACAGTTGTAACTAGCAGGGTGTGGGAAGCATTAAGTTGCACAGAAAAATAAAACATAAATAACTGTTATTTTTAGTGCCTTTTATATATATCAGTGCTGTCATCTCACTGGAATAGTGTAATTCCAATACTAGATTATGATCTTGTTAGCAAGTTTATCTGTCCTATGAAACCTTCACAGAGGAGGAAAATAAAAATAGCAATGTTATACTTCTCTAAATCCATATACATATGGGAAAACTCTCATAAAAGAGTTTACTAAGACTCTGATTGTTTAATTAATAGAAAGAAAATAAAATGAATGAAGAAAGAAGGCCACCAAGAAAGTCAATGTCCTGGAGGTACCTGCCCCATGAAAAAAAGCTTAAGCACTGGGCCTTGCTCAGCCTGCAGAAGAGACTGTTTCAGGCAGACCCAACAGCAGCCTTCTAATACCTACACAGAAGTTAAAGACAGAACCAGACTCTTCACAGTGATGAACAGCAGGACAAGAAACAAGGGGCATAAACTTGAACAAAGAAATGTTAAGGATACAAGGAAAAAAGTTTTCACTGTAAGAACAGTCAAGCAGTGGAGTTGAGAGGCTCTGCAGCCTTCTTGGAGATATATGACCCAACTAGATAAAGCCCTGGGCATCCTGGTCTGAACTCGGAGCCAACCTTCCTTTAAGCAGGAGGTTACACTAGAAACTTCCTGAAGTTCCTTCTAACCTGAATTATCCTATGATACTAAGGTAACAAGGAAACATCCATTTACCTCCCATAAGAGGTATTACATAGAAATAATGATTAAAATAAAATTCTGAAACAAAGAAAACATCATTACCTATTATGCCAGTGAACTGGGGAAATGAACTGACAGCAAGATCATAGAATCATAGAATTGCAGAATCATAGAATAGTCAGGGTTGGAAAAGACCTTAAGATCATATAGTTCCAACCCCCCTGCCATGGGCAGGGACACCTCCCACTAAACCATGTCACCCAAGGCTCTGTCCAACCCCGCCTTGGACACCGCCAGCGATGGAGCATTCACAATTTCCCTGGACAACCCATTCCAGTGCCTCACCACCCTCACAGTAAAGAATTTCTTCCTCATTTCCAATCTAAACTTCCCCCATTTAAATTTGAACCCGTCACCCCTTGTCCTATCACTATAGTCCCTAATGAAGAGTCCCTCTCCAGCATCCCTATAGGCCCCCTTCAGATACTGGACCAAGCTAAAAATTTCACCTTTCTAATAAAAGGCCAAGAGTTAACTGAAAGAAAGATCCAAGTAATAGGAGAAAGTGAATTACTTTACACCTGCCTATCCTACTTTTGTCTGAAGCAAGTAGTGTCAGGCATGGTGAAAAGCGCTCAAGTTAATATACCCCTTAACTCAAACTCTGTATGCCTACAGCAACTGAAACAGAGCACTAAAACCTTTACCATTTCAGGTTTTGGTGAAAGATGTTACGATGTCTGGGTAAACTCACAGCCACCAGTAACTGTTAATCAGCTTTCTGGAGAAAGCAAACTGCTGAAATAAGCCGTTGCAAAGTTCTCAGCAGCTGTTGTTCAAAAGTCAAGTATATATTATCATACTGATGGAGAAAACCAAAAATGAAAATGTGTGTGTGTGGAAAAAGTGGTTTTAATTAAAACATTTACTTCCATTGTTCTCCTATTCTTGAGCCACAAAACAAAAACTGTGAGAACTCTCAGGTTTTCACTGCAAACGAAAAAAGAAAGGTATACTAGATGATCTTAAGGTCCTTTCCAACCCTAACTATTCTACGATTCCATATCCCACAGAGCTCTGATTAGTAGCATCCTACCAAAAGGGCTAAGTAATACTTAGGAAACATCCACAGGTGGCAGCAAAGTAACGCTCCAGGAGATTGGTATCTTTCTAACTTTTTCAGCTTAGAAGATAGCCAGGTACATCAGTGAATGGGAACAAAACACCTTGCACATACTCTTTTTTTAGTTGATACAGATTCAAGCATACATAATATATTTTCAGGAAGTCCACAAGCTCCCTTTTGTCTTTACTGTTTTATTTAATGCTCATATCTGCAACAGCAGTCATTTAAACCTTACTAATAAAATTCAAGCTTTAGTGTTAACACTGAAGTAAATCAGAATTAGATACGTGGAATACACCGTTAAAAGACACTGACAAATTTCACAAAACAAAGTTTCAATACAACCAAAATATGAAATAATACTGAATTATTGCCTTTTAAAATATAATCATGAAAAAAAACACCTTAATAAGGTAAATAAGCTAGAGTAAGTAACCAAAGCAGATCAGAAAAATCACAGAATAGTTGAGGTTGGAAGGCACCTCTGGAGATTGTCTAGTCCAACCTCATGCTCAAAGAAAGGTCGGCTAGGGCAGGTTCTTTGGTATTGCGTCCAGTTAGGTAATGAGCGTCTCCAAGGATGGAGGCTCCACAGCCTCCCTGGAAAACCTATTGCACTGTTTGATAACCCTCTCTGTAAAACACAGATTCTTGCAGTTAACTAGAATTGCCTGTGCTTCAGTTTGTGCCCGCTGGCTCCTCTCCTTACAGTGGGCACCACTGAGAAGGGGCTTGCTCCATTTCCTTTGTTCCCTCCCACTGGGTATTTATGTGGGTTGCTGAGTTCACTCTGGAGCTTTCTCTTCTCCAGGCAGAACAGTTCCAGCTCTCCGAGCCTCTCTATAGGTCAGATGCTGTCAGATTTGAGGCCACATTCCTGGGCTCTCACTGGACTTGCTCCAGTATGTCCCTGTCTCTCTGGTACTGGGGAGCCCAAAACTAAGCACAGCATTCCGGGGGTGTCTCACCAGCGCAGAGTGGAGGGGAAGGATCACCCCTTTTGATCTGCTGGCAACGCTCAAGGGCCCAATGTGGGCTCCTGCTCTGCTTTTCATCCAGGAGGACCCTTGGTGCTCCTTTGTCAAGTTGCTTTCCATCTGGTCACAGGCCTCTACATCCCAGTGCATAGTGGTGCCTGGGGTTGTTCTTTGCCAGGTGCAGGCCTTTGCATTTCCTTTGGCTGAACTTCATGATCTCCCTGTCTGCCCATTTCTTCAGCCTGCTGAAGTCCCTCTGAATGGCAGCACACTCAGCTGGTGTATCAGTTCCTCCTCCCGATTTCTGTCATCTCTAATCTTGCCAAGGGTGCACTCTGCTCCATCATCCAGGTCAAAGCCTACAGCACCTAATATGCCCAAGCAGAATGCCCTGGTCTGCCACCCATGTACCATCCAGGCCCATCCCTTTGTTGCCTCCAAGATTAAACAAGATCAAATGTGATCAGAGTGTGTCAGCCAGAGGTATTACACCTCTAGCCAGAATAATCCAGTGTTACTCCGATAACAGTAGGAGGTGAAATTAATGGCAAATTAGTGCAGCAAAATGTACGCTTTTGGTGAAACTGGACAAAAGATGGAAGTTAAGCGGTGGCAAGAAAAAAGAAGACAGTAGAACTTGAAGCATGCGAGAAATGTTAAAAGCAAACCATGTAATTCTATCACTCAACAGCACTTCCATGGATTTCTTCAATAACACTGAACTCTGGACAATACTTTGAGATATTGTAGGTGGAAGTGAAAGATATCTTACACTTCCTTGCCAGATAATGCATTTGAAAAAACACCATCAAGGACGCACTAAAGGTACCATGCCAAACTAAAAGCTGCTCTGCCCAATAATCACGTAGTTTTCTTACCCAGAGCACTGTCTTGCGAATCAGCAAGATTCTAGTTTTTAACTTCAACTACAGTTTCTCAGAATATATCTGAACACTTGATTCCCCAGATACAACTGAAAAGCAATGAAGTCAAAGCTGATCGATTTAGAATACAGACTTAAGAATTAAATCCAAGTAACACAATCGGATACTGATGTGAACTGTAGCAAGTTTGTCAAGCCGTGTAAGATTGCTAAAGGCAATAACCCATGCCTGTACTTCTCACCTAAAAGGTTACTTTCAAATCTACATATATGCAAATTCATGCATACCAGTTTAACAAAAGTTTGAGTAAGTAGTCAAAATTACCCTGGGTTTTTTAATCAGCCTAGCCTGAAGAATAGTATAGCATCATAAGAAAAAAAGAAATAACACTATGCATGAAGAATATTCTTTTAATTCAACTTTTAAAAGACAACTCTTATTTATATGCTAGACACAAATATATTCTTGGCTTTTGTTTTGTTTTTCTTTACACCAGCATAATGAGGCAATTCAGTAATGAAGAGAGGTTACGTATAGCTTTTTTGTTGAGAATGGATGCTACAAAATGTATGTCCCTCCCCCTCCTGGTTTAGGCATCTATCATGCAGCATTGCTAAGAAAAAATAAAATTAATTACTTCCTGCACTGTTCAACTTCTCTTTAAGTATCCTCGTGAAAACATTTTTAGAAACAAGAATAAACTGAATTTTATGGATGCCTTATATAAATAAGTACGGAATAACCATGGAATAGCCCCGTATACCATTACAGGCGGAGGGCTGACCGGCTACAAAGCAGCTTCGCACAACATGACCGAACGGTCCTTTTCTGTTGAAACGCGGAAGAGCCAGCAGTGCACCCCTGTGGGAATGGTGGCCAATTGCAAGCCGGGCTGTATCAGCAACAGCAGCCGGAAGCAAGGCAAAGCAGGTCTTCCCCTCTAGGTGGCACCTGTGAGACTGCTGCTGGAACGGGCCTCCCCAGCATAAGAAAGAGGAGGGCCACCAACACGGTTGAGGGCTGGAGCAAAACACACAAGGAAAGACTGGGAGGTATATGTATTTGTTTGACCTGAAGAAGTCATGACTAAGGGGAAAGCTCATGGCTGTCTGCGCCTGTATTATGGGAGGCTACAGAGAAGTGAAGCCAGATTCTTCTCAGAAGAGGTGGGATTCATGGTCATACTGGGGTCCCTTCTAACCCAAATTATTCTGACTGAATATACGGGACATATGGACATGTATCTAAACAAAGGATACTTTTTCTTTTTTAATATTTCATTTAACCCAAAGAAATCACAAACACAAGTTGGAAACTGTTGTGATGACAAGGGAAGAGATTAACTCTGAAGTATGCTCGATTAGGATCTTGTATCTTTATACTCAGCAGGAAAAGAAATGTGAGAACTCAAAAACACTCCCCAGGTTTTTGACATAAGACTGTTTTGAAGACAAAACACAAGTTCCAGAACAAAACAAAACCAAATTAAACAACTAGTTCTTTCTGATCATTGATCAATCTACCACTGCAACTTCCACTTAAAAGGACAAAGGGGTTTTCTGTTCTGGTAAGAATAATACTAGGTATACTAGTATTTCTCTTGCAATCATAGCAAAGAAACAAGCTATTATACGTTTCTGTAAAACATCTCATCCTTGAAATAGCATCTATTCAAAAGGGAAAGGTCAAAAGGAAATATGTTCAAAGGCTCCCTTGCATGTTAACCTGCACACTAGAAGTACATGATAATTTGTTAGAAATAAAGGCCTAGTGATCCACTGGTCATCTATTTTTGACACTTCAGCATTACCATCTACTCAACTGCATCTCAAAATGAAAAAGGATTTTTTTGCAACATGCATGCATAGCAATCATTACAAAAAGCAAAAAAAACCCATTTATGGTTCACTCATGTATAATGCTGTCAAATAGCTTTCTAACACTTATCACTATGCAAAACGAGGGGAAACCATGAATGCAGCTATGTAAATCAACTTTTTTAGTATAGAAATTATTTCCTCACTTTTAATCCTATCCTGCTAATTAATAGTTTCTTAATATTAATTTCCAAACACAACAAAAAATAACAAGATATTAGTTTCCAAGTAATAAGACAAGCTTATTTTATTCTAAAGTACATACCTGAATTGCTGAATTCATGAAACATGTATTCCCCAAGTTACTCAGGCCACACAGGCCTGGCTGCTCATTGTGTCTTCCTGGCTCTGAATAATCATAATTCTTATAAGCAGTATATGATGGGAGGCAATAATTTGAATTTTTCACACTGTAAAAGAAAAGAAACGTCTTTCACAATGTAAACACGTACTCTATAGTGCTTCAATATATACAAGTACCTTATAAACTTCAATTATTAAAAATGTTAAAGTAACTTCTATGAACAATGATTTAAAGAAGCATTTAACTTTGGCAATAACATTAATTTCAACTTAAAAGTCACCTGTGCAAAAAAACCAAAATCTACTGTACTGCAGTAACTGCAATCAGTATATCCCTACCCCTTTTTGATAGGAGCAGCTTCACAGCTTACTCTATTCTTCATTGCTCTATCAAATTTAATACACTCAGACTTTAGACACCACCAGCAGCAATCAATCATTTACATCCCTTTTGCATCCTGCTACTGCAAGGGTGAGATCGGTGGGAATGGGAATGCAGAGTTACAGGTGAAAGCTGAGATTTCCAAGGCCACTGTGGCATAGCTGCCTCACTGCATCAGACAGTCTATTTATAGCTTCCTTGCTAGGACAGCACAATCCAGCATGCAAATGCAGGAAAGCCTTGAGAGGTGAAAGAATGCGCAAAATGTCTTCTGACAGCTTCATTATAAATCTCTATAGTGCGTCTGTTTGGCGAAACTGGAGAAGAATGAAATAGGTAAAATGGTAAGATTTATAGCAGTTTGTTTCCAGATGAAATCATGCAAATGCCAAATATAGAATAACCCTCAAAACAGTAGAGTAAGCATATCTGAGAACGCTAGAAAGGCAAATGAATCTCGTAAGAGGATGCTCCGTAATATTACAGATGCAACAAAAACCGTCCAAATAGACAAACAGAGGTTAAACTCTTCAGGCACTCTTCAACTAGAGGTTAAACTATTTCAGGCACTGATCATAATGAAATCTGTGTGATAGTTACTTCTGGCTAAAGTTCAAGAGTATTTCTGCAGTCACGAAGCATTATTCACATTAGAAGCCACTTTAACAAAAATTTGGAAGTCAACTGCTAAGAATGACAAGGAAAAATATGCAAAGTCAATCCTGATAAGTAATCAAGATTTATAATTGCAAAAATCTGAGGATGCAAATGCCCGCTGGTACACTCCAGCCATTATTCCTGACAGCATCACACTCTTTACATCCAACTGAATTCCAACCGTCTCCTCAGAGCACAATTACTCACTTTTCATGAATAACAGTTGTTTTGTTTTAATCGGAAGAGATACGGAAAATTTCAAACAGAAGGGGAAGAAAGTTTCTCCCCTTTTCAGTGGCCTCAGAAATCTGTGTATTTTATAGCCCCACTATCCATAAAACTGCTGTTCTCAAACTTTTCTATCTGATAATTTCTTTTCAATAGTTGACTCTCCCATCAATCCTTCCTTTCTCCACAAACATGCATTTTCTCTGCTTTCTGGCTTGCCCTCAAACAACCTAAGTGGCATTCTTTTTACTGGTCATTCTCCATGAAAAATCATTTTAAAGTCATTTTGCCTGTTCAGCTTAATCCCAACTTAGATGCTTCACCTTAGTTTGCACAAGATACTTTTTGAAATCCAGGGCCCACAAACCCTTCAAGCTTTCTTCCGTGGTCAACCCTTCCCTAATATTAATCACTGGTTCACCCATGCATGAGTCATCTTCAGGGAAAATTACCTTCCATCTCCTTTTGCACCTGCAGTCCAGCTAATGCAATCAACCCCAACCCCCTGCAGCTGGCAAGTCGCAGTTCCTCCAGGAAGAAAAAGCACAAGACTGCCACTGGTGCTAGTGCAAACTCCACAATATAGCCAACCCCTGACCCATTCCAACAGGGCAGAGCAGCAACAGAAATGCATGCTTAGAAGGTGCACAATAAGCTTCCACTTCCAGCTCTGCTTGCTTCCTACTACTTTCCTTACCTGACTCAAATATTATAATTTTCACACAGTTAAGAGAAATCTCTTTTGGGAATTTAGGAGATGTGGGGGTAATAAAACGATTGAATGCACTTTCCCTGGGGATATCCACTCGCCATCTTCTTCCTGTTCTGCAGCTTTCCCACTTCACAAACTGCCGCCTTAACAGGGACAACAGAAAGCTAGGAAATGCAATCAGTGTCTTTTGGCTATAGTGCAATCATGTAAAAGATTTCCTCAAATTAGTTGAATAACATCATAATTTAATTCAAGATAATTGTAATACAGATAGATCCCCAATGTTGGTTTGCTCTAAGCTATAAATGATCAGAATTTACTTCTCAAACGGGAAAGCATTTCTGACCTCTTTCATCTTCCGTACTGGTCCACAGAAATACGTGTGAGAGGTTTAGAGAATGCAGTTACCACACTCATCCCATGAGTCAGGTCTATTCACATATTTTTCTTTCAGGATTCTGTGATACTTTATCAAAACAAATCCTGCAAAAAACAGTGGCTCATATGTGCAAAAGACTAAATGTTTCCGTACAGCTTTATCAGTGCACGAACTTCATTTTTTACAGAAAAATTATTTTCATTTAAATTACATTAGAATCACAGAACAGTTAGGGTTGGAAAGGACCTTAAGATCATCCAGTTCCAACCCCCCTGCCATTCGCAGGGACACCTCACACTAAACCATGCCACCCAAGGCTATGTCCAACCCAGCCTTGAACACCACCAGGGATGGAGCATTCACAACTTCCCTGGGCAACCCATCCCAGGGCCTCACCACCCTTACAGTAAAGAATTTCTTCCTCATATCCAGTCTAAACTTCCCCCGTTTAAGTTTGAACCTGTTACCCCTTGTCCTATCACAACAGTCCCTAATGAAGAGTCCCTCCCCAGCATCCCTGAAGGACACCCCTTGTTACTGGTCTCCAGCTGGACACTGAGCCACTGAGCACTACTCTTTGCGTGCGGCCATCCAGCCAGTTCTTTATCCACCGAGTGCTCCACCTATCAAATTGATGTCTCTCCAACTTAGAGAGAAGGATGTCATGGGAGACAGTGTCAAAGGCTTTACACAAGTCCGGGTAGATGACATCAACTGCTCTGCCCCTGTCCATCAGTTCCGTAGCCCCTTCATAGAAGGCCACCAGATTGGTCAGGCAGGATTTCCCCTTAGTGAAGCCATGCTGGCTGCCCCCAAGCACCTTGTTGGTTTTCATGCGCCTCAGCATGCCTTCCAGGAGAATCTGCTCCAAGATTTTGCCAGGCACATTGTGTCTCTGCTTTTCACGCTTTTGAAACTGAACAAAAACCAAAGTAGTACTGCTGGTCAGTAGCAAGCAGCTAACAATAAAAAGCAAGTAAAGATGCAAGGCAAGTCTTCATGAACTTAATTCAAACAGAAACGCCATAGAAAAAATAACTTGTGATAACATGTCCCCAACCTCCATCTGCTTTTCCTGCAACACCTCCAGAAAGTTGCTACAGGTTAATGACGGAACTATGGAAAAGCAGAGGGGTAGTATCAGAATGGGGTGTTTAAGTAAGGGTAACAACAGAAAGAAAACACTAATGGCTCATAGAAGAAATTGCTGCTCAAGAAATATGGCAAAACTTGGAAGAAAATAAACTGTCTTCAGAACACTGGAGAGTTTCTGAAGTAGTAAGAATGGCAAAGGGAGATTTCCTAATGACATTTATCCATAGATCTATAAATTTTGAGTTGCATTTGCCCTATTTGAAATTGCTTGTATGTATTGCCTGTATCCTGCCTTTAAACCTCAAGGCAGGCTTTCAGATGTTGACGAACCCAGAGCACTCACTGGGTAGTTGGGAGTTCTGGGAAATGTGGATTTGGAACAGAGAAGTTTGGAAAAGCATCAGTAGCTTTGGAAAGGACACGATTTGACAGGGGAATTCCATATACCAACAACAGGTGATGCAAAAGAATCACAGAATCACAGAATAGTTAGGGTTGGAAAGGACCTTAAGATCATCTAGCTCCAACCCCCTGCCATGGGCAGGGACACCTCCCACTAAACCAAGCCATCCAAGGCTATGTCCAACCCGGCCTTGAACACCACCAGCGATGGAGCATTCACAGCTTCCCTGGGCAACCCATTCCAGTGCCTCACCACCCTTACAGTAAAGAATTTCTTCTTCATATCCAATCTAAACTTCCCCTGTTTAAGTTTGAACGCGTTACCCCTTGTCCTATCATTACAGTCCCTCATGAAGAGTCCCTCCCCAGCATCCCTATAGGCCCCCTTCAGATTTGAACTGCAAGAATGAACCCAGAGAATGAAAAGCTTGGAACACTTACTGAGCTCTGTAATATTTTAATGACTTTAATGTACAGTCAATGCATTTTTGTGACCAGACATTTTAACAAACCCATAATCGGGTTACATCAATTTTTAGAGATGCCTGAAGCAGCAGGAGAGACCCATGTCACGATACAAAGACTACTGTCTTTGTTATGGTTTGTGGTAACTGTCTAAAAAGCAAAAGATAATATTATAATCTATTCAAACAAAGTTAAAAAACACCTTCCTCATAATATTTGCCTACGTGCCTGGTGCAACACAAACTGTTTCTACAGGTGATGTAATTAACATTTATACTTCTTGAAATAAGCATATTGAAAAATACCACGCATGTGAACAGAGCTACCAGCTGTCCTTCTGAAAAGCTGACACTACTGAATGATGAACCAAGTCATTTTAGGAGCCTGAAACAATGGTTACAAATGAAGAACACAAAGCAACTTTTCACTTCCCAAGCAAAAACCCTGTTTAACTGCTTTTAATCCCCTCCCCACATAATTGAAAAAACACCATGTGGTATGAAATGTATTGCTTTATAACAGCAATAAACAGAAATTCCAGTAAGACCTAAACGATGCGTGTCTCTCCCTGCTCCTCTGAATCCACTAACACATATTATGCTAATCCTCCTATGTTATTCTTTCAACAAGATCACCTGTAAAGGCAAAAGAACACCAAAGATCAATTACTTTGAATCCTTCATTCCAAATAGAAATTCACATTTACAGAAATGAAGGCTTTGGACCTGATAAAATTTGCACAAGCTGTTTCTATTATCTAGCATATAACTAGCTCAACACACAATTAAGTCTTTACCAATTTGAGGTTTACTATTGCTCAGAATACTTTCTGAATTATACAAGTATTAAATAAATATGCACCATATAAAGAAACATGATACTTTAAAGAGTTTTAACAAAATTTGTACTCTACCAAGCTCTAATACTTGCAAAAGCAGGCTTGCAAAAACTAACATGTATGACTATTACTACAGAACCTGTTGTTTGCCTTTTTCTGCCTTAAGAATCACTTTTGTCAGCTAAAATTATCTTCAAGAAAAATGCTGGTATTTCTTTTAGAGTCACAGCATCTCATGCCCATATGGAAGTGCCAATGGATCTTGGAAAGCAACAAATGTGCAATTTTGCTATCATACTGAAGATGGTGTGGAATGTAAGAGAAAGTAAGGCAGAAACATGAAAACAAATTCCAAGCAAAGGCGCCATTAAGTAGATAATTAAGAAAGTAATGAAAAGAAGCCTGAACTTAACCCAGAATGACATAATACAATTAAATACAGAGATGCATCTTTCCACTTGGCTTTTGAAGCCAAAAATTCTTAATGCAAGAGTACATACTTTAAGTGCATGGTATATTAATGGATATGACTTCTCTATCACTGAAGTACTTCATCTTGAACTTTTATTCTGACAGAAGCACTGCTCGAGATTCTTCTGTACTATATATTGTAGTGAATTATGAATTTGTGATTTTTTTTTAATATTTATTTTAAGCTCATCGTAACTGGATAATTACACTGTAAGGAAAACCATGTACTTCACTGAATATCTGCCTTACATAACACCCAGACATACAGTGGTTTCAGTTACAAGAGGAAAAAGGATGGTATTTCATAACACTACAGATAACATGTGCCTAGTCTTTCATTTACAAATCCTTAAGTTATAATTAAGGCACTTTAAAGGACCAATTTCTTATGACATCTGAATTTTGTATCACTTCCTTTTAAACATGTATTTCTGTTGAAAACCCTCAAATTAAAAAAAACAAACAAAACCAATCTCGGACTTTTACCTTACATTATAAAAGCTCCTATTTGGCTCCAAAATAACTGAAGAAGTAAAAACCAGCTAAAGCAAGTGAAGAAACTATCTCTAAAAGCTGCAAGAGCTGGCAACAGGTTTCATAAGTGTTTCCTAAAAATAATGACAACAGCACTAAAGAGAAGCTAACATTAAGGAAAGAAAAAAAAAATGAAGAAAAAAAAAGAAGAAGGAAAAGAAGAAGAAAAAAGCCTTGCTGGCTTAATTTAGAACAGTGGGTCCATAGGAAAAAAATAACTGTTAAGCCTTGGTTCTGGTATTACAACTCTCTTTTGCATAAGCAGTGGGGGAAGGAGACATTAGTTTTCAGCTGGATGCTAAGCTCCAGTCAAATAATTCTTCACACAGTCATAGATAAAATATACATTTTATTTACTATACATTGACAGAGTACAGTAGACTGCAGTTAAATACATGGATTTCAACTGTTCAACAGTGAGAGTTGGGGCTACTCACAATTGGTAGAAGCACAAGTGACACTTCACCCCTTAGGAAAAATCACTTCTGATAAATGCAGTATTTAACTGGAAGATATTGTATGAGATATTTAATATTTATGTCACCTTTTTAATATTTAACATCTTCATGTTTGATCACAAAATACATGTTTGGAAAAATATTTTAAATTTGAACGAATTGTAAAAATATGCCTCTTCGATTTCCCCCAGCTTGCATTAAAGATGACTGCTCTCTGATTTCAAGCATTTGAAAGATGCTCCATTATCTGTTAAAGTGAAATAATTTCATGTTTTTCTGTATTCACCAACTGTTTTACAGTAGTGTACAATAAAAAAATTACACACAAAGTTGGCCACTAGAATATGAAAACCTTCCTCTATTATAATAAACTTCTGATTTGGAATATAAAGGAGAAAATCCTTAAAAGTGAGAAATCTGGTCAACTAAACCCCTGATTATCGTAATATTCAAGCACACCTATCAGCCTGATCTCTCTCAAAACTCCTGGCATTAAGACAGAAGTTGAGTTGCTGATAATTAATCAATGGCTATCATCGCTAAACCATTATAGCTAAAATATAGCAGTTTTAGCGGCCTCGAATCAATGTGTGATATCACATATGCTGCTATAATACCTTGGCATCAGTAAGTAATAGAAAACCTGATCACTAGAAATGTAAGCGGTCCATCTAAATTCAGGCAGGTTGATAACAGCAATGTATTTTTAGCATGATAAACTCAAAATGAAATCTTTATGTATTTTCTTACAATGTTCAACATTCTTTATAGCGTCTACACTACTGAGCACTAAGAGCTACCAAGTATCTTTAACTGCGTTTCATTTCCTGGTATCATGCTTTAACAATACCTACACTATGAAATAGCGACCAGTAATCATTCACCATCCAAATATTGCAAACCAAATAGAAATCCTTAAGCTAGGAGTTATAAAGCATCAAAATTTGTCTATGTCACACTGGGGCAATTAAATTAAATAATGTTTTAAGGTATATTGCTTACTTTCTGTTGTTCATGTTGTTATAATTATTTGATAGAGATGGAGAGATCTTTGGTAAAGTTGAAAAATTGGATGCACCTGGGGACCTTTAAAAATATGAAAATGATAAATTAGATAAAAAGGCTGAGATATTAAAAACTATGAAAGAAAGCCAACAAATGAACAATGCACATAAACAAGCATGGAAAGGAAGTATTTTTTAAGGAGTGGGCACAGAACTAAAAACATCCAGGACATGCAGCCCTCAGAATCTGCCTTTTAAAACTTGAAACGCTTCACAGTACTTCGCAATTTTATATCATGTGGAAGCAACAGAGCTATAAAGAAGCAAACAAATAAACAACAACAATAAAAAATCACAGGCCACTGCTCTAAAAAAAATGTTTTCAGTGCATGGAAATTTTAATAATTTTTCATTTGAACACAGATGATGTTCAGATGAGATACAAAAACTATTAAGATACAGAATTCAAGGTTACTTGCTACTAGCAGCATGAAGCCATCTAAATAAAGTTGTCTTACTATACATAATCTTACTATTAACATTGATAGTTAAAAAACCCTCCAGGATATTATGCACAATACTAAGTAACCTTTAAATTTATTTTTTTTTTGCCAAAAGTAATAGCATTATCACTTATCTGCACTGTTTAAGACTATTTCTAACTATAAGAATACTGATCATTTTAATCACATGGACCCTCTGAAAGGCAATACACAACTACCTTGATGGGTATTTTTCTTTTTCTGATCAAATCTTACAGATAAGCACAGAAACAGCTCTGAATACTGAAAGGAATTTATGCACCTTCACGTTTTTGTGGGCCCTACACAACTCCGAGTTGCTTGCATAAAGCTCCTGTTGTCATTGGCAAGCTTTGAAATAAGTATCACCATATTAAGAGAAGAATTCTGCATACTCAGGATTTTTTTAAGCACCTTTCAAGAACTAAACTCTTCAAGGAGATCAACATTTTTACACAGGGAATTTTCCCAAGTATATTTTCACATTTATTTTCAATGTTTTATTAATAAACCTTTTCCAAAAGAAAAGATGACATGTGAAGAAAATATATTCCAACCAACATTCATAAAGCTTTCCTGTAGTTTTCCTTTATCAATCTAAATCCTCTTCTTTGAACACTACTTTCAAAGAAGTAAAATACAGATTCCGTCCACAAGAGAGGTATAAAATTGAAGCTAGTTTTAAGTCTACTTCAGTCTGAGACAAAAGTTAAACTATGCACATTCATACATGCAATTATTTTAGAAGGTATCTGAACCGAGTCATTCTGAATAGAGATTGAACTTTACAAAACAAGTTTGAAGCTTTTATATTTAAATCAAATTCAAAGGCAATACAGCTTTAAATTTAAGAACTCAATGTATAACTGTTGTCTAACAAATGGAAAGAAAACAGAGTACGATACATAAATAAAGGTCTGGTTTTGACCAAAACCTAACAAGAAGTTCATTTGTTTCTTAGAGAAGATATCCTGCTACTCTGAGGTGTGCAGCCTTTCTGCTTGCTTAAGGCTGTTTACATTGTAAAATCCGGGGCATAGGGAAGAATAGAATTCATCCACAGCTCTACCAGTTTTCAATACATTTCAAAACTTGTGGGAAAACTTCGAAACATCGGCAGAACACCCCCCCCCCCATTTAAAACAAACAAACAAACAAAGACCAAAACAAGGATAATAAACCCTGAAAAGACAGTAATACAGGAAGCTCATGAAGTACAGCCAAAGGAAATGCAAAGGCCTGCACCTGGGGAAGAACAACCCCAGGCATCACTATGCACTGGGATGTAGAGGCCTGTGACCAGATGGAAAGCAACTTGACAAAGGAGCACCAAGGGTCCTCCTGGATGAAAAGCAGAACAGGAGCCCACAATGGGCCCTTGTGGCCAAGGCAGCCAACAACCTCCGGGGCTGCACTGAGCAGAGTATTGCCAGCAGGTCAAGAGGGGTGATCCTTCCCCTCCACTCTGCGCTGGTGAGACACCCCTGGAATGCTGTGCTTAGTTTTGGGCTCCCCAATACCAGAGAGACAGGGACATACTGGAGCAAGTCCAGTGAGAGCCCAGGAATGTGGCCTCAAATCTGACAGCATCTGACCTATGGAGAGGCTCGGAGAGCTGGAACTGTTCTGCCTGGAGAAGAGAAAGCTCCAGAGTGAACTCAGCAACCCACATAAATACCCAGTGGGAGGGAACAAAGGAAATGGAGCAAGCCCCTTCTCAGTGGTGCCCACTGTAAGGAGAGGAGCCAGCGGGCACAAACTGAAGCACAGGCAATTCTAGTTAACTGCAAGAATCTGTGTTTTACAGAGAGGGTTATCAAACAGTGCAATAGGTTTTCCAGGGAGGCTGTGGAGCCTCCATCCTTGGAGACGCTCATTACCTAACTGGACGCAATACCAAAGAACCTGCCCTAGCCGACCTTTCTTTGAGCATGAGGTTGGACTAGACAATCTCCAGAGGTGCCTTCCAACCTCAGCTATTCTGTGATTCTGTGACAAGCTTAGCTGACGTTCTGAAATGACCCTGCCCTTTTCAAGCATTACATACCTTTCAACCTTTCCAGTGTTCTACATTTTGACCTTTCTAAATATGGCATTTTATTCCCTGGCCTCAGAATTTATGTTTACAATTTCTACTTTTCTAAAACAAGCACTACAAAAAAGTAGCCTCAGCAGGATGGGGTGTGAGACAAGGGTGTGACTGATGAGAGGACTGGAGGAAGGTATCTGGACGTACACTATTTGCAATGACAAACTAATGCATCTCACACAGAAGACTCAAAAGCAAGTGTTTAATATTTCCACCCTTTAAATATTTATTAGATTTTTTCATAAAGTTTTAAACAGATGCAAAAACCTGTCACCATTACTGTGTGCTGATAGTTTCTATTTGAATCCACTGAACTTTGCAAACCTTCCAGTACTATAATGCATTTGAATACCAAATTTCAGTCAAACTTTCTGATAACTGCCAAACCTCACGAACATACCCCAGCTTCACATTAGAACTATACATCCTAATTTCCTGCTTTACTTACAGCCTCCTCTGACACCAGGATTTCCAATTACCATTTTACTTGTCCCTAGATCAAAAGTCTTCCAGGATACATTCTTTAATTTAGATACTGCTTCTGATTGCCTAACATTCCAACTGGAATGGAAATTTGGCAGAATAAAAGCAGGTACCATCATCAAGAATATGTTCCCACCAAAACTTCCAAAAAAACCCATGACATTCAATTATCTAAACTCTTTTAACCTTCAAAATCTACATTTAAAATTTGACTCCAAGTTTACATTTCTCCTAGGTGCTTTCTGAGGTCAGAGATTAAACTACAAGTATTTTGCATCCCATTCTTTCTGCTGCTCTACATTCACAATTTTTGTTGCATAACATCTTGCTAAGCAAGATTATACTGTTCATACTAAGCTAAAATTGAACTCAGACTTCATTAAGCAACTTAATAGAAGCTAGTGTTTCTAACAAAAGCGACTGACATAAAACATCAAGGATAAAGAATCTCTGTCCTTCAAATGATAAGCAGTAATACTATAAAAATGCCTTAAAACAACAATGAACCTTAATTACATGAAAGCAGAATAGGAAAAGGAATACGGAAGTTAAAAGAACCTTTTGTGAAGAATATGCTCAAGAACCAGCCAACAAAGGGAAAAAACCCACAGTTAACTATTTGGGCTGACATCATGTTAGTTTTCTAGTAACTAGTCTCAACTATTATTGAAAACCAATAGAACATGATACAGATCCTGAAAAACAACATTAAAAAAGTTTCGGAGAAACCACGCTCAAGTCTTTCCACCCACTTGCCATACCGAGGTATTACTGATAATGGCAGCAGGCAGAACAGGAAAGAAAAAGAAAACACTGCACTGTGTTAACTGATGACACCCCAACAAAGAACAAAAGCAACATGCTGGTAATGTACACTGCAATTTAAATAATATTTATATGTAAATATTGTGCTCCGAAGATAAAAGGACAAGCTACCCATGAGAACACTCACACAGAAGAAAAATCCTAAATATATATACCGGTATTAATTTTAAAGAGATATTTCAGTAAGTTTTACAGTTTTCTACTATGCACTTTTATTCTATTTGTGAGCAGAATAATGCGTATCACTGGCTGAAATCAACAAAATTAAGCAATGTATATGCAGGAGCTCATCATGCCATATTTTACAATATGTAGCTCAACAAACACACTACTCAACGTTTTCAGCTAAAACATCTCAAGATCAATATTAAAAATGCCACTTTTAAAAACAGTTGAATTTTTTTTAAGCAAAATGACATATGAAAATAGTTAAGCCACAGTGAGTAACTATATGACTTATACTGTTAACTTACTTGGGAGTTGAAGGACCTCTTGGCCATGATCCGTCCTCATTCTTCTGTTCTATCACCAGTACCTACCACAAAAAGTATAATAAGAAAACTGAAAAATCAGGAGATTGCTTTCTGTTCCAATCTTTTTAATGGATTTCCTGACATGTAACTGAGACGGAAAAGACTGATGCCTAAGTTACTATTCCCTGAGATTAAAGAATAGTCAATTACACTTCCTCTATTCACTTTTTTTTCCCCACACGTTAATTCATAGAATCATAGAATAGTAGTAAGGGTTGGAAAGGACCTTAAGATCATCGAGTTCCAACCCCCTGCCATGGGCAGGGACACCTTACACTGAACCATGCCATGCAAGGCTATGTCCAACCCCACCTTGAGCACCACCAGAGATGGAGCACTCACAACTTCCCTGGGCAACCCATTCCAGGGCCTCACCACCCTTACAGTAAAGAATTTCTTCCTCATATCCAATCTAAACTTCCCCTGTTTAAGTTTGAACCCGTTACCCCTTGTCCTATCACTACAGTCCCTAATGAAGACTCCCTTCCCAGCATCCCTAAAGGCCCCCTTCAGATACTAGAAGGCTGCTCTGAGGTCTCCACGCAGCCTTCTCTTCTCCAGGCTGAACAGCCCCAACTTTCTTGGCCTATCTTCATACGAGAGGTGCTCCAGTCCCCTGATCATCCTCGTGGCCTCCTCTGCACTTGTTCTAACAGTTCCATGTCCTTTTTATGTTGAGGACACCAGAACTGCACACAATACTCCAAGTGAGGTCTCACAAGAGCAGAGTAAAGGGGCATACTGGTCATACTCCTCTTGATGCAGCCCACGATACGGTTGGCTTTCTCAGCTGCAAGCGCACACTGCTGCCGGCTCATATTCATTTTCTCATCAACCAACACCCCAAGTCCTTCTCTGCAGGGCTGCTCCGAATCTCTTCTCTGCCCAACTTGGAGCTGTGCCTGGGATTGCTCCGACCCAGGTGTAGGACCTTGCACTTGGCATGGTTAAACTTCATCAGGTTGGCATCAGCCCACCTCACAAGCGTGTCAAGGTCCCTCTGGATGGCATTCCTTCCCTCCAACGTATCAACTGAACCACACAGCTTGGTGTCATCGGCAAACTTGCTGAGGGAACACTCAATCCCACTGTCCATGTCACTCACAAAGATGTTGAACAAGACCGGTCCCAACACCGATCCCTGGGGGACACCACTCGTTACTGGTCTCCAGCTGGACATTGAGCCATTGAGCACAACTCTTTGCGTGTGGCCATCCAGCCAGTTCTTTATCCACCGAGTGGTCCACCTATCAAATTGATGTCTCCAACTTAGAGAGAAGGATGTCATGGGAGACAGTGTCAAAGGCTTTACACAAGTCCAGGTAGATGACATCAACTGCTCTGCCCCTGTCCATCAGTTCCGTAGCCCCATCGTAGAAGGCCACCAGATTGGTCAGGCAGGATTTCCCCTTAGTGAAGCCATGCTGGCTGTCACCAAGCACCTTGTTGGTTTTCACGTGCCTTAGCATGCCTTCCAGGAGAATCCGCTCCAAGATTTTGCCAGGCACAGAGGTGAGACTGACTGGTCTGTAGCTTCCCGGGTCATCCATTTTCCCCTTCTTGAAAATAGGGGTTATATTTCCCTTTTTCCAGTCGTTGGGAACTTCACCTGACTGCCATGATTTTTCAAATACGATGGACAGTGGCTTAGCAACTTCATTTGCCAGCTCCTTCAGGACCCGCAGTTGGATTTCATCAGGTCCCATGGACTTGTATATGTTTAGGTTCCTAAGATGGTTTCGAACCACATCCTCTCCTACAGTGGGCCCAGGGTCTTCATTCTCACAGTCCCTGCGTCTGCCTTCCAAGACTTGGGTGGTATGGTCAGAGCGTTTGCCAGTGAAGACCAAGGCAAAGAAGTCATTAAGAACCTCAGCCTTCTCAAAATCCAGGGTAGCCAGCCCCCCTTATAGCTTCTGGAGGGGGCCCATGTTGTCCCTAGTCTGTCTTTTATTCACTACATACCTATAGAATCTATTCCTGTTATCCTTAACATCCCTAGCTAAGTTTAATTCTAAGTGGGCCTTAGCTTTCCTAACCTGGTCCCTAGCTTCCTGGACAACGTCCCTGTATTCTTCCCAGGCCACCTGTCCTTGCTTCCACCTTTTATAAGCCTCTTTTTTCCTTCCAAGTTTCCTCAGCAGCTCCTTATCCATCCAAGGAAGTCTCCTGGCCCTCCTGCTGAACTTCCTTCTAGTTGGGATACAACAATCCTGAGCTTGTAGCACGTAATCCTTGAATATCGACCAACAGTCTTGGGCCCCCCTGCCCTCTAGGGCTGTATCCCATGGAACCTTACTAAGCACGTTCCTGAAGAGGCCAAAGTCTGCTCTCTTGAAGTCCAGGGCAGTGAGCTTGCTGCACGCTCTTCTCACTGTCCTGAGGATCTCAAACTCAACCATCTCATGATCGCTGCAATCAAGGCTGCCCTGGAGCGTCACATTTCCAACCAGCCCTTCCCTGTTGGTGAGGACGAGGTCAAGCATGGCACCTCTCCTTGTCGGGTCCTCTATTACTTGCAGAAGGAAGCTGTCTTCCACACAATCAAGGAACCTTCTGGATTGCTTGTGCCGGGCCGTACCATCCCTCCAACAGATATCAGGGTGGTTGAAGTCCCCCATGAGAACAAGGGCCTGCGAGCGTGAGGCTGCGCCTGTCTATAGAGCGCTTCATCCAGAGAGTTGTCTTGATAAGGCAGTCTGTAACAGGTCCCCACAGTAATGTCTCTCATCGCTGTTCTTCCTTTAACCCTGACCCACAAACTCTCTATTGACTGCTCAAAACTCTCTACTGACTGCTCAATTCGTGCAGTTTTGAGCAATCCACTTAATACTTCTATGCTTCTAGAATCTATGGATATAATGTCAAGACCTTACCTCTCCAAGAGGTCAGAAGATAACCTGCAATGTCTAAGCAGCATCTATGAATATACAGAAATTCCATGTTTACACAACGGCCCTGTTAAGGATGGGATATTGTTGAAGGAATTCTGCATCACACACAATACAGATCTGTAGGAAAAAACCCCCAGCAAAACCAAATGAAACTGCTTTCTGCACTGATAGCCTTAAAGTCATACCTGTCTGGTTACTCCTGTATTTTTTGCAGAAGTATTCATCCAATATTAATTTTCCAATAGGACAATTGGCTCGTGAAATTAACTTTGGTCAAGTTGTTACTGGCACAAAAAGGAGTATGGAACATGCAGTCCTAAACACAGGCACCGACTGCCATTTGAAATGCCTTTGGGTATTTCAGACATCTGCCCTATGCTGGCACATATGACACAGGACCTACAAAAAGCTCATGCCTTTCTGGACTGACAGCTGCCATAGCCAGATCATTTGAAATAGCAATTAAACTCAGTATTTAAACAGAATCTAACTCTAAATTTCCAATGCAACTAATTATGCATAAATATACACTGACGTTTCAAGATGCTAATTAACTGTCACACTGTACTTATAATGTGTCTACACAGTGACATACATTCACATAGGTACTTATGGCCAAAACCTGATCTATAAGTCATGCTGCCACTTGAAGATGTAAGCACATTTTCAGTCTGAATACACCAAGACATGACATTGAAAATTAACTTGCTCTCTGGAAAAGAGTAGACTGCTGTCTTTGGTTATGAACACTAATGTAAAGGCACACTTGGCCATATTTCCCTCCACTGGCTCTCAGAAACTACTAAATAAAAGGAAGATTTAGACTTAAAAGTTCAATGGAACCCCTAAAGGCTCACTTCAAAAAGCAACTGATAAATTTAGAACATTAAATTACTCAACTGCATACATAGTTTAGAATTACACAGTAGAAAAACAACTATTAGGCTAGATGGACTTTAATAGTCAGAATAACTATTATTAGATTAGGAGGCTCAGCAAGAAAAACAACAAACTTGTGCGTCAGTAAGCGCCACTGACACATGGTCTATCACATGTAGCATTTTCAGAAACCATGGTTAAACTTGGTTTTGAGCAATATTTGTTTTTCTGAAAGTACAGATGTCACCTAGAGATCTTTTTACAGCTATATTAGACCATGCTTGCTTCAAGGTTAATGTTTCACTGGGATAGAGGCAATTTGCAAGTTACATCTTTGACACAAATGGGAGATGGGGCTCTTTTAGCAGGATCTCTGCATTGTTAAAATCACCTGAGTGCATGCAGCATGAAGCTAAAGGGCACAACGGCTCAAGCTGTTATTCTGGTTCACGGATTACTTACCTTTCATGCCATAAAAGAAAACAGAAGCACAGCATAAATACAGCTGTAAGCAGGTTAGAATCAAGTATTTCAACGTAAAAGGAAATACTTCTAATATAATCTTGCTTGCAATCGCTACCAATGAATTTCATGCATTCATGCTTGTAGCACGACAGCATGAACTGCAGCTGTTGAAAAAATACCTAATTCTATTTGAAGACTAAAGAATCAAAGTAATAGTCTGAAAAGTTATTCCAATGATTCAATTGTTCAGGCAGTTCATGTTTATATTTCTGTAGCTTTTAACATCCAGTATTTGTTCTTCACATTAATCAGAAAAGGCAGAAAAAGTATCTTGTAAGAAAATCTCCCAGAAAGGGATTTTAAAGTGATGATATAGCCTCATGCTAAAGCAGACTTTCAGGCTTCTTTGTCCCATAGTTCTACCTGAAAACTTTTCACTTTTTCTTAAATTCTAAAATCTGGACAGTGAAATTTGAGTAGAAGACATTCTTCTTCTGGAGTACATGAGAAGTTCTTCAAATTTTGGGTTTAATTTTAGGAACATATTCCAGATCTTAGGAGTATTTTTTTTTCTTATTTCAGGTTTTGCCAAATTCCAAGTCAGGCACATTACATTCATTTATTTTTAATTCACCAGGAGAGTTAAACTCATATTTAATCCTGAAAATACACTCAAAGACTACTTCTATTTTGGTGAATCTGTTTATAAAATCTTCTATCCCTAACCAATCTAATAGGAGGCAATTTTCATTTAAAAAGAAGGAAAACTCATTGGGTATGGTTACATTTTCATGATAAAAAAACCCAAAACCAATATGTAAAAAGTATTGCACTGTACCTGTCCCTGGTACAAGCCAGCATCCTGTATGGTACTGTCTGGTTTATTCAAAGGTTCAAAAGTGTTACTCATGTATTTGTTCCACAATCTGGTCTCTTTTTCACTTGGAATATTGAAGATTTTTCTTATCTCTTTTTCGATTGTATCTGTTTTGAAAGGAAGAGAACACAAGTTTAGCATTTCACTACGTAAACAGCATAAAGAAGAATAAAAATAAAGCATCAGAATCACCTACTCTTTTCTTACATTCAAAATAAAATATTAATGAAAATGTAGAAACAGCCATGCAACTACACCATGTTGTAGCTCAAGCAAGAAGTTGCTAGTTCCCTTGCCTTTAAAATGTAAACAGACAGAGGATTATTTTATTCCCTCCTGAATCTCTTAGCAAAGCAGACCAAACAAAGACAAGTTGATAAGAACAGGTACCGGAGGTACCTACATACCCACCTACTAATTTCTCAGAGTGTGGTAACACAGGAGTGTGGATTGGTTAGAAGTGAGACTGGCAGCAAAACCAGGTGCCGGGAGTGCAATTCATTCGGTTCCTCTCTCTAAATCAAACTGTTCTTGGTTTTCACTCTTCTACTACCCATATCCCAGTGCAATTAGCACTAACCAAAATCTATATGCACAAAGCTTAATCTACAAGCTTACAGAAATGAATGACTACTTTGTAAAACTGAAGTGCATAAATTTACATTAAAAGGATGACTTAAGATTTTATGCTCCTGAAAGTTTTAACATAAAAGGCCTACCAGCTTGTATACTACTTGACAGAAAAAAGCGTTACATAATTTTAAGGTAGCATAACTGTTGTCTACAACCGAAATGTAAGAAGTTCATAATCAACTCCATTCGCCTTATGCAAAAATAGAGTTTCTTAAAGAGTTCTTTAATTTGATCTAATATGTACAGTGCTACACCATAGCAATCTCAGGTTTTGGTTTTTTTTTTAACTGATACACTCACATAGGCCCATGGCAGCCATGTCTCATAGCAGTTAACACAAAAAACTAAACAGGAGTCAAGAAATATACTGTTTATTCCTGATGATCACTGAAAACACAATTCAAAAAATGAGCACTGTAAACTCTTTGAGAGACATTCCCCTGAAATCTCAGGATAAAACACCAACTGTGTCAGCTCCTCTAGCATTCCCTTTGCTCCCTTAAGACTATTATTTTCTCTTCTGCTATGTTAAATATGAAAAGTCAAAATGAGACCTGAAGCTTGAAAAGTACTTCATGAAAATCCAGCCATTGGCTTGTGAAATGCACTACAACTGGCCAATATAAAATTTGTAGATACTGTAGGCAGGCAACTGCATACAATTTCTTTCTATCCTACTTAACACACATTTTAGTATGAAACCAAGAGTTAGACTGGATCATCTGTTTCTCTAAGAGAGATAACAGATAGGCAAGGTAAGTGCCATCAACAGTGCAATAGGCTGTTACTTGATTTATCGACTTTAAAAAAAAACAACCTAAAAAAATCATGTACCGCCTGAATCAGTTCTGAGTCAATGATTCCAGGTAACTGCATTTGAATGTAAGAATGAAGCTAGTCAGCAACAGTCTTCTAAAAAGAAAATAAACAGATTTAGCAATGACTTTCACTAAACAAGTGCACTAAATAATTTTTCTTTTACTAGTATAACTAATTATTTGCATATTGCAGCTCATATTCTTTGCAAGTACTAACTTTTAACATATTCCAGCTTCACTAACAGGACTGCTATGAGACAGGAAGCATCAGTGCTATCAGATGAGTATACAATATCGCCAGGAGTCTAGGAACAGCATGTTGCACTTGACTATTATGCTAATTTTGAGACTGCGAAACTAAGGCTCTTTTACATACCTACATGCATGTAAGCAATGCACACTTAATAATTCTTCCCCCCAAGAATCACTGAAGAGCTGGTGTGCTGGCTTATGATCTAAAGTGAACATATCTGTTCCAGTATAAATGAAAACTCTACATTGAAACAGGCATGGTCTGAGGCATATTGTGTACAGGGTTCTCATCTAGTAGTGCTATTCACATCCCATATATGTTATGAATAGTACTAGGATGATGTCTAAAAAAGATGGGAAGAACTGCCCTTTAGAAATGCCTCTCACTCCAACAGCTATATAGCCACAATTTCAGATAGCTCAAATTGAGAGTTAAAGGTTATGGATCCCATAGAGATAGATCCTATATTGCTCAAAATTAGATGGCTCCTCAAAAAAAAAAAACAAACCAAAAAAAACCAACCAACCAAAAAAACCCAGCTGCATGATTAAAGTACTATCTTGCAAGACTTTTGACTATTTTGGAAGACTCTTGACAAGATGCTGGAGAACTCCAGTGAACGCTAATACAAATACACCCTGGCTTCCCTAAAGAGGAGCGCTACAACAAGTACTGGCTAAAGGAAACTGTAGTAAAATATTAATCTGTACTATGAAATAGTAATCCCAGTTTCCTGAAGAAGGGAAAGGCTAGTCACAGATCCGAACAAACTGTCCCACAAGGTGGCAAGTTTTGCATTCTTGTATTGTGCAGCAAATTAAAGGTAAAGATGAATCAAAGCCATTTGTCAAGATAACTTACTAGCAAAAGTCCATTAGATGCAGAGCTACTACTGTCATCTCCTACAAAGATTATCAGCTCAATTTTGGAACTGGTTTATGACATTGCAGACACAACCTGACTCCTATTCATCCATAACAGAGGCTACAGACAGTCCTTCTGTCATTTTGTGAAACTCTTGAATAGAGACAGAAAATGCCCACACACATTTTCTGATGACTTTGTTTTATCATACTTTGATATATTTAATACTCCTGAATGGATCATTAACTCATTTTCACTCAGAAGCCCTGATTGAGACCTCACTTGGAGTATTGTGTGCAGTTCTGGTGTCCTCAACATAAAAAGGACGTGGAACTGTTGGAACAAGTCCAAAGGAGGGCCACGAGGATGATCAGGGGACTGGAGCACCTCCCGTATGAAGACAGGATGAGAAAGTTGGGGTTGTTCAGCCTGAGAAGAGAAGGCTGTGTGGAGACCTCACAGCAGCCTTCCAATATCTGAAGGGGGCCTTTAGGGATGCTGGGGAGGGACTCTTCATTAGGGACTGTAGTGATAGGACAAGGGGTAATGGGTTCAAACTTAAACAGGGGAAGTTTAGATTGGATCTGAGGAAGAAATTCTTTACTGTAAGGGTGGTGAGGCCCTGGAATGGGTTGCCCAGGGAAGTTGTGAATGCTCCATCCCTGGTGGTGCTCAAGGCGGGGTTGGACATAGCCTTGGATGGCATGGTTTAGTGTGAGGCGTCCCTGCGAATGGCAGGGGGGTTGGAACTAGACGATCTTAAGGTCCTTTCCAACCCTAACTATTCCCTGATTCTATGATCCTAGAAAGATCAACAACAAAAACTAGCCTGAAATGCTGCCTGAACTACATCTAGCTCATTTTCTTTCTAGAATTAAACACTTCACCCATGCCCCAAAAGTCAGCCATCAGTGTCCAAGTTAATATGCACTGTCTTCAAGATGAGAGTTCTTGATTGGAGGAGATTCCCAAGAACACATTAGATGTGTCTAGTACCACCCCAAAAAATTAATGTTGTTATTAAGTCTGTTCTTTATAACTACTTTTTCCTATCTTGTACTCACTTATTGACATACAGCTTAGCTTAGTTCCCATTTGAGTGGAAAAACACAAGTATTCCAGGAATAACACACATTTGAAGACCAGTAGGTAAACATCATATCGTGCTTATGATATTTAAGGTGCTTCAAATTTTTTCTGTTTACCTGAATTAAGGAAGGTGTCACACTGATCTTTAGATGGCACTAAATAATATAATCAGTGATGGTGGGTAGAAGAATTAAAACTTGTTGAAAAGACCATAGTACCTTATACGTCCGCTCACTCAGTGGGGCTGATATTGACTAGTTTGTACTACAAGTCTTCAGCAACCATAATGAAAATGCATCCCTTACTGGCATATAGAAGGAAGGTTGAAAAACAATCAAGATTCTGCAAGATTCCTCTTGCACATTATTTATTGATCTAATGAGCATCTCTGCTATATATCTGCGGAATTCCAGAACTACCTTAAATATACTTGAGGTAAGGACAGCAGTGGGGAGGAGGAATCATGATTTTACTACTGAGAAAAAACTCAGAGAACAGTTATTTTTTTACTCTTAAATGTGATTTTAGTCTTTCTCGCTCTTCTTCTAAGATGATAGGATGGCCTTGCTTAGTACTCTGTGTAAGAAGTTTCAGCTTCAGAAAGGGGCTTCTAAGAGCGTATCATTCATGTCATGAAAGCAAATAAGGCCAGTGTCAGTAAAGGGGTTGACAGTAACCCTGACTCTTCCTAGTTACAATTTATGATGAATTTCTTGTAATTTTAATTCTCTGTCTGCTAAGGAAACAGAGTAACAGTCATTCCAAACTGCCTTATTTCTAATTAAAGAAAATATCAGAAATTAATCAATTACCTATAATCCCAATGATACAATTAAGTTCACTATAGCTGCAAAATAGCTTGGATTTAGTCTTCAAGAAGGGATAATGTTAAATTGTCTTTTTTTCTAAGTTTCTGAATTTGCTTAGAGAATACTGAAGTACAATTCCCAAGTTCAACCAGATCTCGAAAAGGCCAATTAACATACAACACTAAAGTCCTGCTTCAAGGACAGATTTCGTAATTTAAAAAGCTTTTATTCTAAAACAAGCTGATGATTACTTGACTTAAAGATTAAATTTGAAACAATTTAAATAATTGTGTTTTAAAGCAAGCAAAATCTGCAAATTAAAAGGTAGCAATTGTAAGTCACTACGAAGAACGTACAGAGAAGCGAAATCTGAAGACCACCACTGTTGTCAAAGAATGCAAACAAAGAGTAATGACTGGTCATAAAGTGCCAAGGACATAAAGTATAGTTCTAACTGCACAAATACAGTTGATTGAAAGGCTTTCATCTCACATACACATTACAAATACACCAAAAATTGAGCTTATATGATCAGTAATATCTCCACACATACTCTGTTACTTTCAGAGACAAATGTTATCAAATGAGGTTTCAAACAATGACTCAAAGAGCAGCCACAATAACTACAAATAAAGGAAAATTAAAGGTTTAGTACAGGACTCAGTTACTGTAAAAGATTGTGCCTGGCCTGCCACTGCACAGCCCAAGGAATACCGCCTTTGTAGGTCACCTCTAGCCATTAATTTATAAATTCAATTAATTCCTGTGTTTCGTAATATACCATTCTTTTATTATACGACTAAAGAGGTTTGGCTAATGAAAGACATTAATAGAAATACATGAAAAAAAAAAAAATGCACTTCTTACACACCAAAAGCCACGAAAAACTACTATAGAAGTCAATAAAATAAATAGAAACATCACACTTCCTGAAAATCACAAACTTCTACTGTTAACACAGATGACTAAATAATACTGCAGAATTACATATTTTCTTAAAAATTGTATTAAAAATCCTAAATATTCCAAACTATTTCATTTTAAATTTTAACCCAAAGTTAGCCCCATCCTTTTTAATGGTTACAATACCCACCTATCATTTCACCGAAAGACCTATTTATTCAGAACTTGTTACCAAGCACTATTTAAACACGTAACAATCACATATTTCAAAAAGTAGTTTGCATACCTATTGTATCAGCTTTACTAAATCTTCGGGTGACAACATTGTTCATATTTCCATTTTCACAAAGCTTTAATTCAGTTAGATATACTTCTACTTTGCAGTGCTTTACAAACATACCCTGTTCAACGACCTGAAAAACAGATTGGGATCAGGTATCAGTCCAAGTGTGTTTTCATATACACACTTCTAAATACTTTTGAGAACTCCACAAGAAATTGAAGTTCTGGGAATGTAAGAAACTCAATAAAAGTAAAAAATTAGAACTAAAATTATTTTATAATTTTTTAGAAATACAGCAAACTAAAAAGTAAATTTTTTGCATGATTATGTTGTCTTACCTGTGTATAACACCACCGTCGTGACTTTCAATGTTTTAAGAACAATGGGAATCACAAATACGCGTGCTTACCCAAAAGATAAGACACTCAAAAGATAAAACCCACCAAAAGTTACTTTTTATTTCAAAATATATTCTTTGCATGCCACTTGCTCAAAACATGAAGAACTAGTTTTCACAGTTAAAGAATACATATAAAAAACAGAATACAAGCTATTAAAATCAGGATATCACACCTTTAAATAGAATCAACAAATATTGCACTTACATTCTGGTAATACATTAATTTGAAATTTCATCTGCTCATTCCAGGGTTTTATGCTCTTTTTTGTAACCCATTAAAAAATAGTTTTAAGTATAAAGGTTTTGTTGTTGTTGTTTTTTTTTTAATAAAAATAAAATGTAGAAAAAAATATTCAGGGTCACCTCTTAAATGTTTTTCCCTTTGATCTTCCAAAGAGTAACTGCAGTACTTAGTCATGTAGACTGTTCCAAAAATAACCATTGCCCTGATATGTGATACATCTGACAAATATGGTAATAAAAAAAAAGCCACCAGCTAATTGCTAGCAGAGATCTGTACAAGTATAACTCGTATACATGTGCCATAGGAAAAAGAAAGGCATCAGTGAATGATTTCATTGCTGCTCAGTAGTTTGCTTTAGCTTTAATGACTGCCAACCATGATATTTAAATAAAGATGCATCTTCATTTGAGCAGCTTAGTAGGGTTTCCACCTAGCAGAGTAACAACAGAACAGTTGCTGTCAACAAAACTGTACGGTATGGCTAAGGCATTTCTGAGAATAAAACTGACACTCTAGTGGTAGTATTGCCACATTCTGTTTCATAAAGTTGTAATGTCATTTGACACGGGTCAAGTAAAACAATAAATCAATTTAAAATTTGGATCCAAATTTCAGAAAAAGTTGATGCAACCAAATGAATGAAAAAAAAGTGTCATCCCACCTCTGTGAAAAAACACTAACACAGGCAGGAGAAAGATGCATGGACAAATGACAAAAGTATCAGAAAGAAAAAATCTGAACTGGAATATGCATCTCTGAGAACTACTGGTCATATTGGCAGAAACAATGAAGCCATGCCAGTTTACATGGCCACTCATTACACTTCAGGTATTTTTCCAGTTAGTTCCTTCCACACAGAAGGCAACTTACTGTAATTTCCCTTGTCTCTCCCTATATTTCACGCCCAAAGTGAAAAAAATGATAGAAGTTTTACTTCACCATGATGATGGAAGAGCATTCAGTTTGCCGAAATCCCTCTTCAGGAAAAACAGTAACAAGCTGGTAACACGTATCTTTAAAGAAGGAAAGCCATTTTAATAGATTCCAGCTCTTACAGAACTAAAGAAAGAGACATTCCAGGGATGTCTCTTAACAAAAAAAAAAAAAAAAAAAAAAACTCTTTTATGGCGTTAAAAAGAATGTTAACTGCTACTTCTATTGCTGCCCAAATGAATCCTGAAGACAGCAAATTTCTTCTATAGCTAAATCTGGCATTTGTTTGAAAAGAACGGACTTCAAGTAAGAGGCCAGCACACACGCAGCTAGACCATAATCATGTCATAGAAGAAAAAGTTACATTACACCAGAAGTCATATCAAACTAAATTCTAATCATAATATTACTTCAGCAGTTCTTCAGGAATTAAAACAAAAAAACACAAGCATACTAATGGTAAATTTAAAAGTTGCAAACATAGCAAAATGTATTTTAAAACTTACACAATTCACTACAGCAAGGATGTAACTGTAGTCTCTGGCCTGAAAATCTTAAGAAATAATACTATCAAAAAAGACTGTATGATCAATAAACTGGTAAAATGTCGTATCACCTTAATAAAAAGGATTGTATGTCCAGAAGCAAAAAAAATTAACATAAAAATGTTCATTTTTAAGTATTTCATACTAATGGAGGGCCACAGTATCCACCATACCATGGACTGCTACCTGTGCTGAGGTAAGCTTTTTACTTAAAGAAAAAATTCCCTCAGCAATCTGTTGAACACGGAAGACTTTGCTCACCTGAAAAAGAACGACCAATTACTCTGCCAGAGCTAACATCATGAGAGCTAGGCTCTTCACTAATATAGTCAATACAGTTTTAGGGTTTTATAGCTAATTACAAAACCATTTGCACTAATAGACTTTCAACCTCCTAATGCAAGTTCTGGAAATATTAGAGGATTTACTTCCAGAGGAAAAAAAATGTTACATCCTTTTGATCCTTGTTTCTCAATACTAACAAAAATTAGGTATCTATAAGCAACTAAAGCAGGAGTTGTCTATATGATTATCATAGGCCAGGACTTACAATCTTCTAATAAATTCATGTGCAACTCCTGCATATTTACAGGATTTAATCCGAATCGTGTTCAGCCCAGTAGGTTATTTAAGAGTACCTTGCGTGCTATTGGCTCTTGACCTTCCATCAGTGTGTACCAGCTAACTAGCCTATTCCAGCCTTCAGTTGGCAGAAGGATGTAGTCCAGCTCATCAATGAGATGTTCCTTGAGAGACTGAGAATCACCATCTAAAAGAGAAAGATATTTTTACTTGCATACTGTAATTCTGTTGAGTTTTTAATGCACCATACATGGAACAAATGTATTTTCCGAGTCAGTTATATTATCAGTATTATGGTATTCAAAGCAAAACTCTTCTGAAACTATTTAGGCAAACTACTCACTTCCTGCACAGCACACCTATTATAGGTAGTATTCCTACACTCAGGAATCCAAGTGACAACTCCATATCCTCATGCTAAGTGCCTAACTTGCTATCACACACCATCATTGCTTCAGAGAAACCTATCCGTTTCTCCACCCACTTCGCACATAATCCCACATCACCATGGATACTTCCATTTCATGCTACAGTTGCACCTTTCACTGAAAATGCAGAAATGGGTAGTTACAATAGATCCAAGACAAAGTTTGAAGTCATTCATTCCATATCAGGCTGGGAAAATAACATGATACAACCCTCCTATTTAAAGGATCCTACGTGCTCTGGAAACAGGCCTTATAAAATTCTTCATGGGGACAGCAAGATGCAGCATTTGAAAGAAGTACAACTTGGCAACCTCTTAAGTAGCATGCAGTTAGTTTTGATTCAACCCTTATTACAGCAGTAAGATAGCAACTACTCTATATGTATAAACTGTAATTCCAGATCTGAGCCACTGTCAGCATCAGACAATTAGGGCAGTTGTCTTTCCATTCGGAAGTACCCAGCAACAGGCCAGCAAGTACACATTATAACTGGAAGCAAAACGTGGGGAAAAGTTCACAAACAGTCAACTCTGTAAAAGGTTTATACTGTATTTCTGCACTGATCCGACACTGCTACAGTTTATAGTGAGATCTAATCTGGATTCCATTAGATCTTTCTAAAACCCCAACATTTCTCCTAGTGTAGTTTTTTTTCAGAACTTTATTCCATCAAAGTACCCTGACTCATTCTCTCATATTCAACACTGTTGAACAATCAGCTATTTTAACTACTTGCTTGTGCTTGCTTTGCTAATCTAAAGTTGACTATGTATCTCTTCTTTTGAAGATGGCATGTCTGTATTCTGCTATATTTAACGTTTTTTGCAAATGTTGAGATGAACTGAAAACCTCTACCTGTTACTTTTCACTGCTCCCAATTCATCCAAATGTTCTGGAAATATGGGAGCAGCATTTAAGTAACACAGGCACAACATACTAATTCAGTTTCCTGGAATCAGTATTTCTTGGATTTAACAATAGTTTTCCTTATCACTCCATTACACTGCAGAATATCTGAGAAAGCATGCCCATTTAATTCTTTAAATCAGAAGCAGATTTTCAGGCTTAACACTTAAGGAGGACAGCATGAGAGTAACTAGTGCATACTACATGTCAAAAACAGGATTAAAACCGAAGTGTTTTAAGGTTCAATTTATGCTACATAGGAAACCTAGTACAGAGGACTACTGCTCTGCAGTTGAAGGAGACAGCTACTATTTGTTGAGCACATATGACCTTAATTTTAAAACTGCCTTCACACAGGAACAGTAGATGTCAGACAGTAGCTGGATGAACTGTACCACTGCCAATGCAGATCCATCATTTTAAAACAATGAATGAGACAAAAGTAAAGTTCATAAACCCTGACCTTGTCTTTGTTTTGAAAGGGATATTAATAAGCAGCGCCAATATGACAGCACACAGGTTTTCAGGAGCTTTTAGCAAAATGTCTAAAATTACCTCAAACTTAACCCTAATGTATTAAGCTCCATATCCACAGTAACATAAGACATAATCTGAATATGTATATAAATCAAGATATAAATAATAGAGATCAACTAACACAGTAGTTTGCTCTTTTAGAAATCAGCCCCTTTTTTTTTTTAAAGTGGGTAGACACAGAACAAAGAATAAGCTGATGCTGCCACAGTGAGGATACAAGTTTCTTAACACATCTGACTGCAACTGAAGAGGGTTACCTGAACATGCCTGCCCCACTAAAAGATTTACTGCAAGAATGTACAAAATATCTAGACCCTCACATTTCAGAAAACAAAGCACATCACTCACTTGGAGCAAAAAGACCTTTAAGTTTGTGGATGGAAGAGAACATGCATACGACAATACATGCCTTCGTTGAAGGCACTGATACTAGTCACTGTCGGACATGCACACTCACACTGACAACTAGTGCAACATGGTATGGTAAGTCCTATGAAAGAGGCAATTATCCTTAACATTTAACTTGTAAAATAATAAGATATTAATTACAGTTGAGAGTTTTGAATGAAGAAAGTCACAGTTCATCATAAACCCCATGAACCTATAAAAATTTTTATTACTAGGTGCAAACAAATTGCGTGGTACTATAATATTACCTGTAACTGCAAAGAGGGAAACCAGTCATCTGCTAGATTTTGTATCTACTGGATTTTGCAGATTAAATATTAATAGTTCCATGGTATTTCAATGCTGGATATTAAATATACAATTTGACCTAAAGATTAAAATACCTGGGAAAGTATTCCGAGACCTGTGTCGACAAATCTGGCTACAGTTCAGCAAAAGTCAGTCCAACATGAATAATCATATCAGCGGCAGAGTTTAACCATACTTAGAAGACCATAAAATTAGAAAATTACCCTCTGTCATTTCATACCACTTTATATTATCACTGAACTGCATAATACTACTTCTTCAAATGTTCCAGGCTCAAAGTAGGGGCTTGGGGCTCATTTGCAAAAAGAAATTTTAGAGTTCAACTTAAAAATGTTATCTTAAATCAACCACTCTACTTTAGTTAAAAAAAAAAAAACACCACAAAAACCCATCAAAACCCCAAACAAACCAAAACCACACTTACCGAACTCAGGCTATTTACTTAACTAAATTTCAACTCCCAAAGTATCCCAAAATATTGTAAGCTAGTACTTTGTACACTGTTAAATATTCTGTTACCATTGCAAAGAAGTTCCAATAATTTCATTTATGAAATTGTGATTTGTTAGGGAAATCTATTCCAGTTCCCTTGTCATGATCTCAAACAAAAAGTTCCACTTTCATATACACTGAGACTCATTTCCACTATCAAATACAAACGATGAATAATCTGTGACAAATTTGCACGAAATGTTAGCATTGGCTTATTACACAATTGGAAGCAGTTACCTTTGAGAAGTCCAGAATTATCAATAGGACCAGGGTACACATTCTGATCTCCCATCTGGTATTTGTCCCAGCTGTCAAAACCAACATATTTTTTCCACTGTTTGAACCAGCGACTATCCACTAGATACCTTAAATGGAAGAAGACACACGAGTTAGTTACTGACAGGCTACTACTTCCTACAGTACCAATTAATTCATGTGAACACACCTGTATTCATCAGTTTTGCAAAATGGCAAATGTTTGTGTCTGGGCTGCTAACCATTATCAGCATCTCCTACCAACATGCACTTTAACTGTGGGCAATTAGAGATCCCATTAATCACAGCAGGCAAGTACAGTTTTGCAAGACTGCCAGTACAGCATATCAGAATTTGAACAATGTTAAGTTCAAAAAAATATTTCCGTTTTTAGCATGAAATAATATCAGTTTCAATTCCTGCTCTCAATTTGTGAATTCAGGAGATTCAAGCTAAGTTTATTATTAGACAGCACTTTAAAAAATGAGATAACTTTTAATAAAGCACTTTTTCCTGACAGAGTTTTATTTATAACATTCGTATGCAAGTAGAAAAGCTTCAGAACTCTGATGTCCTGTCAAGATACAGAAAGTGTGGTTTTCTTCCTTTGAGTCAGCATCAACACATACAGTAAATGCTCTGCTTTTGCGGCAGTACTAGATGTTCTTCCTACATATAATTATCAACTTCACACTTCCATATAAAGGGATATCTCTAAACTCAGCCCTACAGTATTTCTACCCAGATCAAACTGTTGCCACCCTGGCTTTTATGAAGTCCGGTGATACCTAAATCTTACACATTTTTGCCCAGAATGCCTTCAAGACGCAAAATTTGTTGATAGACCCTCATATTTTATTATATATTTAAAAAAATAATAAAACCCCAACCACCTTCATTATTCCTCTTTCCTAGAAGTATCCATCTCCTCCTGTCTGGTCTGTCCCAACCCTTTTTGCTGCTACCCTAGTACTTGACAGAGTATCACTATCAGGATGAAACACCAGGTCAAACTAAAGATCAGAGGTAATCCTCATTCTTTTCTCCAGTACTTGATTACTAAACTCTTATTTGCAGCATACCAATGAAATGCTACAGAACCTTTAAGAGACCTCAAAACTTCCTGGTGATTGAAATACTCGTCTGCTAATACATACAGCTTTATTAGGCAATCATTCTGTAGGAGTTACTCATAAACACCAGGGGAAAACAGAAAAAAACATTAGCACCCACAGCTCTTGTAACCAAAGAAGTATAAAAACACTGCTTGAGTATACATTCTACTGAATAGGTTTAAAAAATATACATGAGTGGGGCCTTACATTTGCACTTCTAAATGATGCAAAACAATAAGAATTAACAAACTTAAGATATTTAAGTTTTGACTTCTTTCTTCTTCTCAAGTTTTTCTTTCTTACACACCCAGATCAAGCCTGGAGTAAGCCTCCAGAAGCACTCCTAGCAAATCTCTGGGAAAGAAGGAATTACTACCAAGAAGTACTCAGTGAGTAGGATTCTTCATAGTCAATTTATGAGATTTTCTTCTCAATAAGCCAAAATATTTCCGTTTCTATACAATATACTCTTGTATACAAGTATGTGAATCTGTAGGCAAAATTCCTTTGGAAAGTTAAGAGGAGGAAAGCACTAGAAGATCACCATAGACTTTTGGATGCTTAGTTCCCCTATATTGCTTCAAAATCATCAAAGATTAAGGTCTCAAACACAACTTGACAACACCTACAACAATAGCATCCTAATTCACATGGCAAACAGTCTTGATTAAAAATACAATTACATCAAGAGTAATAATGACCCTGTGAACAAATTACTCCTAGTCTTAGCTTGTAACTACCTTAAGCAAACAAATAGCAAAGGCAGAGCTATGTCTCAACCAAATTTCTCCTCTACTCACCAATGCCAGCCATACCCTGGAGACACTCACCAATGCAGCACGGTACGTTTACCATCCATCTGCCAGTATAGCACTTGGTCTTGTATCTATTCTACTATCACAACCTGTTACTACTGCTCAAGAGTCATCAACTACGAGTTGCTATCTCTCCTGAAATCGCTCTGTACACAACTTTGTCATTGAACTTGCAACACACAATTTCTGAAATTTTAAGCACATAATAAAGAAGACAGAAAACAGCTTCAAACTGCTTTCTGAACCAAAACCATACTGAAAAAAATGTTAACTTTTCCTCACTATTAAGGAAATCTCACCAGATTGGTAATGAAAACAGCATGGTTGAAGGCCTGGTTCAGAAAGATGCAACACTTAACATCACTGTGATTTTGTAATATTGAATCATTTTAAAGTAGCCTGGCCAGGCACTAATTATTTCAGTTATGTGGCAGTATTCCCTTGACATTCCCTTGCCCATGGCAGCGGGGTTGGAACCAGAGATCTTAAGGTCCTTTCCAAACCTAACTATTCTATGATTCTATGACATGTTCTGTTTTGAGCATGTTTAGAATGCAATAGGAAACAATACTGGACAAGGCTAAGCTGTACTAAAGACAGTGAAATTTGGGATAAAACACAATAAAAAAAGATAAAAAATGCAGGCCACTGAAAAAATAAACATATTGAAACTTTATTAAGTCCTCAGTACAGGAAAGATAGACCTGTTGGAAAGGGTCCAGGGTAGGGCCACAAATACTGGCAGAGGGATAGAGCACCTCTCCTATGACAAAACGCTGAGAGGGTTGGGGCTGTTCAGTCTGGAGAAGAGAAGGCTCTAGGGAGACTTAGCAGCCTTCCAGTATTTGAAGGGGAGAGACTTCTTAGCAGTGCCTGTTGCAATAGGATGAGAAGTGATGGTTTTAAAACTAAAAGAGGGAGGATTCAGGCTGGATGTGAGGAACAATTTTTTTACAATGAGCGTGGTAAAACACTGGCATGGGTTGCCCAGAGAGTTGGTGGCTGCCCCATCGCTGAAGACATTCAAGGACAGGCTGGATGTGGTTCTGAGCACCCTGATCTAGTTGAACATCTCACTGCTCATTGCAAGGTGGCTGGACTAGATGACCTTAGAAAGTTCCTACCAACCTAAACTATTCTATGATTCTTTCTTTGTTTTACCCTTTTCCGAGCATTAATCTAGTTAAAATCTGTGTAAGTTCCAGGCTCACACATATTTCACACTTCAAAAATCAAACTCATTCACTATGAATACACTGATTTCTTGACCACTTTTCATCACCTGCTGTTTGGTGAAGATATAAAAACTATCTAACAAAGCAGTGAGCTTCTTAACATAATTCATATCTTTGTGTACAGAAAACCTCTTTTTGAAACACAAGAAAATACCTAAGTAAAGCCTTACTATCTTACTTAAAAGCCTTTTCTGAACTTAACTTTTCAGGTTCTTCTAACACAGTAGCAGATGAGCGCTGCAGCAAAACCTATGAAACCATAAACCTTAAACTGTTGTGAAATCAAACGAGAAACAACTTCAACTGCCAGAAATGACCAGTTTGTGAAAACAGGCATATAATGTTACAATCTACAAGTAAGTTAAAATTTGGCATTATCATTTGATTAAAACAAGAATTAAAAAAAATAATAAAATCAGACAAAAGCAAAGATACAAACTTTAAGACTTACGAAGTCTCTTCAAAACACAGTGTTTGCCATCACACAATACATAAAGTGAAGTAACATTATGAGAGCTCCCAGTATGCTTTAAAATATTTGGTATGGTTGCTACTAGAAGCTTTCAATTCTATTTTTACTCTCATAAAGTCCTCCCCTAAGCAATACTGCAATAGGAGGGAAAAAACTTAAATTAGGTTTATATCTTACAGAAATAATATCTACAATCAATATTCAGATGCAGATGTCTTCAGATACAATCTGGTTCAATGAAGGTAAGAATGCTTTTGGATGTACAGACTCAGCAGCAAATGCAAAAAGGTTCTACAGTGTTTTCTCTAACAGATTCTCTGTCCAACTCATGCCCAAGGTATGCCATCTTCATGTATTACCCAGAAACGTGAGGGGGCTGGGGAGAGAATACAGCAGACAGAAGCTTGCAATAAGGAATTCAGTCTATTTGAAGATCACAAGTAAGAATTTAAGAATTCAGTGAAAAACCACAAAGAGAGTCCACTTAAAAATTAAGTAAGAGACAACAGATCTCTACAAATATTTTTTTCACCAGACAATAACTAACTTTTGCAGTTAAATGAGTGTGATTTTCTGATCCAGGATGAGAAAAACAGACACTAGACTACCATGGAAGTTTGAACTGGTATGACCATGTTAAATAGAGTGACTTTATTCTACACAGTGCATATATAATTGAATATAGAGTCTGATATTAAATATATTTTTTCTTTACCCTGAGCTTGCCAGAAGAAGCCTGATGTTACTGTAATTCAATCATTGGTACTGTGTCTTTTTTCTTTTTAAAGTACAAGTAGGAGCACTTCTTCCCACATTTGCAAAAATCCATTCTTTTACTCTGCCTATACAAATCCCAATTCCTTCTACAACAGTCTATTAGTATTTAACTAATTTTTCTTTCATAAATGGTAAAAAGTATATAGAATTCAATTAATCTGACGTACCCTTGCCTTTTGCTTTATACACAAAGTTTTGAGCCTTATGAACGTACTCATGCAGGACAGCATTCTCACCTTTCTCTTCTGCTGAGGCCATCCAGCACTATTCTATAATAGCCATAACTGTGTGGTTATGAATGCAGTCACACTCAGGTACCCATCCTACCACCAAATTTGCCAGCTCTGTCCCCTACTCTATCCTATGGCCTCTACTTTCTTGATCTGAATTTGAATGAACTATTAAAGAAGAAAAGCTGCAATTTTACACAGAAGGGAAATAATCATATAGGCAAACTGCCCATTGTTTTAATTAATGCTTAACAAAGTACTGTTTCTCTAGAACTATACTACTTTTTGAATCCTTTGTGTTAAATATCTGATCATACACCAGTAACATAATTATTAAAGAAAATTTTGATAATTGGACTTAACAGTGCAAGAAAGCTTGGGGTCTACTGCTCTAGATTTTAAATTACCTATTCCAATAATTCACCAATTCTATTATTCCACACCCAATTTCTTCTGTCACCAACCGAATTTTGCTCTGCATGTGTTGTTACAGTTCTCCCTAACTGAAATGTTGTAACATTGCTGTTTCCCAACACAGAGTTCAAAAACTTACATCACTTCCCTTCAAATTTAGGAATCTGTACTTACACGCTCAAATAAGAGATCAGTATTTCTAGCCTAAAAAGTTGAAAGGCATGCAAGAATGTAAGCGTGGTAAGAACTAAACACAGTCCAGTTCCTGCCATGGAAGGAAAATGCTGAAGGAAAACTGAATCTCCAAAAAAATTTACGTGAGGTTTGACATTCTCGGAGCAAAGTCTGCCCATTAATACAATGGAGAAAAGCAAAGTGAAGAATGCATGACCATGAAAAATTTGACCTTTTCTGTTTTCTTACTTAAATTCAGTAGTACTTTGCTTAAATTCAGTAGTATTTTGTTAGACTGATGCATTTTGGACATATGGACAAACCTGCAAGAAACAACAAAAGAAGCAGCTAAATGGGTGCAAAACACTTTCTAAGACTGAATTCTGCAACTCTAAATTTAAATCTATATAAACTATTTAAAGTTAATATCTGTAAAGCATAATTAAAATGGATTGCTTTCAGACAAATAACAGCCTACATGTATTTTCTGCAAGATGCACTCTACTGAAGATTATTGAAAAGACTGAAAAGGAAAGATCATTAAATCTATGTGTACTTTGGGGCAAAGCTTAATGCTTTGGTTAATATTGTCTGTAATATGAAGCAGTACGTATCTATCCATGTATTAAGTTTTAAATAGAGTGAACCAGGAAGATCAGTTTATTAGGTTAAGGAGCAAACAGGCCACTGCCAGTTCTCAGGATTTTTTACAGACCATATCACACTCTAATAATCAAACTGAAACAAAAATATTATAGGCTTGATATGGCACTATACATCTTACTAGAGCCTACTGAAATATCTGCTGACCACAGATTATTGCTTATAGAAAGTACTGCCAGACTCACTATCCCAGTATTCAGCTCTTAATATCCTTCATAAACAAAGCTAAGCAGGATGCTTATGTAAGTCCAGTAACAAATTTATGTCGCATTTAGAGATAACTGCTTTTAATTGACTCAGGACCTACCAACATTGTTTAGAGTTCTCCATTTACAGAATTATGGAATCTTTGCTCTTGGACAGATATTGTTCAGAGCAAACTCAGTAGATGAGCTCCCACAGTGTTGAGGTAACATGCATCATATGCAAAAGAAGGATTTATTGTATTTATATAGATAGAAAAAAGAATTACAGATTTTGAAAAAAGCAGACACTGTAGTTGTGAATTCTTACACTGGCTATGTGTATATATGTGCATACATATGCACATGTATATATATTTTATACATATTAGGCATTTTTATGAGAATTATGCTATTTTTACTTCAATAGAAATCTCATACAGGTGAGAGACATTATTTTGAGGCCCTGCGGACTACAGTCACAGCAGCTGCAAACTTCCCCATTAACAAGAACTTTTCTTAATCAATAGATGAAATGCTACTTTTCCAATAAGATTAGGGAAACTTAAAATCTACATTCAAATGCCATACACTTCCCTCATGTTTATGCAAGGATATACTACGTTAAAGACTTTGCTGCAAAAAAAAAAATGAATGCAATTACACCCTGCTCAGCTTAAGGGATCAACTTGTTGAAGCACTTAAATAGCTAAAATACAGACTTTTTCGCATCAAGGGAAAAAGTAAAAATCTGAAATTCATAAGACTATAGCTTTTCATCCTACATGCACATTCAATGCAGCATTCTCACCACTCTAAACAAGACTACACATCTACACAAAACAGAGAAGGCAAACTGTAACAACGCAACTTATTTTTGCATCAATGTCACAATATCCATGATACAATCAACTGCCTGAAAACTAAGTATTACCTACCAGGCACGCTCAGTAATTTAAGGTGACAAGACATACCTCAAGTAAATGGACGTACATCTGCTAAAACCTCATTTCTTAACTAAGATTTGATCACTTTTTAGAGGAAGATTATTAAAAACTTGGCACACGCACTTGAGACCAGATATGCTTCACCGAATATATGCTGCCCCGGATACAAAAATAGCATATTGTGCATTAGTAAAACAGAGACAGAAAACATCTATACATTGAACTTGGTGCAATGTTTTGCTTTTATTTTTGTTACGATTACCTAATGCAGGAAACAGTGTAATGTTACAGGAGTTTTTTCAACTGTGGACCTGACTGAGAAGGCTACCCCAGGACACCTTAAAAAACACACCCTACCCATTTTTTGAAACTATGGTTAAGAAACGGTTGTTACTTAATGCTGATGGAATCAACATGCCACTCTAGCAGGAAACACAAATTTTGCTCTATGAGATGTCACCACTCAAGCAACGAGGAGGATAACCAACCCATCTTCAGGGGTAAAACACACCTGGAGGGTTCGTAGTAGAGACTGAGGGAGAGATGTGTCTCAAATTTCTAAGTAAGCTGTTTTGCGTGGCAAACCTTAAGACAGCTTCACAACAAGGTGAACTGATTAAATCAGCTTATGCTTGACATTTACAGGCATTTCAAAAAAATCATGCACCTCAAACTGCTTGTTGGAAACAGAAACCCCAAGTTTGGTTATACTAAGGTCACACAGAGCCAACAAGTTGATAACAGAAAAACATACATTTTGGAATAGTCCAAACTTTAACCAAAAAGCAAGAAAAATATGGATGTAGGATTTGCTGAAAATTACATGCAAATATGGTATTACAGCTATTAAAATTATTGGAAATATTTGCACAGTCTAGTTAGTTTGATGAGTTTTCTCTTAGTTGTATTACATATCCTTAAAGAGATCTAAATTTTATTTGAGCAAGTAGAATCAAAAACCCATAGAACGTGTTCATGTACATGTTCCCTGCTTGTCTGGTCTACTTCAGTACTATGCACTCACTTCTGAGTGGAGCTTCAGACTGCTTCGTAAGATCTACATGCTCTCATCTGTAAAATGTTCCTTATCTAGCTGAAGCAGGTTTATAATACACAAAGGAGAACTTATGCTCTCCAGTCCCCTGAAATGCCAGATGTGGAATAAAACAAGAGGAAATGGAATGAAGCTTGCACCAGGGGAAGCTCAAAATGGACATCAGGAAAAATTCTTCACTGAGCGGGTGGTCAGTCATTGGAAGAGACTCCTTGGGGAAGTGGTCACAGTACCAAGTCTGTCAGAGTTCAAGGAACATCTGGATGACACTTAGTCACTGTTTACTTGAAGTAGTCCTGCCAGGAGCAGGAAGTTGGCCTCAACGATCCTTATGGTTCCCTTCCAACTTGAGATAAGTCTGATTCCATGAAAACCTCATATTCCTCCAAAGCACAAGAAGAGCTTGTGTAGTGAAGGTCTATGCTACCTTTGCAGACATGCTACCTCATATAGCCCCTACAGACAACAACATGGAGAAAACAGCTCACTGCTTATTCTTCGGGTCCCACTGAAGCGCGATGAAATGATGATTATTTCTGGTATTTACACAAGACTGCTCACCTCTGTGATTAAGGACCATTAATCTAGTTCCTGGTTGTGTTCTTGTCAATTACTAGACTTCAGAGTTTCTCCAATATAATCTACAATTTAGAGAGTACTTCTGCCTGGATGCCAAGTGCCCACCAAAGCCACTCTATCACTCGCCTCCGCAACTGGGCAGGGGAGACAAAATACAAGGAAAAGCTTGTGGGTTGAGATAAGGACAGGGAGAAATCACCAATTACTGTCACGGGCAAAACAGACTCGACTTAGGGAACTTAGTTTATTACCAACAGAGAAGGGTAATGAGAAATAAAACGAAATCTAAAACCACCTCCTTCTCCACCTCCCTTCTTCCCAGATCTAACTTTACTCCTAAAATTTCTACCTCCTTTCCCCCAGGTGGCTCACAGATACAAGGAATGGAGGTTGTGGTCAGTTCATTGCACACTCATCTCTGCTACTCCTTCCTCCTCACATTCTTCCCCTGCTCCAGTGTGGGGTTCCTCCCACAGAAGGCAGTCCTCCATGAACTTCTCCAACGCAAGTCCCGCCCACAGGCTGCAATTCTTCATGAACTGCTCCAGCTTGAGTCCCTTCCACAGGGTGAAGTCCTTCAGGAATATCCTGCAGTGTGGGCCCCCCGCAAGGTCACAAGTTCTGCCAGCAAGCCTGCTCCAGCATGGGCTCCTCTCTTCGCAGGGCCACAGTTTCTGACAGAAGTCTCCTCCAGCGTAGGCTTCCCATAGGGTCACAGCCTCCTTTAGCATTCCCCTGCTCTGGTGTGGGAGCCTCCATGGGCTCCACCATAGACCCCATGGGTTGCAAGTGAAGATCTGCTCCACCACAGACTCCACGGGTTGCAGAGGCACAGCCTGCCTCACTATGGTATGCACTACGGGCTGCAGGGGAATCTGCTTCACCACCTAGACCATGTACTCCCTCCTTCTTCACTGACCTTCTGTCTGCACAGTTGTTACTTTCATATATTCTCACTTCTCTCCTCTGACTGCTGCTGCTGTTGCGCAGTTTTCCTTTCTGTTTCTTAAATATGTTATCCCAGAGCCACTATCAGTGTTGCTGATGGACTTGGACTGCAGTGGGTCCATCTTAGAGCCAACTGGCACTGGCTCGACCAAACACAGGAGAAGCTTCCAGTAGCTTCTCACAGAAGCCATCCCTATAGCCCCTCCACTACCAAACCTTGCCACACAAACCCAATACAATTGGATCAGTCAAAAATTACAAAACCAAACCACTGTCTCCTTATGAATGATCAAGTATGGAGACAGAACAGCTCAAAATGGTATTACTTATAGCCTATGAACACTAGCTTACAAAAACAAATGCATAAGCTATTACAATACTTGTAAATGCAACTTCATTTCCTAAAAATCCAACAAATAATAAAAATCAATATCAATTTACATAAGTTTTAAAATTCTGGAGCTGCACAACCATGTATGAGCATTCATTCAACTAAAGAAAATAATAATACTAGCAGAAAGGTTGCCAATTGATTTCTAAAATTCCCTCATGGTCTGTAACTTTTTCATGTAATACAACTTCACCTGTGGTTTACCATACATTTTGATTTAATAAACCTTATTAACACACAATCAGCATCACAGAAGTATAATGACCCTCACTCTACCTTAACATCCAGGTTGATAGAAAAATATTTGAAGGGTACAACTGTGATTTTGGTATTTCCCACTGCTGTCAAAAGCATTCTGAATTCATTCTTCAGTTACATACAGACTGAATGAAACAATATATAACCTAGATTTATTCATACTGACTGACAGGTCAACCCTTCCACTTCAAAATCAAAACAGTTAACTTCAATGTGCAGTAAAAACACTTCACAGACACTCCATCACTGTGTACTACAGGGACATTGTATCTTCTGAACACAAGCTATCTCACTTTTAACACTAAAAACTGTGCAAATTGTCCAGAGAGATAAGTGAGGATACTGTGAATGAGTACAGATGAAGCAATACTGAGGACAAAGTGGAACAACTGTGTTGCTGAAAGCAAATTAGGACTCCTATTTAAAGGTACAGCATCCCACTTTTGCTCTTGCACAGCTGCAACTATAAAAATAAGAAAGGTGAAAATGGGTTTGTACCTGTATTTTTACTAGCCAAAATTGCTTAACTAAGTACACTCATGATTAATAGACGTCTTCAAAATTCTACTTTCTTTCAGAATTAACAAGTTCTTGAAAGTTCAAGATAATGATGATTATTCTACTCTAGCACATACAAACAAAACCATCATTCTATTAAAAATGCAGGTAAATACACAAGAAAAAGATCCAGGGGTCAGACAGAAAAAAACCCTATATATCACTTAGCTCCCATTTTTAAGAAAACTTAGTGTAAATATTTCACATTCCACTTCAGAAATAAATCCTCTGTTCCACTAAATGCACTGAGATTATTTTAAATCAACTACTCAAATTTTCCCCACAGCTCCCCATGCTCACTTCCTACAGTATGCTGCAATAGCCTAAGCAGCACTTCACACATACCACGAGGCTGACCAAAAAGCCTGATTCAGCCAAAATTAATGGACTTCATTTTAAAGTTAAAACTTCAGTATGAGCATTATATTAATAACCATGTAAGTAATTTGTATTAAACTTACAAATTTTCCATTTAAACAGACTTTTCATTAAAAAATAATCTAACTCCCAAATCAACGTTTGACTTCCAATTTCGAGGCAAAAAGCCTGACACAAACATGATTTTGAGTTAAACATGCTCTCACCCTGCCCAATCAATTAACAGAAGAAAATTGCATCTACACATTTCCCTTGCATTCTCCTAGAAGAATTTTAAACAGACCATTTTCCATATCTTCATAAGCTGCTGGTGAAATGCTGCACCATTCCACGTGCAACGAGACAAATCTAATGCAAAACTTCAACCACGAAATCCTAAAGACAAAAATCAGTAAATTCAACCTCACTTAAAAGAGAAAGCAGCCAAGTTTCAAGTCTATCCTTGGAACACTGATGTCGTGTTCCTTGTTTCTCATATGAAGCCATCAGAACAGTTTAGTATATTATTCCAAATGTTACTGATACAGGCCCATAACATCGCATTATGCTCCCAGTGAAATCAAGCAAAATATTCTATTAATGTTCAGTTTAGAATCTGTTCATGTAAAGGACAATGATGAGCGATTAAATGTAGAAAACACTGAGAAGACCACAGTGCAAAATGCTATTAGAGCTATGCACTTCAGCATCAAGGTTATCATCGATGATGGGCACTGCAGGGCTTTTAGGTAGGGCTACATAAGCCTGTTCATCAAGATTCATGAGTTTTCACTGCAACCAGAATTAAAATGCTCCTATATTTTTGCTGGGGCAATTCTTTAAATACACTTCTGTGGGGGAAACCCTTTAAGGTTGAACATTTTGAATGTACCAATCATTTGCCAGGAAGGATTTTTACCTCACTTAAATTTTTCCCTTATTTTCTTCAGTGACTGAGTTTTACAATTAAAAAGCCAAGAAAATTCCCACAATGCAAAAAAAAAAAAAAGATAGTATCTTCTTCACCTTCCGAGAGATGCAAGCTATGGATAACAACAGTACTCCCTCTGGACTCACCAGAAGAGATGTGTATCAGAGATGTGTGTGAATGAATTCAAAATACTATACTCCCGTAGTTTTCACGATTTGCAAGTCTTAGAAATCAAGAACAGATTAAGAATCTCTCATCACTCTGTAAAGTGATGACTGGCACCAAAATTGGCTAGCAGGGCTGGAAATCAACATCTTCCTTCTGGTCTAATCCTGACTAGCTTCAGTTTACAGACAGTGTCTTAAATCTTCACCTGCTCATCTAAAAATCCTTACCTTAGAGGACATCTTCTTGTGCAAGTAATTTCAGCACAGAACTCAATATGCCACCAAAACAGACAAAGGCCCTTAAAGCTCTACTCTGAAAGGCAAAGCTGCTGCCTTCCCTATTAAATGTTAAGAATTTTTTAACTAATTCCAAACACCTCCTGCGATATGTGGACACCAGAACTGGATAGTATGAATGGTTTCACTAACATATTACTATATACAGCACACCTTTGTACTGCTAGTCAGTATTCCCTATTCAAACATCTAAAGATTGCATTTGTTCCCTTAGCCACCAAATAAACTCCTTGTGATAGTTATTTGTCCACTGTAACAGCCCAATTATTTTCCACATTATTGCTTTGAAGAACACAAGTAAAATCTACAGTCTCATCTGCTCACAAATTGCTGTGGCAGGCAGTAGACAAAAGCAGCACAGTGGGGAAATTCTAGGAGAAAGAGAGAAAAAAAAAAGGTGAAACTGACTGCTAAGGCTGTGCTGTTAGCCATTACTAGCCACTACTACCCACTGTAAGTGAACTGTTTATTGGCAGGTAATATTTAAAGGTGAGAAACATGGTCTCACATTCTACAGCATGGACAGCCAATGTGTGAAGGAGGTAGTAAACAGTATGAAAGCATTTGTAATGTCATATTTAAGTAACTGACACATCTCTAAGATAGCCATAGAAGTACAGGAACTACAAGGAAAGCATGACTGAAAGTGGTCATAAAGAAATTTTACTTTAATATACAGAGGATATTACAGATATATTCACATGAAATCACACATAAAAATCGACAGTCTTTATCACCTTCTTAAGAGAACCGTTCCAAGATCGGTAACTTTCAGTATTGCAAAAATCTGCCTCAGTGACACTGTAAAAACAGAATAGCTTGGCAAGATTCTCAAGAATACCACTGCAGCTACAAAGGCATTAAACAACATTGAGACCAGTTGGTCATGCAAATTATGCAGTGGCTAAAAAAAATTGATGAACATCAACAGCTCTTCAGTTTCTGAGAGCAGATAGAGGAAGACACTGACTGAGTTCAAATTTCTCTGCAGCTGTAAGGACTAGTAGTTTTTGTCTTTCTAGATGACAGGTTAAAACCTCCACAATCAGTAAATATTGCTCCTCACTCACCAAGTACTAGTAGAATTTCAAAACACTACAGAGAAGTAATCATAAAGCTATGAGATATACAATGAAATGCAGCACTACTTCTCTTCCAAAACAGAATTCTAGGTCTTTCAACCACAGAACTTGAAGGTGCTTTAGATAATACTGCAAGAAGACAGACTTGTATGAAATTCATGTTCCACAGAATGACTATGTGGTTTTTCTGCTGAATTCACTAATAAAAAAGTCAACATTTGTTAAAAACATCTGACAAATCAAGGAGGATCTTGCTTGGAAAAACTCAAATTTTATGTTTATTTAATGTCTGTTTAGACAAATAGGGCAAATGCAGCGATGGAAGTATCTTCAATCTCTCCTAGTTTAATAATTTAATTTATTAACCGCCCATAAACAAATGCAAAAAAGATCACTGGGATAAGTTAGCCCAAAATTTTGTCTCTGAGGACAGGACAGTTAAATGATGCTAGCCTTGTCTGTCTGCTGAAGCAATATATTTTAACCTGTACTATCCCCAAGCTACTCTTAAAAACGTTCTATAGAGTGTTTCATGTACGAATTCTACAATTTGCTAAACTGCCTGTTCAAATGTGGGGTTTTTTATTCTTTCAAATCTTTTCCAACATCTAACTCTAAAAATGTTGGATTTCAAATCAGTTTCATTTCTTTCTCTCTGCCAGTGCACATGAAGAACTAATGAAGAAATTCAATGCCCTCTTTATAGATATGACTTGCCTTTCTTCGCTCTATTCTTTAGTTCCCTTTTTCTTACAGGAAACCCCCAAAGCTTTATACTTTCTTTATATAGCTTATTGTTCTCCGCACTATAAATTCTGAAAAGCATGGACAAGACTTCTAAAAGGACTGCATTTTAGTGCTTAAAAGCTCAAAGCTGATACAGCATTGTTCAAATTTTTTCAGCAATATTTACTACTGAATGAAAACTGCAATTCTGAATCACGTCTCACAGCACTTTAACTGTTTTCTTTCCTTAGCAATGTCATGAAAGATCAAAAAGCTACTGACAAAATACCTCTGAAAAAAACATTCGGACTAAAAATATCCCTTAATTTGTGAAGTTAAATATATAGTTCTAAGTATAAAACCCATGAACACACATGCATACACATTTATGTAGCTAGACTAGTTCATGAGCCAAAGTTAAAAGGACTCTGCCATAGCTTATTCAATTTTCAAACATTTTGTGAATATCAGTGCCATTTTCACAGCTAGATATATAACTGATTTTTTCATGTTAAAATATTTAATGCACTAAAAAAAAAGGCAGTAAACTTACTGTTTTAGTCATCACTTTAACCTTTCATAAAGTTACTTTCACTTTGAATAATATTAACTGTTTGAGACATTTCTCTAGTATCTGGGAAGTACCCAATAGAACCATTAAAAAAAAATTTATTATTTTAAGATTACAAGCCTAAGCACCCTTTTACTACTGCTGGTCATTTTCAACACTACCACGTGAATCGATTTCCTTTTTCTACTTGCTCAGATTTTTTTTCCAGTTTAAGAGCAGTCTGTTCGTATGCCAAAACTGAACATATACTCAGCAGTATTTGAATAATGCATCAGAATGTATGCTTCTGACACATGCTGCAGTATCAACACTGTTATAGTCTTTTATAGAACTGAAACAGTGAGTGATGACAGCTGAAATGAGGTGGGCAAGCTCTACTTTTGTGTATTCATACTTAATTTTCAGCAAGTTAATGCTTCAGCCTTTGTCTTTGGGTGACAGTTTCACACAGGAAGAGATGAAGAGGCTGAGCGGTGGAAAAAGCCCCAGTTCCTCCCCCTCTAAAAAAAAGCCCTGTTTCCTAGCCTCAGAGAACTACAACTACAGGAGCTCAATTACCAAACACACACTAGAAAGGTGTTTAGGTAACTTAAATCTTTTCAACCATGGATTATTCTGTTGACAATCTGGATGGCGTGAGAAATATTTTCCGGCTGAGAAAATAAACGTTTTTAAACGTTTGTTGTGGTACCACAAGGGTTCATTTGCACCTTCGAGGGCTGTTTCTTTAACACTTAACACGTTCAGAGACAAAATAAAACGAACACTTATCACAGCCGCGGACGGGCCTCGAGACACTCCACCGCGGGTGCAGGTATTATTTCTGACAACTTGAAGGTGACGCCAGCACTGTTTCAGCCCGGATAATGGCACAACGCCTGGAAGCGGGGCTCCTCTCTGCCGCCCCAATCCTAGCTTCAGAGCTTCTCCCCGCGGGCTCCCGGCTCCTCGCCGCCCGGGGCCGCCACCCGGCACCGCGCCCCGCCAGTCACGCCGCTCCTTCCCCTCCCCCGCCCGGCAGGGAGCTGACCTCGGTGCCTGCCCCCGCCGGGCGCCTCAGCCGCGCGGTGCGGCGCTGGCCACCGCCAGCAACCCAAGGCCGAGCCGAAGGCCCGCCGCACCGCGGTGGCCGGTGCCCTCCCGACACCGGAGGCACCGGGGCGGCGGGGAGACGGAGGTGGTGCTGCCGCCCTCAGCAAGTCACCCGCCTTTTCCCCACCCAGACAGACCCCAGGGCACACAGGACCCAAGCCTCCCCGGGGAGAGCCGAGGGAAAGGAGGTCGGTCTTCGGTCTCCCCGCCAGCCAAGCGCCACCGGGGGCGGAGGGTGCCGCCCGCACCGATCAGCCCGGCACCCCCCCCCCCCCGCTCCCTCACCAGGTGTCGCCCTTGCGGAGGGCGGTTTTGAGCAGCGCCGCGACGTCGGTGCGCTGTGTCTCCAGATCCACCGCACCTCCCTCCGCCATCTTCTCCCCCCGGCAGCAGCGGTGGCGGCAGCGGCGGCGGCAGGGGCAGGAGCGGGCCGCGCTGCATGCTGGGAGTGACGCCGACCGGGAGACGCCCTCATCACCCTCCCTTCCCAGAATCCGCAGGGCAGGGACAGACGGCGACTTGGCGAGTTGCCGCGCCCCCTAGCGGTCAGGAGGTCTTTCGGCTCACCGCCCGGTATGGGCGTGCGTGCGTACAACGGCGGCTGGGGCGCGAAGCTGTCTGACAGGGGGGCCCCGTCCTGCGAGCGGATCCGTGGGGCGGTGACCCGGAGCGGGCTATGGGGCTGGATGGTACCTCGGGGTGCCGGCGGCCGCACCGCGGCATGGCCGGTGCCACCCCTCCTGGGTGGCGCCCGTGTCTTGGCCCGCCCGAGGCCAGCGCTGCCGGTGGGCGCACGGTGTGCCGGCCGCAGCTCCCGTTGGACGGGCCCGCTTGGGCCCGGTGCGGCTGTGAGGCCTGGCGGCTGCTCCCCGCATGCCTGGCCTTCCCGACCTGGTCTGGGTTGTGTGTTGTGAGGCCGTGGTCTGAAATGAGTCAGGAGATCTTTCTTATGAAATAAGGAAATGTCTCCTCTGAGACATTGCCTTCTGTGTTCTAAGTTAAGCTTTTGCATAATTAGACACTGTATGCCTTGCTAACAGATGAGTGGTTTGGCCTCCTATAATTCATATAATGATGTAGTCTGTATTATTGTGCAAATACTGTTGGGAATTCAAATAGGCTGCGTGACTGCATTGACTTTCCCAGACCTTTGCAGAAACCAGTGGGTAATTGTTGTGTTTGTCTCAGTTGCTCTTATCTGAACCTTGTACAAACAGTCCAGCCTGTCATTTGGCACTTCACCAAAAAAATAAGTCCATGTGTTACATTACATTAACAGGGTTCTCTCTGTCTTGACACTTGCACGTAGATTTCATAAGATCAAAATTGCGTTGAAGTTTTAGGCTGGGGTGCTGGTTACAGGTGTCTGACAGTTTGTTCTGGTAGATCTAGCTGATATATCTATAAGATGTGTAATTGTGTACCTAGCCCTTTCCTTCCCCCAAATCAGAGCATGCTAAATTATATGACTAACACTAGGAATATATCTTGGGCTGCCAGTCATATATTGTAAGCTATTAAGCATTATTAGCTAATTAGCACTTAGCATGTACCTATTATAAATAGCACTAAAACTTGCTCTTTACGTACGCGCACAGCAAGAAAGAAAAAGGATGTATGGCTCTTATGCAACCATGTTAGTCCAAAACTAAGAAAATATTTTGCCAGGATTATAAGTAAAGATGATGGTGTTGAAATAAAAGCAAAATCAGGATTTGTGGCTGGAAAGGGAGAGAGTACAGAAGTCAAACCAAATTTGTAAGTAAAACTTGCAAGAGCTTCGAGGGACTTGTAGTGACATTCATGGCTTCTCTAAGGGCTGGAATATGAGATTCCAGGAGGAGGGGCAAGCAAGTTATATTGAGAGCTATGGATCTAATGGCTGCATTTCTTAAGAGGAAAGAAAACTGAAGTAGACAAGAAGGAGAAGGTTTCCAGCTATTCGAAGAGTAAATTTCTGGATTAGAATCTGAGAGCCTGGAAAGAAGTGTGACACCTTCCCACCATCTGCACACCAGGTCTTGACAAATAAGGACAACAGGGTTTTAAACCTTGAGAATTTTTTGTGTGCCAAACATGAATTTTTACAAAAAATTATATTTTCATGGAAATTTGGAGGAGAATATTTCTCAATCCGTGATGCTGGTAAACAGCTTCATTGTCCAGTAATCTGTAGTAGGACTGTCAACAGTTTACTTTGCCAAAAGGTTCACCTGGAGCCGCCTATACTTTTTGGGTTGCATAACCGCAATTACTAGCTAAAAGGTCTCCTATTCCTGGATTCAGTCTATTTGTAGAAAGAGATACTAGACAGATACTAGCTACTATAAATACTAGACAGAAAAGCATATAATGTGCCACCTGCAGCAGAGCTTTGTCTAAGAATTGCAAAGGAGGCACAAGAGTAACTAAGTCTCCTGGGGCTGCCAGTGCTTCACAAGAAGCAATTGTGCCTTTCGAAATAGAAGAGCATCCTAAGCATGAGAAAAACCTTCCTCTACACAAAAGTCTTGGAAAATGCCAGTTAGTGTTAAGTCCGTATGTTTAAAAAAGGTTTCTGATCTATCAAGGAATTGTTTCCAAGTGCCTTTATCCTAGACAGTGCTGAGGATGTTAAGATTTTAAATCTGGAAAGCAGTACTGGAGATATTGATGAATGACCTACCCTCTCTGATGAAAAACAGGCATTTGTACTATAGATTTATATCTTACTGGCTTTGATGGAACCAAATGTAGGATATTGTAAAGCTAGCTGAGGTGGCAGGCTTTCCAGTAACTATTGGGCCTCCATCGTTACCTGACTTTATTGCTATCAGATGAATTTTTATAACCCATGCTTTTTGTGGTTCTAAACATTGATCCCAAAAAAGGATGCAATTAATACAATGTATAGCAGCACAGACATTTGGCAAATGGGCTGCAGATAGCAAGCTGTGTGCATTGATGATTTTATTGATTACCGTACAACATAAAGTTTAGGCTCTCACTTATAGTCTTCAAGTCAGTTACTGGACTTGGCTAAAGAAACTTGGAATACGACTTGATGTCTCTGCTTCTCAGTGGTGGAAACTTGTGTACAAAATAAATCACACAGAAATGACAGGCAACTGTAAGTCTCACAGGCACTACAGAAAAAATCACTTCTTACCTCCTTCCTATACTGATGGAATTATAAGCCTCTCTGAAACAGTTCAGTGAAGAAGGTGAGACAGCAGAAACAACAGTGGACTAAATTGCGCAATGGCAAGATAAAGCAGGGCTTCTGTAAGGTAAACATAAGAGGGAAAGACATAGGAACAAAAATTCAGTACTAACGAAGATCATAGAATCATAAAATAGTTAAGGTTGGAAAGGACCTTAAGATCATCCAGTTCCAACCTCCCTGCCATGGGCAGGGACACCTCCCACTAAACCATGCCACCCAAGGCTATGTTCAACCCAGCCTTGAAAACCACCAGGAATGGAGCATTCACAACTTCCCTGGGCAACCCATTCCAGTGCCTCACCACCCTCACAGTAAAGAATTTCTTCCTCATATCCATTCTAAACTTCCCCTCTTTAAGTTTGAACCCATTACCCCTTGTCTTATCGCTGCAGTCCCTAATGAAGAGTCTCTCCCCAGCATCCTTATAAGCTCCCTTCAGATACTGGGAGGCTGCTATGAGGTCTCCACGCAGCCTTCTCTTCTCCAGGCTGAACAGCCCCAACTTTCTTATCCTGTCTTCATACAGGAGGTGCTCCAGTCCCCTGATCATCCTTGTGGCCCTCCTCTGGACTTGTTCCAACAGTTCCATGTCCTTTTTATGTTGAGGACACCAGAACTGTACACAATACTCCAACTGAGGTCTCCTGAGAGCAGAGTAGAGGGGCAGGATCACCTCCTTTGACCTGCAAGATGGGGAACCCAAGGAGCGTGAGATGAATGATGGACAGAAGCAGCTAAGAATATGCATTTTTTTTTAAAGAGAGGTGGGGAAATAACATGTAATTAGGATACCCATTTCTGTCCTGGATGTAAACCCATAACTGCAGTGTAGTTTTTGAGTTGTATTCCTCCTAGTCCACTTTGTGCATGGTTTGCCTCATTCCTGTAGGCTGAACATAAACAGTTTATATTCGTTTTTCACCTAGATGAAATTGCAATTACTAAACATTACTGAAATAACACACTTTTATTGAGATAAGCAAAAACCATTTAAAAATTTGATAAGTTTTTTATTTAGTTGATTCAATCAGACAGTTGCATTTTAATACTTGTTTAGTATTACCAGAAGTAATACTATAGTACTTAGTATCTAAACTAAGTTTAATTTTTTTGAAATTATTATATTTCCTTTTTTTAAATTTTAATTTATTAATTTTACTTTTTATTTTTGAATTTTTAATGTTTATTTATTTTTAGTTTTACTATATTACTTAGTATTTACTTAGGATTAGTATTACCAAAAGGATCTTCCAGATAAGAGAACAAGGGTATAGACTTGGAGAATGGAGTGTTCTTTTTAAAATGCATAACATGACATGCTCAGTTGTCTTTTACCTTCTTATTTTTATGTACTAAATCTAGGATGAGGCATCCTTGGACAAGTCAGAAAGTTCATAGATCCAAATATAGGGGAATGATGATATGGAAGAGTTTGGTGGGATCAACAAATGTGTCCCAGAAGTATTCCCAATTTAATGACAATGGAAAAGACAGTCTTTCCCACTACTCCAATTTAGGATTTTTAAATATTGAGTATTTTTTTTTTTAAGATTTTCTGAAGAATGACTTCTAAATAAACTACAAAAACTTAATCAGCTAAATATGCTATTTAGAAATATTTAAACAATGTTTACAATGAACAAACATAGAATCATAGGATCATAGAATAGTTAGGGTTGGAAAGGACCTTAAGATCATCTAGTTAATAAATTGTACTTTTATTGATTAAGCATTTGTTCAACATACACTGGAATATTCAATTCTAATGACCTAGGACTTAAAAAAAGAATGTTTGAAAAATAGTACTTGTCTATCATCTGATTTTAATCAGATATTAATTTAAGCAATAATTGCTCATTTTCAAGAAGAGAAAATTACTTTCCATGTACTGAGGTCAATGCTTTTATCTACAGAAAAGAAGTCTTTTTCCAAATTATTACAGATTAGTTAACCTTTGCTTATCTCTTTAAAAAATGTTTTTGCTTTAAGAATTTTAAGCACCAAAACTAATTTAAAAGATATGATGGCAAGTGGTTTTAGCCATGGTTGGCAGATGTGTCAAAACCGTTATCAACGGCTATATTTGATTTGAACGTTAGAATGAACCCAAATTTTCTGCTGTAGTTGCTAAATAAGATCTTTGGTTTTGAAGGAAAGAGGCAAAATTAAATATATGAACTATGCTCAAAGCATGTCAACTAATACAATTTAAGAGACATGAGTTTTAAAAGATGATTCATAATGTAGGCTCTAAGCACTAGCTGCTGAGGACATATGCGATCTGAACAGAGTGTAGAAGTTAGGGTTTGTGAGGTTTGCACATTGTGTGCTAAACATAGACTGCTGTTCAATAAAAACTAGTTGGTGCTTAAGTGGAAGGAGATAATAGTAAGATTTATAGCAGGACCTAATATAGACAGTGGACAAGTCAAAATCAATATTGTTGGTATAGTGTGCTTGTTTTGGCCTATTACTGCTTGGCTATCTGAAATTTGATAAACTGGTATTCGTTTCATTAAGTATCACTGAAATCCAATAGAACATGGGCCAATATACCAATGTGGGATTTATTAGAGTAACTCCAGATTTTACCTGCACGAATGTGTATGTATAACACATACATGGATGACCATTAAAGAAATACCTCATTTAAGCTATATTTTTTTATACGTGGTATGTAAAATTATATAAAAGCATATTTTAATACTGTAAATTATAGACAAGTAGTTTCTCCTTTCCTTTTCTGAACTTGCTTTAGAATGAAGCATTGCCTTTAGAATAAAACCATTACTCTGGAATCTGATAAGACTTACTCTAATCTGAAAACTACATGAACATGAACCTGATCTTGACAAAGCAAAAACTTTCAAAGTAGAGTGTCAGTGGATCTATAAAAGGAAAAATAAAATATTTTGTCTGATAAATCTCAGACATACAAAAGTTTTATAAATTGGAAAATTCCTATATTGCTGCTCTGGCGTTGCAGAAAAAGCTGCAGGAGCATTTGGTGACTAGAAATATTTTTAGTAGAGCAGTAAAAAGTACTAATTTTTATAAATGTCAGTGTTGTCCCTCGCTGGGTATATCTAGGAATTAGCAAGAAGTAGTAATTCACGTTAAATTGTGGTACACAAGATCCAGCCATCCTGGAATCTGTTGCACAAAATGCCTCTTTTACCTTCTGCACTGGGATTGAACTGCCTGTTGTAGTAGTACAAGGGAAAGTGACTTCCAACCTGGTGTGAGGTGGAGCCATTGGTGGTAGTGGTGAACAAGTGTTTGCTTGGCTAATGAATGGATTGGAGGTTGGCCTCACGAGCACCTTAGGGAAAACGGTAAACTGTTTAAAACATTCTCTCCTTCCTGTGAGAACAAGGCAGCTTTTTACAAGTCCTTTGTCCCCTAAGGCAATAGGGTTATTTTACTTAGTGTCAGTATTTCAACATTTAAATGGCATTTCCTTTAAAAATAATAATATCTGGCCCTCATAAAAGCATATTACATACTTCAACATGATTGTAAAGTGTGAAAAATTGAAAGCATTTAGTAGTTTAAGTCTCCATCAGAATTATGCTACTTTTTTAATAGATTCATTTAATAGGCAATATATTAAAGAAAGAAGGAAAATGAGGAGTAAAGAAAGCCTTTTCTTGATGACTTGTGGGGTGTCTATGCCTACACATGGGTGTAAATCTCCTTCTAGCAGCCCCCATGGGTTTCTTCACCAGCTGGTTTGTATCCTCAGCCAAAGGTCTTCCTCTGCCAAGAGGGAGGAGAAGAGTCATCTGCACAGTGAGGAGGGAAAGGATGTTTCTGTCACCTCACGTGGAGAAAACTGCATGAGTTATGAGAGGTATTTTTTAATGGGTGATACAAATAACATCTAAGGGAACACATTTGTATGCAGAGCAGGTCTTATTCTTTGTATTTGTGCCCAGGAACAAGCACAATATCTGTGTAGTGTTGGAGTTGAGGCAAAAAGCACAATGAAAACATTTAACATTAGTCATTCTAGACACAAAATATTCTTGAGATTTTAGAAAGTGTGTTGACAATTCTTAAGTCTTTTCTTGAGCAGCAGGTATACTTTAATTAACTGGTTTACGTTACAAATAAAATAAATAGGAGCTTGGATAAATGAAAGAATCTGGATTACACTTGAAAAAACCCCATCTGTCTCTAATGTTACCAAAATCTATGTTGCGCTAAGGAAAGGAAGTACCAGACTGTCACAGAAAGGATGCAAACTGTTAAAACAGCTCAAAGGTTTTAATATTTCCTTGAATTCTTTAGGGTAATTTACTAGTGGCTACGAAGTTTTTACCTGTTTAAGTGGTCAATGTTTGTTCTGGCAGATTTTTATATCCTGTTCACGATGCTAATTTGTATATGACTTCAGCACTCCTGGAGCACTTGTTTAAATTATGATGCCAATTCTGTGTGACCTTGGATAAGCTTGGATAACTTTTCTGATAATCAGTGCAGTACTTGGCAGAAACTTGGTGAAACTTAACCACATGATAATACCTATAGAGAGATATATAGATACATAGATATGGGTGTAGATAGCTGTTTGAATTTATTGTATATAGATGGGTTTAAGGGTAAAAATATGGTTGTATGACAGATAACAAAACAACTTATTTTGTGTTCCCAGAAAAGAAACTTGTAAAGCAGTGCATTTTCTGTACCATGTAGCAGGCGATCTGAAATAGTGACTGAATCTTCCATTCCATTCTGCAATTAGCCAATATAACTCAGACATTAGAAGAATCCACAATAAGATGGCGTGGAATTGCAGGTGTTTGGTACCCCTTAGAACTGGCTTGTAGCTGTAAGTTGTAACTGATTTCTCAGTTTTGATTTTTCTACAGATTCTCAATTGACTCAAAGGGCAATGAAAGAATAGACACACCATGAAAACCATCTATCCCCACCATGTATTAGAATGAGAAAAAGAAGTATATTTTGTCTTAGTTCACCATGTATAGGATTCATCTGATGTCACTTTAATAGCTAAGGATTACTGTCTAGTTTTAGCTAATTGGATATAGTCCTTCATTAGTCAATGGAGAGAAATGGCCTCTTCTAAAGGATGATTCCCCCCTTCTGTGTTAAAGTGAGATTAACTGGTGTCTGGAGGTGTCTTTTTATTGTTTATAAAGGGAGCCATACAGAATGAATTGTTAGGCAGCTAATGCTTGCTGAAGCGTATCCTGCTTTAAGTGCCATCTAAAGCATTTTGAGATCTAAACGTGAGACTGAAAAATAGGAAGCACTGTCAAGATAATTCGGAAGTTACTCAGTAGTGGTAACTTCTTGATGGTATTCTGGTTTATATTCTTTCTGACATAAAGCCATTGTTTATTTTAAAAAGTAAGACCAATGCATTATTTTCCTATTAATCATTAAACATCCTCTCAGAAGAGTGAAATACCTCTTTTCTATCTTTGTATACCTAAGCACCCTGGATGAACTGCTATCTCCTGGGAAAAGTGCTATTGCCATGAATACTGAAGTGGTGACTTCACTTGTTTTTTAATGAAACTGGCTTATGTGCTTGCATTTTGCACTAGGATTATTTCTTGAGGATTGCAGTCCTTTTGCTTTTATAAGGGGTAGAAGCTATATTAAGTGTCCACTTGTAATCAACTTTGGAGAAATTATAATTTTATTATAATTTATATCATCTTGGAAGCTGTTTCAGTGTGAAAGTGACTTAAATTTACAAATAACTTATTTCTGAAAGACGAAGGAAACAGTGACATTAAACAGCTGCCTGCTAAATTGAGGTCAAAACTCCTAACTAAAAAAACCCCAATATGTATCTCTTTGGCTAGAAAAAGAAGTATAGAGAACAGCCAAAGGTGCCTTATAAGGATTTGGGAAACCTGAAAAGTTAAGCTTAAGGTAAGGACTAACCCGTGCACTCTGGAAAACAAATGAACTTGCACTCTTTCATAATTTAGTTACTTTTAGTAGCTACCAGGTGAACTTCAAATATCATACAGGCAACTTTTGCTTGTATATTTATCCACTGGGAAAAAAGAATTAGTAACTAATAACTTTCATAATAACTCTTCTTGACCTCTGTTCTCTCTCAGGTAGCATTTTCAGCCCTCAAAATTATGAAAAGTGCTGGAGACAGTTCACAAGAACACAAGTGGCAAATCAAAGACAGAGGCTACCTACAATGGGGAGGATGTAGCTTTTTCTGCAGGGTCATTTGTGTCTGGAAAGGGATAAGTATGCACTGTCCATGCAAAAAAGTCCAGTTAAATGATGAATTAATGAAATAGTTAAAAAATTAATTCTACTCTATTCCCTGGGGATTTTTTCCCAGCATTATAGCTTGGCAACTGCAGAAAGCACTAATAATTTTCACCAATATATTAAAATTGCTCAAAGTGCCATTTCATTTCCTGGGTCTTTGCATCACATGCACTTACAAAGGTGCAGTTACTGAAAGATTTAAAGTGTAAAAATGTTAAAGGTAAGATTTTTGGGAAGTATGTGAATCCCAAGGTATATTCCATGAGCTTAGCATCAAGGTTAGGTCCTGAGCCTCTTAAATATATCTGCGGACAACTACCATACAGGAAAAGGTGTCTCAGAACCCTGTGGCATTTGAAACAGTTATCAAATATGATGGACCTGTTGGAGGAATTCCAGAGGAGGCCCCAAAGATGATCAGAGGGCTAGAGTACCTCTACTATGAAGACAGGCAGAAAGAGTTGGGGTTGTTCAGCCTGGAGAAGAGAAGGCTCCGGGATGCATATAGCCTTCCAGTACCTAAAGGGGGCCTAAAAAAAGCTGGAGAGGGATGCCGTACAAGTGCATGTAGTGATAGGACAAGGGGACATGGCTTTAAACTGAAAATGGGTAGATTTAGTGAGATATAAAGAAGAAATTCTTGATTGTGAGGGAGGTGAGATTCTGGCACAGGTTACCTAGAGGAGCTGTGGCTGGCTTGTCCCCGGCAGTGTTCAAGGCCAGGTTGGATGGGGCTTTGAGCAACCTGGTCTAGTGGAAGGTGTCCCTGCTTGTGGCAGGGGGATTGGAACTAAATGATCTGTCTAGATCTAGATGATCCCTTTCAGCCTAAACCATTGTATGATTCTATGACTCTGCCATTAGCCATGTCACTTCCCAGTTGCTGAGTAGCAAAATGGCAAATGTCTAGGGGTTTAGACATCCAGGAATGTTAGCTGTGCCTAAATCATAGATTTAATAGAGGAAGTCCAGCTGAAAGTGAGAATGAGCATGGTCATCCTTGAGGTCTGCAGGTATACCTACACTGGGGAGCAGACCTACATGTACTAGGCAAAGGCTCTGATTTATTTCTTCCTGTGGCTTAAAAGGAGCTTGGGCTCAAATTGCCACAGTGTTCTTCGGAAGAACTAAATCTCATTTTTTTTCCTGCAATGCATGTGGCTGATCCAGACTGAAAGGAGGTCCAAGGCACTGGGTTGAAGATTCATGGAGGGGAAGTGGGGTGAAAATGGGAAAGTCTGGCTTTGAGACTGTGCCTACCCATATAGCTGGACTCCTTGGTGTATATCAACAGGAGTGTTCAGGCATCTGCTTTATCTCTTTAGATGCATCATTGACTTTGGTGCTTTAACCCTCGTCTACACCTCAACCTTGTGCTTGAGACAAAGTGTACTCTGGTGCTGCTCTTTGCTCTGCACTGCAAAATTCTACGTTCAATTTTTTTGTCTTTGCTAGCTGACACTAGAATAAATACCAATTATTTTAAAATGAGATACATCAGCAATGGAAAGATGGATGTGTTGTGTTTTTTATTTGGGAGTTTAATGTAAATACTGCAGATGATTCAGGACTTCACTTGAAAGAAAAGCATGAAGTACTTGAAGAGGTGGTCAGTCAGTGTAAGTCAGATTCACATGCCTCATTCAATGACTGAATTAAAATGATTTTACTGCTAACATTTGGAGCAACCTTCGACCTGTAATGTAATAAAAAGGATCACTGATTGACAGCCAACCCTGTAAAATAAAGTCCTTTCCTTTTGCATTTACAAGGATCTTCAAACAAATACATACACCATCTTCTTGTATATAGATTCTTGCCCCTGCGGTGGCGGTGGAGCCGCAGAGGTGGTGTGGAAGGGCTGTGGGTCAGCGCCGGCTGAGAACCGCCGCCCGCGGGCGCAGCAGCCGCACGGGGGCAGCAGAGCCGCCGCGTTCCCCGGGTGCCCCCTTCGTTCTCGCCGCTCCCACCTCCGCGGTTGCTTGCGTGTAAATACGCGAGCAGGTGACGGAGAGATCCGGCCTGTACCAGCGGCGGGACCGGGTTTCTGAAGTGGGCAAAGGCTAGATAACACTGGCATCGTTGTCCCGCAGCTTCTGCGTTCACACCTTTTTTTGTTGGTGGTGGGTTTTGTTTTTGTTTTTTACTGGTAATATTTGCATGCAAAGGTGTTCTGTTTTCCAGTTTAAAGAACTTCACTCAGTTGTATCACTGCACAAGAGAAACTAGTACTTTGGTTGAAGGGGGTGGCTGCGTGTGCCCTCACCCACTGCGCAGGTGCCACATGTGTGGTATGACAAATCATAGAATCACAGACCAGTTTGGGTTGGAAGGGACCTTAAAGATCATCCAGTTCCAAGTCCCTGCCATGGGCAGGGACACCTTCCACCAGACCAGGTTGCACAAAGCCCTGTCCAACCTGGCCTTGAACGGTGCCAGGGATGGGGCAGCCGCAGCTCTCCCTGTTCCAGTGTCTCACCACCCTCATAGTAAAGAATTTTTTCCTAATATCTAACCTAAATCTCCCCTTTTTCAGTTTAAAGCCATTCCCCCTTGTCCTGTTACTAAATGCCCCTCTAAAACATCTCTCTGTGGATTCTTATAGCACCCCTTTAGGTACTGGAAGTTAGGCTGGATGCTGTTTTCTTTTGAGATGACATTTTCAGTGTATTAAGTTTGCAGGCCCCACAGAAACTCTCCCCACCCCTCTATTTGGTGTGATCTGTGTGAATATATAGGAAAATACATAGTGTGAACAGGGGCTTAAAGCTAGAAGCAACTAACCTGAGGATGAGGCAGTGGTTTCTTCCAATTAAACGTGTGTTCAACCTTTCGTCATCCAGACTTTTGCAGCCTGACCCTTTTGGTAGGATCCTGTGTGGCATTACTTTTCCTGGGAAGATGGAGAGTTTCCATCTCCCCGACTACCTGAACCTTTTATATGGCTTTACACAGATGTACTGGTGTATGATCCACCTTGGCCTGACTGGGACAAACACACAAACTTCAATTAGATTTAGCAGGATCCAACAGCCTACTGAATTACAGTTGTCTGGTTGGTGTAAGTCAGTGTTGCCTTTGTTCAAGAAAACATCTTAAGCTCTGGGTTTCTATACATTGGAAAACCACTATACTTGTGAGCTGTCAGTTTGGACTGGATAATTTCTTTTATTACACTTACAGGAGCAAACCTATTTTGCTTGACCATTTATTCTTCCCTCCCAGCCTGTGACAGCTGAAGAGTCTTTAGTTTCAGTTTGTGTTGGAAAACCTGTTTCCACCACTTCTTGTCCACGTGTTTGCCTGTTTCAGGTGTGGTAACAGCAAGCAGAGAAGCTGCTTTTAATGTCTTGAGACAATTCAAATGAGCTAGTTAGCTTTTGTTTAGAGTAAGAAGGATGTGCATTTGGAGATAAGTGCTTTAAAAATATTGTCTCATGTTAAACCATAGCATGAAAATTTCATGAATTCTGTCAATGTTTATGATTCTATTCAGATATTTCCATTTAGTAAGTGGCCCCATTGACCTCCAAAGATGTGTGCCATGTGGTGAGAGTATGTGTTACCCTTGAAGAAAGGTGGATATTACTGGATGAAAGCTGTCCTTGCCCTGCAGTTACCTGCATTATTGGCAATACAAGAGAGGAATAAAAATGAAGAACAAGCTTACCATAACAGAGAGAACTTGCACTGGGACGGGATGTCAGTGGAGGTGCGCTGAGTGTGTGCCATGCCAGTGTGGAGAGGGTGAAAGGAAGTCTTGTATTGGGTTGTATTATATCCTATCAATATGATATTGCTTAAAAACCAAACCAAATGAAATGAAAATAAAAACAACAACCAACCAAAACAAACCAACACCAACACACCCAAATCTATCTCCCAGAAATTAATAAGGTATATGGGCTGTGGTTTTGAACAAATGTCAGTATTTCTCACTTGTTGACATGAAGGGTAAATTGGCACATGCTTATCCATGTGTGCAATGTCCAGGTATACCATTAAGAAGTTTTGCCGGCTGTGACTCCCACAACTGATTTAGTAATTGTACAGTTGTGTTACCAGACATTGAAATGGCTCTGGATCTACCTACTGAGGATATTTTAAATGTGAAGCTGCTAAAGTTTGTTTAACATTTCAGTCATGTCAAAATCTGTTTAGATACATAGTTTTCATAGAATTGACCCATTTCTGCAAAAATAGCTCAAAAGGGATCTTTATTATAGATTAATGCAGATGAGTCCGCATGGCTTTCATTCATTCTTCATAAAAACTCCATTTAATTTTTAAAATCTGTTGCTAAATTTTTATGATGCAATATAATCTTGGGTCAGGAAGGATAAGTAACCATTGTAATGCCACAAAACCAGCTTCGCAATACAAAGGGATTAATTTAAGGGTGATAATTTAAACAACAGCTAATAGAATCAAACTAATTTTATGTACATTTTAAGAGCTAGACTAATCAAAGCTTAAAATGGATAGGATAATAAAGCAAAGCTCATTAATTTGGCATAGTAAAAATATATACAATCAAAAAGAGCTGGAATAAGCACAAGCTTACAGTAAAAGTGCTGAGTGTTCAATCTTATTGCTGAACTCATTGTAGAAATTCAGAGCAACTTCAGCTGGAGTCACAGCTGAAGGCCAGTCTGGTAGAAGGCCAGTCTGCTCTTTCCTCACTGTTGTCAATGATGTCTGTTTGGCAGTGCTGGAGGGATGTGGAAACTTGATGTAAAGGATGGCATTTCATGCTGACTACTCTGTGTCTTGAAAAGAAGGGAGAAAAAAAGGTGAAGAGGTAACCTACTAACATGCAGTCATATGAACCAGGGTTTCATCAGCAAAGGCTGATCTCAATCAGGCACGTTTCTGCATATTCCATAAATTGAAAATCTGATAGAAAAAGGAGGAATCATCAGAATATTTACTGGGACATTTAAATTGCTAGTGCAAGTTCAGGTGTTTAAGTAATTCTAGCAGAGTTACAGTGTAAAATAAATGGCCTCATTAATCTGAGTCTGTAATAGATTTAGCTGTCCTTGCATTTTCTTTTGCTAGGTTTCCTGTGGAAGAAAGCCTTGTGCATCTTGGAGCCCCATCTGATTTCGACAAAATTTGAGAGATGGGCAGTAGTTTTAAAGCTCTTCAATTAGAACAAGAAAAGGTGCCTGGGAAGAAGAGAGAAAAGGCACAAGTGCTTCTGTCTGAAAAGCTGTCCCATGGGATCATCCTTGCGCAAAAAAGAGAAAGTTTGAAGTTCCCCAGGATAGGAAAAGCTTCACTCAACCATGAGGTAAAATCTATAGGAAACAAGACTTCATTAGTTCCAGAGCTACAGAACTTGTTATTATTCAGCTTGTTTAGCAAAGTCAAATTTTAGACAACTCTTTTTCTTTGCTATGTCACCTGAAGCTTAAAAGGCTGTTAGATCTCCAGCTTTTTATCCGTGTGAGGCTACAGCGAAAACAAAAAAACCCAACCTAGCGTTCCCTCGGTGATTTTCGTTCTGAGTGTGTCTACATATATATGACAGGAGAGGAGGAGGGAAGACGGAAGTGGAAACATGAAAGAACTGAAACGTCCTTTATCAGGATTTGGTAAGGCAATGTGTTCCCCAGTCCGTGTTCTGCCTTCTGACATCTGGTGGCAAAATCCCTCCATTACAGTGCTTGCTCTGAATTTGTCAGAAACTCTCCCCGCCTCTGCCAGCTCTTTGGTCTTCTTTGACATTTGTGGGTGCTTAATGCCAGGGAAAACCAGGGCACTTGTGGATAAAGAGGTAATTCGAGTGTCTGGCAGGGAGCAACAGATATGCCACGAAGCTTAAAGTGGGAGGAAAACAAAGATTTATATAGTGAGTTTACGTCTAGCAGCAGCAGCAGCATCTCTGCATCCCAGGCTATGCCTTTTGTGCAGAGTGGAGATGTCTGAGATACCTCTGAACAGCTTGGAAAAGCAAATTTTTCCACAGCGAGCTCTGAGCGTGCTTCTGGTTGCCAAATCCCAGCACACCTGCCTGACACCTCAGCTGCTATGATGCGTGTCCCCCACCACAAGTGAAAATGCTCATTTTACTCCTTGTGAATACATGCAGAAATGATTGGTTCTTAAATATATGTTTAGAAGAAAACTATGAGTGATTAAGCATTGGTTAGAATGAAAATGTCAAAATGATTCTCATGACATACAAGATACATCTCCAAGGACCTAAGGCTCCCTCAGTTACTGCCTGCCATACTTATATTTGGGCTGGGTTTCAGAAAATAAGTGTTACCCACGTCCAAGATCAAGCCAAGATGTTTATGTTATGTTTATGTTATGTTTACCATGCCCCGTGGGTGAGAAAGAAATGGGAATTTCACAGACTAGCTACATGAGGCAGTCTGGCAAGTGGTGAAGTTCTTGAGGTTGGCCGGGGTTGAGGCAGTCAGTCCCCTCAGGGCAAATGTTCTGGCAGGATGGGGGATGCCAGGCAGGGTGCATGGAGTCAGATGGTGACATTTCTGCCCATCCCCATGTGGCTGTTCAGCATGGGTAACCAGATACTAATTTCACCTCAATCAGGTGAGGGTGAACTTAATTGTAACACCGGAGAGAGGCACATGAACTCTTCTGAGCAGGACAAGACATCACAGTGCTCTGCCATCATGCAGTCCGAGCTCTGAATGAGATGAGGTTAATCTAAGGATTGCTGACTATTCCCTTCAAAGGAATCAGACAAATAGAGACACAAAAGCAGAAAAACTCAGAGGCACAAATCCTTTAGCATTTCCTACCATGTGTTTGATGAAGGAGGAAAGGCTTGAGAAGAAAGGCAGAGTTTAGTCAGACTTCCTAGTGTTGCAGACCCTGAGATCTAAGTGGCAATAATCCTCTCTAGGGACAGATAGTTTTCTTTCATATTTATACAAAGAGAAATTACTTATATTCAGACTATTAACTATGTAATCCATTATCTATGCATTTGTAACCTCATTGAAAATTAAATAGGAAGTGTAACTTTTTACCTACATGGAGTGGATTTTTTTGATTCTGTATTAATCAGAGCCATTCTTTTCATGCTGAACCTAGTAGCTGTTTGTCCTGAGACAAGGCAAAATGCTAAAGAAGTGTTTCCTTTTGGTCCTGTTTTTGAAAATATCTTGAAATCTGCAATTCAGAACATTAAAACCCAATCATATTCCAGTCTTGCTTTAGCTTCCCCCCTGTTGTCCATTCCAGTTTCAGGCTGGTTTGGAATAAATGCGGTATATAATATTCTAAATAATAGTACTTCTTCTGCTCTTGGAAAGCTCTACTTTTGCCTGTGCTCAATATGCAGAAAGATGAGCTCAAAATGCACCTTTTTGCCTTACTATTAAAACACCATAAAATCCAGAATCTGTAACAAACTTTAGGGTATTTTTTTATGTTTTTTAATGCACAAACTCAAGCCTAGTACATTCCTGAGTGCAATTCTCTTTTATTTTTCCTTCCCTTATTAAAACATAGGTGCTTAAAATTCAGAGGAAGTAAGACTTATAATCAGAAAGGAATACTGAGGAATGGAACAACTTATTCCTTTTTAATGCACTGTATGCTTCATTAAACTTAGTGAAATTTGGATGACATTATTTGAGAGAGTGTGTTGTAACTATAAAGCAGATGTAGTAGTATTTCTCTAGAAAAAAATAACCCAGGTAAGTTGACAGTGAGTGGCCTTTCTCTTTTCCAGCAAACAACACATCTGACAACCCCCTAATCCCCCCCAATCCCACCGTGAGGGAACTGAGTTATTGGGCTAATAAGCATTGCCACCTTTTTTACCAGAATTTGTGATGCCTGTTTTTAAAATGACACTACCCAGATTAGGAAATGCTATATCATGAGATAATAAATGGCACCATGAATCCCTACAGTGAAGTCTAATAATTCTTGTAGATGAGTTCTCGAGTCTGACAACACATGTTGCCCTTGGTAAAGAGGTTTCAGAAAAATAAGTATGATTTGTTTGTGAAATCAGCTTGATCCTTGCCTTTACTACTTTTGGTCTGCCTAACTTCCACTTTTCACAAGGTCTCTTTTTCTTTGATAGAATTTAATTATGTAAACATAATTAATTAATGAAAATAATTCCAGACGTTATTTTGGAAGTAATCCTTTTACAATCAGATGAAAATCTCATTAGGTAAGGAGGTCTGCTTTTTCCCCCCATTGTCTCTATAATGCAACAACACAATCAACGTACATTTAACAGAGGATAAAACATTTGTTCATTTTTGAGTTCTTTGTAGCATGACTGCAAGAGCTGATACTGTTTGATACATAGAAAATAGGAACTACCATAATGTATCAGCTTAAGGCAAATACATGGACGAATGAGTTCTATAATATGGTAGCCCAAATTTAGGCCAGGTGTGTGTGAACACTTTGAGGTTTGGGGTTTTTGTCCTTCTTTTTTTAAAAAGGAAAAATTCCAAATATTGTTTCCTGGATATAGCTTGGGTTTTTTCCCCAAGGATATGAATACTACTTACTGTACCTCCAACAAGAAACAAGAGCCACACTTAATACTCTTGTTATTTATACCTTTATTGTGCGATAGAGCCCCGTAGTCATGGCCAAATATTTTGCCCACGGACTCTTCCTTTTGGTGTAATAAGTAAATTATTTGTTAAAATTTAAGACTATCTAAAAGGTGAAGAGGCCAAATATTGTTTTACTTCTGACCTGAATTCTTATGGTAGGGTTTTTTTTTCTGCTTATCACATAAATTACAGCCTAGATTAAAAAAGAAATTTAGGAGCTACAGCACAAAATATTGCAACACCTAACTTTTTGGTACGTGCTTCACCCAGAGCAAGACTCAGAAGCTATTCCTGGCAGCATAGGGTCTCTAATACACAGAGAAAGTAAGGTGCCTTATAATGATATATAAAAGATTTAAAAGGCTCAGTAGTGACTCGTCAAGAGGTAGCAAATGAGAAATGAGGAGTGCAGGTTTTTAGATGTTTGCCCTTCAGGGAGCTTAGGTGCTTTACAAAGTATTAGGAAGAAGCATCTTTATGTTTCAAAATAGCTACAGTTCTCACAGCCTGGGGGGTTTTGCTCTTTTTGATGAAGAAAGATCTGTTTGCATGATATTCCATGGGGTAGGTCAGACATCAGACAAACAGCATTCATCCCAGGGTTTGATCATCTTTGTTTAGTGCTGCTTTGTTGGTGAATTCAGGGGGGTAAAGTACCACCCTGATAGGGAAAGATCAAGAGCGGCAACTTAAGCAAAGAGGACATGCAGTAGTCTGTGGGACCAGAGGTACCCAAATGCCTTGAGGGAGTAGGCTGATATCACTGCAAGACCACTCTGTCATCTGCAGATGTTCATGGTGACAGGAGAAGGTCCCACATAATTGGAAAATGGTAAATATGCCCATTTTCAAGAAGCAAAGAAATCATAAAGCTATGTTTGTTCAGCCCCTTTAGAGAAGGGAAAGGGGAGATCGAGCTGCTGTGTTCTATTACTTCTGGATAGTTAGAGGGAAGATGGAGCCAGAGGCTTCCTGGAAGTGTACAGCAAAGGGATGAGAGGCAATGGACACAAAAGGCAGAAAGAGCAATTCTGAGAAATTTGTTTGCATGTAAGAAAGAAAATCCTACATGATGAGGGTGGTCAAATGCTGGAAAAGGGTCAGAGAACCTGGTAGATAAAACCTTTGTCCTTGGAGATATCTGAAACCACAGGACACAGCCCCCAACAACCTGATCTAACTTTGAAGTCAGCCCACCCATGACTGGGATCTGGATCCTCAGGTCGACCAGTTCTCCAGAGATCCCTTTGAACCCATTTTTAAACATGATTCACAGCTTTCTATCCTCTTAAATGAAAGCAAGTCTTGCTCCCCAATGGCATTGAATGCGTACATGTATCTGGGGTTCTTTTTCAGCCTGGAAGATGTCATTACTATATGAGCAGCATTTATATTAGTGTGCATGAGCAATCCATGTAATTTTATATCTTAGGAGAATAGTTTTAAATGGCAAACCCAATCATTATAGTGTTTATCTGTATCACTTATGTGTTGTAGAAAAGAAAGAGTGGTTACGTCTGTTAGTTTTGGCAGTCAGTTTTTCCATTTATGTGGAAGCTTTGAAAGATCCGAGATTCCAATATGCTGGTTAAAACCCCTATTTCCTTCAAAATCCAGTAACCAGCATGATTTTAATAAATGCCTGTGGGTGACTTATTAAAGGACCCCAGAATAACTTTGCTCCATTGCCTTTTCATTTTACACCAGCTTTTCAGGAGTCAATTACCTTTATTTTTGTATGTGAATATTTGGAATGTATCAGAGCTTTTAAAGAACTTAAAATTTGGTGGACCAGATTCTCCTCTGTGATAAAAACACAAAGTGTGTAACTGTGTCCCTGCCCATGGCAGGGGGGTTGGAACTCGATGATCTTGAGGTCCTTTCCAACCCTAACTATTCTATGATTCTATGTGTATCTGTATGCACATTGTAAAGGAGACTTTTAGGTGCTGTTTGACTGTTCCGGCTCACAGAGCATCAGGATGATAAACACAAATAATTTACAGCTGCTGACTTTTGGAATCCATGCTTTGGAATATCCTCAGCTTTAGGGGATGGCAACAGACGAATGTTGTGGGATACTGCTGCACATCAGGCTCTAAGCCACTGTAGGTCTCCTTACCTTTGAGGTATTCCTAATGAGAGCTGGGGTCTGTGCCTGCTTATTTTACTACCTGAATTTCAATATTAAGAGAGATGTAAGACCAAGAGAAAACCTAATCTTTATAAATGAGAAACCAAGAACATAACTGTTAAACTGAAGAACAGTGCCACAACCAACACTTTTAGTTAGCTTAGGTTAGCAGCATGGTGGGTGATAGAAGGGTAGGAATCTCTCTGGAGAGATTAAGGAGCAAAATTATTGGTAAACATCAGCGAACTCATTAGTTCTTAGAGACAAAATCTGCATGTGGCTACCAAGATATACATTTTCTATCTAGCAGTTCAGAACCTGCAGGCCTCTGAGTATAATCAGTGTTTAAAAAAGATCCAAATATGTGCAACCATTCAGAAACAAGGTTTTATTTTTCTGATTTTTATGCTGCTCTGTTTGCCTTGAAATGGAAATGCTGAAGTTGTTCCAAACACTGTACCTGTTGCGAGTGCCAATACCCATTTGCATGTTTTATGCTTTGCTTTTAGCATATGGAAGAGCCCTACAAATTGATGAAAAGTAAGAAATAGTGACACCAATTCAAAAACGAAGCAAGCTGAAGGAAGAAAGAGAGAACATTCATATAATAATTGTGTTTTGTAACTGTATTGTGTTCGAAGGCCACAGTATTCAGCTGGGGATTTTCCAGTCAGAAAGATATAAATACAGGCCGTGTAGGACAAAGACTGCCAATCTGGTATTCCCGGAAAATGGTAAATTTATCATATCGTGCATGTGCAGCATGTACAAATGCACCCTTGGAGATGAGTCAGGCTGACTAAGTAAGCATCTGTAAACCAAGCTGCACAGTATAGGTGCAACGGATCATTTCAGTTCTTCCCAGGAGCGTTGGCCATGCTATGAAAGCATGTAGAGAAGCTTCCTGCAAGCACGTCTTTCTGCATGGTGTCGCACAACCTGTGCGTGAGTAGTGCAGATTTGTGCAGATTTTCAGGTGTGCAAAGTGATCTGGAACAACTGCATATGTGCAGCAGCAGCACCACACTGTAAATAACGACCACATTTTCCAAGAGTTGCATGTATGACATTCCTGAGTTTCAAAGCAGGACAGCTTAGCTATTGCTTTGTCTACTGCTGTGTCTTCTGATATTTGCATGTGACATGTCTGTATTGTTTAAACTGTGTGATAAGAGTTTTGTGTCTTCAGATGTGCTTGTCTGATTTCTGTAGCAGCAGGACGCCCGTATGAAACTACCAAGTATCCTCTGGTCTCATAAAACACAATCAACTAGAGTGTAATGATACATTCAGCTAATGTGCTCCTATAATTACAAGGCATTTGCTACATCTAACGTGCAACAGCTGCTGTAGTTGCATGTTAGTTGCTGTAGTTGCATTTTTAGTGTGCTTTGACTGCTTCTAGTCCAGTAACAATACTTGTGGTCCTACACTGGCCCACGCAACAGGAAAGGACCCGTTGCATTGGTAGGACAGGAGCATCCGGCCCCTGTGGATCCACATTAGTTTGGGTCTACCTCAATGTACTGAAATTACGCTGCTGATAGCAGTATAGTCTTGTTTGTTTCAGTTCCCTCTGCATTATTTTTAGCTGTCTGCAAACATAGAAACACAGTTACTGACTAGGGAAATCGTTCTGTTATTGTACCAGCTTCCAAAGAATGAGGTAAAACCACATTTCTCTTTACAGCCAGCAGCCTTTTAATTTGGCTGCAGTCTGCATCTAGGCGTAAGTGCATTGTAGTGACTACTCAACACCAATGGTAATAACCATGTACCAGGCCACTTCTAACTTGCCCTTTCCATGCCAGCCTCTTGGGATTTCATCCTACAGCTCCACCACTGTGTGTGGGCATTAAGTCAACACGAAGACTTCATTTTGCTGTTCCTTTTTTTCGACTGCATGGGCCTTTACATCTGTATTTGCGTTGAAAAGAGTAATTCAAATATTCTACAGGTCTGTCCTTACATGGAAAAACTCCAGCATGAATAATAACAACTGGGGAAGTGTTTTGCTTCCCTCTTCTGTTTCTCACAGACTTGACTATCAACATTATGGAAGACGTGATGACAGTTAAGGATTCAACAGAAGCTTCTCAAAAAACATGCCATTATCCTAGCTGGTACAAATGAAATATAAAAAACACATGACTATCAGTACTTAATACTGGGTGCATTATCCCCATTTAATGTAGGAGTGAGCAAGAATTCCAGAACACTTAGAATTTGCCTCTGATATTACTGTAATGAGTGAGGACCCTCTCCCCTTTGGCTTCCTCTACTTCTCTGCATCCCCTTTTGGAAAGCACAAAATACACTGAAATATGTGAGCAAGCTTTTACTCACCCCACCCACATTTCATAGAATCGCAGAATCACAGAATGGTTTGGGTTGGAAGGGATCCTAAAGATCGCCTGGTTCCAGCCTTCCACTAGCTGAGGTTGCTCAAAGCCCCATCCAACTTGGCCTTGAACACTGCCAGGGATGGGGCAACCACAGCTCTCTCTGTCCCACTATCTCACCACCCTCATAGTAAAGAATTTATTCCTTATAGCTAATCTAACTCTCCCCTCTGTCAGTTTAAAGCCATTCCCCACATAGAGCCATTCCACTACATGCCCTTGTATAAAGTCCCTCTCCATATTTCTTGTTAGACCCTCTACAGATTTCCCTCAGTGAACCAACAGTCACGGCAGACGACTGCGACCCACCACCCGTCTTTGAGCCGAGGAAGAAGAGGCCTTCAAAATCCCATCCACACTATGCTCCCCCGCCACCCCTAAGGTGCGGATGCACGGACCGAGACACCCACCACTCGGGCACCGCCCGGGGACGGGGCTCGGCAGAGGCTTTCCCGCCGTGCGTGACTCCCTTCTCCCTCTGGAGGGAGACACAGCCCAGCTTTTAGCTGCCGGCGCCGCGCCTCTCCCGCCCCTGCTCCAGCAGCCCCGGCCCCACTGCCCCGAGGGAGCTGCCTCCCCGCCTGGCGCCCATCCTACCCCCGCCGCAGAGAGTCCCTGGGGATCCGCGGCGGGATCCGCGGGGATCTTCTTCTCTCCGCTGCCACGTGCGCCTGTGCGGAAACTTCGCACCCTCCGCCCTGCCGCTCGGGAGGGGACCGGAGAGAAGGGGAGGGGGGGGGCCGTGCCGTGGGGGCGGGCGGGAGGTGGCCCAGCCCCGGCGTGCGCGGGCCGCGGGAGTGGCGGCGGGCGCTGTCGGCGGAGCCCCGCTCCTCGGTCAGACAGAACTGCTGCCCCTGAAGGGGCTGGGGAGGAGAGCAGCGGGGAGCCGGGCGCACACCGGGGAGAGGAAAAACGCCCCTCCCGACCCCAGCGCAGGGCGCGCCAGGAGCTGCCGCTGCCCGTCCGACCGCCCGGGGCGGCTCCGCGCCCCTCCGCGGTGCGGGGCGGTGCGCTCAGGCTGGGCACGGAGCGGCTGCTGCCGCCGCTGCTACTGCTGCCGAAGGTGAAGCTCTCGCTCTCCAATTACTTTTCCCAAGAGAGAGAAGGAGGCAGCAGGAGGGGGAAGTCGTGCTGTGTGCGAAGCCAAACCAATCAGAGATGCTCTAACGGAGGTATTGCTGCAGGACGCGCCGGCTCTCCCTCCCTTCCTCTGCCGGCGGGGCTGAATCGGGACCTCACGCAGCTGGCGGAGGAGCAGGAGCCGGACCGAGCTGCAGGACTTCTTCACCTTCTTTTCCGAGAGCTAATCCATACTCCGTCCTCTTTTATTTTTTACTATTATTATTTCTAATACTCAGAAATCGTGCACGAGAAACACTTCGAGTCTTCCCTCTTTCCCTTCCCACGTACTTCACCTTCCTCTCGCATCTCTTAGCCGGATTCCTCGTATATTCATTCCCAAAGAAGGCGGGGGGACAGCCGGGCCCCGGCAGACGATTGACCGCTCCAGCTCGGCCGACCCGACCCTAGCACAGGGGAGCCGAGCGCGGCGCCGCTCCGCTCGGTGCCCGCGGGCACTGGCGGGGCGCGGGGCGTGTGCCGGCGATGCCCGGGCGGTAAGGCTGGAGCTCCCCCCCGACGTGAGGCGGCCGATCCCTAGGTGTTTCCAGCAGGAAGCGGGGCTGCAGGTAAGCGAGCGGAGGGCTCCCGGGGCGCCTGTCTGTCTGCGCTATTGTGGGGGGAGCAATCGCACCAGGAGGTACCCTCCGCGGCTGCGAAGACCCCGCGGGGCGGCTGGCGGGGAGCGGCCGCGGCGGTGCCAGGCGCGGGGCGGCTGCTGTGGGAGAGCGGGTGTCCGCCCTCCCGCTGCCCAAAAGTTGCAGAGAGCCGCTGCGAGGAGGCAGGAGCTGCTTCGCCGCCCTTCGCGGCTCTGGCTGAGCGCCGGGGCAGCTGCTCCAGCCCGGCGCCGGGCTCGTGTTCTGCTTTTTAATATAGGTTGGTATTAAAGCGGACGTTTCTGCGTTTCAGCAGAGCCGGGGGAGGGGAGGGGAAGGGGCCAGGGGAGCCCACCCGGTTTTCAGCCCTACTACTTGTGTAGGAAAGGTGGCCGCTGGCTTGCAGCCCCCGCGGGCACTCAGGGGTTTACTCTGCTTTGGAGCCTGGGAGCTTCGCGACCGCCTTCGGAGCGAGGAGCCCCAGTAGGAAAACATTGCAAAAAGAGTTCTTAAAAGACTGTTCATGGCTTCAGTTCTGCCTGTGTGTAACGCTCCCCAAGTTGTGGTGTAGGTAGTATGAACCATACCTTGTGTTTCCACGTTGCTTTCTTTGCATTTCACTGAACTCATTTACCTGCTGGATACGGTGGAGATTCTGTATGCCACAGCGAGAGGGCTTTTCCTTTATTCCACCTCTTTTATAGATTTGCAAGAGAAAGTTTTAAAATAGCCTGCTTTGTTCCTGTGGAACTGTAGGAGCGGACACCAGGTTATTTAGGCAAAGAGTGAAGAGCAGTAGCTTGCACTGCTCTGTTAGGAGTTGCCATGCATGGCTCTTATTGCTTAAAGCATTTTAAATTATATGTGTAGTTACAGTTGTTTCTTTCCAGCTTTTGCTTGGAGATAATCAGTGGGGTTTTTTTTCCAGAGCACTAAGTACCTCACTCCTACCAACCCACCCCTCGATAGGCACCGGCTCTGTATTTAAAGAACCACGCTTGGACTCCTGCAGAACTGTCAATTTAAATAATAAACCTACCCCCTGAAAGCCCCATGAAGCATTCTGGGTGTTAGGGTCTTCGCACAGCAGTGGATACATTTAAATTGCTATTGACTAAATGATAATGGTTATCTGGTATCTCAGTTTTACTAACTAGTTTCAGGCATTAGCATTCAGCCTGCTGTATGTTTAACACTTTAAAGCTGTTTTATGGGATGATCCGAGTGAAGTCAAATGGATAAATTAAGATTCTTTTTTCTCTGTAGTGTGGGGTAAACACTAGAAAAATGGTAGTTCAGTGGCAGTAGGAATATAGCTTGCCTGGAGTTAGGAAAGAGCATACTAAGGCAGTTTTATTAGGGGTGGCAAAGGTTACATCTTTCATTATACTTTTTCACAGTAATTGTGCGCTCATTTCATACTGATGCCTAAATTGGTCTGAGTGGTTAATTAACAGTGGTAATTCACATGAATTTCATTATTAATATTTTATTTCAGAGAGCTGATACTGCTGAGGCAATACTGAAAGCTGTATTTTTTTGTTTCATAAAGTCCCAATTTCTGAAAGTACGGTACTGTTACTCATTTGAATGTAAACTACCTAAGTGCCATAATTTCTGTGGAAAGCTTTTCTCAGTTCGTTAGCAGATAGCAAATGAGGATTACTATTCACTGGTTCCACATGTCATTTGAACGTAAGGGGGCTTTCAAAACTGTGGTATTAATTTTAGACACGCTGCTGGTAGTGGGTGACTTTCAGATAAAATCTTGATTCCTGTCATGCTGTTTTAATCAGAGAATGACGGCTAATCTGGAAGGATCTTATCATACTGGACATACAGGGTAACCTTTTTCCTGTCTCTTCTTATGATATGAGGGATCTCAGCTTTATGTGTAGATGCTTGTAATGCGCTTGATAATTCTGGTGGGGAATGCATCAATAAAACTTGTTCTGAATAGAAGTAAATAGATGCATGTACAGATGGATATTGGAGATTGCTTTTACTAGCAGGTTGCAAAGTGATGATTCATCGAACCATATCTGGATTTACATTAAACAATATTTTACACAAAATGGTAGTGACAGAGAAACATGTAGCCGCCAAGAAGTTCCTTAATTTTGTCACAGGCGACCACAGACTTCATAAAGGACGTCTTTACAAATGCAGGCTGTATGGTTTTGGTGAGCAAAACATACCATTGAATTTTTCAGACCTGAGCATCTTCACACTTAAATTTATTGCTGGCTGTATAGTGCTACTGACCAATGTGTCTAAAGCTTAAATAGTGCATTAGAAATATGTTGCATTAATTATGTTGTGTGTTTTACTTGCTATAAATAAGTAATGGAACAACACTAGTTATAACACTAAAGGAAATCGCTGACTTTGGAGGACAGAAAATCACATTACCTAATACTCATGTACACAAAAATGAGATCACCATCTTGAAAAATTACTCTGAATGATACAACTATCAGTGAGCAAGCAGTTCTGGTTTAACTTCTATAGCACTGTATTAGAAATGCTTCATTAAGTCACATTATTCTGCAGCTGTTTGTTCACTGAAAATTAAAATAAAAATCAGGAAGTTTATCCAGCAAATCAATATTATTTCCTTTGTTAAGTACTGAAAGTTTAAGCAAACATGAAAAAAAACCCTTTAGCATTAGTGTGCCAGGAACGCTGGGTGCATCCTTTTTTTGCGACATATGGATGGCATTTACTGATGCAATTCATCAATGTATTCATTATTCAAACATCATCAGACAAAGAAGATAAATAAAAGTAAACAAAGACTGCATGATAGCACACAGGCTAAAGCAAGGGAAGACCCCACAAATCTAATTTATTACTGTTCAGTTTCATATTTACAGTCTATATTTAACCATCTCATTTAAATGTCTTTGTCTCATCGATTTTCTACTACTACGGCTCCAGATAATTCGGGAGCAATAGCTTTCATTTGAAAATGCATTTTCGATTTACCTGTTGAAGCACTGAATTTTAAAGGTGTTGAGGCAAAAAGTTGTGTTTGGATTAATATAAAGGAAGTATCCTATGCTAGCAGAGCTGAATCCTGATCTGTCCCCATTCACGACCATTGTTTTGCGTTAGGAGGGGCATCCCAAACTGATGTAGACTTTTGTTGCTCTGTTGGAGTAGTTGAAGCTCTGGCATTAGAACCAGCTGGAGTTTTGCTTCATTGTCTTAGGTCACTGAATATAAGTGGGTGCTTTAGAAGGATTTTGCTTACTCTTATATTTTTTTAGGATAGAAAAAATTAACACAGTATGCTGAGCTTTGCAGAATCCACTGTAAATGCACACCTTCACATTTGAAATACTTTTTACAAACAGAGGCCCACTCTTGGAGCTATTTCAGCAGGAAATTTGGCCCAGTGATTTGGTTTTGTAAGCTGTTAATGTATACTTCAAACCACTCCTCCTCATAACTCAGTTCAGATGTGTAAAACTCATCATGCATAGGAATGAATGTGGAAACATCAACAGTAATGTCATTCATTTTTTCTGGTGACAGCTACAGAGCTATCTCCTTTTGCTCTAGGTAGAACTTCAGAAGATAGTGATTTTTGTGCTTTGATTCTTCATACACCATTGCCAGCCACTCTTGCTTACCCTATGTAGTCAGTTATTTATCGAGAGAGAAGACAAAATAATGGCCACCTAATATAAGTTTTCATACTGCTAGTGCAAAACAGTCACATTTTTAACATAAGCAATTCAAGGCACTTTTATAGATCTTTCTTTATGCACTGTGTTTTGTAAAACACCATGGAGATAGATGAGAGAAAATAAAGACAGTGCTTTACACTGCTTGTTATGGCAGGACACTGCACGTTACACATACTGCATAAAGTGGGATGAAGTCACTAGAAAAAGCTTTCTTATTCTTTCTTCAGATATATCAGGACACTTATTTGTAGGATGCACTGTAGTTCTATCTATTGCGTGAGTAAACGCTTACCAGAGTAGCTCCTGTATCTTTTGCGGTATGGAAGAATCGCGTAATTACATGTGTAAAAAGTGGGAAATTGGGATTTTTCCCCTTGTTTAAAGCTTATCCAACCTCCTGATCAGTACTATGTTAATAGCTTGCATTTTCCAGTAGCCTCACTTTATATCTTGCTAATCTTGTAATATGAAACTTGAACACAGGTTTCTTGGCACCAGGACAGCATTGTATGCTGTGAGCATAACTTTAACACCACCAAGGGGAGAGACATAGTACAGGGTAGCATACAGGGTAGCACACAGAGCTTTTTTTGGACTTTGTGGATGTTTGGTAATCTTCTATGCTTAAATCATGACTTGGAGCTAAGGCTGCATGTAAGATGCTTTAGACTGACAAACTTGACAAGTAAATAAACACACAAGCACAATTCAACAAACCTATTTGTTCGTATAAATAACATTAAGAAATGGGTTGGTAATATGTCGCTTTTCTGAAACAGGTAACCAGACTTTTTTTGGGAAGATTTCTTGCCTCCGTTGCAGTATTATCTATCTATCCCGTATTTGAAGATGAGGTACTGGATTAGACAGACTATTAGCCTGATCCAATAAAGCAGTTTCCTTCTTGAAATGCAAGGAGGCGGTATTGCAGTACTGATTATTTTAACTGACTTCTTGGAACCAAAGTGCAGTTGCTTAGTGCGCTGTTTTTGCTTTATTTTTCCCTTTTAAAAGCAGGATATAACAAATTTCTAAAATAAATCTCTCAGTAACATGCAGTCTCACACCAGCTTTTTTAGACAGGAGCACAGACCTGGCAAGTCTCTCACATTCACAGTGATAATCTGTTATCGGATTTCTTCCACTCCCCCACTGCCGTTTCTGCATCACATATTGATAAGGCAGAGCTGTGGCTTCCAGTCCACCTTGTCACAAAACAGCTATGGTGTGTGGGCCTCCGCTCGCTTCTGTCTGACATGTCATGTCTTGGAACAAGGGAGAAGGGATGGTGCAGCCCTTGAGTCACTGAATGGCTTTTCATGGTCACCTGAGCATCTTTATGCAGGACACTGTTTCTGGTTACAGGCTCTCCTTGTGACTTCTCCCTCACCACATGAAACTACGCATATGAGAGAACCTGTCCCAAAGCCTCTGATGTGCAGTCTCTGCCTGGGTGCTGCCTTCTGCCTTGTGACTGTGCCAATGGGAAATCTGTGAGCACTGCATTAAGATATACCCTCTAGATCTCCTTTCAGTTGAGACTTTTTTGGTGCTTGTTCACATTTGAGATACCTCTTTGGCCTTCGAGTTCTGAGCTCAACCGTAATTCATTGTCGGCTGTTGTGTCATTGCACTCAATGGCACTTCAAGGTAACACAGAATGGCTCGATGGCTCTGAGGAAAGATATTGGCTTTCTGTGCTGTTTGTATCTAGGGAAATTTGAAATGTGTAAGGGATGAGGGTCGGTACCAACTGAAGCTTGTCTTGTGGTTTATCTAAAACGAGTTAGTAGTCTCAGTTAGGTTCTTACTGTAGGAACGTCCAGGTTACGGCAGTCACCACTAGCAAAAATTAGGGTGTGCTGCTGTGCGCACAGAGGGGCAAAACCTGGGGTCTGATCACACAAAGCATTTCAGCCGGAAGGATGTGGCTTCGGTGGGGCTAGTCAAATTAATCATGTTCTTGAGGACTTTTCTGAAGTGAGCCGGAATAAATGTTGCTAACTGCTTGCAGTGATTCGTGTTGAAGGCATGTAGGTGGGGTGCTGTTGAGATGACTGTGTTTGTGTCTGTACTCCGGGTATAAATTTAATCCTCAAGCTTTGTTTCGATGGCTTGTCAGTCCTGCACCTTCTATAAACATTCAATCCCTCAGATTCAGAACAGAGGCTATGTATCAGCAGGTAATTGTCAGAAAGATGCTACAAGGAGCTACTCTGTGTTATAGCATCAGAAACTGTAATTACAATCATGTAAATTTCCAAATGTGATATTACTGGCACTAAAGTAAAATATCACTTTCTGACAAAGTGTATGAGGCTGTGGTATTCCTGCAAGAAATGAGGTCATGTTTAAAGTTTAAGTGCAGAAAAAAGATCTGTTTCAGCTCCGTCACAGGAGAATACCCTCTCTGGGCTGTGCTGTGTGTTTATTTGGCTGTGATTTTTTATCTATGTATTGTAACAAATAAGCTGTACTTAAATAAGGTGGGAATTTTTATCCTGAGGTCTGGTAATAGCAAATGAGGTGAGGCAAGTTCTGGTTTATAAGCTGACTGGGCTCAGGACAGAAGAAATATTGTTATTTGTATGGTAACACACATGCTATAAATTCAGATATGATATTATCAGGCAATATGCTGACACTTTTTGTTACATGATCCTGCTATTTCCTCTTCAGTCTAGAATCATGAGGGATATTCCTTGCATTCGAATTAAGGTATACTTGAAACACATTACTGCCAAAGTGTCCAAGACTCCATAATCAAGGCATGACATTGGTATTTGTGCAGTGGATATTCAAAAAAAGAAGTGCCCATGAATCCAGGTGCCAGTTGAGCTTCTGACTTAGGAAATTTTTATTGCCCCCCCCCCCCCCCCCCCCCCCCCCGTGCATGTTCATTTTCATTTATGGCAACAAGTTTTTATTATTTTCTGTTTATAAGCATCTTATAATTTGATTGTTCTGGTTTAACCCTATTAGGCAGCACAGCTCCACTCAGCCGCTCACTCACTCCCCCTTACTGGGATGGGCGAGAGAATCAGAAAGGCAAAAGTGAGAAAACTCGTGGGTTGAGATAAAGACAGTTTAATAGGTAAAGCAAAAGCTGCACATGCAAGCAAAGCAAAATAAGGAGCATATTCACTACTTTTTATCTGCAGGCAAGTGTTTAGCCATTTCCGGGAAAGCAGGGCTCCATCATATGCAACGGCTACTTGGGAAGACAAATGCCATAACTACAAACATCCCCCCCTTCCTCCTTCTTCCCTGCAGCTTTTACTGCTGAGCATGATGTCTTATGGTATGGAATATCCCTTTGGTCAATTGGTCAGTCCTGCGTCTCCAGTCTTCTCACTGGTGGGGCAATGTGGGAAACAAACAAAAAGACCCTGATGCTGTGTAAGTACTGTTCAGCAGTAACTAAAATACCTCTCTGTTATCAACACTCTTTTGGCCACAAATCCAAAACACAGGAACTTACAAGGTACTATGAAGAAAATTAACTCTGTCCCAACCAAAACTGGTACAGTCTCTAATGATTATTCTTTACTATTTGTGTCATGCTCAGGTCCCACACTATCCAATACATCCTCATTAAGCACGCATGCCCTTCCTTCTGCCCTTCAACATATGCACAGGTCTGTGGACCAGCCCTGTATAATTTCCGTAAAATGTCCATTGAGTTAATTTAGTCCATGACTTGGGTTTTATCTCTTATAGTGATCACTCAGGACGGGAGAGGTGTGTGTTGTGTGGAGTTATTGGGCACCAAAACCAGTTCATTTTGGGTCACTGCTGCAATTGCCTGCTTTTAGTGAGGCTCATCCTCCATTTGTGTGGGTGGTTCCTGCTATAGTACTTCCTACAACATGCAGCTCAAATCATTGGTTACAGCAGTTTAAAGGTATTTCCATTCGTCGTGGTTTAAACCCAGCTGGCAACCCAGAATGTAACTCCCACGGGTTGAGATAAGAGCACTCCAGTAACTAAGGTATAACACAAACCACTACTGCTACCACCAATAATAATAATAATTAGGGAAATAACAAGGGAAGAGAATACAACTGCTCACCACCTGCCGACTGATACCCACCCCAGCCGAGCAGTGATCTAACCCTTCCGGGTAACTCCCCCCAGTTTATATAGTGGGCATGACGTGCTGTGGTATGGAATACCACTTCGGTCAGTCTGGGTCAGGTGTCCTGTCTCTGCTTCCTCCTGGCTTCCCCTCCTCCCTGGCAGAGCATGAGGCTCAGAAAGTCCTTGGTCAGAGTAAACATTACTGAGCAGCAACTAAAAACGTCAATGTTATCAGCACTGTTCCCAGGCTGAAAGACAAAACCACAGCACTGCACCAGCTACTAAGAAGGAGAAAAATGACTGCTACTGCTGAACCCAGGACACCGTTACAATCTCCATTCATGATCCCTTTGGACCAGGACATAGAGCTTAACACTGCAATGAACTCCCTTTGCTCCAGCGCCAGCAGGGACTTATCCACAGGTCACAGCCTCTTCAGGGGTATACCTGCTATGGCATGGACTGATCTATAGCTATGGTCACTTTGAGGTGTCTCTGATCTGATGTCGCCTTATCTCTGTGCCCTCAAGGGGTGCACCTGCAGGATTGTGGCCTTACTGACTGCCACTGACACAAATCCAAAACGTAGCACCTTCACAGCACCTTATGCGCTGCTATTAGGAAAATAACTCTGTCCCAGCAAACTCAGTACCTTGATAAAAGTATTTCTGGTGGTTGTATAGCAGATTTTGCTATACCACATAGATCAGCTCATGGTAAAAACCTCACAAAGTAAAAGAATGTAATGTTCTGGTAACTTTCTTCCCCTTTTTGGATGCTTGTTTTCTATCTGGGAATCTGAGCTCACATGGTGCAGTGCTTTGTATGTCACTTTGTGCTTTTAGGTGACTATATGAGGTTTTAAGTGGCTTTAGCCCTCACGTTTGTGCAGGCTGGTGTGGCATGCATCTAGTTGTGACCATGCAAATACATGGATGCCTTTTCCCATTCTGCTGATGTTCGCATGCTCTCATGTAGTTGTTGAGGTCCCTGCCTAGGTGAAAATGTACTAGGAGAAAGCTTAAGCTTAACTCAGCTGTTTTGAGTTTCTTTTGCTTTGGGGTTGTGGTGTAATTTTTTTTTTAAAGCATAATTATTCTTAAATGTTTAATGTTTCAGAATTCCTTTGGAGTTCCTTTGATTTGTTGCATTATTATAAATGCCTGTTTGACATCCGGTCAATACATGCTTCATGCTTTTAAAAATGAACTATGCCTTTAAAATCATGCTCAGAGCAATGGGTGCATAACAGTTATTATGTTTTCTTATCAGAAAAGAAATTACAAAATTGCTAATTATTCACCTGTATGAATTCTACATCAACCCCCTCTGTGAGGAGAGTGCTGACAAAGCTTTCACTATAGCTGCATGAATACATCCAGTCTCTTTAATATAGCACCTTACATTCCCACTTTAAAACTGCACTCCCAATAATTACACTTATATTATCTTACTCCCAGTTGCTCATGGCCTAACTTTTTCTCCTTTAGCTCTCCTTGCACTTCCTTTTCTCTTCACCATTCACCTCATCTGCATTGGTGTCATATGATCTTTCCGAATGTCAAGTAAATGCAGACTGCAGTCAGCATTACCAAATTGCTTTCCTGCCAAAAAAGTCTCTTTTCATGTGCCATGACCCATCATCTCACAGTTAGCTGCAAGTCCTTCTGATTCCCAAATTTACAATACATTTTCTATTTAATGAGCTGTTAAACATTATGCATTTTTTAACCTCATCTTTTCTGACTAACTGCATTCCTCCTGATAATTATAACTTTAGAAAGAAACAATTAATTTGAAACCAATTCTGCAACAGAAGTGACATTATTTAGATAGCATTCTTCTGGATCCATGCTCTAGGGATTATCTCATTAGGACACATTTATATTTGGAAACTCCTTGAGACCATTGTGTCAGTCCAATAGCCACTACGTTGTCATCAATAATATAGACAAGACTACTGAATATGCTATTTTAATAAAACACAAAATGGAAGTAGATAGGGGATGGATAAATAGTTATTTTTGCTTCAACTAACTAAAATCAAATAATTTTATGCTCTTTCTCCAATACAGGAGAAAGATTCGAGCAAACTTAAGTACAAACGCAAGTAAAATTTCATATGCGTTGCATAGATGTGGACATTTTACCTTTGGTATGCTATTCTTATATATTCTTTTGATAATGGTATTGTTCAATTTGTTAGAATAATTCTTCAAATTTAGTAGCTCTCTGATAAAAAGTTTCTCAGAATTGCAGATGACTCAGTAACTATGAGTTCAACCTTTGCTGCTCTCAGGTTCCATTACATCTTTGTATTTACTAAAGCCTGTACGATCTAGTAGTTCAGGCTATATAATCCTGGTTTTGTGGTTAATTATACCTAGTTAATGGATATAAATTAATGTATTTATTGGCATTCTGCCCATACCTCAGCTTATGGTAAATCCCAGTAACCTTTCCATGAACTCTAATATATTTGTTTTTCTTCTGCTAGAGTTCCACTTTAGCAAAATACAGAAATGATTGACACAAGGAAACCTTGTCCATGACCCTGCCACAGCAGTAGCTAGAAATGTACATTTTGAAAAGTCTTAATCTTTCAGGTTTGAGCCTAATGTTCAAGCTGAAGTTAAAGTAAGTCTCTTGTTTCTTATAACTTCCTTCATTCATTGCATGTTGGAGCTCATGCTTAGTTCTTACAGTTACTTTGTGGGAACGATGTTGAAAATGTTCCTTTCGCTGAATCAGTAGATATTAGAAGTTGATTGAACATGAATGCAATATACCTCTGATTGAAAAATGCGTTGAGGGGTTTGGAGCTATGTAGAATCCTCATCACCTTCGTAGCTGAGGGGTGTGATGTGTATCCTCTGCTCTGTTGGATACTGTGAGTTCACAGCTTAGCTGTGCCTTACATACCTTTGCACCCCCTTTTGAGTAAATAGCTGAATATAAAGATGAGTAAGTAGTTGAGCAGATCCACTCACTTCTCCCCTCATTTCTCCTGAAGCTGGAAGTTTTTTGGTTCAGCACTGTTTTAGTTCAGTTGCAATCTTTTCTGATTTCTTGCCATAGTAACATGACAGGCCTAATTCTGTCAGCTGAAATAAAATATTTCTTACTAGTGAATGTTTAAGGTGATTCAAAGCCAGATTTTACAAGCAAAATACTTTTTATTCCCCCAAACTTCCTACACATTAAGTAAAGAAAGTCTATGTATACCCAATCCTAACTAAACTTTTCTATTTTATTGGAAAAAGGAAGAAGCTATGATTGAATGCTATGTCCACAGCTACTCTGAGTTGCATATTTTAGTCTCTTTTTTTCAGTGTCTTAACTCAAAGCAGTTGTTGGTAATTCTTGGCCTCCTTCCTGGAGAAATGCATTATAATTGTCTGGTTCTTTAAATTTCTGTATGTATTCTGGTTTTGTCCAGAAGATCTGTTTAACTTTTATCTAGCACCTGGAAATAGCATATTTTCAGTTAGTGGCCAAACTGTTGTGACTTTAAGCTATTATCTCTCCACAAATGTATTTATTCTTTTTATTTACAGCTAGTACGTCCACTTGCTTATAAGATACATTTATGTCCCAATAACTATTGTAAAAAAGTTACAAACTGATCGTATATGAATATCTATGTGGCAGTCAGAAATATATCAGTCTACATTATCAAGAGAAACCAAGAGAGAAGCATGCAAAATTTTGCTGTATATACTGTATATAATACATTCCTGGTTCAGCAGTGGGCTGTGAAGCTGAGATCATAGTGATGACAGATCGTAAAGATTTAAAGGTGCATCGGAACTCGATGATCTTGAGGTCCTTTCCAACCCTAACTATTCTATGATTCTATGATCGTTCTCTGTGTTACCACTTTTAATGTTGTTTGTTGGTTAGTTAATATTTTCTCAGTTGGCCTTTGCCAAAGGATGAGTCAGGACTTCCGTAATGATTTCCGGTATCAGATTATGGGTAATTTGGATTTTGGAGGTAGAAGGGGTGTTGGAGTTCTGTACATAAGGATTTGTTGGCTCCCACAATTTGATTATGTCTAACAAAAATTGCTATTTGAAAATCCTCGTTCTCTTTAGACTCTCCTTTTCCTTCATGCCAAGAGAATTCTTGAACTTAATTCATTGTCCATGGAATAAGAAGTCTGTGATTGGAGCCCACTGGAAAAGGAAATAGCGTAATGGACAAGCAATTTCTTTGGTTTGTTTTTTATCAGCTGGGGCTCTCCAGTGACTATGTTCCCAATAAAGACATTTAGCTTCTATCCAGTAGTTCTCTTTTGTGAGGGAGTACGGAAGTTGCCAGTGTTTCCTGTGGCAATGTAACAGGAGGACTTACATAACACCAATTCGTGCAGGCATTGAACAGTCCTTCCTATTTTGGAGGAAGGAAACTGTACCTGGCCCCTGCCTTCTGTTCTATTTTTATTTTGTGTTCTTCTCACATTTGTTAAAGATGTTTCATTACTGTTTTCCAGAAATGTCGAACCATACATTAGAGAAAGGCATCTCTGCCTATGCCTTTCTGTGGAACCCTGGTTTGTAAGGCCTTTTCATTCTTAACTATTGTAAATGCTTTCTAACTGAAGAAGACAAAAACAGAAGAGGAGAATGTCCACAAAACACTTTATTTGAAAAATAAAACCCAATCTCTAATTCCATTAGATTTTTCTGCTGTTTTTTTTCCTTTTTAAGATGTTGATTGAGTGTAATAATGTCTTAGATTAGTAACTACACGGTAACAATTAAGAATTTCTATATACTTATATTCTTCTGCAAAAATTATATTTCTAAGTCAAACATCCCTCACCACAGTAACACACCAGTTACTTTAGTATGGGTGTAATAGGAGAGCATAACTTTTTGCTTTTCTTTTTACTAGCATAATAATTTATAGTGGCAATTTCCCATGAACGTTTTAATTTGACAGTTAAATTTCAAACGATCTTGTCATGATTCCTGATTTAGATCTGACTTTTTCCCTTTTTTGTCACTTGAGGGTACTTCCTCCCACCTTGAATAGTTTCGAGCCTCTGTCTCTCGTTGACCATAGTGATAATTTTGCCATTCCATACTACACGCTGACCTTCACACCAAGCTTCCTCGGCAGGTCTAACTGATTTTGGTACCAGATGGAATAAAAAAGTCCACATTTATTTTTATTATTAAGAATCAAATATAGCAAAGCATAAAATGGATTTCAAACCAAGGGCTGTCCTTTCTATCTTACTCTTCAGTTTATCTCTTCCATTTTGTAGCCTAGGTTGGTTTGGCTTCTGCGGTTGCTCACCAATGTGTGTAACAGTAGGTTTTTGAGAAAAAGTTGAAGGATTTGAGCAACAGACACCACAAAAAGGACAGAGATACAGCTAATTTTGCAACTACTAGCAGTCTTGTCATTAGTGTTGGTTATTAAAATAGCATCACATTCTGTCGTGATTAATTCCATATGTTCAGTTTCTTTGCTAGTCTTCAGACAAGCTTTCAGGCTGAATATTGCATACCTGCTTTTTAATTTCACTTGGAGGTGATGGAGTTTAAAACTTGCTCAGATGGCCTAGATCTGTCGGAGAAAAGAGTCAAGCCCTTCGCATAACCATTGCAGATACTCTGAAATTCACTCTATGTATCTCATATAATAAAAACTACTTGGGTGGCTGATTTTGATTAAAAAGGTGAAGGTGGAGCCACCTTTCAGCATTTTCAACACTAATTAAACTAGTAGTTGGAATCTACCTCTTTACTGATATTAGCGGGTCTGGAAAGTGGAAACCAGCTGCAATTGTGTTTTACCACCATCTCGTGTTACTTCGTTGGCCTGAATACCTTTTTCTGTCATTTGGAATGATACAGCGAGGTGTAGCAGTATCTCGTAGATCTCATAGTATTATGTTTCTTTGCCTGTTTGAAAGCATAGTAATAATTTTCATTTTACTGAAGCTGTTCTTTTTAATCTTGAAGCCTCTGCTTAAAAATGTATCAAGTCCCCTGGTATTTGGAGAAGAGTAAAGTGGTGCATTATCAAAATTCCTGAGCCAGGACACAGAATCTGAGAAGAACACCTTAGACATCTCTCTCTTTCTCAAAAATAAAACCAAAACACCTCAAAACAACCAAAAAAAACCACCTCAAAGCACAAGCTACACAGGATTAAAAGTAAATATGCCTTTAGTTGCGAGTCCTTTTTTTGTTAGGTAATGAACCTATGTAAAGCTACAATGTTCTATTTTACAAACTCCTTCTTCAGAGACTTAAGTGATGTGAAAAGGATAAAACATTTCGTGTGTCAACTTGTTGCTTCTTTGTGAAGTCTGTAACAAAATCCAGTGCTGCTTGGGTCGTGGTGTTAGGAGTTCTGTCATGGCCTGCCAAAAAGGAGAGAAGAGGCGGGATTCACTTTGAGATTGACAGCTAAAATAGGTCTCCAGTTGTAGCTATCTACATCAGAAGGAGCTGCTTTAGCTTCCTAGTAGAGGGAGATCCACGGTAGGGTTCAGGTGCATAACATAGTTTAAAACACCCTGGAGTATCTTGTCTGGCCTCCAAGTGCTACAGTATCTGATATGAATCAGATGCAAGATGCCTTGCATTATATTTGCGAATCCCTTCCCTTGGGCATCTCAGATGGCTCTAGGCAGTTATGGTTGAGCATATGAATCCAATTTCTTATCAGTAGACCTGTACAGTGATTCTGCTTCCTCTGAAACAGGTACCTACTTTGGGTCAGCTGCATTGCACTTCAAGTCACACCAAGTGGGTTACATTGAAAGGTTGCCTTAAAGGGCTATTTTACCTATCTGTAGTGAGCATTTGAAATGTGTCGAAGTATCTGAGATACTTGGATGGGGTTTATAGCACTGTATCAGATCTACGACATGTCAGACGTCACGTTTAGTCAAAGGAACTAAGTACTTGTATTTCAATGCCTAAATTTAGGTGTCCTAATTTCAAACATATCAGTACCTATGTTACTGATAGCTACTGACAGAATAGGAAGAATAATAGCATCACATACAATTATGAACTTAATTAACCTTGGAGGCAATTTCTGCTGAAAGTTTTATTTTCATCTCTTTTTTTTTTGTCTTGTCAGTGATGTAGTCTCATGCACATCCTAATGTGTGAAAAAACACCTCTCTTCCAAATTGAAAAGCTGGATCTTCAGCTGAGGACTGAAAAAATCGCACAAGTTATGAGCCTATTAGAGAGACTGGGTAAACTAAATTTAATGTTTCTGATAATTCTAAGAGAAATAAAGAATCAGAGAATAGCTTTTTAAAAATAGGTCAGGAAAAGGTGATTTCAGCTTTCTTTCTAAATCATGAAGAGCTTCACATTGATTACATTTTATTTCACAGGTCCACTTCTGTTGCTGAGTAAGCATATACTGAACGTGTGTAGAAATCTGTTTATGGAGTTTCAGACAAACCAAATGCCCAGTCCTGAAAGAGGCATCTGTATCATTTTTGTGACAGTGGCACTTAGCGTAACCAGTCAGGAGTGAGGTACTGAACAAAGGTAAAGGAAAAGATTTCTCTGTCCCTTACCTTGGTTCACTTTCAAGACTGACCCCTGCTAGAGAATCTTTCAGTCCTTAGTCCTTACTACAGCTGCCTTGTAGGGTTTATAACTGCAAGTCAGTATGTTGTCCTAGCTGGGGTGGTCCATGTGCCTTGACCTGTGAGGAGTGGGAAATACACAGTTTCTAATGTCTGCTAGTGTTTTATCAAAATAAACCATGCAAATTTTATAAAGATTTCCTTGTGATTTCGATTTTCCCATAAGCTGCTTGGCTGTGATTCATTAAGTTTATTTAGTTTTGTCCCTTTGTAAAATATAGGTCTACTGACATCAGTCTCCAAACTTGCATTGTGCTCATTAGAACTGGAGAGTATCGATCAACAGAACTGAAAAAAAACCCACTGAAAGAAAAGAAAAGAAAAGAAAAGAAAACAATTCACCTTTGTTTGTCTTACGGGAATAAGTAACATAAAAAGTGCATCTGCTTTAGTACTTTCTAGATTATTAAACTCTTTACTCCAGAATTGGAGAGAATCTTAAACATAGGAAGTAGTTTTGCTCATAATTTATGTGGTGAAGTGATTCTTAGTGTAGACAGCAGCACTTGAAGTCACTAGGTAAAAAAATGCTTGGACCCTAACCCTGACATTATCAGGCATTATACCCTCCCTCCTCATCCCATATCCCACTTTTTTTTCTTCCCCAGAATTCCTTTCTTCACTACTCACTATCAGCAAACTAAGTTTTGACTCTTTTAATTTGCTGAAGCTTTTTGAGGCTCTTTATTATTTCTAGACTATGGAAAACCTGCCTTGATTCCTCCAATATCAGTATTTGATAAGCTCTTGTTGCAGGAGACTTGTATTAGCAAAACATCAATATCTGACTAATTAGAGATGAAACATCCAGAGTACCGAGTAATGCAGTTTTCTAACTTTCTAATTAATTGCAAAACACATGAAAAGGTTAATTATGGTTGCAGAGTTCCTAGGTACCATTTCATGGAGCATTCTTTTAAGTTGAATTGCAAGAAATGATGTAAATAACCAAAGATGTAATATTTGAAAAAAAGGTTTCTCATGCTACTTATAATCCAGACATAAAATATTTCATGGCAGGTAAAATTGTAAGCTCCTGCAAGAATGTGAGGAATGAATAAATATTATCCTTCTAATGTATTTAGCTATCTTCCTTTATAGGAAAAGGTTTTAAAATTTGTTTTTAAAAAGCGTATTCAGTGAAAAGACCCACCAAAACATATAAAAATCCTTAGAACGTTACTCGTGATAAGTTGCAATAACTGTTATCACAGGTTTCAAAACTAATGACCTAATCTGTCTTTAAATGTTAGAGTGGATAGATGGACTTAGATTGATGGGTACAGTTAAAAACCCTAGGGCCTGTCTATAATAGAATGAATTAACATCAGCAGTTTGTACAGCTGAACTCACTCCTGGTGAATGCTATTTAGGTAAAAATGAACTAGGGCTGAACAAGGTTCATCCTTCTTTCAAAGTGACCATTGCATATTGAGCCAGGTTTTAACCAAGCCATGAGCCTGCATCTGCCTGTGAGCCTGTGAGCTCTGCCCATGCGGATACCATCTATAAAGCAAGACGCCTAGTGTTAGCAGCAAGGCTATACCTCTCTTTTTTTGCAATTTACGGGGTTCATACAAATTCTTTTCACAAAACCAAGTACAAACAGCTGCCCAGCAGTACTTGTGCGGAGTGGAATATTTCTGCTGAACCTATTTCGCTCCAATCTCTATAACCCATAGATGAGATAAAAGTACTTGAAAGCTGTAGTGCAACATGGCCTCTGAGAAGCAGTTCACTTGCTGTACACAGGCATATGTACCTGCTGTAAACAAGAACAGACTTTGAAAAAGAGCAGAAAATAAACCTTAATTATCTGCTTTCTGATGATTTACATGGTGGCTTTTGTAGGACCCATTTAATCAGGATGCGTATATATTGTGTTTGTAGTGAATATCTGTCAAGAATCATTAAGTTAGTTCTCCATATTAAGCAGTTGCATTATTAACTTGGTTCACTGTTTGCATTAAATTTGAAGCATTAACCTTTGTAGCTTTTGCCAGGTTTTATTTCGATTGCTATATAGATGTATTTACAATCAGCCCCCATTTTTATAATAAAAAGGAGAAAGACAGAACTTTGGAAGCCCTTCTGGCTTGTTTCACCTTTCATTTCCTCACAAGCCTTCCCAAATGAGTATACCAGCATTATTTTCTAGAAGAAATTTTGCTACTCTTACTTAGTTCTTCAAACAATGTAATTTCTTTTCCACAGTAGCATATAAGAGAGCATGAGGAAGAAATTCTTTACTGTAAGGGTGGTGAGGCCCTGGAATGGGTTGCCCAGGGAAGTTGTGAATGCTTCATCCCTGGCGGCGTTCAAGGTGGGGTTGGGCATAGCCTTGGGTGGCATGGTTTAGTGGGAGGTGTCCCTGCGAATGGCAGGGGGGTTGGAACTGGATGATCTTAAGGTCCTTTCCAACCCTAACTATTCTATGATTCTATGACTAGAAAAACCTCTCAGTAGAATCTTGACTTTCATCCTACTTCTACTGTAAGTGTAGACCAGGAAGTCTGTTTCCTAGGGAGATCACTTGATAGTTTTTAGCTTCCAGCTGACCTTCTGGGCTCCATCAGCAGTACTGCTCAGTGCTAATAGGAATGAAACTTCAACATGAGGAGACAGCAGATTTTACCTCAGGTGGTGCAGATGTCTTTCTTGGGGCCAACAAACCCAAACTTTGCATGCCATCAAAGCATTGTCAAAGCGTTTTTCAGGTCTGTTTTAGGCTGATGCATGCCTGTGATATTTTATATCAGGGATACACAGTCCTTATATGTTCCACTGACCTCAGCTGTAATTTGCAGTTCTGCAGCTGCAAGTGGAAACTTTCTATAAGCGCTAATTAAGATCGCATGTGTGAATTGTGAGACAGCCTGCATAACTCACTGTCATTTGTGCACGTAAAAAGATTATGTGCATACAATTCAGCCCATATGCTGAAAAAACAACTCTGTATTTTAATCAAATTCCCTAGTTAAATCAAATTTAAACTACTTGTTAATCTATCAACCCTGAGGAGGCCTGACTCGGACCTGTATGAAACTCTTCTCTATACTAAACATTGCCAGGTCAAAATTTTGACAGAAATCTGGAGATCCAGCTTTCTTCAAAGGCAGTCAGGAAGTCCTGGAAAAAAGGAGATGAACCTTAGTAAGGTTTGTATTCAAGTACTCTATTCAAAGAAACTAATCCCCGTCTCCAAACACTCTTCACCTAAATAATGGTTTTTGCATACATTTACTATAATGATATCTGCAGTGGGTTTTATTTCCAAAGATTTCTGCAAGACATTCCCAAGAGAAAATAATTTGCTGATTGCAACTGACATGTTGCATGTTCAATTTATTTTATCCCCTTTCTTTTACATTTAATTGAAAATTTTGACTTCAAGCCAAATGTGATTTAGAACATTTTTCAGGTCTCAATCACTGAACAAGCTGTTGTAGGAACTGCATCTTCATTGCACAGAGGATGAGTTGGCATTTCTAGTTCAGATTATTTAGTTCAGTTATTGTAGCTATTATGCAGTGCAAGTGACAAGACGGACCTTCAACTTTGTGCTTTAGGTAGAAGGCTTAGTTAGTCAGGAGATGCTGTTGTATCAGCTATGAGGTTAGAATCGCTGTGGACTTTGGATGCTTGGGAAAACTGTTGTAGCCTTAAGGTAAAAAGGCTCTTCAGTGCAAGAATTGATATTCAGTGCATTTTTAGTTGAAACATTCACTGTTTCAATCTCTAGTGAAACAACCTCAAAGCAACAATCACATTACCTAATCAAAACAGAGTTTGAATCACTTTTTCTGATCTAGACAAAGCTATCAGGACAGCTGCATGTTATTCTGAGGACCAAACCTGAGTTTTCTTGCAGGTGCTTTTGATTGCTTCATAAATATGCCTAAGCTTGGGCTGCAGGCAGAAGAACTTCACCTGATCAAATTTGTGTGTTTTCCTGTAGTTCAGGACTAACAGACTTTGGTCCTTCATAAGTGTTGAATTTTGCAATTGTACAGAGGGATGCTTTTATGACATTGCCTGTAATAATTGAAAATGCTGTATTTCCCCATCGTAGTTTGGAAAGCAATCTTCAAAACTGTGGAAAATGAGAGTTTAAATAGCTGTGCAGTTATCTATGATGACCTGGACAATTTTTATTGACCTGTTTTAATCTTAAAGTAAGAAGTATCTCCTTTATCTCCTTTTATAAATCTTACCTCGCTTGTTCTGTTTGATTTCATGATATTGCTCTATTATTGATGCTTCTATATATAGGAAATTAACCATCCACTGTCAGGGATATATACTGTGTCTCATACCAGGTGTACAGTGGAGCATTACTGAGCCCTAGTGATCACTTACTCAAATTGGAGCACCTCATACTGTAGGAAGACTGGTAAATCAGGCTTCCCTTTTATAATAAGTCTGGGCTGAAAGTGCTGTTTTTCAGCCCTTCAGTTTGTAAGACTGAAATTTCTCCAGAAACGGTACAGAGAAGTTGGGTAGGATACTTGCTCTTCGACATGGGACCTGTAAAAGCTGAAGGAAGACACTCCATGGGGGACAGCACCCACCATTTGGGAGCTGCTTGGGGGCAGCAAGCTCTCAGAAAGAGTCCTTGACACTCTGAATAAACACTGAACATGGATGAGCACTCCAGTGCAGTATGCAACACTTGTGCTCTGTCTGAAGCCAAGCAAGCAAGCGCTTTCAGAATCCTTACTTAGTCTACTAAAATTACCCACTTCAGTTATAATGTGTCCTTCAAAGGGCTTATGGAGAGACAATGTTCATGAGATGGTAGTTCTGTGGAGAAAGGTCATCTTCCCACAATCAGAAAGTGTTTTGTAGTAAACATAGGGGCCAAGCAATTGAGCCTGTGCAACTTGAAAGGAGTGATAGTGTGGCAACATGTTAAAAATGAATAAACAAACCCCACACTGTTTTCCAGTTCAGAGCTCAAGATCTAGATTTGGAATAAAATCTGCCCTCAGTGGTTAATTTGAAATAGAAAATAAAACGTTAAGGATGCCTTTCTTTCTTTCAAGGACCTTTCCCAGTTCATGCATCTCAGCATAATGTTGTATGCAATGTAAATATGTTTAAGTATTTTAGGAAGAAGAAGCAGGATCTAAAGTTCCGGAAGGAGCTGAAAACTGAAGTGAAACTTTTGGCTGCCCTTCAAGAACTTCATATCCACAAAATCTTAGATCAATGAGCTTAGCTCAGCTAGAGACTTCTCAAAGAAAGTGCGTGTATGGATCTGTGGCCTAAGCATAGATGTTTTCTGCACTGTGCCTGTGAAAGATGGATCAAATACTAGATTTCGTGATCTGCTTTCTTTGATTGCCTGGAACAGAAGACTGTTCATAAAAAAATTGTTTTGCTTCTGTTTTCAAAATAAATTGGCTGCGATTCTGGGGAGTTTATTTAAATTGAGATCTTTTGGCAATGTCCTTGAAGAAAAAGTAATATCTTTTTTCTTTGGATATTTGAGGATACTTTCAGGTGTAGCTAATGATTAGATTTTTTTCTTGCCTATTGAAATCTGTGGCTCACCTGCTTTGATTGTTACAGACGGGGAACAGAGTCAGCTTCTCTTTTGAGTGCTCTTGGGATATTTAGTTGCAATTCAGCATCTATCCAAAATTGTAATTTGGGACGTGGGGAAGTGATTTCCGAAGAGGTGGGTGATGTTTATTTGTGAAGCCAAACAGATGACAGAGTCCTTTTTACTGTCACATTGAGAACTCACCGAGAGCTGTTGCAAGGGCAGTATGACAGAAGCAACTCTGGCACTGTAAGTGCTGGTGATTGTGTCCAAATTTAGCTAGCTGCTTCCTGGAATGTGGATGCCCAGGGCTAGGGTAATGGTTTGAATTGGCAGTGCCAGCTGCTGGAAAGAGCACAAGAAGGTTAAAAAGAGTTGTGAGGGAACGGAGGGAGCAAGAAGACTGTGGAGACCAGCACATCAGTAGCTTTTTTCTTGGAAGTATGTTTCAGAGTCAATGAAATTTATTAGTAAATGCTCTGGAAAAGAGTGGCAGATGACCCAGGTTCTGTTTGCAATGATTTGATTCCTGAACGTATAAATACAGAATCATAGAATAGTTAGGGTTGGAAAGGACCTTAAGATCATCCAGTTCCAACCCCCCTGCCATGGGTAGGAACGTATGTGTGACTTGTTTTGACATGTGAGAGGGAATTAGTCTGAAGTCATAACTAGCTATAGAGTTTGTTGGGAATTGGATGTGTGTGTGGCTGTTCCCTTCTCGCTCCCATAGACCACTCAAATCAGTGTTTAGCTGCTTTGCTCGCTCCCCACGAAGAGCTGACCTTGTTCTGGCTGGCCTTGTACTTTCTCATTTCTTTGTCTGTCTTAAAGCCAGCAGGCTCTCTCTATGGAAATTCACAGCTAGGACCCTTTCAGCAGATGTCTTACATGACTTCAGCAGCTCTTTTCCACTGCCCTTCTGTGGCATCATTAGACTTTTACCCTCACATTACAAAGTGAAAGCTGGGTTAGTCAACTTTCTTGCAATGTGTAGCATTTTGAAGGCTATTTATAGCTGGACTTCAGAGCATATGGAGTGAGCATAGCCAGAATATTTGTGACCTTCAGATCACTGCGCTTTCTTCACTCAACTCCCAGATTTATGTAAGACATTGTAGCCTTTTATTTTTGAGCCAGGATCTGGCCTGGTCCGTACTGTGATTATACAAGAAGGTTTTCTCCTTGAAACTGCAGATGAGTTAGGCTGCTTTTGGTAGTGTAACTTCATAGAAGTTTTCACACTGTTTAAAACAAGATTAAAACTGCAAGTTTGTTCAGTGTGTAAGGGAAACTGAAGCTGAGCTTGGTAGATGGTATCACCTGAAAGACACACTGGGAAGTCAAATAGCATTGTCAAGGGGATGCAGCAAACGATGTTTCTATCTCTACCAGCTTTGGTGAGAACATTTGACAGTATGTACTTGCTACACTTCCTTATCGCAAGGCAATTCTTGCTGCTTTAGCAAAAATCAGGCTCAGTTTGCACCAAACCGGGTGCTGAGACCTCTTTCAGAACACTCTGTCTGTGCCACTGAGTAAGCAGAATTTTCCATGGCTGTTCAGCCTCCAAGAAAGGCCGGGAAACTTACCCTGTAACGTCACAGGGAAAACAGTGGTCTCAGCAAACCTTTCTACCTTTTATAGCTCAGATTTTAAACCTATGCTTTCTGGCAACTTGTGCCATTCTGAAAGACCTCAGACCTATGTTTGAACACTCAGGGTTCAAAATCTCCGTCAAGGGTGTTTTAAATGTTCTGCTTGCAGAAGTGGCAAGACTTTGAGACCTTTGCACAAATACAAAGCTGGGCCAATTGTGTTTAAGCCTGTATTTCATTTAGAATAAAATTGTTTTTAAGATCTGTTAAAATTGGCAAGAATTCTGACAAAGCTCCCTGTGGCAGACTGAGTATTTGCATTCTTTTGGGAATCATAGAATCATAGAATCATAGAATCATAAAGTCTTTGTAAATACACACAGCACCTAACTGTGTAGTATTGTAGTGGTTATGGTTTTTTTGATGAGTGTATGATTTTGATGGGCATTTTGAGTGTCTCATCCAGCATTCGCTAGAAGGTATCTGGGTGGAGGAATGATCTATATTCAGGGCTTCTTAAGAGATCTTGTTTCCCCTGTGTAGGGACCCTTTCTTGAAAGTGTTTTTTAAAGATTGCTCATCCCAGGTAGACGCTAGATTTCTTTGTCTGAGCTTCCCAGTGAAAGTTACAAGTGAACAAAACCACTTACTACTACCAGAGGGTATCAACTTTACTTCATTTTCATACTTTTGGAATTGTCATTATTCTGGTAATGAACTGGATAAAAGCTTTTTCCTCCAAAGTCAGAAATCTGTTTGGGACTTCAGTGTGGGCTTCCTGAGATAACAGGTCTGCTGACTAAGCTGGCCTTTGGTACTGGAGGTTACTTTGGTTCAGCTTCACTTTATGTTATCATTCTGGAATGGAAGGCTGTTTGCGTAAAGTTGTCAAAAAGGCATTGGGGAAGGACCTCTTCATTTCCCTGGTTAGTTCCTTGCCATCTGTCTGCAGTGTCGTGACCATCTCTAGTTAATTATTCCTTCAGGCTCACAACAGATCCTGTACCTTCCAAGATGATGCCCTGTGGAGGTTATGGTTTTCTTCAGGCACTCGACAGAGCATATTCTTTTAGCTGGAGATCTCACTCAGACTCCAGTAATTGAAAATCATGTCATGACTCCTAGGTATTTGTCTCATATGCTTAGCAATGTGGGTTTTAGGGAATACATTACAGAGTGCTTCCAGGATCAATTAGGGTTTTTTTTAGTGCTTATCATGACAGATTTGGTGTTATGTTTAAAGGCGATGCTATTGACTTTTGTTTACCACATCTTGCATCTTAACTACCTGAGAAACTGGTATGACAACAAGCACAATAGATTGCAAACTTTCAGTCCAAATAAAGTGATAGATACTGTGACCTACACTTTCTTCATGTAGCAAAACTAGAGAGCAAGAATATTAATGACAAAGATGGAAACCTTAGTGGTCTATTGGGAAGAGTCCTGTAATATTCTTGAGATCATCATGAATAAAACAGGCAAGTGGCATATGTAATTCACAGTGTTTGAAGGGATCAGGTTTTATAGTCAACTGTATTCCATACATGACTGATCAGCCAGGGATCAGGAAATTTTCCAAGTGCCCTAGGTTGGACAGAGTGCCGAAAGAGAAAGAAATAACTCCCAAAGTCCATGCAGGAAGGAGGTGAAAGGAGAGGAGAATCAGGCTAGGTCTTGGAGGGAGGTGGAGGTTCTTTGCGTGATATGTGGTTGAGCTATAGAGCTGTTTGCTGCCGGATGTTGTGGACTCTTTAAAAGTTTACATGGCTTCAGAAATGCTCGCTTCCTTGAAGAAAACTCCACCAAGTCTTAGTAAAACAACAATGCCCTCTCTGCCTGACAAATTAACTGAGATGCAAACTGCTAGAGATTTGGAGCATGTTCTGGGGAAATTATCCCTGTATGCTTACCCTGTTAAAAGATCTGTGTAAACTTCTTACAAGGCTCCTGCTGATGATGGTTAGAAAGTATTTACTGGAAGAGATGTGCTTTCAGTCTGACCCAGCACAATTGCTGTCATGAGCAGGCAGACTAGGTTTCAAGAATGAGAAACCTGTGAAGGCCTTCTGATAAGGGAAAGGACTCATGTCACCTTTCTGTGGATTTAAGGCGAAGTAAAAGTCTTCAGAAAAGATGTGAATTATGAATGATGCATTTTCTTGACAAGAGAGGGTGGCAGAACACCTTTAGCTTTTTACCTGTTAAGGATGACTCCTGATAGGATTGCAGGTTCCTTGGACCAAGTTCACTCCCCATAACATCTCAGTCCAAGATTTGGCTCCATAGGAACCGCCTCTTTGGAGGACCTTTGAGCTTGCTACTTGGGAGATTTTTTTTTCTTCCTAATTTATTTTGTTTCTCTCAGTAAGTGTGAATGTGAGGAATGATGTGGAGGCCTCATGGATAAAAAAGTGTTATAACTCTTTGTTGATGCTTCAGTTGTTGATTTTCTTTAGTAATAGAGCTAATTTTGAGTTATTTTAAAAGAACCATGTCAGGCATTTCTCTTTAACAATGTATTTTAAACACATTTAAGATGCTCATTTAAATTACAAACCCTTGCTGTTTCTTCACTCTAAACATGATTCACATTATGTACAATTTCTTCAAGACTTCACATTAATCTATTTTTCAGGGTTCCATCACTGAGATCAAAACAAAGTGAAATCAGAAAGTATCAGTGACAATGGTGGAATATACCACTCTAGACAGAGGTCCCAACTGAGAAATACAAGACAGAAACTGATTTATTTTATTAACTTTATTAACTTTATTTAACTGTCTAAATACAGACCTAAGAGTTCATTATATCTAGTGGGACTCAAAAGTAAGAGTCTTTAAATGTATGCTTCAGATGTTTGTTGCTGTCTCTGGGATTTAGCCATGCAGCTCTTATGGAAATCTTCCAATGGACTTTGGAAATCAATACCGTAAGAGTGACCAGAGCATGCAGGTGTACCTACGTGCATTTCTTATTTATGCATACCATGACAATATTATTGGAGTGGAACGACTCTTTACCATCTCAACCTGACAACTGTGAGTTCACTTCAGAGCTACATTCGGCTGAGATTTTCCTCCAGTCTCTTACCATTTTCTGTCATGGTTTCGGTTTGTCAAACATAAATTTGCCAGTGAGGTTCCTCTGTAGATGTCATCACAAGAGCACTACTTACATGTGACATTTTGCTAATCTTTCGTGAGTCATTACACTTGTTTTGACTTTCTCTCTGTATAATCACTGCAGAAGAGAAAAATACCGATAAGTATAATGTTTGCCTCACCTCTTCTAAAGCCTTTACACTAGTCCTTCAAAGCAGGAGTGATGGAAAAGATCAGTGAACAACAGTATGCCATAATGTGGCACTGACATTTGGAGATTGTAATTTACACAGCATAACCTTTTTATTTTACATATCCTGAAATGTATTTTCACCTGATTTACAGGTTCAGTGATGTGAGGAGAGGCTGAAATGTGAAATGGGATGCAAGCTGAGAAACAGATTTGGTTGAGGAAAGAAAGGGATCTTTTAAAACATAAAATTATTCTTAGTTTTTGAGGCAAACATCCATGAAGATAGGCTGAGAAAGTTGGGGCTGTTCAGCCTGGAGAATTGAAGGCTGCGTGGAGACCTCATGGCAGCCTTCCAGTATCTGAAGGGGGGCTGTAGGGATGCTGGGGAGGGACTCTTCATTAGGGACTGTAGTGATAGGACAAGGGGTAATGGATTGAAACTTAAATGGGAGAAGTTTAGATTGGGTATAAGGAGGAAGTTCTTTACTGTGAGGATGGTGAGGCACTGGAATGGGTTGCCCAGGGAAGTTGTGAATGCTCCATCCCTGTCAGTGTTCAAGGCCAGGTTGGAGAGAGCCTTGGGTGGCATGGTTTAGTGTGAGGTGTCCCTGCCCATGGCGGGGCGTTGGAACTCGATGATCTTCAGGTCCTTTCCAACCCTTACTATTCTATGATTCTATGTATTTATTTTCAAGAGTACACAGAATGTTCTAATGTTATAGAAATGAAATTACTTGATTTTTACTTTGAAACAACATTTGTCTTTTGAAGTGTCATTCATTCTAAAATAATAGAGTAACGTGTCACCAAAGGTATCAAAAAAATGCTGTTTTGACTCCAATGTAACTTACGAGTTTAAACAGAATTTTTGTAGTTCTTTTTTGTTTGCTGAACAGAAAACTTTTTTAGTTTATTTTAATTTTTTTGGCCCCTTTATCACCTCAGCTACGAACTTCAGTGTTTGTACAGATCAACTGAAGGATGCTGCTTGATACATTATGTGGGGCCTGGCCATTTTATCTAATGTAAATACAGTGGGATTCTTTTGCCGTATATGTGAACATCGTATCATTCTGGTTTTTGTGCTTGTAGGTGGTGATACAGTTGCTTGGGAACTAGCTTATATGTCCTGGTTCTCTAGTTCTAAATGAGTTCTCTAGTTCTAATTACTAGCAATCTCTTTTGACATCTGCTTCTTTATTTCTGGAGGAGGAGGGGTCAGAAGTGTCTCTTCCTTCACAAAGAACTGTTCAGCAGGGTGAAAGAGAGAGGTTGGGGGGAACTTCTCTCGCTCTTCCTCTTCATTCACTCTGCAGATGGCTTTGTTATATGTTATACCTTGTAATGCACAATACAGCATTCCCATCAATGTCCCGTTCAGCAGTTACTAAAACTAAATATATAGATCATCTCACTGTACCATGTTGCACACCTATGATTAGTTAGTCATCTTACTTCCTAAATTCTTCATAGTAAAGTTTCTCATACAGTAAGTATGATGCGAATTTTTCAACCCTGCTATACAGTTTTCTGTTAAAAATACCAAGAATTCAAGTAAGCCCAGGTTACCCAGGTTATCCGTGTGTCCTGAGGGAACTGGCAGAGGGAGCGGCTAAGCTGCTGCCCATCATATTGGAGAAGTCATTGCAGTCTGGTGAAGTTCCCACTGACTGGAAATGGGGAAATGTAACCCCCATTTTTAATAAAAGAAAAAAAAGAAGACCCTGAGAACAGCAGACCAGTCAGCCTTATCTTGGTGCTTGGCAAGGTTGTGGAGCAAATCCTCCTGGAAACTGCGTGAGGGCACATGGAAAATGAGGTGGTTTGTGACAGCCAGCATGGCTTTGCTATGGGCAAATTGTGCCTGACAGATTTGGTTACCTTCTGTGATGGCATAATACCATTGGTGGATAAGGGAAGAGTGATTGATGTCATCTAACTGGACTTGTGCAAAGCACTTGACACTTGACCCGCATGATGACATCCTTGTCTCTGAACTGGAGATACGTGGATTTGATGAATGGACCACTAGATGGATTAGGAATTAGCTGGATGGTCACACTCAAAGATGTGCGGTCCGTGGCTCAGTGTCCAAGTTGAAATCAGTGATGTGTGGCATTCCTTAGGGGTTGATACGGGAACTGGCGCTGTTCAACATCATTGTCGGTGAAATGGACACAATCTGAGTGTGCCCTCAGCAAGTTTACCAATGGCACTAAACCGTGTGGTGTGGTTGACACACAGGAGGGAAGGGATACCATCCAGAGGGACCTTGACACGCTTAAGAGGTGGACCCATGCGAATCTCATGAATTTCAACTAGGCCAATGCAAGATCCTGCAGCTGGGCTGGGGCAATCCCAAGCACAAATACAAGCTGGGCAGAGAATGAATCAAAAGCAGTGCTGGGAAGAAGCACATGGGGATAGTGGTTGACAAGAAGCTCATGACCCAGCAATGTTTGCCTGAAGCCCAGAAAGCCAGCAGTATCCTGGGCTTCATCAAGTAAGTGTGACCAGGGGTGAGAAGAGATGATTCTCCGCCTGTCATGAGATCCCACCTGGAGTACTGCATCCAGCTCTGGGGCCCCCAGTATAAGAAGAATGTAGACCTACTTGAGCAAGTCCAGAGATGATCTTTAAGGTCCTTTTCAACCCAAACCTTTCTATGATTCTATGAGTTCTGCAAATCTTATGAACAGTACTTTCACACAGTAATATTTTTATCTGTGGTCAAGACTAGACCCTATGGGATTCCACTAGGAACAGCACTACTGCAGAAAACTTTTTTTTGTGATCTCTCATTTAATCAGTTTTTAATCCATTTAAGATGTCCTGAATTGATATTTTTGTAGTGCATTTTCATCAATATGTCCAACAGTGCTGTGTCAAATGCCTCATAGGTGTCCAACTATGGTATATCAACTGAATTTGAAAATATCCAGCTTCTGAGGATATATTTCTAATCGACAAGAGATTTAATTTGGAGTTATTTAATGAGATTTAATCTAATAAAGTCTACTTTCTGACTGAGGGCTTGATAAAGTATCTCTAAATCACTTCCAAACAACCATACTTCACCAGGGCAGCTTGTGAGCCCTGTAGCTGTATTTTATATCGATATAGTAGAGAGACTACAGACCTTTTACTTTTCTACGTGTGTTGTTTCAGTCTAACTCGCTCCACCTTAATATGAAATAGCAACATGTACTGAAAAACTCTTGGTTTTGGTGATTGGCATGCTAATTTTAAACGTGGTTGTAGGCGGGAGTATGTAATGTGATGTGCATCGGCTAACCTGTATGGCATCTCATCTGCCTGTTTTAGCAAGTGTCTCCCCTAAAATTACTTTGAGCCTGGAAGATTTTATGGCAGACTCTTAAATTTTCTAGTTTATCGACATTCCCTGGCTTTAAGCTGAACTACCGCTAATTATGGGTTGCTCTTCTTGTATTCTGTTTACAGAGAAAATGATTGGGGAACACTTATAAATTACGCTTATTTTATAATGCGAAGAGCTTCCCGTACAATTATTTTCAAACATGTGCAAGAGTGTGTTTGTGAACAGATTTAGAAGAAGCTTCTGCTCAGATACTTATATTTATTAAATGGCAGAATGAGATGCATCTGTAGAGCGGGGAAAAAGCAGATATATTCCTCTGCAAATTATTCGAGCTGACGGAAGAATCACTGAAGAGACAAAACCTGTCACATCTTATGTGAATTTAGAGTGATATCTGTCTGACCCATCTGCGCCCATATCTGCGTTAAATGATTCATAATACTTATGGACATTCTATTTTTAACTAATCTATCTTCAAAGCTTTCTGGTTCCTTGTTCTCTAAACTTGAGAAATTCTCAGAATTTTCGTGATGTATTCCTAGACATTTTGAAGAGTATGAAGCTGTTGATTGCATTGCTCCATTTGTCTACCTTCATACTGAGACACTGCCACCAAAACCTGAAGAAGTATGTTTGTAGTTCAGTAAAGTGGATCAACTATCTGCAGATTAATGTTTTTCAATGATAGCTTCGATGTTGTTGTGTCAGCATTGCTATTCTAGCATAAAAGATAATCTAATCCTTCCTGAAACTTCTGACGTATTAGTAAGAGCAAGCCAAGAGAAAGGAAAAATTACTTACTTGTCAGAAGGCTCTCGATATCTTATAATTCTGTTTAATTTATGGGGCAGTTTGCAAATAAAGATAATATGCATCTGTATGGACCGGTCATATAGTTTTCAAATAGTGGCCTGTACAAGTTGTTTAAATAGATCCATATAGTGTACGTTCTGTCGCTCAGACAGCTTGATCATATCTTTCCATGAGGGCACAATGATTGTTAGAAACTCTTAATGTATGAAGTTGCATTTGATTATTTAAGGTATGTGGTTATTATTTTTATCTGCCAGGTTGTTTTTTCACTTTACTCTCCATTTAATTTTTCTGGTTTAGAATGTGGATTTGCTACATAATCTCCTGTTTCACAAGAGCGTGGAAAGCAATTAAGAATACTTTTGTAATGGTTTGGCTCACAAAAGCCTTCCCCTGAGATAATTTCAACATGCTGAAAGCAAAGTCTGATTCTTGGCAGTGGAAAGAATTGAACCTTTTATAAAGCAGGCTCCCAGTAAGCACAATTAAGTTATTCGACCAAGCGAAGGTTGAATTTAGCCTCTCAAATAAACAGCACTGCCAGCTGCATCAGTACTGCTCTGGTCCCAAATTCCCACTTCTTTGATCTGCCATGGCAAATTCATGAAGAGGAAAAAGGGAGATTCTGCATTTATTTTATAGTTTGTCAGATGGAGTATATCTCCACAGTTCCCTGTAATGTCAGCAGGACTTGTGCAGAGATCGTGGGGAGAAGGCGGCATTTGTTCCTGAGTTTATTTGTATGTATTGTCACTTGGCCCCTGTTCTTCTTACCAGGCCAGTCTTCTTCCTGCCTTTTGCTTTGTTTTCTCCATCTTTTCCTCCCTTCTTCTGTGCTGTGACTCCCACTTGACATACCTTTGGTGTTGTTTCTGCACCGTTGTTGAATTAACTTGTTTGAAAGTATTACAGGCTCTGTCTGTGTGACGCTTCAGAGGTAGCAGTAAGGAATGAGATAGTACCTGTCACTGAGCCATGGTTTCAGGCTGTGTGGAGACTCAGGAAGCCCTAGCTGACATGGTGTACTTGGTGCTGCTGGCTTCCGGCTGTTTATTATATGGTCAGGGGAACAGGAACCTGTGTGATGATGTCCCTCAATGTACCCTCAAAGCACCAAAAGCAGGCAGAGGAGGATGCACTGCTGTGTTGAACTGTCCTGTACCATATTTTACCACCTCTAATAATAGTGTATTCAGTCTTCGTATGATATTCATAGAAAAAGAATAGCTATGAATGAAATGAGCAGTTTGTATCTTTAGTATTTCTCCTAATGCTAATTCTCCCTAGATAATTCTGTTTAACAATGTAGTAGTATATCCAAATACGCAGAACTTAGCAACGCTGAGGCCTGTAAGGCTGCGAACGCTGCACCAGAAACAGGCTGCCCAGGAAAGTGGTAGAATCACCATCCCTGGAAGTGTTCAAAAACCATATTGATGAGACCCTCAGTGACATGATTTAGTGGTGGTCTTGGCAGTCCTGGCATAATAGTTGAACGTGATGATCTTGAAGGTCTTTTCCAACCTAGGTGATTCTATGATTTTATGATTCCTTCATTCATTTCCTCCTCCAAGGGCAGCACTCATCTTAGACAAAGAAGCTCCATTTTAAGTTAGAGACTTTTCAGCTAAACTAGGAGAAGGAGAGACAGAAGCTAGCTAAGAAAATGAAGAAACCAAATCTTTATTCTTGAATGCCATTTTAATAGAATTCAGTTAATTTTCTTGTTTTGCAGTTTTGTTCCATGTCTATTTCCCAGTAAACATGCTCAGTTTTCTTTGACACTGTGTAATAGTAAAGCTCGGTCTGAGTGAACTGGAATACAACAAAGATTTCCACAGAGAAGGGTATAGCAGATCTAAGCTTCTGCATACTGGGACAGCTTTATACATGTCCTGCTTCTAAAACGCTCTTTGAGAGGAGCAAAAATTCAGCAGAATTCACCTCTATAAAAGTGACACAGAACCACTGTGGGACGGTACGTCAGTGCAGAGAGGACAAATTGTCATCAAGTACTTTAGAAATCCAAAAAATCGTTACTATATTTAAAGAATTTATTACTATTCCTTTGTTCCGGGCATTTATCTTGGTCCTTCCACGGTTTCTTTTACAGTCAGTAAGGACCACAGGGCACATCCAGAAGGCAGTTCAGATCACCGACATCAGGTGCTTCGAGCCATCCTGCAGATGATCTGTACTTTATCCTTATCAGTCTTTAGAAATAAATCTTTCCATTGAAGGGGGCTGCCTAGAATGCCTTGAGTTTTGAAGAGGACTTTCTGTGTCAGCTTTGTGCCTAGTAACTGCATCTCTCTGTCTAAGGGAATGCCCCTCATTTGTCTTTTGCACATGTGAGAGGAAACTTGAACCAAAACAGTCAAACTTCTGCAGAGCAGCAGGGAGTTGGAACTCGATGATCTTGAGGTCCTTTCCAACCCTAACTATTCTATGATTCTGTGATTCTATGATTCTATGATTCTGTAACTGTCAATGGAGTCTTTTTCGGTAATTCTATTTAAAAACCAACCTGAAGAAACCTTGTCTCTTTTGAGCTTTGTGGTTAAGGTTTGAAAATGCATCCAATTAAAACTTCTCCCTTTGTATCATTGTAAGATGCACCAAGTTGCACGCAGAAGGTAGAAGTTAAGGTGGCAGCTGCATATTTCAGATCTTTCCTGTTAAACTTGTTATTACACCATGCCTGTGGTTTGGTTTTTGTTGGTGGGTTTTTTTTTTGCACTTGATACGTAGATAAGGAAATACATGGATAAAATTCCTGGATTTTGAAAAAAATGTAAAAAGCTGAAGTTTGCCACATAGAGACATCTGTGAGTTTTATTTCAAGTATTCAGCAGATGTTTTGTGGAAGGTGAAATAGGTGACCCTGCTTGAGCAGGGAGTTTGGACTAGATGACCTCTGGTCCCTTCAAGCCTCAATCATTCTGTGATTCTGTAGTGCAGTAGCAGGTTATCTTCTTCTGATGGAACATGGACATTCATATTTATTTGCCTTAACAGAGCCACTAGTGATATTTCCATTTGATTTCTGCATCCCATAAAAACATGCTGACCTCATCCCCTGTTCATCTCCACAGCACTGTGTTTCTTGCACTCTGAATTGCTGAAATGACTGTTACAAAGATGCTTCAAGGGCACGTGGTAGAACCGGGAAAGAAATTGCATCGTTTTTTACTGAGGACAAGGATTAGGTGAGAGTTTCAGGGAAGAGAGAACTGAGGTGAAAGAGCCCTCAGATCCTATGATGAGATTAATAGACCTCACCAGAAAATTAAGGACTTAACAAAATATTATGAACAATCATGCTTTCATCGGGGACCACTCAATGGGAGCATCAGCCTGTGTACTTAATCTGAAGTGTCAACAGCTCACATCTATTCATCACCTTCCAGGAACATAAGAGCATGTTACACTTTAACAGTGTACGCCATGACAGAAATGGAAAAAGATGAGTTTTGAACTGTTTCCAAAATACATATGGTCCACATAAAAGTACTGCAAATTGGATTAGGTACGTACTTAAATATTTTGTGTCCAAGCATCATTTTATTCCAGGTATTTGTCATGGGGATAAATATTACACAGAGAGGTCTATTGGCTTAGAAACAAGGATGGAAAGGTAACAGTGCAAATATGCTGTAATGCTGAGTTGAATGCTGTAATTTTTACCTGGTTGAATTCATTTCTAGGTTGTCATTGTGATAGTGATTGTGGCATAGTAGCAGTAAAAAACTCAGAATACTCCAGATAGTGGGAAGAAGATTTGCAGTTTCCAGAATGAGTGAAAAATAATTTTCCAGGAATTAGTGAAGATTGCCATAAATCTTACTTTAGTTTATGTAGAAGTAGTTTCTTAATTGCTTGTATATAAGATGTGCAGTGGGGCATATGATTCTAACATACGTTCCAAGGATTCTTGAAAATTGTTGGTGACTAATAAATGTAATAATAAGGAAACCCCCAAGACGATTAATGAAGGAAAATCTGTAGCAAATAATCTTTATGAACATAACAGAAAAAAAGAAAAGAGTAATTTTGGTCTAATCTTGGTACAGAACAGACGTGCACGTTGGTAGTGCAAATGTTTATGAGTGTTCTTCCTTCCCTTTTAGCTGAGAAAATAACGAAAGAGTTGGTTGAAAAGGGCATCAGTTTCTTTGTAGTGAGGGAATCCTTAATCTGTGAAATATCTAGATGTTTTTGGGGTTATCATTACTGTGCAGCTGGAAGGGGAGTAATCCATTATCTGCATGACTGTTTTCAAAATAGTGACAATACTTCATTAGGAATATTTGACAATGCATAAAATGCCAAAAAGGAAGTATTGGCAGTGTATCCTTAATTGTATTTATTAGGACTAATTTGAACATGCTAATTTCAATGCTGTACTTTCAAACTAATGGAAATTACTTGCATGTAGTTATTTAACCAATTTTTAGGCTGCTACCTAAAGGAAGATATGAGAGAGATATGTTATCACTTAGTCTTAGGACCATAGGATCAGAGGGTTATTCAGGTGAAGGGGTCTCAGAAGTCCACTCCTGCTCAAACCAAGGTGAGGTCTCAAGTCAGACTGAGTTGTGCAGAGCTTTATCTAATCTTGTCTTGAAAACATCCAATAGGGGTGACTGCACAACCTCTCTGGGCAATCCACTCCACTGTCTGACTGCCCTCAGGGTGAAATTTTTTACGTAAATACATTCTAAACCTCTCATTTCTGCTTATTCCTGTTGTCTCTTGTTCTCAAGCCATGAAGAACTTGTCTCCATCTTCTTGTTAGCCTCCCTGTAGGCATTGGCAGGCTGCTGTTAGGTACCCCCAAAGCTTTTCTGCGCTGGTCCTGCTTGCTCTCCTTGTAGTGCAAGAGTTCCAGCCCCAACCATCTTGGGGGTCTTCTGATGAGCTCCCTCCACATTTGTCCATGTCTGTCTTGTATTGGACACAGTTGGATGAGATCTAGTAGGTTCTGAATAGAGGATTAAGGGAGGATGATCACTTCCCTTGATCTGCTGGCTGTGCCCTTGCTAATACAGCCCAGGAGGCTGCTGGCTGTCCCTCCTGCCAGAGCACAGAGCTGGTCTATGCTTAGCTGCCCACAGGGATGTTTCTGCAGAGCAGCCTGTCCCTCCCCATCCTGGGCTGCAGCATGGGTGCTTCCATCCCTTGGGCAGCACTTGGCTTGTCTCCTTGCTGAATTTCCCAAAGTTCTTTTCAGCCATTTCTTCAGCCTGCTTGGGGTCTCTCTGAAAGGCAGCTCTTCCCTCCAGCATATCAGCTGGGCCCTCACTAGTAGGCGTCATCTGCAAACTATATGCCTCCTCCAGGGCAGTGCTAAACAAATTAAACAGGATAGGTTCCAGACTGGACCCTGCAGTGCTGCATTTCTCACTGCCCAGGATCTTGGACCCCGGTATTGCATGGTCAGTACGGCCACGGCTGCCACCCACTATTACATCCCTAGCTGCATCTCCCCTGTCAGTGAATAGCAGGTGCTGGAGTGCATCGTACCGTTTGGCCCACCCAGTGCCAGTTTCAGGGCGTTCTCCCTGACACCTTCAGAAATTTTGACCACTCCTATCCTGCCAAGGTGCCATTTCAACAGGTGTCAGGGAATCTTGAAATCTGTATAATGAAATGTTTTCAGCCACTTCTTTTAGTCTACTAAACCAGTTCGGAATGTCATTTGCCAGTTTTTAGGACAAGAAAATGTTAAGGCATGCCCCTTCCAGGAAATTTTCTCTGTCATTCTGTAATAAGTCCCCAGAGATACAGAGGTATGAATGTTTTCCTGTTCAGTTTTGCTTTTGTATGTTAGGTTGAGATTGGCCGCTTGCAATTTTTGTCTTTAAGCATTATGAAGGTGGGAATGATAGGAAGCTACTTTCCGTGATTGAATGCTACTTGTAGTGCTTCTAGAAGAAGTTTTTTATGATATGATTATAACAATTATGACAGTCTGATGCTGTGTGCACTGAAGTTTATGTCATAAGGTATTCATTTAAGTGGAGGTAGCAGCAAAGGATCAATGACAAATCATTTGTCTGTAAACATAACTTTTCTCTGAATATAAAAAATGAAAAGTAATTTCATTCGGTGGTATAGATTAGCTCTGAGGCCTGGCCTTACATTTTAATTTCATTGAATGAAATTGTGTTAGGCAGGCATCATTACTGACAGGTTGAAACTTTGAAGAGACCTGGGTATGGATTATTGACATGGGGCACAGAGTGCAGCTGGGCTGAGCAGAGCAGATATGCTGCTTCTGGAATCTTGTGTCACCAGGTATTCTGTCTTCGGGTCCTGATTGTCTCAATTAAACCTTGGGGAATAGAACATGTCAATTCCTGCTTCAAATTTAGCAGTGAAACTAATGTTTTCCCCATGTAGACAGACTTGAATAAATTACGAATACCAACCAAATATTGATTCAGTTAAGGCTGAGTTTCAAATTAATTTTAGTTGTCCATGTAAGGAGCTTTATGAATAGATTTAAAAAACAAAGTGTATTAGAGCTGGTAACTGACATCTAAAATAATAAATTGAAACTCATGATAACGTAATTGTGTATTTGAGGGTGGCAGAAGTATGCATTGGAGAGATGCCAATGATGCCAATGGCATTTCTGGTCAGAATCTCTTGAAACGTAATATTATCCATAATATTTTATTCATGAGAGGTTGGCACCATATTCCCATGTTAACGTGTTACCTCTTAATAGCCTTCTAAACCATTGTTGGATTCACTGCTGTTGCTAATTTGCCATTTTTAATAGGAAGTTGTTATTACTGGCTAAAAAATGTTTCATGTTTGGAGATTTGCTTCTTTTGCTGATCTTTTCATTAAGTGAAGTGGCTGCTTAAAGGAGGCTCTGAAGAACATCAGTTTTTCCACAGTGTGATAGTTACATGATAGTCTTGTTGAGTTAGATAATTAAGGGGTTTAGAGTGTGAGAACGGCAAGCATTAAAATAGTTTTCAGGATTCCTGGATGAATATGCATATTGCAGAAAAGCAACAGCTCCAGTGGAGGTTTGAAGAAGGCTTCTAGACCATCATGTTTGGTAAAAGCAATTTACTTGATTTTATAAGAATATATTTAAAGCAATCGAGATTTTGTAGAAGCTCCCATTTCGCTATAAGCAGAACTTTGTGTCTTGCCGCAAATGGATCTGTGTAAAGGTGCATGTTTAATGCTCTCTTTTTCCTGACTATAGGGGTGTTTCAGCTTTTTGGCAAAGTAGTTCTTTTTGAGAGAGAAAAATTCAAGAGGCCAAGCTGATAACAAGCCAGACCTGTACATGGCACTGCTTTATGTACTAAATTGTTCCTACAGCTTGAGTATTGACTGAATTCGTCCTTCACAAATATGCACTCTGTGTTAATATGTTGTTTACAATGTACTAATGTTTCCACCAAGCCCACTGAAGTGGAGCAAATTGTCCCATTTCATTAGTACAGGATTCTAACTTTGAATAATTTTATTTCATGTCAAATAGCTTTTTAGCGCTGCATCATCAGTGTAACTGGTATTTATTGTTTTGTAGAACAAGTTGTTTCTGTTTCTCATTTGTCGTCTTTGTGCCTTGCTGATTCACTCTAGCTTTTATTCTGTGGTCTCAAACCATTAGCACTCTCCTAAAGGGATTGCAGCTAAATGTAACTGTTTGCCTTTATGTTCAATTTTCATTCTTTTTTAGATATCATGGATAAGTGGAGTCATGCAAAGAGGTCAGTTCAGGATACTACCTGAATACAGTTTCTGTCTTTATGTAGAGAGAAGTAAGCACATTTTATTATTACATGCCATACAGAAGCTGTGGGCACACTGTTGTTTCACACGTGTGGCCAGCGCACTCGTAACAGGTATGTTGCACTTTGCGATGACTTTCAGTCTGGTTCTGTATCTTTGCTCCTTAGGTGATGGTTTATGACCTCAATATATTAATATCATTTCCAGGGGTACAAACTCATCTGCTCTACATGGAGTGATTCATATGCTTAAAGCTAAAAATGTTAGATGATATGAAGAATTATGAGTTTGTTCAGGTACTGGGCAGAGATGTGTGTGTTCAGGCAGCTTGAGGAGATGCTTTCTGACAGCCCTGCTCTTGCTGTGTGCGTCCGACAGTCCTGTGAGAAAATACATGATGGAGATTCTAAGTGTAATGAATACATCTTACCACTAGATGGCATTGTTATATGTGATTAAGTATTTGCTTTGTGCTAGGTGATGCTGAAAGGAAGAGGATCTTTAATGGCTGTTAGTCATGTGGGAAGGTGCCAATAGCTGCTTCTGAGCAAAGTGCAGATGGCCTTAGGAATAAGGCTTAGCAGTTAATTGCATCATAACTTACAGTTTTTTTCCCTGTGACTTCTAGGCTTGATTGAATAACGTAAGTCTTTGCCAGTGAGGAACTTCGGTTGTGTACACTGATGAAACATTGGAAAGTGGGAAGGTCTTCAATTGCTATCGTTCATTCAATTGCTAACAAGTGATAGGGCAAGAGATAACAGCCTCAGGCTGTGCCAGGGGAGGTTTAGATTGGATATTAGGAAAATTTTCTTCATGGAGAGGGTGCTCAGGTATTTGAGTGGGCTTGCAGGTAAGTGGTGGAATCAACATCCCTGAAAGCATTCAAAACCTATGTAGATGAGTCCCTCAGTGACGTGGTTTAGTGGTGATCTTGGCAGTACTGGGATAATGGGTGGACTTGGTGGTCTTAAAGGTCTTCTCCAACCCAGTTGATTCTATGATTGCTTTCCATGATGCTTTACATGGTGTCGTCCACTGAGGATTTGATTTTCATTAAACAAATGTCTGCTTGACAAAGAATGTTTTTTCAGGGAAGATGTGAGAAGGGAAGGTTCCTGTATGCAGAGGAACATGAGAAGATGTGACTTAACCTGTGCAAGGCAGTGATACTCATGTGCTACTTACCTGCCAGTGAATTATACATTCTTAACAATCCGCAGGGAAGGAGTTCATGACATATTCTACTATTTGGCCAAGTTATTATGCATCCCATTTCTTAAAGAAAAAGATAAAAGGAATTACCAGCTGTTAATTGTTTGTGTTCTTAGGATGCTTTGTTCTATGAAGAACCAAGAATGCCTGCATGAACTGTTTTATCTCACTGTTGTGTGAAAAGCCTTATTCACTTAGTGTGGGTTAGGAAAGCAGTTGTGAACACAGCAAAACAGACTGCTGCCTTCATTTGGAAAACTATACATAAACATGAAGAAACATTTTGTATCTTTTTGTAATGACTTTGACACTGCCTTACAGCTTTGTTTTCTTAAAAATATTGTGAGAAAGCATTTTATGCTTCAGCTGATTTGGAGTTTAAGTTGCTTTTTCATGCCAGGCTTTGTTTGGAAGTCTGCTGATTTCCTGCTTGAGTCACAGGCAGATGTATTGCGGGACCTCAGTGCTGTGACTGTTTGCATTGTTCCCATGCTGTTGCTGTGGCAGTGCTATGCTGCTGCAGTTGTAGACCAGCTCCTGTTTTCCTGGGAGTTGTATGAATCCACAGCAAAATGAGGTATGAGGCCCGCAGTTCATATAAGTTCGTGTGGTTAGAAACAGCTTTCGGTACAGAGAAGTGGCAGTCAACTGAACATTTTTCAGTCATGCTGAGCCCTCCCAGCATCCTCTCCAGCCGCCGGCAGGTCACACTAGTCGTAGGGGAGACACAGGTGCAGAACTCACAGTGTTGCAAGGAGAAGGCGGAGCTCTTGGTGCTGTTTCTCAGTGATGCTCTTTGTTTTTATTAGACTTGAAGGCTTAGCATGTTTACAGTCTACGCAAACTGAAGTGCCTCCCTGGGTGGATGGCAGCAGGCTCAGTAGCAACCATTAGTAGCATATGGTTGGTCTTCTTACCCTTCTGGCATGTGGTGCTGCCTTAAAGGCTCTCTCCTGTCTGCAGCGAGCATCTGCAGGCCAGTCAGGCAAGCCTCAGGCGCTTGTCCATGTCATGCCAGCTACGCTGATGGGACACTGCAGGCTTCCTCTCTGCACGGCAGCGAGATCTGATCTTGAGAAGGGCCTCTAAAGATGCTCTGAGAGACATTACCTCATGTGCTGCAAGCAAGGTAAAACATGATTTAAAGGACTGGCTTCCCAGCAGGTATAAACCAGTCTAGTTCTTATCCCAGTAGAAGACCTGGCAGAGTAAACTTGGTATCAAGCTCAGAATAATTACTAGGCTACAATGTTCTGCAGATGGCAAAGTCTGAAACAGAAATGCTGCATCATGCAATAACCTGTATCATACATAACCTCCATCAGAGAAATATATTTCATATAAAAAATCACTAAGAATATTTTAAAAGAACATGAAATCTCCTGGGATTGTAAAATGTCATCATACTCATTTCCTCTATCAGTTTCTTCTTAATTTTCTCCCTTGTATAGTTTTCTGTTGATTGGATAGTACTGCTGCTTTTTCCCTCAATTTCATTTTGCTTCTTGATTCAGTTAACTTCACAATGCTGTTCATAAACATTTGAGAGCAAAAGTGAAATCTACCACAACTTCTGTGAGGAGCTGGTGTGTGTTTAACAGTTTTCTGTTGAGAACCCTTGGACACTGGTGTAGCAGTTTTGTTTCCTGTGAGGGAGTACACTGTTTGAGATTTTCTTGTACTGTGGATATCAGAGGTAGATTGTAGCTAGGGAGGAATGCCTGATCAAAGTCTTTAGCTATTTATTATGCTTTAAAGGAGTAAATTTTGGATTGCCATTTCTTTTAACATTTGTCATTGACAAGAAACAGTGAAATTTTAACCAATGTAGCAACTAACAGGGAGTGATTGCACTTATGATTAATACAGCGATATGAGTTCTTCCAAAAGACTTTCAGGAACACAAACATTTTAAGTAACTGCATCGCAAAAAAACCCCAAACAAAACCAAACCTGCCCTGAAAGATTTTCTTTCATCCTTTTCCACTTCTAAACTAAGTTAGAAATACGTAGTTTTGCATTGTAAATATGAAACCTGTAAAACATGATCTAAGAACATTCAGCACAGGATTTCTTAATCTGCAGGAAAGTGTACCGAGTTTATGTTAAACAATACCAAACTAGACAATACTGTAGCTCTTATGTTATCAATATTAATTATGTGTATGCAGTCCTGGTAATATGAGTTACACCTTCAGTGACCTGGAGAGAGTTTAACAAAGGCACTGAGAGAAAATCCTGCAGTTTTGGTGACTTGCTGGCTACCTTTATTAATTAAGGCTGAAAAGCACATTGTAACTGAAGAAAGGAAAACATATTTTCCTTCTTTTCCAATATTTGTTGGCAAATGCTGGAGAAACAATTGAGGATGGCATATGTTACTGCAATTGCTATGGATGGGAAAACTCACTTGTAGCCAGTCTGCCCTACAGGAGCAGTTAAGACCATCTCACACAGAGTTCTTGGGGATGCTCAGTATTGTATTTCTGTTTCACCACCCTCTGATGATGGTGCTAAGCTGTGCATGTCCAAAACTTAAATTGAAACTATTAGTAATGACTCAAGTAATCCTTCATCTAAACAATCAGGGTCACTGGCAGAAGGACCTCAGATATTGCCTCTGACTTCTAGTTTGATTAAAACCTTGCATTGGCTCTTAGTATTTCATAGCTCTTTTGCTCAACCTGCTAAAAAAAGTTGTATTTTCCTCTAGCACATGTGCATTAAAGTGTACCATGTATTCCCTCTGCACGTTTAGCTACAGTGTTGTTACAGTGATAATATCAACAGCTTTGATTTATATTCCTTTAGCAATACTACCTAACTTCTTGTTTGCTTTCTTTACTACAACTGGATACTTGGCTAAAGGCTTTAAAGGATTTTTCTGTAATAACTTCCAATCCCTTTTTATACTGCAGAATCTTTCTTTTAGCTGATACTCTGCCAGTTTGGTTCTTTGTTCCAGGGCTTGTCAGTCTGCATTCATCTACATTTGCTTTTGGCAAGACCAGGGTCTTAAATGATAGAAATCTCTCCAGTTCCTGTTTCCATAATGATAAGCTGTGGTTCCTCATCCAGTAACATTTACAGACTTTGAAATCTTCCCCCTTAACACTGTTGTTTATCCTTTTAACAGGAGAAAAAGAAAAAACAGTAAAAAAAAAATGGAGAAAATAAGGCATTCAAGGACACACCTCTGACTTTTGTAGCGTCTTTTTACTATTTTCTTGTTAACCTGTTTATATCTAAAATTTGACCAAAATCTTAAAATTGCCATAACCTTTTGGATAAAAACAGGCACTTTGTGCACTAGATTATTCATGTCCTTTGTTGTAAGAAGCGCATCTCAGTCAGGTAAAATTTTTCAGTCCTAATTCAGCATTAACATTTAGGTCCCTTTCTGACTAAAATGCTGAAAAATGTTTAACATTTCTTGAATTCTGTGGAATGAAGGGACTTGGTGCAAAAGCTGAGTATTTGCCTGGAGGTCCTTCTGGTGCTTCATTTGAAGCCTGTTTAGTTTCCTGGCAGAGACATGCTGTGGCTGCTCCAGCTGTGGGGCATTGGATGCTCTGGTCCTCTCAAATTGTGAGGATGGTGCTGATGTCCTTGTGCGGTGCCCTGCAGCCCTTCCCTTTGTGGAGACACCTGACCTGTGCTGGAGAAGAGCTCTTTGGCTCCATCAGCCTTGGCCATGTTCCTTGTCAGGCAAAATCTCTTCTGCCAAACAGTTGGATTTTGGGGGTAATATAGCAGGATGGGAGGCAGAAGTTAATAGGGCACGGAGCTAAACACCTCAGATTTTCTGAGGAGATGTCAACGCTTGCTTGGGTTCTCCAATGCTTGTTTTGTGGATGCAGCTCGTACTGCCAGAGTCACGTTAAGTAGAAGTACAAAAGCACCAGGTTAATTTCTCAGTTTGCAAATGTTATCTTTCTTAACAAAAGGTGTTAAAGAGTTCGCTGAATGGGGTGTCCAGCATAGAGGGTGAGACAATAATTATCCTAGTTTCTAGGAAGGTATTTTAAACACTTGTGAACATGAATGGGTGTAAACTGTGAAAGGTCTCTTGCTAAAAGGTATTTCCACTTGAATCTTCTATAGCTCTTCTGATTTCTGCCCTTTGGCCTCCTTCCAGTTGAGTGAATGTCCCAGTCCCGCACCAGGGAAAGCTTCACACTGTTCCATCAATTTTTTGTCTAATGATTCTCCAGATAAAATGTAACTGACATTTTTTCCATGGCCTCTTTTTACCCTGTCAGAACAGTCAGAGCAGCAATGAAACCATCAAGTCAGTGATGTGGAAACACATCATGGTGGTGGTACTTTTGGTAGCACATCCTTGTTTTAGGGAGGCACGTGGAAGGGAGACCTAGGGGTGAGGGATTTTCCCCTTCCTTTCCTGGGGAGATGGCGCTGGCACTGAGGGAGGCTATCTGCAAATGAGGTCTAATGTCTCCAGCATGACCATCACATGGAAGGCCTGACAGAGTTGGGGCCCTTCCCCATGTTTATCATTCCCCACCATGCACCTCATCATTCACTTTATATCATCTGAGATCACCTCCTGGGGAGAGCTGTTTTCATCAGTGCTCAGTGGGAGGGTTGAGCAGAACATGGACAGTGCTCAAGGCCATGTTAGTTTTATTTGACATTGCCAGTTTATCCTGGGCATTGAATATTGTCCACCCTGCTTATTGCTCCACTTCCCAGTTTAATCTCCTGTCTGTCAATCTCTGGTGTCACAGGACCACACGGTCTGCGCTCTGGGGATTGTGGAGGTGGACATGCCACCAAGTCTGTGATGAATTCCTTGTTTTGGCTGGTGTCAACGTTAGTTCAGCCTGTGGTATGCTTTCCACTTGATCTGTTCAGCTTGGTTAACCTGTCTCATTCGTGACTTTCCTTTGTCATAAATGACACCTGCTCCAACTCCTTCTTGCACTTCCAGGGCTTAACCTTTAATTTCAAGCTAGAGTTGAAGATATTGTAAAGATATGATGAAGAGCAAAGGGAGGAAGCTTTTTGGTTGATAGCTTTTTAGCAAGCAGCAGGATCAGAGAGGAAGGTTTTCTCAAGTACTCTAAGTCACATAATCCATCCTGGCCCAAGACAGGATTAACTGAACTTAAAGCATTCTGGGCCACCTCTGTGCAGCCTGTTTGTTCATGAAAACTTACGGTATTTGGGTTGGATTTTATCACAGAAAATGTTCCTCATGCCAACAAAAAGAGAAGGGCAAACAGAGGATGGCCTTGGGTGGTTTAGAGTGGAATTTGAAACTTTCAGGCATGAGACAAGTACTGAGTTACTTGCTGGACTGAAAAGTTATGCCTTTATTGTGACCTTTAGAGGAACACTGGTTGTGGCAATAGGTGGATCAGCATGAGAGCTTCAGGGCTGTGGGAGTCGGAAAACAGTGGGGTTCCCCTGGTGCATGTGTGCCATGGCCCTGCAGGGTGCACAGGCCTGAAGAGCTGAACATGAACTGAACAGAGCTGAAGTGCTCTTCCTCGTTGCAGTCCCTGTCACCCAGAACGAAATCTCTGCTGCTCCCAACCCCTTCAGGTGGTGGTCTAGAGCACACCCTTTCTCCATGGATCTGCCCCTCATTCCCATCAGTCCCCATTTTGGAAAATCAAACTGGTGCCACTGCCTCTTATCACCTTTTTCCTGCCTCTCTATCTCCTCTGCTTTTCTACATGTCTTGGGATGGGGGTGTCCTCTAACCCAAGGATTGCCCAGCTTTCCTTGAAGTGATAGCAGTTTCTGGGTCTCCAGAGAAGTTATGTGGATGGAGAAGGCACTGGAAATGTTAGACAGATTTATGCAGCACTAAACTGCTGAATTTTGCAGGAAGGGAAGAGCTGGAGGGTGAGGGTAAACAAGCTCTTGTCTCAGCCTGTGTTGTCAGTAGATTTTTATAGAGCTGAGATTTATTCTGGTGTCAACCTCATGTGGCTGTATATAGTGGGGGCAGGACTCAATAACCTGTTTAAATAAAAGCCGTTTGGCAGTGTGTAAAGCCACCCTTCTTTTTTTAATCCTTAATGAATGTTTTGTCTCGTCATACTACTCCTCTGTTGTTAGCCACTTTCATGCTGTTCTTCATCTGGATGATCCTGTGCATGTTGATTTTTCATAGAGGGAGATATTGGGAGACAAACATTTGGTCAGAACTCCCTTTGTCTGGCAACGTACAGAACTGATGTGTCAGTTAAGAGAGAGAAACATTACAGCCACCAGTCCCTTGCTCATATTTCTGTTATATATTTTTTAGGCGCAGTCTTTGCTAGCTGATTGATGTTTGTTCCTGAAGGCAGCTAGAGAAAAACCCACCCAGGCATTAGGGTGTTTGGTCTGTTGCCCAGGCACGCGCTGCGGCATACCCCGCTCCCTCCTGACAGTCTGGCCTGGAGGCAGCATCAGGGACCACTGGGGAGGGCAGCAGAGCAAAGTGTCTAATGTGGTATCCCAAGGTCACCAAGCAGCGGTGTGCGGTTCCTTTTCACTGATCTCTAGGCCCTGCAGGGAATTTCTGCGAGCTGGCGGTTGCAGAAATGATTTCTAACGAGTGCAGCCTTTTTCTGGTGTACAAACACAGGCTGGGTAAAATGGAGATGCTTAAGAATTAAGGCAAGCTGTACTGCAACAGAGGAGCAACAGAGAGCTTTCCTTGTGAAAGCTTACATAGTACTTGATATAATACAGGGGAAATGCACAAAGCAGCCAGAGCTGTCTGACTGGAGAATCTTCAAACAAGAAGTGATGTTTGTACATAATTAAGTCAAATCTGCAATGTCAAAAGCAATGAGAGGTTTTGATACGTGCTGTAACATGCTAAGTGGAAATCTGAGATTCTGAAATGTTTTCAGTCTAAAGTAGGACTGCATCGTGTAGACATACTCTGTTTCTCAAGACACTTGGAAATTATGGCATTTCTTGGATGTTTATTTCAGATTTTCTGGAATCAGAGAATCAGCAGAGAATGCTGCAACAGAAGGAAATACATAGTCAAGGAGGAATTCAGTGAGAAAAGTAAAAAACATTGATAGTAAAAAGGCTTGGTATTTTAGTAAGAAAATGTAAATACGATGCCATTGGAGGAAGGTCTGATTGGCTTAGAAGAGGAAAATGTATGATTTAAAAAAAATACACAAAGGAAGGTAACTTCAAATTAAAATCAGCACTGTGCAATGCAGAGTTACAAAGAGAAAACTGGCAGGAAGCGTCCCTATGTGTTGAAGTCTAAAAGGAAAACCATTTGGAAAACTGACATCACAGGGATCTTTATAAATCAGCTATAGGCTCACATAAACTGAATGAGCAGACATGATGTCGAAAAGAAAAAATAGCAAGTTCTGATTAACCTGTATTGGTGCTTTTTCTCAGCCCCATCTCCAGAAAAGATGTAGCAGTAGTGTTAGGAGGCATCCTCAGCAAGCGTAACTGATTTGTTTACTCATTTGCATGATCAGAGAATCAGGCTTACATACTATGTGTGCGTGCAGTGCTTGTGTGCATATATAAAATAACCACTCCTTTTATACAACATTGATTTTTCTCACAGTTTTATAATGATCACAGCTTTTATTGCGGGCAGAAAAAAGTCTGCCTTACAGAGTCAGACAGAATAACTGTGTCAAATAAGATTTATTTCAAGGAATATAAATGCAGCTGCCTTTGCTCACACAAAAGTGAAGACTTAAAAGAAGTGTTTGCAAACTCCTTTTCCTTGCTTTCTTGCCTGACCAGGGCTCAGAGCCAGCCGAAGTCTCCCACACATTGAAGCAGCTGCAGAGGCTAAATGAGGTTTTTAAGTGAACACTTTAAATTGAAGCTGGCTAGAGGGTTCATGGAGTAATTTGAACTCTCACTGTGTGTGTATGTAGTATATAGGTAACAGTATTTTACCCATTATCAGCCTTTAATTTGAACTCTCACTGTGTGTGTATGTAGTATATAGGTAACAGTATTTTACCCATTATCAGCCTTATCTATGAGCTACAGTATCTTCAGTGGTCTACATGCTGCAGCCTATGCACAGCCACAGTTACTTTGAGGTGAAGCTGTTCCAGCATGGCCTTGTCCGTGGGTCACAATGCCTTCAGAAGTAAGCCTACATCAACATGGCCTTACCCCATGGCTGCAGTCCTCCAGGGGTGTACCTGCTCTGTCATGGACTTACTCATGGCCATATGCTTTGAGGTATTCCAGCATGACCTCATGCACAGCCACAGATGCTTCAAAGTGTGTCTGCTGTCACGTGGACTTCTCGATAGACACAGATGCTTCGAGGTGTACCTTCTCCAGCATGGTCTTACCCTTTCAGAAGTATACCTGCTGTGGCACTGACATAGCCATGACCACAGGCGCTTCGAGATGTACCTGCTCTGGTGTGGATTTGCCCACTGCCACAGATGCTTTGGGATGTCCTGCTCCTATATGGATTCATTTACAGGTCACAGTCCCTTTGACTCGTGTACACAGAGGAGTTCCAGCCTGTCCAGTACAGCAGCACAGAAATGCCCCAGCCATCTGCCAGCCCAGGCACATCGCCATTGTGGATACCAAAATGTTCCCAGGCACAGCAGAGTAAGATGATCAGCAGTGCAGCAGGCAGTGAAAGCAAAAAGCAGCTGCTAACGAGCACTAGACTTCAATTTACAATAAGGCAAGTGAGCCCCATGGCAAGCACAGAAGCCTGTCAGTTCATAGCTGAATGGCAGTAACAGCTAAGAATTCAATCTAGCAGATTCCAGTCAAACCTGTCATTGTCTGGAATGCTTCGAGCCCCACATTGGGCACCAAAAAGGGCTGTTGTGGTTTAACCACAGCCGGCAACCAGGCACCAACAGCCACTTGCTCACTCCCCACAGTGGGATGGAGGAGAGAATCGGAAAGGTAAAAGTGAGAAAACTCATGGGTTGAGGCAAGGACAGTTGAACAGGTAAAGCAAGAGCTGTGCATGCAGGCAAAGCAAGACAAGGAATTCATTCACCGCTTCCTGTGGACAGGCAGGGGGTTCAGCCATCTCCAGGTCAGCAGGGTTCCATCATGTATAATAGTTACTTGGGAAGACAAACGCCATCACTCTGAACATCCCCCTTTTCTCCTTCTTTCCCCAGCTTTTATTGCTGAGCATAATGTCATATGGTGTGTTTTGGTCAGTGGGGCTCAGCTGTCCTGACTCTGTCCCCTCCCAACTACTTGTGCACCCCCAGCCTGCTGGCTGGTGTGATGAGAGGCAGAAAAGAGCTTGACTATGTGAGCACTGCTCGGCAATGACTGATAATACATCTCTGTGTTAGCAACACTGTTTCCAGCACAAATCCAGAGCATAGTCCCACAGTACCTACTATAAAGAAAATCAACTTTATTCCAGCCAAAATCAGCACACATACATGCCTATGTTTTCTCAGCTATGATATCTAAAAATTTTGGCACATTTTTAATACTTTACAAATGTTTCTGGGATTTAGGGACACTTGATAATGCTAGCCCAGATGCTCTCGCTCCAGCTGCTGCACATCAGCGTTTCATAGTAGTCTCATCTGGGACTGTGGGCATAGAAACGATCTTATTTGAAGCTTCTGAACATGTGTGCTGTGTTGTAGAGCCATGCATTATTTGACGGTTCTGAAAGGCCTTCTGGGCCTGTACCATCCATGCAGTTTATGCATGTGCAGTAGTTCTGATCCCTCTCAGAAGCCAAGGGTTTAATGTGCATGTGCTTTATACTGCACACACATTTCAGCCTGATAAATTCTGTGTATGGAGCTTGGTTCTGTCCCCACTGGAGTCCTCAGTCATTGTTGTCAACTTTGAGGGTTAGATTGAAGCACTGTACTTTTCCTGGGTTGAAATGTGGGTTTTTGCTTTTCAGGTTAGTCTTTAATTTAGTGTGGCACGACAGTCCTGCAGGCTGGACACTCCAGTTTTTCAAAGAAATTGTCTTCGACGTAGCTTGTACATTTATTTCTATAACTGGGTCATTTTTCCTGGTCAGCACCTTTCAAATGCTTTCCTAACATAAAACTGATCTCTTTTTCTGGTATTTTCTCACATGATGTAGGTGCTGCTTCCCACTCAGCCTGTCCTTAGTGGCTGCGTTTGTCTTGACCTGGAAAGAAAATGCTGAAATAAAAGTATAATTCTTTAATGAGTTAATGTGCTGCGGATTCATTGCTATTTTTGCAGAAATTATTCTCACTTCATTAACTTGCTCTCCCCTTCCACCCATTTTTTATAAGAATTATTATGAAGCCAGAACTTGATTAGTGCTGCCTATGTCAATTCAAGTTATTAATGATTAGTTAATTCTCTCAAGAAATCTATTTTTACTGTGGCACGATTCATTATAACCCATTGAATCTCATGTTTAAACATTTTAGTACTTACTTTTCAATTATGTAGTCACAGTGGAGTAAAAAAACCTTAAATACTTCCTTAAAGGTGACTTATGAAACAGGAATGATTTATGTCTGATTTTCGCAGCTCTAAAAATAGTGCTGAATGTTACACACTGTATGTGATGCAACACACATGCAGAACAAAGAGAAATAAGTGAGGTTCTAGTCTTAACTTGGAATATCACTTCTGTAGAGGAACAGAAATAAGTGACTTCTTACTTAGGAAGAAGTTTATTCTTTCACCACTAGTAGTGGAGAATTATAAAGGTGATTTTCTTGTTAATAATTGAAGTCTGGTTAACATTTTCATAGTGTTTGAAGAAACCTTTTTACATCCAAAACTTGCGTGTAAGAGTATCAATTTTATTTCTAGAATGATCTGAGCTGGTACATAAAAATAAATGTACTGTGCTAGAAATGGGTGGAAATTTAAATATGGATCAGTGGGTACAAGATGTAAGACAAAGTAAATAGGACGGTTGCTGGTTGGGTTGTTATCTTCTTACATTTTTGTGGAACTACAGTCAAGAATAAATAACTAATATGGGCTTTTTTGGAAGTTTGAGATTGCCCTATTTACACTTTGTATACTGTGTGTGGATGTTGAGAAGAGAAAGAAATAGAGCTCACTGCAGGATGCATGTGAGAATACACAGGGTTTCCAGGGAGTATTCATATGGCTGTAGGAACAAACCATGTAGTGTGGGGAGGAACCAGGACTCATGTTTGAGGGGAATATTTTCTTACTAAGCCCTTGCATTACAGCGCAGAAATAGCATCCTGCTATTTCTGTCCCAGGACTGTCTAAAGAGGACGCTGTACAGATGAGAACAGTTGGAAGTGTCTTTGCTCACAGCACTAGGGTAGCCAGCCCTTTAAGAGGGGTGTAGAAATATAATAATGTCTGGAATAGTCTGCATGAGACCCACTACCACTTAGGCAGCCTGACTGAGTAAAAGATGCAGAGACTGAGCTCACGATGCTTCAGAAGCTCTGTTCTCCACCCTCTCTCTGGTGACATCACAGTGTCATTGAAGTGTCATCACAGCTGAAATCTCCAACTAGGACTCTCTGGAGTCACTGCTTCAGAACACAGGGCTCTGAAGGTCCCTCAGCTGGCTCTGTGTCATAGAATCATAGAATAGTTAGGGTTGGAAAGGACCTGAAGATCATCTAGTTCCAACCTCCCTGCCATGGGCAGGGACACCTCACACTAAACCATGGCATCCAAGGCTCTGTCCAACCTGGCCTTGAACACCCCCAGCGATGGAGCATTCACAACTTCCCTGGGCAACCCATTCCAGTGCCTCACCACCCTTACAGTAAAGTATTTCTTCCTCATATCCAGTCTAAACTTCCCCTGTTTAAATTTGAACCCGTTACCCCTTGTCCTATCACTACAGTCCCTAATGAAGAGTCCCTCCCCAGCATCCCTATAGGCCGCCTTGAGATACTGGAAGGTTGCTATGAGGTCTCCACGCAGCCTTCTCTTCTCCAGGCTGAACAGCCCCAACTTTCTCAGCCTGTGTTCATATGGGACAAGCCGTAATAGAAGGAAATGACTGCAAAAGCAATGAACTGAAGTGCAGGAAAGCTCTGAATTGCCTGGGCTTTCAGACAGAGCAGCTGAGGCATGCTTTCCCTAGGGCTGCATGAGGAGGCTGTGGAAGAACTTACCCTTATACCAGTTTCCTCAGGTAGACCACAAACCAATGGGTGGTTGTGGAACCTACCCTTTCTAATGGTGGGTTGGTGGGGGAAAAAGAGGGTGGAGAAAAGTTGCAAGTTGTTAATTAGAAAAAGGAGTACATCCTGAGTATGTATCTCATACTGGCAAATTAAATAAGTAATTAAGTGCATATTTTTAGTTGCTGACTTGCAGGATCAGATAATGAAAGGAGATTGTCTGCTTGCTGCTATTGTTAAAAATACCTGATTTCCACATTTTTTCAGGGCTTCTCATATCCGTTCTACAAGTTCACAATTTCAACTCATAATTTTTCATGAGTTAATGCTCAATTTTAAGATTATTCTGCTGGGCAGATTTGTTGGTCTGGTAAAGAATGACTTTGCAAGTATTCTCCAGACATGGAGAGCATCATGTATTCGATGGGCTGGTCTACCGCTATTATTTCATTTCTATCTATTGCCTGCTGACTGTTGATGTCAGATTTTTAGATACCCCAGCCAAATTTACAGACTTCCCTTTCTGCAACAGTTGAACTCCAAGTACTTGCATAACCTGAGCCTACTTTTCTGTGTGGTTTTTTGCTATTCCCATGCAGTGTATCTAGTATGAAATGTCATTCATCTTGTCAAAGTAAACACCAAGTTTCCCATTCAGGATTTGTTAGCCAGCTAGACTCCCTGTACAAGTACCATTATTGGTGGTATATTTGTTATAGCACAGTGGTGATACACAGTATAATTTTAAATTTCCAGGGTTTTATGTAAATCCATTAACTACATCTAGGCAAACTTATATTATGTTGTCACTTTTTGACAACATAGCGTTAAAACCACTAGAACTGGGTTGGCTGTTTCTGAAGAATGGTTCCATTACTTAACAGGGCTCTGGAGATTAGATATACTGAATGGCAAATTCGTTTTCTTTCTTAATTCATTTCTGTGACATGGTTAAATAGACTATGTGCTATCTGAACAAATTCAGATTTTCGAAGTATTCCCAATATGGTTTGTATCGATAGTTATGCTCTACAAACTTATCGGGGCTTTTTAACTGCTTCATCACTTTCTTTCTAATTGTTATTTGGAATAAAGTTGTTCCGTGTTCAGGATTTTTCTTGATTCTGTCTCCTTTGTAATAATCTTTCCCCCCCCCAATAATATTTTTAAAATAATTCGTTCTTCCCCATTTCCAAAGATTAACTCATTTCTTTTTCATTTTCTCTTTTCATTTCTCTTGTGAATACTTCACAACTGTCCATATTGTTGTCTATATAAATCACTAGTTCCCATTTTCAGCAGGGTTTCTTTTTATTCTCAAACCTCCAATCAATTTCCCTGAACCTGAACCGGTGTTGTTGAGCACTTAAGGAGTAAAATCCTGTCCCTATTGAATTCAGTGGGAGTTCTGTCATTCATATCAATGACTTCAATGCTTCACTCACGGTTAACATGCATTAGGTTTTAATTATAATGCCTTTTAGGCACCTCCAACCTTATTCCTGCTTCATAGCTTTTAATTACTTCCCAGTGAGCACACTATTTACTCCTCCTAATTCCACTCAGCTTGACTTTTCAAAGTGTTCCCTTTCTTATTGCTTGTTGGTATACTGGAGAAGGATGATACCTTAGGAAAATGTAAAGATAGCCAAAAGGGAATTATGATAAACATTGCACATTCCTTTTGCAACTCATTCTGTGAAGGCAATGTTTGATTTTGATGGGCTATATGAGAAATGTGGACTTCTGCATGCCAGCCAGTGAAGGAATGGACCTTGTAGAACACAATTGCCACACTTCAAGCACGAAGTGGTAACCTGTTTTAGAATAAAGAAAGGAAAAATAACAAGGTTGTCTGTGACACGCGTTGTGGTCCTAAGGTAAGGAAATTCTAAGCTTTTTTCCCCTAGGGAACACGCAATAAGTAACACGATTAATAGCAATTGCATATCAACGTAACACAAACTGAATTTATGGTCAGCTGTTGTTTATCACTGTGTTGATGACAATATCATGTTTACCAAAGTACAGTGGCTTTGTAGTATTTATTGGCTTGCTCTTTTTAACCTTTTGAATACTGGTTAGATAATGTTGCTAACTACATTAATTTAAAATTTTCCATGTCCAAAGAATTCATGGCCCCATAACCTCTATAAATGAGGTAAACCTGGATCACTCTTATTTCCTTGTGGCTTACCTACAGTTCTGAAGCTGCAGATTAATTAAACTAATAAGAGAAAGAAGATGGTTTTCTATGTATATCTGTGCATCTCGTGATCGTGTCTCATTTCTTACGTAGGACAGTATCTGTGATTTGCTACAGGTTTGTGTAACACCTTGGAGAAAAAGATCAGGTGTTACTGGTTTCTCTATGTTCTGACCTCCAAAGCTGCTGCTTTGCTCCATGAAACAATGATCTGTTGGGGCATGAAAAGCACAGAAGTAATGGTGCTAAATTTCTCTGAGCAAGATGTTCTGCTAAGAAACAGAACTACTGGGAATAGCAGCTCAGTATCATGACCTCTGGCTTTATGCTATGACTTGCAAAATGTAACTGGTCAGTAATATATGCGAAGAACCTATATGTGCATCTGCAGATCATTGTATTACACTATGTAAGTGCATGAGTTTCTTACATGATAGAAGCAGGTGAAGTGGAATGCCACATCATCAATCAAATGCTAATTATGTGAGACTTAGAGTGTCAGTATACTTCTTCAGGAGTAATGTTTAATAAAAGTAGTAAGAGCACAGGGTTACTTATAAGTGTGTAAGCAGAAGTAATGGCATTGACGTGTAGTCAGACGATAAGTATAATAGTCACAGAATTGTAGAATGGTTTGAGTTGAAAAGGACCTTAAGATCATCCAGTTCCACCCACCCTGCATGGGCAGGGACACCTTCCGCTAGACCAGGTTGCTCAAGGGTTTATCCAGTCTGGCCTTGATCCCTTCCACGGATGGAGCATTCACCACTTATTTGGGCAACGTGTTCCAGTGCCTCACCACCCTCACAGTAAAGAACTTCCTTATATCCAACCTAAATATCCTCTGTTTAAGTTTGAAACCACAACCCCTTGTCCTATCGCTACGTCCCGGATGAAGAGTCCCTCTTCGGCATCCTTGTAGGCCCATGCTCTGCTATGAGGTCTCCATGCAGCCTCTTCTCCGTTGAGGTTATGTTCTTTTCATAAAACTTAGCAGTTTAAAAAAGTTTTGTCAGGATCAGTCCCAAATAATTGAAGAGTTATCTGAAATCAGCATATATTTTTTAGGCTTCAGAATCCAGCAAAGTAATTCTTAAAGAAATGTTTATTGTGCAATGATGAGTGCTACGATCCCCTTCGTAGAGTTATTTTGTCTCTCTGAAGCATTGCTGGTGACTAGAGTCCTACTGCATGCATTCATTCCATCGTTATGGGGTGTCCTGTCCCTGTCCTGTCCACACACTGGAAATAGAGAACACAGTGCTCTGACAACCCAATCTAAAAATAGTTTTGACGACAAACAGGGGAAGATAACTTGCTTAGTGGGCAGGACAAGAATGCATTCCCATTTGTTTGTTACTGTGGCCTGTGCTCCCAAGCTAATTAATTTTTTAACACAACTTATCTACCCTTCGTCTTCTTGTTTTTGTAGAATTTAGATTTTGACAGTTCTTGAGCCGTACATCAATCACTTTGCCTCTTAAGTACTAAAACATCCACCTCAATATTCTGAGATTTCAGCTTCATCTTTCAAGTCTTTTCTGATGGGTAACACTGAGTCCTCTAAGTTAAAGTAATTCTGTAGTAACAGCTAGAATTAGGTCACTGAAGAATTTGTAGATACTGTTGTTTTTCTGACAGCTAAGTAACAGTGTTTTATTTTTGTTCTCTAGTCTTGGTATAGGTGGCTAAGTATCTGCATCCGTCCCTTCAAACCAAGGAAAAACAATCCTGGTTTGCTTGAGGCCTGTTTCCTGGTACTAAGACCTCGGCAAAGAAGTTTGAAGAAAATATCATGGCAAAGGGATGAGGGTTAGCACTGTGGGATTTGAAAGCGGTCCAAACCTTTTCAGATGACAGCTCTTTTACAGTAGATGTAATAAGTGACACTGGGGTAGTTGCTTCTTTTGGCAATGGAAAGTACTTTTTTCTCACTCAACAGCTTATATTGAGAAATTGTCTTGTCCCTCCCTTTTGCATTCTGCCTCAGTTTTTGGCCATTAGCACAAGAAGAACAGTCAAGAGAAGTTTGGACGGTGCTGCTGTGACTGAAACTTATTGCTGCTCTGTTTTGTTTTGTGGACAGCAGGCTCTTTTCCATCTTGGTGCCACCACGTAGAATAGAATCTAACCCCCCAGAATTTTGTTTTCTTTGAATAAGCAACACTTAGGTTCTTTTCTAAGTGCTGCTCTTTCAGCTCCTATGTAACAGGCAAGAATGTCTTCTGAAGGAAAAAAACCCAAACACACACAAAACCAATCTCAAACTAACAACTCAATAAAACTGGCTCCTGACAGAAAACTAATGTACTTTCGATGTACTTAGCTATAGATGGTACTGGCTGCTTTGGGGAAGCAATTCTCAGACCTTAAAATTCTTATGTTTGCCTCCTGGAATATCTTTCTGGTATCTGCTGTTGCTGTGTGTGGTAAGGCAATCTGCAGATCCACCCTCTGGAACAGATGTGGTGGGGCTTGTGGGAAACAGGAGGAGACTTAAAGCTTCTGGATGTGGCTGTTTGCTTTAAAGTCATCTTGTCCTCCATTGCCAGCTGGTGGAGACTGTGTTCTGCATGTGGGGGGGCAAGAGGAAGCTCATAGTACTTGTTTTTGTCAAAGGTTTTCTATGCACTTTCTAGAACTTAGATGAACTCACTGCTGTGATTGTTGCCTTCTGGGACCTGAGGACTTCAGAATACTTTCCAACTAATGGATTGGCTAAGAATTCTGAAGAGTGGGAAAAATTACTTATCTATTGCAAAGAAGGAACTTGTTGCACAGAGGTGAGATAGGACAGCTATAGACCAAGTCTGTCATTGAGTCTAATCCCCTGCAGTTACTGAGGATTATTACAATTTTTACAACAGATGTCTTGTTCAGAGGTTTGCAGAACAGCTGTCTCATAGGATCTGATGTTTGCTGAACATCTGCCGCACAGATAGTCACATGTCGTCCACCATGAAGTGATTCCTACTGTTCTGTGACAAATGCTAAGTCAAGACCAAAGTAGTGAGAGGCCAAGAAGAGACAAGTACAGTGTCACAGTAAAAAAAAATGATAGAGATTGAGGGAATTGCTCATGTCTTGTCTCTGAGATGACAACAATTTAGCCAGCTACAATTCCTGGATGATCCCAAGAGTCAATCACATTGTCAAAACTCTAGTTGTTCTGTGGGAAAAGTTTAAATTCCTTCTGATGTGAAATCTGAGGGTCATTTGAACTTGTAGTGAAGATGTAGCATCCATGCTCCTGGATCCTCTCCATCTTCTTCTTACCTGGGGTAAACTCCAGTGCTTCAGGGAAAAAAAGAATAAACTAAATTAAGCTGTCCCTCAAAATGAGTCCACAAGAGCCGGACCCATCTCCCTTGATGTGCAGTGCTTCAACTTTCCACCACCCCTCTGCTAATGTAACATCCGTCTTCATTAGTGCGAGCTATCTGTGGTTGAAAGCTGTCAGAATTACCTAGCAGCACAATTTCATTTGAGAAATTACTAATATCAGCTCTTTTATACTGTTGTTCCAAGTCTAGATCCTTGTAATGAAATGAGAAAAAACTTGTTGGTAATGTCAGCGCTTTAGTTTATTACTTGTTTGCATTTTTTCCCCTGAAATTTGTGAAGCTGTATGCACTAAATTCTGCCTGCAGAAATGTGTTTTCAGAAAATGATCTAGAAGAATATTTTGAAGGAGGGAGTCCCATCTAGCCCCATTTCTGTGCCCAATGAACTGGGACACTACTGCGTACGTGTAATTCCTTATACTCATGTCATTTAACATAATATTTGGTTCAGGATCCAGTTTTTCTTTTGCATGCTCACAAAACAGCATATTAAAAGGAGCCTGTTCTGTTTTGTTTGTTAAGGTTCTGAAAGCTTAAATGCATTGAGGGATGTTTCGTGTAAAGTGTACACTGAGGGAGAGCTTTGAGATTAAAATAGGTAGTTCTACGGCCTGATGAAGCCTCTTTGTTAAATTCTGTTCTTTTAGTAAAAAATAATAAGTCTTAAATATGTTTTCAAAATCTAGTATTTATTTCTGTTTGTCAAGTCAGCAAAAGACAGTTCCCATGTTGATGGCACAGCAAATGAGTTCAAGGCCAGGTTGGAGAGAGCCTTGGGTGGCATGGTTTAGTAGGAGGTGTCCCTGCCCATGGCAGGGGGGTTGGAACTGGATGATCTTAAGGTCCTTTAGAACCCTAACTATTCTATGATTCTATGATTCTCTTTTGTAGAGAAGTTGCAACTTCTTCCTATAACTGACATAGAAATGGCAGCTGTGATGATTGAAAATGTAAGGCAAGGGTTTGTTCGGGTCCTTGGATGATATTATGGCATAGGAATGGGAGTTATACTGATGTAAGACCTCTGATGAGATCCAGGAATACCTAAGATTAGTAAAACTTATTATATGTTGGGTTCCTTTTTCAGTAGTGGGGCCTAATCAGGTGTTTTGTGTGTGTTTTTTATAGTTTGTGATCTTGTTCCCTGTCATATTAATGCCACTCCATAGTAAGAAGCAAACATTAATTAGCATAAAATTTACAGTAGGAAAAGCAGAGGCTTGGGCAGTTAATAAAATATAAGAGGGGATTTTATCTAGACCTGTTTGTGGGATTTCCCAGTACTGCATCGTTATATGCACTACTAAAAATACATTTTTACTCTCATTTCAGTTTATACTATATTAAAAGTGTCCATAAACAATTATTTTGGTGTCTTTAAAAATCTGATCTAAGGTGTATGAGGCAGTGCTCAGTAGCTTTAAGCAAAAAGACAGTTAATACCAAATTAGGAAGGTCCAGTTCCAGATGGCTGAGTCATACACCTCAGAGATTCCATGGTCTCCAAAGATACCATGTTGCTTAGTGTATTAAAAATTCTCTAGGATAATGTTTTGTCCCAGATTTTTTGGAAGTACTGGGGAATTTCCCTGTCTTTCCCACTTAAAGCATGATTCTACAACTAACCCATTAGTCGCATTGTCAATACTTCGGTAGGAAAGAGGGCCCCAGGTGCCTCTGTTGCGTCTGTCGACATGAGGAAGTGCTCCTGGTTTCCTGTCTTTGTGGCGTGTCACACATGCTAATGCAACCTGGGACGCTGTGGGCAGCTAAGTGCGGACCAGCCCTGTGCGCTGGCAGCAGGGACAGCCTTTGGTCTGTTTAAGCAGGGGCACAACCATCAGAGCAAGGGAAGGGATTATCTGTCTCTATTCAGCACTTCTTAGACTGCATCTAGATCCTGCATCCAGTTTTTGGCCACCCGGTGTGCTAGAGTGGGTCCACTGGAGGTCCATGAAGCTGATTGGGGTCTAGAACATTTGTCCTGTGAGAAGATGGGGAGCTGGATATGTTCAGCCTGGAAAAGAGATGGCTTCAAGGGGAGTTCACAGCTGTCCCCCCATACTTAGAGGGATATTAACCAGGAGAAAGATTCAGGCCCTTCACAGTGGCGCATGGCAGGAGGACAGGAAATAATTGACATAAGTTGCAAACGAGGTGTTCAGACTGGATATAAGGAAAGACTGGTCCTGTAAGAACGGTCAGGCAGTGGAGCAAATTGCCTGGAAAGCTTGTGCAGTCTCCATCCTTGGAGGTTTTCAAGACCTGACTGAATAAAGCCTTAGCCGATACGGTGTGACTTTCGGCCTGACCCTGCTTTGTGAAATAGGCTGAACTGGAGATTTTCTGAGGTCTCTTCCAGACTGTCCCCACCAAGATGGAGGTAGAGTTACGCACAGTCCTTGCTTTGACCTAGAGCACCTTTTTCATCCTTTCCAGGACTAAAAATTGGATCAGTTGCTTATTTTAAAACGCAATCATGTTGTTGGTGCCATTTTATGTCACCTTTTGTTGTTAAGGCACTTGCCTAAGAGTGGAAGACCTTATTTCATGTCAGTGGTCTCTTCAGGCTGAGGATGTTCAATGTTACATCTCCTTCTCCCCAAGAGGCTACTTATAACCTCCAGGTTATAGTCTACATATGCCATGCACCTTCTATCTTCTTGAAGTAGGGGAGCTACATAGCTGAGAATGAAAATGCAGGGACTGGAGAGAGAAGTGGCAGAAGTGGGTTTGATTTGCAGGTGAGTTAACACTGCAGGAACTGCCTGTTTAGATTTAGTCCTGGGTTCCAGGGTCTCTTTCTGATGCTGCAGCTGACTTTTAGCTGGTACCCATTTATTTCCACATACATAAGCATTAATGGAAGAGAAATCCACATCTTCTAAACCAAGTAAATGTCTTAATTGCTCAGGCAAGGAATTACACTTGCATGTTCACTTTCTCTTTTCCCTCTGCTCTATTCCAGTCCCCATCAATCTTACACTCCTTACTATACAGCTGGAGCAAAAGGGATGGAGCATATCCTTTGTGTAATTTCCACCAATTCCACAAAAACCTGTACTCTGAGGGCAAGAGCCTTGTCCCTGAAAGTTGGGTGTACGTTTGAAAATATGCAATGTTCTTAATGCCTTCAGCAAAGGTAATCTCCACACCCAGTGAAGTCACTGAAAGGCAGCTAGTGATTTATTTGCATTTGCAGTTGTCAAACACTGCTCATGCCTTCAGCCCCTGAGAAATCCATGGGGCTGTTTGTTTCACTTAGGGAACAGAATATCACCATTTACTGAGAAGTAAAAGGTGGAAATAGTTTCATTAGAGGGTGTTAAATTTTACAGTTCCTTCATCAAATGTGTCAGATTAATAGGAAGAAAGTGTTTCAAATAGTTGGCTTTAATTAGATGACTGGAGAAGTCTGCCAACAACAATAATCCGTTTTTGGTGACCAAGTGTTTAAGTAATTTAGAAGTTATTCCATTTCTTCTTAATTATGTTCTCATTTATTGAAGTTTAATCTATTTAGAAAAATACGAGTCCTAATGGTATGCTTCACAGAGCACAAATGATGTTGCTGGATTTTTAAATTCATTCTCTATTTTCCAGTCTCTCCATTTTGCTGTTACATTCTGTAATGCTTTGAGCATCATTTGATACATCTGGTCACAAAGTGTCATGTTGCTCTTCGATTTACCAGTTGGTAAGTATTTGCATCTGTTACAAAGGCTTCGTTTTACGGTCTCTGTATCATTGCCAAGCTGAGACCTTGATCAGCAGTAAAGATACAGAGATGCTGATAAATGCTTTTGTCATCTCAAGGACTGATTACTGTAATTCACTCTTTTAGGGACTTTCAGCCCAAACTGTTAGAAAGTTGCAACTGACACATTATGCTGCCATGAGGATTCTCTTCAAAATGAGATTATGTGAATGTATTGCACTGATTAGTAAACAAAAAAATCATTACAATTTTCAGTAGAAAAAAATCATAGTAATTATTAAATGTATTTGGGGCATCTTACGGCATTACTAATATGAGCCTATCATGTAATCATTTTGGTGTTCCGATCTTTCCTATAGATCATCCAATTTACTGAGCTGTCACAATGAAGTCTATTAAGATTTGTACATCATTAAGAGAGTAAATTATCTATTGATATTCTCCAAGCAGAATTTGTGTTTTTTTCAATCAATGTGGAAATGCTTTGTATTTACTTGAATATTTGAATTGCAGGTTTTAGTATTCCTGTTTTCAGTTTGCAAGTGTATAATTATGGGCTTGGATGAGTCTTCCTGAAAGCTAATTAGTCACAGAGTGAAATTCACCAAATGACAGTCCAGATTCAATGATAGTTTTTGAATATTAAAATTTCATAGAAGGTGTTGTGCTATTTTTGCAATTTTCTCCAGCTATTTGCAATTTTGACAGAAAAAGGAGAGAAATAATTCTCTTCCTTTTTTTTCTCCTGAACAAATCTCTTTTTCAGTGTTACATAGGTGAGAAAATCCTGTCTTTTAGCTGTCCTAAGCAGAATAATCAGAGTGGTTTTAGCGACATGGGTGATAGTGCTAATGTGTTTATGTATGCTGTCAGCACTGTCTAATTAGCAACCTTATGTTAGTGAAGTCTTTTTCCCTGTAAGAGGAAGCCTGAACCTCTAAAAAGTAATTTTAAAAGGTCAGTTTCAGAGGAAAAGCAGCTCATGCTTTTTATTCCAATGACTAAATGAAAGCTTTCCATTCTAGCAGATTCTTGCTTACCTGTTTTTTGGTGACAATAAAATAAAGGTCTACAGCAAAACACAGACTTTGGAAAAGTCTGGAAATTCCACTGCAGTGGATCCACTGGATCAGGCATATTTCTGACAATTTAGATTTTAGCCTGGGCTGTATGGCATTTCATTTTATTCTACTGTGCCTCGGGAAAGCATCTTCCAATGCATTCACTTGCTATTTGAAACATTTTTTGATCAAAGAGAATATACAGGCAGGCTGGGTCCGGAATGTGGGAGCTGAGACCTGGTTTGTACTGAACAACTACTGCTAGGCTTTTTTTCACCTGCCCCAGTTAGGTGAGGAACCAACAAAAAAATGTGGCAGTTTATTAAGCCTGTTGCGTGTTGAAGAGAAATTCATTATTTGCACTGAAATGAAGAAGGAAGAGGAGCATAGAAGCTGGGTTTCTCTTTGAGAATGAGACTCAGAGAACGGGCACAGGCTCAGAGCCACACTCAGAAGATGAGGTGTTTCTGTATAGATTTCTGTTCCAGCTTTAAGCTCTGATACAAGTTAAAGGATTTTCTATGTGAGATGCTAAATTAGCCAAGAAGGTCTCTAGAATATTTCCTTTTTGTAGCCTAGTTTCCAGCCTTGTAATTCAGGGTTGAATTGTCTTGTTGAAATATGCATGTTCTGTTTTGTGAAGTGCTATCAGAGTCTCAGGCTGATAGATGGGATACGTTTTCTCTCCAGGGCTAATTAATGTGTATAAAGCAGAATACACAGGTATTTTCATCTGCATAGTGGTATATAGATGTGAGATGCAGGGAGCTTGGATCCTGGGTGTGTCCCCTTGGGGCTGTGAAGATGGGTTAGCTGAGCCTGGTCGTGGGGCAGAGCAAGCCCCTGCTGCTCCTAGTCCTGTAAGAAACTGGCAGCAGGGACAAACCCTGAACCACTGCAGTAAGGTAGACAAAATAACTTACTTCAAACCAGATAATCCTCCAAACATAATAGGAGGATTTTCTTCTCTTTTATCAGACTTAAAACTTACTGCAGAAAGTAAAAAGGCTCCTTGGGGCCATTTGACTGGGTGTTTGGTGCTTCAGTGCTTAGTTGCATTTATACTTCTGGGCTTTAAATTCTTCAGGGTGGAAATCATATCAATTTACATTTAGTTGTGTGCTGTGTGGTTTTTCTGGACTTTAATTATGATATTTACGTGAAGTCATCTCTTCACTAGGGAAACCTCCTGTTCTCCAGCCAAGTTAATGTGGAACTTGGCCTATATAAAAGCTGTGGGATTTGAGCTGAGGACGTCATGTTTTGGTGAATGTTAAGATGTATTTTCATAGATTTAGAATATGAATTATTCATCTCAGCTCCACCTTGTTGTCCTGGGCTCAGCAGGAGCAGTCATTTTTTTCCTTTTTAGTAGCCGGTGCACTGCTGTTTTTTCAACTTTAGCCTGGGAACAGCGCTGATAACACCGATGTTTTCAGTTGTTGCTCAGTAATGTTTACCCTGACCAAGGACTTTTCGATCTCATGCTCTGCCAGGGAGGAGGGGCACGGGAAGCCAGGAGGAAGCAGAGACAGAACACCTGACCCAAACTAGCCAAAGAGGTATTGCATACCACAGCACGTCATGCCCACTATATAAACAGGGGGCGTTTACCTGAAAGGGTTAGGTCACTGCTTGGGTCCAGCTGGGTATCGGTTGGCAGGTGGTGAGAAGTTGTATTCTCTTCCCTTGTTATTTCCCTTATCATTATTATTATTGATGGTAGCAGCAGTGGTTTGTGTTATACCTTAATTACTGGACTGCTCTTATCTCAACCTGTGAGAGTTACATTCTTTTGATTCTCCTCTCCATCCCTCCAGGAGCAGGACGAGAAAAAAGAGGGAGAGTGAGTGAGCAGCTGTGTGGTTCTAAGTTGCCGTCTGGGCTTAAACCATGACACTTGGTCATTACCTATTTTTGGAAGTTAGTGTTTTTTTATGTGTTTGTTTTATTGTTTACTTAATTAACAGCATTCCTGAAACCATCATTGTTGAAAGAAACAAGTTTTCATATCCCAATGTCTTGAAAAGACAAGTCTTTCATTTTAATAATTGTTTAGAAGGGAGGGATTAAAAATAGAGTTTCTGCATTACAAAATTATTTTGTTTTGCTTTATAAACTCAGAAAGCAACATCTTCAAGTCCTCAGTAAGCCTATCATAGTCCAGAACATTGATGTTGCTGAAATCTGTTAACATTTTATCAAAATCCTGGAAAAAAAATATACTAAATATCTGACATTGCTCTATTTATTACAAGATATTTCTTAATTTTCTTCCTTTATTCTAAGAAAAGGTAACTTTTTAGCTGCAATACTGTGGTAATCCTATGTGAGGAAGTTTTGGCTTTTTTCCCCCCCACACGGCACGTTTAAATACTAAAATAATATGATACCGTCAAAGGGATTTCTATATATTCTGTATATCCTGTATAAATATATACAGGGTTGTCGTTGTAAAACTAGTTGAAATTGTCTCCTTTAATGGACAATTTGATGGTCTGTTCAAATAAATTCTTCTTTGAGGTCTTATTGCTTGCTACTGGCTGGCTTGCTAAGCTTCTTAGTCTCTGCTTCAGTTCATTAGACAATGATGTGTGTTTCCAATGACAAAAGCTGTAAGCATGACTTGTGCTGACAGTAGCAGTGTATCAGTCCATGCCATTGTCGCTCCTTACGTAAGCGAATGAGGCAGTTGAAGCAAGAGCAGAGGAATATGGCCATTAACTTTTCTTTAGCGTGTCCAACTTTTTAGTGTTTGGTCTTGGTAGAACTTCTTCTATACTGCAGTTTATAGCATTGAATTAAGGAGATAGGACCTTGCCCTGGTTTGCTGAATCTCATCACTCTGAATATTGGAAAAAACAGGCAGAGAATTTATAATGACAAAAGAGGTATGCTTGCAGCTGCGTAACTGAAATAAAATTCCTCTTCAGCTTACACAGCATCAGTGGTGCTGAGAAATCAGTTTCGTGCTGATAAAGGTCATGTTTCCAGATGGGGAAAAGAGTTAGTGTAGTAGGTAATGTGCAGCTGCCCCTTTTCGTGGAGAAATCAGTTTGGGAGGACTGGTTCCCTAAGCTGAGGGAGCAAGTGTGTCCTGAATTTTACTTTTCCACAGTTCTCTGAATCCCTAAGAGGTTATTGTTACATCCTCTGAATGTAGAATAGTTTTTGTGTAGTTGCTGATGCCTTTGTAGATCTGATAGGAATCTGTTCTGTTTCACTCGATGTTGAGATTAGTATGTCTCAACATGCATATGTTCAGGTGTTTAGAAATGTATGGCATGCAGCTGTGGGCTTCTTAAACAGCATCTCTTTCACTGTGTGTTATGAGAGACTGTTAGACAATATTCAACTATTAGTTCTAATACGTGAGACCACGTTATTCTAAACCTGTGCTTTTTAATCCTTGTGAAAAAGTAAGTCACCTCTTAGGGACTGGCAAAAGCAGACAAACTGGATCCCTTCCTTGTTCCAGGGTGGTAGAGTTGGATCAGAACTCTTCAGCAAAGGGATCTCATGTTTTCCAGTTCACTTAAAGCTGTTGAATTTCAGGGTATGCATGGTAGTCTAGATGCTTTTGCAGTTCTGTTAAGGGTACAACAAGACATGAGCAGTCCCTGTTTCTAGGGCTGGATGGTTTTATGGTTTGTTTAGTTTTTGATTTGGGCTAACAGGGCTATTATTGTACCATCTTTTTTTTTTTTTTCCTTTTTTACAGTATTATATTTTAATTGATATAAAGGCACTTTATAGTAAATAAGTTACCATGTTTCTCTAATGCTCTCCAAATATTCCTATATCAAGTAAATGCAGTTTTCACTTTGTATGTGCCGAACAATCATTTGGATCTCTGTGTCCTTGAAGTAATCTTTTTTTGCATCCATCATTTTTGACACTGTCTTCCATGACATCCTTCTCTCTAAGTTGGAGAGACATCAATTTGATAGGTGGAGCACTCGGTGGATAAAGAACTGGCTGGATGGCCGCACGCAAAGAGTAGTGCTCAGGGGCTCAATGTCCAGCTGGAGACCAGTAACAAGTGGTGTCTCCCAGGGATCGGTGTTGGGACTGGTCTTGTTCAACATCTTTGTGGGTGACATGGACAGTGGGATTGAGTGTGCCCTCAGCAAGTTTGCCGATGACACCAAGCTGTGTGGTTCGGTTGATACGTTGGAGGGAAGGAATGCCATCCAGAGGGACCTTGACACCCTTGTGAGGTGGGCTGATGCCAACGTAATGAAGTTTAACCATGCCAAGTGTAAGGTCCTCCACCTGGGTCAGAGCAATCCCAAGCACAGCTCCAGGTTGGGCAGAGAAGAGATTGAGAGCAGCCCTGAGGAGAAGGACTTGGGGGTGTTGGTCAATGAAAAAATGAACATGAGCCAGCAGTGTGGGCTTGCAGCCCAGAAGGCCAACCGTATCCTGGGCTGCATCAAAAGGAGTGTGACGAGCAGGTCGAGGGAGGTGCTCCTGCCCCTCTACTCTGCTCTCGTAAGACCTCACTTGGAGTATTGTGTGCAGTTCTGGTGTCCTCAACATAAAAAGGACATGGAACTGTTAGAACAAGTGCAGAGGAGGCCACGAGGATGATCAGGGGACTGGAGCACCTCTCGTGTGAAGATAGGCTGAGAAAGTTGGGGCTGTTCAGCCTGGAGAAGAGAAGGCTTCATTGAGACCTCATAGCAGCCTTCCAATACCTGAAGGGGGCCTATAGGGATGCTGGGGAGGGACTCTTCATTAGGGATTGTAGTGAGAGGACAAGGGTAACTGGTTCAGACTTAAACAGGGGAAGTTTAGATTGGATATGTGGAAGAAATTCTTTACTGTAAGGGTGGTGAGGCGCTGGAATGGGTTACCCAGGGAAGTTGTGAATGCTCCATCACTGGCGGTGTTCAAGGCCAGGTTGGACAGAGCCTTGGATGGCATGGTTTAGTGTGAGGTGTCCCTGCCCATGGCAGGTGGGTTGGAACTTGATGATCTTAAGGTCCTTTCGAACCCTAACTATTCTATGATTCTATGATTGTACAATTTTTGCCGTTGGTCATACACCACGATTTTTACTTGAACCATGGCAACCTGAGTGCTGTGAATGTCACTGGGCACTATGAGGCAATGGCTTAGGAAGCTTGGAACTTTTAATGGAGTTTTAATTTCCTACTCAGTTAAAAAAAAAAGTATTTAGATAAAAAAACCAGGGTTGTGATTATGAGCTATTAAACAAAAATCAATATAAAATGTTCCTGCTGTTAAAAGTCCGAATGCTGCAGGGTAAGCCCTGGGTAACATGGCTCTTGCATAGGACCAGCACTTCAGAAATTTCTGATATTCCTTTTCGAAGATGATCCCATGCAGTCAGATCAGTCTTTATTTATCCAGTTTTTACTCTTTATTTTAGAAGTTGTAAGTGTCGGTATCTCTTGGAGTGTTCTTGCAGAAAAAAAATCAGCCAATATGGTGGGGTATTGACTAGAGATAACATCAGAGCATCCCGTTCCATTTTCTTTCTTGAAAAGACATTCCTGAATATTTGTGTGTCTGTTGATCTTGAATAAAGCAATTCTGGAAAACATGATTAGTCGTAGCACAGCTATGAAACCTGTGACATGGAAAATGTCGGGAGGCCAAAGAGATGTCAAGCTTCTGAGTTAGCCAGCCCTTTATTAGGAAGTGTACAACAATTCATGATGATGTTTCTGTACATACCTTAAAAATTAATGAAGCCAATCAAGAGAAACAGGTTTTAAGCAGATCAATATAGCATACTGCTCTTTTAATGGAGGACAAATCCGAGATGAAGAAGATAGATAAGTCTTAGGACTAATTTAATGTGACTTTAGGTCCAACCCATTGTGGGCTCCAGAATTGTTCCTGTAGAAATTTTGTTTTGTAATATTTTGGGGATCACAAATATAACTAGTGTATAAGTCTTAAACCTTACTTCATTAAATATTTGCTGCCTCATAAAAGTCTATAGATGAAATGATTGGAAAAGCTCTGCTGTTCAGAAAATAAAAGCTGTCCAAAATATTTGGTGGAACGAGTCCATAAAAAGTGTTATCTTCTAAATACTACAGTTTGACTCTGTGAAGCAAATAGCTATAATCCTGTGGATAAAATGTTATTTCAAAACATATGCTAAAATATAAACAAATAAGGAACAGTATGAGAAAAATTCAGGATTACTTTATTTATTTGTGACTGTTTTTGTCTAAGGAACTCATACACCACTCATTTGCAGAACCTCACAGTTGGAGTCTAACTTTGCTTGTATCCCATGTAACGCCTTATTTGCATCATCTCTCTGTGTGAGTATGGGCTCACATGGAGGAACTTCCGACTTGTTAGTAGTTGACATCTGAGCAGGGAATATAAGTCATGGTTTAAGCTCAGCCAGGAACTAAATACCACCCCCTTGTCATGGTGGGGTGGGAAAGAGAATTGGAAAAAAGGTAAAAACCCATGGGTTGAAATAAGAACAGTTTAAGAATTGAAACTAAGAAAAATATGATTAATAATATCAACAACAGCAATAATAAATAATAGGAAAAAAAAGAGCGTCAGGAATAAACCCCAAGAAAGACAAATATTGCACAGCACAATTGCTCACCACCTGCTTACCAATGTCCAGCCCATTCCCAACGAGTGACCAGCATCTCCTGGCCAACTCTCCCCTGTTTATATACTGGGCATGACATGCTGTGGTATGGAATACCCCTTTGGCTGCTTTGGGTTGGGTGTCCTGTCTCTGCTTCCTCCTGTCTTCTTGGGCCCCTCCTCACTGGCAGAGCATGAGAGCCTGAAAAGTCCATGATTTAAAGCAAGCACTACTTATCAACAACACACACATCAGTGTGTTATCAACTTTATTCTCAGACTAAAACCAAAACAGCCCTTCAGTTTCTAGAAAGAAAATTAACTCTATCCCAGCCAAAACCAGGACAGTTACATTTTTTTTGAAGGCACGGTTTCTTGTGCTCAGACATTAGCTTATGCTTAGCTTCCTCGTATAGAATAGTGATCAAGTCCCAAATACAGTTTTGACCGATCTTTAGTAATTTACAGTTCCTTAACACTTATTTAAGGATGCTCAAATCTTTGGTCAAATATATCTTGTATTAAGACAATGCATCTGTGTGAGAGTCAGGAATAATCCATTTCTGCAGCCCAGGTAATCATCTGCCACAGCATATCTCAGTGAATGTTCATGAGAATGCGGTAAGTTCTTGTTATGATTTTTAATTTGATATTTACAGCAGTCAAAAGTGTGATGATAGACATTTTACACAACAAGGTCCTTGCTTTGGCAGAATGAGCTAAAATTTTATTATGAGGTAGCTGCAGAGTGTCATAAGCATGAGAGGTAAAAATGTTAAATGAAATAACAATTGATTTTTGTGATGAAGTAGTCTCTTCTGGAGTTTAAAGCATAAGATATTCTTTGGCTAAAACACTCGACTGGGACTCAGGAAGCAAGTCCAAATCTCACAAGTCAACAAATCTGTTGTATAGTCCTTAATGTAGGAAAACAGAACATGAGGGGGGCAACTGGATCATCAGGCAAGCTCCATGGTACAGCATCCTCCCGTTAATTGATTCATTTCTAGGGAAATGCCTAATTTCCCTGTTCTTTGTCTCCTCTGCTGCAAAACAGGATTAACATTTTCCTTCCTTATATGTGGGAGGATGCTATTTTTAATTATAACATTATGCTCAATAGAAGGATGGAGAAAGTCAGATCAATAAACAAATTAGTAAGAGCTGTTAATAAAAGCTAAGTTTGAACAATTCAAACATATATAGTGTCATGTCTGGCTGTCACAGTTCTGCTCTCTGTGCCTTTTACTGAACTAATGGATTTGAGTGGTAATTCTTAATTCATCCATGAGTCTTGCTGTGTATCGAGAATATGAGAACAGCTGTACTGGGACAGTTCAACCTGGACTTCCTTGGTGGATGGAAACCTGATGTCATGGTTTAAGCCCAGCCAGTTAACTCAGAACCATGCAGCCGCTCACTCATTGCCCACCTTCTTCCTCCTCCTGTTCCCAGAGGGATGGGGAAGGGAATTGAAAGAATGTAGCTCCCACGGTTTGAGATAAGAACAGTCCAGTAACTAAGGTATAACACAAACCACTGCTACCCCCAATAATAATAATGACAAGGGAAATAACAAGGGAAGAGAATACAACTGCTCACCACCCACCGACCAATACCCAGCCTGACCCAAGCAGTGATCTGGCCCTTCTAGGTAGCTGCCCCCAGTTTATATAGTGGGCATGAAGTGCTGTGGTATGGAGTACCTATTTGGTTAGCTTGGGTCAGGCGTCCTGTCTCTGCTTCCTCTTGGCTTCCCGTGCCCCTCCTCCCTGGCAGGGCATGAGACTCAGAAAGTTCTTGATCAGGGTAAACATTACTGAGCAGCAACTAAAAACATTAATGTTATCAGCGCTGTTCCTAGGCTGAAGTTGAAAACACAGCACTGCAACAGCTACTAAGAAGGAGAAAAATGACTGCTACTGCTGAACCCAGGACACCGGAGGAACAGCAGAGAACAAGACTGGCTTTCAAAGGTCCTCCTGTTGGTTCTCCTGCATTTAGGGTTTTTTTTCTGAATCAGAGGTTGCATCTTTGTGTTTAGCAAACTGTGATAGTTTTCTTGCATGAGTTCACCTAACTGAACCCATATAAACTTCAGTATCTACATGTCTTGTGACAGTGATTTCAATAACTGGATGCTATGCGCAAACATTGCTATTTGTATTTCTTTTTAACTTTGTGTTATTTCATCTGATACTTCTTAATTAGCATTTATTTATTATGAAAAAACCCCAATGGGTGATAATTCCATTTTTACCATGGCAAGTCCATTGTTCTTTTATTTTAACTGCTATTTTTCATAAAATCATGCATTTAATTCGCACTTTCAGTTCCACTAGAGGGAATGGAGCGTTAAGGAACTATAGAATACTATCCTGTTAAGCTGCATAGCTTTTTGACACAACAGAGGCAAATGCATTTTTAATATTTCAGTAGGTGAAAAGAGAGAGTTCAAAGAATGCAGGCAAGCAATGATGAAAATATGTTGACAGCGCATGAAATCTCTGATGTGGATTGCCTTATAAAATAAAATGATTTTTCAGGGATGCAAAGGGGGCTGGTAAGACCTGCAGTTATAAGCCCTCAGGGGAAAAAAAGGCATTCTTTTGGTTTTAGCAGTGCTCCCCAACTGAAAGAGTAGTGGATCATTTTTGATAAATATCTTGCAGTGCAAAGAACCATAACAGATGGTGGTAATCTGCACTTTTTTTTTTTTTTATGATTCTTTGTTCACCCTTTGCAAGAAATTAAAATAGATTAATATTTTTAAATATTTTTAAAAGGGATTTTTAAATAGGGATTTTTAAAAGAAAGGAGCAGAATTTTGAAAACAGGACTGACAAAACTGGTATTTACAAAGTCGTGTAATATTTGTCAATGAAGAATAGAGTATTACAAACTTTTTTGATGCCTTACTGAAGAATTAATCTGTAGAGTGAGAACCCCAGTGGAAGCAATGGGCTTCCTATTTGCTATGTACACCTGAGGCACAAACACGAATCGAAGTGTTTAGTTTGATTCCATCCTGTAAACGCAGTTCTGCACTAGTTGTACTGTGCACTGTAGGAGCACAAGAAAACACTGCCTTGGAAAAGTTGAGGCTGTCTTCTGCAATTCGTGAGAGAAGAACGGAGGTCCTGAAATCTGTCTGCTACTTGCTGAGGCCCTGGAGGCCAGGCTGGGCAGAGCCTTGGGTAACATCACCTAGGGTAAGGCGTCCCTGCCCATGGCTGAGGGGCTGGAACTAAACGATCTTAAGGTCCTTTTCAACCCAAACCGTTCTGTGATTCTATGAGGTCTTCTAGCACTGTGCAAAACTTTCCTAGTAGGCTTTGGAGGGACAGTTATGTTTCTTCCTGACTTCTCAGCTACTCAGAAAGCCAGCAAGAATGTGCTTTATCATAATGAGCAATCGTTTTCTGTAAATCACCTCTTCAAAAGTCCTCCCATCACTTGGCTGAGGGCCATGGTACAGAGGGAATTAAGTAAATCCACATCCCAATCAGATTGCTTCTGGCACTTAACGGTCGATAGATGTTTGTGCTTCCTTGCATGGACAGAGTGAAGTACTCAAATAATGAGTTCTCCTTTACTAAAATAAATAGGCTAGATACTTGAAAGTATTTTTATGAAAAACAAATACTTGTTATTAAAATAGCTGGGAGATGGCTACAGTCTTTGACTTGAGCTTATATTTATGGCTGAGGTCCGTAGGTGGAGAACTAAGCTGAAAGACTTCCTAATCTTCTGGGAACACCTCTTGAAAAATGAAGGTAAGATATTGGGATGGATGGATCTCTTTAGAGAATCTGATATTTTTTATGGAATTTGTAAAAAGCCTTCTTGAAATACGGTGACACAAAAGACCCCAGAGTGCAGCAGCCAACGCAGTCATCCCCAGCACCTCTACCTCCAAACAGTAAATAACTGCCTTGGAAATAATAGCAAGCGTTAAGAAAGTGCTCTTAGAGGAATAGCACTAGTTTTGTTGCACTTACAAGTAGGCACCCATCAAGAGTGTGTAGAGGTGGTACTGCAAGAATAAGTGATATGTGAATGGTAGTCTCTTTGAAGTAGTAAGAGAGCTTGATCCCACAAAATTTACTGCAGATCGCCAAAATTTAATGCATGAAGATGCCATTTCCATTAAATATTCATTATTTTGCTAGCATCTGCCTGATTTTCCATGCCTAAACATTGCTGATGAAAACAATGAGACGTTTTTGTCGTGTCTTGCACAGGCAAACTCTAAACCAGGTTTCTTTTTCAATATAATGTCCTGTCTGTGAGTTCTTTAAACAATGCTAACCCTTCAGCAAACATCTCAGAACAAACACAAATACTACAGGGAACTCAGCTCCTGATATTTCTAACGTTAAAAACAAGCACATAAAACATTTTTGCCTCCTGGAGATGTGCTTTGGGCAGACTCAATTCTCCTCTGTGGATGAGTTTGATTTTCTTTTCCCGATTTCTCAATATTTATGTCTACTTCTCAATGCATCACATTCGTGTCTTAATTGCAAGAGTATATATTAATGGTACTTGCATATTCTACCTCTGTTAACATGGTATCCGAGTGTTTAAGAATTTTACTTTGTACTGCAAGACATTTGTTTATCTTACTGTGCCTTCCAGTTTTATGGATGCAGTCTCCATGTAAGAAGGCTGACTGGGTTCCCTAAGGTCCTGTAGGGAACTGAAAGTAGTTTAGAGAACTGAGGCAGATTCTTCTAAATTTGCAGCTGTTGACCCAGCCACTGAACGATCTTTTCTTTCTGTTGGAATGTTTGTTGCTCAAGACAAAGCAAACTGAAATGATGTAACTGTTACCGAGCGCTGTGCTGTACTGAAATTAACTTACAGGGAAGGATTCATAACACGTGATTCAAATTATTTCTGTATCTGTATCTCTTGTTCACAAGGGTTAGGGTTATTCTTGCTTTTGATAAGAGAAGTTCGAGACACAAATACAGAACTGTTTCCCTTCCAGCACACAGACACCAGGCGTTCATTTCCCCTGAAAATAGTTGAATAGAGAATACTTGATTATTTGAAGGAAAAGGACATTTCACAACCTGTGAGAACCCAGGTGGCTGGAACTGGTGAAATCTCTTGCTGAAGAGGTACTGAGCAGTCTTTAGATAGGAGAAAATGGGAATTCTTTGGAAGATCTATATTTCTGTGAAAGTTAAGATTATAAGGGGGTAATGTCCTAGGTATAATACTGTCACTGCAAGGATCTAGAGGCTTGCAAAAGTGTCTGTGCAAGTATTTGTGACAGAGAGAGACAGACTGTTGGGTGCAGCCATTCACTTAATTAAAACACTGCAGCTGTTCCATTATTATTTCACCTTCAGGTGTGACTCTATTATGTAATACCTACTTAAAGAAAGCTTATGGCTGTTAGAATCGTATGTCACAAGTAGTTCAGGTTGGAGGGGACCTTAGGAGGTCAGGCAGTCCCTGCCCAGCCTGGGCTGCTACAAGGGTTAGTCCTTCCCCAGGGCAGCGCTTTGCATTTCTCCCTGTTGAATTTCATGTAGGCCCTTGAAACTCCTGTCAGCCCATTTCTCCATCCCACCTGGGTCTCTCTGAATAGCAGGCCTACTCTCCAGCATATCAGCTTGTGCCTGCAGCTTGGTGTTGTCTGCAAACTTGAAAAGAGAGTGAACTCCATTACATCTTGAGAGACACTAATATAGATATTAAGCAGGATAGGTCCAAAGATAGACCCCCTGCAGCTCCACTTACTGACCTCCAGGCAGGGTATGACCCATTTACCAGTAATCTCAGAGTCGTACCGTTTCAGTGTTTTTTTACCCATCTGCAGAGTGTAATGTCCCAACATTTGTAAAGGTGTTGAAACAGTGTTGAAAACCTTCCTAAAGTAAGGTAAATGACACACACTGCTCTCTCAGTGTACATATGCAATCATTTTCATCTTCATTCTCTATGAAATTTAGATCAGGAAACAAAACTATGATGGAGTTGTATGCACATCTGGACAGAGAGAGGACAGAAGCAGTAAGAACATGCTGATGGGCAGCCCTTTTTGTCAACAGACCTGTGAGCTCTTTTAGAAGAAATTCTTCACTGTGAGGGTGGTGAGACACTGCACAGGTTGCCCGGAGAAGCTGTGGCTGCCCCATCCCTGGCAGTGTTCAAGACCATGTTGGACGAGGCTTTGAACAGCCAGGACTAGTGGAAAGTGTCTCTGCCTGTAGCAGGAGGTTTGAAACTAGATGACCTGTAACATCCCTTCCAACCCAAACCATTCTGTGATTTTATGTTTCTGCTGCCTGGCTGCTTCAGTTCAGCTGGAGAAACCATGTATGGGTAACAGCACTTCGCACTTACGTATATGCTTAGTTGTTGTGCAGATGTTAAATGTATAAGCTTGAGAGTTATGCAGATAGTAACTCATCTTTCTATTCAGTCTTGTTGGCTTCCTGAAGACAATATTGATGCTAGACAATGGCCGCAGAATATGTTTAGTGCATGCAGAAGACCCAGGAGTAGCTATACAACTTTGTTAAGTTGTGAATCAGGCTACAACACTACTGGAGTTGCCCGATTCATGACTACTGAAGTTGTGGTAGAGTGGAGATAACCGACACTCAGAGAACTGATTAGCTACAACACTACAATAATCGTAAAATAGAGATAACCTTCACTTAGGAAATTGATTAGTTTATTTATATCTGATGTGATCTTTGAGTAGCAATTGATATTGTATCAGTTTTCTTGGCATATGCTTGAGAATACAACTTGTGATACTAACCCCAAGAATGAACTAAAAAATAATGAAATTAAAACCAAGGAAAATCAATAGTTTTTTTCTGGATTATTGCATTATCAGGAGAATGTGTACTTTGTCACACTTTGCTAAATACCTGGTTCTGACATTGCTCTTCACAGCTGACTATGCACTGCTATGTCCAATGGTATCTTAATTTTAGTGCAGGTAACGTGTTTTGAAAGGGAAAATGAAACAAGAAGTCACACTTCTGCTTAATCAGCCTGCTATAAAATTCTGGCTCATTAGGACACAGACGTGTTAAGAGTGAGATTAAAATGTACATCCCCCAGGTAATATGTGAGGATGGCATTTGAAAATTCTGCTATGCTAGAAGAGTTAGTTCTTATCAGAGGGAAGTGTTCTGTGTGTCCTGATGAAAGCTGAAATGCTGAAGTAGTGACTAGCTTTCTTTTCATTGTGTCTCAAATAAAAAAGATTAAGAAAATATGTGACATGCATTAGTGTATGTGTGGAGAATGTCATTAAATGTCTTGGTGGTGTGCAGACAGTACTTTACAGTAATTCCAGTGTCACTAGTGGAATATTAATGGCATGCTGCTTTGACCTACTATCAGTCATAGTGATTTGCATATCATTTGCATAATATTTTGCATATCAGACACACATTAGTCACTAAATTTTATATTGCAAGAATGGTGGATTAACAAATGCTTGTAAGAGCATTGTGCCAGAGAAAGGGATTACCTTCTAAGTTTCTATTTGTTTCACTGTTTTTCAACATATTTTATAATGATGTTTTTTAAAATATGAATAGTACTTTTACCAGGATTAGTGTTAGGGCTAGCAAATTCTGGCTACACCATGTCAAGTTCCCTGTTAGTCTCATTCATATTGATTCCACTTTATCTAAACTTACCGTGACAGGTTTACTTTGTGGTCAAAGCTATGATATGACTATTAAAATGTTTAGCATATTTTGCATTGACAACAGAAACCTTAAATGCAGTAGCCCAAAACCTGAAACTTGACATAAAAGCTGTTGGTTTGATATCAGTAGTTAAAAGCATTTCAAAAATACTGCAGTACAGATGTATTACAAAATGTTATGAAAGTTTCTTTCTTGATTGGCTGGCACAACTAAAAGGGAAGGTTTCCAGGATAAGAAGTGTGTCCAGTGTGTATCTACAGTGATTCAAGTGTGTAGGACAAGATGCAAAAGACAGCCACAGAAGTTGGCAAATAAAGTGGGCTATTTCTAGCCAGGAAGAAAACTTGCTGATTGTATGCTTTTTCCAGACTTCTCTGTTGCAGTTCCAGTGCACTATTCAAACACAAGTTGGTTATTCTTGAAGTTTATTTTTAAGATTTAGCTTTGGCTTTCTCTGAATTAACCTCTTGGGATAGATGTCTGTTTGTTTTTTGCTTAACAGTAGGAGTAGCTGCTTTTGAGAACCATTTCAAACCTGAACATAATGGAAAATGTCATCATTTCCCTAGAAGCTTGATATAGAAACATCAAACTCAAGAGTAGCTTTTACACTGAGTTAAGTAGTGATACGGTGAAAGCTTAGTGCGTAGTACTTTTGCTTTGGCCTTATACATCTTGATTTTTTGCAGAGATGCCTTGTGGGTAGGTATTGCATAGAAATCCAGACTGGCCACAAATTTCCTTCACCTTCAGTATGAGGGAAAATGATCTCTGTCAGAGTGTCTATCTTCCTAACTTCAAAAGAGTATAATATACAGAAAAATTGAACTCCCTTGGCCCATAGTTCAATTTTTGGTTGTGGAAGGTCACTGCATCAAGTTCAAACAATGTATATGCTGAAGGTATCATCTGTGAAGCGTTTGTTTCTTCTTAGTTGAAAGGTTAGATGCATTTGCATTGACATGGCAGGGTTTAAATTAATGTAAGTGCTGTTATAATGTCAGTAGACTTTTTTTTTCTCTATTTATTTATAGATTCCAAAATAGCTATTACAAATCTCAGTAGAGCTGTCTCCTAGAGCTCCAGGGACACCAAGGCCGTTCTGTTGTTAATAAACCTTCCTCACAGTCAGGCTTTGACATCATGAGAGTTCCCAAAGAACCTTTTTGCTTTCAATGGAAGATGTACAATTATTTTTGAAGCATTTACTATTTTAAACCAAATTTTTCATCTATGTTTAAAGAAACAATTTTTCATGTATCTCAGAAGACCTCTCCTCAAGTAATGTCTTTGCATGCTTCTTTAAGTTCTTGAAAGAGATTTCTTATGTAGAACTTTCTTTGCACTAGTTGATAATAGACATTTTAAAATGCAGCCAGCTATTTTTTCTTGCCCGATAATGAAGGTGCTTTTAGTAGGCCATAGGTATACTTCTGCTGCCCTTATTTCTAACTGCTCCCAGTTAACTGGGAGAACACCAGCCTCTCATCTGTTGGGTTCACACTTATCAACATAAGAGAAATTCTGGGGAAAAACCAAGAAGATCTAATCCCAATGGGTATGTTTGAACTGAAATGATAGAATCATAGAATAGTTAGGGTTGGAAAGAACCTCAAGGTCATCTAGTTCCAATCCCCCTCCCGTGGGCAGGGACACCTAGACTATGTTGGCCAAGGCTCTGTCCAACCTGAAGGCTGCCAGGGATGGAGCATTTACTACTTCTTCGGGCAACCTGTTTCAGTGCCTCACCACCCTCACAGTGAAGAGCTTCTTCATTATATCTAATCTGAACTTGCCCTGTTCAAGTTTAAGCCCATTACCCCTTGTCCTATCACTGCAGTCCCTAATGAAGAGTCCCTCCCCAGCATCCCTGTAGCCCCCCTTCAGGTACTGGAAGGCTGCTATGAGGTCTCAATGAAGCCTTCTCTTCTCCAGGCTGAGCAGCCCCAACTTTATCAGCCTGTCTTTATACGGGAGGTGCTCCAGTCACCTGATGATCCTCGTGGCCCTCCTCTGGACTTGCTCCGACAGCTCGCTGTCTTTCTTATGTTGAGGACACCAGAACTGCATGCAGTCCTCCAAGTGGGATCTCACTATACAGAAATTGCATGAATTCAAATAGCCCTGGCTAAACATAACTTGCAAGAATATTAGATGGTAAAATGTTTCCTTGATGGGTTTAATCTAGGTTTCAAGTCCCCAGCAGAGTTAGGTTACGTATCTGTATAAAACTGCCTGTTATTTGAACGAAGGTTCATCTCAGAAGCTCTACTACCATTAGGGAATAGTATATGTAAGTCATAGAAATTAAAGATTGAATTTCAGTCTTAATTCTAAATTTCTGGGATTCTTAATGGAAAACCTATCTTGGGAACTTTTTAATATACTTCCCATATACATGTACCATATGTATGAAAATTAGTTCAAAGCAAGTATATTTCATCTCTAAAAGTCTGTGAAGGAAGTACTCTGAATGTTATAATTTTCTGATATATATAAGGGGTGAATGAAAAATATTCCTCACCAAATACACCATATGGCCCTTCCAGATACCAACTTCTGTTGCCAGGTGTTGCAGCTGTTACTGTTAGGGTACTTGGGGCTGCAGTGATGGGACTAGCCTGGGAGACTGAGCAACCAGGCAAATCTTCAATCAAGGCTTTACTTGTGCTCAACAAATGGAAATAAAACATTAGTCAAGGAAATTAGCCAGGCCTTGGGTGTACAAGGCTGATGTGCCTGGCCTTGAGGGCTGAAGCGTTTCGTCATTCTCAGCTGTCTGAAGTCAAGATGTCCTGACTCAAGAGCTCTTCAATGGGAGAAGCTGGAGCTGAAATGAGTGTCTTCTTTTTTCCCCAAGCTTCACTCACTTCACTGGCATTGTGATAAACGTTTTCCATGGATCAGGACAAGTCTGGTCCAAAGAACTACTTCATCTTTTAGCAAGCAGGAATGAATCTTTTCCAGCTTGTCTGGCAGGTGTTACCCTCCAACAACTGTCTTTTCAAATAGGTATGCATGTTTGCAGACTTGTGCAGGTTATCTGATACCTTCAAGTAGCTGTAGACCAGGTGCTGTTATCTTAGTTTTACTGTTTTTATACAACTATGCCAAGCAGCCAGATGTTACAAAATAATTCACTTTCTAACCTAAATCAAGTAGTATTGTGGTATGCCTGGGCGCAAACCAAATTGGATATGCATCATGTTCTGCCTTAAATCAAGCAGGTTTGTAATATAGTGGTAGTGAAAGGAGGATATGTTTCACAGGTAGGCCCTCCTGCTGCACAGGGCTAGACTATCATGCTATATTGGTGGTACTATGTTGAATTTTCAATTGGACTTTCAGCAATCACGCTGAAAGGGAAAATGAAGGGAAAAGCCATGCACCAGGAAATTGGGCAGGGTTTCCTTTACATTACTACAGTTATTCCAGGGAAAAGGTAGAGTACATCTGTTATTTTGTGAAGAATCTAGAGATAAGAGTAGAAGTGAAGAAAATAAGTGTGACAAGAATCAGTTTAACTTCAGAACCCAAACTGTTATTTCAAGATCTATTGCACACACAGGATATGAAAGTTGTGCATTCAGACTATATTAAAATAGGTTTTCTTAGTATTAAAAAAAATTCTGTGTCTTATAACTGAGCAGAAGCCTTCAGTCTGCTACCACAGGATTCACGCTTAAGCTTTAGCAATTTTTTGTCTTGTTTTGAAATTTTGTAAGTTTTGAAATTTTCTTTGCTTTATAAATTCAAACAAGGGATAATATAAGAAAAAATAGTGGAGAGCGTGTGATTTTAGACCATAAACATGCCTTTTCTTAATAATCAAGAATTCAAAAAGAATGGCTCTAAATCTTTGTCAAGTTGGACTTTGCATTTAAACAATTAGAAATAGTTTTGAATATAATTCTGAACACTGTAATAGTGGAGATCAAAATAATATAAAATGACTTTTTTAATACAGAATTTCACAGAGTTCATCCTATGCTTTTGCAGGGCTCTACTTTGCTGAAATTAATTAATTTTAATTCAGATCCAGTATTAACCAAATGTTATTAATAACACTTTAGAATGTAAGCGCTAATTTAATAAAGAATGGTGAATTCATTTAACTCAGCATGGTCACCCTCTTTGCTGAATTTTCTCATTTGCTTTCAGTTTGCAGAGTGTCGTGGCACAAATCAGGACTAGGTCATGAACGGTTGCTTAGTGGTTTCTTAATAAGTATTATAACCTATTCGCTTTGTTAATAGCTTTGCATTTGCAAATATTGCATCCCGTTTTGCCAAGGAATCATCACTGCGGCTATTCAAGAACAGGCCTGTTAAGGAGCCAATAGAAATGCAATCCTGTATAATCCTGCAAAACATGTTTGTGATGATCCGTGACCCAAGTGAATGTTTTTTGTGGTAGTTTTCTTGTCTATTGTTCTGTGAAACCTGGGCTGACATATGACCTGATTACCAGACTGTATCTTTAAAGGTGGTGCTATCATTCATTGTGAGTTTAGCTAAAACATACTAAATCAAAAGTTCTTCCTACACATAGGCCAAATGTATAATGTCTGCTGTTTTTCCATTTCTGCTAAGAAAGGAAAACTGCGCGCTATCAGAAAGAAAATACCTGGAGAATGGTGAGATCGCTGCATTTCTTTTGCAAGCTTTCTTAAAACACCCTGTATTGCTTCGCTGAGAAATGCAGATGTTGATTTTTCACGGTAATGAGAAACTAGAGGTTGTGACATACCAAGTCATACATTTTGTGGGCAAATGCTCACCAGGACTTCATGATGTACAGCTGTGATGCGCCAGTGGGGTTGGTGGTACTCCACTGTGCTTGGTGCAATGCAAAGTGGGCTCTGAGTGTCCCTTTGGCTGGTATTCCTGGGCACTAATACAGTACAGTGAAAGACTAAGTATCTACTTTTGAAAATGACAGCCTAGTTACACACAGGATTCAGTTATTAGTTTAAATGCTTTAGTGTATTTAGAAAGAAATCTTACTTTAACATTAAGAATCGCCAATATATATTAACTAGAAAAAAAAGAGATTTAATTTCCTCTTTTCTTACACTGTAGAAATAGAGTCACATTGAATAATTTGAACTAATGTTGGTCTTGTTTAATGATTATTCAACAGCTCATGAAAGAGGCTACAGAGTATAACAAAACCAGGAGCTCTCGCTCAGCACTTGGTCGAAGGTTTATTTGCAGTTCATGCTGCACAGATGGGTAATAGTTTGAAAGCACAGATGGAATTTAAGGAACAGCAAGTTCAGTAGGAAAACTACTGTATTGAAGAGAGGGAGAAAAATGAACGAACCAACAGCTTGAGAGAGAAATATTGAGATCCAGCTGGTTATTACACAAATTATTTCAGCCTCTCCTAGCTTATAAACTGTGAGGACAAACAACAAATGTTCTGCAGGATTGGCTGCTTCTAACTGTTCTCTTAGGCAAGAAGTGCCCCTCAAACCTAATTAAAATACAGGTTTCTTTTTTTAATTGAATGATGTTTTATTCCGAGTTAGTGGAAGACAGAGACAAGGATCTATCTAAATAGCAAAAGGCAAAGCCGAAGGACATTAATAGAGCAAAATCAAGTAGCTGGAGATTTTAACCCCAGGGTTTGTTAATCCCAAAAGGGGATTAAAAAGCCAACCTGGTAAGAAGGACCAGTGGGAAAAGCAACCTGCTAGGCTCACCAGTCTGCACATCCTGCTTGTGTTGAGTGCTTGCATCTTGGTACAATTTGTTTCTGCTCGACTCCATCAATAGCATTTTCCTTCTGCATCCTCCTGGGTAAGGCAGGGCACGGAAAAGAGTCTTGCTGCTCCTTCCCAAAAAGAGTAACAGGAAGAATACTCCCAGCTAACCTTCAGCCATCTGCTTCTTTCGCTGATCTCTGTCCACTTGTCACTCCTTTTGCATTTACCTGCTTCCCCCTAATGCTAAAATTAAGTTGTGTCTCAACTCATGCTAGTGGATTGTAGACTTTAGCTCTTGACTTATTTCGTTACTTGGGGATCTGCTTACTCTAAACTTTCCAGTCTTAGCTGAACTGTGCAGTCCTTCAATCTAATCTAGTAACTGAGCTACTCTTTACCTCCTAATTTTCACTCCACAGTTTTTTTTTGACAAGTTTCATTCAATAAATAAGATCTGATAAGCAAATAATGTAAATTTGATTAAAACAAGTTTTTGTAGAACATTTGCATATTTTATGTTATCGTTTCCGCTCACTGATTTTTAATATTTCAGTAATAAGTATGTGGCAGGTTTTTTAAGCTGTTATAAAACAAAGAAAATTATTTTCGAGGTACTAAATTCTGTCTGTATGAAATTCCAAGAATAATGTGAGATCCATCATTCAGAACAGGAAGAGAAGGCTTAGCAATAAATTCATTCCTTCAAGCACTGATTTAAAAAGAGAGAGAAAGAGAAGACTGAAATTATATAATCAGATGAATTAAGACTATAATTTATTGCTATGCTCTGATTTATCTCCTGCTGCTATTGTCTTATAAGTGAAGCCACTATGGCTGAGCATTTAAATTTAGATTTTATAGGTCTGAATGTTTTTTACCTCAAAGTTGTATGTTTTTATGTATTTAGATTCTCATTTGCTAAAAAAAAATACCCAAACCAACAAAATAACTCGGAGCTTTCAATGTTATTTGCTGAGAATATCTAATATTGTATGCAATTTTCATTAAGAAAAGTATATAATAATTGTAAAAGCCCCAAACAAATAGTTCTGCATCATAGTGTGGTAATCCTCAATTTAAAATAAACCTACCTCATGACAAGTTTTCTGTGGATTTTGCTGTAGGAGGTGAGAGTCTTCCTTCATATATAAGAGGAAATAAGTAGTAAGTTGTTAATAATTTTTGTGTGTGTTTATTGGATCCCAAACTCAAGAAAAACATTTCTGATTTCTCTCTTTCCATGAGCTGGGCTATTTCATTCAGAAGCACATTGAGATTTACTGTGTTAGCTTATCGGTCTTTTGTTTCTTTAATTGTATAAACAGTGTTGGCTGTTCTTGTCAATTTTGAAGTAATATTCTTTTTTGGGTTTGATGGGAAAAAATATTTTAAAAATCAATTTTTAACACTTTTAAAAAGGAGCTTTTTTTTCTTTATCCATTCTGTTGAGGATTTTTTCGTGGAGTTCATACTTCCAAACAGACAATGAAGAAAGTAAAGGTTTGTCTTCTGCTTAAGGAAACCTTGATGTTGACAGGATCAGAGAAGGGCTTCTTTTTGAAGGAATCGCAGCATGCGGTTATACCTTCCAGCTAAGAGTTTATGATTGAAAACAACTGGAGAGGACCTTGCAAGGTCATCTTGGAGGATTTAACAGGGCAAGATCCAAGCATCTGTTGATTCATTTTCTGGGCGTAAGATAATAATGAGGTTTTCAACCCTTATGTATGAAGAGTCCTCTGAGTCTCTAGCAGGAGTTTGAAGATGAAAAAGAAGTGCTAGTGCCATTCAGGGAAAGAATACAAATTCTCCATGGTTAGCAAGTTGCATCTTGTAAAGATGTTTATAAAGCAGCGAATTGCCATGCAGGTGTGCCCAAGAGGTGCTAGCGGTCAAGAGATGCCCCACTAGTCAGCTTTACTAAGAAATTGGGAATAACAGTGCATGGAGTGCTGTGTTGAGGGAGTTAAGTGCCTTCTAGTACATATACTAGTTTTGTTCACACTAACCTGAGCACCTCTATGTGGGACTGCTCAGAGCTCTTATTTTCATGAGTTTTTAATAATAGTGGAAGACTGACAAAAGAAACATGGTTATGCATGAAATACAGAGGTACATTCTTTGACATTTTCCCCTCAGTGGTACAGTATCTCCTAGGTTAATTTCTAAAGTCCTGTTTTCTCCTTGCTCTCTCAATCTAGGAACAGAAAGTCTGTGCTTTCAGCACAGGTTTGATGTGCTGCTTCTACTAGTGCAGAGAAACTCAATTTAGAAGTTGTAATTCTTATTAGTTTCTTTAAGCAGACAAAGAAAAGGCCCTGATTCCCCAGTCTGAGTGAACTAACAGTTAACAAGGGTGTGTGAGAAGCCTGCATGTTGTCTTTTCAACCTAAGGAGCAGTTTCTGCCACATTCAGTTCATACTTGAGGCTTGTGGAGAGGAGAGGCTTACAGTGGAGGGCATGTCAGGGTTCCTGTTTCTGAAGGCTTTTGCAAGCAGTATTGAAATGCTGTCACTTCAGTGGTCTGGTCTTTCCAAGTGTCCCCCTTGAGCACTGAGTCCGTTGGGAGAGGTCTTCTCCTAAGGCCATTAGATTTTTGCCCTTTGTTGCTGTGTTTTTCAAAAGGGTTTCAGGGAAATGCTGTTTAACTTCTGTCAAATCTTTTTTTATTATTAGTCTGAGTGGCTTAAAACTTACACTTTTTAAATCTGTCATGGGTTCAGCAGCAGCAGTCAATATTTTCTCCTTCTTGGTAGCTGGTGCAGTGCTGTGTTTTTGACTTTCGGTCTGGGAACAGCACTGATAACGCCGATGTTTATAGTTACGGCTTAGAATGTTTTGGTCTGACCAAGGACCTTCTGAGTCTCATGCTCTGCCAGGGAGGAGGGAAAGCCGGGAGGAAGGAGAGACAGGACACCTGACCCAGACTAACCAAAGAGGTTATTCCATACCACAGCACGTCATGTCCAGGATGTAGAAACGGAGAGCAGAGACCCGGAAGGGTGGTGAGGGTGCACGGTGGGGGGTGCACTGGTGGGGGTGCACTGTGTGATCGGGCTTGATATTGGATGGTGAGACAATTGTATTCTTTCCTTGTATTTGCCTTGTCATTATTATTATTGGTGGAAGCAGTAGTGGTTTGTGTTATACCTCAGTTACTAAACTGTTCTTATCTCAACCTGTGGGAGTTGCATTCTTTCGATTCTCCTTCCCATCCCTCCAGGAGCGGAGGGAAGAAAGAGTGGGGAGTGAGTGAGAGAGCGGCTGTGTGAGTTTATAGACTTAAACCACGACAAAATCATAGAATCATAGAATCATAGAATAGTAAGGGTTGGAAAGGACCTCAAGATCATCGAGTTCCAACCCCCCTGTCATGGGCAGGGACACCTCCCACTAAACCATGCCATCCAAGGCTATGTCATTCTTTCATTTCCCTTTCTGCAGAAGAAATAGGTGCATCCCTCTTGAGCCATGTGGTGTCAAGCTTCTACCAACACATAGAGAAGGGGATTGAAACAAAAGGTCTTAAAACTTTTGGTCCTACTCTTCTCTGATACAAGTGCCAACCTTTCCCTCAGTCAAAATTTTGTAATGAAGTGTTTTAAGAAGAAGAAAAGTTTATATATGCTTTGAAGTAATTTGTTAAATCAAAGAGGATGGGGATTCAAGGGGTTTTAAGTTTAGGCTTGGAGGAGGACATTAGGGATTCTACCAAGGGTACTTTTAGTGGGGTGCAAACAACAGATGATGCAAATGAAAGGGGTTATATGAGGGTGACTTTATATGCTGGATGTCTCTGGCAAAATGATTTTTTAAATGTATTTGAGATAAAATGACGAAATGTGAAAATAGTAGCAAAGAATGAAGTATTTTAATAGGATCAGCAATCCATAAGTAATTACATGTAAGCTAAAGTAAAATGTGCTAAAAAGCAGGTCATTTGTTCTTTTAAGACTAAACTGAAATCAACACTTATTTTTAGCAATGGCATTCATTTTTGCTTTCTGAATTTACAGTGTTCTTAGGGTTCTGCTATTTTGTCACTGAAATGCTTGGAGTTTTTATCAGATTCTGTTCCACAGATTACATAAGGAACTTAAGAAAACAATTTTGTTTCTGCCTGGTTCTGGAAAGGAGCAATAGGTAGATGGCTCCAGCGCATTCTGCTTTCCTGCTTTTTAAACATTTTACCACATTAATGGTTTTGCCACCAAAGATATGAAAGTTTTAATGTATTATTTATCTTATTGATCTTTATGATAATTTTGAAATTTCAAATCATTGTTAGTACTTATAGATATCATTTCATTTAAGTTCCCTTATCTACATGGAGTTTGATTAAGCAGAGTAGTTTTCATTAATGGCAAATCCTTCATAAATTCCAACTTTTTATAATATTAGAGATTACTGGGAGATTAATTAGTATGAGACAGCTCAGCTTTTCGCTGTTCATGGCAGAAAATTTTGTTGCCTTTAAAATGAATCTCACTACTGATATGGTAGGTATGTCATAGCTGGAAGTATTGCATGGTTCAACCTCACTGAAAGAAATACAGGCTAAATAGTGTTTGACCAATTTATTCCACCGTTCTGGTGTGGATTGCTGCTCTTTGATGACACCAGGAATTGTAAAAAAGTTTACAGAGTGAAATTTACAGCATAATAATAATCTTGACACCGTTATTACAATTATTTATATGACTCTTCTGCCGGGTACTGATTTTCCATAGCAAAAATCTGACTGAAGGGTCTGTTAGAACACTGCAGTGCCTTGTGCTTTACCAAGCTATGCAATGCTGAAACCCAGGAAACTGACTACCACTAAGCAAGCGTTTGGTGAGGCACATTTCCCCAATTACCAAATTAAACAGGCTTGTGCAACCAGTATTTTCTTGGCTAGAGAGAAAAAAGAAATAGAAATCATACGCCCTTAGAGATCACCAAAAGATAAAGTAAATCCTCTACCAGGGAATATGCAACAATTTTGGCCAACTCTGTAGTGGGGGTAGCTGCTGCCTTACCAAGCCAGCATCTCATGGCTCTGAAGACTAGAGCTTGAAAGAGTCAAGCTTGTGGTTTTGAAGTAGTCTAAGCAGTTAATCCCAGCCTACCTTTAGTCAATGGTGAAAAAAAAAGCAACTCCAGAGGCTGGTTCATCATCTGGCCTATTTTGAAAGTATATTTCCCCCTGATCTGGCTATTTTTCTCCACTGGCTGGATTTGTTGGTTATATCTTGACTACATCTGCTGTGCATTACTGGCTCTTTTCTCTCTCCAGACTTTTGGGTATTTTAAATGATGTAAATCTATTTATACAGTGAATCTGTGCTGCTCTGTGGAAAGCGATGTGCTGGGTCCTGGCACATGGGCCACAACAACCCCATGCAATGCTACAGGCTTGGGGAAGAGCGGCTGGAAAAGGACCTGAGGGTGCTGATTGAGGGGACTGAACATGATCCAGCTTGTACTCAGGTGGCCAAGAAGACCAAAGGCATCCTGGCCTGTATCAGCAATAGTGAGGCCAGCAGGGCCAAGGAAGTGGTCATCCCCCTGTACTTGGCACTGCTGATGATGCACCTTGAACACTGTGTTCAGGTTTGGGACGTTTGCTGCAAGATAGATATTGAGTTGCTGGAGCAGGTTCAGAGAAGTGCAACAAAGCTGGTGAAGGGTCTGTAGAACAAGCCTTATGAGGAACATCTGAGGGAACTGGAGTTGTTTAGTCTGGAGAAGGCTCAGGGGAACCTTATCACTATCAACAACCACCTGAAAGGAGGATGGAAAGAGGAGGTGGCTGGTTGCGTCTCCCAAGTCACAAGTGAAAGGACAAGAGACAATGGCCTCAAGCTGCACCAGGGGAGGTTTAGACTGGATATTAGGAAAAATTTCTTCACTGAGAGGTTGATCTGGTATTGGAACAGCCTGCCCAGGGCAGTGGTGGAATCACTGTCCCTGGAGTGTTCAAAAACCGTGTAGATGTGGTCCTTAGTGACATGGTTTAGTGGTGAACTTTGCAATTCTGGGGTAATGGTTGAACTTGATGATCTTAAAGGTCTTTTATGACCTAGCTGATTCTATGATTCTGTAGGACCAGGACCAAGTCAATGAAGCCCACTTGAGTATTAGGGAGGTACTATGGGTTCCAGTTCCTGCTTCTTGTACAGTTTACGCATAAAACTACTGCTGAATAATGTGCTCTGGAAGCTGAGACTGGAATCCAGAGTTTGTAGTTGCTGATTACTTGCTCTCTAAGAAATGGCAGAAATTTGGATGCAGGGATTTTGTAGATGCTCCATTTTGATGAAACTGACTGCATGGCGCCTAAAGCCTATTCCTGATATGGCTAACAGCCTTTTTGAGAGAATCAAGTAGGCATTTCCCTGCAGGCTGCCTGCATTTTTAGGTAATCAATCTACTTAAAACCTTCTGAATCTAGAAAAGATATTTTATAGAAAATATTTTAGCTACTGCAAATACCTCCTGACAATGCAATAAAAGTTTAAACTCCACACCTCTAATCATTGACTTGCTCTTAGAACAAAAGGCTTGTGCATCCAGACATGACATCTTAAGGTCAGACAGGCTGCATTTATGGAAATAAAGTATATGGTGCTCAAAAAGGGGTGCAGTTGTCCTTTCAAGTACCCTGAGCACCTATATACATGTTAAGGTCAGTGTAGTAAGTCCTAAAAGCAAAGCAAAATCTATTTATCTTCATGTGCAATCTAATTCTGCTACTCCATCTTTAAATCATTCATTTGTATTGATCTGATCTTAATTAAAAAAATCAGATCCTCCTGAATTTTTCTGGGATGATTCTTCATAAAGTACTGAAAATAGGATTAATTTTCTAAATCATAACCCCTGGGAAAAATGTTTTGAAACAATTTCTGTGAACATTATGAGAATGAAGAAATCATAGCTTTTATGTAGACTCATTTATTTATAGTCAGAAACAGTTTTCCCTAATCAAAGAGCAGCTGTACTTCTTACTGCAATTTTTAAGTGTGTTTTTGACACACAGTGTTAAAAGAGGTAATTTACTTGTCTCTTAATCTTATGGCACAAGAAAACTATTAGGAAAAAAAGAGTGTGATTTACCAGTTGCAGACATGAGAAACCCAATCATTTGTATTCACATTTCTCTCTGAAACCAAAAGAAAATGGCCACATTTCTCAGACTTTGTTTGAAACGGTACAAAATTCAGATGCTTCATAAACACTGTGAACCAATAGCAGCTTAATTTTTTTTTTTTTTACTAATAAAACCACACATTTCTGATTTATTTGTTCATTCCATTTGTTCATTCCACCTAAAATAATCATGGACAAAACTGTTCCTAAAAGTATTTTTAAACTATTATTTTTAAACCATATATCACTTATGCCTGTATCGATGTCTTGAAGTTGCTTGGGAACGGGCACCAGGTATGACTTAACAGAAGATCTAAAGCATGTTAATTTGTGCTGTGCAAACGTAAGATTTATATAGAATCATAGAATCATAGAATAGTAAGGGTTGGAAAGGACCACAAGATCATCGAGTTCCAACCCCCCTGCCATGGGCAAGGACACCTCCCACTAAACCACGCCATCCAAGGCAATGTCCAACCCCACCTTGAATGCCGCCAGGGATGAAGCATTCACAACTTCCCTGGGCAACCCATTCCAGGGCCTCACCACCCTTACAGTAAAGAATTTCTTCCTCATATCCAATCTAAACTTCCCCTGTTTAAGTTTGAACCTGTTACCCCCTGTCCTCTCGCCACAGTCCCTCATGAAGAGTCCCTCCCGAGCATCCATGGGACCGGATGAAATCCATCCGCGGGTCCTGAAGGAGCTGGCAAACGAAGTTGCAAAGCCACTGTCCATCATATTTTGCTGGCTGTCCCCAAGCACCTTGTTGGTTTTCATGTGCCTTAGCATGCCTTCCAGGAGAATCCACTCCAAGATTTTGCCAGGCACAGAGGTGAGACTGACTGGTCTGTAATTCTCCGGCTCATCCATTTTCCCCTTCTTAAAAATGGGGGTTATATTTCCCTTTTTCCAGTCATCGGGAACTTCACCTGGCTGCCATGATTTTTCATTCCCAACCAGCCCTTCCCTGTTGGTGAGGACGAGGTCAAGCATGGCACCTCTCCTTGTCGGCTCCTCTATTACTTGCAGAAGGAAGTTGTCTTCCACACAATCGAGGAACCTTCTGGATTGCTTGTGCCGGGCCATACCATCCCTCCAGCAGATACCAGGGTGGTTGAAGTCCCCCATGAGAACAAGGGCCTGCGAGCGTGAGGCTGCTCCTATTTGCCTATGGAGCGCTTCGTCCAGCAAGTCCCCTTGGTCAGGCGGTCTGTAACAGATCCCCATAATAATGTCACCCATCGCTGTTCTCCCTTTAACCCTGACCCACAAACTCTCTGTCAACTGCTCACCTGTCCCCAGACAGAGTTCCATACTCTCTAGCCTATCCCTAACATAAATAGCAACTCCCCCTCCCCGTCTGCCGGGCCTGTCTTTCCTAAAGAGCCGGTAACCTTCCATTCCAACACACCAGTCATAGGAGCCATCCCACCATGTTTCTGTGATGCCTATGATATCATACCCCCGTAGACGTGCACACATCTCTAATTCCTCTTGTTTGTTCCCCATGCTACGGGCATTTGTATAGAGGCATTTGAGCCAAGATCCAATTGAAGCCGACTCACTGGCTGGAGTGGCTGGAATATCTCTACATTGCTCCGAACGTTTACTGTAGGTGCTGGCAACCGACTGGGTGTGTTGGGATGGAATGATGCCCCCCTCCCCCAACACATCTAGTTTAAAGCGTCCTTGACCAAAAGTTATATGACCAAAATGCGTCAGAGACGGTTAGTAGTAATAGGTTTTTTATCAGTAAAGTGGTAGTTTTTGCATATTAGTAATGCCTTCCTACACATTTGAGAGCAGTTCTCAGAGCCTCTGTTTCTCTCCTTCTCTTGAAGGTGTAGTAGCTATAGATGGCAGCTCAGTATCTTGTCATCCCACTAAATCAAACTTTAAGAAAAATGTGCTTGGTAGTAGTGTGGAATTAATCCTTTGGTTTGCTGAAAAGTAATTGCTCAGAAAGCACGAGCATGCAGAGGAATATACAGTGCATATCACTAGTCTTTCTTGAGCTATTTATTTCTACTCACTTTTTCATTTGCAGAGTAGTAAACTCAATTCTGAATTCTTTCAAAATGTCAATTATCTAACAAAACAGTCTTTGATCATTGTAGAAGTACAACTGAGAGACAAATATGTCATAACACATTTAATGAATATGCAGTATAATTCAATCTTCAGTATTTCTTCTATTTAACTCTACGCTCTGACCTCTATGTAAACCTGTAAATGGCTCTCCTGTGTGTATGGAGATTGCTTTGTACTAGCTACCTTTGCAGAACTCTATATTGCTTTTGTACCCCGATTGTTTAAAATACCTTTCCGAAAATAAAACTGGAAGAAAGACATATCTGAGAAATCCGTACCTTAGAAAGGTTAGAAACCTATATTCATTCAATTTTCTTAGCATGCCTTATCCTGACTGGATTGTGCAAATGGTTCTTGTCGACGCCAGAGTGCCAGAGTGGCAAAACAATATACCAAGACTTAATCTTTTTTGTTATTAAGAAACAGTTATAGCTATTGCACAGTTAAGGTTGAAGCTAGCTTCCATTACAAGCTTGATCTACAACTCCCATCAACCACTGTCCCCTAAACAAGCCATTCCCCATGAAATTTCACATCACATCTCATGCAGAGTTAAATGTTTCTATGAAGGCTAAGGGAAGAATACAGAAAAGAACATTTAAAGTTACAAAGCTTGGTTCTCTGTTGCCATGAGCTACTTTTAGTCATCATAAACAATGAATGTGTCATGCATTGTGTATATATATGTATTATTAATGGTATTGCTAGCTCTGCCTACTGTCAGATTCCCTAGTAAGTCCTATCATAGGACCCCATTTTCAGTTTCCTATAGCTTTGATAAAAGTTTACTGTCTTGGGATTTTATTTCAGGATGATGTCTGTGTTTATGCATGGAGGTATGTGCAAAATGTCAGCCATCTCTATGCAGTTATTGGGAGGAAAGACACTTCTGCAGCATATAAGTCCTTAGTTTCTGTGAAATATTAAACTGTGTTTTAGCTTATGAAATAGAATGTAAATGAGCCAAAAAAAAAAAAGTGAAAAGAAATCTTAAGAGCTGGTTTAGAAGAGGAAGAAATGTATATTGGGTGATCTTCAGGTATGTGGGCAATGTCCTGTGTTGACGCTAGCAGAGAATAAATACTGTTCTACATGTTGAAGCTAACAGCAGATTTCAACAGGCCCAGATACATACCTGAAGGAAAACTAGCTTCAAGAAATATTCAAAATGTTCAAAGCTTTTTAACAGTTGTCTGTTTAATATCACAGTTCTATGATATGATAATAAGTTGTGGAAAAGTATATGTGTTCCTTCTCTCCCTACAATATGCATTGTCATTGTTAAACTGCATTTTTTTCTATTGCTTGATCAAATTGGTCTTTTAATTTGATTAGGAACCAGTTGCACTAATTTCAAAATGTAGTCAAATGTAAAAGAACGCTTTTTGAAATTCTTGCTTTTCCTTATCAAACAATTTGCTTTTGTAGAATAATCAAGACTTATGCCTTGAATTCAAATTTATCAATATCCATGCTAACAAGCTTTACTTTTTCATAAGGATAAAATCTAAATATGAAAGAGGTAGAAGCATTTGAATATTTGCCAAATTTAAACAAATATGTCTAAAGCCTGTTAGACCACTTCATCTTAGATGCCTTACAACACTTTTAAGTTCCTTTTGTAATTCATTAGACAGAGCCTGCTGGCAACTGCGAGGTGTTCCTTTTGTGTAGGAGTTTCCCCACATAACTGCGAGTTTTGCTCTGGAATAATCTTCTATTATTTCAGTAAGATCTATAGAACGTGTTATCAGTTGTGACAAATTGACAGCTTCTTCTGAAGCTCATAATCTTCCTTTGGATTAGCTGCACGAGAACAGTAAAGCTCATTTTCAGTCCTGACTTAAAGTCACTACAGAAGAGCTTTTGCTCTTAACTCTGTGTGCCATCTAACTTTTCATGAGCAGTGTTTTCATAATGAACATATGAATAAAACTCTCAATTTCATTGTTCAGAATCTATTTCATGTTGAACTAGTGGAGTTCTCAACTTCCAGCTACTCAAGAGATACCAACTATCTATAATCTTCATACTTTTAATAACTCATGTAGCTGTTTTGCACTAAGCAGTGAAATAAATCACTTGTTATGTTGTAGTACTGAAGAAAACAAATAGCAGAAGCTATGCTTCCTGTTGTGCTTGGAATGGGTATGTCTTGGAAATTATCTAAAACAAATAACAATAAATACACCAAATTGGGTCTTTTATATAACTCAATATATGGCTATACTGTGGAAGTCTAATTACTCTGATTGATAATAGCAGGCATTTATTGCACGTCTTTGGGCAGCTGTACAATGTGTAGTGCTAGAATTTTGGTTGGCCGTATTAATTATTAAGTAGAGCTCCCCATTGATTTCTTTGCGCTGTTCTATTTAAAAATTGATGGTGTGTAAGGAGATGGTCTTATCAGGACTGAGCTAAAACCAGAGCTCATAACTTTGTTTAGAACTGGAAGATGCAACAGACTGTGGTCTTCTTAGGATGAGACCTCCATCAAATAAATGTCAAATGTAGTCCATTTCCCGGGAAATTAAGAGATGGGTTTTTTTCTCCATTAACTTCATATTAGAGCGTTAGAGTGGAGTGGTATGTTTTTAACAATGGGAACATTTTTTTTCTTTTCTTTTTCTTTACATTTATTAAATTAATTTATAGCTTAAGAATTGTTTTACCATAAAAAAATTCTTGTATTATTAAGTCGAAGTGTGAGAATATAATAAAAGATACGTGGGAGTATGAATCTTAATTTCCTTAGTGCATTCAGAGATCAATGTATCTTCCTCAAGACTTCAAAATTTTGAATTAATTCAGTATTCTCTTATAAATTGTAGTCATGGTTAATTTACTGTCCTGTATTTCTTGGAGCGGATTCTCCTGGAAGGCATGCTAAGGCACATGAAAACCAACAAGGTTGTTGGTGACAGCCAGCATGGCTTCACTAAGGGGAAATCCTGCCTGACCAATCTGGTGACCTTCTATGAAGGGGCTACGGAACTGATGGACAGGGGCAGAGCAGTTGGTGTCATCTACCTGGACTTGTGTAAAGCCTTTGACACTGTCTCCCATGACATCCTTCTCTCTAAGTTGGAGAGACATCAATTTGATAGGTGGACTACTCGGCGGATAAAGAACTGGCTGGATGGCCGCACGCAAAGAGTAGTGCTCAGTGGCTCAGTGTCCAGCTGGAGACCAGTAACGAGTGGTGTCCCCCAGGGATCGGTGTTGGGACCGGTCTTGTTCAACATCTTTGTGGGTGACATGGACAGTGGGATTGAGTGCGCCCTCAGCAAGTTTGCCGATGACACCAAGCTGTGTGGTTTGGTTGATAAGTTGGAGGGAAGGAATGCCATCCAGAGGGACCTTGACATGCTTGTGAGGTGGGCTGATGCCAACCTAATGAAGTTTAACCATGCTAAGTGCAAAGTCCTACACCTGGGTCGGAGCAATGCCAGGCACAGCTCCAGGTTGGGCGGGGAGGAGATTCAGAGCAGCCCTGCGGAGAAGGACTTGGGGGTGTGGGTTGATGAAAAAATGAACATGAGCCAGCAGTGTGCACTTGCAGCCCAGAAGGCCAACCGTATCCTGGGCTGCATCAAAAGGAGTGTGACCAGCAGGTCGAGGGAGGTGCTCCTGCCCCTTTACTCTGCTCTCGTGAGACCTCACTTGGAGTATTGTGTGCAGTTCTGGTGTCCTCAACATCAAAAGGACATGGAAGTGTTAGAACAAGTGCAGAGGAGGGCCACGAGGATGATCAGGGGACTGGAGCACCTCTCGTATGAAGGTAGGCTGAGAAAATTGGGGCTGTTCATCCTGGAGAAGAGAAGGCTGCGTGGAGACCTCATAGCAGCCTTCCAATACCTGAAGGGGGCCTGTAGGAAATGTGGGGAGGGACTCTTCATGAGGGACTGTGGTGAGAGGACAAGGGGTAATGGGTTTAAGCTTAAACAGGGGAAGTTTAGATTGGATCTGAGGAAGAAATTCTTTACTGTGAGGGTGGTGGGGCCCTGGAATGGGTTGCCCAGGGAGGTTGTGAATGCTTCATCCCTGGTGGCGTTCAAGGTGGGGTTGGACATAGCCTTGGATGGCATGGTTTAGTGGGAGGTGTCCTTGCCCATGGCAGGGGGGTTGGAACTCGATGATCTTGAGGTCCTTTCCAACCCTTACTATTCTATGATTCTATGATTCTATTTTCACTGCTATTTGTAGCATAGCCCCAGTGAAGCTGGGAGGTGTCTGACAGTGAAATGCAAACATTCAACAATAGGCTTAATTTGCTTGACAGCATCTTTAGATAATCTAAACATTTCCTTTCAGAACATGAATAACTTTAGCTGTAGGGCCATGAAAGCCTCCTGGGCAAAGTATTAATTTGCGACATTGGAATAAAAAAAGCAGTGTGTGTGTCAGGGGTATGCAGCTCTTTTGTTATCTGGGAAAATTCTACTGCAGTATCTGTCTGCAGCAGTATACTTGCAAATCTGCTCTGCAGTGAGGATGCAATCCTCTCTTCAGCGTACAGATTTGAAGGATTTATTTTCAGACTCTCAAGGATGTGATGAAAAGGAGTTATTAAATATCTTTCTAAAACAGAAATTAGGGTCTTTCTTTGTTTTTCACTAGCTGGTGAACCTCCCATAGTCTTGAGTAAAGCATTTAATCTAAGGGAGGCTGAAGAAGAAGGGACTGATGTAGGGCCACTGAAGAATGACATAAATACAGCTGGTGCCCTCTTTGGGCAGGGAGAACATTTAGGACTTTCTAATCTTGTCTTTTCTGTGAAAAATGGAACGTTTCCCAGCGGGATCTGAGTCAAGATTTGTATTTGTAATGATATGAGGTTTTGGCTACTTCAGTATTAGGACCAGATTATTTCAGTAGTGTTTTGGAAAGGAAAAATGCAGGCAAGGCTTTCTTTGGTTTTGGTGTAGTGAAAGCTGTAGTCACTGGTTTGAGAGGCATCCAGGTGAATCTATACAGGAAAGGAGTTCACAGGATGAAGCATAAATTAAAGGAAATTCCTTTATTTTTTCTCCATATCTGTAAGCTGGAAATAGCATGTGAACTGACATGGTTTTTTAAGTGCCTGTATGTGTGGAATAGAGATAATATATACATATAGACATATGTAAGCATATACATATAAACATATATATATACAAACTTCAAATAACAGGTTCATTTTTGAAAAAATTGTGAATATGGAGAAATGGTACCATCTGAGTTCGTAATCTTTAGGCATATAAACCACACCTTTTTCTACGAAGATATTTTGCTGTGGCCTAAAAGTTTTTCATACATATCTAACAAAAAGTACTTTTAAATTCATTCATTAAGCAGAGTTCAGCTACTCAGTGCCAGAGGAGATTGGCCTCGAATGTGATCCCAAAATAATGAGGGCTCAGTTTCGTTGCCCTTTTGCTGCTTTCTGTCTTTTCCTCCATGCAAGAGAAATGTTAATGCTGACCAAGCATTTCCACATTTAGTACATGAAAGGCAACTTCTGTTAGTCAGCTTCATCATGCCGTGCATAAGAATGTGATAGAGTGGTGATCATCTGCGTGTATTATGATTCACACTAATGGAACATACAAATGCTCTGATAAAAGAGGAACGTAGTGCAGCAAATTCATTCAAAAGACATCCTTTAAAAGTCTCTTCTTCTTTCAGTCCTTGAATATTATTGTTTGACTCAGTGACAATATAAAGTTAAAGCTGGGACAAGTCAACTGACAGCAATACCAAACTATGGTAACAAATGATCAGGAGTCTGACAAACATCATTATTAGAATTTGCCTAATGTACTTAGTTAAATTGTTTGACATAGCATTATGCTGGAAACAGTTAATAAAATAAGTATGTATGAGGTAGAAAAGATAACATCAGCATTGGGGTTATTTCAGAAGCATACTTACCTAATCATATTATTTTCTTGTAGATTTTTGCAAATCCATGGCTTCTGCACTGCTTAATATGGGACTTAAGTGCATGGCTGTCAAAATGATGTAGTTTGGAAAAAAAAATCCCCAACTTTTGGGTTTGACTTTAACTTCTGTTTTGCATTTGGAAAACGTTTGTGTGGTATTTCAATAATAAAAAAAGCCCAACCTGTGGAAATTGCCTGGTTTGTGGTATAATTCTAAGTGAAGTAAGGGTTTTTCATATGAATGTGAAAGTCAGAGATCTGAGCTTCATATCTGAAAAATCGGGCAGTTTTCTTATTCTCGTTTATTGTGCCTGCATTGTGTCTTTAAGGCTGTTTGTAACACACTGGAATTTGTTTAAAGAAATGCCAGTGTTTATTTGTTAAAAATGTATTTCTGTGTTCCTAGCTTATAGGAAAGGTGGTAACAGGAGTTTCACATCCACTACATTTTGATGCAACTGAAATTCATTTATTTTCTCTAGGGCTTCCTCATTCTCCCTCCCTTTCAAGAAGTATTATCCTTTTAGTAATTTATCCTAATACTTATCCTATCCTATCTATCTTAATGTCTTCTGGGAAATAATCCTAATAAGTATCTCCTAAATATTCAAGTCAATTATTTATATATAAAAGACACTTATTTATATTTTGATCGACTGGTCCGGGAAGGCTCATATATCCCCAAGCATTATTAACAGTTCTGGAACAAAAAAATTGAAAAGCACAGCTTCTGCAATCACAGTCTCACCACTGCATGTGCAGAACAGCTGTGCTTGCTGGGGGGTCCTGGTGAGAGAGGGAGAAGAGCTACCCTGATGTGAGGCAGTGCACAAGGTGCTCTGGCTGCTCTTTCCATGACCCTGCAGAGCCTTTTGCTTTTGACGTGACCTGAAGAACCGGAGAGGAACAAGCAGGAAGCTGGAAAGGCTGTTAGCTAAATCCAAGCCCTTAAACAACCACCCCTGCCAGCAGCATGCAAGTGACTGTTTCTACAGCTGAAGTCTGAAAATGCAAATTCTTTTAAATGCAAACTGTAATCATTAATTATATCAATAAATCAAAATGCCTTATTATATACTAGAAAAAGCTAATTTCCAACACACAGTCAGTTTGATTTGACGTTATAGTTCTGGAATTCTTTTGTAGTATTTCAATTTAATCTTCAGGGTTTTTTTCCTTTTTTAATAACCAATAATAATATTTTAAAATATTGTACACAGAATATAAATTGAAACAGCAATTTACAGGACACACAAATTAGTACATGTTCCTTACCTTTATTTCATTTGATTGGATGACTGCGGTTCTTCGAGCTTATCAAAGCAGAAGGTCTTTAACAAAGAAGTAAGGGGGTGGTGGATAATTTGGACTATGCAGAGAAATGAGGAATGTTTAGCAAGAAGAGTGTTCTCGGTTGACCAGGGCTACTGTGAGTATAAAATGTCTTGGAAGAATCACAAACCAAAATATTGCGGTTTTGAACTAAAAATTAAAAACTATTATGTTTTGAATCAAAAGGAAATAGATTGCTTTTTTAATGTTTTAAACTAACAAAAAATTTCTTGGAGATGCATTTTGAAGCAAAACAGTTTTTAAAAAGCAGTGCATTAAAGCAGATGTTTGTTTAAAACATTTTGATTTATTCAGCATGAATTCACAAATTTTTTCTGCTTACGGAATGCTCTGCAAAAGAACAGTTTTCCTGGGAAGTTTCGTGCAGCTGTAGTTATCCTACAGTGCGATTTTCATCCCATGTACAGTACATATAGCTGTCACATTCCAAAGCTCATGGTAAGAATAGACTCAGTCTAAATAAAGTGATGAGATTTTTATAGCTGCCATTAATTTTTGTGAACTCTTTTTGCAGTTGGATGGCCAAATATTTCTTCCTATATTGAAACGTGCAAACAATCTTAATAAGCTGACCAGTGCACGATACCAAAGGATGTGTGCAAATGTGTTCTTCAATCTAGGTTATGTTAGTGCCTTACTATTTACAACTCCCAAGGATCCGCAGGATGGGAGAACGGGTTGTTTAGTGAAATAGTAACAGGATTTGAAGATTTTCACGGCGAAGGCATTGATTTATGTCCCAGGCTAGGTTTGCACTGTCTAAATAGAGTTATCACCAGAGAGCTTTTGTTTGGCCTATGTGAAATGAAAGTCCTAAATTTGTAATGGATAGCTGTCCAAATCACAAGAATACAATCTTGTGTTGAGCTAATTATGGTCTTCCGAGTTTCAATAAAGAGACAAGGATTAAGTAGACATGAAAACTCCCTTCATATCCCTGGTGAGCAATCTTCTCTGTTAAGGCTCTTTGTCAGGATATGCTTGACAGTCAGATTCTGCTGTCACATGCCCAATACCTGTTTAACCAGTAATCAAAAAAACGTCAGGACTTGGAAAAATGCAACATTGTCTTAAAAAGGCCGGATAAAGGTTCAGGATGAGAATTTCTACTGCATAGAAAACTGTTATTCCTCAAAGACTGGATGGGGAGGTGGGTGGCATCTCAAACTCATGGTTTCCTCAAACAGTTGATTACCACGTGTCCGAATTCAGTGAAGAAACAATAAAAAGTTGCACACCTGAATCACATTTATATTTTAGTATCTGCTGTGCTACAGACTGATTCAAAATAGAAGGTTCACGGGATAAAAGCAATCCATGCTAAAATATGGGGAAAGTCCTACTCCAGATTGACTAAGCAGGATATTAATACAAGTATAGCAACCAGCCTACTGAAGAGGGGGATAGCTCATTACTTAATGGGAGGAATAGTAAAACTTTGTTCTGGATTTGCTAAAGATGAGTTAGCTTGGGAAGAGAGAGACTGAATCTGACTGGAGCACTCTGTGAGAAAGGGTAGTTACTGCATAGCTATAGAAAAGACAGAGCCAGACCCTTTCTGGAGATGCACAGTGGTAGAAGAGGCAATGGATGTGACAACGTGGGAAATTATACTTAAATAGAAGGAATTTTCTTTTGATATTTTTCTGCCCCAGAAGGATGGTCAAACAATGCAAGAGGTGCCTGAGAGCTGGGTGGTTTCAAATGTCAGGATGTTCCCAAATCAAAGTATAGTGATCCCTAAAGGCCAGCTGCTGCAAGAGTTGGAAGCACTCAGATTCCTGGGACATACAGCTTGAGGAAATCCAAAAGGGAATGGGTTATGTCTCCATGGGAGCTACATAGGTCAGATCTTGTGTCTGAGGGCTTAGGAATGACAAACTGTCTTCCAGGGACAAGCATTAATCAGGAAGATTCTCTGAAATATATCAAGTAAGCAAGGAGACTCCTCATCTTTGGCTTCCTAAAGCAGCATCTAAGAAAACCAGAAGACTCTAGACAGTTAAAGGCTCCCCTTTCCTTTCCTTTCCTTTCCTTTCCTTTCCTTTCCTTTCCTTTCCTTTCCTTTCCTTTCCTTTCCTTTCCTTTCCTTTCCTTTCCTTTCCTTTCCTTTCCTTTCCTTTCCTTTCCTTTCCTTTCCTTTCCTTTCCTTTCCTTTCCTTTCCTTTCCTTTCCTTTCCTTTCCTTTCCTTTCCTTTCCTTTCCTTTCCTTTCCTTCCCTTCCCTTCCCTTCCCTTCCCTTCCCTTTCCCTTTCCTTCCCCTTCCCCTTCCCCTTCCCCTTCCCCTTCCCCTTCCCCTTCCCCTTCCCCTTCCCCTTCCCCTTCCCCTTCCCCTTCCCCTTCCCCTTCCCCTTCCCCTTCCCCTTCCCCTTCCCCTTCCCCTTCCCCTTCCCCTTCCTCTTCCCCTCCCCCTCCCCCTCCCCCTCCCCCTCCCCCTTCCCCTTCCCCTCCCCCTTCCCCTTCCCCTTCCCCTTCCCCTTCCCATTCCCCTTCCCCTTCCCCATCCCTTCCTTCTTTTCTTTCCTCCTTTCGATCATGGCTGCTCTTGGCCCTTCCCTTCCCTTCCCTTCCCTTCCCTTCCCTTCCCTTCCCTTCCCTTCCCTTCCCTTCCCTTCCCTTCCCTTCCCTTCCCTTCCCTTCCCTTCCCTTCCCTTCCCTTCCCTTCCCTTCCCTTCCCTCTTTTTTTTCCTTCTTTCGATCATGGCTGCTCTTGGCCCTCCTTAATCCATGCTGGTAAACTACATGCCAAGCTATGTACTTATGGCCATGTAGCTGCACAGTCCCCTCCGTCACTGTTTGTAGGAAATTGTTCAGACTCACTGTGAGATCTTGTGGAGGAGGAAGGTAGGCTTATTTTAAACAACACTGTTTTAGTTGACATTCATGCTGTCACAGATTTCACTCATTCCTACTCTCCCCCCCACATATTCAACAGCACTAAGATAGGTATGTGAAAATGTTTGGTCAAGTTAACTTGGTGTGACGCAAAGGACACAGAATGCTGGCTGCTGAATCCTTATCACAACATCTGGGTTTTTTTGATTGGTGATGACAAGCAGGATTCTGACCGGGCCTTTTATATCCTTCAGGATTCAGCAGTTACTATGGCACGATACTTTTGCCACAGAGCTTTGCTCACTTCAGCTGTTATATGGGGCACAGGCCCCAGACTCAATGGAAACATCACATCCCCAGGTGTTTCACTGCTGTTATCTGTGAACTTGGTTGTCAGTACAGGCCATTCTTTTAACCCTATTCTGCTGTTTCCTCTCATGCTTTCTCATGTATATTTGCATTTCACTTAATACTTGCATTCAATATAATAATTCAGTTCAGGGTATATTAATTTTGTTGGGCAAGAAGGTGAGACAGAGTAAAGGATAGGAACATGCAGAGCTTTGAGAGGCCTAAATTTAAATTTTATATGGGTCTGTGATGTGTAGAAAGGGATTCTTACACTATGAACAAGAATAGTGACCATTTACTGAGTACACATCTGGGAGAACAAACTCGTTAGTGCTCTGCAAGGTGAATTGGATACATATATGAGACTTGACAGACTTCCAGTGGACATCAGTGAAGTATTTTCAGTAGAATGGGAACAGAAAAACAATGTTTCACATTACAAACCAGAAAGGAGACCTTCTCCCTAAACTTGGAAAATACTGGATTTTCTACAGTTGCTTCTCTAGTTGATTCATTTTACCAATTAAATCACATCTTGTAGAGTAGATGCAGCTGCACTATATTTACATCACCATCTCTTTTTACTGTGTAAGCTACTAAACCGATGATTGGTTCTTTGAAATTAATTGTTTATTACCTCATTTGGGTGTTTTTTCTTCATCTTCCTTATTTGCCAAGTCAACAAATTGCCTCATTTTTATGAAAGTCAGCTTTTAACATAGGCTAGTTTGTTGCTATCATTAAATAAAAGGCATTAAATGATTGCTGCAGCTCTAGGGAGTTATACAGTGTACTTTCAACCTTTAGTGAGTAAAACTCACTACATTTGCAGAATTTTGCTACTGAAATCTGTTACTAGCTTCATCAACTGGCACAGCAGTACACTAGGAAAAAAAAGAAACTAATTTTCTTGGAGTAGTGCAGTGATAAAGTATGCGGCATTGTCTTTTGGAGAAAACAAAGCTCAAAGGGAAATACACTGTAGCTTCTCTTGCCCTTGGTTTTCTCTTTTTCTTTTTCTTTTTCTTTTTCTTTTTCTTTTTCTTTTTCTTTTTCTTTTTCTTTTTCTTTTTCTTTTTCTTTTCTTTTTTCTTTTTTCTTTTCCTTTTTTCTTCCAGGTTCAGTGTTGAATACTCAAGTGGTTGTTTAATTAAAAATGCCTTGAGGGTCTCTTTGGCTGTACAGTTTGTATGGATCTAAATGGATTTCCTCCTGCAGATTTCCTCTTCCATAGCAGCTTTCCCCCTCCCACTCCTCCCACCAAGAAACCTCTCTTTTAGAGGAGGTAGCAAGGCCAAGTGGAGCTAAAGAAAATGCTTGCTGCAGCAACAAAATAAACTTGGCCAGGCAGCTGGGGCTCCTGTAAATTGTATTTCAGAGGCAGCTGGGTTGGGTGAGTTCCCCAGGGCAGTGGACATGCTGGCAGGGAGCAGTGGAGGAAGGGAAGGGGCAGGGTTGATGACTCAATTAAAGGAGGAGAAATCTGCTGCCTACCTGCTGCTTTTTGAGCAGACACAAGCTGTTCTGTGTGTGCGTGTGAAGGGTGTAACAATAGGTCTGAACCAACATAGCCCATTTCTCCAAAGGGCTGTTTAAGAGGATTTGTCACTAGGAAAAGCCCAACCGCAGCTTCTGGCTGGAGAGCCTGCATAGAGCATGAGCAGGGCCAGCCCTTGTCGGTTTGGAAAATAGGTGTTTCCCTTACTGAACCTACTGAAGAAGGGCTTACCTATTTCTCAGGCAGAGAAAGGACCTTAATCTCCTCTTGGAGTTGTTGTCAGAGCATTTCCTGATTAGAGGAAGGTACCTTAGAATAACTGTTAATAATAATCAGCTCTCAGGATGGGTTCTGTGCTTCTCTTGTCAGATTAAGGGCTAACAAGATGATTGCATTCTCTTTGAACTACTCATTGGACTCTGCTTATTTGAGACTGCCATTGCCACTTCATTTGACAGCCCTAAGCAAGCCTTTGAGTTGCTTTCTGTACCCGTCTTCAGTTTGCCTGGGCCAGCAGGTGTAGGGACAGCGAATGGAGCTGGCAGCCCTGTGCCCTGGCAGCAAGGATGGCTGGCAGCCTCCTGGGCTGCACAAACAGGGCACAAACAGTAGATTGAAGGAAGGGATCATCCTCCCTTATTCAGCACTCATTAGACCTTATCTCACTGTGTCCAGTTTTGGGGTCCTCAGAGCAAGATGCAAACTGAAGCGAGTTCAGCAGAGAGCCCCCATGGTGGTCAAGGTGAGCACTTCCCGTGCAACAAGTCTGAAGGACCAAGGCTTGTTCAGTGCCGCATGAAAAGGTGGCTTTGGGGAGACCTAAAATCAGTTTATTGTTACCTACATGGAGGTTAATGAGATGATGAAGCGAGACTCTCTGAGAGACTGAGAGATAATGGGCATAAGCTGAAAGAGGAGAGGTGCAGACTGGATGTAAGGAAAAACTTTTTTTCACCACGAGGCTGCCCAGGACATTTGTGCTCTCTATCTTTGGGTGTTTTCAAGACCTGATTGAATAAAGCCTGAGCAGCCTGGTCTGAGCTCAGAGGTGACCCTACTTTGAGCAGGGAATTGCACTAGAGACCTTCTGCCTTCTGATGTCTCTTCCAGCTTTGTCAGACTAAAATAACCTTTCCTTTACTGGTGGGAGAGGAAGTAGATGAAGGAGGATGAAGAGAGAAACTCCTTGTGTGCCTAAGCCGCCATGTACAGCTTTGGCACACTACTGCCATTGCACGTGGCTTGTACTGTTCTGCTAGTCTGCCAGACCGATTCATGCCTGAGGGATTAACCCTGTGACCCGTTTTGTGAAAGTCTATTTCTCAGAGGATTATTTATAATCCAGAGGAAACCAGGTACTAATGGGCTAATATGAAACATAACATGATTTTTTTACTTGTATCCTGCATCAGTGTGGCAACCCTCAGGTCAGGCAGCGTTTCCAGGAGAGGCCGGCTGTTCTCATGCCATGAACTGACTGTGCCTTTGCCACAAACAGGGTGGTGGTATTTCCATGCAAGAATTTGCTTTCAGACAAGACTGCACTTTTGTGCTGTTGTTTTATTACCTGCCTGTGCTGTATTCTGTTCATTTTATGAAACATTTTTGTTCTCCAGTGTGATCTTTTGCATGCCTGTGGCTCGAAAATACTGCTTTTACCTGATCAAATACTTCTTAGCAGCTCCTTTAATGCTCATGGGTCATGGAACATTAGCCACCAAATAAGGGCTGTCTCTAATAGTGCAGAATGAATGGTCCTCCTGCTGCAAGGCCTCACTTATCACTGTCATAAAAGAAGCAAAACAATATACCGTGGTGGGCACTGGTTTTTGCTGCTCAAAGAAATCAACAAGGCATTTGGATAGAGATCCTTGCAGCTGTGTCACAGGTGTTATGGACTATGTGAAGAACTGCAGCTCTTTTTGCAGGGAAATGTGAGTACAACCCTTTGGCACCTCTGTTGTTGTGAAGCCTCAGCTGCTATCCTGAAAGGGGAGGATGAAAAAACAAGAAGCTAGGAAAGGAGGTGGCTTTAGTTTTTATTACAGAAGATGTTTCTGCTCAGAAGCCTTTTGCTTTCAATAAAAGAAGAGCTCATCACTTGTAGATTGCTGTTTTGGAATTTAGAAAACACAGTAATAAGTTGATTTCATTTGCGAGGGTTTAATTTAGTGATATTTTTCAACAATCCTAGGAAATAGGTTATACCATCACATGGATTTGCACTAGAGGATACAGGATTTATTAGCTCATGTTCCAAATATCTGGACTATAGATACTGTTCTCTAATTTTAACGATCTACATACAAAGGAGAGGAAAAAACCAAAGATATAAATTTAAGCTTTCATTTCTGTATTCATTGAACCTACTGTAGACACTGATGCAATTTTTCAGTGATCATTTGACCAGATTAACTCATAAACAACCAGCAATATTGTGCGAAGAACAGTTATAGCATTTCTTCAGATTGCTCTCATAATGTTTTTGAAATCAACTTAATTTCTAAAAGGTTTTATCAATATACATCATGTTAAATCCAAGTGGCACCACACATTTTACATTTTTCCTTTAAATTAATTTCATTTATATGAAAGGTTGCATAATTTTGCAGATGTCTATGTAGCTGAATATTTAATCTCTTATCATTTAAAAACAATCTCCTCTGTTCCTTTATTTTGAGAAAACCTGTGATTCATTACATAAACCAACGAGATACCCTTGTCCCAGCAAAAATTCCTTTTTTATCAAAATTAAATTTCAGCAATGAAAGGTTTTGTTGAACTTGCCACTCGCTCAGTCAGAAAGATTTTCTGCTGTTATTTATTGTGCTTTCATAAACACATGTTCACACACACAGACACACACACACTTCACGTGTCCTGTCCAGACTCTATCAGCAAGATTTGCCGATCTAAAGAGCTGATATTGGATTATGCTAACTTCCTGAGTAGTCTGTGTTTGGAGTTGGTCTCTTTGTAGGATCTGATTTTCAGGAGAACATATGTTATAGTTCTAAGCTTTATTTTATGTCTCAGTTCTCCAAAGCACTAATGTTACCTGTTAAGCTTTCACCAAACATGGGATATGAAGTGTAATAAGGAATGAATCTTTCACTGTTTCTCAGTATTTTAAGTATAGAGCTCACTGCCTTGAGTGTAAGAAGTAAAGTTTGAAACTGTTGAACTATTTGAACATCACCTGATCTTAGAGAAATTATGCAATTAGAAGCCTGATCTAAGATTCACATAGTGTTCTAGTACAATAGAATACAATATCTGCACTATATCTATTCTAATAAAATACAGTACTATATCAAGAAATAGCAAGAGTTTCTTAAAGTGCTATACATATCAAAATAAGAATTAATTATCTGAAGGAGAATGATATTGTATGCGAAACTCAATTATGACTGTGCTCTGGATTGTACATGCGATAAAAAAAAAGTATTTGCAATTTAATCAGAAAAATAAATGATTGAATTAATGTAAAGTGTTTAGAACAAGAAAACTGCAAAAAATCACATAAAGCAGCTTGCATATCAAAATATCATCAATAATGCACAAGACAGAGAAGATCAGAGTAATTTTTGATGAAACCATTTTTAATTGGAAAACATTGACGGGAATGAACTTCAACTTCTTGTTGGAGACAGTTTCTTGATTAGTTTCCTGGTTTAAAATAGTTTTGAAAAAGTTATAAAATTGGGGAAACAACCCATTTTGCCATTTTCCAGATGAAGATTTGAGTCTTTCTTAATGGAAACAATTGTTTTGAAGCATGTATTTATTTTATAGTAATATCAGCAATGGAAAGAGAATTTAAAAAATGAAATATTTTTGACTTGTGAAGTATGTCTTCTGTTGGCATTTTCAAATTGCAAAAGATTAGAGATTTTGGCCTTTATTTTCCTGTCTGTGGGAAAGGAAAGCAGTTGAAATCATGAGCTAGCATACAGAACAGAACTAGTTCCCACTGAGTTACAGTACATGAAAAGAGCATGCAGTTTCCCTAAGGAATCCACTGAGTACATAAATATAAGGGGAGCTTGAGGCATATGTGGTCAAGAGAGGAGATGGCCTTCCCAAACTGCTTGACCCTTCCTGTCTTGAGTGAACATAAAGAGAATAGGCAACTGTTGATGGGAAACAACCAAGGGGAAAAAAAAAAGAGCTTTGAGGGTCAAGGGCTCCAAAATGGACTGAGTGGGCTTAGGTGAAGGGCGTGGAGCAGGGCCTCTCTTTCGGAAGACATCTGATGGTGATCTGCTCAGAGAGGTGAGCTGATGGAGGATCCTTGCCATCATTTTCTTGCTCCTAGTGGTGTTGATGGCCATCATGACATAGCCAGGAGGAGAACGAAGTGTTGCACTGAGTTTCTGGGGCCTCAGAGAGAGCACAAGTGGAAGAGGTGAGGAGACCTGTGCATCCAGAGTATCAGCAAAAGGATGTGGAGGAACTGGAAAGGGGACAGTGTTTGGGAAGAAAATTTGGGAAATAGGAAGGGACAAATAGAAATGTAGACAGGAATCTCCCAGTGGGGTAGGTAAGCTAGGGGACATGCCAGGAGACAAGCTTATTGCAGTATAGAGAAAGTAAGGAAAATAAAGGTGGGGTCACTGTAGCAGGGAAGGGAGGTAAGAAATGGGAAGTATAGGATAGAACTCTTTAGATGTAGTCAGTTAAGTACAGAATAGAAAATAAGAACCAGAAGAAGTCTACTAATCCAAACCTCTGCTTCAGTGCAAGTTTATACCTAACTTACTGACTTAAATAATTTAGGTTACTGTATTCCTGGTATGATTTCATTAGAAGCATTCAGCATCATTTTAACAAGCGCTGTATTGCCTTAGGGGTCTTTCTCCTTGGAGAGGCACAGAATAACTACCTTCAGACATTGGTTTTAGCTTGTCTTGCAACAGCCTCCAAAATTACCTGTCCAAGTGAAAGTGAAATTAAAACAAACATATCAAATTCCTTCACTAAAAATCTCGAGAAAGAATACATGCTCAATTTGAAACTTAGAGAATTTAAGCTGTCCAGGTGATCTGAGCGAATAACTGAGAGAGCAAAGAGGATTACAGTGCCACAGCAGAAGTGTAAGAGCATGAACTGTTCAGAATGAATTATGCTTAGGCAACTGCTTGTTGCAAAAGAAGAACTTTTTCTTCTTTCTGCTTTTTATTTTGAGTATTTCTTTTTAGATTTGGTCTTCATCAAATGAATTAACAGAGCCTTTATAAAGAAATAGGAAACAGTATCAAGTTGCAATGTTATATATGCCAGAGAGATGGATCAATAGTTATTAAAATTTCCAGATTAATTTGCATTCTTCCACTGACTTGGTCTTTGGAGGAACAACAGATTAGCCCTTGATTGCTAGGGGGTGAACAATTCACAGTGAATAATTAATTTTGCAGATAACTTGTGACTTAGAATAATTTATTTCCCTGAATGAATTCGTTGTATGCTGTACAGGGCTTTTAGGTGAATGGTTTTCATTCTATAGATTATTCATAATTGGATATACAATTTCCATAACTACATGAATTTGTATACTGAAAACAAGATAACAGATCAAGTTATCTCAGTCTCTTCACCCTGCTACTGGATGCCCTGCTATGGTAGAGGTTTAGCAAAATTGGAAATCTGCAAGAATCATGGGAATACAGCAATTTGAGTCCAAATTACACAATTTTCATTAACTTCTTGCTAATCCACATATGTATTTTTGCTAGCAAGCATTACTTTCAACTTTTATCTGGTCAGGATGGACAAATGGTTATGGCAGCTATGGAGCTGTGTGATACATTTGCTGTTTATCTGCAGATGGCTTAAGTACAATGTTTACTGCCAGTATTGAACAGCTTTTCCGGTAGTTTTGGCAGTTGCTTGTAGCGGCTGAAACAGCAGTAGAGTGATGGAGAGCAAGGACAGCATGCCCAAGAGGAGCACACAAAACAATTGCATCTCAAAGACTGTGTCTTAGGTCAGTTTTATTCAAGATGAAATATGTGGTTGGAGGCAAGCGTGGACTGGTGGGTGACAGTAATGGTGTAGATTTGGAATGATTAGCAGTGGCTTCCAAATTTGAGAGTAGCAAAGAGTACTTTGAGATTTATGTAGCTCAGCATGAAGCCATATACCACTATAAGAGCTCTTAAACTAGTAGTATATGGTAACACTGTCCATAATTCCTACCATTCATATTACTCTGTAGGCAGCAGTTAAAGTATAGGTAGATCGTTTAAGCTCTTGGGGTGGATGTATATATATACTGATAGAGGATCCAGGCACTGGCTCAGGCCTTTGTAGATTTGAGAATGTGGGACTGCACAATTGCAGTAGTTGCTGATAAATCTGCATTTCTCTTTGCTTCTTCCTCAGGTATTTGAAGGGTCCAGGTGGTCACAGTAGAAGTGTGGATGGTCTGATATCTTTTTGTTCCCTGGACTTTTAGGAATTCAGTTCTTTTCTTGGCAGATGTTAAAGTGGTGTGATTATTGCTACTGTCCTGGGAGACTCAGTGACCTTTCACTATCCTAAAATGAGAGACTCGCTTGTTACACAGCTGGATTGAGGAAGAGAGTTCTTTAGCTGCTACTTGCATCCTGGGCAACTGTGCATTTGGGAGACTGTAAGAGAAATGGTGCTATCTCTTGACAAAGATAGGGTTTGCTGAGCAATAGTTCTTGGAATTATGGCTGCCTGATGTGTGCTGCAAAATACATGGCAGAGAAGGCCTTACTGCAGTTTTGAGAAATGATGTTTGGAGACTTTCCAAGATTTACAAGTGGCCAGTGAGGTACTGATGCAAAATTAAGATCTGTAGGGATATCTCATCCGGATATTTTGTGTTCCTGTTTTGAGAAAATAAAGTTTCTTTCATTTGTAGTTCAGATTATTGAAAATTTCAGGGATTAGTTCATGAGTGCTTCATGGACTACATCATACATTTGAAACACGCATACATAGATGCAGTTGTCTTACATAATTACTAGATGCCATTCCCTGATGTCATGCAAATATGATTACAGTGTGCTGCAAAGGTGAATCTTGGTTTTCTTTCCTCGTATTGACTACTGTTCTTATTCCCAATATTAATACAGTGGAGTCTAGATCATAAATAAAATGGACTCTGCAGGCTACAACAAAATTAACAGTGAAAATCATTACTACTTTAAAATTAAATCTTGAAATCCACAAAAGAAAATGTTTGATGATTTGATAGATATAAACCTGGGTCAAGTATTTGTGTGTGTGCAGAATTAACCCACTAAATTCTTAAGAAATCCCTTAAGTAATTATTTCTTTCATAAGAGGAAATTAAGTGTTTCTTCCCCTACTGTTCTACACTATGACTTAAAGCCCAGAAGATTTTCTCCCTAAATTATTTATTCAAATGTGTACGATGGAACTATATTTAAATATGAAATTTTAATCTTACTTTGCATTTGAACTTTTAAATGCTTTTCCAGGAAAGCTTCTCATTAGTCATTTTAGCCATTTGGCTATAGTGATCTGCAAGTAAACAAGAATCCTCACATTACCTTTCTTTTTTAAAAGGATTAATTGTATCTACATACCTTTTATAACCCAATATACATCTAGACTGACTGAGTCTTACCACTTTTAAAATGTTATGCGATAATTCACTCAAGTGCATCGGGATTTGTCAATGTCTATTCTGCAGTTGGACTTGATGATCTTAAAGGACTTTTCCAGCCTAGTGATTTCTATGATTCTAAGAAATTGTTCAGTTGTCACGGAAATATTTAAGTAAGAGCATGTTGATAGAGTGGGAATTGGAATAGCTGAAACCTAATTGCTATTTTCATACTATTCTATTTACTATTTCCAGGCCTTAAAAAGGAACCAAAGATAATCCTCACATGTTGCACAGTTTGGAACAGGAGTTCATCTTCCCACTTAAAACACTTTATTTTTAGAAAGCTTATAATTTCTCTTAGTTTACTCATGAATATTTCATGAAAAAACAAGGGAGATTTCATGTACCTTTAAATGATGTTTAAAGTAAAATTCCTTAATGTGGGATTCCATTTTCCTTCTTTTTTATGGCACTTTGTACAGATTTTATTAGTTAAAATTAGTTATTAGTTTTATTAGGTTATTCTTCTTTAAAATCGAATTTAAACTGAAAGTAAAAGCAAAAATAGTTTTATTACCCTAGCTACCCATGCAATTGTGATGAATTAGAATAGGAAGAAAAAAATGTGACAACAGAGCTACAACTTACAGAGCAAATATCTGCCAAAAAGTTTGAACCTAGGAGTTGGACACTCAGAGACAGATTAGAGCTTGCAGCACTCAGAATTTGAAGCTCAGAGCCAGGCACTATGCTTGACTGCCCTTGGTGAAACTAAAGGTCCAAAAGTCATTTAGGTTGGATGGCTGCTACTGTAGGGGGGAAGGAATGGTCAGTGGTGCGTGTTGCTTGGGGAGGTCCGCACAGGTTACTGGTTATATTTGGAAAGTTCCCTGCAATCAGCAGTGCAGAACCTGAAACCAGTGCTGGCACAAAGCAGAAGGTTTCACTGTAGTCAGTTCCCTTCGATTCATGACAAAACTTTGGGAAATTTCATTGTTGCATTACCTCCTTTACTTCCTCACCCCTGAGAACTTGTCCCTCCCCATCCTCGCCTCTCCATGCTTCAGTGTGGTCTAACCTTGTTTCTTTGGGAATTTGAGGAGTTCACCCCTTTTCATTCCTTTTCTTTCTTCTTTTAAAACTGGCCAGGTACTGGGAGTTTAGATGTCATGTCTCCTGGAGTTCTGGCTTGCCTTGCTGCAGCTCCTGTGGAAAGAAAGAAACAGAAAGGAAGCAAGTGTGCTCTCTGTTCTGTTCTATGTCGCTAAAAATACTCCCCCCTCCCTCATTTTTTTTGAGTGTACACCCTCAGTTTCCACTGTCTATGCCCTTTTAATCCTTGTTCATGTGAGTTAGTGGTTTTTATTTGCTGAGCTAAAGTACCCGGAGGTGCATGGTTAGTTTTTATATTGGGAAAACTGAGCAGTTTAGGTCACTGGTGATTTGAGTGGAACAGGTGAATAATTGCACTTGAACGTCTTCCAGTGTTTTATATTTTGGGGATTGTGTAGCTAAACCCTGTGGTCTGAAAGCAAAGAAAGCACCTTTCTAGGAAAGCAAAGAGAAGCTTGGACACAGATATTGTTAACCAGAACAGTTCTTCCAGCTTCCCTTCATAGCTGGAAAGACTATCTGCTCTGGAGCAAATGACAAGGTTAGTTTACCCTATAGTGTGATTCAAGCACTGTAGAATAATCTTTATTGCTAAAAATCCTGAATTTATTGTGAAGGAACTGTCTTGCAGCAATTGCTGAGGTTAGATATTTGCCATGTTATGAAGAGTGCAAGAGAGCGAGCTGACTAAGCTGAATTTGTTTATTGATTAGGGACTATAAAGGCTGGGACCAAGCAGTGGCATGAAGTTCTACTACCAATTCATTTTTCCTTTGTGATGCTTCAGTGACTGAAGCAGAAATCTCTGCATCCAGTTTTGCAAATCATATTTTTATCTTGTTTATAAAATGTAGCACTACCGTTTCCAGCCTTTTTCAGCTGCTTGTCTGAAAAGCGAAAGAACAAACAAGTATTATATTCAGGGTCATCCATGTCTGGTATCTGTCTGGCAATCTTGAAAGGGTAAATATGAAAGCGCAGGATGTACAAATCATCTGGCTAGTACAGAATGGAAAAACTAAACAAGCTTTAGAAACTCTGGAATAATAATGATTATAGAAAGTTCAGCTAAATTTCTTGATATAAATCCTTTACTGTCGTGGGGATTGTGTTCATAATATAGCAGCATAGTCTTAGAAATATTTGAATTGTACTGAATTAAAATAAGGTTAGCATAAAACAACCTGAAGTTGTAGGATGAGTGACTGTTTAAATCACAGGATCTAACATTGTCCTGTACTTCTAAATTTTGTAGCAGATTACCAATGGTACAATTTTTGCATTTCAGAAACAATTACTTTGTTACTAAAGTTTACTCCATCTCGTTTCAAACAAGAATAAAGAAAAAGTGTGTCACTGCTTTGAGAAAGGGAAATGTTACAGTACATAGCAAATAGTCTTTTGGGTGGGTGTTAAAGAGCAATGTTCTTATTATGGAGAGTTTGGAAACTACTAGTAGCACCTTGATAAGGCAATATTATGCGTATATAGCACAAGAAGTAGGCACTGTGTTGTGGGGTGGGGAAGAGAAGAGATCTGTCAATGATTTTAAAGTAGAAGAGAGGAGTTCAGGCTGGACACAAGGACAAATTTTTTTATAATGGGGGTGCACACATACTGGCACAGGTTGCCCAGGGAGGTGGTGGATGTACCATCCCTCAAGACATTCAACGCCAGGCTGGATGTGGTTCTGAGCAACCTGATCTAGCTGAAGATGTCCGTGCTTATTGCAGGGGGCGTTGGACTAGATGATCTTTGAAGATCCCTTCCAACACAAACTATTCTACAGTTCTACGATTCTATGATATGTTTTCCAAGATTAGCAAATAGCTAGGCAACCACTGAACCAATAGTTCATGACATATTTCTCGATAGCACGATTCTCATTTTTAGCAGATAACAGGAATGCTAGAACTTGGACAGGCTAACTGCTAATGTGTCAGCATCCACCATGCATGAAGAGGTAGGGTTGTAATAATGTGAGTCCAGAGGGGAATAATTGCTGGCTGCATGTTTTTCCTTGAGCTGCCTTACTGTGTGCTATGCTCATCCTTTTATATTTCCAGCATTCTTTTGGATTCTCCTTTAATGAAGGTTATATTTTGACTATTTAGATTCTAGTTGGTCTTTTAATCCTGCCATCCTCTGCTGACTTGCCATTTTCTCAGTAAACTATGCCTCACAGTGGTATCCTGGGAATAGAGGCCAGTGCCACGAGCATTGCTGTGTTTAGAACTTTGTTAAAACTAAAGCTTGTAAGCTGTTCTGCATTCTTTGGTCTTGGTCTGGTACTTCTGGATGTCCTGGAATTTGACCATGCCATGCCTTTGTCTTTGGTAAAGTTTAAAAAGTCTTTTTAACTATGATCTATCATCTCACTTGTAAATGACTTATAAATAATGATATTGTATAGAACCAATTATGTACTTAAAGTTAAGCTCCTTGCCAAATGAAGACCGAAGAGCTTTCAAATAGGCCTCCGGAGCACTTCCAGAGCAGACGCTATTAGGAATATGGCTTCATCCTCAGATTCATAATGTAGCTTCTGCTTTCTTTTGAAAGAATTTCTTTGAATATTGCAAGAAATCTTTTACAAGAAAAAAAAAAAGAAAAAACACACACACAAAAAAAAAAAAAAAAAACAAACAAAAAACCAAGAAGGAAGAAGTGTAACACTATTGAAGTGAATTAATGAATTGCTAAGGTACAAAAAGACCTATAATTAATTCTTGTCATATTTGACCAGCTCAGGTACTGGCCACTGTGACTCAGCCATTTACTTCCATGTAGTTCTGTTACTTGGCCATTGTTAAGAAAGAAACAGAAAATGTTTAGTTGACATAAGATTTCTATTTAGGAATCAGAAAAGATTAATTGAAAATCATTAATTTTTTTAGCACATAATGAAGTCAGACAGCATGATTTGATTCTGTATTTTGAATTGTGTAACTGTCCTAATGCCACAATGCACACAACTATACCAGAAGATCATTCTGAGGCAGCAAAGTAAGCAAGAAGAAAACAGAAATGAAAATGATCGTAAGTATTCAATCAACTTATGCAATCTAATGGAAAACTCATTTGGTCAAAAAAATCAGAAAACAAAATTCAAATTCACAAATAAATTTACTTTCACCAAAATCACAGAAAATATTTGCAAATTATTTCTCAGTTGCATTCTGACGGGAGGTTTCTGGGAAGATCTTTCTTCAAAGCTAGTGAAAAATTAGGCTGCAGTTTGATAAGGGGGAAGGTCTTCTCTTAGACTGATAAATCTCTAAATGGTAGGGGAAAAAAACCTACAAGTTTTTACAGTAGGAAAAGGTCATTGGTGAAGTTGAGAATAATCCCTGCTAAGCCTATGTGTTCAAGGTGTTCACAAATGTTCTGGAAAAAGAGGTGAATATCAAGGTGACAAAGTGTGCTGATACTAATCTATTCAGTGAAGTGAAAATGGAAATTAACTGAGAATTGCAAAGGATTTCACAATACGAGGGACTGTGTGATAAAGTACCAGGTGAAATTCAGTGTTGATAGTGATGCACACTGGGAGAAAAAGCTAACTTTAAACATAATGATGGGCTCTGAATGACTTATTTCCACTCAGGGAAGAAACCTTGGAACTATAATAGATCTTTCTATGAAAAAGTCAGCTCTGTGCTTAGAAATAACCAATGATACAACAGTGCACAAAGGCAGCACATGAAAATAATTGTTCGGAAAGGAATAGAGAAGAAAGCAGGCAACATGATTATGGCATTATACAAATCACTCATCCATCTTTATCCTTAATAATTTGTACACTTCTAGGGTTCTAATCTTGAAAACCATATAGAATAATTAGGAAGAGACCAACACCCCCAAGTCCTTCTCTGCAGGGCTGCTCTGAATCTCTTCCCTGCCCGGTCTGTAGCTGTCCTTGGGATTGCTCCGACCCAGGTGTAGGACCTTGCACTTGTCATGGTTAAACTTCATCAGGTTGGCATCAGCCCACCTCACAAGCGTGTCAAGGTCCCTCTGGATGGCATTCCTTCCCTCCAATGTATCAACCGAACCACACAGCTTGGTGTCATCGGCAAAATTGCTGAGGGAACACTCAATCCCACTGTCCATGTCACCGACAAAGATGTTTGTCTCTTCTCCTTTTGTTATGTCTTGTTTCTAGGAAGAGAAACAAGATGAAACATTTTCTTGTGATTCTGTATTCACATGTCAACTAAGAAGGGACCAAATTTTCTGGATTGGGAAAAGGTTATATGTCTTTCTGTCTATTTGTCGATATATCTACAAAATAGTTATCTTGACCCTGACAGTATAATCTGTATAATCAGTATCCTCTGTTGAATTCTTGAAAGGGAGACTTTTCTCCGCCAAGTATGACATGATAATAGCACATGCTAGGGACTGAAAGACAATAAAATGCATATATAATTTTATATGTTACTTAACTTCTGGAAGACAATTTGAAATCATAGAATCATAGATTCATTTATGTAGGAAAAGACCTTTGAGATCATCGAGATCAACTGTTAACCTAACATTTCCATGTCCACTACTAACCATGTCCCCAAGTGCCACACCTACATTTACATTTTATTTGCCTGTCACTACACTATTGTATATGATTAGTTGCAGTTTGGCCAGCTCAGTGTTGTAACCAAGATTTACATTTGAGATTTCTGTTCAGTTAGAAGAGTCAACGTAAATTCATATCACAGAACTTGAATTAGGAGGAGGACAAAGGAGATACTCACACAGCCATAATCTTTTACAAGTACACAACAGTTTATACAAAGCCTATTTTAGTGTCAGTAAAGTGTTTAGTTACATGAAATGAGTAACACTGTGTTTAGAATATGCAAATTCTTAGACTAAAGTGAAAACAGCTGTCATTGAATATTTATGACCTAAGAAAATAAAGAATCTGGTGGATAAGGGGTATTTTTGGAAAGTAATTTGCAGTACAAATTCTAATTAATTTCATGCATATAGGTAAATATATATATATATACACACTTTTGGAAATTAACTATTTTGGATTAAGTGCTTCTTTTAGAATAAGAAGATGCACGCATGGAATTAATCTGATATAGTTAATATTTTGTAAACAGTGACTGTTTGTTCCTAGCTTTTGGAATAACCGTTTAATAATCTTGCACTTACCTTCAGTAATCAGCAATGCAGGGATATGCTATATACCTTCCTGTGTATGTCTTCAATGTTCAGGTCCATTTTACATTTTAAGCCTGAACCCAAAGTGGAGAAATGAAAATGGCTAGCTTTAAATGAGTATATTGGTGTGAAAGACATCTCTGAAGTAAAATGAAGAGAAGATAACTAGGGACATATGTATTTCTGGAGTAGAAAGTAAGTACATATGACGCTATGTCATGATGTGGATGGGTGGGAAAAGATTTGCTAGAGGCTGACATGGCATGCCGAAGTAGGGAAGGGTTGCCTATTGTCTAGTTTCTGCTTTACAATTTCACATGGATACCTGTAGTTCTTGTACGGAAAGAGACAGTAAATGAGCATTCCCTAGATAAATAATCGTGGACTAGAGAATTTGTAAAAGCAGAAAACAAAATTATGTTTAAAGGTATTAGTTGCCTCCAAATATTGTGCACAAAAAAATGTTCTACTATACCTTTTAACAGTAAAAAGATGGTTTGTGAGAAAGATAAAGTGTAAACAAGTTAGCTAAAGAGAGCAGCAACAAAAACAAGAACGCTTGCAGGTAACTTTACATTTAAATAAACTATAACCTTAAGTCCTAATTAGTGAATACTTTCAAAATACTGAAAACATGTTAAACAGCAAATGGAGAGAAGCTGGCAGAACTCTTAGACATGCATGTTGTGTCCAACTAAAGAAAGCAGAAATAAATGCACACTTGCAAATTTAAATGTGAAATTGCAATGAAACAAGCCAAAAACATTTTGAGGGACAACTTGCTAATGGAAGCCTACGCCTCTCCCCACCTCCAATCAGAATAGGGAAGTCTGCCGGAGAATATTGGTGATAGCTAGGGAGGTAAATGGTCAGTGACAAAGTGCAATAAGGCCATTGTGCAGAAAATGTGAATTGTATACATTAATGTTCACTGCAAAGAAGGTTGAGAAAATGCCTACTCCAGAGTTGTTTATAGATGATGAATCTGAGGATCTGTTTCAGATTAAATTGTCGATAAAAGATGTTTTGGAGCAATAAAATGAATAGCAACAAATCACCATGCTCTAATGGTTTTCATCCAAATATTCTAAGGAACATAAATATACCATTGCTGAACTACTAATAGTAATATGCAACCTACAGTTTTGAATGAGTAGAAGGTGGAAAATGTGATGTGAGTGTTTAATATGGGGTCTCAATGATGATCCTGCGAATTACATACCAAGAAATCTGACATGTGCATAGAGCAGTTTGATAGATGCTATTATAAAGAGTAAGATTAGTTGGCACATAGATAAATATATTCTATGAACACCAAAATGGCTCAGAAAGTGGATGTCATAAATAAAAAAATCTAGAGTTCTTTGAATGTGTCAGTAAATAGGGGATCAATAATCATATCAAAGAATGGCTTGGGTTGGAAGAGACTTTAAATCATCTAGTTCCAACCCTCCTGCCATGGGCAGGGACACCTTCCACTAGACCAGGTTCCTCAAAACCCTGTCCAGCCTATCCTTTAACACTGGGGCAGCCATGGGGCTTCTCCTGACTGCCTGTTTAACCACCCTCACAGTGAAGAATTTCTTTCTAATATCTAATCTAAACCCACCCTCCTGCAGTTTCAAGCCATTCCCTGGTGTTCTGTCATTGCATGCGCCTATAAAAAGCCCCTATCATCTTTCTTGTAGTCCCCCTTTAGGTACTGAAAGCTGCTCTAAGGTCTCCCCTGAGCCTTCTCTTGTCCAGGTGGAAAAAAACCAACTCTTTCAGGCTGTCTTCATAGAAGAGGTACTACAGCCCTCTGATCATCTTTGTGGCCCTCCTCTGGACTCACTCCAACAGCTCCACATCCTTCTTCTGTTGGAGGCCCCAGTGTTGAATGCAGTACCCTAGGTGGAGTCTCATGAGAGCAGAGGGGCAGGATCACTTCCCTTAAACCTGCTGTCGTGCTTCTTTTAATGCAGCCCAGGATACGATTGTCTTTCTGAGCTGCAAGCACACATTGCTGCGTCATGTTGAGCTTCTTTTTAACCAGCACCCTCAAGTCCTTCTCCTCGGGGCTGCTCTCAGTCAGTTCTCTGCCCACTCTGTAGCTATGCCTGGGATTGCCCTGCAACTTGGTTGGTGTGGCTGGAGCACTGACCAGTGAAGACCTAGGCAAAAAAGTCATTGAGGGTTAAAAGATGATCTAGATGATAAAATGTAGTTAGAACTGTGAAAGAGAAAATGACAAATTCCTTCAGCAAAGACCCATATTGATGCCTTACTAAAACATTGCTGGCTAGAAATCAATGTTCTGTTCTTATAATGGAGTGTATCTAAAAATAAAGTCCTGCAGAAGTCTATGCCGAGCCTGTGCTGTTCAGCATATTCATAAATTTTAATTTCACGAACTCATAAATTATTCAGAAAATGAGATGAGTATTGTAGCAACAAAGTTTCCAGACAAAACAAAGTAATGTTTAGTATTTAAAACAGTCTGTGATGAGATTCTGATGGTACAACATGGAGTTACTGTGCAATAAAATGGCAAATGAAATTTGATGTCAATAAATACTAAGTGATGCACGCAGAAGAAATGGTTTCAACCACACATACAGAATAATGACCTCAAAATTGCCATTACTATTATCATTTAGCAACATTAGAATCACAGCAGATATTTCATACAGAATGTCATCTCAGCGCTGAGCACTGAAAAGTAGATGTAAAAAACCTAGAGGCAAGTTTTTGAGAACAAACAATAACAGAACTTCATTGAACTGTATTAAACTACTATTTATTAAACTACTACTACTATTAAGTTAACATTAAACTTTATTAAACTACTACATAACTACAGTTACATGTTCTGCAAGCTCTTTTGAAAACCTCGTGCAAGTTTCATTCAATCTATCACAGAAAAGTGTAGCAGAACTATAAAGGGTACAGGTGATTTAAGCAAATATGAAGCAGAGGCATGGAGCAGCTGGCCTATTAAGAAAGACAATGGAAATCCAGACTCTTTCCTTTGGAAAACAGACAGCTGTGAAGAAATGCAAAAGTACGTACAAAATCATAAATGATCACTGTTTCTTTTTGCACTACAAGTAAGGAGCACCAACTTAATGTAGCAGTTTAAGGCAAAGAAATGGAAATGATTTTGTAGATAAGTAAATTCTGAAACTCACTGCTCTAGGATATTTTGAAAGGTGAACACAGAGATGGTTTCTGAAAGTGATGAAAATATATTAGAGAATATAGTTCATGTATAGTTGCCATTTTTAATGGTCTTGGTACAAAGTAAGACACATTGAGTCCCTATATTGTTGGCTGCTGTATGAGGGAAATGTTCTAAGTGAACTCTGTCCTCTGTTGGTGATTTTTCAATACAGGAGAGTCGCCATACGGATCAGTTTTGAAGTTGACTTGTCTCAAAGTTCACAAATGAACACAGCGGACCTTATTCTCAACAGCTTTGTGCATCCTTCTCCATGCAGTCATCAGCATTTATGCAAAGGACAGCTTAAATAGTGCCGCTCTTCTTTGGAAGAGTACTTTTTTTGGATGGAATAGTGTTGATTTTCTTCATAGTAACTTGTAATTGCGGTGTTTTCTATTTGGGATGAAAACAGTGTTGATAACACAGGGGCACAGGGATGTTTTAGTTATTGCTGAACAATTCTTACACAGCATCAAGGCTTCTTAGGCTTCCCATGTATGCTGCCGTCCAAGTGAGTGGCAGTGGTTGCACATGAAGCTGGAGGGGGGACACACAGCTGAGACAGCAGGTCCCAGCTGACCAAAAGGATATGCCACACCATATGACGTTGTGCTCAGCAATAAAAGCCGGAGAAAGAAGGAGCAAGTGGGACATGATGGCATTTGTCTTCCCAAGTAACCATTAGACATAACGGAGACCTGCTGTCCTGGAGGTGGCTGAACACCTGCCTGCTGATGGGAAGCGGTGAAGGAATTCCTTGTTTTGCTTTGCTTGTGCATGCAGTTTTTGCTTTACCTGTTCAACTCTTTATCTCAACCCATGAGTTTTCTCCCCTTTACCCTTCTGATTCTCTTCCCTACCCCACTAGGGGGAGTGAGTGAGCGCCTGGGTGGGGCTCTGCTGCTGGCTGGTGTTAAACCACAGCAGTCAGTTTTACACCACCCATCTAAGGATGTTTCCAAACAGCAGTCTTAACTCCAGTATCTTGTTTTCTTTGATGATTCATGCATTTAGACACTTCGTTTATTGCATTGGAATATCTTCAATAATGATTCCTTTTCTGCAAATTATTTTTTAATGGTTTATTGTGCTGGAGAGCAAACAAATTCATTTTAACCAAAAATATCTGACAGCATAGTATAGATTCAGATTCAGCGTGCATTTTACAATTTTACAGCTAACAGAGTGTATATAAGGCAATGCTTTCTCAAACACTGCAGAGATATCATGTATGTATTGTTTACTTATAGGGTAATATTAATACTTAATTATGTGTGAAACAGTGACAAAGCTGGGTAATTATGCTGAAAGGACAGTATAATTATCCAAGCTCAGCCCTTTTGAGGAAAGGGCTTTTCCTCCCTTTGAGGAAAGAAAAGGAATAGCAAAACTGGAAGTTTATAGTTTGACAGCTGTATTTTATCTGCAAGGAATTTCCCTTGTGCTTGGACTCTCTTTAAAGTTACCAAGGGACTTTATTTTCAGTCTCCTTTGTGCAATGTGGAGATACTTAATCTCCTGCTAAATGAACTAGCTGAAGTAACAGAAGCAGTCTGGCTGCAGAGGCACAAAGCTATTTAGGCTGGCTGCTTCATTGCGCACCATGTACAGGTCTATCCCAAGCACTGGGATTGCTAGTTCCAGAGGGACAAGTGAGACTATACGCAAGGTAATTATCTTTTTTTCTTTTTCAAGTGCTGCTTCAGCAAAGCAAGGCTTTCAGGAGGTTGCTTTAAAATTACAGGAATCATCGCCAAGATCCATAGCTAGAAATGCATGACATTTTAAATGGTAAGATTGTGGTTAGAACCAATTGCATTTTGGAGCTGTCTGGGAAGGATATCTAAATTACACATTCCAAGCAAAAAAAGGATAAGAGGCTGGAAGGAGGGGAGCATGCAGGAGGAGGAAAGCTTCAGGTCACCACCACTATGTCCATTAGAAGTCAAATGCACCTGCTGTATCCGTATACAGGTAGTTTGATGAATTTCGATAGGAGTTTGATAAGGTAGATTATGTGAATGAGATTTCCATGAATTTTATTTACAATTGATTTTTCCTAATAATAACTTCAGAATAAAAATTTCCAATTCATGCACACTGGTGAAAGAAGATGCTTAACTTCACACCTGAAACCTAAGTGAAATAAAAACTGCAGCTGCATTTGTCACTGTTAGAAATTGTGATAAAATATCTAGGAACTAGGACTGATTTCTGCGTGGGTGCTATTTTGCATTGCTTCTGTCTCTGAGTAAGAAGGAAGGTGAATTAATTGAATACTGTTCCTGAAAAAAAACAGAATTATTTATAGTAGCAAATGAAGCCCTTCTACATGATGAAACCCACTGTATTTTTAAATCATAGTGTTATCAGGCCTAAAAAATGGGAAGAATATTGCAGTGCATTTTTCTTCTTGGATTAGGGTCAGGTCTACATTCCTGGGGAGTGTCTCAGTCTTAAGAACTTGGTGGTGGTGGCAACTCACATCTCATGGATATTGTCGAGGTAGAATCAGTGACTTTTACTAGTTTGGTGAATTATGTCAACCTTATTTTTACAGAATAGATTACATCTTTCTTTAGTATGCTGAATATCTTTGCAAAATAATAAAAAGGTCAACATTTAAGAAAAGCAGTATGTGACTGAGTCCTCTCTCTAAAAGCTTCTGGTTTGTGTCCCAGATGATATTTTCAGCTCCTGTTGACAGATCCCCTTGAGATGTTAGCATTTGTATTATAATCATTATTGTTGGAAATAAAAAGGAAGTATTACCTGCCAGACTGCCTCCATTGATAGCCATGTGAATTGGAGAAGAGTTCTCGCTGGTCTGTGTATTCTCTGTGTGTCCTTCAGAGGGCAGGAAAGGAGGCTGACTGTATCTAACTGCATTTATCGAGCTAATAGATTGTGCTCCCTAAGCTTTTTGTGTGTAGTGTTTTTGCCCTTCCAGGACAGAATGATCAAGGCTAACTGAAATGTTCAGATTTATTGGTCAGACATAGGACTGGTCCACACCAATTATAGCGCCAACACAGTGATATGTTGGTACCAAAAGAACAGTACTTAAATGATAACAATTGTCCCTGAAAGCCTTGAACTGAAATCTGACATAACAGGCTTAATTCTATGTTGTGTCACACCACAGACTGCTTTGATATCCATTTAACTAGAGGAGACCTGACTTGAGGCAGAAGATATGTGTTTGTTTCCCATTCAGGCTGCCGAAGTAAAGATACCACACTTTTTACTGGAGATGGTATATTTTGTCCTGGTATCAGCCTGCATACATTTCTTTGCACTTAATTATTTAGGTAGTGTCTTTGATTCTTTTCTCCTCTAATTTTAATGTTGGCATTTCACCTAGATTTTGCTGACATTCATATTTTCCTCTTTGATACTAGTTACTACTTTTGTATGCTTCATTCTTAAAGCAGCAGCAGTGAATTCAATTAGGTATTAAAATCAAAGATATTTCTTTCTTTCTTTCTCTGTCAAAATTATTTCTCTATCAAGCCTTTCATTTTTTGTATTTTTTGTAGGTTATAATTTTTTGAGCCAAAAGCTCAAAGAACCACTCTAAGCACTGAGAAAGGAACCAGTACAGTCCTTTCAGTGACTTGCTCTGCCTATTTTGTAGTAATAGCCAAATTGTAGGTATCTGCTTAGGTTTGTGCCCAATGAATACCTTCAGTGAAGCCGCTAGGAACTGGTTATTGAAATCCGTCCCATAGGTTGGAAATTCTGTGGTAATTGCCCCAGAGGTAGAAGAAGCCACCCTCTGGTATTGCTGAGCTGAAAGCTGGACAGAGCCAGCATGCCACAAACACTGGCATCCTCTGCTGCCCAAATGGGGCAGGTACCACTTGTACGGAAGTTTAATAATACCATTTAGATGACAATGGATTTTGACTTTGTAAATAATGGGCTTGTAGTGTTCTGTGGTTAACAGGCAGATGAAAGTGCATATCACTTCTCTTGAAATCCATACCTGACAGTTTTGAAGATTACAAGCCTTTTTCAGGCAAATTATTTTGATATCCTGTTCCCTCTGGATGCTTGTAAGTAAAGACGTGCTGTAGCTAAAATGGTATTGTATTGTTCTCTGGCCAGATAGGCTTTGGCCGTAATCTGGCATTTGTCAGATCTCCTGACAGGTTTATGCACGGCTGTTTTCCTTTACAGGATCTAATGCATTCTGAACATTTAATTGGCTGTGCGGATGTTCTGTCTTTAGCATTATTTTTGTATACAGCTTTCCGTTTGACAAAATATTGCTGTTGTAACTGCTAGGGAAACTAACCGGTAATAACCAATGCTGTTACCAGGCAGTTAATTTACAAAAGGCCAAGAATTAACAGTTTTGCTATTTATGTGCCACACTAATTTTTCTGCAAAAGGAAATCCGCATTGATGAATAATTTAAATCCCAATCTCCCTGCAAGTCTGTAATCACGTGCCCTACAGAGACTGGAGTACATTCTACTGTGAGCATTGTGCAAAAGATTAGTTGCTCCATGGTGGCAATGCTGCTATAACAGTGTGAATTGCACTTTTAATTTGTCTTCCCATCTGACAGAGCATCTCATTATACTTTACAAAATCTCTTTTAAATTATACTTTTTAAATTCTCAGTTGAAGGGTACTTACATAAAAAAGGTGAAGATTAAATAAATTGTTTTAAGTCGTATCAGCAAATCATTTTAATGAGAATGTCCTTTCTTCTTGCATTTGGAAAAGAATGTGCATTTTATTCCCACCATGTTTAGTTCCAGTCAGTCAAAACCAGCAATGGCTGGATACAGTTTCTTTACAATGCAGTATAGATGTGAAATGTGTGATAAGCTCTACTTTGTGTGTCATAAAATTATGCAGGCTCTCTAATAACTAACTTGTTAGCTATCTTGAGGCTGAAAAGCATTTTATATAAAACCTTATATGAGATGGAAACTTTTTTTTCTTTTTCCCACAAGTAGCACTAAGCAGAAAATTACTACTTTTTGTTAATCAGATTAAATTGTGAAGGAGTATACACACACGGTCCTTAGGCGCACATTTTATATAACAACATCACATTTCTTTCACTACTTCTTTTTGCCCTATTTGCTCTTTCTTAACTACATTATTGAAATTTAGGAAGCATAATAGCCTACTATTTAATAGCACATCATTATCGTCCCATAGCATAATGCATACTATTCATTCTCTCATTAATCCATTGTATTTATTCTCTCCTAGTCTCTGTGTAACGATGTAAAGAGTCAGACTTTCACTGTACAAATGAATAGCATTTTGCCATATTCAGAGATCCCAATTGTTATCAGTGACCTGTTAATTTGATGGTTCAGTTGTTAGGATTTCATGTTACTTGGACACTATATATTATAGCTCTTCTTTACTTCTCTAGGTGTCAGCTGTTAGAGTTAATACTGTGCTAAGCACAGTAGAAAAGCTGTAGACTGACAGTCTCAAAAATATTCCAAACTCATTGAAAGTAAGAGTGATTTGTTACAACCAGTGGACATTTATAGAAGGCTTCTGTGTGAATAGAGTTATATTTATGTGAAACAATTGTATTTAATACTTTCTCTTATAAAATGTATGGTCCAGGTCCTTCGAGGTAAGGGGAAGTTTGGGAGGCCATTGCCAGGGCACTTTGCTTCTAGCAATTCTTTTCCAGTGGAGCGCACCTTGTGGGGTATAGCTACTGATGTAGCCTTGGCTGAAGGCTGCCCATACCTTGGTGGGGTGGCGGGGCTCGCTTTGCGGGGGGACAGAGCTCTGAGATCGGGTCAGGACAAACAGGCTGCTCCAAGTCACATCCGTAGCTGTATTACTGTGCTGTATATGGGTTCGCAAGAGGTGGTTCTACTGCTGGTTTGTTTTTTTTTTTTCATTTTATTTTATTTTTTTTTTTTTTATTTTTGGTTTGCACACATGATTCTAAAATGTTACTTTATAGTTGTTAATGATTGACAAGCCACAGTTTTTGGATTCAGATGCAGATTTGAACTTCAGAGAGTGCTGGGAGATGTTTGGACTTGCATTTCTGATTTGTGTCACCTATTGTTCTTTCTCATCTTTCTCATCTCGTCTTTTATTTGCCAAGCTACAAAAAAATGTAAATTTTATTCTTTTGCACTGTTGTTTTAGGTCACTCTTCATTTTGCAGCACCCATATATTTAGCTTGGCGGTTAAAGTAGAATGAATTTTAAAATGAGTTTTTATTGTATACCTTTCTGACTCATATTGATGTAAATTATCATATTTAAAACTAGTAAGAGAAGATATAGATAATGAAAGTGTAAATAATAAAGTCCAAAATGGATACCTGTTTTGTCTGACCTTGTATCCTAGGAACAGTTCCACAGGTACTGGGTTTTAGATGCAAAATGTTGTCCCAGTGCAGAGTTCTAAACTAGAGTGCTCAATACTTTGCGTATTTGGCTGCTAACTGCGTACATGCTTATGAGCTGATCCTCTATGTGTTTAGTGAACAGTGATTAGACTTCATAAAGCAAGCATTTTGGAAAAGCAGCCTCACTACAGTTTTAAAAACAACTTTCACCATCTGCCTGGGAAAAGCAGTGGGTTGGTTTCTTGTGAACTTGGCAATTAAGTATGCTAAAATATAGTAGCAGCAGGATAAAAATGTTTGCCATACCTGTTAAGAACAAAAACTAAAATCCAACTAAATAACACCAAAACCTCAGACAAAGAGCTGCCATCTGGCTTGTAGTCACTGCGTATACTTGCAATTTATGTTAATACTACTCTGACACTCAGTGGCATAATCAAGAGCAGTGGTTCCATTTCCAAAACCCAAACTACTTTCCTCCAAACTACTATCTACAAAATATCTAGATTGACTTTCAGAGAAATAATAAACACATACATAAACCATTATGGCACATTCAAAGATTTGTCATAAATGCCCTCTCCTTGCTCAATGGATGTACAGAACAAAATCTAAGAGTAAAATCAAGACAAGGTATTTGCAGAAAAGTTGAAAAATTCAGATTTATGTAAAGCATATTGACAGCACTAACATAGTATCCTGACAAAATAAAGGATCATAAAATTGACTGTTCTTTTCTTTAAATTGTGAAAATCCAGTATTTTGTCTCAAAATTAAATTTTGCCTGCCAGGCAAAGGCTATATATGCAGTTAAAGCTCTAACATGAGAGATACCAGAATTTTTCATGGCACAATCATCAGAAGTTTATATTGCGAGATGTCAATTGATATAAACAGAATATCTGGTTAATGTCTTTTTAGTGTGATGGCTGCCTCACTAAGATCATTCAGCTTTCAATGAAATACAGGTCTTTTTCATCTGGAACACCTTCAACCAGAGAACATATAAAACCACTATAATTCAAGAGCAGATTGTGACCATAAGTTGAACATGAAGTAAACCTATGTTTCAATTCTAAATTTTACTTCTTCTGATACATAGAAACCATATTCTGCAGTACGTCAGGACATTTGTATATGACTCCAAGCTATCTGAAACTAAGGCAGAGCTTCTATGACAACATTTTTTCTATCACTTAGTCTGCACAGATTTCAAATACTGGGTTTTCATTTCGTCTGCATTGAAAAATGCTATTTTTGGGGTTATAAGAGATTAATGCTTTGTATTTAGATAATTCTTCAAATCAAGGATTTTGATGCAATAGGATTAAAATAAAATGTGAAAATTCCGAAGTTCAAAGTTCATTGAGACTGCTCCGTACACTTCCATTTAACACTCCGATTTGCACTTTCTCTCCCTGTCTGCATTACACTGTTTCTGTGGGACTGAACAATCACTATGCCTTGTGCCCATATTCTGTCTGCAGTTGCCGGAGTAGAAAGGATAATATGCTGGTGGAGGCAGTGACCGCTACACACCTAGGGAGATGTAGTCATATACGGGGGAAAGGACAGAAAAGGTGATGTTCTGTGAAAGCTCAAGATCTCAAGATACCATTTGATTTTCATCAAAGTTTAATTTCATAAGACCTAAATGAAAGTGTTTTTCTGTTTTGCTATTGCTGGAATACTTTTTTGGGGGGTTTTGATGTGTTTTGTGTTTGTATTGAACAAAATATTTGGCCAAAAGAAGGCACCGTATTTCTTTTACAGACAGTGTAAAATAACAAGGCAAAGGCCTAGTATTAGTCCTCAAAAATGAGAAGAAACAGCTGATTCTGCACAAAATTCTTATGAGACATGGGTCATCTGGGTTTAGGTCTCTCTTTTTATCTTGAGAAATTTGATCATGCAGTGAAGGTATGAATGGCTTGCTCCAAAGAGCTTTTTCTGGTTTATATCAAACATAGTAATTCAGAGAGTCACTTCAGTCTGGTGGGTGGGATGTTCACCTAGGAGGTGAAATATGTATTTTTGATCTTGCAATGAATAATAAAGTTTCTAGGGGCAGCATTAGCTAAAAAGCCTTACGAATACCATATACTACTTATTTAGATAAATTTCTGGAAGATGCAGGTTCATATTCCTTGAAGGGCTTGAATGTGGTTTTACCACAGTCTGGATTAATGACCTAGGCAGTATTATTAAATTAAAAGCTCTGTTGCCTTGTCCTTCATTGTGTATTTTTTTCTTCAAACAGCTGTCTATGTGACCTCAGTGCAAATTTCTGCATAGCTTTTAATCAGTGAAACTCTTTGTTTTCTCAGTTACAGAACTTCCCTCCTGCTATAAAGAAATAAATTGCGTCCCTCTTTAAATGCATTGCACAAGCTGACCAGAAGTGTTAGGGTGTTTTCTTAAGTTGGTTTGAAATAAAATTCTCTTCTGGATTTGAACTTTGCTAAAGCACTGTGGTTCTCAGATCTCAGTTTTTAATGTGGGCTCATCTTAATTTTCATCCCCTACTTTTCAAATCATTAAGGTATGTATACCTAATGGCAGCACTCAAACTAGAAGTCAAAAATAATAAACCATAACATTTTTATTTTTAAATAGTATTTGGCAACAATCATAGTTAGAGGAACAAATGAAAATAAAAGAAAAAAACAACAAAAAACAAGGTGCAGAGAAGAACTTTTTTAGTGTGGAACCTTCTTCTTGTACTACCTGTAGATGAATATTTCGGAATTACAGCAATCATGAGAAATGTCCTATTTATCTTCTGCCTCACGTAAAAGATCTTCATTATAGCTGAACAAAGAATTGATATTTGATGAGCTTAATCTGGTTGACAGTGCACTGCAAATATATAGTGGTTTATATTTATTGGAGCAATACTTTTTTGGCTGACTTGCTTTCCCTTTATATTCCACTGTTTGTTCATGTAAATGCTTTGCACATCTTGCAGTTAATGAGATGATGAATAGTTTAAAATGACTGCTAAACTTTCAGTTCATGGCACACAACTTTAGTTCATCAGCTCTATTTTATCTTAAGTGAAGTACAATGAAAACGCAGGATTGGAAAATGACACTGGTCTCATTTAGTGTTCAGAGAAGTGTCTTTTAGCCACTTTCTTTCGACTAGATTTTAGTCCTTCTTTTTCTACTGAAGAAGCTTGAATTGCCACCATCAAATACTATATATTAGACTGAATATACAAGAGCAACACAGGTACCACTGAAAATACATGAAGATGATACCTTTAAAAATTTATGGCTCTTCTTTTTTCCAGAAATATGTCATGAGAATTCATCCTTATTCCTGCTATTTACAGAAGACTGAGTCCAGCAGCATTTGGGTTTGAAAGTGAAAACAAAATATTCATTGCTGTGATACCAGCAAAGTGGGAGGGTTGCTTCCTATTACCTATTAAAAGCCAGAAGAAAACAAAAGAAGTAGTCTTAATTTCATACATTTCCGTTTCTATTTGCCTTCATGGCTTTTTGTTAAATGTATGTCTTTCTGTGGTAATTTTCGTCATTTAGGCAGCATTTTTTAATTCACTTGTAAGCTAACCCATCTTGACCTTGCATTTAATTTTTCTCTGTGAAATTTCATAACTTGCATAGAGAAATGAAGGGAAAATTCTCCTTTCCAGAATTTGTGACTTGTATTATGCAAAATCTTTATATACCCAGCTGGGCATTTATCTTAATTAGACATGAATGACAATGATGTAAGTGAATTATAATAGTTAATGTAGCTATTCAGAATAAATTTCCATACAGCCTCTATAGGTAATTTGAAAAAAGGAGGATGAATTAAATACATAACCTACACTGACTGTTTCCAGCCCCAAAATTTTGCAGTACTTGCCAAATCTGATTATCCAGAAATTTACGTTCATCTTTCTCAAGTTCTCAGGGCTTTAATACACGAAAATGTATCCTTTTGTTTTGTTGCCTTTAGAAATCACGTTTTCTCTGCAACTATAAAGGATAATTAAAATTGCAGTACTTATCTAATTATTGGACTCTGGGAGCTTTCAGAGAAACACCAAAATGACTCAAGAAAACACCGGGGGACCCAGGCTTGCTTCATTATGCAGCAGGGTGCTGAGATGGGGTCCCATTGTTATCAGTTGCAACTACAAATTATGCAAGGAGGAATATAAAACCAGCAAACACCCTTTCTTGTATCAATGCCATAAAAAGGGTTTTCACCTTTTATTGGAAAGGATAATGGAAAACGCAAGGCAGATAGCTGTTAAAATGAAATAAAATTGCCTGTTGCAGAAGAAAGTACACATTGGCTTAGACTGAACTTTGTTTCTCTTAAAGTTATGACGGCTGCAGTGATCTTCCAAAATTAAAACAACTTATAAAGAACTGCTGATTTCAGTGTAATATATTTAGTTTTCTGCAAGTCTACCAAACACATAATCATTTCCTTTGATGGTGATCAGTACAATATCCATAATTGTGACTGAAATGGTATGGAAATATTACTATATCAATTTTTTCTTAGTAAGTATTGTACGTACAGTATTATACCTGTGCTCTAGGAAATGATAATGCTCCTTTATTCAAAATTACATAATGATTTAACAGAAAAAACATTCTAAACCTTTCTATCTCACCATTTATCCTAAGAGGTTTTCTGCTGTCTTTCATTTATGGCTCTTCCTGTGTTGTACTGGCTAATTCTCATTCTCATCTAATGACCCTTTTCAGGTCTTGCCCATTTAGAAAATAATGCTCTCTTAACATAGGAGACACTTGGAAAGCCTTTCTGAGAGTGCACTAGAAGAATGGCAGGGGACTGTACTACTCTTGTATGTTAGTGAATTTGGATTGTTACTGACAGCAGAATAGGCATTACTTGGCTTAGTTCCTAGACAGTTCCAATTAATTATTATAAAATGAAGAATGAAAGAAAAAGAAAAAAGCTTTCTTTAATCATAAATACTGCAAACGCTGGCTGTAACCCTTTCTTTTGAAACAAGAGGCATGGAATCCTGAACATCTTTGTGCCTAATGCTGGTGCTGTTAATGCAATTGTCATGGAAATTATAAAGACATAACCCTCCTTAATAATGAAATACAAATTAAAGTAAATAATTTTTGTTTGTTTCACCCAGCATACATAAGAATGCAAATGCAGAGTTTCTTAGAAACAGTTAATCCTGGTGTAAACATGGTAGCATCTGAGGATTTTCTTGGCTAAATCTGTATTAGAGAACAAAAAAACCTTCTTGAGTCAGATTTAGTTTAATAAACTTCTAATTTAAGGACACTTTACATTGCTACGCTGGAATGAAAGAAATTTAATTAATTATGAATATGACTTTTTTTTTTTTCTTTTTTTAAATAAAGTCAACTGAAATGTACTTGGCCTGAGTCCTTAACTCAAGTCCTGCCTGTTAGGACAACATGAAGCCAGTGCCTTCCCTCTGGCCCAGGGAACGTAGGCAGGTGTACAGTGCAGGTCCTTGCTGGATAGAGTCTATCCCATCTCAGTAGGCAATTTCTTAGGCTTTTCCTTTTGGGCCATAATTTTCTGTTGTTCATCTAAAAGGGTCAGCCTATGCATCTTAAAAGTGTGGTTATTGATTGTGTGGCTGCCAGACTCAGGGAAAAACTGTCAGTAATCCAGTGGCTGAGAATGGCAGTGATAGAGCCAGTAAAGTGTTTGACAGTTTTACAGTGAGTTCTACTTTCCTTCTACAGTAGAGTTGCTTCTAAGTTAGTTAGTACCCAGTGTGAAACAAGACAGGAAATCTCCTCTTTAATTTTCTGCATTGAGAGATAAGGGTTTTTGCTGTTTCACAAAAATTCACTGAGTAATTGGAAGTAATTTATTCTGTACTGCCTGCCTTTAAATTAAGGGGATGTACTGCAGGTAGCTGTTCCCTGATTTTGGCAAAAAAAGCTATCCTTCTCTTTGCTGTGATGTCACAGTAGGAATAATGTCCCTAAAACGCAGATCAGAACTTGTTTGAGGGCCTCCTGAGTGACAGGTTCCTTTCAACATGCCGTTGAGGTTTGCTGAGAATCTGAAAATGCTTTTCAGAATAATCACAACTGCAAGGGCATCTTATCCAAGTATAAAATAGCGATGATAATTATCTCCTTCCTCATGAGATTGTAGGGCTGTGTCTACACTAGCAAATAGTTTGTCTTTACAGAAGTGATTCTGTAGACCCAACTGTTGTTGCTGAGGGTGTGATTTCCACATTATATTCATTAAGTGGAATAGGAGGTTTGGTTTTTTTTTTTTAATTGGCTCTTGTTCCCTGAACTGAGCACCCCTAAACTGTTGGAGTGCATTGGGTGTACTCCTGTGCTCATCTTCTGCTTTATTTTAATCTAAAAAGTATTAATTTCCTGTCCTCCAGCGTCATTCCATGATCTGATCCAGATCATTGTAAATGGGGATACTTGAAAATTTGTTTGAAAAGTGGTGTCCAGCTCCAAACTGAAATGCAGTATAAATATAAATCTCATAAGAGTCTCTATTCCAGGGCAGTAGAAGAACAACACACTATTTACTGATTTGCTTTGTCATTCATCCTCTTCTTGTGCTCTACCTAAGCTACATATCATGCAGCATGAGGCTGGGTACAGACTTTTAGGAAGTGCAGATTATGACTGGCTATTTAATGAGCTCCTTGCCATATTAAAATGCTATTTCAAAGCTGGCATAGTACATGACGAAGTGAGTGCATTGTTTATGAAGATACACTAGGATGAAACTCAGGTTTGTGTGGTCAATATAGATCTTATAAAACTGATGGTACCCTTCAAAAAAGGGTGTTTGAATAGTGGCTGGGAAATTACTCTGATTTTTCAAGGAAGACTGGGTGTCATTTAGATACTTCATCCATCATTAAGCAAATCTGGACCTGGCTTGAATCTATTTGTAGCAAGCCACCACAGGAATATTCTGTTTCTGGTTTTGTTTTTGTTTTTGTGTTTATTTTTTTTTTAATTAATAACTTCTTTTAGTTTCAGAACACTGATGGGGATATAAAGACTGAGAGGAGGCTTCAATTTTTTGATATAACATGATTCTCAAGACAGCATTTGTTTTGTAGTCTATGTAACAGATAGCATACCAGGACCAAAAAAAATACCAATATTTGATAAAACTCTGCTGACAGATAGGAAAGCTGCTGAAATTTTCTACAAGTTAAAAATTCAGATTTGCCTGGTGTGCCTGCGTGGGCATACCTCCATTCAGCACAAGGCTCTGTATGTGGATTGTCTGCTGAACTTTGGTTCTGCTGCTCTGCTGGTGGCTGAAAATTGCTTGTACAGCCTGGCTTCCTTTTCTTAGCATCCCTGTGAGTGAATGAAGTCTTTACCATTGTGCTTGCTCAGGAACAGAGATTTGGTTTATGTACCAGGTCCATATTTTGAAGAGCCTGGACTAACTTTTGTCTCACTTTTTTTTTCTCTGGAAAAGTCTGTTAGGAGTTTCCATTCAAAGAATGGAGGAACGTGTTCCAACTGTGCTTCAACTAGCTTTACGTATATTTGACAATTCTCCTGCATTCCTAGTGTGTTATGTCAATTCTTAGAGCTATTTTGGTCTCTGCACAAACAAGCTTCATACTTCCCTGTGGTTTAAGCAACCTGTCATTTTTTATTTACACTTGAACCTTTGCCTTCAAGTGTGGCCCAAAATGTGTAGGCATGAGGTATAAAACATAGACTGGGCTCAGACCTACCTATTATTTGTCAGAAGTGCTACTCTGCCTATTGACATATATAATTGTTGTGAAAATAGTAGGGGGGAACTTAGTCTCAGTCTTTCTCCCCTGTTCATCTGCAGTTGTTTGTCACAGTGTTGTTTGCCAGTAGAATTCTTTGGAAAAGACAAAATTTAACCTTCAGTATGGAAGTAATGCATTAGAACCTGGATGGTTCCTGTCAGCATACAAAATTCCTGGTCTGGCAAGGTTGTGTAATATAACACTTCATCCATATTCTTACATCCATGCAAGAATCCCAAAATCAGTCCTCCAGTATTTCATGAAATACATTATGTTTAAGATAGTAGTCACTTTAAATATATATAATAAGAAAATTTTTAATTTTTTTTTTACCTTTAAAATATTTTAGTGCCATTTTTTATGTATTCACACTTTTAAAATGCATCTAATGGTATTGTTTCTTCTGTTTTTATCTTAAAATCTTAATTAATTTCTGAAACTACATAAATTTTGTTGTCTACATTTGGAGTCTTTCAGGAAGCAAGACTCCGTATCTTGATGATTGCGGTGCTTGCCAGTTTTACTTTTCCATGATGAAGACTGATAGAAGAGTGAGTGTGTCTTAATCATGGGATAGTCACCCATGCTCAACAGTATGACTTTAATTCACTGAAGTTAATCAAAAAGCAATGTTACTGCTGAATGGTCCACCAGTGCAGTACTGTGGCTGTTGGGGTCATCTTAGAGTTTATGACACAGAGATGGTGCTTATGCTTGGCAATGTTGAAAAATAAGGAGGACTATTCATCTTAATCAGATGTTTACCATGGCCAATTTTGGATGGAACCTGGCATGGGTTCAGGTTATTAGTGAGGAGCCTTACAGTTTTTTCCTTGTAGGTTATCACAGACAAATGCTGTGACTTCTGTTTTTTTTTGAAGAGAGTGAAATGACTTGGAAAAAAGCACTTCACTAATGCACTTGGAAAGAACTTGCTTATAGTTTTCTTCTTGAAAAACTAACACTTGACTTCCTGTACTAATGTACAAAAAAGGAATCATGTTATCAATGTAGAGACAAGACTGGAAGAGATTTCCTGAATCACTGAGCTGAGTGTCCTTATCCTGCCTCCTGCAAGACAGCATCTATTCCATTTCTTATGGGTATGTTTCTTGCCCTCACCATGTTTATTTCCTTTCCTTGGTGTCGTGGTTTAAGACCAGATGGCAACTCAGAAACACGCAGCATCTCACTCACTCCCCCCACTTCCTCCCCCTGCTCCCGGAGGGATGGGGAGGAGAATAGAAAGAATGCAACTCTCATGGATTGAGATAAGAACAGTCCAGTAACTAAGTTATAACACAAACTACTGCTGCTACCACCAATAATAATAATGATAAGGGAAATAACAAGGGAAAAGAATACAACTGCTCACCATCCTCCGACTGATACCCAGTCAGTCCCAAGCAGTGATCTAACCCTTCCGGGTAACTGCCCCCAGTTTATATAGTGGGCATGACGTGCTGTAGTATGGAATGCCCCTTTGGTTAGTTAGGGTCAGGTGTCCTGTCTCTGCTTCCTCTTGGCTGCTCCTCCTCCCTGGCAGAACATGAGGCTCCGAAAGTCCTTGGTCAGCGTAAACATTACTGAGCAAAAACTAAAAACATCAGTGTTATCAGCTCTGTTCCCAGGCCGAAAGTCAAAACCACAGCACTGCACCAGCTACTAAGAGGGAGAAAAATGACTGCTCCTGCTGAACTCAGGACACTTGGTGTCTCTGTTTCCCTGCAGCCTTTCCTTTGTTCCACAAACCAAGCTCATTCAAGTTCCTGTGGTAGAGTCTTCATTCCTGTGACTCTCATAGAAAACTGTACTCATATGTTTTGTGAGTTCAATTTTTCTTCTGTGGAGATGGTTGTATAGATTCATACTTGTCTTTCTGTGTCTCTGTTAGAAATACATATACATAGAATTGTATTTGTGAGGATGATCAGGGGACTGGAGCACCTCCTGTATGAAGGTAGGCTGAGAAAATTGGGGCTGTTCAGACTGGAGGAGAGAAGGCTGCGTGGAGACCTCAGAGCAGCCTTCCAATATCTGAAGGGGGCCTATAGGGATGCTGGAGAGGGACTCGCCATTAGGGACTGTAGTGATAGGAAAAGGAGTAATGGGTTCAAAGTTAAACAGGGGAAGTTTAAGTTAGATATAATGAAGAAATTCTTTACCGTAAGGGTGGTGAGACACTGGAATGGGTTGCCCAGGGAAGTTGTGAATGCTCCATCCCTGGCAGTGTTTAAGGTGGGGTTAGACAGAGCCTTGGATGGCATAGTTTAGTGTGAAGTGTCCCTGCCCATGGCAGGGGGTTTGGAACTAAGATGATCTTAAGGTCATTTCCAACCCTAACTATTCTGTGGTTCTATGGTATCGTTCAGCAATTTATAGGATTTGCCTTTTTCACAGCCATCTTGTGTCATATTGGTACTGATGTGCTCTTGCTGATCAACTAATATAAAATAGTTGGTTCTGACACATACTGTTTCAAGTGGTGAATTCCCAGCTTCTAGCAGAAATGCTATTAATCTCTGATACTCCCTTTCAGTACTACTTGCTGTTATCACACCTGCATCCACCTTTCAGTTCTTGTAGTAATCCACAGAGTCATTGGCTTAATGTGTAAGTTCTGGAGTGACACTGTAGAAGATGCTTTATCTAAATCCAGACAAATTATATGTACTTCATTTCTTTGTCTGGGAAATCAGTTATTATCAAAAAAGCTGTCAAGGTAGTCTGGCACAATCTACCCTTGATAACACTGCTTCATTTTATCCTATATTCTATTTACTTCTCTGTCTTTAGTTTATCTTTTTCTTCAGAGCCTCTTCTAAGCTTTTGCAAATTGGAGAGGTCAGACTAGTAGGCTTATGCTTGCCCAGATCATTTTTGTCCTTGCTTTTAAATATGGGCACTTCAGTTGCCATTCTCCACTAATATTTGATGCTTTTTCTGCCTTGATAGGTTTGGAGGCTTATCTCTGCCACTGCAATGGCCTTTATGAAATCACAGTATACCTAGTGATTCAGGTCTCAGTAAGACATTCTGTTCAAAGCCCATTAAACAGTTATCTTTTTTTCCCAGTTAAACTTTTGATTGGTTAGTGAGATATGAATAAAGAAAATTCAAATAACCATCTGCAAGAGGATCACATAGAAGATATAAGCAAATACTACTGCCGTGATGGTTAAGTGAATAGATAGTACCACCTACAACTTAAAGCTCCCTTAAGCACAGAAACTGAGAGAGGAAGAGTTTAAAGTGGCATAATAATATCAGACAAAATTATGTGAATTGGAGCCTAAGTACTTTCTAACACTGAACACTTAACTGCAAAATCTTATTTCACAAGGGCGTAGGATACCACTGGACAGATTAAAGGCATTAGAATATCTTAGATGTTTAAATAACCTGTAATGTTTTATGTTAGCATTTAAAACCATGATGGCATATGCAGGTCTAGTGCTATCTTTTTTTATATTTTCAGAAATACATAGAAGTACAGAATCTAACCCCACAAAAATTCGTGAAATTTTCTTTTATATGAATAGTAGTGTGTCAGCATCAATGTTTGTTGGGTGAATACTCCTTTGCTGGTCCTGATGAAATGGCCATGAAAGAAATTTCATGTATACTCAGTAAAATGCATCTGTATTTTTTGAGTTGAAGCTGGCTAGGAGGGCACTGCATTTCCTGTTTACTCTTTGCTTGCTTTATTGCTTTCAGTTAGGTGTCGCATCTGAAAATTAATGAAGGTGAAAGTTACAATCAATTGTGTCTAGAAAGAACTGGTGATGATCTAGATGCAGGCGAGATGAACAGTGATAGCAGTTTAGAGGCAAGGTCATTAATCAGTATTATCCGAGTTTTCAAGGCGGTATCACTGCAACCATTCATACCCTTTTGGAAGAAAAAAGTTTTCTCCATAAACTCTCAGGGTTTCTGTCTGTGAGGGGGGATGCAGCTAGGTGCCTAAGCATTTTATACCTCTGGCAATTTAGGCATCCGTGGTTATCAGATTTTGGAAACAATAATATATATGTAAATTTCACATCCAAGTGCTAGGGATACTGTCGGCAAATGTAATTACCTGTGTGTGCATCTCTCTACAGTTTCTTGCTACTGGGAAACTAATTGCAGCATGTAAAGAAGAATGGTGTTCTTTTTTGTTTATTGTGTATTTTCATACATTCCATAACTTTTTTTCCCTCCATATATTTGAGATATTTTCTTTTCTTGAAACTGTCTCTTTTTATAGAAGCGCACTTACTAACTCACTAATCGTTTTTCAAGAGCTCACATTGGTACATACATCTCTTGAGTAGCATGAGCTTAAATTTAAGTATGTACTTAAGTCACACTGATTTAAATAAAAGACAAGTGTGGGCATGCATGTCAATCATACGCTTAAGCACTTTCGGGAAGAAGAATTCATTTTCCTCAGTGTCTTAAGTCTTAGCGCAGCAGCCTTTCTAAAGCCTTCCTTATGGCACTAAGCCTAAAATTCTTCAATCTGCTTCCCCTGGTAACACTTCAGCTGAAAGTAACAGTGACAACCCTACTGTACTGCTCTACCAGCAATGGTTTAACTATTTGTGAGTATTTCTCAATGGTGGGACTAAGCTCTCTAGGGCTACTTATTTTGTTATTAAAAGATCCATGCTGGTCAACAACAAATTTTTGAACAGCCCCTTTTCCCTTCCTCCACAGCCCACCACCACCCACCCCTATTGCTTTGCATGCAGAGATTTTCCATGTGACTCCTACATAAGACCTACATGCTTTGCTAGGTTAAATGCCTACTCTTTTTCCTTGCACACCTAGATCAAAGAGAGTATCTTATGATAACAGGTCTGTGTTTTTCCCTCAGATTCATTTCAGAATCAGAATGCACTTTGGGTCTGTTACAGGCTGTGATGTATGAAGCAGAAAGAAGATTGATTTTCACAAGCTACCTTGTACCTGAAGTAATGAGAGTGGCAAATTACTTGTTCACTGAGCAAACATGACAGGAATGTCATAGAGGGAATTTATATATATGCAAACACACAGGGGTCACATCGGTGTTTTACAAAGTGACCTTACCCAACAGAGGGGCATTTTTAAATCTGCTTTAGCTTACACAGGAAGGGCTAAAGAAAACTGCAAATACCTGCAATACGTGGGATGTAGAAGCTAACACAACTAATAAATAATGTAAGATTCAACAGAGTACAGAACATAATTTAAATGGCTGCATTATTTCTGTACAAGAGAGTTGGGGTCAGAAATCAGTAGTGATTTCTACTGCTCATTTAGGGTTGCTCTGAAATGGCAAATAAAATATTAGTCATGAAAAGCAAGAGAATGTGGGACTAATTTTCCCTCTATTTTATAGCAGGTTTTTGTCTCTTAAACATTTCATCAGGATTCAGTAGAGAAGTAGACTTACACTTCTCTTTATGAGCAGTTGCATTCACAGGGTGTATGTGTTTGCAGAAGACAAATAGATCTTACTGACACTGGCAGTTTCTACATATTTAAAACATTCTATGAATGAATTTTGAACAGCTTCACAGAAGGTGATGTTTGTAAAGGAAAGAAAGAAAAGGAGAAACAGGGAAAAATGCTTTTATTCCTATGAAACAGACGAGAATTTTATTTGCGTATAAGCTCTTAAGGGAGGAATTAAAGTTGTTATTTCCTTTTTTTTTTTTCCTTCTGCAGCAAAGATTACATGAGGTTACACTTAAAATAGGAAGGCAAGGCAATTCAGCACTGGCCATACTATGTAAGCTAATTTCCATGTGATTCTCCTTTATTGCTGAGCTGTTGGAGAGATGGCTGATCTCAAGCCCAGCAGCAAAAAAGGAAGAAAGTAGAAATTCAGGAGCTAATGGATGCTACACTGCTGCAGTGAAATTGAAGGCAAACATCTGCACGACACTTTCTGTACAGCCAAGTAGTTAGGACACGTCCACTGTTGGAAGGGGCCTGACAATGAGGAGGAGCAGTGATGAGGAGAGCCTGTGCAACTTATTGGTGTATTCGCAGTTTGCTTCTGATGACCCATGGAGGCCAGGGGGAACGTTTTCTGCTGACACAGCAGTTGGTGAAGCTTCTTTTCAGGTGTGGTTTCACCCTGAGGGAAAATATCCTTCCTTTTTAAACCTATTTTTGTCACTGATTACTGCAACAGTCTTTTCTTGAGTCCATGATACCAGGCCGGTGATGGTCTCGTGGAGTGCTCTTCAGAAAAAAGGAATCTTAGGGAGCAAAAGTAACAAATTCCATGAATTTATTAATTGTGTTATGGTGTTAATGAAGAGCTGGTCATGGCAGAGTCATCTCACACTCAGCCACTGCCTGTTTGAATTATGTGGGTGATGTCTTTTTGTTTTATTCTGAATATGTCCCTGGAACTACCCTTTTTCCTCGCCTTGCAGCACATTAGAAAATGAGCTCAAACATGGTAGCCTTTCATATCCTTTTTTGCATGAAAGTGCTGAGAATTCCTTGGATTTATTTCCAATATGTTGGAGTTAGATACTGACGACATTTTTGTTACACATAAAGTTTGTATTTTTGTGCAAAATTGATAGTCAAATGTAGGCATCTCCTATAGCATGGGTATTCTCAGTTTTGATCACCTTTGGCTCACATGGCACTACTGAAGGCTGTGAGGGTCACAGTGAGGGAGAGGTTCTGCAGAAAAGAAAGTAAACAGAAAAGGAAAAGATCTTACAGAGAAAACCATTCAGGTTAATAGCTATAGTTTGTCTGTGGAGCTCTGCATCACCTCTAGTAAAAGTAGACCTCATTTCAGAACTCATTTGTTCTATTTAACACAGCCTATTATGTTAGTGTAATAACAGTACAGCAATGGACAGAATTTTATTTCCTGGATGCACTTACTTGACATTTTATCAAGGTTGCAAGAGGCTAATAGTTAATTTCAGAGCAAAGATCAAATGCTGTTTAGTTCCAGTGTCTTCTCAGTGCTCTATCATGGGCTGTTTTGCAAACCCACAAAAAGATAACTGGTTTCTCAGCCCAGGTGGTAATGCATGCGCACATATACTGAGCATATCTCCTGGCCTCTCCTTGTTATCTAGCTGTTTGCCTGCTTTGCTGATGAGAAGCATCCATCCCAACCCCCTGATTTTCTTGGACTACAATCCCCTCATTTTTTATTTCTGGGGCTGTGTTGCTGCAGTGTGGCATCTGTGTAGCAGGGCTGCTGGGAGCAGAGTGCTTTGCACCTACTTTGTGCTTATGCAGCCACTCATCTGTCCTTGGACTGACCGTTGTGAGTAGCCAACAAACACAATTGCAGGTCTAGTGTTATACTGCGTAATTAGTTTGAAACTTAACATCGTCTTCCAACTTTTTATTTCAGCTGCTGTACGTTATGAATACTTTAACTGCTGAGGTATTTTTTTTGCACTCCTGCTGATGGTCTCTGAGCTATGTCCCAAGATAGAACTGCTATTTTCACTGAGTTTTCTGTTAATTGTGCCTATTATGGGACTGCTATAAAAAAAAAGTTATGATTTTTGTCCTTCTAAAGGTGAATACTGCAATTAAGCAATGCAGAATAGTGCAATAGGCTTGCGGTACAGAAATGGTGTATTGTTTTTCTCCTGAGTGGAAAATGTAGCAATGGCATTGAGCCCAAATTTTCTGTGTTAAGCTGAAACCCCTTCCTTTACTTTGCGGAACAGTCTCTTCTGTATTCAGTGCTGGCTTACTCCTCTTTGGTGTACTGAGCTGTGGGCAGGGGTTTGTACTTCACTCTGCCACCTACCCTGAGGGGCTTTTGTTCAGAAGCAAATAGGTTGGTTTTCTCTCTTTCCACCTACTGCTACTAATTTTCCTTATGTATCTGCAGTTTCTGCCCTGCATTTGTTGCCAGCCTCACGGCACATTGAATTAATATGGCACCAGCATAGCACTGGAACTGTGTTAGATTCAACTTTGTTTAATAGTGCAGATCCCACTGGGTTTTGAGCAGTATTGGGTAGGTTAGGAAGAATTATTTGATTTTAATGAGAGATGACTTGGCACCAGCATCACAACAGGTACAGCACGAGAATCCAGGAGGAAAAGTGTTAATTCATATTCTGTTCACAGAGATAGCTGTGAAAGAGCGTATGCTGAATGTGGATTCTGGTTTCATTTCTTTTGTTCTTATTTACAGTGACAGTGTATTTCCCTTTAGCTTTGATTACTTCATAAACCTGGAGCTGATGATGAATATGCAGTTTACACTCTAAAGGCACTGGAATCTGTGCAAGATGACAGACCTTGGTGTGGTTCACAGCACACTGTGACCTCCACCCTGTTTATTAATCAGTCAGGCTTTCAGGGGCGCATCCACCATCCTAGGTATAGCACTGGCTTACTCCTCTCTCTTTTTCCCCGATAAATGTGATTATCTCAGCCTCTGGGAAACACACTGTAGATGTGTGACTTCTGTCAAAGGATGCTGAATTCTCTTTGCTCTAAATTCAGGTTTAAAACGGTTTTGTGTATTCCTCTGTGGATTCTTAATTTGTGTTGTAGTGTTTTGTTACACGGCCTGGTGTGGAAATTTGTCAGTGCTTAACAAGGTCTCATCAAGTCTCATGAAGAGCAAGATTGGCAATTTTTAGGGTAGTGGCCTGGTTACACTTCTGGAAATCATGAGTGGAGTTGTGGGGTGTGGAGGGAGTTGCCCTATCACTGTATGGTGTGCTGTTAGAAAGCAGTTTGCTCAGAGGCAAGGATTTGCTTTGAAGGAATGGAAAGAGATTTGGGACTTTGAAGAGTCTACTGGTTAATTCTGTATTAGAGCGGTCTGACTTTCACAGATCTGTGGTTGCCCAATACAATAGTGTTGTACATGAACAGAGCAAAAGAGATGCTCTTAAAAGCCTTTGGGCTTCTTATAAACGTGATAGGAGACAAATGTGCAACCAAAGTGAATCAATGCGGTTTATTCTGCTCAGAAAGGCACCTATTTTCCAGGCATTACAAAACAGGAATAATGTTGTCGAAGTGATCAAATTCGAGCTTTTCTGGTATAAGTGATTTGAAATAGGCATCATTGTCCTATTGACCTATCAGCAGAAACATGACCACTGTGCCAAGCTGTTTTGTAGCCAGCTCCTTCGGCACTTCTACAGAGAAGAGTGAGAGAAGGTTTCATTATTATGCCCATTGCCATTCTCCACACAGCTGTAATCCTTAAGCACTAGCGCCTACATTCCTGAACTTGCCTTTTTGTCAAGTAGAGGGGTATTTTATCTTTGGAGGAGGTTACTGAGAAATAAATGATGTATTACCTTGTGCTTGAACCACCAACTGTGGCTTGCTGTCACAATGAAAACATCACTAAACAAGATGAGGGTAGCTGTGTGCAATTTCCCTTGGTGCGGTAAATCAAATCTTTTCATTACCCAAAGATAGACAGGGGAGAGACTAGTGAATCCGCAGTGCTCAAGTCCATGTTTCTGAAGCACTCATGACTTCCTGATAGGATTTCTGTGCAGGAGGGTTGGTACATGTGCTGGAGGTCTATTCTAATCTGTTATTGCTTTATGAATCATGGGCACAATCCAAAAAGAACTGCAGCCCCAAATGCTAAAAACTCCTCTGCACGATCAGAGAGAACCACATTGACCATGTCTGGCTCTAAACACACCAGTGTAACTGCTCTGCTCATCAAAATCTGCATCATAGCTGCTTGGATTCATCCTTCTTGCCAGCTTTGGGGTCTGCTGTTGTTATGAACACTCCTTATGCCTTGGAAGAAATGCGATGAGTGCAGGAATTATCTCGGGTACTGATCAGAGCAGAGGAATGCTGGTGGACCAGGAAGGGAGGTTCTACAGATGCTCTATATCATGTACCTCAATTAGAGCTAAGCAGAATATAAGACTAAAGGGTTGTCAGCCAAACACTCACAAAAACTTCTGGAATTCTACTTAAATTACATAAAAAATGTTTTTTAAACAAGTCTTAAGATACTTATTTTTGTGCATTTTTGTTTTCAGGATGAATAAGAGATACTTACAGAAAGCAACAAAAGGAAAACTGCTAATAATAATATTTGTTGTAACGCTGTGGGGGAAATTAGCATCTGGAGCAAATCATCATAAAGGTAAGAAATTCAGTTCTATTCTATTATACTGTCATATATGTGGGCTCTGTCAACAAATTCAGAAGTGTCCAGTTTATGTGAGCTTTTTCCTTATGTGTATTTGTGCCTCCTTGTGTTGGTCTACTAACCAGTACCAAAGGAGGAGTCTTTTCAATGGACAGACTTTTATTAATTACTTGAGAATTTAAGTATATCAGTCCCATTTGCAGCATTCTCTGATTTTAGGTCATTTTGTAATGATGGTAAAAAAGATGGTAATGTAAAAAAATCAAATAATGAATACTGCTTGTCTCATAAAAATAGATGCACATACATGTGTTACAAATGAATTCCTGGAATGAACATTAGAAAGAAACAATTTTTTTTGGTGTGTTTCTGTAAACCCCTAGTGCAAGAAACAAGCTCTCTAGATTCATGCACTAATATCTTCTTAAAGACTAATATAACTTGAAATGTGATCTGCAGTGATTTTGAAGTCTACTGCTCATCTTTGTATAGTGTCTATTGGCTGTTTATCTGCTTACTCAAGACAAGAATAAACTCTTAACACCTTGGGTAAAGTAAGAGTGGAACATGAACATTACCAAGATCTAAGGAGTTAAATACTGGGAAAGGATTCCAATAAAGCCAGTCATTTAATCTCTCTGTGTTCATGTACGCTTTATAATGTTCTCTCTGATGAGAGGGTTTCATGGCAGATATTTTACGTATCTGGCTGCTAGATATTTTTCTGCTGTGTGAAGATAGCTTTTTTAAAATACCTCACATATTAAGGACTTCAGGAAACAGAGGCACTTTCTGCGAAGTCTTTTAGTGAGTTACAGTTTGGCTGCAGACAAAACATATTCTGATATGATCCTTCAGGCCACAAAAGATGGGCATCATGCCAGACAGGAACCATGCTGACACCCTTTGCTCAGCTTTTGTTCCCCCTCCAAACCAGAATATGCATTCGTGGCGTGGCTTGCTGGTTTAGTTGGCTATTGGAAAAGAGCCAATACATTGTAGCCTGGATTCAGAATTCTTTCACCTTTGATTGTTTTTCTTTAATAATCAGAAAGCCCATCTCCAGAGCATTTTGATTCCATCCTCAAGGTCTGGTCAAGCTGTGTTTGCCTTAATTGAATTCAGACTTGGCCAAGTTATGCTTGCTACCTTTTTTTGTTTGTTTGTTTTTTAAAAATAACCTGATGGATAAAACTTGTCACCAAGTATTTTATGGAAACAGATTATAATCTTAAGGACTCTTTGACGGATTAGTGCTTCATAACTGAGAATCAAATGATACCCCACCAATTTTAGCTTTCCAGATATATGCATGCAAGGAAAACCCCAGCAGAGCTGTACCATTAATTATCTGGACAGTACTTGGCTTTTGTGCACCTGCCTTAGTGTAGAAATAACTTGAGAAATATTGAATTCGATGTTTTTACATTAAAAACTATGCACATGAGCTCCCCTGTGAAATCAGGTTATTAGCTGTAGGGACTTCCTTACATCCCTGCAAGTTAACAAAAAATTTTGGTTCTTCCTTTACTTTAATTTGTATCTCTTCACACCTTTAGCAAAATATACGAAGTCTTGCAGGGAACAATAATAAGGAGCATCATGACTTCAGAGTTTAATTTGGGAAAGCAGTTATTGTACATGTTCAGATTCTTTTGAAAGAAAAATATTCAGAAGGATTTTGGCTTGTGGATTTAGTAGATCTTCAGATCAGTTGCACTCACTGTATATGGGGGATTATTTTGTAAAGCACAAATCAGAGTTATGCAGCTCAACTAACATTGATTTCCAAAGATACTGGGAGTTTAACTAACCCTTGTGTCGCAGAAAATCTTCCCCCTACTCTCATAGTGGAAATTGAGCTAAGGTACATTCAAGGAGAACTGATGTGGTTCACCTTTGAATGGAGTTTCCAAATACTGAAAAATATGAGTTTCTCCAGTGATAATTATCCCTAGCATCACTGATCTTCATTTATAGAAGTCCTTACTGGCATATTCACATGACAAAAGCTAATGACTTTGAAGGAGCCCCTGCGATTTCAAAAATCAATAATCTACATTTGAAGAAATCTTTACTTTCCTATTGACTTTGTCATATTATTCATTAGTTGCAACAATTCCTAAACCCATATAACTTTCAGAAGGCTATTGTTAAAGAAAAGAAAAAGAAGGAAATATCAAAAATGTGTGAAAAATTGTTTAATGTGCATTCTACTCTGCAGACAGACTTCAGCAGGGATATAAACAGCTCACTCTGACAGGTTGTCCCTAGGTTCATTGCGCTTATTTCAGGGCTATGGCACAAATGAGAAATCCCAAGTCAGCAGCCAGAAAAATGGGCCGAGAAAGGGCATGGGGAGCCAGGCTCTGATGTCCAATTGAGCAGCCACCAAGGTTACCAACTGGGATTTCAGATGACAGCTTTTCAGTGTCAGGTGTGTGAGTGCCAAGTCCATCCTTCTTTCTCTTGAGTTGACTGCTTTGAATACACTACCCCCTTTATTTTGACTGATTGTCAAAGTTTCATCAATCTGGACAGAAAGTCCAGGAGCTAAAATAAATAAGCACTCAACAGTGTTTGAAACAAAACAGAAAGCTCGCATTCTTTTTTGCCACACATAGGATTCTGAGTTCTCCAGCGTAGTTCTTGGGTATGCACGTACTTATACTCAATTTATCCTGTCTTCTGGAAAGAAACAGGAACTCTGCTTTTTATTCTGCATTGTACTGAGGACCCTGATATGTGATGTGTGTGTTATCAGAGCACATGCACTGTGAATCAGCCTGCAGTACCAGATCCATTTGTGCTGCAGTAGCTATGCATGAGAAGACAAGAGTGGCATATCAGCCTCCAAAAGGGTATTATCAAGGTTATGGGTCTAAAACCTGATATACCTTGAGGGTGGTGAAAGAAATCTTTGAAGGTATTTTATCGTAAGACTGATCCTGACTAGCCCTTGCTAGCTAGCAAACAGACCAGTGGAAGCATATAGTGTTCACTGACAGAAATGGAAGGCAGGCATCAGTTCAGCATCTCTACCTCTTTGCTATTCCTGTCATAGGCAACATGAATTGAGTTGGTGAACATTTTATCACAGCCAGTGTTTAAGGTTTCAGGTGTTGGACTGATCCTTTTGAAAAAGAAATATACTGATAGCCCCTTACAAGCACTGCTTTATAGACAAGAGGCCACTTCAAGACACAGTTTCCACCCTAAAACTAAAAACTCTTTCAGAATTTGGATTTCTTTGAGCTTCTTGTGATTACTAAGTTTTTTCTAGGCTTATAACATTAAGATAGTCTAAGTAAATTATGGGTGCTTCTGAATCTGAGCATAGTTCACCATGCCTCCAAATACAAACCAATAAACTTTATGCCAGAAGGAATTCATTATGGAACCAGAAAACACTCCAGGTAGCTAAATAAAGTAATCTAGTATTTTTGGACTTGCTAGACAAAAAATCATGATAATTTATTTTTGTTTTAGAAATTTCACTCAGAAGCTGAACTTATTCATCTGATGCCTATCATATAGTTAAACCAAACTAAACTCTTTATCATTTGTGATGCAGAGTAGCTGCTCCCTATTTGTGACTTTGCACCAAATTAGAAGCCTGAGGGAATATCTTTCTATTCACAAGGAGAAAATAAATCTTGGTTTCTCCTTACAGAGTAGAAGCTGGTCTGAAGCCCAGTTGAATGAAGGAGCCACCGGGCTCCTTTTGGACTGTAGCATTTGTCAGGCTCTCTCAGCAAGTGCAGTAATGCTAACGGTGCACTGAATCAGCATATGACAGGCTCCTGGCTCTGCCTGACCTCCAGGCAATGGAATTGATTTGTTTTGAGGAGAGATAATATAGCACTTTGTTAAAAGCTACCGTAATGGCCTGTGTGCATTGCCTCAGTGCCCTCATGCTCATTTCATGCACAAGGGGTGAAATTCACTGGTGAGTTAGGACAACTGCTTAGATGGCTTAATAGCTGATTTATCATAGGGTCATAAATCATGGAATCATAGAATCGTAGAATAGTTAGGGTTGGAAATGACCTTAAGATCATCAAGTTCCAACACCCCTGCCATGGGCAGGGACACCTCCCACTAAACCATGCCATCCAAGGCTATGTCCAACCCCACCTTGAACACCGCCAGGGATGGAGCATTCACAACTTCCCTGGGCAACCCATTTGGGGGCCTCACCACCCTCACAGTAAATAACTTCCTCATTATATCCAATCTAAACTTCCCCTGTTTAACTTTAAACCCATTGACATTGTAGTGTCCTATCACTACAGTCCCTAATGAAGAGTCCCTCCCCAGCATCCCTATAGGCCCCCTTCAGATACTGGAAGGCTGCTCTGAGGTCTCCACACAGCCTTCTCTTCTGCAGGCTGAACAGAAACAGCTTTCTCATCCTATCTTCATACAGGAGGTGCTCCAGTCCCCTGATCATCCTCGTGGCTCTCCTCTGGACTTGTTCCAACAGTTCCATGTCCTTTTTATGTTGAGGACACCAGAACTGCACACAATACTCCAGGTGAGGTCTCACAAGAGCAGAGTAGAGGGGCAGGAGCACCTCCTTCAACCTGCTGGTCACGCTCCTTTTGATGCAACCCAGGATACGGTTGGCTTTCTGGGCTGTGAGCGCACACTGCAGCCGGCTCATGTTCATTTTCTCATCAACCAACACCCCCAAGTCCTTCTCCACAGGGCTGCTCTGAATCTCTTCTCTGCCCAACCTGGAGCTGTGCCTGGGATTGCTCCGACCCAGGTGTAGGAGCTTGCACTTGTCATGGTTAAACTTCATCACGTTGGCATCAGCCCACCTCACAAGCATGTCAAGGTCCCTCTGGATGGCATTCCTTCCCTCCAACATATCAACCGAACCACACAGCTTGGTGTCATCGGCAAACTTGCTGAGGGCGCACTCAATCCCACTGTCCATGTCACTCACAAAGATGTTGAACAAGACCGGTCCCAACACCGATCGCTGAGGGACACCACTCGTTACTGGTCCCCAGCTGGACATTGAGCCATTGTGCGCTACTCTTTGCGTGCGGCCATCCAGCCAGTTCTTTATCCACCAAGTGGTCCACCTCTCAAATTGATGTCTCTCCAACTTAGAGACAAGGGTGTCATGTGGGACAGTGTCAGGCACTTTGCACAAATCCAGGTAGATGACATCAACTGCTCTACCCCTCTCCATCAGTTCTGTAACCTCATCATTAAAGGCCCCCAAATTGGTCAGGCAGGATTTCCCCTTAGTGAAGCCATGCTGGCTGTCACCAACCACTTCATTGTTTTTCATGGGCCTTAGCATACCTTTCAGGAGAATCTGCTTTAAGATTTGCCAGGCACAGAGGTGAGGCTGACTGGTCTGTACTTCCCTGGCTCATCCATTTTCCTCTTCTCGAAAATGAGGGTTATATTTCCCTTTTTCCAGTCATCAGGAGCTTCACCTGACTGCCATGATTTTTCAAATATGATGGACAGTGGCTTAGCAACTTCATTTGCCAGCTAAACATCATTCACCATCATAGAATGGTTTGGGTTGGAAGGGACCTTAATGATAGTCTACTTCCAACCCCTCTGCCATGGCCAGGAACAAAAATGCATCCAGATTATACATCCAAAGAGCAAAATTTAAACAAATTAGGTTAGAAGCAATCTATTTCTAAAAACAATTTCAAGTAATCAGCTAACTCTACCATACATGTGGACAGTGAAAATCATTAAATGCATTTCAAAAGCTAGCAAATAATTTTCATTTATTCTGTACTTGCAACAACATTACATTCTACAAATACATGACATGTCAGGACTATTCCAGACCTTAATGTCTCTCCAATATTTGGGGTTCTTTTGCATCACTACAGCAGTGTGAGGGACTTGAGGCATGCCGGTGAATCTGGTGCAATGCTTTCCGAACTCTTAGTGTTGTGAATTCTGACTTAAAGATGCCATTGATCCTCTGATCCTTGCAATAGATTTTCTCCTAGCCAAACTTTCTTCTTATAGTTACCCACTGAGCGATATTCATCTAGTAGCCTATGTGTAAATCTATTGCTGGATGTGTGACTTCCTGTTCAGATATCAGTATTTAAAGTCCAGTACTGGCTTGCACTCCTTAGACTTCCAGGACGAAACTTTGTTGCCAGAAGTACTGTATATTATGATGTGGGTAAATGTACCTTGAAGTTTACTGAATGCAATGCCTAAGTGGAGGTGCTTATGAACGCTTACAATTAGTTCTGCGTATTTGTCTTCCTGATTTGCTGTTTGCTGCATGTTTAAATCTGAAGCAGCGGAGCAGAACACCTTGTTTTTCTTGTGCTGACTGGTTGCTATAGACCAAATGAAACTGTCTTGAGTGGGCTGCGAGAAAGCTTCCAGAGCACAAGGCTGGTCACATAGAACAGGAGAGAGGCTAGCTGTCATAAAGCCTGTATATAGCAGGAGCAAAGACTGAGGGATAGTTTAGAAGTCTGTTGAGGAGACAAACAGCTAGCCTTTTGAGGTTATGAAAGGAAAGGGACTTAAGGAGCCAGATGTGACCATGTTGAGGGGTTCTGGTCTGAGGGCAGATTTATAAAGAGGAATCCATCCCGCCAAGGGTAGATTTTTAAGATCTTCCGTTTCTGTTCAACTTTACTCAGCACCACTGAGTTTTCTTTGTTTTAAAATACGTTTGTGTCTAGTTTATAATAATGACTTTGAATTATTAGTCTTAGTTTTAGGGTAATCTGTAATAAAGATCCACGACAGACCTCTGGCTGACTTTGGTCTTATTGCATTTTGTATGAAAGAAGTTCTTGAACTTCAGCTGGAACATTCCAGAATATATGTAACTGGCTCTACTGCGGGGAATCACACTAGAAGTTTCAGTCATGCAGAAGGGCTTTATCAGCCCCTGACTCTGGTATCTTTTTATTGCATTAAGAATGTTCAGGTTACTGACCACAGTGCTCGGAAACTCGGGTAAATACCTACAACATATTGCAGCTAAATAATGTGGTAAAGTCAGGAAAATTAGGGTATTGCCTATAATTTTGTTGTTTAAGATCTACATTCCTGGGGTTTTTTTCTTTAGCTTGCACTTTTTTGAAGTGCCTGTACCATAATATTTGGTAATGGACCTGACAATGTGGGGAAGTTGTATGTGGTCAACATGCAGCTTCTGTTTGTGTGTGCTTGTCAAAGGATGTAAGAATTGTTCTGCATATTCCCATGTTCTTTACTGGATAGATAAAAGAAAACTGATGAGGAAAGTTGCAAACACACAGATGTGTGTGGATGCCTTAAGAGCTAGCAGGTGAGGCTGGAAGATGGCAGTGGGCTCTGTCAGAATATTAGATGGAGGCATCCACTACTGTTGATCTGTCAGTCTTGCTTCATCAAACTTTTTGGCCATATTTGCTAAATGTCTCAAACATGGATAATCTTATCTCTTGTGGAAGTTCATCCCAGAAATAGATTCACTTAAATGAGAATGCTTTGTGTGCAGCTTTCAGTAACTTAATTCTGAGTGTAATTAATGTTTAAATATAGAAACAAAGGAAGATGATAGTTATTTTAGCAGACATGGGGAAGAAAGATATTAGATGTTCTTATCTAGCTTGGGCATTAATTGAAAGTTTCAGTTATATCAGGATCAGAACCTTATCCCAAAATTGCCATTTGCTTGAAGATAAAATAGAACACTTGAACACTTTCATACCAGTATCTGTCACTGCAATCTAAAATGTTAATACAGTATCTGTTAGAATTTAGTAGATAATGTTTCTTGGAGTTCTGCCAGAGTATAAAGGAAAACAATTTTCTCTGATTGCCAAGATGCCAATGGTTCAGATGGTTCACTGCGACATGGGTGCAGAAATCAAGGCAATAGAAGAGTTATGCCTGTTTCTTCTCTGTGCTGCCAGCTGCAAATGGCTGCTGTCATTTTTGCCCCCGTTTCCGTCACCTCTGTGGTAATGAAACTTGGCTGTCCTTGAGGGAGCCATAGCTAGAGAAGTTGGAAAGTCGCAGTGAGGTATCATACATTTTACTTTTTCATGGCCACTTAAAAATACTGGGCAAGTATTATGGTTTCTTGATGTTTTTCTAAGACAAGTAAAAGGGAAGTGTTTAGCAGTTCTGTATTTGGGCCTGATCTTCTAATCCCAGTGTCAAATTTGTATTATGTTTCCATGTGTGTGTACTCTGGATCTTTTCCTTAAATACATTCAGTTTGTATTGTGGTGGACAGGAGATGGTTGCACAAAAGGTTATATTCGTGTAAAAGTTATGTGGTTGATTTTGCAGTTTGAAATACAAAACTTTTAAACATTTCATCTCTTTCATTTATCAGTAATGTTATCTTTCCTTCAATAGCTGGCCTGCCAATCAGCTGGGGTTTTTCAGGCTATTTCTGGTTTTTTTTTGTTTGTTTGTTTGTTTGTTTTTTCTTTTTTGGTTGGTTGGTTGGTTGTTCATTTGTTTTTTTTTGTTAGGATAATATTGTAAGATGTTAGGACTGAAAAAACACCGAGAGTATGCTTGCACTGCTTTTGCTTTTCCTATCATGGGTATATGTTGACATTTCCCTAGTATGGGAATCATATTTACTTTTCCAGTTTTGTATTCTTGGTTTCAAATTAGTCCTGTTGGTTTGTTATGTACAGTAAGTAATACATTCAATAAATTCCTTTATCCTTATAGAGAGGGAAACACAGTGCTTACACTTGCATGCCGCAGTTTTGCCTAAACCCATTAGAATAGTAAGAAGGAAACTGTTAGCCCCTCTGTATGGCCATCTCCATTCAATTAGTGTTGGTTTAATAATATCACTCTCTTGGATCTGTTGATCAGAGTTTTCCTTGTTGTTTCATTAACTTAAGTGCTCAATTAATGTAGCATATAGTAGTATATTTTTGTTAGCATTTCCAAATTTAAGATATTATTTTCTGGGCTTACAGTTATAGTCTGAGATTTTAATTTGCCTAAATGTATATCATGTCATAGATAATATCTTAAATAAGCTTTTCCTTAGAGTAGAAAAGGAAAGCAATGAATGTTTAATCCAATTGTGATCAGGGAGGAAGAGGATTGTTTAGTGACCTGAAGACTCCTGTGACGCGCCGTGAAGCAGGATGCTGTGCCACAGTAAGCTGATGGGGTTGCTGTGTCTGCCTGTGCTCACTCCCTAGACCCTTCTCCCTTTCTGGAAACATTTTTCTCATTGGCTGCATTGGCTACACTGTCTTTAAAGAGGATACTTCCAGTACAGATGGGTAGGACAGGATTTGTAAATGGGAAAATGATTACAAAATTTCAATGGTAAATAGCAGAGTGAGTTTGCACAAATCAGACCTTTTGAGGAAATACTATTCTCTGTCTATTTGTATAAATATTTAAAGCTGGTAACAAGAGTCTACAGAGTTATTCCAAAAGTGTGAAACCTTATATTCAGGAAAGCTGTGAACGTGCCTTCTGGTTGAAGTTTCCAGCCTTGGAATTTGACATACATTGTTGGAAATGTGCTGGGGACTTCCAACAGCTCTGCAGCTGAGATGGTAGGTCATGACTAGTCCAAAGTTATGTTTGAGACCATGAAGTTGGATTTCTATGGCAAAGAGACCAAGCAAGTTTTTCTTCACTGCTATGACAACTTTCCCCCCCCGTCTTTTTCCTCAGAGAAACACTCATAAAATTGTATTAATGTCTGGGACTATCAAACAAGAATATAATTAAAAAGAAAATCTGAACAGTTTCCAGTTTCCCTGACATTATATTTTCCCCAAATACAACATGTTAAGATCATGTCTTTTTTATAGGTCAAATATAATGAGTCAAATATCACATTATAATTAGATCCTTAACAGTACCCAGATAAGTAAAATTACTGTAATTGCAGGATTAGGGCAAATTCTTCAAAGTCCAGATCTGGTTTCATGTATGGAGGCCATGTACGCCAGTACTAGTCTTAGGGTTGTCTGCACTGCCCCTCAGGCTTTCTAATATACATTCCATACATGCAGTATGGAATACCAGCCTCATATGTATGCTGGTATCCATTGCACACCACCATTATCCAACTCAGGGGATTTCACATACTCAGGTTGGGAGGTTTGTGTCTGGAAAATCACATCCCATGTGGAGATTATTTCTACAGCATTCAGGGGGTATGTTAATCTAATTTTCATCTGCATTAATTTTCTGCTGATTATGTCTAAAGACTATGGCCTAATCTCATGACAGGCTTCACTGAATTTACTCTATAGCAGTCTAAAGTGGTTGATTGTACAATGTCATATCTTAGAACAGATGTTCTTTGCAAGTGCCAAGGAAATATTCAGAAATAGTCAGCTATTCTGGGGAATATCAGGAGAAAAATCCTTTCTGTGTTTTGGGTTGGGATTTATGAAGTTTCTTTCTGAACAAAAAATTCTAGTTCTGTTCTGAGGAGGATTTACCATTTTAAGGTTCACTGGGGCAGTCTTCCACTGTTGTAGAGATTTAGAATCATAGAATCATAGAATCATAGAATCATGGAATAGCCAGTGTTGGAAAGGACCTTATGATCATCAAGTTCCAACCCACCCTGCCATGGGCAGGGACACCTCACACTAAACCATGCCATCCAAGGCTACGTCCAACCCCGCCTTGAACGCCGCCAGGGATGAAGCATTCACAACTTCCCTGGGCAACCCATTCCAGTGCCTCACCACCCTTACAGTAAAGAATTTCTTCCTCATACCCAATCTAAACTTCCCCTGTTTAAGTTTGAACCCATTACCCCTTTTCCTATCACTACAGTCCCTAATGAACAGTCCCTCCCCAGCATCCCTATAGGCCCCCTTCAGGTATTGGAAGGCTGCTCTGAGGTCTCCACACAGCCTTCTCTTCTCCAGGCGGAACAGCCCCAACTTTCTCAGCCTACCTTCATATGGGAGGTGCTCCAGTTCCTGATCGTCCTCGTGGCCCTCCTCTGCACTTGTTCCAACAGTTCCATGTCCTTTTTATGTTGAGGACACCAGAACTGCACACAATACTCCAAGTGAGGTCTCACAAGAGCAGAGTAGAGGGGCAGGATCACCTCCCTCGACCTGCTGGTCACACTCCTTTTGATGCAGCCCAGGATACGGTTGGCTTTCTGGCCTGCAAGCGCACACTGCAGCCGGCTCATGTTCATTTTTTCATCAACCAACACCCCCAAGTCCTTCTCCGCAGGGCTGCTCTGAATCTCTTCTCTGCCCAACCTGTAGCTGTGCCTGGGATTGCTCCGACCCAGGTGTAGGAGCTTGCACTTGTCATGGTTAAACTTCATCAGGGTGGCATCAGCCCACCTCACAAGCATGTCAAGGTCCCTCTGGATGGCATTCCTTCCCTCCAGCGTTATCATCTGAACCACACAGCTTGGTGTCATTGGCAAACTTGCTGAGGGCGTACTCAATCCCACTGTCCATGTCACCCACAAAGATGTTGAACAAGACTGGTCCCAACACCGATTGCTGAGGGACACCACTCGTTCCTGGTCTCCAGCTGGACATTGAGCCATTGAGCACAACTCTTTGCATGCGGCCATCCAGCCAGCTCTTTGTCCACCAAGTGGTCCACCTATCAAATTGATGTCTCTCCAACTTAGAGACAAGGATGTCATGTGGGACAGCGTTGGAAGCTTTACACAAGTACAAGTAGATGACATCAACTGCTCTACCCCTGTCCATCAGTTCCGTAGCCCCATCATAGAAGGCCCCCAAATTGGTCAGGCAGGATTTCCCCTTAGTGAAGCCATGCTGGCTGTCACCAAGCACCTTGTTGGTCTTCATGTGCCTCAGCATGCCTTCCAGGAGAATTTGCTCCAAGATTTTGCCAGGCACAGAGGTGAGACTGACTGCTCTGTACTTCCCTGGCTCATCCATTTTCCCCTTCTTGAAAATGGGGTTATATTTCCCTTTTTCCAGTCATCGGGCACTTCACCCGACTGCCATGATTTTTCAAATATGATGGACAGTGGCTTAGCAACTTCATTTGCCAGCTCCTTCAGGACCCGCTGATGAATTTCGTCAGGTCCCATAGACTTGTATACATTCAGGTTCCCAAGATGGTCTCGAACAAGATCCTCTCCTGCAGTGGGCCCAGGGTCTTCATTCTCACTGTCCCTGCATCTAAGATCATTGAGTCAACTGTAAAGGACTTGATGTAAATTTGTAAAAGTGTCTCATCTTTTCAGAAGGTAAGGGAATTGATCTGAGCCTAAGCTGCACAAACCAGCAACTCCAAAGCAGCAAAGCCTGGTGTATGTACGCATGCACATGAGCATGCCTGTGAACACAGAGGTACGAGAAACCTGGGTGAAAGAAAAATGTACAAGGTCATCATCACTGATGAAATAGCTTATGTGGACCATTGTAGTGTTTTAAAAATGCTTATCATTTATTCATGGGAACTTTGCAAAATACTAAGTGCTTTTCAAACTTAATTGAAAACTCAGGGAATTTTCCACAATGTCCAATTTCAGGCATCTCTCTTAGGTGGTCTGAATCACCATTCAGAGCTCATTCCTTGCACGAAGTGGGAACTCAAGCTTTCAGTGTAGGTGTGAATAATTCCCTGAATTCATGTACCAAAGAGTTTGCAAGCTGTTGGAAAGCTTCTGAAACTTTTGGCAAGTCTTTCAGCAGGAAGACTCAGTTTGGCTATTGTTCTTTTATCTGCCTAGTAATTCTTCCTCTGTATCAGGGTCATAATGTTGGAATAAAATTGTAAAGGTCTAATTTTATTTCTACTGTTCAAATGGAGTCTCATGTTGCAATTCAGAAGCCAGTGAAATTTGGTCTGTGACAGATTCATTTATATCTGCATATCATTCTGCAAATGTCACTCTGTTATGTTAAAAAAGGTTTGGTTGTAAAACTTGGATTTGACGTTTGCTCCATTTCTCCTTGTTGAGCTGAAATACACAGAAAGTCAGGAAGAGTTCTTGAAATTTGAAGTGGTATAATACGGAAATTTTGACCTTCCCTTTGAAGTGTAAAAGTACCATTTAACTGTGACCAAGAAAAAACCTCTTTTTCACATAAATGGGAGCAAATTCATGGTATACTTACAAGAGAATGGAGTCTAGCTTGGGGGTTTAGATGACAGAAAGCCGGAAAATCATAAAAGAGCAGTCTGCTTTGTGCAACTCTCTTTTACCAGGCTGAGCAAGAATTCTGTCTGTAGTGATGAGTAGGCTGAGGCAGGAGCTGCCAAGTCAGTCTTGTTCTTTTTTTCCCCGTAGATTCATGAAACTCTTCTACCCAAATTGTTCTCAAGCAAATACAGTAGACTTAGAATTCTTTTTGCAAAATACTTCTGGCTTCAGTTTCAAGTGTCCTTGAATGACTGAAGTATAAAGCTGAATGCATGGGTTATTCTGATTGAATGCCGAGCTGTGGAAATGATATGCCCAAGAAAAGCATTCTGCTAAGACCAACACAAACCTTGGGTGCATTGTGTCACTGTATTTTTAGGTGTAAGATATTAGAATTGCTTCAGACGAATCTGTGCTCCAGGACCATGTGTGAGAGGAGGGATAGGTGTTATAAGAGGCTGCCGAAGTTGCTGGGAAGGTCAGAATTTGTAGGATCCAGAATTTGAACACAAGATTATATATGTCTCCCATGAGAGGAGAGCAAGGATGAAGCATTTAATCCTGAAATTCAATCTTAGTGAAAAGAATGAATTATAGAAAACACTGATATCATCATTAAATTCCTTCAGTGAGCTGGAAGACTAGGGGAAAAGCAAAGTAAATTTTTAAAAAGAAGACAACAGAAAGTATTGTACCTATGAACAGCAAAATAAAAAGTTTTTTAAAACAAAATACTTATTTAAAACTTTGCTCAGCTTTTTTATGGTATGAAAATTTACTATTGCTGATAGAAATGAAAGATTACTGCTGCTAAACTTTCATCTAAGATGCACTGGCATGTGTCAGATTAACTGTGGAAATTTTGTGAAATAGAACCCAGAAGGTGTGCTAACTGCTTGACACCGCAGAGTGTGAAGTAAATATATTTCCAGTGAGTGAATATTCAGAAAATCAGCATCTGGAAGAAATAGGAATTTTGGTTTCTTAATTGCGTCATTCACCCCGGTACATCTGCCAGAGATATTAAGAGCAAACATAACTGTATTTGAGAGAAGATGCAAGTTTATATAAGGAAGGGGGAAGGGTAATATTGTGCCTTTTTGTTACACTGCTGCATGCTGTGCACATGAAGGCTGCGTAAATCTCTCTTCTTCAAGTTTTGGTTCAAAACCACCTCAGGAGAAGAAAAATATTGTTTGCATGATTATGTTTACCTTTTCAGAGGATGGGAAAATCCAGAAAATCTCATTTATGACAAGTAAATAATCCATATTTTTGCATATTTTGTTCCTCATCATAACAATACATACTATACTAGAAAGCTGGGCTGCCGAAGACAAAAGGCATCCTGCAGAGGTTATGTCATTGGAATCATCAGAGAAAAGAATAAAACTTTCATCCTACTTATGCCACTCCTGTTCATAGTATAGTTTAAATGAACACAAAGGCTTCTTTACTGTGCTTTCACACCAGCCTGGAAACTGGTCTTTGGGGATTGCAAGAATGAAGTGGAGGCAGGCACTCTGCCTAATATTAGGGAAGAAGGTGTGATGGGATGGGATGTAAGTAGCTAGAAAATGGGAAATTAGGGTGTTCACCTAGCATCAGTGCAAGTACAGTGCTCACCAGCCTAATCTCCTGCCTTTCTTGATTTTCAGTTTTTGTCCTGCATCATTAGATGCATTTTCTGCTAACTGATTTAAGGACAGGATGTATTTCTCACCCTCTTTCAATGTCAAAATATCACTGTCATTACATTTTCCTGAGCTGTCTGAAAAACAATTTTCATGGAGGAAAATAACTGAAGAAAAGAGGTTAGCTATTAGAGAGAGGTTGGCATATTGTACTTCACAAATCTGACTTAAATACTACATGTTATTGAAAAGCAAGGAACTTTTAAACTGGTGGGGTTTTTTTATTTTTCTTTAAAAACATAAATAAATACCAGAAGGACCACTGCCTACTGTTGCCTGTAAAAATGTCATACTCTACAACAGCTGGCTTTTAGGTAGAGAAATACCCAAAACATATTCAGAATCAGTAAGCTATTTTTGGAAATAGCAAAACCCAAAAATCTTTTAATTACTTTGGAGTAAGACTTCCATTAATAGCTCATAGAATCAAAGAATCATAGAATAGTTAGGGTTGGAAATGACTTTATGATCATCAAGTTCCAGCACCCCTGCCATGGGCAGGGACGCCTCCCACTAAACCATGTCACCCAAGGCTGTGTCCAGCCTGGCCTTGAACACTGCCAGCGATGGAGCATTCACAACTTCCCTGGGCAGCCCATTCCAGTGCCTCACCACCCTCACAGTAAAGAACTTCTTAATTATATCTAACTTAAACTTCCCGTGTTTAACTTTGAACCCATTACTCCTTATCCTATCACTACAGCTCCTATTGAAGAGTCCCTCTCCAGCATCCTTATAGGCCCGCTTCAGATACTGGAAGGCTGCTATAAGGTCTCCATGCAGCCTTCTCTTCTCCAGGCTGAACAGCCCCAACTTTCTCATCCTATCTTCATACAGGAGGTGCTCCAGTCCCCTGATCATCCTCGTGGCCCTCCTGTGGACTTGTTCCAACAGTTCCATGTCCTTTTTATGTTGAGGACACCAGAACTGTACACAACACTCCAAGTGAGGTGTCACAAGAGCACATTAGAAGGGCAGATTATCACCCTATAATAGAAATTTAGAAATTGCGGATTCTTTGTTGAAAGTCAGAACAGGACTAAATTAGAGTAGTCTGGATTGCACATGGAAATTATATTCATTTCTTGTAGTTCATGTGGGTCACGTGGAACTCCCATTTAAAGCTATCACACTAAATAGTGTTGTATGGAAAAAAACATGTAAAAGGTCCCACTTCGATGGATCTTGGCTGTTAGAGAAGCTGTCCTAAAAATCTGTTAGATTGTCCAAACATATCTGTAGGAGTGGTTATAAACTAATTTGCTCTTTGGCTGGGTGCTAGGTATACAACAGACTACACTTCCACAGCATTATGACTCACACTAAAAATATGAGAAAATGCTGAATTATGGTTTATCCTAATAAAGTTATTGTAGGAGAGGAATGTTAAACTATGAAATATCACTCAATTTTTCATAACAGTAATCACTGGGGGGTAACAATTTCAATCGGTTTTAATCAAGTTTTTTATGTTTGGCATTTATTTTGTATTTTATTTATTTTATGGAAAAATCTTCTAGGTTCATGTGTAGCAAAAATGAATAATTAAGGAGGAGATAGATGGGACACATGAGATTTCTTTCTTAGAGACTTAGAGAAAAATGTGGAAATGTTATTTTACAGCTATAGAGTAGGATTTGTAAGCTTCAGACTATTTCTGTGACCCTTTATTAAAGTGAATTGTCTACAGCGGGGAAATAAATCAGTGATGTATTTTAAATCTAGGAAGTCTGTCTGAGTCTTCTAAGTTTCCTTTTTCTTCGAAGGAGAAAGTTCACTGTTTAAAAAGCTTTGAAAATAAGTCCAGATTCACTCCTACCATAACTAATAGCATTCTGAAAACTGAAATAATAGCTAGGGGAGTACGTTTCTCAAATGGCCTTTTGCTTCTTCCTCTGACTTTAGTGTTATATTTGAGCCTGCAAGTCACTCCTTTGCTGAGCCCTGGCAAATGTCTGAGATTTTAGAGGTCAGCTTTATAGCGGAGTTTAAATCAGTGGATATGTTTTAGCTTGGTGTAGTTATACACATACATTATGAGTCCTAGAGCAGACATGGTCACAGAGTGCTGACCATCTCTTTGGGCTGCTTCAGTATTGTGGTAATGTCATATCCTCATGAGGGCAATCTCCCAAAAGAAATGACTAACCAGGAGCTATGTCATGTCACTGATGCAGCTCTTTTCCTTAGAGAGGGATCTAATCTTGAATGCCTAAAATTCAGGGTGTGCTTCTTCCTCTAGCTCTGCATTGACTATAAAGGCATGTCCAGCTTAGGTTAGATGCGAAAACTAGATATCCAAGGTATGGTGACAAGTGTCTTTGCTTTTATAGAGAACAGTGGAAATCCCAGTTTTGAATTGTTTTAATCATAATTATATTAATCATATAATAAATGATGGTATAAAGATTCAGAAAGTGAACAAAAATGTCAAGATGCATTGCTATGTTAAAGTTTTCTTCTACTTAGAGATATTTTCTTACATGTCCTTGACTGTATGTATATGTATGTATGTATGCATGTATGGTGAAGCACTCTACAGACAGATAGAAACAGCCTCACGCTCGCAGGCCCTTGTTCTCATGGGGGACTTCAGCCACCCTGATATCTGTTGGAGGGATGGTAGAATTTTGGGGCTCTTCAGACTGGAGAAGAGAAGGCTGCGTGGAGACCTCATAGCAGCCTTCCAGTATCTGAAGGGGGCCTATAGGGATGCTGGGGAGGGACTGTTCATTAGGGACTGTAGTGATAGGACAAGGTTTAACGGGTTCAAACTTAAATGGGGGAAGTTTTGATTACATACGAGGAAGAAATTCTTTACTGTAAGGGTGGTGAGGCCCTGGAATGGGTTGCCCAGGGAAGTTGTGAATGCTCCATCGCTGGCGTTGTTCAAGGCCAGGTTGGACAGAGCCTTGGATGGCATGGTTTAGTGGGAGGTGTCCCTGCCCATGACAGGGGGGGTGGAACTAGATGATCTTAAGGTCCTTTCCAACCCTATTCTATGATTCTATTCTAAGTATAATACCTGAAAAAAAACTAATCAGGGACAAAGCTCCATCAAGTCTCTCTAGTTTGCAGGTTCAGACGCTGCTGTACATTGCTTTTGAGGTTCTGAACCATGAGTGCATTGCTGAAATTTGGTTTCTGTTCATTCAGCTGACAATATATTCATGTCTATATGGGAAAGGAAATGCAGATTAATGTGCTATTCTCTTGAAGAGGTGAGACAGGCGATCAGAAATAATCAGATAGTATCTGTATTATGCAGCATGTTTGCTAAAGTAAAAATACAAGTGAAGAACAGTCCCTACCACAAGTATCAGATTAACTGCATGTGAAGTAAAAAGAAATTCACTGTGTTCATGTTCACTTTTTTATTATAGGTCTTGTCCCTTAGAAATTATAGGTGCCCAGTCATAATACAACTCCGAGGCAATGCAGCAGTTTCATGTAAAGAATTAGGCGTTAAAGCAGAGCTGTATCACTGAAGTCAGGAAAGGCTGTTTCACTCTGCTGCATCTTCAGTTTCTGATTTCCCCATCTTTTTATTTTGTTTTACAACGCTCAGCTAACCACAGCTGCACCTGGAGGATATATACTAGGATTATTCTCAAGATTTCCCTGACTTGTGAGCCTGGTGAAGGTAAAACTCCCACTAGATTTGTGGGTGTGATCAGACAAGGTATCTCATGAGTAGCGTTTTGTCAGATCCTGCAGTGTATCCCCTTGCTGTTCTCCTTTTAAGGTGGTGAATTGAAGGGGAAGGCAATTCTTGTTTTGTGACAGTCTTCCACATGCTAAAGAAGATTATGCTTGGCTTCTTTCACAACATATCAATGCCGCATACCTGGACAACTATTTAATGTTCATCTGTTTTTTCTGGCGTGCATTTTAGAACTAAAGCAGTAAAAATATTTGTTGCGAGTCACTGTAGATACTCCTGAGGAATTGTGGGTAGTAGATTATTTCCCTGTAACAATTTCATCTAACCTTGAAATGAGGCACAGCCTTACGGATATTTATAAATGACCGCTCTTCTGTTGTCATTTTTGACAGGTTGTTAGCACTGGAAGACAAATACACCACACTGCTATGTATTGTATGTGGCATTCAACTTCACATTTGGGACTCTGAGAGCAGGAGTAAACTAGCCCACAGAAAACAACTGCTCCTCGATCTACTAATGTTTCAGTTATTTAACTAAAATGCACTCTTCAGAGCGATCTGAAGGTTAAAGTTTTGAGGTTCTAATGTTGACCTCTGTTGGGAAAAGCCTATGTTAAAGTAGCAAAAAGATAAAAGACTATGCTGCCATAAAAAAGTATGTAGCCATTATATGGGTGCTATAATTTTGTGTGCAGGTGGTCATTTGCCTATATATAAGCGCTTCCTTGCAAGTTCCTATTAGCAACATTTCAATTCAAATTTGACCATTCAACTTTATTTATTTAGTTATTTATTTTAATTTTCACTGGTCCCTGAGGGGCTACAGCTCTCCTTTTCCCCCTTTGCCTTTTCACAATGGTGAGAGGGATGTGAGAACTGGGGACACTTCTTCAGGCTTTCCCTTTGGCTTGAGCAGTTTCTGGCATCTTGAGGGGTGGGGGTGCCTCGTTCCCAGCAGCCATGGGACCATTGCTCCAGTTGTTGTGGGGGCAGGATGGACCTGGGTGTTGGGTAGCATGGCAGAGGAGGAGCTGTGGAACCTGGACCCAATGAGGGGTGGGAAGTTTGCCTTAAACAGCAGCCCATTCACCAGCCCTGTAAGCCCAGCAGCGCAGCACATCACAACAGCTTTCCTCCTGCTCCAAGGTAGGAGGGGTGGTTGCATGGCCAGCCTGTTAGTCTCATGTTCAGTGCAGGAGGCTTGACCTCTCTGGTGTAATGTAAAATTAGTTTACTAATTAATTACCTACATCCTTCTCCAGGTATGCTTTTTCTGGTCCCGGGAAGCTCATGCCCAGGAACTGCCAAGCTCTGCTGCGCTATTTGCTTGTGTCTCAGCAGTGGTCTAGATACAAAAGGTGCCTGGCTTATTTCAGGGATGGGCAGTAATGAAAAGGGATCCTGAGCTGGTATGGCATGGCCTGTTGCATCCCTGGGTGCAATGTATAAGCTTTCATAGGGACACAGGATAAAATGCAAAGCCTGAAGCCATGTCCTTGTACTCTGAAAAAGTCCCTGAATAGTTATGATTTCCCCCTCATCTTGGTTTTTAATAGGTTTTTCTTGAAGGTGTGAATTACTTTGTATGCATTCATTACCTGCCAGCTGTTACACAGCGTGCTTCTGGAGTCCTGGGAACTGTGATATTTTTGCAGCTTCTGACTTTGGATAGCAGTGAGAGTGGTATATATGTTTCCTATCAACAGCTTCTATCAACCAGAGTTCCTTCAGAAACAAGTGCCAAGAAGTCTGCTAGGAGCATCTTAAAAGATACCTTTTCAACAAGAAGAGATATCTGAAAGTATTATCTACTGGGAATCCTTGAGCAAAAGCATCCTTGATTGCATAGGTCTGAACGGCTCTCCTGGCAGTTTCTCATTTACTTTTCTTGTTGAAATGTGCTTTCTTTTCCTCTGTCTTGAAGAATAGCCAGCCTCTTCCCAGGCCATCCAGTTTCAGTTCATAGACTCTTGTCTAGATCCTTATTGATTCATCATGCCCATGGCTTAGAGAGTTGCTATTTATATGGAATCAATAACGTAGAGGGAAGGTTGTATCAGGGGAGATCACTCTAAAAGGGGATTTCACAGGACTAGACATGTGCTTTGTTAGCAGTTTTTTTCTAAAGGCCTGAGTTAAGTTCTTCCCCTGACTCTGCACTTCAAAGATCTTGCCTGGAGCTCTATAGAAGCAACCCAATTCTTAAAATTAAGATCGTTCTTTCAGGTGGTGAACTCTGTGCTGGGACATCCTACAGAGTTTCTCTTTACATACACTGGGGAGTCCAAAGTGCCATGGGGAAGTCCTAGAAGGGAAGGGTGGAAAAGAAAAAAACCAACCAACAGTTACATAGTTTTCAGAAAGGCAAGTGTGCATATATGTGCCTGCAGTTAGTGGGAGGAATTTTCCAAGGTATGAATAATATTTTGGTGTAATTTACAGATTAAGTGATAATGTGTTACAGAGCTGCAAAATGGAATGTGATGCACTATAAAAATACATTACAGAGTTAAAGAAACTTCAAATCAGTACAGAGATACCATTCTATCCAGTCATGAAAATAGAGAAGACAGAACAAAACAAAGCCAAAACAAACCCCTAAAGAAGGAAAATTGACACGCCAACTAAAACTCTGTAAGAATTGACTAGCCACATAGCCAAGCAAGCAAACAAGCAAAAGTCTTGGAGAGGTTTTAAAATGTGGAATTTCAAAATTAAAATGTTTCTTATAGGTAAACTGTGTTAAATTTCATCATATTTTCTATGTGATAAATGTACACACACAAGTGAATGTGGAAATGTATTTTCTTATTCCTATGGTGTATTTTTATTTAAATACCCTTTCTAAAGGAATGAGTGCACAGGCATGCATAGCTGCCTTTCTGCATAGAAGAGGTTTACAGAGTGACTCAGTATTCTGAATGTATGGTTTGGAAAGATCCTGCACAACGAAAATCTTGCAGTTGGCAGAATTGTTGGAAGTGTGACTTGATCTCACTGCGTGGTTTCTATCAGGTCATCACCAGAGTCCCAAAGTCCTACTGTTATAGTGTGCATTCTAGGTTTGATCAGCTTAATATTTCTTCCAGACAGATATTAAGCAATGTTCATATGCACCCTTAAAAAAATTTCTTTGTGCTGCTTATTTGGAAGTCATTGCTTTCTCTACTCTTGTGGAAGTTATTACTTTCCAAATGAATCTGCGGGGCTGTTGCTTTTATAACCTTGAAGAATCTTAGCATGGAGTGAATAAGGGGTGCTGAGCATAAATTTTCAAAAAGAAAAGTGGAATATAATACAAATATTTTGATGATAGAACTCATAGTGACAAGTGCTTAAATATGAAATTACCTTCTTATTACTATGATCTATTACCTAAATAAGTTTCTTCACCTCAATAAATAAATAAATAAAAGCTTTAATTATGGAAGCAAAGTTGTGCATAAGCCACTAGATGTGTGTTGAGATGGAAACAGAGCATAGGGACCCAGGTGCATCCTTCTTTGGGGAAACCATTATTGTGCTTCCCTATGCTTCAGCTGCTGTCTCCACAGAGTACCTAAAGTCCACTGAGGTGCTTGAGCCATTTTCTAATAACCATGAGAATCCTGAAAGCAGGCCATTTAAAAGGACTAGTGAGTTTGCCTCTCCATCTATTTCATAGAGACTCCCATGCACAGCACTTTTCTTAAGACATTACTTCAGGTGAGGGTTGTGTGCAAGGGGGTTATGCAAATATGTAGGGGTAGAAAAAACATTATTGTCTCTTTTTCTTTCTTACGTATCCCTGAGAACATGTTAATTTGTCATCTGGTTCAATGTGCCGTGGGACCAATTGGGTCAGCTGGAAAGAAAAGAAAACTAATAATGAGAGTCATCTAAGGAAACAGAGGAAATATATTCCCCATAATGGTGTAAACTACAGCCTTCTGAAGCCCTGAGACTGAGGAAGAATGTGGGGGGTTTGCATTCTGTCAGATGCTGAAGGCTGCTCTGAGACATGTGCTACTGCTTCTTGCTGAGTTGAGATATTTGGCAGAAGGCCCATAGAGAGAGTAGGAGAGAATAAAAAGTCTTTGTGCCAAATGTTCTTTTGAGTGCCTGAGAGCTGGATTGGTCTTTTTTCTCTGTGAAATCATATAATTAGTAATCTCAAACCTCAGCCTGGTAATTTACAAAATGTCTGCACACTTTAATATATTGTTTGCTTAACATGTTTGATAACAACCTCAGAGATACTGGGGCTTTTGACTTCTTCTGGTATTTATAAACTGTGCCTTGCCCTGGGTGTTTCTCTGCCAACTCTACATAAGCTCATCTTGTGGATGGTGTCAGCCCACAGCTGCTAGAGAAAAAACATGGGAAGCGTCTTGCCTGCAAAAAACAAAGCGGCTCCATTTTGGGCCCACAGGGAAGCATGGAATCTTTGCTGCCATCAGCATCCTCTCATCTGCTCCTCTGCTCCGCAGAACGGGGTGGCTATGGTGGAGTGGCTCTTCTTTGGGCATCTGCGGCAGGAGGTGTGAGAGACCAAATGGGCTGGCAATAGCCAGATAGCTGAGGTTGTCATGAGACTGGGCAAACCTGCAGAAGCCTCCGCTCCTCCTCTTCCAGCAGGTGAACATACAAAGAGCTGCAAGATCCTGAAAGATTGCTGTTTGTGATCTTGTCTAAGCCCTCTGTGGTTTTGTGAACCTAGCGATCATCTGATTTCAAAACTGAAAGTGGGTCTAGGGAGGACAACACTCAAGGCTGAGAGGGAGTCATACAAAGAAGAGGGAATTATCCTTCAGGCTACTTGAAAATCAGTTGTGTTTTGAGTTCCTGTGTCTTTGGCTAAAAATTTGGCATGAAGGCACCATTTGTAGCCATTGCCATAGAAAGGTTCTGACTTTTGTGAGGAGTTAAACTTACTTAAGACTACCTCACCCCTGCCAAAGGACTGATTGAATAAAATTCTCAGTAAGGCCAGGAGTATAAAGTCAGGTGGCTGTGAGCTCTCCAGGTCCAAGAGATCCTACATGAAGTGCTCCATCTGTGGTTTTATGTTTGTAAAGATTGTGTGACCAGCTGGGACTGTGCCAACTTGCTGTGTTACTCCAGTCAGTCTTTTTCTGTCTCAGTGGAGATAACTCAATTCATCAGCCCATTTCGGTGCATAGGTTTTCCTGTGGGAATACCTGAAGCTTGATCTTACAGGGTCATTAGTGAGCTCTTCTCAGGGGAATGCTAGTTTTCTTTGATTTTTTTCCAAAAGGGAAGAAGTCTTCCCACACAGATGGCTATAACTGGCGGTTGGCAAGCAAACTGATGGATGAGATTTTTCTTTGGCGCTGTACAGAAAAGTATACTTGGAAATGTGACTGTGGCAAACCACTCATTAGCCTGTTTTTTAAAGGCTACCAGAGCTGCTGTCTGCTGGGTGTTGTCATATGAGCTTTGCTTACCATCCTTCCCCCACATGGACTCACCGGGTTAATTGCATGGTAGAGGCAACTCAATGAGAGGAACTGGGCTAACATCTGCTAACAAGAATCACTCTTTTTAATTTAAAATGCTTCTCTCAGAAGAGAAAACACCACATCAAAACCAGGAAGGATAGAAAGGGCTGCAGTTAGCAGGATCTTTTGAGTATGTGTTGCCTACAGGCAGCACTGCAAAGATTATTGGTCCAAGCAATGAGCTCTGTTTTTTAACAATTCACCTGAGAACCTTCCCCGAGATGCAAGAGACATCAGAGTAAGAGAGAAATGAAAACCAATGCTGTGCTTTTAAGGTAAACTGATTCTCCACAGGCGTAAGTAGAGTGTAGTGGGTGATCAGTCTATTGGTGCCCAAGGTGACCAAGCGACTTTTAATAGCTATGGCTGAGGTGCATGGAAATGTGAATGCAGTAAATAAGACCTCAAAGTTCTGTCCATAAGGTGTGTTTGTAGTTCTTTAGGAAATATTGGCATGGCAAGGACTTGTGCACATCACAGCATTAACCAAATCAAGTGGAAAAAAAAAGGTCTGCAAGGCCCATGCTGTGGGATGGACTGCTGTCATTGAACAGGGAAACTTTCTGCTTGGCTCATTGCAGTGTTTTGGCATGTGTCTCTCTACAGCTATTGGTCTGCTGATTTAGAGGTAACCTGTCTAATATAGAATCATAGAATAGTCAGGGTTGGAAAGGACCTTAAGATCATCTAGTTCCAAACCCCCTGCCATGGGCAGGGACAGCTCACACTAAACCATGTTGCCCAAGGCTCTGTCCACCCTGGCCTTGAGCGCCACCAGGGATAGGGCATTCAAAACTAATACGAGTGAATTACCTTGACACTCTGTGTACGTTTCTTAGAAGCAAAGTTTGAGGGTTAGCTGTGGTTTTGCCAACTGCTGCCTCTCCCTTTCTTTTTTTTCTTTTTTTTTTTTTTTTTTCAAAATATTTCTAATGCTCACATCTTTTAGAGGTCAGTGAATACAGCGGCTGAGCAGATGTGAGGCTGCTGCAGCTCTTCATCCCCAGTTTCTGCCAGTGGGGAGGCTGAGCATGAATGCTTTTCTTAGACACATATGGATGAACATATAGACTCACATATGGACAGTAAAACAGAGCCAGCCGCACAGATCAATGTATACAGACCAGAAAGCTGTTCCTGGCACCCATGTTAATGCACACAGCAATCATACAATGGATGTCCCAGTCCTCTTCCCTGGCTGATTAGGACTGAAGTCTGCTGATGGAAGGGGATACATTTATGTATACAAATACACAAAATGGATCACTCCAATAGCCATTCTTAGACACAGCCTGACTGGTAGCTGGTCTGAGGTGCCCCATGTTGCCAGTTGCTTTCACCTGAATTCATGAGCCCATGAGGTTTGTGATCCCATGCCAGTTGCAAGTAGTCAGATCTCTTAATCTATCACCAGCTAGCCTGGTTTGAATTTCCTTAGCTTTCACAAATACCCACTCAGAGAAGAGAGTTTACTCACAAAAAAGAAGATAGACATGGGATTTAATGAGAGTGGAAGATAGCTTGATGTGCTCAAGCACAAGTCTTAGCGAGGCAAATGTACTGGTTAGTTGCTGTTTATACTTCACTAGCCCCTCTTACCCTGTCCACTTTACTGTTTTATGCTTATTCCTCCCAAGTCCATCCTGTCTCACTCCCTCCCATTCCCTTCTCCTAGTCCTTCCACTAAGCATCCCATAATGAGTCTCAAACGTTTCCACAAAATGTCTGAGGGCAAATTCTGCTCCCCCTTCATCTGATAACAGATCCTAGAGCCCTGTCTGCAGCACTCCCTTTAGTCTGCAAGGATTTCTGGGGAGGCAGTTTCTTGTGTTGACTCACCTAAGTGGGTTTCACATAGAATCATAGAATCATAGAATAGTTAGGGTTGGAAAGGACCTCAAGATCATCGAGTTCCAACCCCCCTGCCATGGGCAGGGACACCTCCCACTAAACCATGCCATCCAAGGCTATGTCCAACCCCACCTTGAACACCGCCAGGGATGAAGCATTCACAAGTTCCTTGGGCAACTCATTCCAGTGCCTCACCACCTTTACAGTAAAGAATTTCTTCCTCAGATCCAATCTAAACCTCCCCTGTTTAAGTTTGAACCCATTACCCCTTGTCCTCTCAGCACAGTCCCTAATGAAGAGTCCCTCCCCAGCATCCGTATAGGCCCCCTTCAGGTATTGGAAGGTTGCTCTGAGGTCTCCACACAGCCTTCTCTTCTCCAGGCGGAAACAGCCCCAATTTTCTCAGCCTATCTTCATACAGGAGGTGCTCCAGTCCCCTGATCATCCTCGTGGCCCTCCTCTGCACTTGTTCTAACAGTTCCATGTCCTTTTTATGTTGAGGACACCAGAACTGCACACAATACTCCAGGTGAGGTCTCACGTGAGCAGAGTAGAGGGGCAGGAGCACCTCCCTCGACCTGCTGGTCACACTCCTTTTGATGCAGCCCAGGATACGGTTGGCTTTCTGGCCTGCAAGCGCACACTGCCGGCTCATGTTCATTTTTTCATCGACCAACACCCCCAAGTCCTTCTCCACAGGGCTGCTCTGAATCTCTTCTCTGCCCAACCTGGAGCTGTGCCTGGCATTGCTCCGACCCAGGTGGAGGACCTTGCACTCAGCATGGTTAAACTTCATCAGGTTGGCATCAGCCCACCTCACAAGCGTGTCAAGGTCCCTCTGGATGGCATTCCTTCCCTCCAGTGTATCAACCGAACCACACAGCTTGGTGTCATCGGCAAACTTGCTGAGGGCGCACTCAATCCCACTGTCCATGTCACCCACAAAGATGTTGAACAAGACCGGTCCCAACACCGATCGCTGAGGGACACCACTCGTTACTGGTCTCCAGCTGGACATTGAGCCACTGAGCACTACTCTTTGCGTGCGGCCATCCAGCCAGTTCTTTATCCACCGAGTGGTCCACCTATCAAATTGATGTCTCTCCAACTGAGAGAGAAGGATGTCATGTGAGACAGTGTCAAAGGCTTTACACAAGTCCAGGTAGATGACATCAACTGCTCTACCCCTCTCCATCAGTTCTGTAACCTCATCATTAAAGGCCCCCAAATTGGTCAGGCAGGATTTCCCCTTAGTGAAGCCATGCTGGCTGTCACCAACCACTTCATTGTTTTTCGTGGGCCTTAGCATGCCTTTCAGGAGAATCTGCTTTAAGATTTTGCCAGGCACAGAGGTGAGGCTGACTGGTCTGTACTTCTCCGGCTCATCCATGATTGCTCCTTGGGTGGTGCTGGGATCACCAGGTCAGAGTGTTCTGCTGGAACTCATTAGGATGCTGGGGCTCCTCTGGACACCCAGGGCCTTTGTGTTTAGTCTAGGGCCATACTAAGGTGAGGGCTATTCAGCACATCCTCGTTCTAGGTATTTGGAAGAACTGAGGAGACACAGAGAGCTGCTTCTCACTGCAATAAATATTCTCTTTAAAAGTAAGATTTTAAGGAGAGAATTTACTGCTGGTTTTAGTTGTGTACTACTTCTAAACTGCGTGAATGTTTTAATATGCGTGGCATCAGTGGAATAGATAGCTAAATAAGGTTTTAAGTAGCCATGTGAAATGTAATGATAGTGTAGAATTACCACTTTTTCCTACTGATTCTGTAGCGCAACCCCGTGTATCATCTGGAAAATAAAGCAGCATGAGTGCCTTTCCTGAGATGCAGCACAAACTGTGCCATGCCTCATTGTCACCATTGAGGACACAGGAGTTACTGCTGTGTCTGCAATTGATTTTTCAGTTCACTGGCCAAACAAAGAAAAAAACAGAAACCAAACAACAAAATAAAAACAAACAAACAAACAAAAACCCCCAAAAAACAAAAAACCTAAGGTTTGGTTTTGGTTTGTTTGTTTTTTTTTTTTCCAAATAAAATGCATTTTGCTTTGTTTTTAAAATTTTTACAGTTTTAAAAAACTCGGGTTTGTTATAGCGATAAAAAATGTTATATGAAAATAAAATTAAGAAAATGTGGAGACAAAGTCGTTCCCCCCTCCCCCCCAAAGCATTCGTGCTTTTAGGTTCAAAGTGAAACCAAGTGGTACTAGATTTCAAAAATAGTTGCACTGCTTGAATACTGAACATTTAGTAACTGAACTGTTTGATGAAAAACACGACAGCTGTTATGATGGTTTAAAACGTGATTTAATAATCATAATTCATCATACTTTTCAGTCGCATAGACTAGACTATATATCATCATTTGCTCAATCATTGTAATAGGTGCTACATTTGCAGTCATCGGAATAAATATCTTGATTGTAAACCCTGATGTCACCTTTATTGAAAATAAAGAATTTCATTTCATCATTGAAGTTGTGATCCAAAACCACTGATCAAACCAACCCAATGATTTCAAAGGGATTTGAATCCAGTCTTCAAATGTCGTGTTGAGTAGGATTCCTCTCAATGTGTGTCCACCAGTGCTTCTTTGGGAGTCAGTGGCTTGGTGCATGCCAGAGGTAATAACCGTAACTAGTATAGGAGATGCTTCTGCTTTCCCTGATGTCTCAACTGCCAGTTCTCCTTCTGGCCTATGGAGATGAAATGAAAGTATGCTTTGCTTTGTGTTCATACAAGCAAACTGAAGCTTATGTTCCCAAAACCTTATCTGCTTTTTTCCCAGTTACTGTAATGACTGGTCAAATCAAAGGTTTTATGTTTGACAAAAAGCTTCACATTGCTTATGTTCTTTGCTACACAGCTGCGGCAACATCAGCACAATTGCGGACAGAATATGAAAAAACTAAATTCGAGTTTCCCCTTACCAGCTGATAGGTGGAAATAACAGAATATATTAAAAAGAAAAAAGAATTAATTGAATGAAGGAACTGTACAATGTATTTCTTTTTATATATCTGATGTTTAAACAGAAAACATATGGAAATCCTGGTTTAGCTCTGGTTGGATAAGATTTTGATTATTTAGATGTGGCAACTACTAACACTTATTGAGCTATTGAAAAATGCAGCAATACTGTATGTGTGTTCTTGTGTGTGAGAAATTTTGCAAGTCTATTTGTATCCTTACTATCTACAGTGACTCACTGAGACAGATATGACATATTGAAATTGCTGAAGTGTAACAGAAAGATAACCCACATTTCTTTTCCATGTCAATCAGTATGAGCAAAGCAAATAGACTATGTGAATAAGAAAACCCACTTTTTTCCTGGTCACTTAAGAGTAGGACAGTGATTTAGAGCCTAATCTGGAATATGTTACATTATAACCACTAATTTTATTTATTCGATATCAATGACCTACCTCTGTTTAATCGCTTGTTTGAATACTATGGTATAGAATAGTGACAGATCAGTCAGGGAAACAGATGAAGCAGGTTGATAATCTGCTGAAATATTGTTTGTTTTTCCTTGCAGATAGTTATTAAAAAAAGTAATTCCATTATAGGCCTTAATGCAATTACTCATGTGGATACGGTTTACATGAATAAAGACTACTTATGTACCTACTTTGAAAGACTGGGTTACTGTAGTGTTTCATATGGGACATCTTCAAATTATACCCAAGATGACAAAAAGGCAAAAGTTTGTGTAATATTAGATGTAAGATGGATTGAAACTTATGGTTTAGAGTAATTGCCATTCCTCCCCTTCTTGCTTATCTGTAGCTTCTTGTTTCAGCTAAAGCTTTGTTTTTGTGAAAAGCTTTAAAACCCACACAGACACAATCAGACAAAGCTTTGCACACCTTACGTAGTCTCTCTGATCTTGGAGGAATTATCTGCAAGAGAATAAAATACATTTATTTCCGGTAATAGTGCAGATATGCAGTGCCTGTAAGCCAATATGCGAGTTGGTTTCTACAACAGTAATCATGTATCTGAGGCTGCCTGCTCCTGCTGCTTCCTAATGGCTGAAGCTGCTTCTCACTAGTCTCTGCACCCAGTTGTGAAGATAAGCCTGCAAAGGGCTAACCCTACCAAAAAAAATTATATTATATATATATATTATTCTGCCAGTCTGTGTCCCTGGTTTACTGTCGTCACCATCAAATGAGAGTGTTCATGTAAGCAAGGGATGAAGGAGTGTGGGAAAAGGGACAAGGGATCTTTTTCTTCCAGTAGGTGTTAGAGATTAGATGGGTTTAGCTGCATCACCCAGTTGTGCTAGTGTCTTTGCAGGACCATTTAATAGAGCCTTGTTGATGTTTGCTTTGTTGTTTTGTTTTTACTGTTTGTACATAGCTACTGCAATATAGTCCATGGCAACATGATTTCTTCCTCTTTCTTTGTTAATGGCCAGTGGATGTGTTAATGCATGGCCTGTGCAACTTACAGGAAAGAAAATATTCAAATGGCTGAGAAGTTGGGTATCAGAACTGAACACCAATGTTTAAGTGGTGGGGCTGGGAAATAGCAAGGGTAACAAACAATGGAATTCAGAAGACTTTCCTTGATTTAATGCTAGGTTTGTGCATAACTTAGACCCAGACTCACGGTGAAAATATGATTGAAATGTCATTCACCTGAAGGAAAAAAAAAGTTGCCATGAAGGGACAAGAACAGGTATAATATATATATTTAAAGGTCTGTGTTGTGTATGTTTAAACATAGTCTTTAAGTGCAATTCTATGTAGACTGAAAAATAATAATTACTTAGCTTTATTTTTTTCCAGGATCATGATTATGAACATTTAAGTTTTTACTGTACCACTATCATACTGATTTATGAGATAGCTATTGATGATTTCACTACATGAAATATGATATAAAAATGGCATGTTAATTATAGGATATACCGTTAATGGGTGAGATATGGTTATGTCTGTTTTCCTAGTTATGCACTCGTAATACAGTGTTACATATGCTGAAACATAATATACACATATGTTATGCATAGTCGCCAGTAAAGCTTCGCAATCTATATGCATAGATATCTCTTTCTGTAGTCCTTCACATTGATTTCAGGAAGGATTACATGCAGTAAGAGAGCATGCAGGACAGAGTGTTTGCAATGATTTTGAATAATGAATTTCTGTAGAATTCCAGAAATGACATTTAGTTTCTCAAATGTTTTCTGCAAAGCGAGCAGCATACTTTGAAGTCTGTGCCAGGAGAAAAAGAAACAAAACCAAAATGTGAATCTCCTAAAGTAGCACCCTTCTTTCAGGGAATGATTCAGTGGCTTAATGGGGTTAATTTGTATTAGGTTGTGGGAAATCCTTTATCTACTGTATAGCGGCTTTCATTTCACATGAATGTGACAGATACTGTACTTACTGCACTGGAATTTAATTATTTGATAGCATAAGGAGCTAAAATCCCTACATTTTCTCTCAAGGAATATTCTTTGCATACTCTAGATGGTAAATAGAAACTAGAGGATGGTTGGCCTAGATTTTCAATGCTTGAAATATCTTTGTATACTTTTCTAGGTTGTTTTAGTTTAATACCTAAAATTTCAAAGCAGCTTTATTAAAGATTCTCCAAATACTATCAATAGTATGTGATTATTTTTTTGTTCTCTACCATTTTTCACATCTTTTCATCCTTTGAGAGCCTTTTCTATATAGTACATGAATGTGACTGCTTAATTTAATTCAATTTCACTAGTTTTCCATAAAAGTCTTTAAATGCCTGATATTCTCTCCCTAATTACTGCAAAACAATTCTTTCAAAAGTTTTGTTTCAGTGTGAACTTTTCCCTCACAGAATTTTGCAACAGCTCTTTTCACTGGTTTCCATTCCAGATGACTCTTGGTGCACATTGTACTTTATTTTCTCTTAGCAGGTATATGATGACATTTCTGTAGACCTGGTAGAGCAATGTAAAGTTATTTAATAGGAGAGTGAGAAGACAAAATTTCAGGGTCAGTTATACACATCAGAATACAAATAATAACCGTAGTGAAAAATTATATGGGGTGAAGTTCACATCTTAACTACTAAATTTACTTTCTTTTGTAGATTCAGTGTCTGGGTTTTTTATGTCCTTTCATAGAATATATGTTAGTGAATTTCTGTTAGCATGTGTAGGTATAGGAGATGCAATTGCCTATCAAAATAAAAATTGATGTGAAATTACAAAAGCAGCATGTGTTTGTTCTACTATATATTGCATATTCAAAATAAATCTCAGAATATATTTTTGTCATATTCACACAAAAAACCCAATCTTACAACTGTTTTACTGAGAAAAATTAATATGTTTGTTTAAATTGTTTTGTTGGCATATATACCACTGAAATTGTTTGGAAGATAATTAAAAGTAACTTTTTACAGAAGATTGTACTGGTAGCTGTGAAAATATTTGCTCATCATCAAAGGTATGAAAATACCAGAGATTGCAAAGTACAGGCAGGTAGTGTGAATTGCTGTCCTCATCCTTTCTTGAATTAGAAATGATAAATAGTTAAAAACCAAAGCAAAGCGATTTTAAGCAAAAAAAAAAAAAAAAATCCTCCTGAATTTCTGATTTTTATGTGACGTTTCAGCATGTCACAGTATGATGGATCATGGGTTAATTGTTCACATTGTGTTATATCACTTCAGCTGTAGTGCAGCATGATGTGGTGGAACGTAATGTAACCTAACAAAGTACGATGCTGTGAATGATCACAAAGATCACAGACTTTTCAGTGGACTTTGTTCTACTGAAAATTGCCTGAATGAAATGTTTAGTAGTTTATGCTTTGTTGATGGAAGACCTTGCTGCTGCCAGTTGCTTTTGCCTCTAGGCACATTCTTGGGGTCCACAGCCTACATCAAGTTTGTTTTCCTTTTTCAGGTCTTTTGGGAACTGATATTGTGCAATAGTAATTGAGTACAATCAGAGATCAATGTTTGTTTGAAAGCCTGTTAGTACAGCTTTCTCCTGGAAGCTCCTGTTTATTATTTGCCGCTTGGAATATGAAAGGTAGCTTAAGCGTTCATTACATAGGCTTTGCATAAAGCACACAAAAAGCTTAACAGCAGCAGAAATAGAAAACTAAAGAGTACTCTTAAAACATGTATTGCATTGCATAATTAATATTCCTCCCTATCAAGTTTGTAGGTCACCACCAGCTAAAAGTTCAGATTTCTTTCAGTTCTTAAAAGGGGCCTATAAGAAAGATGGGGAGAGACTTTTAAGCAGGGCCTGTTGTGATAGGATGAGGGGTAATGGTTATAAACTAAAAGAGGGGAGATTCAGGCTGGACGTGAGGAAAAAATTGCTTATGGTGAAGGTGGTAAAACTGGCACAGGCTGCCCAGAGAGGTGGTGGTTGCACCACCCTGGAGACATTCAAGGCCGGGCTGGATGTGGTTCTGAGCAACCTGATCTAGCTGAAGATGTCCCTGCTCGTTGCAGGGTGGTTGGACTAGATGACTGTTGAAGGTCCTTGCCAACCCAAACTATTCTATAATTCCATAATTCTATGATTCTTTCTGATGGAAATGAACTATCCCCAGAAATACCTGATCTTGTATCAGGAACCACTGACAGTTTAATTAAAATTACTTTTTTTGAACTCCAGATCTTTTGGTAACTGGATGCTGAAACAGGAAGTGTAGTTTAGTAAGCTTCCCTCTTAACAAGTCGTTCTTCTCCTACGGCTCCGGTTGCATGATCCTGGTGATCAGTTAGAGGAGCATGGGTGAGGGTGATGTTTACTGGATATGGGGTAATGAAAATTGTCCTGTTACCTCCTGTGTTTGAAAAACTCAGGTCCCCATGTTCCTAGACTTACTTTGCAGTGCCAGGCAAAAATCAAATGTGACTCCTTTGATTTTATTTCTGGGTTTCGTTTGAGGGCTGTCCCTGTATCCTGCCAGTTCTTCTCTTTTCATCTGTAGTAAGGTTTTGGGATATCGTATCAAAAACTGCTTCTGTCCTGGACATAAAGTCTGGAGACATAGATTCTGAAAAGTTGTGCATGCATAGGTGTTTCAACATTGAAATACTTACTTTTCAAAGTTTCTCCCTTAAGGTGAAAAGAAAATCTTGGTAGAGTTATACAGCTGTTTATGGGAGTCCAGAAATTAATGTATTTTCTAGATTAGCTTTATGTTTCTGCTTCCTGCTTCGCTGGAACTGTCCCATACAAAGCCTTCTCCAACTGTTTTACTTTAGCCAGTGTTTTCTGCATAAGATGGTTATACTTCATTTGTAGAAGAAATCAACTTCACATTCTAGTGTTAGTACCATTTTAATTCTCGTTTCATGCATGGCAGATTGCCTTACAGAGCCAAGTGTAATGCATTTGTAATTAAAAATACCTGAAGTAGTATGATGCTACCTCACAATGTTGTCAAATTGCTCATCATCTTATTTTCACAGCTCACCATGTTAAAACTGGGACCTGTGAAGTTGTGGCACTCCACAGATGTTGCAATAAGAACAAGATAGAAGAAAGATCACAGACAGTGAAGTGCTCCTGCTTCCCTGGGCAGGTAGCAGGTACCACCCGGGCAGCTCCTTCTTGTGTTGATGGTGCGACTATTTCTATTGCTCCCTTTTGCTGCATGTTCGTTCCTAGGGGGTTTTGCTGGCTTAATTTCATCAATGAGAACCTCTCCATTGCAGTTAACTGTTTAAAATATGAGTAGAAATGCTGCTGCATTTTGAAGGGCGTGCCCAAGGTGAATGAAAGGAAGATGGGCCAAATGGATTATTTGCTATTACTCTGTGGAAATGCTAAGCAAAATTATTAGAGACTTCTTGAGATGGTAAATTTGATCTAACTAACAGAGTGCCCTAGGAGTTGTATGAAATTCATTTAATTAAAAGTGTTTATGCAAATCTATATGAGCATATAATTTTCATGTGTTGCAGCCTTACATTTTATTTATATATTTATTTTTGTTATAGAGGAACAAACAAGCAAACAAACAGAGAACAGTTCTGGCTGTTTTTTAGTCTTTTTAGATCAACACTATATTTCGTATTCATGGTGCAATATTAATGTTTTACTTAACAAATCTGGCATTGGCTCATATGTTTTATTTGGGAATATAGTAGCTGATTTTTCAGAAGGATGAATTCACTCATTACGTGATATCTTTACTGTTGATGTGTTGTTGGCTGTCAGAGAGGCTGTAAATATGTCATCACTGGGGAATAATTTTAATAAGGCTATGCTAGACTATATAGTAGATCAGGCAAAATAGAGCAACTCAAAAGGAGATTGTACTTCAAACTTTAAATCTGTCTGAACAAATAAAAATGAAGGCTGAAAAAAAATTGCTTAGAAACTAGTTCCTGAACTGCAGCAAATTAGAAAGAGAAACATAGTAAATAGATTGACTTCAAAGCACATAGCACCTTGTGCAAATTGAGACCTAATTTCTTAAGAAGATTCTGACCTGGCTGAAAAATCACAAACTAGCTGTTAGTCAATACATTTCTAACATTTTCCTGAAAAATAAATCTTGCAACACAATGACATTAAAGTGTTCATTTCAACAACATGCAAATGTGTTTGTTTTCCTTTCTTGTAGCTTCAATAGTGGAGCAGAAATGGTGGTGCCACATGCAGCCATGTCTTGAAGGGGAGGAATGTAAAGTTCTTCCAGATCGTAAGGGATGGAGCTGTTCCTCTGGGAATAAAGTGAAAACAACTAGGGTAGGTATGATACCAACCTGACATGTTACCAACAAGTTAAAAAAAAGTGCACAGGAAATCTGGTGCACATAGAAGACATGAGTTGAGAAGACTAAAGAAGCGTGGGAAGAGTCATACTGGGATTGGACTTCCTGGTCCTGTGCACTTTTCTCAGCCTACTTTGCAATTGCTGAACATGGTAAGCAGTGTGCCAGACCTTCTCAGGTAAGCAGAGGAGATAGTAGAGTTGACTCCTTCTTCAAATACCAGTAATGATCAAATGTATTGTATGATATGTATTTATCTTTGAAATCGGTTGTACAAAGCCTGTACACCTTGCTAACTCTTCATTCACAGGATAGCAAACAAGTGAATTTTTATCAATAACATGGATTTAGCATGTTTCTACATGGCAGCTTCTGAGTATGGTAAGTATTGCGTGCACCACTACAGTGTGATATTCTGGTTCCTTCTGCCTTGTATGACTGGGATTTAAAATTTTGACAGTTCCTTTTCTCCATTTGACACTTTTTATATTATTGGTTCAAAACTACATTAACAGAAATACATGCAACATTCATCATATACAATGCCTGAAAACAAAATAAAAGTGCTGTCGTCTCTGCTTTTTAGTGGCTAAGAGAAACCGGAGAATTGCAAATTCTTCAGATAAGCATTAAGCACTCAAACTTCCTAAAACTACAGTGTTGTATCTCTATATAATCATAGAATCATAGAATAGTTAGGGTTGGAAAGGACCTTAAGATTATCAAGTTCCAACACCCCCACCATGGGCAGGGACACCTCACACTAAACCATGTCACCCAAGGCTCTGTCCAGCCTGGCCTTGAGCACCACCAGCGATGGAGCATTCACAACTTCCCTGGGCAACCTATTCCAGTGCCGCACCACCCTCACAGTAAAGAACTTCTTCCTTATGTCTAATCTAAACTTCCTCTGTTTAAGTTTGAACCCGTTACCCCTTCTCTTCTCACTACAATCCCTCATGAAGAGCCCCTCCCCAGCATCCCTATAGGCCCCCTTCAGGTACTGGAAGGCTGCTATGAGGTCTCCACGCAGTCTTGTCTTCTCCAGGCTGAACAGCCCCAACTTTCTTATCCTATCTTCATATGAGAGGTGCTCCAGTCCCCTGATCATCCTTGTGGCCTCCTCCGCACTTGTTCCGACAGTTCCGTGTCCTTTTTATGTTGAGGACACCAGAACTGCACACAATACTCCAAGTGAGGTGTCACAGGAGCAGAGTAGAGGGACAGGATCACCTCCTTTGACCTGCTGGTCATGCTCCTTTTGATGCAGCCCAGGATACAGTTGGCTTTCTGGGCTGCGAGTGCACACTGCTGCCTCATGTAGAGTCAGCACAGTTCTTCATCAACATAAAACAGATTAAAATGCACTCTGAAGACATACACATGTGCATGTAAGCATGAACACCTGAACCCCATCACGCATACTGATGACTGGTTTTGCTTGTAAGTATTTAGCAATTGTTTGCAATGTCAGGCACTAATTAGCTAGTGTTGTATTTACTCCATGCGGGTGTTTGTGTCTCCATGTTGCTTTATTGCAGTCTTCCTTGCAGAGGCACTAAATTTCTGGTACACTTTGGTTGTAGTGAAATGTAGTGTGTGCTGAATGAATTATATTCCTTCTATTCCACAGAGAGCTCTACAGGTCTCATTTTCTACATGTACAAGTCTTTAAAGCATTTTGACATTCTTTGAAGGAAGAATACTTAAATGTTTGATACACAATTCCACTCCTGAATCCTTTCTCAGATGTGTTTCTTCTGAAGCTAACCTTGCTTGAATTCTGCCCACACTTAACTTTGTGCATACCAATGGAAATCTGATTATACACATGCAAAATGTGTGCACATGTATAATATAAACAAAAAGAACTAGATAGAACTTAAAAATAGCAATAGAAATAGAAAAAAAAATTAATATGTGCTTCAAAATTTTTCCTGGCTAGTATTACATGGCACTATTACTGTTAAAAAATTTGTGTCTGGATCACATTTGTGTAGGAAAAAAGGGGTCACAAAGGGGAAAAAGCCAATTAAAATCACCTTGAGGAGATTTCTTCCTAACATTTTGTCAAAAGACAGGTTTTTCTGTATTGGTCAAAGTTACTAAGTACTGTCCACTGTGAGGATGTGAGGAATCTACAGAAGCCCAAGGCTCTTGTTCTCAAGGGCTTATGCCTCTGTTGCAGACTCATAGGTTGGGCTTTTTTGGAGGAGTTGGGATTTTCTTGTCCTCCGTGGATGGCAGCAATCCTCAGGATTCATTTCATGCATCTTCAGGAGTGATGCTAAGAAAAAGCCAGACCTTTGCTCTATTGGCCATCATACACACTGATTCAGTACAATGGCTACCATAACCTGCTTGCAGACCTACCGCCCACTAAAAGGAAAAAAACTAATCACCTTAAAACTCCCAGTATTTGTCCTGCCTTCTAGTTTGTCCAGATACTGTACGTTATGCCTTTCTTTGTTCATTTTCCACACAGCTGCAAAGCTCTTTTGAGACAATAGCAAACTGGAATTCAAATTTATAACTCAAAGTTGGTCCAAGCTGTTGAAACCAGGTGGCAGGCGAATGAAGGTCTCTGTCTTTCCAGGTTTTTCCAGATTTTAATAGACATAATTCAGATGCCCAGAAAAATATAGATAGCTGTTGAGAATGTGAGTGCTTCTTTGTGTTAACAGAACAGCATATTATAAAAAAGCAACTACTTTTCCCTAACATGTAGTAAGTACAATATTTTTGTAGCTCCTCTGTGTGCTCCCCAAAGTCTATAAATGCAAAAGGAAGAACTCTAAAGTGCTCTGTGTTTCAAAACCACTTTTTTTTGAGAAAAATAAAGAGAACTGTAGAGAGAGTCAGCATTAAGAAGTAATGAATAATGTGTCTGATTTTCAAATGAAATAACCCATATGTGATTATCATGTATAATGTAAAAGCATAAAGAAACAAAGGGAACTGAACAGCTTTGGTGATGTAAGGATATTGCAGAAGAGCCTTGTGAAGAATTTCCTGAAAGGTCTAAGAAAGTCTATATTCACCTCCATTTTCTGTAAGTTTGCATCGTTCATGTGCAGAAAAAGTAACCCAATTAACCGCTGAAGTACTATCCTGTCTCCTACAGGATACCAAGTTCAAAAGCAGCACCTACATTTCCACATCTTGAGCTGTTATTAGTTAAGCATTATGTTAGAGATAAAACCAGTGGAGGTAGGAGGTTTTTTGCTTGTCCAGCTCTGTTAGCATATTTAACCACACTATTGTAAAAAACGATGATACCAAATTCTTAATACCTATGGTATTAGCCACTAAGCAAAAAAGTCAAGTGAATAATGAGAGAAAATAAATTGATTTTTAAAAATGTGGTCTACTTGATATTATGCACTTTTTTCAGATATGAGGATCTAATAAGGTAATACATGAATAATGAATTAGAAATAGCTTGAACGTTATGGTACTCAGAATTCAAATGTTAAGAAAACTCAGGTGGGAATTATTTACCATCAGCATGCAAAACCAAATATTATGGAAATATTAAACTGCTTTTCCTAATTTGTCTGCATATTAAAGGGAGAGGGCTGACATTAGGAGTTAACCATGGAAAAGGAATATAACAAGTCTGAATAAGCTGAGCAGTGGGTTAACTTGTGATGTTTTGGAATTGACTCTTTTAAGTCTATGGGGCCTACAGGAGGGGGTAGGAGGAAAAAAGCAATGATAAATAGCTAAAACTGAAATTATTTTTGCTTCATATAAAGAAATATCTGTGTGTGTTCCTGGGTATTATACCACAACAAAATAGGATGTTCAGGAACACCTGAGGACAATTATGAAATGATTATGTGCATAGGTGAGATTTACCAGGCATATTGTGGCATTCTCCTCCAGACTGAAACTGTTGTGAGAGGAAGCAATTGAATTTTTTCTATATGTTTGGCTGCAATATTTTGATAAATAAACATAAAAATTTGATCATGCTGCCCCATTTAAATGATAACAAAAATTATCAAAAAAGGGGAAAATGCACAGAATTATTATTTTTTAACTTTTAATATATTTTTTCTTCTTACAACCTTTTTCTAATATAATTATTTTAATTGAAAAATCTGGCCACAGTCTTGGCTGTGTTTCCTTTCTTTTTGGCAAAATAAGGAAAATTTCTGTTTAAACCGGACGAATTTTACCATCAGTTGAAAACTACAAAATATAGCAGCATTGCATATAAAATTGACAATGGCATTAAAAAAATGCTAAGCCTTTGTATTAAACAAAGGAGCCCTTTAGAAAGACTAGATGATAACATTTTGCTGTCAGATAAGAGCTGAGGAGAAAGAATTTTATATTTCTGTTAATTATAGTGTGTATCCCACACAGGAGGTCTCTGGATAGGGGTTTTTGAAGGCCAGATCCACATGCCAGGCTTTACTTGTAATAGAGGTTACCTTTGAGTAGGAGCACCGGAAGCTGCATGTGACCTGCATGAAAGTGCGTACTGCAATGTCTCTGGGGGTCCCTGTTCCCCAGACATCCATCCTGGGACTAGCTTCGAGCATGTCATGGCCCCTGGGCAGCCCATAAGCTTGTGTCTTTCCTACAGAAACTAGGTTATAGGAACACAGGGGAAGTGGTACATCCTGTGTCTTATCTTGAGATCCTGGAGCTGTGACATGACTGAAAGAGAGTGCAGTGGAGTGAGGAAGTGTTCCTCAGCTGGTATTTTATGAAGATGTAGAAAAATATGTATTGATATTTTTCAAGTGAAATAAAATAGAGTATAATTGGACAGAGCAGATTGTTTCAGTTGGAATGGACCTGGAAAGGACCAACCACGATCATCTAGTTCAACTGACTGACCAGTTCAGAGCTGACCAAGTTAAAGCATTAAGTTAATGCAAATTTAATGTTAAAGCAAGTTAAGGGCATTGTCCAAATGCCTCTTAAACACTGTCAGGCTTGGGGCGTTGACTACCTTTCTAGGAAGCCTGTTCCAGTGTTTGACAGCCCTCTTGGTAAGGAGGTGCTTCCTAATGTCTAATCTAAACCTATCCTGGTGCAGCTTTGAACCATTGCAGTAGCAAAATAGTACCCTGTCCTTAAGCTTTTAGTTTGATTTCGTAGAACTGCTTGGAATGAGGCATAGTTTAACATGAAGTACTGCTTACAATATGTGGAGCGGACTTTACAGGACTTTGCGTGTGTTAGGACTCTTCTAGAGTGACGTGACTAGTCTGAGCTCTAGGGTATATTTTTGGTACTGGAGCGAATTGTTCAATTTCAGAGGGTTATTCAGTTTGTCCTAAGATAAATCAGATTAATTATCTTCTGGAGGTGCTTTTGTCTCCCTTATAATTCTAAAGGAAAGCTGTGATGATTAGCTTAACGCCCAGCATTGAAGTACTTACTGTTGAATAGGAAGAGGGTGGCTCGGATAGAATGTTGAATAGGAAGATACTCTACAATGTGGTCTTCAGTAGGAAGATGAGCAAAAAAAACCCTTCATTCTCTGTCAGTTTGGGAAGCTTTGGATTGTGGTGACTATCAAGTGCAATATAAGATAAGTTTAAAAAATATTCATGTTCTGAAGATGCACAGCTATGAGCTGGGAAGACAGCATAGTCTTCATGAGTCTATGAAGGTAACATACATCATGGTATGAATCGTACTATGATAAACAGGATGACCCGTATCTTATTATTCAGCAAAAATTGGCAACCAGTAGATGTTCTCTAGAATTGACTTGTCAGTATGATGCTACTAATAATGCTTGTAATAATACAAAAGAACTAAAACCATCAGGTGTAATGCATAACAGGTATTGATTATTAACCTCTGAAAATCTCTAGAAGGTGAAAGTGAACAACATTTTCCTATGAAAAAGTGAAAGCATTTTTTTCTGATGGGTCATAAAGGACCATCTTCTGGAAATGAGCATCCGGCTTCTGGAATAGCTGAACACCCACACTTTTATAAGAGGCAGAAGCAACTACGATTGCCACTCTTAAAACTGGCTATTATTTTTAATATGTGGGGAAAAGCACAATGCAGAACAGAAAGAAATCAATATATAATATATTACTATGTAACCATATGCCAAAATAATATTACAAATAGGCTACTGGGGAAAAAAAATAAAAGTATAAAATAAATATCACAAGGACAGAAAGAAATAAAAAAGAAATACTACCGGACCAGAAATAAATCCGTATTGAGTATATTTATCTACATTCCAAATCCAAATCTGCTTTCCAGATCAATACCAGAGATAGACAACTAGTGTGAAAAGAACAGAAATATTGCCAGGATGGAGAGAAATCCATACTGAGAGTGTTTATCTGCATTCCAAAACAATATTGGAAAGAGCCTCAAGTCGGATATTTGTAATATTCCATTTAATCTAATTTTACATTATGGCATCCAGAGTTTAAAGGAAACTAAAAATTGAATAACATCCTTGGAAGACGAGAAGGTGTACTATCCAAACAGACCAACTGGCTGCACATGGAGCCAAATGGTGTTCAGCATGTGCATTCCACTACTCTGAGTCAATGCATTTCTGTTGCTACCTATAAATACTGCTTACATTTTTACACTGCCTACTCTTTCTCACTTGGAGATGCTGGATTGTTTCTAAATTAATTACAGCTGCTTAAAGGAGAGGCAATAATTTTTTAATGTTTCAATTTATAAAATATGCTGTTCATAGCCTTTCTGGCACAAGGCATGAGTAGTGGGCTACTGAGATTCTCTTTATTGGGAGGCAGCATTAGTGGTGACTCAACTAGCACCAGTGCTGTCATACCCACTGCTTGAGTAAGACAACATAATACAAGAGAGCTGAAATGTGTCCCTGGATATGAGAGGAAAATGGCATTTTTCTTGTAACTGAGCCTGATATCAGTGTAAGCAGTGCAGCTGCGTTAGTTGTTGATCTCTCTTCTCTGCATGAGCAACAGATGTGTAGGCTCTTTAAGCAGCAGTAGAGGGGAAAAAATGGAACAAGCATTACTGTTTTTTCTGCCAAGGTTGAAAAGAAGTATTGATATTGTGGTAGCCTCTTCACTCACGTATTTATTCCTCTTCCTCCTCCAGGCTTTTAAACTGGCAGTAGTAATGATACACAATTAGAAAAAGCAGAAATTCATCATATAAATATTGTACATAGGTTATTCTAGGATGTTTCCGATAGGCCAGATATATGGTTGTTGTGGTCAGTCAGTGCTAATAAGGTAATGCATTTCTCACATGATATTTTTTTCACTGTAAAACTGCTACTAACTTTCATCACATGAAAGAATTTGGCTTTTGCTTTGACACTGTGAGATATGAAATACAGGATAAATCAGTGATCTGCCATGTGTCAGTAGTAAATAATGGTAAGAGGTGCTTCTCCTAATTTTATTTAAGGGACTGTATGAATAAACTAAGAAACAACCTCTCTATACAGCTTCTCTGTCTGTAGACGCGTCACCTTAATTTCAGGTAAAGATTTATAGGAATAATGCACATGTATGCAGTGACTAGCAATGCCTTGTGGTTCATAAAAAGAATGTGATTGCAATATAAGTAGGTACATAGACTGTAGCAAAATACTACCAATGGAAAAGAGTGATTGCACTCATGACAGCCTCTGTGTAGCTATCATATCTCTTTCCATGCCTTTGGCTAATCTCTTACTAGAAGAAATTTGCAGCTGTCTCAGCATGTTTCTCATTGCTAACTCACAGACCATTGTATCTGTCTGTCATTAAAATAGTCATAAGGGTTATGTACACATTTTCCTAAAAACGCATACAAGTTTCAGAGGGCAAATGAGTTGGTAATGGAAATAGGATGACATTTTCTGAGGTCAAGTTAGCTTTTTATATTAGTAATTATTATTTTGATCTAGCATCACAATTCTTTCATATTGAAGCTCTGTACTTTTTGTAAGGCACCTACACTCTAATCCTTTGGGACACTTGGACATTTTGCTAAAAAAAGTTAGTAGTCCAGTCAACACATGTTACAAGAAATCATGAGTAATCAGTGCTGTGCAATTTGCCAATTTTCTTAAAAATAGCTGCTATTTTTAATGCCAAATTCTTTAATGTGAAGTTGGTGAACCGAGTTCTATCTTACGAAAAAGTTCCTGTTCCAAATCTACATTTGACAAAATTTCAGACCTATGGCTTGATGATGATCATGTGTAGGTCACAGAAATATAGACAAGTCATACTCCTTTCCCCAAAGAATGCACTTAAAATACCCGCAAAACACAAGTTATGGTGTAAAGGATTGAAGGAGTAATCATTGTGGTGTGAAATGTCATAAGCAAAGTCATAATCTTAAAGGTCAGTAAAACCTGTTGAGTAAATGAAGATAATCCAAACATTCAACACCCAAGACCTATTCAGTCTCAGATTTTGTTTGATTCTGTTCTGACTTTAAGTCCTATGGATACTGATACTAAAAACTGAAAGTGAGAAACATCAAAAGTGCCGTGGTTTAAGCCCAGATGGTAACTCAGCACCGCACAGTCATTTGCTCAACCTCCTCCTTCTCCCCTCCAGGATGGATGGGTTGGAGAATCAAAAGAAGGTAAATCCCTTGGGTTGAGATAAGAACAGTTTAATAACTGAAGTACAGTATACTGCTGCTACCACTACTAATAGTAACAAGAAGGGAAATAACAAGGGAACAGAACATAAAACTAAAAGGGGAAAGGAAAAGAAAACAAACACTCCAATAAACAATTGCCTTGCTCATCACCTGTTGACTGATGCCCAGTGCGACCCAAGCAGCGGTTGGTCCCTTCTGGGTAACTCCCCCAATACTGGGCATGACGTGCTGTGGTATGGAATACCCCTTTGGTTAGTTTGGGTCAGGTGTCCTGTCTCTGCTCCCTATCAGCTTCTTGTGCCCCTCCTCACTGACAGAGCATGAGACTGAAATGTCTTTGATCCAGGTAAGTGCTGCTCAGCAACAGCTAAAACACCAGTGTGTTATCAGCATTGCTCTCAGACTAAAGCTGAAACACAGCACTCCACCAAGTACTAGGAAGGATTAAAAATAACTGTTACCGCTGATACCAGGACAAAAAGAAAGAATGGGTTAAAGGTACTATGCATAGGTGCAGCTCTTTTGGAGAGAGGGAGCCTGTTAATGCAGTACTTGAAAGAAAAGTTTTAAAAACAGAGTAGTATTTTATTTTTTTATTAGCAGCTTTTGCCTAGGAGGTTTGCAGTTTTCAATCCCTTGCTGCATCTCTTTGTGAATACACTGAATCTTGTCTCTAGTTATTCAGAAGGGTTATTCTGATTTTTTTGTGAGTAGACACACTGTACAAATCATGAGAAATGAAGTATTTTGCAATCCCTTCATCACACTCACAGTGTGTTAGTAATATATGATGTAGTTTATACATTTTTATGAGGGAATAGTTTTTCCTGAGGTAAGACGGCAGCCAGATCCATTGTAAAGCATCATTTTAGCTTCTGCAGAACCTGAAAATTGACAGAATTACTCTGAAATCAAAGGAAAAAAATCCTGCAATATTTAAATAAAAATACAAATGGATTTCAGTTGCATGTCATTAATTAACTAATCAGTGATTTGTGCAAGCATCACTTTCTTCCACATGGGAATCCTCCACTCCATGAGACCAGACAAGAGGTTTTCTGCCTTTGTCCCAAAAGACTCAACTTGTGATTTATTTTCTTTTCCCCCAAATTTTTCCCTTGCTGGCACATTTGAGCTATTGACCTCATGCCTGAAGAATAATTTTCTGCCTCTATGATGGAAAATGAGAATGAGTTTTGAAGGCTGTATGTAAATTACTTGTTTTCTTCACTTATCCACAAAGTGGCAAGGACCTGACACCAAAATCAAAGACTCGTTTGCAGCTCCATTCTGCCAGTCTCTTTGCCCTTTCACAGCTGTGCAAGAAGAGCTCTGAATATCTAGAAGTGGGTTTTAGTTTTCCTAGAAAATCTGTCAGCTTCTACTGCCTACCCCACAAGTTACCATATAGGAAGATGATATTCAAATGCCGGTTTTGTGTGAGTCATGCTGGCATGCTCCAAAACTAGTGCTTCTTCCTTGTCTCACCCTCCTTTGCAGCCTGCAAGGGCTTCTTCAGATCATTTATGCAAGTCAGAAACGATACATTTCAGCTCAGAGGGACTGGAGTGTTCCAAAACCTTACATTACCTACTACTTAAATAGCTGCAGGCAGAACTCTCGCTTCTTTCCCTGATTATTTGGCACAGGCTTCACAAACTGTGTATCACTGCGTAGTTGCAGAACTCATATGGAGAAAAGTGCAGCACAACTCTTCAAAAGGTAGTACTTTCAATTCTCCAAAGTCCCATAGTTTTCTTGAAGTATTTCTTTACTCATTAGGACTGTTTATAGAAAACTTCAGAATTACCATCCTGTCACAGCACTGCTTTTCTGCTCTAAGGAAATGGATAATGATCAATATCAAGCAAAGAAAATCAGTCATACAGAGCATTCTGCACAGTCACCGCTGGAGGAATGAACAACTTACAAATATCTGAGATTACTCAGATAGTATTCCCTTGCAGAGCAAAGTGAGCGTGGTTGTAAATCTTACTTATTTCTTCATCAGACTAATGAAGATAGTCCTGTTCTATCTGAGAACTGTTCAAAACGGAAAAAAAGAAAAAAGGTATTTTAGGCAAGGACAAGTGGAAGATTGATGTCTAGGACTAAATTGAAAAACAAAAGGACCAATATAAAATTAATTTGAATAAGAATTTTCAAGTTGTTAATTTTTTTTCATATCTTGTAGTTTACTCCTTCCGCCTTGGTGAACACCAGATTAATCTTAGGAAATACACTACTGCTTTGTATGGAAAAAAGGCTTCAAAGGACTTTATATCTTCTATAAAATGGATTTTGAGCTCTCCTCTACTGCATTATTAGCATACACGGTTGATTCCTTCTCTGATCTTACCATCCTGGCTATCATTAGTCCCTTTCCATATCTGCAGTAAGAAATTTCACAGAGCTCTGGAGATTCTGAGTGAAGCTACAAAATCCGCAATTCACCATGACGTATTTGTATGGTGTGACCTGTAGAATTATCCTGGCAAGACATCTAAAACCAGAAGGGAACCCAAGTGTGTCTTCAGTTTATGAAGATGGATATGATCTGAAGGAAACAATGGATTGTGTCTATCAACATGTACCTACAAACTCAGCAGCAAGAGAAGATCTGAGAATTTTAATGGAGCTGCATATTTTAAGAGGTTCAAACCTGCTTTGCCTCTTCAGGTTCAAGAATGCCAGAAAATATTACTTATGGCAACCAGAGCTTCAGCTTATTCCTCCAGCTTTATTTTAAGCCTTGTGGCTCAGGAACATGTCTCTGCCAGAAGAAGAACAAAAGACTACCTCTGGTTGTGGTGGTATTAATTCAGGCAAATCCACAGAGTACTTTTTCTTCTAGAATTCTGAGGTCTCTCTATCCTGCCTCTTTGCCATCTCTTCAGAGTTACCTTGGAAAACAAGAGCATAGTAAATTTATGCTCTTCAAGGCATTGTTCTCATTCCAATTGTCAATAATTATTGTTCAGTATTTTCGGGATACAAAAAGGAACAGGAGACTTTCTCCTAGAATGCAACTTGGCAAATTTGAAGCTGTTTGCAAAGCAAATTTCTTTTGGAGGGTTAGTCAAGAAATTGCCAGAGTCCTTTTTCTCTCTCTTGACTGTAAAGCAAATCATTGGTACTTACATTCCTGAAATTTGAAGGTAACGACCTCTTCAGGGCCTTTTGGTCTTTCCTTCGTTACTTGAGATTTTAGAATATCAATGTCTAATTGTGATTAGCTACTCCAGTTCAGTTATACTTACCTTGTCTTGGTTCACTTACTAGTCAAAAGACAATGAGGGGATGAAGGTCTGAAGACAACTGGCCGGGTTCTTCAAGGAAGACAAATTAAATTGAATACCAAAGCACATTCTTCGTTACATTTCAAGATATGTCTTTTCTGTGTGCTCTGAAGTTCAAAAACAGTATGAAGGTAATCTGCAGTACAGAGGAATTATAGGAAATTGTAACTTTCACCTGGAAATGTTCATAATACTCAAGGAAGATGACATTTCTAATCCATTCAGAAATGATGCTAATAGCATGCATCACTTTATCATGAGTCTGTGGCAAATGCCACCGAAAACATTGGTCATGATTTTCTGAAATTAACACCAGATTGTTACGCTATCTTCTTTCACGAATCCTGCAGGAGTTTGTGACTATTACATGTAAAAAATGCAAGAGAATGACAGTGAAATTTGATCTTCTACATGCAAGTACAAGCATGGATGGTTCGTATGCTCTCTGTTTTGTGTTCAATTTATCTACGTATGAAATCGACAGTACTAGTTGCTTTTTTTTCTTCTTCATGTCCGAGGACCAAGATGACTACGATTGTTAGTTGGGAATCAACAACCATAATCTTGACTACTTCTTAGTGATCCAGACTTTTTGTATTTTTCCCTAGGCAATGAGAAATCCTTCTAATTGTTCATCTATGACAGCTTTTACGTGAAAAGCCCTTGCATCTTCCTTTTCCCAGTTCTATTAAGACTTGAGAGAGGGTGACCGGGATTTTACTGAAATCCTCAAAATCTGCCAAATTTCTTCAGCTTCCCATCTGTATTAGAGTGCTGGCGTGATGGGTACTCATACTGGAGACAGTTAAAATTAAATTCACTTAAAATAATTTTATATTCTCTGAATGGGTACCCACTACTCCGTCAGCACCCCTGACTTTGGCTGAAATTTCTTCAAGCCTGAGAAAGTCTTTTCTTCACATGGAGATTCTAAATGGATGCAAAGAGAGAGGAAAATGATCAAAGGTTTCCAAGTTGATAATTGATTCATTGGTTTTAAACATTTTTTTTTCCTGCCTGGATATTGCTCTGCTGTTTTCTAACTTGTTTTTTAGTTGTCTTATATTCCCTCAGCTGTGGCAGTATTCCTGGAGCCAAATGTGAGTGCACTACCTCAAAATGCCAGCAGTGGAAGCTGGTAAGCAAGTGGGGGAAAAATCACCAGAGGAATCACTGAAGCTTGGGACAAAGGCAGAAAACACATCAGTACTGCACTAACAGAGCAGCAGGTACCCTCATAGAGAAGATAAAATTACAGGTAAGGAAATAATTTCCATTTCTATTTTGGTCTCATCCAAGTGGCTTGTTACTCTCCATTCAAAGTCCCAGAAAAAATAACACACCATAAACATATGAAGAAAAAAAAGAAAGCAGATGCGACGAATTTAGAGTACTTGATTTTTTTTAGTGAGGACAGTTTGAAGTTCAGTCTTACAAATTTCTGGGAAAAATGTATTAAAAATGGAAATCCATTGTATGTATTTGGGAATTTAAAACCTCAGCCTAGTTTTAAAATAAGGCTTGGGAATTTTTGTTTGGTTGATTTTTGTAGCTTTTACATTTTTAGAACATTGAACACAGAAAGCTGCTTGCTACAGGGTTCGCTTTCCGGTCAAGAGCAACAGTAGACTTTTCTTTATATAAGTGAGGTCAGATAAAGCCAAAGACAGAAGGACTCTATTCCCATCCCTCCTTCTCCATTTACTTTCTCACAGTTGGAAGGGTAGCATGACTCTTTATTATGCTTCAGTTTCCTCATCTGTAACAGGGAAGGAGGTTGTTTTTATTTCCCATTTGAGATGACTAGATGGAATCAGTGGTGTAAAAGAGAAGAAAATTACATTTATTTAATTAATTGTCTTGCAGTCTTTTATGCCGCCATGCTGCAGTCCCACTATGGAGCTGTGATCATCACAAAAACCTCAAGAGGATATATCCTTGTCTGAATTGCTACAGTTATTATCTGTTACAGAAAGTAAAATAAGGTTTATCTTTAAGTCTTCTTTTGATATAAAACTGTTGTCTGCAGATGAAAAATTTTGTTACGTTAAAACAATTCCACCATAAACTTAATTTCCACTCTCTGGTACGGCAACATTGAGAAAGTTTAGGTATGTGCATAGTAGTGGCATTACCTTTTAGAAAAGAATAATAATGAAGTACATTCAAAAGACTGATAAATTAGATTTAGCTTTGACATACCTCATATGTCATCATCAGATATACAGTATGGTGTATACACCATACAACTCCCAGTGAGTTGGATCAATTACGTTTATTTTGTAAACTATCAAAGTCGAGGAAATATGAATACAAAACCGTATTAACTTGCTTCATAGTATTTAAATGTGTAGAGATTTTATTAAAGCTACAAGTTATCAAAATTATGAGTTTAATCTTGTGATGTATATTTCTAATGACCAGAAGCATGACATTGAAGTTGAAAAGCCTAAAGGAAAAAGGAAAATGGTAATCTTTTTGTAAGCATTATTTAAATAAATTAGGTGATCTCTTGAGGTGCTGTGCAACCCTTTTCGAAAGCAATCGTTATCACCAGGTCCAAAAAATACCTCAAATGTCTAGATAAGGAACTAGCTGTCTGAATTGAATATTGTCTTTTGAAACGTGTCATCTGTTAGTTTATGTTTTTTCCTGTAACCTACTAACCATAGAAATGACTGTAAGTAGAGTTTTCAAAATGCTTCCTTTTTTTAATATTTTTGTTTTATTTTTACTTAAAACATATATGGGAAGAACACACTCAAACCTTTCATTTGCAAGAAATCATGTTCTGAGTTCATGGCTCTTTTCTATACTACAGGTCTGTCCATGGACTTATTTTCAAAGAACTTTTTAATTACTGTTTTATCGTAGTTAAAGATTACTGCTATACTTGCAAAAATAAGCGTTGTCTATCAGTTTCTATTGTGTTTTGGTGAAAAATCAATGAGTTTGATTTTGATTACGTTTAAACATTTTCCTTTGGGGTTATTGTTATTGCTTGGGGGTGTTTTTGAGGCCGTGCTCTGTTGTTAAGAGAAGTTGCTCTGATTCTGAAATGTTTTTTCCTCTCACCTTGTACTTTTGCTTGTAAGTTAAAGAAAATTCCATCTATCCCAGTTTTGTTTTCTGTGACTAATTCCATAACACTGTAGTACTTGACATGTGTTTGTTTCTTAGGCAAACGTGTAAAACTCCTCAAGTCCGAATGAAGAAGTAGAGAAAGGAGGTTTCTGCTGTGCCTGATGACAATTTTTGGTTTTTTTCCACACACACAAAATATTCTGGCTCCACGTTGGAGCACTAGTTGTGGTGAATCCTAGTCTTGGTCGGATTCTAAGGAAGGGCCAGAACGTTCGTTGAGGAATAAAGAGTCAGACCACTCCAGAAAATGTGTTCCAGCTCTGGTTTATTACTCACAGAGCAGCAGGTGTGTACAAATACAGGTTTACACAGTACTAATAGGAATTGTTGTACCTCTGCTTCTCACTGGAGTTGTTTAGTTTGCTGCGGATGCCCAGGAATTGTGGTTTATTTGGGCAAAGCTTCAGGAGGGTGGTTGGAGAGACTGCACTGCCTTCCTAAGCAGCCTCAGTCTGTCAGTCAGATGCTTCTGGGAGCCTTAAAATGTCTTTCTCCACTTACTCTCCCTTCAAAGGTGGAGCCAGTTGATGAACTTAAGTCACTCACTATCATGGGAAAGCAAGAGGTGCTTTGGAGAAGAGAGCAGCACTTAGGAAGTATGTCTTGGTACATGGAGTTAGGTGTAGCTTTGTAGTTGAAAGCTCAGCATCCCATACGGGATTACTGAAAATTCATAAGAAGCTGAGAAGGGGGTATTTCCACTATATTCCTAAGGTTGCTAGGTGTTGACTGATCTTAAAACCATGTTTCAGATAAAGAACTGCCATTTTCAGGAGTGTATGCCATGTTCCAAAGTATTTTTCCTTTATCTGTTTTTCCAGTCCTAATTTTGTTTGGAACAAGGGGAAAATTCAATTTACAAGTGAAAGATTTCCAAAGCCTTTTAATTTTAATTAAAATTTTTAACACTGATTTTCAAGGTCTTCACTTTATAACCAAAAATCTCCTGCTGTTATCATTAAGAGCAATGAGGAAACAAGAAATATAGGATTATACTTCAAATGGCATTGTGTGAAATGAGTTTTCAACGTTTGTTTCTTTTTAATGGAAAATACTAAGCACAAGAATTTTCAGAAATGCAATTCTGATTAGTCACAGTGTAATAAAAGTAGGAAAGACTTAAAAACTTAATTCTGGTGGTTATCAGACATTGGGAAACATTTGAGACATTTAGGTGTACTGGGAAAAGTTCTGTTTAATTAATAAAATGAGGCAGAGATGTTTACCAAAGGATAGACCTGAAGATCTAGAATTGTAAATTGCTCCATTACAGGCTTGGGAACATGGTTAGACTAACACTTTTTATACTGCAGTGGTGAAAATAAAGTTAGGGCAAAAATGTAAAGCTCTTGAGTCTTGATATCAAAAGCTAGGTAGCAAAAAAGTTTTATGAGTAGGAATGAAACATTTAGAGACTTGAAAAAAATTCTATCAGTATGTAACCTCTGAAGGTGAATAGATCCATACAGTTATCACTGAATGCCTGTTTTCCAAACTGCTGACAAATCACTCAAATTTTGCCTTTTGTCTTTAGCCCAAGTCAAATAGTGGTCTGTGATACCGAAACAAGGGCCTATTTCCTAATTCACAGTTCTCTGCTGCAATTACTTTATCAAGCATACCCTTGAATCACCTTAACATTTTTCCTACTTTTGAAAAGGTTTCTTGTGCCCCCAGAAACTTAGTTATCTGGCATACTTATGGTATTCTATGATTCTAACTAAATACCACATTCACCCAAATGCATACCTATCTACCATGAGGTGTATATGCATATAGGAGCCCTCTTGGAAAAAGGCTCATTAACCAGTCTTTTGTCCAGTTTTCCCACTACTTTAGAAAACAAATTATAGAATTCTGAAGCTTTGAGGACATTCTGAGCCTGTCCTCTGTTAATGTGTGCAAAGTACTTCTGATTATCAGTGGTACAAGGTAGTATTAATAGATCAGAAGCATCTTCCAAGCTTACAAGTTGAACTGTTTCAGTGAATAAACATGCACAAGTGGCAGTGCAAACTGTTATTTGCTTTCATAAGCCACATATGAATGGTAGTGAATGGCAAAACACATTGTCTGGATTTTGAAGTTCCAGGAAATAGCACGCTTCTATCTGTTCAGAAGTTTCATTTCCAAACTCGACTTCATTTGCAGAGGGCATAAGTGGAAAAATTGCATTGGCAGATGTTTGTTTCTGGTTGTATGGGGCCTTCTATTTCTGCATTGTGATCTTTATATTAAGTATTCAATACCAAACAAAGTTATTTATAGCATGAAAAATACAACTGATACAGCCTTTTTCAGGTCCATTCCTTGTTAGTAAACCATTCCTCATTAGGAAAGGTTTGCTAAAAAAAAAAAATAAAAACATAAATCATTGACCATGTTTTATTAATATTTTTTTGTAGTCTCTTTATGTTCAGTATGAGAAAGAATATAAAAATAAGGAAATGAAATGGATGGAAATGTATATGAATACAGCTAAAGGCTGTCTTGGTGCAAGATCTCTTTCTCATCTTAGTGTCTCGAAGGGCAATCCATACCTAGGCATTTCTTCAAGCTGTTTCTTATGCCTTCTTCAAGCATTTGTTTAAGGCATTCTTGTGGCATTCTCTGTATTTAGCTTTCCTCATGATGATAATTAAATACATTTGTGAGAGCCTTTTGATTTTTTCTAGAAATTCCCACACCGTTTTGTTTCCCACAGACCTTTAATATTTTACAGAAGAACGATAGGGGTGACAAGAGAGCTTTTCTTTGTCTCATGAAATTCCACTTAGCTCAGGGTTTGCAAAAAGAAAAGATAGCTCGATGATTCTTGAGTGTGCTTAGATGACACTCAGGCTATGACCACACACACAGTCCTGTACAGCTGATGGAACAGTTCTAATTGAAAAGAAAACCCCCAGTATTAATGTCTTTCTGTTTATTTGGGGAAAATCTAGAACAAAGGGTCCATTGTACTGTTGAATTATCTGTGGAAGGGACACTGTCTTAAAAATTTGCCCTTTTTTTACTTGCATTAATACATAGTCCTGACAACAATACAATAGGCTTCCTTCCAAAAGTCCTTCCTCACCAAGTTCTGTTGTTTGTACAATGGAAAAGGCACAGATTTGAAGTTGCAAGAGCCCTTGCGGAAAGGCAAGTTGCTAACTTTCAAGTGCTTGACTTGGCAAACTCATGAGTCTGTTTTTAATATGGATTTTGTGTATGGTTCGCAATAAACACAGAAAAAAGCTGAAAGAGCTGCCATTCAAAGAAATCGTGATGTACAAAATTGCATTATGAAATGTTCCAGTACACATTTATTTTAATATGCCATATATTGCTACCTATTTTCCTTACAATATTAAATACTAATTGCTTATGTATGTGCCTCATTTGCATGTATAAACTATTTTGTAGTTAGCCAATAATTAGTGATAGATTTTTTTCTCTGAAGAAACAGGTGATTTGTACTGTACCTGATTGGGATCCTGAGATTTTCATGCATAGGTGTCTGAAAGTAGGGAAAAGTACTGTTCAGAGAATATTCACTCAGCCAGTCTTTGCATCCTGTAGTCTTGATTTTTCTCCCTTCCTCTTCTAAGACAGGAGGAAATCTTGAGTGAAAGCATCAGGTTGGGTTTTTCTTGGGAATCCATTCTTTTTTCCCCGGCAAAAGTGTTCTACCCAGAGACTGAACCTGTTTCAAACATGTAGTGAACAGAAGAAATGTGGAAAACTTGTTACATTTAATTATATATTGCTGTTTTAAAATAAAACAAGTGAGTTCACATACAATTACAGACAATTTACAGCAGCCACTCACTAATTTAAATTAAAAAGTCTGCAGCTGCAGAGTAATTATACTTTAATTGCACATGTAGCACAAGAAAGTGAAGAGAGTCTAATGCATTGTATTTATGATATAACAACCATGTGAAAAAACACACTAGCATAAAGAGAGTAATTATGTTCCAAGAATGAACAAATTAATTCAAATCAACACCTAGGGTGCTAAAGGTTTTATGTTCTTTTTGTTTTCATTTGTATTGTTAAACAGCAGCAAAGTAAATTTTCCATACATATTAATTATTAACTGAAAAAATTATTAGACTTGACTTGCACACATTTAGTATGTTACTGTTCTCTTAGGATTTTAAAGATCATACGCATACATTAGTCCCCTTTTCCTATAAAGACCTTTGTGACAATAATTTGCTTCTCGGCCACTCAAACCAAACAACTTTTACTATATCCAAAATTAAGCATTTCTGGGAATACAAACTACATATTATCTAAAATTTCATTGCTTCTTTATGAAACTGCCTTTAGCATTTGAGTGATCTATTCTTTCCCTAATACGTATGTATATGACTTCCATTTATGTTAATATCTGGTCTGTGCTTGCACATAACATAAGAAGTATTACCTTCTTAGAGGCAAATGTGGACCACTGTTTGTGTTACTCAAAGTATCATTTTGTGACCTGGAAGTTAACAGGAAAGAAAAGAAAAAAAGGAAAAGGAAAAGAGGGCAGATGGAATAATGAAGATTATGGCAAGGGAAAGCAGTTAAAACCTCCAATCATGCAACTGTAAAAACTAGGAATATGCAGCTTGACTTCCTCTGCAGTCTGTATAAACAAAATGACCTTTGTATATGATTAGCCACCTGTTACAGAGCAGAGATTTGAATGGCTATCTGAGTTTTTTTCTTCTTTATATCACCTATTTATTCCATGTAACAGTGTATGTTGTTTTTATAGGGATGTTTTTGCCACACAGTTGTAGAGCTGGGGCAGAAAATGGAGTAGATAGGCCTACAGATTATGATTTTACTGAGTCTTTTTGTGACTGAAGAGAGCACATCTGCACTTCCAAAGAGCCATATAACTGAGCAGCCATGTATGTGTGAAAATACTGCTTTTTGCTAGCCACAGTTTATCACCTTAGCCTATGCAATGGCAGAGTTGGATGTAATAGAAATAATAAATCACAGAATGGTTGAGATTGGAAGGGACTTTTGAAAGTCCACCCCCCTGCTCAAGCAGAGCTGCCTAGAACTGGTTCCTCAGGACTGTGTCCAGATGGCTGTCGGGAAGCTATACAACCTCCCTTGGCAGCCTGTTACAGTGCAATGTCACCCTCACAGTAAAAAAGTATTTCTTGACAGAGAAACCCCTGTCTTTCACTTTGTGCTCATTGCCTGTTTTCCTGTCACTGGGCATCAGTTGAAAAGACCCTGGCTCCATCTTCCTTGCACCTCCCTTCAGGTATTTGTGCGCACTTCTGAGATGCCCCCTGAGCCTCCTCTTCTGCAGGCTGAACAGTTCCAGCTGTCTCAGCCTTTCCTCATATGAAGATGCTCCAGTCCCTTATTTGCTGTACTGGCCCTTTACTGGACTATCTCCAGTAGCTCTGTGTTTCCCTTGTACTGGGGAGCCCAAACTGGACACAATACTGCAGGTGTGGCATCACCAGTATTGAGCAATGGTGAAGGGCCACCTCCCTTGACTTGGTGACAATACATTGTATAATGCAGCCTGGGATACCATTAGCCTTCTTTGTTGAGAGGCAGATTGCTGGGTCATGGTCAACTTGGTCTCTTTGAAGTCAGCTGGCACCCTCTCTTTTTAATAGCAAATATCTACTCTGTGGGTATGTAGACAAAATTGAGAATCCAGCTGAATTCCAGTGACCATGCATGTCCAGTTGTGCCTCTGAGGAAACTGTCCTCTGATTCTGAGTTGGTTTTGGTCTGCTCTGGAAAAGTAAGAAGCTTTGACCCTGCATCTACATGGCCTCTTGGGGGGTCTCACACCTTTGATCTGTCTTTGCATCAGTTGATTTACCACAGGTTTTTATGTATATATCTATATGTTTATATAGAGAGAGACAAGTATCTCTCACTTTCAAGTGAAGCTAATAAAAATCCACCTGCGGATAGGATCATAAGATGTGTAGTTTGCATGTAGCCCAGTGGCACTTGAGTCCATGAGTAGAATTCCGGCTTGTTACAAGAAAGCAAGATACAAATAACAGTAAGATGCTGTGTCAGCTGTTTGAGCTTTGGCGCAGGGCATAGAACTACGTTGCCTGATTTTTTTATTAATTCTTCATTATTTTTTCAAATGATCTCTCACTGTAGTAGTGGCTACATGAGGCTGTTTCCAACAGCAAGAACAAAACAAAATAAGAGCAGTGTAATAAATAAAACCAGGTTTCATAAATATCCCAAACCACAATTTTATTATTGACTTCTGAAGTACAGTTCCTAGAATCAACTTGGTGAAGGCAAACCAGGCTTATGAGCTACTTGAACAGTCCTTTTAATATTCTGCTCTATGTTCATGCTCTGCAGAGCCAACAAGAGCTGTATGCAGCTTTGCTGAAAGCAAAAGAATGTTTCATCATTAAGGAGCATGACCCTTCTCTCTGTGAAGAAAATTAAAAGCATATGCCCCTTGATGTCGTGAAGTGTTATGTGACCTTTCCAATGGGTTGCTTCTCAGCATTTGGGGCCCCTGACACAGTTTGATACTAAAATGTTACATGATCATTAATTGTATCCACTGACACAGCAGAAATAGTCCTCAGTTATGTTATTTTTTTTTAAAGATAGATTTTTTTCTTTTTATATTTAAAATCTAAATCATACGCAAGGAAAGTTCAATTACTGTGAAATGCTTTGTTGAACACTCTCTCTCCTGTTTAGCTATGCATGATTTCTGTCCTGTTTCTTCACTAAGTGCTTATTGCTTGCTTAACAGGACATTGTCTTTTCCAACCTAAACAATTCTATGATTCTATGACTGTATTTTGAAGTAGCATGCAAAGAACGGAAGAACCCATCTCCAGTATCAGTCACTGTTATACACACTGGCTAACATTTTAAAAGCGTAGTTGTTCCCATACAGAAGGTCGAACATTGAAAAATATTAGCGGAATACTATTTTTTCCTTAAAACCAATGCTTTTGAGATTTGTGGGTTGGTAATTTGTGACCTTCAGATTTTTTTTTTATCTTATTTTAAACAATGTCACGTTTCAGTTTTATCTTGTCAAGTCCAATTCCAGCAAAGCACTTAAAGACAGAATTTATGTTGGGGAGCAATCCCATATAATATCACTTGGAATTATTCATTTGTTTAAAAACAATTGAAAGAGCTTTGCTGGACACAGATCTTTTATTTCAGTCTCAGTTTCCAGTACTTCGGAAGCAGATTCTGTATGTACAGTTTTGATTTTCTGATTTTCTTTTTCTTTACAGGTAACCCGATAGCTAAAGGCAAATCAAGTCAGTCTCAAGGCTGATAATATTAAATACAACACACAGGAATTTCATGCCTCCAGGCAATCCTTGAAGTGAAATTTTATACTGCTGGGGTGTATCCTTCAGAATCGTTTCAATGAGAACCTGCCTTGTAATCAGCAGCAGCCTTGAGATCAAAACTACTGGGAAGTTATTCTGAACTTCTGTGTCACAAAGATTTCAACTGATTGAACTGTGTACACTTGTAAAATTGCACTTGCTGAGGAATTTGCAGCTGTAATCACAGGAGTTGATACTTAAAATGTGCAGAAAAACAGCAATCTTTGGATTCTCCATTCCAGACCAGTGGCTTTTCATCTTGATGAAGTCAACCTCCAGAATGTATTGGTTCCTTCTCTCTAAAATGATCCCTGGTCCACATGCAGATCGCTGATGGGACTGCGCACTGCTTTAATTAAATTTCTGTTGCAGAAATTGTCCTCTGGCATGGCACAGTTTTAGACATTTTTATTTGTATTCTAATCTTGGAGCTGTCAAAGTTACATATTTCAACATCTTGAAGTTGCTTTTGTTATAGGAATGGAAATATATATCCATTGTTAATAATTATTGTTGACAAGTAATAGTTATCTGAATACATCAGTCATATTAGAATGTATAGTCAGGTTGAGATGTTTCCCTAAGGCTAACCAGCTACTGCAGCTCTTTGGCAATTAAAAAAGTGGTGGTCAGAACTCAATTACCACTTCCATTATAAGGCATTTTGTAACTTTAAAATATACATTTCCATTTAGTTTGAAGGAGATGAGTGTTCCTGATATGTACTTTACTTTCCCAATCTTTAGTTCATTGAAATTCATGGTAAGCATTCAATGGCAGTATTTCATCCCTTTTTATAAAGGCAGGCAGGGATGTAAATGAGTTTTGCAATTATGAAATTGGATGGTAATCATTCAGAATTTTGGGGGTGTTTTTTATTAAAAAATAAATCTCTTGCTTGAACCTAAGTACTGTTGGATGCTTATGTAGATGTCTGCTCAGTCTGTTTGCTATAAAGGAAAAAAGTCCTAGTGCCCTCTTAGATTTACAGTTTGTGGGTATTTTGCTTGCTTACAGTCATCCGAATCATATCTGATCCTTGCCAAAATCACATTTACTGTTTTTATTTTGCTTCAGTAGCAATTTTTGAACTTAGTGATATGCTGTAACATGAAAAAAAAAAATCCTCAATACTTAAAGGCCTTAAGCATCTATGAGCTTTTTTCTAGGTTATTACAGAATGTATAATTTTATACTCTGTTTAATGTATATTGTACCATCTGTAATATTGATGCAACAGAAATTTGGCAATTCCAGCTAGTGACACTGCATAAGCATGCTGACTGGAGAGGTTGGGGAGTTCTGACTGTATGCTTTGGTGCATTGAAATGAAAATCACACACACTTAATAGCAGTCAAAAATATACAGGGTGAGCTTATTTAGAAGTCCTGTGTGTTTACCAGACTCTCAGAAAAAGAGGGAAATAATTTTATCATCACAAGCCATTGACATGGCTAAGTAGTTATATATTAAGTTCCATGATGGATGAACACCCTGGAGTGCTCTGCCTATCACAGTAGCTCCTGCTGTTCCAAAACCATTTCATTACCTCTGCTGTATTATTGCACAGGAGAGCTTAAATAAAATAAATGACTGTTGGGAATAAAATTGAGAAGTATATTCTATCATTCTGATGAGAAATAATAAAAAAAATTGGCAGGGAAGGATATTTTTCTGATTAAAATTTAATTAGGATAAACTAGCAGCAACTAGTTATCTCAGTATTTTAGGATGGATTAATACTGTATGGATTTGTACTAACAGTGCAGGACAGAAGGCAGCGTCTTAAAGAGATTGTCTGGGACAGTGCAAAGTATAAATGTGCTGTTTTGTAAAATCTGAATATAGCCTCTCTTTCTTTGGTCAAAAACGACATCATGCTTCTCAATATTTGTTTTCTTTGTTTCCTTGTTCTTAAGCCAACAATGGAAATACTGTATAATATACAAGTGTAACACGTGCATATCAATAAGTGAAAATAAATGGATTTTCAAATATACTAAATAGATTATCTGAAGTAGATTAATGTTGTGAATATTCATAGAAAGTGAATAAAATTGTAATATAAAACAGATTTTTTTCTATGGATGTGCACTTTGGAGATCTATTCTGTTTACCCATGGAAAAAATATTCTTTTTCAGTGCATAAGAATCTCAAGGGTTATCTTAATTTTGTGTTTCTTCAGTAAAGCTGGGAATATATCCTACCACTTTGAAAGGTCCTTTTCCAAAGGAAACGGATATCTAGCACAACTGTGCTACGTTGTCACGGGAAATTCTGGTGGGCTTACTGCTGCTTTCAGGTCGGACGGAATAGAAGTGGATTTTTTATTTTTCCCACAAAATGGCAATCCCAAAAAATTCTCATTTAGATTATTTCTGTAGCAACAGAATAGGGTAAGCATTCCTGAAAAAGTTGCATTTCAGGTTAATTTGTTGAACTGTTTAAAAGCAGAAAAAGACCCAGCAAGCTATATCAGCAGTGAATTCTGCTTGTGCATCTTGAAGCAAGCTGTAAACTATAGTTCTGCTGTCCACAGTGTCTGTTTTGGGGCTGCCTTTGCAAATGGAGTGTAGGTGGCTAGATCAGCTGTGGGCATTCATGATGTAGGCATGTGAGATGAATACTGCCTCGATTACTCCTTTATTCCTTACTATGATAGTACTATACTACTTCCCAGATTATTTGATATACCCAGTTCATCTGATTACAAAGATGATCAGAGTGAAAACCATCTTAACTTTTGATTTCAGCAGTCATCAAGAACTCTGAACTGCAGGAGAACATGGGTTTCTATTCTGCAGTTCCATGTGGCAATGCATTGACATGGAAAGAAAACTCATGGCTTTATTCAAACCTTTCAAATGTATTGGATCAGTCAACAAAACATAAAGGAAATCCTGATATGAATCTTAGGGAAAAAAAATTCCAAATCAGATCTAATAAATCTAAAATTTAGCTTAAAAAACCATTTAAGACTGTATCTTGGTTGTATCTGGCTTATTGATCATAACCAAGTGCTCACCCTTGATAGAGCCCTGCTGTAGATACCACTGTTACTGACTTTAAATCCACCTAGTATTCTATATCCTTTCAATCTTCCTATTTATCCTACATCTTTTAAATCATGGCCCCTTCAGCTCTGTTCAGTCCTTCACCAAGCCAATGCAGCTGATATATGCTATAAAGCTGGAGACAGAATGCATCAGATAAATTTGTTTTGAAACTAAAAATCTACTATAAAGCATGTTATTTTGTTAGGTTTCATAAAAATATATGCTGGTGGTTTTTGCTCATTATAATTGTATAGCTGGCTTTCCTGGTTTCCAGGCAATGAATGGATGTCTGTAACAACAAAACATGAAGATGTGATTGGCATGCTTTTCTGCTGATTTACTGCCTCCTCCTTCGTGCCTTGAATTTCATACATCTGTTGTTAACCAAGATACTGGCAAGGAAAAGGAGTGCAATTTTGGCTTGTAAGAGAAGTGTTGCCTTATTCTCTAGTTTCTTTTTACCAATAGTTGGCTCTATACCAAATATGTCACACCTAAAAAATCTGATGGCATTAAATGATTTCTCATGGTTTCAGTGGTTTATTAAATTGAATAATAAGAATTACCTAATCACTTTGTTAGTCTTTATAATGTGATTTGCACCCTGAGACACTTTTCTATTTATTCTTTTATGAAATGAGGAAAGATTTCCAAAAAGCATTTTTATTTTGTTTCTGTAAGAGCTTACGTGACTTTCTGATACTACTTTACAGTCAGTCATTGCAAATGACACAGCAAATATGTCTTCCATGGCTGTTTTTCATTTGCTGTATTCATCTGCCCTACTTGCGTAGCGATTGCAAGAGGTAGTACATAAAAGGGCTGAGTTTCTCACAACTTTGTTTTCACAGGTGATGACAAGTGTTGCCAACATCCAAATGTTGCCAATCCAAAACTAACTTAAGATCATCCAGCAGGAGGACCACTGATGGTGACAGGTGGAAACTGTCGCATAAGTGAATGACTGTTCTTCCTCTGATTGCTGCTAGTGGGATGCCAGGCTAGGCAAAACTATTGCAGTGCGGTTTCATCAGCAGAGAATTCTCCAGCCTTATGTCTTTGTATTTAGATCTGATATCTAGAACTCTCAAAATGTACACCATATCTCCATATAGAGGAGTTTTTTTAGTCTGTTTCTCTCTTTATTCTGTATGCTTTGCCAATATTTGGGTATAGAGAATATAATCCTTCTTCTTACTGACTTAGAGTTTGGGTCTCTGTTTTTGTTCTTTTTACTTTTCTTTGGTAGTTTTCTCTTTTCCTGGGATCCAATCAGTTCTCATGAAACTTCAATAGTGATGATAAAAGTTTCTTAATAAATAGTGGCTGAACACAGGCTCTTTGTAGTTCTTGGAGAGAAGAGAGAGATGATGTGTCTATCATTTTCTCTTAAAATGGTTTCAATCTTAAACTGTTTCAGTCTGAATAGAAGCATTTTTTCCTAACTACAAATGGTCTGTGTTTCAATACGCTCTCTGATCATAAAGCCGATGAAATGGTCCTCTCTGTGTGGCGGATTACATCAGCAGAATTTACAAATGGAAGATGATGATTTTGCTAATGTCCACAGGCAGGTAGAAAGAATTCGGTCCCAGATGCTCTGACTAATGTTCATGGCAAAAGCAACCCAAAAACAATGCCTCCGTATGCTGTAATTGCTGGAATTATTTCTCAGGCATATTCCCTTGTCTTCCCTCATATGTAGAACTCATTAGAGTCCTAGTGGGAGAACATATGGAGAGGAGAGATGATGGAAAACATTGTAAAACAGATTGTGTATTTAAATTTATATTATAAAAGACCTCTGTGCACAGGCAAACTTAGTGGAGAAAGTTCAAAATCTTTCTTTCCCCTTCATAAGGAAATCCACATTTATCTCAGTTATCTCAGTGCATTCAAAGACACTTACAGATGACAAGTTAAAGCCTGGCTTTAGGGGTGCTAGTGGAAACTTTGCTGCTAATTTGAGATCAACTCTGTATTTCCTACATTATTTTTCCAAAATTTAGTTAAACTATAGCTGTATAAGATCTTTTCACTAATAGACATGACAGAAGTCAAAGTTCCACTCCTTGAAATCTGTTGGCAGGATCAGGCCTTTGGTTGTGGGTTTGTGATTTCAGTGTCAACACAATGATGTTTATGAATACCTTGCTTGTGTTTCACAAAAAGAAGCAATAAATTCTTGAATCCAGTTCAGCTGACTGATGGATGGGGGTTGTATTGAGTGTAGAGCTCTTTTAATGGCTACTGAATATTAAGAATTAATTCTTTGTCCTTTCTTATAGTTAAGTAAAGCACAAAATATTGCATGCTGACATTCGTGATGCCTTTTTAATTACACTTATGACTCCTGCCTGGTTTATGGTAAGTTTTTTCTCATTTTTTCCTCAATACTGACCATGAAGCTGGTTTCAACAGAGAGTGTTTGGTGTAGTATAAGGAGTCCCAATGGAAGACATGGGTACTAGCAGAAGTTACCCAGTGGACAGGTGAGAGGTGGGTAGGCTGATGCCTGGTAGCACCACGACTTTACTTCAGTGGCTACTGAAATATGGCCTGTCAGCTAGGGAAAGACTTCTGCAGATACCATTGTTGCCCAGCTCCCAAAGAAGCAATTCTGATAGGTTATCTTCTATTGCATGCAGTTGAATCAAATGTCATACCTAAATGAATGTTGGAAGGGCACAGAGAGACAGTGTGGACATCTATTAGAACATGGCTCTACAGGCCTTAAATTGTCATATATGTCCACAGGATACTTTCACCTAGGTTGCCTTTCTAAGAGGAGACACAAAATGGCTGCTTAAGTAGCAATTGTAGTACGTATGTGTGTATTTGCCTGCAAATATCCCCGTCTAGAGCCAGCATGCAGTGTTCTGTCTGGAGAGAGCGCCTCTAGAAATTCAGATCCAGCCCTCCTCCATTAGTGTTGAAGCTGTAATCTGTTACCATACTGCTCATCTAAGTCAGATTTGCACAATATGCTGCTGGCAAGCAGACCACTTGCTCTACACCTTTCAGGGCAGAACAGTTGCTCTGACAAGCCTCAACAGGAGGCAAAACATGCATTACTGTACGTGCTTTTGTCTTAATTAGACGACCCTGATTATTCTATGTTTTTTCTGACAGCTAAAGGAAAAACGTTTATTAGGCGAAATTTTAAAGTTGATTATTTTACACCAGTCTGAGCAATGCACTTAAAAGATGTGTTTTGCAGCTTCTTATGTGTTTGTCCTGTTACAATTTATTCATTTGTGCTATATATGTATTAGCCTGTCTGTCAGCTACTGGTGGCACCTTTAAAGATAGTGTCACTGGTTAGTGACTTTGTAGTCACTGCAGGAAAATGCTCTTTTGGTTATAAGTCTTTCATTAGCATAGTGTAGTTTTTCCATTCTGTCAGTACCAGCATTAGAAACTAAATGATAAAGTAGTAAAAGCTTTGAAGATGTACGGATTTAATTACTCTCAGGCAAAGAGCTAGACCTTGCTCAGTGAAGGAAGTTATAGCTCCTGTGTGTAAGATTGTTTTCTATCATTCAGAATTTCCAGCCCTCTGCTTTGATTTAAATGTGATTATTCAGAAATTTGTGTAGTAGTAATATTAATAAAAAGGATTAATAGCTACTCAAAAGATGGATTCTTAAGTATTGAAATATGCAATGCAGTATCTGGGGTATCTCACATTCTGAGCTTTAACTAATATTCCTAATGGATAAGGAAAGTAGCAAGTATTTTTCCCATTTTTGTGTCTTTGGAAGGAAATACAGATATGGCAGAAGACTGGGAGCTAAAATGCTCACTGGACTTCTGTTAATGATGTGTTTATTGCCCCAGTCTGCATAGCTTACCTTACATTTTGTTAAAGCATGTAACATAGGACCTCAAACCAATCAATTTCTGCAATTAGCAGTTCTGAAAGGAAACACAGAAGGAGGTTCAAGGCAGTTTGTACTTGGGTTAGTTCCACTGTCTTTAGTGAAGCTATTTCCCAGGTGAATCTAGTCTTAAGCATTCTAGCTAAATGATTTAGAAAATTAAGCTGTGAACACCTAGATGAAAGGACATATGAAACTTCAAGGACTTGCGAAAGAATTAAATACAGGTGACAAAAAACTTGGATCTCCTTCACAGTTTCTCCAGATACCATACTGCCATATAATTGTGGGATGTATATGGTCCTGATCTCAACAAAGAAATATGTGAAATTCAGTCCTGCTCTTTGTGTTGCATAAAACAGACACAAGAGGCAATTTATGAAAGTTATTTATAGAATCATAGAATCATAGAATAGTTAGGGTTGGAAAGGACCTTAAGATCATCGAGTTCCAACCCCCCTGCCATGGGCAAGGACACCTCCCAGTAAACCATGCCATCCAAGGCTATGTCCAACCTGGCTTTGAACACCGCCAGCGATGGGGCATTCACAACTTCCCTGGGCAACCCATTCCAGTGCCTCACCACCCTTACACTAAAGAACTTCCTCCTTATATCCCATCTAAACTGCTGTTTAAGTTTGAACCCATTACCCCTTGTCCTCTCACTACAGTCCCTCATGAAGAGTCCCTCCCCAGCACCCCTATAGCCCCCCTTCAGATACTGGAGGGCTGCTATGAGGTCTCCATGCAGTCTTGTCTTCTCCAGGCTGAACAGCCCCAACTTTCTCAGCCTATCTTCATACGGGAGGTGCTCCAGGCCCCTGATCATCCTCGTGGCCCTCCTGTGGACTTGTTCTAACAGTTCCATGTACTATTTATTTTGAGGATGCCAGAACTGCACACAATACTCCAAGGGAGGTCTCACAAGAGCAGAGTAGAGGGGCAGGATCACCTCCCTCTACCTGCTGGTCATGCTCCTTTTGATGCAGCCCAGGATACGGTTGGCTTTCTGGGCTGCAAGTGCACACTGCCAGCTCATGTTCATTTTCTCATCAACCCACACCCCCAAGTCCTTTTCCACAGAGCTGCTCTGAATCTCTTCTCTGCCCAACCTGTATGTGTGCCTGGTATTGCTCCAACCCAGCTGCAGGACCTTGCATTTAGCATGGTTAAACTTCATCAGGTTGCCATCAGCCCACCTCACAAGTGTGTCAAGGTCCCTCTGGATGGCATTCCTTCCCTCCAATGTATCAACCGAACCACACAGCTTGGTGTCGTCGGCAAACTATTATTATTTGGCATAAAGCTTTTCCTCTCAAAGTCCTGGTGCAAGGTTTCTTCTCCATGCCTGTGTCTCTTAAACCCTGAAGAGATTACTGAGAACATCACTGGTGACTGAAGCTTCTTATGGACCTCTGCTCAGATTTAAAATTCATACTGACAACCTTCACCCGCTGTTCACAAAAACTTTATCCCTGGTTCAAACTCCTGCCTGTATTCTTTGTTGTTGGTCCTTACAGTCAAAACCATGCTCTGTTAATATTGTCTTTAAATTGAAGTATTTGATCATGTGCAGCAATTCCAAAATGGCATTTCTCACCTTCTGTCTAGCTTGGATATTATCCAAGTATCGTGAATAGTCATATGCTCAGTCAGTTCATTCACAATAAAGTACTTTGATGCCTTAAGCTACTTTTTACCAGTCAGAGTGTTGTCAAGGTGACCTTTCATGCTGCTTCAATTGCATAGCCTTGCCATTATTTAACTATTAGGATGATGGAAAGCTTGCACTTTGCTATTTGAGTGGCAACACTTCTAGACACAGGACCTGAAAGAATGGAACATATGAGGGGCTATAATTAATGTGTCACATTAAGGAGTTGAGGGTAAGCAGGCAAAGAAAGACTAAACCTGGTGGAGCAAAGCAGCTGCAGTTTAGTCTTGAAAACTAAAAATCCATTTGCAACGCCTTCTCAAATCCTAATATCTCTTTGCTGGTGTCAAGTCGTTAGCGGTAGCTCATTTTTCCTGCAGTGTGTCTTGACCATCCATCAGTATTGAAATGTACGGGAAAATACAGCCTCTGGAATGCCATTAAAATTCCTCTCAAATTTAAATATTAGTGGAGTCAATGCTGTAATGCACGTCTACCTTTTATTTAAAAAAGAGAAAATGAATTTCTTTTTGTTTTAAAATTTTTGCATATATATTTATACAAACAGAGTTAGAAAACATTGAACATCTGAAAGCTCCTTTTATGTGTATGTGTATGTAGAAATAATGAGTGGTTAAAAAGTTTTAAGCTATACAGAAGCCCACTAGGGACTAATATACTGGACCAGAATTAGTAATACACTGAGTTTGAAAGCTTATGGATACACTAGTTCTTGCCTACCCAGGACATACCTACTGTGTAGAGAGTAAAGGTAAGCTAAAGCAAATAAGACCTGTTGTACACCGCTTTATAATTCTGCATATGTATGTCTGAACATGTCTTCATTGTAGGGGTTTTGTGTGATGTAAAGGCATCATGAGGCAAGCATAGATGGAGGTGAAAAACCCTTCTTTTGGGAGGCAGATGGGTAAAAAGAAGAAGGAAGTAGTAATCTTTGTTCTCTTCATTGCTATACTAAAATGTAATGGTTTCATGATTGTGATTAAAGGTGTTCTGTCTACATGCAGCTTGACTCATGTTGACAGAAAGCAAAATCACTAGAAATATGTGTCTGTTGAAAAACCTTTTGTCGTCACAATGCTGTTGGAGGAGGATGAATATCACAGACTGTGGAAGCTGTGTAAAAGCAGAACAGGAAAACATTTCTTTTTCCATCAGCAGTTAGGTGATTTATATACATGACTCTCATTAACATTAATGGGAGTTATCTGCCTCATTTTTTATGAGCCTGATGTGAAGTTAATGGCAGTATTCCTATTGTCTCTAGTGGGCTGTGCATCAACCACTAAGTGCACAGATGAGTTTGGCTAAAATATTGGTGCTTGTAGGCTTAGAATTTCAGCATGCTTCATTCACAGTAACAACAAAAATTGCTGTGTGAATGCCTAAGAGTGTGAGCTGAGGAGTTGAATATTGCAGAGTATGCTGATCTGTGTGCACTTTAGGGGATCCACACAGCAGACTGCAGAGATGCCTGAGCCAGCTTGCAATGAGCTAGTGTGAGCAGGAGCAATAATCTGCCCAGCAGCATGAGCTGATTTACTTTTCAGAGATCTGAGAGGGAGTAGATGTTATAGGGTCTGTGGTCTGGACTACATGATGGAGTAGCAACACCATGCGGTGCTGTACTGCCATCAATAATATGGTAATATGCAACCATGCTTATTTGAAATCTGCTCTGGGATCTATCTCTGTGCTATGCTTTCCTCTGTTTTCATATATATATATATTTAATAGTAGAATCATATTTTCTTTGCAATAAACCTTTCATTATGCTTTGCAGTTCTAACAAAACTAGACTGTACTATTTTTTCTTCTGCGAGGAAGGGAAGGAGTCCTGATATCACCAGTAGAACTGTAAGGACTTCTATTCATGTTCATGTTCCTTGCTATGAGCCAGCCACTACCAAGACAGACGACTAGCCTCACCATCAGTGAAGAATATTTCTGGCCACACACAGACTAGCCAGTATAAGACAGCTTGCCTATAGATTAAGAAATTCTCTTACAGTGACCCATGTTCATGCTAAAGTATTCCCAGCAGTGCCAGGTTTCTCCTCATCACAGTGTCACGTTGGTGTATGCATGAAAAACTTGTATTTTGAAGCCGAGTTTCTAATAATAATTACAGAAGCTAGATACTCAGTGCTTCAAGATACAGAGGGTTTCTCCTCCCAGTCTGCCAGACATGGCCACTGATGGTCCTACTTCCAGACCCAGGCTGTAGCAAGGCTGGGCATGTACTTTGAAGACACAAATACACACACAGTACAGCACAGATCAATATGGGTGAGAGACGGGTGCCTTTATCATCACCTACTTAAACGCACATTAAGCATGCATGTAGCAAAGACTGCTCAATTCCATCCTCCTCTCTGGCTGATCAGGACTGAAATTTGCCAGTGGGGCCTACCCAAAACTCCTGTCTCCCAATTCCTAGGTGGTCCCACGTCTGCAAGTCCATTGAGTCTTCACAAGCTGTCGAATAGGCATATGACTGTCCCATCTGACTTTGCAGTGGAGTGTCAGTCCTTCACCATAACAGTGCAAAATCAGGCCTCTCAATCCATCCACTCCCCAAAAATGGCCTAATCCAAATGGCCCAAATGCATCTTTATGGCTGGCTGCAGTTGAAAGGTGCAACAAAATACAGTTAATTTCCACCTCAGGCTGAGATTTTGCTGTGATCTTTCTATCTGTACAACATCATGAAATGATGCAGAGAGAATCGGAGAAGGTGTTGTATGATATTGGTAATCCTTCAGGTAGGGAGCAAGCAAGTACCCAGACATGGGATTTACTATCTAAATTCACATATTTTAGATGATGCACAGCTCAAGGAACTGTAGGAGGAACAGGGAAGATACTCCCCACTTGCTAAGCTCTGGTACAGCTCCATGATGTGTATAAGAGAAAAGATAGGTATAGGGAAGAATCAGAGATCTCTGTCATTCAGTTCGCCTGTAGAAAGTTTTAAAGTCTTATTTACAAGCCGTGCTTTAGTTTTAATTAACTCCCCCCCTTTTTTATATTAAACATTGTTTGATAATTTAAAACAGCACTTTCATAGCTTGTTAACAATCAGCAATTTAAACTGCACTTACCTGGAATATTTTTATTGAATATATTTGTAAGTTTGATAAAGTTCTGCATTTGTATTGAGGACTTGTTTTCTGCTTAATTGTAAGGAAGTAGGAAACCACAGTAATGCCAAAGGGTTTTATGAAAGTAACAAAAATCAGCAAGCACTCTATGCAAGCCAATTAAATAGCATTCAATGTCCCTGAAGTAGAAAGCAAAGACTCTTGCCCTTAAATTGATAGTTTCTTTGACAAATCAACCCTTATACAGTCAAATCCATAAAATATATCAGATGCAGTACACTAAGTGCAGATTAGCAGTCCCCTCAGCATAGAAATGAAAATTAGAAACATCATCCTTTAAAGCCTTATAGCATATCAAATGGAAGGTTTTAAGGTTATTTCCATTAAAATATAAGCATTTGCAGTCAATGACTGATGAAATCAGCATGTGTACTGTGATGCAAGCATTCACAGGGATGCCAGATTTTTCTTGCTTGCATTCACCCTGAGACTGCATAGCCTTCTAGGTGCTGTGATATTGATGGTGGAGTACACTGCAGTGTGTGAAGCCCACTCCACAAGAAATATTGCTACCCCTGGTGATGCAGATGTTTTGGTGCCTGACAGATGGTGCAACCCCTAGAGCTGGTTCTATATGGTTAACATCAGATTGTACTTACAGAAAGCTCTTCCAATGGATTCTGCTTTTGACTTCACAGCAGAGAAACAGAATTGAAGAGTGTGCTTAGCCAACAAAAATCCCTAGCATGTTAAGACAAGTCTTTCCCCATGGTGCATCATGTAGCCACTCTGTACAGTTCCATACATTACTAATAAACCTGGGATGGCCCTCAAAGCATTCTTGTGTGAGAAGTTATAATCAGTAGAATGTGGGTACTCAGTGCTATATGCTTTTTAGACAAATCTACGAGGACAGGCTGGAAGTATTTTACTCACTGTCTGTGTGCTGGATGTAGTTCCAGTAACCCTTTCTTGGGCCAGAGAAAAGCCTAATAACCATTACAAATTAGCCTAATTCCTTGCAATTTGGCTCTGAATCAAAAAGTGGTTTCCATTTCACAGGGATTTTTTTCCCCCTGTGGATCTTGCAAATTTGTTCACTCTTTCACTCATTTCTCTTGGATGAACATTTGTATTTCAAAGTCATCCTCATTAGCATATTTTACTAGCAGCTTTATCACAAAGGGTAAAGGTAGAATGATCATGAAGTCTTCAGTCTTTGCTTTTAAGACAATCCTTTATTGTAGGACGGAAACATGCAGTATGATCTGTGGGCTCTATTTTTCTAGCTCTAAATTTCACTTAGCTCTTTAGTGGATTGGTGCAACAGATTGGCAGAGCTTTTAGTTTCCAGCACCTTTAGTAATCAGTTGTATAACCAAAAACATTAAGGCAGATCTTGCTTAAAATGCTCAGCAAACAAATAAGATTTTTTTTATGGTTACATCGCCACTACAATTTTCCCTTCATGAAAGCATAAGAAATGAGGCTAAAAGAGTGTTCATTTGCCCCCACAGTGTTTAATCTCCTCAGTCCACAACATGAAGTGAACTGATGTAATCTAATGCATGTTAATGAAAAATACTAGCTAAAAATGTTAATGAGTATCACATCTGAGCAACAAAGTAAGTCTGTGCCATTATTTTATCCTCTTGTATTACATACAAATTTTAGATGAGCTAAAGATTACCCTCCAGAGAGGTGTGAAATTGTTTAACTTGAAAGGATTTTAAACATATGTAACAGATTCTGATTGGAAGTTAGTATACAAAGTCTCAGTGAAAAAAACAGACTCATGATCAAGATCTAGCTGTATTTAGTGTTCTGTATGTGCATCTTCTAATATTTAAATTCCTTATTCCATATTCACCTTTGAAAAACAAACTGTACTAATATATAACATATAGTAACATGTAATTTACTTCCTTGGAAGAAGGGAAATAAGAATCACTCAGACAGACAAACATAAAGACATTCCATACACTATTTTAAAAAATTCCTCTACCATTATAACCATCCTACTGAGATGGCAACCAACAAGACATGAAAGAGTCTATACACAACTTTTATATGACTTTCCAAGTAATATGTATATTTGTCCTTTCTTGGTTCATGTATGTCCACCAGCAATAAACACTTTGTTAACTGCTTCATAGCTCTTTATTACCATGGACATAATTTAAATGGAAAGAACAACCTTGTTCTCAGGACAGCTTTAGGAAGTGTAAATCTCCCACACCACAAACCCCTCCTTAACTCTACATTACTGTTGATGTATTTACTTTTCAATAGTTTCATGTCCTCACAAAGCATGCATGACATTCAAGCATCCCCCCAGCTTCTTGCATGTTCAGCATAGTGAGAATTTTCCCCAGTGTTATGAATGACTGCTTTTAAAGGGCGTCAATTGCTCACCTGAATGCAAATCAGAATCTTGTACACTGTAAGTTTTGTTGTTCTCTTCAATACTCATAATGCTATATATATGAAAGAGACATAATTTGGTCAGTAATTGTTCTGATTGCTCTCAATTCTTGCATTATTGTGGATCTTTTACATTGTCTTCCACATTTACAGAAAATTTTAAGGTAAGTCTAAAGGAACTAGGAATGAAAATATGAGCCATTCACAAGCAGTGTGGTAAGAGCTAACCAAATTAAACAGGAACAGCAGGAACAGAGTTTTAGCTACATCTGAGCTTTACTTGTGCAGTCAGATGTTTATGGCTTTCATTTCTGCTTCTTATTGCTGGTTAAACAGTTCCCAAGCAGCATCTCCAGTTTATAATCGTCTGACTTCATGCACTGTTTCAGCACCATTACTGTGAACTTTCCTTCCTATCCATTACACTAAATAGGATGTCATGGAAACTAGCAATTCTGCCTTCACCATCTTTCTACCAATGGAAAGCTCCTTGGCATAGTCATAATTCTCACCAGTTTTCAGTGATTCCCTTCATGCTGTGGAAAGTCGGTTTAGCTGACAGAAAATCCATCCCAGAAGGTCACAATGAATTGGAAAAAATTATGCAAACAGTAAATTTGCAGCATCACTGTTAAGACAACCTAGAAAAACTATAGATGATTGTCAAGAGAGGAGCTACTGTTACAGGTCCAAGATCTGCTGCCTCATCCCTGAAGGCTAAAGAGGCTGACAGCTCCTCTGAGTGGATGGCTCCTCCCTGAAAATCACTCTCTTCTTGTTTCATACGTTGATGATATTTATACTGATATTTGTCACAAAGTGGCATTCTAAGACAATTTGAATTCAGGCTGAAGGGACTCTTTGGTTTCAACTCCAAAGTTCTTGAGGTAAAAACACCCCAAACTTCTATGCCATGCATCTATCCACAGTTGTGACTGATAGTTGAAAGAAGTATCTGTAGACATGACATTTACAAACTTTTCAGAACCTGCCCACCGTCTTGGCTGCTTTCAGACATGCAAATGAACTTTCTGATGTGCAAAGTTTTTTAGGATCATTCAATTCAGTCAAGACAATTGAAACCTCAGGTGGTGTCCAGTGTAACCTCTGACACAAAGCAACATCATTTCTGAGATCAGATTAAGTTACTGAGGGCTTCATCCAGACTAGTTTTAGAAATCGCCAAGGATGGAGACTGCAGAACTTTTGAAATAAACTTTTCACTTGTATTTTCATAAGAAGTCCAATTAGAAAAAGGGTTGTTATTGTATCTTTATGCAAAGAAGATTAGTATAGAGAAAGTTTCTGACAAAATAGACTTGACATCTTTTCCTTATTCTATTGCTAAAAATGTCCATTTCTATTATTCATTCCTTTTGTTTGCCTTCCTCTTGTGCCAGCTTCTCTTCCATTACATACAAAATGCTGTGAAAGGCCATGGTATGAGGAACGTGTAACTGGCAAACATCTGGCAGGCCTGCTTAGTCGGGAACTGTAGTGTTGTGTAAATATCACAGTCCCAGGGTTTTTTTCCAAGTCATGTTTGAGAATATATTTTTCCTTATTTTGTTTTGACAATCCTAACCAAACATTTGGGTTAATAACTGGAATGAATAGGTAACATTCCCAAACACTAGTTTGAGCTTTTGCCCACTGTTTTGGTAAGCTTTTATTAAAAACCCCAACCTATCCACGGTATCACACATTGTTGCATTTGCAGTGTTGAAAACTTTGTAATAAAGCAGTAGTGAGCAAGAACTCAATCCATAACTGTTGTCAGTGGGATACATGTTTTCTCTTTTTTCAAAACCAAACCAAGTCCATAAATCCTTATCTGTTTTCTTCTGCTTTTATGTAAGAACTCTCTCCCATCAGTTTGGAATTTGCCTTAACTTTCTGCAGATTCACATTCTCAATAGTGGTCTTCTATCCTGCTTAGCCAGAGAGTGGAGCAGGATGAGGATGCTGGTGCTATGTTTGTGTGGGTGCTGTGCATGTGGACAGCCGTATATGTCTGTATAAATGTGGTTCATACATGTGCTCTGTGTATGCCTACAGGGAGTCTGTGCTCAGCCTTATTACTGTCTGAGCCCAGGCTGCGGAGCTGCAGCAACCTCGCCTCCTTCAGGCTGCTAATCTGGCCTGATTTCTCTGGACATACTCCTTTTTACTATGGGCTTTAAGCTTGCGAGCTGATAACACTGAGTTGCTTCAAGAGCTTTCTCCTTCATTTCAATGATACGTTTCAAATTCTCATAAAAAGTGGAGCTTGCTGCATTGGTAACTGTGAATAGGGGAATCTCTGATATAAGAAAAAGAAACAATTTGATACAGAAGCATTTATAATCTACTCTTGCCCCCCCCCCTTTACAATTACCTTACTGCTTTTATCTTTCTATTTGTCTATCTATTTGTTTATCTGTGATTCCTTAGCAAATAATTAAGACCTTTTGCTGTCATGTCAGATTGCAACCAAAACAAGAAACAAAAAATACTAGAAAAAAATTGTTTATTAATTTATTAATAAATAATTAATTTATTAATTATTTGTTTAGTAAGTCATCACTCTGTCCTAGTCAGATGTCAGGAAGGAAGAAAAGGCTTTTTTTCTGCAAGGGAAATATGCTGTAAAATCCTGTAAAATCACAGAATCACAGAATCACAGAATAGTAAGGGCTGGAAAGGACCTCAAGATCATCGAGTTCCAACCCCCCCGCCATGGGCAGGGACACCTCCCACTAAACCATGCCATCCAGGGCTATGTCCAACCCCACCTTGAACGCCGCCAGGGATGAAGCATTCACAACTTCCCTGGGCAACCCATTCCAGGGCCCCACCACCCTCACAGTATAGAACCTCTTCCTCAGATCCAATCTAAACCTCCCCTGTTTAAGTTTAAACCCATTACCCCTTGTCCTCTCACCACAGTCCCTAATGAAGAGTCCCTCCCCAGCATCCCTATAGGCCCCCTTGAGGTATTGGAAGGCTGCTATGAGGTCTCCACGCAGCCTTCTCTTCTCCAGGCTGAACAACCCCAATTTTCTCAGCCTATCTTCATACGAGAGGTGCTCCAGTCCCCTGATCATCTTCGTGGCCCTCCTCTGCACTTGTTCTAACAGTTCCATGTCCTTTTTATGTTGAGGACACCAGAACTGCACACAATACTCCAAGTGAGGTCTCACCAAAACTGAAAAGGAAGTACAAGTTTCCTCTAAAATATCTGAAGAGAAACACCACTATTTGACCAAACAGTCAGCTTTGTAGGGCTACACTTAGGTCATGGCACACAGGGTGATGTAATGTGGTACCATTCCTTCACCTTCATCTTCCAATGTAAACAAGGGAATATGATTTTGGATGAAATTCTTTACATACTGAGCCACTTGGTAAGATGTAAAAGTTATTACCATGTACCTCAAGTCTTCTAAGGAACTTTACTGTGCTCAAATGCCAAAAATGAGAGAAGTTTCTTCTGTGAAAATGCATAATTTGTTTATGGTACTATCAAAATGAACTAGCATCAAAGAAGCAGATATCAGCTGAGAAGTGTAATTTCAATTCATACGATTTTTGGAGCTGATTTAGAATGGCTTCCTGACAACAGGCTATATTTTCATCTGTATCTTGCATACTTTAATGATTGTGCGTATTATCAGGTGTCTGGTCCTACAAATGACAGATCAATTTATTCTCATAAGTGGCCCAATTAATAAATCATGCACTGAACTGAATCTAGTTGGTGATGTCTAGTTGTGCTTTTTCAAAGGCAGATTAATTTACATACTACACGCAGAGGATTATTAAGAAAAGCTGAAAGAAATCAGGATTTAGGTGGGGAAGATGGGACAATTGGCTTGTCAAAGTTAATTGGCCGTTTCAGTTTTAATTCACCCAGCTATTGGTTTGCTGGTAATATGGAAGAATTTAGTCTAGATTCTCTTTCTTTTCTTTTTTTTTCTTTTTTCAGCTGACAAGGAAAAGAGATGTACTCAGTAGGAGCCATGAAGACTGTGACAGAACATGGAATGGCAATGATGGACTGGATCTTGCCTTCCATTTTGACTTCTCCAGCCTAAAAATATTCTGTTCTTTCAACCTCTTTTATACAGTTTGTGTTTTCTAAACCATTTCATCATAATTGCTGTCTTCTGCATTTCCTTTGGCTTATTTGCATCTTTCTGAAAGTGCTCTGCTGAAAACTGGACTCCAGTGGATGTCACTCTAAGTGTACAGCAGGATGGTTGCCTTCTGTTTGTTATATCCTTTTTTTCTACTAAAACATCCCTTCATTGCAACAGCAGCACACTGTTGACTTGTATCCAATTTCCAATCCTTATATACTCCAGATCCTTTTTTGCAGTGCAGCTACCTAGTCAGTTGTTTCCCATATTATATGTGTGCACTTGAGTTTCCTGTAGTACTTCATAAGTGTTATTGAATTTTGCCATATTGATCTCAGTTCATTTCACCAATTTGTCAAGATTATTTTGAATTCAAAAGCTGCTTTCCAAAGTGTTTGCAGCCCATCCCAGCTGAATTATCTACAAATGGTATAAAGAGATTTTCCACTTTTCATATTGGTCATAAAAGCACTCACTAGAATTACATGTAGTGCAGCCTTACATCATCCCTACCTAATATGATCTTCCAGTGTGATGCAACATAGTGACAGCTGCCTTAAAAATAGCTCTTTTACCTGCTATACATCTGTGTTCAGACAGAACCAAAATGCTAGTCACTGATCATTCTCATTAACTCTTTCAGTGGCTGGAACCATTTACTTCTGCTTTTTCTCCTGAGAGCGATTGTGCCAAAAACATTACCCACTTCCATACACAGCTCAGCTTATGTTTCTGCCTTGTTTACTGAGGGAGAGAGAGCCAGAAAAAGCAAACAGCTTAGTCATTGAAAAGGTTTGTCTCAAGAAATGGATAGTGGATGCTTAATATTACTTCACTGTTTTTAGGAGCTTATAAATTGAATATTTAATCATTTGCTTCAGTATAATTCTGCATAACAAAGTTGTGTTTACTCATTGTTAATTCCCCAAGTGTTTATTTTTCTTTTTCTGAAAGGTAAGGTCAATATTTTTCCTTCTTCACCCCTTTCAGATTTCATCTATTCTCCATGAAGTCTAGAAGATAATCACAAACAATTCAAAGATAGCTTTGCTCCATGATAAATTTTCTCAAGACTTGTGACTTGAATATATGTAATTTTTCTGAATACCTAAATATTCTCTGATGTATGTTTATTCTAGTCTGGCCTGTGTTCCTATCCCATTGTTTTTAACAGCAACTTGTGAAGCATCTGATCACTATTAATTGTTTTGTGAAAAATGAAGTGAAAAACCCTGGGACATTTCTGCCTTTACTATGTCATCTCTTAATAGCTCAGCTTCTCCATAAAGCTCAAGACATTTCACACTGCTTTGCCACGCCGTTTAATGTTTATGCATATATCTCTCTATATAAGTTTTTTGGTTTTGTTTTTTTTTTTTGTTTGTTTGTGTGTTTGTTTGTTTAAAACTAACCTTTGTTAACTTATTATCCATTGCTGGATTTTATACATTTACCCTTATCCACACCTGGCTTTATCTGTTTGTGCTTCTGTACTACTTTCTGAATCACCCTAAGAAATTTTACTGTGTTTTGGGTTTGTGTTTTTTTTTCAATCCCTTTTTTTTTCCAAAATACCCAGAGAGCTCCCTGTGAGCTGGACTCAGTATTGTCACATTTCCTTTTTAGAATTAATTAAATTCAGTATTGTTTGGTTTTGCACTGGTTGCAGTCCCCAAAATTAATTTCCCCATTATTCCCTTGCTTAGGACTTTATATACCAAATACTGAGTTTATTTAAGTCTGTTTTTGTTTTAGGCTCATTGTCAATAATTTCTTACCTTTGCTTACTGAGAAATCATGAATTCTAAAGGGGTAAAACTACTGTTACAGGAACTATGGTTTTGAAAAAGCTGGGGGTGGATTTTTTTCAGTGTTCCTGCTGGGGCATTATGCTTCTGAACAGGATTAATCTGCCATGGTATTTTGTGATACCAAACATAAGAGTGGAAGAGGAATCTACAAAGTGATAGTTAGCTGAAAGTGCTAACTCTGCATAAGGAAGAATGGTCTGGAAAGGGTTTAATAATAAAAATGAGATTCTAATTATATGGTAGGCTTTTTTGGCGTATGTATTAAGAAGAATGTTATTTCACCTGTTATTGAAATGCAACCCTTAACAGAGCGAACAGAATGCAACAATACCAGATATTGTAAGACCGAAAGCAATAGAGTCATTATCAGGAGGACTGAAATCCCTTTTGTGGAAAACTGTTATTTGCAATTCACAGATTATTATCTTTGAAACTCACCAGGAGTTCTTCTGACCAGGAGTCCTTCTTCTGAAAACAGATATATTTATTGATAATTCATATTAGAAAATGACTTTTGCATTCAAATATACCATAATTATGATGTGTTGAAAGTGGCATAATACCCTCTAAATGTAGAGTAATAATCCATAACTAAGTCTGTAAATAGGGGGTTTACTGCTGGCAAAGGATTTGTGAGCTCTTGGAGAACTTACAGTGCTTCACTTTGTAGCTTATGGGAGTCCACATGTCTCAGGATCTGACCAGGTTCCCTGCCTCACTTTGATCAAAATTCAGTTGTGGGAGAAAGTCATTAATAACATATACATGGAGCTAAGAATTTATTGCTAGCCGAGTTAACATTTCAACAGTCTAATAGTCTGAACTTACGCAGAGGATCTTCATCAATAGTATTTTTAACACTTTTATGTGAACCCTTCCTAGTGCCTTCCCATGGTTAATTTGTGTTGTGCTCACCCATTCAGTGTCCCTCTGGGTCCAGGCTTGACTCTTCAGTACATCTGAAGAAGAGTGGAGAAGGGAGGTCTATAACAAGTCATCAGATTCCTGACGTCTTTGTCAGATGGAGTGTGATGTTCACAGTATGGGTTTCTTTATCAGACTTTTATCTGCTTGGATTTATGTTTATATGTTTTCTGCACACAGACTTCTTATTTGGTTGCTTATTTTAATTGATTCCAGATTATTCAGTTTTTCTTCTTCCTTTTTTCTTTACAACTGGTGTCACATTACTTGTGAGACTGCGCTTGTATTGTGCCTGCTTGTTGACCACTGTCATTGGTTTTCGCAGCCTGGGACCTCAGACCATCCTTCTAATTTTTGCTCAAGAGTCCTAGATTTTTTCAGTCCACATAGAACAGTTACTTGTTATTATGAACTAAAACTAAGCTAAAGCAAACTTTTACAATAGTCACCTCACTCCTAGACAACGGATATCATGGCTAAGCCATGCCAAGAGGCACTGGAATGGGTTGCCCAGGGAAGTTGTGAATGCTCCATTGCTGGTGGTGTTCAAGGCTGGATTGGACAGAGCCTTGGGTGACATGGTTTAGTGTGAGGTGTCCCTGCCCATGGCAGGGCGGTTGGAACTTGATGATCTTAAAGCCATTTCCAACCCTAACTATTCTATGATTCTATGATTCTAAGTCCGCAGACCCAGCACTGTAAGGACAGAACAAAGCCCATGGCTTTTTGTCAAAAATGGCAAAATCATATTTTCTGGGCTACTGTCTATCAATGAAGGGAATATGGTGGGACTATACTCCTAACTTGACCCAGTTAAGTGCTGTTAAATGTATCTGTGTCACTATCTCTGTTCTTTTATATCTTATATGTGATTTGCCATTTATGTTTTGTCAAATAGCATTTCTATGCCTCAACTTCCTCAGTTTAAAATGCAAATAATGCTATCGCCTGGACTGTCATTTGAAAAGTAACTTAATTGCTCTTGATGATGCGTGTCTTATTAACTACTAATATTACCAAATTGCTAGTATAGGGAAAGTCCTAAAATAAATTTGTTACCTCTGGTATAGACAATTTAGTAATTTGGCATGATATTTAGAAGCATTAATATAACCTTTCCCTTTCCAGCAGTTACTCGTGTTTAAGGTACCAAAAGGACTAACGGAGCTCTGGGAGACACAGCATACATTGAAGCTGAACTGATTTTATTTGGGAGTTCTGAAACAGGTAATAATAACAGAGCAAGTCTGTTGAATCACTTTGTCATACTGTATTAATTTATCTTGGGTAATGGAACTGCAAATTGTGGTATGTGCTATAATTTTTTTGGCAGCTATAAAATGCAATATATTTAAATATTCAGCAAATAAAAGATGAGAAACCTTAAATCCTCATCCACTGTAGAATTAGTTATTACTTCTCATCTTGCCTTTGACCATGAAAATCAGCCAACAGTCCGATGGGCACTATTATATTGCTACAGCATATATTTCTGCTCAAATGTTTTTTATACTTTTTAATGTTGCCATGTGAACAGTTATGCAGACACACTACTGGTAAACACAGGGTTAATAAGCTGTGGTGACATCAAGGATTTCTACCCCAACATACCAGTAAGAAAATCAGATTTAAGGGAGAGAAAAGTTAAAAAGAAACAATGAGCAAGTGTGATAGAGGAAAGCACAGGCTCATGAAGAGTCCTCTGTGCCTAGGGGTGACTGTGTAAAACAACTGGCTCTGTGCACTGTTTTCTTGTGTGCTTTTGCAGAGAGAGGATGGGTCCTATGACCTGATCTGTGTCTTGGATGGAGAGTTTCACCAGGGAATATCTAAGGAACAAGTGTTGCACTTTGCATTCAGTTCTGCATCTATTTTTCCTTCGGATCACTGAGGTCTCCTGGCCCTCCCGCTGAACTTCCTTCTAGTTGGGATGCATTGCTCCTGAGCTTGCAGCAGGTGAGCCTTGAATATTGACCAACAGTCTTGGGTCCCCCTGCCCTCTAGGGCTGTATCCCATGGAACCTTACTGAGCAGGTTCCTGAAGAGGCCAAAGTCTGCTCTCTTGAAGTCCAGGGCAGTGAGCTTGCTGCACGCTCTTCTCACTGTCCTGAGGATCTCAAACTCAACCATCTCATGATCGCTGCAATCAAGGCTGCCCTGGAGCGTCACATTTCCAACCAGCCCTTCCCTGTTGGTGAGGACGAGGTCAAGCATGGCACCTGTCCTTGTCGACTCCTCTATTACTTGCAGAAGGAAGTTGTCTTCCACGCAATCGAGGAACCTTCTGGATTGCTTGTGCCGGGCCTTACCATCCCTCCAATAGATATCAGGGTGGTTGAAGTCTCCCATGAGAACAAGGGCCTGCGAGCGTGAGGCTGTTCCTAACTGCCTATAGAGCGCTTCATCCACCAACTCCCCTTGGTCAGGTGGTCTGTAACAGATCCCCACAATAATATCACCCATCGCTGTTCTCCCTTTAACCCTGACCCACAAACTCTCTGTCGACTGCTCACCTGTCAACAGACAGAGTTCCATACTCTCCAGCCTATTCCTAACATAAATAGGAACTCCCCCTCCCCACCTACCGGGCCTGTCTTTCCTAAAGAGCCTGTAACCTTCCATTCCAACACACCAGTCATAGGAGCCATCCCACCATGTTTCTGCGATGCCTATGGTGTCATACCCCCGTAGACGTGCACACATCCGTAATTCCTCATTTGTTCCCCTTGCTGTGGGCATTTGTATAGAGGCATTTGAGGTGAGATCCAATTGAAGCTGGCTCATTGGCTGGAGCAGCTGGAATATCCCTACATTGCTCCGAACATTTACTGTAGGTGCTACCAACCGAGTGTGTTGGGATGGAATGATGCCCCCCTCCCCCAACACATCTAGTTTAAAGCATCCTTGACCAGCCTGGCAAGCCTCCTACCAAATCCACTCTTCCATTTTTTTGTCAGACCAACTCCACCAGCCCCCAGTAGACCTGGCCTACTATATTGAGTCCCATGTTCAAGGTACCCAAACCCCTGACTATAGCACCACCCTTCTAACCATTTATTAACCTGCCCAATCCTCCTAGCCTTTTGAAGGTCCTGCCCTGTGTTCTGGAGAATTGACAAAAAGAGAATCTGCGCTCCAGAGCCCCTAACCACCTCTCCCAGATCTCTGTAGTCCCTATTTATGCTCTCCGAGCTACTGCTATCTTTATCAGTAGCACCCTCATGGATCACTAGAAGTGGGTAATAGTCAGTGGGACCGACTAGAGCAGGCAGCTTCTCGGCCACATCCCTGATCCAAGCTCCTGGTAGGCAACACACCTCCCTTGAGCCTGGGTCAGGCCGACAGATGGGTGCCTCTGTTCATTTCGGAGTAGAGTCCCCTACTGCTATGAACTGCCGCTTTTTCCTGGCAGCACCAGTAGTGATCATCTTTACCAGTGCATCAGCCGGTTGTTCCTGGTGGGAGCACGGTTCCTCATCAGCCCCCTGAAGGACAGCAAAGCGGTTCTGGGTGGGGACAACAGATGGAGGAAGAAGCCCCTTGCTTTTAATTGTCCTTTTCCTCCATTTTTTGTTGTTTTCTTTTCTGTTACTGTTTCCCAGCTTCCTGGGTTAGCAGCCTCCTTTCCTGCATGAGCAACAGTAGACGCTTGAGGCCCCTGCACAGCCTGGTCCCGGAGCAAGCAGTGCTGCTTCCTCTCAGCTTCCCTGACACCTTTCAGTCTGGTAACAGCTTCCTGCAGCTCAGCCACCTGCTGCAGGAGGACCACCACCAGGGAGCACAGGGTGCATCCCCACCCACTGTGCATCCTCCTCTCAGCAGAGCAGTGCAGGTGCTCCCTGCACTCCGAGCTCGGCACCGCAGCCTCCCCTCTCATCGGCTCTGTCTGGGGTCCTACACTGACCATTGCTGGGGCAGCCAGAGCAGAGCTCCCAGACCGAGCCCAGGTCATACGGTGAATGCTCACTATCCCGCTCACCACCCCACTAGCCTGCCTGCACGAACTGCCATGCCAGGAGCTGCTGAGCAAAACTCGAAGGAAAAAAGAGGCTTCTAAACGCAGAAGCAAGGACGGCGGCCTGGGAAGGATACATGGATGTTGTCCTGGAAGCTAGGGACCAGGTTAGGAAAGCTTAGGCCCACTTAGAATTAAACATGGTTAGGGATGTTAAGGATAACAGGAAGGGATTTTATAGGTACATTGCCAATAAAAGGCAGGCTAGGGACAATGTGGGCCCTGTCCAGAAGCTATCGGGAGAGCTGGCTACCCTGGATTTAGAGAAGGCTGAGGTTCTTAAGGACTTCTTTGCCTCAGCCTTCACTGGAAAATGCACTAACCATACCACCCAAGTCTTGGAAGGCAGATACAGGGACTGTAAGAATGAAGACCCTGGGACCACTGTAGGAGAGGATCTGGTTCAAGACCATCTTAGGAACCTGAAAGTACACAAGTCCATGGGACCCGATGAAATCCATCTGTGGGTCCTGAAGGAGCTGGCAAATGAAGTTGCTAAGCCACTGTCCATCATATTTGTAAAATCATGGCAGTCAGGTGAAGTTCCCGATGACTGGAAAAAGGGAAATATAACCCCCATTTTTAAGGAGGGGAAAATGGATGAGCTGGGGAACTGCAGACCAGTCAGTCTCACCTCTGTGCCTGGCAAAATCTTGGAGCGGATTATCCTGGAAGGCATGCTGAGGCACATGAAAAACAACGAAGTGGCTGGTGACAGCCAGCATGGCTTCATTGAGGGAAAACCCTGCCTGACGAATCTGGTGGCCTTCTATGAAGGGGCTACGGAACTGATGGACAGGGGTAGAGCAGTTGATGTCATCTACCTGGACTTGTGCAAGGTATTTGACACTGTCTCACATGATATCCTTGTCTCTAAATTGGCAAGACATCAATTTGATAGGTGGACCACTCGGTGGATAAAGAACTGGCTGGATGGCCGCACGCAAAGAGTAGTGCTCAGTGGCTCAATGTCCAGCTGGAGACCAGTAACGAGTGGTGTCCCCCAGGGATCGGTGTTGGGACCGGTCTTGTTCAACATCTTTGTGGGTGACATGGACAGTGGGATTGAGTGCACCCTCAGCAAATTTGCCAATGACACCCAGCTGTGTGGTTCGGTTGATAAATTAGAAGGAAGGAATGGTATCCAGAGGGACCTAGGCACTCTTGTGAGGTGGGCTGATGCCAACCTGATGAGGTTTAACCATGCTAAGTGCAAGGTCCTACACCTGGGTCGGATCAATCTCAGGCACAGCTACAGGTTGGGCAGAGAAGAGATTCAGAGCAGCCCTGTGGAGAAGGACTTGGGGGTGTTGGTTGATGAAAAAATGAACATGAGCCGGCAGTGTGCGCTTGCAGGCCAGAAAGCCAACCGTATCCTGGGCTACATCAAAAGGAGTGTGACCAGCAGGTCGAGGGAGGTGCTCCTGCCCCTCTACTCTGCTCTCGTGAGACCTCACCTGGAGTATTGTGTGCAGTTCTGGTGTCCTCAACATCAAAAGGACATGGAAGTGTTAGAACAAGTGCAGAGGAGGGCCACGAGGATGATCAGGGAACTGGAGCACCTCCTGTATGGAGATAGGATGAGAAAATTGGGGCTGTTCAGCCTGGAGAAGAGAAGGCTGCGTGGAGACCTCATAGCAGTCTTCCAGTATGTGAAGGGGCGCTATAGGGATGCTGGGGAGAGACTCTTCATGAGGGACTATAGTGAGAGAACAAGGTTTAATGGGTTCAAACTTAAACAGGGGAAGTTTAGATTGGATCTGAGGAAGAAATTCTTTACTGTGAGGATGATGAGGCACTGGAATGGTTTGCCCAGGGAAGTTGTGAATGCTCCATCGTTGGCGGTGTTCAAGGCAGGGCTGGACATAGCCTTGGATGGCATGATTTAGTGTGAGGTGTCCCTTCCCATGGCAGGCGGGTTGGAACTAGATGATCTTAAGGTCCTTTCTGACCGCAGCTATTCTATGATTCTGTGATCTATGATTCTGTGAAATCCAGAGAGGAAGGATTTCCATGTCAATAATTGGAGGCCTAAGTTTCCTGTGGTATGCATAGAGGACCTTCTAAATACTGCAGGCTCAATGCTTCATGAAGATAAAAGACTTTTTGTCCATTTAAAGCTTCAGGAGATGAAACCCATTGAAGCCACGAAACAATTTTCAGTTAGTATGCATTGAACTGGGAGCAAAAAATGACAGGTTTTGCTCAGTAGGGCAACCAGAAGAAATGCTGTCATATTCTCCGTATAAACAAATGTCTCCCTGACTTCTAATGGTTCCAAATTAGAGTATGACTTATAAGACATGTCACTTTACGTACTTATATTATTTATTATATGGATGTTTACCAGTTAGACTAGTTTGCTTTTGTATCTGTAATACTATACAGTTTCTAAATGATTGTATAAAGTAATTCTGTTCAGTGTGGCACCTGCACAAGTATAGCAATCTTTCCGATAACAAGCATCAACATTTTTAATAAAAGTAGCAATCAGAAAAGAGCACAAGTGGACATTTAAAAAAATTCTTCAAATCAGACATGAAAAACACCACCTCTGTAGCTATAAATGCTGATCGAAACACTGTGTGCCCTGCTTTCATCTCTTCCCAGCCTCCCCTATTATGAAGGCAGTACTACCGATTCATTAAAACAGAAGGGCTTAGCTTCTAGGTTCATAATGGTAGTTTGTTAAAAGTAAGGGCTCAGCTACTGTTCTTATACTAGTGTTTAATGAGCTGATATGTCTATAAGCAGAGGAGGAAAAGGTACCAAATGTACCTGTAATGTTACATGAGTGAGTTGTTAGCCATTTTTAACTACTGTTTGGTACATTGGAGTAGAATCAATGAGATGACATAAACTTTGCAATAGGCCATCTATATGTAAAGAAATCCTAATATATAATTGGTAATAAAATATCTAATAATGTTCCAGGGTCTTAACACTGAGTTGGTGAATGATGTAAGTTGAAGGTAATAATTGAGAGGTCAGAGCTTATAATGTTATTATCAGCTGTATGCGTGGATATGGAACAACCCCAAAAAATCTGACTGCTTGCTGTGGACCTACACATGCTGACTCAGGGCGAGATGGAAATACTGTGTCATGCCATGGACAATATTTAAGGATATTTTCTATTTTATTCTCTACTTCTTGCAGCAATAGAGCTGGGAATTTTAGCACATGCTGCAGTTTTTGGCAGCAACACAATGCGTTGCCAAAATATTTACTAAAGAAAGGATTAGAAACCCTGAATCCTCATTTACTTAGGAGTTTATTATCACTTCTCACCTTGCCTTTGGCTATGAAAATAATCCAAGGATGAGATGGCTACTCTTCTGTTTACCATTTCGTATATTTCTACCATAATTCTTATATAAATAAATTTTATCCTGTGATGGGTTATACAAAGCTCATATCAGTCAACACAGTTAATAAGAAGCACTAACTCACTGTAACAGTGAGTGGTATCAAACTGAGAGAGAAACTAAAACAGGAAAACATTACACAGCTGGAAAGTCACTAGATAACAGTCCCTTAATCTTTTGAAGGGCATCTGGCTAGCAGAAGTCTCTCTTGGAGACTGGTGTCTGATGTTTCTTCACTGTCTGGGTGATGGTTCAATTCTCTGGGTATATTAACTGAACAAGAGACAGTGCCAGATGTATTTTCAGTTCTAGCAACTTATGGAATGATGTCAAAATATCTGCTACCAGCTTTCCAAGGAATTTGGTAGAAGCAGAGAAGTTACCAAGGGAGAAGCTAAACTGATGTAACTCTTGTAGGTAGACCTGCACATGGGCCTGTGATATCTTAGCAAGCTCTGTGGTATCAGTATGTGCAAGAGTGAGTAAAAAGCATCTAGCAAACCTCAACGTTACCACCATCTTCCTCCTTAATTCCTGAAACCTTTATCTATTTAAAGGTGGTGCATTCACTCCTCAAAAGCAACCAGTTACACCCCTGAATACCTTGAAACCAGATTCAGTGACAGGCCTTCGTTAAAACCAGAGTGCAGAGGAAGGCTCACTGCTGCGCGTCAAACTCATGATACAGTTTTTAGCTGAGGAAAGAATCTACCTATTGGGTTTTCTGGGTTTCTCTTAACCTTCCTGACTTCTGCCTGGACAACATTTAGGACAGAGCAAAATGAAACTTCATAGATGTTAGGTGGAATTTTCCTTTTTGTAACCAGAGGAATCCTTCCAGATTAACATGTCAAAAATTAATGCCCTAGATTGAAAATACTTGTCAGAGAATTGCAGCCAAGAACAGAAACCAGATTCCTTGCCAACATTGTTAGTTAGTGAAGATGGCAAATAAAAGCAAGAACAGCAGCATTAGTAGCTTCTCCAAACTACAGTGTAGAGTGCTCTCTTCTGGGATGCTCTTGGTTCTTGTCAGGCTGGGACGAAAGGCTTAATAGGGAGGAACATATTGAACAAACAATCCACTTGACTTGCACTAAGCCAGTAAAGCAGTCAACCATAAATGAACGTTTTTGAAATGCTGTCACATTTATAGTAACATGCCATCCATTTAAGTAGCAGAGGAGTAATAAAGCAAGCTCAGACACAAGAGTTTTGAAGCAGAAACTAAACTAGGCTTAACTAAATTATTTCCTCCTACAATTTTTACATGATTCCCCATGACTGCTTCTTTTGCCCAAGGAATTTATCTCAATCTCATGATTGTTTGAACTCACCTACCTAAACAAAAACTTTGAAAAATATTTGAAGAACAATAAAACATTGCCTCACAACAAATTATGCTGAATGTATTTCCTAGTCTTGTGAAAACAGAAAAATTCTAAGTTTCTAAGATATAAAAGCCCTTCATCCATATAATCCAGTTGGTAAAGATTTGCAGGTTTAGGAGTTTCTTGTGAGTGCCAGCTAGATATCATCTTTAGGAAAAAAAAGAAAAGGGATTGCCGCTGGATGCAGACAAATTAATTCAAAAGATCTTGCTATTGAGTGAGACATCTACCTACCATTTGATAGATTAACTCTACGTTTTCTGCAATAAGACTCTACTTGGTGATGGATTTCCAGAGGGACCTTGACACACTTGTATGGTGGGCTGATGCCAACCTGATGAAGTTTAACCATGCTAAGTGCAAAGTCCTACACCTGGGTTGGAGCAATGCCAGGCACACGTACAGGTTGGGAGGGGAGGAGATTCAGAGCAGCCCTGCGAAGAAGGACTTGGGGCTGTTGGTTGATGAGAAAATGAACATGAGCCGGCAGAGTGCGCTTGCAGGCCAGAAAGCCAACCGTATCCTGGGCTGCATCAAAAGGAGTGTGACCAGCAGGTCGAGGGAGGTGATCCTGCCCCTCTACTCTGCTCTCCTGAGACCTCACTTGGAGTATTGTGTGCAGTTCTGGTGTCCTCAACATAAAAAGGACATGGAAGTGTTAGAACAAGTGCAGAGGAGGGCCACGAGGATGATCAGGGAACTGGAGCACCTCCTGTATGAAGATAGGCTGAGAAAATTGGGGCTGTTCAGCCTGGAGAAGAGAAGGCTGCGTGGAGACCTCATAGCAGCCTTCCAATACCTCAAGGGGGTCTATAGGGATGCTGGGGAGGGACTCTTCATTAGGGACAGTGGTGAGAGGACAAGGGGTAATGGGTTTAAACTTAAACAGCGGAAGTTTAGATTGGATCTGAGGAAGAAATTCTTTACTGTAAGGGTGGTGAGGCCGTGGAATGGGTTGCCCAGGGAAGTTGTGAATGCTTCATCCCTGGCGGCGTTCAAGGTGGGGTTGGACATAGCCTTGGATGGCATGGTTTAGTGCGAGGTGTCCCTGCCCATGGCAGGGGGGGTGGAACTCGATGATCTTGAGGTCCTTTCCAACCCTAACTATTCTATGATTCTATGATTCTTAAGCGATCGGCTTTCTTAAGCATCAGCTAATTATAGTTAGACTGAGAATCCAGATTTCTCATTTTAATTTAGCTTCCTTAATTAAAATTTAACTGGCACGATAGGTCTAATCTGCTACAGGGTATCAATTTGGAGTCCTCCAAAATTTAGATAACTCAACCTGAGAAACAGATCTCAGAGGTCTTGTCTTCAGAAAGCTCCAGGAATTTGCTTTCTGATCTCTCTAAATGGTGTCAGTTTGAGTACTTGATGGTCCTCAGTTTCTGATACTCTAAATTCCTATATCTATTTAAAAATTTATAAAATTGATACATGCTTACTTCATTAATAAAGTGTTTAGGTTTTTTATACATTGTATTCTGGATAAATAACGGAATTCTTGGTTTGTTAATAGCACCATATACCTTGGTGCATAATTGGAAATGGCAAATGAAAAAAAAAAGTAAAATAGAGGAACCCCATGTCTTGGAATGGTGTTAACTAATTGATGTACTGGCTTAAAATCAAAACAATACATTCTGGCACAGCATGTTGACAATGAGAATTAAAAGCATTTAACTTTTTCTAACCTTAAACAGGATGATGTCTTTTGGTAAGTTTGGCTTTAATTTTATTGCACCACGGGCACATAGCTGAGTGGTAAACTGAAGATTTCACTCTTACTCTGCAGAGATTTATATATTTAAAAGCATTGGCCAGGATTGACAAAAACTCTGGGAAAATGAGGAAAAAAGGATCTGGACCACTCTATTGTGTTATAGAGAAGATCGGGTTTTGGCCTAGGAAGGTGCTTGTTTTATGGCCATTGATCCAGTACTTGCAAGCACTTAACAATGCTGGCAAATGTTGCTAAGTACCGCTTACGCTCACTTAATCCTGTTCCTTTGCGTGTCTGGATGTGATACCTTTTTTCTGAGTGTGCACATCCCCTAAATGGTGCTTGGATCCTGTTCTTAAAGGGTAAGACAAAAAAATGTGTTTGGATTGGGTCAGCTTGGCATGCTCCTCACTGGACAAGGGCAAGAAAAGTTGCAGGCTCCTGTTTTGCTACCCAGGAGACAAAATAACTTGTTGTGTGCAAGGAGTGGATTTTGGAATCTCAAGTCTGAATTAAGGAAAGGAAAGAGACATTTCCCAGGAACAGAGTATGGTTGTGTCCAGTTTCTAGGTATAAGTGTAATCCTGAGTTCTGAACCATCCTAGTTTCATCAGTAGAGGACAGAATAATGATCTCTTTTTCTTTATATATGTATGGTAAAACAAACAGTTAATATATTATTATTTAATTGTTAATCATCAACAGTTTTCTGTGTTTTCACACTTGGGATTGGTACTTCCAGCTATTAGACCCCATGTTTACACTTCGTACCCTTTCCTCATATTCTCTGCAAATCCTACCCTAACCTCAAGTAGAGATTCTCTCTTAGTATCTACATCCAGACTAAATGGAGAAAGTTATGATGAAAATCCATATATGGACTTTTTAGTGAAATGAGCACACAGAATACAAAGCATATTCAGACTGCTTTATTTGTGCATGGGGGGGAAGTAAATAAGGAAGAAAAATATTGCCTCTTCTTCACGTGCAAGTCTAACATTATCTCCCTTCTGAGCAGATGAAATTCCAGAATATACAGCTGTGAAGGTAATGGCCACTCTGAACCAAACAAATCACTTTGCTATCCTCCATTATTTCAAATTAAATATCTCCGGAAAAGGTGCTGCTGACGAGTGGGCGCAAAAAAACAATGGAAAAATTATTGGAAGAAATACATGTTGTACAATTGCAAACATGCTGAGTATTATGCAATCTCCAGAAACCAAGAAATCATCCCAGGAGATATTTTGCTTTGTAATAAACTGTAAAGATGCTGGATTTAAAGATTTTTGATGCAACAGAATTTTATTTATTCTTGAAAAAAATTCCTTGAAAACTGCCTCCTTAGAAACAGAGAAGGAATGCCACATATTTTTTTAAGAATTGAAAAATCAATAAAGAAAAGCAAGTACCTTTGCTACATGATTTCAAAATAATCAAAACTGATACTGTAGGAAAGAATGAGACGCAGCAGTAGGATGTGTTTTGAAACAGCAAGAAGTTCCTCACCGAAAGACAGGGATTAGCAAAATTTGTTATTAAGGGTGAGACAATGAAGAGTAATCTTCAGTGTTTCGGTCAAATTGACTGGATTAAATAGAGTTGCGGAAGGGACATTGCTTCACTGAACTCTCCTATTTCACACCTATGGAAACATATTTAACAAAAAAGGAAAAGGGGAAAAAAAAAATAGTCCTTTCCTTCTTTTACTCAGAGTCTTCTGGCAGGAAGTTGATGATGTTCACCTTGTGCTCAGGCTGGGTTTTGTTGGAATATTATTAGTTCATAAAACTGAAATTTATTGGATGCTTTCCAGTGAGATGTGTCTGTTGCAGTCTGTGGTCTGTGTCAAATTAAGTTGTGTGCTTTGTAAATGCCTGATGGTGAGCAAAGCTGGTGAGAGATGATAAACACAGCACTTGAGCTGATATTGACAAAGTCAATCTGAGTCAGTCACTGTCAGCGTCTTTTCTGAAAAATACACCTTCACCAGCCTTGGCACAGCAGTGGCAGTGCCTATGCCTTTGGAAAGGAACTTGAACCAGCCTGCTGTCTTCCTCCCTGTGTTAAATAACTGAGTACTTCATGTTTCATCATTCAGACACACTCTTGTCTCGTCACTTCCCAAAGCAGAGGCCTGATTTCAGTGACAGGGTGGGAAGGAGGCTTTCTTCCTACTTCAGAGCTCTGAGAAAGAGTCTCATCCTTTGCAGAATTTAGACTCATGTTTCTGAAAACCGATAATCACTGGATAACAGCTAGGGAAAGAAGCAATCTTATTAAGGCGCTTGATAAACTGTGCATGTATTAACTGCTTTCTTTCGTGTTTCATTAATGTCACCAGCTTTTGTACCCAAATGAATAAGTCTTGTTCACCACTGCCCAGGTAAACTTATTTCTGCTGGTATCTTCTCTGGGATTAATTTTGCAGAAATAGCCCTTTTCCCCAGAGAAATGTTCTTCCTTTTCCCTACTTTTAGAAGTCCACAGTTTAGGAATAGTCTAACTGTGGCTCCTCAAATCATTTGTAGGAACAAGTTAAAACCGTATAGACTGGATGGCCCATATTTCCCTCTTTTGAGTTGGAAATAAATTGTTTCATACTCCTTTTCCCTTTAATCTTGTAAAACTGTAGAAGGAAAAATTGAGAAGGGAAATTTGTATTATGCAGGTGTCAGGTAAAACCACATGCTGCTGCTTCCTACAAAAGGATGGTGTAAAAACTAATGTAGATATGGGGACTTAAAAAGGAAACCTTGCACTCCTCTGAAATGCTGGAGGAATTATTCCTGCGACTTGCTCTCCCTGTTTCTTTCACTGAAAATGTAACTGCAGTGATACAGAGATAAGGGCTAACTTAGCTTCAGCTTCAAACTTAAATAGCCTATTTTAAATGTGACTTAAGAGTGTGACTTGACGTGCCTACCCTGAGCTGCTCGAAACTGAAAGCAGGCTTACCCAAGGAGGTAAGGAATAGGTTAATGTGGAACTGAAAATAATTTTCCTATTCTCCAGTGGAAGAAAAGCCACACAGCTGGTCAAAAAGATAAAATGGTGTCAAATCAGTAGAGGCTTTTCCCAGTTGCCACAGAACAGTTCTGCCAGAAAAGTCATCAAACTCAAAATGGACGAGGCAAAGCCTTTATGCTCAATGAATCCATATTCAGTTAAAAATGCCATGTTTAACACAGTAAAGGCTAACTTGCTCTGACCTTACTATTTGTACTGTGTTTCGAAAAATTATTAAGCATGTTTTGTAGTAAGTCAGGATCAAAGATAGAGACATATTAGAGACTGGGAACCTCTTTTTCCAAGGCTGTGATAATGTGACCGTTTATCAAGCATTGGTGTCCAACCTGGAGCCCTTGAAGTGGGGCAGTGGAAGAGTTACCACCGTGGGAAGGGAGTTCACACAGCGAAGGCGGGGTGTACCAACACTGGAGGACTTCTCCTACAGCAACTTAGCTGCATGTCTACCACATCGTCCATGCGAGGAGGATCATATGCAGCATAACACCTTCAGTATTTCAGCCATGTAGGAGATCTTTCTGTACAGGGACTATTATTCTGCAAGATTGTAAGTTTATATCCTTAAAGTCAGTATGCTGTAAAACTTTCAGAAAATGGAACTGGTTTAGAAAGTGGCTTTTCGTAATTCCCCTCCCTTGTGAAACTCCAGGTACTGCATCCCTTTTGATAAGTAGCAGTAGACCTGCATTCCTGCTTCTGCCTGTCTGTATCAGGTTTGGTTTCCAGTAATCTATTTAAAGCACATCTCCAAAGGGCAGTAACGGAATGATTGTTCGGTATATGACTACCATTTGTTTGAGTATATTCCTCTGTGCATGTCAACATTTTATCACTTAATGAAAAAATTGAGTAGTAGGTTTTTGCTACTTTCCTCCACATCTGACACATTTATGCTTTTTGCTGCATTTACTTTCAAAAGAACATTCTTATTTAAATGAAGCTTAAGCTTTGTCAAAGTGAACAGTCCATACTACACATCGCTGTCTTCAAAAATGCAGTGAAATGGTACTGTACTGTCATTCCCCTGTACCTTTCTAGCAGCACGAATAGAGTAACTTGACTAAAGTGCAAGAAAGTTTAAAATTCTGTAACTACTAATGCTAACAGAATAGAGATAAATGACAGTTTTATTCAAAATGAAAACCAGTATTAACAGGAAGGATTTTCTCTTATAATACATTACTAAACAGTTTTTTATAGTCCTGCTTTTTTCTTTGAGTTTACTAAAAAAAAAAAACCAAGTATTAAAACTTCATATGCATACACCTGTGTAAGTACAGATCTCAGAAGTGGACTAGAGATAAGGTACTTTTCTAGAAGGAAACAGTACCACAGCTTCTCTACTGCTCTACAAGATACAGATGCCAAGTAAAACATTGTCATGACTCACTACCAAACATGGAATATCAGTGTGCAATAGGAGAGGATAAGTGGAAACAATGGCATTCATCACAGAAAGTATGAGACTTGATACACCCCTAAAATATTCAAGAAATCAATGCAGAAGACATTTGCGATGTTTGCAAAGCAACACAGTGACCTCCCTGCTTACGCCACTTACACTGCTTTCCACACTTTCCACTCTCTGAAGCACTCTGTTTTGCATGAACTAGAAGATATTTCAGGCAAGACCTTTCTTGACCTTTGTTTTTAAAATTTTTGACCTTATATCATCCTTCTGTAGGATTGATAATAATGCAGAAATAAGCACATGAATCTAAGGTACTGGCTGCCGTGAATTTATCTCTTAAGGCCTTAGTTTTCTAATTCTCTCACGTATGAGCAAACCCACCATTAGTTGCTGATCTTTTTCTTAGTCTTGGTGTTTGCCATCATACCGTTTAATAGTTGTCTTGCTGTTCTACCATTGAAAATGAGGAAAAGTAACTAAATCTTAGTATTGCAGCAGTTTCTGCTCTGCCAGTCTCCTGAAATTTATCTTGGAAAATATGTTAAAAGCCAGTGTGACTGAAATTCCTCAGTATCTCATTCATCAATAACAGATGGCTGTTCTCAAGTTACAAAAAGGTTAGCCAAGGCCTCTACCCTCAAGTAATCAAATTAGAGCATACAGTGATTGATAGAAATAGTATAATTTAGAAATGAAATAATATTGCCCAATTTAGGCATTCAGATATGGATCCCCAAAACAATGCCATTTAAAAACAAGTCTAATACATAGGATCATAGAATAGTTAGGGTTGGAAAGGACCTTAAGATCATCTAGTTCCAACCTCCCTGCCATGGGCAGGGGCACCTCCCACTAAATCATACCACCCAAGGCTCTGTCCATCCCAGCCTTGAACACCGCCAGCAATGGAGCATTCACAACTTCCCTGGGCAGCCCATTCCAGGGCCTCACCGCCCTTACAGTAAAGAACTTCCTCATTATACCCAATCTAAACTTCCCCTGTTTAAGTTTGAACCCATTAAACCTTGTCCTATCACTACAGTCCCTCATGAAGAGTCTCTCCTCAGCATCCCTATAGGCCCCCTTCAGATATTGGAAGGCTGCTATGAGGTCTCCATGCAGCCTTTTCTTCTCCAGGCTAAACAGCCCCAACTTTCTCAGCCTGTCTTCATACGGGAGGTGCTCCAGTCCCCTGATCATCCTCGTGACCCTCCTTTGGACTTGCTCCAACAGTTCCATGTCCTTTTTATGTTGAGGACACCAGAACTGCACACAATACTCCAAGTGAGGTCTCAGGAGAGCAGAGTAGAGGGGCAGGATCACCTCCCTCGACCTGCTGGTCATGCTCCTTTTGATGTAGCCCAGGATATGGTTGGCTTTCTGGGCTGCAAGTGCACGGTTAATTTTCCTTTCTTCATGAGCAGAGTCATATTATAAAGTTTCTGTGAAAATGCTACCAAAACAAACAAACAAACAAAAAACACCAACAAAAAAAAAAATCTTCATTTTTGAAACAAACATTTCAAATTATTCTTTGGAACCAACCTTCAGGTATTACATAAAAGGTATAGTTATTATTCATATATCTTACAATTACAATTGTAAAAAAGGCAAAATATCATGTAATACATAAAATAATATTTTGCACAATAATGGTGCAACATTATGATGCACAATCATATAAGACGTCGTAGTCATCAATGTAAATATCTGAGAGTAGAGGCATAAAGTTCCCAAAGACATAAGGAATGAACTTTGTGACAATTAAAGATGAAATAGAGCTTCAGGAATTACAGAATCAAGTAGAAAATGCTTCCATGCTGGTATTTTATAACAGTGTAAGGGGAGCTCAAACTTGGCATACTAGCCCTAGAAAATACATGCATTCAAGGAAGAATAGGCTAAGAAATGTAAGGGTATGTGGAAGGAGACAGCATCTACTCTCTTGAGGGTGTCTGGTCAGGGACCTTTTCAAAACAAAGGGAGATAAGAAAGGAGGAACCCATAAAAAAAGAATATACAGAGACACAAACCTGACAGATGAAAATAAGGGAGGCAAAGAGAAAACTAGTCCTCCTCAGACACACTAATTGACAGACTGTCCAGAACCTGCAGGCAAAGTAGCCCTTTGCATCCCATAAGGATAGAAACCTGAGTGTCCAGGGTGTTGTGGGGGAGAGGTATTGATGGGACTGATGGGGGATTGAGAAGGGGAAAGGGATTGGGGAAGAACAAAGGTGGAATAGGAAGAAAGGGATGTGAAATGGCTGATTGCTTGAAAAACAAGTCTATTCAGTACATTTGTCTGAGTCTGCAGATTGCTGCAGTTTGTCCTCTCCTCTTATTAATCTTTTCTTAACTACCTGTCTGTGTAATCTCACTATCCCATGTGTTCTGCAAGGACTAGGTGCCAGTTACTGGGGGATTGGTGAGAGCAAATCTGCCACCAGTAGCTGGAGTCAGATTGGGGGTGTGGGTGCCCCGCAGTCCATGGTGTCAGCTGCTGAAGCAAGTGGGGTCTCAGCATCAGCTGCTGCAGGGGGTTAGGGGACTCTGCCTCTCATCACTGATGTGGAAAGGGTGTGTGTTCCAAAAAAGAGCTCCTGGGGTGACCAGCATGAGAGAGGTGAGCGAAGGGCTTAGTGCTGGTAGGTGGTGTGGGACTGTGATCACAGCCAGTGTTCCTGGTGATGGTTGTTGGGGAACCAGGGTCTGCATCTTTCACAAACTCTGTGTGTGTGTGTGTGGTGTGGTTGTGTCATTTGATAGCAAACCTCAGGCTGAAAGGGTGGGCAGCAAGAGTGGGCATGGGTCTAGGCAGGGGGATCAGGCACTCAGGAGGTCTATGCTGGTATTGAGGGGACCCACAAATGCATGTGTATGACTCCAGAAAGAACCATGTGTGTGCCTTCACTAGTGTGCCATTGCATGTATGTGTGTGTGTGTGTGTTTGTGTGCATGCATGCATCTGGGGTATGTGCTTACCTTCGCTACCAGGTAGAAACTGGTTCTTCAGGAGTGCCAAGCTGGGATCCAGCGGTCAGGCAGGAGGAGCCCTGGACTGAAGCTATTGGAGATAGCATCTGCTCCTAACCTCCTGTAATAAGAACCACAAAAAAGCTGCTAAATAAGGAGAGTACATAGGACAACTCTATCTTAGAAAAGGTATGCTGTGGAGGATTATAAAACCATGAACGATTTGGAGAATCATAGAATCATAGAAGGTGAATAGGGGCTGCTAACTTTATCATACAAGAAGGAAGGAGCAAACAGTTGGCCTGGTGAAGATAGACTCTGTTCTTCCACACAATTCATAACAAAATTATCGCACTTGATGTCACAAGAAGCTGTGAAGGCCAGGAGTAAAAATGGATTTAAAGACAGATTAGTCAAGCTCATGGAAGCCAGTTCCCTTGGTAGCTATCAAATGATGACCAGATGCAACCTCCAGCTCATGAAATCTCTAAGCACTCATTACTGGAAGCTGTGAGGCTAATGCTTGGATCACACTATTCCTGTTCTTCCTATTGCAGTCTTACTGAAAGAATCTATTAGTAGACTACTATTGGAAGCAGGGCTGACCTGGTTTGGCAATTTTTCTGCCCTCATTTCACTGAAGTCTGAGCAAGTTGGCAATTCTGGATTAATCTTTACTTGCCTTGTGTATTGCTATAAAAGCTTCAGTTATAATATTCTAGTACTGAGCGTCCTCCATGTCTTGGGGATAATATTTACCCAGTTTGTCACAGCCCAAGTTTAAATTTGTTCATTCACCATGTACTATATCTAATAATTGAATACACTCCTTTAAAAGGCTGTGATTTAGGAGAAAGAGGAAGGCTGCCTTTTTCCTTTGTCAGGTGGAGTTTTCTTAGGGCAGAAGGCAAGAGCCCTTTGAGCAGCTGGATATAAAGGAGAGGGGAGGGAACTGGCAGAGGGAAAGGCACACTCTGCAGAATGATCGAGTAGGATCCAGTCTGGGAGGTTTCTGGGAAGCGAGATAGACTGCAGTACAGCCACAGCTGTGATGGAGAGTAGTTTTTTCTCCTCCATGGTTCAGAGGAGAATCATAGAATAGTTTGTGTTGAAAGGGACCTTTAAAGGTCACCTAGTCCAACCCCTCTATGATTAGCTGGGACATCTTCAAGTAGATCAGGTTGCTCAGAGCCCCATCCAACCTGGCCTTGAATGTTCCCAGGGATGGGGCAATACACTGTAGAATGGGGAATGTATTGTAGAATGCAGAACTGGGGGAAGTGTTGCAGAAAGCCATTGCAAGTTACTGAGCTGAGTTACTGATCTATGAAGTACACAGGACTTAAGGGGATTTAGTTCTTTTTTCTCACTCAGCAGTTCAGAGTCTTCCTATTTAAAATGTTAGATTTTTATAATTTGACTTCAAGCAAAATGAACCTTTTGAGATTCAGATTTAGTGGGGACCTAGGTGTGCTTGCTTTAGGAACAGCACGTAGGAAATTCATCTTGGAGTTTTGACCCTGTTGAAGTCCTCTCATGTGGTCCAATGTAACTTGGATACTACAGAAAAAGATTTGCAGAAAAAAGTGAACCTAGACCATAGTGAATATGGCATTTGTTAAATCTGTTGTTGTCTGAGCTAATTTTCCTTTTCACTGGCTTCATCCATAGCACTACCCTTTTATGGCAACTGACCATTCAAACTGCATTACAGTTAAACTATAAATGACAGGCTTATGGTGTTGGTATAATATTGTTCAGTTCAGGTTTGTAAGTGAATTCCAACATAATATGGTTGTTTGCAGTCAAATCATTTTCCTATTTGTAGTCTTAATTCATGACAAGGATGGGGCTCCTTGTCACAAAAAGAAATATGCCTATTGTATTTGACAGCAACTTGAAGTAGGACAACCCTAACTATCCTATGATTCTATGAAATATCCGTAGAAAGTTGATTTTGGAAAAGGAAGAGAAAGCCAATATGTTTGTGCACGGATTGAATGCTGCCTGCAATTACAGCAAATCATTCCCATACTAGGGAGTCAGTTTAGTTTAGGAGACCTTCTTTGATTTGTCTGCATGTATATGAAATGTAGTGACAGTCAGTCAAGTGAGACTCATAGCAGGGAGGAGAGAGGTATGAGAGAAAACAGCTACAAACAGAACATGCCAGCATCACTGGAGAAATGATCCTTAGGAAAAGACAGATTTTGGGGCAGAAAGTCCCATAATATTTTAAAGCAATGGAAGCAAAACCTGCGGGGCGGTGGGGGGAGCAGGAGAGAGAGGCGGGAAGCAGTTATCATTGACAGGGATAATGTTGCTGTTGTGGAAAAGGCTGATGAAAGTATGTGTGTATTGGAATGAGACTGTAGAGGGGTTGCTTTGATTTTCATTTATTTTAAACTGAGACCAGGAAGTAGAGTAACGAATTAATGCCTTAGATAACTAAGAATTCTGGCATACCTAACTGCTGCTCTAAACCTCCTACTCTGAAATTCTCTAATCAGAAATTAGCTCTATGGTGGAAACTCGATCCTAGGGTATGCAACGAACTATTTAGAGGATAAGAGCTAAACCTGAGGAACTGACCCCAAATAGCAAAGTTTCTGAACTGCTCAATGAAAGGATTAGGACAATAATAACAAGGAGTGGAGACCCCTGGGTCTGTTGAAAGAAATGTTGGATTTGAAGCAGCGCAGACTGTGATGGTGTTCTTACTGCAGCTTTTCATGGATGGAACACAGGAATGCTGAGATTGCAATAGTATTGGAAGGGTTACAGGATACCAGCCTTCTTTTTTTTAATCTCCCGGTATTGCAGCAACTTCATGAAAAATGAAGGAAATTGCTCAAAGTTGTTGCATCAATGGCTTTTTTCACAGGAAATCTGTAGCTGCAGGGGGACTTGGGAAATCCAAAGGCTCTTGAAATACACATAAGGCAGGCGAATGATCCCGCATTTATACTGTGTTCACATAGCTCTAGATCTGAATTTTATAAACCCTAAAGAGAAGCTGAACTATGTGGGTTTGCTGAACGTCTGTTAATTTGGGAATACTAGCACTGAGCTCTGCTGCATGGCACAGACACATCTTTCCACATGGTGAAAGTGAAGTGGTAAAAGGTGGTGAAAGGAAATAATTTAATCTTTCAGAAAACAAGCTACTGATTAGAAGATAAAGGCAGGCAAATTCATAGAAACACAAGTAATCTTATTTTTAACTCATGGCAAGAATATCTTATTCTGGAATATGATGGCTTGTTTAACTTGCAAAATTTTCAGATCAAGATTCAACATCTTTCTGAAGGTATAAGCTTGGTTTAGCTTGCCGGGGGTTATTGATTTGATGGAGGAAAGGGTGGATGGAATTTAGTGACATATATTATGCAGGTCAGATTACATTAGCCCATTAATGCCTGTTAGCTTTAGTATCCTTGAATCTGTAGAAATTTTTGCAGTAGAGTGGCTAATGATGCTGACATTTTAAATTGTCATCTTCAGATTAGAGAGCTGGAAAAAAACGGGGCATTTTTTCTGTGTGTTTGCTGTTTTCTTAGCAAGCATGAAGGTTAGAAACTTTTCTTCTGAAATATAAAGTCTTTGCTTATATAGCAAGAGGTCGTTGTTCTACATAGGAGGAGGAATTCTTACCCTGCTATCGTTAAACCAGGTATCAGGTAAAATCCATCCTATTTTGGGGGGGAAAGACTTTTAGAAGAGTACGATGGCTTACTAGCTGTACAGAACTCATTATGTATTGCAATAAATCCTGCTGTGCCCCAGGTCTATTAGGGTTCTTTAAAAGCTACCTTGGTCTTGGAAGTGTATACACAGTTGAATTCAGCCCTGAATTGGTAGAAGGCCTGTGTAAATGTGGGACACATACCCAGAATGCATGTGGCCCTGGGTAGCAGTAACTCCCTGACCTTTGATGAATCATAGGAAGGATCCATGGATCATGGAGACATGAATTGGAGATAAAATTATTCTAGTCACCCTAATGTGAAGGTATGTTACAGGGGGTTTGGTAGTTAAAAGTTAGCAGGAGCAGTCCATCTAATATATCAGTCTGTAGTGTATTGATTGCAACAGAAACCAGTGTGCCTTAATCAGGCTAGTAGGGTGGACTGTGCTTCACAAGTACAGCAATTAAACAATATAAAGCAGCACATGTGGGGAATGTTGCACAAGCAGTTGCACCAGCAGACCTGAACAAGAGTACGAACATCCTGACCCTCATCAGCTGCAAACCATGGGAGTCAAAAGGAATCAAAGTTAAAATACAAGGATAATCTCCAAGAACTGTATCTATTGAAACAAAGAAATTACTGAAGACAAAAATGTAATGTTGTACCCAGGACTTTCCCAGGAGCTAATGAAAATCTCCAATGTGGACTGAGGGTACAAAAGGATGTGTGTTCAAGGAAAATGGAAAGTAATAATGTAGCAAAAAGTGGTAGCAGAAGAATGTACTTGTACATCTAGGTACAAATAAGTTCTTCAAACAAAGGTGTGTGGACAATAATGTGATTGGTTGAAAAGGAGTATGATCAGTAATGTCATTGACTGGGAAAAGCATATGATGTTGCAAAAAATACTGAAAAGAAACTAACTGATGCTAACAATTACTAACCCTTAGGCAGGGGTCTATAAAAAGCCTGTAAGCTCGCCCAATAAATGATTTTGGTTGCATCAAAACTGGAGTCCGTGCCTCAGTTGCCACAAGCACAGGCATCCACTGCTGTTTGGCGTAGCTGTGGTATGGCATACCATTATCCCCTACAGCAAGCAAGAAGGCAGTTCTCCTGGGTCCTCCAACTTAATTTTGCTTTTGAGTGAAGGGAATGCTGTAATCTGTGCTCCCTGTTTCCTCATCATATTAAAAATAATTATCTTAATTCAAGTGTAATTTAACCCCACATGGTGGAAATTGTTGGTGTCAGAAATAGATACACTTATTTTACTTGATTTTCAGCATAGTTACGTCAGATTTGAAGTAATTTTGATAATAAATTGGTGATGATGCTATACCTAGCTAGCGAATATTGGTGACAGATGCATACCATAACACTGTGTCTATGTGTGTCTGTAGATATATACATCTAATGAATCATTATGTTTGTACAGGTAAACTGTTTAATGCCCCAAGAACATAGATTTATGTGTGACTAAGTTATGGTAATAAAACTTTAAAGCGTGTTATCAGAAAGCCACAGCCTAAAGGCCACTGAAGAGGAATAGGATTGTAACATAGACTTACAGAAGTACAAGAGCAGGATGATAGCGAGAGGTTTAGAAGCACAAGCATAGATAGCCAACAGAGGTCCTTGTCTATAAACACAAATCACAGTCAAATACACGTCACTAAAGTAATGCAACCTTGGAAGCTCAGTAAAATAGGTTTTAAGGATAAAAAAAGAACAAAGAAGTCTCTACAGACCATACAAAATGAAACTCAGACATAACATGGAATTAGAGAAAGTGGTCTGTATTATCAAACATGAAAATAACCCCAAGCAAACCCAAGAGTGACAAAGAACAACCCCCCAATATTTTACCCTATGTGTACTTACCATATGATGCACCATCTTAAAACACACTCTCTTGTACTACTTGGTATACAGATGAAAAACTGTGTGCTTGTTTTAAAGCCCTTGTCTACATTTGAACATATTTGACCATGATTGAAAGTGATTGAATTAGAATGACTTAATGAGTCAGCTGAGTTTTGGCAGCTGATGGTAAGCTTGTTGTTATAGGCACCTGCTGTGCCTGTAAAATAAAACCTATTAAGTTTAGTCATCTTTTTGGTGGATGTGATTAGGAGCAGAGGAGAAAGGAAGGACTGCAATTGGTTTAGCTTTTCAAAATATTGTTTCCATTTTGTGTTCTCATGTGTATATTTTCTTTGAGTATTTCCTTGTTTCACTTAGACCATAAATGTTTAACTGTTTTAGTAGTATAATGGACTCCTGCTAACTCTGTTTGCATCTTAAACTGAAATGAAAAATCTAAGGGACTCAACCATGCATTTGGCATAAATGTGTCAAGTTTATCTTGAAGGTTTTTAACAAAATGTGACGTTGCTGGTTTCTAAACAGGAAACATTTCAATGTATGTTGAAATATCTATGAAATGACCATACAATATTAACAATTCTCTTGGAACTCACAATTTTAGTGTATATAACCAGTTTCTTTTTACCAGAAATTCTTGTTTATTACAATGCAATAGTCTTATTATCCAGTGTATGGTTTCTGAACTAGCATGAGAAGTAGAAATGATGGTGCAAAAGCTTATTTCACAATTTTTAAATTTGCAAGATTTTATGAAAAATGGAAAATGAATTTTCTAAAATTGTGTTTGTAGACTGGCTTATGGGTAATTTTTGGGAGAAAAAAACCTGTAATTTTTACTGGCAAAGCCTTGGATAAGTATGATAAGTTTGTGTTCTTTCTGGTGAGGCAGTCCATAGCACGGGTCTCTGTACTTGCATATGAAGTAGTGCTGGGAAAGAGTGACAGAGGAGGTGAAGATTCATATTTAGAGAAGACCAAAGTAGCATTTTCAAGATACATATAATGGAGCTAAAGAGACAGGCTATTTGAATCACTTGTTTAGAGCATGTAAGCTGAAGTACTCTGAACTCAATGGGAGTTACTACATATTTGCAAACTTAGTGCTGAGCATTCAGTTTTTTACACTTCTGTCACTGCGGGTTTTCTGCCTGACTGCCTTTCCTTGGGTTATCACTGACAGATGTGGGGAAATTGCTCCATGTCAATGGATTTAGATAAGAGATAATAAGCAATTAACATCTTTTTCTCAGTACAGGTAAGTTGGTCTCCAACAATTTGTTTTCTAAACTTCAAAAAGGGTTTCTAACAAAACACAACCTTTCTTTGACAGATTTACAACCCAACCTCTTATTTGGCCTAATTTGACCTTAATACCTTTTCTCTACCATTTCTCTACCTACCTTAATACCATTTCTCTAAACGGGTAGAGAATTTAGGCATTTTCTCTTCATCAATCTATGGATATTTTGTGCTCTCTTTCCTGTCAAATTATTCTCTCCACACCCTTACATTACTTCCATGCTTTTGGTAGCCTCAGTTTTCCAATGTCTATTTGCCTATGTTTCTTAGAATTGAAGCTGGTAGTCTATATTTTACTAGCTTTATAGAAACAAATTATTTCTTTGCTGTAAGCTGCGATATTTCTGTATGTGCTATTGCCCTTTTTGTGCAACACGCTATTGTGTAATTCACAGTTTACTAGCCTGAAATAATACTGTTGATTTAGTTTCTCTTTTCCTGTTTTGAAAAGCAACTTCATCTTGTATCTTCACCCTCTACTATTCAGCTGAACCTAAGGAAATTGTGTACTTTCTTTGCCTTTGCTGTAGAAAGGTCATTTACTACACTTCCTAATTTATTAACATCTGTTAATTTAATCATTGTGCTTTTTAACCTCTTTCTGATTGTGAATGAAGTTGAATATTTGCATCTCTTCCATCTTTAATGTTGATGATGAATTGTGTGTTAAGAGTACAAATCCAACACCTACAGACCTTGTAAAACACCCTAAAGTTCATTCCACTGATATTTATTACTATATTGTTAGTCTTCTGCTTTTGTTTTTCTTATTTGGTTGTCTGAGGTTTGCCTGTTTATTTCCAAGCCAGGCTGATTGAACATCAATAGATAGTCTTCAGATACTAGCAAAACTCTTGTAAAATTCAGTATTGACTCCTTGATTCCATAACATGTTAATTTCATAGAGCATAACGGCTTTTAATAAAGCCAGAGTATTTCTTGTTGGTCAGTTAATGTTTAGAATACAAGTATTTTTTAGGTTACCTGCTTTTTTTAGACTTGAAGTAAAGTTTGCTAGGCAATAACTGTCAAGCTCATGTATTCATTTTTGAATGCTAATTATGTATTAGTTTTATCTCAGATGACTAGGCATCCACACATTTCTACTTGGGTCTTCAGCACTGGCTGGTAGGATAGGGAATTAATTTACTGTATGAGTCTTGGATTTGCTAAATTGTACTGCCTTCTCACTTTCTTGTATTCCTGTTGCTGCCCTTTATTTGTAGATAGGCTTCTTTTGCAGTTTTTTTCTCTTACTAAGTAAATCAAGAAAGATACTTTGAGGGTAGTTCAGCTTTCGCACTGTGAAGTGTAGTTTTTGATTCTCTCACCCCAACAGTGTTTTTATAGTGCTTTGGTGGTGTCAGTTCACAGCACTATGACTTCTTTGGTAGTAATAAACCACTGCTCTGAGGTGTTTCTTTTACAAATACATCCTCTCCCATGTGAAGCTGTCCCCTTGCAGACCTCTTTGTCAAGAAAATTACAATGGACTACTTATGTGTTCCAGGTAAGTTGAAAAACAGGTAACCTAAATTATCTGTTGGGCCTTGTTGTGAGAATCAGAGATAAGAGAAGCTACTAAAAAAATGTTTTGAAGCAATGTTTTTCTGAATTCATTTGGCCCATGCTAAGATCTGTGATGATGCCCATTTACAGCAGACACTTAGTAGCCAAGATTCCTGAGCTGGATGCTTTTTGTTGTTGCAGAGGGAAGTAGGTCATTATAAATACTGTGTAGTCTGGCCTGTCTACTTTAGGCATTTTTATAGTCTTTAGACAGGGAAAGAAGCAGTTCTTTCACAGTACTATCCTATTCAAAACAGGACCCCGTATCAGATATTTGGAAAAGCCAATTTTTTTTATAATGAACATGGGACAGCTACAGTAGATGATGTGGATATCTCACTGCATCTCTAGGAAACCTCATATTTTACAGTATTCCTAGACTCACAATGAATTAATGGGATTTAAAAACACAATATAAGATTAGCTCTCAGATGTAGTGTCATAGTGAGTAGATTCAATTTATGAAGAGGTGTAAGCATTTGTCAGCTGTGGGAAGGCCTTGAGTTAAAAACAATCTAGAGAACAGAAGATGTTAGTTGCATCTACAAATAAAATCACATCAGAAACACAGATATTAAGTTCTTAACACAGAAAAACCCAGTAACTTTAAAAGTAAACCCAGAAACACTGGTTTAACCAAACATCAATTTGATGCTGGCAATAAAGATTACTGTCAAAATGGCTTGCAGAGCTTCATCTATGAGGAAAAAAGTTCTAGAAGATCGATGACATCAAATGTTAAAAGAAGGTATTGTCTCTGCTATTGGTTGTTCGTGGATGTCTGCTCTTATTAGTACATTTCCTCTAGTGAGCAATTTTATATGGACTATGGGAAATTAAATGGTGCCACTCCAAGATCAGTGTCTGCTGTCTGAGTTTCATGTCTCATTAAATTTTTGAAGTGAACCTAGGTCCATTAGCATCTAAGACATATATAAGGGTATATATTAAAAAAGGGTGTGCATATATATATATATAAAAGAAACAGTTCTGCAGGTGTTTCTGAACCTAAACTGAAAATCATCATTCGGTAGAAGGAAGATGCTCTATCATGTTCAAGTCCTGCCTGCAGTGTTGCAGAGATTATGGAGTCATGTTATGGCAGCTTTACTTTTCAGAATGTACATTTTTATTTAGATGACTTAACAGAGGCAGTGTCTATTTTCCAAAAGCAGTGACAAGAGCAGCTTTTGCAAGATTTAGGAGCATTTAATAGAATATGAAAAGCAAGGATTAAGATTTTTGCAAATGCTGAACTGGGACCAAAACCACAATCTGATAGTCAATTAAAAGAAATTAGGTCATTTTGAGGAACCATCAATACCATTGAAACTACATGCCTGACTGTTCTGTTAAAGCTTCCCCTTCAATCAGCTCACAAGATGTGCCTTTTGAGCAGATTCAGAGATGCTAATAAGCATTTCAGCTTAAAAGTGTTTGTCAGCAGTTTTAAAATATTCACGATTCAGCTCATTGAAATTGCTTTCCTAAGGTTTAGTGGCATGCTTGGGAGCATCTGTCACAAAGCTTTTCCATAAAGAATCGCACAGTGTGATAGCTTAGTTCCTATTTCAGGTGACAAAGCAATGCAATAAATAGTATGAGATGAGGTGATTTCACATTAATTTCTGCTGTTGAACACTTCTTCCTATAGAAATAGTTACTCTGGTATTCAACAACAGAAATTGTCCTCGAAGTAATGGCCCAGCTCCTCAACTGCTGTAAACTTGTTGATGTTCACTGGCTGCAAATTCATTTGAGGTCTAGTGTAGTTCACGGAATCCTAAATGTGTGATACAGTAAGAGATTCCAGACAGTTAAACGTATTTGGAACTGTATTTTTAAATAGGGTTTGCCCCATAGTATTGTCTACCACAGTAGCTAACCCCACATTTATTACTTTCAATAGGGAAACATTTTTTTTAAAAGCTTTGGAATTATCTGAAGATGAAAACTAGAATGAGCCCTTCTCTGCACACAAATTCAGATGAAAACCTGGGATGTAATTCTTCTGTCAAAGTTCATGTTTGGTCATTTCAAATTGCAAGGAATGAATATAAATCCTTGAAGTATCTTAAAACTATTTATAAAAAAATGAGGCAAAAAATATTCTTCCTCCTTTTCCTTGCATTCCAGCAGGATTCTTAGAGTGACTTTTAGCTACTTCACATTTATTAAGGTCCTTTCCAACCCTAACTATTCTATGATTCTATTTGTAAATGAAGTGATGATGTTAAAAGCTGTAAAGTAATTTATTTTATATTTCTAGAGCCTTCCCAATAGATAATATATACTATTAAGTGAACTGGATGAATGACAACTGAATATGGGATAAGAAGTAAAGTGTGCTTAAATAATCAAACATAATAGAGTAAATAAAAACTAGATGTCTCCATTTGGCTGAAGCCTTGGAATGGGGGTACAAATTTAATTGCTAATGATGCCCTGGTGTAAGGCATTCTGAAAATACTCTGTAGCTGGTGAACTGTGAAATAAATAAGAGAGTGAAGTGTAAACCACTCTTATTTCAGTGTGGGAATCCAACTTCTGATAGGGGAGGTGGTACGGGCATTTCTCTCCTTTGTCTCTAGTCCTCACAGATAGTGCACTGGGTCTGGCTGGGATGGAGTCCATTTTCTTCATAGCAGACTGTGTGGTACTGTTTTGGATTGTGATTAAAACACACTTTTTTGGGGTTTTTTGGTTACGGCTGAACAGCACAGCGGCTTTATTTTTTTATCTCTGCCACCTTCTGCCCCATTGAGTAGCTGAGGGTGGGCAACAAATCGTGAGGGGACACAGCTGGGATAACTGACCCAGACTGGTGGAAAGGATACTCCCTACCATAAAATGTCATGCTTATCAGTAAAATGAGTAGGAAGAAGAAACTTGTAGGAAGTGGGTTTTGTCTTCTAGTTGTTGCTCAGAGACTAGTTGGCCATTGGTCTGCTTGTGGGATATGGAGAGTGACTGCCTTTGCATCACTTCTCTTTCCCTTATCTCCTCTCTTTTTTTGATTTATTACATTGCCTTATCTCAGTTCATAAGTTTTCCTGCTATTATTCTTCCTATTCTCTTCCTGTCCTGCTGGGGGCAGGGAGTGAGTGAGCAGCTGTGTTGATGCTTAGCTGCTGGCCGCAGCCAAGCAATCAAAGACAGCAAGCTGCAGTAATACTGAAAGTGTCTCTCCTTGACCCGGTTCTTAGTATGGCTGTTAGTAAAATGGGAAATGGCTAAAGAAATGTGCTTGGGTCCCTCCTGTCCCACCAGTACATCTCAGACTATTCCATCTTCTCATCATGCTTTTTGTCCTACTGTTTTTTTCAGCACAGGTCTGATTTTGAAAACTTCAATTCATTCCTTTGAGTTGTTTGAGCGCTGTTAAAATCAATCTGTGCGAGAACACTGATCTAGAATTCAGATGTTTTCATGCAGTTCCTTTGTACTTGGCGAGAGCAGGAAAAATCAGGAGGGTGAATGTCCTCTAATGGGCTCAGCACTGGAAAATTTGTCTTTCACTCTCATGGTGTCACTACTTTGGATTGACCAAGTGTAACATATTTTCAGCCCAGATATTAAACATGATGGCAGGTGAGAATGGAATAGTGTTTTGTTTTACATGGTCTAGGAAACAACTGTCTTGATGTGTCGACTGGAGCCTCTGCATTATGGGTTTTTAGAGGAAGAGCAGACATGGTGTAGGGGAGGTTACATAGAGATAATTGACAAGAGCTGTTAAAGATTGTTAGACAGGATTGCTATGGGGATCTGTAACTTCAGATGCCGTAAGTTCAAAGATATCTGAGAAGTAAAAGATAAGTAGTTTGCTTCTTAGAGCATACCTTTATGACTTAGTTCTCCAGAGAAGAGACAGGTTGCCTTTGGTGTGCCAAACCATGAGGATCTAATAAGTAAGAAAGGAAAACCAAAACCAAACCAAACAGCCTCAGCTTTCTATTAGAATAAAACCTTCTACGTTTCAGACATAATCTGATGTCTACCAAAGCAGCAACAGCTAAGCCTTGTATCTAGTTAGCAGTATGGTTATTTAACCCCAAGAGTCTCCTGTGGCTTCTTTAAAAAGCCTCTTTTATTCCAGCCGTGCTACTTTTCTCTGCTACAGTAACCCTTGGGGAAGCTGTGTAGTGTAAGACTGTATTCAGTCTATATTACCAGCAAATCACTTTCACACTTGGTCAGGTCTCTTTGGATTGATTGTCTGCATTTAAGCTCTTGTTTAGAACATCCTCAATTTGGCCTTGAGGCAAAACAGCAAATCATATGCTGACAGCATCAGTTTTGAGATCTGTGATGCGATGTTCCTGCTTGTCTTCTGAAATGAAATCCTAGGTGCATCCAGCATGCTTCAATCACATCTGCTATGGGGAGGGCCCCAGGAGCTGCCATGCAGGCTGCAGAAGACAGTGCTGTTGCATCTGCCTGCATCTGTCACAATGTGTGATGGGGCATTCAGACTGCAGGATCTAAACTGAGTGAAACCTGCTTGCACTATGGCTGGATTAATCTCAGGTGCAGCCTGAGAATGAGTGCTAATGAGTAATACAGTTGTAGCCACCTTGCAGGTTTCTCTGTGCTTTGAAGTTTGGCTGGCATAGACTTTAGCTGATGTATAACTATGCTGGAAGCTCATAGGTAAACTCAGTGTCATGGGCAAGCGCTGTTCCTTGATGATCGCTTACTTTTTTTGTAAAGAGAATTAAGTGAGTGACTGAGATTATTTGTTGGCCAGTAGAAAAGTCAGCTGTTACTATTTCCTCTTCACAATCCTACAGTTGCAGCATATTTCCCTGGTGTATTTTCCAAGGTCACTATTTAAAGTAATTTGTAAACTACTTTCTGGGCTGTTTCCATGGCCCCCTAGATGGGAAAATACTGACTCTATGGCCGTATAAACTGTGGTAGCACCTGAAATATAACCATATTAGCAAAATTCTGGTAAGTGTAGATAAACCTTAGATAGCTCTGTGATATCTTTGCAAACTTAACAGACCAACAGCTCTAAAAGACAAAATATAAACAGCAAATCCTAAAGCCAGCCAGTTCAGGCTGGGATAGATCACTCTACTGAGTTTTACATGTGGCTGCTGATAAAAACAAAGCACAAACTAGATAGCAACTTGCTGTCATGATAGACATGACAGTACATAGCCAGCTCACTCAAGTGGAACCATTTATTATTTTATCCCTGTTAACTTGAAGAAGTTGAGGTACATGTGTTGACATACGCAGCACTGAAATAATGTTGCAATACAGGAATTTAAGTTGTGGGTGGAACAATTCCTACTCTTTATCTGTTAATTCTATAAATCATGGACAAATTGAAGATAATCTCTCAAGGGCAATAAAAATGCTGTCTGCTAAAAGTGATGAAGATAATGAAAATATGCCCTTCTTTTAGAAGGTGATTCTAGTCGTAGATTTCTTTCTGCAGTAAGGAAAAATCTCTGACATAAGAAAAAAAATACTATATTACCTAACCAATTGCATATGTTATCACCTTGCGACGAAGGGACTGTAGAGGAAGTAAAGATAAACCATCTGTGGATTACTCTTATGGGCAACTTTTTTTTTTAATCTAATCGTAAAGCACATGCCAAAGTGTGATGTTACCCTGTCCAAAGACTGTCTGAAGAGTCATTTATAGACACATCGCATGAGGGCTTTGCTTGTTTGCTTTATGCTCTTGTGGGGATTTATATTCAGACTTCTGAAAATGTTTTTTTTATGTCCAGTGGTGCATACCAGAAAGCAATTTTTTATTTTATTTTTTTTTCAGATTTAGAACTAGTTTTCTTGAGCAGTGTCACTAATATGTCCCATTGAAATATGGACTTATTATCATGAGGTGCTTCTTGTGTGAATTTTATTTCAGTGTTTCTGAGAGCTCAGACTAGCTGTGCAGGTGCATTAGAATATGCTGCAGAAGCAGGTAAAGTGCTTTCAAATATATAACTTCTGTTTCTGCTTTCCCTCCATCTTTTTCTATTCTCTTTCACACTCTTTTGCTCACATTCTGATTTTTTGCTCACCTTCAACAGTGCTTGGCTCTCTACTTCATATTTGTCGGCCTGCTCAAGGCACAGGTCTTCGTTGTGAGCTGTGGTCTTGAAGTACTTCTCTTTGTGTTGCAACACATTTGCCTTTGCAAGAGATACGTATTTTTATTTTTTAATAGGCTAACAGCATCTATATATAAAAAGTGACAAAAATAGTATTTCTCTGCTTTCTCAGAATAAGGCTTTGTGTAGCTCAGTTGAGCACAGGAACATCTGAAAGTGCTCGCATGCAATATGCAACATCCTCCATCTAGTGTGCCCTTCATCATGACTCCTTGTCACTATGATGTAGACTTATCATTCTGTCAACGTGAAATCCTTATGCATGAGCCCACTTTGAAATGCGGAGATTGCTTGACCCTTTGCTCCTGAGTTAATTCTCCAAACTGCTCTGTGGGTTCTGAGATGCTGCCCAAACTTCAGCCTTCTTAATTTCTGCGTTATGCAAACTGTTGACTAGCTGATGCTGATTATTTTTCATTTCCTGTAGCTTTCTCTAGTCTAATAAACTGAGGATTTCAAATCAACATATTCTTAACTGGACTGAGAAATCTCTCAGGTTCAATTTTTTGGTATAGATGTTGTGGGTCTCTAAGGTAGTGGGAGAGACCTGCACCTATATGAAAATGTGCTTCCAATTGGCAGAATTAGAGGACAAGCTGAGTTGCTTCTCTGTAAGTGAAAGGTGTTAATCACTTGTGTGATGTTAAAATTAGAGATTAAGACACTGAAATTTATGGGTGTAGAGGTCAGTGAGCTCTAAACTTCTGTTATGGCAAATAGATACCCAGTCAATGCCACCAGTGGAAATATCATCAGATGCTAAATATGAACTTCATGATGAGCTGAATTGCTCCACTGACTGTACCAATTATAGTGGTGGTTAGACATCAATTTTGTATGTAGACATTAATATTTATATATCTTAATTTGGAGTTATCATTTAGATGTGTTCCAATTGCCTGAATATAGATGTCTTAGTGCCATTAAAGATGACCCCATGGTAATGAAGGCGTTCACACAGGTAGGATATAGCATCTACAAGAGACTTCTGTCTCCTGCAGTGACAGCCAGAGGCTTGCCAGTGCAATTAGGGCATTTGAAATGCCACCAGACATCTGTGTTTAGGCATCTGAATCCTACTCTTTGTCTGTCAACACACAAATGGTGAAAATGGAAAGTCTCCCTGGTGCCAGCTTGCCCTGCAAAGTGCTGGAGTGTGCATTGTTTTACCTACAGAGTAGTTCTCTGTGATCTACTGCTACATGGAGACAATGTGTTTGTCAGACTGGAGGAAATCAATCCAGAAAGTGCATGAATAATAGATCTCAGAGCTGAGCTCTTTTTTGAGGGTGATCCTTGGTGTTCTAGATAGGTGTCATGACCAAATGGAAAGTGCTGAGTGGTTTTCAATTTTTAAGCTTTGCGTGTTTAGAATGTGGCAGCATTGGTTGTGATATTACCAGCATTGGTCTATAGCTTGTTGTGAAGAGAAGTAAATGGAGTTGGGAGCAGTACCATTTTCTGCTGTAGACAACAGAAACCAGAGGGGTGAGAGAGAAGGCTACAAGTTTCTCTGCACATTTCCCCACTGCTACTGCCTGCTACACTACATTGTATTTCTCTTTCCCTACAGAGTTGGAAAGCAAGGAGTATTTACTTTTCAAAGGGATTTTCTTCTGTTCCGTTTACTTTGTATTCACTCTGACTTACAGCAAACAAAAACAATTTCTAACTCCTTCAAGCCTTTGAAGATATCTGCCCCCACAGCTGGGAAACTGCTGTCAAGGCCAACATTGTGCTTTTTTTTCCCCAGTGAAGCTTTGTGATCTGAGGAGCTTCCAAAACTCTCTTTACGTTTTGAAAAAAATGATTTTTTGCAAAAGCAGAGCAGATAAGAGGTATTAGAGCCTTCTGGCTTGGGATATTAGCCAGAGCATGTCTTCACTAAGCTGAAGTTTTGAAGCTATTTCTAGATTATTAGAATCTTTATGGCAGACCTCAGGGTCAGAGAGCCGCTACTTCCACATTACTTATCTTTGTGACACACATATGTTAAATGCAGACAGTGTTGCCTTGAAACCTTGCCTTCTGTGCCATGAAAATTACTTGTTTCCAAGATATTTAGAAAAAAATATTTTGGGCTTGGTGAACCCAATATTTTAATAAAAGTTTTTTTCCCTTAACATTTCCAGTCACCTCTATTCCCACAGCAGAACAAGTTTTCTCCATTTTAATTCTGTGTTGACTGTAATTGTAAGAATGAATCTGGCTCTTAGTACAGTGGAAAAAGGTGAAAGGAAATTTTAACAGAAACGTGACTTTAGATTTGATTCTAATGATTTTCATGTTCCTAAGCAGGCTTTGCAGGTGAGTGCTGCTGCTTCTTGCCTGCCACAAGAAATAACTCAGAATAAATTGTAGGCTTTATTTTAGCTCTGTTGTAGTGCTGGTATAGTCCTAAAGAAAAATGGGAGATAGGATGGAAGACAGTGTGAGAGGATTTATGCACTTCAAAGGTAGTCTTGGATACCAGAATAAACATTTTTATTTGTGCTGTTACCTTTCAAAAGCTTAATAGACTATTTAAAACATTAATGCCTAGTAAAGTCATACCATTGCTATAAGTAAAGACCATCATTTGTTTGAGTCCCAGATGGTTTCTTCGTTCCAGTGAAGTGCTGTGGTGGCATTTCACTATGTCACTTGACTTGGCTCCTGGAGTCGTCAGTGACATTGGTATCAAATATTCTAAACATTACAGAAAATCCCCTTGTGAATAGCAACTGAAAATGGAAATGGTATTAAGATAAAAACCTCATGCTACATTTGGATTAAAATGATCTTTTTTGTGATCCTTTTTGCTGCTTCTATAATCTTTGACTGCTCCCAGAAAAGTAAATTAAAAGCAGTGGCCTAAATTTCAGAAGTGATTAGGAACTTGGTGCTTTACTTTTGGGGGGCCCAGCTGCTACCCAAAACAGAATTTCTGGGATAATATCTGCTTTCCCTGTAATGCATGACACTGGCTTTCACTAACATGTAATTTCTTTTAAACTTGAAGCATTTGGGAGCAGGAATTTCAAGATGCTCTTTCTGAGTATGTATCCTACGTCAGGTTCCCTGTATAACAAAACCAAACAACTAAGCACACAAAATCTCTGCTGGATAGAAATAACATGGTGTTCAAGAAAACCCCTTGTGCTTATAATTCTTGGTCCTCCTTTCCACCTCGAACTGTCCCATTCAACCACTTACAAACACAAGCTGTGCCATTGATAGTTTATTTCCCATGCTAGCTTGTTACTGTACACATGGGCATGATTTCTATCTCATTTTTGTCCTCCTTCAAACCCAGTGGCTGGAATGTCCCAGCATTTGAAAAGGTCCCAGATATGTAACGCTGTTTTCTAATGTGCACCCTGTACAGATGCTTGGCTAAGAGTATGAGATTAATATTGATGCTGTTTATCCCAGTTATTCTTTAGGCCCAAAAGCTGTAACCAGAGCTGTCCAGAAAAGAAAAAACAGAACGGAGAAGAAAGAGGCATATTAGAGAAAGGCAGTCAGGTGACAGAGGGAAAAAGCAATTGAAGCTGTTGGTTTAATGTTTGGATATGTCACTGACCAGCTCAGAACTAATGTGTGGCTTGCCTCAGGAGTAAAAAATTTTAAATGCTTCTTTTGCAATGTCTTTTACCAGTGAAGCACAATGCTGGTAACAACCCTGTGGGGCTGATGTAGGATGCACCACAAGAGGTTCTGGGGCACTGGCTTCTGAAAAGATCTGACAAAGTGCGGTATTTCAGTCACCATGTACCTCAGAGTGCCCAGAGCTCTTGCCCAAAATAGATGCACGGTGACCCAAGGTAGTCCCTGTGTCAAAGAAATTATAGAGGACCACAGACACGGGTTGTAAAACAACAAATCTAGTATTTACCAGGTGCCCAGGACAGAGAGTAAACAATACAGTCCATCCTGAGTGTTTCTGCTTGTCATTGACAGATTAGACAAGAGAGAAGATGCTTTGCTGTACCTTCCAAGATTCTGAAGCCATTTCAGAAAGGAGTTTCTGACAGGGTATGCTTAGCTGGTCGTAAATTATCTTTTCATTTCCTTGGCAAATACATAGGTATGTAAGTCTCGGTAGGATAGACACGCAGGAGTTGCTTAAGCTCTTCCAAGATGAAAGATAGTAAGCTTTTTATGCATAATCTAACTAACCTGTTTTCAATTTTTTACTTTCTGACTTAACCTTTTCCTGAGCATACAAGTAGTTGTTATCTGAAAGACCCTCCCGTGCACCACATATGATGCACATCCAATCTGGCAGCTTCTCTTTATTCCCTCCCTCTGCCTATTTGCGCTTTTATCTCTTTGTTTTTGGAAATATCTGGTATTTGGGGCTTGAATAATCATTTTTGCTTTCAAAGCACTTACAGAAAAAGAAAAAAGGACTACAGGGCTTTAAAACTATAGCAACAAGAGTAGAGGAAGGGCCTGTGGTTCCAGTTGATACCTGGCACTCAGTTTTGTTTAGAAATGTTTGCTCCTCTGTGCTGTTTGACTGACACCACCAAGGAGGCAGTATTTTTTAATTGCCAACTGTCTGTCCTAGTTTTGTGCTGGTGTAAACCACTGCCACTAATTATCTTATTACAAGAAAGTTTTTTTTTCTCCATCCAAATCCCTCATCAATTAAAACCCCGTCCTTGCTAAAATTCACCCTGCATCATTTATTTCCTTGTTAGTAGTTTGCTGTCCCCTCTTCTGCAGTGCTCTTGTATCTTAGGGTTGCTGTTGACAATATCTTAAGGTTATAAATTGTTTGGAGGCAGAGAGGGTAGTTTCCGGTTTTTCATTTTAGGATGCAGAAAAGGACTTTAGGGCTGCAAGGACTTCCATATATGGACTTCTTCTTTCTTTCTTTGTCCCATAAGCATGACTCTATGAATGACCACTAATAAAATTAATCAAATGCAAAAAAGTCTAGTTCCTGATTTTATTTCTTTTTTTATTTCTCCCAGAAACTAAAATCTGGAAGGAGTCATTTCAGGAAGAATGCAGAAAAATGTATCATGTGTCTTTTAAGAGTTTCAAATGAAGTTGAATAGACATGAAAGAATGAAATATATATCACAGAATCATAGAATAGTTAAGGTTGGAAAGGAACTTAAGATCATCAAGTTCCATCCCCCCTGCCACAGGCAGGGACACCTCACCCTAAACATGTTGCCCAAGGCTCTGTCCAAACTGTACTTGAACACTGCCAGGGATAGAGCATTTGCCACTTCTTTGGGCAACTTATTTCAGTACCTCACCACACTCACAGTAAAGAACTGCTTCATTCTATCCAACCTGAACCTTGTTTAAGCCTGAACCCATTCATTACTCCTTGTCTTACAGCTACAGTGCCTGATTAGGAGTATCTCCCCAACATCCTTGTAGGCCCCCTTCAGATATTGGAAGGCTGCTATGAAGTCACCACACTTCATTCAGTAGAGGGAATATTTATAGCTTCTTTGGTACAAAGATGTATTTAGACATCTGTCCTGGGTTCGGCAACAGCAGTCATTTTTTTCTCCTTCTTGGTAGCTGGTGCAGCGCTGTTTTTTTGACTTTCAGCCTGGGAACAGTGCTTGATAACACCAGTGTTTTTAGTTACTGCTGGGTGATGTTTAGGCTGGCCAAGGACTTTGTGAGTCTCATGCTCTGCCAGGGAGGACGGGAAGCCGGGAGGAAAGAGAGACAGGACACCTGACCCAGACAAACCAAAGAGGTTATTCCATACCACAGCACGTCATGTCCAGGATGTAAAGATAGAGAGCAGAGACCCGGAAGGGTGGTGAGGGTGCACGGTGGGGGGCACTGGTGGGGGTGCACTGCGTGGTCAGACTTGATATTGGATGGTGAGAAACTGTTTTCTTTTCCCTTGTATTTTCTCTTGTCATTATTATTATTGGTGGTAGCAGTAGTGATTTGTGCTATACCTTAGTTACTAAACTGTTCTTATCTCAGCCTGTGGGAGTTGCATTCTTTCGATTCTCCTTCCCATCCCTCCAGGAGCGGAGGGAAGAAAGAGTGGGGAGTGAGTGAGAGAGCGGCTGTGTGAGTTTATAGACTTAAACCATGACAACATCTAGTATGAAAGCATGCTGAGTGGTACTTTCATCTTGGTTTTGAACATTTTGATAAAGAATGTTCTAGGAAGTGATTGTAGAAATGTATTTTTCAATAGAAAGCTTCAAAAATATTCCCCTCATTTTTGAGCTAGGTTTATATGATGATGGGATGAACAGGCTTGTGACGTAAATTTTGTTTGTGGAACAGGAAAAAAGGAAATTAATATCAGAAAATATGGCCTTTAGTCTCTTCAGTCAGATTTTGAAAATCATTATTTTTGATGTTATGGAGGGTTTTTTCACATTAGAATTTTAATATTATATAGCTACTTTTAACTCTCCAACCATCTGTAACTAATTTCTTTTTGTCAAAAAAATCCACTAACATCTGTTTATATGCAATTACAGTTGCAGGCATGTAGAATATTACCAAAGACTTAATATTTGGTTAAAAGCTTGGGACTCTGGAATGATATTAAAATTAACATGCAATTTATTATATTTAGACATGGATTTATAAAAGCATATCAAGTTAAACAATATTTCTGTTGACATACTATCAAGCCTTAAAGGCACATTACCCTTTTAGATACTTAGCAGCATTAAAAAATAGAAATATCCAAAATTAATCTTTGCTATTATAATTCTAACATTTTCCAAAATTTTAAAAATAGTTGAACTTCTGACTAATCTTGCTAATCACTCAGCCTCATTTTTATAATGTTTTCCTGATCTAGGGAAATAATCTCAAAAGGGAAAATACACAGTGACTAAAGAAAACAGCACAATTATAGAATAGAATCATAGAATAGTTTGGGTTGGAAGGGACCTTTAAAGGTCATCTACTCCAATACCCCCTGCAAGGAACAAGGACGTTTTCAACTAGATCAGGCTGCTCAGAACCACATCCAGCCTGGCCTTGGATGTCTTCAGGGTTAGTGTATCTACCACCTCTCTGATCAACCTGTTACAGTATTTAAGCACCCTCACTGTAAAAAATTTCCTCCTCACGTCCAGCCTGAATCTCACCTCTTTTAGTTTAAAGCCATCACCCCTCACCCTACTGCAACAGACCCTGCTAAAAAGCCTTTTCTCATTTTTATTATAGGTCCCTTTCAAATACTTGGAGGGCTGCTAGAAGGTCTCCAAGGAGCCTTCTCCAGGCTGAACAAACCCAGCTCTCTCAGCCTTTCCTCATAGGGGAGGGGTGTTCCATCCCTCTCATCATTTTGTTTACCCTCCTTTTGACTCTTTCAAACAGATCCGTATCTTTCCTGTATTGAGGACTCCATAGCTGGATGCAGTACTCATAGTGGGGGTCTCACCAGAGCAGTTTAGGGAGGAAAATCACTTCAAAAATAATTTATTTTGTGTGAAATATCTTTTGAGAGATAAAAGTTTAAAACCAATGGCAGGTCTATGCTAACACACAGCTATTACAGACTACAAGTGGCCCATGAGTTCTTATTCTCCAAAGTAACGAAACCATTGAAACAATTTCCACCCCACCACAATTTGTTTGCACAGTCTAAACTGTAAAATGTAACTACCGTAAAAATGTTTAAGCTAATGAATTTAATTAGAGTATTCCTTTGAATTAATACTCAAAAGTGACTATGTAGGATCTTTCCCATCATCGCATTGCATGTGAATTGTCAAAAAGAAAATAATGGAAAAGGTATTTCTGCAGTTACGGAAGAGGGTAAAAATAGATACTGGTGGGGATTTTTGTGCATATCAAATGTACATCCTTGCTAGCAGTGCAGTGTGACTCAGTGTGACTGAGTAAGAATTGGCACTTACATTTCTATTGGTGACAGGCCGAGCTTGCTGTGGATTCATGGCGTGGATGTAGGTATGAGATAATGAAGATTGCAATGTTAGCTCATGAGGTAGAAATTCAGTTAATTATTCCATGCTTTCCCATACTTTGGGATTTTTATAATGACCATGCTGTTTCAGCTGTCACAAACTGTTTTTATCTGTGCTTATCAAGACAGGGAGGGTACAATGCTTATTTTTTACCTTAGTTTAGGGAAAAGAGTTTATATTCTATCTATAACTAGGTGGTTAGTACTTTGTGAAATTACACTGTGATCAAGTCAATGCAGTCATCAAAGCATACTTACTCTTGGATTAACAAATACACTGTACTGAAAAAAAGCCTCTTTTCAGATGTAGTGTAATTTTTCATCTACATAATATATTCATGAATTCGAGCATCTGCTCTTTATTTATTCATTCAAAAATAAGCTTTCAGTTCTTAATTTCACAAAGACCTCTGACACTAGATGCTTGTTCTTCAACCCTGGATACATTAGTGAGTTCTGTAGTTCTTCCCTAAAATATCGGTGATCAGACTGTCTTTAAACATTCTGCATATTGTTCTTAATCATGAGGGAAGACGATAAGAAACTATCCTGAATCTCTTTATTAACTTTCGAACACAAAGGCCTGCATTTTGTTTTATTGATTTGTCAGGTCTTCTGCAAAAGTATTCCTTCAAACATCATCCTAGAGTGTGTACTGCAAAGGATTTCCCCCTGACAAGTACAGAAGTTTTTAATCTGTTGTACAGTAGCTGGTATTTGGGGACATCATGCTAACACTTTGGATCATCTTTTCTCACAGAAGAGGAATTCTGGCTGGATTTGGGACAGGGAAGAAGGATAGCTAGGATGACAAGAGAACAGACACCAGATGTCTTGTGAAAAGAGAGTGTGAATACTTTTTCCTCTTCCATTTCTTAACATAACAAGGGAGACTTGAAAGAGATATAAATAATTTCTGTAGAAACATCAAGGGAGTTCAACATTTCTTCCTTCCAGTAATGAACTAATGCACAAGATTTGTCTCGGGTTGAAAGGAGTTTAACATTCAGGCTAAAAATTAGAAGGCTTCTAATCAGAAGTTTAATGAGGTTCTGGAAGGGGCCTAAAGAGAAAAACTGAACACAAACAAGATCGGAGCTTATGTTAAAACGGAGCTTTGATAGATGGCATCATCCACTATGAGGCAATCGCCCTCACTAGGGGACTGTACTCCAAAAAGCATGTTGGTGGCAGAGATCTATATGAGATGCCCTTTACAATCCTCCCAAGAGGTATGCTTTCTTGTGGAGGGTTCATGGGAAATAAAGTACTCTTTGTAAATAATAAATAAAAAATTACTCTTCATAATTAGTTTCCATGATAGCTCTTCAGTGACTGGCTATAGAAAGTAGCCAAATACCTGCAGAGATAGATATTTTTTTTTTTTTTTCATCCTGTTTGCTTATTATTTAAAGATACCAATACTGTGGGATAATGACTGGTCATGAAGGCAGTGTATATGTGGGCATATTTAATTATTTTAATTTTAATGTGGCTGAGACTGTCTTTTGAGTCACTGAACTTTGGACCAGATGTGCATGCAAGCAATTCTCTTGTCTTCTGCCCTGACCAATCTCAGTCCAATCATGTTAAATTAATCTTGAATTGGAGGAGAGCAGGAAGGCGGAAATTCAAGCCAGTTCCCCCAGTGAATGACACTTAACACTTAATCCTTAAAGTGCTGATAAGGCTTTCTTTCCTTGAGCCCTCTCTAGGATGCTTAAAAATGAAGCAGCTGCATGAAAAATGCTGTTAGGTTATTCTGTCTCTGTCTTAGTGTCTTTGGTGTTTTAAAAACAGAATAGATTTTTGAATTTACATGCGCTGATCTGGGATTTTTGTAATCTTGTGTTTTCAGACCTAGAAAATTTCTACTGACATTTCAAAATCCTTTGGAACTCCATCTGAAGAATTGCAGTTTATGAGCCTTAAGCCTCTTAAAGGCTGCATGGCAGTAGAATATGAACAGGTTTGGGTTTTCTGCTTTAGAACCTAATAAAATCACTGTCAATTCACCCCACCTCTTTCTTTTTTTCCTTTTTCAGATGAGGATCTCATTCTCTGTATATTATGATTCAAACCCTCCTCTTCCATTTTCTCACCTTTCTGTCCTTTCACCTTCTGTTTTTTTCTATTCCTCTAGTCTGTATATATTTTTTTTTTTTTTAAATGGTTAAAAACAAGGGTTATACGAATGCTTCTTGAAGAATTCCACTCCATGGTTTTACTGAAGATTTGACGTCATGGCTTAAGCCCAGCCAGTAACTCGGCACCACGCAGCCGCTCTCTCATTGCCCCTTCTCTTCCTCCCCCCCTCTCCCGGAGGGATGGGGAAGAGAATTGAAACAATGTAACTCCCACGGGTTGAAAGAAGAACAGTTCAGTAACTAAGGTATAACACAAAACCACTGCTGCTACCACCAAGAATAATAATGATAACGGAAATGACAAGGGGAGAGAATACAATTGCTCACCACCCTCTGACCGACACCCAGTCCGACCAGAGTAACGATCTAGCCCTTCTGGGTAGCTGCCCCCAGTTTATATAGTAGGCATGACGTGCTGTGATATGGAATACCTCTTTGGTTAGTTTGGGTCAGGTGTCCTGTCTCTGCTTCGTCCCGGCTTCCCCTCCTCCCTGGCAGAGCATGAGGCTCAGAAAGTCCTTGGTCAGAGTAAACATTACTGAGCAGTAACTGAAAACATCGGTGTTATCAGCACTGTTCCCAGGCCAAAAGTCAAAAACACAGCACAGCACCAGCTACTAAGAAGGAGAAAAATGACTGCTACTGCTGAACGCAGGGTATTTGATTTTTTCAAAGTGAAGTTTATATCTAACCTCAGAGTATTGCAGAGGACTATCATGATTTATCTATAGAATCAGAGAATCATAGAATAGTTAGGGTTGGAAAGGACCTTAAGATCACCTAGTTCCAACCCCTCTGCCATGTGCACGGACAGCTCCCACTAAACCATGCTACCCAAGGCTCTGTCCAACCTGGCCTTGAACACCGCCGACGATTGAGCATTCACAACTATCATGTTGCCTCCTTTAATTTACTTGTATAACATTCTGTAAGCAATTTCAAATATGGTGTAAACTAATTCTAAATAAACTTCTATAAAATATGCATTAGTGAGGCCCCAAAGGAGAATACTGACTTCTAAGGATGTTATTTGTAGTAATGTGGTCACAGTAGGTGGTAGGGGAAAACAGGCATCTTTCACAGGCAAGATTTCTTCTTTGGCTACTCCAAAGGAAGCTGAGCTGAATTACATTTCATTTGTGATTAACTACAAGTGTGCATGTGAACAGTGTTATACAAGATAATGTATTCATCTGCAAAACCTGAGCCCTCATGTTGTGCATTCATATGGAAGGAATAGATTTTTTAGCACTGTGCATTTCCTGTATATATCCTTCCTTGATATTTACTATATTACATTCATAAAGAAAGCATCTAAATGTACTTGGTTTCTTAAAACCTCATATTAATGTAAATGATCTACCCTCAAAATGCATCTGAAATTGCAGATACAAGGAGACATGGACAATAGCTTGCTATACCTGTAATTACTCTTAAAATAAGAGAATATAAAGGGAGATTGTAATTAATTTGATCAAACCTTGTGGAATCCCAGATGCACTAAAACCTAACTCTGCTTCTACACTGAAATCAATGGAAACTTATATATTTAAAAACAGTCCAGCTACATAGTAAAAATATGTAATGTGGCATGATTTAGTGAGAGGTGTCCCTGCCCATGGCAGGGGGGTTGGAACTACATGATCTTAAGGTGCTTTTCAACCCTAACTATTCTATGATTCTATGATTCTATCATCAAGTGAATATTTTCATTCATCAGAATTGCTCAGTCATGGTATCAGCTTTTCATGTACATCAACAGAACACAAATCTGTATAGAACTTGAGTGTAATGCTGATGCATAGAAATACAGCCTAAAGTAACAAGCCCCACTGCAGCAGTACGTATGCTTGAGTACATTGAGTTAAAATGCTAGCAACTGCTTATGTGCTGAGTCAGAGCCTTAGAAATCAATAGAGGTATCAACCAGCTTCTATAAACTGACACAGTCTGTTTCTCCGCACAGTCCTTCAGACTTAATTAGGCATGGACTGAATTGCAGTGGTGTCTTTATCCCCATTCACTCTCACAACTTACCTCTTCACTGTGCCCATTGCACTCTTTTCTTGTGTAAGGTATGCTATTCTGACCATTCCCTGCATGAGTGCACTGGCTTGGTGTCAAGAAGAAGTCTTCAGAAATTGAAAGAAGAGGTGAGGACATTGCAGGAAAAGTAGACTTTAGGTGTATGAGTTTAATGATAACTTAGGTTCCTAGCTAATACCAAAAGCCTGTTTGCTAATTTTTTGAATCAGGTTAGAAAAGATTTCAGATCTGAAAGCATTTGTATGACTGTCATGTAGTTTCAATGTACTCTTATGTATTAAAGTATTTTTAAAAAATAATGTTTCTAAGCACATATATATATAAAGCCACATGTAAAATCAATCTTCCTATTTCTTGATGTGAGTGAATGTTACCTCTCCTTGCTAGATGTGTACTCCCTCTGATATTTGTGAACCTTTTTTCCTCTGTTTTATTTATTGCAGAAGGGAGATTGTCCATTAAGACTTCCTAGGCCAATTCAAAAGCTGTTATTGAGACTCCTGATTCCGTTAGTGCTTACATCAGTTAAAGTGCCTAGAAGATCATGATAAACAGCACTCCTCAAACCTTCACTCTGTTCTTTGAAAAACTACTACACACAGACTCTTTTTTTCCCCTCTGATGATAATTTTAGGTAGAGGATAAAATGGATGAAAGAATTGAAGCAGTGGGATGAGATAACGTTGGCTGAATTGTATAATGTTATAAAGGCAGGTCTGTTCAGCTGCGGAAGTGCCTATATTCTCACTTGATGAAGTGTTCTGTGAGTATACTATTTTTCAGAAAGGTATGGTGCGTAGGCTGAATAAATGGAACTCAAATGTGGTGAAAAGGATTGTGCATGTATATGAAAATGCAATTACTTTCCATGAATACAGCAAGAGAAAGTCGAATAGTGTGCACTACACAAATTCAATAGAACTAGTTTCCAGTGAGTTTATACTTTATTTCACTCCTGCTGGAAAGAGAGGTTGCCTTTAGATTTGATGTCCATATACCTCACAAAAAAACTACTCTCAAAAAGAAAAAAAAAGAAAGAGGAAAGGTTGGCAGTGTCTAATAACAGTCTCTAAATCTGCTATTCTACCTAAATATACTTCTTATTAAAATAATCAAAAGTCATAGTGAGTTCATAATAGCTTCTGATTAGAAAGCTCTAATTAAAAAGGAGGCAATATCATGAGATCCTGATGACCAATCATACAATTTGAATACTGAATTTCAATACTTACTTCTACTGAACATCAAGTAATAGTTTCAGTCATCAGCTCCTAAGTTCTGTAAGCCTGTGTGTTTATTGCTGCCTGCAATTTCCACCCTTGACCTTTTTCAGATTAACCACTAACCCTAAAAATGCTCTTGCCAAAAATGCCTAGATACCTTTGAACCATGGCAGTTTAGGATGCTATACTGAGATCATCCTTTAACATCCTAACCAGTATTATCTCATTGTTTCCTGTGATATTGTTGCCTATCTACATTAATTTTTATCTCTTATATTATGGCAAAGACAGTGACTCTCTTGCTTGTCACTTTTTCACTCTGTGTAACAGAGTACGATCCTGGTTCAACAATAAGAGTACCCTGGATTATGGTAAATTAAATCACAGTTATTAATTAAGGTTGTTTTTTTCAGTTGTGAAGTAGTCACATGATTTATAATGGATTTTGGAAACTTCAGGACTGAACAGGGTTTTAAATTTAAAATATCATCTTTTTCTCCCTGTGTTTTCTGATTAAGCGCATTCATGTCAGTTTGTGTTTTTTTGTTTTTGTTGTTTCTTTGTCACTGTTTAAGCCCAGCCAGTAACCCAGGACCAAGCAGCCGCTTGCCCAATCCCCTCTTTCCTCCCCCCTGCTCCTGGAGGGATGGGGGTAAGAATCGAAAGAATGCAACTCCCACGTGTTGAGATAAGAACAGTGCAGTAACTAAGGTATAACACAAACCACTGCTGCTACCACCAAGAATAATAATGACAAGGGAAATAACAAGGGAAAAGAATGCAACTGCTCACCACTCACTGATCGATACCCAGCACGACAGAGCAGTGATCTAGCCCTTCTGGGTAACTACTCCCAGGTTATATAGTGGGCATGGCGTGCTGTAGTATGCAACACCTCTTTGGTCAGTTTGGGTCAGGTGTCCTTCTTCTGCTTCCTCCCGGCTTCCCCTCCTCCCTGGCAGAGCATGAGACTCAGAAAGCCCTTGGTAAGAGTAAACATTACTGAGCAGCAACTGAAACCATCGGTGTTATCAACGCTGCTCCCAGGCTGAAATTCAGAAGCACAGCACTGCACCAGCTACTAAGAAGGAGAAACATGACTGCTACTGCTGAACTCAAGAGCATCTTTTTTTTTTTTTTTCTTTTTCTGTTTGAATTCCAGTAATTATTTTTGTGGTTTTTAATTTAATGAGAAAATTGTGTTAGTTTCAGCCATCACCTGAATTTAACTGTGTATTACTAACATCACACTGGAGGTCACAAATGACTGCAGCTTGCTCTACTCCAGTGGGCTATTAAATTGTGAAATGTACTCAGAATATTTTGCTCCTGAACACATCACTGGGTTGTCCCTTTAGGTTACTAACATCGTGTGAGTGAAGACCTGCTGAGTACTCAGTTTGCTGCTCTGTGTGCAAGGGCAGACATCAAATTGTGTCTCTGTGTTGTTCCCAGAATCTTCCTTGGAATTTCACTCTGCTAGGCTGAAAGATTTACATTGGGAATAAATATTAGATGCCAAAAAATTCCTAGGTGTAGCTTCTTATCATAAGATTGCCTTACCTATTGGAATAAGGAAAAACTGCATTTGACATGTGACATGGAGTAGATCAATAACTAGGGAGTCTTATTGTTTTACATGTATTTGTTGCAATTACACCTACACCTGAAGAATAACAGGAACAGAGTAGAATTTCTCCCTAAGGTTAATGAAGAAGTATAATTTGATTATTCAATTATCATAAGTATTATACTCTAGGGGGAAAAAAATAAATCCATAGAAGATCTATCAGGGTTTTATTTTTAGTTTGTTTTGTTTGTTGTTTTTTTGTTTGTTTGGTTTGGTTTTTGTGTTTTTTTTTTTTTTTTTGTTGTTGTTTTTTTTTGACAGAGAAGAAAATAACACTGGAAAACATCTGGAGTGAGTATCCTTAGACTCTGAATGATGTGATGTTTCCAGGATTGATACTAAATTTCACTATTCCAGTTTCTTTCTCACACGAATGAATACCATTATGAAGTGTCTAGTACTGGTGCTATAGAGATATTACTTTGCCTACGCAGTTTGCATGCTTTTGCATTTGAATGTTCTTTGCTCAGCCTTTTTGAAAAATAAAATATTTAACAGGATTAACTTCTTTTAGATCAGATATGCCAGTTAGAAGGATGCAGATGTAAGCAACATTCCCTGCCTCTCTCTTCCTCCCCTCCTTTTCCAAAGAGGAGAAATGTGCTATAGTAAGCCTGATCATAGCTCACTGGGGTCTGACTATTTAGCAGAATAAGAATCTATCTTGCCTGCCAGCACCTCTCTGGGCATTGCAATGGAAGTGTATTGCCACAGTGCTATTATCCACTTTGTTGAACAACCCAGTGTGTGAACCCCATGCTATATGTTGCTATCCTAGGAGTTTCAGCTGAGAAAATTAAATGGATATGGTAATTTAACAGGAAACTGAAACATCTGAGAAATGCTGAAAAGGGTCTATTCAGGCGTGCCTTACTTTAGAATGACATAGCGGCAGGTTTCAAAAAAGGATTCTCTCTCTATTAGAATGCAAATAAACACTACTTTCCCCTAGAGCCCCCTGTCTAGCTATGGAATAATAACTCTAGACAAAAGCTGTAGATTGTCATCTTTGACATTTTACCTTTATTAATGCTTAGTTTTTCCATAAATTATAAGATTCTTCAATTATGATTAGATATGTGCAGTGGTGAATCAGGTATTATTAATCAAAATGCCTTTAAACAGTCACTTATGAGAACAGATATCAGTGTAATATGGAAAAGGGCATGATGAAGAGAATATCTGCAGTCTAAAAGGTACCCTTTATCGGGATGCCATTTTAAACAAGGTGTTAAGAGAGGTAACATGGGTGTGTGTATTAAGCACTGTGGCAGAAACTGACTTCATAATGATATGAGCTTTGATGAGCTGGCTTAAAGGTTGAAGAAGATGTAATACGACAAACTGACAATTGAATATTTTTATGCTCCTTCTTTTAACTGTATCGTGAGAGAGAAGTGGAAAAGAAGAAGGAAGGGGGATGGGGGGAAGGTGGGTGAGAGAGAGAGAGAACAAATGATCACCTGGTCAAGGATCACCTGCTCCCAGCTCAGGAGTGTTTTGCCCCAACAAGAAGGAAATGGGGCAAGAAGGTCAGCCTTGGATGGATGGATGGATGGATGGATGGATGGATGGATGGATGGACGGATGGGTGGATGGATGGATGGATAAAGAGCTGCTGAGAAAACTCAGAAGGAAAAAAAGAAGCTTACAGAAGGCGGAAGTGAGGACAGGCAGCCTGGGAAGAATACAGGGATGTTGTTTGAGATGCTGGGATCAAGAAAGCTAAGGCACCATTAGAATTGAATCTGGTCAGGGTTGTCAAAGATAACAAGAAGGGATTCTATAAGTATATTGAAAACAAGACAGGCAAAGGATAATGTGGGCCCTCTCCAGAAGGAAGCATGAGAACCGGCTACCTTGAATTTGGAGAAGACTGAGGTTCTTAATGACTTCTTTGCCTCAGTCTTCACTGACAAGTACCCTAGCCACACCACTCAAGTCTTGGAAGGCAGATGCAGGGACTGTGAGAATGAAGACCTTAGGCTCACTGTAGGAGAGGATCAGGCTCAAGACCATCTTAGGAACCTGAATGTGCACAAGTCCATGGGACCTGATGAAATCCACTCATGGTCCTGAAGGAGCTGCAAATGAAGTTGCTAAGCCACTGTTCATCATATTTGAAAAATCATGGCAGTCAGGTGAAGTTCTTGGAAATAAAGAAATATAACCCCCATTTTCAAGAAGGGGAAAATGGATGAGCCGGGAAACTACAGACCAGCCAGCCTCACCTCTGTGCCTGTCAGGATCACAGAGCAGATTCTCCTGGAAGGTATGCTAAGGCGCATGAAAAACAAAAATATGGTTGGTGACAGCCAAAATGCCTTCACCAAGGGCAAATTCTGCCGGACCAAAATAGTGGCCTTCTATGATGGGGCTACAGAACTGACAGACGGGAGTAGAGCAGTTGATGTCATCTACCTGGACTTGTGCAAAGCATTCAACGCTGTCCCACATGACATCCTTCTCTCTAAATTGGAGAGACATTAATTGGATAGATGGACCACTAGGTGGGTAAAGAACTGGCTGGATGGCCTCACGCAAAGAGTTGTACTCAATGGTTCAATGTCCAGCTGGAGATGGGTAATGTGTGGTGTCCCTCAGGGGTTGGTATTGGGACTGATTATGTTCAACATCTTTGTCAGTGGCATGGACAGTGGGATTGAGTGTGCCCTCAGCAAGTTTGCCGATGGCATCAAGCTGTGTGGTTCGGTTGATATGGTGGAGGGAAGGAATGCCATCCAGAGGGACCTTGATAAGCTTGTAAGGTGGGCTGATGCCAACCTGATGAAGTTTAACCATGACAAATGCAAGGTCCTACACCTGGGTTGGAGCAATCCCAGGCAAACATACAGGTTAGGCAGAGAAGAGATTGAGAGCAGCCCTGCGGAGAAGGACTTGGGGATATTGGTTGATGAAAAAATGAACATGAGCCGGCTGCAGTGTGTTCTTGCAGCCCAGAAAGCCAACCGTATCCTGGGCTGCATCAAAAGGAACATGACCAGCTATTCGAAGCGGGTGACCCTGCCCCTTTACTCTGCTCTTGTGAGACAGCAGTTGGACTACTGTGCGGAGTTCTCATGTCCTCAACATAAAAAAGACATGGAACTGTTGGAACAAGTGCAGAGGAAGGTCATGAGGATGATCAGGGGACTGGAGCACCTCCCGTATGAAGATAGGCTGAGAAAATTGGGGCTGTTCAGGCTGGAGAAGGCTGCGTGGAGACCTCATAGCAGCCTTCCAATATCTGAAGGGGGCCTGTGAGGATAGTAGGGAGGAGCTCTTCATGAGGGACTGTAGTGATAGGACAAGGGGTAATGGGTTTAAATTTCAACAGGGGAAGTTCAGATTAGGCAAAAGGAAGTTCTTTACTGTGAGAGTGGTGAGGCACTTGAACAGGCTGCCCAAAGAAGTTCTGAATGCTCCATCCCTGGCAACGTGCTCAAGGCCAGGTTGGACAGAGCCTTGGATGACATGGACTAGTGTGAGGCACCCTTGCCCATGACAGGGGAATTGGAACTTGATGTTCTTTAAGGTAATTTGCAACCTTGACCTTTCTATGATACTATGATTCTATGATTCTATGATTCTATGATTCTATGAATGACCCCAACAAAATCATGCTGAATATTTGAGATGCTCAAGCATGCTATTCCACATGGTCAAGTACACTAACACAGTCTTTATCTGTTCAGGGGGTAAAAATTGAAAGTATGATTCCAAACCAGTATTAGACCTCTGGTAAGGATCTTGGTCTGGTCACTCGCCCTCTCTTCCCCCCTTCCCCTGCCGACCGCCCCTGGCTCTGTGGATGCTGAACTTCAGGCTGCTGTATTCCTTACCAAATGCAGCAGTTGTAGTCACAGAACTTTACTACTTGCAGGATCCCCCTAAGAAAACGATGTCCTTAGGTAGCTAGTGTGTAAGTTTTCAGTTGCTTTGCATCATCAGTGTATGTGAGTGCTCACAATACAGGTCAAAATACTAAAAAGAATATAGTTGCAATATTTTAGATCAGGCATTTAAGTGAAAAGCCATTTTTCTATTAGCTGCATATTTTGTTCAGTGCAATAAACATTTTACACTGATCCTAACTCAGTTTTGTGAGAATATTAATTTCTATTTGTCTTTGATATAGTCAGATAGCATGCATCTAGAAAACCCTTGTTATTTCTTTGGAAAGTGGCCTTTAATTTGGTCCATATGGGTTTGCTGGTAAAGAATTTGTTTTGACCTTATCTCTGTGGCTCTATTACCCCTAATGACATGTTCATTGATGTGGTGGTGTGTCTTTTATCTTGCATATGTGGAGCAATTGAGAGGTTGCTTTATTGACAGGCTGGTTAACCTGTGACTTTGGTTTCTGTCATTCTGCTTTGTATGCACAGGAAAACCCTATTTATGAGATAAAGTAGACAGATTAGCATCTTTGAAATTCTTTATGTATCCACTGATAAGGGTTTAGCACACATGATTTCAGTGTTCTCCTAGCACTGCATCCTGAACTCCAGCTTTAGGACTTGTTCTCAAAGTATGAATCTAAGCAGTTCAAATTCTAGGTCTTTAGCTAAGATTTCAAAAAAATTAAAAGCTATTCAATGATGAAAAGTTCTATTCTGTGGGTTTTGTTTCACACACAGTGACTAGATTAAAATAGCATTAGTTACTCTAAATAGCTTCACAAGTGAGTTAAGAGCTTAAACACCTTTTGCAGATATAAAACTAAACATAAACTTTTATATAGAATTTTATATAGCCCAACAAACCCATATATTTTTTTACAATATAATATTATAAATAATAGGTTAAATCAATATATCTACAAAAAAAATCCAATAAGAGAAATTTGTATTTTGTGTGTGTGATTGATTTTTCTTGTATGAAGATTTAGTACATATATTCCTTAGAATGAATGGCATTTTCTTCCCAATTTTCTACCAAGTGTAACCTGGTGGTTGTCAACAGCCTTTAATGAAATTCAGTGTTGGTCTTGGGATCACTCCTGAGCCTGTGTAAGCCCTCCAGCAGCTTTTAAGTGGGGGATTGGACCTGTGCTCTTAACTCTCTTAGCTGAATGGAGCTGAGTGCCAAGTCACTGCAGATTTTGGAGAGCTCCCCAATGAAAGGGGGAGTAGCTGATTAGTGGGGAAGGCAAAATATACTTGAGTACAGAGACTGTCAGTTGCCAAGAAAACTTAATCCACTTCACTATCAATAGCAACAATGCTAAAATGACTCTGCTGGCTCTGCCAAGACTTCATGGCCTGAAAATTGGTTTTCAGGAAAGCAGAGAACTTAAGCAATGTGTCATTTTAGTTGTGCTCAGGCAGGGTGGGTTCAGCTGCCAGATACTAAGCAGGACCTTAAATATTTCTACTTCTCATAGCTGATTAGAAAATAAATGCCCTAATACAAAGTAGTTTATCTTCACCTTTTGTTTATCCTGAACCAGATCACACTGTAAAATCTGTGTAGCTATTTGTTTTCATTTTGAGCAAAATTTTAATCATAGTCTCAGATGTTTTTCTGTGGTTATGTGTACTTGTCTCAGCCCACGTAAATACCTCACACAGGGTTAGGCTGACGGCTTTCAAGGAGTTTCACTGCAGCCCTCCTATGTTACTTAAAGACCAGTAGGCTTTTGCTGTTTGAGGTGTGAATGAGGTATTGATTCTGAGGGGATCAAAGACTCTGGGGTGCTACATAAATCAAGAACCATAAATGACTCAACAACGTTTTTGTGGTTGGAAGACCTCAAAAGAGAAGTTACTCACTTTCCACGAGAACTGTTCTAAAGAAAAATTTCAATGCCAATCTTAATAGAAAATCTAAGGAACGTGGGTCAAATTATGGTTCACTGCCGCCAGCAGAGCCAGGAATTGACCTGTGTGACAGGCTTGATGGTAACAACCACCTGCTAAGATTTGATTTAATCTGCCATTTGGGTTTACCATAGTAGTTTATAATCCTCAGTGAGCTCCTTAGTAGTGTATAATATAATTATGATTTATTTCATTGTAGCCATCATTACTGGTGATTTATTTATGCTCATAGAGAAAATTGCCCTAGTTCTTTCAAGGTGTTATGCTAGTCTCCCATAGGAAGCTCACAAATCAGATACCTGAATATCAAAGTTTAGATGTATAAAGCTTGGAGTAACAAGTTTCATTAAGCATATTTTTAAGTCTGCACAACTTCAAATAATCAGAATTGAGTCTGGTTATTTGGCATAGCTCTCTCACATCATTCTTATAAGTATACCTTAAAGCTCCAGTTATAAACTAAATATTAATTGGGATGCTGGCATTTTCCATGCCACCAGATGAATGCTTAGGAAGATGTAGATGCCTCAAGTCGCCAGAAGCTTAATTAACTGGTGATTTCCTTTCCACAAAAATACTATAATACCAACCTGGCGCATAAAGAAGTATTTACAAAGAAGGCTAGGAATGTGTGTTATTTCTTTTTACACTGAGAGGAGCCTCTTCGCAATGAGCTAGGGGAGCAGAAGCTGACCTTCTTTAAGCGCAATGATGAGTTGCCTGGCCATTGAGAAAGCATGAAAGACTGTGGAGCACACCAGCTTTAGCTGCAGTCAAAGTACACATTCAAGCCAGGAATACAGGTGTTTTCTTCAACTGGAAGTATATTACTTTTGTTGGATAATCCATTTCAGCAGAACATTTACTTCAGTTATTAAATAGCTGAAAATAACTAGTAGTTTCTGTCTGGTTGAGTTCCTAGCCGAGGCTTCATGGTCCTACGTGCTGTCTAATCAGTGGTACACATTGGTATATTTGTCACTAGCCATCCTACCTGAATAACTGAATTTGAGAGACTAATCTAGTTTCAAATGAAACTAGTGGTTTGTGGTTACTGAGTGCTAGGGGCAGAGGTTGACTCTGTGCAGCTAATTTTACAGAATCCATGAGTACTTTAGGACTCTTTTGAGGCAGTAAAAGAGGCAGACTGTGCCAACAGCGAAGAAACACTATGGATCAGGGACTGCGTGTGTGGATGTTGTTATTATTAATGTATGTGTATTTTTCTCTCTCTGTATAGATACATTATCTTCTGTTCTCATTCATTCTCAGCATTGACTTTGATTTTAACTCTTCTCTGAATTTATTCACATCCACCATAAACCTGTCAGCTGAAAAGCTAAAATAATACAAACAGTGAAAAAGAAAGCACCAAATGACTGATATATCCAATTAAGCCTTCTCTGTGGAGATATGAGATACTCAAAATGTAATGCCACAAGGCAGAACTTAGTCATGTGAAATACTTTTTTAATAAATGAATTCATCTAGGGAACCCTTGATCTACCAACAATTTTTGCTTGTTTTCTTTTTTGTCAACAGGAAATCAGGTTGAAAAACATCATTCCTATTTAACACATTCTCACACATTCCTTTCTGAGATTAAAATAACAGCTTTTATATTATTCTTCTATGAACTTAATTTTCTCATGAGTTATCGCTTTCCTTTTTTCCTGCTCTGCAGCTTTAAATTTCCACAGAAAAAAGGTGAAATTTCAGTTTCTTCATGCTCCTTTTAATCTGGGCATGTTCTGTCCTTGCAGCCTCTGTGAAGAATGTCTTGAAGATCTCAGGTAATTTCTTAAGTATTCATTAGTCTTTGATAGGTATGTCATATACATAAGTGCATACAGAGCTGCTGCTGTAAAGAATGAGAAAGACAACTGTGCCACTGTCTTGCAATTATCAATTAAATGGTGTATCGAGGGTGAGATTTAAAACTTTAAGATTTTGGTTCTTAAAGAATTTCAGTCTTTTCAGCAGTAAAAATTTCGAGATGCTGGAAAACATATTAGAAAAAAGAATCACCTGGATTTTCCTTTTAACAGCAACAAAAGAATGCAACCTTTTGTGGTATGTTTAAGCAGTAACCAAATTCCCAAAGACTCACTAGGTTGCCTCAAATTCATGGCAAATACTCCGAAGCAAGACAATTGTAGGTACGCAAGAAACTAGGAACCTATATACCCAGAGTAACACAGTTTTGACTCCAGTCTGGGACTGCTGACTTCCGGCTGTCTGTAGGAGGCTGGGTTTCTAGAGGTGTTCACGCAAAGCCCAGGTTTCTGGAGATGTGCACACGAAACAGGACTGCCCTGTGTCATGAACCTCTGGTTGGTTGGTGAACGCTGCTGAATGTGCTGCTAGTTCCAAGCTCTTGATGTCAAAGTTGCAGAGCTCCTATTCATAAAAGAAAACCTGAAAGTCCTGAAGTCCTGGGGCTCTGAGGCAATCCTCTTGTCAAGACTGTGCGCTGTAAGAGATTAGGTTTTTGAGTCCTTTGCTAGTTAGTCAGGTTGGAGTTCATTTTTCAGCACCCAAGATGCTCAGAGGAGTTCAGGTTACAGGACCACACTAAAGAATGCCTGAAGTAAAGCAGCCTGAAATGCCTCAGTGTGCTCCTCAGTGTAACAAATCATGCAATTCAGACATGACCCAGCTGGATCACACAATTGCCTGCCTTTGGTATAAGGAATTTCTCAGTAAACTGCTAAACCCTAACTATTCTATGATTCTATGATTCTATAAATACCACCACTCCAAAGTACCTCTTGTAGAAGGTCAGAATTAAACAGTATTTTTTGATAGCAGTTTTATTGCAGGAGTAAATATTTCAGATCCAAGTGTTTACCTGAGTACAGGGACTACAGGGAAACCATTTGATGGTGGGAGGAGGATTTGAGATTGTGATTTTTCCCTTTTAATTTTAGCAATATAATGATCAGTCAGGTGTGTAATCTAAACCAGTAATCCCATCTCATAGATAGACAGCTATACAAAGTTTTGAGGCTTAACTCATCTCATCCTTATTTATTGCTTAATTGTCAAATTCCAGGTCATATCAGCATAGATTTAGAGCTTGTTGACATTGATGCAGATACTTACGTTAAAAGAAAATAAAAAATAATAGAGTATGAAATAGAGGTGATATTTAACACGAAGGATTACCATATTCACTGTCAATGTCTCTTTAGACAGCTGCTGTTCTTCAACTCTTCTAACAACAGATTTACTACCTCATAGGAAAAGTTAGAGTGGAAAGATGAGGGTTTTTTTGATAGAAAATGGTCACTGAATTAGTGTCTTTACAATTGGCTGTTGTTGGCAGATTTCTCTTTCTGTTATGAAGGAATTCCTTTCCATTTTTCCTTAAATTTTCCTCTTACTGTTGAGGACACACAATGCTTACTAATAATACTTACAAAACAATTGGGGGAAAACATTCTTATGTATTGGAAATTTAAATTCTCAGTTTTGTAATATCTTCATGGAACTACGTATTCATTGGACATTAGGTATTTTACTGTCATTTAATATATACTGGTGTGGATTTTTAATCTCTTTCACCTTTCTTACTGTGCTGTCAATGGTAATGCCCTTTTCTCCCTATTCATGCACGTACTTTCAATTTAATGTGAAAAAGAGAAAGAAAAGTGCATCAAGTTCACAGTGACTGCCCTTGTCAATAGTTTAGAATGTAATGATTAGATAATAATTCACAACTTCATTCAGTTATTATGCCACTCACATACAGAGTGTTAGTGAAAAATCCTACCTTCTTCCTCCATTGCCTACCAATCTTTGTATATTTACTATTAGAAAAAAGGCAGATCTAAGCTGAAAATTATATTGTCAGATTTATATCAGAGTACACAGCATTTGCAATTCTGACTTAGAAATTGGAGCTGCTGTTGCTTGCTGTTGTTGGATAGCTTTTCTGTGTTTGTGTGAATATAGTTTAAGACTTTTAAAAGAAGCTGAAAATAATCTTCAAAAAGACTTTATAATGTACATGTCTGGTTTTGAGGTTGAATTAAATACAATCAATTTAATGAAACATGCAACATGACAATAAGGCAAGAGTTGAAATTTTGCTGCTCTAATTTCTGTGTTAAAGAAATATCCACTTCTTGTGTTTACAGGGAAAAAGGAAGTTTGGACTCCATTTAATTTGAAGAATATTTATGTAGTTGTTTCTAAATTCTGGTTTTTGACCATTATTTTCTCATTTAGATGCCATGTTGGTTGTCCCGTGAGAGACACGCTTCCCTTCTCAGAATGCCTTGTTTCAGAAACATTCATGCAGTATGCATGTCACTGGTGTCATGACTTAGATGAGAAACTTTTAAACCCTTAGTATGAAATGTAGCTTCTCTTCATTGCTTCTGCTCCCTTGAGACACATACTAGCTTTTACTTCCATACTACCAGTTTACTGTCATAACAAATTCCTCGTTACATGCCCAGGATCATTGCCACTGATGAAGGGATTTATCAAAGACAAGGAGAAACAAATTAATCTCAAATCTTTCTTTTTATAAATGCAGTGTTATAGAAGATATTTAAAGTTGTGTCATGGTTTAACCCCAGCAAGCAACTAAGCACCATAAGATACTCACCTGCTCTCCTGCTGGTGGGATGGGGGAGAGAATTGGAGAGTAAAAGTGAGAAAACTCATGGGTTGAGATAAAGACAATATAGGTAAATATAGGTTAATAGGTAAAGCAAAAGCTGCAAATTACAGGAAAGCAAAACAAGGAACTTCCATGGGCACTCCCCATGGGCAGGCAGGTGTGCAGTCATCTCCAGGACAGTAGGGCTGTATCACATGTAACTATTACTTAGGAAGGCAAATGCCATCACTCCAAATGACCCTCCCTTCTTTCTTCTTCCCCCAGCTTTATATACTGAGCATGACATCATATGATCTGGGATACGCCGTTAGTCATTTGGCTCAGCTGTTCCAGCTGTGACCTCTCCCAACTCCTTGTGCACCCCCAGCCTGCTCACTGATGGGATGGGGTGAGGAGCAGAAAAGGCCTTGACTTTCTGTGAGCACTGCTCAACAGTAGCTAAAACATCCCTGCATTATCAACACTTTTCAGCACGAATCCGAAACGCTTCCCCATACAAGCTACTATGAAGAAAATTAACTCTACCCCAGCCAAAACCAGCACAAGCTGTTTGAAAAACATTATAATTTTTGAACACGATATATTTTCCATTTCTTTTCCCCAGAGTTTTGGCATTATTGTTCGTTTTTTATCCAGACAATTTAGCTTCTTTTACAAAGTTACATGTCCCTGTTCTGTGCCATTTTTTATGTCTGCAGATAGGCAACTTTTTCCTATTAATTACATTCTTTTGGAATGAAAAAAAACTCTATTATTTAGTGAAAATTGATAAAGGAAAATGACAGGCAGTTACTTTTATGAGTAGAGAAATCTTAAAGAGACATTTTATGAGCAGGATAATCTTTCAGATGTTGGTAGTGGGACATTTTTTGTTGAATAAAATGGAGAACTGTGTAGAATAGCAATAAATTTTGGTTTTGGCTGGGTTTTTTTGGTTTGTTATTTTTTTCTGCTTTTTTTTTTTTTTTAGGGTAAGATAAAAATGTAATCAATATCTGTGAGCATGTGCAAAAGAAGTATAAAAACCAACCCATACCTAAATTAAGTTTATTCTACTACAATATTAATATTGTGTATTTACACACAACTCTTACTGTAAGGTTTGACTTCTTTTCAAAGCTTTTTTGTCCTTTTTTTTTTTTTGTGACCTTCATCCTTCAGTTACCAAATTTTGATTTTTTTCGGTGTAATTTTCCCTGTTAATAACTCTCATGCATCTTTCTTTGTACTTTAAATTCTATCTTGCCATATTTTAGCCTGCTCTTTTTTCTATAATGCCTTTTGCTTTTTTGTCCTAGGTTCAGCAGTAGCAGTAATTTTTCTCCTTCTTAGTAGCTGGAGCAGTGCTGTGGTTTTGACTTTCAGCCTGGGAACAGCACTGATAACACTGACGTTTTTAGTTGCTTCTCGGTAATGTTTAGTCTGACCAAGGACTCTCTGAGCCTCATGCTCTGCCAGGGAGGAGGGGAAGCCAGGACGAAGCAGAGACAGGACACCTGACCCAAACTGACCAAAGAGGTATTCCATACTACAGCACGTCATGCCCACTATATAAACTGGGAGTAGTTACCCGGAAGGGCTAGATCACTGCTTGGGTCAGGCCAGGTATCAGTCGGTGGATGGTGAGCGGTTGTATTCTTTTCCCTTGTTATTTCCCTTATCATTATTATTCTTGGTGGTAGCAGCAGTGGTTTGTGTTATACCTTAGTTACTGGACTGTTCTTATCTCAACTCGTGGAAGTTACATTCTTTCAATTCTCCTCCCCATCCCTCCAGGAGGAGGGGTGAGGAAAGGGGGAGAGTGAGAGAGAGGCTGCATGGCTGGCTGAGCTTAAATCACAACAGTTCTTTTTGATGCCCAGCGTGGGGCACGAAGGATTGAGATAACGACAGATACGATCAGAGTGTGTCTAATTGTATTTGTGATAACAATTCATTGTTTTGGATTAATAGTCACTTGTCACAATTCTAATTTGTTGGCTCTCAAAGTTGTTGCTCCTGCTCTCACAGTTTCAGCATGTTGTACCTTACAGCCGATATTTGCTGTGTTAGTGTTTATCAGCTGGGGGCCTTGGGCTAAGGTTCTTGTTTCATCGTACTTTATGGTAATGACTCATAATACAATAGAATCATTGATCATGAAACTGATCTGGCTTGCCTTCCCAGTGTGCTCAACACCTCTATACTTTGGGAGGTATATAATAGAAGTGTATAGCAATTACGCATCTTTTTTCCCCTCCTCAGGTGGTCAGCCTATGAGTGAGACATTCCCACACACCCTAGTGACAAGTACAGCAGCTACTCAAACTCCAACCGTAGCAGACAGGGCAGCTACACCAACCCCAAGCACAGCAGCTACACCAACCCCAGTGACAAGTACAGCAGTGTCGTTTGAGAGTTCTGACAGTTTTGAAAGGCCTTTGGGTACCCTTGAGATCTGCCTGCTGGTTGCGATGGGGATTACAGTGTTGGCACACAAACACAGTGTATTTTACCCACAACCATTTAATCTGATCTCGAAAGTTAAGTGGGGTCGTGTTTGAGTCTTGCCTAGGGTCAGATGATGATATAGGAGGATGAAGAGATTTTCCCCAAGGCTGGACAGTCATGAGTGGCAGGGTGTGGGACAGTATGGGTGAGTATCTAGTCCATTGGGCCCCTCCAGTGTGTTGGAAGCATTGGAGATAGAAGGCAGCTGTATGGAGTCCCCAACGACAAGCTGCAGAAACTGCTGAAGGGGAGGGGAAATTATTTTGAGCCTGGTGGGCCCATGACACTTGAGGCCATCAGGGCAGCGATGCAACATACAGATGAACTCATTATCAAGGGGTGGACATAGCCATGGACACTATTGCCCAGGTTATTCACAAGTGTGAACACTACACACAGCCTCTCCTGCTTTGAAAGACTGTTACAAGAGATGGAACCTGACATCATGGATTGGATGGACTCAGCACCTTTATAGGGATTGGTCCATGTACTAAGGGATGGTCTCTCTCCCTCTGTGTGTGTGTGTGGATGTGTATATATATGTGTATATATGAGACAAGAGTGATGGTATATTGAAAATGTGTGATCTGAGCATAACATGGATGGTATGGAATAAGGAGTGGATACTGTCCTGAGTTCAGCAGTAGCAGTCATTTTTCTCCTTCTTAGTAGCTGGTGCAGTGCTGTGGTTTTGACTTTCAACCTGGGAACAGTGATGATAACTCTGATGTTTTCAGTTGCTGCTCAGTAATATTTAGTCTGACCAAGGACTTTCTGAGTCTCATGCTCTGCCAGGGAGGAGAGGAAGCCGTGAGGAAGCAGAGACAGGACACCTGACCCAAACTAACTAATGAGGTATTCCATACCACAGCACGTCATACCCAGTATATAAACTGGGCGCAGTTACCCAGAAGGGTTAGATAACTGCTTGGGCCAGGCCAGGTATCAGTCAGTGGATGGTGAGCGGTTGTATTCTTTTCCCTTGTTATTTCCCTTATCATTATTATTATTGGTGGTAGCAGCAGTGGTTTGTGTTGTACCTTAGCTACTGGACTGTTCTTATCTCAGCCTGTGGGAGCTACATTCTTTCGATTCTCCTCCTCATCCCTCCAGGAGCTGGGAGGGGGGGTGAGGTAAGTGGGGGCAGAAAAATGGGGGAGTGAGAGAGAGGCTGCTTGGCTGACTGAGCTTAAACTACAGCAACTAGTCTCTCTATTTTGTCCATAGTATTCAGCATATTTTATTTATACAAAGGTCCTTGTGTCTTCCGTACCAATTTTGCTCAACATGAGAAGCTGTTCCTTTCTTCCACTAACTCCTGAAATAAACTGAATGTATCAGTGCAGTCATCTGAAAAAACAGCTATTGAAAATAAAGGAGATCTTGACTTTAATCAGGATTGTGCCTAAGTCCCTAATTTACAGTCAATATACTTTGGTAAAATGATTTCCTCTATTGCTTTTCGAACGGCCTTTGGTTTTCCAGTAGCCAGGAAAGATGACTGACTATTACAGTAAATTGATACTTACAGAGTGGAGACCTCAGAATACAGAAGAGATTTCTCAATGCATATCTGAAGTGTTTATGAGATGAAAAGTTATATCAATCTCTGATGTGGCAAGAAAATGTATGAGATGAGCAGTACATGAGCATCAGGTTTAATTTCTACATGAATCTGGGACTTCTCGATGTTTTTCCTTGCAATGAAAGATGTATTGTGATGACATGCTCTTAAACTGATCGGCGTGGTCTTCAAAAACTAATTTTTGATAAGCACAACTGTTCCTATGGAGTGCCTTTTGCTTTCAACTAAGCCACCCAGCAGGTGCAAGGGTGGCTACCACTGAATGTCTCCTACTCCTGTATTTTCTGATGTTCACCATCATGGTTTCTCTACTGAACAGGTGAGCATGAAAAAATGAGCAATGAAAAGTGCTTTTGCATAACAGATGCGCTTTTGGGAAGGTTTCCACTGCTTTTGTTTGTCTGAAGGCTCATATGCAGAATATTTCTCTAAATTATGAGTAAAAATCCAAAGAATTTGGTCTTGTATGAAAATAAACTTTTTAAAAATTTTATTATATTTTCAGATATGATCTTTCATATCCACTGAAAAGCACCAGTAATGAATCCTCAAGTACCTATTTCCATGACTCATCCAGATCTGGTAATCTGTGCTAAGTCATTGCCCTGGAACATGCTCATGTCATGTCTTAACTAAAGATTGTGCTGAGGGTCCAGTCACATATTTGAATCAGAATTTCTCAGTATCCATTGACATGTGCAGATTTTTTGTCCTGAAAATGTTACTATCCAACAATCTCATTGCAGGACTGCAAACCCTAATTTGCATCTGTGTCCATATTAAAAGTCATTTTAGAATAAACATTTTGATTCACATCTCTATTTTCTCTAATGAACTGTGAAGCCCAACTTTTTTTCCTGTTCTAGTTTATTAAATATAGTGCTGCCAGGATTACCTCTACTCCTGTTATAATGACCATGTCTATTCCAATCTTTTTAATCCCTTCACTGGCTTCCAATTTCTTTTTACAACAGGTTTCAATCTCATGCTTTGCCTTCATCTTCAATATTTCATCTATTTATTTTTCTCATCTTATTTACCTATCTCCTATCTATAGCTCCTTGAATCAAAGAGTCTAAATGCTTCTTAGGTAAGCAAAATCTGTGTATTTGCGACCTGAGAATGATTAAAGCTTCTCACCTGATTTCCATTCATGTTTGCATTATAATGCTGGCAGTTATGACACTCAGTCTAAAAAGTACATTGAAATCTAAATATGAAGCAAGCTGTAACACATAATTTCAGCTGCAGATTTTTCATCAGTGGTAGTTTCTCCTTGTAAAAGCTGAGAAAAATTGAAAGAAGAGAGACTCAAAACAGATGAGTGCATTTCAGCTTATCTAACAATATTAGAGCTGAAAGGATCCTCAATCAGTTCATTAAATTGAACCTACAGGGTTTTTTTTATGGATAGAAACTTCTACTACTAGACAAAGTTTTACAAGCCTAAAATAGCAGCACCTGATATTTTATTCAAAAAAGTAGCTGTCCTTAGTGGTAAACTGTCTTGTCCTTTCTGTAACTGATGAATTTGGTAGATTTATTTTTTTCAGTTACTTGCATTCCTGGTTAGTTTTTTTATAGATTATATAATTATTCCGTGAGATCATCCTTGACTTAAATATTCAATTGATATATGCAAGCATCTATACCAAGTTCAGTGACAGAACTTCTAAAAACCTTCAACAGATTCAACTGATTTACAGAATTTATAGAATTTCCAATACATTGTGGAATTTATAACCATCCTTACCCAAAGCTATGGTTATCTTATCATTTTTTTCAATTTTTCAGTATTTTGAACCATGTAATTAGAATTGCACAACTCAAAATCATGGCTTTTTAGCACCTGCAGTCTTTGTAATTTTTCTTTTTTTTTTTTTTTTCTTTTGACCAAACATTGCAGTTTTGTTAAGATCTTAGAAATTCTACAAATCACTAAGGGAAGCTTTCTTTTTAAACACTATATTTTAGACATCCTGTTTCATTCAAGTCCAACTTTCTAAGTGTGTTATTTCATCTGGGAAGAATATTAAGAATATTTAGGTTAGAAATATTGTTTGTTCCAAAAAAAAAGAAATGTAGACATGAGTAATAGAAAATGAAAGGTGCTAGAGACACAGTCATGTACCCCATATAGTCTTTACAGTAACAATCAATTCAAAGTCTTATTAGCATAGAAAAATCTTATGTCCCCACACCTATATGTACAATGATACTGACAATAATTCCATTTAAAAACAAATAAAAAAGGAAATTGTCCCAGAGATTGTAGAAAATTACGAAAATCTTCATGTATTGGTTTTGCATGTTCAAACTGTCCACGCACAGCTGATAGTTCTTTTTGCTATAGCTGATGTTTTGCTAGCTGAAATGTTTGTGTGATTGGGCCTGCATGCAGGCACAAATGAGTCATACAGAGGAATATGTGTTAAGGATGAATTACCTATTTACTTAAGAAATATAAAATGTGTGCACACCTGACACATATGAACAGAAGAAAAATGTCAAGACTTGAAATATGGGGCACTGTGTCATTTGTTGAAGTAAATGAACAAGTAATTCGATATGCTGACTCATATGTGAAGAGGCAATTTCTCAGGCAAAACCTGTGTCAGTAGCCATGGGATATTTATATGATTAAGACTATTGGACTGCAGACAAAAGTAAACCCAAGAACATCTCTGTCATTCATTCTGTGCTTCTGAAGGCTATAAAAAAATTACTATCCTGTGTAGATTTGGTCTTTGCAAAACTGTCTAATTATTTCAGCAAAATCTGTATTCCCATGGTGACACAGTTAATACTGAACATCAAAAGTCAAATAATATATGAAAATTTTATATGAAAAACATCTTAAAAATTGAACAATTCCTGTTCAAAATCATGCATATTGAATAAATCTTGGGCTGGGAGGCTCTGTTGAGTTTCTCCATGGAACAAGTATATGATTTATAAATGATAATTTACCACTTATTTTTTCTTCATTTCATATTGATTTTTAATATCACTGAGTTTTCACATACTAATGCCAATGCATTGTTTGAAAGAAGTGCAAAGATCTTTCAAGAAACAAATAGTAACAAATCAACCAAATAAGATCATGCAGTCATGAAGAATATCTCCAAAAAGCCTACCTGCATACATGCTTCTTCTTAATACGCCTCTACTTTTTATGCTTTGAAGCACAATCGTCACCTGAGTTCTTTTTACTTTCTGTCTTCAAAGTTGCAACTGATTTGTACCACTTCCATATGTAGCATACTAACAGAGACAAAATGCAAGTTTTTAAGACTTTTTCTCAATTAAATCACATCATAGTTCAAAATAAGAGTGAGAACTGTATAGCTAGTGTGCAAATTTGTTTTGATTCAGCTTATTTGCTTGCTATTACTCTGCCAAAAGTCAGAGCTCTACATTGAAAATGGCTGTTTGAGGTGGGGATAATAGGAAATGAGGCAGGGATTCAGTCCTTCCAGTATGAATACTAAGGTCCTTAGAAAAATCACCCTTTTAATCTCTCTCTCTATTTTTTTTTCTTGTTTCCCTGTGTCCAGAGAATAAACTCAGGTCTCTTCCATCTGACAGTCAGCAAAAAAAATCCCAGTACACCAAAACCAAGTTGGCTAATGTTTCTCCTGTAGATGGAGATGCAGAGGGGCAGGCAGCAGCTGCCCAGGGAGACAGAATGGTATAAAGCAAAAGCATGCAGCAAGCGTAGCACTAAGCCAGGAGAGTTTGAATGTTTGCCTGTAACAAAGAGCTTTGAAAGAGCCGAATGAATAGTGGGCATGTCCCAGAATGTGGGTTTGCGGTTTAACTCTTTATTTTGTGCATGGTTTTTGCTGCTGACATATCAGTGTCCCCTGACTTCAGCAATAGTAGTACTTATGAATTCAGAAATGAAATACAATGATTTCTTAAAGGCTGCACTGAAATGTGCTTGTATGAAATAGCAATAGACCTGAGGCACTGGTTATGGTGGGTCCAGAGCAATCTTTGTCTTGTAAACTTGTGGCTCAGTGCAGGATAGCATGTTGAAGCAGTGAAACGGAAAACAAAAGCACATTGTCACCAGCACATTCCCCTTGTCTGATGTTATGTATGGAAGATACTGTCACGCAGCTCCAGAGGGCTGGTGGCTTAACCTATGAAATACTGGATTTGTACTGCTTTAGTTACTGATCTAGTGTCAGAATAATAGATCTCCTTAAGAGAACAGGTAATCATACTGGACTAATCCTGAATGCATGTAAAAAATTTATTGTCATTATTGGAAGATTTATTCATCAAGTACTGAAATCTCTGGGATTAGACATAATGAAAAGAAGACTGCATTTGTCCAAGTATGCTTATTGTCTCCTAAACCTGTTCAGGGAACACAAAAACAATTCTGATACAGACTTTTGATAAGCCAGGACTTCTTGAAAAAACCCAATATTTTTAAGGTTCAAGAAGCATTTCTAAAAGTAAATAACTCCTTTAAATCTAAAACTGTCAAATTAAGACAAACACTACCCTGAAATACACTGATCTCAGCCACATGAAGAACTTCAATTATTCCATGTACAAGTAAAAGCGAAAGAATATTTGAATACTTTCTGTTTAAAAAACCCCAAACTTCCAGTTTTCGTAGTGAAAACATTAAATCCCCCCTCTCCCCCTACTAAAAAAACAAGAAATAAATGTATCTTCACTTTTCCTTACTATTCTTTTTTAGGAAAACATACAGATGGCAGGCCAGAGGTTAAAAATTGAGGAAAGGTAGAGCCATAGGATAAAATTACTATTTTTCTTCTGTTTTCAGTACAGTTGCTGACTTTCAGTGTGGGAGTAAAAGCAGAGCTAATTAGAACGAAGGACAGAATAAAGTTAGTAGCACATCTGAAAAACAAAGCTCTGAGAACTTGACACAAGAGAAACTGAGGATCTGGCTCAAAGAGTAAACCAAACTGCAGGTCAGTCAGAATTCTTAACAAATCCGCAAGCTTGGGGATAGCATTTGTTAACAAAGAGTCTCTAATAACACTGCATCTGCTAGAGAAGGAAGCAGAGACTCAGGCAGCAACAGCAATTCAATAGTTTATTTTGAAAAGAGAGTGCGCATTTTTTAAGAACACTCTTTGAGGAAAGTAAATTGAAGACATGAAAGTGAAAAGAGAGTATAGTAAAACTGAGCATAGCTCATCAAAGGCAGCTTGTGTCTGAATAATAGGATTTCCTTCTCTGATTAAAGTAAATGATAAAGGGTGGTAGTAAATCTAATTTATCTGCTTATCACTACAATGTTTGATCTGTGTCTTCACTGGAAAATGTTAGTGAAATTAGAATAGGAACTCAGAAAAAAAAATGCAGTACATGCTGTGGTGAAAGATGAAATCTCAGGGTGGAGAAACCTTACCAATGGATTATTTTAAGATTTCTTTTTGGGATAACTCTTCATCAGTATTTTTACAATTGTACCAAATAGTGATTATATTATCCATTTTAAAAGCATCTGGATCATTGTTGATAGAAATGAAATAAAAAACAGTAATGCTAACAAAAGGTAAAAAAAAGAATACAAAAAAAATACCAGGGACCTGGTGCTGACATGCGTTTAAGCACACAGTGGGGTAGTGAAGTAAAAGGTCATGCCGAAACATTTAACTCTAACCTTGCAAACGGGTGTAATCTTGGCACCTAACCCCAGAAGAATTATAACTAGCTCATTATATTACTTTGGCATCTTAGCATTCCCCAGAGTGTCTTTACTTCTGTTGCGCTGAGCAGCTATGTGCCCACTTTGTGAAAGAAGCACTATTAAGAATATGTGCAGTAGTTCCTTTACGGAAACACTTCCATTTCGTAAGTGCTAGCGCTCACCAAGAAAAGCAACTTGCGTAAATATTAAAATGGCTTATTTATTTATTTAAACAGCAAGAATAGAAGCGATACAGGGACCAGGGCCTGGATTTACTCCCTGGAGGAATACCACATTGCATGGTATCATATTCTTTTCCTTATGCACCTATTTTTTATCTCTGACTCAGAGAACTGCGAACACTTTGCTACAGAGCTCTATAGAGCTGTTGGAGACTGAGTTAAGCCCTGTTATGGCCTTGACTGCAATGGTATTCTCCTGTGAGAGAAGAAATGTGTGTCAGTTTGCTCAGCAGGAACAAAACAATGTGCCTGGGCCTTTCCTTTCCTGGCTGAGTGTTTTGCACACTGCGAATGGTGAGCACTGTCATAACTTTCCCACAAAACTGTGTTTTAGAAAAGAAAGGTTTAGCTCTTTAGAAAAATGTTGTAAACAATCTCTCCCTAGGAAGAGATTCCAAGTCAATGGTTTGCAGCTGGATAGCAACACCTCCCAGCAATACTGCTTGAGGGCTGTCAGATTGTAAAACGTTCCTGTTCTCAGCAGTTCTTATCCATGTCTTGGTCTTTGGATCTCACTTTGGATCTCATTTTGATCTTTTTACCAGTCCCTGGTGTTAATGAAGGAGTTTAACATTTTCACTAGGAGTTTTGGCTCATTGCAGGGTGTTTTCAGTTGCTTCAGACTTTTGTTGACGCTAGTCTTCATTGAGGGTTAACTCTACGAACAGGAGTGGAAAGCAGCAAAGAAGAAAGTCTGAATCATAAATATGCTACTAAGCCACAAATGATATAAAAATATAAATGCAATTCTGAGAATTACATGTATTTCCAGTAGTGTAGGGACATTAATATATTTATGCATTGCACTGATAGTATTGCATTCAATACTAGCTACAATTTTCATGTTTCAAAAAGTTTTAAGACGAAGTTTCATCATCAAAGTGAAAATCTGTCTGTGCGATCTTATCTCTCATCCCTAAACAGAGAACAGAGAAGCTATTTTCTACAACTTCCTAAAGCATGTTTCAAACAGGTGGTCAGAATCATTTGTCAGTCTCACTTGAGTAGTCCAGCAATGCACTCATTCTTATTAAAGTAGTTTGAATGTTCATCATAATCTTGACATATATTCAGGAAGTAGAGTGTTTCCAGGAAAAGAGATTAAATTTATCTTTCTAGAACCAAGACTTCTCTTGTCCACAGCAAATGCCCTAAGCAGTAAGTAACCATGTAGGTATGACAGAGGCAGCAATACTTTACTGTTTGGAGAAAGTTACTATATTATGGTTGGACTCAAAGATCTTAAATGTCTTTTCCAGTCTAAATAATTCTTGGATTCTATCTGATTCTATGATTCTGACATTAAATTAATAATAATAATAATATAATAAAAGCTGAGAGGAAAAATAAAGTTCAACAGCGCTGACCATGATGAAATTGAATCAAAAGTAAGCTTTTTATCTTTTTTAGTCTTCAGATTACAAGAGCATTTTTGTGATACCAACTTAAGAATTTGAGTACTTAAAAAAGCCCCAAACCCACATTATAGGAACATTAGTGCAAATGATAGAATGAAACTAACTGAGAATTACTAAATAAAAGAAAAGTGGATGGAATTTGTTTAATTAATCTACAAAGTTTTAATTAACCTCTCCAGTGGCCCAATTATGGTTCAGGAAATATATCAGAAGATATCCTTAAAATAAAACCACAAATTACTTTAAATTGTGTATCAGTTGATTCCACAAACTAATTAGTTTCATTCCTGGTTTAACAAGGTGAATTAGAAACATAAAATACATGGGGGAAGAAAGAATAATCAAAATATTGTGAAAGCAGCTTTGACTAGAAGAAAATACGCACAACTTGCTTCAGCTGGATAGAGGCACATTGAAGATTATTAGAAACAGAAGATTATTTTAGAAAGATACTTAAACAGTAAAGTCCACTAAATTTGGAATTTAATCAGCATGATATCTAGTCTCATGCTGAATGAAGTTACTAGTCACCTCTGTGCCTGGCAAAATCTTTAAGCAGATTCTTCTGGAAGGCATGCTAAGGCACATGAAAAACAACAAGGTGCTTAGTGACAGCCAGCATGGCATTACTAAGGGGAAATCTGCCTGACCAATTTGGTAGCCTTTGTGGAATAATTAGGAAATGTGGAATAACTAGGAATTAAACTTATATTTGAAATGCAGCACTGTCCACACATAAGGGAAAAATGGACCTTCAAGGCCTCTAAGGGGGAGATGCAGCCACACGTGGTATGCCAGGAATGTGCACTCCACAGAGGTTCCCATGGTGACATGGAGGATGGATCCGGATGGAGATCTCGTGGCCACACTCTGTCCTAAAACTGTAAAAGATGGGAACTAGTTGGTACAAGAAACTGATAAGCTGCATACTTGCTACCCTGAGCCAGCAGCCTGTCATCTTTTGGTAGAATGCTGCCCTCTGTGTGAACTTTTTTCATTGCAGTATCATTATAATGCATTTACACGCTAAAATGCACTCCCATCTCCAATGCGACCCACCTCCAAATGGGATCACCCTTTTTTGAGCATGCGCTCTCAATTTTTGGTGTCATATACCTTTAAAAGTGAAACGAGAGAGATTTGCACCAATAATAATAAAGGCATGTATGACTAAAGTCACTCAAGCTCCACCTTGAAGGTGAAAAACAGTATAAAATGACCCAAGAGAGGGGGGGATATCGGGGAAGATACCTCCATGGAAGAATCGAGGAAGATAACTTCAACAGACTCCTGGCACCAGTCGACGGGCTGGACCTTTCTTTCCCTCCCCATAGGGACGCCTGTGGGTAAGACTTGCACTGTATCCAGTGCTTCCCCAGGAAACTTAGAATCTCTATAGAGTTACTGTTCACTGTTACCTTTATATTTCAGAGCCAGGCTCTGTTAACTTTATCAAGTGCTTGTATCCATGTAACTATTGTTCGCAGGTGCTTTTGCAGACAGTATTTATCACAGGCAATCCATAAGAACCTGTATCCTCTTGCCTCAATAAACTGCACTGTTTTGGTAGCCAATCGTAATCAAGAAACTCCACTGTTTCAGTAGCCGATTTTAATTTTCTCACTGAATGTGACCCCATTTTTCGGTGTGGCCGTGAGGTTCATGAGCACAATTGGACTGGCAGTGTGGTGCGCTATTGGTGAATCCAGATCAGTACAGATCAATATAGGGAACACGGCCAGACTGGTAGCTGTACATTGGAGCTGTACCAGGCCCCTTTCTGGAAAGCAAGGGGTTTATTCTCTCCCCTTTAATGCAGCAGCCTTTTATGATGGGGCTATGGAACTGATGGATAGGGGCAAATCAGTTAGTATAATCTACCTGGACTTATGCAAAGCATTTGATACTGTCCAGAATGACATCTTTGTCTCTAAACTGCAGAGACATCAATTTAATAGATGGACCACTTGGTGGATACAGAACTTGCTGGATGGTCGAACGCAAAGAGTTGTGGTCAGCAGCTCAATGTCCAGTTGGAGACCAATAACGAATGGTGTCCCTCAGGCTTGATGTTGCGACTGATCTTGTTCAATATCTTTGTTGGTGACATGGACAGTGGGATTGAGTGCGCCCTCAGCAAGTTTGCCGATGACACCAAGCTGTGCGATTTGGTTGATACACTGGGGAAGGAATGCCATCCAGAGGGACCTGGACACGCTTGTGAGGTGGGCTGATGCCAACCTGATGAAGTTTAACCATGACAAGTGCAAGGTCCTCCACCTGGGTCAGAGTAATCCCAGGCACAGCTCCAGGTTGGGCAGAGAAGAGATTGAGAGCAGCCCTGTGGAGAAGGACTTGAGAAACTGAATATGAGCCAGCTTCAGTGTGCTCTCACAGCCCAGAAAGCCAATGGTATCCTGGGCTGCATCAAAAGGAGCGTGACCAGCAGGACAAAGGAGGTGATCCCGCTCCTCTACTCTGCTCTCATGAGACCTCAGTTGGAGTATTGTGTACATGGAGCTGTTGGGGCAAGTCCAGAAGAAGATCCGGGGACTGGAGCACCTACCATCTGAAGACAGGCTGAGAAAGCTGGGGCTGTTCAGCCTGGAGAAGAGAAGGCTGCATGGAGACCTCATAGCAGCCTTCCAGTATCTCAAGGGGGCTTATAAGGATGCTGGAGATGGACTCTTCGTTAGGGACTGTAGTGATAGGACAAGGAGTGATGGGTTAAAACTTAAACAGGGGAAGTTTAGGTTGGACATAAGGAAGAAGTTCTTTACTGTTAGGGTGGTGAGGCAGTGAAATGGGTTGTCCAAGGATGTTGTGAATACTCCATCCTTGGCAGTGTTCAACACTGGGTTGGACAGAGCCTTGGGTGGCATGGTTTAGTGAGAGGTGTCCCTGCCTATGGTGGGGGGTTCGGAACTTGAAGATCATAAGGTCTTTTCCAACCCTAACTGTTCTATGATTATGTGATTCTATAATTCTAACATTTTGTAGTTACCAGACAGGTTTAAACCTTGATTTCTCAAAAAAGGAGACTGTTCTTACAATGTTTCTGAACTCTGGCCATGTGATCAAACTTTTCAGTTTCCTGTTGCAAACTGAAATCCACTCCAATGGATTTGGTTTGGACGTACTCTTGCAAAGGTGAGCATTTCTAACCCCAGGTGTCATGTATCCTGATATTATTGCTTCTTAAAGGTGTTTAACCTTTCTCAATTCTTTCCTGTTGGATTGTATGATTGTAGGTTTTGGTTATTAAATTTGTTGTGTATTTATTGTGTTTCCTGGCATGTGGTCAGCTGAAGCTCAGAGAGCAAAGGTTCAGCCAAACCTTCTGCATTAAATGTTTATTTAAAGCTATAGAGAACTGGACTCATGGTCCCAGCAACTTATGCATTTCCTATTCAAAATCTATCACATAAGTGATATAGGAGGCTAGCATCCTTACAGTGAAATAGTTCGCCCAACTAAGGTAACAGGAAAACCAATGGTCTGGGTACTCAAAACTATGGGAAATCATATTGTTATTATGTGCCTTATTTGGATCTAGGAGATGAACTTAAAGTTGTAGTTTTTACAATTAACTGGATTCTTCATGCCAGAAAAGGGGTAATAAATAGCAAAGTTTCTGGAGCTACAGGCCAAGGAAAGCAGGGATGAAGCTAGAAGTAGGAAGAGTCTCCAATCTATTCTGAGATTAATAATTTTACACTATATTTTTATGTTCTGAAAGTTTTGTTAGAGCTGATGAATTCTGTCTCAAATGGACTGAGAAATACAATTTTATTGGAAATTAAATATTTTATGAAGTCAGGGAGATTTCAAAAACATTTGTAACAAAATGGAATAATTTTCTTCTTTCTCATTCAGAAAATATCAGGATGTCTGATAACATTTAAATAATTTGCATGGGAGTGATCACATGCAACTATAGCTACCTAAAATTCATTTTTTTCGTCGTGCTAGTTCCCTAAGTTCCCTTAATAGTTAATGAAGATACAGAGGCAGAACTTGAATAATCTAACTTCTCTGAGATATGTTTTTCAGAGTTCCCTGCAAAAACTGATCAATTTTCAAATCATGTAAAGGGAGACCATGTAATTTAGTTTGATAACTTTTGTCATTTTTCTTTCACTAGAAATATAAAGATTTCTGGTTTTAGTGCTGGCAAACTCAGACCTGGCCAACTGTATAAAAAGATTTTGGTTGGCCACTCAGATCTTTTTTAAGCTGACGTAACAGAGCCAGAAAGCTGTTAGTTTTTGAAATAAACTATCATCTATAAAGGAATTTTTGAAATAGTTAAAATAAAAATGCATGACATGAAACTGATAGGATGCATAGTAAAAGATTTAAAGTGTGAAGCAATCTTTCAGCTGAGATCTTTTAAGATCTGCAAAGGTAGTCCTGCATTTAGGTTTGGTCCCATGTAACCTCCCTGATAGTAGGATTAATTCCTGTTGCACTAGATTATAATTTCTGTTGCTAGCAGCAATTTTGATTTTTTGGTTTTTTTTTTTTTTTTTCATAGAGCTTTAAATCTGAATAGTATGTCTATTTTTATTTTAATATATTCAGACTTCCATAATCCCTTATAATAAAATTCATATTTAAATAGACTGTGTCTACAGTATAATGGACAATAAATATGCTTATTGCACAGCATGTGGTATCAATTTCATATATTTTAATTGAGTTTATTACATAACAACATTATTAGATTAATGTGATGGCCCTGGATATCTTTTTCATTGGATGACTTCATTAATCAATGCCTTGTTCAACAAGATGCAGCAGGTGAATGTCAAGCACACAAGCTTTTGGCAAATGGAGTTGTGTGAAGGAGGTAGTCGTGATAGAACTCAGCTATTGCATCTTAAGTGTTTCTCTCCATGCTGTGTGATGTGTGAATTTAAAATCTGGACTCTGTCATGAGATGCAGAAAATTTCTTTACTTGTCAAAGTCTTACCTGAAGGCTTCCTCTCACTTTGTATGGCCAAGGAATAGACAGCACTAATAAATGCCAGCATCACTCTAAAATACTATTATTAACCCTGATTTATACACTTTTCTGTCTACAAGATAAAACAAATTTTAATTAGAATACAAATTATATGGTACAGTCATAAAGCAGTAAACAAAGAACTAATTTGTGTACTTTCTGCACTTATCATTCATTGAATAATTAGTTTCTCAGGTTCTAAGTGACTCTTACCAAGAAAAATCTCCTGAGGATACTAAGGTTAATTTTGAAGTGATTACAAATATTCAGCTAACATTATAATTAATAGTAATACTTAAAGCACAGCAGTCATTTTCCATTCCAATAAGGAACATTTGCTAATTAGCCAGACTATTTGCATTATTCAGGATATTTAACTTTTCCATATACAGTCAACTGAGCTCATGAAGCTAGATAATACCTCTTTAAACTGTGAAACTGATAGAAAGGTTAAACCACTTCAAATGCTTAAGCATCTAAACAACTCAATTTTGTACTTACGTACTTAATTTCATCCTGACAGAACCTCAAACACTTTATAAAATACTGGCTAGATCATGCCATTGGACAGATATAAATCTTCCATGGACTCATAAACGATTTTATGCTGTTAACAGATAACAATAAAACTGGTTCTAGGCCTAAAGATTACACAGAACAACTTATCCACCAGAGAAATTCAATTTCGTAGTAGCAACAGAAACAAGTATGAAGTAAAAAAATACTGTGGTATAAGGCATAGTTTAATATAAAAAGATATACAATGTTTGAAGTTGGAAAATATTATATACAGTTAAAATGGTTTGCAGAAATGTAGAAATTTGCATACCTAATGTAATATACCTGCATTTTATTTTAGATCATAAAAAGTTCTCTGGGAATGGCTGACCGTGATAGGGTTAGAATACAGTGTGGACCATAGACCAGACATGAATCAGGAAACCTGTATTTTTTCATGATGACATTCAAAGGACTTGTGATTGAATGCAGGTAACCCTAAATGTGAACTCTGCTTGGAGAACGGTTAGTAATTCAGGCTCAAGTGCTCCGAATTTTTGGCAAATAAAAGCATTGCAAATTCTCATTTGAAATTAGAACTCTCAGTAAAGAAAAGCCTATACCACCTACGTATTGCTGGCCACATCCCTTATGGAAGAAGGACTTATGATGTACCTGCTTGGATTTACAGATACATCACAGTAAAGCAGACAGCAGATCCAGCCATATTTTGTGGATACTTTCTTAACAATCCATTCAGTGTGTGCTTTGCAGAGAAGTCCTCCCCCTCAGCCTCTCCTCCAAATATTTATTTATATTTACTTGACATAATTTCAATAACAAGTTCAAGCTGGCTAATTTTTTTATTTTCTTTTTTGTTATTTATTTTTTGTTGTTTGGAAAAAATCATGAAAGGAATGAGTGTCAAAGGTTGCTTGCAACGGTCTGGTTTTCACTTTAATGTCCTTGGCAGGGTAAGAAGTGGACATGAAATGTGTCCATGCTTGACTAATATGAGTCTTATTGTAACCTTTGTGTGGAAAGGTCTTTTTCCAATTAAAAGCAAATCAATTTGAAAAGGTAATAATCTTTTTTAATGTCAAATAGATGAAACTTGGAATACATGTTTTTTGTAACATTTTAAAGTTCAACGAGAAACAGCAGCAGAAAGAAGGGCTGCACAAAGCATCACTTCTTTAATTGTTACCATTTTTTTCTAGACTCATACAGTGTATCTATTTTGTTCTTATTTTTAATGTTTTTTTTAACAGTCATAAATTCTTGAGAACCAAGCAGAAATTTGCATAATGCCAGTACAAAAGTTGAAATGGCTGGTTAGAGAAATAAATAATGGTGTTTGTATGCTAATTATTTTGAATGTTGCATATCTATGGAAGGCATCTGCTGGAACCTGACCTTTTCTGTAAAGTTTGTTTTATATTATGCATTTAAAACACACTGCATTGTTTGTTATTAGTAAAAAATAAAATATTAATATTTCCACTAGGAATTAGCTGTTTGTCTCAGGATTGAGGTGCATCATTAAATTATAACTACTGAAATATCTTTTCTATTTATTTGGAACAGCAATGCATGGTGTCTTTTTTCTAAAGTGTAAGAACTGCTGTGGAGCATGAGAAATGGGCGTCTTTCAGTTGGTCTTCAGCTTTGAAATAGCATAGCAAAGAAACTGCTACTCAAAAAAAGACCAGCTATCAGGTTCTATAATACATTGCTGCTATGGGACAGAGAAAATATATCCCGTGTATTAGACCTTACTAAGTAATCCCATTTTGAATCATCTATTAATACAAATATTTCCCTTTCTACAGACTAAAAAGTTTAGTCTGAAACTTTTCTTGAATGTCAAAGCTACAGGCATTAAGAGATTTGGGCTAACTTTTGACAAAAAGGTAGAAACTTGAGCAGAACTATAGGTCTTGATGGGGAAAAAAACAGTGGATCTAAGATTTAGGGGACTTTAAGCAGCATCTGAAAATCTTGATTTACTTTCCTCTCCCAGTTCTACAGCACAGAATGGCTGGGGTAGCCAAGTGTCCACCCAATACCCAATGCCTGGCTGTATCTAGTAAATTAACAAAACAGTAACCACCTCTATAGAGATCCTGCCTAAGAAGTGTCTCTGAGTATGGATGATGTCAATTTACTTTCTAAATTTTTTTCTTTATTTACTAATTACTTCAAATGTGAGTATATTATTTTATCCAGTCTGCTGTTGCTCACTAAATCCAGATTAAAAAATTTTGCTTTTAATGATTTGCAGCAATTGATTTATTGAGAATTGCAGAGAAGAAGTAGGCAAGGTTGGTAATATTTGCGTAATGAGACACACAGTTCAGCAATCTATGGTTATGTGAGAAGATCAGAGGCATTTTCAGAGTGGCTGGGAGGAGGGGTGGGAATTGTTTACAGTAGGCTTTGAAGCAATGAGAGGGTAACAAATTCTGCTGTAGAAGTTGATATTATGTTTATTTGCCCAGACTGCTGTATATCTCTATGGAGCCCATAAGCAAGAGGATAACATATTTCAATAAAGTATTTGGAGCATCTAGAGCAATTATGTCATATAATAAGTGAAAAAAAAGCAAGATAATAGCTTTTTCTAAATTTAACACAATCTAACTGGGTTGAAATGTCATACCAAAGTGATAGCAGTATAGTATCAGGTTGTATTAAGCTGATAGACACAGTAACCATTACTTGCTACGGGAGATTCTGAGGGTGTTTTAGGCAGAAAATTAATGGTACTGGGACACTTTGATTATTCCTATGCTGACTCTGTAACAAAAATACATGAGGCAAACTCTACATTTTAGATCCCCTGAATACTTATTGGAAAAACTGGGCAGTTAGCAAGCAAGAGGAGACATGAGTCTTGATTTACCTTTTTGTTGTGCACAGGACCTGCTTCTAGAATTGCTTCACACAGCTGTTGGGGAATCACGGTTGTAACACATTCAATTCAACATCCTTGTGGGAGTGGAAAATACACTGAAGACAGAAAATTTAAGATGAAATAGGAGAATTACAGGAAAATGTTTATAAGAATTACACAAAAATGTAAGTGAACAAGCTAAAGGGGGAGCCGAGAGGGTAAAACATTAAGAAGCAGAATTCAGTTTGTTTAAAAATTCTGTTTTATAGACGTGGTTAAAATATAGAATAATCAATAGACTCTCTAAGGAGAGAAAGTATTTACTGGGGTTAACAGCAGAGCAAAGGACACTGTTAGAAGCGATAAGATTTTTCGTCTTTTGAAGAGCGGAAACCTTGTCTAAAGGACAGATAATTTAAAAAGAACTTTAATTTTGATATAAAGAAAACAGTATTTTGCCAAGACAGACATTTTGTGAGGTGTATCTTAAAAATCCAATAAGTTAGTTTAAAAATAATTTTAAATTATTGTAAATGATGAGGGAATTCTGTCTATAAGTTAGGGAGCTGCTGCACTACAGTCATTCTTTTCAGAGAATGGATATCAAGAACAATATCGAATTGAGCTCGTATAAGATATTTTAGAAAAAATCAGTTCAATGATTTGTAGGACATCGCAAAAGTGGATGACGTGAAAACCAGAGAGAACCAATTGTGGGAGTGCTGAATTACTAATGTTATGTACATCCTACAGAATTATTTTAGATTTTTCTCTGAAATCATGAGGTCAGGACTCAGCTCTGACCCAAAAGTCTAATACAGTGTCAGGAATCATTAGGAAAATAATTAATAGGAAAGCACAGTTCTGAAAATGGGTTTATAAGACGATGCACTCAAATGTAGAATATTAAGTGGTGTTGGTCAATCCATCTCAAAATTGATTCAGAAGAAGTAGAAAAGTTAGAGAGAATGACTCTTATGCAAAGAGAGGTCACATAGACCCAGAACTGGAAAAATAATGAAAAGAGCTATGATGGAAATCATAAATGGTACGCAGAAAGTGAATAGGGAATATTCACAGAAAGGAAGAAGTGCCTGCACATTAATAAGTTATCAGTTAGCTGGATTTATATAAGTAGAAGCAAAAACTCTTCATTTATACTGCAGAACTTCTTTTTATGGAGTCATCCACAGGCCAAAATTACAAAAGGACTACAGTAGGAATGAAAAATTTCATGGAGATTGGGTGCACAATTGGCTCCTAAGTCTAACAGTCCAGACTGAATGTCCAGTTCAAAAGCCTGAACTGCTAATTGCCAGAAGCTGTAAAAGAAGTATTACTCAAATATTGTCCACAGGTTTAATAACCTTCCTTTATGTTACAGTACCGTCCATGAGTCAAAACAGGATGAACTGAAAGAATTTTGATCTAACAGGATCAGGATTGTTCTTGCACTCTTATGAAAGCACACATGAATAAGATCCCGAAAAATGTATCAAATAAAAGAAGGAAATCAGTTGGAGAAGTCAAAATGTTCCACTTCAAAATTTTCCCAATAGAACTTTCAATTTCTTTGTTACACTAATGAAATGATTACAATTCTTAAAGGCATGCACTAACAAATGCTAAATATTTTAATTTGTATTAAGAGCGTTTTTATTTGAACATATAATTATGCCTGTCATGGGCTCAGCATTAGTAGTCATTTTTCTCCTTCTTGGTAGCTTGTGCAGTGCTGTGCTTTTGACTTTCGGCCTGGGAACAGCGCTGATAACACCGATGTTTTCAGTTACTGCTTAGAATGTTTTGGTCTGACCAAGGACTTTCTGAGTCTCATGCTCTGCCAAGGAGGAGGGGAAGCTGGAAGGAAGCAGAGACAGGACACCCGACCCAAACTAACCAATGAGGTATTCCATACCACAGCACGTCATGCCCAGGATGTAAAAACAGAGGGCAGAGATCTGGAAGGGTGGGGGTGCACTGCTTGGTTGGGCTGGGTATAGGTGGTGAGCAATTGTATTATTTTCCCTTGTATTTCTCTTGTCATTATTATTATTGGTGGTAGCAGTAGTGGTTTGTGTTATATCTTAGTTACTGAACTGCTCTTATCTCAGCCTGTGGGAGTTGCATTCTTTTGATTCTCCTCCCCATTCCCCCGTGACTGGGGGAAGAAAGAGGGGGGAGTGATTGAGCGAACTGGGTGAGTTATAGAGGCTTAAACCACGACATGCCAATAGCTCTTAGTCTAATTAACTTACAATTATTATTTTTTTTAATTAATCGGTAAAAAGCTTTGCTTCTTTTTATATATTTTTTTTCCAATTCAATGTATACCCGGTAGTTTAGGAAAACAAGACATTTCACTGTTTATGAACCGCTATTACTGAACCTCTGGTGACATTTTGTCAAAACTGTGAGTGCCTAAAGAAGAAAGAAGCTGGGTGTATTGTTAAAATCTGTATTCTACAGATGTGATACCCTGAATTTGGCTCACCCTTAGTTTTGGAAAGTTTCCCTGGTTCTCATTTGGGTTGTGAGCTGTAAATTTATAAGTTGTTTATGTTCATGCAGGTGAAAAGCCCTGTGTTTGCACAAGTGCAGTTTCTGCATTTGCTGTCACCCTTTGACTTCCACCAGCTCAGCCTGAAAATTGTTTCTCTATTAAGAGAAAGCAGGTGAAAATAGTCATAATTTCTCCCTATGGAAGCAAGGAATCATGGGATATTTGGCCATTCCTGAAAGGCTCAGAGTGGCATATAAATAAAATTCACTGGCAAAGTTGCTTGTATTTGCTGCCATACCCTGATTGTCCTGTCCCTCTCTTTCACTCCTCATTTCGTATCTTTTAGTCTGAGACTGGAATTTAATTGATCTGATAAGAGAAAATTCTCCTGTGAAAACAGGAGACAATTATTTGTTGCAAGATGCTAATTCTTCATATTACAGCAACTTCCAGGCAGCTGGTAGGGAGGCATGAATACAGCATATCACATTATGGTCTGAGAGTACAACAGATTTCAGACAGCAGTGAAACAACACCTTTTTCTCTTGCAAAAATAGGATACACCTACATAATGCCATGTATTAAATTGCAGTAATAACTTGTTAGAGTCATATGGGAAGAGTATATGAAAACTTCTTTACAGAAAAAATATAGTGCAAAAATAGTCTGTTGGCACAGGGAAGCTTTGATATCAGTGGGAAAAAATCTCTAAAAATGATAAATTCTCATCTCAAGCTAAATAGAAAATAAAATAAGACAGTTCTCAAAGGCATTACAGAAAGAAATGTCTGGTAGGCAACTAGACTGCCAGAGCCAACCCCAGTGCTTATTTTTCCCTGTTTTTTTGAGTTTTTCTGCTAGTTGACCAGGGGGATCAGTTTAAATGTTGACTGCCTGGCTGAGAAATCATCTCTGAAAATGACTCCTGCAGAGGTGGGTTGATTGCATAAGCTAAGCTCAGCCAATTTGGAGTATGAGAAACGCTTTGTGACTTGGCCCAGACACCTACTAATGTACAAGTCTCAGAGGTAAAATATACTAAGTACATCAGCCTGAAAAAGTTATTTTGCAGCACACATAGTAAGAAAGAAGGAGGGAGAGACAGAGAGAGAGAAAGAGAACTTGTCTGTGTGAAGGCTGAGGTGTAAAAAGGCTAGAAAAATTCTGTGAAAAAAGCCCCAACACCGGAGAGAAATACTCATGCTACTTGGATAAAATTCAGGCTTGAACCAGGACCAATTCTGAATACATCTGGGGTATATATAAATAAAGCTGTTTACACATTGGTTATAATCTTCTGCTGTAGAAAGAACTTCCATAGTATATGCTAATGCAGACAATGTTTGCATTTTGTTGTTTATTGGAATCCTCAAGACTCTGACCAAAAAGTTACTCATGCTAAAAACAACATTAGCCGAAAATACTCCACTTCTGTGGGTCTGCCCCAAAAATATTATTGCCTAGCTGTGTATATGCAGTCACAACTCCGGTCTAGTATTCCAGTTCAATGCTCCTCCATCTGTCCTGCAATTTCATCTCTTTAGTCTTCCATACTTTTTTATACTTTTAGTTTCTGTTTTACTATATTGCCACTCATTCAAAAAGTTTAGTCCTGTTAAGAGAAAGACAGGTGGTATATATTGTCTTTATAATGTTGGGCAGGTTTTGATAGTAATTTTTCTTAGACATTTCCTTCAGTGCTTTTGGGAATCATTATTTTTTAGTTGCTTTAAATACTCTTTAAAGTAATTTAAGTAATATTTAAGAGATTGATATGAACTAATGTGCATATATGTAGGTAATCTATTCTGTTCTTAAAGAAGGAATATTAGTAGGAAGAGTGGATGGTATTTTCCTTCAGAGGAATTTGTTTTAATTAACAATATTTTAAATGTATATCAAACTTTATTGTAAAATAATTTATAGATTTGTTATTTAACTAAATAATCTGGTTTGAAAGGAGAATGAGCTTAAAAGGAAAAAATATAGAAAGATGTATACAGTCAAGCTAATTTTTCATTCTCTAGTCAATTTTTTTATTTCTTTCGTGATGTCTAGTAAACAGAAGATTGCATGTCCCTAATTTTTTGTTTTGTATTCAAAAAAACAAGGATATTTTTCCAAAGTCACAAGAAAATAAATGCACTTGATGATGTCTGCATGATCTCCCACATACATATGATACTAAAATTTCCTCTTAGCTTAAAAATGGATATAGTCATGATAAACTACTTTGTACTTAGAAAAGTATCTGAAAATTTTCACTTTACAGAATATCATAACCTGCTGTATTTTTAGTTCCGCAGGTCTGGATAAAAGTTTCCAGTTTCCGACTTAAAATTTAACTCTGCTTGAAAGCATAAGCAACTTTTTCTGGGTTCTTATTGACAGGGTGAAAGAATTACTCTATGAATTATACTCCTTTTAACTGTTGCTGCAGGCAGCGCTGTGAAGTCATCATGGATGATAAAGGAAGAGCAGAACTTAGCTCAAACCACTGATGTTGGGCTCTGCCTGGTCCCCACAAACAGAGTCACCGCTGGTGCCTAATGGAGATGCCAGCAGTAGCCCAGAGCTGAAGATTATTGAAGAGAAGCATCTTTGCTGTGGCTATTTTTATGTAGTATGATAATAGGTGGAGAAAGTGGAATTGAATTAAGGTTTGTGCATTCTGTAGTCTTGCCAGAAAGTCCATTGTCTTGATATTCAGAAATGCATTTTGAATCAAGAGAAACAGATTACACATTGTCAAATATTGCACAATTTTTAGCTATTTTACTTATAACTTAATTTTAAAGGCAATATTTTGTGATTGCAGTTTATATCACGATGAAATTTGGGTCAGATCTCAGGTGGGGACAGCTGGGAAGCACCCACTGAAAAGTTTAGCATTTCAGTGAAGACATGTTCATAGAGAATGGTGGATCAGCTAAACATTTTTTATTACAATGAAAGGAATTTAATAAGAACATGCTATCAGTCAATCATACCAGTATCGCATGGGGGGAAGCAGACCATGTGGCAAACAGGCCTGCAAGTGCATTTGTTGTTTAGAATATAGTTTCATGTATTCCTGGTGCTGTGATTTCAATGGTAGCTGACAAACTATGAAAGCTTCAGTTAATAAGCAGTTTTAAGATGTTCTGAGTATTTTGTATTAGCTTAAATTTGAGATGACCAATTTCCAGACAACAACACTACTATCCAGATTTTAAAAGAAATGTGACAATGTACTAACCAGAGTGACATAATGAAGACTGTTATATCATGTTTCTTGGCAAGGGACTAAAACCTGCTTTAACTTAGGTACACCATGGAGCAATGACAAATTAAGTTCCTCAGCCAGACAACTTGGCACTACCCATATATTAAACAGGTATTCTCTCTCTGTTTCACCTCATGCCATGTTTGAACTGAGCCACAGATTTTCTCCATACCCCAAACATGACTAGGCACTAGTGGAAATAAGGAATTATATCAGCTAAATCATGCAAAACCAGATATCTCTAACCTTGTGCCAGTCCTGTCTCACTAAGTCTTACAGCAACTTCAGGTGAATACTGAGCAGAAGATACTCTTGAATGCCACACTGGAGAGGTCTTCATGGAGGAGAGTATTTTAACTGTACTTTAAAATGCTTTTTAAAGCAGTGGAAAATGCCCCTTGAAATGAACAATATATTAGAAAATTTCTATTTTTACCTATATGGATGTAAATTCAGAATTTGCACTCATGTTAATTGCAGTTAGGAAGTGATTATTTTTCAGCCTGGTCTGGAACCCTTAATAGAGAAAAATCACACATGATTTCTAAGAGGTAGTGATCTTAAGCAATGCTGTGGCTGCAGAATGAAATCATGGAAATGATTTAAAGTTAGTGGCAATTTACTTAAAGCCATTGTTTAAAAGGATTGAAGCTAGTACATTCCTTTGCCTTTGTTATTGCAGCTAACAGCACAGTATCTAAATGGTTTACAATTAAAACATCCAACAGCTTAAAAGTGTTGCATACTATCTTCTTAAGAATAATTATATGCTTTGTTACTTCCTGTTAAAAGTTGCTACTGAGCCATATCTGTTATTTACTGCTCTAGATCAAACAGAAGTAACAGCACACTCATTCTTGTCCATATGATTTTGCACAGTAATTTTTCCAGTCTTAGTGGAAAGTCATGTCAATTTTGGTTAAATAGATATTTTAAGCATCTACACTATTAAAGATAAAGGAGTTAAATGATAAAAATTGAAGAACTCACTCTTCTTGGAAAAGCTCTTCTGAATGGCTTTTTCTTTTCAAATGGTGACTCATAATTTCCTTATGTACTGCATTCATTATATTCCTTTGTTATGCTTCTGTCTGAGATTTTAAACTCTGCAGATAGACTTTTACGTATATGAGCATGCAATAGGTACCTTGTGACTGTCACTTCTGACAGGGCCTCTAGAATCCAGCATAAGGTTAGTAATAATTGGTATTAGTGATAACAATGTTAACAGTAAATATATTCTACATCCGCCTTATGAATGAGAAAGGATCACAATTTTTGGAGATTTCTTTGACAATATTTGTGCAGTGTGGAACCCTGAGTACTATGTATGACAAATTAGATTAGAAAAAGCCAGTTTCAGAAGAGTTTGGGAAGAAATTTAAGTTACTTGGAAAAACTTTATTTGCCCTAGTTTATAGGCTTTTTCTTGCCTTGTCTGTGGGACACAGCTTGGTAAACAGGGACCATCTTGTTAGGGCCTGTCAACATTTGGAACACAAGCGTCAGCACCTATTCACATCTTTTGTAAACATATTTGATATATTTATAATACCATGTGTTACCAACGGCTGACAAAATACGATTAAAACACAGTACTAGCTCCAGTCTTCTCATGCCACTTAAATGTTAGCAACGTTTCTCTAAACACAAGGTAGCCTCTTTTTTGGCTAGAGACATGTAGAAGTTGAAATAGCAAATATAGGAGGAGTATTTATTGAAATAGATGTTTCAATTAGCTCTTTTAAAAAAAAATTACTCTTTACATAACTGAAGCTACTTTCCCATTACTGAATCCGTTGCATACACGTATAGCATATATGAATGTTTCTGCATGGTTCTGTAGTAGCAACAGGAACAAGATGTAAGGGACTGCAGGCTATGTATTTGCTTTTATTTTCTTTCACACAACTGTTTTTATGTTTCATAGAATCATAGAATAGTTAAGGTTGGAAAGGACCTTAAGATCATCCAGTTCCAACCCCCCTGCCACGGGCAGGGACACCTCACACTAAACCATACTACCCAAGACTCCCTCCAACCTGGCCTTAAACACCACCAGGGATGGAGCATTCACAACTTCCCTGGGCAACCCATTCCAGTGCCTCACTACCCTTAAAGAATTTCTTCCTTATATCCAATCTAAACTTCCCTTGTTTAAGTTTGTTTACCTGTGGAGTTTTTTAGGGTCTTATACGGCAGTAATAGCTTATCCTTAATAAAGAATAATCATGGGATCTTGATCCTGCTGGGATCACATATTAAAAGAGTTTCTAAGCAGTGTTTGAGATGGAAATCCAGAAGTCTTGGCATAAAAATCCTCCTGCAACTTATTAGCTATTGTATCCTTGGAGAAAAAGTAACAATTTATAGCTCTTGTGCTCCGAGAATTATCAGCAAGGCATATTGGTCTATTTTTGCTCATACCATAAAGGATGGTATGAATCTGAGCGTGCCTGGGAATAAATAGAACAAAAAAGATAGGAACATACGGGAAAAAAAGGTGGAAAAGGAAGGTATGTAAAACTTCCAGTAGTGCTGTAGTGAAAATTGGATATGTGTTTGGTGAAAACATGAGCCACATAAAACTGATGTTTCTTGTGGAGTAGGTGGATTAGTGAAAGCATTTATAGAAGTCAAAGGGAGACATAATGTACAAAGGCAACGTTTTAGGCCTGTTTTTAACAGCTGAAACCTTGGACATATTTGCCATGTGCTGTGTATAGAACTTTCTGAAAACAAAATCAGAACAACAAACTACTTCGTGGAAAAAAAAAAAAAAAGGTATTTCAGTAGACTTAATTCCATGGTGTCCTGTTGCATTAAGAACATCTTCCAGGGTACTGTCATGGGTTCATCTGTAACAGTTATTATTCTCCTTCTTAGTAGTTGGTGCACTGCTGTGTTTCAGCTTTAGTCTGAGAATAGTGCTGATAACACACTGATGTTTTAACTGCTGCTAAGTATTGCTTACTCTCGTCAAGGACTTTTCAGTCCCTCATGTTCTGCCAGGGAGGAGGGGCACAGGAAGCCAGGAGGAGGCAGAGACAGGACGCCTGACCCAAACCAGCCTAAGGGATATTCCATACCACAGCACATCATGCCCAGCATATAAACTGGGAGGAGTTACCTGGAAGGCTGGGTATTGGGTGGTGAGCAATTGTACAGTGCATCATTTGTGTTCATAGGTTTTTATTTTTTTCCTTCCCTTTGTGGTCTTATATTCCCTCCTCTTGTTATTTCCCTAGTTATTAGCAGTAGCGGTAGTAGTTTTGTATTGTAGTTTAGTTATTGGACCATTCTTATCCCAATCTGTGTACTTACTTTCTTTCGATTCTCCTCCCAGTCCTGCCCAAAGGAAGGGAAAGGGGGGGTAGTGAATGAGTGGCTGCTTGGTACTGAGTTACCAGCTGGGCTTAAATCATGACAGGTACATAGAATTCAGAGTTATGTTGAAGTCTGAGAAGCAGCAACTATTTCAATTCTTCAGCACTTCTAATCATATGTCCAGATGAATATGAATGCCTTGAATGAGGACATGTAACTGTAAATAAAATAAAAAACTCACCAGCTTTTATCTTGACAGAAAATGCAAGATTTCCTTTGAAGCCTTTAATCTGACCGTCATCTTTTTCCATTCACAGCAGTAAGCTTGTAAAGGGCTCTGCCTCTGCAGTGAAATACTACTGTACAGAAAGAGGGTTATGAAAAAGCGTTTTGTTTGTTTACTGAAATCTCTATCAACAGAATGTCAGTGCTTTTGAGAATGAAACATTTTTACTCTGAATTCTGTGTCTGAGCAAACTGTTTTCTATTAGATTTGGAAATGATAACGTCTGCTGTAAGAAGTCTTTGTCTGTGCATGTTTTCCTCCTAAGGATAGAGAACTCTAGCAAAATAAACAAAAAACCCCAACCAAACAAAACACCCCCGAATACCCCTCCTAACTACTGCTGACAAGTCTGCTTTAAAAAAATGTATCTTACGCTATTCTCAGAACTCCCCTTCAAAACCGACTGAGACTACTTTTTCTCAAGCAAAATATGCATTGTTTATGCTGAGTCATCCTTTAGAGCATGCTTTACATATTAAGAATCACAAATACATAAAGCCCATCTTCTGAGAGTAGCCATCTCATTACAGCTATCAATAAACCACCAAAATATCTTGCTCTTTTTCAGCTTTCTCTGTAAATTCTATCTGAACATCAACCCATGGGTAGGGGAACAGATGTTAAGAACAGTTTGAATTGACAAAAGCTGCTTATGGTCCAAAACACTGGAATGAGATTTTCAAGCCTGACAAAACCAAAATCATGAAAACAAAAAAAGCTTGCTCTTATATGAAGAAACACATTGATTTATTTTCACATATCTCTTACATAAGGGGAACAATGTTGCCCTGTTTGTGAAAATATATTGAAGAGAACATCTGTCTTAAATGCAGCATTTTCTTTGTTCTAATTCAGCACCAGTTGGTCTCCTAGGATGATAGGTGAATGATCTCATTGCTTTCAACTATTTCCACTCATGTGCAAAGGATTTCAAGACAGGGTGCAGTGTTCATTCTTCAGTGTTTTAGGAAGAGTTTCCTAGGAAATCTAAAACAACTGAAGGAACAGTCTATTTGTCCATACTCCAAAGGCATCCCTGTGGAGCTTTGAAATCTGCATCCTCTCTAAATTCAGAACTGTTAGAATAGAAAGATGTCTGGGATCTCATTTTGGTTTTATTGTGCTGGTATTTTAAAATCCAACCCTCAGAGAGAAGTAAAGATGGTCTTGTCCTTCTTAGATCAAGTATCTATGTTTTCAGTAGTTCATCAAAGAAGATAGATGCCTGTGAAAATTCCAAGCTGTCCATCTGAGGCATCCATTCAATGAATGGAAAACCTGGTTATTGTTTCCAGGTCAGCTATTCTACACAAGTTATTATATTGCAAGAAAAAAATGTGAAATAATAGGTGTTTATATATGCAATGGATTTAGTCTTGAAAAAAGGGATAGAGTCAGGCTCTTAAACAAGAACATGATTACAGTGTCTGTCATTTGCTTCCTTTTCAAACCAATATCATGGATCAGGTATCCACAGGCATCATTCAGGAAAGGATCCTGAATATTGTGGGGATGTTTTGAATTGGATCTGTAATGTTGAGGTTGGAGTAGAATCCCATTATCTTTTTTCTTTGTGATGGGTCTTCCTTTATTGGATGCACACTCACCATGCCAAAGACTGACATTAGACCTACGGACATATGTGTTGTTTAGTGTAGATACCTTGAGTATTAAGAAAGGCTTCACCAGTTGAAAACACTTGTATTCTTTTACTAAATCATTTGTTACACAAAAAAATGAAGGGCTTTTATATTCTATGCTCTTAATACAGATATACGAGGCTCAGTCATGTTTGGCCACATGGCTGACAGGTTTAACAAAAGCACTGAATGTAAAATCATCAATTTCCAGAATCAATCTCACAAACATCTTCTGCAGTTAGGTTTATGTATTATCAGGGAAAGAGTGTTGCACTAATTGATAATCGTCTCTGCTTATAACTAATAGACATATTTGGTGGGAAATTTTGGTAATGCTTTCATTTAATAAAACTTTGATAAATTTTTGTCTTGAGTATACTATATAGTGTGCACTAAACAGTCAAAACATCATTGTCCTCCTTCCTAATTAAAAGTGACTGTAATTATTTTGGGTATTCATATTTTTGTTTCTGACATTCATTATTCTCCCATTTTTAAATAACTTTCTTTTTGTTACAAGTATAAATCCTACTCATGAAATCAGTAGATGGCTTGTTTATATTTAGGCTAAGAAAGAACTTGAAGATCAAGATGAGAAAGTTCACTGTTTGAGCAAGTATTTACCTTACAAACATCTGCATGCAAGGAGGCAGTACAGATTTCAAAACATATCTGGAGAAGAGACAGAAAGCACCATATGAAGAGTAGAACTGAACAAAGTAGTTGAAATAAGAGACTGGATCATTCCCAGACCTAATCTATCCCTGAACTGAATATTCTTGAAGTTTGCTAGGGTTTTACTGTCTTGTGGAAAAATTATCTTCCAGCTTTCACCTTCTCTGCTGGCACCTGAGATTAAGGTTGAAGGTGGGAGTAGAAGCAGGGAAGAACCTGGAAAAGCCACCAGCCTCTGAGAACATCAGCATTCTCCATTCACTTCTATCTTTCCTTCTCTATTTGACAGAAGAATGCGATGTAAGGCAAGGTTTCTTTACTCATTCAAAAAGAGAGTTAATTTATCTCACACAGCAATTGAAGAACAACGATTAACCATCAAAAAAAGAAATATTCTGGTTGCCCTGTAACTACAGTTTTTTATTTCATTAAATATAAATCAAATTGTAGTTGGCAAATGGCAAAAGCAACTAATTAGCCTATTTCAGGATGACACCCTTGTGTACATTAATCTTCTTCATTACTGTGATAGCTCAAGCAGAGACTTCCAAATGGAAGGTAAGGAACCTCAGAGTTGGACAACTGCAAAATATTCTTAAAAGAATAATATAACCCAACAATATTTTATACTGCGAAATACTGAGGAGATAAAACACAACAGTATTCCACCGCCTAGGTGGGTGAAAATTGAAGGCTAATTTTTATAAATTGCAACATTATCTTAAGAAGACATTCCTCTGCAATTCCAATTCTGCTTCAAGGATAAAATCTAGTAAAGCAGAAAGGCTTAGATAAATAGCTTTTTTTGGTGATCAGGAGACTGGAGCACCTCCCGTATGAAGATAGGCTGAGAAAGTTGGGGCTGTTGAGCCTGGAGAAGAGAAGGCTGTGTGGAGACCTCATAGCAGCCTTCCAATACCTGAAGGGGGCCTATAGGGATGCTGGGGAGGGACTCTTCATTAGGGTCTGTGGTGAGAGGACAAGGGGTAATGGGTTTAAACTTAAACAGCGGAAGTTTAGATTGGATCTGAGGAAGAAATTCTTTACTGTAAGGGTGGTGAGGCCCTGGAATGGGTTGCCCAGGGAAGTTGTGAATGCTTCATCCCTGGTGGTGTTCAAGGTGGGGTTGGACATAGCCTTGGATGGCATGGTTTAGTGGGAGGTGTCCCTGCCCATGGCAGGGAGGTTGGAACTCGATCTGGAGGTCCTTTCCAACCATAACTATTCTATGATTCTATGATTCTATGTGATATGGACAGTGGGATTAAGTATGCCCTCAGTAAGTCTGCTAATGACACCAAGCTGTGTGGTTCTGTTGATACGCTGGAAGGAAGGAATGCCATCCAGAGGGACCTTGACACACTTGTGAGGTGGGTCAATGCCAATCTCATGAAGTTTAACCAAGCCAAGTGAAGGGTCCTGCGCCTGGGTCAGGGCAATCCTGGGCACAAGTTGGGTAGAGAAGAGATTCAGAGTAGCCCTGCGGAGAAGGACTTGGGGCTGTTGGTCGATGAGAAAATGAACATGAGCTGGCTTCAGTGTGCGTTTGCAGCCCAGAAAGCCAACCGTATCCTGGGCTGCATCAAAAGGAGTGTGACCAGCAGGTCGAGGGAGGTGATCCTGCCCCTTTATTTTGTTCTTGTGAGACCCCATTTGGAGTACTGTGCTCAGGTCTGGTGTCCTCAACATAAAAAGGACATAGAACTGTTAGAAGTCCAGAGGAAGGCCACGAGGATAATCAGGGGACTGGAGCACCTCCCATATGAATACAGGCTGAGAGAGTTGGGGCTGTTCATCCTGGAGAAGAGAAGGCTGCGTGGAGACCTCATAGCAGCCTTCCAATACCTGAAGGGGGCCTATAGGGATGCTGGGGAGGGACTCTTTATTAGGGACTGTAGTGATAGGACAAGGGGTAATGGGTTCCAACTTAAATAGGGGATGTTCAGGCTAGATGAAAGGAAGAAGTTCTTTAATGTGAGGGCTGTGAGGCGCTACAAAATGCTGCCCAAAGGGGTGGCAAATGGTCCACACCTGGCAGTGTTCAAGGCCGGGTTGGACAGAGCCTTGGATAACATGATTTAGTGTGAGGTGTCCTTGAGCATGCAGGGGGGGTGGGAATTAGATGATCAGAAGGTCCTTTCCAACCCTATTCTCTCATTGTATGATCTTGTATTTAGTTGGGTTTTCTTTTTTATAATAACTTGCTGTGTTTTTTCATGTGGACAGAATTCCCGATAATAAATATAGGAGACGCAATTATATGTCAAGAAAACCTTGCAATAGTTTTAATCTAAAACTACCTATTTTACTGAAATTTTACTAATGTTCTCTTTTTCTTTGCATAATGCATAAATGATTCATTTAGAGAGATGTCAGAAAAACATACCATATTTTTTTTTTGCTTCTGAACAGAATTCAATGTGAAAACATACTTAGAAACATCAAAAAAAAAATAGTTAAATAATATTTATTTTATTTCTGTTTTATTAAATATATTATGGTTTTGTTAAAGGAATGAAAACTGTGAGGGTGGTGAGACACTGGAACAGGTTGCTCAAAGATGTGGTAAATTCTCCATCCATGGCAGTGCTCAAGGCAAGACGAGACAGAGTTTTGGACGACATGGTCTAGTTGCATCCCTATGAGGCATCCCTGCCCATGGCAGGGGAGCTGGAACTAGATGATCTTAAGGTCCTTTCCAACCCTAACTGTTCTATGATTCTATGATCATTGCCAAAATTAGATTTTTTGGGGGAAGGGATCATATGTGCAGCATCCTTTCGATTATAAAAGTTGTTTTAAATGAAATTTTGGGGAAGAGCGAAAAATCTGTTAGAAATGAGTGTTCTAATAATATTTGTTGTTAGCGTAATTTTATTCAGCAGAGAGATAGTATCATCTCTTCATCAGGATAATTCTGTGACAATGTTCCTTTCCAATTCATCTTACCTTTTTTCCAACACTCTGTAGGTTTATTTTTGTACATATAAATTATTTTGAAAAATATAGGATTTGAATTCTTAGTCTATTAGCAAATGTAAATCTGGGACTTTCGACAATTAATTTAGTATTTGTAAATATGAAGGTCTGCTCTTTTAACTGACCTAATCTCCATCCTTCTATGTTTCTGAATATTTTTTCCCTTGGAAATTAAGATCAACTTCATGGTCATGTGGTATGATTTGCTCTAGAAGTTAATGTTCAGTATGTTTCAAGGTTTGTTCACCTAAAAGAACTTTCAAAGCCACCAGCTTTTCAAGGTTATGTTCACTCTTGAGAATTTATCCAGAATTCCGTATATTCCACTTCCTTCAGAGCCTCACCCAAATAAATTCTTTCAGGGACTTGAGGCTGAGGGATTGGATAAAAATAAAAATAAGCTCAGAAAACACAGAACAATATCCTTTTCCCCCTCCTAAATTGGCAAAAAAGAAGGTTTGTTTTTGTTTCTTGTATGTGCATGCTTTTATAACTTCATGTTTAGTTAGCAGCTTTCATTGTGCACCAGCTGGTTTTTGTCTTTGAAGTAGTTGAGCTCTTTGATATCTTGAATAATGAATGCACTGTCAGTCAAAACAAGCACAATCATTTTTGTATTTGTCAGATTATGCAATTGTATGTCCACTTGCCCATATACTGTGGGAATTTCCCTACTTTTCACTTTTTCATTGCCAGTTACTGTCAGAATTACTGTGTAGTTCTCTTGTTATTTCTCCACTTTACCCAGGTAATGATTTTTCTACTTTCAAAATATGAAACTGTTCAGTTATGAGTTTTGTTTTTATCAAAGAGTTCATATTTTTTTTTTTCTAATGAGGGTCACTGTTTTATAATTGTATATCCTCTGTAACTCTTGAAGCATTGATTAGGGTATTCATTTTCTGTGAAGCAAACTAAAGATAATTGTTGGCATAAACACGCAATAATCAACAGGAAATAAGTTGCATACTCTTCCATTCTGTATGTATTAAAATTTATATTTTTCTTTTGTTTTGTCCAGTTGTGAACAGAAGTTGGAAGGCACTTGGAAGAGGAAGACAGCATATAATGTTCTCATACTGTTTCTAGCTACCTCTACCTGAATTCCCTCATTAACACATTCAGCTATTTATTATAATGCTACTGTTCTTCCTGAAGTCCTATTGTTGTCCTCTCTGCTGAAGCTAGTCCCTTCATTAGATTTTAAAATCAGTTTTCTCCCCATCAGCCAGTGACTATACTACTGGGGCCAAGATGCAAATTTGAGGTCTCCACTGTCACTGGCTTCCACAACTTACACTCCAGTCCTAAAGGGCGCTCAGTGCAATCTCCCTTCCTCTGCTCCAGAATGCTTTTTGTCTCTCTTCTTCATGGGAAACTTGCAATCCCTCCTGCCTTCCCTCCTCCTGCCTCCCCAGGCCCTTTCAGACAAGCATGAAGCTTTAATCTGTCCCTAACCTCCTTCTATCTTTTCTGACACTTTCTAAGGGCACAGTCCTGAATTTTTAGTTCTTTCACTGGTTGTTCATTAGGAATATTCAAGCTCAGTCTATTTAAGGGTACACATCTATAGATATTATTCTAAAAGTTTATGTAGTAAATTCACCTTTATGTTCTTTAGGACTGTGAACACTGCCTTCAAAACAATCCAATCTAGGTTCTCCATCTCCCTGCCTCTTCGCATTTTTCCCCAGCAGTGGACTTTTCATTCTCTTCATCTTGATGTCAGCTTTGATCATCTTCCCCTGTTGCAATCTGCAAGTCACTGGCTGTGCTGAGGTCAGTAGCATTAGGATTACAAACACCCTGACATTTTATGTAAATAATATAAGCAATGTGGTGTCCTAGAGCTCAGGATTAATCTCAAGAAGTCTTTTTAAACCTTTGTTGTGAAGCTATAATTTCAATCAATTCACCTGTCTCCTATACATACTCTTGCCTCTACTAGAAACCACTTTCAAACAATGCGTTACAGAGGGAGTGGAATGCCTTACTAACAAGGGAAAAATTTACCACTCTAAACTGGTGCTACTATACTTAAGGCACAAGCTTCCTAATGAACTTATGAAGGAGGATATTGCAGCTCTGTCATCAATATCCAAAGTTTCAATCCTAAAGTACTCATGTTTAAATCATTTAATCCCAAACTCATGTTCTCACTCTTTTGACCCCAGATTTCAAAATCTGCTGCTTGCTAAGTTTGTGGATTCAAGAAAAAGCCGAACAACTGCCATCTCTCCTACCTCAGCCTTTTTCTCCTTTCATTTGTGATCCTGAAAGGTGAATTTGCTGCAAGTTCATCTGTTTGTGCCATTTGAAATGTGCCATGTCGATAAGCATCAGCAGCGAGGTAGACGGAAGCTTTCACAAGATCAACTTTCCTACAGTGTATTGCAAAACTGTGCCTTTAGAGTTGGCAGCCTCAGCTCCATGTATAAATGCGAATAGGTTTATGTTCCTGAGTTTCAAGAAGTTTTATATACAGGTTCTTAGGGGTTATGATACTTTTGTGTCTAACACATCGCAAGTCACTCGCTACTACCATAGTGCAATGAAAACCCTTCTAATCCATGCATCTGTAGAGGTTTAAATGAAACGTTTGCAACTTGCTGAAAATTGGCAATAATAGAATTACTGGATGCTCAAGAAAAAATGTTATTAATCACTAAGAAAGACTATTCAAAGTGTGGGTATGTGTCTGCCACCTTTTACCACAGTACTTAAGAAGAGCTTTGGCTGGTGAGATGCTTTTTTGTAATGGCGTTCCATTTTGTTGATACATGTTGCTACATCTTTTTGCATGTATTCTCCATGCTGTTTTGCTATACGCCTATGATTTCCATTTGGAAAAGCAAATATACTTTCTACAGACAATATCTGTGAATGTACCAGTGCACAAATGGGCATCTCAGAGCCCTGGGCAGCCTGTGTTCCTCTTGAATGGCAGACAGACTTCGACCTCATCTTGACATGTACTTGTCTTCTCTCTGTTTAGTTTTGTTAGTGAAACATAAAATACCTTCCTGAAACAGTTGAGCCGTAGGTCTGGAAAGAAAAGCCACTGCTTGAGAACAATCTTCATTTGTCCACCAAGCAGACTTTAAAAAAGATGTTCATGAAAAGTTGAAAGCAGCGCCACATTGAGCACTTCAATCATAGGGCAATTTAAATAAATATAATTATGTACAGAAGAGTTATATCTCTAGAAGAAGAACTTCCAACAATATCTGTTTTCTAGACTTAAAAAACACTGAGGTCTTGCTCCAGAAATTCAAAAGAACTTGATGGAATGGCAATTTGGGTTGCAAAGCTCCTTTGCTGATCTGGTAGAACATTGCAGCTCATGTAGTACAAGATGGTTGAGCCAGTATAAAAGTTACAGATGCAGTGAAAAGACACAGAATTTTCCCCTTGCTGCAGGAACAAGACACTTACTTACCCTGGAGAATGAACACATTATTCATTCTTTGAGTAATGCTAGAAAGCTTCTGAGCTAATTATTTTGGCAATTGGTTTTGTTGCTGGAAAATCCAATTGTGGGTAGATCAAAACCTGGAAGAAGTCAGGTTGCTAGGTCCTGATGTCACATATAAGATGATATTAAAAAGTTTCAAAATGCTCCTTGCCACTTCATCTGCAGGGTCCTTCTGTCCGGTGTTTACTTCTTCCCTGAAACAATATGCTGCTTCTTCATGGGCTAAAATATGCACAGTTATGATTAGCTAATGATATTTGAACACCAAGCTCACAGAGACTACCTAAATTGGCCATAACTTGAAGAGTTATTGAACTTGTCTCAAACTGGAGTAAAAATAAATTACAGTTTAGAATTTTATGCTGTTTCTCAATTCCTATTTTCTTATTCTGCTCATCTTTGGAAACAGAAAACTAACAGAATTGAAAATTCTGGAGAGAAGAACAGCCCAGAATATTCATGTTCAGGTCATTACAGATTTTACTGTTGTCTTGTTCTTCTGTAGTATCAATTCTGTAATCTGATTCAAGTGTATTTTTCAGAAGTTTGGATTTTGATGATGACGATAATGGTAAATTTTGAAAAAGGGAGTTAAGTACCTCAGAAAAGTGAAGAACCTGGAGGAAAAAAATAAAAAAAAAAATGAAGAAAAAAAGAGAGAGCTTTAGAAGTGATCATGAGCTTTCCCTGTGAATTTTTCAGTACATGTTTGTATCTCTTCATTCCTATTTTTATAACTTTAACAGGTGTTGAATTAGTCAAGTACTTGTCTGTGAAAAAAATGTTTAAATGTTGGCTTTATCTCTTAATATATCTCTTGAAATCCAGACAAATATTTTTAAAGCTGAATGTGCTATGACAATAAACTGTGAAAAGAAAGAACTCGGTGTGCTATAATTTTAATTCCATTAGAAAGCTAACATGACGGAATACTTCATAATTTTAAATTAAGATTTGGTGTGTTTCAACCCCAAATCATATTGTAGGACAGCCCTCTAAGACAGCTGCCATTACAAGAAAAAAAAGCACCAAACATTTAGGTTTGAAAAATTAGCAGTTGAATAACTGTGTGCTGCAATTGAGAAATAAAGAAGTGACTTGATAAAAGGACAAAAAGGAACTGCAATAAACATTTTTAATTTCTCCTTTTGGATTGCGGCTAACCTACATTTCTGAAGCAATCTCACAACAACTTACTGATAATTCTGCAGACAAAATTAAATTGGTACAGACAGAATTGTTTGAAAATGAAAATGATGTTTATTAGACATCTTGTCAATTTACAGCTACAAACCACGCTGCTGATCATCTCAATTGTACTGTTTCAGTAATATGTAAGTCTGCCTAACATATTATGGCACTCATGGGTGATTCAACCTTTTCCATTGTCAAAGGCACAAGTCTCATATAATATCTGATCAGTAATTACTTTGTCTACCTTTCATTTCTGAAACTGTGAAAAGCACTGACAATTTTGATTAGACTCATTCTGGTTTCTTTCCACAGGAGCTGGAATCATGGACAGTTTAAAGACCTGAAAGTAAATGATTTGTTTTCATTTACTGTGAAAATATGAATGCTGCATTTGTGCTGCTCTTAGAAGGCTGATATGAAGTCTGTCATAGTCCAGTCTTAAATAGCAGCTGACTTCATAACTTTTTAAACTCACACAAAGGGTTGTAAAGTTTTATTCCACAGTATTTGCCTTTTGATCAAAACCAAGGAGAACAGTTTGACTTCTGAATGATTAAAGATTGAAACTATTTTGAAATTCTGTCTTTTACACTTGAAAATTATTGACTGATTGATAATAGGATCACATAGGAAACAAAATGGGTTAGTCTTTTACTGATGTGAAGAATAACAATTGACATAATAAGTTAAATAAAATTAGGTTTTACCCAGCTGGCATTATAAATTGTATGTAATCAATAGAACTGGTAATTCTAGTCAAGATTTTCTGTTAACCTCCTACAGCACTTCTTTAATCAGAAAGCAATTTAGATGCTAGTCTTTATAGCTAAACAATGAAAAAGTCAGAGGCCCTTTTAAAAGTCTTTAATTGATTTTTTTTAATAAATTACCTTTGTTATGTGTGATTTAAAATGAGGATATCTCACAATCTCTTCTGAGCAATGTTCTTTAGCTGATGTTAGCATCACTGCTACAACTTCATTAAAGTGTGTATTATTTCAGAAATATGAGCCAGAAGAAGAAATCTGAATTCTGCAGGCTTAAAAAGGCCAAACACAGAGTGGTCAGAAAAGGTATAAAGCGGATGTCTGCAACTCATAATTAAGGATGCAAATAAATTTTTTGACTTATACTCTTAGCCTGTCAAAATACACAAGGCAGTGACATCTTATCATCTGCTTATTTGCTTTATCATACTGATAACAAGCGCTCATTCTCTTTAGTTTACATGTCAGTAAAATTCCTAATGTGATGTGACCTTACAAAATGTGTATCTATAGGAAAACAGTGCTTGAAGTTCTGCCATAATATTCTGTTATCTCACAGAATGAGTAGAGCTATTCGATGGGGTGTTATGTTCAACATAATTTGCCTTGTTTCTCCCATTTGAGAAAAATTGCTTATACACAAGTATAGGAATGAGTAGAACTCTGCACTGGGGATCCTAGTCTACAGAAGCTTTTTCCACTTGCTATCCGAGAAATTAATACCAAAACAATGTTTCTCATTCAACCTGGCAACTGAAATGTCTTAATGTGCTGTGTACTCAAACAAAAATGTAAACTGCCTTCTTTTTCAGGGATTAATTTAGATCTAATCATAGCAGGTTCCTTGAAGGTAAACTGCTATAGTGAATTTAGCAACCTAACATACCTAGCAGCATGAAGAAATGGAGACAGCTGGAAAACAAGTCAATTGGAGAATAAGATCCCATTTCCCAGTACCTTTCTATAAATATATAAAATTGACTTAACATCCAAAGTTTTTTGCTGAATGTAAGATGTACTGAAAGGGAAATAAAATGTTTGAAATATGAATCCTTATTACTTACACACCAAATGAAGTCTAGGCTCCTGATGTTGACTCTGGTCGTTACCAGACCCTACACCAAGGGTAGTATTTCAGAACAGAAATTTATGATGAACTCTGCTCCACTCTTAAATACTTTAGCAGTTAAGGGTTTTTCCTGCCAGCAAGTGAAGCAGCAGGATGAATTAGCCCATGTTACTGACTAGACCTTTCCTAAAAGAAATATTCTTTAGCTACATACGTAATCTTTATCATTGATAAACTATGCAAGGAAATACTGCCTACAAAAGAAAAGCAGCACACAAAGCCATTTTCCTGGGACTATGAACTGTTTACAAAACCAAAATATTAAGAAAAAAACTCTGATAAGACCCTTTTTCCCTGACACTGAAGTTTCCTTTTAGCTAAGGCTGCATTTTAAATTCCCTCTTCCCCAAGACCCACTCACAGAGTGAATTAGCTACAGCTGATCTTGACTGCTTTGGGTACATGAGCCAGCTTAAGTGCATTCGGTACCTCTATACTACATTTCAGCCTACCCTTAAGTGAGTCAGCAAAAGCTATTTAGACTTTTCCCTGCAGAATTGATTCCTGTAAATGTTGTCAGTGTTTCAGTTGCTTGTGTTTTCAATCTCAAACAGCCAGTGGCCCAAGGTAACATCAGCTCATAGAAGAGCAGCTGGAAAAGCTCATTATGGAATAAAGGAAAGAACCAAAATAAAATAATTTTTACCCATCTTTTCACAGACTTCTTTCTACTGTATATGGACCATGTCAGAGATCACCTCTTAAAAGTTTGAGAAGTTTCTTAAACTCTATTTTCTCAGGTTCTTCCCTCTCTCTGTTGACGGTGATATTCCTTGTTCCCAAATCTTGCATTCACCTTTCTGCTCTCTCCACCCAAATTCTGACTCTTGACTCTCTTCCTTTCATCTTCTGACTAATGCCTGCTAAACCACATTCCTTTCTTTGCAGAACATAAGCTTGCCATTTTTCTCCATTCCTCTCTCCCTGCAATCATGCTTTTCAAGTCCCTTTATTTACTCTTTCGTCTTTCACAAAATCTGTATTCCCTACATAAGGCACTATCTCTCATGTTGCTTATAATCTTTTCTGCTCTTTCTCTATCTGAGACGTTGTATTCCTATTATGCCTCAAGAAATTTCCTAACACCTAACCAGACTTTGGTACCCCTTTTCCTCCTAATTTTTCCAAAATTCTTCCAATTTGAGTACTCGTCAGCAACTATCCTGCAGTGGTTGCTGGCATTTCACAGAAACTGCTTGTTCCAAGAATTAGCAGGACACGCCCTTCCAAAACACTTAAAAGTTCACAGGGTGCTTAGGTCGACATTGATCTTGCCTATCATTATAGACACAGCTGAAGTGCCTGAACTCTGAACAGAGTTGCTCTACGGACTCCCTCTTAGGCAGCTGTGAGGGAAAAAAAGGAACCTTCTTTAGGACCTGAATTACCATTTGAAGGCATCTGTTTCATTGCACTGGCAGTAGGCATACAGTGATGAGTCGCTTTGTTTAGGTGCCTAAAGCGCGATAGGATGAGTCTAGGTCTGGCCTTGACATATTAGACCTCATAGCAGCCTTCCAGTATCTGAAGGGGGGCTATAGGGATGCTGGGGATGGACGATTCATTAGGGATTGTAGTGATAGGACAAGGGGTAACGGGTTCAAACTTAAACAGGGGAAGTTTAGGTTGGATATAAGGAAGAAATTATCTACTGTTAGGGTGGTGAGGCACTGGAATGGGTTGCCCAGGGAAGCTGTGAATGCTCCATCCCTGGCAGTGTTCAAGGCCAGGCTGGACAGAGCCTTGGGTGGCATGGCTTAGTGTGAGGTGTCCCTGCCCGTGGCAGGGGGGGTTGGAACTAGATGATCTTAAGGTCCTTTCCAACCCTAACTATTCTATGATTCTATGATTCTATGATGTTAATGTAAAGTAAATAATTACATTATTTCAGTGAGCTAATCAATTTCTTCTGACAAAACAGTCTTAATACAGTTCAGAATGAATTTTATTACAGGGAAAAAAGAAGAAAAAATTTTTTTCTAGGCAAGGATTGAGTATAGAAATGTAACGCTTGCAATATTAGCAAACCAGTAGTTTGGGGGAGACATACTCCCAGTTGTTCAAATTAACAAGTGAAATTAGAGTTGCCCACAGTGAAATAAATGCTGCCTGAATTACTCATATGTCATGCTTAATTTTTTTCCCCATTAAAATAAGCGTGGAAATTTAGCTTACAGACGTTCTAAGTGTCACCTGGAAACAACAGTGCTGTGAGCGATGTAGAGGTAGAAAGGGCAGGTTAAGCACTTGGAATAGTTATCCAGAGAGTGAAGTCCTATCACACAAAGAAAACACCTGAATAAATTAAGATTTTTTTTCAATTTTTAAACTCTTTCCTCTCTTCACTTAAGGTTTTATTATTGTTATTAAGTAATTCCAACAGCTCTGAAAATGGCACATTTCACCAGATACCAGCATTCCCTTCTGTTGCAAATGCATTTCTTATAATTAGGTATCTTTTCCCAGAGATGTCTGAAGGAATGATTTAGAATTAGAGTGAACCATGAGACCATTGAAGAGAGAGGGCAGAGTGAGAGCTTATTTGTGTACAGCATCGTTTATTGATTTCAACCCTCTGTTTACAAGTTCTGTGTTCTATACTATGCTTTCAACTGGCTTTTACTTTTTGGTTGCTTTGCTTCTGATTATGCTGTTTGCAAAGGAGCACCCTGGAGAAGGAATGAGTGTTTTTCATTTATACTTGGTAGGGACTCTCAGTCTCAACTTTTACCTTGAACTGGCTTGAAGGAGTGGAAGACACCAACAGGATTTACAGGACTTACAGTGCCAAGTTCTGCTATGTCCACAGAATATTTAGGGGCTTGAGTGATCTTTAAAGTTTTGGGAAAAAAAGTCTTTCATTTTTCAACTAGAAACATGATGACCTAATTCAGGTCTTGTTTAGCTATTGCCATTTCTGGGATGAAAAATGGGTGTTTGGAGAGAAGCTGTCTTCTGCTTTTCAGTTATACTCACTGCTGTATATCCTTTGAATGATGTAGTATAAAATACAGTTATGTTTGGTTGTATTGCAGGACTGATACTATGTTAGCCTTGAAATTTATTTGCACAGATTGATCAAAAGTGAATGTCAGAAAATCATGTGTCAGTCACAGCCAGAGATGTCTTCTAAAGGTTTTTTAAACCTTTTAGGTTGGTGAGAACTTTACAGTTCTCTCTTACAAGCTGACATGTTACATGGATCATTCTGATATCATGGTTGGATTGCTGCGGTGCGCTTGATTGTACGCTGCCAAAAACGTTCATCACCTGCAGCTAGAGTAGATTGCAGCAGGGTGAGTGTTTGCAGGTGTAGCATGGGAGGTTCTGCTTCTCTTTGGCTTTGCTCTGTGAACTGAGTACCTTTAATTTAGTTTCTTTTGTTTTGGCATAGTGTCTGTCTTTAAAATCTTCTCTGCAAAAGCCTAAGGTGTCAAAAGTTTCCCTAGCGGTAAAGGGAGTTCTGGTGAATCCACATAAGTCATAGCTCTCCATGAGAGCTTTGTGGCTGCCTTAGCCCAGTCTATTTGCAAACACTGCATGAGCCCTGGTGGGAATCTTCCTAAGCCTCCCTTCAGCCCAAACTGAATCAAATCTTCCCCTCTACCAACCATTTTCATCTTCTTATCTCATATTATCACAGTGATTACTTCTTTTAATAGGTTTGAAAAAAATTTTTTGAGGGTTGTCACAGGGAAAATCCTCCTCACTTCATGTAGCTTAAAATAAATCAGGAGAAAAGTGGTGCATATTGATTTATTAAAAATACATAATCACCTAGAAATCAGCAAGCTATAATTCAGGCTCAGTATCAAAAATATAACAGAAAACCCACAATTCTAGACACTTACAAAATTTAACTAAGTACCTTTGTAAATACTTTCTTTAATGAATCCCCAAAAGTCTAATGCTCTCCACCACGTATTCACAGTTAACTGCACCCCCTACCCCTGCCACGTGGGTTACCAGCTTCCTTTCCTCTTCAGGGAGTGCAGGCTCTGACAGTTGCATATCCCTCCTTCTTTGGGGACCTGTGTGTGTTCCAGCTCTGTGCTTTTCCACATCACTCCCAGTTATTCATGCACCAACTAAAGATTACTAATTGATTGTGTTTGCAAAAGACTGTGGGTCCCTGCATACTATACCCTGCTCTGTCACTGTACAAGTTGGATGCAGGCTACTCATAGTGTCCAATGGGGTACAAAATAAAGGTCTCCCATTAACTAATAGATTTAATTTAAAATCTTTTATATCTGAGTAAGCTTCCTGGTTGGAGGGACTTTTCCACATGAGCTTCAAGTCTCTGAGCAGTTTTGTGAACCACAGCATTCAAAGTCTTCAGTAGCCAATCCCCTTTCTATTATTGAGTAATCATTTTCACAAATGCTGTTGCCAATTTAAACCAGAATTTCCAGGAAGAACTGCCTTTAATGACCTCAGCTGAAAATGTGCTTTGTGTTCTTGTTCCACTGAACTTAAAAGTGCAAACTGAAATAACCTTCCCTGTAAGGCAAAATCTAAGTAATGCATTTATTTATTTATGATTAATATAACATAATTAGCTTGTGAAATTATAATCTAACCAAGAGTTTCTACAAGCAAAGGAAGCTACAGTTTCTGGAAGTGTAAATGGGCATAGCTCTGTTTTCTTTTAAAACTTGTTATTTGTATCAGTAGGAAATAATTACATCAATTTACTTCATATGAATTGTATCAATTTACAATCATATCCGGTATACAGAAATCCAAAAAGTATTTAATTCAGTAAGTTAATAATTTGAAAATAATTCTAGAGGTTTACAGGCCAAATGTGTCTCTTTTTTGAAAGGAATGCACTTATAACTGGCCATATACCAAAAGTAATCATAATTTACATGTTATACCATAGGTGTAATGAAATGATGGTGTGGCAAGTATTACCAAGTAACATAAGCTGCATGATGAATATTTATATGGTAGTATTTTCTAGTACTGGGAAGTATCTTTCTCCTTAGATTTCTTGTACATACAGTTCTTCATCTCTCATCTTTTTCATCTTCATCTTCTCCCCAGCTGGAGTCTGGTTATTTGCAGGATAAACTGGGATAAAATTCAGTTATTTACCACTGGCAGTGGTATATAAACAACTTACATTTGACATACAATTTTTTGAATATAAATAAATACTTTCTTTCCTTACAGCTAAATTTAGAAATCCATAAGATCTTCACTGATTTGTTGGAGACTGAATTTGACAATGTGGGTTGGGATCAGAAGTGTCATAAATGAATTTGTAAGTCAGTGATGTGGATATAAAATCATAGAATTTGCATGCACTGGGAGATATCTGACGTGCAGAATTTAGACAGAAAAAAGAATCATCAAGTGGATGCAAAATATGATTTGGGGAATCAAGATATATTCATATATATATATAATTATTCTTCACACTTGCCTCATCAAAACTGTTATTTACTTTGCATATCCTGACCTTGATCTTCCTAGAAATGAGACAAGTGAGTTAAAACAAACTCATCATTTGCTAGGAGACAAATACTGGGGAGATTCTGTGTGTGAAACAGATCACAGAGAGACCTTGTGCTAAATTTAGATGAGCTAAGGTTAAACCGTATTGATCAAACATTATGGCTTGAGCGAGTGTTTCTGAAAAGGCTTCATATAATTAGTAATATATAAACTCAGTAGAAAGGACTGTTAGGAATGAAGGTGTCAGAAGTAATACTAACAGGCTTTTCAAATGCTATGCAGATCTTTGATTTGCCTTTGCATGACTTTGCCCATCTCTGCAAAAGTGTTCTCTGATGCTGAGAAAAATATTATGGCATCCTTGTTAATTTTGAAAGTGGTCTGGAAAAGTGCATGCAAATTATTCTTGTCCATAATGTTCCTTCTCCATACAGTGTCACAAAAATAATTGATAATAACAAGACAGATGTGTGAGATCAGATGTGAACATTAGAGGAAAATTTAAGAAAAAAGATGAAAGAATAATTGCTAAATGAGAATGCAAAAATTTATCTGTGGTATTTCTGTTAAGCTGTGCTATTTGAGGAATGTAAAACATGACTAACTACATCAGCAGGTGTGGTGTAGGCGTAGTGCAATTACACACTGATATTTTTGTTGAAAACTATAAAGTACTATTTTGTACTGGCTACTGATCTAGATGTAGACCTGATTCAGAATTATTGAAGGATCAATTCTCTATTGAAAAAGGCTTTTCCCCTGCAATTGAAATGCTTAGAAGGAGTAGAATGATTCTAAAGATAGTTTGGACAGACAAATGGATTGTAAACCAAAAAGAAATATTATACTAGTTTTAAGATTTCTAGTTTTGTCTAATGTTAGTATTCTTTGTTTTAATAATAAGCATTTGTAAATTTATTACCAATTGTGGTTTATGCAAGTTTACTATTTGATGCTAAGTTTAACAATTATGTGCAAGTAATATTATGAATACTGTTAATTTCTTTAAACATACATAAAAATTTTCCAGAAGCAAAATGTCTTTGATCATTGTTATCTTTAAGTTCATAGAATCGCATAATGGTTTGGGTTGGAAGGGACCTTAAAGATCATCTAGTTCCAACCCCCTATGCCATGCGCAGGGACATGTTCCACTAGACCAGGTTGCTCAAAGCCCCATCCAACCTTGCCTTGAACACTCTCAGGGATGAGGACATCCACAGCTTCTGTGGGCAACCTGTTCCTCTGTTCTACCCCCCTTGTCATAACTAATTTCTTCCTTATGTCACTACAGGCCATGCCAAAAAGCCCCTCCATCTTTCTTATATGCCCCTTTACTGAAAGGTTGATAGAAGGTCTCCACGAAGCCTTTTCTTCTCCAGGCTGAACAAGCCAGTCGTTATAGGAGAGGTGTTCCAGCCTCTGATCATCTTCATGGCTTTCCTCTGGACTTACCTCAACAGGTCCACATCATTTTTGTGCTGGGGGTATCAGAGCTGAACCGAGTAATGCAGGTGGGGTCTCATGATAGTGGAGTAGGGGGAAAAGAATCACTTTCCTCAACCTGCTGGTCACACCCCCAGTGCAGCCCAGCACATGGTTGGCTTCGTAGCCTGCAAGTGCACATTGCCTGATCATGCTGAGCTTCTGGTCAACTAATGCCCCAAGTCCTTCCTCTCCCAATCAATGGGCTGCTCTCAACCTATTCTTTGTCCAGCCTGCGTTTGTGCTTGAGATTACCCCAGACAAGGTGTAGGACCTTGCACTTGGCCTTGTTGAACTTCATGACATTTTCAAGACCTCGCCTCTCAAGCCTGTCAAGGTGCCTCTGGATGGCATCCTTTCCCTGCAGTACACCAACCACACCATAAAGATTGGTGCTGTCAGGAAAATTCCTGATTTTTTTCTCATATTCTGTGTTAACATGGATTCACATTACCCACACAAGACACATTTCTATGTTTCAGCCATTTTGTTAATCTTGCTACAATATTAGATTATTCACGATTTCATATTTTGTCCAATCTAGTTTCTAATGTTTCTTTCTGGAAGCTTTTTATGCTGGGGTGAGAATACTATTCTATGTTAAAATATCTTACTGATGGAAGGCTCTGCTTGATAATGTAGATTCTTATTTCTGAAGTACTTGCTGACTGGGTCAAATGTATTTGCACAGACATCTCATCCCTCTCATTCAAATGCCTTCTGGTTGCTACATGAAAAGATAGAACACCTTATGTTGTCTTTTTTTGCAAAGCAGCACCAGAAAAGATTTTCCTAGCTAAAACTAACTTCCTAACTAAAACTAACATCCTCAGATCATTTCCTAACCATTTTAGTATAACTAAAGTTAGTTATAGTAGAAAGCATGGAAGAACTTTCAGAGTTGTTGCAAAGGACCATAAAATGGTACCAAAACCACCTCTAACTGGAGCCAAAAAGTGTGGACTCCAATTTCCTTTGATATATAGTGGTGAAAATGTTAAGTAATTCCATAAAGGAATGGAATATTTTTATTTCTCCTAAGCAAGAGTAATTCTTAGAAATTCTAATAATGAATTCTTAGAAACATAAGAAAATTTCACACATATTTGAATATTTCCAAGTGATCAGGAAAAGGTGTACAGTTTTCAAAAGGCATAATATGTGTAAATTCCAAAGAGTTTAATACATAACATGAAAGGATCTGTCTGACTCGCAATAATGACTTACTGTGTATTGTGTTTCTTTCCATTTCTTCTGGGTTACTAAGTACAAAAGAAAGTGATGGTTTGAAGATTATAAAAAAGAAAAACCTTCAACCCTCCCCCCCAAAGCAGAAATAAAACCTTTTACTGCCAAATATTAATCTGTCTCTAGATTCTAAAGCTCTTGACCTTATGTGCTATATCATAGAAATTGTCTTATAGATTTGAATTGAAAGATAACTTTAAGTAAACGATCATAGGATGTTAGCAGTGGTAATTATGAAGCACAACTTATTCTGGATCTAAATATAATCCCTATCAAGTGTTCTTTAAAATAAAGAATGGTAACAAATATGAATTAAAAGAATAAGGAACTCTCCATGTTAATATAATCTACATTCAGTTAAAGTACTAAGCAGAAAAGAAATAACTTGGTAAGCCATGCTGCACCTAAATAACTTATTTCAAAAAACCTTCCACATGGCTAATGTTTTTCTTACAATTTGCTGTTGAAGAAGTAAAAATTAACTCTTGGCAAGAATGTTATTTCTCAGTAATTGTTTCAGAAATGGTTGGGAACTGTATTTGACCCTGTAATAACAAAGAACATTTTGAACAAGAAAATTTCATCTTTTCTTTTACATAAAGTGGAAGAAAGCACATAAATGTGACAGCTGCAGGACCAGCTTTGTCAAAGGGCAGCAGAATAATGTTTCCAGTATGAATAATTATTCTCTTCATGGGACTGAGACCCTTTCTGACTTCTGTGCTCACACTGCAGCCACTGTTATGTGATGCAGACGAAGTTTAATGACTTACATGAACACTGGTGGCAGCATGAGTACAGGACAAGACCACAAGAGCTGTCTAAATTCACAGAATCATAGAATACTAGGGTGGAAGGGACCCCAAGGATGATCTGGTCCAACCTTTCTAGGCAAAAGCGCTGTCTAGACAAAAATGGTCCAACACCCTTTCCATCTGAATCTGAAACTTGTTCAACACTGAGGAGCCCACTGCTTCCCTGAGGAGATTATTCCAGTGTTTGATTATCCTCATTGTGAAAAATTTCCTCTTGTGTCCAATCCAGATCTCCTCAGGAGTAACTTGTACTCATTATGCCTCATCTTTTCCACATGACTCCTTATAAAAAAGGAACCTCCATCTTCCTTGGTGATAACTGGATTGTTAGTTGTATGTACACTGTGCTGCAATAGCTGGACTTACTGTTAACTGACTTTAGAGCAAAGTTGGTCTTGTGCAAACTATTTAATGGTCACTACTAAAGTAACATACTTCTGCAGAAAAGAAGCAATGGGATGCTATCATACTGTGGGGTGGTACAGATTTTTAAGCCCATTATGGTGCAAGAGCATACTTGAAAAATTTTGGGTCGGTTGTTTACTTTTATTTTTTACCTTTGATGGAAGTACCACTTCCTGGAAACTATCCCAGTGGAGTTTCAAGTGGTGGTTGTGGTAACTGTGAATTCAGCACAGGCATTGGCTTTGAGTTATTTTGTATGTAAAAATATCCTTTAGATTAATAATACTGGTGGCCACCTGAATGACAGCAGAGATGACTATAAAGTAGGTAATGTACAATTGCATTGCATGTTAAACACTAAGGAAAAACATCTGAGGAAGAGGAACAGAAGAGAGAATACACTGAGGTGGAAAGGTGGAACACGAAAGGGTCTGTGTCACAGAAAGTGTTGTGTTTTGTCTGAGATGCTTCAGTAACTATATGAAGGTTTTACTTTGCAATCCATAAGTAGGTTCTGGTACAAAAGATAATTCAGGCATAGAATAGTTCTTCTCTTTGCGTAAGAACTCTCATAAAATCTTAACTTCTACAAAAGGCTCATTAACAAAGTTTTCCAGAAACATTTCAGATACCACTTACTATGTAGGAATCATATGACATGCAATGAGTATTGTATTTTGGTTTGTTCACAGACCAATAGGATCATCTGCAATAGTAGATAGACATGACGCTGAAATGATCTGGTGTGTGATGTGCCAGGAGCAGTTTGATCTGGGAACAGAGGATGTTGCTGGACCACGGTTACCAACATCTTGATAATATGTTTATTAAAAAAAGGCAGGAAAATTAAAAACAAAAGTATAGTTGTGGGTTGGTATAGCTGTAGTGTCCTGTTAATACTGAAATAATGAAACATACAAACAGAACTGTTTTGGATAACACATCTGTCAGAGACAGTCTATTACTGTGTAAAGCAATACAAGGGACTGGAAGTCATGGATCATGAGGAGACTATAAGTGGATTCAGCACAGCCAGATGGACAAAGATGAGTCTTCTGGAGTGAGTGATCTGGTATACTTTGGACAAAGGCAAATGCAATATAGGCGTGTATTAAATTATAAAACAGGGCCAAAACACATTGTATGTGTGCTCAATCTACTATCATATTTGTTAGCACATTCTCCAAATGTATTTTGCCTGTGCCACCTAGCAGCATCCCAGGAAACACTCAGCCATGGTCTTCATTACTGCAGGCTAGGTATTATTTCCAGTGGTTGTGTTCCTGGCTCAGGTGTGGCCACTCTGTTCTGCAGAAGAAAGTTTAGGTGTGTGGGTATGAGTCAAGTTGGGTCAAGTGTGCTCTGGACCAGATAGTAGTTTCCCAGATCCTGCCCTAACTGAGCTGCTGGAATTTGATATTTTCACAGCCCTGGAACAGGTACCCACACCCAAGACATAATTTATTCTTAGAGTGTACATATATATATATATAAAACTTATAAATAATAGCCTGCTGTTTGGTGTCTATTCTTTCCTTTAACCTCTGTCAGTCAATGTATGGAGAATTGACTACTGGGAATTAATTTCCTTACTTGATATTTATTTATTGTGGCTCTATCCTGCACACCATTCCTTTAAAAGAAGTTTGAGCTTTTGAAAGGTAATTGAAAGGCAAAGAGAAAAAAAAATTTGTTGAACTTGGAAATGACACTGGATGAAAATCCCAAATCCAAACACCTTTAAACTCTTCAAACTGATAACATGCATTCTTGTCAGAGGGTGTTTCCATAGAAGAGATAGTCTTATTCTTTGGAATGTCTCTTTAAATAACACTTACCCTAAACAAATGCTATGACACACTTGGTTTTGTTGGCGCACTGTTTCAAAAATGCTTCTTGTCTAGTAATTAATGATTCTTTTTAATTAAAAAAAAATAAATTAAAGCATTCTCTTCTCCAGTAGTCATTTTTGCTGTCTGTGCTCTCATAGCTTATAGTAAGTGTTTACTGTTTTAAAACTGACAGTTCAAATCTAGCACAAACTGAAGTGGCACTAACAAGCAAATTGGTTCCATTTCTGAAACCTATTGTAGTAATTGCTCTGACTCCAGAGACATTCCCTAGGCAAAAGCAGTAATGATAATTTGGTAACTTTCTTCTAAGCAGACCTCATTTACAACAGCTAGCAGATATTTCTGCCTTCAGGGCTGAAGATAGGTCTATGGACTGCAGTAATAGCTTCTCAGTATTAATTTTTCAAAAGAGGTTGCTTTAGTAGTGAGCAAACAGCCCTATGTTTTCCAAATGTTATTTCTTAACCACTAACATTAATATCTAATTTTTTCAATCCTCCTCCTTTAATAGGTTCCCCCCCAAAAAAAAAGACATGACAAAACCCTTGTTAAAATATCCAGACTATTAATTACATTTCAATTTATAAAACCATGGAATCACAGAGTCATAAAGTTGTTTAGGTTGGATAAAATCATTAAGATCATTAGGTCCAGCTATAAAAGTAGTGCTGCCAATTTTACCACTAAACCATGTCCCTGAGTACCACATCTACATGTCTTCTAATACCTCCAGAAAGGGTGACTCCACCACTTCCCTGGGCAGCCTGTTCTAATTCTTGACAGTCCTTCCTGTCTTTTCCCAATAGTCAATCTAAACCTCCCCTGGTGCAACCTGAGGCCATTTCCTCTTGTCCAGTCACTTGCTACATGGGAGAAGAGACTGTCATCCACCTTGCTACAACCTCCTTTCAGGTAGCTGTAGAGAGCGATAAGGTCCCTCCTTGAGCCTTCTCTTCCGCAGACTAAACAACTCCACTTCCCTCAGCTGCTCCTCATAAGGCTTGTGCTCTAGGACCTTCATGAGCTTTGTTTCCCTTGTTTGGACATGATCAAGCGCCTCAATGTCTCTCTTGAAGGAGAGTCCCAGAACTAAACACATTATTCAAGGTGTGGCCTTGCCAGTGCTGAGTACAGGGGTATGATCACTGCCCTGGCCCTACTGGTCACACTATTTCTGGTACAAGCCAGGATGCCGTTGGCCTTCTTGGCCACCTGGGCACACACTGGCTCATGTTCAGCAGGCTCATGATCAGCAGCCACAACATGGGACAGCTTTATTTCTCTCAGGAGGGCCACTTGGTCCTAGTTGTTGATGATAACAACCTGTAATTTTATTATTCACTGCCTAGAATGAAGCATCAAGGAGTTGTATTTGGGGAGCACGAGCATGTTGTAAAAAAGCAGTGTAGAGCTAAAGACAGTCTCCGCATTAAGCAGTTTATAAATCAATGTTAGTATCAGTAGGCAGATAACTGGTGCTTTTACTCTCCTTTTCTCTTTTGTTTTAAGACCTCAAACATCCTTAGCAGATTGGACTTCTTTAGGATCCTAGTTCAAGTTAGAGTTAGAAAAAAGAACAGGTTATATTGACAAAGGAACTTAGCATAAAAGGTAAATTTGTTCATAAGTGTTTGTAAAGAAAACGTGAATTTTAAATCTGGCATTTCATTTATAGGTAAATTATTTTCCAAAAAAATAAAATTGCGTATTACGATTACACAACATATTATATGCTCCTGTGCTTTTTGGAAATCTGACCCTGCATCATCTTCCCTTTCCACAAGAGTCTTCATTGACACAGCAGATGAAATGCTTGTGGTAGTCAGCTGCCCAACGTTGTTGCAGTGTTCAATGATTCCTTAAGCCCAGATACAAGTGAACGTGGCAAATCTCTTTTTTGAGCGCTAAGACCTTGAACTTATTTTTCTTATACCCATGTGCTAATACAGCAAATGAAAAATATTTCTGTAAATTAATATGAAGAAGTAAAACAGAAGAAAAATGAGAATAGTAATATAAAACCTAGTATAGAATGTGATTTGGTTTTTTAATTGAAACTATTACAGCATGAATTCTGACACTGATTTCAAGAACCAATCCACGTGTTGACAGTTAACAGTGCAAGAATTACTAATAAAAACAGTGCAAAGAGAAAACTAAAAAAAAACACAACAATTAAAAGACAAGTCTAGGTGGCTCACAAATGCATTGAATGTTTAAATTAATAGATCAGTTTAATTGTTAAATGTCATTTGCTCATTTCTTCTTTTCTCATAATGTATATAAAGCAGAGACCATTTTCTATCTTGTGTTTATTTGTGTTCTACACTTAAATAAATAAACCCCATGGGTTTTCAGTTCAGTAGTTATTCTGCAAGAGTATTTTGGCATCCCATTGTTTTCTGCTGGCAGTTGTGATTATTTCTTGAAATTGGAGCAAGTATACCTGGGATTCCTACCTCCTGCAGTTCTTTATGTAAAGTAAGTACTGGAAAAATAATCCTTTCAAGGAAAGTGCATAGAAATTGGTATTTTATACCTTCAGGTTTGAACCCCAGTATTTAATAAATTGTTTAGTCTTTGTCACATTCTTGTTAGTTTAGTACATCAAAGGCATAGAAACTGGATTGGCAACTGAAGAATTTATTACTGACAAGAAAACTACAAACCCATTTTTCAACAAAGTTTGTTCCTCATGTTCATTTAGGACTTAGAGGTAATGGAAGGCAACCTTTGAGATTTTTAATCACATGATACCCAGCATTTTCAGAACAATTGAAAAAGACTTAGACACTTCTTATTAAATGATCTTATTCTAGAGAGGACCTTTATTAAAGCTGTCTCTACCTTCTCTTTTTTATCTAAAGTAAAAGGGATGTAATGCAGATATTTTGAAAGAGATCTCAGAGAATTTTATGCTACTATAATCTTAATAGAAGTATTGTTTTAATCCCTTTACTGACCATCTATATTTATTTTCAATCACCTCTCATTCTCCCTTCTCATTCTTGAAGAAGATATCTAAATTGTAACCTCTTATTCACACTGACTCCAGTTACTTCCTGGTAACAGGTGCAATTTCTGTGGGAGAATATCACAGAATAACAATTTTCTTCTTTTATTCTTGTACTGTAGAGAATTACCCAATTGCTCTTCCTGTTGAATGAAAATCCTGAAATGGACTGTTTCTGTTGCAGTTGAAATTATTCTTGGTAAAAACAGCAGTCTTCAAACTTAGCACAGTAGGATCAGCAGCATCTCATTTTCAGAAAAGGTTAGATATAATGATATAAATTGCTGATATATTGAAGGACTGAAAACACCCTCCGGCTGACTTGAAAACAAGATCAGGAAATAAAATGGCTCTACTTTGGAAATAAACTATAGGACTGGATATATGTTGTTGATGATGACTGTATGATGTGAAGATGTTTCTAGCTTATTTCTTCTAGGTCTCCATTTCTTTTTTTCTTATTTTTGTAATTTTTTTATACATATGCAGGTCTACCAAATTAAAAACAGAGTACCTTCTTACTGATCTTTTACTATGTGTAATCAACCAAAATTTATGAAGGGGAAATCATACTTGACCAGCCTGATATCCTTCTGTGATGAGATGACTGGTGTGGCGAATGAGGGGACAGCAGTGGATGTTGTTTGTCTTGCCTTTAGTGGGCCTTTTGACACTGACTCCAGTAACAGAGACATTGACAAACTGATGAAGTATGGTCTGGAAATAAGGGTGTTGTGGTGGACTGAAGATTGGTTGAACTGCCAGGCTCAGAAGGTTGTGATCAGTTGTACAAAGCCCAACTGGAGACCAGTACTTGAGAGGTCAATGTACTGTTTGACATCTTCATTAATGATCCCAGGTGTACGAACTTTCGTTATAGTGAAGGCAAACCCTGTTCATGAAGTCGATGGACCCTGAATCACTGTACTTGATAGCTAATAGCTTGTGTCCACTCTCTAGGCTTCAGTGTTTATCTGTAATGGGGGCTTAGACAGAAAGACATAAATGGTTACCTATACAGATGTAAATCTTGAGCTGAATTCCACTTTTGGAGATAATATAAATTATAACTTTATATTAACAAAAAAATAAGATGAGGATTTAAATGTTGTAATCTCTTCTCCCTGAGACAGAATTATGAAAAAGTAATTTATATTCTATGATATAATCAAGACAGAATTGTATATTGGTATTTGTAGGTAGGTCATGTTAATGTTCACGGCTGTGAATATTAGCAGTGCCTCTTTCAATTCTCGACATGCAGAATTGGGGTTCCTTCAGGACTGCCTTACACCTGTGATTTATCTAAAGTGTGTGAGGTCTCATTTTGGTCAAGGCTGTCATGGTTTAAGCCAAACTGGCAACTAAGTACCACTCAGCTGCTCACTCACTTGCCTCCAGGTGGGACGGGGAGGAGAATCGAAAGAAGGTAGAACCTGTGAGCTAAGAACAGTTCAATAATAGGAATAAAGTAAAATATAATAATAATGGAAATAATAACAACAGCAGTAATTATAATAGTAATAGGGAACAACAAAAAAAGGAGAAATAAAATTTCAGAAAACACAAGTGATGCACAATACAATTGCTCAGCACCTACTGACTGATGCCCAGACCATCCCCGAGCAGCAAAAGAGTGGCTCCCTGCCAATTCCCTCCAGTTTGTATACTGAGCATGATACTAAGGTATGAAATCCCTTTGGGCAGTTCAGGTCAGCTGTCACCTGTGCTCCCTCACAGCTTCTTGTGCCTCTCCTCACTGGCAGAGCATGAGAGACTGAAAAGTCCTTGATTACAATAAGTACTACTTAGCGACAACTAAAACATCACTGTGTTACCAATGTTATTCTCACACTGAAGCCAAAATGCAGAATTGCACCAGCTATTAGGAAGAAAATTAACTCTATCCCAGCTGAAATCAGGACAGTATCCACCCACTATTCCGTACCATTTATGTCATGTTCATATCCCACACTTTCCAATACGCTGTCACCTTCTCTCTCTCTCTCCCCCTCACCTCCTGCCACTCCCCCTTTATTGTCAGTGAATTCTGGTCTCACCCAAAGTTCCCTAAGTTCTCCCCTCTCCCCCCTAACTGCAGTCTGGAAAATTACTTGTTTATACCTTCTTTTTCACTATATGTTTATTCTGTCTTCTGCATACTAGATAGAGCATGGATACCACATCTAGTCCCTGCCTACCACCATGTTGTATTTATTTTTACTCAGTTTCTTGTTCTGTTTCAGGATTCAACCCTATGGTATTCGCTATTACTTTAAATTTTGCCTGTCAGAATCATCCACGTTCCTTGAGCACTCTTCTGGATTTTCTTTTATTCATCTCCACTGTATTTCATTTGGCATTTTTGTCCAGGAAGATCACCGTATGTTCTCTCTGATATTTTTTTCTCAATGTGTATTGTATGAGAAGTTAGTTAGCACAGGCTCCTGCAATGAAAATGTACAGAACTGTCAGTTTAAAACCTTCTGTTTTTCATTAGGACTTGCATATGGGGCACTTGGGGGCTGGTTTGTTGATGCCTAAAAAAAGATGTGCCTTTTACAAATGAGAACTCTGCTACATGACAACACTTTGAAAGATTCAAATGAAGATTGAGTACCTATATTTTTGTAATGAAATATCTACAAGAAATCAGCAGTACTCATGCTACCTTGCTCGGCTGACCTTATTCAGTTTACCCCAGAGTGAAATGGCAATTTGTTGTCCTTCCCTAGGCTTCTGTGCTGATAAAAGTAATGTGTGTTAATGAATTCGCAGTGAAAAAAATCTTCCATAAACTTAAAAAGGGTAGCGAAGACTAATCACTGATGTTCAGCTGGGAGAGACTGGAATAATGACAGGGATGCTGTCCAACTTTCAAAACCTGCAGCCTCTGACAGTCAAAAATGAGAGAATACCCACAGCCTGATTTGTTAAACATCCTGAAAGAAGCAATGTATCCATAGAGCAAAGTCTGCTTTTCCTGTCCTTTATTTTCCCCCAGACATACTGTTTTGCTGGTGAAATTATTGTCAGTGCTGGCAAAGGCTGAGTAGGATTTATTTCAAGAGGGTTATGCCTCAAACTGCTTTTCTCTCCTGTACCTTTGGAAGGTCAGAATACCTCTTGGCCACTCTTACTATCGGTCGTTTGTTTCTAACTCAGGTTTGCAGCTCTGCCTTACGAAGTCATTGTAGAAGCTGAAACATTTCCAAGTTTTCCAACTAGCCAATTTTTGTTTGAAGCTAATTTGCCTTCACTTCCACTTGCAGCATGGTACTGAAATTTCTTGATATTCAGCTCCTCTAAACTGAGAGGTCAAAGCATTAGTTTATATGATTAAAGGATAATGCCCATAAACAAGAGGACCCCTGGGGACCAGGGGAACTGTGCCAGGTGGAGGCACCCCAAGAAACTAATCATGGGTATTAGAATACCTTGACCTGGCATTTCAGTAAAATCCATGGGGAGCTATCAGACCCTGGACCTAGTGGAAAACCCACTGGGAAAAGTCAGCCCAAGAAACTGCCTCCTATGAATGCCTTGCAAACTAAAAGGTGTTGTTGCCTACAGGGTACCAACTTTTGTGGGATGCAGGGGGACAGAATTTTGGGATTGTGTAAAATTAATTATCAGATCTTTTAAAGGGAATTTTGAGACTGTATGGTACTCATCATGGGATGTTTAGTGAATGGAAAAAGGCAAGGAAGGGGGACACTTGTCTATACTGGGGAGAAACAAGTGTGAGAAAATAAAGGAGGAAGGCAAAAGAGGCCAGCTGATCATAAACAGGGGCTGGCCAGTACACTTGTCTGAACGCTGTGCTGATCACTGCAAGCTACCCTATATTCTTATGAAGACCCAACTATCTCTTTTGTGGTTGTAAGTGGATGCTGCAGAAATTCAACCTGGACTTGGTGAAAGAGTAAGAGATCTGATTACCAGCAACTGGAGTGGAACCATAAGCCTCAAAGGCTTGAGGGCTGAGGCTGCAGCAAGTCAGGAAGACCTGGATCTTGGGTAGACAAAAGACCAGGTTTTGACAAGAGTCCTAGTATGTGTATATTCCACTATCAGACTGCGATCCTGATAAGCGAGAGAAGAGGTCCAGGGCTGAGCTATTCATGTTTGTGTGGGTGTTTTTTTTTGTACAAGTGGATGCCATAAAGATATTTTTTTTCTGTCTGTGCCAGTCTGTGTGTCTGGCAATGTGTTTGAAGTGTGTGTATGCACATGAACGCATTTGTAAATGTGTGCTTAGCCTTGATGCTGCCTGGAGCTGGGGTCATATTACTGCCACAGCCCCACATTTACATGACCGGGCCAGGAGTACTTTCTGCGTCCTGATGACCTCTGGGTTGAGCACTCTTTAATAAACAAACACTAACAAATTAGTAAGCGTGAGCCAAGAATGATCTGCTTGTAATCCACGGCCCTGGGAAAGTAAGAGACTCACAATTCCAATTTCAGTTTTTTAGTCTTTTTTTTTTTTTTTTTTAATGGTTTCCGAAGATTCTGGAAATAATTTTGTGGGGCACAATTCTAGTGATGAGGTCTAACAGGAGAAATCCCATGGTCTGTAACAAACATGGAAAGAAAAAGATAGACAATATGAGTTAGAAAAAAAACCCAAACAAAAGTACTAGTCACTTCACAAGAATCATAGAATCATAGAATAGTAAAGAGTTCATAATAGATAAAAAGAAGTTTATTGCTGCCTTTTATTAAATGTAAATAAAGTTTGAATCATTGCTTCTTAGGTTTTTCTTTTCTTTTTCTGTCTGCGTTGATCTTATAGGGTCTTAAGGTCATGTTACCAGTGTGTTTTTAAGCTGCACACAATTACCCTCAACCCTGTAAAGCACTGCACAGCAGGAGAGTATTTATGACCTGTCACAATGAAAGCCACTGTCTCATGCAGCTCAACAGGACTCCAAGTATAATGCAGTAGTTATGAAGAATACAAAGGTACAAAGTAGGGATAACATATTTAAACATCACATTACTACGCCTTTGAACATAACATTTTTCAACCCATATTTTCCACTCAGAAGTTAAGCTGCATGTGTCCTCGGCAGGTTGCTGAAATACAAATTTTATTTATCTATTACCTATTATTTTCTTAGCAAAATTAACAACCTACATCCCATTATTTGGGTGGATTATTAACCTTAACTACTGAGATTCAAGGGCACTTTACAAGGCATTTCTCAGTTTGTCCTCATGGTGTCTAACAATTTGTTTTACTTTTTTTTTTTTATTTTAAGAACAACCTATCACATAGTTTTATATTAACTTCAGAGCAGGTCTTTGTGCAACCAAATTTGTTCTGGTTATATGAATAATGAAAGGGATATACATTCACACCATCTGAAAATAAAAAAGCCATTAAAGCGATGCAGCATATCAGAAAAATATATTTTGCTCCATAGCATAGCCCTTTCACAATATGGCAAACAAACGTTGGTATGATAAATGAAGAATTTTAGTGTCATTTGATGACTTTCTGAAAACACTTTTCCACCAACAATATCACTTTCATTCCTCCAATAAGAAATATGTAGGGGATTAAAAATAAAAATTATAAAACCAAAGTGAAATATAGTAAAGCGTGTTCTTTTTATTTATTTTTTCCCCCCCTCATCTTGATATTATCTTGCTGATGTCTTTCTCTTTCTGTTTACAGTTTTACGGATTTCTTGGTTCTACATTTTGGGTGCTCCATGTGAAATGCCTTTCATGAAGCTCTTCCCCTATTCTTTTTCTCCAGCAATCAAATGAACATGAAGCCTTTGAAAATCCATCATTTAAAAACTTTAAAACCTAAATTATGACATACGTTTAAAATGTCAGGACATGTGAATTTTTTTTACATTCGTTTTGATATCATAAAAACTTGTTATGAGTACTCCTTTATCCATTTGTGTGGAATCCATCATGCCCATGATTAGTATCATGACTTTAGCATCAGAATGCATTGCATACTGATGGTTTATCCAAGCTGTCAGTGGTTTACACCCAATCAAGCAAATATCCTACAACTCTAAACACTCTTTGATTTACGAGTAGATAGTATATCTGTTAATGATTTTGTCAGGGCAGACTAACAACTTTGGATCAATGTCAGCTGTCACTTGATTAATTATGTACATAAGGCAGCTGATCACAGAAATTTTCCACCTTTTCCCTTTGGTATTTGTATTTGTTCTTCACAATTACTCATAGTCACTCAGTGGCTGCATATGATGAAGTCAGCAAAACAAACCTTAGCAGGATGTTAAATGCTGGGCAAAATAAATAGAATTTGTTAGTGGGGTATATAGAAGAAGTATGGAAATGACATTGCTATTTTTTACATTAATTTTTGATCACTTTGTTAACTTGGCAGAGGTAGGATTTCTCCCTTAAAATGCAATTACATTATTTTCACTAATACTTAATGATGCTGATCCTTTTATCACTACTTGGTTAATAACGTTTTCTCATCTTTTGCTTTATTATGCCTGATTATTATAGCAAAGTAGGATTCAGTGATGTTTTTCTTTCTCCAGCATAGGCATTTTGCTTTAAAACTGCATTGCATACTCAGTGACAAAACCCAGAATTTGTTCTGTTCTTGCAAAGCTGATTAGCATATTGCAGGTCACTCTGGTCTGTCATAAGTAATGGTGGGACAGTGGTTCTGTGATTCTGTGTGGCACTGCATGTTTACTGCTCATCAGAGATGTTGTAAAGAGTAAGGAAAATGAATGAATATAGTTAAAACTTCGAGGTTCGTGTAGTGCAACGCTGCAGTAAGCTGCATCTTGTCCTGTAGAGAAGGCTCGGGTATCTGTCTTTTCTCTATAGAGCTCACCTCTTCTGCGATAGCATAGTTCCTAGTCTTGTGCTTTCAGTGTCTGCTCACAGATACCTAGTGCTCATAACTTTAGGTTAAGTGCTGGTTTCCTAAAGTCCTTACTATATTCAGAGGACAGAACGTCTCAGTATGAAGATGTAGACAACTGCAGGCAATCTGACCTTAACAAACAGATATAAAACTTATCTACATAACCCATCTTATTATAAGAATGCTTTGCAAAAACAAGGAAGGATTGTTTATTATGGCTTTACTTCCTGTTTTTTTTCATTGAATTTAGATTTTTTTTCTTTGAGTAACTTCTTTTCAAACTTCCCCTTTTATATTTTTAAAGTAAATAGTATTGAAGTCCTCCAAACCCCTTATGTGCTCATACAAGCCTCTTCATAAAACCGCAGAAAAGGTATGTATTTCTGTAACAGATTTGCTTTTGAAAATTACAGTGTTGCTACAAACACTATAATAAGCTTTTTGAAAGCTTTTTCTAACTCTATTATTCTTTCTTTCTGGCTGGTTCATTTTATGAACAGATAACACTGGTGTAAAAACTAAAGCTCTCAAATCAAATTTTTGTAGCAGAGATTTGTACATGCCCTTTAAAATTTTATTTCCCACAATGGCTACTGAAGATTTAAATATTAATGTGATTTTAATATTGCATAGAAAAAGACAGAAGGTTGATACCTTCTTATATCTTAATATAATTCCTACAAAGAAAGAAACAGGCATTATCAAGACTTGATGTAGTTAGTGGCATGTCAATGAAAAATAACAAATCTGAACACACTGCCGCGAAGAATGTTGGGTTACCCTTTCATTATTCACTCCAATCTCATAACTCCAGTCACATACAATTCATGAAATGCATTGTTAAAAATATATAGTTCAGAATACAGTACCATTACATATTTCATCCAATTGTCAATGGTGCTGCAAAAAGACTGAATGTTAAACTGAGCCCTCTTCTTAAAAAAAAAGACATATCATTGTGCTTTCCAGCTGTTTCTACAGATTAAAGTTTTCTGCTAGCATTTTCTTTTTAAGTAAAAAGAAGCAAGTCTGTCTCTTTCTCTCTTTTTTTATTGTGACGATACTGAAGAAAGTCTATACCTCTGTAGAGAGGCTGCTGAAGTCCCTAAAACGTGAAAGAGAACTCTGACCACCGGCCTGCTGATATGACCTCTGGTTAGTAATTGTTTTCTTATAAGGAAAGTTTAGAATATTTTCTTAGATGGATAGACAGTAAGGAAATTCTGAGTTGCAATATGTGATAAGGGAGAGATTACAAACCATAATTAGTAGTTCAGAAATTCCTTATTTCCTCAACTCTTATTAAATCAAAACCATTCTACACCAGTTTCTTAACATGTATCTTCTTTGTTTATCTTGTTTTGCCTATGGCAGTTGGGATATTTAATAATGTTCTTGGCCTTCTTTAGCTAATACCTCCTTATTTTTTTAACCTGGATTTTTTCCCCTACCCTGTTCTACAACACCGACACTTGCGTGCGCTGTGGGCACCCGCACATTTTAAAAGCCTTTTAAAGTCTACATTGTATCTGGTACAAATGAACAGAGAATTTTCACTGTTCATCCAAGCAGATAGCCAGATTCCTATAAATCTCTAGTCAAGATTTTTGTACACTGTGTGCAAAAGAGATTTTTTAAGGTGGGACTTAAAAGGTAGTACCGAGGTGACATTATGTAAGCTTAAAGAAAACTTTTCCCAAGTGTGGAAGATAGTGTGGGAAAAAGGATTTTGCCTGAAAATCTGGCAAGTCAGTCCTGAAGGAGACTATGTAGATTATCCAAACTTGACTCCTCTGCCCAGCCAAGCTTACATGATTATGAGCGTGAATTTTTATAACTTTGCATAACCTTATAATGTGAACACATATAATCTTTCAATTTGTGATTGGCAAAGAGCCCCTAACTTGCTTAAGCATGCATATAACCTAAACTGCAAGTGGTTATTAACTGTGGGCGGAGGAAAATACAGACATTTTGTTCAGTTAGATAGCTGGTCACATATAAAGTGTATGTATGTGATGTATACAGGACAGATAAAAATTGACAGCATGTATGATCAGGGGAGTCTTGCCTGACCATCTGAGGATGCCCCCACACGGAAGCCTGCAGAGAGGACTCCTGTTAACATCCCTTAAATTGTGACTGACATTTTGTTCAAGAGCTTTCTTGTTGAGCTGTACCCTGTTCCAAGGATCCAAACACGTTGCTGCAGTTTGTGTGCTAAAACTACGACATGGTAGAACATGGAGTGAGAGTTTTTCTCTTTTACTGGCTAGATGCTATCTTTTTATAACTTGGAAAATAAAGCCTAGCATCTTGAAGCTATGATTTCTTTCACTATTCATATTAACTGAGTTTTTGCTTTCCAAATGCTAGTTGTGATGTAACTTTCAATGAATATGTATTAGTCCACATTTGAGATGACAAGAAAGTTGCTTATAGCTTTTTTTGGGAGGGTAGCATGCAGCTGACCAAGTTTTCATAAAACTAAATGTGACTTTGTTAATACCTTGCCTGTGTGGCAGATGCACTTTTTGTTGGGCAATGATCCTCCAGGTGGTATATTGTTCTATCTGCATTATTCAATTAATAAACCATCTGTTGCTATATCTGGGCTCAAGAGCTCTTGATTTGTGATCAGTAAATAAAATACATTTTTGGGGAATTGGGAGAGAACTTTAATTCAAAATTATTGTAAGACTTTTTGCTTGTACAACCCTTTTGTTAGGTCAAAAGTGTGCAAGGGACATTATAGGAAGCTGACATTTCTATTGTTTATAGACGGTTGGAAACTAGTTTTAAATAAATATCACTTCAGCTTCAGTGCATGAATCTGTTCCTTATGCAGACATATGAGGTGCATGGGGCAAGAATTTCATTTCACTACATCGAAACCAATGAATTCTTACGTTGTCATTGCAATTTTTCATGTTTTCAAGTTTCTCTGTTTTCCAAGTATCCAAGCAAGCTCATCTCTTCTAACTACTGCTACAGGCTGCAAAAGACAGCAACAAACCTCACCTGAGATTCACACGTAATGAAAACATAAAAGGTGAGAGTTAATAGCTACAGCCATTCAAATGGGTGTTTCACCCAGGGGCTTTGCATGTTTTGGAACAAGGAGGCAATGACATGATATTACTTTTACTTCCTTTGTGCTCTTTTTTGTTGTCTCTGGCGAATTTTGCAGCAAAAAATATTCTGGAGGAGAGTATAACTTCAATAGCACTTCCAAACACCTCCAATACCTGCTAAGATTTTTCTAACTAGTGAGCTGTAAACAGATTCCCACATTTTCTGATCAGGGTTCAGACAGAAGGCTAAATTATGTATTGCAGCATCACAAAAAGAGCGCCCAAGTTCGGATCTGCTAGAAGTGTGAAAATAATTGTACTTGTCTATAAGCACATGTTAATGATTTAAACAAATTATTTCTGTTTCTATTAATGCCTATTCTGTATTTGGCTTCTGCAGCACCTCCTGAAATTCTGTTTGGCCACCCACAGGACATATAAAATATATGTTTAAGTTTCCTCTATACAGATGTTCAAATGTGTTTCCTTAACTTTTTCTGTCTGTTTTATATATTTCTGAAGTATATGCTGGTATATACTCAAGAAATTATTTTATTGTCACAGGAACACAAACTATAAACAAGTCATCCAGAGAATAGTCACAGTTAATGAATAATAGTCCTGAATTAGCAGAACTACTAAATAACACATCCCCCTCCCCAATAATAGAATTACAACCTGTTTGTAAGAAAAAGACTTTGTTAGTTTTAATCAGAGAAGGGTTTGAATGATAAAAGTTTTATTCATCTTGTATATGCAAATATTTTGCAGAGCTTCTACCCACTGGTAGTACGAGCATCTGGTAACAGTAATGAAAACACTGTTGCTCACAGTGCAGTTTTCCTTCTATTTTTATTAATATTTTATTAGGGAAAACTACCCTGTAAGATAAAAAAAAAAAGAGCAGATAACAGTTATTTTTACAATATATTTTTATTACTAATACAATTACAGCAGTGATTAAAAGTAATGCCATGCTCAGGTGAGTTGGGTATATGGGTATTAGCAGAGAGAAAGTAGTTACCCTTTTACCCTTACACTGTTCAACTCAATAAAATGAAATTACAGTTGTAGGAGGATAACAGGATTATTGTAGAGTCATCATTTCCTGCAGCATTAATCCTTTAAATTTGACCTTTCAGGAGTTCATTATGCCAAAATTGATAGACCATGCTCATAGGAAGAAGTTGTCTGGAATACCTGAGAACCACTGAGGTAACTAAACAAACATTCCGAGACAGTGCATGTATATATTTAAAATAGGTGTGTATTTTTGTGCACACATATATATATATGCATTCATATAAATGCAAGACCTGTTCCTGTCCTGTTTCTTTTAATTGCTACTTAAGAATATAAATACAGATGTAATTGTGATGGATATTAGCATGGCGTTTAAAAAATATAAAAGGAAATGACAAAAGTATGCCACCTCAGTGTAAAGACAGGGCACCAAATCTTCACAGGAGTTAAAAAAAAACCCCAACCCATAGTTATTTCCTTTTATTTTTTTATTTTATTTTTTTTTTCCCTCTATTCCTGGTCTAGATAACTAATGGGGTAGATGAAAAGCATCAGGAACTAAGGAAGACTGATGTCATACCTTCAGGGGGATGGAAATAATGTTGAAAAACAATGCTCTCAGATCAATCAATCCCACCAAAGAAGCTGCTTCCAGGCCTTTAATGAGTGCTGAGCCTGATTTCAACTTCAGAATTCACTTGTGAAGAATTAGAGAATATCCATTACACAGGTGCCTTCCAGCAATTGTAATTTGCTCATCTTCACAACCCAGTGGTCTGCATTGGTCACTGCATTAAAGTTGGGTTTAAAAGCAAAAATTAACTGTGCAATGCCCATCCCAAGACATCTCAGGTCTCTGCAGGAATAATGATTGTCATATACAGATGGCAATCATCTGGATTCCAGCTTCTGTAATCAACCATATCACTGTTCAGTTTATTGTGAGCTGCCCACTATTAATTTTAATAATTAAATATTTTAATTGCCTCCTTCTTTTGTGAGATCTCACAGTCTGCATAGGATACTAACTTTTAAAAATTTCAGTGACCCCTTCCACTTACTCATTATCTATTGAGAACCTTAATAATTGAGTTTTTAATCTAGTTTCTTGTTATTCCCTATCTTTAAGTTCTGATGTTGAAATGACGTCAATCTGTAGCATAATGCATAAATATATATTAGAGGATTAGGAGGAGGTTGTAAACAAAGCATAAACTTCAAACCTTTAAAGAGTTTACAAGTTCAGTGATCAAAATGCTTATTACTGCCTTCCTGCTATCTTCCCCTTCAAGTTAAGGACAAACTCCATGCTGCTTCTGTGAAATGACAGCCCTGAACACCCTTAGCACACTGAAGTGTTGGTGGATGCCTTGAAGTAGAGGTAGCAAATACCCATTGATGTGTCTGAATGTTTTGAAATAGTTTTGATTTTGTTCCCTAACATCAAAAGCGAGAAGAATACCACCAGTTAACTGAAGTGGCAGAGTGCTGATTAGAGAGAAGCAGAGAGAAGAGAGACAGGGCACAGTGTATGCTCACCTGCCTGTTGCTAATTGGGGTATTCAGCAGATAATCCTAGAACTGATGCAGTTTAAACTTTCTTATTGTAATATAGACATTATTATTTTATTGTAATAGAAGAAATATGATATTGATTAATACTCATTTGTTGTGAAAACTATTATCCTCTCACTTTTTCGCAGATGAGTAACTTTTATAAACTCACAATATACTGATTCATAACGTAATTAATAAGTACAAAGTAGCTCACGAGCCTCTTTGAACACGTTTTGAAAGACGCAGTAGCTTTCTGACTTTAACTTTTAGAATGTAATACTAATCTGTTTTAATTCTTCGTATTTTCTTACCAGTACATACAGGTTATACTACAAATGAAGGATCCCATGTTAATTCCTGGAGACTAGTTATTTCAAATTCTTCCTTGCTTGGATCAGGGTACTTCTCAAGAATATGTGCTTGTGGAACTCAGATCTCTGACAGTTTCATTCTTGTGCTGAAATTAAATATCTTGCAAATTTCAAGAATTAAAATTAGCTGGGGTAAGACTGCTTCTGATAAACATCTTTGCAGACTAGGTTATAAAATGTAGATTAAATCTCTTTCAACAAACTTTAAAGCTCTTTATGCTGTGACTTGTACTAAGATTCTTTTAGTTTCAGATTTCTTTTTTTTTCTTCTTCTATAATAAAATATATAATTAAAACACAGATTTTTATTAAAATTAAAGATGGTTTTAAAGCTAAGATGGTTAAAGATTACAAAATGACTGAGGGTGAAGAATATTAATTATTACTGGAGATAATGGGTCTGTATCTTGGGGCTATATGGTACTTCAGTATTTAGTACCTCCTCAGACAACACTAAGTATTTCTGATGGTGATGCTATTCTGGGGAAAACATTGATTGTGGAAAAGCATCCTTGATGAATTCTTCGAAAATATTCTTATGCAGTTCAAGCTTTTTCCTGTTTCTTTTCTCACCTGAAAAGCTACGCGTATGTTAATTTCAGGTGAATTCAGCATATTTAATAAAGTATAAGAGGAGAATATGAGTGTGTTTTAGTCACACATGTAGTTTCTTATATAGGTATCATGGGAAAAATATTGTGACTTAAAGAATTGTTTCTTCATTACACCAGAAAACAATTGTGCTGATTAAACATACATAATAACATTTTAAAGTATTACCAGCTAAAAGTAATAATTGTAGAGGTCTAGCTAATCTCTTGTGTACTTGTTCCTAAGATCTTAATTTTCTTGCAGAGAACAGTATTGCTCTGTCTGAACTTCTATGAGTTAACCTATGGATCAATGACAGAACGGATCACTAAAATACTGTCAAAGCTATAAAAATAAAAAACACATTTGTATGAAATTGTCTGATATTTGACAAACCTCTTATTTTCCTACCTCGACAAAAGTTCAGACTGAGTTTCTTCTGTAGTTAGTAAGCAAAACCCTTTTTCATTTACAGGGTCTTGATGCGAGGAATAGTAACAGACTAAGGAAAAGGTTAAGAGGTTTCTTCAAACTATGTATTGATTGTCTTAACATAGTATAGGGAACAAGTATGTTCTTGTTCTTGCTAGTCTTGTAGTTAAACTATAACCCAGAATAGAATAGGTAACCAAAACAAATTGCTTAAAATCAGAGATCCTTTTCCCTCAGGAAGATGAATGTAGGACAGGAAGTTGTTTCAACTAGTTTCTAAAAGACTCGAGATTGTCAGCTGGGAAAACTGTGCCAAAGGTGAAAAGTGAACAGCGAGGAAGACTTCTTACTTCATTGTCGTGGTTTAAGCCTCTATAAACTCACGCAGCCGCTCTCTCACTCACTCACCACTCTTTCTTTCCCCAGTCTTGGGGTGATGAGGAGGAGAATCAAAAGAATGCAACTCCCACAGGTTGAGATAAGAACAGTTTAGTAACTAAGGTATAACACAAACCACTACTGCTACCACTGCTACTGATAATAATGACGAGGCAAATACAAAGAAAGAATACAATAGCTCACCATCAATCCCAACCCGACCAAGCCATGCACCCCCCCCCCACCGTGCACCCCCACCCTTCTGGGTCTCTGCCCTCCGTTTTTACATCCTGGACGTAACATGCTGTGGTATGGAATAACCTCTTTGGTTAGTCTGGGTCAGGTGTCCTGTCTCTCCTTCCTCCCGGCTTCACCTCCTCCCTAGCAGAGCATGAGACTCAGAAAGTCCTTGGCCATACCAAAACATTACCAAGCAGTAACTGTAAACATCGGGGTTACCAGTGCTGTTCCCAGGCCAAAAGTCGAAAACACAGCACTGCACCAGCTACTATGAAGGAATAAAAATGACTGCTGCTGCTGAACCCATGACATTCATCCAGAAGACCCCGGCCCAAGACCACCAGATGGCAGAGTGCAGGAGCAGAGGGGAGGCAAATAGCGTTAATGAGTTCTTGGAATTAATTGCAATAATCTCCTCCTATGCTTGTGAAATCTGATGAATACGTATGTTTGTGTGTAATAAATATGCAGCTTGTTGAGCTCTTCGAGTGCGAGTTAGAAGAGATCCCCCTCTCACCTGGTGCCACAATAAACATACCTGCTTTATAACTAACTCTTTGTGAGTTGTGAAGTTCTATTCTGTAAATCAGTCTTAGCCATAATGACAAAGGTGGCTGATCATGCATTCTGGGCTATGTTAACAAGAATGCAGCCAGCAGATTGAGAAATTTATTATAAAAGTTTATTACTCCAGAATATTAAAATCTTGCCCTGAAAACAAAGAATTTTCCTGGATTTAATAAACTGCAGTGCGGTGGCTTTACAGAACATTTATTGTAAAGATAAAAATAGGGCATCATTGTACTTATGATGAAGACAATCCCTAAGTTGATATTGACCAGGAAGATTTTGGATCTTTTTGGGAATACTCAGCTACTGAAGCAAACTTTCAGAAGCAGCATCTCAGGACTTTAGTTTATCTCTTAATGTCTTTCCTTCCAGATGAGAATAAGAAACCTCTGTTTTGTTTTGAAGTTCTAAATGTACATGTAGCTAAGCAGTTGTAGCTCTTTTCATGACTGAAGCTTTAAAAGGCCCATCAGATACAAGGAACTGGATGTCATTTCACACATTGTTGCCAATGTTGTCATATTTTTCTCTTTCACTTATCTGTATAACTGACAGCAGCTGTGTTTTACACACACAATTCATTTGCAGCATAGTGGAGTATTAAAATCTACCTTATTTTTTGGCTGGTAGCTGCTAATCTCTCTCTGACTTCTGTAATTATTTGGTCTCCTCTTGTTAACATTTTGCCTTAAGGAATACAACTACGCTCCTTTGGGAAGAGGAAGAATAAATCATTAGAGAGAAAGTCAGTGATGGGCATTGTTTGCTACATGGAAGCCCTAACAAAGGTTTAGTAAGTATACTGGGCTGATATGCATACCTATTAAAAAAGGGGAAGAAGATTACATCCAAGCTATGCCTAGGTTAATGCAAACTGATGAGTACTTTTCTATGACAAGAGACCTTTACCTGAAAAACATTGTACTTTTAGCAAAGCAGAGGTGTGCACACCTTCTGTGTACTTTACTCAGCTATGTGGAATGCTGTGATTCTATCTTCAGTCTGTGGTTCATCCACTTCTGTTTATTTTTATTCCACCTTTATAACTTATTTCTCTATTTGTTTTGAGTTTTGTTCATGTTGGAAAGAGAACTTTTTTTTTTGTTTGTTTATTTTCTTGTTCCCATAAAGGGCAGTAGATCAGAAAAGCACTGATACTGCTTTCCTCTTCATGGAATCACTGTGGTCTCTATGAACTTGTCATTCTTGAATCATTTTTTCTGCACAGGGCAGAAATCCAGACTGTGTATGTATATAGTCAAGGGCTATATAAATAAGCCCTCCAGGGGCAATTCATTCAGTGCTTATTTTAAAGACACTTTGGGTGGGGCAAGGGTTTTCAGGAGTTGTGTCTCCGTCTCCCTGACTGTAAGGAGGACCATGGCTGGTTTAGAATAGCCACAGAAAGGCAGCTGGGTGGGATCCTCCCCAGGTGCCTCCCCTGATTGTAGAAAGTGAGATGCTCTTGGGAAGGCTGGGTCTACCATCAAGGTTAAGGAATGAGAAAATGTGGACCTAGCTAAAGCCCTGAACAAATGTCGTGTCTGTGCCACATGACTATGAACCTGTAGCAGCCTGGGCATGCTGAACTTCCTTGTTTCCCAGCACACTCTAATGACCAATGCTCAGCAATGTCTGTGCGGTGGTTACTATCACAGGAAAATTTACAAAAAGTAAGTCTTTTGTTCTAAGGCTTAAAGGGGTAAATAGGTCAGTCTTTTTTCCAAGCTCTGCTTTGTTCCTCCTGCTCCTTCATGTTGATATGTGTCTAAGGACCAAGTGGGTTCTTTTGCTTGTGTCGTTTGTTAAGCCTCTATAACTCACGCAGTTGCTCTCTCACTCACTCCCCACTCTTTCTTTCCCCAGTCCCGGGAGGATGTGGAGGAGAATCAAAAGAATGCAACTCCCACAGGTTGAGATAAGAACAGATTAGTAACTAAGGTATAACACAAACCACTACTGCTACCACCAATAATAATAATAAGAGAAATGCAAGGGAAAAGAATACAATTGCTCACCACCTACACCCCGCCCAACCAAGCAGGGCACCCCACCCTTCCGGATCTCTGACTTCCATTTTTACATCCTGGGCATGACGTGCTGTGGTATGGAATACCTCTCTTTGGTCAGTTTGGGTCAGGTGTACTGTCTCTGCTTCCTCCCAGCTTCCCCTCCTCCCTGGCAGAGCATGAGACTCAGAGAGTCCTTGGCCAGACCAAAACGTTCTAAGCAGTAACTGAAAACACTGGTGTTATCAGTGCTGTTCCCAGGCCCAAAATCAAAAACACAGTGCTGCACCAGCTACCAAGAAGGAGAAAAATGACTGCTACTGCTGAGCCCAGGACAGCTTGGAGTTCAACGCACTGCAATTTGTCCTTGTGAGCTACAGCGAAGGCCCAGCATCTCCAGTCCTATTTAGTTCTTTTCAGACAGTGTTGCTATTTTGACATTGTTGCTATCTTTTTAGCTCAGCCAAGCTTTTCCTTCTGACAAGTAGCAAAATAGGCCATTTGAACCTGCTAACAATTTCAGAAGTAGTCTTAACAGTATTCCCTTAAACAAGGGATGCTTCTTCACAGCTTCTCTTTTTGTTCCACCAAAACTATTTTCAGGACACAACCAGCTCAGATGATTGCTCCACATTCACAGCAATTTTCACTTAATTTGCTCACAGTCATGGAAATTAGTGTAGCCCTAGGAGGACTTATTCAGCACCATTTATTAGAATGCTTTGCTGTAGAATAAACTGCAGCCCTTCCAGTTTAATAGCATGAGGAATGTAAGCATTCTTGGAGCTGGAAATGCCGCTAGGAATGCTAATAGGAGAGTCTTATTTCTGGTGCTCATCTTGTCTGAGATTTTTGAAAGCTATCCTTAATGTCTGTAAGGCACAGATGCTTGCAGTTTCTATCTCATGTATGCTTGATGTTTTCCTGATGTGAAGTGTATTTAGTTAGCAAGGTGATTCTCAGACCTGTCCAAGATCTTGTTGCAATTAAAAGGACATCTAGGTGATGGATGTGGCCCATGAAGCTAGCTCCCTGTATATCAGTACATTTCTGCTTGTGGACTATCTTCAGACATGTTAGCATTTTTTAATTTTCAGTTCAATGACAGAAAAATATCTATTTAGTAAGCTGGGAAAAAGTAATCATCTCTATATAGAGGGATTTTTTTTGAGATTGGATGCATTTTTTTTTATATTAGCCTGTGAACCAGCAAGGGAAATTTTAGTTTGTTGATTTGCAGAGGAAACTCTAATTCTTGGAAGAGGTGAAGCTTGAGAGTTTAATCTTAAGACAAACAAGCGAGAAGACTGAAGGTCAGGAGCTTGAGAGATCAAGCAAAATCATTTGCCTAAATCTCTCTCTTCAGTGAGGTATTGAAAAGGAAGTTAAACATCCTTCTAATTATTATTCTTGATGAGTAAATTTTTTGTACTGAAACATCACAAGCATTCTTTAGCTTAAAGATTTTGTTATTGAGGAAGTAATGATCTTCATGTAGGTAGTATTCCCCTAGTTATTTATTTGATTAGATATTTTACTGAAAACCTGCATGGTCACTTAATCCATTTAGTAGTTCTACCAGTTCCCTATTGGAATCCTCTTGCTTTGAAATTACCTCTCACAGAGCTTAAATATTTATAATAAAAGAGGGGCACTTTCAACAGTACCTGCTGACAGCCAGACTGATTGTATCCCTAATACCCTTAAACACTTTTGGAGAAAAGAGAATGTCTTTTGTGGAGGCTTGGAGAGTACCTGCAAAAACATGCAGTTGCCAGGCTTTTTTATGGTTAATGGAGAGATAGAGAAGTTTTTGCAGATACATTTGAAGTTGGAACCTAATTTTAGAAGCTTTCAATTGTTCTCTGCATGTGTCTTTCCCCACTGAATAAAGAACTCTGAGGACACCTGTCTTCCCAGCTAAAACTGGCTAAAACCCTCATGAAGCTTGCAAATCACATAGATATTTTTAAATGTTTAGGGAATGCCTTTTCCCTTCTATCTGTAATCTGTCTATCAGATAATCATAATGCATTTATTTTTGGACTGCTGTGAATCAATGTGTGTGGTTTTAAGCTGTACTGTTGCTACTTGTATGACATTGAAAGAACATAAAGCTGATTTCAGTTGTCCTTTAGAATTTCTATATTTGCATAAGACTAAGACTTCTAGTAAGAATTGTCTAAACAATTTAACTTTAATCAATATTTTCATTCCTAAGCTACAGGGTAGGGCAACAAACTTTGCAATTGATTTTTTTAGGCCATCTCAATATTATGTGAGGCTGCACAGGGTGCAAGACACATAATAGATCCATTGTTGAGGCTTTTTTGTTGGTTGGTTTGTGGAAGTATTTTTTAGAAAATACTGTTCTATGATTTAAAGCTTCAGAAAAATCTTGTACATAGAGATATGTTTTTTGCTGCTCTTATTTTAACCAGAAGAATTCAGATGACAGTAAAATTCAACAGAAGCAGACTTCCAAAATGGCAGAAGAAGATAGAATTGGGAATAAATAATGCTGAATACCTGCTTCAAAAAGCCACCACTGGATTAATTTATAGTACAATTGAAAAAATATTCCTTTTGTGATTTGATATATATGTGTTTTTTAATAAATAAAGTTTACTATTTCTGAAGTGTAGTCAATGTGAATCTGCCAAGGTAGTTTAATGTAGAGATGAATTCTTACAAAGTTTTCACGTCTTCCATTTCTTTTCTGTTGTTATCATCCCTCCAAATTTAAAAAATGCTTTCAGAAAAAAATGGGAATAATTTATACATTGTTGATGTGATACATCGATGAAATACCAACATTTGGAAAATGCCTACATGTGAGGATGAAATAAAAGCAAAGGCTTAACGGTCAATAGCATAATTGCTTTAGTTGCTGTCAGAAAAGGAGACAACGGTGAGAGCTTAAGTGAGAATATCATTTGGGTTGTAAACTGAGGTAATCTGTCTGAAGTGTTATAAGTTGATGAAAATACTTATCCGGAAGAAACATGTTGCCTCCTGGAGTTTGCATGCTTTCACACACAGCCACCAGTTGCTACCCATCATCTGTCACTTATTGCTGATCAGTCCAAAAATACCATTTTCTTAGAATCATAGAATCGCTAGGGTTAGAAAGGACTTTAAGATCATCCATTTCCAGCCCCCCTGCCATGGGCAGGGACACCTCCCACTAAACCATGCCATCCAAGGCTATGTCCAACCTGGTCTTGAACACTGCCAGCAATGGAGCATTCACAACTTCCCTGGGCAACCCATTCCAGTGCCTCACCATCCTAGCAGTAAAGAATTTCTTCCTCATATCCAATCTAAACTTCCCCTGTTTAAGTTTGAACCTGTAACCCCTTGTCCTATCACTACAGTCACTAATGGAGAGTCGCTCCCCAGCATCCTTATAGGCCCCCTCAGATACTGAAAGGCTGCTATGAGTCTCCATGCAGCCTTCTCTTCTCCAGGCTGAACAGCCCCAACTTTTTTCACCCTATCTTCATACGAGAGATGCTCCAGTCCCCTGATCGTCCTCGTGGCCCTCCTCTGCACTTGTTCCAACAGTTCCATGTCCTTTTGATGCTGAGGACACCAGAACTGCACACAATACTCCAAGTGAGGTCTCACAAGAGCAGAATAGAGAGGCAGGATCACCTCCTTCAGCCTGCTGGTCACGCTCCTTTTCATGAAACCTGGGATACATATGGCTTTCTTGGCTGCAAGCGCACACTGTTGGCTCATGTTCATTTTTTCTGATCTCCTATCTAAATGTCTCTTATAGAAAATTGCTTTTCTAACTTAAACACTAAAATAAGAAATTAGTTGCCTGAAATATGCATGCTACTCTCTAGCATACAATCAAAAGACATTTTGGCAAAAGGAATTTGATGTTAACTAAAGTTGGCTTACTAAAACTGGCAAAGAAGTGAGATCTAACCTAAAAATTTGACACCTGCTGAACTGTTTCTGATTTTATTGTAAGAGACAACAGCCAGATGGGAAAAACTGAAGCAGAAAAACACCACGTATAATCCACTGAATAGCTCCCATGGACATTTAGGAGTCTTGGAATAGGTCTGCATTGATCAAGGCTGATCATCTATGCATATCAGGAACTCTATTTTGCATGCAGTGAATTCAACATATCCTGCTTATACGGGTTTCTTTTAGTGAGTACCCACCAGTACTGTGGGTGGCATGATGCAAATACTGGAATGCTCATATTAGAGATGGGAGAATAATGGAAAATTCACTGATTCTGTTTCCCAAGGGAAAACATCCGATTCCTTTTCCAAAACTGATTCTTCCATCTGGAAGAAGTATGAGGTCTAGGTTCCTCAGGTTCTTAATGTATTATTTGCCTGCATGTTGCTGGCATGGGGCTGGCTGTGAGTGCACTTTCTCTGTTATTCTTTCCTACTTCTCCTTAGGGCAGAAAAAGGCCCTCTTTAATATGGTCTAAGAATGAAGAGTGTAAATATTCTTTGCACTCAGGTTTTAAAGCTTGCTCTTACTTTTCAGTGCCTATTCTGTTAGCATTTTTTTTCTGCAGTAACTGCAGTTATATGCTCAGGCTCACTCTGACCATGCATCAGTTATCTTCCAGTTTTTAATGAAGCCTGAGTTATTTTAACCTCATTGAAGAAAAAAATAATAACCATCTTCTGTATTTTTATAATGATGGTGTAATTATGGTTTCATCATTAAAGTCTCATTTGTAAACACCTCTGAAATATGTATTTTTATATGAATGTATCTTGTTTAATTATTAGAACGTAGTTGTGCCACATGTTTACAGCATATTTAAACTGATTTATTACGGTTTTTTAATGCACGTAAACGAACACAATTAGCTTCAGTATTTTCACAGCATAGCAAGCATTTGCTTTTGTTTTACAGTGTTAGGCTTTGCAATTTCTTACAATTTCTTGCAATATAATCAGTAGTGAGCTGAGTAACAGTAGCCCTGCTGGACAACCAACTGCTAGCTAAAAAAAGAAGAATAGTAACAATAAAAGGAGCAATAAAAATATTGCAGACTGACGGCTACTGCTTTTTTTCATTTCTATTGTAAAGTGTATATCAGCTTCATATATCAAAAATAACTGAAGTCTCAGGCAAGCTGCACTTCCGTGTACTGAGCTACTCAATCTTTTATAAGAGCAAAGCTCACATTTGTATTTTCCTTTCTCACATTTATATTTTTCCTTATCCATCTTTGCAATGCCAGGTAGTAGCCATAATGGTGCATAGCAAGGATGTTCTAATAAAAACTTCTTCATTAAATGGAGGAACTTCACCATGACCTAACTCAAAGAAGCAGATTAAGTGATACAAATGAGAGAAGAGAGAGAAAACAAACAAAAAAAGAGGCTTCCTTACTTATGCACACCATGGTACAGCCCAGGATACCAGGCAGGATCCCAGTCAATTGATCACCTGTAATGGCACTTTGTTGGTATGTGTCATTACCTAAATGGATGCTCAGCTTAGTACCAAGTAAAAAAAGAAGGAATCGTTGCTCTAGTGAGTCTAGTGAACTATCTACTATGTACCATTATCCGTAAGGACTAATCTAGCTGTGGAATGTAGCAACTAATTTCAAGGCTGAAAATGAGAAGAATGAAGTGTTTAGCCAGACTTTGCAAGTGAGGCACATAATCCAGAAGAAGGGAAGAGTTCGTAGCAGGTAGACTGCACGAAATCTTGCTCAGTCTTCTTTCTTGGTCTGTAGCATCTCAGTGCTCCCTGTTGTGTCACTGCAGAACGTGCACGCCCAGTGGGTTATATTTTGTGTGAGAAGAAAACCTCCACAAGCCTTGAAGAATTCATAAGAACTGCTCACTAATTTTTCTGGCAGGAAAAGAACGCACAAAAGATGTACTCTTGATAGTTGATTTTAAATTTCGTGTTCTGGGATTCCATCATATTAGCAATACAGACAGTGACTGCAGAAAACTGAGAGGAGAGAGGACTTACCTCATCTGATGTGACATTAAATTGGGTTTCATATTGACAGAAGAGAAGGAAGATAGTTGTGACTTTAAGATATTCCCTACATCCTCTCTCAATTGCCTGGTACAGGTCATGCCTTTCTTCTAAAAAGCTAGACAAGGTTAAGCAGAAGGGAAGAATTCTTGACTACACGAGAAATATTTTCCTCCCTTCCTAAATCCTATTTTTCTGATTTCTGTTAGTTATGGTGGGCTTAAGGAGATAAAAGCATGCGTAAGGGCATGAAAGGACATATATTTCCACATGTTATGTCTTGAGATTTCTTAGGTAAGGAAGCACAGTAACATTAGTACTACTAAAAGAGAGAGTTAAAAGTCTTGTGGCCACATTTTTTTGCCCTGTGTATAATGTGGAATGATTGTTATGCTCTCTCTACTCTTGTACAGTCTTGTCTTAGATGATATTTAGATACTACCGTGGCTCCAGACATGACTCCAATTGAGTAAGTTTGTGCTGACATAGTTTAAGAGGAAAAAGGAGAAAAATTGACTTGGTACCTTGTATTATGCATGTGGAAAAATAGTATTGTTTAGAGAAAATAATTGGAGTAAAGGATGAGTTATGCTGATATTCTTATGTCTTCTTACTGGCTGTCACATCTAGTTTCATTGTCATGAACGTTTTTCTTCTGTATGCATTATTAGTGGAATTTCTTTGTTTTAATGCACTATGTTTTGTCATGTTTGAAAGTGTAATTTGCATTGTAAAAAAACCAAGGTAAAATTTCTTCGATTATTCTTCTAATAAATTTGATATCCAGGATCAAAGATAATGTCTAAATTTGACCAGCATAGCTCTCAACCTCACAAAGGCACGAAAGCTCTTTCCCCAAGACAAGGGAGTGTATGTGAAAGAATCTAAATTAATAACTACTGTAAAATAAACAATCACTTCTTACTCCACAAAAGGCATGCAAGTTTGTGGTTTGTTTGCTGTTGCTTTTTTTTTTTTCTTTACAACAGAAGTAAAAACTTATTTTCTAAATGTTTGTTCTCACTGTATCAGCTCATATATTCTATATTATCCTTTAAATCTATGAAAAAATTTTCACTGCCTAATGGACAGATTTACTATTGTCATGGTATAAGCCTAGCTGCAACTCAGAGCCACACAGCCACGAGCTCACTCCTCCCCCTTCCTCCCCCTGCTACCGGAGGGATGGGGAGGAGAATCGAAAGAATGTAACTCCCACAGGTTGAGATAAGAACAGTGCAGTAACTAAGGTATAACACAAAGCACTGCTGCTACCACCAAGAATAATAATGATAAGGGAAATAACAAGGGAAGAGAATACAACTGCTCACAATCTGCCGACCGATACCCAGCCTGACCGAGCAGTGATCTAACCCTTCCAGGTAATTGCCCCCCAGTTTATATGGTGGGCATGACGTGCTGTAGTATGGAATACCTGTTTGGTCAGTTTGGGTCAGGTGTCCTGTCTCTGCTTCATCCCGGCTTTCCCTCCTCCCTGGCAGAGCATGAGACTCAGAAAGTCCTTGGTCAGACTAAACATTACTGAGGAGCAACTGAAAACATCGGTGTTATCAGCACTGCTCCCAGGCTGAATGTTAAAACCACAGCACTGCACCAGCTACTAAGAAGGAGAATAATAACTGCTTCTGCTGAACCCAGGACAACTATCATTAGCAGTGATTCAATGAGATGTGAAACATTAATGATCAATCTCTTTTCCCAGTTTATAAACTCTGTTGTATTGGGAGCAAAGGCAAAGCCTTTGTATGTATGTGGACAAATATCTGTACACTGTATATACTTTTCAGGTAGGAAATGGGCAACAATTATGTAGAGAAAACAGTAAAGAGTTGTGTGATGGGTTTGAGCTTTGAGTTGAAATTTTGGTGTCACCCTAGGCAAACTGGACTTTGAAAAACATCTTCATGGTTTTAATACCTTCAAGTTTCCCAGAAAGAGAGTACAACTATTATGGAAATCCATTAAAGTGGAGTATTCAAATATAACAGTTGTGGGAGACCTTGCATTCATGAGGAATATTGTGTGTGTTCATAGTTGCAGAAATTTAGGGTCCGATGCATACAAATCAGTGAAATCTGAACTCCCTGACGGTTTACTCTCACCTTCTCTGCCCCTGTGCAGAAAATCCATTATGTGCTAGTCCTGGCCTACAGAAGAAGGACATACTAGAACCGTCACACTCTCCAAGCAGGGAATTTAGAACACATATTTCTAGTCAGTAATCCTGTCTGAGTATATTTGCAAAGCTGCATTGTTGAAGTAGCTCTGCTATTAATCCCTTAACTGTTTCATACTGAAAGTGAGACTGATAAAAATGGGACAGTCTGTAGGTAAATATAAAGTCAATGAAAAAAGCTGTGTTTGATTGTCACATTATACAGGGGCTCAGTTATGCAGCAATGAATGAAGCACACTGCTGCTGGGCTCCTTCCTAGGGCTATTTTAGCAGATTAAACAATGTCTAGTAGAATGCAGTCATCTGTGCTGCTGAGCTGTGAGAATGATTGCTAGCCTGCTTTTGGCTCCTGGTGTCAGGCACTCTCCCAAATGATTTCTGGGCATGGTTTGGGACTTATGTCATTCAAGGGACCACTCAAAAGAGACAGTTTGTACTTAATCACTCTTTTTTGAAAGAGTTAAGAGTTTACCAGCAGTGACAATGACTTTTCCATAGTGCTGGGAAGTTTCTGGAATGTTTAATTATTTGGTTTTCATGCACACCTTTGCTTTTGCTACTAAAAGATGCCATTCAACAGATTTGATCTTATCAATAAAGGGAGGACGAACTGGATGTCATTCTAATTTGTAAACTACGTAAGCAAATGAAAAATTCTATACTCCATTTTTGCTTTGCAGTATATTCCTATAAATCTGTCTTCTATTAGTGGGTTTTGATACATCAATAGCATTATTCATAAGAATACTATTAATGGTAAAGATGAGCAAGTTAAGTTCTTTCCGGTGTGAGGCATGAATGAACAAGAGTATTAACTTGCCTTTTACTTTTCTAGGCTTTATTTTTCACCTTGTTCCCTGAAACTGTGAAGATAACATGCTTAGTCTATCCCTTCTTCTTTCTCTAAATGAAGCTGAAATTTTCACAGGTACACATGGCACCGGGAATTTGCCAAATACTGTGGGGCTTGGGATGGATTTCTGAGACTGGGCATCGTTTTAATAATGAATAATTATGTTTCATGATGAAAGTGTCTCCAGGACTTGAAAGTCTGGTTCTAATAGACGTAGAAGAAAAAGGAGGCTTTTCTAAGCAGCAAGCTTTCCCTGGAATCTCAAAGCTATTGGCTACATTATATTTCTCTTGTTTTAACCTTTATTTTAATGGCTTTGTAGATACCTTAAGGAAAATTATCAGTGAAAAAATAAATTGTCAATGCAGATTCTGAAGTAGCAATATGTCTTTGGAACTGCATCAGTGCTGCTAAAATATCGCACATTCTGAGGAACTGTGTATAGCCAACAGCAGGGAGGAAAAAAAAATATCAAAATGCTGTTGTTAATACCATGAATACAGTTCTAAATGTTTTCTGGAACCATATGAAAATGCTTTTCATGTTTCTACACGTCTACTTTTACTAAGGTCATGCTGTAGTTCTTGTCTACATTATCTTTATATTTTAATAATAGAGTCTGTATATGCAATTTTGTGTGATTTATTCATTTCAATGGATACTTGTTCTATTTGTGTTAGTGTGAAATTGGAAGGGGTGTATAGATTATCCTAGCTTGTTTAGACAGAAGAGCAGTATTCTGTTATTCTCCCTGGATACAGAAATAGATAGCTGCTGACTTCTAATGTTCAATATCAATCTCTTTGAGACTTTTTGTCTTTTTTATTAACACAACTAACATCGACTTTTTTTTTGGTTTTGGGTTTTTGTTTGTGTGTTTTTTTTTTTTTTTTTTTTTTTTTTTTTTTTTTTTTTTTTTTTTTTTTTTTTAAACCACTTTGTGTAACACAGATGAATCAAGGCTAAATAGAAACAGGATTAAATAAGGGTTAATGTGTTTGACCAAAATTTAGGTACATGCTGTAATACTTTTCTGAATTTTATTGCATCTTTTGTAGAGCTGTGATTTTAGTGAAACTGTTGGAGGTACAGAAAGTGTATTGTTTAATTAATTCTTCCTTTTAGATTTATAATAAAATTTATATGAACTAATAACAGTGCACTGAGATGTAATTTTCATATGATTTTAGAATTACACCCTGCAAATCATAATGTGAAAATATAGCCTACTACTACCCAGCTCCTTTGAGTTCATGATCTCATTTGTATAGTTTGATACTACAATAATAAGGGAAAGCCCCACCATTTTTCAGTATTTTATAAGTGCAAAACTCTGTTAATTCTAGCATGTGCTAAGATATATCTTTAATTCTTGACCTGTAAAATTATAGTCTGTTGAGTATCATATTTGTATGACTTTTTTAACCTCTTATTTCTAAGAAACATATAAGAACACCAAGATTACAATAAAGTAATTTAAATGATGTTTTTTACAGCTTTGTCTTTTTGTTGGTTTTTTTGTTTGGTTGTTCGGTTGTCTTTTTGGTGCCTTTTTTTTTTTTTTTCCTCCTCCATTTGATAGACCTCTACCGTAAATGAATTTTGGTCTTTTGCTTGCATAGCTCAGTAGGCAGAAACAGCAAAAACCCTGGGGAAAAAAGCACTGTGAGCATGAGTTTGTTTTGCAGACTTTAGACAGGCAAGATTTGATTTTGATATATGAGAAACTAATCTGATATTTTAGTAGCAGCAGAAATATTCTCATTCATCACAGGAACAGGCACAGTTCCTGGTTATTTCCATGGGGCTCCTGCATGGTTTATACCTCCCAAAATACCACCTCTTAATATGGATCAGGGTTATCATCATCAGACAGCCATTACTGTTCAGCTTTCAGCAAATTCCAGCTACTCTTGCCATATTTTGAAATTCTGTACAAATTCAGATGCTTTTGAAAGGTCTGAGCTTTGTTTTGTTCTGAAGTGGCCCTTTTTATTTGACAGGTGTAAGTGGATCATAGCAGTACGACAGATACATTGATTTGACTTTGACTTCATTTTTCTTAGCTGTTCCAATAATTGCATCTCCACAATGTGCGGGGGTAAGGCACAGTTACCATTATCTATTTTGCTGCATCTATCCCACATACACCAATATCAGCTGAACTTAACAGAACCTTTTCTTCATTTTGTTTCACAGAGAGAAAACATATTTTATTTATCTCTACTGATGCAGAAGAAAAAATAAGGAGAACAGAATGTTGCTCATCAGACCGTAATTTATGAATTAAATAGATGAAGACACTAATATATGCCATTATCCACTCTTTGCCATCTTCAGTGGAACCTGTATACTTTATCTAAAAGAAAAATATGCAAATGACATAATTATCACTCCAGCACAACATTTATGGGAAGATTGCTCATATGACTTGAGAATTCTATACATTTGTGAAAAATACTGTTATAATCTTTGTTTTTCAGAAAGAGAAAAAAAAAAACAGATGTGAGAAATGAAAGGAAAAATGAGAATGACAGCGATGGTCACCAACATACTGAATCTGAGTCTTTAAAGCTAAACACATATAGACTTACATGATTTATCCTTATTTCTTTTACTAATAATGACAAATATTTTCCAAACTTAACCTGCAGTTTTCCAGGTCTGTTCTGTTTTCTCACTTCTTGCAATGCACACACTTTCCCTTCTTTTGGAGTAATATCTTGCTATTGTCTCATTTTCTTTGGCGGTGCATATTTTTTTGCATTGCTTTTAAACTCTTTTTACCAATCTAAACTGTTAATCTCATTTTATATTGGAACTTTCATACATAATGAAACATTTTTTCTTTGGAAGATCCAATATGAAAAACAGAAAAAAGATCTACTATGAAAAAAAAAGAAAAACAGAAAAGAAAAGAAACAAAATGTGCGTTTTAACTTCTTGCTGCTCCAGTGGTTACAAAGGTGGTCTTTTTCTTCTTATTTCTTACCTGGTATTTTTGCAGGGAAATAGTATTTGCAGGGAAGACTAGAACATCTGCAATACCACTTTATGTATTAGTGCTGATGTTTCAGCATATCAATACCTTTCTCACTTAGTTATGAATTACATCTTCAGGTCTAAGTTGCTATTATAAATAGCCATTCCTGTACAATGCTGAATTCATATTCATTTTGGTTATTCGTTTTTGTTCTGCAACTATCTTTCATTATTACTAAATTCAGACATGGTCATTTAAGGCATGATGCTCAAGAAGAAGCAAGTCTGAGAAGTTATATATTTAATTCCAAAATAGTTTCCATCTATTTATTTAGATTCCAGTCCTGTTGCCATTTTTACTTTGATGTGTTATAGCTGCATCCCCTAGATGCCAAGAGCTGCTCAGCCTTGTCATGGCTACAAAGGGTCCAAAATCTAACTACAAATACTATGCCTATTGTGTTTATCTAGAGCTTTGATTCTGCTAGGAACAAAATTGTGCAGGCATTAAGAACTGAATGTTTTATCAGGAAAACATGCATCTATAACACCTCAAGGCGATACTAATAAATTACTTGGCATATAGAATATGCTGACTCTTATGTGTTTGAAACAGTGATTTGGGGTTGAATGCTCAAAAGTGAGGTGCTACTTAGCTGAAAGTATGTATCCTCAATAGGCCATTTGCATTTTTAGAAGTGTTTCAATGGTCCAATGCATTTGCTAAACAGTTTATGAAATTATGGCAAATTATCACTGGGAGATTATTGGATCCTCTGAATACATGTGGTTGCATTGTGATACAGCTGAGATTGATTCCTTTTGTGTAGATTTGCGTCTAAGCTGGTGTTCAGGTTCATGATCTATGTCTACAGTGTCTTCTTAATATAGTGCAGTACTTCATAGAGGCAATAGTTGAGACCTCCAAAGCAATATAAAAGTGATGCTGTAGTACTCTGCTGAGTTTCTAAGTGATGTTCACTCGGCTTAGGTATTTTTGCTGTGATGCTGGATTTTGATTAGTACTTCAAAGGTATATTTCTAAGAAAGCATGTGTAATGTAACCAGACACTTCTTCAGTTACTCTTTTATCTAGCATATGCCATAAAAAATAAGTGCATTAAGTGCACACAAAAGTGTTCCAGAATGGGAGTGATCTTTTTTTTTTTTTTTCTTGAATCTGGATTAATAAATTACACATATATGTATCATTTTATCCATCATCTTTATAAGGGCTTTCTTGACCTCATTTTTATCATGCACAGTGTCCAGCTACTGATTTGATAGGGCGATGTTTTGTAAATAATGGAGGATTATCACAGGAATGAATTATGTCTTGCATTTCTGTTTTTCCCTGCTTACTCCACTTTTGTGACATTCCCTGCCTTACATTTTACCAGGTCTTTAGGACTAGTAAATTCCATTGTTGTAATACAAAGCTTAATTTACTTGGCTCAAACTAACCATCTCCCAAACTGTGCTGCTACTGTGACAGCTGTAACCAGCAATTTGGCCTTAACGACAATTTTCCTCCACCTTCCCTCCTTGATCAGCTTGTCAGTATGGTTCCGTTGGATTGTCTAGTCTGGGTCATGGACTTGGAGATTGAATGCAAGCCTCTACAACTGAACAGTAAATGTTAGTGGGAATACCTAGTCAACAGCTGAAGACATCTGCAGTACTGAAAAGTAAGTAAAAATAAAATCTGAATTTTCAAATTACACTAAGTCTTTTGATCTGGAACAAATTTTCTCTTTATAAAAGAGGACATGAATAAAACTCCTGGGTTTCAGTTTCTTATCTTGGGAAGGGTAAGCCATGCCCAGATCCTTTCACTATTCTAAGAAAGTGTGTGACAAATAAAATACGTCTGAATATGGTCTTCCTTGTACCACTGTCGTAGTTTGCACATCTACTAATTTATTTCTTACCTCCTTTATCAGTAAGTGACTTCAGTAATGTATTAAAAGCATTCTTCACCCAGTCTTCATGACTGCCGTGCAGCACTAAAAAGCAGGTTCTGGCAAGAGGGCCTGCAGCTTTGTCAGGCTGCCAGTGTCTGGGAAGCAAATCCATTTTGAGGATCAGCCTAGTGGAGCATGAATAAAAGCAGTGCACCATTCTGTCTGCTTACCTGGCAGTTTATGCAACCTTTAAGGCCAGCTTTTCAGCCTTCCTTATCTCCATTTATAAATAGTACAAGGATTCCAAATAGGCTCAAGCTTTCAAACCGGCTTTTACTTACCCCTGAGGAATTAGATTCTTCCTTTGACCAGGCCTTTCTGCCAGATCACCACTGAAGTAACCCTCCCTTCTCTACAGGGCTTGCTGCCAGGTCATCACTTAAGCACTCAGAGATCCCCAAGTGATATCTACAATCATTTTCTTAACTTGGTCTTATTCCTTTTCTTCTAAATTGGCACTTCTAAATCCTTGTTGAACAAACCTGGCTATCCTACAGTTTCTCTGAGAGCACATCCTGTCTGCTTGCTAATATTATTCACATCAGTGAAATACTTTGAGAGAGAGATTGTGTGCCATAAACTGCATAAAAGAAAGCCATGCTATACAGGCTGTGCTTTGCCACTGAATGCCTGAAAGGAGAAAGCAGTTGTCTGTTTCTTAGCATTCTTAGCAACTCTTTTGTTCTGAAGTTGCATGTTAAAAAAGAAATAAAGCTGCTTTTCCATGGGTATAAAACTCTAGAACTAAACCAAGTCATATCATTACAACTTGAATTATGGAAATAAGTTGATGCCCCTGTTACATTTATTTCCCTGACTTCCAGGTATCCAGTGCAGAAACTGCACCTGATCTGTGACTGAAGATACTGCTGCAAGAATCCTTACAGCGCAAACTTTCAGATTCTCAATCTGACAGTGACTGAAGGTCCAGTTCAGGAAATTTGATTCCCCATCTTACTGTACACCAAAATTGCCCTTCCTCTTTTTTGAACATTTATTTTATTTGCGTTTTCTGTGAGCATCAGCAGATCAGTTTACCAATAAGAGGTATTTCATGAGGAATAAAAGCACATATCCTGCTACCCAAATTTACCTAGATCTCTTTGAATTTATCTGGCAATGGTTAGCTGGCCTTTTCCTTTCATTGACACATGCCTGCCACTGCTTTTCGTAGGTTTTAGTCATTCAGTATGGAAGATCTTTTTCATTCTTAATAGTAACAAAAATATTCTTAATTGTACAGCTTCATAATACAAAAGAGTGATTTCCAATGTAATTATACAACTAAGCAGTACATTACAATGTGCACGTGTGATGTGTCCAGAGATGGTAGTGTAAATTTTTAATTTTGACTCAAAGTCCTGTTGCAATATCCACACTGTGCATATTTATACAGAAGTTCCCCAGTGGATAGTTATTCAGAATTTCTTCTGCTTTCCTAAACAGACATTAAGAAGGTGTGGTAATTCCTGGTGGAAAGTAATTTTTGCATTAAGAAACCACCAACTGTAGAAAAATAGGTGAAAAGGTGAATTAATTAGCAGTCCAATGTTTAATTTGAATAAGTGGAAATGTCAGAATGATTGAGGAATGTGTGCTAAGACTGAGTTCAAATGACACATGGAAAACAGATATTTGTATTAGAAATTTGCAGCAGTTTCCTCTGTTTGTTTCCCTATTATTCCCAAGAGAACTACTTTTGTAAGAAACAGAGGTATGTCTGAGCTTCTAACCAGGTGAGTCATCACCAGCTGGTGGCTGGATTAGTCTGGGCTGGGTGGATGGGTTCCAGGTTGCTCATTAATATGGGAGAAGGTCTTTTTGAACAATAGGTCACAAAGTGTGTTGTGTAGAACTGGGGAGGAGGGCTGCAAATGATGCTGTTGTTTCAAACATTGGGAAGAGCTAAGTGGAGTGATGGATAAGCATGATACAGAAGATGCTGCAGAGGCTGGGAAAAGTGTACAGTAGTCTCCTAGCATTTTGTATGAGGTGCATAAAAATGGTTTTAGGTGTGTCTTGATTCTCTGGGAATATCAACATTTTCTAAGTGAAGTGTACATGAATCTAATCCACACATTGTATTTGCATATTTAGTCTGATTAAGTTTACTCTGGCGAAGAGTAGATGTTATTTAAGTAAGCTTGCTGCAAATATTCCAGGAGACAGAATCAGATTTCATTTATCCTTTCAGACTATGTCTTTCTAAGAAATGAAATAAAACCCACAACAGCAACAACAACAACAACAAACAACAGCAAAATATTCAGGAATAGTAGAAAAAAGTTATATGGAAAAGTACTTAACAAAACTACTTTGGTTTAGTTTAATTTAGACAAACTGCATCTAATGTATGTGATATACTATTATATATATTATATATATGTGACATACTAATAATCAATTAATTCCTATAATATATTATTTAAGGAATTAGTTGATTTACATTGGTTGACTTTCATCAGTTTTTGTGAGATTAAATATTCAGCACTGTAAAAAGCTATTTTATCATTAGGAAACCGATCAGTTTAGGGACAAACTCTTTTTATATTGGGGTCAAAGTGTAGTTAAATTTGAATATCTGGCAAAACTGACATTAGATTAAACAAGAAGAGAATACAGTCCTTAAAAAGTGGCTGTGAATGAGGATTGTTCGTGTTCACACATTTAGTGAAGATATGTATATATCCAGTGCTCTGAGCTAATGGCATAGGGACACTGTCAATATTGTTACAGAAAACGTTGAAGTGAAATGACAGATTTTACTCTTACGGCTCCCTTGAGAACCTGATGTGTAATCATTATTGAAATTTAATTTCTTTCTTTCTTTTAGCTGGAAGGAATGTAGAAATCAGAGAAAGATAGGAACCTGAAATCCATCTGAGGACAGATTTGTGTGTAGATTTCAGAATGAGATTTGAATCTGTTTGCAATCTGGAAGATGGTGCTAATTGTCTTTGTTATTGTCCAATCAGTAATTTATGTGTTTCTCATGGATTATTATAACAGGACTGAATCCTATAGAGGCAAGGCTAATGAAGTTCTTAAATAATAACAGGATAAGCGACTCACCAGAAGACTTGACTGAGGAGAAAACTGACAGTATGGTAAATAGAAGCAGGCTGATTTAGGTATGAAAAAAGAGAAAGAAGGGGATGGTTGGAGAGACAAGAAATTCTGCCAAATGAAAGTTTGGACCAGGTGATCTGTTAACGGAGAGTGACTGTGACAATAAAAAGATGCTTCAGTGGGGAGTGGTTGGCATGACATGGCGCACCAGATATGTAATTTCAGTGGGGGAGTTATCATCACTTCAGTTGTAACAACTCAGGCTATGACAAACTTTATGCGGAGAAATCCTAAAAGATGTAATAAAATCAAGATGACATGGTAAGATGACATGATAGAAATGTGGGAAGTGGGATGTATTATGGATATCTGACATAAATAGACCAATAGTTAGATGCATATGGCAGTATTTCTCTTCCAGGAAAAGTATGACCACATGGAATAGTTATCTACTATGTCTTCCTACTACAAAATACGAATGACATACCTCTTGATTTCCAGGAGAGAAAGACTGTCAAAATGTTCTTCTCAAAAACTTCTCAAGGTGTAGAGCTCTCCTGAGTTTAGTACAGCCACACAGTTGACCCCAGATCTCAGATATGTAATCACATTTTGACAGTCTGTTATTCTGATAGAACAACAACATTGCTCACTGTCAATCACATGAAACACTAGTTAGCAGGGATGGTTAAAGGAATCTGCATAGTAAGGAACATGGCTGCAGCAGGAGAAGAATAAACTAGATAATAAGTTGGAGACAGCCCATTTCTAAAATCTATGGTGTGTCCTTCAATGCAAGTCAGCTTGTCCAGAATACACAGAAAATGAATATTACTGAAAAGCTACACTGGAGATTCTTTCTTTGTACCCATATTCTGAAAGCAAGATAAACTTTCATATCCCTATGCAGATACCTAAAACTTATTGAACTCCTTTGAATGCTTTGTACATCTGTGTTTCAGTCCAAAACACCACCTGTTGGTCTTGGAGCTTTGATAAGACAATAAGGGAAAAAACTTTTGTAGGTTTTTTTCAGTTGGCAAGAAGTCTCAGAGGAGAAAGGCAAAAATAGAAAGCATACTGGCATCAAAAAAAAGCATGTGCTTTTCACCTTTCATTTTTCCTGCAGCTGTTAATGTTTTTAGAAGTGATTCCGTCTTTCAATAATATTTTACTGTATAGAAGCATTGAGTGTTATCCTAGTTTAACTGCCCTGAGGCTTGCTCTGTGACATTTTTTTGGTGGAATTAAATAAATTGCAATCTACCCAGGAACAAACAACAGACAATTTAACATGCAGGCATAGACTGGTGTGTGTGAAAAAATATTTCCTTTAGAAAAGAATCTCAGTAATGAAAATACTTCTGCTTTCAAAGACAAAGGGGGTTAAAAAGCATCTGTACAATGAGTCAAAGCCTTTGAACAAACACCAGTAACCTATTTCCATAACAAGAATTCCTCAGTGTGAGCCATATATATATATTAACATTTCAAGAAGATCTTTAAAATATTTGTTTAATCTCCCGTCTAGTTTTTATCACAGCATTTACTCTTCTAAAGATGAGTGGGTTTCATGCTTGACACCTGCTCCCACTTGATACTTGCTTTCAAAAAACTACCTATGGGTAATCAATACTTTTTTACTAGGAGCACTTTGTGTATATTCAGCATGGAAAAAAAAGAAGTTGTTCCCTTTTTAACAGTTCTGTTGCATCATACTGTTTTTAAACAACCTTGTGAGGTGAAGGAAGTGTGTCATGTGACGCAAAATAACACAATGCAAAATGAGCTACCATGGAAGCTTTTCTTGCAGAAGTATAATGTAAATTTGATTTCAAATAACCAATCCTTTCCTCCTATTGACAGATAGCCTTTCAATTCAGGTATTTTTCAGCAGATCAATTAAATAGGGCTAACATTGCTCATCATTAGCCTTCCTCTGAGCTGATTTTCCACTGTCAGCTCATAAATGCTATCATTAGAAGAACCTTTCAAAAGAGGTTACATTTTTGAAAGCATTTAATGTGCATTTCTGGGTGGATCATTACTGCTGTTTTATTATTATCCAGCATAAAAAAATCATGCATCAGGTGTACTTGACATCAAGCTGTTTAACTAAGATTACTCCTGTTGGAGATGCACCGTGCATAATCATAGAATCATAGAATAGTTAGGGTTGGAAAGGACCTCAAGATCATCGAGTTCCAACCCCCCTGCCATGGGCAGGGACACCTCCCACTAAACCATGCCATCCAAGGCTATGTCCAACCCCACCTTGAACGCCACCAGGGATGAAGCATTCACAACTTCCCTGGGCAACCCATTCCAGGGCCTCACCACCCTTACAGTAAAGAATTTCTTCCTCAGATCCAATCTCAACTTCCCCTGTTTAAGTTTAAACCCATTACCCCTTATCCTCTCACCACAGTCCCTAATGAAGAGTCCCTCCCCAGCATCCATATAGGCCCCCTTCAGGTATTGGAAGGCTGCTCTGAGGTCTCCATGCAGCCTTCTCTTCTCCAGGCTGAACAGCCCCAATTTTCTCAGCCTATAATATTACGTACCATGTTATACAACCCAAGAAGCAAAAGCCACAGAAGCTGAAATAATGTATGACTTTTTGTATCTTTAATGATTTTTATATTTCAATACTTAGATCTGCTTCCAATGAAATTAACAGCAGAATTTTGCTTTTTAAAAAACACCTGAAATGATACTTTTTTTTTTTTTTTTTTTAAATGCATGGAAACCAAACTAATTTTCTTCTCTTTTTCCCCCAGACTTTATTATTTCCAGTTAGTAGACTGAAATGATTGCTTCTATCTCCTGGGTCTAATAAAGCAATTTGGCTCTTTAATGGGCCTTGTTAGGGTTGAAGACCAATGTCTTTCTGGTACAATTTTTTACATTATTGGTGCACTACCTGCTGAGTCATCAGCACAGAAACCAGAGGTTAATTTCACTTCTACTAAATGAAGTAGATAATCAACCATCAGAGGTTGGCTCCTGTGCTGTAAATAAGTCTTGACAAGCTGAGGGACAGCACTGTGGATCACTCAGCCCTCTTCACACCATCTGTCCACAAATTAAGACAAAATAAGGATATTAATTTGTTACATTTCAAAAACTGTACTGACAAACCCACATGGACATTTTTAAGTAGCGATGAATAACTGAAGGATTTTACTAATGTTCCATTGAGTCACGGCTTATAGTTTTTCAAACTTCTTTTCCAACAATGAACATGTGAAAAGTGTTTTGACCAGATGTACAGCTAGTGACTATTGAAGCAAATCCTTTCCAAAGTATTATGCTACAGAGCATTTTCTACTTAGGTTGGAAGTGCAATGGCACAAGAACCTGATGGCACAAGAATCTGTTGGCTTTATACCCGGAGATAGTATACGGAGAATAAACTTTTGGATAATGGGGAAGCTGTTACATGGTTTCAGGGGCCAGAAATATTTAGGAACAAACAAACAAACAAACAAACAAACTGAAACTGAGCTCACCAAAGTAACGTATGGAGGAAAGTAGCTCCTGGGAATTGCTGAGGCGAGAGCATCCCTTAACTATTTCACTAAATCCATGCAACATGAAGGTAGAGCAGTGGTTCATTTGATCTTACACTAAATCACACTGTGGAAACGGGAATGGATGTATCTGCAGGAGAATTAGTTTTACAGATGCATTTTAATTATTTCTAACATATGTCTATTAATGCGCAATATTTCAAAGCGTTCAAAGGCCAAGTATGTATTAATGACTGAAGTATAAAAATATTACAGAGTTATTCTACTAATCTCTAAATAAAGCACTATGAAAACAGGAAATCCAGAGCTGAGTTGAAGTGAAAATAAATGAAGACACAAAGCAATTTCAATTTTTCTCTGGAACAGTGCCACACAATAACTACAAGTCTATGAAATAACTACACGGCTATGATTAATGAGTAATAATGCTTCCATAGCCAGATTAAACTAAACAGCTTTTTAAAGTCGGTATTTTTAATTTTTTCTTTTTCACTCCTAGACAGAGATAAAATTGGGCTTCTAAACAGAATTTAACAAGAAACATTTCTGTATAATGTTTTTGTAAAATGGCTTTGAGGTTTCAGGTAACAGATCCATAATAATACAGTGTAATGGAGGCTTGGATATCTAATTTACCTGCTGACTCCTGAATTTAGATGTCATAATCTACAGATGAATCCTACTCTTATACAGCTCTCTTAGAATGCTGTAATGCCCTTCAGTGATGTGCATCTCTATGGGGATCAGAGGTAACAGGCTTTAAATTAAGAACCTAAGTTTCCATCTGCTAATCTTAGATGAGATAGAACCCACCTACTGTTCAGAAAAATACTTTCCAAGCATTTTTAATTAATGGTGATCAGATTCTCATTACAACCAGAGGAAAACTTGTCACTGAATTGCATCCTTAGTAAAAAAAACACACAGAGAGTGAATTAAGTTGTTACACTAGAGTTTTGGACAAGGTTATTATTCTACAAGAAACTGTTATATTATTAATTTAAATTGTCTATTAAACTGTAGTCTTAAAATTCTCCACTAGCTATGTGCAGTGTTAAAATGTAAGGGGTTAACACTGCTACAATCTGACACATTATGAGATGAAGAATCAAATAATTATTATTTAAATGACTCAGTTTTGGTAAATTAATCCACATCATCATTACACAGTAAAATAATCAGACAAGAAATTATTAAAATTATTTTAAAATGCACTTGTTAAAATTTTAAAAATACATGTAACTATAAATAGTACATAATGTATAAAACTATATACCTCAAGCTAAATCTGATTTCTAATGAAGTGGAAATGGCTGGCTTCACAAGAGTTAACTTAGCCTACATTTGGCTACTTCCAGTTTTCTGTGCTTTGCATTGAAGCGTTTGATCCTGATGACTTCTTGGAGCCTGGTGTCTGTTCTCATTTGGAAAAGTCGTGAGTCATACACTGGCAGGTTTTGATTTCAATTCAAGCACAAAAGTTAGAGAGAACAGTATAGATGGCCTTTGTTACTAGTGACCTATGGTGTTACATATGTTTCCTATCCGAAATATAGAAAGTGAGCTAGGTTACTCCTAAATTACTGCAAACTGAAGAAAAGGAAATTAAATTTAATCCTCAATACCTAGGGAAATTTTTCCAGCAAGTTTCTCCTTACTGGTAGCACTGGTGTTAGAGGAAGTACATTACCTTACTTAACCTCTCCAAAAAGATTAGTTCCATTATTTATTAAACTGTATTTTCCCCTAGTGTTTTCTAAATTGAGATTAAAAAAGTAATATACAAGTTCTAGGGAATTCTTCCTTACGGCTAGTCAGTGTTCCATTTTTATGATGAACTGATATTTGATAAATACTTCCCTGTTACACAGCTATGTCTTTTTCTGTAAAAATTATTTGGGAGCTGCAAGGAAAGGTAGTTTGTTTAAGTTTTAAAGCTGTATGGGCATAGTCTATAAATTGAAGCTTCCTTAGAGTCCCCCAGTATAGGCATGAGAGAGAGTTTTATAACGAATTGTGTTCTTTATTCTCACACTCTTAGTTTTGTGTAATTTTACTTTTAAATATGCTCATACTACACAGAAATGATCACCCTCCACAGAGTACACTAGAAACAGATTGCATCAGCATGTAAACACAAAAGGCATTTCCAAAGTTTTCTTGCATTTTTAGAATAGGTGGGATTTTTTTTTTCCTATCTTCTATCTTCTTTTTTTGGTTCATTCTTACTTGGATTATCAAGATGAAACAGAAGAAATTTAAGCAAAATTAAAACTTAATTTACATGCAAGCAGTGGGCTCATTACCATGGGCAAATATCAGCCTCTTTTGCTTTGAGAAGTCTCTGTTATGACTTTGAGGAGTAGCTGCTTACAACCCTTCGAGCATTGTGTGTGCCATCTTTCATTCAGAATAATGAATATTCAGAATAAAGTTTTGAGAAATATTAGAAGGAGCTGCTCACATGGTATTTGTAAGAGCCCCGTCAAAACATGGGCTGTTATTTACTTATTTTCTGGATAACACATCTATCAGGGTTTGCAGGATTGATTTGCCCTTATTCCAAGCAAAGCTTACCTACCATTGATATTCTGTTGTTACTGTGATCTGGTCATTACCTGTGTTGAAGATGAGACAAGTGGAATCCCAGAAGATGCAGAAGGGCCACAGGAGAGCCCAGGATGGCATTTGGGAGGCTCGTTGTGCTTCTTTTGGTTCACATAGCAACAAGCATCTACATCCTCTGATGGCAGGCCAACAGGGAGTTATGGGAACCTCAGCTGTCAGATCTGGCAGTTATTCAAGCATTGTAGACAAAAGGGCTTTGAACAAGTGCTTTCAATTAGTCATTTTTATTCAGTGCTGGCTTAAATGATTTCTTCCTTTAATCTGCTTACTCTGTGATATGTATACTACCTCTCTAATCAACAGTGATTTCATTCATCAAATAACTTTCAACGACCATCCTTTTGCACTAATTATATTTCCACTGACTGTATTTCGTTGGTTTATCCTTTTTCTGTTCATAAGCCAGTGGCATGACTTTCATTTTTCTTTGAGCTGTACTTGAAATGTTTCATTTTCTTTGCTAGCTTTCCCTCTTTCTAAAAAAAAAAGGAAGAAAATCCCTTATCCATATATATTAACCAATAGCAATATTTTTAATATGTTAATGCCAGAAGCACCTTCAGAACCACTGCAAACAATTGGCAAACTAACTTAGCCTCAGTAACTTGATAGCAACAGGGGTGCACAGACTATTGGGTCCTGAGTCTCGCAGTGTTCTGAGCCTATCAACTGAGAAAGGGAGTCAGTTCTTTATCAGTGGTTTTCTGATCTTCATGTAGAGAAATCCAATGGAAAGCTGTGTCTCAAAAGGCTCTTCCATTTGGCCCAACACAAATGTACATGGTTTTCTTCTAGGTGTACTTTGTGAAGTAATTTTATAATGCAGCATTAATAACAGAAAAAAGCAACATGATTACCAAAATAACACACATCTTTGCAAAGGATTGGCTAGTTATTGGAAAGAAAAAATGTATTTATGTTAACCCCACATCTTCTTTAGTCCCATTCCTGTCACACCTAGGTGGAAATTTCTCCCCGTTGTAGTCTTGGAAAAAGCTTATACTATCAGAGTTCAAGTGGATGAAAGCCCTTTTCTGGATGCTTTTTATTTCAAATTTTAGGTGTTAGGAGGTTAAGTTCTCGAGTCTTATCTGCTATGAAAATTACCCATTGCCAAAAGAAACCTGTTGGCAATGGATAAAATTACATAAATGTCAAAACCAGTTCACATGCAAATATAGACAAGGGCAAGTCAAGTTTTGTGCTGTTTCAGGAACATGTAATTCTAGCTCAAAATAAACTCCTGCACTCTTCATCATGTGGACATATGTGAGTGATATTCAGTGTCATACAAAAAACAGTGCAAAGAAAAGAGAATATTCTGCCGATCACAGAAGTATGAGGCTTCAGGAGGCAATGCCAAATGGTTTTACGTTAAAGATCTTTATAAGTGATAAGCTTCAAACATCTTTGCATAATAGTCTGGGAATAAAAAGACTTTTATCCATGCTAGCATTAGTTATTTGCAGACATATTTAAAAAGTAAAAACTATTTCATTAAAAATATGTAGAAACATATCCTAAGATTTCTCATGAACCTATTGTCAAAAGGTTTTTAAAATGAATGAATGTGTGTGGAAACACGTGTACTTATTCAGCATCTATTTTAGGACTGGGGATGCCATTCTTTCTGAGTCATAGGTAAAGCATTCATTTTTCATTTGCTAGCATCACAACGGCATAAATTTGAATTTATATGCAATAATGGCCATAGTTAATGACAGGAGAGCTGGCTACCCTGGATTTAGAGAAGGCTGAGGTTCTTAATGACTTCTTTCCCTCAGTCTTCACCGGAAAATGCTCTGACCACACCACCCAAGTCTTGGAAGAAAGATGCAGGTACTGTAAGAATGAAGACCCTGGGCCCACTGTAGGAGAGGATCTGGTTCGAGACCATCTTAGGAACCTGAACGTATACAAGTCCATGGGACCTGATGAAATCCATCCGTGAGTCCTGAGGGAGTTGGCAAATGAAGTTGCTAAGCCACTGTCCATCATTTTTGAAAAATCATGGCAGTCAGGTGAAGTTCCCCACGACTGGAAAAAGGGAAATATAACCCCATTTTTAAGAAGGGGAAAATGGATGAGCTGGGGAATTACAGACCAGTCAGCTTCCCCTCTGTGTCTGGCAAAATCTTGGAGCGGATTCTCCTGGAAGGTATGCTAAGGCACATGAAAACCAACAAGGTGCTTGGTGACAGCCAGCATGGCTTCACTAAGGGGAAATCCTGCCTGACCAATTTGGGAGCCTTCTATGAAGGGGCTACGGAACTGATGGACAGGGGCAGAGCAGTTGATGCCATCTACCTGGACTTGTGCAAAGCGTTCGACACTGTCCCACATGACATCCTTGTTGACCAGCAGGTTGAGGGAAGTGAAGACGCCAGAATTGACCTCTGGAGTCTAGAGAAGCTGGGTCATAGAATCATAGAATAGAATCGTAGAATAGTTAGGGTTGGAAAGGACCTTAAGATCATCTAGTTCAAACACCCCTGCCATTCTCAGTGACACCTCACACTAAACCATGCCATCCAAGGCTATGTCCAACCCCACCTTGAACACCGCCGGGGATGAAGCATTCACAACTTCCCTGGGCAACCCATTCCAGGGCCTCACCACCCTCACAGTAGAGAATTTCTTCCTCATATCCAATCTAAACTTCCCCTGTTAAAGTTTAAACCCATTATCCCTTGTCCTCTCACTACAGTCCCTAATGAAGAGTCCCTCCACAGCATCCCTATAGACCCCCTTCAGGTATTGGAAGGCTGCTATGAGGTCTCCACACAGCCTTCTCTTCTCCAGGCTGAACAGCCCCAACTTTCTCAGCCTATCTTCATACGAGAGGTGCTCCAGCCCCCTGATCGTTCTCGTGACCCTCCTCTGCACTTATTCTAACAGTTCCATGTCCTTTTGATGTTGAGGACACCAGAACTGCACACAATACTCCAAGTGAGATCTCACGAGAGCAGAGTAGAGGGGCAGGATCACCTCCCCTCGACCTTCTGGTCACACTCCTTTTGATGCAGCCCAGGATACGGTTGGCTTTCTGGGCTGCAAGCGCACACTGTCAGCTCATGTTCATCTTTTCATCAGCCAACACCCCCAAGTCCTTCCCCACAGGGCTGCTCTGAATCTCTTTCCCTGCCCAACCTGTAGCTGCACCTGGGATTACTCCGACCCAGGTGGAGGACCTTGCACTTGTCATGGTTAAACTTCATCAAGTTGGCATCAGCTTAACTCACAGGCAGGTCAAGATCCCTCTGGATGGCATTTTAAAAGTATTTGATTTTGTTCTCAAACTGCCTTCAAATGCTGTCAGTTATTTTCCAAAGTTTGCAGCTGACCTCTAAACCCTGAACTGTTATTCAGTTCACAGAGTGTATGGCTCTTAGTCTTGTGATAGGTTTGGAATCAATGTCCATTTTCTAAGGTAGATATGGATATGGATATTATATGCTCCTTCCCATAGAAATTTCAACTTACTATGACTATTGACAATAATGTATGGTTGGTTGGATGCTTATCAATCTGCTATATGGTATCCTGGATATGTCACTGGAATAAATATCATACATTTTTTGTGGTAATCCAGAAAATATGTGTAACAGGGAGTGTGTTACTCGCTAAAGATATATTAGCATCTCAAAACACATTTGATAAGGTATATTGAGACTTGCTGTTAAGCAAACAATTCATGTGCATTGAGACATCCTTTCAGAGGGTGATAAAAATGATAGGGTATGAGGGTGGAATTATATTGCCCTGACTCTGGGCCAGTAATTTTGGGAAGTTGCTGATGGATTTTCTAGTTTAATACAGGGACTTACATTCTTAGGGTATAATTCATTCTATCTGAAGTGGCGGGTAAAGCATCTGTTGATGCTTATTACTTTCCAGTAAGTGTAAAGAGAGAGAAAAATGACCTGGGGCCAAATATAAAGATATAGATGGTGACATTTTAGACAGGTCATACATGAGAGTGCTTCAAGAGACTGCTCATAAAAGATACAGACATCTAACACTTTCCAAACAACATGATATTTGGGCAAGCAGTTAATCAGGGTGACTTTGTGAGTGTCATGGGCATTGTGTTTACTCCATCCATAGTTGAATAGTAGGTGGTTTGCACTATTCCCTGCAATTAGTTTTACTAGGTATAGACAGCCTAGCGTGAGGTCTGGTTACCTCTGCATCATAAGCAGATGGATCATGAATAAGCTATTTTAAAAATACTGTCAAATAAAAGCATCTTCTAAATTATGAGCTATCCAGATTGCATTTAGTGTCCATTTTGCACATCTACCTGGGATGATAATAACATTTTAGGTTTCATTAAAGTTTAATTTTCTTATTTCTTCCCTTCTCTCTAATATTATTTACATCTTTCTTTTAAATAAGAAAGTTTGTTTTGCAGAAAGATAGCACACAAAGCAGACATCAACTCTGAACAATTTTGCTACCTACCACTTGCTTTATGTATTTACAGTGATACAGCAGAATTAATTTACTAAGATAAGAATAATCTGATTTTAAAAATACGGCAGATTTTCAGTCCTGAAGATTCTCCCAGACATCACCAGGCTCGTTTGCTGAGAGGAGACTTAGACGGACTTCAAAATGAAAGCAGAAAACTTAGAATAATACTTGAAACTGATGTCATACTTTTGGCGGTTCGCGGGGAAGAGTTTCTGCTGCTTCATGTGACTCTCAGGTAAATATGACCCAATGCACTCTTCCTCTCAAACCTTGCAAAGTTACAGCCAAAAGAAATTGCACAGAGAGAATGTTAATGGAGTAATAGAGCAATTTTTATTTTTTTAAATTAATTATAGAAGCCTCCTCTAATAAATTATCAGCAATATTGTAAAATTTTCTTATATTAGAAGAAGAAAAATCCCCACACATTGTGGAAAAATTACCAGTCTTTAATTAAGGTTCTACTGTTTCTGTTACACTCTGCATTATTAATTTCTATATTTTTAACGTTGCTGTAAAATATCATATTTGGCACATTAATAATTAATTTTCCTTTTAGTGTTAGACCAAATGATTTTTCTATTGACTTCATCACTTAACCTGAAGAAAGATATATTTTCATCTTTAATTGGCAAAAGCCTCAGGGGGGATTTTTCCAGTTTTGCTGTGTCTGTGTGAAGTTTACCTTTGTGAAACATAAACTCCCACTATAATGTGAATCCCCTTGCTAAAAAAGATAGTTCTCATTCCTAGGATAAATGAGATGAACTATTTTTTTGTACAGGAAAGCCCTTCTTTATTAAATGGCTAAAGTGACTGAACCTCACTTCAGAAGATAATTGTCTGTACAATATAGAGATGAAGCACAGCTTAATCTGATTAATAAAGGTTCATCCAGGTGCTATTCCTGATTTGCCACCAAAAGAAGTAGATAGTCCTTCTGACATAGCTAAGGATGTATGATTAGAAGGTATAACATGCCTAAATACAGCATTAATAGATACCTATCTCTCCATTGATTATTCGGGTATAGAAGCAGTTTAGGCTTGACCTTTGAGCTTTGGATAGTGTCATGGTTTAAACCCCAGATGTCAACTAAACCCTATTCAGCTGCTTGCTCACTCCTCCACAGTGGGATGGGAGAGACAATTGGAAGAAAACTCATGGGTTGAGATAAAGTCAGTTTAATAGGTAAAGCAAAAGCTGCATGGACAACCAAAGCAAAATAAGGAATTCATTCACTACTTCTATTCAGCAACCATCTCCTGGAAAAGCAGGACTCCATCACACATTATAGCTACTTGGGAAGACAAACACCACAGCTCCAAACATTCCTTCTTTCTTCCTTGCAGCTCTGATTGCTGAGCATGATATATGGTATGGAACATCCTTTTGTTCAGCTGTCTCAGCTGTGTCCTCTCCCAACCTCCTAGCTGGTGGGGTAGTCTGAGGAGCACAAAAGGCTTTGTTGCTGTGCAAGCACTGCTCAGCAATAACTGAAACATCCCTGTGTTATCAAGAGATGATTTTCACTACAAATCTACCCCCAGACAATCTACTATGAAAAAATTTAACTTTATCCCAGTTAAAACAAGTACAGATGCCCAAGGCTAAGTGAGATGAACCTGAGCTGTAAAATTTTGCCGAATTTCCATAATGAAGTGCTTTGCCCGACTGGAATTGACAGTAACAATGTTGGGAGTTGCTCCTGTCCTCTGTTCAGGTCTCCTACAGTAACGTGCAAACACTCGCTTTAAGCACACATTTTTCCCCTTTGAAAAGAAAAAGAAGATTAAACCATTAAAATATACATTAAATATACAATGAGTTTAACATTGATAAAAAAACTAAACTTGCAAAATCAAAAGAGAAAAAATAATATTTACGATATCAAATCCATTTAGATAAATGTACTGAAGCTTAAGTAGTAATGAAATGAGATTTATGGTGAATCATGTTTTGTATTTGATGGTAAGATAAGGACTCAAACAAACTAAATAGGAATTTAAACACTTAAATCTTCCTATATTTAGGTACAAAACTGTCCCTGTATTTGCAATCTATATATAATTTGCTATATATATACCACTGTGATAGAAAATTCAAACTACACTTTTGCATTTAATATGTATGCTTTTACATTGCAAGGCAAATTTTATTTTGAGCATCAAGCACAATTTTTATGACAATTTATTGAATTTTCATACATATGCTACGTAAGTCCTTTACATTGGCTGAGCCAACAGAGCACTTCTATTTAACTGGCAGAGAAACATATACACTCTGAAGACTGTAAATGAGTAAAACCAGGTTTCTAGAGAATGACATTATCAGCAGGTTGGTATAGAGGTTAATAGAATTCCACAAGGGAAGTTCCCTTTTATCAGCTGAAGTAGATGCCTGTGGCAGATTGTTGACCCTGCTGAAAAGCTTTGTCTTCTTAAGTGTTTGTAAAGGAGACAATGTATTTCACACTTTTCTCATGTTGCTGATTTGTAATGTTTTTTTAAACAAAAGAAAATGAAAGACATCACAAAATCCCTAATATTCACGTTTGCAGCTAACTGAGGTAATTCGGTAACAAGATGTTAGTGTCTTTTTCCCAAAAATGTGAAATCATCTGGTTTCCATGAATGAAAATTGATAAATTTCAAGTACAAATATGATTAATGTGCCTATATTTCTGGATAGGTAGCTGAAGAGATACAGGTAGGGGGTTTTGTTTTCTAAGGATTACTAACACATGTTTTTTAAAGGTCATCAACTGAATTTTGTAATCAGGTAAAACTGTTGCACAAAATTATTAGTTTTGTCATGGCCCGTATCTATGTGTCCCAACATCCTTATATAACTTTACCTTTGAGAAAGGTCACCGTACAGCTCGGTTTGGCCTGTATTTCCTTGAGCCCTCCTGGGTTGTTAGGGCTTCATCCACCACCCCTGCTTCAGGCAGCTTCAGCATTCACTGCTGGCCTTCATGGCAAGGAGCCAATTCCTATACAAAGTTAATGTAGGCAGGTGTTGGCAGCCACCAGCATTTAACCTCCATATCAGAAGCAATTCCAGAATAGCCATCACTGCCCTGGTCCACCAGGCGAAGGGTATCCAGAGCAGACCAAACACAAATGGAGGAAGATATTGGCTTAATCTTCTTTCTTTTGGAAGTCTGTAGTAGCCCATTGCCATGACAAAAGCCAAGTTACAAATCACAATCTGAAAAAGAGCTTTCTTTTTTTGGAAAGATGAAAAGCAACAGAAACTCAGTCTTCAAATTGTCCCTCAGTTTTCAGCTGGAAAGACGACTCCCTATCTAGTCTATTACCTGGCATTTCTTTTTTTTCTTTTTCTTTTTCTTTTTCTTTTTCTTTTTCTTTTTCTTTTTCTTTTTCTTTTTCTTTTTCTTTTTCTTTTTCTTTTTCTTTTTCTTTTTCTTTTTCTTTTTCTTTTTCTTTTTCTTTTTCTTTTTCTTTTTCTTTTTCTTTCTTTTTCTCTTTTTCTTTTTCTTTTTCTTTTTCTTTTTCTTTTTCTTTTTCTTTTTCTTTTTTTCTTTTCCTTTTCCTTTTCCTTTTCCTTTTCCTTTTCCTTTTCCCTTTCCTTTTCCTTTTCCTTTTCCTTTTCCTTTTTCTTTTCCTTTTTCTTTTTCTTTTCTTCAAGTTCTTCCCCAAAAGCCTTTGTTGGGAGAGGAATAGAGGGCAAGGCTGATTCTCCCTATATTGGCTCATGTAGGGCTTCCAGAGACGTTCTGCTTCTTTAAAGCCTTCATCACATGAGCATACCTCTGTCTTTTGCTGATGGAACCAAGTTGCAGCTGATAAGATAGAAACTTCGAGCATATACATCCTATGCCTCAGTACTTTTCTCATTGTTTGCAGTGTGTTTATAAAAAATGATGCATACTGATATTTATCCTTTTCAAAGTGTGCCTTTGCTGCAGTGCAGGATTTCAAAGGTAAAAAATGATAATAGTTTTTCACCTTGTGTGTAAAATTTCTGTTGCTACACAGAGTTTAGAAACAGAAAAGCCTGGATTAGGAAGGTACCTCTGTAATCACTGGTCTAATCTACAGGAAGAAGTCAGGGCCATAGATTAGGTTATTCAGGACTCTGTCAAGCTGAGTAGAATTTTCAGTGACAGAGATTTCACCAATTTTTGGGGCAACCTATTCCAGTGTTTAAGTGATCATGTTCCATGTGTTCAAGGGTGCAGGTTTTGGGATATATTTGTATAGCCAGACAGCATTTCCCCTGAGCATATTGTGCAGGTTGCCTCTGTTCTGTCAATGTACATCCTTGTGAAAATAGTATCCCATCCTTCTCTGTACCTACATTTTATGTACTTTATAAAGTGTGTTTTGAGATGCCGCCTAGGCCTGCTTTTTTCCAGGCTAAGCAAACACAATTCATTCAGCCTTTCTTCGTTGGGACCGGTCTTGTTCAACATCTTTGTTGGTGACATGGACAGTGGGATTGAGTGCGCCCTCAGCAAGTTTGCTGATGACACCAAGCTGTGTGGTTCGGTTGATATGCTGGAGGGAAGGAATGCCATCCAGAGGGACCTTGACACGCTTGTGAGGTGGGCTGATGCCAACCTGATGAAGTTTAACCATGACAAGTGCAAGGTCCTCCACCTGGGTCAGAGTAATCCCAGGCACAGCTCCAGGTTGGGCAGAGAAGAGATTCAGAGCAGCCCTGTGGAGAAGGACTTGGGGGTGTTGGTCGATGAAAAAATGAACATGAGCCGGCTGCAGTGTGCACTTGCAGCCCAGAAAGCCAACCGTATCCTGGGTTGCATCAAAAGGAGTGTGACCAGCAGGTCGAGGGAGGTGATCCTGCCCCTCTACTCTGCTCTCGTGAGACCTCACTTGGAGTACTGTGTGCAGTTCTGGTGTCCTCAACATCAAAAGGACATGGAACTGTTGGAACAAGTGCAGAGGAGGGCCACGAAGATGATCAGGGGACTGGAGCACCTCCCGTATGAAGATAGGCTGAGAAAGTTGGGGCTGTTCAGCCTGGAGAAGAGAAGGCTGCAAGGAGACCTCATAGCAGCCTTCCAGTATCTGAAGGGGGCCTATAGGGATGCTGAGGAGGGACTCTTCATTAGGGACTGTAGTGAGAGGACAAGGGGTAATGGGTTCAAACTTAAACAGCAGAAGTTTAGAATGGATATGAGGAAGAAATTCTTTACTGTGAGGGTGGTGAGGCACTGGAATGGGTTGCCCAGGGAAGTTGTGAATGCTTCATCCCTGGCGGTGTTCAAGGTGGGGTTGGACATAGCCTTGGATGGCATGGTTTATTGGGAGTCATCTCTTTCCATGGCAGGGCGGTTGGAACTAGATGATCTTAAGGTCCTTTCCAACCCTAACTATTCTACGATTCTATTCTATGATTCTATGACCCAGCTTCTCTAGACTCCAGAGGTCAATTCTGGTGTCTTTAACCATTCCAGTCAGTAAATACTAAAGCATAAATATTATAGGTACTTTCGTTATTATTTAAAACACATCCTGTGTTTGAAGCAATTAATGTGATTTCTAAAGATGACTTTATAAAATGGTCATCCTTTATTTGAGAAAAAATGCTAGAGATGGAGAAATAATTTCCTCCCTCAGCATCCTCAACACTTCTTGAGCTTACTTTAAAGTCTGTAAAATGCTTTCATAAGTTCCAGGTGCCTTTTCCTGTTCTAGGTCCAGTGATTTTTTTCTCACTGATTCCCTCCTGGTAATGTCAATGTATTCTTTTGACTTGCTTAATTTTGGATAGTCAAAAAATCCTGCTCTTCAGTGAGCAAGCGTGGTTTTAGGAAAATCAGTTCCATATTCTGTTGTCTGTTTTCATTTTATTGTAATGATTATTTTTTTTGTGGTGGCAGTGACCTTGGTGGCCTGGAAATTCCTATGTGGAAGCCATATTACTATTCCAAAATTAATTGCAAAGGATGAAAGAAGTGTGTTCAAGGTGACAATCGTCAGCTGTCGTTTTTGCATCTCCTAGAATATTGTAGGAGCTATGACACTAACCTTGTAGCAAGCAATTCTCTGAGACTTCTGGGAACATGCAGTAAAGTAGAAGCCAGTAAAACCAAGCAGAGTTCCCATTTTGCACACAGACAAGTGGCCAAAATGTGATATTATGCTGTGAAATAAGTCCACGCCAGGCTGGACAGAGCCTTGGGTGGCATGATCTAGGGTGAAGCATCCCTGCCCATGGCAGGGGGGTTGGAACTAGATGATCATAAGTTTCTTTCCAACCCTAACTATTCTATAAGTCTATGAAATTGTTCCATGGGTTGTTGTTTGTATTTTTTGTGGATTTTTTTTTTTTTAGTTTTTTTTTTTGTTTTATTTATTTATTTATTTATTTATTTATTTATTGTTGCTGTTTTTACTCTTGGACTGTTATATTTCTTCTTGGAAAGCACAGAAACTGCAGCTTAACATAATAAATGTCTTTAGAACAAGGTTGGACTGATTTTTTTTTTTTTTTTGATAGTTGGTTTCAAGGCATCATTTTCCAGCTTCTGTGAACTACTGCAGTAAGACTCAAATGATGCTGTCCATTGTGAACTATTGGAAGTCACTCCCTATGCTCAATTTAAGAGACACAAAAAAGTTTTCTTTCACCCAACCTCAGAGCTCCTACTTCATTTCATTTCATTTGTACAGCATCTAACAGATTTCATCTTGTGGAAGTTTATGTTTGCGAAAGAGACAGGAAAACGTTGAGAAGAGTAGATATGGCATTTTAAACCATCTCCAAACAGTACACTGCTTAAACAACAGCTTGGATAAATATATATATGTGTGTGTATGTGTACATTGCCTGTGCTAGACAAGATGATTTATTCAGAGATTCAGCTTGAAAGCTTTTTCTTTCCAACTAGCATAAATGGTCTAATAAAATTAATTTGTCCCTATTAACATTGCCTTCCTTGTTGAAATAGACTACTAGATAATATACATTATTAAATTATTAGCACATATATATATAATACAGTAAATTATGTTATTTAATGTTATTTACCATGACTTTAGTTTTCCAGGCAACATTCAGTCCCTCCACTTTTCATGTTAAAGAAAACCTTGTTCCACCAAACTTCCCAGTCATATTCCACTTTTTTCTTGTGTACAAATTATTTATTAAAAACTTATAATACCTTCACAACCTTTATTAAAAGTTAAGCATAAAAGTCTATATTATCTCTCCAGTTACTCTGCAAATTGCCCCAATAGCTGTTGAGTTCTGCACAAACTGAAGTACTACTTACTGTGAATATATATGGTAAAATTTGAAAACTTAATGCTTCATCAGTCCTAATATCATTAGGCTGTGTTGCTTTCAATATAAATAAAGAACAAGAAAAGAGTTGGTTTAGTTCATACCTCAGGTCAAGAAAACTAATGGTCTTTCATTTGATGTCTCTGATGACATTTCTAATGATGATAAGAAGGTGAATGCAATTTATATTTATACAATCTGTCCCGTCTTCCAAAATGCATATACTTTTGCAGCAGATGTTGATACACACAATTTGCGCTGTTTTCTTGTAGAATACTGATACCATATATAATATACATGCTTATGCTAAACACCTTTCTTATTTCTTTGTATTCCTTCTTTTCTCTGGATCTCTTTTCTCTTTCATTTTTTTTTTTAGATCTCTTAATTGACAATTTGGGAAGACCTTGGTGCCTGCTGTTTTTCTTCAAGACAATCTCTTCTGCAACATCCTGTCTTATATTCTTTCCAAGCAACTTCACTATGTAAGTGGCACTATCAGAAATGATATGTGGGATGGGAGTACAGCTTTCCTAGAGTTCTGTAATATACCAGTGCTTGTTGCCCTACAAAATCAAATGGTGTAAAGAAATCAGCTGATATTAAATGGAAGATTATTTGTAAATATTATTTAAGTTAATATTTACTGAACTGGGATCTAATAATAAAAAAAAAGATGCCAGAATCCTAAAAAACTTGTTTCTGAAATGTAGAAATGTAGAAAAGTTCTGTGCAGTGAGCATAAGATGAAGACTTAATTACAAATGAAATCCACACTTTAGTAAAGTACAGTTTGCAGTCACCAGCAGGGAAAATTAGCACCTTTTCTTGACATCACATACTTTCTAGCAAGCTTTTGCTTATCCCTTTTGAAAGGGATTTTCACTTCCCAGAATTCTATATCAAAATGTTATTTCTGAGTGTTCTGTTTCATGCTGCATGTAGGGCTACTTCTTTACAAAAGGGCAGTAGTGCTGTGAGACTTAAAGCACCAAGCTAGACAACTATTTAGAGAATTTCAGTACAGTTTATTTTAACTGTTTTCAGAAATGACTTAACATTTCTTAGTTTTGTACTGGTAATCCTGGAAAACATTTTACCATGTCATGAATGTGGATGTTTTTCAGCATCTGAAAGCAGAGCATTTTATCCAATACATTCCTAGTTATGCAGGGATAGCTTAAGGCATTTTGATCTGAAGTCAGCATGCATAACCTGTCTCTGTCTGTTGTGCTTTCCAATTATATCATCTGGTTTTGAATTCTTTTTTTTTTTTTTCCTCCAGTCTTTCCATAACTGCATACTTTTATTTATTGCTACTTTTACTGATCTTATTCACTTGTGAATTCAACGTGTTGTCATTTATGTTCACCTTTTGTTTTCTCTTTTGTTTGCCTTAATTTGCCATAAAGGGTACATTTTTCCCTGGCCTTTCCAAAGCTGAGGTACTGTAGCTGTTTAGGTAACTCAATCAGATGTTACACCAATCCCAACCTTTGCAGACATAGTCAGAACAAGTGGCATTCTAACTTCCTGGGAGTAAGCCAGCATAAAGGTCTATTTTGTTATGATATAATCTAAAATTTAATTGAAGTCTCTTCAGTAAAAACAAGATCTAGAGATGGCTGTTTTATCGCACTATTGCATTAGTCCAAAATACTGCTAGGACACAAACTTCAAAAGTTATTTACTGAGCAAAAAGGAGCTTTTCTAGTCCCCTTTTTTCAGTTTCTGGGTGTTTGTTTGTTTTTTATTTGTTTGGGGGTTTTTTGTTTGGTTTTTTTTTGGGTGGGTTTTGGTTGTTTGTTTTTTTTTCCCAAATGCCACATCTAGTTGCAGAGATGTAATGACCAACGTAATTGAACTGCTGCAGGTATTGCAGCAAATGAGATTGGAGACATTTCTGAGAGCCTACATATATTTCTCAAGCTAATAGTATTATTCTTTCAGTTTTATAAGTAGTACAGTCCATGAAACACATTAATATGAAGAAGGAACACCAAATTATTTAGTAGTGTAAATAGGACAGCCTGGCATCACCACATGTTTGACCACATGTTGCATGACAAGAGTTTTAGCGGACATACTGGACTGTACATCAGTTGCCATGGACAATATACTTGAGTTTGAGCCTTTGTCTGGTGAATGTATTGTCTCTCACTATAGCGCAATACCACTGCCATTGGTAATGTGATGTATTGCAGATATATATGAACCTCGCAGCTGCATAAGCTTAATAGGCAGATACCATTGGAATAAACAAAATCTGTTGTTTTTTTTTAGCAGCTTTTAAAAGTGTGTTGGTCAGGATCTAAGCCAATGTGTTAAACAGTATAACAGGTATTCAGTGGCAGTAGCAACTCTTTTGCCAAGAAATGTCATATGTATCAACCTGAACACCAAAATATCATTATATCTCCTGTAAAAGTGTGTGTGGAATAATTCAGAATAGGCAGAAATTTCAATCTGCTGAAGCTGGTGTATGACTGAATTAGCATTTCATCTGAAAATTAAGGTTTGGTTATTCTGTTATTTATTACAGGTAGGCTGTCTCTAGCTGTATTTCATATGCATTTCTTGATATTGTATAACCTGTTCTGTCTTTCCAGACAAGAAATACAATTCATTAGAAAATAAATAAGTGAAGTAAAATGTATGAATCAGAGGTTATTTCCCCAAACCTGTTTTTTTTAAAGGGTAAATTCCTAACAGTCAGATTAAGTCTGAGTTATATTAGATAGAGGATCCATTGTGTCCTGCCCCTCTACTCTGCTCTCGTGAGACCTCACTTGGAGTATTGCGTGCAGTTCTGGTGTCCTCAACATCAAAAGGACATGGAACTGTTGGAACAAGTGCAGAGGAGGGCCACGAAGATGATCAGGGGACTGGAGCACCTCCCGTATGAAGATAGGCTGAGAAAGTTGGGGCTGTTCAGCCTGGAGAAGAGAAGGCTGTGTGGAGACCTCAGAGCAGCCTTCCAGTACCTGAAGGGGGCCTATAGGGATGCTGGGGAGGGACTCTTCATTAGGGACTGTGGTGAGAGGACAAGGGGTAATGGGTTTAAACTTAAACAGGGGAGGTTTAGATTGGATCTGAGGAAGAAATTCTTTACTGTGAGGGTGGTGGGGCCCTGGAATGGGTTGCCCAGGGAAGTTGTGAATGCTTCATCCCTGGTGGCATTCAAGGTGGGTTTGGACATAGCCTTGGATGGCATGGTTTAGTGTGAGGTGTCCCTGCCCATGGCGGGGGGGTTGGAACTCGATGATCTTGAGGTCCTTTCCAACCCTTACTATTCTATGATTCTATGACTGGCTGCATCATGTTTTCTAAACTAAAACCTTTTAAGAATATCTTATGTCCTTCTCTAAGTGTATGGAAGAAATGGCAATAAGGTAGACACAGTTAAAGGGAGGTTCTTATGAAACTTTCTCAAGCATGTATTTCTCCAGATTGCTTGTCTTTGTACCAGTACATGAGAGTCATTTGGTGAGAAATGGCAGGGCCATAAAGTGCTCTGTGTCATTTTGTGGAGCAAGATATAATTTCTGCTCTCCAAAACTAGGTCCTAAAGACCAAGTGGGCCAACTTTGTTTAGGTCCTTGATCTTGCTTTGTTAGAAAATCTCCTTAATATTTTAAAAAACCTCACATTGTGAAAGTGTCCCAAAGTGTCCCGAAACCAGGCTAGAATTTATAGCCAAAACCAGAAATATGGTTTTCTGCTTTCAGAATGGTATATTCAGGCCCAAAGAGACAGCACAGATACTGCACAGTGAAGACTTGGTTTGGGTCTCTCATTCCTGTATAAATGAGAATTAGCACTTCTGCGCTAACACACAAGTAATTTGATGCTTTAAGAATTGTTTCTGTGAAGAAACAAATAAATTATTTTGAAGTGCTTCTAGATACGTGCCTGTTTATGTGTGTGTGTCATCGAGTTAACAGGGTGCAGCTGCACTGCACTTGTAGTAGCAGAAGATACAGAGGAGCCATTCAAAAGGCTCATAGGGAATTTAGAACTGTATATAAGTATTTTGCATGAAGCTGTACATCTTCTACCATGTGTAGGTTGTGTAAATATTGGTATGCATTCTCTTTCCATACAAAATATTAACAGCTAATAGGATAAAGTGAGTTTGTGTATGAAAACAGGTGTTTCAGAAATGTGACACCAGTTTGGTTGTTGTTTTTTTTTTTTTGCTTTCATAAAGATTTTACACTTAAAATTCAGTAAGATAAGGAAAGCAATTTGACACTGGAGCTGTGCAAAGCTGCATGATGCTGTGAATCTGTGACTGTGCCCTGCCAATTCCTTTTAAATTCACCTCAGTGAAGCGAACAGTTGCCTACATAGTGAATTCAAGAAGGTTACAAACTGACCAGAACAGTCAAGGAATGTACTATGGTCAATTTAGAATAAGCTTATACTTATATCCATTCCTTCTTTCATGATTTAGTTTAAAACCTTCCTACCCATTACCTATACACCATTCCAACTATATAATGAAACCATGGTATAGATCAGTGTCCTGGGTTCAGCTGTAACAGTTATTTTTCTCTTAGTAGCTCGTGCAGTGCTGTTTTTTTGACTTCATCATGAGAACGCCACTGACAACACACCGATGTTTTCAGTTGTTGCTAAGTAATGTTTACTCTGATCAAGGACTTTTAGTCTCACACTCTGCCAGCGAGGAGAGAAACAAGAAGCTGAGAGGAAGCAGAGACAGGACACCTGACCCAAACTAGCAATAGGAGTATTCCATATCACAGCACATCACGCCCACTCTATAAACTGGGGGGAGTTATCCGGAAGGCCCAGATGACTGCTGGGGTCAGGATGGGTATCAGTTGGCAGGTGGTGAGCAATTGTATTGTGCATCACTTGCATTTATTGTTTTCTTTTCCTTTTCTCCTTTTAGTTTTGCATTCTCTCCCCTTGTTATTTCCCCTATTATTATTATTACTGATGGTAGCAGCAGTGGTTTTGTGTTATACCTTAGTTACTGGGCTGTTCTTATCTCAACCCATGGGATTTACATTCTTTTGATTCTTCTTCCCATCCCTCCAGGAGCAGGGGGAGGAAGAAGAGGGGGAGTGAGAGAGCTGCTGAGTAGTTCTGAGTTGCCAGCGGGACTTAAATCATGACAGTCAGTTAATTTAAAAATCCAACCAACCTCTTCTATGCACATTTTAATGACTACTATGTAGTGTGTCAGTATGAATGGACAAATGAAGGACATAAGATTGCATATTCAAGTAAGAAACCCTTGTAAACCAGCAGTCATTTCAGTTTGCAAAGTAGGTGATCTAAGTATTCATATCCATGTAGTAGCAGCAGCTTGTCATGAGCTAACCACATAAATATTTACTTACAGCTTTGGATCTTTTACAGTTATAGGTTCATGTTCCAGGGCAGTCAGTAGACTAGAAAGTGAGTCCATAGTTGCTTCAGTGTCAAGCAACAGTGGAGGATATGGGGATGTTATAAAATGTTATAAAATGTTGCATTCACTGGCTGAAAACAGGGAAGCTTGCCTTTCTCCTGACTTTGTTGTCAATAACTGTATTCATACTACTTTTATTCTGGGAGAAATGTTCTACTTCCTTTCACTGTCTTGCAAAACTGTTCTGATGTCCTAGATTTAACAATAGGAAATTTGGTTGTGTGCCCAGCACTCACAGGATGGGGCAGAAGCATGTATCAAGATGGCAATAATTAAAAACACGAGACGTATTCTCCAGTTATGGTATGTTATGTCCTTCATGAGATTTTCAGAGTTTAAGACATGCACACAGTATAAATCGAGTATTCTGATGGGTCACTAATCCAGTCAAACATGGTCATCTGGTTGGCCAGGGGTTCAAGGTAGGAAAAAAGTACAGCCACATACTCCTGTGCCCGGCAAATATAAGAGCTTTCTGGTGACTAAATATTCCACACTTATTGATTAAGAGTAATGCAATGTGTGGATGCTCTTTGTCATATTCCTTTTTTTAAAATTTATTTTAATTATGTGCTGATGTGTTTATAATACATGTGGTGGATGGAATAGCAACAAGAAAATGTTTTATAAACATTTCAGACTTGTATTCAGTATACATTTTTCTCACATTGCTTCTAAGTGATTAAATAGAAAGTGCATGTGTGTGCATGTGTTACATGTTCTGTCAGCATCATCCACCTCAAAATTATCAGGTTTATGAGTTATGTATTTATTGGTGTGCACTAAGAGTCAGTATCACAAAAGAAAATAGACATCCCTTACTTGCAGTATAAGCAAATTTGTAAGCACCTTCTTTGGCAAAGACATCCACTGATAGTAGTTAATATCCCCATCTGCTGTATTTTCCTTTCTTTTGCCTGCATGTTTTTGCTTATGTTGCACTCTGCTCCATAGGAGGGATATGGTTCATAGAAGTAGAGCACCAGCCACTTACCCTCATTGCTAGGTTTGTCTATTGCTTAAGTAACTGAAGAGGTTTCTAAATTGTCATCCGACCTCTGGCTTGCAGGTCTTTCCACAACTTGTTCCTATTTCTGTTTCTTCAGCTTGCTTTCATTCCCCTCACATGTAGACCATCAAGTCAGGTAGGGTGATGAGGCTTGGAATGTCTGGCAATGAAGTGAAAGATATAGCAATATATTTTTTTTAGGTGTGAAAATGGGTGAGTACCCATTCCTTGTCACAAAACCAGAGTTTACTGATTTTAGCTCTTTCCTGTAGGCTGCTATATTTTTGCTTCTTAGATCAGTTTCTAGAAACAATGGGTGAAAACGATGAAAAAGAACAGCTCAATACAGGAAGATCATTCTGCACTCCAGTTGAAAATGCTTAAATGTCATAAAGTTATCGTAAAAGGCTCTTCTGTGTGTGTGTGGGGGGGTATCCTACAGACTTTGTTACTGACATAAAGTCCCATTTGTTGTTTTCAGGTTGAGTAACTGTAGGCATAAATGACTTGAAATCTTCAGAAGCAAAAAGAAAGGTGGCATTTTGAGTGATGATGTTTCCACTTTTCACACAAAGAAGATTTTTGAAAGTCTGGTGACTGAATGGTATATCACTGAATATGGGAGCATGGTAAGGACCTGCAGAGCTTTACTTATCCACTAAGTCCACTGAGAGGCTTGAATGACAAATCTGAAGTTCTCACATTTTCTGGCAGAAAAAAAAAAGAAATTGGAAGAAGACTAATAAAATGATAACCTGGGCAGATATTCTGTATTACCCCCCCAACTCCCAAGAAGAAGACTAATAAAATAATAACCTGGGCAGATATTCTATATTACCCCCCCAACTCCCAAGAAAAAAAACTACAAGCTGCTCATGAAAGGACAGAAGAAGGAAAATAAGGACTGATGATTGAGGACTGTAGTGATAAGAAAACAGGTAATGGGTTAAAACTTAAACAGGGAAGTTTAGATTGGATATAAGGAAGAAATTCTTTACTATTAGCATGGTGAGACACTGGAATGGGTTGTCCAGGGAAGTTGTGAATGCTCCATCACTGGCGGTGTTGAAGGCCAGGTTGTACAGAGCCTTGGGTGGCATGGTTTAGTGGGAGGTGTCCCTGCCCAAGGCAGGGGGTTGGAACTAGATGATCTTAAGGTCCTTTCCAACCCTAATTATTCTATGATTCTATGATTTCACTACAAAGAAGTGTCACTTTCAAGGCCATTCATGTCATGCTATCCCACATATAAGAAGTTGATAATAACTGAGCAAAACTGCTGCCCAGATATCTGTCATTTAGAAACAGAAAATGTTGAGCAGGCGGAAAAACTAGGATTAAACACTATGAATGTTAACATTAGGCAGACCAGCAAAACTACAATCCCTGCTTAATGCTTTCACAGCAGACATATAAATAGATAGTGCAACATGTGTTTGGGCCATTTACAAAAGCAACAATTTGAGAAAGAAAGCTAGACCACATAACTAGACATGTAATTCACATAATGTTAGTAAACACTGCACATACTATAGCTTGAAATAGCCAGTGTGTTTATATTTTTTCCTTTCTGTTTCACAGCCTTATCATTAGGAAAAACTACTGGCAGTGGGGAAAAGAGCAAAAAGAAAATGTTTATACATAAATACCTTCTGTATGTTCAGTCTTTTGCCTAGGGACTAGAATGTCTGTTCATTGACACTTCTCTCTGTCCAAAGGCCACTCTCAGGTTGACCACTGAACTGATACTCAGAGTTCATATAGGTCATTCTCAACACTGTTTTAACTAAGATGAATCCAAGGTAACACTACAGTCTTAACTAAAATATTTGAGGAATATACTTGGAATTCTGTTTAAAATATCTATTTTTCTTTGCACATCAATTAATTAACAGCAGGGTAATTCATCGTAATAAAGGCATTTGTGAGGTCTGCAGTGAAGCTCCTCAGCAGCAAGAGGTCTTCATAGGCAAGTAGTGCTTAACATCAAAAAACAGCCTTACTGACTTGGTATTACTCTTTAAGACACTTAAATGAGGCAAGACATTTTTGTTCATATCAGTGCCCAATGCTACAGAAGGTTTGAAGGCAATTTCTGACAGTTATTTTCATAATTCCTTCTAAACTCACACTTCTGAATATAGTCAACTTAGATTAACAGCAATCTTGCCATACTGCAGTGGCTGGGTGTCCAGTGATAGGAGTGCATGTTACACTGATTGAAAAGTTCTTTGCTTTCCCAGATAGACTGTGTGAAAAAATAAAGATGAAAAAATGGATTATGAGTACAAGAATCAATCAACACATAAAGGGAGAGGTTGAAATTACCGGGTAATAGAAAACAACAAAGACTGTTACAAAGGATTTTAGAAATATCAATGCAGGATTATCTGTTCTGGAAACCAATTTTAGTTATCTAATCTTCATCCTGTAAAGTTTCATATCTATCCTAACCTCCAACTGACCTTGCCAGCACAGCCTATTGAATGTATTTATGAGAACCCTAATACTTAGACATTAATAAAATTTAAAGGGAATCTTCAGTCTCTTTCATCCTTATCACTTTGTACCTCTTGATATGTCTAGGCCTACATAAGCACTACTATACTTACAGTTCTCAAGTAATATACAAATGAGTCAGTTTTGCTAACATAGCTCCCATCCACACTTGGACTCTTAGTAGCTAATTAAAAATGCTTTGTGCTGTCTAAAAGAGATAACTTTGATATAAATCAGGATAACTTGAAAAAGACATAGAAGTAGATGCAAGTAACTTTGCCCACACTTAGAACTGCCAGATCTGATGAGCTGTGATCAAGAACCATATAGCTGTGTTAATGTAATAATAATCTGAGCTAATACATTCACCTGGGAGGCTGAGCTCTCTAGTTTGAACACAACACTAATCTAGTGTGACTACATGTTTTGGAGCTGAGTCTCAGTATGGGTAGAATGAACCTAAATTGACTATGTAGAGAGATGTTAGTACATGCTGAGGGGAAAAATGGGTCAGGGGAATTTCGTGGAGCCACATTCAGCTGAAAAACACTGGTTTGTTTGTTAAGGTTGAATACTTCATGCACTTTGGTTGTTTAAGACAGAATATTATTTTTTTAAGAAAAAGCCCCGAACAACCCAAACCGCTAAATTGCTTTTTATTTACAGTTTTAAAATGATGTAACTCACCACTGGAGAAGCAATAATAATTAGCAGGCATATGCTGAAGGAAAAATTCCTAAAATAACATTTCTATTTTTAAGAATTATAGCTCTGGATTATGTAATTCAAAACAGTGATGAGTTTTCTATCACTTTTGAGTCTTACGGAAAGATTTGGCAAACATTTGCTGTGAATTGTTTTGGGTATAACTGAACCTCTTTGGAAAAGAGGAGGCTGGAAGAAGAAGTCCAGGATCTACAACACTTGCACCAAGATGATGTATTCTTACATGTGAGATGTCACACAGAATGAGATTTTTTGATGAGGTGCCCTTGAGAGGTAGTAGTTTCTGCACCCCACTAAATTTTGAAGTTAGTATGATGAAGGCTGTTCTTTGTGACAGATTCTGCTGATCACCCCATAGCAAGTTTTCCCTTTTTGAGTCAGAGATTTTCTGGCTAATGGCACAATTAACTTGGTCATTTCCTGGGGAAAGGAAAACCCAATCTGACACAATAGCTCAGGAAGACTGCTGATCCCTGCATAAAGGGAACACCTGAGATCCCTTCTTCCCTCACTCTCTCTGTTTCCCTGTTACAAAGTGGAAAGTAGCAGAATATTTAGATCATCACCAAACCAATAGGGAAAGATAATATTTTTTTTAACCACTTTGAATAATTTTTAGTTCAGCTACATATGTGCTGGAGGCAGAACATAAAACCTCTAAATGCACTGTAGAGCTGAATGCCTGCTCTCTTCGCATCTCTAGCAAGGACATAAATGAAGGTGTAAATTTACGTAGTACTGTCCTGCTTTTCTGCCAACACTGGGTAATTTTCACTAGCTTAGATTCCTGTAGTCATCTGCATAGTGTGAATGAATTGCCACAAATGAGAGTTGAAGAGACTGCAAAAAAAGACTAATGTTTGTATTATTTCTGAATTTTGTTATGAAGCTTTAATCCCATACATTCATGATATTTTTTTTGGTATCACCTACATTTATCTAACCACCAATAATTTCTTGTGCAAGATAAGAAACACTAATGGCCCTCCCCTAATTAAGCCTTTTCTTTTTTAAAAAAAAACAAACTTGTATAAAAGATAGGAACCTATTTTCATATTTAACTATGTTGTTAATAATTGTTATGAATTAGAACTGATGAACTTTCTCTTTGACTACGTTTGATGTATCTGCTTGGTCTACGTATTTGAAAATGAGATCACTTTCATCTAAATGTCTAAGTTCAGATTTGGGTAGAAATTAATGGAATTTTAGATGGGAGTTTTTTAAATGTTAACTTGTTCTATGTTTCTTACCTTTCTTAGAATCATAGATTGGTTAAGGTTGGAAAGGACCTGAAGATCATATAGTTCCAACCTCCCTGCCATGGGCAGGGACATCTCACACTAAACCATGTTGCCCAAGGTTCTTTCCAACCTGGCCTTGACCACTGCCAGGGATGGAGCATTCACAACTTCCTTGGGCAACCCATTTCAGTGCCTCACCACCCTTACAGTAAAGAACTGCTTCCTTATATCCAATCTAAACTTCTCCTGTTTAAGTTAGAACTCGTTACCCCTTTTCCTGCCACTACAGTCCCTAACGAAGAGTCCCTCCCCACCATCCTTATAGGTCCCTTTCAGATACTGGAAGGCTGCTATGAGGTCTACAAGTATATTACCTACATAATGTTATTTCCTCCATGATCTCTTTCCAATAAGATACGTTTTTTTAATGGCAACATAATAAACACTAACAAGATTCTCCTCTAAAATCCAAAGGGAGCTATAGCTAAAACTACTGAATTCTTCTTGATAACATTGTGTTCTGCTTGGTTTCTTCTATTTATGACTCTTCTCTAGCAGTGTTCCCTGTATAGACTTCAGGCAAGGATAAACTAGGAGCCAAAAGAACTGGCTGATACAATAGTTTCAGTAGAATGTGTGAATAGCTGGAAGTTCAGACAGGTAGTTGCCCTGGAATTAAGGCTTTAGCTCCTGATGGAGCAAGGTGCCAGATCAATGTCATGATACACATATGACTCGAATCCAATCTACACTGAAGACACCTGAACTTCAATTCATGTGTGTAAGGTGCACAACAGATGCTCTGAGAATAAATTTGCCTGGCAAGCTTGTAGAGTGCAGGGCTCATGCAGTGTGTGATATGGGTGTCCTGTATTTTTGCCTTGTTTTTTTTCCAGAAAGAATGCAAGAATGAGGAGTGTAGGTGATTTGGCATGGAGTACAAGAGTAGTAAGAGGCTGCTCAACCCTGCAGCATCTGGAGCAGAACTACATCTCTCTCAGTTTTGGTCCCAGCTGTCTTACAAGCATGTAAAGGTACCTTTTTTTAATAAAACATTACTGGATGCCAATGTAAGAAAGTATTAAAAAACCCCGAACAAAGAAAAAAAAAACAAACCAAAACAGGGGGAATGTGAAACACCTCATACTGCATTTCTTGCACATTTATTTTTGTTACTGGAAAATAAATAGTGAAGGAGGAGACTGCAGGAAGGGTTGGGAGAATTAAGGCAGTTGACTGTTCATATGGAGAATTCACTTCTCCATATGTCCTGCTGCTGTGAGAGACTTCCTACTTGACTGCTTGGACCAAACGTTGCAAAGGCAATCACTAATTGTGTGTCTGGGCATTAACTGTGTGCCCCCCAACTTAACATCCTCCACCTTGTTTTACATAATTGCTGAGCATTCACATCAGCAACTAAAATAACTGAGAGCTGAGCTTTGTAAGTGTTCTGTACAATGAGAAAAGAAGTCCTGAACATCTCAACCTGGGTATACCAAGTGAAAACTTTCATCTTGAATTTTTTTACCTCTGCCACTAGAAAATGGACATATGAGTATCACTTATCTTACAGAAGTACTGTGAAGATAAATTATCCATATTTGTGAAACAGAACTACTACAATGAGAACTTCTGTAAAAAGCTAAATGTGAACTAATAACTGTTTTCAGAACTGAGGTCAAGTAATGTTCTGTAAAAAACTTTGTGGGTTACAAGCTGAGCAACAAAGGTAAAGCAAAGTGCTGAATAACTCTCCATTAAAGTGGTATCATTCATACTGTCCACTGACTGAGACAGACAATCTTTTGTTAATTTGGAAAGACCAGAGTTAATCTAAATATTGAACAACTGAGGAAAAAAGAAGATTAAACCGATTTTAAACTTTGTATTTTCTATGCTGTAATCACCTGATTTAAGATTAGTTCTCCTTTAAGGAGAGTACTTTATATATTGAAAATGATTGACAGTCAACATATGTAAGAAAAAGTTATTAGTATGATATATTGTGGGAATGAGGCTTGGAGATGCTGTAAAATCATATCGAACAGAGGAACACTTGGTAATGTAATGTAGCTTTGATAAGGCAGTAGGAGAGAAGGATAAATAGTAATATAATTTAAAGAAAAAGGGAACATGTAAGCAAATGCTGGTAGCAAGGAATAAATCTAATTTCAGCCCTTTGCTTGTTTGGTCTCTCTCCTGCTGAAAAACAGTAAGCTTTGCACATAATTAGACATTCGTGCTGCCACAATAAATCACTTTTCTGAACACACTGATGCACCCTGACACAGTGAGGCCAAGCTGGCATGTCTGCTCTAAATAAGGATCTGCTGAGTAGCTGACATGAACTCCTGATGCATTTCAAATAGAGACAGTGAGACTCCTTTAACAAGCATCCTTTCTGTTTTTCAATGACTTCCAGAGTCTGAATATTACTGATTTATCAGAACATTCCTGTGCATATACTGTACCTCGGTGGAAGTATGTTTATCACAGCATTTTGCTGATGAACTATGACTCCTGATCACCTAATTTTCTGGTATTTGTTTTTTATTTCCTGTAAACAGTTTGCAGCATGCATGAGATGTTTCTGTAGATGCACATAGGGAGCTCTTTGACCAAGTGATATTCAAAATGAACAAAATAAATACAGCTTTGGGAAAAAATATATGAAAAAAAAAAAAAAGAAAGGTTTAAGAAATCTCTGAAAGCAAACACTGCCATTAGAAATGTTGAGCACAATTACTTTCACCTTAGTTACATGAAAATCTGTTCAATTCCTGATCTGGAAACAGAGAGGAGCTGAAAAGAACATTTATATGGTAAAATAGATTATCTAGGAAAAACTCTGAACATCATCTACAATTAAAGGTGTTGCTGGTGCCTAAGGTGTCAAATGAGTTAAATGACTTTATGGGACAAGAGAACCAAATGTAGCGCAGTAAAACAAAGGCGGTGCGTGTCTTTGCTTTCTTAGGCCTTTTCTTGATGCAGTATAGATGAACAAGTGGAAGATTAATACCTTTGGCAGAGTCACAGTTGTATTTGGCTTCACCAGAAGTGAGACCAGAAGTCTGAACGCATTTGCCACCTTGCCATGTCATATTATATAATCCAGTGAAGCCTATAATCAGCCAAGGTGTGTTGGCTGGTAGGAGGCAGATATGGCTACAGGAGTAATAGGTGGAGGAGGGAGTGATAAAATGCAGTCATTTTAATTTGGAGGCACACTTTGCTATGTGCTGTTTTGTGGAATGACTCCAGATTTATATGACAAAGTGTAAATCAGACAGTTATTCTGATAATCCTTACACTACTAATGTTTAAAGTTTGCTATTGGAAAGGATAGTGCATACCTGTTTCTTTGCACATTACAATGCTATTCCCTCTCTCTGACCTGAAGTCAAATACCTACTGAAAAGTTTTTCTAGCAACTAATATTTTCTGCACCATAATCCAGATTGTATTTTTTTTAATCCTAATTGCCAATGCTCATCATGCTCAGTGTGTCTCAGGGCACTCTTTCCCTACAACAACCTCCAAACAGGCTTGCAGGTGTATAAATAGGGATGCATAGGAAACAGGTATTAATGAGTTGATAAAAGAACTAGGTAACAAAATATTTTGATATCTAGTTTCCAAAAAAGGAACATGAAAACCCATCAGTATATTCAGAATGAGAATTCTTCTGATTCAGAACACTATTATTTTGGCTTTTACCTATCTGGTAATTCAACTCTCATCATATTTTTATTAATTTTTAATTAACATCTAACCTGGACATCAGACTGTATTTTGATTTAGGTTTTGAAATAATTTTCCAGAAAGAGTAGGTTTCTTTTTTTTTTTTCATCAGCTCAAACCTGCCTTGAAAGCAGAACAGAGTGGTGCAAATCATTTAATACAGAAAAAAACAAAGCTACTAACCCCCTTTTATCTCATAATCTACAGATTGTGACTCTCACTGGCAAGAAGAAATGAGGCTGACAGTTGATTGATTGGGGAATGCTTTGGCAACTGGACAGTGTTCCGAGACAATGCGGCAAGCACCTTTGGTCTTAATAACTTTCTATTACACACACTTCTCATGGTACAAGCAAAACAAGTTTTGATTTATTTTTGACGGATCTTCTCCACATCGGTTTTAAAACTCATTGTTTGAGAAACACCAAAGTTATTTTATTGCTTCCATAAAAGCATCAAGTCTCAGTGCAGAATCCCTCCGTATTTTGCTGCTAGTAAGAGAAGTCACTTCCTAAGAGGTGGGTTTTTTTTCTGCTATTTTAACTCCTGAATGACTCTCAGATAATCTGTATTTTTTGGTGTCCAGGAAATAAAAAGAAATGAAAACGCACAAGAGACCTGAGGTTAATTTTGCAAATAGCTGCAAAAATTTCCAGAAATCTTCTGGTTTATATTAAGGGTCTATCACACTGTACTGCTATTCTGCCTCTAGCAGGATGGCTTCCAATGAGCCATCTGTTAAGATTTCATTTTTAACCTGATAAAGATCTAAATTCTTAGCTTAAATGTCAATTGATTTATGTCAATTTATTTTAAAAGAGAATTTCTTTCTCAATTCTACTATTGTGAACTGGTAGTTTTCTGATTGTGTATATGTGAATTCCATACTCATGTCAAATGATACTTATGTTGCATAGCCTGCTGAAACCTTACATATGTTTATATAGAAAACCAGCAAGAAGTGACAAAACAGCACGGAGAAAATAAAGGATTGGATGCTGACAGACTGACAGGAAAAGGATGACAGAAAATTCGTGTGGGTAATCATTAGATGCATTTGGAGCAAATAAAGAGGCATCTCCTTAGAGTGTTGTCATAGAGTGTAAAAAAAAGATAAATTACTTTCATTCCCAGCTGAAACTGGGACTACACAGTTTAGGAGTGGGGATGTGGGGGAAGCTCCTTCCCGGTGGCTAAGTGGGAGAAAAGCTGATGGGGACATGCAAGTAAAAAGACAAATACATTAAGCAGGAGGAGATTATTAGATAAAGACTGTGGATCTGAACAGACATAGACAGCATAGGAGCTAGATTTATAGGAAGGATACAACAGGGTAGGATTGACAAAACTGTGACTCAAAGAATGTTTGCATAAGAATGGACCTCAGTGGAAACATATTTATGAAGATAAAGCCAAAAAGATTCTTAACTGCTAAGATCACTGGCGTCTAGATAGCAGCATGGAGCCCTGAAAAGGCATGCTTTGATGCAATCCCCTAGTTTTCAAACACACACCAGTCTTCCATTTGCACATGAGTTCTTGGAATGAATTGGGATATGAAGTAAGACCTGGAAGTAACATAGATATTTTCTGGTCTTTTTCACTAATTGATAGAGGAAATTATCTCTTAAAAATATTTCATATCGTAGGTTAACTGAATAGCACTCAGTAGATGCCTATTTCCACCAACTGTAGAAGGTACCTTACAGCCAGGAGACTTCTAACTTGGCCTCAGTTATTGCACATCTAAAGCTAGAAGTGATAAACCGTGGACTCAGGCAAAGTTTATCAGGGAGACCAGGGAGAACTCACCATAAGGGTATATTTCTGACAGCAACGTAACAAGATTTTTTAGGCTTGTATGCATTAATGACTTAAATATCTGGCTGCACACTGAGCTGAGCTCGCTTCACAACACTGCCCATGCCTGGAGCCAACTGAATACAGAGTTTATAAACATAAACATACCCCAGAAGCCATGAAGCAAGTGGCTACCTTGATGAGAAGAGCATAGGAATACCTGTGAGAAAGGCAGATATATTTTTACTTCCATCTTGTGTAAGGATACACTTAAGAGGTGAAATACTCCGGTGAAAAGAGGAGAAAATAAATCTTTAATTTAATTACATGATTGGAGATTTATTTTCACAAAAATAAATCACTATAATTAAGCACAGCTGGAAGAAGATCATCAAACTTCATAAAACCTGTCCTAGTTGAAAATGTGAACTGTCGACTACTTGCTTTTGTATCATGTGTATGATGTAGGAAATGTTTATGGCTATAATATGCAAATTATTCTGAGCGTACAGGTACATTATAATTTTCTATCATGACCCTTATTGCTGGTTTCCTCCACAGTATTCTCCATTTCATATAGGAGAAATTTTAAAGGGAAGATATTCTTGTGCTCACTTCTTAATTATGATACCTAGAGCATATGGAACCCATAAGGGACAGCTATTTAGTGAAAGGGGCAGTGGATAAAGACATCAATAATGAGGCTGTTCTGGTAACTGAGATCTTAAATCATACTTTTTATTGCTTATTTTTAAAAATATCTGTTTGGTTCACAATTTCCTAATGTTCCATTGATTTAATTACTTTGATTTATGCATGTTTTGATGCTTGGTTAGAGCACTGTTTAAACACATTCAGTCCTCAAAAGTCCATTAAATGAGTCTTCAATCGATTAAATCAAATTTTATAGTACAAGCAACTGCCTTTGTAAATAAAAATAAATATGCAATCATTACATTTAATTACAGCTGAAAAATCAAGATAATATGGACCTATTAAGTGTCAGATAAAAGCGTTGATATGCCTAGAAAATACTCTTCAATTTTTATATTCATATAGGGATGGAATTTAGTTTGATAATAGGATTTGTCTTTATTCTGTGCAGCCAGTGACAACACAAATAACCTTAATTTAAGACAACTGGAGATGGTGTAGCAGGTTATCTGTACAGATAAAATGACAGAAACTTCCTTTCAGAATGCAACAGAGAAGAAAATGTTTCCTAGAATCAGTAATTGTGGGCTTTGATTCATTTCCTGCTCTGCCAAAGATTTCTTTTTGTCTTTTGACTAGCTACATATACCCATACTCTTAATACTTATCCCTTCTTTTAAGTTCCTAATAATTTACAGTAATACGGTCTTCAATTTTCTTACCTGTTAAAAAAAGAACAACTCTCCACAAGCAATGTTAATAATATAAAGAGTGTGAGGTGGTTTAGATATTACAATAAGAAGATATATATAAATAACACTGAGCTAAAGACTGTATGGAAATAATATTGCTGAGGGATTCTGTTTCTCAGCACAGGCTGGAAGGCCAGCAAGCAAGTACATTTCTTTGCTGCATTTCACATGGTCCTTGATCTAAGTTAGAACAATGTAAATCTGGATCCAGCGTTTCTCTATCGATGTCTCCTAAGGGCTATTACAGCTACAGGGAATTAGGGAGTCCCCCTCCAGGAAAAGATGATCTAGTATTTGCTTTGGTGAGTGTGTACTGCTCAGAAACTGGGACAAGTGCTTTGAATGACTTGTTAAGATGCTATTTGCTTAAAGGAGGCAGAAAATATTTCTCATGTAGTCTAATTCCAACTGACATTTGCATTCTAATAAATGTGAACTTCATATTTAAAGTCTGATTATTCATAACTCTGTTAACATCCATATGGCCTTTAAACATTACTTTTTGTCTAACATTTTGAATAATCGTGTCCCATCCCTGACCTGAGCATCTCTCAGCGTAGATGCAACTGTATCCACGTCCACAACTCTGTTACTGGTGACCTAAGCAGCTTTTTTTAATGTTCTTAGCAAGAAAGGTTGGTATATTATTTTCCCTTGTGATAAGTATCAATCACTCTGTAGTAAAGCAGTTATACAGTGTGTGAAGTCACCTGCTGGCAGCCCTTATGAGCAGTTCATCACTTTTGCTCCTGCTTTTTTAAAAGTTAGAGTATTCAAAAAATAAGTTTCTCTCTTTTTTATAATTATACATTGACATGTTTGACTCTAAGGCTGTAAATTGTGCAGGGCAGGAGGGGAATGTAGCAACTTGTTTACCACCCAACACTTTTTTAGTCTCATTTTGTACTAAACCTGATGCAATGAGTTACAGCTCTGGCCAGGGAGGACTGATGTTGGTACACAATACTAGCCATTGCTCTAAAAAAGAAAAATTGACATGAAGTCAGCCTGTTCTGAGCTAGACTCAGGTCTAACTGGGGTATGCCAAAAGTTTGACATTATTAATTTCCAGAATTTGAGTTAGATTTTTTTCATAGAATGATTAAAACTCAAATACAAGTACGAAATTATGAACTACTTGTGTGTACGTGTAGGCAGTAAATATGGCTATAAGATACTAGGAAAGAAATGAATGTGAGTAGAATGTGCTCAAATTAAATGAAGCAAGATATGTATTCAATTTAACTGATGTGTTACAAAAAATGTTGATATATATAAGATCTTAAGAAATTACTATATTGCTTTTTTCATGAATGAGTTCAGACTTTAGAAACCAATCAGTATTTTGAATTAAATTGGCTTCAACCAGTAAATCTGCTAACACTGTAAAGGTGAGCATACTGCTTGACCTTCATAACAGATGGTTCATTAAAATTACAAGCAATATTTTCAAAAGTCATCCTAAAATACAGAGTTAAAAAATATAAAGCCTTGGGGCTGTTGTCTGACTTGAGCTAATGTGATGGATTTTCTTAATAGGAAAATGGTCCTTGTCACTACTAATCTTCAGTGACTGATGCCATGATTGGTCTTGAAAGTAAACATAAATATTTTAACTGTTCTTTTCCTCAATACAACTCTTGTCACTCAGAACACTGAAGTCAGTTTTGTTTAAATAACAAATGGTATATGGAAAAATTAAGAGTTTTCTTGTTTGATTTAGTTAATGATAAACACATTGCTCTTCTGCCGTAACATACTGTAAAAAATCTTTTTCTCGATTAAGCTTCATCGTAATTTGTTTGCTGTTGTAATTTACATGCTACAAGTACTATATTGAGTTATGTACCCTATATACTTGCAAAGAAATGTGTAACTTAATTTAAGAATTGTTGTAAAGTACAAAAAAGTTGCAGAACAGCAAAAATGTATGTAATAAAATGTAGTAACCAATGGTAATTGAGTTTCAGAATCAGGCAATTAATCATAGTTAGCTCAGTTAGCTACCTACTGTTCTTTGTATGCATAATATGGGATTGATCACACCATTTACTCACCAGTAGTGCTGAAAGCAGGTAAGTGGAAAGATCCCTGTCTTTTTTTCCCTTCCTCCTTCCCTGACAAATTAAGACAGAGTTTGATTAAAACTATGAGGACTTCCTATTCTGCTGGTATTTTCAGTTAGAGGTTATGCTGTCCCCTGCTTAGCTGTTTTTTCACATTTTTTGCAGATGTAAAATTTTGTTTTAAGCCCACATCATCTAAACATCCTGGATGTTGATGCCTCCCCACCCGGGGTTGTATTGGTATAAGGGCACACTGACATCACACCATGGGGGTGATATGGATAACCAGGTGCAAGAAATGAAGCTGTAATTGCTGCCAGTCCCAGTGCAATGATACTTTTGCCTTAGGTTTCCAGGAGTAATAATTCTTAATCATCTATGCTGCATCTCCTCTGAGTAATTGGTGATACTCTGAAACAAATCTTTTGAGGTGCTCCTCTGTGAATAGTCACAGAAAATAGACAGCTAAAGCCAAACTGGCTTTGTATTTTTCTCAGCACGTGGCCTCTTGGTGTGATAAGAGATTTTGTTGGCAAGAAAAAGAAACCCCAAACCAACCAGTGAGAATAGTGTTCATACTTCACATGTTAAACTACATTTTCCAGAGAAATGGCTATTTAACCTGCTTGAAAATCCTGGCGCTGTTGTTAGCAGTAGCTCTTGGAACTCGGTTGTCCAAAACAACTTGGTATTTACACAGTAAAAACAAAAAACAAACAACCCCAAACAAACAAAAAACAGGTGTAGGCTCTGTGATTTTTTTTTTATCTTATTTTTTTAAAACCAGTTTTGATGAAGTAGTCCACTAAGCTCCATCTGTGTGTATGTGCTGATGCTTTGCTTCTCCTGCTTCTGATTCCATGTAGATAGATGAGAAAACTTTCATTTTATTGTGTAAGCCTTTGCTTCCTGGGGGGCAGGTCATTAACTGTGTGTAGCTTGGGGGGTTCAGTTATTGGGTTTGAGAAATCTAAATGAAGGAATAAAACACAAAGTTGCTTTTAATAAGCTCACCACCAAATCTCTAGCCACAGCCACTGTGATTTCAGATTGAATAATCTACTGCCCAAAAAAGCCTAAAGGATGAGTGTGTGTCCTGGTATGAAAAAAGAGAATTTAACTGTTTGTGATTGTTAAAGAGACATTTGCTTTCTTCATTTTTGTTTGTTTGTGCTGAAACCACAGAGCTCACATTCCTCTAATGATGTATTGAGCTCAAGAACAGGAGTGGGAATTGAAATGTCTTTAAAGCAACTTTGCACAGACCTTGGCATCAATCAGGCCACTTTCACAGCTAGTTTAACTTACTCCCTGCTTCCTATGACCAATTATACTCACATTTAGCAAAGAATCACCATCATACCCACAGATGCACTCTTCCCTGTCATTGATGCTTTCATTTGGCCCACAAATGATCTTTTTTCACCAGGGTCCAAGGTATTAATTCTATCCCAGAGACTGTTATCTTCTTTCCTTTTTTATGGCATTCAGAAAGGCTCATTCTTTGGGCTTAGTAGCACTGAGCATTTTGTCGTTGGTGTGGAAAAGAAAATTAAGATCACTCACTTGTGTACGGGTAGATGAATGAGGAAATAGCATAGACTTCAGCCTTTTAACAGTATTAATTTCTGATTAACTTTTGAACAAACACTGAAATTGACTAAAGTTATTGTGTTATAGACCAGTAATTTTAATTTTTATGTGCCAAAAAGGAAACCTGAAATAGATTCACTGCTAATTAAAATGGATTCTGTGAAGCATATATGGATAAAGTTGAAAGGTCATAAAAAGGAACTGCTGAAAGGCAGAAAGGTACCTGACTTCTTGCATGTTGACAAAGACTCAAATCCACTGACTACATGTGACATAAAGTATTTCTAAGTCCATGTCAAAGAAAATAAACAGCACCTTTTAGAAAGAACTTTAATTATCTCCATGATAGACAGCAATGATTATAGCCTGGTCTTGCCTGCTGCTTGTTCTTTACAAAAGGGAAAGAACTTTTAGATGAGACTGTTAAGCCACATAGACATGCATCTTTCCATCCTGCTTTTGGAGTCCAGTTATTCATTCACTGGAGGCATAATGTGGCCCTGATGTTATTCAGCAACACTTAAGTCTTTTTTTTTTTGTTTTTGTTTTTTTGAGGATTTCAGGTGCTGTGATGGTGGCCCACTCTTTAGATGGTTTTGACTATGGAGCAAAATGACTGAATGTATGTGTTGCAGGCTCATCATTCCCCCTCAGCAAATACAGGGAGTGGATCTGCATGACCCTATTGTGTCAATGTTCAGGTGCGTTTTCCATCATCAAACACACATGCCATTTCTCAGGCTTTGTTTCTTTGGTGGACTGTTTCCAAAGGGCCACTGGATGCCCCAGGAAGACAGAGAAGATTTTCTCTTTTTTTTTTTTTTTTGACAAACCTGATGTTAAAATAGAAGGAATATTCACATCCATTCTTCATCAGATTTCTGTGAAGTTTCACGGGTGCTCAAATCACCTGAGGACAAGGTCAGATTTTGGACTTATTGATAACACGGACTTTGAAGTGGCTGCTAAGAATAACCACAGATTTTATAGAACCATCCTTTATGCTAAGTAACTAAGGATGTTCACTTCAATTAAGCAACAGGACATGGGATGGAGTTTAAAATAAGAGGTAAAATGAGTTATGAAATGAAATAAAAAGTGTTGGGAAGAATGATATGAAAAGGTTGTAAGTGTCTTTCTGTACTTGATTACATCAAGGAATTTTTCTCTTCAAGGAAGAAACACGTCTTTGAAGCATACAACTTACAGCAAGAAAAACAAGTGCTTGGCACAATGGTTATTATTTGTATAAATTTCCATCAGAAACAGCTAGGAGAAACTCATTCTACTGCATTTCAGTTTCTTAGAGAGAACAGTTAAGAAAAGGGTGATCTAGAGATGGTGAGTGTCATAACAGCTAACCAGAAATTCTCTTCTGGATCCGAAACCCCTTTGTTTAAAAGTACTGTCCCACTAATCTTTTGCTGTCTATGCTTTCTGTACTCTTGTTATCGGTGTTTTCAAAAGACATCTTTGGTTTGCTTTTGTTGTTTTTACTAGTTGATTTATAGTAGATATCAGGAAGAAATTCTTTGCTGTGAGGGTGGTGGGACACTGAAGCAGGCTGCCCAGAGAAGCTGCGGATGCCCCACCCCTGTCAGTGTTCAAGGCCATGCTGGATGTGGCTTGGAACAACCTGACCTAGTGGAAGGTATCCCTGCCCATGACAGGGGGTTGGAATTAGATGATCTTTAAGGTCCTTTCCAGCCCAAACCATTCTATGATTCCATGATTCTATGAGAATTCTCCAATATAAGTTTCTTTCAGTGAAGAGTACCTCCTCGGAAATCTGTTACAGGTTTAGCTTTTCCGCATGGATGTTTTTCCTCTGGTTTTAGTTCTTAGAATACAATCCTATTTAGGTTGTTTTGGGGTTCTGTTTTGGGTTTTGAGTGTTTATTTTTGTCTTTTAAAATGTGTTCTGGATACCCCTGAAAGGATGTTTTGGATCTATGTCGTGAGTCTGAAAGATGAAATCAGAATTTGTCAGAAGTGTACTCACAATTTCACAAAGAAAGGGAGCATTTACTGCACACCTTAGGATTTTCTTTCAGTAAAATCCTTGGGTAAGAAAGCTTTTAACCTCAATTTTCATATCTATTACACTGCAAGAATTATTGTTTTGTAGTATTAAATATTTGCTTCTTGCATTTAATACAAAGCACTGTGACTGAATCTGGAGCCGTAGAACGCTATAATTGCTTGCAACAAAATAAATGGTGCACTGTTGGATTGAATATAAGGTGGAATATAAAATAGATAATAGATAATTGGTCTTTTGCAAGTACTAGACTGTAGGATGAAAATTTTAATGCAACAGTTTGGAGGAAAAGGAGAAATAAAAACAGTACACACCGTGTGTTTCTGCAAATATATTTATGCTTACGTACTTGGGCAAATGTGTGCACACATTCAGGCATATATTTTGTTTGAAACAGTAAGCAATTATGCCACTTTTCCTGGAGATAAAGTGAGATAAGATAATAGAATATTAGGATTCTCTCTCCCCCTCATACTTGTAAAAATGTCCACAGTCTGTCTTTCCACGAATGTGCGAAGTTATGTGCATATTTCTTTAATTTTCACATCCTTGTATATTGGTGTGTATGTATACTTTGAAAAATCTGTAAATAGAGGAAACATTCATGTCCATCTATGTCCGAAAACCAAAGATTTGTGTCCCAAAACAAAGATGCAGGCAGTAAAAGGTATCAGTACTGACAATCCCAATAATTTTTCTTCTTGGAAGTTTCTTTTCTGATATGCTGTTACACAATAAAAAAAAGCCATGATTGAGGGCTCCCAGCCAAGTTTGCTTCAGGGTTATCAATGCAGCAAAACTTGACCTTGTTATGTAGAAAATGTGTTTTAAATTACAGCTTGCTCGTAGCACTGCACAACCCATGTATCAATTAAAGTAAGTGGAGAAAAAAGGAAAGGTAAGAGAAGGAAAGGAAAGAAAAAATGGAGAGAACATTAAAGCAAAGATAACATTTACTTGAACACCAGTAGCTGTATTTTCTCTGGCAATGTGTTGATTTTCTGTACATTGTCCTTTAATAATATCTGCTTTCTTGACATTTTCCTCTGTCTTCCCAAAGAGTTATTTGCCTCCTGCCAGTTGTCATAGTCCTCTGTCAAAGGAGTTGAATGACAATTATTTCTTGTCTGAATGTGTATGTAATCTGGCTGAGATGGAGTTAATTTTCCCCATAGCACCTCTCAGTGCTGTGCTTTTCATTGCTAGCTAGAAAGGTGTTAATAACACACCAATGTTTTGGCTACATCTGAGCAGTGCTTGCACAGCATAAGGGCTGTCTCTCCAACGTTTTACTCTCACCAGTAGGCTGGAAGCTGGGTAAGATGCTGTGAGGGGACATAGCTAGGACAGCTGACCCGAACTGATCAAAGGGGTATTCCATACAGCATGGCATCTGCTTAGCAATGAAAGCTAAGAGAAAGGAGGAGGAGGATGGGACAATTGTTATTTACAATGTTTGTCTTCTGGAGCAACTGCTGCCAGTACTGAAGTTCTGCTTCCTGGGAAATGGCTGGGTATTGCCTGCTGATGGGAAGTAGAGAAAAAAAATTATTGCTTTCCGTTGCTTCTGTGTGCAAAATTCCGGTGCAAACCTAAAGCTCATGCTTTATTAAACTCCCTTTATCTTGACCTACAAGGGTATTTTTCTATCTTATTTTCTGCCCCCCATGTCCTGCTGAGTAGGGGAGTAATACAGGAACTTGGTGGGCACCTGGCGTCCAGCTGAGGTCAACTCACCTCAGAAAGTCAAGGTACGTAAGAATCATGAGGAAGCTCATTGTATCAGGTGCCAGTGGCAGGTTCCTCTAGTGCAAGACACTGCTTTCCTGCCTAGTCATCCTCAGACGTAGTGAAAGAAGATGCAATACTGCTGTAATGTTTACTTAGTGCTGGTTAGAGTTGTTACTTGTACTGGTTCTCTGTTCAAGTCTAGCCATTGATGATAAATAAATTACTCCCCAGCTAATAAATGAAGATAAAGTGATAAATTGGTAGCCCTAAGAGGATTATTCATAAATATTTCATTCAAGACTTTTTTTTTTTTTTTTTTTTTAATGTATTTACTTAGAGGTTTCTTTATGTCTTTGGTGAAGCTTTTATATGGAAGGAAGCCATAACATAATAGTATTATTATAAACGTCAGGAACAAAGATAAAGAGAACAGTATATGTAAAGATTGAGACTTCCTTTCTGCTAGGAAAAGAAGAGGACACTTAAAGTCTTTGCCCTGAACATTCATTTTTTACCAACTAAAGTGGAACAAGAATGCTTTCCCCCTCCTTTTTTCTAACCTTTATTTTTGTCAGAAACATTTATGGATTTTCTGGGGCTGGAACAGCTCTCCAGTTGTTCTTATTTAGAGAGAAAACCAGAGAAAGTTCTTGCAGCCAAGGCAATACATCTTAAATGACTCAGATAATAGTTTTTAGTAAACCCTTTTTCTTTTTATATTCAAACCCAGATCAGCAGAAACTAAAATGCCTTTCCTCTCTGACAAAGTCTGAGTTCACAAAGGACATAAATTCTGTCATTATGGACCAATTCTAAGAGGGATAAAAAATCCTTGTCTAAAATTCAGCTACTTAAAATTCAGTTTACTTAGATGTTTTATGATCATGAAGCATAAAGCTGCCCAGAGGACAGCTACACTACTTTTATTCTAATTTGGTTTTTCAGGATTAGTTAAGAAAAGAAGATTTTCTCCTGTTAGGTTTATTTTTCAAGAGGTTAGGTCATGATATTTATGAAATCCCTGCTTGAAATTAAAGAATTAAGGCAAAGATGAGTTGAATTAATGTATTATACAGTCCTATGATCATTCATAGCTGCTAATTAGCGACACACTCTTCTCTCTTTCCTATCTGAGGCCAATTGGGATTGAAGATCAGCTCATTCTTTCCAGTAAAATTAAAAAATATATTGATTTTTAAAATTTATATAAGTAAAAATAAATACTTCTTTAAGAAGATTGCAGTAAACTGAAAATGGTAAGTCAGTACAAGAGCTTCACTATAAATTCCAAATAAGATCTGTTGTTATTTTTCTATAAGTCAGAGAGATAAAACACAGTAAATTGATGTTTGTCTTCAATTCTTTCTCTGCTTTGCAGTTTGCTTTGTGCTGCTTTAAGCAATGCACAAATCAGAGCAATAAAAATCAGAATGTCTTCCTCTTCCTCATAATTTCTCTGTGTCTTATTATGTCTTTTGGTTGTCAACTCTCTTATCTCAGGCCCTGCACTTAATTTCTTTCCCATCATAAACACTGGAGCCAAACAACGTCTTTAATTCAATTGTAATGCTTTAAATAATCCAACTGTGCAGATCCAAACGAAAAAAAGCTGATTGCCCTGGATTCAGCAGTAGCAGTCATTTTTCTACTTCTTAGTAGCTGGTGTAGTGCTGTGGTTTTGACTTTCAGTCTGAGAACAGTGCTGATAACACCAATGTTTTCAGTTGCTACTCAGTAATGTTTATTCTGACCAAGGACTTTCTGAATCTCATGTTCTGCCAGGGGAGAGGAAAAGCTGGGAGGAAGCAGAGACAGTACACCTGACCCAAACTAGCCAAATTGGTATTCCATAGCACAGCACAGCACATCATGCCCACTATGTAAACTGGGGGTAGTTACCCGGAAGGGTTAGATCGCTGCTTGGGTCGGGCTCGGTATCGGTCGGCAGATGGTGAGCAGTTGTATTCTCTTCTCTTGTTATTTCCCTTATCATTATTATTATTGGTGGTAGCAGCAGTGGTTTGTGTTATACCTCAGTTACTGAACTGTTCTTATCTCAACCCGTGGGAGTTACATTCTTTCAAGTCTCCTCCCCATCCCTCAGGGAGCAGCGGAGAGGAAGGGGGGGAAGGGGGGGGAGTGGGCGAACAGCTGCACGGTACTGAGTTACCAGCTGAGTTTAAACCACGACACTGATTGACCTTGGGTCCTATTAGTTTCCATGCAGATTGATAACACCCTTGTGTCAAAATCCAGCCATTTGAAAGTATTGATGAGAACCTCCCTGAGATATGTTAGCTGTTGGTGGAGGGAAGAAAGTGTATGTTGCATGTGTTTAGTAAGGTTTTGCAGCACAAGCTTAAAAAATGTAATTAACCATATTTGGCCTAGGGGTACTGCTGTTTGAAAGTGTTAGGTGCCTCAGTAGAATTGGAATATGTCAGAACTACTGTGAAAGTGTCCGGCTATTGATTTCCAAACAATTACTGTGATAATGTGCACTTCTAAGGGGGAAGAAAGAAAGAAACTTTGGAAATCTGTAAAAGTGAACAAATACACATCAGACTGTGTGCTCTCACAACTGTTTTCGCAGTCTTCACCAGATATATGTGAAAGTTTATCAGTATCTCAGTGGATTTCTTTCTGCATTCCCAAGGATTTTGTGATTGAACTAAATTTGGAGAGAAGTTCCTTATTTCATTCTAGTAAGCATATATGTTTAAAATTTAAATATAAATAATATTTTTTTCAACACGTAGAGCAATAGACTCTGTCACCTGAATATTTAATATATTTCATTCTGTATCTTTTTTGTCTCTTTCTTATGTTTTTGTCTTGTTTACTACTCTTGTGCAAAGAAGTCTCTGTTCTTAATTGCACACAAAGAATTCTATAATGGGCATAGGCTGTGACCATGCAAGATGATGTAAATAAACAGGAGCTGAATGCAGTTTATATATGTTGATTTTTGCTTCAGAATATTTTCATTGTGTATAATCAGACCACCAACTATGCATTTTCGTTTCCATCTTTAAAATTCCTGAAGATGAGTTTAGTGGAAATGAGAAGTGGCTGAATTTAAACCGGAAAAATCTAGGTTCGCAGTCATAAGCCAGGAAGCGTTGAAAACTTCCCATCTGTTCCCATCCCTCTTTTTTTCAGTTTTTTTTTTGATTAGTTTGTATGTAAATGGGAAGAGTAGCTTAATCATATAGTAGGAAACACAACAAAAATCTGAAAATGCTGTTTTAACTGCTGTAGAACATGTGACTGTGGTTCTGGTGTGCATCATTTTTTTCAAGTAATACAGTATCAGAACCTCATGTGCTATTAATACAGGATAGGAGTGGGACACGCGAAGACAACTCCTCCCTATTCTAGATTAAAAATAAAAGCAGCCAAGGTTGAAAATGTTTGATAACACTGATTGTATGATCCATAGTAGTGTGACAAAACTGACATGACTTCAATGTAACCTAATGTAGTTTAACTAATTTTATTGAAAGAAATATTGATATTCATGTCACTTAAGCTTGATGTTTAATGCTTCATCTAAGTCAGGGTTTACTTCATTAAAAAATGAATAAATGACTTGAAACAAATAAATTAATGTGGCAAGACCAGAAATGAGGCTGTCAATAGGAGTCTAAAATTTTGTTTCCGGTTTTTCTTGTAGAATTTAAAGGTGGGCTTAATTACAGATAGTCTTGCATATTATTCATATGAATTTACAGGATTCTAAAATAGATTTCGAAAATCTGACTGCTTCCAGTTTGATTTGATCCCAAAGAGATTCTTTGGTTTCCTAGTGAAGCAAATTAAATTTGTGAGGAAGTTTTAAATATAGTTAATTTCCATTTTTTCTGAGAACTCTGATGCTATTAGGTCTTGCTCATCTGACTACATATTAGACCTCTAAACCATAGATCATCATGTTTTAAATTATCATCATATTCTAAAGTAGGTATTCAAGACAGGTAGAAATCCTCTCTTGGTTCATGTCTCTCTTTACTGATCCCTTCTTACTAAAGGGAGGTCAGATCACTAATTTTCACTAGATAACTGACAATCTAAAAATTAGTGAAGTGAGTTGACTCAGAGCTCAGTTTGTAAGTCATAATTTCTAGATAATTTATTTCATATATTCTCACATTCCTCTGGTTTTCATGTACCTGACTATTCTACTTAATGTTAACTAAATGTTCCTCCCATATAGTGTCATAGCCTGCTAGTGATACAAAATTGGACATTCTATTCAGCTGCAACAGATAACTGAATACAGGTAGATTCACTACACCCACTTAGAAATTAGCTTTTGGATCTATGAATTATTTTCGTAGGCATCCTGGGTTCAGCAGTAGCAGTCATTTTTCTCCTTAGTAGCTGGTGCAGTGCTGACTTTCGGCCTGGGAACAGCGTTGATAACAACAATGTTTTTAGTTGCTGCTCAGTAATGTTTATTCTGACCAAGGACTTTCTGAGCCTCATGTTCTGCCAGGGAGGAGGGGAAGCCGGGAGGAAGCAGTGACAGGACACCTGACCCAAACTAACTAAAGAGGTATTTCATACCACAGTGCATCTTGCCCAGTATATAAACTGGGGGTAGTTACCCGGAAGGGTTAGATCACTGCTCGGGTCAGGCTGGGTATCAATCAGCAGGTGGTGAGCGGTTGTATTCTCTTCCCTTGTTACTTCCCTTATCACTTCCCTTGTCATTGTTATTATTGGTGGTAGCAGTAATGGTTTGTGTTATACCTTAATTACTGGACTGTCCTTATCTCAACCCATGAGAGTTACATTCTCCGGGAGCAGGGGGAAGAAGGGGGGGAGTAAACAAATGGCTTCATGGTTTCTGGGTTACCGTCGGCTTAAACTATGACAGTACCATAGCGATTAGATGTGCGTGTGGAATTTATCAGTGTTTTAGACATAACATTTGAGAGTATTGTGGAGCTGGAACCAAACAGTAAGGTGGTTAGGGCAAAAAGTAGTGGCTTTATACTGAAAGAAGGTAGGTTTGGACTGGATTTTAGGAAGAACTTTTCTGTAAAGGAAGAAGTTCTTTACTGTGACGGTGGTGAGACACTGGCACAGGCTGCCCATAGTAGCTGTGGATGCGCCATCCCTGCCAGTGTTCAAAGCCAGGCTGAATGGGGCTTGGAGCAACCTGATCTAGTGGAAGATGTCCCTGCCCATGGCAGGGGGGTTAGAACTAGATGAGCTTCAAGGTCTCTTCCAACCCAAACCATTCTATGATTCTGTGATACCCAAAATTTGACAGTAAGAAGTTTATGACATTTCAATCGCAACATGACAATCCTGGCAAATAGAAAAATGAAGAAAAAGAAAAGATCTTAAATTTTCCTTAATTCCAAATGTGTATGTTTGAGTTCTGCAAGAAAAAACTGACAGTTGCTGTCAGCACTTCTGCAAAGACAGAGCACACAGGCCCTTTCAGCACAGGCAGTCCGAGTGGAAACAATTTGCAGTCTGTGTTACAGCTGAAATGGTAAAGAGGCCTAGCACAGGTGCTACACCTCATCTGCTGTAATGCCTCACCTCTGCTGTTCTATGGGATGCAGGAGCACTTCTACAGGCTGAGCATCATATGTGTTGCTTCCTCTGCTTATTCCCTCGGTTCCTTGGGTGTGTAGGTAGATCACACAGCCTGGAAAGAGCTTGTGTCATGCTCTGGTTAGGTTTGGAGGCTGAGGGGGTCTGCCCTGCAGTCTGCAGACAAGGGGATTCACCAAGTAATGAGTCAATAGTGGCGTAGTTATAAATAAAAGCTTACATGCTAGGCACTGGGATTATTCTAGTGTCCAGATAAGAAGAATAATTTCTTCCAAGTGTTTCACAAAAGGTGGTGGCACAGGCTGTGTGTGGGGTCCACTGTATTGGATGCATTGAATGTAGATGGTAAGTAAAGGTCACTTTAATGGAAAGCAAAACAAAACAAAACAAAAACACAAAAAAAAAAAAAAAAAAAAAAAAAACACAAGGGAAAGGGGAGAGAGGGAGAGTGAAAGAAAAAGGAAATAGAAGACTTCCTGCAATGGCTAGCTGGATAGAGAAGTGACAGAGTGCACTCTGATGAGTGCCCTTGAGTGCAGCAGAAGGTCCCCAGACATAGTTTTTCCTTAGTACTGTATAATTTTCACAGAGGCCTGACCAGGCTCCCTTGTGGAGAACCTGTTCCTGTTCATAGGGCTGCTGGTTGGAGCATGCTTTGGTCATGGCTATTTTCAGCTATGGTTTTTACTTGCCTCCTTTTCCTGTAGAATAAATTAGAAAATACAAAACTAGAAGTATGAAAGGGATTTAGGGAAGGGGTAAGTCTCATGTCAGAAGCAATACCATGAAACTTCCCATGAGAAGCCCACTTCTCATCTGGGTATTCAGAGATGCAAGGCTGTGAGAACAATACCATGGGAACCAGACAAACCACTGGAACAGCCCCTGCAGAATCCCAAATCCACAAGTGAAATGTTTCACAGTGTAAGTGGAAGCTAAAAGCTGTCTGTCATGCAATAGATCCACACTAACATTAACAGAAAATGGAAGAAATAAGAATTGTCAATATGAAATTAAACTCTAAAATGATGAGTTGCATTTGCTCAGAAAAACAGGAATAGAAAGGACTGTCTGTCTTACACGTTTAACTTTTGTTCAAACAGTAAAATGATCTGCCTACCCCACAAACAATAAATGTTTTGAGAAAATTACATAAATATCTGGAAATTACTGAATGAAACTGATAGATAAGAATAATTATGAAATCAATGTAGATGCTTGTAGCAAAAGATAGATACAGTACTGAAAAATCAATGTTTCCAAGTTGAATTGTGTTATAATCCTACTTATGAACTTGGAAAGGAATCAGATATTTAAGAAATACTTCCTTATTTAAGGGATAATACTGTTGTCACGTGTGTAATTATACTTATCTTGGATCACAGACTTTAAAAATGTCTATTGTGAGCCCAAATCCTGATATCCTGGCAGATTTTACCATATGCCTCAGTGTGCTCCATTACAGCAGTACACGTAGATGTGCTGCTTCCTCAGCCTATGGGTCCTCATGGCTACCTCATCTTAGAAAGCTGAGTTGCAAGACAGGCCGTGATTTTGATCCCTTCGTCTTGGTAAGAGGAAATATGTGATTTATAGGATATTAGACATTAAATGTTTATAATTTTTCATTTACCAAACACATAAAATGTATTGCAGTTGCATTTCAAAGTTTCAGAGGAAATATATACCGTCTCCTCTGTTTTGAGTGAAATGCAGGCATTTTTCAGATGATGTTTCAATAGAAGAAAAAATATTTTCTTCACTTTTGAAAAAAAATGCCAAATTTAATTTAGAAGCAGGCCATGGCATTGGTGGTGGTGGGGGGGGAAGTGTAATTTTAAAGTTAGGTGTAGATAACTATTTACCACATACTTGTAAAGTGAGGATCAGCAATCTACTCCCACTTCCAGATACAAGTATGTCAGTTTGTCATAACAGTAAATATGTTGTGTTTAGCACATCACTGAACTCTGAGAGGTTTGGTGCAATACTGTTTTCTGGACAGCTCCGTTTACGGAAAGTGGGAAACCTTATAACGTGTCAGCTATGGCTTCACTAAGGGGAAATCCTGCCTGACCAATCTGGTGACCTTCTATGAAGGGGCTACGGAACTGATGGACAGGGGCAGAGCAGTTGATGTCATCTACCTGGACTTGTGTAAAGCCTTTGACACTGTCTCCCATGACATCCTTCTCTCTAAGTTGGAGAGACATCAATTTGATAGGTGGACCACTCGGTGGATAAAGAACTGGCTGGATGGCCGCACGCAAAGAGTAGTGCTCAGTGGCTCAATGTCCAGCTGGAGACCAGCAACGAGTGGTGTCCCCCAGGGTTCGGTGTTGGGACCGGTCTTGTTCAACATCTTTGTGGGTGACATGGACAGTGGGATTGAGTGTGCCCTCAGCAAGTTTGCCGATGACACCAAGCTGTGTGGCTCGGTGGATAAGTTGGAGGGAAGGAATGCCATCCAGAGGGACCTTGACACACTTGTGAGGTGGGCTGATGCCAACCTAATGAAGTTCAACCATGCTAAGTGCAAAGTCCTCCACCTGGGTCGGAGCAATGCCAGGCACAGCTACAGATTGGGCAGAGAAGAGATTCAGAGCAGCCCTGTGGAGAAGGACTTGGGGGTGTGGGTTGACGAAAAAATGAACATGAGCCGGCTGCAGTGTGCGCTTGCAGCCCAGAAGGCCAACCGTATCCTGGGCTGCATCAAAAGGATCGTGACCAGCAGGTCGAGGGAGGTGCTCCTGCCCCTTTACTCTGCTCTCGTGAGACCTCACTTGGAGTACTGTGTGCAATTCTGGTGTCCTCAACATAAAAAGGACATGGAACTGTTAGAACAAGTGCAGAGGAGGGTCACGAGGATGATCAGGGGACTGGTGCACCTCTCGTATGAAGATAGGCTGAGAAAATTGGGGCTGTTCAGCCTGGAGAAGAGAAGGTTGTGTGGAGACCTCATAGCAGCCTTCCAATATCTGAAGGGGGCCTATAGGGATGCTGGGGAGGGACTCTTCGTTAGGGACTGTGGTGAGAGGACAAGGGGTAATGGGTTTAAACTTAAACAGGGGAGGTTTAGATTGGATCCGAGGAAGAAATTCTTTACTGTGAGGGTGGTGGGGCCCTGGAATGGGTTGCCCAGGGAGGTTGTGGATGCTTCATCCCTGGCGGTGGTCAAGGTGGGGTTGGACATAGCCTTGGATGGCATGGTTTAGTGGGAGGTGTCCCTGCCCATGGCAGGGGGGTTGGAACTCGATGATCTTGAGGTCCTTTCCAACCCTTACTATTCTATGATTCTATGATTCTATAATAGCGCAAACTGTGTTGATAATATGGTGATTTAAGGTTTAATTAGCAATTTTGGGAGTTTAATGACAAAACATCAATTAGTAGTTATTTGTGACGTGTGAAAAAGTTATTCTGTAAGTTTCTCCCTTTCAAAGAAAAGGGAAAACAATGTATGTGTATGTTATAGAAAAGTTTTGTCTACAGTGTGTGTTTCTTGTTCATTTGATAAATCTGGGGCCCTGAAGCACCCTTATGATCATCTCATATTATGCAATGTGATCTTGAAGCGCTACATATATGCACGCAAATGAAATTATGTCATCAAGGCCAATGTTTTGTGGCTGAAATAGAGTGTCTCTTTAGAAAGGCATGCATATATATGTTAAAAACTTTGAACAGTTCCAGATAATACCTGCTTTTTGTCGTACATATTCTTCACTTCCATTTGGATTTTACTTCACAGAACTTAGCAGACTGTGACATGAATTTCCTTGAGTAGGTGGAATGGGTGGAAATGAATGTCTTCTCTCCCTTTATCTTTCTCTCAGTCTCTACTCTTCCCCCTACCCCCTTACTTTGTATGCTGGGTCTGTTTTTATATCAAATATAGGAGGAAAAAAAAGTCCTTTGGCAGTCATTCTCCAGTTATTATATTGGCAGTTTTTTGCAAATGTAGTCTTAGGCAAAGATTTTATTCAAGAATCCTATGTCACGTTATTAATGGCTCTTTCCATATGCCCTCCAGCAGTGAAATACATCTGACATATTTGTAGCTTAATATGAGTCACTGATTCACTTTCTGACTGGAAGTAACAAACACAACTGGTTGGTATCCTGCTATAAGAATACATTTCTCTACTCTAGCATAGAATTATAGATACCCATTGCGTGACCTGGTGCATCAGATATGTACATGTCCTACAGGCACTATGCATGGGTAGAAGAACTTGAGAGATGTAGGTTACTTTCCAGATAAAACTGGGTAGAAAAAAAACAAAACAAACCCACAGATATTTCACTGGGGTAATAAAGGTAAAAATACCAACCACATCTGGGATATAAGGAAAAGCATGAGACGGTTATGTAGAGAAGTAAATAGAGAGTAAAAACTTCTAGAGATTTTGTCCTGAAAGGAAATACAGGCTTGACAGACTTCACAACTGGTCTGAGCATAACAGCTTTTTAACTTAAACAACAACAACAAAGGTTTTAAAACATGTACTTTTTTCCTCCCAGATTTTATTAGAAGAAACAGCTTAATAGTTCCCTCAGGTAACTGATAGTCATTGCTCAACGTAAACAAGTGATGAGTTTTGGATGCTACAAGCTGTAGTGATGATAAACCAATTTCTGTTTCTTACAATGAAAATATTTTTGTTTTCTAAGTACTTTTTTATTTAAAAATCCTTTACAATTTCATACATGAGTTACAGTCTATGAAATACACATTCTATTAGCACTGTGTTCCAGCCAGCCATCTGATGTGACATTCCTGGTGATATTTCTGTATGGGATTCAGTTGTACTCTTGTTATATTGATTTTTTCACCTGCATATCTTTGAATGCGCAGAAGCAGTTTTGCCAAAGGATTGAGACATACATTGACAGCAAATGTGCTGTTCAGTGCCACTCTCTGAATTATTTAGTTCTTACCTTTGCCTTTAGACTGTTACAAACTGAAGACTCTTACATGAAGTCTGCCTTAAATTCAAAAGAATGTAAGAGAAGCATTCAAGAAGCTGCTAGCTCATATAGTTGGCCTTTGCACAAGACTTGGCCCTCTTTTATGAACAAAAAATCAAAGAAAGAGGTGATTGAATTTCTGCTTTAAGCATGGTGAGATTCCTCCACCCAGTTTTCAAGCTGAGCTGCAGAGCAGAATCCCAATTCTGCATGGAAACTGCCATATGGAAGGAGGTGTGTCCTCCTTTCCTAAGACAATGGTGACTTTAAGTGCCCTGGATGAGTCAGAAAGGGCCCATCACTACTTAAGTTAGAGTGATCTTATGCAATAACATATTTTTGTAGGTAAGATGTGTATTCAAATATAAGCACATACATAGCTTCTCTTCTACAGTCTTATCATTTTGCAATCTTAAACTGTTTGGCGTATAGAACACCATCAAAAATAGAAACCAGAAAGATCTTTGGAGGGGCTTTTTTTTGAGTTACATAGTGTGTGCTAAAAATCATTTTCTTCTTCTGAGCACTTATAAAAGCAGATGCTGTTAAGGCTTTGGACCAAATCTGAAATTCTCTTAAATCCATGTCACTTTATCAAACTCAGTATCATTACCTTGCTTCCTATACACAGAGAATCTGTATCCTTTCCAGAACAAATTTCGCAAACCTAATTTGTTATATGTGCAAAGGATGTGATGAAAAGGAAAATCTTTTTAAGCTACTGTGATCTTTAGATAAAAGACATTTCCTTAAGTTAAAAAAGTATTATTATTATAAGCAGGGTAATTACAGTGTATGTTTTAATTGTAATTTACCAGTTTGATTGTATTTTTGTTTTCTTAGTAAGTTTTTTATTCCACAGATGTCAGCTTCTTCCAAATCACAGTCCCTTCCCTGGCAATAAACTATGAAAAACAGAGAGGGGTATAGATTCGAAGTAGTGTGTGGGCGATATTAGCCCAAATCCTGTTATACATGAACAGATTTTAGCACATACCTCCCTTGCAGTGCTTTAAAAATGTATCCCTACATATAAAAATACCTGCATGGATGGTAATATAGAAAACAGACTTTCTCTGTTTTGTTATAAAAGCTTTGTATCTTTGAAGTGCCAAAAGTAATTCAAGTAACCCCTTTTGTAACAAACAAAGGAGAAGTCTGTAATTATACAAAAGTTCTCCAGAGTTTTATTCAAAAACCACCACACATTATTGTGATTTTAATTATAGCTTGATCCACTCATCAAAAAACATTAAAGAACATTAACTCTAACGAGGAAAATACAGCAAATAAAAAAAATCAATCAAAATATAGCAAAACATAAAATAAGATTCATATAGATATGGAGAAGACCCCTTTTACTCATTTCACCAGAATTTTTTTAACATAAAAAATGCACAAAAAAGGTGAACTTTTGATGAAATATTTTCAGAACATGATGAGAATATATAGATATATGATCACAATTATTGGGATTTTTATATCAAATTGGCATTCTATCAAAGTCAGAACACTGCCTACCAAAAATAAACATAAGATACTGTAGAAATATTTTTCACTTCCTTAGGGTTAACGGTGATAAAATAGCCCCTCTCTGACAGACATTTCTATATAACATAATGTCTAGCTTTCCTTCAAAGTGTGAAACATATGAAAATTGTCTTATTGCATTTAATAGGGAATAATCTCTATAATTCACCTAACTCCTGCATAATTCTTTTTTGCATTCCTTTAATAATTTTCCAAAATAATACTTAGTGCTCCTAAATTATACCCATACGTAAGTATAATTTGTAGGTACATTTTTACATCTATTAACTATCAATATTTTTATTATTTTATCAATTTCACATAGACTGTATTTCAGTTGGGTTAAATGCATAAGAACAGGGATATCAGAAAAGTTAATTTATTTTTGCTGCATTATTTGTTATTTTATACAATTTTATTAGAATTTGTGTTTCTCAAATGGACCAAGAGCCAATTTAAGACATTGAAGAGGTCACCTTCATTACCATTTATGATGGAAAGAAACAGAATTTACATTCCCAGACCAAAAAGGAATATTTAGACTTTTTAACACTCTAGTCAATGCTCTCATAGCACTCCCATTTCATAAACCACTTCTTTGTTCAAAAAACCCCAAATGTCCATGCAGGTTGGACACATCCTTCCCTGAAGAGCAGACGCTGGCCTCCTGCGTCAGCTCTCCCACAATTTAGACAGATGTCTAAGAAGCAGACACCTGTCTTACATATAATAGTCTTGAATATACCATGCATCATGTAGCATGAGGAAACAACTGACTTTCATTTGCCTGGATCTCCAAGAGAGAATTTAACTGAAGTCACTGCAATTCCTAACTGACATCTATATTTATAAATTAAAGATTTCAAAATAAACAAGAGATAGTCATCATTTCAGCCAAGTTTACAGGAACATCAAGTGATCTGATATTTGAAAGCTAATTTTCTCATTAATTAAGATTTCTCTGGCATCTGGAAGCATATTCTGCAATAGTTTAAAATTAATCATGTGGGTTAAACCATGACACATGGTTTAGTGATGGACTTAGCAGTGCTAGGATAAAGGTTGGACTCAATGGTCTTAAAGGTCTTTTCCGACCTATCTGCTTCTGTGACTCTGTGATAATTATTCAAGAAAAATATAGGACCTACTCACTGTTTTGGGAAAGACGGATGTTTTTACGCCTGAACGTAGTTCTTTTCTTTTTTTCTCCAGGTTTAAGAAACTTTGGTAGAGCATAAGATCATGGGTATAGGGCAAAAATGGAAGAAGACTGCCACCAACAGAAGCTCAGCTACTACTCAAAGCATTGTTTTGTCTGTGAGGGATAGTAAAATGGTCTTCCAAGTGGGTAGAGATATACTGATGTTTCTATTTGGGCATCCCTGAGGGAAAAAAGCATTTGAGAACTGAAATGTAAATATTTAGAGGAGTATTTAACTCCATTTTAACAATCTCATGTGTATCACACTTGATGAAATGAAATAATATTTTCTGCTTCTTTAGATTATAGTATATGACATGTAAGAGAAATCAACATTTGTTACAGCACATATGGTATCCAAGCATTTTCTGGTTTGCTACTTCTTTTAGAAGCTTTTATTAATACACTGGAGTACTGTACAGTTATATCCCAGGGTGGGATTACCTAAACATTGAACAGCTAGTTTAAGCTGAGTTTTGGACAAGCTTAGAAACCTGTATGAAGACATCTGAAAGAAGGATTGTCATTGTCATTTGAATGAATCTAACCCCAGAAGGTTTTTTATATGCTCAGCTGTAATCATGTGAGGAAGTGGATGCCTGCTCATTAGAACACTTACGGCCCTTGAGCAAGAGCTTAAACACGTGCCTATCTACCTTGCTTAGTAGAAAGGGGCTTTATGCTTGTACTTGCAATCTTTTTAAGGATTATTCAGAAGACTTTTGCAGCAATGTAGTCAGGTTGCACAAATATTAACCAGGAAATTAATGAAGATTTAATAGATAGCCTTTATAACTAAGCAACAGAGTACTAGAGAAAGGATGTAATGCTCTACTAATATATTTCGGCCAATGCAATGCTGAGAATAATGTTTCACCTACACACTTTTAGTCTAAAGCAAGACACAGGGGTTTATACAATTTCACTCCTCCCTCCCTCTTCCCTGTAAGAAGCTTGCAGGTTCATCAAATTCAGATATGCAAACAGACAAAAGAGATCCTCCTGGCTATCTAATTCTAATTCAAGCTACACTACTAGAAGACCACATTCTTCCAGAATGATTGCTTTTTCTGCATACTTATTAGCTAGCTTGGTGTCTGTACTGTGTAATCATCTTTGGATGTCCTTCTTGAAAAGAAGCTGAAGCTCAGCTGTATTGCAAGCCTTGCTGTCGTTCAGCCTAGCATATCACCTAGGTCAACCACAGCTTATCCCTGTGCAGTGAATTAGACAAAATCTACTGTTCCTTTATGCTATGAGTCTCATGTAATTTAGCAGAACACTACCTTACTACAGAAATCATAAATTAACTTTCAGGTGTTTTTGTAGCAGGAAAACACATGTCATTAAATATTATTAAAAAAAGAAGAGGAAAAGACAAAAGAGAAATCAAAAGAGAAAGAGCAAGAAAATATTCTCTATTAAAACCAATACCTTACTTAAACAATTTCTGTAAGAACATTTCTGACTTTCAATACTATATAAGATTATAGGAGATTTCTATTAACAACATGTAAAGCTAGATAATATAGCAAACTACAGAAGTACCCAACCCATAAGTACTGCTTAAGCATACGAATAATTTTAGATTATTGCCTCTCTGGCAGGACTTGGGGAATAATTTGCATCAAATGGGACAATGAACAAATTTGGCTTCCTTGGTTTGTGAAATGGCAGTGAGCTGACTGGGATTTGCACTGGTTTATTCAGTATTCATATTTACAGAATATGTGTGTGTGTGGTTAGTTGCAATTTATTATTTTTATTTCCTGTATTGAAATAATGGAAGGAAAAAACTACTCTTTCTTTGTTTATATGGCATAGCTGAAAGACAAACACTGCAGTGCTTCTCATGTGTTTCTCCTGGGACTCTGACTGCACCAGCAGCAGCTTTGAAGTGTGATTAGAAAGCTAACACCTAACCTTAAGTAATCACAAGTATACACATTGACTAGTTCCTTCATCTTTTCCTCTGCTTTGATTATTGCACCTTGATGAATAAGATATAAGTTTACATTTGCCAGCTGTTAGTCTGATCATGCTGTTAGAATCCATTATTCAGTTTATCTGAAGTACCTTAAGTGACCATATGCTATGAAGAGCTTCAGAAATATTTTAATTAGTATCGGAAATGTTATTGGCAAATCATTAATGCAATTACTAAATTTCCTGAGGTAGGATTATGGGAAATACTTTAGCAATGTCCTCTTATGCTCGGAAATTATGTTTGAAACCAGTACCTCTGTTAGTGTTCCCTATGGGTATGTGCCTTGAGTGAATCCTACCCTGAGCTTTTCCTTATAATTCTGAAGAAGTGAGCCCAGACTTCACCACTTTCATTAGTGCACTTGTTAATAACAAACACACGTAAAATAATTTATTGGAATTTAATATACTTGAAATTCTAGTTTCTCTTTTAAAAGTTTCTGAGCATGTGTATGTAGGAGGGAGGCAGATACTCAGATATACCTGAACACACAAAAGCAGAATGTAGTTTCATCAATTTTGCATTCTTGGAAAGTTGGTGGCTAAATTGCTGATTCTCACTGCACATGGGTAGAAGTTCCAGACTTCAAAAAAGGAAGATAGAGAGGATGATCAGGGTGCTTAGGATAAAAATTGTGTGTCCAGTTATGTGTCAGTGCAAACAAATAACATGGAATAAGGGAAATATAACCCTCATTTTTAAGAAGGGAAAAATGGATGACCCAGGGAATTACAGACCAGTCAGTCTCACCTCTGTGCCTGGCAAAATCTTGGAGCGGGTTCTCCTGGAAGGCATGCTAAGGCACATGAAAACCAACAAGGTGCCTGGGGACAGCCAGTATGGTTTCACTAAGGGGAAATCCTGCCTGACCAATCTGGTGACCTTCTATGAAGGGGCTACGGAACTGATGGACAGGGGCAGAGCAGTTGATGTCATCTACCTGGACTTGTGTAAAGCCTTTGACACTGTCTCCCATGACATCCTTCTCTCTAAGTTGGAGAGACATCAATTTGATAGGTGGACCACTCGGTGGATAAAGAACTGGCTGGATGGCCGCACGCAAAGGGTAGTGCTCAGTGGCTCAATGTCCAGCTGGAGACCAGTAACTCTAATAATAATAATAAATCAGTCCCCTGATCATCCTTGTGGCCTCCTCTGCACTTGTTCCAACAGTTCCATGTCCTTTTTATGTTGAGGACACCAGAACTGTACACAATACTCCAAGTGAGGTCTCACGAAAGCAGAATTAGAGAGGCAGGATCACCAGCTTCAACCTGCTGGTCACACTCCTTTTGATGCAGCCCAGGATACGGCTGGTTTTCTGGGCTGCAAGTGCACACTGCAGCCGGCTCATGTTCATTTTCTCATTGACCAGCACCCTCAAGTCCTTCTCCCCAGAGCTGCTCTGAATCTCTTCTCTGCCCAACCTTTAGCTGTGCCTGAGATTGCTCCAACCTTGTAGTATTCCCTGAAGGTGCTTTCTTTCATTCAAGAAAGCAATGCTTATTCCATTATAGCAACAAGGACTATGTATATCTCTGCCTGCCTTCCTCAGCTTCTCATTGGTGAGTTTCAAGCAGAGATCTTCAGGAAGCGTAAGCTTTATAAGAATAGGTGCCTTTGAAAAGGAGCAAGTTTTTAGTGATCACTTGCTTAATGGTAAATCTCTGCAATGCCTACAAGAAAAAACAACCCTGTTTCTGCTTCCTATACTTTTCTGTTTCCCATTGTGTGTCCTCATTGCCACTTTAGCTAACTACATTTCTTTTTTTTCAAGGATCCTCAGCACATACTGTATGAATGTACATTTGTGTCAGGGCTTCCTTCCAGAGTAACTCACTGGCATCTTATGAGATTAAATTGTTAAGTTCTTGTTGATCTGAGAATCACGGTTTAGAGTATGACATCCCTTATTTATCCCACTGAAAGCTCAGCTTTTATCAGTTGTTTACCTATAGTTTCAGATTAATTTCCAACCAAGCTGCTGTAAATGACAAATAGTTTTCTGAGAAAGACTCCCCTGTAGTGACTTTCTGCATAGTTAAATTCATAAAAATATTATTTATTGCTTTTTTTAAATGAGAATAAGATAAGTTATAAAATTGTTATTAGGGAGAGATCATGTAGGTTTATTCTTAGGGGCAAATCCATATTAATGCAAATTGTTCAAAAGAAACAGAGGAACTCATGCAAGGAAATGCATGTGATTTGCTTCTGTAGCATTCAGTGTTAATTACTATATCCAAATATAATCTTCTTTATGAAATTAAAAATAAAGCCGACATGATTTTCTAAGTCTGAAGCCTTGAAATTGAACGTCAGTGTTGGGTCTCATATATATGGATGCAGCACCACAATGTTTAGCTCCACTTGCAATATCTGCAATTACAAGTACAAAAACTCAGCTGTCAAACAAATTAAACTAAGCGTTGCTGCATAAAGCATGTTATTTAATCTCCACAATCTGTTTGTCACCCATTGTGAAACAACTACATTAATGCATTAAATGAAGTGATTTTATTTTATGGTTTGCATACAAATCAATGTAGCAAGTAAGTGAATATTAACTAAACTAAGCCCTGATTAAAGAACAATGAGACACTTAGGGCTTCTTTATCTTGATGTTCAAAAGGTATACTTTTTTTTTAATTATTATCTGAGGTCAGAGTCTTTCATAATCAACCAGAACATGCAACTATTTGCATTATAAAATGCTACACCTCATATTAACAGCCTGGGCTAAAGATAAGTGTATCCGCAACAGGAACAGAAAGTTGTGCAGTCTTTTAGCAATCTTTGTAAAGAGTATCTAATATAATTTCTTTCTATCTTGCATTTTCTCAAACAGCATATTACATGCCGCATTAGTATTTGAACAGAATTAGAGCGATAAATTACTGGGGCAATTACTGGTCACTCATTACTGTTTTTAAAATTTGCGTGAACACAGAGAAAAATTATAGTTTTAAAAGTTTCACCATAGAAATTGTAAAATATATATATATTTGTTTGTTTGTTTGTTTGGTTGGTTGGTTGGTTGGTTGCTTTATTTCACCAAAGGGAAAGTAAAATGAAATAGTTTTCATTTAAAATGAAATTGAAATGAAATAGAAAACACTTCCTAAATATCCTACTTCTTCAAATTGGTTAGTTAAGGAATCTAAATGTCTCAGGGATTTATCCCACTCATCTCCAAGGTAGAAGTTTTCATTAAGCCTTGTTTAAGCAGAAGTGCTTAAGTGTGTGCTAATTGCTTTAATAGCATTTTGATTTGAGTGAAAGTGTAGTGTTTGTATTGAATGTGTGTTTATTTTGCTAATTTGTTTATATACTTCCTACTCTCCTAGAGATTCCTGCTTCTTGAGCTAACATCTTAAATGTGCCAGGTGAAAATATGTTTTAGCTCTGTGAGAAACTAGCAAAGCCAAATTAAGACAGGATGACATGTGAGATCCTCTATTTTGTAGACACATTCTTCATTGGATTGCCAAACTTTAGGAGTCATGATGAATGAGACAGTTTGTCAGGCTTGGAGTTTCAGACAACATAAGTTAGTTATACAGTTCACATATAAGAGTATTTCTCTGCATCCTTTAGAAGTAAAAGTATGAGGAAGAGCATAAATTGAAGTGTGACAGATTTTTGGTAACCTGAGTACTGACAGAGTCCTGAAATGCTAATGGTTTGCTGCTGTCCTGGAAATCATAGAAATATAGAATAGTTAGGGTTGAAAAGGATCTTAAGTCATCTAGTTCCAACCTCTCTGCCATGGGCATGGACACCTCACAACAGACCATGTAGCCCAAGGCTCTGTCCAACCTGGCCTTGAACACTGTCAGGGATGGAGCATTTACCACTTCTTTGGGCTACCTGTTCCAGTGACTCTCCACCCTTACAGTAAAGAATTTCTTCCTTATACCTAACCTTAACTTCCCCTGTTCAAGTTTAAACCAGTTATCCACTGTCCTATAGTTACAATCTCCGATTAAAAGCCCCTCTCCAGCATCCTTGTAAGCCCCCTTCAGATACTGGAAGGCTGCTATGAGGTCTCCACACAGCCTTCTCTTCTCCAGGCTGAACAGACCCAACTTTCTCAGCCTATCTTCATACGGGAGGTGCTCCAGTCCCCTGATCCTCCTCATGGCCTCCTCTGCACTTGTTCCAACAGTTGCATGTCTTTTTTATGTTGAGGACACCAGAACTGCACACAATACTCCAAGTGAGGTCTCACGAGAGCAGAGTAGAGGGGCAGGATCACCTCCTTCGACCTTCTGATCATGCTGCTTTTGATGCAGCCCAGGATATGGTCGGCTTTCTGGGCTGCGAGTGCATACTGCTGCCTCATGTTCAATTAGATCCCTTAATTTCTGGTTATTCCACATATCCTAAGTTTGAGACTAAAGTCAGTGATGCATAAGAAAATATTACTTCACTTCTAATTCATTCTGGCAGTGTCACTGCCATGAGGTTTTGCCATCATTTTCTTATGTGTTTGCAAACCAAGTGCCTCTTTCTTCCAAGCACAGGACTGACAAAGGTTACATTAACTTTGTGAGAGAATCTTTATGAAGTCAGTGGAATTATGTTAGGAATCTTGTCAACTCTAATGCTCTTGAACTTTATGAACTTAATCTCCATGTGCTTCTCCACATGCCAGGTTCCTTAAGTATTTTTAAAACAACTTGAGCTGAAGAAACTCTGCCATTGAGTTGGCTGTGCAAAAAGAAGTTTGAGGATAGGTACCTATCTGCAAGGTGAGTCAATAAAATGCAGTCCCTCCTTCCATGATTTTAAAAATTACACTAATATTTTCTTTGGGAAAAGAAATCATGTGTTTAGTAGTGTGATGGCTACAGAACACAAATCAATAGTTTTACTGGTATTCCTATTCTTTTTCAATTTACAAGAGCAAATAGTTATTTTTACACAAAAACACCTTCTAGTCTCTCTTGATTTACAGTGATAAACTGGCATACTATACATCTTCCATAGTAAACTGCAGTGTTTCCTCAAGTTATCATTTTCTTGTCTAATGTGAGAACTGAAGTTTCCTTTAATCTACTTTTTTTCACTGTTCAATCACGTTTCCCTTAAGTGTTAATTCTAGTTCTGCCCAGGTATGTATCCTAGTGTTGAGCTGAATACAGAGATTTAGTGTTATAATATACCTTTAATTAACAAAATCCAGATAAGGTTCTGAAGCACTCCTCTTTTGAAATTCATACTAGTTTTGTTAAATGATGACTCAAAGGATTGTACACTCTTGATAAAATCATGATATCAATCATAAACACCTCAAATGGGATCAGATTTTTCCCATGCTGAACATATGAAAGAGTACCATACTGATTTATTTCATCTAGCACAAGCTAGATTATAGAAAATTTGACATTTGCATTGAATACTTCTATCTTTTACTGTCACTTTTGTCAAATCATATGACAAGCAACTATGTATTATCTGATCCTTTGATGAAAAACTAAATTATAATATATAGATATAAAAACAAGAAAATTATAGTGACTAGATATTTTTTCTTCTGTCACAGTGCTAGATTCCTGATATTTTTTTTTAATGCAGAAGAGGGTGAGTGTTTATCAACTTCACTTTTGTTTTGGAACTGATTTTAATACAAATCCAGCTCTGAGATTTAAGGGTCACTTAGTAAGTTTGCCTTTCTGGCTCTTACGTAGGCTTTCTTCAGTGTTTCCATGGCTTATAGGAAAGTGAAAGAGGCTGTCATTTAAATATAAATTAGGTTTTAAAACAAAAGTGAAAACAAGAGAATGCTGTAAGCAATAAGTGTGTGACAGTGTACATAGAACAATGATAAATTTTAATTGGCTGCCTATTACAGGATCTCCAATTTTTCACCTCACTTTCCATAATTCTAGATATGCCTGGAAGCTTTTATCCACTCTTTCACCCTGTAATATAAAATTGTCTGACAACGACTGATAGCCACTATGAAATGTCCTAAGCCTCTGCCTAATGTTTCTAATAACAAATAATTTCATTTGAAATAAAAGGAGTTGTCAAAGTATAATGAATATTTCCCATATAGTTTGATTACATTGCACTAGGAAGTCAGTATCCTATTTATTGTATTAATTAAAGAACATTTCCTCCTACTATACCACTGTGTTTTAATAAATTATATAAGAAGACTTCTTTTTGTGGAGGTGGGAAGGAGGGTAAATCAGTATCTGAGAAAGCAAGTAATGTAATCTATGACATTTCCATAGAATCATAGAATCATAGAATAGTTAGGGCTGGAAAGGACCTTAAGGTCATCTAGTTCCAACCCCCCTGCCATGGGCAGGGACACCTCCCACTAAACCATGATGATATCAATTTGTTTTAAACTACTAAAAAAACACGTCAAACTTCTTTCATGAGATAGGTTTTAAACAATAGCTAATGTTTAAATATTAAGCTACTTTTTTGGAATAGTCCAATCCTTATACCATATGCGTATTTTCTGAACCACTCTGGAGTCTAAGTGTTAATCTTTTATCTATCAAATGACTGAAAAGAAAATGTGACATAACATAGGCTAACAAAAATGAGCTGTCTTGCCTTATGCTTGTTATTTTCTATCTAAATTAATTCCACTATGAAATGAGAAGTGAATGGTGACACATGCAAAGTCCTGCCACAGTACCCTCGCTATCTATGAGCATTGTTTTATTTCACATAAGAATTGTGCATTCACGTTGTGCAGCGACAGCATTGCTGCTGTCTTTATGGTCATCACATTAACTCTGTATCACCCGAGTGGAGACCTCATAGCAGCCTTCCAATACCTGAAGGGGGCCTATAGGGATGCTGGGGAGGGACTCTTCATTAGGGACTGTGGTGAGAGGACAAGGGGTAATGGGTTTAAACTTAAACAGGGGAGGTTTAGATTGGATCTGAGGAAGAAATTCTATACTGTGAGGGTGGTGGGGCCCTGGAATGGGTTGCCCAGGGAAGTTGTGAATGCTTCATCCCTGGCGGCGTTCAAGGTGGGGTTGGACATAGCCTTGGATGGCATGGTTTAGTGGGAGGTGTCCCTGCCCATGGCGGGGGGGTTGGAACTCGATGATCTTGAGGTCCTTTCCAGCCCTTATTATTCTGTGATTCTGTGATTCTGTGAGTGTGAGTCCTAGCATGCTGTCGCCTATCTGATTACCAAGACAACACAATCACCACTAAAAGACAACACTAAACATATCAGAGGCCATAAGGACAAGAAAGTAAACTAAAAGAAAAGCTACTTGTTCATTCAACAAAAACCTTTTATGTCTTTTTTGTTTTGTTATCCTAACATTTGCAGCATTTTTTCTCAGCAGACTTTTTCATCTAGCATGAAATGTCAGCAATGGTGAAGAAAAAAAAACAATTACTATTGGACTATTCTGTAGTTGCATGTGAGACAAATTATAGAGAGACATATAGAGACAAAGCTCTATAGGAGTGATGATACAAAGAAACCGGCAGAGGCACTGAATATTTAACCATGATTAAGAGACCTATGTAATGTGAATTTGTCATTATCTGCTTTCCCCCATTATTGCCATTTAGTTCCCTTACCTCACAATCTGTCATAAAGTTGGATAAATGACATGCAGACAACTATTATCTACCTACCAATACTCAAATAAATTAAGATAGTTCAGTGGCAAAAAGCTTCTAAAGTACATAAACTATATATAGTAAAGAATGTAAATTAGAGTTATATTAAATATAATAGTGTATAACATTAAAAATATTATTCAAGAGAAAAATTTAGAAAGTTATAGAATAGTAAGAAGTATAATCTGAGGCAATATGCATCTTTTCCTTAGAATAGATAATTTAAGATTACAAATATATGTAATAAACAGTCATATGGTTAGGCTTTGTGTTCATCTGGTGATCTTTACTCCTCACTAATATTCAGGCTATCAAGTTCCACAAATGTTAAATAGCAAAACACAACAAACCAGGAAAATAAATAGAACTTGTCATTTATTTTCTTTCCACTGAAACAAAAGACAAGTATGTTGTTTCAAAGAGTTGTGAGGTCTGTCTAATGTAGACAGCTTCTGAGTATCCATATAATGAAGAATTTTAACAGCCTGACAAGACTTTATTCTGCTGAAAAAGAATATATGGTCCTGAATATGATAACTCAGGTCACTCGCTGAGGAACCAAGGTCCTCTTGTGCATCATGTTAGGGAAGTTGTGGCAATCCAGTGAAGTTTCCATTGCCTGGAAAAAGGGAAATAGAACCCTCATTTTTAAAAAGGGGAAAAAAAGAAGACCTCTGTGTCTACAAAATCATGGAGCAGGTTCTCCTGGAAACTATGCTAAGGGACATGGATAATAAGGAGGTGATTGGTGACAGTTAACATGGCTTCACTAATAGCAAATCAAGCCTGAAAGACTTTCTATGACAGAGTTGCAGCATGGACAGATAATGGAAGAGCAACTGACATCATTTATCTGAACTTCTCCAGGGCATTAAACACTGTCCCACATGGCACCCTTGTCTCTAAATGATAGAGGCATGGATTTGACTGATGGACCACTCATTGGATAAGGAATTGGCTGAATGGTCACACTTGAAGAGTTGTGGTCAATGGCCCGATGTCCAAGTGGAGGTCAGTGGCAAGGTGTGTTCCTCTGGGGTAGGCACTGGGACAGACAAATTTTAACATCTTTGTCAGTGACACAGACACTGGGATTGAGTGCACTCTCAGCAAATTTGCTGACAATACTAAGCTAAGTGGCGTGGTTGACAAGCTGGAGGGAAGGGATACCATCCAGAGGGACCTCAACATGCTCAAAAGGTGAGCCAATGCCAACGTCATGGAGTTCAACAAGGTCAAACACAATGTCCTGCACATGGCTGGGACAATCCCAAGCACAAACAGAGGCGGCATGGAAAACTGGCTGAGAGCAGTCATGAGAAGAAGAACTTGGGGGTGTTTACTGATAAGAAGCTCAACATGAGCTGGCAGTGAGCACTCACAGCCCAGAAAGCCAACCGTGTGTTGGGCTGCATCAGAAGAAGCGTGACCAACACTAGAATGAGGCGATTCTTCCCCCACTACTCTGCCATTGTGAGACTACATCTGGGGTACTGCCTTCAGCTCTGGGGCTCCCAATATAAGAAGGACAGAGAGCTGTCTGAAAAATTTCAAATGAGGAACATGAAGACGATCAAAGGGCTGGAGCCCCTCTCCTATGAAGACAGGCTGAGAGAATTGAGCCTGGACAAGAGAAGTTTCCATGAAGACCTTCTAGCAGACTTCTAATGTCTGAAGGGGGCTTACAAGGATGCTGGAGAGGGACTCTTCATCAGGTATTGTAGCAATAGGACAGGGGGTAATGGAATTAAACAGGGGAAGTTCAGGTTAGATATAAGGAAGAAATCCTTTACTGTGAAGGTGGTGAGGCACTGGAACAGGTTGCCCAAAGAAGTGGTAAATCCTCCATCCCTGACAGTGTTCAAGGCCAGGCTAGTCAGAGCCTTGGGCAACATGGTCTGTTGTGAGACATCCCTGCCCATGGCAGCAGGGTTGAAACTAGACGATTCTAAGGCTTTTTTCAACCCTAACTATTCTATGTTTCTATAATGCTACGATTCTATGATTCTATGTTACCAATTATAAATTGTACAGCTCTTCAGTTTCTATGCATCTTGAGCTTTAGCCATCAGCCCAAGATTCACTGACTTAAAAGAAAATTAAAGTGATAACTTGTTATGTATGTTATTTCAGTAGATTTTAGCATCTGACAGACCTGCTAGGGGTTTTTTGGTAATTTCTTTGGTACTGTATATCTAGTTTCTATTCCTGTCATTATTATAATTTCCTTCATGTTTCTATTATGCTTGTTGAGGATTTTACAAAAAATATTAGGTTTTGGGAGAAACATAATTCCTAGTCATGGAGAAAGCACAAACTCGTGGCATGGCCCAATGATCTTTTTTAAAACAGTTTTTACTAATTGGAAAGGTTCTTCCAAATTCTCTACTCCCTTTTTCCCATGTTAATAGAGTCTCTGTATATCCTCAGAGTATCTCTTGGTTTCCTCAGCATTGTAGCCTTATTTCTTAACATCCATCATCTTTAACTGTCACTGGCTTGACCCGTAACATGGAGAGATCCACGTGCTGTTCTCAGGTTGTGACTGCTGACCCTACAGACTGCCTATGAGTTGCAGCTGCCCCAAGGGAAAGGCAGAACTCAGAAGGCAAAAGCAACTGGGTCTTCTTTATAAAACCTTGGTCTAAAAACTCTATCTTACAACTAATAAAGATACCCCTTTATCAATGAGATAAAATGTTTAACACAATTTGACAGGCAAAAAGGAGTTCTGCTTCAAACCTTGCCTTTCTGCTGTACTCACCCTTGTCTTTAACCAGCATTTAACTGCCACAGAACTGTGGTACAAGTTATATTCAGTATTTCAAGTCAGGCAATGGATGTGTGCGATAGTAGTAGTAAATAATTTAAAAGTGTGCTTGTTCTGCTTGGCTCTACGAACAGCTGAGACTGTCTTTCAGAAAAAACATCTGCTAGTCAAGCGCCTCGTATTTGTGGTACTCAATCTGAAATATTTGGGCATGGCCAGTGTGTACCATAAAGTGTAGGCCGTTGATGTCATAGGACCTCTTCTACTGAATATCAGGAAAGCGAATATTGTAGACTCAAATAGCATTAAGCACACAAAAAAATAAACAGATATGTTGAAGGCATCAGTTTCAGACTTATGACTACCTCTAGAGAGTTGCAGGTTAGTGGGATATGTAATACCAGCCTGACAGTAAATGTGCACTTAAAAGTGCAGGTAATTTTTCATTGGCTTTTTTCTTCTGAAAATTTTAAAATTTTCATATCTACCCACAATCCTCATTAATTTAATAGTAAAGAGGTAAGAAGACATAAATCCCTCATTCAAATCCAAGGGTTACACCAGGCTATGGAATGAAGTGTCACTTCATTTTCTGTTGGAGACAATATGACATAACTCATTTTGGCATTAAACAATTCAATAAAAACCTTTCAGGATTTATCCTTGCTGGAACTGGATATATTTGGGGATTCAATACTTGAGAAGAAAGTGTGGGACTTGCCCTAATATACCTGAATAGCTGGCAGGTAGATATAAAATCTTAATTAGCAAGATTTTCTGCAGCACAGGAAGCACTCACAAAGATAGACAATGATAATTAAAATAGGCTGGACATTAGAACATAATTCTTAGTCCAGCCATGCATGCTGCAAAGGCTATAGACCCAGTTGCTATGTTTACTAGATCAGCTAGTCATGGGAGAAGTGGAATAATGGTGGAAGATATATACATTCTGTAAAACCAACACTGCAAATATTTATCTCAGAAGATCCTGAAAACAGAAGAATTGGACCAGAGCAGTAAGTTAAAAATATAGAGGAGAAAGGATATGAAAATTGAAACATTGTTTGTATACCTGTGGAAACAAAAGCAGTAATGAAGAAGAATCAGTCATTGCTGTTTGAAGAGAAATTTTTCTGCAGTTCTGATTTGTATCCTATGAGTCATTAAAAAATTTCTACTGGGTAGCACATAGGAAAAATCGTTAGTAAGTTGTCTAACTTTTCTTTCAAGAGGAAAAGCAAATCTGGTGGCAGCAGGTAAATATTTTCAGAGCTAAATGAATGAAGTTATATATGTCTTACAAGAAGATAGTAATGCACGAAAAAATGTATAGGTCAAATATAAAGCAAGAATCAGGTGAAATGTGGAAGTCTTCAGCCCTTTTGAGATGTGTGGATTTGTATAAAAAGCAGTCCAAGATGTCCAAAATCTACGCTCCATATTGAAAACCTTGCAGTCAATGTGTTATGCCTTTTATTTTTGTTTTTTTGCTTTTTTTTTTGCTTTTTTTTTTTTTTTTTTTTTTGTGCAGATAAATCTGCCTTTTAGAAGAAACAAGTGATTTTAAGTACCTTAGTTCAAGCCAGGATCACTTTCATATAATCAGAACTAAATGTTTAGCAGTTTCATGAGATATATTTTGAAAAATGATAACTACTTGTTAAAACACAACTAATAAGAACAAAAGTGAACAAATTGGAAGTTTTATGAGGTATGGAAAGAGGACCTAAGAAGAAAATGAAACTTCAGTTTGACATAAAGAGGGGAAACACCAGAGAAACTCAAATTATAATGTCTGAGTAAGAGCATCAGTGGTGAATAAATGGGGTGACATTGACACTTCCATGTTGTACAGCCCAGAGGGAGAAAAGTGTATTTGTTTCTGTGTGAGAAATATACCAGATAAAAGAAGGCCAAGTATAAAAAATCCAGATGATTACAGCTGCAACAGAATGTTTGACTGTACAGAAAGAAAACAAAGATCAAATATTATTTCAGGCTACCATGGACCAGAAGCACAATATGTAGGTACAGTAAATTCAAAGAGTTTAAAGGAGTTGAAGATTTGCACAAGTTACAGGCTCATCTGACACAGAAAATATTGTTAGTGGTGGAAACAGGAACCTTTTGGTAGCATTTGGCAAAGGTTTGTGCAAAAGTCTGCTAATTCATGGTTCATGATTCTCTCCTTCTTTAGGACATAACTGAGGATGAGGAACTAAAAAAGCTTTTATTTAGATCTGCCTGTCGTAATGTTCACATTCTTTCCTTCCTTTTTTGTATGTTTGGAGAATAATAAGTTCTTTAAAATGCTTTGTTGCTTTTTATCAATGCCTTCTTCATTCCTGTCTTGCCTTCAGCAGTGTCTTTAATCTCATCAGTCTCACATGCATATTAAAAACACTTTATATGCAATCTTGATACACTGCTGATGTTACTCTGAACAGTTGCTGACATTTAGATAGCTCTGTTGCATCCACTGCCACTTAAATTTGATTTTTTACTGGCTCAGTGACACCGGTTTTAATTATATTTTTATAAAGGTCATATATATTGTTAGCCTAATGTGTACCTTCCAGTTTATGAAAAAAAATGGCATCTTGTCTGGGATGCTAAGAGCTAGTTGCCTGTGCCAAAATAGGTGACATTATGGAGGAGAGGGTGTTAGCCTCCACTGGAGTTAATTTGAATTCTATTATCCCTTTTAAAATTAGGAATACTTTCCACTCTACCCCAGGAGTTACCCAGCAAATCGAGGCTCCTTTTTCTTTCCTGAAAAGGGGAGCAAGGGAGGAGGAAATAAAAGATTATCAGCTTTTACAAGCCATGTGATGTATGTACCGATCACAGACTTGAGTACTCTTTGTCTATTAGAAACTACAAATTAAATCTTGATTTCTCTTCTTTTTCATCATCATCCATCCCTTTTTTGCCTTGCTACTAATGAATACCTTAAAAAAAATGTGGCAAACAAAAAGGCTTTCTTGCAACAAGCTTTAACCTGCATGAAAGTGAGAAATCCGTGCTTCTGACCCCTTTAGGTATTTGTAAATATTCTCAGGATAACTACTTGCCTTGAGGCAGAGTCTAAAGTTATATTAAAAAGTTTTTGAGAATAGTAGCTTCAAAACTCCCCTCCTAGATTTAACTTCTTTATTATCGTTAACACTGTTTTTGTAGAAGTTAAATCATATGCTACATCATTTCCTTCCCATTGAGGTTTTCTTGCTTCCCCTCTCATCATCAACATTCATTTAAAATCAGTATTAAAAAGGCATGCTTATACAAAATAATTAGATATAACCAAAAATAAAAGATGGAAATAAATATCTTACTTCTGTGACTAGTTCTGTGATGTTTTACGCACACTGAGAATCTGACTCATGTTTAAAAGGAAAGTCCACTGTGGATTAGAGAGTAAACTTCTTCACTGAAAAGATATTTATAATAGCCTTTGTATCACAATGATGTTTCGCTTGAAAGACTTCAATAGCCAGCACTTTCTTCTAAACCTATTCTAACCCTTACTTCAACCTAACATGGTATTTTGGAAGTTTTGCATGGATTCTGCCTCTGAAAAGGGCAAGGAGAGAAATAGACTATGCAATTTGAAGCCAACCTGTCATTACTGACCTTTTCAGGGAAGAAGAGAAGGAAACACTCTATAATGACAGAGCTGTTTCATTCCCTAGAATATCACATGCCTGGAATCCAACATTCAGGCTGGCTACGACTGTGGTGTGTATGCTCTGCTTAGATGGATCCATAGTCATGTGGATCCATACTTCTGCTATCACCTTTCTTGGAAATTCTATCTGAAAAGCTAAATACTAACCAATCCTTTAAATACAAAGCTTTTTTTTAAAAAAAACCTGCTTTTGGTTTCATTATTTTTCATCCCTTCTCATTGCTTACGATGTTGCATTCACACAGCAGCTTAAGCCTGTTGCCTGTTACAGTACCTGCTTGTATCTCAGCCTTTTCCCCCTCTGACCTCAGGATGGCAGTGGGAAAAAAAATAAAACAGAAAATTTGAAAAACAGACAAACAAGATGTAGCGGCTTAAGCCCAACCTGTCACTCAGAAACCACGCAGCTCTTCACTCACTCCCTCCACTTCCTCCCCTCGCGCCCGGAGGGATGCGGAGTAGAATCGAAAGAATGTAACTCCCATGGGTTGAGATAAGAACAGTCCGGTAACTAAGTTATAACACAAACCACTACTGCTACCACCGATAATAATAATGATAAGTGAAATAACAGGGGAAGAGAATGTAACCACTCACCACCCGCTGATCGGTACCCAGCCCGACCTGAGCAGTGATCTAACCCTTCCAGGTAGTTGCCCCTCGTTTATATAGTGGGCATGGCATGCTGTGATACGGAATACCTCTTTGGTCGGTTTGGGTCGGGTGTCCTGTCTCTGCTTCCTCCCGGCTTCCCCTCCTCCCTGGCACAGCATGAGACTCAGAAAGTCCTTGGTCAGCATAAACATTACTAAGCAGCAACTAAAAACATTGGTGTTATCAGCGCTCCTCCCAGGCTGAAAGTCAAAACGCAACAGTGCACCAGCTACTAAGAAGGAGAAAAATGACTGCTACTGCTGAACCCAGGGCACAAGAAACACTTCTGATTCATGTACTTTTAAGTGATTTGGGCTATAACAGTGTAAGCGGACTGTGAATTCTACCAAAGCTTGACAGCAGCCCTTTTCAGTTTGAATTGCTACCTATTTCCACATTTGATACAAACAGTGGATACTTCTTCAGCAATGAGTACCATACTAGGAACACATACCAAAGATACTGAACTATTTTAGAAAGTAGTTGCTATTCCAAGGTGACTCAACTAAGTGTTGTTGAAAGAGGCTGAAAGAACTAAGATGCAGAAGTAATGAAGAAATTTGAAAGAGATTCTCATTGAAAGGGTTGGTTGGTTAAGGGCATGAGGTAGAAGAAGACATGGCCCCAAATGAAACTGATGACATGTGAGATGATTAACAGCAAGGAAAAGCAAAGAGCAAATAGCATAGATGTGATTATGTGGCCTGTCCCATTCGTGTAGGGTGTTATACTGTAACCACTGTGACTATATATACTATACACAGAGCTTTCTCTTCTCCAGGCTGAACAGCCCCAATTTTCCCAGCCTGTCTTCATACGGGAGGTGCTCCAGTCTCCTCATCATCCTCATGGCCCACCTCTGCACTTGTTCTAACAGTTCCATGTTCTTTTTATGTTGAGGACACCAGAACTGCACACAATACTCCAAGTGAGGTCTCACGAGAGCAGATTAACTCCCTCGACCTGCTGGTCATGCTACTTTTGATGCAGCCCAGGATACGGTTGGCTTTCTGGCCTGCAAGCGCGCACTGCCGTCTCATGTTCATTTTCTCATTGACCAACACCCCCAAGTCCTTCTCCGCAGGGCTGCTCTCAATCTCTTCGCTGCCCAACCTTTAGCTGTGCCTGGGATTACTCCTACCCAGGTGTAGGGCCTTGCACTTTTCATGGTTAAGCTTCATCAGGTTGGCATCAACCCACCTCACAAGCATGTCAAGGTCCCTCTGGATGGCATTCCTTCCCTCCAATGTATCAACCAAACCACACAGCTTAGTGTCATTGGCACACTTGCTGAGGGCGCTCTCGCTGAGGGCGCACTCAATCGCGCTGTCCATGTCGCCCACAAAGATGTTGAGCAAGACTGGTCCCAATGCCCATCCCTGAGGGACACCACTCGTTACTGGTCACCAGTGGACATTGAGCCATTGAGCACAACTCTTTGCGTGCAGCCGTCCAGCCAGTTCTTTATCCACCGAGTGGTCCACCTATCAAATTGATGTCTCTCCAACTTAAGAGACAAAGATGTCATGTGGGACAGTGTCGCACGCTTTGCAAAAGTCCCGGTAGATGACATCAACTACTCTGCCGCTGTCCATTAGTTCTATAGCCCCATCATAGAAGACCACCAAATTAGAATAAAACACACATTATCTAAAATATGTACAGTTGCCTGATGCAAAGTATACACTCTAGTGAGCTCAAGTGCCAAGTGCTACGGCTCTGCTGTGTTTCTGTGCCAGTGAATGCCGTTGTGAATTTTGCAGTTTCTGCACACAGTCATCTCCTAACTTCCAGGGTCACTTCATGTTATATTCACCTCTATGCACTGCTTAAAGAAACACACTAGACAAAACAATCATGGTGTGTCTCAGGCTTGCATGGGCAATAAATGCTTTGTGCTCCATCTGCTCACAGCATGTCATGGTTCTCTAAAGGCAATGTTCCAGTAGTAGTTCTGAACTTGTTGAGCCTTATGAACATCACTCCAAGATTGTTTTGGCATGAGGCACTGTATAATTTGGAATTGTTGCTAAACAAAAAGTTTTATTTTAATTTCAGTTTCTTCACAAATTCTGGAAATAAAAATAAAGACGAAAAGGACTCAGTGTTTATTCTTAGTGATTTCATCTTGAAGAGGTCATTACAAGAACCAAAAGAACCAATTCTAGAGTAGAATATTTGACACTTCATATTTCTAGTAAAATTACATCAAATAAGTAAGCTTAATCCTGCACAATTAACTTGAGGGCTGTGAAAAGGATGGTGCTGTGAAAGAGACAATGTAAAATTATTCATAATTTGTAAAAATAAGCACAACTTATTATCATAATTCAGAATAAATTGGCTGAGATGTGTAGTGTTACTGGGGGCATCCTCCATCCCTGTAACAGCAGGGGTGGCTGGAGGCAGAATCTGTGTGGAACAAGGCTTGTTGCGGAAGACTGGCGCGTGCCAGGCCACTTAACTTACAAAGTTATGCAGGTTGGAGCCTGCTGTGATCACATTTACATTTACGTATGCTTAACACCTGTCCTGTGTGACATCCATGGCAGGATCAAGGCAAAGATAGCAGCTGTGTTGACATGTCGGAGGTAGCTTTAATGAACATGGTCTTAAGCACTGCTGGAAGTTCAGCAGGTGTTACTATTCATTCAGCATTGCCGATTCTTACTATCTTAATATAAGACATAGACTATTTCTAAATCTTAAAATATAAATGATCTTGGAGAAAAAATTACCTCTATGGAAGTATAGAAAATAATGGATGAATAAGCCCTAAGAATGCAGAAACTATAAAGTAAATCAAACGCAAAAAATACTATTTTATAAAATTTTATGACTTTTTAAGACAGTTATATGCCTGTTTATAACTTTTAAATGCTTGGAACTTTCACTATTGTATTGAACACTAGATGAAATATTAGTTTGAAACTATTCTCTGACAAAAACCCAGGTCAAGAACAATATCTATCTATCTGATGCGAGTCCATCCAGAGTTACATGTTTTAGGTACAATTGACTCCAACAGCACTAGTGGAATCAATAGACCAATTGGGGTTTTGACTTTATGAAAAACTTTGTTTACATTCTTTTGTCACTTGGATTTATTTTGCAGACAGTACTTTATTCTTGTAAAATTCAAATGTATTATACCAACAAATCTTTTTAGTGCATGAAAATCCCCTGTGCCAGTCACAGTGAAGCTGCTTTGATGTGGCTTAAACATAGTTTTGATATTTGAAAAACAAACTCAGTTGCGATACATTGTTCTCCCAAAAAGACATGTGATGCACTTATGACTTCATAAATTGAAAGGGACACTATCTGAGGCATAGCAGTAAATGTTAGATGTTGCTATTAAACAAAGGTTGCCTTTTATGGATCTCATAAGATGATGAAGAAATAAAGATGGCTACAGGCAGTCTATGAGATTATTATTTTAAAGCTATTTTTTTCATTAAATTAATATTCTAAGCAGACTTCACTTTCCTATGACTTCTGTTATTGGGATCTTTAGATTAAACAGAATAAAGATGTCATATGCTGACTCTGCCCATCCACTTTTTTAATATATCAATGAGGAGAAACTTGGGAGGTGTTCAACTATAAATTTACACCATTGTTTACGATGATCAGTAGCAGGAACCAAATTCAGAGTTTACTGCTACGTCTGCGTATGGAAATCATTCACTTAAGAAGGGCAAGGCTTGGTAAGGTGTATCTATTCTTTGAGACATGGGGTTTGATGCAGATTTTGTTCAACGTAAGATGACGTTTAATTAGTGGTAAACAAGCATTGGGTGGGGAATGTGGGGACAAGCTTTCTTTGGGATGCTTTCATCAGCCCATTGCTAAGCTGGAGCAATGAAAGCTGAAGTGGGTTGCATGGAGTACCTATGCAGGCATTTTAAAACATGAATAAAATGTGGTTTTTTTTAATATATATGAAGATGTGCTTGTAATATTATTCACATATTAAACCTAGTCTTGATCAACCTGGAGAACACCTGATTCCTTATGGACCCATTGACATAACACTGTTTAGGACATGCAGATTTATGTCACAAAAGTCATCTTTGACTTTATGTATAGAAAGTGTAACACATCAAAATCTTAGTCTCTGAACAGAACTAGATGTTTGTCATTTCTGGTAACACTATTACTAGCACTCCTGCTAGTGATACTGTTAATAGGCACAACATTCTCTAGAATACCAATGATGCAGTAAACTGTTAAGGCATAATACTGAAAAAGGATGCAAACATGGTCTATTTTTTGCCTTCATTCACAGTGATGCAGATAGATCATCTAAAGAAAACTTCTAATGAACACTTTCTAAGATATTTTTTTCTGGCTCTGATGCACCACTGTAAATAGTATTTTTTCCTCTAATATATGTCATTTAAAGGCTAAATAATGCCATCAAGTCTCTGAAGTATACATTATCTTTGTAGCATTGAGCTATCTTTTTTCAACTTGACTCCTCAGCTTCCAGCTTGCTACAGTTTGGAAAGTCTACCACTGACGTTGAAGAAAAAAGAAAAAGGAAGCTATTTTAAACTATTATACTATCATTTCAATTTAAATTATTTAATTATTTTAATAGTTAAACTAATTTAAGAGCTGTTGTTTTAAACTCTTCCTCCATATCAGATTGCAATAGTTTTTAAAACAGTTTTTATTTTACTGCTCTCAGTGTTGAGGTTATGATATGTTATGTAAAATATTACGGACTGATCGCATTAAAAGAAATTTGTGACTGTTACCCTTGTTTGAATTGTAGTGACGCTAAACACAATGAACATAATGCAAATTTCCTTTTACCCTACTGGGTTTCTTATAACTGTGAATATTTTTGTTTTAAGAGGATTTTTAGTTCTGTGCTGGCAGTCATTTTGCTGCTGATACACAGAATTTTGCCTCAGAATTCCAGGAAAATGGTAACCTCTGGAATAATGTATGTCAGAAATGAAAGGGAGAAAATCTGTTTGTTTCTTGGAGGCATCTGGAAGTAATATATTTGAATGAGGATTTTTTTTTTCATTCTTTCTGCTGACTTTCTGGTGAATTCTTTCTTTTCACTCTTTATTTGTATTTTGCCTCTCTAGATTGTAAACTCTGGGGAGAAAAATGTACACATGATTTTATACAGTACTTACAATCATAAAGATGCTGTATCACAGGATAAATATAAAATAATACCATCTGCTGTCAGCTTTCAACCAGATGAATATTTAAATATATAAACTTGTCAGAAAAATTGAATCACTATTGAAGGCAACATCTCTTTTACTCATTTAGAAATAATAACCAAAATAACACCACATACACTTTGTCATTTCAGATTTTCTCTCTGACTTACAGCATTCATTTATGTCACATGCATAATCAGAATGTCTGATATTTCTATGAAAAAGTTTTATTATACCTGTTTAAGTTCACTTATTCAGTGCGAATTCTCTGAAACCAAAGTTATATTTGCATTTTACTGCAAATGGTAAGATATGTGAATGAGGGACATGAGCAAATACTCATATCTTCTTCATTTATGATTAAAAGTATGGAAAAAAACACCACATTTTTGATAAGATGACTGGAAATTTTGTTTTCATTCCAACTGTCTAAAGCACAAAAAATAAAATTAGATGGGTCTCTTTCATTACTGTTTCTATTGATGAATATTTGAAAGGATTAGACGGATTAAAAGACTGATTTTTAAGTATGTGATCAATTATCTGTTATGAAGACAATCATGTTGATGACCTGTACGAATTACCTGTCTTCTAGTAATATATTCATTCCGATTGATTAATGCCAATAACATAAATGTGGCAGCTACCTTTCTATAGAAAAGCTTTTAAACAGAAAACTGTTCTTTTGCACTTATCCCATGTAAAAATTGAAAAGGGGGCTTTAGATAAAGACTTTTAAAAGGTATTATCAATAAAATTTGACTAAAAATAGGTAAACCAAAAATGTTTTCACTTTAATTCCAAATGATTACTGGCTAGCTGTGACCTTGGGAAAGACTGCACTTCCTTATACCAGCTCTGTCAACAAGCTTTAATTGCAAGTAAATAGAGCATAAGGGTCTACTTTTATTGTTCTATGTGATAAATGTGACAACTTTTTCCATCATTTTTACCATTAAGTATTTCTGAAATATCTGGTATTTTTTTACACCAAAGACCTTTTTTCTTCTCAGATCGTCCAATCGTTGTGCATAAGTTTTAAGGCTAGGAATGAAGCCAGACTTCTGGCAGATCATTCCAATGTAGTTCAATATGAAATTGCCATGGCAAATAATACTGCCTCAAGTCTTTAGTTCTCCTAATTGGGCCATAGGAGATGATAATGCCTTTCTTGTCAGAGTTTATGATTTTAAAATGTGAATATAAGGGGAAAGTCATCAGGATTCATTTTGATTTTATTTAATTTGTCTTGAGTATTGTCAGAGAGCACTGAATAATTCAATTTTAGGTCCTCAGGGAACAGACCTTATCATCTACATAAGCAAAAAGTAATTTTTCAGATACTTATGATATTAAGCGTTAAAAATGATGGGAAAGAAATGTGAATATTAAGGCATATGGAATTTATAAAGGATTTCTGATCAGTGTACTGAATATTATCTTATATTTATAGGTAGTCACAACTAATCTGTGATTTCTTATATGAAATAAAAGAAAAGCTTTTAAGAATCTACCTAATATTAGCTATAGAATATTTGGTTGACAAATAATATGCATTTTGCCTAAATTAATAAGAATCTATATTCCATCAATGAATACTACCTGAATCTGTAGCAATTTCCCCCTTAGCCCTTTAAAATACCAATACAAATGACCTTGTACAGAAGTTTATTCATTAGAATTTATGTATAATGGGTACAGACCTACTGTCTCCTTGCTGTAATCTTGTTTTGCACAAAGTTAGCTCATGCACGCATATTTGTTCGTTCCCTAAAGTCTGATTTTTGTTGTGCCTTACAAATTCTGGTCAATGTTGGCAGCTCCATTGGGGCAGGAGAGCTGCCTGATCAGGTCTGCTTTAGGGATGTAGATGCCTCATGGTGTTCTTGATGCAGCCCTTGCCCACATAATACTGATCGTCAGGGTTGCAACACAGAAAACTCTGCTGGTGAATACGAAACAGGTAGAGACTATTTCTTAAAAGCACCATGTACATTGGTAAGCACTAACATGCTCTTGTGAGTAATTATAATACTGTCCTAAAATCTCAGAACAATAAATTTAATTTTGCAGCCCTTTGAAAATCAGATGTTGTCTGACAATGCCAGCATGTATGAAACAACAGCTAGGAAGGATTTCTAGCATTTATTGTTGCAAAGAAAGAATTTCCCTCCTTTCATTGTTTTCTTATAAGAAATATTTAATATATATGTAAAATAAAGAGCCAAGAAATGGTGTAAGATAGTAATCAAGCCACGGACTATGCATCAGCTGATCAGAGAGTATGAAGGAAAGGCACAACAGGAATGGAGAGGAATGAAGTGACAGAATGCTGGAATTCTGAGCCCTTCTGAATCTGCAGGGTGAGAAAAATGAATGTATCTGCTATCCAACATTTGAATAATAGCCAAGCTGAGTGCTGCACAGCCATTTTGTCATCCAACACAAGAGAAATAAAACAGTAAATGCAGAAAAGGAATCCAGTCAGAATTTCAGCAATGAGGAGCTGTTCACAGATTCCATAAAGCAGTTGTCACAGTAGACAGGGTGAAGATCACCGTACTGTCAGCAAAGCAGAGTGTGGATAATGGCTGCCAACAATCCAGAGTTGGTAGTGACAGCGGATATGCAGCAGAGGTCAAAAGTAGACTTCTGAATTGCAGGCTAATGTAGACAAAATCCAAAACTGACAGGAAGCTGTTATGACGGCTAACATTTCCTGCCTTTTAATCAAGCAGAAGCTGATGGTTGAAAGAGCAATGTGCTGAAGGCAATCTTATTCTATCCGAAAGAAGTAGCTGTACTGGAATGAGAGGTCACTTATCCTATAGCTGGGAATGGGTTCTGAGCTAGAGAAGTAGCCGAAGATGTGTGAGGCTAAATATTGAAGAAGTTTTATCAAACAGCAGATGGTCTTGTCACATAATTTCAGACCAAAATTGTGGGGTTTTATATTTCTCACTTTACAGAGAAAATATGAATTGACATGCCTAAATACTAATGTTTGTAATAGTGAATAAGCTGGGAGTGGAGGCCTGTAGCATTCCTTTTCTTCAAAGGAGACAGATGTGTACAAAAAATTGATGTGTTTCACAAGTCCAAGCATAACAAGGCTATAAGGAGTCCTTTAGACATTAGTCTAAGCTCCTGTGACAGTAACAAAATTATATCAAGCTTGGATATGAAATTTAAGTCAAGTAGTTAAGTCTTCTGTCCTCTGTTAAGAAAAGGGGAAAAAATAGTGTTTCCAAATGAAAACAGGAATGATCAAGCCACAGCCAGTGTCCAGAGCTTTTGCAATGACAAGTGATTTATTAAGGGATTTAAGGAACTGCTAGCAGAGAAAGGGCTAAATGCAGATTAAAAAAAAAATTAGAGGCTTTGCTTTAATTTGTAAGTCTCTGGTCTCAAGGGAACTTGAGATTGAAGAAAGTGGCTATCGTGACAGTCATCATCGAAAAAAACTTCATGGTATGCATGGAGGGATGCACAGTTCTCCTACAAGAGCAGTGAGCCTTGGAACTAGCCCACATCTCCTAGGAAGCCGTGATAGAAAGTCACTTTCAGAATGCTGCTGCTATGATCCAGGGATGGCACAAGAACATTAAAAGTCAGGAGCAGATGGCTGCAATTTTGCTAATATGTCAATATCCATTCTGTAACTCTGTGTGTTTGACTGTATCCACTTTCACAAGATGGTGCATTCCACTGGAGATACCATCACTGTTTCTGCCTTATGCTTGGCTAATGGCTGCAGTCATCTATACTTCATCACTAGAGTGGTTAAGCTTCCCTTTATACTTAGTATTGGAAAGACTTGGAGGGCCATGATTTACTCAAAACCATATCTATATTATCACTATTAGTAATAAAACCATTTTATAGAACTATTAATTTACATGGCACTTTACATTTGTTTTCCTGCCTGGGTAAAAGTATCCTGAAATAAAAATGAAGAGGTAAAACCCAGGATATGTGTGCTAGATGCACTTTTCTCGACAATTGGGAAAATTGAAATGTGAGCAATTAGTCAAGACAGAACAGAGATGCTACAGACTTATATCTCACCTCATTTATTTTCATCATACTTGTTAATGGGGACCTAACTATGTAATGTGATAAAGGAAGACCATAAGGTCTATTTGAAATTGTAATAAATGGAACCCCAAGAGTGTAGTGTGCTTGCAATGGGCTTTGAGGCAAGGTAGTGGAAGAGGGTTTTGTCCAACCAGGTGCATTCCAGTCTGGCAGCTACCAATCTGGGAGCCCTTGGTCCACTGTACATAGCAGCTGTACCACAGGTTGAAGGGCATTCAGAGATATAAGTAACACCAGCAACATTCATGGTGGTTATTTTTCAGGCAGTATGGGGGTGTATACAAGCATTATAGGAAATCTTTTTTTTGTTACCATATTAATGCTCCAAAACCTTAAAAGACAGTTATGCTTCTTGAAACACATAAACTTGTTGATGAATGGTGTATTCTGGGAATGTCAGCAGTCACAAATTACAATTAAATCATGATTTGGTGTATTTTTAACTAAGAATTTACTACTAGAGCTACTTTTATTCTTGTAAGTAATTACGAGAGTGCGATCTTTTATCAATTTATGATTAAATTGTTTTTAATTCGCTATAGGGAAACAACTACATTTTAGAAAAATAAAAAACCTTGAAAGATATGGAATAAATTCAAGTCTAATGAGATGTACAATTAATATTATATTTGTGAGGTGCACCACGTTTAAAAGCACTCATAAATGCATTTGGCATATTATAAATTCTAATTATCTTCCTTTAATACTCAACTATAATTAGAACTATTTAGTGATTTAACAGAACATCTACAAAGAAACATATCAGTTTAACCTCATAGAAATGCTGCTCATTTGGTTTTATTGCTAAAGCTACATATCTTTCTTATATTTACAGATATGAATGGTGACTCATAGTGCTCCATTCAAATTTCATAATTTTTAACAAACTTGCATTTAAAGAAATAATTAGAAAAGATTTCAGTAAGTAATCTGAGCCAGGATTGGTTGATTTTTTCTTGTAACAGCTTCTAACTTTACTTAGTGGCATTCCACTCTTGCTTGTATGAATGCGGTGCTGGTTTTCTCACCAATATATTTCTCTCCAACGTAGAATCTCTAAATGCCTGAAGCAGTAATTTTGTTTTGTTTGCCGACAGACAATGCATTTCAGTAAAACACATGCTTTACATTTTTTGTCAACACAAAGTTGGAATTAATGTTTTGCGTATTTTCTACTGCTGTGTCAGCAATCTGTTGAAGAGAAATGTGATTGGGTGAATGGAGACAGTCACATTCTTCGTTTCTGTGTCTTTTGAGATTCTTCTCTATTGAAAGAGGGATGTAAATCTGGCAGATTCTCTTTTATTATTTTGGAAAAATCAACTCATATTTTAACAGCCATCTTTGTATATTCTAAATATATTTCATTTTAATGGGTGATGGGAAAAATTGCTAAATTGTAAATTAATGTGAGTTACGCAGTACATCTTTATCAGCCCAGCAATGATGCAGTTGGTATATAGCAAAATATTTGACGCGATTTTAAATCTCTTATAATTTTGGCATAGACCTGGCAAGTTATCTGAATTTTAAAAGATTTTAGGATTGACTGAAGACAGTACATCTCTCTCCTCCATGATGTAGTCTCAAGAATCTTGTGTGGACCTCCTGAGAAGAGTTCTGGAGCAAATATAAATAGGTTGAATATAAATGAGAAAAATATCCTTCAATGCTTAGCTGAAATATTACATTCCAGTTGAAGTTCAAATACAGAATCTTTCCTGACTTCTTCCTTTGTTAATTAGCTAGGAAATTTTACTTCAAATAGTTCTTGGACTAGGAAGACAATCTCTTCCTCACCTCCTACACTACACTTTAAGCAAAGTGATATATTTGATGAAGTTCACATAAACAAAATATAATTTTTTTCTTATGATTATTTATTTGCTAATGTTTGAATATTCCCACATGAGAGAACTCTAGTGATCTTAATGTCCTGTATCCCTTCCTATATAATTACAACAAACCAGATGTAACATGTCAAATCTACATAACTGCCTAACTTAATTTGAAGATACAGATAATAAGAAGCTGTGAACGGAAATACGCTTAGATAACTTTATGTTTGTATAACTCTCACATGTATCACAAAGGGGCAGTTTTTGAGCATAATATGTAAAGCATGAGATTTTTCATTTTGTTTAAATAGATACGCAGCTATTATAGGAGGCATTAATCAGTCTTTGTTATCCACCATTTTTATACTTGGAGATAGTGATTGTTGACAATTTTACCATCATTTTTATAACCCCTAGAAAAGAGCAGATATGGTTGTTTAAGTGCCAGATGTTTAGATTACAGTGCGGCAACAGGAAAAAGTTGTACTTTTAAACTCCACTTTTTATATACTTTTGAACAGCAGTATGGGCAGCTATTACAATGATTTAACATCCATGTAAACCTTTCTTGCAGTCATTGCATAACACACTTTCTGGCTTTCCAACCCCATGTATTATGGGCATTGAAACTCAATTCTATTTTAGGCTAGCTGTTGTTAGTTATTTGAATGTTTGAGTTTGAATTCTTGCCATATCTCCCCAGAATAGATATGCCTTGACTTGAAAACTTTCCAAAGCTTTAGCGGGGTCTAAGCAGTGTGAAGATGTTTTCAATTAAAGATATTAATAGTTTTTGGAACAAACTTACTAGATTTTTTGCAAATTATACAAGAGAGGAATGTCAGAATTCAGCTCCAATTCAACTAATGTTATGGGTTGGGGTTTTTTTTTAAGAATGTTTATGTTTAAGTACATGTATAAGTGCAACTATAGGATTTCTTTTCTAGTTACATAACGGTTAATTTGAATAAATAAATATGCTTTTTTGGGGAAGCACATGGAAGAACAACAGAAGGTCACATTCTCTTCCATATAACTATGCTTATATTTGTTGACTCTGCCTAAGAAAAGAACTTTGTCACTTATTTAAAATTCTCAGTATAGAAAATGACTGTGTACTTTTGATTAGCAAACTAATGTAACTTCTTTTACCTTAAGAAAATATTGTAGTATTGCTATTCTGTAGTCTCTGCATTAAGGTTTCTCAACATTTTTTTAATACCTGAATGTACATGGTTTATTTCAACAGATTCAAAGTAATGTGTAAGAAGGTTATTTTATTATTATTTTGAATTTATTGTTCACTTTTGCTAAGCAGATATTAGAGGTAACCAAGGTGATGATACACATTATTCCCTGGTAACTACTGCATATAGTTCACTACAAAGCCTATTGCAATGCCATCATCTCCTGACCATTCTCACCAAGCCTGATGTTAAAGATTTTGAGTCACCTTTTGTAATTCTCTTTCCTGAGTAGGTTCTTCTAAGGAAAACTGTGTACCTGTAACCATCTCTTCTCAATGATGGGCTCATTCTCTCTTTGTCCCTAAGCAAAAAAGGAGAACAAACAAGTCATTTCTATTCAAGTTTGGTGATTTCTCTTTTATTATTATTGCAGAGAGAATAGACAGGAAACAATACAGCACAAAAAAGGGAAATAAGACAGCATGTGATGCACCTGGCAAAGCACCACTTGTCCACAACAGCTGTGTTTGTAATTGTACTAAAGATGTCATCAGCTTCATAAAAAAAGAACTGGCATTTTTCCTTGTTGCCAGCTGAAATTCACTTATGGGGAAAGTAGCTGAAAGATACCAACAATAGCAGTGATTTAACACAGGGAGCAGAATTGTAGGGGACAGAGTTTTGGCATGTAAGACTTCTTACCATTAGCTATCTAGAAAATTGTTGACAGCTGATATTAGGATTTATCACAATTGTGGTTTAGTGCATTGGGATTTTAGGTGGGTTTGGTTTGTCTTTGTTTTTGTTTTTGTTTGGTTTGTTTTTTTTGTTTGTTTGGGGATTTTTCCCCCCCTTTCTTTGTGTCATTTGTGTGTACCTCTTGTGTTACAGTGTTCTTTGGAGTGTTTGAAATCTAATATTTTGACCTGTAGAGAAACCTGTGTGTATACCAATCCCTGTTTGAATTTCCATGTGTACTTGGATGTAAGCCACGCGTTAACTGGTTCTCATGCATTGCCTGTGGAAGAGATAGGGATTTCTTTCGCCTCCCATAGACTTGGAGAAGCTGACTTGATTCAGATCAAGATGAGGACAATGTAAGAGTTGTCCAATATGATTATGAGGCCGCTATCAATTTTCTGTGAAAAGCGCAACTATTGAGAAAGGTTCCATAAAGTAATTCATTTTTAAAAATACTGGGAATAAGACTTGGGGAACCTGATCAGCCTCATGGCTCACCATAGAAAGGTCTGAAAGAATGCTGTGTCCCTTGGAATACATTTCTAGTCATGTAAGGGTCAAAGGAAGCTGGACTAGATGACCTCCATAATTCCCTTACCATCAATATTTCTGTAGTTTGATGTTTCTATGAGTGTAAGAGATGATAGGTTCACTAGGGCACATTTGAAACCTTTTCTACTATGTCTTTGGAACGTGACTCTTTATGGTGTGGGAAATTACAAGTATGAGAAAGTAATGAAGTTCAGTCACCTGTCTTTGATCATTTTAACTTGTTTTTTACTCCCCAGGTCCTTCTGACTTAAAACTACATTTGGGAGTGAGAATTTAAGATGAGTGAGAATGACCATTCATTTTTGTGAGCAAAATCATCAAACTCATTTCTTAGGCTGGCTTTAGAGTTGAGTGTGTTATTTAAGACATCACATAGTGAATTCAATGGAAATGCAGGTGCCTAAGAAGAAGCCATATTTTTAAACACATCTGTTGATTTGGATTCTCTATAACTTCCTTTGTCTTTGGAGACAGAAACATAAACAGCTGACAGAAATAAATTCTTATGGAAAGAAATTTGTTTAGAACATTCTGGTGTTAGGATATAGTTTCATAGTGTGACATTCTTAATATATTGAATACTGTGTAGTTTTGAAAGCATTTTAGTATATAATTACAAAACCATGTTAGGGCAATTATTCTCTTTATTACATTTTTACTGGAATCATGAGTCTACAGAAGACATTTCCTACATTAAAAGCTTGTTTTCACTCTAGAAACATGACATTTTCTATCTTGAATGGGATATCTCAGTGTAAATCCTCTTTCAATAGTGAGCTTTGAAGACACTTGTTTCATTGTGTCCTATAACAGATAGCGTGGCATTCTTGAGTGCTTCGTGCTTCTGTAAGGAATGTAAATGTTATGTTGATTTCACAATATATTACTCACGTTTACTGGTTTCACTTGTTCTCCACCTCTTGTCCACCAGGATTTTTGTTAGCACAAGCAGTTAGCACTCACAAGTAGCATAATCTGTGCTTAGGAAAGGAATAGGAACAAGGCTACAGTGAGAATGTACAAGAAAGCTCAGGGACATAAAACGTCTTCACCTTACTAACATAAAGAGCAACAAAAAAAGACTGAGTAAACACTTTTTTCATTAGGTAACTGAATTATGATTGTGGAATCAGGCTTATATTTCTTGCAGGATAATTTAATGAAGAGGAGGGATTCTTATAATGTAAAGAAATCTTGAATTGAATGCACTCTGTGCTGCCTTAGAAACAGCAGTGAGGTTGACTGTGTTCTGAAGACTCACTTCAGCCATTGCACAGAAAGCTCCTGTTGTTCTTCCCATAAGGAAGTATCTGCTTAGCTAGAGCAATACAGATCTTTAGGTATTTTTGCATTCAGAAAAATCTGGAGAGTGATGTATGGTTAATTGTAAAACTGTTGGGTCCTGGCCCTGAGCTAAACATAAATGTTTGGCTAGTATATACCATGGCCACTTCCTTGTACAACAAGGATTAATTAACTGGGTTATTCATATTCCTTAAGAGGGGCCAATCACCTTCTTATGCAGGGGCAGACTGTGAATCTCCTCACTCTGATGTACTCTGATGAATACCTTCTAGCATTATTGACTTATGTGAATAATTGCAGAGGTAAAGGTTTCATGGTCCAGCGTTTAAGGTAGGTGTCGTGATTTAAGCCTCTATAAACTCACACAGCCGCTCTCTCACTCACTCCCCACTCTTTCTTTCCTCCGCTCCTGAAGGGATGGGAAGGAGAATCAAAAGAATGCAACTCCCACAGGTTGAGATAAGAAGAGTTTAGTAACTAAGGTATAACACAAATCACTACTGCTACCCCCAATAATAATAATGACAAGGCAAATACAAGGAAAGAATACAGCAGCTCACCACCAATCTCAACCCGACCAAGCAGTGCACCCCCACCCTTCCGGGTCTCTGCTCTCCGTTTCTACATCCTGGACATGACATGCTGTGGTATCAAATAACCATTTTGGTTAGTCTGGGTCAGGTGTCCTATCTCTCCTTCCCCCCAGCTTCTCCTCCTCCCTAGCAGAGCATGAGACTCTCAGTCCTTGGCCAGCCTAAACATTACCAAGCAGTAACTGAAAACACTGGTGTTATCAGCAGTGTTCCCAGGCCAAAAATCAAAAACACAGTGCTGCACCAGCTTCCAAGAAAGAGAAAAATGACTGCTGCTGCTGAACCCAGGACAGTAGGTTAATTACCTTTAGTTTTCCTGTCTATTGGAACTTTGATATCCCAAATATCATAGGATGTTTTATGATTGGCCTTTACTCTGTTGTAGTCACTTAGAAACAATCCTTTTAAGGAGAGACATATTTACTTTATTTCATTATGAAATATCCCTGTCAGGCAGTTATAACAGATATGTAGAGAAAAGGATCAAGTTTATAAAGAAGATTAATTTGTATACCTGAAGCAACACTGGTACTAACAACCTATTATCACAAATATTTGCTGAACCTTAACTGTAGTCAGATCTATAGAAAAACAGATAAATACATATCTTTCTTTGACAGCTCTTACATGGAAACCTTTCCCCATTGGATTATAGGCAAGCAGGTGTGGAAATCATAATTTCAGCTCCCTTTGAGCTTTTTAGAGACATGTAAAAAATTTGTAAAATTTTCATCTTCATGATCTACACTCAGAACCTGTTTATGAAAAGAGGTTTCAAGTTTTTTTTTAATTTAGGTACTTTTGTGAAGGTTTAACTGCTGCACTTTTCTACTGAAAATAGCAATGGCACTGGTGCCTAAGGTCTTTTTTCAGCTGCTATTTATCTAAAATGCCTAGACTTATGCCTTCAATAAGGTAGACAAGTATTTCTGGTGTTTCAGTGTGATATTTCTAACAATATATTCCATAATATAGGAACTGTACCTGTTTACTCCAGGGCCATATTTCCATGGTATTATGCACCCTGATGCAGAGAAACATTTTGGAATGAAATTACTTAACTTACTGGTAGTAGTAAGCTGAAAGGTATCTTGGTATGAAGTATATTCCCTTAAAAAGATCTTTTGGAGAGAGCTTAACAGAAGAATATTTCTGAAATTGAGGTAACTATGGCAAAAAATGACGTAATAAAAGCTAAAGCTTTATTTGGGTCAGAACCAACCTCATGAAGTTCACCAAGGTCAAGTGCAAGGCTCTGCACCTGGTTTGGGGCAATCTCAAGCACAAATACAGGTGGGCAGAGAATAGATTGAAAGCAGCCCTGGGGAAAAGGATTTGGGGATGTTGGTTGATGAGAACAACTTGAGCCAGCAGTGTGTGCTCACATCCCAGAAAGCCACCCGTGTCTTGGCCTGCATCAAAAGGAGGATGGCAAGTAGGCTGAGGGAGGTGATTCTCGTTTGATCGCCTTTGAAGCAGGTGATGCTACTTTGCTCTTGTGAGACCCCAGAATTCAGGGATTATCAATGGCACAAGTTTCCATACAGCATCATGGATCATGTTTCCTATGTATACATAACAGAAAGTGTATTCTTACTCCACACCATCACATACCTCAAGCACAGTCATTAAATACGCAGTATAAGCATGCATAAATCCAGGTTAAAACACATATGTGAAATGAACTAACTATATTAGACTAGGTAATGGATATGTTCTTACTGTTTAATTCTCATCATCCCTACAGGGAAGTGTAATCAACGCAGCAAAGACATGCTGAATTGGTCAGCAGGCTATATTTACACTTAGATTTTTAGGAACTCTCAAGCAACATGTATGATTCTGGATTTGGTTATTATTTTTGATGAAAACCTCTGCAGGTGACCAGAAATTAGTTCATTTCATGTATTTGGATGTCATAAAGAAACATTATGAACCGAGGTCTTGAAAAACAAGAGGATGAACTTGACCACTGCCAGCTCATGTGAGGGTGAGAGGACATTTTTGTTTTCATTCAAACTTCAATAAGCAGCAGAAATTGCATATCCAGGCTGTAGCAGCTTCTGAAAAAGCCTGAGATTTTAAAAAGCGTTGATGTTCTTACAAGATTAGTTGTAAGTATGAACAAAAGAATTTATATTACATTTTTCTCTTAGCACAGAATACGAGAGAAAGCTTTTCTTTTGTTAATAATTTCATTTTCTTATCACTTGCTCTTGTAGTGGTAACGTCAAGATATTTAAGGCAAAAGAGTGGTGCTGCAGTGTGATCCCTAAACTAACATTGAGCTAAACCAGTAAGTTCACTGAGCAGAGCAAAGAGTCATGCAGAGCTATTTTAATGGATTTGGAAGAAAGAAAACCATCTTCAGCAAAGCTTATCAGTTTGGTTTCAGCACTATGACAGTGTGATCATACTGCTCTTGTAGGTCTTGCTTGGGAATGCGCATCCTCTGCATCTTCTAAAAGTTCTAGGCCTTGGAAAAAAAGGCCATCCTGACTGCTTGTTGTGCACTCATTATTGTCAAGAAACATGTCAAATAAACGGTATTTTCCACTGGAAGTTGTCTTTTAGACCACTGCAGAGCTTGGAGAGTATGACTGTAAGAAAAGTGTGTAGAGGAGAAAATGTCCTTGAAAAGCGTTTGTCAGCATGAGTATACTGGATGCACAGCATTCATGCAAGTAAACTCAGCAAATAGAGTGAAATGTGCACCCTATTATTTGTCTCATTACAAACTGATCATTCCAGTACAGCATTTACCTGAGTTCCACAAACGTCATTTAGACATTTTGCATATAATTTATCTTAACTAACTTTAGATGTTTATATTGTAAACACCTACGTTTGTGCTAGCAGCAATTTATGATCAATTACAAAAGATATTTAAGTCAGTTTAATTGTAATTCAGATAGTCCTATTTCTTCACATTTTTAGACTATGCCTAATTCATCTACATCTACAGACATCTACATTATAGGTTTTTGGTTAGGTAAAAGTAGTCTTAATGCTGTATGTTTTTAAAGAACAAGTTGGCTGTGCTCTTAAACCACTATTGAGGTATCAACAGACATATGCAACAGCTTTATCTGGGTAAAGCCATGGCAATTTATGACAGAAAAAGGTTTAATTTATAATTATGGCAGAACTACATTCAGATGCCTCCTTTGGTTCATGCACTGGAACTTGTGTGCCTTACTTTTTTGATACATGTGTTTGTTTTTTATCTATTTTATGAAATCACCAAAGCATTGGCCGCTGTTCTGATAACATAATTACAATTACTTTCTTTTAATTAAAGGCAATAAATCAGTGCAGCATCTCAGTGCAATAATTACTGTTATTTTAAAAGGGACTCTGAATCCTATAAAACTCCTGTAAGTAAATCAAAGACAAAAGATACAGCAAAATCTACAAAGTAGTTAATGTTAACATAATAATAAATAATTTAAGAAGTGATTTAACATGCAAAAAAAATATAATACAATCATGGGTTAACAGCATATATTTATCAACATAATAGTTCACCTACATATAATAGCAGAATTTTGGAATGAAGACTATTGCTGTGCAAAATACTTTCTAGTAAACAAAAAAACCTGCATACCATGTCATCCCTATAGTGATGCTGAATAGGGAGATTTCGGTCCCTGCTTACTCATCCAGAATGGTGTTGCTTCATGAGGGCTTCTGTATCTAAGTGCTGAGGATCTTTATGGTACAATGGGGGCACATGGCGGCAAGGACTGGGTAGTCCTGCTGGGCTCAAGGCAGGGAGTGCCCTCAGGGACGGCTGCAGGCCCAGGTCACCCATGCCTGAACCCAGGGGTTCAAGGCCAGGCCTGGTGGTGCCAAAGATGCCCAGATCCCTGAACACACCACAAGACCACACAGAACATAGCAGAGCTCAGACCTGACTGGCATGGTGGGGTAGGAAGGACAAGGCATGTGACTGAGCCTGGTACAGTAGCATGATGGTCAAGGCAGGGTCACAAGCAATTGTCTTACCTTCAGTTTCAAAAATACAATAGTTTGTAACAAGTGTATTTGTAAAAAGGATGTATTTGCCTATTTTATTGTGTTCAGCTGCTTATGCTGGCGCTGCACTATGGAGACATCAAAAAGCTGGAGTCTCCATGCTAGTGTTTCATAAATAAAATTTGAATCTTATTTCCCATGTGGTATTAGCCCAAATACTTTTTTTCTTACATTTTGAGAATTTTGGTGAATTAACTTATCCATAATGACTGAGTCAGCTCTTTAATGACAGACAAAGCAGTACAGAGTAGTTACTTCGTCATTCTCAGAATGACAGATATTGACCATTGTTTTCTGCCATTAAATTTGATCATGATGATAGAAGAAATTTAACTGTATTACAACTGTGCATGTGGAGAATTATTAGACCATCAAAACACAATGCTGCCCTCTCAAATCACTTCAGTGTACTTTAGATCCATTTATCCAGAAGCTGGAGACAAGACTTCAGTGTTTGCTTTTTAATGTAATAGTTTCATTATAGATGGCAGACTACCCTGGCAATAGTTATAGGTAAAAAGCCAATCTTTACTGATATTCCACTTTACCGTATATGTGATATTATGTTTATTTTTCAGTTGAGCATAAAAGGAAGTGTAGTAGCATCTCTGTATATACATTGCTAAAGAGTCAGTATTGATGTTCCAGAACTGGCCACTGCTCTCGTTCTTGAGAAATTATCTTCACATAAATTGTTAAGTTGTGGCACAGATCTCGGGCCAGTTATGTCACTTTCTTGTACACATGCTTTAACATTTCACTTAGTACTTTTCTTTTGCCATTTAATCTAATCCTGTCAGACCCATCAGATACTTTTAATGTATGATAGAACTGTATCTAAAATTGTAATTATAAAAGCATTTTATCCATCCTGATTCATGAATTCACAACATACTCCATTATTTATGGGCTTTTGTGCTCCATTTTCCCCTTTTCCTCCAAATGTAATGTATCTTGTTCTCTGTTAATGAAAGAAATTGATGGAATAACTGAACTGAGAGAAAAAACATTGTAAGAAAATGGCAAGAAAAAGAATGTCTAATGAATTGTTGCGATGTCATCATAAAACTTATTTCTCACATCTATGGCTTTGTTTTATGAGAGAAGGGTCAATTTTAAAAACTCCCTGAAGGAATGTAAATAAATATTACTAGAAAAGTGTTAGTTAATCCTCGTGAAAGTACAACATTATGTCCTCCCTTTTACAGTCAGGTGAAAGAAAGGTTTTGGGACGTGTAATTTTCAACTTGAATAAATGAAGCGGTGGAGGACTGAGTATGTGAAAATACTTCAATGAAATCTGAAGCATAGTAAATGCACATGTCCAGCCAAATAATTTATAACAATAATAAGTTTAAAAGTAACAGTAATTTTGCATTCCCTTATCACCAAGTTCTCCAATCTTCCTTTTAATTTCTCTAGTTTATCCAAAACTCCCTTAGGCAAAGAGAAATGTGATATCACTTGTGTTCTCAGGAGAAACATAAAGTTTGACAATATTTATCATCTTAAGTGTTCATACTATTATGGTCCAGTGTTATAGAGATGCAGTGTGTTCATGTAGCACAGATGATAAGATAAAATTTTATTATACAGGACCCTTTGACATGCTTCTCCGTAATATTCCCCACAAGCAGGAAAAATCTAGCCATTTTTCTCTTTCAAACAGTTTGTGTCTCAGTAGAAATTACGGCATGGTCCATGCTCCAGTATATCAAGAAGAGTGATTGTGGGGTAAATGAACAGAAGTGTTCTGTTGCTTGACTCCAGTGTGCTTTTTCACAAAAAAGTACCTTTCAGGAGTTCCCTGAAAGAGTTACATATCTAAAGGGAGAATTCACAAAATACTACAACCTGAATAAAAGTCCATAAATGCTGGTCAATCAGAAGCAAAAGGAAGAATTTACTGGGGATGGTATGTTCTAGTAGGTGGGATGGTATAAAATTAATGTTTTCCTATACAGTTCTGGGACTAAGCTTCTTAACATTATAGTTAGGGATTACAGAATTCAAACTGTTGCAGAGATATGTGGTGGGATATGAATATCACAATGGCAGCCTACAACTGTGCCATCAGGAGATGCATCCAGAGACGGAGTCCCATTCAAGTTTTTTTGATGAATAATAACTAAATGATCTCAGTGAGCTGTAGATTAAAACTACAGGAGATGTTGGCTTACCAACCGTTTTCCTAACAGCTTTCTAATATTCAGGAAAACACTGGAGTTGTTAAGTATTCTACTGAAAAATGCAAGACAATTTCATATGTAATGTATATATATTTCCCATTTATGGATGCAAACTGTGAAGAAAACACAAGAATTAATCATAGAATCATAGAATAGTTAGGGTTGGAAAGGACCTTAAATCATCCAGTTCCAGGCTCCCTGCTATGGGCAGGGACACCTCACACTAAACCATGCCATCCAAGGCTAATCTTAAGGTTGATCTTAAGGTCCTTTCCAACCCTATTTTATGATTCTATGATTCTAAGAAATCTTTGGTACCTTTGCCAAAGTAATATTAACACAAGAAACAATTGCAGCCAAAGAAAAAGGGGCTAATAAAAAGCACGAGGACTTCTTCAAAGAAAGTTAGTAATTAGTTAGCAATTAGACTGGAATAATGTCAGTTTCTCAGGTTTGTGTTCACAGTCATGACCTCTGGTCTCAAAGTAGGTTCATAACACAACTTTCTTTTCTGCTTAAAAGTAAAGTATGATAAAATTTGTTGTGTCATTTAAAAATCACAGGTTTGGGGACAATGGTCATTAGTGTAATCACATGTGGGTCTGGCTCTACTGCCATTTCAATTAATTTATTTATTTTTATTTTTATTTTTTAATACAAATAAGAACATTAACAGGAAAGGAATAGAAAACTCCTTCAGTAATATCTTGGACAAACTAGTGGCTGTCTGATTCTCTGAGAAGACAGGAGACACAGTTTTAGACCACTGCCCTAAACAGCATCAATCTAAAAGACTTCAAGTGGCCTCATCACTTACCTGTTTGAATACTCAGCTGTAGAACATCTTTCTTTCTTGGAGCAGAGGTAGGTAGAGAGGATTGCTGTGAAGTTGTAGGGCGATACAGGCAAGATAGCTGAAGATTGTTTTATTTTGGAGCTTAAATCCCTTCGATGACTCTGATCCTCTTTCTTCATAAGTGCCTTCTTTTTCTCATTTTTGTGGTCAGTGGCTAAAGCTATATAGTTCCTAGCCTTTCAGCTGATGGGGGACAGATAGCTGCTTCTGGTGTCCACTGGTAAACACTTAGCTAGATTAAGGTGCATGTCTCCTGACAAATTAAAGCAACACTTTAATGAGTAGGTTCTACCTATATTTTATACCCTTTTCAGTTTGCTGTCACATCAGATCCAACTGTCCCCAAGCAATTTATGATCCTGTCCTCGTTACCAATATAGGTTAATGAACAAGTAATTTTACTCTTATGCACTCAACGTTAACAGAAGCTGACAGCCTTCTTAAAAATTAGCTAAATGTTTTGCAGGAGTTTAATTTTGAAGTGTCATGGGAAAACAGAAAGATTGCATATGACTGAGCACTTGTGATGCAGGAACAGAAAATGGTGAAGGCTGCAAACAAAACAAACTAAGAGAAGCTAGATTGCTGAGTACAAAAGTTGATGGCTTACTCTGTAGTCATGCACTAATGAAAAAAAAAAAAGAGATTTAAAAGTTTGCCCAAAAGGACTGACTTCACTTTCTTACCACAAATTCATCCTGGAATCTGCTATGAAATGCAATCTCTCATTTCAAAATTTGGTGGATTTTGTTCATCATTGGTTTATTTGATTTTTTTTTAATTAACTACATGTGATGAGACAATTATAATTTTGAGATGAACAAGATCTAGTGCTTCCAGCTATTTTCCCAGTTTATAATTGTTACTGTATTCTTGCGTATGCTGCGCTGGCAAAATAAGCAATGGGGACTTTAACTCTTCCTTTGAAAGAATGTCCTCTCTTAAATACTGTGTACTTTTCGGGTATTTTTATGATGTTTAGTCCAGATTTTTTATATTCAGTTTCATTTTGGCAGTCTAGGATAATTCAGTGGCACTAACTTTTACACCATTTTTATACCAATCATAGAAATATAACAGTCTTAGAAATCCCAAAAATTGCCATCCAACAGAAACAGAAAAGGACACAGGAAAATATTCTTTGTTTATGATTATCTGTTGTCTATTATGATTATCTGTTATCTACAGTCTCAGAGAATTAATGATGATAGATTCCTCTGAAACACTGCTGAGTAGCAGCAGTAGTGGCTTGTGGCTGCAGCCCTCTAGATCACAAAATATCACCTGACATTGCAAATTCTACTTTATGCCTTTGCAGAAAACTATGTGGCATAAGCCAGGAAATAAAATGTAATACTGCAGGAAATACAAGATCTAAAGATGAGAATGCATTTACTTCCAGTAGAGTATTAATATTTAGGAGCATAGTGAGAGATCTATGCTCTTAGAATAAAATCCTGATTTAAGGAAAAGTAATAGCATACTTTAAGGCAGGTTAATAAAGCTTTTTGTCCTTGAGATGACTCTTCTAATCCATTTTCATTTTGTGCAAAGGTACTGGGATTTTCAAACATGAAGTAAGAAGTAATGTTTGTCATGTCGTTTGGCCTCAATAAAGAAAGTCACACTGTGAGTACAACTTTTATTGAAAATGGTCACCATTTTTTTAAGTATTTAAACATTTTTCTCAGTTGTCATAGTGTTGTAATGATTTTTTTGGATAAGTAGATGACTTTTTGAACTATATGTATTATATATAAGTTTTTAAATTAGATTCCTTACTTGAGTAAGAAGACATGTTCAGGATAGGTTGGTCATATGTTACATTTACTTTTATGATTTTACATATGTACATGAGAAACATACTTTGAACTGGCAGACACTCCTGGATTGAATTTTTTTCGTTAGAGATAGATGTCAGGGTTTTTTTTTTCATTTCAGTGTTTCACAGTAATATTACATTAGTTCATTTCATGCCAGGTGCTCATGACAGAAGCTAGCAGCGAGTTCAGATCTGCTTGGGGATATTTCTAAAAGAACTGAACCGTGGCTTTAACTTTCAACCACACTGTGATTTCTATTCCGGGGAAATTAAAATTCCCATCCCCACTTGTACATGTGCTCACCAGTATTCAGTCTTCAGTCACAGAAGGATTTTCATAGAAAAAGAAAAGGTAAAAAAAATCCGAATAGGTACGTAATCCCCTAAACTTAAGTATATTTGCAATTTTGTGGTACAATTGGGTGCTAGTAGCATGGGGCATGGATGGTTCTGGCTAACTGAAAAGCAATGTTCTAAAACAGAGTGCAATTTTCCTCACATAGCTCTGACAATGAAAGTTATTTCAAATTTCTTATAGTCCTGATATTGAAAGACTTGGGACCAACTGTAAACAAAGCCGAGCAATCGTTTAAGTGCTTGGTCATTCAGACACGTGGAAAATGCCCAAATACAGTTCCTAAATTTCCCAGTTGAAGTGCCATGTGTTCCAGTGCATCACGTCAAGTCATTTTGTATCACATTGTCTAACACAATGTGACTGATGCTGTGCCTCAGAAACAGAAGTAACTGACAGTGCCTAATCTAATTCATGAAAAAATGACCTTCAAGAGACGTACTTTGAGATATGTGCCGTGCAATATTTTCATATATCCTTTCCTTTAATTCATGTTGACCTGACTGCAGACTTTTCACAGGGTCTTGAGAATGCATTTGTACACAATGTATTTGGTGTTACTCCTTTTCAGAAACATCTGCTAATTTCCATAGAATTTTAACCAGAATTTCAATGTTTTTCCATCTTGCAATCACCTGAACAGCTTATCTATGAATATTTCAGAGCTCTGGAAGTGGACTTAGTTTTTATGTTTGGAATTATAAGAGTTTAGTTGTGATAAACTATGTTCACATGGTCATCAAAGTACAAATATGTACTCTGCACACAGTTTGTGTTCATTAATACTTATAAGGTGTTATATCTTTAAAGATCTCAGTGAATGTGGTAAATCAATTCATAAGTTGTACAAGCTTTCTAAAGATCTGGCTTCAAATGGAAACTAAAATTTTCTAAGTTTTGGATAATATATTAAATTCAACTGTATTATCCTTATCCATTATCTTCTCTATATTTTGCATTCTCAAACAATATTTTAAAGTATGTGCAGGTACATGAATTTACCAGTAGTTATGAATTATTCATAAGATGACCTAATAAGCACAAAACTATGTCATTCTTTCCGTGTCTTTAAAATTAGTCTTTGATTGATAGAAGATGGTAAGTGTAACTGATGAGTTGCAACTTATTTATTCAGGTTTTTATAATTATGAATAATAAAATAAAAAATTATAGGAAAAATTTCCACTAAATAATAAACAAAAATATTAATTTTGGCCTTTAGTGTAAGCTCTTTAATCTGAATATCAGACAGTGTCAGAAACCTCATAGCTTTCTATTGAGGTAGCATGTTATTTGACAGTTGCACCAAAACACTGCATTTGAGCACAAAAAGGAAATCTGCGATTACTTTGCTGATCTTCCTATGAGAGAATTATTTTGCTGCATTGCTATAATCAGATATTGTATGTCAGTTAGAACTAAGTCATATGAAACATGACCCTGAAGGTCAAAAATAACTCTGTTATGAATTTAAAACAAGTGTTTGAAGGGAGGAAAAAAGGTTTGCAAACGCACAGTCCTGTCTCCTGCAAATCTCATGGGATTTTCAACTGCTGACTCCTTATCTTAACATGTAAGATAATAACCAATTACTGTCAAAGTTTCCAGACCCATCAGACTCCTCTTACATTAACCTTATGCACTGGTTCAAGAGAAATGCAATCAATCCACTGCTAAATTAATTACTAACTTTAATGTTATCATTAACTAATATGATTCCAAATTTGGCATAAATCATGTGGTTAAGTATCAAATTAGGTATCAAGAAAGGCAAAGGAGTAGCAAGCTTTATTCAAAGGGTTTCATTATATTCATTTACTCAGAGCACTGGGAGGTCATAATTTTAACCTTGTATGGTTCCAAACCATATGAAAATTTTAATGTCACCGAAGGCCAGCAATAATTCTTTTAATTCCATGGCATATTAATGATCAACAACAAATGAGGCCCTTAAGTGTCTCATTTATTGTCTTAAATATGAAAATGTTTTAGAGATTAGAGGGGAAATTGTTTGAATTAATTAACTGAACTGGTGCTCAAGGGAAGTGGTACAAGATTTTCAGACAAAGGCTGAGAATTTACAATAATGACATTTCTTTCATGGTTAGAAAATATAGCACCAGAGGGACTTTGAGGCACTCTTAACATTTTAGCTGATGTCTGTTGAAGACTTGAGATTCCTCTGAAAGCATCAATTATGGCATGAAAGGCATCACATTAAAATAGCCATGAAGCCCACAAATTTCATCATTTAAATGGGATCATATAACTGACAAAATGAAAATTCAGAATGTGGATGGAGGCTATTAAAGTAATAGGATTATTTATTAAAAAATACTTTTTTTGAGAAAAGTAATGTGCAAAGCATAAAAAAACCAGTACTGTGTTGAACAATGCTGACAATCAAACTGTGTAGAATGGAGCCAACATTTTTCCTTCTTTTTTATGATCTCTATTAAGGTAAACCCTTGGTTCATAATTGCAAGTCTGCAGTCTCATACTTCATAGTGGCCCAAGTGCTGGGTTGGACCGCAGTGGTTGCTTTGAATTCGTTCAAGGTTCTAGCCTCATGTTGTTGGTATATTTGAGTGTACAATCATAGTATGTTTTTTTCGCTGTTTCAAAGTCATTATGAGCATATAGATATGTCAGAAGTTTTATCCATAACTGGGTTAGGGAAAAAAAAGACCAAGATAGGGCAGACAGTGTCTATGTTGATTCAATTTCTATTACGATTAAGTGTAAATTAGAATATTGAGCAAGTGGTTTGCAGGGATTTTAATTTTTATTATTACTCACCTGAAGTAATTATTACGTCAGCTATAGTACATAATAAAAAACTCTTCTCACATGTTCCTTCTTTTTTTTTTTTTTCCTAATCACTCAACTGTTTATTTAATCAACAAAAAGAAAGGGTAGACGTTAAAAGCTATGTTGTAAATCAGTAAAGAATTTCTTGTGCTGTTGATTACTGCTTGATTTTCAGGTCTTAAGATTTAAATAAAAAAAAAAAAAATCCCTTCCTCTCGTTGGGAGAGTCCAACTCAGGATACTGCCTTTCAAAAATGTACTTAACAAGATTCATACCTGAAAACATGCAGCTACTGTAGGTTTGTATGGGGTTTGGTTTTTTTGGGTGTTTTTTTTTTTGTTTTTTTTTTTTTTCTCCCCTTTTTTGTTTTTGGTTGTTTTTTAATTTAATTGTTGACTTGGAATAATGCAAAATCCTCATTTTAGTTTTACTTTTATAACATAAATTTTTCTGATACTCTGACTTATCCATGCAAGGTTTTTCAAACCTTAGGAATTAACTGAGAGCCCTAAACTGATTTTATTTTTTAGCATTTCTGGAGAGTGATTATACTGTCTAAAGAATGCCTGGAAAAGGAATTTGTGAAGGCTACTTGTCACAGAGTACTGGTCCTTATTCCATGGAGGTGCTAATAACAACAGAAGCTTCAAGCTATGAGATAATCATCAGAAGGGAGGGGACAAAGGTGCCTCTTCAGGCCTGAAACTATGTTTAATGATGTTCATCTTGCTCAGCATCAGCAGGAAGAAAAGCACAGCTTTCTTAATTGTGAATGCACATTTCCCTTAGATAATTTAAATACACATTCTCAGAAGTATCCTTCTTCCTCTCTCTCTCCTCTTACAAGCCTGTTCAATGAAGGTTGTGCACAGCTTATCTTGCGCATGTCTTGTTAACAGCGTAAAAGCCAGTTCCCTGAATTAGATGCCTATACTTCATATGTAGTTAACAGGAGCAACACTACATTAAAAAGGTCTTTCATAGTCCGAGGGTCTGGTTGAACAGCATAAAAGTATGAGAGGAAGCACAAATCTCTCAAAGACATAGGAACCTGGTGAATGGGCTCTGTAGAATGCACCTGCATCCTTGAGAGACCAGATCTTAGAAACGTTCTTTTTCCCAGAAGAATCCAGCACAATGTCGTCTTCAGCTTAGAAAAAATCTTCAGCCATCATGCTCTGGGAGAATGGTCTGTTGGGCTTCAGGGGAAGTCTGTAGGATAATAGCAACCACTCTTAAAACTAAAAGACTGTTAAGAGAAGTCTGAAATTATTTGTTTTTGAAAATCATCATCCACTTATATTGATTGGTATCGATTGTCCCACGTCAAGGTCTTTGTCCTTAAGAAGGTAAAGAAGTATGTAAAATATTCCATAATGACAAAGTTATTCCCCATTTTCTTTACTGTAAGGGTGGTGAGGGACTGGAATGGGTGCCCAGGGAAGCTGTGAATGCTCCACCCTTGGCAGTGATCAAGGCCAGGTCGGACAGAGCCTTAGGTGACATGGTTTAGTGGGAGGTATCCTTGCCCATGGCAGGGGGATTGGAGCAAGATGATCTAAAGGTCCTTTTCAACCCTAAATATTCTATAATTCTATGATTCTATTTGTAAGAAATAGATTGTATAAATATATCCACAGTGCAGGGAAACACTCTGTATTGCCTTACAAAACTCTCGCCTACTCCCACATGCTCTCTTTTTCAATGACATGACATTGCTCACTTTGCTAAATTATTAATATACTTGGTGATTTCTATGAATATATAATCTTTTCTACCAAGTGCATTAAATGACTATTTCTTTGACAGGTATGCCTGCTTCCTTTCCAGGTTTTACTTGTGAAGGAAAAAGTCTATCTATTTTTTCTATTTGAAATCACATTTTTGATAACAAGAACAATATTTTGTAGAAACTCCTCATTATTCATTGCTTATGTAAGTTCATCTTTGGTTGTACTTCTTAGTATGTTTTACTAATTTTGATGAAGCTTAATTCAGGTTTCCAGTTGGTAGCTTCCCCTGGAATCACCTAAATTTAACTCTTTATTCCTTCTCCTTGAAGAGCAAAACTTTCAGTCTGTCTTAGATAGCATATCTCGAATTAGGCTAGTGTCTTATACCTGACTTAAAACTAAAAACTGGAATATGGAAGTCTAAAAATCAGCATTCTGCTCTTAAAAAAAAATCTTCAGTGATATTTTAACTCTTTTAGCTTTAAATCCTTTCTTGTTATCTGTTCATTTGATGAGGATGTTAACGCCGGTAACTACCTAGAAAAGCTGCAAAGGCCAATTCTTAGCCAATATACCCACAGACTCCTGCTAATGTTGGTAGGGCTGGTGGCTGGATCGCAGCCTGTGCTTCATATTGCACTGTATTACAGCACTGTATGAAAGAACCATGCTTGAATAAGTTACCTGAAATAATTAAAAGATAGGCCATTCTATTCATGTGAAACATCAGCACATAGAGAAGTGCAGAGGGACTTGACATGGCTGCTGTAGCAGACACATAAAACACTGCTCATCCATTATTACTTTACCTACCAATATGAGAGGTCAGAACACACATGCATTCACCACTTTAGCTCATCTTTGCTTACCACATAAAAAGAGGTGCAAACATAAGTTCTAAATTTCTGGTCCAGCATGGTCTATTAAATAAACTGAAAATATGATTTCCCATGCTGCATATACATATCAGTGACTGTGGTCTTCAGTCATAAAATCATGAAATCATATAGCTAATGTTGGAAAGGACCTCAAGATCATTGAGTTCCAACCCCCATGCCATGGGCAGGGACACCTCACACTAAACCATGTCACCCAAGGCTCTGTCCAACCTGGCCTTGAACACTGCTGGGATGGAGCATTCACAACTTCCCTGGGAAATCCATTCCAGTGCCTCATCACCCTCACAGTAAAGAATTTCTTCTTTAAATCCAATCTAAACTTCCCCTGTTTAAGTTTGAACCCGTTACCCCTTGTCCTCTCACTATGATCCCTAGCAAAGAGTCCCTCCCCAGCATCATTTATGGGCCTCCTTCAGATACTGGAAGGCTGCTGTGAGGTCTCCATGCAGTCTTCTCTTCTCCAGGCTCAACAGCCCCAACTTTCTCAGCCTGTCTTAGTACAGGAGGTGCTCCAGTCCCCTGATTGTCCTCGTGGCCTTCCTCTGCACTTGTTCTAACAGTTCCATGTCCTTTTTATGTTGAGGACACCAGAACTGCACACAATATTCCAAGTGAGGTCTCACGAGAGCATAGCAGAGGGGCAGGATCACCTCCTTCGACCTGCTGGTCATGCTCCTTTTGATGCAGCCCAGGATCCGGTTGGCTTTCTGGGCTGCAAGCGCACACTGCAGCCGGCTCATGTTCATTTTCTCATCAACCAACACCCCCAAGTCGTTCTCCGCAGGGCTGCTCTGAATCTCTTCTCTGCCCAACCTGGAGCTGTGCCTGGCATTGGTCCGACCCAGGTGTAGGACCTTGCACTTGTCATGGTTAAACTTCATCAGGTTGGCATCAGCCCACCTCACAAGCATGTCAAGGTTCCTCTGGATGGCATTCCTTCCCACCGGCGTATCAACCAAACCACACAGATTGGTGTCATTGTCAAACTTGCTGAGGGCACACTCAATCCCACTGTTCATGTCACCCACAAAGATGTTGAACAAGACTGGTCCCAACACGGATCCCTGAGGAGCACCACTCGTTATTGGTCTCCAGCTGGACATTGAACCATTGACTACAACTCTTTGCATGCGGCCATCCAGCCAGTTCTTTATCCACCGAGTGGTCCACCTATCAAATTGATGTCTCTCCAACTTAGAGAGAAGGATGTCGTGTGGGACAGTGTCAAATGCTTTGCAAAAGTCCAGGTAGATGACATCAACTGCTCTACCCCATCCATCAGTTCCACAGTCCCTGTCATAGAAGGCCACCAAATTGTTCAGGCAGGATTTCCCCTTAGTGAAGCCATGCTGGCTGTTACCAACCACCTTGTTGGTTTTCATGTGCCTTAGCATGCATTCCAGGAGAATCTGCTCCAAGATTTTGCCAGGCACAGAGGTGAGGCTGACCGGTCTGTAATTGCCCTGTTCATCCGTTTTCCCCTTCTTGAAAATGGGGGTTATATTTCCCTTTTTCCAGTCATCGAGAACTTCACCTGATTGCCATGATTTTTCAAATATGATAGACAGTGGCTTAACAACTTCATTTTCCAGCTCCTTCAGGACCAGTGGATGGATTTCATCCGGACTCGCAGATGGATTTCATCAGGTCCCATGGACTTGTATATGTTAAGGTTCCTAAGATGGTCTCGAACCCCATCCTCTCCTATAGAGGGCCTTGTGTCTTCATTTTCACAGTCCCTGAGTCTGCCTTCCAAGACTTGGGCAATGTGGTCAGAGCTTTTGCCGCTGAAGACGTAGGCAAAGAAGTAATTAAGAACCTCAGCCTTCTCTAAACCCAGGGTAGCCAGTGCTCCTGATAGCTTCCAGAGGGGACTTATGTTGTTCCTAATCTGTCTTTTATTTGCTACGTACCCATACAATCCCTTCCTGTTATCTTTGACATCCTTAGCCAAGTTTAATTCTAAGTGGGCCTTAACTTTCCTAACCTGGTCCCTAGCTTCCCGGACCACATCCCTGTATTCTTCCAATACCGCCTTTCCTTGCTTCCTCCTTTTATAAGCTCTTTTTCCCTTTGAATTTTCCTCAGCAGCTCCTTATCCACCCAAGGAGGTCTCCTGTCCCTCCTGCTGCACTTCCTTCTAGTTGGGATGCAAAAGTCACAAAATATGTAATAGTTACCTGTGCAAATCATAGAATCATAGAATCATAGAATAGTTAGGGTTGGAAAGGACCTTAAGATCATCGAGTTCCAACCCCCCTGCCATGGGTAGGGACACCTCACACTAAACCATGCCATCCAAGGCTATGTCCAACCCCACCTTGACCACTGCCAGGGATGAAGCATTCACAACTTCCCTGGGCAACCCATTCCAGTGCCTCACCACCCTTACAGTAAAGAATTTCTTCCTCAGTTCCAATCTAAACTTCCCCTGTTTAAGTTTGAACCCGTTACCCCTTGTCCTCTCACTACAGTCCCTAATGAAGAGTCCCTCCCCAGCATCCTTATAGGCCCCCTTCAGGTGTTGGAAGGCTGCTATCTTTAAGTATATGCTGATGAGGCAATACTATGTGAGCATTAAAAGTGATGCATATGTATCTCTATATAATGCATGGCTTCTGGAAAATAAAACCATAAATCTTTATATTGACCTACCCTTTGAGTGATAGGTTTAACTGTCTTTTATTAGATTATGGTATACTTCAGGGCTACAAAATTTTGTGGACACCTGGTGTCTCTCTTTTTAATAATTCAGTTCTAATATTTTAACATTTATTTTTATCAATATTTCTTTCAAATTTTATTTTAATAGATAAATTAAAACCAGACAATCTTGGAAAAACCCTGTAATTGTCTTTCTTTCTAGCTGTCCATCCATTAGGACCTTTTTATGCAATCAAAGAATGGTTTGGTTCTTAAAAGAGACCTTTGAAGATCATCTAGTCCATTCCCCCTAACACCGGTAGGCGTATTTTTCAGTAGATCAGGTTGCTCAAAACCGTGTCCACGCTGACTTCCAAAGAGAGAGCATCCACAACTTCTCTGGGCAAACTGTTTCAGTGTCCCACCACCCTCATCTGAAATAATTTCTTCCTTATGTCCAATCTCAATCTACTCTCAGTTTAAAGTCATGGCTCCACGTTCCGTCACTACAGGAAGACAAAGTTCTTTCCATTCACGCAGCCTTGCCTTCTTCTTCCACCCCCCCCCAAAAAAAAAAAAGGAAAGGCAAAAAAGAAGCCCAAAACAAAAAGTGAAACTCAATGAGAAGATCAATATTGACTACAAGTAGCTGGCTGTGAATAGCCCAGAATGGCTGGGAAAAAGTGCAAAGTCTGACCTTTAAAAACCTATGAAAACACTGTTGCAGTTGGATCTTGAAATTGAAGGTAGCCTGGCTTGATTTCATCTGGATAACTTCTCCACAGTATAATTTTTTTTAAGGGAGAGGGAAAAAAAAAACAAGGAAATAATGGTATTTTCCTGTCAACTTCAGTATTTCGCTTTTGCTGGAAACTCTTGCAGTTCTTGTTCTTAATTGAACAAGCTTTCCCCTCCTTTTCCCAACAAGCATTCTGGAAAATTTGCTTACATTTGAAAATTAGCTCTTAAATCAACTTTTCTCTTATTTAAGTTACTGATACTGAAAAACAACATCCATTCTGTTAAGTTTCTTAAGATTCTGAGATATCAAATTATAAAGAGATATGCTTAAGACAGCTATATAAAAGCTACCTGCATATGCAACACTGATCCAGAGAAGTGCAGAGTTTGCTCTTGAGTTATTCTTGAGGGGATGTACTCTCCCAAAAGTAGTGGGGGAACAGCAATAATCTGGGTGCTGAATAGCAGAGACAACCACCATCCAAGCTTGTGAAAGGTCTATATGAATTCATAGGCCAGCAATGTCTCACTAGTATTTGATGCAGTTAGGTCCTGAAGCTGGAGCAAACTTTTTTGTACCACTTTCATGCCAGCAGGAAATTCAGTCTTCTGAATTTAATGGAAAGACAGCTAAAACAAAAATGAAAACTTTAAAACATATATATCTCCTATGTGCTAACAGGTTTGATTGGCTGAGAAAGTGATAACATGCATGGGAAAAGCATCAACGGTACAGAATTTTGCTGGAAAGAGCCCAGTGCATAGCTGTTTGAGTATTCATGGCTAGGTTTCTGATGACCTTGTACATCCCAGTTTTAATCTATTTTACACTGAAAAATGAATTATAATAAGGGATAGATACATAAGAAAAATAAATAAACCCACTACAATACTGTAAATAACATACTCTTCAATGTGAGGTAGAAACATGCAATAGAATTCCAAATTTTACTTGTGCCATATATGGTCTTCTTTATAGGAGAGGCATTCTATCAGACATGTGCTCCCATTGTCCTCCTGATTTTGTTCTTTCCATCTTTTTCTTCTCCATATTTCAGCTGAACCAGAAAACTGAAATATAAATTATTCAAATAGTAGTCTATAATATTTATCATTGCTTTCATAGTCAAAGCCATTGACTGCACATACTTATGAATATGATAGCTGTCTCCATTCAAATAGTAAATGGTGAGGAATATTGTTGCTCATGCGTGCACAGTGCTTTGCCGTGATGAGTTTGAACAGGAAATATGTTTTGATGAGATGATTGAATCTATTTGTAAAATACAATTTAATAAATCAAAAGATTTTGCTGCAAGAGAGACTTCAGGATTAAACAGAAGAGGGTATAATCTCTAGCAATTAATCTTTTCATAGTAAGTAGTAGAGACAACCAGTAAAGCAATTAAAGTCACAATTATTATGGTATAGTCATTATACCGATTCATATATGAATATGAACATTAAATGTTTACACACATTGTTTATATACATTAAAATTTAATTATCTTTCCTCAGTATTTAAGAAAAAACGCTGAAATGTATCATAACAATGAGAGATGCACATTGTCAGAGACTGAGTGCATAGCCCTGTAACACAAACTGAGCAAGCAACTCTTTCTGTCTCATGAACTTAAAATTGTCATCAAGATTTAGTTGGTTTATTTTTTCAGTCTTGTAGTCCTTGCAGCTTTGAACACACTGTGAAGAACATGTTGAAATTCCTGGTGATTGCCACTTAAGTGTTAGAACTGAAGTTTGGCATTTCTTACATTTGAAAATAACTTTTCCCCAGTGGAGCAAAAAATGCATTTATACAAGACTCAGGTCTGATAAATAAATTATTAAACCTGGTTTTTGCAATTTTCTTTGAATAAGATTTTTCGCGCTTCTTTGGTTTTATGTATTTTATTAATTTATTTTTATTTTACTTTTGTCCTTGTCTTTTTGTGATCATCTATGACAATGAAATTTTCACTTTTTTTTTTTTTTTTAAGAACAGAAATATTGGTTATTTTAATTTTGTTGCAATGAGCGTTTGCAATGTTATTCATCCTACACTGAAAAAAAAATAAATAAAACAAGCATTTAACAGACTACAGAAAGAAATACTTTCAGCTAAATATAATTCAGGCTTCTTGGTTTCTGTTAACAAAAAGCTGCATTTTCAAAAGTTAATATGATAGAATTCATAACTGGAAAGAGCCTGTTGTTGCAAAATGCTGACGTATTTTTAAGAGTGGGCTAAGAATCATCATCAGTAAGCATAACAAACTGGTAAATATGATTGATAGCTTTCCTGCAATATATTATTCTAAAATAACGCCGGCTCTACTCGATCTCCTTAAAGAGTCAAACACTGGTCTCATATTGCAACAGCATGAATCTGAAATATCTCAGCTAAATATGGCAGGGTTTACTTTCATACACATAAAATAGGGCATACCATGTTTTCCTACAGAGTTCTGTAGGTTTGTTGATAAAATATGGAATAGCAGTAATCAAACTTCTCATTTTTTGTCTGTCTCCATGACTCTTGTAACTGTGCTGTATCACAGTAATGCAGTTTAGACTGAGAATATATTTTGTCTGTTGCTAGGTTTGATCGAATCCATTTAAATTTCCAAGATAGTGCTGTAATGCCCAGAAGATTACTATTAATATGGTGAGTCATGTTTTGATTCAGTTATGTTCGTCCAGTTTCTGCATATGTGACACTGATCTTATTCCTCTACTCTACCCTGGCGCTGCCACATAAAACAAATGATGCACATCTTAAACAGGAAAACCAAGAGCTAGAAATATATGTAACTAACAGACATGATCAAAAAAAAGAAAAAGTGTTATTTGGCTATGCATTTGTTACTTGGAGATAGGAAGGATTAAGTTTTTTGTCATCTATGCGAAGTTTCACAAGATAGGGATTCATAACTAAAAGTTAGATCTGTGAAGTCTGGCCTCCAAACACCTGTGCAGCAGTTTGATCCCAACCTACTAAAATGCACACAATAAGAAGTGATTAAATATACAACAGATGATATGCCTCAGGCAGGCCTTACTATCTTTCCAATATTAGCTTTCTTATACTGATTTCCAATGTATTAGTCAAGACTCTAATAACCATATATCAGATTTTACCTGCTCTTTAGAGGTTGTTTTTTTTTTTTTTTCTCTGGCTGAGACACATCCCTATGCACATAAACAATTAAAGTGTTATGTGTTTCCTGAGTTTCAGAATTTGAGCTCTTTTCCTGCAAAACACGATATTATTTTAAAAGCACCGCTATGTTAGCCTGCTTCATTTTCAGAATGAAAAGATTTTTACTTTCAGCTTTTAGAGTATTTAAATAGATCTTGCCAGTGGCAATCATAATTTGTTTTGTTTATAATTCTGTAGTTGTTCTGTTTTACAGGGCTTTTTTTGTTTTACTTTTTGTTTCAGCACTTCACTTACTTGAAACTTGATAGAAAGGGAAGAAATGTATCCTGTACTCCTTTTCTTTTCTGCTTGCCTTAGAAAGTAGAATCTTAAAAAGTTAACTAGCTGTCTTAATAACAAGAATGAAAGGCTCATGTTCTGTTTTATGCACCTATCCAGTGTACATAAAATCTTATGGTGTGAAGCCATTTTCAAAATTATGTATGTCTTCCCTATTTCCTTTCTTGAAAACAACAGGAAAAGTCAGTGATTACAGAATCTTTGGTATAAATTACTTTGAATAGACACTTAACCTATTCACTGAGATCCAGATCTGTCATAAAAGTGTAAATGTATGAACGTTTGAACTGAATTTAAATTTTCTGCAATATGGTCTTCACACCCTACTTTTATAGAATGTATTAATCCATTTAAAAAGCATCCATCTCTGAATAAATTATTTTGGAAACAGCCACTTCATTCTTTTTTTCCAAAATGAAATAAAACCTAAGCTTCATAACCAGAATAACGACACTGATTCTATCAGCAAGTTTGTAAATGTGTTCATGTACATACACATGCACATATATGTAATCAGCGAAATTGCATTTTCATACACATTTCTTAGTTGTTTACAAAGCTTCAGTTACAGGAATGTTTTTTCCATAACCCATATCATTATTTCGTACATAAGCAGTTTAAGAAAACTCTATGCAAAGCACACACTTCAAGCGTATGATGTCTTTTCCAGAATAATTCACATGCATAAAACTTCAAATGCTCTGAGCTTTCTTAGTGAAGTCAATAAGTCAGTACAAAGACATACAAGTATTAATGAAATGTGTAGGTAAAGATGCACAATAATTAAAAAGGAGAATAAGAATGTGCATCTGAGAGTTCTCAGAAGTGATTATTTTCGTAATCACTTTATTTTCATAAAGCAGCTATTGTAAGAAAGTACCATAACTCCCTGTTAACATGTGACCAGAATACTTTCTGTCAGTTTCTCTTTAAGCTTCCATTAAAACGAAAGTAACTTTAAAAATACTGCTATTGAAGAAGTAAGAAAGGACTCTCCAAATTTCCCTTCACTGAGCTAGTTCATTACCTTCATACTTTCTTCATACTTCCTTCAGCTTCTAAATCCTTCATTGTATGCAAAGTCTGCTTCCAGCTAGTGGAGGCTGATCTGGAAAAAATGGTTAGAAAGCTTTGTGTTGCTGGAATTTCTTCCATGTGGTACCATTTTACCTACTTCAGGAAGTCAATAGATGAGAGCTCTTGATCCTGTATAGGAATCTGCATTATCATTGAAATGTACCAAATGATTCTGCTGACGGTGGACAAAAAAAAAAAAAAAAAAGTTCCTCTTCACAGTATTACCTGCAGACTGGAGATGTAAAAAGTCATGTTGTTCTGTTCAATACAGACATGGTCCTGAAAACACAAGGCAAAAATATTAGATGTTTGCATAGACACTTTCAGTGTAGAACCACAATTTTGTCCAGATGATGACCAACAGAGATGTGAATATATTGTGTCTGGGTCTCAGGGGTGTTAACTATTTATGCTGGATTTACCTAATGTAAAATGTTCAAATAAATTAGCTTGACAGTAATGCATGCAGGGATCACCTGCAGTTATGTAGTAATCTTCACTATATCATAGGCATTAGAGTTTAGCATATTTCAGAATCCATATTTTAAACTTCCAGATGTAAATCAGAAACTACTCAATACTGCACATACTGTTTCATTTGTAATGTTAATTTGCATATGATGTTTAAGGTTAAAGACGCATGAAAAAAAATGATGGAAGTACGTTTTCTCCATTTAATATAACCTTTTAATATGCAATTAATGAAAAAGCATGTTAAAGAGCATAGGTTTAGTGTGCCTTCCCAGTAGATTTTCAAAGCTATTGTTTCCTTAAATACTAATTTTTTATGATTTACAGGTTGCAGCAGAAATTGCACAGATCCAATTCGGGAGTGATTAATTTGTTTTTCGATCCCACATCTTTCCAATAGACAGGAGCAATGTCTCTTTTTTTCTAAGCTAATCCAATTATACCCTGGCGAATTTACTGAAGATAGAGAACGAAGTTATTATTTAAAATGCTTTGTAGTGCTACTTTCAGTAAACCTGAATATCTGTTTTAGTCTCTTTTACAGCAGTGTGGCTAAAATGGTCCTTTCTGGAAAGCAAATTTGAATGCCACCAGAAACAGAAAACTGAAAACTGCAGAAGCAGAAAACTGAAAACTGCACTTAGGATTTTGCATTCAGTTAATTTTTCATTTAAAACGCAGCACACTCACAGCTTTACATTTCGTAGGAGCTGCCATTTGTTATAAACAAAAAAAAGAAAATCAGACTTATATTTGAACAGAGAATCTAATGGAAATCAAATAATCTCACAAAACCTATTTGGTGCCAACATATAGAGTTGGCCATAATTTTATTGACTTAGGACGAAAAGGATTTTCTTACTGCCTTCAAATATAAACTGAATGAGTATTTCCATACCTCTAGTTGCAACTGTATTTTGAACATGTTAGACAGGGGGCTCATAGTTTATAACAACACTTTCTTCCTCTTAAAAATTCTGTTTAGTACTAGGAAGAAAACAGGCTTAGTGTTTTCTTTGTCACTTGCCTGATTTGGGCTTGGCAAGTGAGTATGAAAGTCTGCAAAGTGCGACTGGCTTGCCAGATTCTTGGGGCACTTATTACTTACCAAGCTAAAATCGACATTTACTTTGTGAATCAATAAACAGCTGACCAGCTGGCTAGTAGTCAAAAAAGATGACTGTCCTACTACTTGGTAAGAAGTAACTCACATCTCCTTAAATCTGTATTGGTTTATTCTCTATTAATTCTATGTGGGTCTGTCCTGAGTTCAGCTGCAACAGTTATTTTTCTCCTTCTTAGTAGCTGGTGCAGTGCTGTGTTTTTGACTTTAGCCTGAGAGCAACACTGATAACACACCAATGTTTTTAGTTGTTGCTAAGTAATACTTACTCCGATCAAGGAATTTCCAGTCTCATGCTTTGCCAGGGAAGAGAGGAAGCCAGGAGGAAACACAGACAGGACATCTGACCCAAACTAGCTAAAGGGGTATTCCACACCACAGCACGTCATGCCCAGGATATAAACTGGGGGCAGTTACCCGGAAGGGCTAGATCGCTGCTCAGGTCAGGCTGAATATTGGTCAGCAGGTGGTGAGTGGTTTTATTCTCTCCCCTTGTTATTTCCCTTATCACTATTATTATTGGTGGTAGTAGTAAGGGGGGGGGGGGGCAAAGAAAAAGGGGGGGAGTGAGCGAGCACCTGTGTGATTCTGAGTTGCTGGCTGGGCTTAAACTACGACTGAGTCTCTATCTTTTTAAATTAACAGAAAACGTGTGAATGGATGTATACATGGATGGTGAAATCCTGATTCTGATCATGTGATGGTATCTCTGCCACTGACTTAAGTACGCTTAGGATTTCCCATGTATTATGTGTGGGGCTTTCTGTGTCACAGGAAAAGTTCTTTTGTCCTCTTGACTAACTAGCTTGAAAAGCTTGTGAGAAAACTGAAGTATTGCAAACCGTATGACTGCTATTGAAAAAAAAAAAATAAAAAAAAATCTGGATTAGATCTAAAAGGTATCCTAGAATGACGAAGGTGAAGAATAGAGTCTTCTTCATTGAACTGCATGACATCAACAAATGTGCTAGCTGAAATCTCATCTGGAGGAGAAGTTTAAGTGATGTAAGAGTATGGTTGTCTTCTCCAGTTGCACTGGCCCAGGATGTTCCTGCCCAGCCTCTGAAGCCCAGCTCACTGCCATGGAGACCTTGGGCCTTTGACTAGGCTAAGGGACATGGCTACTGTGCTCCCGTTTGCAGGCCCAATACATAACAAATATGAGCATGTATCCCAGAGGCACACGCGGTCACAGATGCACTTGCAGCTTAGAGAAAAGTTAAAGGAAACAGCATTTTTTTATTGTAGAGGTAGGAACTGAAGCACTGAAAGATTTTGGTACTTTTCCTGCATGCTTCGGCTCCACCAGACATTGACCATTGCCTTCAGCAACTGCCAAGGCATAAGGAATTTAGCTTGTCCTTCTCCAGCAAAGAAACACAGAACTTAAATAAGGTAGTCCAGTGGCCTAACTATGTCATACTCCCCTCCTTTCACAATATTCTCTTGATTACACATTTACACTTGTCACCATAGTCCTCACCTTTATTTTCCACTTTATGAAATACTGCCATTATTCTTGTTTGTGAAGCGTTAGGCTGCTTACTGTCACTAAGTAACAACTTTATGTCCCACAGTCATCTCCATACCCAGTTTGTTAGGAATAGTATTGTTTTTTTAATTCTTTTTACTGCTGATGTTAGAGCTATCCAGTGTTTTATAAATAAAACATAAATTGCTTTTCATCCTGAGAAATCAGTTTTGTTGATATTTCTTTAATAGCCATTTATCCCTTTTATTTCAACCTGTTTCTTCCAAATTCCCATTTCTGGTGAAGAATAGCAAGAAAGTTTGCCTACAGGACAACTACAAAATATAGGTGACTGTCTATGAGACATTAATTTGATCAGGAATTTATTTACCTGGGCTTTAGAGTCCCATAACCTTACTCCCATGTTATTAATATGTGTCAATATGCTCTGACCTGTTTAGTGCTGTACACTCTTGATGATGATTTTACGTTCGAGATTTGTGGAACTGCTCACTCCTGGGTTTTACTGTGTCTTCTTATATATTTTCTATTGAACTCCAATTACGATTTTGTGCTCTGCATTAAAAAGACTGAGTTCACTCCAAAATTCTGTTTTTTGTAAATAAATAACATTAGGAGGTTTATCTCAACAATGCCAGAATGCCAAGAATACACAGGCAGTGTGTTACCCTTCTGCAGTGGAGTCTTCTGTTTCAGAATTATACCTTCAATTCAGAGTTAGAGAGCTTTTCTGCTGTGGCAAGCTAGATGATTCAGGATGTCCGATGGAAAATTATAGCCATTCATCAACTAAGGCTAGGGAGTAATCTTTTACTATAAAACCTTCAGTTTCTGGATGATTGTAAAGTACAGCAGACAGAAATACTCCCATTGTACTCCTAAGGGACTTCTTTCTTCACAGGAAAGAAAAACAGTGATAGTGAAGATTTCTTTTCCTTTTTTTTCCTCCTCCTCCCTCTTTTTTTCTCATATTTTTCATTCCCCTTCCCTCCTTCCCTTTTTTTTTTCCCTTTTAAACCACCATCTTTCAGAATACTTTAAATATAAGATTACGCCAAACATACTCCATATTATAGTCTATACTTGTTCAGTGGCTGCTTGAACTTCTGAAGAATTAGACAGTTATGATAAGTACAGGCTTCTAAATGTCTGGGAAGATTTGAAGCTGTGTTCTCTCTATTGATTGCTGCGGACAGAGACAGAAGAAACGGTTGTAGCTGTTTCCTAGTGGGGGTGAAAAAAACCACAAAACTTTTCTTTTTTCTTTTTTTCTTTGTCAGAACTGTTTGGTTCACTGCAGGGCAATGAAAGAGGTTTGTTATCAGTTACAACAAAACATATAGTTTCAACAGGCATCCCACACAATGTGAGATGATTGCTATTATCTTCTCTAACTCTGTTCTTTGGATGCTTTATATCTGGGGGGGGGGGGGGAAGGGGGGACAGATATAGCAAGGATAAATGGGAAAGATTTTCATGAATTGAGTCTAAGCAGAAGTTACTTTTAGCTTTTGTCAGTTGCCAACCTGTTATTTTAAAGATCCTGCTAAAGCATCAGAGGATTTTTGAAAATGTGTTTTCATAGGATCATAGAACAGTTTGGGTTGGAGAGGACCTCAAAAAGCATTTAGTTCCAACCCGCCTGCCATGGGTAGGGAAACTTTTCACTAGACCATGTTGCTCAACCAACCTGATGACAAAGGCATTCTTTACCAACACTGCAGAGAGGTACAGTGCTGAATCCCTGAAGGATAAAGATTTTAATAAAACTAAAACATATTCTAATTTATTTCTTTTTCATGACAAAGATTCATCAATAGGTTAGGTGTATCTCTTTGGAATTCTGGAAAGGAAAGGATACAGTCATTTCAAAGTTTTGGAGCTTTTTGGGGTTGTAGGTGCGGTGTTGGGTTTTTTTGTGGTTGTTTTTTTTTCCCAGATGCAGATGTATCACATTAATGCTTCGTCAGCACAATCCTTAAGTAAATGGAGCACAGAGTTTGAAACTGAGCTTGAAATTTAAAGAAATTCAAACTTAAGATATACACATGAGAAATCCTAATATCTTGATGTAGAAGAGAACACTGCGAAGGTAATGCACACATGACAGCAGACACTTCAATAGTCATGCAATTTTTCATGAATGCATCAGCTCTTTGAAACACTTATACTTTCAGCTTTAACTTTCAAAAGTCCGCACTTGCCCCACTACATAAACAAATATGACTTTCATAAAATAAAAAAAAAATTCTTTGCTACTATTACTATTATTTTAATTAATGTGCAGAATGTCTAAGACAATTTTCCTCTTTCTTCCCCCTTTCTCCCCACCCAGTGGAATTATGTAAAGGCAAATCTTTTTTACATTAATTTTCCGTGAATAATATTTTTTTTATCCCAGATGTCCTGGGTTCAGCAGTAGCAGTCAGTTTTCTCCTCCTTAGTAGCTGGTGCAGTGCTGTGGTTTTGACTTTCGGTCTGGGAACAGCGCTGATAATGCCGATGTTTTTAGTAGCTACTCAGTAATGTCTAGTCTGACCAAGGACTTTCTGAACCTCATGCTTTGCCAGAGAGGAGGGAAAGCCAGGAGGAAGCAGAGACAGGACACCTGACCCACACTAACCAAAGAGGTCTTCCATAGCACAGAACATCATGCCCAGTATATAAACTGGGAGCAGTTACCCGGAAGGGTTAGACCACTGCTCAGGTCGGGCTGGGTATTGGAATGCAGGTGGTAAGCGGTTGTATTCTCTTCCCTTGTTATTTCCCTTATCGTTATTATTATTGGTGGCACCAGTAGTGGTTTTGTGTTACACCTTAGTTACAGGACTGTGAAAACTGGCAAGGCAGCTGGGGTCAATGGGATCCCACCAGAAATCTGGAAGCATGGAGGTCAAGCACTCCATGCTAAATTTCATGAGCTAGTTGTGCTCTATTGGGAACAAGGCAAACTACCACCAGATCTCTGAGATGCAATCATTATCACCTTGCACAAGAAAAATGCAGCAAAGTCAGACTGCTCAAACTACCGAGGTATAACTCTGCTCTTCATTGCTGGAAAAAGCCCTGCAAGAATACTATTAAGCGGATTAGTACCCGCTATCGCAGAACAGCTTCTACCTGAAAGTCAGTGTGGTTTCAGAGCAAATAGAAGTACCACAGACATGCTCTCGTGAGACCTCACTTGGAGTATTGTGTGCAGTTCTGGTGTCCTCAACATAAAAAGGACATGGAACTGTTGGAACAAGTCCAAAGGAGGGCCACGAGGATGATCAGGGGACTGGAGCACCTCTCGTATGAAGATAGGCTGAGAAAGTTGGGGCTGTTCATCCTGGAGAAGAGAAGGCTGCGTGGAGACCTCATAGCAGCCTTCCAATACCTGAAGGGGGTCTATAGGGATGCTGAGGAGGGACCCTTCATTAGGGACTGTGGTGAGAGGACAAGGGGTAACGGGTTCAAACTTAAACAGGGGAGGTTTAGATTGGATCTGAGGAAGAAATTCTTTACTGTAAGGGTGATGAGGCCCTGGAATGGGTTGCCCAGGGAAGTTGTGAATGCTTCATCCCTGGTGGTCTTCAAGGTGGGGTTGGACATAGCCTTGGATGGCATGGTTTAGTGGGAGGTGTCCCTGCCCATGGCGGGGAGGTTGGAACTCGATGATCTTGAGGTCCTTTCCAACCCTTACTATTCTATGATTCTATGTTATTTGTTCTCAGACAACTGCAAGAGAAGTGTAGAGAACAGAACAAGGGACTCTACGTAACTTTTGTTGATCTTACCAAAGCTTTTGACACTGTGAGTAGAAAAGGCCTGTGGCAGATCTTGGAACATTTAGGATGTCCCCAAAAGTTTCTCAAAATGATTATTCTGTTACATGAGGATCAGCAAGGCCAAGTCAGATATGGCGATGCACTCTCTGAGCTTTTCCCAATAACCAATGCCGTGAAACAAGGTTGTGTTCTTGCACCAACTTTATTCACAATCTTCTTCAGCATGATGCTTCAAAGGGCTATGGCAGACTTCGACGAACAAAATGGCATCTATATCTGACTTCATACCTGTGGGAGCCTATTCAACCTAAGGCGACTGAAGGCCCACACCAAGACCCCAAATCACCTTGTTCATGAGCTGCTTTTTGCTGACAATGCCACCTTCATTGCCCACACAGAAGCAGCTCTGCAGCATTTAACATCTTGCTTTGCAGAGGCGGCTGAGCTTTTGGGGCTGGAAGTCATCTTGAAGACTTAACCAACCTGCACCACAAGAACATTACCATCATCCCACATTACCATTGGCGAGTCAGAGATTAAATTAGTCCAGCACTTCAGCTGTCTGGGAAGCACCATTTCCTCGGACTCCACAATTGATAAAGAGATAGATAATAGAATAGCAAAGGCATACCAAGCCTTTGGAAAACTCTATAGAAGAATCTGGTATAACAAACACCTGAAGAAAAGTACAAAGATTAGTGTCTATAGAGCCATTGTACTCTCTACTCTTTTATATGGGTCTGAATCATGGGTCATCTATTGCCATCACCTGCGACTCCTCGAATGCTTTCATCAGCGCTGCCTCCGTACAATCCTAAACATCCACTGGACTGACTATGTGTCTAATGTTACTGTCCTTGAACAGGCAGAGATCACTAGTATTGAGGCTACGTTGCTGAAAACGCAGCTGTGCTGGTCAGGGCACCTCTCCAGGATAGAGGATTACCACCTCCCTAAGATTGTGTTCTGTGGTGAACTCACCACCGGCTGCTGCAAGAGAAGTGCCCCAAAGAGGAGATATAAGGACTCCCTGAAACAATATCTTAGCCTTGGCCATATTGGCTACCATCAGTGGTCCACCCTGGCCTCCAATTGGGAGATTTGGAGGCACATCATACATAACACTGCTGTCTCTTTTGAGAGCACACACAGAATCAGTCTCAAGGAGAAAAGACAATGCCGAAAGAGCCATGCCTTGCTGTACCACCTAAGGAGACCTTCTGCTGCGTTTTTTGTAGCCAGACTTGTCTATCCTGCATTGGTCTTTTCAGCCATCAGCGCGCTGGTAGCAAACGTTGGTAAAGCACTTCTCAAACCTTCATTCGTGAAGCCAAGCCATGAACAATGAAATTATTATTGATGGTAGCAGTGGTGGTTTTGTGTTATACCTTAGTTACTGAACCCGTGGGAGTTACATTCTTTTGATTCTCCTCCCCATCCATCCAGGAGCGGGGGGAGGAAAGGGGGGAGTGAGGGAGCAGCTGCGTGGTTCTGAGTTACGGCTGGGCTTAAACCACGACACCAAGTTTCATTCACAACTTTAGTCAATAACTGTTCTTTGCTGATGTCACATAATATCCTTTAAGAAACAGTGGAGTGACAAAAAAAAAAAAAACTCCCCTAAAGCTTCCAGATGGGATTTGAAATACAAACTGCAGCTGAAAACTTCTCCTAGACACACATTAAACCTGCTTCTGATGCTTTGTAATTATAAACTGTGCATCCTTCTCATTTAGGTGAAACTAAACTTTCCCATTTTTATTTGCAGCTCTGAAATAAAGTCATTCAATATATGTTTAAAGATGTTTTTCTCCCAACTGTGTTTGGATGTCTATGTTGTGACAGCATTTATTTCCTCTAAAGCATGATGATTCTGAAGCAAGTAAAAAAATAAATGAGCAAAGTGTCACTTAGAAATCTCTGAGGTGAAATGAATTTCCCAGAAACAAAATATATATCCTATTATCTTTTTATTAATGGGTAAGTAGGAAGGTATTTATCTTCAACTTTAGTAAAGACATTGTTTCATCCATAAGCCTTTATGCTCAAAAGCTTGTTTATAGGCAAAGAGGCAACATACTTTATTTAAGCAGACAATAAATTATTGTTGATATAACGGATGTCTTAAGAATCTAATAATTCTTAGCCCAGACTGAATAGTTATGGAATAAACAAGCACTAAAAATGTAGTTAGAATTTTTATATGCGCATTTAGTTTTTGCCTCTTCTCCCAGTGAGCTTACCCTTCCCCTTCTCCTCGTGATTGTGGGGTTGGAGGTTTAATCCTGGTAGTGTGGTTTTATGAGCCATTGTCATCTGGAGTCCTTCAGCAAGAGGAATGTGATCTTGCTGTTAATTACTCCTTCAGTCTAGGATTCATTTGGGGTAATTTTTGTACTTTTGTCCATATGCTTTCACACCTTTCTTCTTTAGCCTGCAACTCCAGTTTACATCCAGATTTATTACGTGTAGTGTCTTCTTGTATGTTGGACATTCCTTCTGTGTTCTCCTTGTAGCTACTAAATGCTCTTTTGTGCAGCTTCAGGTCTCCATATCCTTATGTGGCATGGTTGAGTTGTTTATAGCTGCGTGGTTTCCTCTGCAAGCTATGCCTATCTCTTACCATCCCATGCCCATACTCCTTTGCACCACACCCTGCATCTCCATTTCTTGAGACTCCAGGTATCTAGGTCTGTATATATCTATGCTATAACATCATGAGGGAATCATTAAATATTTCATTATGCATGGAATAACTGCTTGTTACTGCTATCTATATAAAAAAAAAAATTATGATTCTATGAGGCCCTGGAATGGATTGCCCAGGGAGGTTGTGGATGCTTCATCCCTGGCGGCGTTCAAGGTGGGGTTGGACATAGCCTTGGATGGCATGGTTTAGTGGGAGGTGTCCCTGCCCATGGCAGGGGGGTTGGAACTCGATGATCTTGAGGTCCTTTCCAACCCTAACTATTCTATGATTCTATGATTCTATGATTGTATGATACAAATATAAACAAAAGTAAAACAAATTAGCCCCAGACATCTGCTCAGTTAGAGAAACTACAGTCACAGGTAAACCAAGTAAAGTTGCAGGTAGGTCAAAAAAGGTTTAGACAGGGAAAGCCTGAAAAATCATAATCCTGGAGCCTTGAAAATTCAGTACAAAGACAGCCTGTTATTAGTTATGACAATAACTTATTACAGGCTACATTGTTACAAAATGAACTGTATCTGGTTTGGTGTACAAATCAGCAACTGTCTTACAAGGTACATAGATCATTTAGAGTACAAAGTGAATAAAATAACCACTTGTAATGAAACTACAGAAGGACTATAAGAAGGCAAAATATTTTTTCCTTCTAATATTTTTGCTTTTGGAAACAATGGAATCATGCTTGAAATTCCTACAAATGAAACCAACCATAATTTTCAAAACTTCCAAAAGGACAGGAATCTTTCAAAAAGGAGGAATCCCAAATATCATTGTAGTGCATAGATCAGCCGTGAATAAAGAGACATAGCAGCACTGTTTAGTATGACATACTTAATATCCTTCTCAAAACCTTGTCAATGAGTATTAAACAAATTATTTTTAACAAACAAGGTCTGGTTGGTGTGCAGCTCATGAGACACACTGCTCTTTCTATAACTTCTAGGTGTAATAAGAAAGATCCCTGTGGGATATTGCTATCTTTCAAAGACAATTTTGAAAGGTTGAGGGTAGATGGAAGATAACCTGAGGCTTTCCTGATATAATAAAGTATAGTAATGATATGTGCATGATTTTTTTTCAGGGTATCCAACAAATTGGCAAGAACAGACAGGTACCTTTTCCTTTTCAATATTCTCTCTAATTCTATGTGCTCAGAAGACATGGTCTTCAAGGTATATCTTGCTGTAATGCACACAGCAAGCACACAGGAGAAAGGCAACTGTTTTGTACTTCTAAAAAAATGAAAGAAGGTGGGTTACATTGATACTGATGATTCACACTTAACCTTCGTGGTTTGCTTGCTTGCCACATGGCAGCATGAGTAACCCAAGGGTGCCAAAAATTACCGTTGATCAATAGTTTGAAATTGCAGCACTCGAACTTTCACCTTTAATTCTGCTGTGCTGTAGTATGTGTTCAAACATCAGCCTTTTAGAATTATTCATTCTGGCTGCAGATCAGCATTGCATAGACAGCTGCAGAATGTTAAACATACATTTTCTTTTATAGCACGGAATAGCAAAGGCAGTTTCAATATAGAAACATGGCGGAGTTCTTATATTCTCAGTTTAAGCAGACAGTCTTGGGAACACTTGGTATCTCTGGGCAGTCAATTTAAATTTTTCTCCATTTCTGATATTACAGAGCTCTTTTTGAAGTAAGCATAGTTATGCATATAAGAGTTGGAGCATGTGTGATTTGATCCAGAGCCTTTTGAAATGTGTGTAAAGATTTCAGGGGACCTCAGTGGGCTCTAGAAAGGGGTCACCAGACCATATTTTTAAAGGTCCTTCAAATCTTCAAAGACTCCAGACTTCTTTCTGTATTTCTGAAGTGTAATGCTCAGCTTTTGCAAATCCCTGACTAATGTGTAAATGAGATTAGTGAGGTACAAAAGAGTTTGCATGGCCAAAGTAAAATCTGATTTTCTCAGTGATATGGACAACTCTTTAAACAGACTCCCCATGTAACTATATGTCGTGGTTTAAGCCCCTCATGCAGTTCACTCACTCGCTCTCCCCTCTTTCTTCCCCCAGTCCTAGGGGAATGGGGAGGAGAATCAAAAGAGTGCTGCTCCCACTGACTGAGATAAGAACAGTTTAGTAACTAAAGTATAACACAAAACCACTACTGCTACCACCAATAATAATAATGACAAGGCAAACACAAGGGAAAAGAATGCAATCGCTCACCACCTATACCCAGTCCGACCAAGCAGTGCACCCACACCCTTCCGGGTCTCTGCCCTCCATTTTTACATCCTGGGCATGACGTGCTGTGGTATGGAATACCCCTTTGGTTAGTTTGGGTCAGGTGTCCTGTCTCTGCTTCCTCATGGCTTCCCCTCCTCCCTGGCAGAGCATGAGACTCAGAATGTCCTTGGTCAAACCAAAACATTCTAAGCAGTAACTGAAAACACTGGTGTTATCAGCGCTGTTCCCAGGCCAAAAGTCAAAAACACAGCACTGCACCAGCTACCAAGAGGGAGAAAAATGACTGCTACTGCTGAACCCATGACACTATATAATTCTAACTCTACTGCTGTAAGAAGTCATAGATGAAACAGAAGGTGCATAATGCAATAAAAGTGAGGTTTATCATTTGAGATCTGTGGAAGAGGAAAAAACTCTTATTAACTTTAAGCAATTTTGGTCAAAGCAACCCTGATTCTTATTTCTTACTCTTGTCATTTGAAACAGCGAGGTATCTCTAGCTGGTAATTTATTCCCCCTTTTTTAGACACCTACACAGGAGGGCTGACTCCCTGTATGGAACTGTTTGGTTCTTTCCACTGACTCTGTAAATTGTTTAGATTGAAGCTTAGACTGAACTGCTATTCAATGTCCAGAAGTAGCTAAAATGGTGACTCATTTGTAATGGCATTCCACCTTTCCTTTAATATCTATAGTGATTTCAGAAGGAGTTTTGTAACATTCAAGCACAATTTAAACTGTGCACCTCTATCACTAGAGAATGTTTAGACCTTTCATTTCACATAACTGCTCAGTTATTAAAAAAGACTAAAAGAGAAGGAAAATGTTTTCTGGTCTCTTCTGGAGTTTAGTCCTCATGTATTGCATCTAGTGCAACAGCAAGGCACTCCTTTGGTTGGCAGGCTTGTTTGGAAAAGAAATTCCATGGCTTCACGAAGTACCTTATTTAGAGAAATCTGTCAGATTAAAATTAGAATTCACCATTCAACATTATTTTGTCACTGATGCAGTATAATATGCAAAAAGGTAGAGAGCAGAGAATGAAATGTTGAATACTAGCCAGAAAAAGTACTCGAGGAAAAAGTCATTAACAGTGTCAATCACTGGAGTCATTACCCTGATCCTAAGTAGCCTGCAGCTTTGCAGGGCTAGCTGCTAATAGATTTTGGCTTGTGTCTAAAATACTGTGCCTATAAAGTTCCTATTTCAAAGAAAGCAGAATCTCTCTAATAAGACTAAATATACAGACTTTTATGATTAACAATACTACTACCGGCTTCCTGCAAGAAAATGTAAATAGTTACAAGTATTTGAAGTTTGCCACATAACTTTCAGTGTTTATTATAAATAGTGTGTAATAGGATAAGACTTAAAATTGCATATTTAATCAGTCTGTCCTTGCTAGTTCACTCACAGCATTTTAAAAGTACACTTTTTAACAGTTACAAATAGATGTTGAACAGCTATGAAAAGTACGGATTATAATTGCTGTTCTATAATATTTTTCCTTGAGAAAATATCAATATGAGGAAGATATATATATACAAATATAATTCTATGTTTATACATGCACACAGATGCACAATATAAGGTATGCCATAAGTCCATTTGAAGCATCTTACATGCATATATGTTTATTTTTTCTTCAGCAGCAAAGTTGGAGCAAACATTTTATCCTGGAATGATGATTCATTTTGTATCATTTTAAAGTATTTTGTATTACAAAACCTCCAGTTGCCTCAGTATTAAGTAACTGTTGGTAACCTTTTCACTGCCATCCTAATAAAAAGCCAAATGAATTATATTAAAGCAGGACACTGAAATTTAAATATATATGTGTATACATATATATAGCACGTGGTTTTTCGTCTATCTATGGATACAATTTTTTCGGGTAAGGAATCAGCTGGATGTCAGGTTAACTTTCTGTTCTGTCCTAGCAGGTGGGGTTTTTTTCTTCTGTTTCTCTTCTCTAAGCCAAAGCAATTCGCACAGCATTTCCTTCTGAAATCTGTAGTATAACCGGCTTTCAGAAGTTCTGTCTGTGATATTTTACGATAACGAGAGAAACATTTTTGTTCATCTGCTGCTGTAATCCTTTTGTCTTTATCTTACGCTTTCTCACCTGAAATTATTTCTATATCTGGACACTATGCAATACATTGAAAGTAGGGATTACTTTCAAGAAAATGGTATGCACATTCTGTGGGATGGTCTGACATCCAGAAATACTGTCCAACTCAGACTATCTGAGGTTAATAATGAATATTTTGTATGAAACATACCTGGAAATTTTTTTATTTATTTATTTATTTTTTATTTTTTTCTCTAATAACAATATGTGGGTACCATGTTTGGTTTAGCTAACCTGAGGAAGCGGTAAGGGTGAGGCATGCATGCCTGTCATGAGCCAGCCAACTAGCTGCCCTCTAGTGCTGGTAAGAGAAGAGAAAGAGAGAAAGAGTGGGACCTCCGGCATTGCCCCTGCTGTGGCAACTATGCAATAAGATGCTAAAGGCATCTCTGTCTGTGGCTTGACTGCCCATGGAGTGCTCCTGGCTATCTCAAACTAAATGCTTAGCTTTTAGGCAGCTAAACCCGAGAGACACCCTTCTCTGAAAAGGGAACTCTGGATGAGGCTGAAGGAAGTCTGTGCTTGAGAAGGCAATAATGCCTCTTGTTGGAAGCATTTCTTGTGGGAATATAGCCAAATACATCTGTCTGCAGCCACAGTGATGGGAAACCATGAGACCAAGGCAAAGTCTACAAAGTTTTGGCTCCTATATTTCAATTATTAGGTACCACAAAACAGGAAAATAACAGTAAAAGTTGTAGGCTAGTTTTGCAGCTTACTGATGTCTTTATCCCACAGTGTTCTTCTCAGGAACCCTCCTACACCTTGTCTCTTTATACCTTGCTGTGCTTCATTCTGTGGGTTTTCAGGAAGTGCTTTCAGAGATTAACATTTGGGCATCTGTGTATCATTTAGTATGGTAAGTTTATGAGAATCTAAATATGGCAAATGCCATACTGGCATTTCCATGTTGATAAATAACACCCTGAACACTGTAGAGAATTCACCTATTTAGAGCAAATTAATAGGAAACTTCAGAATTTCTCCATTTTCATAGTCTTTTATGAAAAAAATGTGCAAGAAAAATAATGAAATACATCTTTACAATGATCATAGAATCATAGAATTTATTTATTACATCAGTAATTGGGTAGCATTGGCTAAAGAAACTGGCACACCCTAATCACCATACCCTATTGAACAAACTAGACTGGAGCAAGCTTGAAGCTTCTTTTAGGTTTTTTAAACATTTTTCCTTTTAGAGAGGGTTTTTTCCATTTTGAATATCATATTTAGGCTATTCTTTCTTTCCAGCTGTCTCTTTTCTTTGGGTGCTATTTTACAGTGTGTATTTATTTTCATTGTTTCATCATATGTTTTGTTTGTTCTTTTTCTGTGCCTGTACACTTATTCATGCTCTTCATTTCCCCTTCTTTCTGGAGCCCTTTTACCTCTATCATCCTCTGAGACTGGCTGGTAAGTATAAGAATTTTCTTGACGTCTTTAAAAACCCTTTGCTACTTGGTTTTCAGTCTAGCTTTTATGGTGGAAACCCATCCTAAGACTCATTGGAGTTTATCCATTTTCTATGTTTGTACTTGCTGTGGTTATTGCATCTTTGTGTTAGGATAATAAGGCCTGCAGCTCTAGGTTTGTAAAAGCAGTGACCAGTAGCTGATGACGTGATCAAGTAAGTTTACACATACACCCCCCCAGCCATCACTCCATCCCACCCCAGCTGTTTTTCAGAATACTATTTATTCAAATATAAAATAATTAGCAATGCTTGGCATGCTTAGGTTCCCAGGCCTCTCTTTATCTTTGATATGGAGATTTGGATAGAACTTAGTATCTGCATGGCCCTACCAGCTGTAGGACATGGATGGCATAATAGTTAAAACAGTTGTTCAGCTTTTTTTCAGAAAGATCTTTTAACAAGATATATATTCCATTTCAGTATTCCTTCTTTCCAGATAACGTTTTAAATATTTTTAAGACCTTTATCGTACCACTTCCACATGCTGGTGAAGAGGGTGCTCGGGTTGGAGGAGACTGGTTGTGAAAATACCAAAGCTAATGACTTGCATCATTTCTGTGCAAGTATGGCTCAGGATGTTCTTCACTGGGCTATGTTGTTGGTGTCCTTGCTTATTACAGTCTTCTTAAGTGAGTTGTGGTTTTTTTAATTAGAAATTCCAAAAGCCATTTCACTGAGCAGTCAAACATACAACAAACCTGAAATTCACGTGACATCTCTGTCTTCCCTTTGTTGTGCATTTAGCTGTATTTTGCTCTATTTTCTTATTATTTTAATATCTTTTTTCAGACTTGCTCACTAATATTTCTCTTTGCAGAGGTAGAGTTACTTTTTCTGTTTCACCTGACTTCTCCAGTCCAGGCCCTTCTCAATCGCATCATGTCAGGAGTGCTGCCAACTGTCTTTTCCAGGCCTTAACAGAGAGGCGAAAGCCACTGCTGAAACTCTAATGAGAGAGCAGTTTAGATAGACATAAGCACCAGCTGTTGCACTACTCCACTGTTTGTTTTTGAAGGTTAACTCCACTGAAAAGCTCAGAAACTGACTAGAAAATATTGAAAGGAGTGATGATTCTGTTGGAGTCTGGTATAAGCAGGTAGTGCAAACAGAGGGTTTTTTCTTGAATATTTTATCTACCCCAGTGACAGTACCCTTTCTGACCTAATCCAATCCTGCACTTACAGAATCATAGAATCATAGAATAGTTAGGGTTGGAAAGGACCTCAAGATCATCTAGTTCCAACCCCCCTGCCATGGGCAGGGACACCTCCCAATAAACCATGCAACCTAAGGCTCTGTTCAACCTGACCTTGAACGCCACCAGGCATGGATCATTCACAGCTTCCCTGGGCAACCCATTCCAGTGCCTCACCATCCTTACAGTAAAGAATCTCTTCCTTATATCCAATCTAAACATCCCCTGTTTAAGTTGGAACCTGTTACCCCTTGTTCTATCATTACAGTCGCTAATGAAGAGTCCCTCCCCAGCACCCCTGTAGGCCCCCTTGAGATACTGGAAGGCTGCTATGAGGTCTCCATGCAACCTTCTCTTCTCCAGGCTGAACAGCCCCAACTTTCTCAGACTATCTTCATACGGGAGGTACTCCAGTCCCCTGATCATCCTCATGACCCTCCTCTGCACTTGTTCCAACAGTTCCATGTCTTTTTTTGTGTTGAGGACACCAGAAGTACACACAATACTCCAAGTCAGGTCTCACAAGATCTGAGTAGATCACTCTATAAAGGGCATGACTTGAGGCAAACTTTCTAGACAGAAACTACCGAGCTGTTATATAATATTTATAAATAATGAGCGTCTCCATTATTGTAAAAGGGAAATAAAAGAGCATGAGAAATAATGTCACAATTACTTGCAATCGTCAATTCAGATGTCATTAATCTACTATGCATGTGCTTGCCTGAAGTGCAAGGTCTTGACATTTTAATATATGAAACCATTAATCCGGCGGGTGAATTTAATGCATCTACCTGTAGCTGCTTCCTTTCCTACAATATTACCTGGTAGGATATTATGGTGGCATTCTTACAAGAGTCACCAAGGATGCCGTGAAGGGACGATGTTCTCAGTGCATGCAAGTTCCCAGTCACCTCTCACCAAGGGGAAAGAAATATTTAAAAGTTCTGATCATGTCTGAAGATGTAGCTTAAATTTATTAAATAATTCTATTATTTCCTATTCTGGATTGCTTTATTTCCTTTCACAATTTCATTCTGTTTTTTTGGTTTTTTTTAATTGATTTTTTTTTCCACCCATGAAAATTCTAACCATAATATATGTTCTAGATGCACATTTAAGTCTGTTCAGGACACTTCAGATTCACATACTTTGTCTTATTTCTACCGAAGATTAGTTATTAATATAAGTCTTATCTGTCCATGTTTCTACTCACAATTGCCTTCAGGAAACTCTTTTTACTGGAATTAACATATTTCAAGCAGTGAGAATTTGGAAGCTTGTTACCAAGAGGTCATTCCTATTGGGTCAAAAGCCCAAATACTCTACCAGCTGATGAAAAAAGGAAAGACTGCAGTGAAAATGTTCAAAGCTGAAAAGAGCATGAACTATGTCCATGCTGTTGCTCTTTGCTGAAATCCTTCCTGGTAGAAGTGTTCCCAGCTGCTGAAAGGGGCGGTTTGATTCTACCTCTTTATCCTTCAGACTTTTCTTCGTCTTGCAATCTCTATATAAAAGTCTTTATTTCTGTATTTGTTAATCTAAAGTGAGATTTGCTACACCTTCAACTTTTGTCTCACCATGTCCTCAGAAATTAAACAGTAACAGGAATAACAACCAGTAAGTACAGTTCTCTGGTACGTTGCGGAGCTGTCAGGACAAGGTCCCAGTGTTAAAATTGATCTGTCCATATATGGCAACTGCAGCTTATGCAGGACCTTTGTAAACCCAGTGTAGGGTTGCTCAGCAGTTACCTACTTTGGCAATTTCTTAAATAGCTTGATAGCTTACCTCCCAGTCTGGCAGGGGAAAAAGTTGGCACAGAAGTGGCAATCCCCACCACTTTTTAAGGGAGTTGTTAGGTTTTCATGTGAACTGTGCATTCCAATTCAACTTTTTTAGTAGAAATGGTCAGATGTGACTCTAGCTGTGCTCTGTTACCTGTGGTGGCATAAAATATAGGTATTTCTCTCATGCAAAGCCTATAAGTTGTTAAGATTGCATAGCAGTGGGGGAAAAGGACTGGACTGTGAGTTCATTTAGAAGCTTAACCTGAAGCACCAGAATCACAAAACTCAAATAGTTATTTCTCCTTGGGAGCTTCTTGGTGTATTTTCCACTAATAGTGGTACTCAGCCAATGACTTAATTTAATAAAATGTGTGCCAGAATTCCAAGAGCAACATTTGCTCTTGTTACCAAGTGAAAGACATCTGCTACTAGTTGTGGCCAGCTCTATACACTCATATAAGATGGTCTTCCAGGAAGCCACTGAAGCTTCACTGGCTGAAAATCTTGCCCTGTTAATTTTTAGTGTTATGCAGTAGGAATATCATTATGTAGTCTACAGTAGCTCATTTGTGGCTTTTTTAATACAGAAAAAAAAGTCAGTTACGAATCAAATAACATGGCTTTTCACCTCATTCTGTTTTCTTCCTGAACTTTCTCCTGATATTTTTCCGACAAGATCTTGTCAATAGGTATAAATATGGAATAATAGTTCAGCGACCCAGTTTTCACAGTAATTGCCATCATGTGTGAATAAATCTCTTCTGCTCTGTTAATGAATGTTATTATAGGCTTTAGTGAATGTTACTATAGGGAATGTTATTTTGGTGTAGAGGTTAGAAAGGGAATGCATGGGAAAGGGAAAAAAGTTTGATTTCCCCACTATTGTGTTTGTAATGCTTAAATCCCAAGAGAGCAAAAGCTGTTTCTTGAGCAATAGGTACACTGAGAACATTTAGGAATATTGCTTTTGTGGAAAAAGAGAAAAGATATTTTCTTTAAATGGAAGGTGATTCAATGTGTATTAATAAACTCTGTCCATGGCTGATCCAGATTTATTTGTTTAAAGGAGAACCTCTGTACTTCTAGTTGCTTATCCCAGTTAGGAAACAGTTTCTATTTGGCGCTGTATGTTTAATTAGATAAAACAAATGTCTAATGGTTATGTTATGAACAAATATTTTAAAATAGTTCAGATTAAATGACACAGACTTACTTTCTGGGTTATGGTGTTTGCAGAGTAATCTGGAAGTTGGATGATTGCTTTATACTGAAGTGATGACATGAAGATGATTTAGGATTTTCTAGTTACTTTGTGAAGATCTAAGAAATAATAAAAGTACATCAGAGTACAAAAATTCAGTAACACGTTGTTCAGGAAGCCTTTACTTGTGTACAGATATTGCAATAGTTCTGCTGTCTTTTGTCGTAGATATGAATTTTGTGTGCAAGAATGCTTAGACACACTGGAAGCAATGTATGTTCCTTAGAACGGCCTGAAATGGGATACAGAAGAATGTAGAATGGAATGAAGAATGGAATATTGCTAAGGTACTCCAAATCTGAAATGGGATATGTTCCCATAAGTACAGGAAAGAAGAGGCTGAAATAAGCAGCTGTTCCTTGCTATGTAGTTCCTGATAAGGGTGAAATAGATTGTATATTGGATGCAAAATGGTGCACATTCTACATGGACTTTATGGAAGTTTCTTTGATGCTCAGAAAATGTATCTAAAAGATAATAGCATAAGATAGACCCTGCCTCCATTTTGTAACAGATCTATATATTTCTAAGGCTCTAAGGCTCTGAAGGCTGCTCACGAGTTCTTAATAGCACAAATAGTCACTGGTTTCAAGCTCCCAGTTTGCAATCCTGAGCAAACGTGGATTTTTATGTACTCTTAGGAGCTTGGGGCCTGAATGTTGCTGTTCCTTTTTTTTTCCCTGGCATTCTACATTGCTAGATATCTAACTAGCTTTTAAGTCCACAGCTTCAAACAGTGTTCTCAAGGAAACTTTGGAGATCTTATCAAGAAAAAAGAAGATATTTCAGTACTAAGTACCATCTTGTCCATATATTTGTTGGTAGTCCTAATGCCTAAAGAAAACCTTTGAATCAGATGAAACTTAAGAATATAACACACAATATCAAGTATCTGTGATAAAATAACAAAACCAAAACCCCCCCAAACAACCCTCAAATAAACAAATGAACAAGAAAAAAAAAAAAGCCACCAAAATACCCAGGAAAACAGAAACGTGTAACTGTGGGTGCGTCAGCAGGATGTGACAGAGAAGGATACCTAACATTTTGCTGTCATTGTAAAATTGCCACGAAAAAGGGAAATGTAGTGTGAGGAGTTACCAAGCAAATATTTCTTGGTCTATGAAACCATCAATGCTATTGCAGGAAGGAGTGTTGAGACCTCACCTGAGCTGTTTATGTCATAGATAGCAAATGTTCAAAAAAGGACGAGGTTAACCTTGAGCATGTGTGCAAAAGTAATTTTAAGAAGACCATTTTAGGACACTCTCAAAGAGGATGGAAAACCCATATGATGCAGCAGAAGGAAAATGAGCAGGAATCTATTTATTTTACTGACTGGGAATAACAGCTGGAGGTAGAGAAGTGCTCAATACTGAAGAACAATACTGCTATGAAAAAAATATAAAAGCCAGAAATCAATCAATTTAGTATTTAAATAAATTTATGGGTATTAATTTTCAAAGAGTTTTAGAAGATGCTTGACCTGTGTGCTGATTTTAGCTGGGATAGAGTGAATTTTCTTTATACAAGCTTCTATGGCGCTATGCATTGAACGCATGCTGAAAACAGTGTTGCTAACACAGAGATGCATTACCAGTTATTGCTGAGACATGCTTACATGTCCTTAAGGCCTTTCCTGCTCCTCTTCCTACACCACCAGTGAGCAGGCTGTGGGTGCACAATAAGCTGGGAGAACAGCTGACTCCAACTGCTCAAAGGGAGATTCCACACCATCAAGCATCATGCTCAGCGTATAAAGAGGGTGAAAAAAGAAGGAAGGAGGGGACTTGAGGAGTGATGGCATTCGTCTTCCCAAGTAAACATTACTTGTGATGGAGCCCTGCTTTCATGGAGACGGCTGAACACCTGCCTGCCCATGGGAAGCGGTGAATGAATACAGTATTTTGCTTTGTTTGCACACACAACTTTTGCTTTACCTATTAAACTGTCTTTATGTCTTTCTCACTTTTACTCTTCTGATTCTTTCCCCCTTCCCACTGGGGAGGAAACTGAGTTAGCTGCTGGGTAGTGCCTACTTGCTGGCTGCAGTTAAACTATGAAAACCGGTTTTAAAATTACACTTGTTTATTGCATAAAAGAGTTGAAATTTTATCACACAAATGAAAGGGGCTATATTGGATAATCTGTAAGATTGCTTTTGTCCTGTATTCCTAATGGGGGCCTAGAAATTAGTTTCTTGACATATAGTGGAAGTGTAGAATTCCCATAACTTTTCCAAAGGGGAATCTGGCAATAATTATATTTTTTGACTGTGAATTTTCTTTCCACTTCTTCTTTTAAAAGGTCCTTATTCCTAGAAATATCAGTATCAAACATTAAAATGCAATGACATATATAGCTTACAAAACATTGTTACTGGTAAAATTTTGTAAGTAAACACACTAATCTACGTAAGGCACATTCAAATTAAATTCTGATGAGAGTTCTCTTCCATTACTTCTATTCCTGTTCCAGTTTTAATTCCAGAAGTTTACCTGCAGCTTCCTATGCCATCTCTGTGTTGTCTTTTCAGAGCTTGTACAGCTCTTCCTGCATCACTCAGACGATCTGTGCTTGGGCGGGCAGATCTGACAACTGCGGAGGTAAAAAAGCTTGGCCAGATTTTAGCCAACTTTTATAAGATTCAGTAAAGTCTTGGTAAAGAATCAGTCCGCAAATCTTCTTAATTTGAACTAATCTTGGAACTGATAGCCAGTGATTTCAGAGTGCTGCTAAAGGGAGTAGCTGTTACTAATGCTTCTTGTGTGTGTGTGTGTGTGTGTGTGCATGTGTGCGTGTGTGTGCACGTGTGCGTGTGTGTGTGTGTCTCTGAAGGCAGTAGGCGTACAAGGAAGTGGCTTGTTCAACATCACACGGCAGATCCATAGCAAAACTGTGAACAGTTACCAGGAGTGCTCGTCTGGCACTCCAGTCTTCAGACTGCACTGATTTTGACAGTTTAAGCTCATACATTATTTATACTTATCCACAAAATCACAATATTCTACAATACTGAAGAACTAAATTAGGTAACTTGCATTTTGAAAAGATCATTTTGAAGGGGCAAGCACTTTGCCAGAGCCTAGAGGTGTTTTCCTAGTATTAACTACTAAAACAAGAAGTTATTACACAGCTACACTGAAGTGCAAAAGACCTACAAAATCTTCCTTAAGACTCAAATTTTCAGCATCTAAACTGTAGTATTTTGGTTCTTCTTTCAGCTAATGGTTAACATATAAAAAAGTAGTAGCTAAATGTTTTAGTGAAATCAAATAATAATGGTACAAATTATATAAATAATTTAAAACAATCAAAATTTATTGAGAAAATCATAATTGTATTAATGGAATAAGAAGGAATTGAGATATATTCTGTGTCCTCATACTTACATGATATTTTAATAGTATTCTTTGAAGTGCATATCAAAGGTGCTGTGGGGAAGTGGACTAAATGACCAGTCAAGAGTTTTCCATAACACAACAATATAATGGATATATATTTACATATATACTTATTACATGTTATTTATTGTAAATAGCAATGTATTCAAGTAACAGAAATATTCTGAGGTTTCAGATGAAATATTTTGTCTCTCAAAGAGTTGTTGTCAATAGCTCTATGTCCAAGTGGAGACCAGTGACTAGTGGTATTCCTCAGATGTTGGTATTGGGACTGGCACTGTTTAATATCTTTGTCAGTGACATGGACAGTGTCTGAGTGCACCCTCAGCAAGTTTGCCGATGACATCAAGCTGTGTGGTTCGGTTGATATGCTGGAGGGAAGGAATGCCATCCAGAGGGACCTTGACATGCTTGAGAGGTGGGCCTGTGCAAACCTCATGAAGTTCAACAAGGCCAAGTGCAAGATCCTACAGAGCTGTAGCAATCCCAAATACAGGCTGGGTGGGGAACAGACTGAGAGCAGCCCTGGGGAGAAGGATTTGGTGTTGGTTGTTGAGAAACTGAACATGAGCTGGCTTCAGTGTGACCTTGCAGGCGAGGAAGCCAACCATATGCTGGACTGCATCAAAAGAAGCATGACCAGCAGGTCCAGGGAGATCATCCTTTCCTGTGCTCTGCATTTTTGAGATCCCACCCGGAGTAATGTGTTCAGCTCTGGGGCCCCCAGCACAAAAGGGAGCTTAGAGAGTCCAGAGGAGGGCCATAAAGATGATCAGAGAGCTGGAGTACCTCTCCTATGAAGACAAGCTGAGATAGCTGTAGTTTTTCAGCTTGGAAAGGAGAAGGTTCCATGGACAACTTGTAGCAGCTTTCCATTACCTAAAGGAGGGCTACAAGAAATCTGGAGAAGGATTTCTTACAAGGGCATGTAGTGATAGAACATGGGGGAATGGCTTGTAACTGACAGAGGATAGATTTAGATTAGATATAAGAAAGAAATTCTTCACTGTGAGGGTGGTGAGACACTGAAGCAGGTTACCCAAAGAGGTTGTGGTTGCTTCATCCCTGGAAGTGTTCAAGGCCAGGCTGGCTGTGGAACAACTTGGTCTAGTGGAAGGTGTCCCTTCTCGTGGTGGGGGGAGGGTTGGGACTAGGTGATCTTTAAGGTCCATTCCAACCCATTCTATGATTCTATGATTTGACAACTTGTGTTTAGGGAGACCTAATATTTTCTGAAGAAATGAACTAAAACATTGCTTGCATATCAGAACGGAAATAAACTGACAATATGTGAGTTTCTTAAATAATAGAAATTCAATTATTCTCTAAATTCTCAGTTTGCATATGGAATTATTTTCTGCATTTTCTACTGGAAGATAATATATTTCATGCCACTCCAGAGAAACACAGAAACATTTAAATAGCCTAACTGAAATATGTACCAAGTAGTTATTGCTAAAGCTGCTTACAGGCTACAGAATTAGAGATTTTGAAACATGAACAACTTCACAGAAATCATGAAAATGGCTAGATGAGTTTTTTGTCTAGGTTATTTTTTCATAACAACAACAACAAAATTAAATTGACCTTGACAGGAATTGAACATTAAAAACATTAACACAGTTCATTGCGTTCTGGATTAGTAAGAAACATCACTGGTTCTCTCACTACCATTTTTTATTTTGTTTTACTGTGTTTCATCATAGAGTGTTTAAAAGGAGAGGCTGTTGTATTGTAGGAGAAGGCAATAGTTTATAGCTTACTTTTACTGCTATTAAGATCTAATCTATCACTCATTCAATCGATTGTATTTGACAAGGAGCTTCTTAAACTTGAACTTTGTCATGTGGTGACAGATAACTTTGCCTGTTTGTGCAATTTCCTTCTTTTCAGAGGCTTCACTATGAAGTGCCTCATTATTAATCACTAGCTTTATACATGATTTGTTCTACCACATAGTCTTAAAAAGGGGGAAAACAGTAAAAATCAAACCTTTAAAAAGCCACTGGATGAAAGCAAAAAAGGTTTTATGGCACTACTTCGAAATGGTGGCAAAAATTATTTCTTGAAGAGACATAGAAATAGCAATTTGTTGGAAACAGGAATGTATGGGAAATCAAATACCTGCTTTTCCCATTTATTGACTTATGTTCGTGTAAAAATTTCAGAAACATTGTAAGCCATACATTAGGTACATTTAAAGGACCATAAAAGCCCTGCATCTGAATATACTACCTTATTTGTGGAAAATAGTTCTGGATCCATGTGATGAAATAATTCACTATTGTTGGTGAACTTAGAACTAAGGAATTCAGATGTGTTTGGGTCTGTCAAGTTCTTTGTTCAGAGCAAAGTGCCCCAAAGTCCCAAAATTACCTTGCAGGCAATCTGCCCCAAATCCACAGGGCCCATTGCCATTCTTTCAATGAGCCTCAGTCTTGCTTTGATCAGATTATCCAGCAGTGAAAATAATCCCTGTGTCCATTCAGTCTCTTCTCAATTTGCTAGTAGTATCAAAACAGAAACTGTCTGTAATCATACTTCTTTTTCTTCTACTTTGTCAAGGAAAAAAGGGTTTGTGTACTTTTCTGTCTGTGTGGATCTAAAGAAAGCTACAGTCTAGGAAAAATGGATTTTTGCATCCCTTCTTTTTTGGTGTGAGTGGCTAGACAGAGCCATAGAGGAAAGACTTTACGCAGGGAAAACTACCAAAATCTAAAATTGATCTGCTACATATTTTGCTTTACACAACAACTCACTGATGTTTCACATAATTTTTTTAAGGGTGGTTTTAAAACACTGTTATGTTTAAAGAAGAAGTAATAATGATGCAGATGTTGCATTTTTGTTTTGGTCATAATTTAAGAAATAAACCATTTGTTGTAGACACAAAGACTGAAAATTATTACAGGTTTGTCCTGGGTTCAGCAGTAGCAGTCATTTTTCTCCTTCACAGTAGCTGGTGCAGTGCTGTGTTTTCGACTTTCGGCCTGGGAACAGCGCTGATAACACTGCTGTTTATAGTTACTGCTTAGAATGTTTTGGTCTGACCAAGGACTTTCTGAGTCTCATGCTCTGCCAGGGAGGAGGGGAAGCTGGGAGGAAGCAGAAACAGGACACCTGACCCGAACTGACCAAAGAGGTTATTCCATACCACAGCACATCATGTCCAGGATGTAAAAATGGAGGGCAGAGACCCGAAAGGGTGGGGTGCACTGCTTGGTCAGGCTGGGGATTGGTGGTGAGCGATTGTTTCCTTTCCTCGTATTTGCCTTGTCATTATTATTATTGGTGGTAGCAGTAGTGGTTTGTGCTATACCTTAGTTACTAAACTGTTCTTATCTCAGCCTGTGGGAGTTGCATTCTTTTGATTCTCCTCCCCATCCCCCCGGGACTGGGGGAAGAAAGAGGAGTGAGTAAGTGAGAGAGAGACTGCGTGAGTTATAGAGGCTTATACCATGACAAGGTTGAATGTCATTCTTCTGGTATATGAAGATGTGTAAAAAGATCATGTGAATTATATAAAAAAAAAATCCATTCTCTGTCAATAAATCTACAAGGAATGGTTTTGCAGTTTTGACATTATTCAGTCATTCTTCATCTGCTGTGATTTCGGGAGGCTTAGCTGAGAGCTGTTTTAATTTGTACGTGCAGATGGAGAGAGGGACAGTATTGCTAGACCACATCACATAAGTTTGCGTGGAGGCAGCAGGCAAGGAAAGCTGGGAGGGAGGCCAGCAAACCTGCACATTCTCCTGAGAGGTTATAGGGTCCCAGGATCATTTTCTGAAACAAGACTCCAGTTTAATTTACAGAGAAATTTCCTATATCAAACCTCAATGTTCATCTACAGAGAAATATCCTATTCCAAAATATCCTATTCCAAAATATCCTATTCTTCTTGTTGTTGAGGTTTGTTTTTTTTTTTGTTTGTTTGTTTGCATGTTTGCTTCTTGTTTTTATTCTCAGCAAATGAAATAAAATTGATTAGGTTCCTATATCATAAGAAAAATCTGAGAGCATGATTTGAGGTCTTAGCAGTGGTCCAATGGGCTTAATTGGCTTGGGGTTGAAAATAAAACCAGTTTCTAGGAATAAACTGGAGCAGAGAGTGGCTTCAGGACACTGGCCCTTGTGTCTACCTACCCATTAAGTATTGTAAAGCTTTATGCTTCATCAAAGGAAATATGATTTTTTATCAGAATCAGCTCTTTGTGTTTCATGAGTTTCCAGCTTATGGCATAGGACAGCATGTACAAGTAATATGATGTGGTTCTGAAAGAGACTTAACAATGCAGACTTCTTATTTGATGACCGTAATGCTAGAAAAGTGCTCATTGTGTCCATAAGACATCTGGTTGGCTGATTTAACTTCTTTTTTTCTTCAGGTGTCTGTGCAGCTTGTATCAAAATAAATACACAAATATCCACAAATTTTGCATTAAAAAGCACTATAGGATCTAGTTTAGCTCATATATTCCACGATGCTTTGGGGCTATACTAACCACAAATATAAAAGCATTGTCATTATAATCACATATATCCCTTAGAAGAATTGCCATGGTAAGACCAGATTTGAGACTGATTTGACATTGGCTGCACATGGATCACACACTGATTTACAAAAGTTGCAATAGCCTGAACTGTCATGATGCAGTAGTGAATCACACCTGCTGTAAGCCTTTGGCTATAGAAAAGAGAGACATAGAATCATAGAATCATAGAATAGTAAGGGTTGGAAAGGACCTTAAGATCATCGAGTTCCAACCCCCCTGCCATGGGCAGGGACACCTCCCACTAAACCATGCCATCCAAGGCTATGTCCAACCCCACCTTGAACACTGCCAGGGATGAAGCATCCACAACCTCCCTGGGCAACCCATTCCAGGGCCCCACCACCCTCACAGTAAAGAATTTCTTCCTCAGATCCAATCTAAACCTCCCATGTGAACAGATTTTATGAACAAAATCTTGAATAATTCTTGGTTTTGTCACAAAAAGTTTACCAGTTATTGAAATAATAGCTTGCCATTTTCATATCTAGATATTTACTAAGAAAATGAAGGAATTTTATGATTCCCATACACAGTTTTGAAAATTTCCACTGCCATATGCAATGACAGGACACTTTTTGTTTTTCAAATGTGTGTCATTAATTGGAACTTAGGATACAGTGTAATGACTCTCTGTTTAAATTTTTTAGACCAATTTCTGTAGTGGTTGCAAGGCAATTATTTTAATTGATACACACTAGAGAATACTAGTTAATTGGCTGGCAAAGATGTGAGAAGCTTTTTTGGATTTACAAAAGGTGGTATGACATGACATTTCTGTACTGCTGATCTAAAATCTGAAGAACATAACATTCTTTTGCAGCTTTGATAACCTTTTTGAGCTGACGTAGGGCCATTCTGAGGACTGAATAAGTACAAGATAATTCACAACGCAATTTCTGTTGAGATTTAACACACATGGACAACTAGTACTCATGTACTTGAAAATGATTCACCTTTTCTGCCACAGTGCAACAACCATGTCTTGAAATATGCTGCTTATCATTTTATTGTATTTTCTGATGCTACCTCCAAGGCATACAAGCCCCCTAAAGAGGCAGGATGAATGACAGAAGAAGGCAAGAACAGAGTTCCTAAAATGATTCCTTTTGTTTGATTATATAAGATTCTCTGTGAAATGTGCATTCTGCAAGTTAGAAAAGCCAGTGATTTGGCCACAGCTCCTTATTAATGTATTTATTTATTTACACTCTCTATATTCTTTCCTCTCCAGATTCACAAGACTCTCTTGTAATAAATAATGCAGATCTAGCATTATCATTTGTTGTGAGTATTCCTTTGTGCTGTAAAATTTGCTTTTTTGCTGCTCTTCTAACATTAAATCTTTTGGATCATGTCCCACTAAACTTTTCTCTAAATACTGAACAATTACAAGAAAGCAGTAGGAAACAAAATTCTTTGGCAGAAAATATTTGTCTTTCTTGTAGGAATGAAATTTTGTCAACAATCATTAAAATACAGTCACCATCAATAGCTATTCTACTTCTTCAGTCATCCTCCTAACACCTCCCAAAGGTAATGTAAGGAAACATGAAGAAATAGACAGGGAGAAAACAACATGTCCATCACTTGTGTGTGTTTCAGAATATCTGAAAGACCTGATTGAGTACCAGTGATTTCATCATTAAGTTATTCCATAGGTTTTTTGGTTTAGCCATGAGGACTCTACAGCAACTCTTTCCTCCTGCCCTCCATATAAAATGATCATAAAATAAGTTTGTTGTAACTTTAAATGAGAGAAGATACTGTCAAAAAAACCCCGAAGGATTTTTTATTTGTAAGATTGAGAGGCCTGTCACTGTTTCAATAGATTCAGTAAATAACCTGCTAGTTGCAGATTTGGTCCAAGATCTCAAGACAGATTGATTCTTTGGAAACACAACTACAGATTGCTGAGGTGCTTTAAGACACTGAAATAAATTAAATTTGTTCATATTCAGCACTGTGAGATTTAATTTTTTTAGTACCTTTTTATACTCAGATCTATCCACAGTCTATACAAATCGAGGTAATAATTGCAGTTAAGGAATGAAAATAACCTTCTTCTATTTGTGCCATTGTTTTATTCCTGTGCAGTATTAACCATTTTTAATCTTTTTGAAATCAGTCCCAGGAATATCTGCTCAGACAGAACTTCGGAAAGGTGCAAAATTCATAAATCATTCCTAGAACATACCACTGCAAAGGAAAATTTGTTCCTTAAACAAGAACTACTGCAAAACATGTAAGTTTAATTCTGACCTTATTCCCAATGACAGTGACACCTAATGACCATTTCAAGTTATATTGATTTTCCAGACAATGTATTTCCTGTAGATATTTCTGATTACATAATGGAAATGGATAATTTTTGGCAGACAAATTTTATACATCTTTCTGGTCTCATAATGCCTAATGCATTTGTTATTTTTGGAAACTAACTAGTGGCACCAGATATTCACAAACTGAATAGATTAAAAAGTATAGATTTGTTATTTCAAAGAATTTGGTAAATAAAAATGTAAAATTCGACTTTTAGGATTTGAAACTTTGGAGCTTTTCATTTAAGACTGAATTTTCTCAAAAGAACTTTATTTACCACATATAGGCTAGTTGCATGCATAATTAGATAGAAAGCCAATTCTTTTCTTTAGGTTGAGACATCTAAGTAAGGTGTATGTTGAGAGCTTGCAAAATTGCTTCTTTTCCCTTCTTTGTCCTTTCATTCAGTATTTTAATGTCTGATATGTATGATCAAAAAAGCTATTTGAAGTCAAGCATTAAAAGGTTTAAGGTAAAATTTACCAATTTAATGGAGCACTGCATTTCTTGTCAGAGACGTGGCAGAGAGCCTGCTTAGCATAACACAGCAGGAAGGCTAATAAGAGTAGAAAAGAGGGAAGAGTTAAAAAGGACTGTTTTACATTTCTATAAGTCAGTATTTGGCAGAGAGATTTGGGATGTTAACAAATACTTTTACGTTTGTTACTTTTGGGGAGCTGTAGAGAATAGGTAGGCATAAACAACAGGTCAGAAGAGAGATCAGCCAAGAAATACCATTCATAAAATGGTACTATTCATAAAACAGGGATTTTTGTTCTCAAGTTGGTAAAATTCACAATGTTAATTTTTATGGTAACTTTTAAAAATCTGCGTCAGACAATCCAAAGACCTAACAAAATTAGATACTAGTTGTGGTCATCACAAGGGAAATGAAAATGAGTTCCTGAGGACTGAAAATCTTGCTTCTCTTACACAAATCAGTCTCTCTCACCAAATTAAGTTTGCCTATGGGGTAGAACTAGAGGCTGGAGGAGGGATACAGATTGCTATTCAAATGAGATGTTTAATGCTATTAGGTTCTTGATTCAAATAAATTAATAAAGCATAAAGTCTTCATCCAGTTATTATACATGACAATTTGTCATGTCAGTTGAATATTTACAATATGTGCACAGTCTTAGCTCACTAACAATGTGGAATAAAGTGTCTATATTTAGGTTGCAAGGAAAGAGGGCCAAACAACATTAACACTATCACTCCTTAAATACGTTAACTTACATTACTGCAGACAGAATGTGTACAAATGAACAGTTACTGCATGTCAGCCAAGGTTGCTACTGTAAATTGACTGGGAAGTTTAAACCCTGGAATTTGCCAGCATTGACACCAAGGCTAGTGTCAGTAGGTCAAATGGCATGAGTTAAAAGGGGAACTAAAGAAAAAGGATACAGACCTAATGGCAATGTCAGGTCATGAGGCTGAACAAGGGGCTTCTGTTGAAATAAAGCTTGTGTCAAATACTATGTCTTGGTAGGAAAAATTGATTGGCAATTAAAGAGGAGTTAGAGGTAACATTTGGGTTCTAAAAGTCCTCTTAATTGATTATGTTGACAGGGACAAAGCATAACTCAAAGTGTCCAATTCTTGCCTAAGTACAAGAATATTGCTCAAGAAAAATGTTATAAGTTTTCAGTTCGATTCCAGAAGAATGTGCTGGTAGATGATCATCAGGTTATATTCAGAACTTGGCAGAATTGACTGCAGATCTTATCATAAGTGTATTTTTCACTATATAAAAAAAATAATAAAAAAATATTCAAAATGCACTCAAATATTGCCATTATATCTTCTAGTGAAAAGTTTATCCAAAAGAGCTGAATCTGGACACACCTTCAAATAAGAGCTCTGTAGTTCCCCTGAGACGCCTCAAAGGGAATTACAGGCAAGGAATTTTCTTCAGGGTGAGGTGAATTGTTATCAATCTTGCCACCTTGTCAAAGGCACTGGGAAGAGCCTACAGAGATGTGCTGGCTATTATTTCTCTGAAGCATGTCTCCTTCGAATGAAATTTGTTTGTGAAGTACACACAGACTTGTGCCTGTACTACTAACCGTCCTTCCCTACAAAAGCTAATATCTATATCTACTTCAGGCTACACGATTACTCTTCTAACACTTTATGAAGGTGTTTTATTCCCTGCGTGCTGATAGTTCTCATAGGCCCAAGGCAGAAACGAACACAGTTCCCAAAGGAGAGATAATTATCATAGTTATTTAGCACTTACGTGTTTTCTGTGAGTGTGACCAGCTGAAAAGTTGCATATAACATTTTTACAGATGTTCTTCCAGTTGTTCTGCCAGGACTTAGGTGAAAAATCCTTCTGCAACAATAGATGCGGAAATATTAAATACATCAAACAGTTTGTACAGCTCTCAAGTGATTTTTCATGTGGGTTTCCAGCTGATCCAATTGCAAGTACAGCAAAAACTTAAAAATGCATATTTTTTATAGTTGAGAGCGACCTGAAGGCATCTCTGGTTTATAGAACTAATGACAATGGCAATGTGTAATTAAAAAAAAATAGTCTTCCACTCTTTCTTTTTTATTTCAATGCAAAATGGGGGTTCTGTACAAGGAAGAAGAAATGATAGCACTGTTCTTTCAGCACGCCAGAAAACATAATCCAAGCAAAGAATTTAAATCCAGAGTCATGGTATTGCAGGTTCTTAGTTACAAGATTTGATATATTTTCAAAAATTGGATGTAAGGGGTTCCTTGCTCATGTGGATTAATGCAAGAGGGCTGAGTGATAATTATATTCATAAAATCATAAAATAGTTAGAGTTGGAAAGGACCTTAAGATGATCAAGTTCTAACCCCCCTGCCATGGGCAGGGATACCTAACTTTAGAACATGTTGCTTAAGGCTCTATCCAACCTGGCCTAATACTTTCTGGCCTAATTCACACTCAAGTATCAAACCATATATTTTGGAAGCAAATACTGCTGTACTTCCTGTCAGCCAAAAATCTGCGTGACTTAGTCATGAAAAAGACCAGATAACTACCATCTCCCAGACACCTCCATTTTCCTGCTCCTGTGCAATGCTCCTAGTACCTTCAGGTCTCTCTTGCAGTTACCTGCTATCAGGTTTGCAAATGGCAGGAGATTCTGTGTCAGATGCTGCTGATCCGTAGTTACATATGCTAGCTGACCAGCTCTGATGGGCCTGAACTCAGGCTGCTGCCATGGCTGCTATTTTTAGAGCATGTCGAGAACACTGAAGGGAGCTACAGGTTACAACAGGTTTTATTTGAACACAACCTGTACAAGAAACTAGTTTGAATAAGGATAACTTAAAGGCTGTGATAAGGTAGATAGGCTTTGAAAAATATCCTCTATCTCCTACCAGGTTCTTGAAAATATCTTAAAAATGGTTTCAACCATTTTGCTGTCACACCTATATTTTTGTAAAATATCCTTTTTTCTGCTAGTATTAAGTTTGACAGCATATCTGCTCTCTGCTGTTTTCAAAATCTCCTCATCTATCTCATGCTGGAAACTTCTGGTCTTCTCACCATTCATTGTTTTCAGGGAAAGAGAAGTTCCCCTCTTCCAGAACAGATCTCCTCCCCATGAACTGCATGCCTTTCAGTAAAGACAAACAAGAATACATTTTTTTTCCTGCCCAGGTGACTGTTTTAAAATGACACAATTTACAATTCCTCACAAACAAAAGAATTGTGCTACTGGATACACCAGTCAGCAGGCTAAGAAAAGGTAGCTGCTAATTTTGTTCACTTGCTATTAAAGTAAAAATATTTAATATCTTTGGGCAGTTAAATGCCCAAAGATATTAAATATTGGGTTTGTTTTCAGTGGGTAAGCAGAAGTTTTTGGAGAAGGGGAATGAAAGATGGAGAAGTAGCCAAACTGCTGCCCAGAAAGTCTGGTGAAAGAAATATTAAGCTATCCTTATATTTATTTTATATATCTTAAATATTTTATTCATGTCAACAGTTATTGTCTTACTGCTAATGCTGTGATGCATTTTGTTCAGAGTACACTGCTTAGTTCTCTGTTGGATCAAATATCTTGCGCGTATAGTTTTTGTATTATAAAGTTATCATTAAAGTTTTCCTGTGGTTAGAGAGAAAAAATAATGATTTATATACACACACATCAGTTATTTGCTTTATTTTTACAGACTAGTTATCCACACACAGCTACCACAGAAAAATCTCTTTCAGGTTATATCTAAATCATTCCATTCAAATTTTATATATGACTGCATCCATTCACTAGGAATAATTACTAGGTTTCCTTTTCTATATGGAAGCTGTATGTATTTCATTCTATCAAAGCACTCTACTGTGAGTAATTAGTCAATTTTTTTCATATAAACCTACAATGTTTTGTTAGTCGTTTTGTTTTGTTTTGTTTTGTTTTGCTTTATTCCTCTCCTTTTTATTTTAACTGTAACTCTCATGGAGAAACAACTAATGAACTGAGCAATAGTCAGCCTCATCCACGATGAAGACCTGACTCCTAAGACACTGCCAGGGTAGATACAGACTCATTAAAAAACACTGGAAGCTCTACACCGACACTGAACTATTCCCCATTGTTCAGCTCTAGTATACCAGGAAAAACCAAGTCTTGCTTTCAAGCAGTCTGGTACAGATTTCCTCTAGTCCATCTCTGAAAAATAATAAGTGCTAATTGTAATGTCTCCGGTCAATTTGTCCAAAAAGTAGACAGAAAAATAATCACTGACATGCAGAAAGATCTTAAGCTACTCTTACTCCACAGGACCTTTATTTTCTGCTTGCCCAAGTCAGTGTCCATGAGATCTTAGGGTTATTAAATGTTAACTGAACAAAGACTAGAAAGAAATTTTAAAGCACATGCAATAAGGACCAAACCGACTTAAAATGTAAGGCTCTCTTTTGCAAAACTGTTTTGTTGTAAGAAAGTATTTGCTGAATGAGAAGAAAAAGGAGTCAAACGACTTCATGTGACTTCCCAATTCAGAACACTAGAAATGAAATGTGCCTCTCAATAGGCTACTTTTACTGCCTACTTCTCATGTCTTTTAGAGTAGTGTGAAGGCAGACAGTCAAGTGTGCATTAATGAAAAAGACTTGGAAATAAGATTGCAGTTGTGCTTCTGTGTGAAGGGATATAGACTAGGAATCATTATCCAAAATACAAAAGATTTTTTACTTGCACACTATTAGGTAGATGTTCAAGTTCTCCTTGAATACTATTAGGTAAGTTGTTCTACCTGATGTCATCAGCAGCATAGATTGAAATGGGTAACTGCTCACCTAAACTTATCAATGGTGGCTTATTTGTCAGGTAACAGATGAAACAAATCTACACATGAAGTTGGAAGGGATGAGGTGAATTTCCCAACTTTTATAATGCAATTTTCACAAATGCATAATACTAAACCTTCTCTAATTCTATATTTTAAAGTCATATAAACTGAAAAGATTGATTAAATTGATGTAACACCATATGGGTTTGATCTATCTGAACATGTTGACCTTTTCAGCACAAAGCATTGCAGGAGACTAAGAGCATTGACCCAGGAAACACCTAGCAGTGACCCAGGAAATGCCCAGCAGTGACCCAGAAAATAGGAAACCGATACTAAATTTGGCTCTGGAGACTTAAGGTCCCAAAGGACAAGGACTTTCTGGTCTGAAGCATTCTGGATACTAACATAATGTAGCTTACAGCTGAGTCCCACATGGCATCTTGTTCTTGTGACTTCTGTTCAAGGTGCTTTATCCTTTACATAGGGCAGAAGGGAACATTCTAAAAAACAAACAATAAACCCCCAAAGCATTTTGTGCATTACCTTTCCCTGAAACAGGTGATAAAACTTGAGTTACTTCCATACACAGTCTGTGTTCCAGTCTATGAAGGCACTATCACCTCTTTCCATGGAACGGGCAGGATACACTCTTGATGTTGCTCTCACCATCACACATTCAGCTCCTCTTTGGAAAGAGAATGTAATCTGTGCTTCCAGTCTTACAGAGAAGACCATGAACTACCATACAAATCATGCAAGATCAGTCACTCTCCGAAGTTGTGGAGAGCTATTTGGCTGTGAACGGGCATGTGAGCAATCTAGACAACTGCTTGACAATTGTAAGGTAGTGACCCACAGGCACTGAGGCCTCGCCTGGGGGTTACTAAAGTTCATGTACGTGCGGAAGCCTTGAGAAAGTTAGCACGGAAAGCTACGGAGAGAGATGTGCAGGAGGAACTGATAACTGTAACCTTGAAACATATGCTGTAATAGTTAATCAATCATTAAGCTGTTACTAACACTTAGCTGAAGATATTAACCAATCATATATTAAGCAGGACACCAAGTAGAATGTAGGTGGAGAGCACTATGCGCGTGGACAGAAGGTCTGAGCGAATCCTATTGTGTATTTAGTCGAGTGAACAATGCATGTATCCAATTAGACTTGTGTGTGTTAATGATAGACAAGTAGAATGCCTATACATACTGAGCTATCTGCGCAATAAACTTGGCATAGCCTAATCATATTAGTCTGTGTGCTGTGTCCGGGACTTCTGCGTCAACACGAAGTGTTTTAGCCTACGCTAGAAACCTAATTATGATATTGTTTCTGTTTAGGATAGGATTAGTCTTAGAAATTTACTCCTGAACCTTTGTCGTTTCTCACTTAGTGCTGTGGACATATTCGCTCCTTAGAATATAAAAGTATTAAAAAATATTCAAATGATATAATGAATGCCAAATTTAAGAAATTTGCCAGTGTTTCTTCAGGAAAAAATTCAGACTGTCACTTCTCAGTGCATAGCAAAACCCAAAAACCTTGTGTCCTGGGTTCAGCAGTAGCAGTCATTTTTCGCCTTCTTAGCTGCTGGTGCAGTGCTGTCATTTTGACTTTCAGCCTGGGAAAAACGTTGATAACACCGATGTTTTTAGTTGCTGCTTAGTAATGTTTATGCTGACCAAGGACTTTCTGAGTCTCATGCTTTGCCAAGGAGGAGGGGAAGCCAGGAGGAAGCAGAGACAAGACACCTGACCCAAACTAGCCAAAGAGGTCTTCCATACTACAGCATGTCATGCCCACTATATAAACTGGGGGCAGTTACCTGGAAGGGTTAGATCACTGCTGGTTCGGGCTAGGTATTGGTTGGTGGGTGGTTAGTGGTTGTATTCTCTTCCCCTGTTATTTTCTTTATCATTATTATTATTGGTGGCAGCAGCAGTGGTTTGTGTTATACCTTAGTTACTGGACTGTTCTTATCTCAACCCATGGGAGTCACATACTTTCTATTCTCCTCTCCATCCCCCCGGGAATGGGCAGGGGGGTTGGGGTGGGGGAGGAACAGGGGAGTAAGATAGTGGCTGCATGGTTCTGAGTTATGGCTGGGCTTAAACCACGACACAATAACACATTTTTCTAGCCATCAGTAACTTTCATCTGGGCTGCTTCACACATAGGGTCTTGTTTTTCTTTTGACATTGGAGAATAATTTTTTGCTTGTTAATTTATTATTTCCCTACAATTGTCATTCTTATTTTCTTCTTACCTTCTAGGCATGGTTAGTGATTATAATTTGCTAACATGATGGCTTTCAAATTTTCTAGAAATTGATTTATCAAAGGAGAAAGTATAACCATATTATTTACATGCAATGTCTTTTGTGCAGTTCTGTTTTTGTTTTTCCCTCAGGATTTACTTCACAGTTAGGAATTTGATAAGGTTTGTGCATCAGGAAATAAAAAATATGCTCATTTAAGTCATAAATTACGTGACAGTTACTTGATATTTGGCAGCTTCATGAGGCAGACACTGCCACATCACATCCAAAACAGTAGATAACACACTAGATTAAAAGCTGTATACTTATGTAAAACCACAAAATATGTGCCACAAAAAGCATTTCAGAAAATGCAGCAGCATTTCTTGCTTATAGTTTGTGGGGATATGTTATAAAACCAAAAAAAGGATAACACAAGGCTGAATTTTGTGGACCTTTCAGGGTATTCTATGAAGCTCAGAAGTATCTTCATATTATTCAGCCTGAGAATCTGTGAGAGAGATATGCATATAGGGATGTGTCTTCAGATTTGACCAACTATGACAGCATGAACTTTGTGTAAATGGCGTCCCTTCTACACCAAATATAGGTCTTGATGTACTCTTTGAAGCTATTTTGCAGTTGTTATAACTGATGATGGCAGTCATTACAGTATAAAATTACAAACTCGTATACATGATGATAAAAGATGCAATGTTCAACTATATGGTATGGATATATGCAGGGTGTTATGACATAGTGTGCTTAGCTGTGGATGGTTTATCAGACCTTCAACATTAATCAGTATTAGATATGTTCAGAAGAAAGGAGAATCATGGGAAGTCTACATCAGTCAGGTGTCTGGTAAAATTCACATCAACAGCTAATCTGCACTTGCCTTCAGTGAGGTCAAAGGACTTTAAATAGACTCCACTGCATTTTCCAGTGTAAAACCACTATGTTCCTGTGATGAATTCTGATCTTGACTGGTTATCATTTCATTCTAACCGATCACCTAAGTGTTGTTTCTTTCGATATTTTTAACAGTAAAATTGACAGTTCTCCATCTATGTGGGGTGACACAGGCAAAATCTGGAGTTCTTCAAATACTGAAGGATTTGAACATATATTTTAGTCTGAGATTTTCTGCTTTACTTGTGTTTAAAATAACTTTTTTTCTTAGTAATATGAAACAGAAAAAGCTTTCCAATACCAGTTTTGGTAGTGGAAATATTTATTTTAAACCATATGAAATGTGTGACATAAAATATGCCTTCTAATTCATAAATCTGGGCTTTCAACTGAATGCGTATGTATATATATATGAATTTTCACCAAAGAGTGTCAAGCAAGAACCTAACTTATGTTAAGGATTCACTTAACAAATGTGATAAAAATGCTGATAGATTGATTATATGCTAGCTATCCCTCCACAGAAGCTTGGAATGTGAACCTGAGAACACTGTATATACCAGGTTTGTTTTTAAGGTAACAGCTGATTCCTGCTAAAAGTCATTGGGTCTGGCTGCCTCGTTTCTAGTTAAACCACCTGGAGTCCACCTCACAGAGCATTTTACTTTCAGAACAAGGCAGAGACAATGAGAATTTTTAAATCCTCAAATCCTGATTGCCTCCACTTCCAGTTATGTCTACTCCTATGAAATCCTGAATGCTGTTGCCTTCCATCAGTTCTATTTACTGCTTCAGCCAGGAGCTTTTGTTATCTTATTGGAGACTTCCACACACAGAAAGGTTACAACATTTAAATTTTGAGCAATCATTTGAGTGTATTTTATCTTTCATTCTGTTTCCCATCAGTACCTCAGTGGCCCCTCTGTGCTCGATAGTGTCATAGACAATATTATCTTTTTCCCTTGCCTTTATTGATTATACATCAGAGCTTACAGCATCCATAATGTGAAAAAAAAAACCTTGAGTCTTTATGAAAGACAGCCAGTTATTTTCTACAGTTACGATCTTTTAGAATAACCCACAGCATACACATTTTAGCACTTAAGAATAACCATAAAACATGGCACAAAGTTATAATGAACCCCAAAAGAGCATCTGCTGTGTTTGCAAACCTCAGTACCTGTATACCTAGAGGCAGCTTCTAGGTATGTAAGCAAAATATTTGCTCCTCTGAATGCTCAAGTCCAATGCTTTGAGTTTTTGTTTTGTTTTGTTTTGTTTTTCCCTTTTATGGAAGTATTTATCAGATTCTTTGATTTGAACTAATCATACATTCACTTATTATTATTATTATGAAGCTATTTTAATGCATTGAAGGGAAAATGTATTTTTCTTTCAGGAATTTTGCTTCATGGTCATCTTAAACAATATATTTAAAAAATTGTATTTAAAGAGATGAATTTTAAAGGAAGTGAATATCATTTAGCCTCCATGTCCATTCAACATTGAAAAAGCATTTTACTTTTTCCTCAAAATTATTTAATTAGGAAAAACAAATTAAAAATATAGACATTTTAATAACAGTACATTTTAAAATTATAAATTAGCATTTTATGCATGGTACATTCATGGTATAATAAAATTGTAAAGCAATCAGCTTTTTGTTGTTTTTCTTGATCCAACATACCTCACATAATATCTATTAGGAAATAACATATATTTCCATTTGAAAAACTTTCAGACAAAATTAGGTGATCAGGTTTTGCACAAATGAATGATAATTATTAATTTTTCAACCAAGGAGTAATATTTAAATAGAATGCAAATGAAACATAAGTTCAAGATAATTGAACTGGGCAAGAGAGATTGTGTTGTTACTGTACTATGCTATCACTGAGCATTACATTCAGTGCAAATATTTTGCATCTTCTTTCTCCTACTTTGATAGTGTCAAAATAGCTAATGTTCAACTACTCCATTTTTGAATTAGATGTATGATAATTTAATTAAAGTTTAGAGTATAGGAGCTGCTGAAGATCATACATAATCCAATTACTTTTTATTCAATTAGTTTAATAGCAAACCACTTTTGTATAATTGCAGTTAATCCCCTGATTTTCCTCCTCAGCTGTTTATCAAGGGCCTGTATAGTATCTTCGAGGAAATCATACTGTGATATAATTTTCAACAATTCCCAGTGGAATTAATGCACTAAATAGTACTTAATTATGAACAGTATTCCATTGCTGTATGGCTTAGATTTGAAGACGCTAATAACATGATACGTAGTTTGAAGTTTCTGAGCCACTTTCCCTGGAATATTTGGGAAGACGAAACAGTGGTTGTTTCTCCCACTTGTTGATACTGAACAAAGAAATGCCAGGATATAAGCTAAATTGAATCAAAGACAATAATTGCAACCGGGCCCTTCTAACCTCCGTAGGTTTTTACTGAATTGTAAATACCAGAAATTACTTTCAGAAGTATTATAGTCTCTTATGCATACAGCAAATTGGTGTTAATATCTGAAATGGTAGATCCTTGACAAGTTAAATGACAATTTCATTGTTTTCTGGATAAAATTGAATGTACCCCCACAATACATTCACTGATTGTATCAGTCTTTGAATTTCTCAAATAAATACTGAAATATCCTTTTTTTGTTGTGTGATTATTTTAAGCAAATATAGGTAATTCATATGTAGGATGCTGCATCTGCAGGAATGGCTTTGATCCAGCATGCATTCAGAGAAATTCAGCATTAAATATGGCATAAGATTATTTGGGACGTCCCATTGATAGGTTAAATACTGGCTGCTTCTTCAGTCCAGTACAAAACCAGCATCTTGCCAGACTTTGAATCATAAAACAGAGTGGAAACACTAAAGTTCCTAGCAATAAAATGAAAATAAGTGCTTACTGTTGAGATTCTTGCACTTCTGACTAGAAATGTGTTTTTATTTTCTTATTATATTATTATTTAGTAGGCTATTAATCAAATTTTTTACAAAGCTGGGGTTCTCTGTGCCTGAATTACAGTTTCTCTCATTTTAGAACCATTAATTATTACCCAGCATTTCGTTTTCCAACCAATATTGTTTTTACTTTAACAGCTTAACTGCAGTGTTAAGATGCAGCAGAAAGGAAGCTTTTTGTTTTTCTAAATGTGATGCTGCAATACGTACCTGTTTTCACAGGTTATTTTGCATGGCTAAGGTAAATTAACCTGGAAGACAGGTCATGAGGAGGGTTTTGAATCTGCTCCCTGTTCTTCAACAGTTAATAGTAATGTGTGGTGAAGGAGGGAGTAAATTCACTGTTAATTTTATTCTTATTAAGCTTAGGTGATCTTGCCAAGGCTGATGAAGAGAAAGCCCACCCCCCGCCCCCTTCCTGGAATTGCAGTTGATGCAATGGAGAAGCCTAGATTCACCCATTCTGTCTGAAGTATGGTACATGTCAAGATGTGCTCCTTTATGAGTCAGGACAGTTAAAAGTCATGGGTATCTGTTTGGTGCTATACACATTTCCATCATTCTCCATTGACTCCTGTAAGAGCTGAGTGGGAGCTAAAATGGGAGTGGAAGCCTAAAACCTAAGGCTTCAGCCTTAGATATGTTTAGGATGAAACAAGAGACAAAAGCCATGATTCACCAATTTATCTGGCATGAATGCTTTAGATGAAATCTTAGAATTTGCTAGGTCATATGTGCTGCCATGTTGTTTTCCAGTCTTTGGCTTTCTGATAGATAGTGGAAAAGCAGGATGTTATGGAGTCATTTTGCTCCTTTTTTTCAGGGACATGAAAAATAAAAGAATTCCTGTGGGGGGGGGGGGGGGGGGGGAAGGAAAAAAAAAGTGTGCTTATGCATGAATTTCTAGTTTGGCTCAGGAGAGATAATATAAAATACTGAAGGAAAAAGACTTTTTGAATACATTTATTGAGGAAAATTCAGAGCAATTTCTCAGTGATATATACCAGTTTGACTCCAATATGTGTATCCTGGAAAAAAAGTTTGGAGACTTAATTTTCCTCCCTCTTACATTCATAAAGGCATAAAACTACTTCAGGAACACCCTCTTACTAGTCCCCCTCCCTCATATCCGTATTTGTATTTAGAGTCAGTCCATTATCAGTTAGTGTAGTACAAGTGAAATTCATAGTCTGTCATTTGTTATTCATTGTGGAAAGATGCCAAACTACTGCTGATTTACTGGTTTGTATTTTACTGTCGAAAAAGCATTTTCACATTGTTTCCAAATAGTAAATGGAAACTCAAGGGATCTGTTGAAATTGAAAGTAATATAAATTTAGAACATAAAAAAAATGCCCAGGGTATAAAACAAAGCTTTCACTGAGTTAAAAAAATGAGGCTGATGATAGAAAGGAAAAGAGGCACATGTCACCTCAAATTTCAAACTTCCTAATGAGGTGAAATGAGGGTCTGACTGCCAAAGTGAAATTAATCTCACTTGCCTGTTTGATGTTATCCGTGTCCATATTTTATTGAAGGGACCTTGACTGTGAAAGAAGTAGGCTTGGTATTGATTATGATCAAAAAACTTCTGGCCTGGGTGATGTTGGCTGGTTGTGTCACAGCAGCAATTACACAACACTGCTCCCCAGAGACTTTCACCTACTTGTTAGATGAAATCAATAACACCCAGACAAGCACTGAAATGACATTTTAATGTTCACAAAGAACATTGCCACTTCAGGTCTGCCTTTGAAAAAAGTTTCTAACAGTGATGGAGGGGGTATATGGAAGGTGCTGTGTAGCAGCTAAAGGCAGCTACTCTCAAACAAAGGTACCAGTCCCTTCTGGAGAGGGCTTTACAAAGACTACGTAGCTACTTTGTATAGCAGGACATTTTGACAGAAACAATCTATCTGCAGGGAGTTTTAGGGGACGCAGCACATACAGCAGTGGGGTGATGATGAATAGAGTTGGGAAAAGAGAGGACCTGGAGGGAGTTGCACCTTCTCACCCCAAGAGATGTCACAAGCCAACATGACTGGGCCAAACTGAAAGGCTGCAAGTGAGAGCAGTTAGCTACATGTATCTCAGTGCTCTTTCTTCATGCCTTCATGCGCAACATGCCCTGCAGTGAGTTGCAGCTGTGGCAGCACTGGGGCAGCACTGGACTTCTACTTGGGCTTTGCAGGAGGTATTTGCCATTTTAGCTCAGGATACACCAGTGAAAAGTCCAGGCATACATGCTTTATGAATTGCTCATATGGATCAAGGGAAGATGGGGTATCTCCAGCAATCAGGCCTTCTGGGCCATTCTCAATTGGCCTTTCCTTGTATCTTCACCTTCGCTACCACCCAAGCTTATAATTTAAGCGAAGTATGTGCCTTACGTCGTGATCAGCTGTGAAACTACCACTCTGCAGCTGATGGGGCTGGGAACTTTGTAGAGACCCATGAGGTTGGTGCAACATTGCTTTGTTACAATAATGCTGACAGAAAAAAAAAAACAAAACACTAACTGTGTGTGGATGCATTCAGTGTCTTTATACAAGGTACTGGTTATTCTGTTTGCAGCGAATTGCTTCAGGAAGATCTGATGCTGGCCTTTCTCATGAGCAGTGTGTTGGTCTAGGTGGAGCACAGGTCTGTGTCAGTATGGCAATGGTATCAGTAGCACTGACGTAAAGTTTAGCACAGTAGCTACCATTTTCAAAGGTAGACAACACATCTGTAACATTAACTAGAAAACTGAACAAACTGTAATTATAGCAAAAGCTACTGCTTCTAAAAAACCTAAGCTATTATTCAGGGTAGGAAGAGCGTGGTAAAATATAATTAAATGAAAATTCTCGAGAACTGTCTGTTCTTTACTATCTTTTTATGTAACATATAGTTCTTCATTAAGTGAAACACTTAATCATGTCTTAAATTACCCATAACATGTTGAACAAAGGATTGATTGATTAAAATTAAAAAAAATATTTATTTAATTTATCATTGGAGAGTCATTTGAATACACTCTTAATTCCATTAAACAAGGATATAAGAAGATGAAGAGTGAGATTCCATAGAACAGTTAGGGTTGGAAAGGACCTTAAGGTCATCTAGTTCCAACCCCCTGCCATGGGCAGGGACACCTCCCACTAAAACATGCCATCCAAGGCTCCGTCCAACCTGGCCTTGAACACCGCCAGCAATGGAGCATTCACAATTTCCCTGGGCAGCCCATTCCAGTGCCTCACCACCCTTACAGTAAGGAATTTCTTCCTCAGATCCAATCTAAACTTCCCCTGTTTAAGTTTGAAACCATTATCCCTTTTTCTCTCACTACAGTCCCTAATGAAGAGTTCATCCCCAGTATCCCTATAGCGCCCATTCAGATACTGGAAGGCTGCTATGTGGTCTCCACGCAGTCTTCTCTTCTCCAGGCTGAACAGCCCCAACTTTCTCAGCCTATCTTCATATGGGACGTGCTCCAGTCCCCTGATTATCCTCGTGACCCTCCTTTGGATTTGTTCCGACAGTTCCATGTCCTTTTTATGTTGAGGACACCAGAACTGTACACAATACTCCAAGTGAGGTCTTACAAGAGCAGAGTAGAGGGGCAGGATCACCTCCTTCGACCTGCTGGTCACGCTCCTTTTGATGCAGCCCAGGGTACGGTTGGTTTTCTGGGCTGCAAGCGCGCACTGCCGGCTCATGTTCATTTTCTCATTGACCAGCACCCTCAAGTCCTTCTCCACAGGGCTGCTCTCAATCTCTTCTCTGCCCAACCTGTAGCTGTGATTTGGCAGATTAAGTCTGAGTTAGGCAACTTTTAATGACTTTATTTCAAGACAGCAGTAATTTCTGCACTGGTGATTCAAAAAGTCACAAAAGCACCTCCATATTTTTTTCTGAAAATTCTCAAATACCTAAATTTAGATAATGATACTTAAGTATCCAGGCCTGGCAATGATCATACTCTTCTGCTGTTGTGGTTCAACCCTAGTAGCAGCTGAGCTGGTAGTACCTAAACCCCACACAACTGCTTGCTCACTTCCCTTCAAATAGTTGAACTGAGAATCAGAAGGCAAAATGTGAGAAAACTTATAGGTTGATATAGACAGTTAAACAGGTAAAGTAAATGCTGCATGCACCAGCAAAGCAAAGCAAGGAATTTGTTCAGTACTTCCCATGGGCAGGCAGGTGTTCAGCCATCCCCAGGAAAGCAGAGTTCCACCACATGCTGAAATTACTTGGGAAAACAAATGCCCTAATTCTAAGTGATCTCCTTTCCTCCTTCTTCCTGAAGTTTTTATTGCTGAGCATGACATCATATGGTATGGAATATCGCTTTTGTCACTCAAGGCCAGCTGTCCTGGCTGTGTCCCCTCTCAGCTTCTTGTGCACCCTCAGCCTACTCTCTGATTGGACAGTGTGAGAAGCCCAAAAACTTGACACTGTGTAAGTACTGCTCAGTGATCACTAAAACATCCCTGTGTTTTCAACACTGCTTTCATTATAAATCTGCAATACAGCACCATACAAACTGTTATGAAGAAAATGAAACCTATCTCTGCCAAAACCAGTATACCCCATTCAATTTCATCATAAGTTAGGAAGGATCTTAAGTACTTGCATCTTTCCGCAGTGCCTGTGGGTTGCAGGAAGCAGAAGATCCTTGTAACCTGGGAACAATTGCCTTTTCAGATAAACATGATTTAAGTCCATATTTCTCATTTTTTAATGAAAATGCTTTCGGTATCAGAATAACAGCAAAACCAGATCAACCTTCTTATTGAATCTAGGGCAATAAGGCCTCTCAATTTTTTTGGAACTACTAAAGTGTAAATAACTTGTTATTTCTATTGATGTTATAGTTAAAGATAATTAACTACCTATTTCTGGTATTGCAAAAAATATAAAATTCAACTTGAGAAGTACGGAGGTGGGGTTGGCAGGTTCTTCCCCACTGCTTTATGATATCTAAATAACTTAATTATCATATTAAACTATCCTTTTTCATACTTACATATCAATGGATACTCTATAGCTCATTTACAGAGAGATTATTCTCTGATATATTTTCTTCCTTCTTCAGTTTGAAAAACATACTGAAAAACACACAGAAAACATGCATTTAATTTGTAGTAATTCAGATCTGTAACAGTATTTCTCACATGTTAACTCAAAAAAAACCCCAAGCTTTATAAAATATGAAGAGCAATTCAAATTTCTGACTTTTAAATGAATCTGATTAAATGGGCAAGTGGTATGAAAAATGTCTAATACCTTGCTGAACTGTGGGAGATCTGTCACCATTCTGCCAGCGTGAACTGAAAAGACCCATTAATGACCTACCTCATGCAATATTTACTGCTGCTACATCAAATGGGTCTGCTTGTTATACTAAAATAGCCGACACCAAGAATACTGCTGCCTTACAGCTCAGTGAACAATAATAAATCAGTGAGGAACAACTGCCTTCTGGAATTACTGCATCTACTGAAAGCTTCTCAAGCGTCAACAGAATCCCAACTTTCCTGACTTTTCCAGGAGTTGCTGTGGAATAGAGAACAGTATCACTTCTATTTGTTTTTTTCACAAGCAATTGAGAAGGTAGGAAATAGAGATGCTCCTTTTCTTCTTCACTTTTGTAACTTCCAAAGAAATCCTGAAAGGAGATCTCTGGAGCTAATTTTTTCGATAGAAGTTCTTATTATTGTTTACCTTTTCATTCTGAAAATGTTTAATTAACTATAGGGGGCTTAATATACTTGTGTTTAAGAATTCCATTTCTCTTGTTGACACAAACATTGGTATAGATCTTAAAAAGATAGGTATCTAAAGTTTGCATGGGTATAAACACATTTGTGTCTTCTACACGCAGTTTGATCATGTCCAGTTTCAATGTTCAGCTAGGTACTTCCTCTTGGTTTCTGAATTCCATATATCCACCATCAGAGCCCTTGTTGAAAGCATGTCTGTAATGAAGTAGTATCAGTCAAACTGTAAGCTAAGTTTATGATAAAGAAAAAATAAAAAACCCCAAACCCCAGCAACTCAAAAATTGTGCATACAGTTAATAGGACGAAAGTTTTTTCACTTCAAGTTTCAAACTGCATTTTCTTTGTTTCGTTAGCACTTTGAAGAAGGACAGTATTTGCTAATGATATAAGAGCAAAGCCCTTAGATGAGATAGTAAACATAACACTATGCATTCTCTATGACCTGTAGTGCAGTCAGGAAAGACCAGAGTTTATATTTTCCTTGGAAAAAAACAGTGAATAAAATGTATACATCCCCCCAGTAGTAAACAATTCTGTTTACTTCTTAAAAAATAGGGACTTCCAAAAAGTTGCTTTAAAAGATATCCTTTTGACAGGCACCTTTCTGAAAGACAGTATGTCATGCTTAAACAAAATTGCCTTTTCTGTAAATAGTTATAACTTTAAAAGCAGAGCAGTTCATAAGGGTGTGTTTGTTATTAAGTCAGGAAGACATGCATTCAGGTGTTTATTACAGTTCTGGATATGACTGCTTTTTAATTTTCTTAGACTGTTAGTAAAACATTTTGTTGTTAGAAAATAGCTTTGCAGTAAAAATATTATTTTTAGATTTTTTACTAAAGTATTTGATGTTTGACTTCCTACTTACACAATTAAATCAGGATTGTATGCTTTCTATGGGCTACAGTATTTTGCATTAATTTTGAATTCTAATAGTTGTAGATGGCTATGTGCATTGAAAAACTGAATTTTAATATTGAAGCAATCTATAGACTAAATCCTCAGATTTAGTTCATTTCCATTGAAGTGAAGACTAGAAGCAGGACTTTTATACTCCCTTATGTGTGTCATCAGTACTGGAGGAGATCCTAAAAAATATTCAAGTCCATTGTACTTTGTAAAAGGCAGCTTATCAACATTAGTGTTTTGAGTAATGTTATTAGAATAAATGTTTGGGGTCTGTTTTGGTTTGTGGTTTTGTTTTTTTTATATTTTTTGTTGTTTTTTGTTTTTTTTGGGGGGGTGTTTGTTTGTTTTGGTTTTGCATTTTTTCTTGGGGGTGGCTGGGGTGGTGGTAGTGGAAGATATGTCCATTTGAAAAGAAGCCCCTGCTCATCTCCGCTTAATGAGTTTCACATTGTGGAGCAGATCAACTGCAGTGCTTGCTAATCTAGTGGTGGTCAAGTGGGGCTGCTCAGAATTACTTAGCTAAGTTTACAGGGGGGAAAAAAATTCTAAACTGTTTCTTATTTGTAAATAATTTTGTATCTCTGTTATTTTTTTGCTTGTGCTTTTTGGCTATACTTGTTTACTTTTGTTGTTTGTTGTTTGGTTTTTAGATTTTGCCTGGATGTGAATTACTTAGAAACTTTTAATCTTGTATCTATCTGTGCTTGTTGCATGCATGGGGATTAATAAAAAGAACAAAAGTCTCAAAATCTTAGGCAATTTGGAGATCAAAGATGAATTTAGCAAAAGGCATCAAGCAGAAAGATTAATGTGAAAATGAAAAAACAGAAGACATACAATCCTAATTACTTACAGTCAGGTAATACTGAATCACCACTAATTTTTATTTTGTGTTGTCACTTATGCTTTTGCAACTTAAATGTAAATAGAATTTTAAAACACTCCTAGATAAAAAATAGAGGCAATTAATACTTATTTTGCACCAGTATTAAGATGCAAAGTATCCAAGATGCAAAGTATTTATGGATCAAGCTAATTTCATTCAGTTTTGCTGCTTAGGCAAAACTATTCTGGAATAACTATTGTCCTGTTTGAAACTTTGAAGGACGAATCCTCACATTACCTCTTATAACCTTATTTTGCCACTGATGTATTTTCTAGAATAAGATGAACGAACATGTCATGAATAAAGTTAGCAGTTAACAATTTTACACTTTGTTGTGTGTGTGATATCCTATGGTAATATGATTCATATGTGTCTGTGTGAGGGCATCTGTGAGGGTAATCTGTGCACCCATATTCTGTCTTTCAAGGAATAGCATGGCCTGGATTGGAGAGAATTTTCAGAGACGATTTGATCCAGCTGCCAGCTTAAAATCAGATTTTACTTTAGGGTCAGATAAGGTTGCCCAGACCTTGTACAGTTGAGTTTTGAATATTTGCAATGATGGGGATTCCACAACATCTGTACCCATCTTGTTCTGTGATTTAAACACTCTCAAAGTGAATTTTTTCTTTCTTTCTTTCTATGGAATCAGATTTTCAGAAGTTTGAAGTCAGAAGCCTCTTATCCTTCTTTTGCACGCATCCTGACTCTGCATCTTTGCAAACTCCATTAGGTTATTTAATATAATGCTAATAACTTTTACCTTTCCCTTTTCACAACCCAATAAACCTGGAGTCCTCGGCTGCTTCTTGTGTGTCATGCTATATCCCTCTACCCGTCTTGAGGGCTTCCCTCTGGACATAGTGCAGGTTTTCAATGCTTTTCTTGTAGTGGGTGCCTAAAAGCGGATACAGTTCTTCAGATGCAGCTGAGTAAGTACTAAACACAGGTGGGGAAAATACATCACTCCATTCCTTTTATGCGATATTGTTAATGAAATCCAGTATGTAATTAACTTTCATCACCAGAAAGCTCCACTGTTGACACATGTCCAAAATGTTGCCCAACATGATTCCTATGGACTTTTCTATGGAGTAGCTTTGAACGACCTGGTCCTCAAGCTAAAAGGCTGGAATTACTCCATCACAGGCACAAGACTTTGCATTTGCCTTCACCAAACTTTGTGAGGCTCCTGATAGCTCACTTCTCTAGCCTGTTGCAACTGCTACCCTCAATTTGTTTTTTACATACAAATTGCTCAGAGTTGCATTGCATTTCAGATCTGTGATCATTAATTGTTCTGGTGACAGTTATCAGCTACTGGTCAAATGCTGAAGTCTTTAATAATATTCTTTTCACCTGTTTAAAGAAAACTTCAAATAAATTACCGTAGTAACAATAAGCTTTATATATATATATATATGCGTGTGTGCATTTTGTTTAGAGTCTAATCCTCATGTGTATAGCATTTATTTATTCTAAAATGTCCAGTATATATGTATGCTAGAGTTCATACAGCTTACTGAAAATGTTCAGAATGATTGGTTTGATTTTGCTTGGGTTTTTTTTTGTCTTATTTGTAGCAGCTGAACTGATGTTCTGAAGTGATTAACTTCACAAATTTTACCAAATGTATTTCGTCCTTAGGTTTTCAGTCTAGATTCAGTTAGGCATTTTGGAAGAACTGCTATCACCTATGAAGACAGCTACAGCAAGCTTTCTGTGCAATTGTTGGTTAATTTTTACACAGCTAAGTCTTTTATTGTCTGAAAGTGCATTGGGTTTTGTTAGTTGTCACCAGGGGAAGTTCTCATCCAATATTAGCATTCTGATAACATCTTATTTAAAATAGCATTTCTCAGACAAGATCAATAACTCCAAAAGCAAAGTGTTTTTCGTTTTTTTTTTAAAGGATTTTAATATGTATGTAAAAAAAAATAAAATAGTGTTTTAATTCTAAACTCTAAAATAATACTTTAATCTAAAAATAAGTTTTATTTGCAATATGAACTTTATATAGAATAAAGCCCCAAGGATCAATGAATAAATACTACTAAAAGCCTCATATAGTTCATAGTTTAACTCAGCTGTACAACTGTCCCTGCCTGCTAAAATTATTTATTGCCATATGAACTGGAGAAATTTGTCTGCTTTCTTTTATGGTGTCAAATAACTAATCTTGTTTAATTCTGCAGTTGCTGAAAACAATTATATCTAGTATATAAAATAAACCAAATTGTCATCAGTGTTATCATGGTGAATATTGACAGAAACAATAATGATGGGAAATTATAGCAAAATTTAGACTAAGCCTTTTTTCCATATCTAAATTTAAAGAAAGATAGCAGAATGACACTACAGAGATGTTAAGTACCTAAGTGGACAAACAACATTATGCTTTAAATTGTTCATGACAGAGCTGGATTATTAAAACCTTCAAATTTATTAAGATATTAGATCTAATACTCGTTCATGGAACATGCCTAATAATAATCCCTATTGACGCATTCACCAGTGGCATATTCTTTTCTTCCTATCCAGCTTTTAAATCAGTGTTAACCAAGCTGGATCCTTGGTTAGAATAAGTCTTACCTGCATGATGCCCTTATTTTTGAAGATCAGAAATGCAAACACAACTCACTACAGTCTCTGTAATTGCGATTTAAGGTGTAATTGGGCTGCTAAAATATAAGCTGATTTGGCTGCAAATGCACACGTTAAAGTCCTATAATACAGTGCAGCAGCTTAATTCTTTTAGTCTTTTTCCATTAACACCTAAATTAAAAAAGAAACAGAACAGTTCATTTGTACAATACTATATTGCTCCAGCAATATTATTACTATGCATTTTACTATTCAGTCTTTGGAAAATGCAAGCCATCTAAAGTGTTGTTACTCTGGGTAAGACAGGTACTTATGTTGATGCTTAGATGCAGTTTTTGTTTTTATTAATAAAGAGACACATCTTAATTTCTGATATCATAAATCAGGTTATTAACAATGTCCAATCTATCTGTAACTATTGAGACAAAGTAAGAACTTGAGCCCAAAGACTAAATTTGTTTGAATAGTCCAAACAAGCAGTGACATAACACTGAATAATACTTAAAATAATAGTACTAAATATGTTAAGCGTATATCCGAGTTGATAAATTTTGTATTGGCAAAACTAGAAATGTGTCAGCTTCATTTTTTGTCTTGGTTATAAAAATGCATTTAAACCTAGAGGGTGCACTCATTTTTAATCCAGGCAAACTCCTAATTTTTTTTCATTTCTACAAAATGAAGAACAAGGAAACTACATAGGATTGCCAGTGAAACTGATGAGAGCTTGCCTTAATAACAGTGAGAAAGAACTCATTAAAATTGCCATGATTTGGCCATATATAACATGAGTTAAAGCGTAACCATGCTGATAAGATTTCTCTGCTCGAAACTAATTGCCATGCACTATGCTATACGAAATCACTGACACCACTGGCACTATTTTTATTTGGCAATTATAAAGGAGCATGTTAAAATTTGTTAAAATTGTTGCTTAAAATAATTCTGTTCCTGAATTAGCTATAGGCATTTTTTTTCCTTTGAAAACCTAGGAAGTGTAGATAATTGATTCAAACCAGCAACCCACTCTTTCAGTTAAGAGCAGTGTAATTGAGAATGGACAACAAAATTAAGTAGCTGTCACAGTTTCCTCAGCTATTGTCTTTGGAATTCAGAAGTCGTGCAGATTTTAATTTATGTGTTACCTGCTGCTACTGTAACCAAGTAATACCACAGTTTGGTGAATAATTCAACTTGCTAATTATGTAAACAGGATTGTTTGGAGGAATGAGGAAACAGAGGTATCAAGGTGTCTTTTTTTTTGTTCTGGAAGCTTCCCCATGGTATGTCCATGTGTATTGCAAACATTTCTCATCTTGTATGTCTTTACATTATTCTCTTTACACACACAGTATTACTGCTATTTGCTAATGTATTATGTGCATAGCATTTATACAGAGCGCTATTTTTACTTATTCATACAAAGCAATGAGTGATACCGTGGTTAAGCTGTATAAAGGATTTTCTGACGGCTTATAGAGTAAAGGACTGCAAAAAACAAAGAGCTACAGATTCACGTATAAAATTCTTTAGCTTTATGAGTGGTACATACTGATCTGACTCTTACAGCGTGGAATTTTCATATTCATTCATTTTATTTTAACTTAATAATAGAATATTAAGCTATAGAACTTAATAATAGAATATTAAATAGAATAATATAATATTAAATGCTTGACCTTCACTGGTGCCTTGCAGGGCTTGGCGACAAAGGCTTATTCTTCTTCAGGTTGATCCCCATTGCTGGTTATTCTCCCAGCAGCTATAGTTAAGATGTATTGTTGCCTCCATCCCCTATTATCTTTTAAAAAAATAATGAACTTCTTTCTTTTCTATTATGGTTTCTTTGCTTTAAATTTTATAAGAAGAGATTGTTGAGAGCTATTTTAGTAATTTCAAGTGGATCATTCATATAAGTTTATTCCTAATCTAGTGTACGAATAACGGTATGTTTGCGGGAAGATAAAACCATCTATTCTGTTTGTGATTGTTCCTTTGGGTTTTTGGGGGTGGAATTTTTAAGATGTAAGTGACTATAGCAATATCTTGTTTGAACAGCAAATTTATCTGCCATATTTGTTTGTTTCTCACATTTTACATTGTTAGCATTGCTGTTTGCCTCAAATATTGTCAGTATTAAAAACATTATCTTATTTCAGATAGTGTAAAACCCCATCTTTTTCTGATTGTACTTTACCATAGGCAACTTACTGGTAGGATGGATGAAATTATTAATATGCAATTAAAAATAGCAGCAGAGAAATCCTGTAATAAGTGTTTACTTTTCTGATGTCACACAATACTGTAGAAACCATCTGTTCTATGGTGGAACAACTTAGTATGAAATATATCAATATTTTTTGATAACTCTGTGACAACTGGACATTGGTTGCTGCACTGAAATCAGATGAAAAATGATCTGGATGTATTGCATTTGATGCTGAAATATGTAGGGTATGGTATTTGCTCTGATTCTTCTTTCATACTGCAATCAGCAGAAGTCCTGGGGGTGGTCTTCTCTTCCTATAAAAAGGAAGATGTGGCTGGCGGAGAGCATTTCTAGCTCAGTGAGATTTCAAGACATTCTACTACCTACCAGCTCTAAAATAGCTCAGATCTGGTGATGAGGGACATAGATAGAACTTAGGGAAAGAACAGGGTAAAAAACTCAAATACTGAGAGAGATGATGATGTTTTGTCAGTGTTTGGTGGTCTGTGATCTTGCTAAAATTCTTTGAACCCTGATTAATTTAAGCAGTGTTTTCATTACTAGGAGTTTTGGTTGCCATACAGTAAATAATTAGTTTTAAAGACAAGCAAGGGATGCACAACCCTTATTATACATCAATACCATTAAAATAACAAACATTTATTTTAGCGATTTCAATTTTATTTGTTTTCTTGGCTAGGAAACATTTCTAAAATGCTGGAGAGTCTGCATTCTGTCATTACCCTGAATGCTATTCAATGGACCCAGGTCATAACACTTCAGCACATAGGAGATCTACTGACACATGGTTTCAGTAAGCAAAGCTGGAGAAGGAATTATAGCAAGGAAAGATTTTTCAAAATTTTAACTGTGAATCACAGCTGCTAATATAGATAAGATTTTGATCACTGAAGCTGCAGTGTGCATTCAGGAAAAGGTGGAAAGGGAAGCCAAGACTAGTGGGCCACTTAAGTACACCAAATCCCAAAACACTGAATTCGGTTAGAATTACTTATGTTTCTGTGAAAAAAAGCAGTTGCAGAAGCAAGAAAGTGGTTTAGAGAGGAGTTTCTTCTTTAACTAGTCATCAAAAGTAAGTCAGATTTTATCTTGATTGTGAAGGAGGGCATATACTTATGGTGATTCACTTTTTCTAATGAATAGAGCCCTTTCTGCTCTTAAATTGACCAAAGGATTCAGCCTATTTCAAAACTCATAACAACTTACAAGTTGTTTTTCTTAATACCTTGATAGCATCTGTCCTCTGTGGCCCTTAATACCAATCAGGCAATTCCCTTGATTCACTTATCAGCAGTGAAAAAGAGATTAGGCTCATCTCAGAAGTTCAGAATATTAAGTATTACATGTCAATGAACAGATTCTTTTCTCTGTATTTGTGGTTATGCTTCCTGTGAAGGTCTGTATTTCTGTATGAATGCATATTTGCGCATCTCCTAGCAAATTAGGATGCTCCAGATTATTTTCCACTAGGATGAAGGTCTGAGCCTTCATGGATCTCAAAATGCAATTGTGCGCATGAATTTGAAAAGGTGACAACTGAATGAGTGTTGTCCTCAGTGAATTCTAAATATATGATGGTCTATCACAGGTGATAACAGCTTTTTGATATTGGAATGCATTTTCTAACAGCAGAAACCAATCTGCCAAATGAAGAATTGCTACACATACGTTAGCATTGTTATTTAAAGAAGTTCTGCATGCCAAAGACTGATAATGAAGCAGCAGCACATTTTGCTAAATCATTTTTTAAGAGAAGGGAGAGAGAAAAAAATGGAAGAGTAAAATTTTGTATTTTTGACCTCTTCTGCATCTGGTTCCATTGGCTAAGCACTGTGCTATTTTGTAACACTGGCTGAAACAAAATGTTTTTTCAAGTAATGAAAGTGTATTTGAAATTTCAAAGAATAACTTAGGTGACTTGGGGGGTTTAAGTTACTGTGCTTAAATGCACTCATGGATAGAACGCCAAATTTAAACTTTTTAACACATTCAAGGTGGGTTGATTAGGACTGTAATCTTCAAAGAATCATTTCCACCTTTGGTGGCTTTGATTACGTGGACCCATTTTTCTAAGTATGCAAAGCACTTTCTAATCCTGTAGATGCCACAAATAGTCATGACAGGCAATCAATACATGCAAGAATCTGTTTCAGGTTATACATATTCTTAGTAAGAAAAATTATGTTGGTGATGTTTCATAGTATCTTAAGTTACTAAAGATCCTGTTCCTGACTCTACAGAAAAGAAAGAAACTGATATCTGCTCATGGTTGCATGTAAGACACTGGGATTTGAATACTGAATCCTCAAAACTTGTGACATTATCTCTAGAATGCTGCTTTAAGTTTTCTGTATATCTTGCTTTAGAATTTTAATGTATCTCTTGCTGCCAATTTTGTCTGGTTTGACAGATTGTTGCCCGCCGGATGCTTCACTATTAACCTGTGAGTTATCAGGATTTTCCATTTTACTTTTTACTGTTTATAGTGGTGAAAGCCAATCAATAAGGAGAAACTAAAGGTTCTTAGAAATAAGATTCTTGTTTATCCCAACTCTTATTAGATCTATGAAAAATTAAAAATGCAAACAGAATCTGAAGAGGAATTATGAATTTGAAGTCTGGAAAAACTCCTTATGGTAAGAGATTTAAATTGAAGTCTGCTTAGCTTATCAAGAAGTAGGTAAATATTTGATTTGATTATTATGCATAAATACCTCTGTAGGAAGATGTCCTGGGTTCAGCAGCAGCAGTCATTTTTTTCTCCTTCTTAGTAGCTGCTGAAGTGCTGTGGTTTTGACTTTTGGCCTGGGAACAGTGCTGATAACACCAACTTTTAGTTTTTAGTTACTGCTCAGTGTTTAGCCTGACCAAGGGCATTCTGAGTCTCATGTTCTGCCAGGGAGGTGGAGAAGATGGGAGGAAGCACAGACAGGACACCTGACCCAAACTAGTCAAAGAGGTGTTCCATGCCACAGCATGTAATGGCCAGTATATAAAAACTGGGGGCAGGGACCCGGAAGGGTTAAAGGGTTAGATCACTGCTGGGTCGGGCTGGGTATCAGTCGGTGGGTGGTGAGCGGTCGTATTCTCTTCCCTTGCTATTTCCTTTATCGTTATTGTTATTAGTGGTAGCAGTAGTGGCTTGTGCTATACCTTAGTTACTGGACTGTTCTTCTCTCAACCTGTGGGAGTTGTATTTTTCGATTCTCCTTCCCACCCCTCTGGGAGTGTGTGGGGGCGAGGGGGCAGGAGGGAAGAAGGGGGGAGGAGCTAACAACTGCGTGGCTGATTTACGGCTGGGCTTAAACCATGACAGAAGAAAATACCAAGTACTTAAAGGTTTTTCACTAGACTAGAAAAAAGAAAAAAAAAAAAAGAAAAGCCATGGCAGTACTGTGAGGTATTTGATAGTCCTGATGGCAATAATAATAACTGTAACTACCACCAGCAGGTGAAAAAACCTGGTAAGAATAAGGCTCATATTTTTAACTGTGAAGATAATGGAGCCTAGGGAAAAAAAAAAAAAAAAAAGGGAAATGATGGATTTTTTAACTCTTACTGGTTTCAACTTGAATGTGGATAGAAGACATTGTAGCTAAACACAAATTACTGGAATTAAAGGCATTGCTAAGCTAGGTTCGATAGACTTTGAGAGCAGTCTAGTGGCTCTTTTTGGCCTCAAATTTTCTAATCTGTTTATAAGAGTCTGTTACATTCAGTTAAGCAACACTAAAGTACTCAAAATGCTCTGCCCCAACCAATTTCGTGTTTTCTCTAACTCTGACCTTACCACAGTAGGAATGATAGCAACTGGCCTGCAGTATATGAAACCAAGCAGTGTGGTTTCTTCTTGAGTTTACATCTCTTTCTTCTTGCCTCCGTACATTATTATGATATTGAACATCAGAGCTGACCATGATTCATGCATATATCTCTATGTTTATGTACATACATGTTGGATTTTGTGCATATCCATTATTTGTACACACTGTAGGTTTATATAGATTAGCCAGGTTTACCAGTACCTAGCCAACAACTTCACTGCTAAAGGCCAGGACACCACTGCGTTACAGCTGGAGCTTCCTGAGTTTCCAGTTGGAAGCTGGTATAGGCAGGCTCATATTCTCCACTGTTTTGTTGATAATCACTAATTTTCTCCAAATATATGCTTCACATCCTCATTCATATCGATTTCAGTGTGAGAAAACAAACCAAACCAACCAAACAAAAGAACACAACAAATCATTCTATCAGCAACAGTAATAAGAAGATACTTTCTTCCAGAATCCAGTTTCATCATTGACTTTGGTACTGCGTGTTATTCCCCAATATTCTAGAGGAATACTCCCCACTTATTTTTCTCACAAAACAACTCCGCTTTCACTTCTATTGAGTCACATGTAATTTACATTTTCCTTTTCTTAAATTGTGTAGTTTTTCAAGCAATTGGCTACTATCCTCAGTTTTTTATCAACAATAAATTGCATTAATTCATGGTCTTTACAGTATCTTGTGAATTGCTAACAAATATAATAAGTAATACAGGCATTGGTTCCTGAGGTCTAACTCACAATAAATATCATATTTAGAACAAGTTGCATCTTCCTTCTTTGCTGGTACGTGGTTCATGTGAATATAGAATTGAATCAGCTCCAGTACCAGTCACAGTTTTACAGTCTTTGATTACCTACTTATTCTCTGACCTTTTACTTTTAGTCTGCCCTCCTGCCTTTATCCAATTTCTAATAAATTAAAATGTTGCCTTTCAAGTTTCTTTTGCAAAATCTCCTCCATGATAAAATGCCTCAGAATTCTGTTTTGAAATTAGACATAGATGATACCATTGTTTCCATTTCTAGAACAAAATTGCAAGTTTGTGGAGCTAAGTGACCATAGTTACTCAGTCCATATTTTTTCAGGTGCTTTCTGATCATGCTTTTGATTAAATTCTTTGAATGTTTCCACGTATAAAATATACATGTCTGAAAAATCACTTAGGAAAGACCTTTGAAAATTGGAATCCTTATGAAGATGAAGAACTGGAACCTCTTTCAGAAATCGTCAAAAACATCTCTTCCTCCTCTTGGTCTTTCAGCAACATGTTTAACCCACCTGTCAGCTGAACCAGTGTCAATGAACCAATGAATGATGCATATTTACAAAAGAGGATTATGAAATTAATGCAGTGTTATCAGGGGTTATGATACAAACAATCTTATTATTTTTCCTTTTTTGCATGACACTTCACTAGTTTTGCTGTTGCTTCAGTTGTGTGGGTTTGTTTTTTTTTGTTTTGTTTTGTTTTGTTTTGTTTTTTGTGCAGCAAATGATAGCTTTGTTGTTTTCTTGATTTCAGAATCTTGAGGGGAAAAAATGGATCAAAAATTGTATCATACATATTAAGATGCCAAGCTGTGCAGGACAATAATTTTACAATATTAAAAAAAAATGACGGTGTCCTCAAGTTGACCTGTGTTTCTAATTTCTCATTTATTATGCCATCCTTTTTCTTTTCTGAAATGTTGAAAATGTTGAAAATCTTTTATTTTGATGGCCCAGTGTATGTTTTATAATAAAAAAGAACACTATCCCTGTGGCTATTGCTCCCACATGCAAACTCTATTCCCTGGAATGGGCAACATCTGAAACAAACAAGTGTTAATTAATCAGTCAACAGAAATATCAATTTTAATGCATGACTTCCTAAGACAGAGCTATTTGAGACTTTTTATCTTTGGTTCAACTAATGTGTTTAAAATGCGGTTGACATTTTCAAAGGAGATTCAGAATGTAGTAGGCTCCTGAGGCCAAGTCATAGCTGACAGAGTGGGAGCAATAGATCAACAAAAATCAGCAGAGATTTGTAACAGAAAATATTTCTTTTTTTTTTTTTATTATAGGTTAAAATGTTGGGGAAAAACATCAAGAATCAAATAGCTTATGATTCAGAGGCTGTAAAACCTGACAATCTAGTACTCAAGTAAAAGGAGACCTGTAAATGCTATGAGTAATGGAAGGTGACTAAAGTATTTGTATTTAAGATGTGTGCATATAAATTAATGATCTGATTATTATTATATTAATATATTATATTATTATTATATTATTATTATTATTAGAACTGAATATTTCTTGCAAATGTGATATCATGTAAGAAGTTTAGATTGTCCTGCCATGGACAGGGGCACTTCCCACTAAACCGTATCACCCAAGGCTGTGGCCAACCTGGCCTTGAACACCACCAGTGATGGAGCATTCACAACTTCCCGGGGCAACCCATTCCAGGGCCTCACCACCCTTACAGTAAAGCATTTATTCCTCAGATCCAATCTAAACTTTCCCTGTGTAAGTTTGAATCCGTTACCCCTTGTCCTATCAGTACAGTCCCTAATGAAGAGTCCCTCCCCAGCATCCCTATAGACCCCCTTCAGATATTGGAAGGCTGCTCTGAGGTCTCCACGCAGCCTTCTCTTCTCCAGGCTCAACAGCCACAACTTTCTCAGCCTATCTTCATAAGGGAGGTGCTCCAGTCCCCAGATCATCCTCATGACCCTCCTTTGGACCTGTTCTAACATTTTAATGTCCTTTTTATGTTGAGGACACCAGAACTGCACACAGTACTCCAAGCGAGGTCTCACGAGAGCAGAGTAAAGCGGCAGGAGCACCTCCCTCGACCTGCTGGTCACACTCTTTTTGATGCAGCCCAGGATACGGTTGGCTTCCTGGGTTGCAAGCGCACACTGCCGGCTCATGTTCATTTTTTCATCGACCAACACCCCCAAGTCCTTCTCCGCAGGGCTGCTCTGAATCTCTTCTCTGCCCAACCTGGACCTGTGCCTGGGATTGCTTCGACCCAGGTCTAGGACCTTGCACTTAGCATGGTTAAACTTCATCAGGTTGGCATCAGCCCACCTCACAAGCATGTCAAGTTCACTCTGGATGGCATTCCTTCCCTCTAATGTATCAACTGAACCACACAGCTTGGTGTCATCGGCAAACTTGCTGAGAGCGCACTCAATCCCACTCTTTATGTCACCCACAAAGATGTTGAACAAGATCGGTCCCAACACCAATCCCTGAGGGACGCCACTCGTTACTGGTCTCCAGCTGGACATTGGGCCATTGACCACAACTCTTTGCGTGCGGCCATCCAGCCAATTGTTTATCCACTAATGGTCCATCTATCCAATTGATGTCTCTCCAATTTAGGGACAAGGATGTCATGTGGCACAGTGTCAAAGGCTTTACACAAGTCAAGGTAGATGACATCAACTGCTCTACCCCTGTCTATCAGTTCCGTAGCCCCATCATAGAATGCCACCAGATTGGTAAGGCAGGATTTCCCCTTAGTGAAGCCATGCAGGCTGTCACCAAGCATGTTGTTGTTTTTCATGTGCCTCAGCATGCCTTCCTGGCAAATCTGCTCCAAGGTTCTGCCAGGCACAGAGGTGAGGCTGACTGGTCTGTAGTTCCCCGGCTTATCCATTGTTCCCTTCTTGAAAACAGGGGTTATATTTCCCTTTTTCCAGTCATTGGGAACTTCACCTGACTGCCACGATTTTTCAAATATGATGGACAGTGGCTTAGCAACTTCATTTGCCAGCTCCTTCAGGATCCATGGATGGATTTCATCCGGTCCCATGGACTTGTATACATTCAGGTTCCTAAGATGGTCTCGAACCAGATCCTCTCCTACAGTGGGCCCAGGGTCTTCATTCTCACTGTCCCTGCGTCTGCATTCCAAGACCTGGGTGGTGTGGTCAGAGCATTTGCCGGTAAAGACTGAGCAGAGAAGTCATTAAGAACCTCAGCTTTCTCCAATTCCAGGGTAACCTTTTCTCCCGATAGCTTCTGGAGAGGGTCACGTTGTCCCTAACCTGTCTTTTATTTGCAATGTACCTATAACATCCTTTCCTGTTATCCTTAACATCCCTATCTAAGTTTAATTCTAAGTGGGCCAGAGCATTCCTAACCTGTCCCTAGCTTCCCAGACAACATCCCTGTATTCTCCCCAGGCTGCCTGACCTTGCTTCCACCTTTTATAAGCCTCTTTTTTCCTTCGAATTTTGCTCAGCAGCTCCTTATCCATCCAAGGAGGTCTCCTGGCCCTCCTGCTGAACTTCCTTCTAGTTGGGATGCATCGTTCCTGAGCCTGCAGCAGGTGATCCTTGAATATCAACCAACAGTCTTGGGCCCCCTGCCCTCTAGGGCTGTATCCCATGGAACCTTACTGAGCAGGTTCCTGAAGAGGCCAAAGTCTGCTCTCTTGAAGTAAAGGGCAGTGGGCTGGCTGCACTCTCTTCTCACTGTCCTGAGGATCTTGAATTCGACCATCTCATGATCGCTGCAATCAAGGCTGCCCTGGAGCGTCACATTTCCAACCAGCCCTTCCCTGTTGGTGAGGACGAGGTCAAGCATGGCACCTCTCCTTGTTGGCTCCTCTATTACTTGCAGAAGGAAGTTGTCTTCCACACAATCGAGGAACCTTCTGGATTGCTTGTGTCAAGTTACTGAATCAGTAGAGTACATCTAAATACTAAAATACTAAGTTACATGCTTGGAAAGATGTATGTGTATACATAGATGCAAAACATACACTCATAATATAAAAATATTCACTGTTTAAACACATTTTAAAGGTCTTTTTTAAAAAGAAGTATGTATTTTTAGATCCTTAGATCCTCAGAATGCTTATATTTCAACATTTTTAGTTTAGCCTTATTTAGAGTCACCTGTCTTCCACACATCTTTCTATCTTATTCAACCAAAGACAGCTCACTATATGTTTAATTTTAAGCATTCAAAAAGTGTCATTGAATTCTGTAAGTCTGCTAGACTTAACATTATGCCCATGTTTAAATGCCTTGTCAACTTAGACTGCTACCATGATGAGAAAAACCTTGTCAGATCAGACAAAGGAAGAATAGATCCTGACCTACATAACCTAAATATGTATTAAAATTGTCTGTGGTCTTTCCTGAAAGCATCATGCACCATGACAAATAGTTTCTAAGTATTGACCATGTGCAGACACAGTAAAAATATCAGTCTTATCCTTAAATGAAAATAGTTGCTGATTATTGTAGTTAAACTCGTTGATAATTGTAGTTAAAGTAAGGTTAAGGTTCAAACGAAGCATTTCAAATGATCTCAGTGCATAACTAACTTGATTTTTAAATAGTTAGCATACAATTGCAAAATTCTTTCAGTAGTCATCTACTAAACCTGAAATGCAATCAAATTTTAAGTACATGCTAGTGTAGTTGGGGATTTATATCAGCCTAGTAAAAACCATGCTAACTCATTGAAATGATGAAAAGGAATATTTAGGGTGCATAATAAAAGCAGAAATAAGTAGTTCAAGGATTAAAGGAGTATTTTATTAGATTTTTAATACTCCCAATTAGAGAAAAGTCTTTATGACTTATAGATTCACAAGGAAAAAAATCCCAAGTTCTGTTCTTACTATCTTGAATATTACATTTCTGTATATTTGTTGTAGATGTCTGTAATTTTAATACCTTCTGGAAGTTCCCAACTTTATCAGGGGTTTTGTTCCTGAAAAAAGTGAGCTAATAAAAATTCAGCCAATCTAAGTGGCCATTCCTTTAAAATTTGGAAGTCTGCTGGACTGGTGACTGAAATGTGGATTTTGTAGTCAAAGGTATTTGCAGTGTAATTTCCTGAAAAAAAAAAAAAAAAAGAAAAAAAAAAAAGAAAGAAAAAGGACCAAAATAATTAGGTATTATGCATTCTGGGGAATTAAACAATGCTACTGATGAAGATACAAAGGGTCTCAATTTGCCGTTGATGGCAGTCTGGCCATGCAATAGCAATTCATTCAGCCTGCATTCATCCACTGTTATATTGAATCTGGAGCTTGGCAGAAAACAGAAAAACAGAAAGGCTGGTGCAATCTGCTTTTGTTAAGGGGCTCTATCTGGGGAAAATATATCTGAATGAAGCAGAAAATTCATACAATAGTCAGACTAAAAGATGATCTGTTGAAAAAGGATGCATTTGTTGGAGGGGCTCTCACAGCTGGTAACAGATGGGAAGGGGGATTGGCAAGGATAAAGAGGTTTGGTAAGAGATTGTGGAACATGTGACAGGAATAGATGGTAGGGTAGCTGAAAGATGAAGTATAGGATGAGGCTGGCAGGCCTGCTTGCCCCTGTTCAGCAGTGGCAGTCCCACTCTGGCTGAAGTGCTTTTTCTTGCTGTTGGATTTTCAGGGTCTTAGACCTCAGGTCCCTCTTAACAGTGTCATTTGAAACTGCTTGGAGTGAAGTTAAATGCTGTGTATTAAAAGTATTGGCAGCTGCTTGACAGACCTTGCCTTCTTAACTGTACTTGAGGGAACTGTGCACAGTTCCTACTGCTCGCAGATTTACCAAAGCAGCTGGGACTTAGTCACAAGACTGGGACTTTTTTTTTTTTTCCTGGAAATACTAGAGTTGTCACAGTCACACCAGGAAAAAAAAAAAAGAAAATCTCTGGGGATATCCCAGTAAAAACTGGGATAGGGTATTTGGTTATTTGAGATCTGCACTTTCCTCAGAGTTAGTATACATTTCAGGCATTCCTTCAGGGAGTCTCAAATGTGTTGCCATGGAAAAAGATTCTGTTGTAAGTGTATAGCCAGTAAGCAATGGCATGGCAGATCTCCAGGGAGAGAGTCTTCCTGCAGTGGAAGTGCAAGGTGTATCCAGGTGCTAGCAGTAAATAATAATAAAAAATGGATAATGTCATGTATTTGATGATCCACAAAAGGTTCTCAGGAAGGGATATATTTTATATTGCTGAATGAAACATGAATAAATGTTGTTATGGTTTGGCTTTTGATTGTATTAGCACATCTTTTGCTGAAAGAGAGGAAGGCTGCTTTGCATTTAGGGTAAAGAAAGAGACTGCCTGTGACTCTTCCTGCATATGTCCTGAACTGGCATGCACTCTTGACTTATCTGGAAGTTGTAAGGCTATGCAGCAAATGTGGCTACACAGATAAGTTGCTAACACAAGGAATCACAGAGCAAGAGCTCTAGTGAGAGGGGACTGTTAGAAAAAGAGAAATCTTTAAGATAAAAACAGTCAGGACAATCACATAATGAATGCCAGTTAAGGCCATAAACCAGTCATTGGTGAAAGGTAAAAAGAGGAAGTTGTGATCAAGAAAAGAAATTAAAAACGAAGCAGTAGATGCAATTGGGACTGTTCAGAGGTGCCTGTGGGCAGCCCTGTGCTTGATCGCTACACCTCAGAGCAGAACACTAAATTAGTTAATTTGCTCGCAAGTCTGTCTAAATGCTTCAATCAGGGAATGCCTTTAGCACACAATCTAAAGAGGAGTGACATTTTGCCTTCCCCATGCCTTAAAATCATTGGCCTGGACCTATCTTGACTATTCTTTAGCAAGAAAGACATCTAAGATGATGAAAGTGATTTAGACCTTGTATAGGATGAATGATCTCTTGAAAGTGTCCTTTTTCCTCCCTAACTAAAAGGGTGCTGCAGATAACAGAGCTAGCAATAGAAGAGTCTTAGGTACTTCAAGGTACATTGTATGAATGTGAATGAAAATATTTACATCTGGTGCCCTTATGTTTATGGCTGAGTTGTGTTTTGAGGCGTTTTCAGCCTCCATTCATGTTCGTTTTTTTTTTTTTTTTTTTTTTTAAATTTCTCAAAGTCTTCAATGTTAGCCTCGCTACTTGCTCATTTGAAGCTTCAAAGTCAGCAGAAGGTGACTATCCCTGCTGGCGCCATGCCAGAATAGCGAGGCTAACTTCACTTCATGCGGAGAGACAACTAGCAACCAGGTCTTCATGTGACGCTAGTCCTCTTGTGCATAGAAATAAACAGGTGAATGAATGAGATTACAATTATAATCACAAGAAACTGCAGATCAGGATATGCACAAATACTATAGCAGATAATTTTCTAACTTTCAATCACTGTTGGAAACTTCATGACTGATTCAATCAGCCTCTTTTATCCTTTCTGTCCCGTAGACATGGTGATCATTCATGGGGCTCCTCATAGAGCATAGTTCACAGTTCATAAAACATTCAGTAGCTTTTAATATTAAAAAAATGGTTAAATCCAAGCTTCAGCTACTAACTTATTTTCACCGCAGATCTGCTAAATAAGCAAGGCATAAAATTAATTACATTTTAATTAAATTTCTGAAGTTAGTCACTGTAGAGTCACTGATAATACAGCACATGGGGGGTACTAGATAACAGATTACAACATGTTGTAATTAAATGGAAGTTTGAGAGCACTTTAATTGACTTAAAACTAAGGAATACCTAACTTTTGTAGGTAAAGTTCGATCAGATGTAGTCAACTTCTTTACAGTGTCACTGTGTTTAAAGTAAAAAAAAATCATCCTGCTGAACTTTCCTAATGTTTGTCAGATCATTAAAAAGTGATGGAAAATGCACAGCCCTCTAATTGTCGGCATTTTCTTTCTTGTTATTTTGAATCATTTTGAGTCTTTACATGGAGAGTTGGATAATTTTGCCAAGCCTTACTTACTAGTCAGATATTAACAGTATATTTAAAAAAAAAAAAAAAAAGGAAACCTGATAAATTTATATGAGGTCTCACTCCTTAACTAAAAAAGGCTATAATGTTTATAGTACAGTATAATAATGATACTCATAAAACATCTTTTATTTTTTTATCTGTGTTCTGTTTTTAATACTTTCTGATCTTCATTGTTAAACTTTTCTTTCCTCCTTGTCTTTTCATTTTCTTTTTTATTTTGCCCTTTCCAGCAACAATGACGGCTGTTATTATCAGGAGGACTTATGCAGTTCACTGTCCATTGCCCAGCTTAGCTCTTTCCTGTAGTTCCTCTTCCAGTTTGTGGCTGTATTTCACTTTTCTCAGTTTGGTCATATCTAGTTATTTTTCTGTTATTCCTCATATTACATTTTTCAAACATTTTTTCTCTTATATGAAATCTAAAATGCTTGATTTCATGCATCCCTTGGTACTCTAAGATCTTTTCAGAATCCTAAAGAGGCCCCACACAGTGACCAAAATTACTAAATTGGTTGAAGCTTAATATGTTAGCCTAAGTTGTCATCATGTGTTGCACTATGATAACATCAACAGGAGATTGAAGTTAAAGATGATCCCTACTGCTTTTCTGCAGTGTGTCACAGTCGCCATGCTAGGTGATAAATTAATGCTAAAAGTTCCTGCTTATTTATTTGATTCTCAGAGGTCTCCAACAAGGATGTGTTTCCTCAGCCTTAAACTTTTACATTCAGTCACAGGTTCTTTGCAGGTACTCGCTTTCCAGCTGGGGTGGGACCTGTCACATACCATGACCTATATTGCCCTCCCATTTTGATGGAATCTTGCTTTCTTGAATTATACCACAAAAAACTGATAAGGATGTCAGAGAAACTCCTTTCTTGAGAATAAATTTGGCTTAGAAGCCTCTCATGACCTAACAATATTTATTGCATAAATGACATTTATCTCTTCCTGGTCAAAATTCGCCAAATACATTTAGTTAAAATTAAACTCAACTTTGTTTCTGCAAGTCGAAGGTCTCAGCCTTTCATTCATGCAATTGGATGAAAGCAGGTGAGAGTGATTTGGTGGAAAGTTGAAGTAGAATATTTTTTATATGCTTATTGTTCCATAATGAGTGATTGCACCAAAGTGTGTAGCTCAGTGGGAACATGGAAAAAAACCTTGTATTTTAATGAGTAACCTGCCACAAATATCTGCTTTCTAACATATTGAAAGAGGAACTTTTGTGAAAACAAATAGGTAATTAAATGACATTATTTGCTTCACAACAAAAATAGAGCACAAGTCTATCTGTGAATATCAGATACATAAATGCAACATGTGCTTACCTAGTATGAAATTGTGTATACTAATGAATTTAGCTCTTCTTTCTGAGCTGCATTATCATCTGTTATTTGATTCGAAAGCTCCTTTTGAACATCCTAGCACACCCAGATTCCAAGATACCCAGCAATGCACAGAGCATGCCACTGTAAGAAAGAAAGAAGACTGAATAGTCCACTGTCCTGGTTTCAGCTGGGGTAGAGGTAATTTTCTCCCTAGTAGATGGTACTATAATGCTGTGTTTTGGCTTTAGTCTGAGACCAATGCTGATAACACACGGATGTTTTAGTTATTGCTAAGAAGTGCTTACCCTAATCAAGGATGTTTCGGTTTCCAGTGCTTTGCAAGTGAAGAGGGGCACAAGAGACTGAGAGGGAGCAGAGCTAGGACAGGTGATCCAAACTAGCCAAAGGGATATTTCATAACATGGAACATCATGCTTAGTATATAAATTGGGGAAGTTGTCCAGGAGGGGCCGATTGTTTTCCACGTCAGACTACGCATTGCTCAGCAGGTGGTGAGCAACTATGTTGTGCATCACTTGTGTTTCTTTGATTTTATTCCTCTCATTTTCATATTTTGATATTTTCTTATTTTTATTTATTATTATTTCTATTATTATATAGTCATAGAATCATAGAATCATAGAATAGTTAAATAGTTAGGGTTGGAAAGTACCTCATGATCATCGAGTTGAACCCCCCTACCATTCGCAGGGACACCTCCCAATAAACCATGCCATCCAAGGCTATGTCCAACCCCACCTTGAACGCCGCCAGGGATGAAGCATTCACAACTTCCCGGGGCAACCCATTCCAGGGCCTCACCACCCTTACAGTAAAGAATTTCTTCCTCATATCCAATCTAAACCTCCCCTGTTTAAGCTTAAACCCATTATCCCTTGTCCTCTCACCACAGTCCCTAATGAAGAGTCCCTCCCCAGCATCCCTATAGACCCCCTTCAGGTATTGGAAGGCTGCTATGAGGTCTCCATGCAGCCTTCTCTTCTGCAGGCTGAACAGCCCCAATTTTCTCAGCCTATCTGCATATGGCAGGTGCTCCAGTCCCCTGATCGTTCTCGTGGCCCTCCTCTGCACTTGTTCTAACACTTCCATGTCCTTTTTATGTTGAGGACACCAGAACTGCACACAATACCCCAAGTGAGGTCTCACGAGAGCAGAGTAGAGGGGCAGGATCGCCTCCCTTGACCTGCTGGTCATGCTCTTTTTGATGCAGCCCAGGATACGGTTGGCTTTCTGGGCTGCGAGCGCACACTGCCGGCTTATGTTCGTTTTCTCATCGACCAGCATCCCCAAGTCCTTCTCTGCAGGGCTGCTCTGAATCTCTTCCCTGCCCAACCTGTAGCTGTGCCTGACATTGCTCTGACCCAGGTGGAGGACCTTGCACTTGTCATGGTTAAACTTCATCAGGTTGGCATCAGCCCACCTCACAATTAGTAACTGTTCTTGTCTCAACCCTGTGGTTGAGAACATTTTTCAAGGCACAGAGTATGACACTATCAAGTGAGTACACTGATGGCAGAGGATGGCTACTAAGAGGCAGTGTTCTGGAATTATGTTAATATTTTTAGCTAACTTAGCTTTATGAGTAAGCTGAGAATTCTCATTGTAATTAATATCATAAGAAATTTAGATGACAATATTAATGCTTAGAGCAGTTCATTTTTTTTCTTCCTTTTTTTTAAATAATATTTACTGTTGAACATGCTTATTTAACTAATGGAATATTGATAGACTAGTTTTCTTCTGAACAGTTGAAGTGTGCTACTTTTTAACCTTTTGAGAAAGGTAATTATGTGCAAAGTACAAGGAATATAGTTAGCTTGATTTTTAATATACAAATGTAAATACCATATATATAATATAGTAAGGCTTGAAGCGAAAAAGGAAGTAGATGCCTACTATTGTTTTATATATCTTTGAAACCCTGGTGGTTGAACATGGGATCACTTGGACAAAAAAGTGTATAATAAGTGAGTGTATAAATTCTGGTGTTTTTTTTCCTAGTAAATATAGTAGTAAAAGAGTTCTGGTAAACGTAGAGATTTGTGAACAAAATAATTAGAATTATTAGCATCCACGCTTTTAGCATTGAAAATGCTAGTTTTAAATAACTTCTCAAATATCTAAAGGCAGTGAGCATGAAACTAAAATTCATCTGCATGTATGTTTTTCACACTAGCTATAAAACATAGTTGAAACAAAGATCAGTAACTTCAGAACAATTACTTCTGATTGATCATAGTCTATTGCAGGGAAATGATCCTTATCATCTTTATCATCATCAGATGTAGGCTTCATAATTAATGTTGCTGTATGAAATACTGTAATGACCTGCTTGCTTTCACAGTAAATCAACGTTGCTGTTGTCTGAAAGCAAAGGTAGGTAGATATTTACTCTGTTTGTAATAAAAAGTTAGATCGGTAGGTTTCATCTTTAAAGATGGTTATATGCAAGAGGCACATCATGGACTTTGGATGGCTGGTGGTCTCCTTAGGATCTGTCTAAAATTAACATGGGGGAATAAATTGCATCTCAAAATAATTCAGAGCATGTGAAATAATTCTGGTCTAATATGTGATTTCTCCCATGTTTGTATTTGAAATTGAGGAAGACTACCTTGCTTAATAAGTTCCAAGTTTTCAAGATCAGTACATGGTTTTGAAAAAAGCCCAATTGTTCCTCCTTCCCCTTGTATGTATTTCCCCTATTTTCAAGGGAATTTGCCCTTGTGATAAGAAATAGATCACAAAAGACCTTTTTTCTTTATTATTTGTTTGTTTTATAATGAAGGTAAAACTTCACTAGTGAAAAGAAATTAAGCACCTGTTTCTTCATCTCAGCTTGTGAAAAGGTTAACTCATTCACAGCTGCATCAAATGGCTGAGTTTAGATCAGACCATAGAACAAAAAATGCTGTTTCTGTGGCTACTCACAAGTAAGGTTCAGGATTCATTTTTTCTCTGACACTTGAAGAGAAAACTGCAGCTTCTTTTCCCAGTTCCATCTCTAAGAATTTTGTTTATCAACATTGTAACACATATAAGGAGTCATTGTCCATAATGACCTTTAGGAGTTGTACAAGAACACGTGTATGATTGCTCACTGAGCCATGGAAGTGTGAAATTTAATAATTTAAAAGTTATGGATTTCTACTTTGCTTACTATGTCTTGTAGACATCAAATACGTTCCTCAAATGAATTATTAAAATTACTGACCCATCCTTATCACCACCATCTCCTCCTTCCTAGATGTGTCCCTTTTGTGGACAGACTGCACATTTCATAGAAAATATGCCCCTGTATATATTTTTTTCTTTCAAGGAGACTTCTTTCAATTTGAGGACAGTTCTGTGAAGTTTAAATTCAGCAAACCTGTCAGAGGAAAGGGCTGAGGATAAGAAGAAAAAAGTGCTTTTGAACAGTTACAGAGAATTTAATGGAGTTAAAACCAACAGAGATCTATAAAAATTGAATAAGAATTCTGTGGAAACTTCTCTAGAACCTTGCAGAACTTAATAGAAAGTGTGGTGCTGTACACTGCCTTGCTTTTAACCATATCATAGATTCTATTCTGATATTACACTGAGCTACTAAGTGTTATAAAATTGGTTTACAAACTCAAGAAAAATAGACTCAGACAATCATGTCCCAGGCTGTGCAGAATAACTTGTCATTTGGGTTTGGGAAATTTAATTGTTTTTCTGTTACACTGTTGTCCTTTGCTGGCACAGAAGTTACTTGAGAAGCAGGTATTTAGAAGTGGCTGTACCTTTTAAAGTAAACTGATGGTTATCAGGAGCAATGGCAAATGGTGTGAATGATTGTGAGGGATGTGGAAAAGACAACAAAACCAGTTGTGGAGATGCAGCTGACTAGATTCTCCAACACCAATGGCTAAGCTGGTGGTGTATCAAAGTAGTTTGAAATTATTTGCTATATTTAACTTCCTGGAGCTCAAGGACAGACAACTCATGCCGAGGAAGTGGATGACCAAAACATGCACGTGCAAGTCTCTATTCTGACAAACTTGCAATTTATCATGTTGTTAAAATAGGGCAAGGTATCCTGGGAGACAGAGAAAAAGAATCTATGTGGACACAAGCAGGTGTTCATGTATTCACTCTGCCTACGCTCTGAGTAAGATGTATGAGATATGTGCCAGACAGCACCATGATGACTCTATTAACAATGTTAGTAATGCTTTGTAACCTTACTGATGTAATCCATCTCTCAAAACAGTACTACCAGTATATTTTTCTATTTCAAAACAGAATGTAAACTTCCAGCTTTAAGTTGCCAGAGCAAAGCAACATGAGACACAACTTTACAGCTTCTCTAACGTAGTTTACTAGTGATGTGTCCAAAATTTTTTAATATAACATAAATTTGACATCACTCATTAGGTACTATAAATATTTCGCATTTTGAAGTTATGGAGAACAATACTTTTTGGTGGCATATGGTACCAGAAGAATACTGACTGAAGAGTAGTCTCAATGAATAGCTTTCAGTAAAAAAAATTTTACTACTACCTTCAGCTAGAATCTCAGATAAGTCCATAGTGTAATGGATCATGAAATGAAAGTCGCTAAAGACTGATTAGTTTAAAACACAAGGCCTTTGTGAGGGAGCAGTTGCATATTTTATACTCTAATCTAGAAGTGCTGGAAAACTATAGCACAACGAGTTTACAGAAAGTCCATGATTCTTCACAAAAAAATAACAAAAGTGATCAAAAAAGGGGTATGTCTCACACATTGTCATAACATTACTGAGTTGCACAGAAAGACAAATGTTCTTGATTTAAATTTACAAGTTTCAGCTCTACAGAATTCATAATATGTTTCTTAATTGAAGCAGCAAAAATGTACTTAAGTTAGATGTATTTCAGATTAATCACTAAAGGAGATTTGCTAACATAGTTGGAGTAAAATGGAATATAGTTAGGGATTATAGATACTAAAAGATAAAAGGACTTGAAAAAGAGAAGCCAGACTTCCATTTTTCTGGGTCCAGACCAAGAAAGTTTATACTATTTCCCAAGTCTCAGTGCAACTTCATTTTAAACTGAAGATATTAAAGCAGCCTGTGATTTTTTTTTCACTGCTTACATAAGCTGTTTGGCAAAAGTTCCAAACATTGGATTTAGGAGCCCTGGGGCAAATTTACTGCTAAAAACTGGGGGGACAGCTCTGCAGTGGGCTCTTTAATATTGAACCCTCAAACCAGAAGCAGACTACTAATGTTACTGGCTTTGAGTGTCTGCATTTGCTTTGTTCCCAGACAAAGTTAAAATTTTTCCATTTCACACCTTTTCCATTTGTATCTTCATGGAAATCTTTATGAAAGTAAAAAGAATGTAAATGTTTAAACTTCTAGGGAGCAGGGTTTGACACTGACTGTCAAAAATAATTGCTAAAGTTTAGCTCATTCAGATCTTTAAGAGTGATGCGTTATTTTTCTTTTTCAAATGTCCTTTAATACTCCACAAAATACCAGTAAAAGTTTGCATTTAATAGTATCAAGCGACAATTTTTATCTGGGCTTTAAATTTCAATACTGTAAACATTTTCTTGTCTGAAAAGAACTTCAATAGTGCAAGAAATGTTCTATGGACAGCACATTTTCAACTGATTTCTATTTTTTGAGGGGAAAACCAAACTCATTTTCTTAGACCAGAGTATGCTGCAATGGGCTAAATGTGACTATTTGATTAGTTAGGCAAAACACTTTATGTTTTTCTTGAGAAAATCTCACTGCAAATCTTAAAAGGGTACCTTGTTATTTCCAACTTTAGTCAATTGTAAAATAAATTACCTATATTTACATACATGCTGCTTTATAAGAGGAGTAGTGGAAAGGTTGAACACACTGAGGAAACTATATTTCAGATTCAAGAAAAGAATAAAAGATACTGGCTTTGAAAATGTAATGTACATCTCCTGCCACCTTACTGATGTCTCATGGAGCTACTCCAAAATGTATAAAAGAAAATCTTTCACTGCCACCTCAAAAATTATTCTTCTAGTGCTTTTAAAATGTGGTATACATGAGCACACACACAGGCGCATAAATTTAAATAACATAGGTATTATTTTGTTGTTATTATTGCATTAAGTACTCTAAGTATACTGACTTTCAGGACACATGAATGCTGAAATAGTATACCAGCATTCCATATCTCTGGAATAGAAGTTGCCTTGTACTTACTCATGTGAGTAGCTCCAGGGATGTTAATGGTGCTACACTGATAGATAAAGAAGGCAAGACTGTGTAATTAATTTTATTTCCAGCTGTTGAGATTTCAGACTATAATTCTAAGCTCTCTAAGCAAACAGCTTCCTTTACTTTTTTCTACTTACAATGTTCAGAGGTGCTTTGGAGATTGGCTGTGTGCCCAGTTTCCACAAATGCCAAAGACTCCTACACACTGAGTTAATTAAAATTGACTGCCTGTCTTAGGCAGAAGAAACAGGGTAAATTCTGGCTTGTTCTGAAAAATGATTGAACAATTTAGGCAAACAAAATGACTTACTACTAACCTAGAGAACAAAAATAATGTATTGCTTTGCTTTGAAAAAACAGGTAATATTTTCATTTTGTTTTCACTTCTACCTCAAAAGCTTTTTCCTGTTTTTGGGACTTTTTTTTTGTTGGTTTGCTTGTGGTTGTTTTTTTTTTCTTTACCCTGCTGCAGTGAATTGTAAGTTGCTAGTTCTGCATATCCCAAGGACAGGAAGACGTATATCAAATGAAGGATATAACCAGATTTTACAGACTGAAGTTATAAATGACAATAAAAAGTCTAATCTTGCTGGTGTTTAAACCTTACAGGTATCTCTCTTTTTGACTGAAACTTCCCCAGTGCCTAGTGTGACTTTCTCACTAAAGTGCACCAAAAGTGCTGCAGTCTACACAGCTCAGCAGCTATCACATGCATATAAGCAATCAAGTACCAAAGGTCTCCAAAGGACATTTAATATGCATTTCCTAAGAACAACAGGCTGACATTGACAGTAAAGCTCCCAATGAACTGAAACATGTTCAAGATTTATAGCGTTCATACACTCAGGTTCAATGCTCTCCTCAGGTTAAAGGGTTGCAGATCACACATTCTTGAAGGTGTTTTTATTTCTAGTGTATACGGTAGGCTGAGGTTAGCAAGGGAAAGCACTTCCTACTTCTTCTTCTGTTCCTCCACAGGAAATATTATGTGATTCATAGGAATATAGAGAAAGAACTGAAAGAAGAAATTGGTGATGAGTGAGAAGAAAAGCACTAGAAAATACATTATGCTATAATTCAGCATTTATAGTGTTCATAAGTTCTGTCTTTGCTTCAAGAGGTTCTATTATGCATTTTAGTAACTAGTCTTGTGGGGAAAAAAAGATGAGCAGACTTGACAAGTCACTAATAACTGAATATTTCCCTGATGAGTGCCCACCCCACAAGGTTATGGAGTCCTGTGCTGGATGTTTCTAATAGGTCTTGAATTCTTTGTGTAGTTGTGAATCTTCAGCTGAAGATAAAGAAGAGTTCTGAACAAAAATGGCCTATAATTTGTTAGAAATTTCTTCAGGGTGAAGGTGACATGAGTTTGGTGGTAGATGACATCATGTCAGAGTTTTGCTTTAAAAGAAAAAGCTTTCACTTCTAAAGGATCTATCTAGGAGAGGGTTCCAAACTCTGGATATGAAAGGAGTGTGTCTTCATGTTACTAACTCCCTAGCCACTCCTTAGGGTTTCTTATTGATTTTGTATATGTGACTTCCACAGCACACTGACTTTTCTGGTTTGCAGTCTGTGATTTTAGTGTCTCCCTAAGGACATAATAGATGCCCTCAAATCAAGATATACCCTCAAAATATTTTAATAGTATATTTTTGTGTTTTCCTGAAAGATTTTGATATAAAAGCACATTTTTTTTTTATTTATTCTAAACCAATCCATCTGTCTACTAACTGATGTTATCGCAGTATGTACGCACACAATTGTGATAGTGTGTGACATTCAGTTCGTAAAAACAATGTGATACTAATTTTACCTATTGGAATGATCTGAGGATCTAAATAGTATTATTAAGTAATCATAGAATCATAAAATGGTTAGGTTTGGAAAGAACCTTAAGATCATTTAGTTCCAACCTCCCTGCCATCCTGATAGTGTATTCAAAACACAAGACATGGAAAGAATCAAGCTGACTAATGTTAGCCTAGGCATGTTAATCTCTCCAGTGTTCTTTCATGACATGGGCTTATAGAACTTAAGATCCAGTTTGGAAGGAGAGCCTGAGAATCAGCTGCTCATGTGCAGGGGTCTGTCTGTACTCAGTGCTGCAAGTGGGACTAATTTGAACAAAGTAATGCCAAGCCATAGGCCTTAGGAGAAGAGTGGTAGTGTAGATTAAACTGTTACAGATATGTTTTAGGGTACCAACAGCATATATCATACTGAAGTTTCTACATTGCAGGAGCTATAAGCAATTCCAGGCAAACACAAGGTGGAGGTCTCATCTTGTTTGATGTTCTTAGACATATCTTTGTGCATACATGTGTTGTCCTAAGCCTCCTGGATTTTTAAGGGTAAACTGAAGTTTTCTAAGGCTTCTTAACAACTTCAAACTCAATATACTTCTTGTCCGAATCACTTAAGTCCTCCCAGCCCATCCAGGAATGAGAACGATAGTTTCGAAAATACCCATTTTAACTGCCTGGCTCAGTATCTTTGGATTCAAGCACTACAAGTTGTACTATTCACAAGATGATGAAAGAGATTCTAAAGCTGTTTTTACATACATATTTTATAGTGCGTGGTACAAAATCAAGCCTGGTTTATGGATGGCAAACTGAAAAAGGAAATGCCCCAGTTCTGTTTAAATATGTGTGTTCCTTTCAGAAAGGAAGTTTTCTTTAAGAGCTAATGAAAAATTTTCTGCTCACCATTTGCCTGAAAATACAGCTTCAAAGTAGGAAAAGAAGAAACCCTATTTCAAGAGGGAAGGAAATTAAGAGTAAGGAAAGTCTGAGACAGTGTGGAAAGAAAGAGGGAACAAATGATTTTGGCAGGGACTCTGGGAGTCTTGTATGCACAGTGTAATGGAGAGGTATCGCCCACAAGGATTTTATTCCTGCGAAAATTGCCCTGTACGTTTTAGAAAAGAATATTGTATACATATTAGGCATCACACAGTATTACTGTTTGGAAGGGTGGTGGAGGAATTGAAAATAAAATTGGTAGCAGATCAAAGGTTAAAAAAGACATTATATGATGATGAATTAATTATAAAAGACAAAGAGTAAGTGCTGTTATATAAAAATTAACGTAAAAGAAGAAAATTAGTGAAGGAAGGTATTCATTTGACCCTAATTCTGTGATCAGTCCTATGTGATTTCACAATAGAATCAAGCTTTTTATTACTCTAATATTGAAATATTTTATTTTTTTTTTTTGTGTACAGTCATTAGTAAAACGCTAAATGTGCCTTCTTAAAATGTAGTCATTCTTCTTAACAGAGGAACCTGTACGTACTATAAATTTAGTCCCCAGCTTGCTTTCTAGCCTGTTTTTCCACTATGTTTTCAAATGTTGATTGGATTAAAAGTTTCCATCTATGGGGATTTTTGAATGGGGAGAATAAAAGAGAAACGTGAGCAAATACGGGCATGGCAAATGTTTGTATAAGTAATATTCTTCACTATCTTTTCACTGTTAGATTATTGTTTCCCTTTGTCACTGAAACTAAGAACAAAAATACTACTTGTATTGCACTGAAATTAGATAAGTCACATTTTAAAGGAATGAAAATATGATCCTTTTTTGAGCAATTGTAAGCCTCAACTTTGACAATGAGAAATTTCATCGATATTTTGTAGAAATATATTTTTTTTTGCATTTTTTACTACAACTGCAAAGCACAACGTTAGCTACTGTGAGCAGGATAAATTTATCCTTGCCTGTAACTGCTCCTGGTACTTCATTTAGAGCTTGTTTAGAAGCAACGTAGATACTTTACTGAATTGCAAAACACATACCCATTATTTTTTCTAAACCATTTCTGAACATTGTTTTTTAAACTGTTTTCCTCCCATTTGTTCATTGTTTTCTCAATAGTTAATTTTACCAATAAGATTACATGACCAAACAACATTTTCTTTTTAATCTCTAGAATTGAATTTTTAATAAATGATCATTTTTAGCCTTTAAATGTAAATAAATGTAAATCTGTTTCAAGTCTCAAAGAGATAGGCGTCTGAAAAGGGTCAGAAATAAATGAATTGTATTACAATAAAAATTGAAACTAAATCCTTTACTAAGGAAATTTGTTTGATCTATCCAAAATTAAATGGCTGAAAATGTAAAGTGGTGAACTGCATTAATTAATTTTTAAATAAAACTCTCCTGAACTACTTTTTTAATATGTATGCTTTGTTTTATGTTACTCAGAATCATTAAATAAAAATTAAGTAGAAATAACAGAAAATCATTTAATATGGATATTAGTTACAGGGAAAAACTTATAGAATCATAAAATCATATAATAGGTATAATATATGTGAAGAATTTGATTCTTCATCAAAATCTGTTTACAGTCTTCAAAGTGAAGTTGTTATTAAATGCCAAGTTTACTTGAACAATCAAGTTTTTACCTGAAGTGCACAAAGAATAATAAATCAGCAGTGGTTTGAAAGTGAGGAGATTATTCAAACTGTTGTATGAAAAGGTGAGAAAACTGACACAGCAGCGAGAAAGCTATTACAGGTTTAAGATAAAAACCACTACTTGTGAGAAAAATTTAACTTGCTCTCAATCTAAAAAAAAAATTCATTTCTTTTTTATTTTCAGTTTTCATTTTCTTATAGAAGTAACAAAACTTCTAACAAGTTGAAGGTAACAGGATGGAAAGAAATTGTGCACCATCTCTTAAAGACTATTTCTTCTTTTCTCTTATGGCTTAGTACATAAACACATACTTACTCTTTTCACATATATTTTTTAGAAACTCCCTGCTGTAGATATAACTACTCTATTATTCATTGGTGTATATCTACATAGAAATTTTTAGGTACTACAATACGAAAAAAAAAAAATAAAAGCAAATAAAAACAGCTCACAGTTATTTGAGTCTCATAAACCTTCTGAGCTCAGATTCTGTGGCTCCTCTACTACTGTCTGATTTGCATTACTCAAATTCCATTAAAAAAAAAAAAAAAAAGAGAAAAAAAATGTCTGAATAAGAAAAGGGTCTAGAATTTGCATCCTGTTCAGTTTTGACAGTGTTACTTTCAAATATGCATGTTTAGTCCTGATTATTTTGTTCTCTTTGCTTATATATTGATGGTAGATGATGCAGGGTTCTAGTGATCATGCTATGTGTTCTGAAGGTGAGTTTATAAGTTTTGAAAATAGAAGAAAGAAAGCAGATAAAGAATTCTTGAGCTTGGACAATCTTAAATGCTGGTTAAAAGCAAGAAAACATACGATAAGTTTCATCAAAATGCCTAATTCTTAAATCATTGAATCAGTTTTCTCTACAGTTGACTTGAAATTCATATTTCAATGTGATCTTCAAAGCAAGGCATCTTTTACTTTTCTAGCCTTTTTTGATTACTTTAAGGTTTTTTTAACAAGAGAGGTAGAAACACCTTTTTCATACTTGTGAAATGTCTGCTCTTGATAGATGTTTAGGAAAAAAAATGCATCTTTGTCCATAAAATTAGCTCAGTGTATGATGTACACCTATCTATTAGGGATGTATAAACAAATATATTTAAACAAATGAGACAGGTAAAATATTCTTCATTTTTTCTCCCCTTCTGTTTTATAACAGCAGAAGTTGCAAAGACATTGAACAAACACTACTTTTACCCTCCTTGAAGTCCTGCCTAGATGCTTGCTCTAGTCTTATATGTGAGACAATAATAACAATCCAAGGACTGTATTTGTACTTGGGTGTGGACATATAAATCTGAGATAGGCCTTTGAGGGAGATATGTCAAAAGAAGTAATAGAAACTTGCTTATTGAAGACATCCAGAGAAAGTGAAAAGGATTCCATAAAGTTTATAGAAGATAACCAGTGCTATGCTCATAGTATTGTAAACTAAGATCTACAAGAGCCAGCCAAAGATTAACACGTTCACCAGGATCTGTCTTAATTAAGCTCAAGTTGTTGGGATCAAGGCTACCTCTTCAGTCCTGCACTGACAGTCTGTTGCTTCTATTTTCTATTTAGCAAAGCAGCCAACTCTAAGAATGTCCTAAAGAACATCAGAACTAGGATTTTTGCCATAAATCTTAACTCCAAATCCTGTGCTCAGGTCATAGACATTCTTTTGCTTTGCTTTTCTTTCTCTCTAGGAGTGCTAAACCGGACATGTGATGTTAAAAGAAAAAAAAAAACAACACCCTCCCCCCACAAAAAAAAGCCAAATGTAAAGTAAACCCCAGTCGTAGCTGTATTTACACTTTATTTAAAGAGTAAAGTAAAGCCCAGCCCTGCAAGATATGTTCAGTGAGGCCTGACCTGACCATAATTCTTAAAGGCAAATTTTATGTAACCACGTTTTCCTTCTCACTTTCCCCTAACCTTCCATGCTCATCAGAGAGTCTCTAAGATAGAGAAATCTTAACATCGGTAATGCAATTCAGCTGCCTGGAGCTTACGGCTGACTTAGGGACCTTTGTGCATTGACTGTATCCAGGGTATGTATAATTTTCAGACTGAACACCTTTGGTATAGCCTAGCTATTTGTTCCAGTTCACACCATTCTGTCTGGAGTCATTGCATCAGTCGCGCTCCCACTGATGCCATTCTCCATTCTTTCCTTCCTTTCTTTTTCTCTTCTCTCTATCTGACTGACCTCCCTCCCCTCATTGATCTTCCTTTAACAAAAATCCACTTGAAAAAGTTAAAGGCTAGAAACAACTCAAACAGAAAAATGGAGAACCAGCAGGAAAACTGCAAACCAAGATGTTATTTGTTCTTCACTTGTCAAACTCCTCTCCGTGGTCTGCAGGAGACAGCATAGCTTTTGAGATACCTCACAAATTCTCTTTCAAACACACATGATAAGTAAGAGATAGGTAAATTAATTTAGTATCTATCTTTTTCTTTTTAGCAGAGAAGGCAGGTCCTAGAGGGCATCTGATTTGTGATTATGGCCATAAATTCCTGGCTCTGAGTCCTGCCTTCAGTTCACACACACAATTTCTGTTATGCTTTTTCTTACTCCAGAGGTTAAAATGAAATCCTGCTACGCTACAATACATGGAAGAAGAAATTATAGCAATTTTCATGTTTTGCCTGCTGTCAGTAATTACAGCATGGTGAAGAAGTTTAGGAGTTCAGTTTAGCTATTCAGTTTGCTTATCTCTTTTTCTCTAGTACTGACAAAGTAGTGAGGCTAAGAACAAAGCTCAAGGAAATAAATGATAAGCTTAAATTCTGCTTCTCACGCTACATGAATTTACTCCATTCAAGTTGAATGAGTGAGAAGGAACAAAAAGAATAAATTTTTCACTGTATACTTACCAATAGCAAGACCCACTTTTTCATATTGTATTTTAGGGTCAGTGACAGAACTAGGACAAACAGATAAAAAGGAATAAGAAAACCCTGGATCATTAGTCAATGCTATGACAGCGAATGAACTAAGAATAATACAGTGCCTACAGAAAACAAAACAAAACAAAACAACAAAACTGCAGGTTTTCTTGCAGTGAAAATGAGTATCTAAACCCCAAGCAGTAGAATAATGCACTGGATTCATAGCAAACTATGCTGCTTGCACACTAAAAAGAACTAAAATATTCCTTCGATGCCCAGCTGTTAGTATATCTAGAAAGGAGCTAAAGGATAACATGATATAGCTTTGAGTTAGTGTCCAGTGAATTAGTATGCTGCAGGTGTAATCAAATCAAACTTCGTACCCTCTCCCTCTCTCCCCACAATCCCCTATTTCACTTTTGTAGAGAAGGAGGCAAAAAGCCATTTTCATTCTATAGGATTTCAGATTCTCAGGAGTTCATTACAGCTGGTACTGATTTGTCTCATGATTACATTTCTTTTTGAGAATGTTTCCTCTTGCTCTTTGTTAGAAGCCCAAATAGAGAAGTTTTATCTTTCCTCTGGAGATATGCCTGTTGCACAGCACAATGTACCATTTACAACAAGGGCTTTAAAAGGTTTTCAAGAAGAAATAATGGGATTTTCTAACCTTGCCATAGTGTAAAAGGGTATTTAACAAAAATTCTGAGCTGGGGAGTAAGGTGTTATCAACTTTAGATGTTGGCAAGTTGGACAGTACATTTGGGGAACAGGGCTGTAGTGGCATCACAGCTTTCCAAAAAAGAGGGCACAAAAGATTAGAGAAGTAACTTTTCTCTTTAACAACAAAATGATAAAAGGCAGTGAGTCAAATGTTGCTATACTTGCTGAGGTGGTACCCTTCAACAGAGCAAGTCTGATTAATCGAATCTAAGTCATTGTCATGTGAGAGACTCAGTTTAAAGATTCAGTTCCATTCATGATGGTCTTCATGTAATATAGTAGATAAATACTCAACACAGGAAATTCTCATGTTCCTCTCATTACTTTTAGCATTCATTGAGAGGAAAAGTCTCAAACCATCAAAACATTTTTTTGCAATTATTGTTCATAATCTGATATTGAGAACTGTTATGAGCTGGTTGTGTATGTGTTCAATAAAATGTTGGAAAAGAGTAAAAATGCCTTTAAACATCAAACAAGAGCTTACCTAACACAGTGGCCAGAGGTTCTTGGCTTCAAGGCTCTAGAATGCTGAATGATGCAAGCTAAAATACTTTTTACCAGCAAAAGAGCTATATTTTTTCCTATAGCCCTCTAAAGAAATGGAAAGAGGGTGAGGTGGTCAGAGGGTCCAAACAAGATACGCTCTGTTGAAGAGTTGAGATGAGGTTAGAAGGATTTTTTCAGTTATACTTACTTCCGATTTTTCCATTCTTTTTTTAATTTTTGTTAAAAGTCATTAATTTTAATAAAATAATCTTTCAGTGTCATTACTTTTGTAAAATTTTAGTTGTGTTTGTAAATACCTGATCATTTTTCTTCACTTGCCCTCGCTCTTTCTAGAACAGCCACAGAAAGATAATATGTTCCAATTATCTTTATTCTGACAGCAGATCAAAATTTTGTGTACTGTACGACAAGCATTACTCAGGGACTACATCTGAGTCTTCTGTGCATGAAAGTATAACATACCTGCTTTGAGCTGTCCTAAATAAAATACCATACATTTACTGTAAATGCAATAAATCATGAAGACATTCACCTTTTCCGAATCTCAGTATTCTCTTCTGCTGCTATCCATAGCAGGCGTCTACAGCCATGTGAATTTTTTTATGTGTATCTGTTTATTTATTTATAAGGCGAAATCTACAGGTACCACATAAGTACGCTTGCATGTGCTTCATAATCTGAATATTCCTTTCTCTGTTGTTAATCATCATAATGTCCTTATAAAATGGCAATATAGTGTTCCCCTACTTCAAATGAGGAATAAGGGAAAAGAAATCTACTTACAAAAAATTACAAATAGTAGCTGTCTCAGATGCAGAATTTTTAAAACCATAGATTTCCTTAACCTTATCTTGATCCTAAAGGCTAACTGATCATCTGATTCACTTTCCAGTTTTTGGCAATTTTCAGAAGTCCAGATTGGTCTGAAATTGTAAAACTCACACTCTATAATTCATATATTTATAAATAGCTTGCTATATGAAAGTCAAAATTCAGTGTTCTGAGTCATAATAAAATCTTGCAAAAATTCCATCACTGAAGAAAACTCTCAAGGGTTTTTAATAAATCCTTTAAGATAAGCAGGAATTAGAGCTGTTTGTAGACAACCTGCAATTACATTTTTAAGGTCCCACCAGGGCTAAAGAAGGCCTTTAAAACAGTTATCTACAGTCGTTAAACTAATTTGAGAAACAAATCCTATGTATAATCCTTAAAAAAGCAGCTTGCAGATAACTTCAGACAGGGTTTAAGTTCACTGTATACAATAGAAGAAAAAAAAACAGTCTGAGAAAGAAACAAATTCGTGGGCTTACACAACACATATGTCTTTAAATACGTCCGTCTTTCTCACGTAAGTATATATGAGTATATATGTACATATGAACATGTTTTGTACATGAGTACATATGCCTGTCCTTCTTACATGAGCCAGCAATGTGCCAGCCGCAAAGAAGACTGATGGCAAGCTGCTGGAGGAGTGTTGTCAGTAGGTCAAGGGAGATGATCCTTTCCCTCTACTCAGCACTGGTGAGGCCACACTGGGGTGAATATCTTTTCCAGCCTAAAAATCATCTGAGTTTCAGACCATTGATAAATGGAAAAAGAAATCAAGGGTTTTTTTATTTGATTTTTTTCTCTCTATTTTTACCATGTAATTAATTTCTGCCTTTCAATTCTACAGTAATTTATCTAGAAAGAACATGTCCATTGTGAAAAAAAATGAATTTTAAATGTTTTCATCCCAAGCCTCTGACTGAGATGTGTTATTATAGTTAGCGTACTAAACCCATTAGTTAAATCCAATGTCTTGTCCAGATCAGTTAAGGCAAAATTGAAATGTTCTGAAAGTGTTCTTTATGTTGGTGTCCATGACACTACAGCTGTTGACCATTACTGAGGTGCCTTCTACCCTGTGAGGAATCTTTGGGTATTTTTCAATGGAAGAAACAGCCACTGAAAGCATATTTAACTTTTGTGCTTCAGAAAGTGTACAAGAAGAATTGATAGTATAAAAATGGCACATCAGTCTCCTAAGAGTTCAATTACAGATAAAACCAGAATTTTGTGTCTAGTACAGTGGTTGACAAGCTGCATCAATAGTTTGGCCTGAAGAAGAGAAGGCTGTGTGGAGGTCTCATAGCAGCTTTCCAATATTTGAAGGGGGCTTACAAGGATGCTGTAGAGGGACTTCATTAAGGACTCTAGCAACAGGACAAGGGGTAATGGGTTTAAACTTAAACAGGGGAAGTTCAGGTTAGATATAAGGAAGTTCTTTACAGTGAGGGTGATGAGGCACTGGAATGGGTTGCCCAGGGAAATTGCGAATGCTCCATCCCTGGCAGTGTTCAAGGCCAGGCTGGACAGAGCCTTGGTTGACATGATTTAGTGGGAGGTGTCCTTGCGAATGGCAGGGGGGTTGGGACTAGATGATGTTAAGGTTGTTCCCAACCCAAACCGTTCCATGATTATTTGATTCTATGATCAATAAACCTCAGTACATAAACTATGCTTGAATTGGGACCGGTCTTGTTCAACACCTTTGTGGGTGACATGGACAGTGGGATTGAGTGCGCCCTCAGCAAGTTTGCCGATGACACCAAGCTGTGTGGTTCGGTTGATACGTTGGAGGGAAGGAATGCCATCCAGAGGGACCTTGACACGCTTGTGAGGTGGGCTGATGCCAACCTGATGAAGTTTAACCATGCCAAGTGCAAGGTCCTACACCTGGGTTGGAGTAATCCCAGGCACAGCTCCAGGTTGGGCAGAGAAGAGATTCAGAGCAGCCCTGCGGAGAAGGACTTGGGGGTGTTGGTCGATGAAAAAATGAACATGAGCCGGCAGTATGTGCTTGCAGCCCAGAAAGCCAACCGTATCCTGGGCTGAATCAAAAGGAGCGTGACCAGCAGGTCGAGGGAGGTGATCCTGCCCCTTTACTCTGCTCTCGTGAGACCTCACTTGGAGTATTGCGTGCAGTTCTGGTGTCCTCAACATCAAAAGGACATGGAACTGTTAGAACAAGTGCAGAGGAGGGCCACGAGGATGATCAGGGGACTGGAGCACCTCCCGTATGAAGATAGGCTGAGAAAATTGGGGCTGTTCAGCCTGGAGAAGAGAAGGCTGCGTGGAGACCTCCTAGCAGCCTTCCAATACCTGAAGGGGGCCTATAGGGATGCTGGGGAAGGACTCTTCATTAGGGACTGTGGTGAGAGGACAAGGGATAATGGGTTTAAGCTTAAACAGGGGAGGTTTAGATTGGATATGAGGAAGAAATTCTTTACTGTAAGGGTGGTGAGGCCCTGGAATGGGTTGCCCAGGGAGGTTGTGAATGCTTCATCCCTGGCGGCGTTCAAGGTGGGGTTGGACATAGCCTTGGATGGCATGTTTTAGTGGGAGGTGTCCCTGCCCATGGCAGGGGGATTGGAACTCGATGATCTTGAGGTCCTTTCCAACCCTAACTATTCTATGATTCTATAATATTCCATAACTGAGGAATCCTGCTGAGATGCATTGCTCTGATGCTGTAGATTAAAGTATGTTTGCTGACCTTATGTTTTAACTTCAACTAGATTTGCAAGTCACAAAACACTTTTCCATCAGCAAGAAGTATTTCAGTGCAAATATGTCCTGATCCAAAGAATGTGAATGTATTTATTTGTAATAAGGAAAACGTAAGGGAAAGATTGAAAATAATCTCCACTAATTCAAACCTTTTTCATTCAGAAGATCAGCTAGCTGATCAATACTGGAAGTATGTTCAGACTTAGGCTGCTGGGATACAGTGAGGCGCTGTATCAGGGTACTGTCCAGAATTGTTGCTAGTAACAACTTAGAATAAAATTTAGTGTTTCAGAGCTCTAACTGATGCATAGCCTGCAGCTATAGGGGTTACTTATGAATTGCTGTTCATTGAAGAAAAAGAAAGGAAGAAGTTTACCAAGCTCTTTCCACATCTTCAACTTCTGTAATCTCAGAACTTTTCACAAGTTTAAAGGATCAATCCACATGTCTTCAATCTGTTTTTCTGTCCATTTCTTTTCTAGGGAGACCAGCCAATTTCAGCTAATTAAGTGATTGAAGTTTTATGAAACTATGTATCTGGAGAGAAAGAGCGTAAGAAGTCAGCCACCACGCAATGAATTTTGACAGTTGCCTTCCTATAAATTAGTAGGTTTATAGTGTTTACAATGGACTCACCATTAGGATGGCTGCTACCTAGGGAGATCTATCGAAGAGAAAGTGAGGCACAGGACATAAAGGACGCAACTAAACAACAAAAGAGGATTAGCTATTTTTTTTCTGCTTGACAAACTACTTCCATTTGTTTATTAAACTTGGTATCAATTCATAAATGGGCTTCTCAGATTGCCCCTGTGACATAGGCACTTTAACCCTACAGGGATGAAGTCTTGGCATCTAACTTCTTAAGGCTTGTTGGAAATCATAGTATAATACTTCAGGGTTTAATATTAAATATTATCCATTAATTTCCCCTGAAATCAGAGCTTTGTGAATAATTAGCTATGAATAATTTATACATAAAAACTAAGGGATTTGGAGTTTCATGTTTTGAGTTTATTTTCTCTTATTTCCAACCCTAACTATTCTATGATTCTATGAAGTTCTTCACTGAATATTTTTGACTGCAGATCGTTAACAAAGAGGTAATTTTTAGTTCACAGGTGATTGTTACTTCACACTGTTACTTAGCAAAAGTACATGGTTTTCTCTATTAATTAATTACTTGTATAACCAACAAGATGGCATGCTGATTTTACTTTGTCTTGTAATATAACTCCCATTCCCAGCACCATACAATTACTTATTTAGATATTACAAAATTTGCAGTTTGTTGCTGATTACATAGGTGAAATATTTTCAAAAGTAAATGAGCCTGTCAATGCAATTCAATTATCAAGAATACTATTTCCATTATTTGCTCAACTTTAAAGCTATGTACCATGAAAAGTGCAAAGCTCTTTTTTTTTTTTTTTTTTTAATTCATTTTGGGAATCTTTGCTTGAAAAGATATCACCAGCAAAACTGCTTCTCTACTACATACTGCTAATGTCTTTTGATTATTGAATTGATATTCAACTAATAACTTACTTTCTTACCATGTTAAACAAGTATCAGAAGACCACAGCAGCGATCATCATTTCTGTATTCATTGCTGGAACATTTTGTGAAGAATATTCAAAGAAAAAATTTCATGCGCACTCAAAGATATTGTGATGAATAAATTTGAAATTGGTCATGTCTTCTGAAATAAAGACATTGGTTATATGATACCTCCTGCCAAGTATTACTGAAGTCCTATCTTAGGAATAAATATAGTGTCGTATAAATGACACCTGTATTTGTAAGAGCAATGTTAGTCTGTATCAGGCACACTAAGGTGTATCAGGCACACTTAGTGTGTAGCACCTTTTACACACTCACAAACAAAGGATTTAAAATAGCATGATGCTTGTCACTGGGCTTACTGTCATTTAATCAGCCAATAATAGTCAAACTGAAAATTTCTGTACTGGCAGTGGGCAGCTCTACTTTTAGGTTTTGTTTATTATTTATTTAATTAACTTCTCTGATATTCCAGATTTCTTCATTATTGCTAGAGTACTGGCACAGGAAAATGTCCTTTCATGGACATCCCAACAAGAAACAACTGAAATATAAGGAATTGCTTGTCCCAGTGAGACTATGGTCTTCCTTAGCTCCAGATGAAGGAAGGTCTGTAACATATCCGAAATCAACCTGCAAGGCAAAAAGCTCAGACATGGGGCTTCAGTCATGAAAACTGCAGGAGAGCAGAGATATGCTGAGATAGAATACACTAGTGGGGGCAGATATTTTGTGTTCCAATGGTTTCTTTTATGACACACTGTTGGAATAATTAAAAAATTTTCTTAGTTTACATACTTCATTCTTAACTGTTTTAAAAAAACTGGGGCACTAATTGCACATTTGATTTAGACTAATGTAAGTTTGCCTCTACACATGGCTGCTGATTTTTCTGAAATGTCTAGGAATTAAATTCATTTATTGTTTCCCATCTGTAGTTCAGCTGGGCCATTCAATAGGATATTTTTTGAAAGGTGAGAAAAGTAGAGAGAATGCACACAGAGCAAATGCGCACAGAGAGAAATACACGACACAAAACTCCATGAACCTTTTTCCTTGCAAAGCTATACATAAATAGTACACAATTGTACTGCAAGTTTCAGTTACATGTAAGCCACTCTACTAATTAAACCCCTAATTCAGAAAGTCAAGGATGCCTCCAGCTTATTTTCAAATGTGTTTTTAAATCTAAACATTTAGAAAAGCAATTAAGCGTATGCTTACTCCATTCAAATTAATGTTTTGTGTCTTTTCTCCTAAAATTTATGTGACAGATAAAAAAGTGAAAGTTGAATCAACTACAGTTTGACTCTGATCAGAATACTATTGCCTCACTGTATCACCCCATTATTTGTATTCAGTGAACTAGAATTAGTTTTAGCGAACAAACACCTGTTATTGCTATTTTTCAGATGTCCAGCACTGCACTGTCACTGTGACATAGTTAACTTGTATTCTGGCATAAAAATTTTCCAGAGAAATTTTAAATTAGTTAATATTACAAGAGATTTATTGATTTTGATAATGTGCAAGCCAAGTAGGATTCAAATAATTCTTTATATCCCAGGAACTGGTTGCCTTAGTTAACTAATAAATAGAAGGAATATATTTTTCCCAGTGCACATTTATACATATATAATTTATATAAACAAATCTAAACGTATTCAGGCTGACTTTCTAAAACTTCGCAGTTTACCTCGTTGGTATAGGGAGAGTTTACTTTCCTTAATTTCCTTTTCTAACCTGTCAGCCTATTTCAGTCAAAATTTAATGGACCATCTTTCAAAGTTAGTAAATACTTGCGAGTTTCCTGAATAGAAGCAGCTTGCTAGGAGCAGAAAGATTTCTTAATTTACTCTGCTGGGGACGGAAGTGGAGAAAACTCAAATACTCCTCTTAAGGACTGACCATACATAGCTGTCTGGTCAGCCAAAATATATCTTCTGGGTGTCTCTGATATGTGCTGTCTCTTTGTCAGTGTACAGACCAAAAGAGTAGCTAGAGATATGGGAACAAAATGGAAATATATAAGGGGAGCTAGTGCTTGAAACCTGCCTTTGGGAATAGAGCGGTTGAGTTGTCAATATGGATTTAGGCATAAATAGGATGTAACATGACTGGAATATTAAGGGAAAATATGTCAGAAAGCCCTGGGAAACAAACCATAGTTTTATTGCTCATAAAAAGAGTTCTCAAGTTTGGTCCTTCCTTAACCTTTTTTTTTTTCTGCCTAACCACTTTGTAATAATTAATCTTTCTCTTGACCACGTAGCCTATGAACAGTTGGTATATAGTGCTTCCAGATACCACCTCTGAAATAAAGAAGAGTATAACTAAAAATCTGATGGAATTCTTGCACATGCTACTTGGACTTGTGTGGACTATTACTATTTCTGCATTCTTGGGTATCCAAAGTATTGAGATAGAGTACATAGTGTGTAAGCACTGATGACATCTTTGCAGATTTTTCAGGATCCTTGTTAGTGATCATCATCTTTGCACACCCAGAATTAGAGCTCTTAGTTTTAATAGTGCATATTTATTTATCTTCCTTTCTGGACCCTTTTCTACCTCTTTCTTTCTTCTTCTAGGTTAGACCAATCTCTATATCTTGATATTATCACCGTACATAATCTTAAATAAACCAATTATTGATGTCAAACAGCTTTTCTCCAGTAATTTTTCCAACATAAGAATTGAATTTTTTTTCTGTCTAGAACTGCTTCTCAAAAAGCACCAACTTTGTTCATCTCAGTAGTAGACAGTTTCTTCTAAGTCATATCCATACATTGCTATAAAAAAACCCTATTAAAAAAAGCAAACTGTTGTGCAGAAGTAGAAAGTTTCCGACAAGCATTATTTGGGGGTTTTGCATATATTTGCCTAAGAAAGGCTCTACTTTTGTAAGTCAGTCTTACTTCTTCCACTATCTTTGCAGAAACATCTTCAGTGGGATGTATGTCCCCCGGAAGTTACACTTATTCACTCTTTTTCTTACTTACATGTTAATGGATTTCTACTAGATTTCACTTTAAAGTCTTTATTCAAAATAAATGAATCTTGTTTCACCCCTTCTATAAATACCTCATACTTTCCAAAAGCTTTGTCTTTTGACTTAAGAATTATTTGCCTCCACGGTTATAGTAAGGAGTAAATGTGAAATCATTAAGCTGTGCCTATTAGAAAAAAAAGATTATCAGATCATTCTATATTTCTTCCAGGGTTTAATTGATACTAGATTTAAATTAGATATTGAGGAAGTTGAAGGACAGAATATACCCTTGTTTCACATACTGGCTATTTACTGCTGCTGTTGTTAAGTTGCAATTGGATTACACCATGACTACTGAGAAGGTGGTTAGACTGGTGAACTGAAAAACAATGAATAGCATGGAAGCTAAAGAACACAGTTAAAAAAACAACCCTGTGTAATGTTGTCCTAAAATGTTTCAGTAGCCTCCACACTGGATTCTCAGAAAGCCTGTGAGAGGATATTTTGTGAAGCTGAGAATGTAGTACTGGCGAAGAAATGTAAAGCTATTCCTAACACCAAATACAAGCATCAAAAAGGAACAGAACATGATAAATTTTTCAAGATAAAAGCAGTAAGGAGACAGCTAGTCAACAGCTGTGAAAATAGAATTAAAACTTGCATAAATTGGAAATGGTATTCCCCAAACCGAAGCTAAATCCAAATAATACAGTATGTATAATCTGAACACAGGATTCAAACTGAGTCAACACGACATAATGACCAATACTGTGGATGACTGCCAACGTGCTCAAGTAATTGCAACCTATTGACCAATGCCAAACAGTTCAAGTTTGCTTTCCCCACAGGCTTGATTTTTTCAAATAAATACATCTTAGAGCAAATGAGCCAGTAACTACTCAACAACATAGTGCTGAGTGTTAGATTTGAAGCTTAAGTCAAATCGCATTTAAACATATTTCAATATGGTATGTGGATAATAAGATTGAGGATTTCAAACGTACATGGGATTTGGAAGAATGAAGAGAAGACAAATTCCACACATTATCAAGACTGATCAAAGAAAATTTAAAAAGGCACAAGACTATAATATAAAGGAATATACCAGTTCCAATTAAAGAAATATATTTTTATTGCTTTGCATAATAAAACTAAACCCATCAGTTTAGCTGCAAAAAATACTTATTTTCCATGGTTGTTCTGTCATTCTTCATGATTTTTTAATTTGCATCTAATCTAAGCATTTTTTATATTTGTGTGTATATTTTTTACAGATTTTTATCTTTCTTCAGCCATCACTTTATCTTTTCTTCTCCATAGAAATTAAATTCCAACTGCATATATGATTCTAAATTTTTATTGTCCAGTTGTAGACCAGCTGTTTTCTAAGTGGCTTGTGTATCAACAGTTCTATGAAAAAATATCTGCACCTCAGCTAGTAGATAAAACAGGGACAAGACATGGAATCAGTTCCACAATTGTACCTTTTATCCATTAGCATGTCTCCTGGTATTGGGTTAGCCGATGACAACTACCACTTCTCCAGACAGTTTCTCAACAATGGCCTGGACAAAACAAGGATGTAGGCAATTTGAATGTAGCCTGTCAGTTTTGCAGTCAGCAATTTAAAGAGCTACTCACTATGAAACTGTTGTCATGCTTCCTATAAAAACATCCAGCCAAGTGTTAGAGTTACTGCTATTGATGTTGGGGTTCCCTTATCATTCTGATTATGGCATCTATGTTTTTCATTTTCATAGACTCATAGAATACTTAGGGTTGGAAACAACCTTAAGATCATCAAGTTCCAACCCACCTGCCATGGGCAGGGACACCTCACACTAAACCATGTCACCCAAGGCTCTGTCCAGCCTGGTCTTGAACACCGCCAGGGTTGGAGCATCCACAATTTCCTTGGGCAACCCATTCCAGTGCCTCACCACCCTCGAAGTAAAAAACTTCCTCCTTATATTCAATCTAAACTTCCCCTATTTAAGTTTGAACCCATTACCCCTTGTCCTCTCACTACAGTCCCTAATGAAGAGTCCCTCCCCAGCATCATGGGCACCCTTCAGATACTGGAAGGTTGCTCTGAGGTCTCCACACAGCCTTCTCTTCTCCAGGTTCAACAGCCCCAACTCTCTCAGCCTGTCTTCATACTGGAGGTGCTCCAGTCCCCTGATCATCCTCGTAGTTCTCCTCTGGAAGGGAACTATCATTTCTTGCTTTTACTAAATAATACACAGAAGGAAAAGAAGCAAATTCTGCCAGCAAGCTGAAAGAATAATAGAATATATTTAATATAAAATGAAAGAAAAACAGAATCCAAGAAAAGAGAAATCTGGAAGAAGGATATTTCTAATGAGCAAGGTTATTTCTTATGTGCTAGTATGGTATACGTTATTATTTTCAAAAGAGATGGTGATAAGATTAATGAGAAAAACTTTATTCATGTTTATGTAAATTTATGCATTCATTAATTAGAACACTACAGTAAATTTCAGCTTCATTAATTGGAAATTTCAAATAGCGTTCCAGTTATTTTGAATTCTCTCATCTTCCTCTAAAAACTCAGTTGTCCTGAATCTATTTATGACTAATGACTTTGGGAGACAATTAAAAACTTAACATTATTCACAAATTATTAAGTGTAATCACTCGTCATTATTTTCATTGCAAGACAAACTTTACCTGTGATTGAAAAGGAGAGGACCAATGTTTGTGGGGATGCCTGCTCAGCCTCCCCTTGTCAAAGTGGACGTCCAAAGCTGTCTAAGAGGGAATTTTCTCCGGCTTAACAAGGCTGAAGAAGAAGGTGTTCACCAGACACACTGAACAACTGAAAAACAAAGGAGTCAGCTTGAGAAGAAGTGCAAGAGAAGCTTGAAAATATGTAATAGTGCATAGAGAGAAGAAAGCAACAGAGAAGCAGTCAAAATCTGTTTTGGCACTGTTTGAAATAGGCCCACAGACACTTCAATCTGTACTTTGACCTTACTCAGCATCTTTCCATCAGGTGCTATGGGGGTGTGCATCTAGCTCAAAGAGTGACAGCGTAGTTGAAACTTGTAGGGATCAGCACTTATGATGTACATGTGTGAACTCGAGGTGAAGTTTTCTTATGACAACTTTTGTTGGTCCGTAGACTGTCACAAACACACATAAACTCAGAGTACCAACGTCTCCAAGAGAAGAGCACAGAAATAGAGAAATCCTCACTCCCAGAAAGGGCATGTGTGATGATATCTGAGAGGGGGTGCATGTGTGTGTGTGCGAGTAACTGTCTCGGGATTTGTTATAGAAGGTGGTTTTGAAATGTCTGGTGTTTTAAGTGTCTAACACTGTGATTTACTTGTTATGAATGCATAGTTCACTGACTGCTAGTTAATTACCTGTTATTAACATATCAATTTTTATTTTTTTACATCACGTAGATTTGTTCCTGCAATGTTAATTTCTAGAAAGAAATCAAATAATTAAAAAGAAAATATTAGACTTTTTGTGAATTTGAATGTCCATGCACAGCTACTTATAACTGCAAGGAAAAAATATTTAATTTATGTCTATATTCAAACAATGCCATCCAAAACAGCTGCATTATTTCTACTGAATGAGATCCTAGGCTAATCAGTGTGAACATAGCATTGGTCAGTTTAGTCTGTGGTTCATAATACAATATGAACTTTGTCTATAAATGACCTAAATTTAAATGTGGGAGGTTGGGTTTTATTTTGGCTTGTTTGTGGAGTTTGCCGTTTTATCCTGTTTGTTTTGTTTTGTTTTTTTTTTTTTTTTGCTTGAAGGAATGAATGTATTCTGAATTACATAATATTTTCTTACATGTATAATATTTTGCACTTCGTTATAAGTATATATAATTTTGTGCACTTGCAACATAAATAAAAGGAAATTTAGTTCTTGGAACAGCAAAATGGTCATGGAGATATTGTTGAGATTTTATCTACTTCAGCGCTACCTCTCTGGGAAGACTCACAGCTTCATTCTCCAGCTTCTGACTATTAACATTGAGAAGAAATTTTAAAATGGTGAGTCCAGGCTGTCATCTGCGATTGGATGCTGGTTTTCCTGTTATCATTGTTCTTGTCCAAGTACCTGATGAGCAATCACAGGAGTTAAAAGTACAGGGCAGATGAACGTCTTACAACTTGTCCAACAGATAAATCTCATTCTCTAATCAATGTCTATGTAAGCATTTTATACAAAGTAGAACAGATACAAGAGGAGAAATGAAGACTTCACCCATCAACTGGCTTAACCTAGTATTAAGTTTGACATCAGATAGTAGATAAAAAAAGCCAGTGATAGCAAGAACTGTACAAGAATATAATTTTTCTAAAGAAAATGAAATCATTACGAGTCTTGTGTAGTCAAACGGATCCATATTAATTATAAGAATGTGAGAACAAAGTAATAAGACAGCTAAATGATGAAGAATACCACATCAGTTTAGGTGTGGATCCATCTTTTAAATATTGGATTTAAAGAGCATTGGTTCAATTTCGGATTAATGAAGATATTTGGTATGTTTTATATTTGTCTGAAAATGTTACCAGATATTTTGAAGTGGTAGACACATTAAATGGCCCACAGATTTCTAAATATTCTGATAGACATAATTTAAAGCTGTTTCCACTAAGGTCTATGATAATAGAATCATATTAAACTTGCCACTCATGTTGCTGTTAATACTGTATATGTGGAAACCAGCATGCAACAGTCATGAACTGGCTTAGAGCTAATGTGAGACTAGCCCTTTCTTTTCTCTAAAAGTGAAGAAGGGTGAGTGGAAATTTATCTCCCTAGCAGATGTTATCTGGGAAGTGATAAAATCAGTTTCACATCTCTTTTTTATCTGTTTTAGATATAACTGGGAAGAGGAAGAGGAGAGAGTGGGAGAGACTGAGAGAAAGCAAAAGAAGTGCAAAGCTTCCCTTTCTTGGCAGCCACAAGCCATTAGAAGAACTTGGCTGCCCATCTAACCACAGCTTCAGGCTGCTGAATTCATGCCCAGAGCAGAAATGGAGACACAAAGCAATTCAGATGCTTATGGGATTATCCTGAAGTTGAGAGAAGATTTATGAATGCTTAAATATTGAAGTTTCTTGCCTAGGTACCTCCAGTGACAAGAAAGCAAGATAAATCAAAAGTTTTCTCTTCCCTTTGTCTGAGACATATTTAGAAGATTTCTTGTTACAGTTAAATTTATTTGGAAGCAAATCTGAAAAATTGTGTCTTAAATTTTCATAAAGCAGGCTAACATTTATTTTGGAGTTAAGTTTAAAATGAGCAGCTGAGAATCAAATGATGCAGCTGGAGATAGGAGAGTTTGATTGCTCCATGAATGCAACTGCTTTGGAATACTGTAGCTAGAGAAATGGTTTCTAGATAGCTGAGCCACAAATCAATTAAGATATTTCAGATTTGGATCAGAATTATGCAACCAGAGAAAAGAGAGGAGCATGTGCATTTTGCAGCATACTTTCTGTTGCATTAGGACTTTGGTTTTGTTAAGATGCTACTGGTTTGAGCTGTCTTTTGGAATAGCAACACTGCGTGCAATTACAATCGTTTAAAAAAATACAATCTGTTTCTAATGTATGGCATCAAGGCAGAAGCACAAATCTCTGCTTTTCCATGTACTAAATTTTCTTTGAGAAAATGAATGCAAAATTTTTATTAGTCTCCAAAACTAAATGATGGAAAATACTCAAGGTCTGGGGATCTGGTTTGACAAATGGGCTGTACCCTAACGTGTCCTGCAGTATCTTTCTCACTCAGGATACAAATCTACACAGATTCACCTCAAACAAAAGCGATGTGCAAAAGGTAATGGAATATCACTTCTGTAGTGCTCCTTTCATTTCAGTGATGTAACGGATGAGATAGATTGTGTCAACCAAAACAATCAATTACATAATGGTGAAAACGTAAGTATGTACTTTAGCATGATTTTCCTGCAAGGAAGGTGTTCATATAGAGGTCATAACAACATGGGTACATGTAATATGCAGGATGCTGCTTGCACTTTTTGCATGTAAACTCTTCTTGCTAAAATTGTTTATCTTGGAAACATTTGTTTCTAAAAGTTAGCAGTTGTGCAGGCTCTGTGCTTACTGCACTGTAAAGCAGATGGCTATTGCTCCATACTACATCAGATGCATCCATATGCTGGGTGAAATGCTCAAGTATGACAGTAAGGTTGAAGGCAATATTCAAAAAGAAAGATATTTTACTCCTTCATAGTATTGTACAGTGGTCAATATGCAGGAAGGTGACTGAAACTATGATTCCTTCTCTAAATATGAGTGAATAAATGAAAGGAGTACAGAGTGGGAAAAGTGCCCAAGTGAAAGGCAAATGGAAAACAGTTGGAATAACGACTAAATATTTTTGTCCAATAGAATGATGGAATAGATATTTAATTTCCAGGATTAGCAAGGATTAGCCAGATGTCATAGCCAGTACATCTGTTAAAGACTTCTTCAAATCACAGTAAGGCAATTATACCCTTAATACCCAACATATTAACATATGAAGACAAATTAACAGTATTATAATAATTTAGGAAGTCTATCTCAGGCGTTATGAAAGTTTTGGGATACATCTTAAAAATTTTACTATTGCCTTTTGTGCTTGGAGGATTTTTTTGTCTCTTCTTTTGTTTTGTTTTGTTTTTTTTTTTTTTGATTTCATACTCCTCTGAAGATTCTTTTTATCTTGACATATACGTGTTTAGGCTTCTAGATCTGCCTACACGTCTTCCTTCTACATTTGTATTCCTGATACATAGCAGCAACAAATTAATAAAATTAATGATAAGGGTTTGTTCCCTTGGTGTCATAGAGGTTCGGGGAGTGGGTGAATCTAAAAAGCAGGCAAAACATTCAGCAGAAGACCATACTTGAAGACCTGCTGAAAACCGAGTGCTCATGAGCCTTTTATAATCAAGGTAGTCATGTATATTGGAAATCAATAATTATCTAAAACATGGCTTGCCAGACTCAAATTTGGAAGGCTGGAAAAACTCAATTCAGTTTAGAAAAGGATAAACAGCATGTTCTATAAAAATATTTGTTCATTACTCATAAAAGAGCATTTTATTAATATCTCCTTTGCACTTAATCTTTAATCAGGGAGGGTTAAAATAAGGATTGAGGATTTTTTCTGGATTTTAATTTTTTTTTTTTTTTTTTTTCAGGAACTAAATTCCCCTCTGGGATTTTGAAAATAAACCTTTGGATGCATGACCTTATCTCAGAATATCGGTGTTCCCTGAAAGGTCAATTGGAATAACCCAATAATAATCCACATTTTTTTCAGTTTCCCAGAAACACATAGAACATTTGGTGAGCTACTGTTTGTCAAAAAAAAAAAATAAAAAATTGAAGCCAGTGCCTATTTGGCTGGATTACAGAACTGTGAAAGCTATCGACTGAACTCACAGTTGATGTTCAATGAATCCGTTTTGGTCAAGTGACTGAGACCTTCCATTACAATTCTGTCCCCACAGAGCAACATATTGTGATTCACATATCAATATGCTGAGATCTACATGGTTTTGTTGAATAATTTGGACTACTTCTGGAAACAGTATAGTTACATGAAAAAGACGCGGAATTGGAATTCAGTTCCCAGCTTATTTATCAGCAAAACCGAATTGACCTTGACACTGTTATATCTCATCAGGTGCCTGTTTTACGTTACCTTTCATATCTGTTAAGATGTAAATTAGCAGAGCTTTACTATGTATGCAAAAAGCACACTGTTTCAAATGTAACTTCAATAGTTTCTTTGTGCGTATTTTCACAATTCTCTTCTTTTTCCTTTTCTTTTTTTTTTCTCCTTTTTTTTTTTTTTTCCTTTTTGTTTGGTGTGTTTTGTTTTTTTTTTTACACTTGACACATAACATAGTTCAAACATTTCTTATTTCAATGTGGCATCAGGAATGGATTGGCAAATGTTTCCGTATATACTCTTCATCAATGATATGTTCCAGTGCTTATATTTGAACCTAAAACTATCAGGGAAAGAAGAGTGATTATCTATTATAAATGGAATTAGTTGTGAGGTTTTGTAATTTTGTTTTTCAGTTGGTGGCCAAACCTTTGCATTAACACCATATAGCATGCTGACTTACAATCCTGGTTGTACTCTTTTATTTGAACACTAAATTATTCGATCCACTTCTACCTGATCCACAAATTCCTTACTATTACTAACATAATCTAATCTCAAGTACTCAGGTTAAAGACTTGAATTTTGATGCATCCAAAACTGCTTGTTGCACTGTTTAAAATATTGTTTTTAAAAGGTTTTGTGGTCTTTTATATCAATTTATCATGTCCATGTGTCAGAACTGACTCTTAGTCCTCTGCCTGCTTCAAAAGAGAATTCTGATTCTCTGCACAACAGTGTAGTGCCGTAAAAATGCAAAAGAAATAATGAGAGCATACACTGATGTCATAGATTAATGACCCCAGATTAATGAAACATGGTACAGTATTGGTGAAAGAAATGCAAAAATAATGAACTTTAACTAATTTATTTAAGGTCCTCAAAATTTTTTAAGGGCAAATATTGCTCCTCTGTTGTCATGACTTAACAGAACTGACTGCTTTAAAGTTAAGTCTTCTCCTTACGATTTCCCAAAATAAACTACTGAATCTAATAGACAGAGATTGTCTTCTAAGTTATTAATAATTTTCAACTTTACTGATATCAGAGAGCAAAACCAGTTTGTCTCAGCATTGTGCAATTGCATTACTTTTTCCATTTCGAGTACTAAAACATCAACACATCACTACATATTGCAATCTGAGTTGCCAAATGGTGGCACTTATTTCACTGAGGATTTTATTTTGGATGAATTACAGGGCTTTCTGTGGGCAAGAAACAAGAGCTTGAAGGTAGCACGTAGAAATCTGGATCCATTTAATAGCAGTCTCATGAAGGTGCATTTACTGAGTACAGGTATCTTTATACAAATGCCCAGAGCCTGACAGTTCTAATATGACTAAGCAATTGATTTCCACTGATGCCTATGCATCTTGAGTGGTGTGTCTGTTCAGAGGACATGTAATGCTATTCTGGATACTGTGGTAGAGGCTGCTGCTTTCTCTGCAATCTTAGGGAGAAGAGTTCACTTCTGCCCATAGGGTAATCTAGTTCTGCCTGTGCCTGGGGATTTTTAAAGCCGTGCCTTTCAAATTCAAGCATATAATGCAAAATGTTGTTAGTACTGGCCTTCTGTGCGTCATTTTGTGGCTTCATGTGCTGGCCCCACAGTCTAGGACTCAATGGCCAACAGAAGTACAAAGTCACAGGTGGAGTTGAATGGCTGTGAAAGAGTTAAGATGCTTGTGTGAGAGGGCATCTTCTAGTTCTGCAGACTTTCATTCGCACTTTTTGACAACTCCCTTGTTTTTCGCCCAGTGTCTGTTTACATAAAATACATCCAGACCAGGGGATGATCTAGGGAACAACTACAAATTGCAGCATGAGGCAAAAACAAAACAAAACAAAAAAAAGAAACCAACCTAACAAACAAAAAGAAACCCACAAAAACAAACAAACCACCACAGGATATAAGAAATGTGTGTTTGAAACCTTTGTATTAACAAAGCCTATTCCTTTACTCGACAAAAGTTTTTCATAGCGAATTGTAGCCACTACATTTTATAAAACCAGATTCCTCCCTTAGCTGTTCTTTAAACTGAAAGGCATTTTGAAAGAGATTTTATAGGGGACTCTTTAAGGCATGAGAAGAGTGGGTCACTACCCACCCATGTCTTCAGCACTATCCTATTCCATAGCTCCAAGCGTTCAAACGGCTTTTCACTTAGGGTGCAAAGCACACCTCACTTTCAACCATGAGTTGATTACAAATCAGGGACATTCATTCAGGGCTCTTAGGGAATTTTCAGGCACCTCAGGCTGACTCTGGATCATTAGTTCATCTTTCTGGTAAGCAGATATACACTCAACTAAGTGCAAAGCATTCAAATGCCTTTCACTGGGAAATGCACCGATGGACTCCTGCACATTGGTACAATAATGTACCCATGGGAATCTAAATTTTCCATTACCTTTTCTGTCTTTTTAGCTTGCTTTTGTGCTTTGCTGTAGACTTAGGACGCAAAACTACAGAAGAGCTTTAGAGCTAGTCTAGTTATATACCACATATACTGTCACTTGTCTTCTAACAGTATAATTAAGCAGGAGTTAGAATCTTCAATGTGTTGACATTTTATCAGTTAAAGATAAACGGGGAGAGATGGAAGAAAGAAATTAAAGCTTTTGCGATGCCAGTTAATTCCATGAAGTTACTCAGAAAAGTCACTTTGTTACATAGAAGATATAAGCAATTTAGTGCTTTCTTTTTCCTCTTTTTTTTTTTTTTTAATGTAAGAAATGCAGTAGATATTTATTTTCTGTTATGTCTTTTCATTTTATACCTTGATTCACTTCTATGCTTTTCCAGCTGTTGTGTTGGAAAATAATTGCAATTCAGATAAACAAACATAAAATGATGGGTTCTACAGTTTGGTAAATTCTCTTGTGCGGCTTCTGAAAAAAAGATTTTCAGCTTATTTAGACTGAATTAGATTCTCTTCCTGTTCTACCTGAAAGTCAGTGTCTTTGTGATACAGTTTAAAGTGTAAATACTGAGACACAGTCATTCTGTAGGATTTGCTACAAATGATGCATTCTCCTCTTGGCAAGTGACACCACAGAGATGATGTATCTTCCAGTAGCAATACATAAGGGAAACTGATCATTAACTAGCTTCCGGGATCAGCGTGGTTGCTACAGTTTAGCTGCAGTTTAGTTTTGTTTTTCTCAGCAGCACCCTGCTGCAAACAGGGCTACTGATACATGTTTCTAGGCATTCTGATTTGTTTTTCCTCAGATATTTAGGCTATAGGAAAGAAAAGAATAAGGGTAACTCTTTGGGTTGTTTCTGGGAAGATGATGATGCTGATATCTCGGGGAAGGGAGGAACCCTCAAACAATGAAAGTAGACAAAAAATGAAAGCTGTAACATACTTAAATGATTGTAGAAATTATTCCATCTTAGCAGTCTGCAAATCCTTTAAGTGTCTTAGTCAATACAAGTGTTAGCCAGAAACAGAGGACGTATGTAAGCATACCTGACTGACTTTGAACTGGTAAAGAAGTTCAAGCAGCTTACATCACACATTCAGAAAGAAGGAGATATTAGAAACATGTTAAAGTAAGGGTTGTAGAGCATTCAGGGAGATCACACACAGGGCAACAAGAACAATTCCAATGCTCAGTGCTTGCAATGGTACAGAAACAATATACTCTAATAGATGGTTCATGTCAGACTGTGCACTTAATTTTTTTGTTTGCTTCTGTGGATTTCTGAGTTGTGATTCCTTCCTTTTGCCTTGCAGAAGGGGAAGGAAGAGATACTGTTGCCTTTAGATTGGTGAGAATTTGCTTTTTGCTTGTAAAGTATAGCCAAAATATTTATGTGAAAGATCACAAAAACATTTATTGTCTGATTATAACTTCATTATAGTTTTTCACTTGCTAGACTTCTCTGTAAACTTTGACTTTAAAAATTCCTCTTTAGACTTTGGTGTATCCAATTCCTGATTTCTCTACACTAGAAATGTTAAAATATAGTGTCTTCTGTGTGAGGAATGAAATGAAGAGCACTGTGGAGGGGCTATAGCAGTATTCAAGATATTAAGCAGCTAACGTACCCTGTCAAGTTAGTTTAATTACCTTCAAAGTGAACACAGGAGGTCAAATAGTTTTTTCTTTCATGATCATATTGAAGATATAGATGGAGGTGGAATGCTGTCTTGGCTAGGCAGAGGTCATCTTCTGCATTGTAGTGAAGGAAAGTAAAGCTCATTTGTTTTAACTTTGTGGTGCCAACATCCTCTTGCCCTACAGCACTCCACTTTCAGCTTTGAAGATCCACCTCCACCTTGAAGAAAAGTGTTCCAATATTGGCCAGCAGCCAGAACAATCTTTGCAGTAAGTATGACTATAAAAACCTGTAGATGCTCAAAACACCTCCGCAAGAGCAAAGCAATGCTTAGAATCCTTGATATAGATGTGACTTGCCTTTTAAGGCTGCACATGGCATAGACAAAATAGTCTCAAGGATCTTGACCAACATATTTTTTATCTTCAGGATACAGGGTCATCTACAAAACTTTTTCTGCCAGAACTGATACACAGAGTGTCAATATGCATCACATATGCACATATGTGCATGCATATATGCGTATATATTTCAGAATCAAAATACTAAAGAAGGAAATTTTTACTTTCTTTGTTTCTTGTACTCTCCAACCAGATTTAAATCATCACAATCATATACTATTTCTAGGTTCAACGATTAATTCTTCAACCCCCTTTTGGTGGCACTGGACTGGCTCTAAATAGTAGAACATGGAAAAAGTTACTTAATTTTGTGAAATTACTGCTTTACCTCACCGTATATGACCATCACAAGGGGGAAAAATTGGACTATGGAGGAGTTAACAAGGTATAAATATGACACATTAAATTCATTTTCCTACTGCATAAATATGTCTAAGAGAAGATACTGCTATTTGTTTTGGACAAGGTTCTTTATTTATGCTATTCTTGGATTAGATCTCTATAAATTGCTGTGCATGGGGTACCCACTTGTAGGTAATTCAGGTACTGCGTCTGCTTTAGTGTGAAGCTGCCAGTCTGGTCACTGAAATCTGTGTGAAGAAAGCACTTTACCAATGCAATACTCCGTGCTGACTGAGCATGCTACATCAGAATAAAAGTAGGCAGGCAAAAAAACTACCTATATCATTCAAATAAGGCCTATTCCAGACATTCATATCATAGGATATCATGCACAAAATACCGAGCTCACCCTAAGAGTCAGCTGACTTTTCTTCCCCCTGAATTTGCTCCTCAGGTTGCCAAAGAAATCAATTGCAGAACTCAGAGCTTACTGGGAAACTGCATTAAATACAGGCTTTTATGAAAATAGTGTGTCAATGGTGTCTGACTGCTTTAAAGATAAAATTTCATCTTTTTCCTTGTGAGATAAAATGTTCTGTATAGTCCAATCTTTGGCAAAGGAGAATGCCAAGCTCTGCTCAGTCAGGGAATTATCATTTCTTCTGGACAATCTGCCTTCTAGGGGGAAAGCAAATAAACAAACAAACAAACTTGTTAGCCTTTTAAAGATAGGAATTTACTTCTCAGTTTTTATTGACATTCAAACTAGCTTGAAGTAACATCCAGCTGTGAGCCTGCCACACCATTTGTTCATTATCCTCCATTTTTGTGCGATCCTTAGACAAGAGGTCAATTATACTGCAGGCCTTATCCTAGGTGGGTGCATGCCAAGTGTTTGCTGCGACACAGAAATGCTCGAAAAGGTTGTCTGCACGCATGGATTATAAACAGTTAATTCATTTAGGATGACCACCTCACTGTTCATAAGTTAGATTCCCTAAAATATAACCCTTATGCCTAAATTTGAAAATATTGAAAGCATTTTATTCAAAACCCCCAAAATGCATTTAAATGTTTTAGAAATGGTGACACTCTTTAGTGCATAACAAAATACCTGTGAGAAAATATTTCACATAGAAGACATGCCCATGGGGAAAAATTTCCTTTGAGCATTGAATAATGCAGATGTAAGTTGCAGTGGTAACGAAAAAAGAAATAAATCAATCATTTGTTGCATTTCAAGAAACTGCAAATTATGATCTTTTAAAATTAGACTTTGTAACAGACAGTTACAGTTCTGTCTAAAGTGATGCTTCCTTTAGCATGTCTTGTAGCATCAAGTGAGCTTTCAGTGCAACATTTGATTTTTTTCCATATAATTCATGTGTCCCAGTAATACGTATGGGAAAAAATGCGAATTTTGGCATGTTTTTGTCTGAAAAAAAATTACCTGAAAAGAAATTACCTGTAAGAAGACCTGGCTGTGGAATTCATGTCAAACATGATTTTTTTTCTTTTTTTTTAATTTCTCTTTAACCAACCACATAAGTAGATTAAATATTCTGTCTCTTCTTTAGATGTGTGATAAACACATCTTAGTCTTGTACATTCAGAAAAACAAGACTGGCTATGTAATTTGCTGTTCTCTGAAGGATAAGCGTTTCAAGACTGTCTGTGTAAAGCAGAGAATATTAGTCCAAGAATAATACAGAAAATTACCAAGATACATTTCAAAACAAAAGAACAATTAACAGCCATCAATGATCCAGCTGAAAAGCACTAGTATTCAAGAGTTTACTGGGCATTTCATTTACGTCGTTACTCATCCCAGAGACAAGACTGTAATGAAAATATTTTTTGTTTTAGAATGCTAAGTCTAAGTGGCTAATCAGGAAGGACATATATGTTGCATTTTTTTACAAAATTTAACCAGGATATACTAATGGAGGTGTTTCCTCTGGGTCCTATCCCAAAGAATTTAACATTTGGTAAGACAGCACAGCCCAGTTTTGTCAAAAGACAAATAACGAGATTGCTGTAATACAGTCTCCACATGCAAAGTCTACATACTCTTAAAATCCTTGTCATCTAGGAGGGCTTTTTCGCTCTCAACCAGAAAGTTTTCTTTGGCACAGAGACCCAGGTTCATTGCACTACCTTAAATTACTTAGTAGCTAAATTAGCTTCGTTATAGTCCTAAGTTTTCCGCAGTTAGCAAAGTGGACCCCAAAGTGTGATTCAGATCTTAGATGAAGTATATTTGTCATTGGGACATTATTCTCTTTGTCTACTTAAATGAAGCTTTCTAAACTGCATAATAAAAGGCATAGCTTTCAATACCTATTGATACTGTTTGCTTTGTGCTCCTAAAATAGACAATGGACCAAAGACTGGAATAATGACACCTTTTGGATGATATCATTCACAAGAAAGGTCCCATATAGATCTCACTCATAGCTGACTCAGTTGTCTGAATTGCAGCCTTCACTTCATGTCTTCTAGAAATGTCTTCTGGAAGCCCTGCTTCTTCATTGGAAAGGGCTCTTCATGTTGTGGGGGATATTACCTGAAGTATTCTTTTCCCTTATGGTAGGCAAAACAGTTCAGATATCTCACTTTGCCATGAACATAATCTAATTTTCTGTAGTTATTTTCATGAATATACAAAAACCTGAAAACTATTCAAACAATTAATATGTACCATCCTATGTCTGACTATATTGTAACAGTTCTTCACTGTAGTTTTCTGAACTGGAAAAATAATATTTCTGAAGGCTTCATCCAGCAAAATTCGCTGTAAAAAGTAGAATCCTATTGCCTAAAAAAAATGACTCACTAATATAATTCTACAAGCATTGTGTATTGCAGTACTAGCTTACTTGTAAATTGCTGGATCAGGACCAAAAACCAGAGGAAAAAGAAGGCAACTAGAAAATGGCACTAAAATGTAAATTTCAACACACGACTTAGGAGATAATAAATAACATATTGGATTTTGTTTAAGAGACAGTTATGAACATTGTGTAGATTGCTTTTATTATTCAAAATACAAACACCATTTAAAGAAGTATAAATTAAGTTTGAAAATAAATATCTCTGAAATGCATAAAATAGTTTGTATTAACAATTATCGCAATCAAAATGACTACTTTGACTAATGTTTACTGGCAGTGTGAATCTCTTAATTGGTGAAGCAACTACAATTTTGCCAACTATGATTGTTCAGAGTTAACCCTGTCATAATACTTGACATTTTTGAGAAAAACAGATCTTTTAATAGTGTATTAATTAAAATATTAAAGTAAAATAAATGTGTCCTGGTTTTAGCTGGGATAGAATTAATTTTCTTTCTAGTAGGTGGTACAGTGCTGTGTTTTGGTGCATAATACTGATAACACACTGAAGTTTTTAGTTGTTGCTAAGTAGAACTTACCCTAATCAAGAATTTTTCAGGCTCTCATCCTCTGCCAGTGAGGAAGCACACAAGAAGTTGGAAAGGAGCAGAGCCAGGACAGCTGACCCGAACTAGCCAAAGGGATGTTCAAGAAGTCATGCTCAGTGTATAAACTAGGGGGAGTTGCTCAGGAGGGGCTGATCACTGCTTGGGGGCGGGCTGGTCAGCAGCTGGTGAGCAACTGTATTGTGCGTTACTTGTTTGTTTTCATTTCTCAGGAGGTTGGGCTTTATTCTTTCCTTCCTCTTTCCAATTATGATGATGTTTCATGCTTATTTCAATTATTAAACTCTTCTTATCTCCATCATGGATTTTTACCTTTTTTTCTGAGTCTCCTCCCCATCCCACTGGGGCAGAGGGGAGGTGCGATTCTGTGGCTGCATGTTACTGAGTTTCTAGCTGGGCTTAAACCATGACAATATGGAATAAAATATGGCATATAGAATGAGAAGAAAACATTCAAAGCTTTTTGAAAAATGTTTGAACCATATTTTCAGGAGCAGAAACAGATTCACTGCTTCTTTACTGTCATTAATGAAATGTCATCTTTTGAAAATAACACTAATAGAGAGAGTATTGTAATGTAACAACTCAGTAAACAACCCAGTAAGCGACAGTAAGGAGTAAACATTCACAGGCTATCAGTCACCACTTTATTTCTGCCACAGGGTATATCTTTCATTCTATTATTTAGAAACTACTGTACTGGCCACCAACAGGAATGTCTCCAGGTTTTATAAACAAACCATGATTTCACTAAGATTTCTGTGAACTTTTGAGTATCACCCCCTCTTGTAAATAAATTATATCTCATTATTTTAACTGGATCTCAAAAGTCTCTAGATTATTTTTTAATTTGAATTAAGTATTTTCCTAACCAGATAGATCAATTTTCAATGCACTGCATTTATAAATTGCTTTCAGAAATGTGAGTGCAGTGTTTTCATTCTTGCAGGAGCCCAGAAGATGTTTTCAGCAGTGGCAGGTCTACATCACCTTATTTCTTGCAGGAAACATCATTTATCCATGAATGTTCCATAATAGTACACCAGGAGATGTGCAAATGCCAAAATTAAAGAGATGACACTAAAGGAGTGCAGGTGGTTGGAAAAAAAAATATAGAAAGTAAGTAGAAAGAAAGCCATTAATAATATGTAATTAGAAATTTAATGTTTTATGCTTCTCAGAGCCTCAAGAATCTAGATTTTCCAAAGCACTTGCTATTGTTTAGAATAAAAATGCAATAAAAGTAATTTCAATTAAAATATAGGTCAAGAGAAAAACTTGATCTTCAGGTGTATTGTTTAAATATTGGCAGCAGCTGCAATGTAATTGTAAGTGTGCATGATGGGCTCAGGTGTTAATGACGGAGCAACAGTTTTCTTACTTCCTCCCATCCTCTCCAATGTAGTGTACTTGTTAAAATATTAGTGACAAGTTTACTTGCAGGATAGAGTCATGACTATGAATAATCGCTGAGAGAGAGGGAATCATAGTATCCTTGTGCTCTTAAAGTAGAAAAAGAATCACAGTTGAAATCTCCTTTTTGTAAAGGAAAAATAAATCAAGAAAAACAGGGTTTGGTAATTCAGTATACTGTACCATACAGTTTTCTAAAAAATCATAATTAATTTACTGATAAGAATTTCTGGAAAGAAATGATTTTTAACAATCCATTTTTTAAACCTAAAATATCATAATTTGCATGGACAGACAACATTATTTATCCATCCACAAGCAGTACTTCATACTCCTCCAAAGTTGAAAGAAAAAAAATCGAAAGAAAGAAAGAAAGAAGGAAAGACGAAAGAAAGAAAGAAAGAAAGAAAGAAAGAAAGAAAGAAAGAAAGAAAGAAAGAAAGAAAGAAAGAAAGAAAGAATCAAACAGGCAAACAAACAAACAAACATCAGATTTTACACTCTTCAGTGTCAGAAAACTTCAGCTCCTGTAAGACCTTTTGTTTTATTTTCACTTTTCAGCACTGTGATTTTATAAAGCTTAGGTCTGATTTCTAACTGAGACAATTATTACTTCTTTCCTGGCAGGTTTAAGGTGACCAAACAACACTATATCAATTTAAAAAAAAAATCAAACCTCAAAATGAATACAACTGTCAGTAAAGACAGGCAGTCATTTAGGGGAAAGGTGAAAACCTTTTCTGGCTGCTGCATGGTACTTCTTCTGCAGATAAAGAGAGAAATTTCCTCTTTTCAATCATCAGTCTTATACCTTTCATCTACAGAAAAATTCATATTATATCTATAAAGAAGAATCTTAGCCAGAAGGTAAAACCACACAGATTAATAGATAATAATGAAAGGAACTTTGTTCATTGCAAGAAGTATTTACCTCATGAAGAAGTGACCTTAAATTATGTCTTTCTTAAACAGAAAAAATATCATCATCAAATCTAAACTAAAGTTTTGAAACTAGAGATTATTATTAATTTTGATTTGTATTAAGATCTGGGGTTATGTTGCTGATCTTAGCAATGTAACTAAACATGTCCTGTCTTAGAACACTCACACTAACACTAAAGTATGCCATAACCGAAGTAATGCCATCACAGAGCTGGTGCTCCTTCAGTTCATATTTCTTTATGGCTATTACACCTCCTTTTGCAATGCTCCTTGAAATATAAATCTTCCACCTTTCTTTTCCATTAATTGTAATTGCAAGTATAGATGGTAAAGAAGTCCCTATTTAATTTTGTAATTCTAACATTGTCTTCCACAACTTTTAGAGCAACTTCCCTGAAGTAATCTTTTTGATGCAGCTTTTCAGTTACCATGAATAATTTTATAATTGGGTCCAATCTCATTAGATATGAACTAAAACTTGCAGGAATCCACCACATACAACCTTACTGATGCTACTAAGAGCAGAATATTTTTAACAGATTGAGAAGATGGGTGCCTTGTCATGATGGGAGCAAAGTAAAACCCCTAGTCAATAAAAGATCTTAATTCATTTCAGAAAAAAAAAAGAAGCCTTTTCAATCATCTTTTAGTTTTCTCTTTTCCTCATAGATTTTTTTTACAACCCTTTTTAGTTACTCACCCACATCCCAGCAAGGCTTTTTATCTTTGTTAAATTGAATATATATTATTTTGACCTGGACAGCTAGGAGAAATATATAAGCCTTAACTTTCTCCCATGTATGTGAAACATAGACATTAACTTTGGAAAAAGTCTTAGCTGGAAAAAAAAAAAAAAAAAGGAAAAAAGCTAGAGGAAAACAGTCAGAAGGCTTTTTAGCACTTTGGAAAATTTATTTCTCCTTCAACACATTGTCAGCCTTTTTCTCTCTGCTTTTTATCCCTCTTCCACTTCAGTTTAACAGAGGAAATTGATGGTTTGCTGTTTCGCCTGTAAGAATTACGTATATATCCTTTTGTTGCACAAAATGAAGATTGACAATATGAAGGAAAAGTAGAAAAATTATACTTCCTGGATGATGCTTTCAATTTAGCACAGATTCTGAGAAATAGTTAGACCACAATCTACCGATCAATGAAAATAATTGCATAGTGGCAAATAATACTGCCTTAGACCATATAGTACTGCACATTTGTTCTCAATTCCATTTCAATATAATTTCCATATGTTTCTGTTACAACAGTTGTTTGAATTTTATATAATGAACTCTCCAGGCAGTGTTCAATTCTAGTTGCCTGAATATTATCAGATTCTGGTGATTTTCAAAACGTAGTTTTGATCAGCTCATGGCATGTGTGAGTGCAGGTAAAAAAATGAAGGAAAAGTAGGTTAGATGATAATTTATTTTGTCAGATTTAATTCATTACTAGACCATCAGTATAAGTTATTTTGATCTAAGATTTCCTCTTTGCACCCTCTTAAAACTCTTTCATATTTTTTTTAAATTCACTAAATTAGAAAGCAGAATCCAACTGTTATGAGTGCTCTATCGATCACAATTTAGAGCCAAACTTATGCCATTAACTTTCACCAATTGGTATTTTAAATGCAAATTTGAACCACTTCTTCTGGAGAAAATCTGGTCCCAGGATGCCCAGTGTTGGAGGAATATTTGTAGGATAAAAGTCCTAATCCCTGTCAGAATGGATTTAAATCTCAGAGTCTTCTAAAAATGTGTGGTTGCCCAGAACATTGTTGCACTGTTTTTTCATGTATACATATAAATGTTTGTGCTTTCTTACTGAAATCCAGCATGGAAAAAGAAGTATTCATTCTAGGAGCAGATATCAGACAACTTAATATATTTTTTTTACAAGTTATTTTTGACATAGTGCTCTACAGTAGTACTGTAGTAGTATTGTTAGGCCTAAATTATGTGAATTGGCTTTTTAAAATCATGCAAATTTTTCAAGTCCAGGAAAAAATTTAGAAAACAATTTCAATGGAAAAGAATAGAAAATAATTTTAGAAAATAGAAAAGAATAGAAAATAATTTCTAGCTAAGATAATAATTTCTATGGAAGAGCTTCCATGTAACAAGTTCCAGAAGTACAACTATTTAAATAAATTTAAAAGGGATGGAGAAATAAAAATAAAAAGCTAAGTGTGGAATACAAAATACTTCACATTCAATACCCCCTTGTAAAGTCCAGTCTGTGCTGTCTGCCTCTTGACTGGGAAAGGAAATAATAGCAATTCAATGGCAATTCTTTAATGTCCATATTCTCTTGGGATCTATTCCACATTTTTCACAATGGTTAGTTAATTAGTGCTTTTATCTGAAAAGTGAATATGAAGTTAGAAAACCTTCAGCTTGAGAAAATTGGAGTATGAATTTTTCATATACCCCACCCAACAGTGGTCATTAATGACACAAGTAGAATCATTCTCCCTCTTGCCGTCTCTGTTTCTGGTCCTACAATGTACAACAATTCCACTCCTTATTCAGGGATTGAGGACTGTGCTCTTGTATGAATTGGCTTGAGAGATGGGACCTTGCAAGCCTCAAGAAGTTCAACAGGGACAAGTGCAAAGTCCTGCACTTTGGTCAAGGCAATCCCAAGCACAAATACAAAGACAGGTGAAGACTGGATTGAGAGATGCGCTCAGGAGAAGGTCTTAGGGGTGCCGATTGACAAGAAGCTCAGCATAAGCTGACAGCATGCATTTGCAGCCCAGAAAGTTCCCAAAAGCTGGAAAAAGGGAAACGTAACCCCAATTTTTAAGAACAGCAAAAGAGAAGATCTGGAACAATACAGATCCTCAATGAGTTAGCTGGTGATAGACAACATGGGTTCACCAAGGGGAAATCATGTCTGACCAATTTGGTGGCCTTTTGTGATGGGGCCAGAACTTATGGATAGGGTCAGAGCAGTTGACATTGTCCACCTGGACTTGTGCAAAGTGCTTGACATTGTCCCGCACAACATCCCTGTCTCTAACCTGGAGACACATCAAAATCTTCAGCTGAGATCACACCTGTATCTTTAACTATAGTGCTTCACTTAGCAGGGTGATTTCACCTGGATGATTAATAAAGCCGTTGTAATGCATTTGGTAGAAAGCACATTAGGCACATTGATAGATCTTTGCATAAAGCATATTAAGAGATCAGAGTCAGACATCTTTAGTTTTAAAACTCCTGTATATCCAGCCTGCTTCCCTCCCATGAGATAAAGCTGATACACGAAAAGCAGACAGATTTTTGTGGATTAGGTTGACAACTCTTTGCCAAAGAGGCTTATTGCGGGAAAGACAGATAAAATAATCTATTCCATTGAGAGGCAACCAACAGCCCAGCATTAAAAAAAAAGAAAGGAAACAAGAAAAAGTGAAAAACATTAATCAAGACACGTAAGTTCACACTCAGGAAGGTTATGCGCCTACGCTTCAACACAATTATGACTTGTGTGAGTAATTAAAGTTACACATATCCTTTCTAGATAGGTGTTGTTGCTGGGGGGCATGCTGTGTTGTTAGCAGGAAAATTTTGACACACATAAAATGAAAGCTCCCATCACAATTTGAAAATTTGCTAGGGATGGAAGATTTTGAAATTCCTTTGAATTATTACCCACACATGATAGAAATCAGATCCACCCTAATGTTCATTTATTTTTTTCCTTATTTTAAAGTATTATGGATGAAATTTGATCCTGTCTTTACATGCACTTTTTTTCATCAGTATGTTTTTCTTTAATTGCAGCAGTCAGAATCTGATTTCCCTTTGTGGAAACAAAAATAAATTACACTCTTTTAAGAGATCACTTCAAATCTAGTACTTCCTTCTGCACACTTCTGTTCTTTTTTAAGTTTTGGTTGGACAAATTCAATTGGATAACTTTTTTTTTTTTATAGTAATACTTCAGTGTTGACATAGGCATGATATGCATTTTTTTTCCTCCATGAATAAAGTTAATTTCTTTCATTCACCTTCTCTTTTACTTCTGTAGTTGTACTCATCAGACACTTAATAGATCTCATTTAGTGCAGCTTTGTTACTGATGATATGAATACATTTTCTTGGTCGATAAAATGCCAAGCCACACATACATTACATCTTTCTGAAAGCAAATGACAAAACGAAGTCTGACTGCAGAGTCAGTGCTTCAGATTTCAATGAGATTGACAAGGAACTGAAGTGTACTTGAATTCTGTAGATTTCCTAGAATCTGATGGACCGATATAGTAATAAATGGTCTAGGGGACTTCGGAGTGCTCAAGGTCTTTCCAGGTGGCATGCTGGTAATTTAGAGACATGGGATTCGAATGAAGATGTCAGCTCTATCCTCTCAGGAGGACATGCTCTAGATGTCAAGGATGGGGACCTCAGAGGAAAGATTTAACAGCTGAACCTTGTTATGTGCACTGTGATAATCTGCTGTATTAATGGACAAAATAAAGGTGCCTTTTCTGCCTTCTCCTCATATAATTTCAGGTTCTCCAATGACCTTTGTTTTGTGCTGTCATTCTTAAAAAAGAAAGCTCCAAAAATTTTATCTGGCAAGTCTCATTTAACAAATAAGATTAATGGTCCAGTTGAATGTGAGTTGGTTTAGTGTACAGTTATAAAGACAATAGCAGTGAAACATTTCCTGTGTTCTGGAATTGTTATTTGTACTAGAGTTTTCACGTAATTTTCTCAGCAGCTCCACCACCTTAATCAGAGGCATTTCTCAGATGAGTTAGATTTGAATGATAAATTATCTGAAGGTTTATGACTGTGTAAGTTCCCTTCCTTAGTGATCACAGTGAGCCCAAATCTTATGATCTTTAAGACAGAAGATACATCTCTTAATTTGTCTGCCTTTAATATTAGAGTATGTCTACAAGGCATTTGTCAGAAAGACAGATGACCAAAGGAAATTGCAGATTTAAAAAAGTTTAAGGTATAATGAGGGAGGATGTAGGTTGCCTTTCTTGATAGGAATTAGATGTTCTCATCTGAAGGAACTGTAAATCATTAAATGAACTAGTGTAATTTTCTTACAGATAGCCCTTACACAGCAAAAATCCCAGTCATTATGAACAACTACACAGAACTTAACAGTTTCTGCATTTCACCTTTCCACCAGAGGTTATCAAGGGGGTCTTCAGTCTCCTTTTTCATATTCCCCAATTCAAGTGCCCTTTTGAACTGCTGTCTTGAAATTTAGAGCAGTCATTAAGCATGGACTGTTGACTGCAGAATAGGAGAAATATGACATTTGACATTTTTATCATAGGTCACTAAAGGTCATTTCTACAGAAATGTCTAATATCAAGCAGGAAGTAGTTTTAAGTATGAAGTCAAGTCTCCAACTTGAAGTCATAAGCTCATTTATTATCACTAAAAATTGTAATGAACTGAGTAACTGTGTCAGGGATAATCACATTCTACCTACTCAATATCATAGACAATTTCAAAATAATCTGTCAAAAAATGTATGTCAGGCATATATTAATCACATCTATAAAATTTGTTATTATGTTATCCTCCACAACACAGACATGCTGTTTAGGTGATCTATGGTCTAAACATATCGCAGAGTGATATTTGGGTGGATGAGTGTGGGTGCTGATTCTTAAGTCTTGTGAAGTGGATATCTAATGCTTTGCTGACAGCGTACCTCCTGGCCATAAGCAAACTGTTCTTATGGTTTTGCAGTGGCCCCGCCATCTACCCAAAATTTCCCTAATTTCATTGATTTTCTTTGAGATGATAAAGCAATAATTTAGTTCCTATAAGCATAAGTGCAGTATTAGTAAGAATATATGTTATGTGTATAATATTTAACAGTAAAAACTAATGCCTCTTCAAATCCGCCTTTTTAAAGAGTCCTACAGCTTAAGACGCTGTAATATTGCTCTTACATTCATTTTCATTTCAGCATTCATTTTATCTAAACAGACTGCCATCCTGCTGGAATGATTGGGGATCATCTTGGGGAATTTACAGTTCAGATAGTTATAAAAGAGAGGGCTGTCTTTCTCTTCTTTTAGTCAGTGTCACACTGATAAAGGCCTGCTCTGTTGCTGTGTTGAGCACAGAGGTGTTCTGACACACCTCCCTTCCACCCCACAAGCCAGCACTTGTATCAGAGGCTTCATGTGTGAGGAAATGTTGCAGAGTTTCTTGTTGTGAGCAATCCAGCCTCTGACTTAGCCTCACTCGAGTAGTGAGCTGAGGGCTTCACAGGCTACTGAAAGGGTCAACACAGGATGCCTACGTGCCGACATGAAGAGGACGTTGCCTTGGGGAGGCACTGAGCAGGCTTACCACAAAGGCACTGAGCACCGCGATCAGGCACTGAGCACCTGCATTCAGGTTTCCACAAAGGCACTGAGCACCCGATTCAGGTTGCCACAAAGGCACTGAGCAGGATGTCGGCGCCAGATCAGGTTACCACGGAGCAGGCCTTGCTTGCAAGGCAGGAGCCTGTCGCTATGGACGTTTCACAAGTTAACCAATCAGATAACGACTGTTCCAGTACTTTGTAACTTTTCTATAAAAGCTGATGCTTGCGTTTAATAAATTGTCAACGTTCGATCACATTGGTCGTTGCTGCGTTGTCCATGTTCTCCCGCCGCAAGGAAATAGGAGAACTTACAAGGAAAAGGAATTGTGAGGCAAGATAATAGGGAAGGTTTCTCACAGGTCAGGCAACTGATGTCCAAATTCTTAGTTCCAGGAGGCAACAATGTATTATTCATAGAAAGTCTGTGAAAGGGGCATGAGAAATAACAGTGATATTCAAAGAAGCTTAGAATCAGATATTCTAAAGTGGCCTTAAAGAAGATGGTTTTTACTTTCTGTAATGAAAAGGTTTCACTGAGAATAAAAAAACAGGTTTGTTTTCCATAAAATCTCTTTTTTGATTAAGCATCTCCCTATTGGTCAGCTACATCAGCGGAAGATATTTTCACCTGTGTGGAATAATTAGGAATTAAACTTATATTTGAAATGCAGCATTGTTCACACATAAGGGAAAAACAGGCTTTCAGGGCCTCTCAAAGCAGGATGCAGCCCCCCCTTGGAATGTGCACTCCACAGCAGTTCACATGCATATGCAGGCGGATGATGGAGCGGGGTGAAGACCTCGCGGCCATAATTTGTCTTAACATCAACAAGAAACAGGAACCAGGTGGTACAAGAAACTGATAAGCTGCATGCCTGATACCCTGAGTTGGCGGCCTGTCATCTTTTGACAGAATGCCGTCCTCTGTGTGAACTTTGCTTCATTATAATGTCTTTATAATGCATTTGCATGCTAAAATACACTCCCATCTCCAATGTGACCCCCTCAAAAAAGAGATCACCCCCCACTGAGCATGTGCTCTGAATTTTTGGTGTCATATACCTTTAAAAGTGAAGCGAGAGAGATTTGCACCAATAATAAGAAAGGTATGTATGCCTAAAGTCACTCAAGCTCCACCTTGAAGGTAAAAAATAGTATAAAATGACCCAGGAGAGGGGGGAATATTGGAGAAGATACCATCATGGAAGATAACATCCACAGATTCCTGGGACCAGTCGACGGGCTGGACTCTTCTTTCCCACCTGTGCGGACGCCTGTGGGTAAGACTTGCCCTGTATCCAGTGATTCCCTGGGAAAACAGAATCTCTATAGAGTTACTTTTTACTGCTACCTTTATGTTTTAGAGTTATGCTGTGTTAACTTTATCAAGTGCTTGTATCCATGTAATGACTGTTCGCACGTGCTTTTGCAGACGGTATTTATCACCGGCAATCCATAAGAACCTGTACCTGTTGCCTCAATAAACTGCACTGTTTCGGTAGCCAATCATAATTTTCTCACTGAACGTGACCCCACCTCTCAGTGTGGCCATGAGGGTTCATGAGCACGATTGGACTGGCAGTGTGGTGCGCTATCGGTGAATCCGGATCAGTAAGGTTCGAAATAGTGAACGCGGCCAGACTGGTAGTTGCATACTGGAGCCATTCCAGGCCCCTTCAGTAAAGCAAGGGGTTTATTTTCCCCCCTTTTAGCGCAACAACCTGCTGCCTCAGAAATGTGATAATTTTATGTATACATGATTATTTAGAAAATATTTTTTTTTTGATAAGTGGGAATCAAAAGTGAAAAATCCTCCAGCTGGAATCTGAATTTTAGGATGCTACTTTCAAAATTATAACACATTCTTAGAAATTATTTTGTGGTTAGCTAAAAAGCAACTGGAGAGATGGTGGCTTTATTATTATTCTGCTTATGGCAACATTATTGTAACTGCATCTTTCTAAATGAAACAAATGTTTTATTATGTTTGATAGTGCCCAAGCCCCACAGAAGAAAGATGTAGTAACTGTAACAGCAGATGGGTAAGTCTGTGTGACTAGCAGTTGTTTTGTGTTATTATTTCTATCAATCAATGATAACTTTTAACTTTGTGCAGTGCTGCTTTGGCCATGCCTATTTTTATTGTGCTGCTGCATTAGAACATCTTATGACAGTCTGTTCCACAATAAGTGACAATTTAAAGGCCATTGCAGTAGAAGGTGAGGTGTTTGTTGCCTGGATTATTAGTGAAAATTAGGATTTTTCTGTTATTATGACTTCAAATATAATCACACACACAATTACATTTTTGTTTAATTTTGGTGGTGGAACCAGTGTTGGGTTTGTGGGAAGCACAAGCAGATATTCTTCCTTCATCCTTCCTCCCTTCCTGCTCACTGAACACTGTATATTACTGACTAATTACTGTACTAGGATTCTTTTTTTCCCTGATCCATAAACATGGAAACCTCTCCACACTTAACTTCTCTCTTTCCTCATTCCTTAATCCTCCTCCTTTCCCTCTCAGTTCTTCATGAAGTACCCTGACCACTCCCCCACCCCCCCAAAATGCCTCACATTATGTTCAATGGAAGCTTTGTTGTACTCCTTTCACAGGCATGTGTGTGGTATTTTGAGCAAATTGATATTTGAACTTCTAGTGGGTTTCAATAGACCTATAGCTCATGGGAAACTAACGATCAGCTTCTCACATCAGTACCTCACTATCTGATGAATAAATTAAGGAGTTAAATTTGCTTATATACAAATCTTTTCTGTTGCCATTGTCACCGGAGTGGGGGTGAAGAAAATCTGATATTTATGTATTGGCTTGTATGGTTCTCTGTAAATAAGAGCAAGCTCTGCTAGTGCTCATATTTATATCAAATACTATCTGACATCTAGAATCAGCTTCCAAGCGCTAATAATAAAGATTTTAAAGTCTATATTCAGTACCCAAAATCCTATGTTTCTGGAGACGAAGTGTTAAAATCTGAAGACCTTTTGTAAAAATTACACTGAGTAATGAAAATACAACTTTTTCTGAACATTCAGGGTTCTTGACTTATTAAAATATGCAAATCACTCTAGGACTTTAATTGCTGTTTCCTTAAACCTATCAAATCTTCTTAATTCTTCTTTTCTTTGTCCTTAATTAACACCCAGTCCCTATTGGCTAAAGTGTAACCCAGAAGACCTAAGCTTGTGAAATTCCCAACTTATTAAATCTAATTGCTATAATAATTAGCAACCATTGGCAAAATAGTCATCATACAGAAAGCATGAAGGCATCTAATTAACACTCTCAAAATGCTGAGCATTCAATTCTTGATATTTTACCCGCCATTTCATGCCTTCATTTCTGGAGATATATGATGGTTACATCATACATCATACATACAAGAAATTACATTGTCCTAAGGAGAAATAGGATAGGAATTTTTCTGAAAAGTATGAATTTGCTGAAGCTGAAACTTTTAATTGCAACAACCAAGCATACTTCTAAAAGCTTCATTAAATTTAATTTCTCAGGCCCCAAATCAAATTCCCAAATGTCAAATGAGTAATGCCAAACAAAAGACCAGCTCTGTAGCTGAGACATTCTGCAGGACATGGGAGATGAACAGAATAGGACACTGAAAAGGAGAATCTTGTAACCAATCTTAGAACCATCTTTCAAAGCTGCTGCTTAGTCTGAAGCTTTTTCTCTTGGTTTTTGTTTGATTTACTCTGTTCTGGAAGGAGCAAGGTAGAATCACATTTTAATACAGGTATGTAAGTGATGAATTTATCTGCCGTGGAACAGAAATGCTCTGGAAAGCTCAGAGATGTTTGTGTGTTAGGAAAAATGTTTTCTAGTAGTCTCAAATCTATAGTTTGATACAGTTAAAACATTAAGTTAATCCTCTTTTCTCATCTGAAATTCCCTTGCCATATTTAGAAATTTGGGTACACAAAATATAAAGAACCAAATATTTTATTTACACTTTAAATGCTAAACTCATAAAATAAAATTGTGATTCTGGGGAAATTTTTTTTCAGATCATTATTTAGTTTTGTTCTCTAGCACCCATAATGACTCATGAAAAGCTATATTTGTCATGCACTGGTCACCACTGGTCTTCTCATGACTGTGTCTTTACACTCCTACTGTTTATTATTGTCATGTAACTTCTGTGCTGTGTTACACCAAGGTTGTTTAGACAAGAGGCAGTAAGATATATAAAAGCAACTGCAGTATCTTTCTGTGGATAAATGCAAGGAAGAATATTTGTGTTTCTGTCTTCATTGCTACTTCTGAACAAACACAAATATTTGACAGGTTGCATTATTTGTTGTAGAATAACACCAAGGGGTGTACCTGGATAGTAGTTATATTCTAACCCCACTTTACAGTCATAAAATACATCAATGCGATAAATTAATTATATTGTAATCAGTGTCAACCAACTTTTTTTCCTCATCTTTATGTGCAACAGGAACATGATCAGAGGGATGGAGCACATCTCCTATTGAGACAGAGTGAGAGAATTTCACTTGTTCGGCCTGGAGAAGAGAAGGCTCTGAGGTGACCTAGCAGCCTCCCAGTACCTAAAGGGGGCCTACAAGAAATCTGGAGAGGGACTTTTTACAAGGGCATGAAGTGACAGGACAAGGGAGAATGGCTTTAAACTGGCGGAGAAGAGGTTTAGCTTAAACATTAGGAAAAAAATCTTCACTATGAGGGTGGTGGGGCCCTGGCACAGATTACCCAGCAAAGTTGTGACTGTCCCATCCCTGGAAGTGTTCAAGGCCAGGATGGATGGGGCTCTGAACAACCTGGTCTGGTGGAAGGTGTTCCTGCCCATGGCAGGGGGATTGGAACTAGATGATCTTTAAGCTCCCTTCCAACCCAAACCATTCCATGATTCTGTGGTTTTACATGTTGGTTTCTCAATTACATTCTACATCAGAATTCAGTTTAATAGCTTTGAAAAAGAATCATTTGCTCCACCTGAAAAAATGCTTCCCTGTGGACAATGCCATTGAGTTAATGAAATTTGGAATCCAGTGAAATTGTCTACAGGTGAAACATGATACAGTTCATGTTGTTTAAAGTGGGTTTCAGCCAACAGATAGAAGAGATCCTGTCATCACTTGCCTATGATACAGCTGTGTAGGTATCATGATTCCTAGTTTCTTAAAAGTCATGATCAGTAAAAGCAAGACTTTTTTTTCTGTCTTTAAGCCTTCAGAGATAACTTAAGTAGTGCATTTTTTTAACTTAAAATTATTTTAAATCATAGATTTTAATACTAATAACAAAATCAGTTTTTAGAACAGATAAATCATGACCTGCTGTCAGCCATCAGGGCTGCCTTAATGCAAGGGCTCATTTGTATGGTGTATATGTAACAGTTGATAGCATCCCTATGGATTGTCCTGGGGTGTGTCTAATACTAAGTTTTTTTCACTTCAAATTTCACATATATACACAAATATATGCGTGTGATGTCTACGTGTGTGCATATACACACACGCACAAGTTGTGCTTTAAAACGTATGTGCTAATTTCTTATAGACTGTGAAGTGTTTCAAATATATAAAATTATACTTGCTGAGGTTCACTTAACATAGGAGTATTTGCCAAAGTAGGCACTCTTAAATTCAGTTCGGTATCCTAAAGTCAATACAAAGGGATCCTCAAGAAATCTTGCTAGGAGACAATTACGAAGCTTAAAAAAAAGAAAAAAAAAAAAAAAGGCTCTTATATAGCTTAAAGCTGTCTAATTTCCAAACTTTTGTGGCTTAAACCCAACTGGCTGCTAAATACCTCATAGCTGTCGCCCTTCTACTTCCTCCCTTTCCTTGGGAGAGATGGGGAGGAGAATCAGAAGAATGTGAAACCCACAGGTTGTGATAAGAACAGTCCAATAACTAAAATAAAGTGAAATATATTGATAATAGAAAGAATACCAACAGTAATGGTACTGATGATGACAATAATAATAACAACCAAAAGAAAATTTAGAAAACACAATTGATGCTAAATACAACTGCTTACCACTCACTGACCAGCACCCAGCCTGTTCCTGAGCAGGTAAACTGCTGGGTTAACAGCATGCCAATCCCTTCTGGATAACTCCCTCTATTTTATATACTGAGTATGACATGCTGTGGTACGGAATACCCTTTTGGCTAGTTTGGGTCAGGTGTTCTGTCTCTGCTTCCTCCTGGTTTCTTGTGCCCGCCCTCACTGGCAGAGCATGAGAGATGGAAAAGTCCGTGATCAAGGTAAGCATTACTCAGCAACAACTTAAACATCAATGTGCTATCATCAGCTTTATTTTCAGACTAAAGCCAAAACACAGCACTGTACTATCTACTAGGAAAAAAAAGAATTGTTACAGCCAAAACCAGGACAACATTTGACTGCTTTCTTAAGTTTCTTGGCTGCTTTGTTGCTGATTTTGTTTGTTTGTTTGTTTAGTTGGTTGGTTTGGGGATTTTTTGGGTTTTTTTTTTTTGAGGATGGAGGTGAGGGAAATAGTAACAATGTCTTTTACTCTGTACTACCCTTAGCTTAAATTCCATACTGTTTAATCCAATATATACTGTAATGGTGGCACCTTAGGCTCACTCATTTTGATTTCCCAAACAATTGTTTAACAGTTTTTCCAGACTTACAGAGCTCATAAACACTGCACTTAATAAAACTCAGTAAAATGTTTTAGTTGCATAATATTGGGCATTTATAATATTTAAAATGTGTTATTCTTGCTCAAGGATGTAGATATCATTAGGTTGCTATGCATTGCTCACATTATGCCATTCCCTCATCATCCTAGCTTTATGAATTTACACACACATCTTAGAATCATAGAATCATAGAATAGTTGGGGTTGGAAAGGACCTTAAGATCATCTAGTTCCAACCCCCCTGCCATGGGCAGGGACACCTCCCACTAAACCATGTGTCGTGGTTTAAGCTTATAAACCCATGCAGTCGCTCTCTCACTCACTCCCCACTCTTTCTTCCCTCTGCTCCTGGAGGGATGGGAAGGAGAATCGAAAGAATGCAACTCCCACAGGTTGAGATAAGAACAGTTTAGTAACTAAGGTATAACACAAATCACTACTGCTACCACCAATAATAATAATGATAAAGCAGATACAAGGAAAAGGAGAATACAATAGCTCACCATCAAATATCAAGCCTGACCACCCAGTACACCCCCACCAGTAACAGTAATGACAAGGCAAATACAAGGGAAGGATACAATAGCTCACCACCCAGCTCGACCAAGCTGTGCACCCCCACCGGTCACCCCCCACTGGCTGCACCCCCCACCGGCTGCACCCCCCACCGTGCACCCTCACCACCCTTCTGGGTCTCTGTTCTCCGTTCCACATCCTGGACATGACGTGCTGTGGTATGGAATAATCTCTTTGGTCAGTCTGGGTCAGGTGCCCTGTCTCTCCTTCCCCCCGGCTTCCCCTCCTCCCTGGCAGAGCATGAGACTCACAAAGTCCTTGACCAGCCTAAACATCACCAAGCAGCAACTGAAAACACTGGTGTTATCAGCACTGTTCCCAGGCCCAAAATCAAAAACACAGTGCTGCACCAGCTACCGAGAAGGAGAAAAAATGACTGCTGCTGCTGAACCCAGGACACCATGCCATCCAAGGCTATGTCCAACCCCACCTTGAACGCCACCAGGGATGAAGCATTCACAACTTCCCTGGGAAACACATTCCAGGGCCTCACCACCCTCACAGTAAAGATTTCTTCCTCAGATCCAATCTAAACTTCCCCTGTTTGAGTTTGAACCCGTTACCCCTTGTCTTCTCACCACAGTCCCTAATGAAGAGTTCCTCCCCAGCATCCCTATAAGCCCCCTTCAGGTATTGGAAGGCTGCTAGGAGGTCTCCACGCAGTCTTCTCTTCTCCAGGCTGAACAGCCCCAATTTTCTCAGCCTATCTGCATACGGGAGGTGCTCCAGTCCCCAGATCATCCTCGTGGCCCTCCTCTGCACTTGTTCTAACACTTCCATGTCCTTTCTGTGTTGAGGACACCAGAACTGCACACAATACTCCAAGTGAGGTCTCCCGAGAGCAGAGTAAAGGGGCAGGAGCACCTCCCTCGACCTGCTGGTCACACTCCTTTTGATGCAGCCCAGGATACGGTTGGCTTTCTGGGCTGCAAGCGCACACTGCTGGCTCATGTTCATTTTTTCATCAACCCACACCCCCAAGTCCTTCTCCACAGGGCTGCTCTGAATCTCCTCCCTGCTCAACCTGGACCTGTGTCTGGCATTGCTCCGACCCAGGTGCAGGACCTTGCACTTGGCATGGTTTAACTTCATCAGGTTGGCATCAGCCCACCTCACAAGCACGTCAAGGTCCCTCTGGATGGCATTCCTTCCCTCCAATGTATCAACCGAACCACACAGCTTGGTGTCATCGGCAAACTTGATGAGGGCGCACTCAATCCCACTGTCCATGTCACCCACAAAGATGTTGAACAAGACCTGTCCCAACACCGATCCCTGAGGGACACTACTCTTTACTGGTCTCCAGCTGGACACTGAGCCACTGAGCACTACTCTTTGTGTGCAGCCATCCAGCCAGTTCTTTATCCACCGAGTGGTCCACGTATCAAATTGATATCTCTCCAACTTAGAGAGAAGGACTTTCTTTTTTTCATCACCTGATCTCAAAGATATATTTTTGCATCTTACATCCTGTGCAGACATGGAAGATTAGAAATTGTGTGTGTAGTAATAGACTTTATTCTGTATCATATCAATGATTTATTATGTTTCCTGTATCATTATAAGGTTGTATCCTTACTACATATCTTATTTCAATACATCTGTCACTATGTGAATGAAATTCATTGGGTAATGTGCGATCAACTAGATATTTGCAACTAAATGTTTAGGTGGATTGGTGGATTATCAGGTAGAAACAGCTAGGATGACATCTGTGTGGTAGTGCTCCTCTTGTGTTTTTGGCTCTGAATCCTCAAAACCCAAATCCTTGTATCACAACTGGTCCAAGAACTTTCTTACATTTTCAGGCTAATTCACTGCAAACTCTGACTTCAAAAGAATTGTGGTCATTATATAATCAGTGAGAATAGCTGGGAAAATTTAGTTCAGTAAACTACTTTTATAGCTATAACCTTACAATCACTAACAAATCCCCTAAAAGTCTATTTTAAAGAGTATGCTTCAAATTCTGAAGTTAACTACCTAAATTGGGTTTGAAAACATTCAATTTAAGAGTCCAAGGGCTCATCTTCACACAATGCTTACACAACAAATGCTGAGTTTCCTTTCTAACAACCTCTTTTACCTTACCTTGTATGGAAACTCCCTGCAGCCAACAAGCTTTTAAAATCACTGTCAAAAAGACTGAACTGCTGAATCATTCTTTAAAGCAAATATTAAAATAGTGTTTTTTAACAAAAGTGTCAGCTGTAACATTGAACTGGAAAAAGTGTTTTTATATATTGTAACAAAAGAATCTTTTGTGAAAAATATTGAAAAGGGAATATTTTGTATGTATCTGATAAGCAGCATCTTGTTATAAGAATAATGAGATTCTCAGCCAAATTAGAATCAAAAATAAGAATAACTTCTAACTGTTTATGTGGATACAGCTTTATTCACTGTCTTAGCCCGGCAATAACAGCTAATGGAAGCATTTATAATGGCTTTAAAATGATTGGGACAACACTACCTGCATTTGCCAAGACGTCAACTCTGAGTGTTTTACAGTACTTTGGGATAGGTCTTGAATTTAGGAGCGTGTACATCCTATTAAATTCAGTGATTACTTATTACTTAAAAAATCAAGTACCAGGAAAACACAAACATTTGTACGAAGTATTTTAATATAGCAACAATTCTTGGAGACTACAAGTTAAAAGTTTCAGAAATATATTAAATTGGCTTGTAACATTCTGAGTTAAAATACATTAAGTTGTAGAATGATCATATTTCTTTTGTATCTGTTATTATGACACATGTCACATGGAAATGCTCCCTCACTAAGGAAAGAAATTAATGCAACAAATCCTAAACACTCTCTACGGAGTAATTTAGTACAGCAGCTCTGCACTGAACAGTGAAATAACGTAAGTGCTCACAAGTGTACTATTTAAAGTACAAAAGATATTTCATAGACCTCAAGCCTGTTGGTGGTTACTTTCAATTTCCCTTTAAATATTGAATACTGTGCTTTCAAGGTAGCACATTAACTTTCTTCTTTATTATAGTACAAGTTAAATATATGTAAACAGATTAGGTAAGTAAATAATAAATATATATATATATATATAAATGTTCAGTGTTTTCTGGTCTACTTACAGAAGATTTTGCCATGAATTTATCAATATAAGCTCCAGAAAAGTATAGGACATCTTCCTTTCCCTAATGCAACCTTTTCAGATTAGCTGTAAATCTCCCTTAAGTAAGAATATGATCTTCAGAATATTTGTCTTTATCCTCATCTATTTGGAAGTAGTTTTTGAGGATACAGAGCTTTATAATACCACAGCTGACTCTCATTAGACTGCACACATCATTCAGCCAGGTCTGCTAACAAAATGTGGCTTTGATGAACTCATGATAGAATCTTTTCTCTTGGCAACATTAGTCATCTTTAGGGGGGCTTTGTAAATGACTGTCTTGCCCTCTGCAATTGTCAACAAATATTAAAGGATAAGTTATTTAAGAAGATGATCAAAAGGCTGGCTCAGAAAAATAAATTTTCATTTCACTCAAAAGTTACTTCAACTACAGGTTTGGTTACTCAGTGCAGGAGAGAATGGCAGATAGCTAACTGTTTAGCTGAGTCATTTGAATGGATGAGATTCAGATCTCTGCTCTCATCTGCACATGATCACTGTTTCCAGATAATGTTCTGATTTTCAGACCTGTCTACTGTTAAGAATTCACTTTTCATCAGAAATTATATCCTGAGTATTAAAGACCTGCCTTTCATTCAATTCAGTTACAGTTAGGCTATTCAAAAAACCTGTGCCAGTCTCAAAAGAAAACCTTGTATTGTGAATATACCATTGTGCTTCAATGGATTATTATTGTTCTTATCAATTCATATATATATATACGTGATGACAAAAAGAGGAGTGGTTTCTAAAAATGATATATATATTAGAGTCTGCAAATAAGACCTGCTCAGACACAGAAGCTACACCTCTGGTCAATTTATGATGATTTAGTCATTTAGGAAAAGCACCAAAATATTTCTTCTCTTTAAGAAAACAGAAGATATTAGCAAATATTTCGTGATACTTTTTCAAAGTATTTATTTTTTTTTTTTTTAGAAAAGCAAACTAATGTGGCCATATCCTGTTTAAAAAAAAAAAAAAAGAAAAAGATACCAGTGTTATTTCCTATTGTTACAGCTGTTTGCATTGAAGAAGCAAAAGAATGCATGGATGATAAAATCTATAAAAACAGAAGAACACAAGTATGTTTTGCACTGGATTCATTCAAATGACACAGGTAATTTGACTGTATTTTCAAAAGGAAGCAGCAATGATACTAAGAATTTTTCCTATGGCTTCAATGAAAGTGTCATCTATACAGCTGAAAAAAAGGAGCAAATCTTGCAAGGAACCCTGATTACAGTGAATTGTAATTTGGAAGGATGATAGAAACACAGTTTTGGGATTCATCTTTGCTATGATGAATGAAAGCTGCTAAAGATAAATATGTCAGTCACCAAAACTTTTTGCCAGAAACTGGACATTTTAAAATCTAGTGCATAAATAGGCTGTAACTGGAGCTTGAAAATGCTAAAAGTTGGAATTGTTGAAGTTAGCACTGTAAGGAGGTTTCATTTGATGAGGATAGGCAACTGATTCCATAATGAATAGCTGGCAAAATGGCTCTGTTCTTCGTTTTTCTGTTTTCTCCTGGGCATGCCCTTGAGCAAATCAGTTCATTATGTTTAAGTTTCCCTAGTCTTTCCCTTTTTGGGAGAGGAGTATTTGGATGCTTTATTTTGTCTTTTTGTCGTTTGAATGCTTTATTTTTGTCTTTTCAAAGTAAATTTGAAAAATTTAAGGTGAAGAATATCACTACTGGTTCTGACAGGGAAAAGCGGCAGGTCTAGTAGTAGGTGACTCTACTTTGAAAGGAACAGAGGCACCTGTCTGTCAGCCTGACCCAGTCTCAAGGGAGGTGTGTTGCCTACCAAAGACATTGATAAAGGACGTTGCAGAGAGGTTGCCTGCTCTAGTAAGTCCCACTGACTATTACCCACTTCTAGTGATCCATGTGGGTGCTACTGATATAGACAGTAGTAGCCTGGAGAACATTAAGAAGGACTACAGAGCCCTAGGAGAGATGACTAGGGGCTACGGAGCTCAGATAGTCTTTTTGTCAATTCTCCAGGATAAAGGGGAGGATCTTAAAAAGGCTAGGAGGATTGACCAGGTTAATAAATAGTTAGAACAATGATGACATAGTCAGGGGCTTGGGTGTCTAGAACATGGGACTCAATTTAGTATGCCAGGTGTACTGGGTCCTGGTGGGGCTGGTCTGCCAACGAAGAGGAAGAGCTGTTTTGGTAGGAGGCTTGCCAGGCTGGACAAGGATGCTTTAAACTAGATGTGCTATGGAAGGGGGCATCATTCCATCCCAACACACCCAGGCAGCTGCCAGCGCCTATAATAAACACCTGGAGCAATGTAGAGATATTCCAGCTGCTCCAGCCAATGACCCGACTTCATTTGGAACTCAGCTCAGATGCCTCTATGCAAATGCCCAGAACATGCGGAACAAACAAGAGCAATTAGAGATGTGTACACCTCTACAGGGATATGATGCAGTTGGTATCACAGAAACATGGTGGGGTGAATCCTGTAACTGGAGTGTTGGAGTGGAATGTTGCAGGGTCTTTAGAAAAGACAAGCCTGGCAGACAGAGAGGGGCAATTACCATACATTTTAGGGATAGGCTAGAGAGCATGGAACTCTGTCTGGGGAGAGGGGAGCAGTTAACAGAGCATTTGTGGGTCAGGGTTAAAGGGAGAACAGCGATGCGAGACATTATTGTGAGGATCTGTTACAGACCGCCTGATCAAGAGGACTCTGTGGATGAAGAACTCCATAGACAGATAGGAACAGCCTCACACTCTCAGGCCCTTATTCTCAGGGGGGACTTCAACCACCCTGCTATCTGTTGGAGGGATGGTACAGCCTGGCATAAGCAATCCAGGAGGTTCCTTGATTGTGTGGAAGACAACTTCCTTCTGCAAGTAATAGAGGAGCAGACAAGGAGAGGTGCCATGCTTGGCCTTGTCCTCACCAACAGGGAAAGGCTGGTTGGAAATGTGACGCTCCAGGGCAGCCTTGATTGCAGCGATCATGACATGGTCGAATTCGAGATCCTCGGGACAGTGAGAAGAGTGTGCAGCAAGCTCACTACCCTTTACTTCAAGAGCACAGACTTTGGCCTTTTCAGGAACCTGCTCAGTAAGGTTCCATGGGATACAGCCCTAGAGGGCAGGGGGGCCCAAGACTGTTAGTTGATATTCGAGGATCACCTAATACAAGCTGAGGAGTGTTGTATCCCAACTAGAAGGAAGTTCAGCAGGAGGGCCAGGAGACCTCCTTGGACGGATAAGGAGTTGCTGAGGAAACTTGGAAGGAAAAAAGAGGCTTATAAAAGGTGGAAGAAAGGAGAGGCAGCCTGGGATGCTGTCCAGGAAAGCTAGGGACCAGGTTAGGAAAGCTAAGGCCCACTTAGAATTAAACTTGGTTAGGGATGTGAAAGAAAACAGGAAGGCATTCTATAGGTACTTTACAAAACAAAGACAGACTAGGGACAACGTGGGCCCTCTAAACAAGCTATCAGGAGTACTGTCTACCCTGGATTTGGAGAAGGCTGAGGTTCTTAATGACTTCTTTGCCTCAGTCTTCACTGGCAAATGCTCTGACCACACCACCCAAGTCTTGGAAGGCAGACGCAAGGACAGTGAGAATGAAGACCTTAGGCCCACTGTAGGAGAGGATCTGGTTCGAGACCATCTTAAGAACCTGAATGTATGCAAGTCCATGAGACCTGATGAAATCCATCCATGGATCCTAAAGGAGCTGGCAAATGAAGCTGCTAATCGTGTCCATCGTGTTTGAAAAATCATGTCACTTCGGTGAAGTTCCTGACGACTGGAAAAAGGGAAATATAACCCCTATTTTCAAGAAGGGGAAAATGGATGAGCCAGGGAACTACAGACCAGTCTGTCTCACCTCTGTGCCTGGCAAAATAGAGTGGTGTCCCTCAGGGATTGGTGTTTGGACTGATCTTGTTCAACGTCTGTGTCAGTGACACGGACAGTGGGATTGAGTGCGCTCTCAGCAAGTTTCCAATGCACCAAGCTCTGTGGTTCGGTTGACATGCTGGAGGGAAGGAATGCCAGCCAGAGGGACCTTGACTCGCTTGTCAGGTGGGCTGATGCCAACCGTATTGAGGTTTAACCTTGGAAAGTGAAAGGTCCTACACCTGGGTCAGAGCAGTCTCAGTCACAGCTACAGGTTGGGCAGAAGAGAGATTCAGAGCAGCCCTGCGGAGACCGACTTGGAGGTGTTGGTCAATGAGAAAATGAACATGAGCCGGCAGCATGAGCTCACAGCCCAGAAAGCCAACCATACCCTGGGCTGCATCAAAAGGAGTGCGACCAGCAGGTCGAGGGAGGTGATCCTGCCCCTTTACTCTGCTCTCGTGACATCTCACTTGGAGTATTCTGTGCAGTTGTGGTGTCCTCAACATAATGAGGACATGGAGCTGTTGAAACTTGTCCAGAGGAGGGCCACGAGGATGATCAGGGGACTGGAGCACCTCCCGTATGAAGATAGGCTGAGAAAGTTGGATCTGTTCAGCCTGGAGAAGAGAAGACTGTGTGGAGACCTCAGAGCAGCTTTCCAGTATCTGAAGGGGGCCCATAAGGATGCTGGGGAGGAACTCTTCATTAGGGACTGTCGTGATAGGACGAGGGGTAACGGGTTCCAACTTAAACAGGGGAAGTTTAGATTGGATCTGAGGAAGAAATTCTTTACTGTAAGGGTGGTGAGGCCCTGGAATGGGTTGCCGAGGGAGGTTGTGAATGCTCCATTGCTGGTGGTGTTCAAGGCCAGGTTGGACAGAGCCTTGGGTGACAAGTTTTAGTGGGAGGTGTCCCTGCCCATGGCAGGGGGATTTGAACTAGATGATCTTAAGGTCCTTTCTAACCCTAGCTATTCTATGATTCTATAAATTTATGTGTTTATTTTTCACTTACTTTAGATAGATTCAAATTGAAACATGGTACTCTGATTTTCTAAAAATTAAACCTTTTGATTGTCCTTAAAGTGTTCATTTAAAATAAGCACTGAAGCGCTGAACATGTTGCTCAGAGATGTTGTGGATACCCCATTACTGGTAACATTCGAGGTCGTCTCAGATGGGGCTCTGAGGATCCTGATGTAAACTGAATATCTCCCTGGTCATTGCAGGGTCTTTGGACTAGATGACTTTGAAAGATCTCTTCCAACCCAAACTATTCTATGACTCAATGATTCTATATTCTCCATTGGCAAATTCTAAAAGCTACTTTAGTCTGCCATTGCTGCTTTCGCCCCTCCTTCAGCTGGATTATCCTGTCCCTCACTTAACGATGGCACTTGCAGGAATTAGCTTGGTGCTTATCTGGCTTTGTAATGAAACTGTTCAGGGATAGAACTGCATGATGACATATGGGTACTGTATGCAGGACGGAGTTTCAGAAGAACTGAAATAGATTGACTTGGCTGTGTGGTTCGGTTGATACATTGGAGGGAAGGAATGTCATCCAGAGAGACCTTGACATGCTTGTGAGGTGGGCTGATGCCAACCTGATGAAGTTTAACCATGCCAAGTGCAAAGTCCTCCACCTGGGTCGGAGCAATGCCAGACACAGCTACAGGTTGGGCGGGGAGGAGATTCAGAGCAGCCCTGTGGAGAAGGACTTGGGGGTGTGGGTTGATGAAAAAATGAACATGAGCCAGCAGTGTGCGCTTGCAGCCCAGAAAGCCAACCGTATCCTGGGCTACATCAAAAGGAGTGTGACCAGCAGGTCGAGGGAGGTGATCCTGCCCCTTACTCTGCTCTCGTGAGACCTCACTTGGAGTATTGTGTGCAGTTCTGGTGTCCTCAACATAAAAAGGACATGGAAGTGTTAGAACAAGTGCAGAGGAGGGCCACGAGGATGATCAGGGGACTGGAGCACCTCTCGTATGAAGATAGGCTGAGAAAATTGGGGCTGTTCAGCCTGGAGAAGAGAAGGCTGTGTGGAGACCTCATAGCAGCCTTCCAATACCTGAAGGGGGCCTATAAGGATGCTGGGGAGGGACTCTGCATTAGGGACTGTGGTGAGAGGACAAGGGATAATGGGTTTAAACTTAAACAGGGGAGGTTTAGATTGGATCTGAGGAAGAAATTCTTTACTGTAAGGGTGGTGAGGCCCTGGAATGGGTTGCCCAGGGAGGTTGTGAATGCTTCATCCCTGGCGGCGTTCAAGGTGGGGTTGGACATAGCCTTGGGTGGCATGGTTTAGTGGGAGGTGTCCCTGCCCATGGCAGGGCGGTTGGAACTCGATGATCTTGAGGTCCTTTCCAACCCTAACTATTCTATGATCCTATGATGATGACTTCAACTGCGATGGCTAATCTACTCTCATAGCATCCTTATAAAGTTATCACGAGTTACATATCCAAGGAATAGCTAAAATTACATATACATCTTCACAATCTTTATTTGTAAGCTACAAATTCATGTGTTTGCTCTGTGGTCCTCTGACAAGTGCCAGCTGGAGGGAGATTCTTATCTTGAGCAAACTGGTAAATATCTGCCACAAATAGCCACAACATTCATAACAGAATCACTCACAAAACATTTTTAGCACTTTGTCCTCTCTGGTGGATTACCATAGCTCACATATTTCATTTCAGCTGGTAATTCTGAACAGTATATAACAAAGGTTGTAAGAGCAAAGGAAAGTTTATGAAGTATACACATCCCCGTATATGTCCGAGTGTATCTCCATGTGTTGTCAGAAAAGCTGTTCAGAAAACTGATTTTCATGTCATGAGAATATAAGATACACAACCACCATAGTTAATGTATACTTGAGTGTACATTAGAAGTAGATTTTGCTCTGGATTCATTCAAATGAAGCAGATTTTTTTTTAATGTTTTTATTTTCCGCAGACTGCTTTCCCTGGTCCCAATTATGGACAAGATTTGAAGCAGGGTTATATCCATTATGCAAAACACCTTCAATTTTGTTCATCTAATTAAATTAATCCATTAGCAAAAATAACATAATACAACATTAACCTGAATTAAAATTTCAGGGCAGTCGTAAATTGAATGTGAACTTCTAATTGGATCTGAAACCCAACCAATTCTTTCCACATGACTTATTTTATACTTAGCCAAGTGAATCAGATGAACAGTTCTGAGCTAAGAACATGTCTTTTAACCAGCCTGCTGCTGTAGAATATCCTTAATCCTGCTATGTCAATGGTACTTTTGTTTTATGTTCGACTAGCATAAGAAACAGAAAATTCTATACTGGAAGCACATGTTAGACCTACTGCAACTTAAAGACTATGCCTGCTTAGGCAAAATGTAGGATAAATTATTTGACTGGATAGGCCTGTGCATCAGACCAATAGGTAAACCCTATGACCGTGAACTAGATGGCATGTAGTATATGCATGAAATCACACATAAATAACCAGACATGTGACAGTGATTAAGTTGTTTGAATTGTACTCTGTAGAAAAACTAGCAATGTTTGAAATGTTTTGCGTCAACACCACAATCAACCTCAAAGCTGACCAGCAGAGGCTCCAGGCAGATGTCTTATACCACAGGGACCTTTTCTAGGTAGGACAAACTGATGTCCATCTTGCTCCTTGACAGACATTATGTTTGTATTCCTCTTTGACTGCAGTTGTGTCTGACAGAAGCGACTGTTTTCAAATGTGTGTGTGAGGGGCTCCAACTCCTGCAACAAATAGATTAGGTGAAGATCTTTTAAGAATTCACACCCAAATTGCCAGCTGAATCTTCTCTCTTTTCCCTTGTCTGGTTCTCACCTTTGCAATCCTTGTTTGTTCACAGCACATGCAGTGAATACTGGAGTGTTAAGCAGTAGCTGGATTTGTTTTTTTTCTGATCAGTAGATTTTTGTGAATAATGGAAATTAATTATCTATATAAACATCATCTTCTGTCTCAGACAGTGGCAGAAGCTCAGGGCTGGCTATGCATTTGGTTGGTATATTTATGCAAAATAAATATTATTTTAATCATACTTTAGTTGTAAAGCCCTTCATGACATCAATTGCTTTAATTTGTTCTTCACATCTTATGTCCTTTTTCCTAGGAGCAGAGTAAAATGCATTTTCAGGCATGAAGCTAGTATCAGCTCCCCCAAAATCTACTCTCAAAAGCTCAAGTGAATCTCTGTGCTCTCAAGAATGAAATAATTGAACAACCTAACTAGGGTATCCATTTTTCTTCAAAGTACAACTTGCTAACAGCAAGCTTCTGGGTTTAAATCGCAGTCCTCTGGGAATATTAACAGCTACTTCAAGTTTTTCTTAAAATTGAAAGATAAAAATAAATCTCTAAGTGTCATGAGCTTAGTGATTCAGAGCATGTGCAAAACAACGTCACTACAGTAACGAGTGATGAGTGAATTGTTTGGAGTTAATGCGAAAGTTGAAAGTAATTTCGAAACCCTATGGTGTCCAAGTACTGTGAGAAATTAAAGTATTTGATTTAGTATCTTCATCAAGTCATCCTAAAATAAAACAATTTGAATTGTGACCTGTAGTTCAAGACTGGTGACCAAACTGATGAAAATTATCAATTCACTGCAAGTGTCTCTGAACATTATCAGAAATGAAGTTTGAACTTTATTTACAGTCCTGCAATTTGGGCACAGACTTATGTTGCAGAAAACTGATTTGGATTTCCATGCCATTTAGTAAAAATGCCTGAAACTGTCTAAAAGAGTTCTTTTCATCATATATTAGTTTCTTTTACCTCCAAAATAATATTTGGGTGGTATTACTGGATATGATAACTGAATCTTTGGTTTTAGATTTATGACTACAGAACCTTATTCCAGAAGAAGATATTACAGTGGATTCCAAAACTTAGAAGTATATCAATTATTTTTGTGCACTAGTATGAAAAACTTTTCTAACATTGCAAAGTATTAGACAAAAAAGGAAGTTTTCTCCTGTCATACTATTGACCACTATGTCAACACCGTAGGACTGTCTCTCTAAAAACTGAAACCTAATAGAGCAAGTTTATCTGTGTCTTTTTTTCTTACAGATTTATATTCACTTCAAAGAGATTTGGAGATTTTGCTTCTTTACCAATAGTTCTGTAAATTGACTGTGAAAAATTTATGCTAGTTTAAACAGCTTCTTCCTTAAATGTATTCCTTACTTCCACACAATCACTTCTGCAACTAGTTGCACATTTTCTTTCTCTGTATGTACATGTGAGTCTCCTAATTAAAAAGCTGCCTACCCAAGCTATTTAAAACATGGTTTCCTTCTTCTTTTTAAAAAAAAAAAAAAAAAAAAAAAAAATTATTCTCTTATAAAAAAAAGCAGCATAAGCATAATGCTACCACATATTAGCAGGCCACGTGCTAACTGGTGTGGTTTATTTTATTCACTAGATGAGCACTCTGCACAGGTGAAAGTAAGAATTTGAGGACCACTAAACCCTGGATTTTCTCATCATATGAAAACACCTGTATTTTAACAGTTCAATCAACTGTGCCATATTCACAGTGTTCAACAGTTCTAAAATATTCTCATTTCTTGCACATGATATAATGGTGCCGTGGTTTAATCCTCTCAGGCTGTTTGCTCACTCACTCCCCCCTCTTTCTTCCCCCCGCTCCCAGAGGGATGGGGAGGAGAATCGAAAGAATGCAACTCCCACAGGTTGAGATAAGAACAGTTTAGCAACTAAGGTATAACACAAATCACTACTGCTACCATCAATAATAATAATGACAAGAGAAATACAAGGAAAGAGAATACAACTTCTCATCACCCGATACCAAGCCCTATCACGCAGTGAACCCCCACCCTTCCGGGTTCCTGCCCTCTGTTTTTCCATCCTGGGCATGACGTGCTGTGGTATGGAATACCTCTTTGGTCAGTCTGGGTCAGGTGTCCTGTCTCTGCTTCCTCCCCACTTCCCCTCCTCCCTGGCAGAGCATGAGACTCAGAAAGTCCTTGGTCAGACCAAAACATTCTAAACCGTAACTATAAACATCGGTGTTATCAGTGCTGTTCCCAGGCCGCAAGTCAAAAACACAGCACTGCACCAGCTACCAAGAAGGAGAAAAATGACTGCCGCTGCTGAACCCATGAGAAATGGTCTAATGCCTATGTGTTGGGCTGCAGCATCAAGTACCACGGGGAAAAGGTCCAAGACTCTTTAATAAAGCTATCTTCTCCCTTTTTTACACTATGTACAAAATACACCAAATGGCTGCTGTTCGTAAATACTTATTTTGTTCTGAATTAAACTTACTGCAAGCAAACAGCCTTTGAAGATAATATGCAGAAAAAAAACCCTCATAATTGTAAACCTAAAATAATTTAAAAAAACCCACTAATACAAGATTCACAGTAAAACACACACTTTGACAATCAGTTTTCTTACTTTTGAACAAAGCATTTCCAGAAAGTGATTCTTGCAGAACTTGAGAACTGTGAAAACATATGACTGCAATGTCAGTTCACTTATTACACATTCATCAAAATGTTGAGAATCTATTATTAATTCAGTGGTTCTGATATACCCTGTTAGAGTGCCCAGCCACATCTCAGCAATGAGAAAAATACATACCACCAGCAAGGTATTCATCTATGTGGTTACGTGTACTGGCCACTGACACCAGTGAAAAGAATTTCTATATGCTTTTTGGTGAGATTTTGTTAAATTTCCTTATCTTTTTCTGTTTCTTTATTCTCCCGTAGTCATCTGTCCCAATGATATTCTTTCACCTGTTTTAAACTGTGATGAACAAAAATAGGCATTTTCCTCAAGAAACCATGAGGATCCGCATCCGTATTTGTAATGTACTTTCACAGAAGCCAATATTATATAAAATAGGATGTTCCAGCTGAAGCTCTTCAGTTCTGTATGGCAGAAGTAGACCTTACTTCTGTTAGCAGTGGGGTAGAGGGAAGGACATAGGAGTGATAAAGAGAATAATATGGAAGAAATAGCTGGAATTGAGTGTTCTTTTTCTGTGTTGTTAATTGTGATGATTAATCAAGATTTATTGTGAGGGGCTTAAAGTTGTACATATGGTAAAAGAGAGTAGTTGTATGACTTAGTTGTTTCCAAGGATATGACTGATAGGGGGAAAAAATAAGTATCTATTACAAAATCTTTCTCTCCAGGTAAAATTAGTTTTTATTTGCCACTGGGTGAGAGTGTGTATCCCTCTTATCAGCCCACTTTAGCTGCCATGCAATAACTTGTTAGGGCAGAGTTTGTATTTGTTGTGCATAGTTTGAGCATGTATATAAGCTCATAGCAACTTCAAAACAGGTATTAAGAGAAAAACATTTTCCAAAGCTAAGTAAATGTAGAATAATATCAGGATATCTGAAGTTTACTTCTAACTGCCTTCAAGATGCTTCAAATGTGAAACTTAAAAAAACCGCGATCTGTTTAGGTCTAAACTCTACCAGGCCCTGAATCACGGAAGTTCATTAAGGTTATTTAAGGTCATTGATGCATTTCCAGTTAAACAGGAGATTATAAAACCACCATCATGGAGCAAGTGCTAGTTCAGTCCATATATGTTTGACATCAGACTTCAAAGAGATCTTTCACACATGATGCTTTCATTTCTGATACAAGCTTAAAAATATCCAATGTTCCAATTTGTTGTTGCTTTTTCTTTCTTAACTGCTTATTTAACATAGTTTCTTACTTAGAGACATCCGTATCTTTCTTAATGGGACACCTTTGAAAGTTTGGGTTCCTTTTCCATGCTGAAAATATTTATTTCCTTTTAAACATCTAGCAGAATTCAGCAGCATTACTACAGCAAAGTCTAAACTTCTCACAGTGTTTTTAAGCTGCATAAGAGCTTTGAAATTATGACAGTGGCAAAGTACAGATTTTGGGCATGGTAGAAGAAGAGAAAAAACAAAAGCAAGGAAGAATAGGGGGGAGTGCTAGTCAGCAGAAGATACAAAGAGAAAATTGAAACCTTTTGACAAGAACTCCTGAGAGACACAGAGTGAGAATAAACAAGAAATTTTCCCTTTTCTTTATTTCCTTTTAAGTAGTTCCCAAGGGGAGTGCTTTGATGTAGAAACAGTGTGTAGCTATCTAAAGCCATGCTGTCCTTATAAGCCCTGTAAACAGGGTGAGTGAGCACCTATGTAACTGTCCTGGGTTCAGCAGTAGCAGTCACTTTTCTCCTTCTTAGTAGCTGGTGCAGCACTGTCTTTTCGACTTTCGGCTTGGGAACAGCGCTGATAACACTGATATTTATAGCTATGGCTTAGAATGTTTGGTTTGATCAAGAATGTTCTGAGTCTCATGCTCTGCCAGGGAGGAGGGGAAGTGGGGAGGAAGTAGAAACAGGACACCTGACCCAGACTGACCAAAGAGGTATTCCATACCACAGCACGTCATGCCCAGGATGGAAAAACAGAGGGCAGGAACCCAGAAGGGTGGGGGTTCACTGTGTGATAGGGCTTGGTATCGGGTGATGAGAAGTTGTATTCTCTTTCCTTGTATTTCTCTTGTCATTATTATTATTGATGGTAGCAGTAGTGATTTGTGTTATACCTTAGTTACTAAACTGTTCTTATCTCAACCTGTGGGAGATAATGATATGGGGATATGATGTAGTTGGTATCACAGAAACATGGTGGGGTGAATCTTGTAACTGGAGTGGTGAAGTTTAACGTTACAGGCTCTTTAGAAAAGACAGGCCCGGCAGACAGAGAGGGGGAGTTACTATATATTTTAGAGATAGTCTAGAGAGCATGGTACCCTGTCTGGGGAGAGGGGAGCAGTTAACAGAACGTTTGTGGGTCAGGGTTAAAGGGAGAACAGCGATGCGAGACATTATTGTGAGGATCTGTTACAGACCGCCTGATCAAGAGGACTCTGTGGATGAAGAACTCCATAGACAGATAGGAACAGCCTCACACTCTCAGGCCCTTATTCTCAGGGGGGACTTCAACCACCCTGCTATCTGTTGGAGGGGCAGTGCAGCCTGGCATAAGAAATCCAGGAGGTTCCTTGATTGTGTGGAAGACAACTTCCTTCTGCAAGTAATAGAAGAGCCAACAAGGAGAGGTGCCATGCTTGACCTCGTCCTCACCAACAGGGAAAGGCTGGTTGGAAATGTGATGCTCCAGGGCAGCCTTGATTGCAGCGATCATGAGATGGTTGAGTTCATGGTCCTCAGGACAGTGAGAAGAGCGTGCAGCAAGCTCACTGCCCTGGACTTCAAGAGAGCAGACTTTGGCCTCTTCAGGAACCTGTTCAGTAAGGTTCCATGGGATACAGCCCTAGAGGGCAGGGGAGCCCAAGACTGTTGGTTGATATTCAAGGATCACCTGCTGCAGGCTCAGGAGTGATGCATCCCAACTAGAAGGAAGTTTAGCAGGAGGGCCAGGAGACCTCCTTGGATGGATAAGGAGCTGCTGAGGAAAATGCAAAGGAAAAGAGAGGCTTATAAAAGGTGGAAGCAAGGTCAGGCGGCCTGGGAAGAATACATGGATGTTGTCCGGGAAGCTAGGGACCAGGTTAGGAAAGCTAAGGCCCACTTAGAATTAAACTTGGCTAGGGATGTCAAGGATAATAGGAAGAGATTTTACAGGTACATTGCAAATAAAAGGTTAGGGACAATGTGGGTCCTCTCCAGAAGCTATCGGGAGAACTTGCTACCTTGGACTTAGAGAAGGCTGAGGTTCTTCATGACTTCTTTTCCTCGGTCTTCACCGGCAAACGCTCTGACCATACCACCCAAGTATTGGAAGGCAGATGCAGGGACAGTGAGAATGAAGACCCTGGGCCCACTGTAGGAGAGGATCTGGTTCGAGACCATCTTAGGAACCTGAATGTATACAAGTCAATGGGACCTGATGAAATCCATCCATGGGTCCTGAAGGAGCTGGCAAATGAAATTGCTAAGCCGCTGTTCAGCCTGCAGAAGAGAAGGCTGCGTGGAGACCTCATAGCAGCCTTCCAATACCTGAAGGGGGCCTATAGGGATGCTGGAGAGGGACTCTTCATTAGGGACTGTAATGAGAGGACAAGGGGTAACGGGCTCAAACTTAAACAGGGGAAGTTTAGATTGGATCTGGGGAAGAAATTCTTTACTGTAAGGGTGGTGAGGCCCTGGAATGGGTTGCCCAGGGAAGCTGTGAATGCTTCATCCCTGGTGGTGTTCAAGGTGGGGTTGGGACTTTTGTAAAGCCTTTGACACTGTCTCCCATGACATCCTTCTCTCTAAGTTGGAGAGACATCAATTTGATAGGTGGACCACTCGGTGGATAAAGAACTGGCTGGATGGCCGCACGCAAAGAGTAGTGCTCAGTGGCTCAGTGTCCAGCTGGAGACCAGTGACGAGTGGTGTCCCCCAGGGATCGGTGTTGGGACCGGTCTTGTTCAACATCTTTGTGAGTGACATGGACAGTGGGATTGAGTGCGCCCTCAGCAAGTTTGTCGATGACACCAAGCTGTGTGGTTCGGTTGATACGTTGGAGGGAAGGAATGCCATCCAGAGGGACCTTGACACGCTTGTGAGGTGGGCTGATGCCAACTTGATGAAGTTTAACCGTGCCAAGTGCAAGGTCCTCCACCTGGGTCAGAGCAATGTCAGGCACAGCTACAGGTTGGGCAGGGAAGAGATTGAGAGCAGCCCTGTGGAGAAGGACTTGGGGGTGTGGGTTGATGCAAAAATGAACATGAGCCAGCAGTGTGCGCTTGCAGCCCAGAAAGCCAACCGTATCCTGGGCTGCATCAAAAGGAGTGTGACCAACAGGTCGTGGGAGGTGATCCTGCCCCTCTACTCTGCTCTCGTGAGACCTCACTTGGAGTATTGTGTGCAGTTCTGGTGTCCTCAACATCAAAAGGACATGGAAGTGTTAGAACAAGTGCAGAGGAGGGCCACGAGGATGATCAGGGGACTGGAGCACCTCCCGTATGAAGATAGGCTGAGAAAATTGGGGCTGTTCAGCCTGCAGAAGAGAAGACTGTGTGGAGACCTCATAGCAGCCTTCCAATACCTGAAGATGGCCTATAGGGATGCTGAGGAGGGACTCTTCATTAGGGACTGTGGTGAGAGGACAAGGGATAATGGGTTTAAACTTAAACAGGGGAAGTTTAGATTGCATGTGAGGAAGAAATTCTTCACTGTAAGGGTGGTGAGGCCCTGGAATGGGTTGCCCAGGGAGGTTGTGAATGCTTCATCCCTGGCGACGTTCAAGGTGGGGTTGGACATAGCCTTGGGTGGCATGGTTTATTGGGAGGTGTCCCTGCCCATGGCAGGGCGGTTGGAACTTGATGATCTTGAGGTCCTTTCCAATCCTAACTATTCTATGATTCTATGATTCTCTGACATAGCCTTGGATGGCATGGTTTAGTGGGAGGTGTCCCTGCCCATGGCAGGGGGGTTGGAACTAGATGATCTTAAGGTCCTTTCCAACCCTAACTATTCTATGATTTTATGACTATCTATGTGAGCTCTGGAGCCCCTAACTACCTCTCCCAGGCCTCTGTACTCCTTCTTAATGCCCTCTGTGCTACTGCTGTCTGTATCACCAGCCAATATAAACCTCCCCTGGTGCAGCCTGAGGCTCTTAACTCTTGTCATAGAATCATAGAATGGTTAGGGTTGGAAAAAACCTTGTCTTATCACTGGTTTATTGGGAGAAGAGACTGACCCTCACCTCATTATAACCTGCTTTCAGGTGAGAGCGATAAGGTCCCCCCTGAGCCTTCTCTTCTTCAGAGTAAACAACCGCAGTTCCCTCAGCCATTCCTTATCAGACTTGCTCTCCAGACCCTTCACCAGCCTTGTTGCCCTTCTCTGGACCCATTCCAGCATCTCAGTGTCTCTCTTGTAACGAGAGGCCCAGAACTGAACTCTGTTTTTGATGTGCAACCTCATCAGTGCCGAATACATGGGATGATCACTCATGAGGAAGGATGGCACAATGGTTTTCAGGGAAGCATAATCCTGCTGAAATCACCTCAAAAGACTTACTGTGTGGCTTTGGGATTCCCATAATTCTCTTACTGTCTTGATATTCCAATAAAAATTCTACCATGAAAATTTCGTCTTACAGCACTCTCAATTACTTTGATACTCTGGTGGTGAGGAGCATAAAAACTTCAGGAAAAAGTGGACCAATGCTGTGTATATGAGTACCTCCAGGATTAAGAATTTAAAGACCTCCTTTTCAAGGTAAAATTGATATGCAAATGTCATATAGTCTGAATGGCATTCCAAAGAATGAGATTCTCATAGGAAGTATATCAAAGAAAACATCCGCTTAGCAATATATTACTAGCTGTTTTGCAATTCATGACTGGTCAGTTCATTTGTATTTCTGTATTTCAATACATAGTAGAGCTAAGAATATTGGACACATCACACTCAACAGTTTCTTGGACTGAATGATAAAATTCAAAATGAGCCTTAGATTTTCCAGTTAACCTTAGTACAGAAATATTTTTTGGCCTAATGGCCCTGCATTATATTTATGTGAAAACAAATAGAGCCTTTCTGTGAAGTTATGGTGTCTTTTGAACAACTTTTCTGTCATATTTCCTGTTAGCCTATATATACTTGATTTGTACTGATTAGATATTATTTCACTATTATGTGTATATCTGATCATTAATTGGATACTGTTCAGAAAGCAACTCTTGAAATCACACTTTTCAGATTAATATCTGTATCATTAAATGTAAACATATTCTCAATAGAAAAAAAATCTCATTATTTGGTGCAGTTCAGCTTCAGAGGCACATTTTTGCTGGGTTCTTAAATGCATATTCCTACATGTAAAAAGTATGAACTCTATAATTCAAGACATCTTTCAAATAGCACTTTCATTTATTTTTTTTTTTTTTTTCAGCTAATATTACACCATATTTTTGGAGAAGTGGTAATGATTTATGGTGTTTTGAAAACCACTCACATGATGAGGAAGTGTTTTTTTCCTTAAGTCTGTGATTCAAATTATTCAGTCTGATCTTATAAATACAGTGAAATATAAATAACTGCCATGAATGTTGATGGACGAGGTTTATAAATGTTCAGCATTCCAGTACAGTCTAACCAGCTTCTATAAAAACTACTCTTTTAAAGAGTATTTATACAAACATATAGCTTTGAAAAAGTGTGTATATTTTTTTTTAACAGAAAATCTTGTAGTGACTTTAATAATATTACATAGAAAATTGCTTATAGGATTCTTTCAGAATGAAGTGAGATCCTTTTTATATTGGGGTGGGTATATTTTACCTATGCTGGGAAAAAATATTGCAGAGGAAAAATTACTAGAAGACTATTAAGCAGTACAATGTGTTTGGGGTGGGAACAGTGAATACTGATCACTGTCTGATTTAATAGAAGCTCTTAAAACCTTCTGTTTATTAACAGGACAAACAAAAAAAGTTGCAGGGCTTTTCAGTACTCTCTAGTTCTTTGGAGCCTTAGCAAAGATGCAATATCATGGTCTTCAGGTCTACTGCTGGTATCCACCTTATGTAATATTTTTCAAGGACCAATTGAATGCTGTCTTTAAACCAGATAAAGATGTTCTCTTTCTTATTTAGAAAACTGTTTTATCATCTTAGTGTTTCGTATTGTTCTTCTTATGACTTTTAATCTCTGCTTACTCTCTGACAGTTTATTTTCCCCTACTCTGCTGCTACTCCCATTCAGTTTAGCTAGTTCTTTCAACTTCCTGATATTTATCTGTGTGATGTATTAACAAATGGCAAACCTTTCTTGGTATTTGCTGAAGAAGCCAAGTACTTTCCGTACTTTCAGTACCCTGTTTTGCATACCATATTATGAGAGTAGTCCTGAATCCCCTTCTACCCATATCTACTTTAAAACACTCTCCAACAAATGGGAAGAAGTGAAATCTAAACCATCCTTAAACTCATATGGTCATCACTATGATTTAAACTCTGCACTATGCTAACATAGTTACAGAGATCTGCAAGACAAGACAGTCCACCATTCAGAATGTAGACTAAATCATGTTGCCATTCAAGCCAAGTAGAAGGTGCATTTGTCAAAAAGTATTTATGTATTTTGAGTCCATCTCCAAGAAGAAATAGTGGAGATAAAATATACCTATTCTGGTGAAGTCTAACAGGACTCCCACACAAGAAAGTCAGGTTGTAATCTACCTCATCCCAATTTTGTTGTAGATAATTTAGAAATATTAGGCTTTGGAGGGCTGAGAAACAGGAGATGGAAAATATATGTTATACAAGAATACGTAAGTTTAAGCAGTAAACGAAAAAAATATTTCATGAGAAGCTTTTGCATAAAAAAGAAACCTATGATTAAATAGGCTAAGGCTTTGATTTCTAGCCAATAATGGAGTAATTTTTAAAAATGTCAGACATCTTTTGTACTTCTTAAAGATGATTCACTTAGATTCTGATCAAAGGTTTCCACATAGAATGTGAAGAAAACAGGCAGATTTAATTGGACTCTACATCATACGCAAAACGAAGTCACATATACATATTTTCATATAATTTGTAAAATGAAGATACTGAAATCTGCCAGTTGGGATTTGAAAAAAAAAATAAAATACTAAATTATAATTGAATATAACTACAAACTATATAATTTTATTTCTATTTTGCAAAGTTTTCTGAAGTTAGTAACTTCCCAGAATGTCTCTAATAGGTGTTTTTATCCACCTTAATCAAGCAAAGTCTGTCAGATCCTCAAATGCCTTCACAGCAGCTGCACTGAGGGAGTGCACAATAAATTGTCATATCTTTTTCAGAGAGGCAGAAAGGCTAAGCTGTCAGTTTAGTTAGAACAAACATTTTAGCTCCCTGTTTTCCCCACATGATACACTTTCAAGACAAGTCTTGCAAATTGTATTTGTGTATTCATGCAAACATCTCAACTGAGAATTTCTATATTTAAATACAAATTGATTACTTATATGAATAGAAGCTTTGGTTGGAGTATATTTCTCTCATGGAGGGCAGGTGAAACTGTTGCATCGGGTTGACAGTGGAAGTGGCACCTGGCTGAGACCTTGGCTTCTATGGTCAGCAGTGCCTTGTTATTGCAGTGGGGGGACAGAGGATTTAGGCAAGTAGAAATGCAGATAAAAGCCAGAAAAACAGAGAAGAAGTAATGAAAAAAGCTTTAATAGCATGATGATGTAGAAGCTAGATAAGAAACTAGGTGACAGAAACGGAGGCAATCATATAGGTTCAGTTTTACATTCACCCTTTAAATTGATTACCTCAGTAAGGACTGAATAAACTTCTCAAAAATCACATGACCTAAAAGACCTAAAATCACTGACTTAATTTTCTCAAGGAATAATGCACGTCCCAACTATTTTCTCCACAGGTTGTAATCCAAATTTCCACTAAAGAAAAATGATTGTACATTCAGAAAGCCATGTAGACCCCCTTTAAATCTGTTTTAAAATCTCTTTGCTTTGCAAATCTGATACAGCTGTAATCAGAGGTAGTTCAAATGCCAGATCAGACTCTACACTGGTATGTCAACATAAAAGAGATCCAGTGAAATACATGAGGCTGCTGCCATACTCCCTCCCGAAACCAGAAAGTTGCGGGTTTGGGGTTTATTTTGTTTGTTCATTTGTTTGTTTGTTTTGAGGTGGATTTTTTGGTTTTTGGTTTCTTGGGGTTTTTTTGGTACTCTATATTCTGATATGTCAGGGAAACATCAGTTTTCTATTGTTAAAACTTTCTCAAATTTTTTTTTTCAACATTTTGCAGCTGTATCAGCTTTTTATGTCATAAAAAATACAGAAGAAACATGAAATGCATGGCCATAGACAGCACCTGCTTTTAGCACCCTGTGAGTAGTCCAGGCCTTGGAGATGCCCCAAAAACTCAGTGTTTTGAAAGGGAGGGTAAAGGCTGTGTGTGTTTGGCAGCTGCAAGGTTTTTCTGAAGTGAATTTCACTGCTGAAGACCCTGTCTTCCAAATGTAGGTATCTATACTGAGTTCTTGAAGCAGACATTTTGAATTGTCCTTATATGTGTTCAACTTGTACGTATATCTTTTGTCATCCAACTCACTACAACTGTCAAGCTTTGAATGCCTCCATGCCATATGAAACATAAATAACTATCCTTTTCAAATTCTTCATTTCCACATGACAGAAATAGGAGAGTTATAGCAAAAGTCTTAATTTAGATTGAGTTTTTGCCTTTATGGAAAAAATGCAACAGCCAAAATTAAAATATATACCTGTTGTCTACAAGACAAGAAATAAACAGAATTGCATCATTAGTCACACACACTCTATGAAAATAAATTCCACTTCATACCAAAATGCCAGGGGAAATAACAATAATAAACTAAGATCTCTGTTTTGCAGAGTGTCTTAAAGAGTTGGGGTGTATAAAAATGAACCTGTGTTTATTAATACATATACACACTGAACATACACTGGATATATGTATCTGTGTGTGTGTATATATATCTATGTGCACATATGATGGATATACACAACATAATGCAAGAAAATATTCATGGCTACCACTTGATTTGCAAATAGCTTGCCTGGTCGTATATAATATTGAGAGTGGCAATAGTTTGGGAAGGATAACAACTTTCAGAATTGTACATGTGGATAGCTAGCTGAAGTATGTTCTTCAACCTCTGTGTGAATTAATTTAGCTCACAAAAGTCTTTGCTACACAGAAGCTAGAGCTTTTCGTACTTTCTTTGGTAATGAAGCCACAAATACTGTTACTGTTCTGACAATTTAATGGTAGGTTTTTATTGTGGTCTTTGTGGTATTAGCTAGAGTAATTCAGTGGGGTATTTTAACAACATTTTATGGTGTTTATAAAACTGCAGATCCAGAACTGCAAATTCCACACAAGTTATTTTGCTTTGTATTTTTGACCTATTGGATTTAACAAATTTATTGTTTGTGGACATTCGATGGAGTACACAAAAGAATTAATTAGCATCCTTGTGTAGTACTGATAATCACTCTCAAAAGTTTAATTTCAGCTGATGCTGGTTCAACATCCAGAGGGAGTGTCTGAAAAAACATACAAGTTGTACATCCACACAAAAGCATAGAAGATCAAATTTTATGTGACACTGCTAAACCTAATGGGATCATGAACGTAAGTCAGTGATGAACTTGGCTCACGTACTCTTTACCTTGAGACTAGGTAATCTGGGGAGGCACCACATCAGGTATGAATACTTACTTACTCATTAAAGCAAGACAACAATTTGAAAGTAGAAAGCTTTTTTGAAGTGAGTTACTGGTGTTTGTCTTTTATTATGAATGGTACTGGGGAGCAACGCTGGTAAATCAAGTTCTGCCACGTTTGAACTGTCAAGGTAAAGAGACAGACACTGAGAAGCATGAGAAGCCAAAAGAAATTGTTTGGCTTTACTTTATGTAACTACTGCTTTTCTTACTTCATTAAAAAAAATCAAAGTGAATATTCTCATTTGAAATGATACTGCCGATAGATAATTAGCTCTATAGTAATATAATATCAGGAAGTATTTTGTGTTTCTGTGGAGACATGATATTGTGGTTTATTTCCGTATGTTATGAATGTCTGTATTGCTATTTGGGCTGAACTTTCCAAAGTTCGTGCTGTCCATGTACAAGTTAAGTACACAGGACTAGACCACAAAGCCATTTTACAGCAGACAAGCTGTTTAGCATGCTTGCAGCCAGAATCCTGAGTGAGGCGCAGGCAGAGTCTAACAGATTCTTCTAACAGTAGAGCATGTAGAGAATATTGTAATCATTTATTTATTTATTTAGGTAATTTAAAATATCCATGGATTTATTCTTTTTTTTTTTTTTTTTTTTTTTTTAAGAGGCCGGTAAAATAAAAATCTACAATTCAATACTTTTAGGGAAAAAAAAATCCATATTTTGATATGGTAAAATGCATATTTTATGGTGTTTGAGAGATTTTTTTTCATTTTATAACAGTCATAAGTTACCTTAATTTATTTTTTTTTCTTAGATTCTTTCAGCCTCACACATTCTTACCACTATGGATTATACGGCATAAACCATTTATATGAGAAACTTGAAAATATTAAACCCCATATTCCATGGCATAGAGCATACATACTGCACGGCCAACTCATATGTGCTTACAGATGCATACACAAAGCCACATATATAGAATAATTATATTCTTTGAGTAGAAACTGTTAAAGACTTTTGAGAGAGCATGGTATTTATTAGTTGACTTACCTCCATTCAATGAAAGTGAAAAATCTGATCTAAAATAGGAATTACCAAAACCATTTATATCCACAAAGGAAAAAAAACAGCCCCCTGCTGCTGTCTATAATGCTGTTTACCGCAGTCTGGACTGGATTCTATACAAGTTAATCAGCTAATCATTAATTCAAGTCATCTGAATTACTGTAGTCTTGTGATAAGTAAATTCATGTGCATGATGTTTTCCTCTCAAAAGGAAGCTGTCTACATTATATCTAGTGTCAAAGACATATCCTGTTAAAACAGTAAGTGGCTCAATGAAGAAGATGAAAGGTTTGTGATTAATTTTAAAGCAATTATTTTGACTTCTGTTGTGAAAATGCAACTATTCTTTCTTTAGCTGGATATACTACCAGGAAGAGCACTGAGTATTACTACCCTTCCCAAAAATCTCTGTTCAGCATCAGTGCATTCTTTTTGATAATTTCTGTTTCAGTAATTGTTGCTTTGGCATGTTTGCAGGTCATATATATTCTGCTGAACCTGTGTTATCCAATATTCAAATAATCAATATGAAACACTAGCACATGCATAAAGGATACATCTAAGGAGTGGTCCTATTGAACATTTTTTATTGACAAGGTTTTTAAAACTGCCTTTTAATCCTCTCTAGATTTTCTGATAAAAAAGATTTATCCCTATATGTAGCAATTATGACATTCTAAGCACACCCGGATAAAGGTCTTGCAAATTAAGTCACAATGTATTTATCCTTTAACATTCAAATCATCTTCATTATTTACATAGGCTTTTAAGAAACTGCTAGTGTAGCCTATGACTGCAAACAGTTATTTAAACAAAGAAAGGTTTTTGGATTATACAGATCTTGGATAAAGACTTGCCTCTCATGCCAAGGGAGCAGTGTGTTAATATTTTACAACTGATGGCTCCTTTTACGTGGATGTTTATTTACCCACAAAGGTCTTGAACTTGCTCCTCTGAAGTCAATTGGACTTTAGCTCCTGAATGGAAATAGTGGGTCTGGCAGCTAAACTAATCTGAAATTGTTATCCCTGTTTTGACAATGAAGTCAAGAATTGGTAGACTTAATTGCAATAAACTGTGGCAAAAGTCTTGTAAGGATTCCTAGAGTATGTTAGCTGTAGGCTACTCTGAACTTTTTAAAGAGTTGAGAAAAACATTATAAGCATCATTTGAAAAGCAGCCTCTCAAATATTTATTTGATTATTTTTTAAATATGTTTCAATGAGAACCAAGTTAAAGAATATGTCCATTAAATCATATAGTGATCATATTACTGAGACCTATCAAAAATGTATTGTATGTGGCATTTATATCTGCTGAATACATTCTCAATATTATTGGAATGGATTCATAATTGATAATTAAGGTCTAAAAATTAAAAATATTTTTCTCAGTATTTTAAGTGTCCAGTCATTATAAATTCATTCAACATTATTGCAAGAGTTATACGGTTCATGAGAAAAAAATAAACAAACTTTCAAGAATGCACTTAATCTTTTTTATACTATAAAATGCTAGTGGAATAATAAACCTCCTAACAGCCTTACTATAACGCACACCACTCTTGAAACAAGCTAAACCAACAAAACAAAACAAAACAAAATGGATTTTTGCTTAAATGAAAACCTAATGCATGCATGATTTTAATGCCTCCTAATTATTAAAAGAGGAACTCATTTTCCTGAATTGTATGTGATTGAAGTTTTCACAGGAAATATGAAGAGGAAGAAGAACCATGGAATCGTAGAATCATAGAATTGTTAGGGAACCTTAAGATCATCAAGTCCCAACCCCCCTGCCACGGACAGGGATACCTCCCACTAAACCATGCCACCCAAGGCTCTCTCCAACCTGGCCTTGATCATCGCCAGAGATGGTGCATTCACAACTTCCTTGGGCAGCCCATTCCAGTATCTCACCACCCTCACAGTAAAGAACTTCCTCCTTATACCATATCTAAACCTCCCCTGTTTAAGTTTTACTCCATTAACCCTTGTCCTGTTGCTACAGTCCCTAATGAAAAGTCATTCCCCAACATCTCTATAGCCCCCCTTCAGATTCTGGAAGGCTGTTCTGAGGTCTCCATGCAGTCTTCTCTTCTCCAGGCTGAACAGCCCCAACTGTCTTCATACAGGAGGTGCTCCAGTCCCCTGATCATCCTTATGGCCCTCTGGACTTGTTTCAGCAGTTCCATGTCCTTTTTATGTTGAGGACACCAGAACTGTACACAATACTCCATGTGAGGTCTCACGAGAGCAGAGTAAAGGGGCAGGATCACCTCCTTTGACCTGCTGGTCACACTCCTTTTGATGCAGCCCAGGATATGGTCGGCTTTCTGGGCTGCAAGCTCATGCTGCCAGCTCATGCTCATTTTCTTATTGACCAACTCCCCCAAGTCCTTCTCTGCAGGGCTGCTCTCTATCTCTTCCCTGCCCAACCTGTAATTGTGCCTGGGATTGCTCTGACCAGGGTGTAGGACCTTGCACTTGGCATGGTTAAACTTCATCAGGTTGGCATCAGCCCACCTCACAAGTGTGTCAGGGTCCCTCTGGCTGGCATTCCTTCCCTCCAGCATATCAACCGAACTACACAGCTTGGTGTCATCGGCAAAGTTACTGAGGGTGCACTCAATCCCACTGTCTATGTCACCGACAAAGATGTTGAACAAAAGAGAACGAGAAAGGTAAAGTCTTTCACACATGTGGTCAGAACACAGACCTGAAATATGATCAAGACTCATTTTATTATTTCAGGATAATTTTTGCTTAGAAATTCATAACACAGGATTTTGCTTTTCAGTAACTTTAGTGATGTCCTATTGTCATGGGTTCAGCTGCAGCAGTCATTTTTCTCCTTCTTGGTAGCTGATGCAGCGCTGTGTTTTTGATTTTGGGCCTGGGAACAGCACTGATAACACCAGTGTTTTCAGTTACTGCTTGGTGATGTTTAGGCTGGTCAAGGACTTTTTGAGTCTCATGCTCTGCCAGGGAGGAGGGGAAGCCAGGAGGAAAGAGCGACAGGACACCTGATCCAGACTAACCAAAGAGGTTATTCCATACCACAGCAAGTCATGTCCAGGATGTAGAAACAGAGAGCAGAGACCCAGAAGGGTGGTGAGGGTGCACGGTGGGGGGCACTGGTGGGGGTGCACTGAGTGGTTTGGCTTGATATTGGATGGTGAGAAATTGTATTCTTTTCCCTTGTATTTTCTCTTATTATTATTGGTGGTAGCAGTAGTGATTTGTGTTATACCTGAGTTACTAAACTGTTCTTATCTCAACCTGTGGGAGTTGCATTCTTTCGATTCTCCTTCCCATCCCTCCAGGAGCGGAGGGAAGAAAGAGTGGGGAGTGAGTGACTGAGCAAAACTGTGCGTGGCTGAGAAGCTTAAACCACAACACCTATTCTTCCACAGCCCTTAAAACCCTGCTAGTAGTCACTTTTTTGTCAGGACATCACCTAGAGTGGAACATAGTGGACATAGGAAAATCCTCTTCATTAGTGCAATACTGTATAACCCTGAGAAGTTTGGTTCAGAAAGACTGTAGCTTTGGCTTAGCACAACATCAGCATGTCTGTTTGTTGGCTCTTAAATGACTTGCCATTTAAAAACATGTAATACCCATATATATTAAATATACTGGGGAGAAAAAAAGGATTAAGACATTCTTTTAGGAAATTCCCAACTCTTGGAAAATACTGGTTCCTGTCACCGGAATCTAGTAACATCCATAGGGTTATTAACACATTGATACACAATATTAACGTATTTTTATTTTCAAATAATTTTTTCAGGTCTGAGTCACTCGATTTATAATGAGTATTTTAGAACATAGTACACATGAAATAATCAGACAGATATTAAAATACCAGATATAAAATTGGTTATGAATATTTTAATTCTTTTTACCAACATTACCCAAAATACCTATTGAGAATGAGTGTTTTTTTTTACTCATAAATACTTGATAATTTCCTCTGAAGCTCAGAGACTACCATCAATGCAAATTTAATAATACATTAGATATGTTAGAATAAGTACAATAAAGAACTACTTGTGCGGAATAAATATTATACACAAAAGATGCTGACCAGACCAGCTGTTTTACACTACTGACAGCTAAATGTTATTTGGATTTTTAAACAGTAGCCAGAGCAAACACATTTAATTTAATTAATGCCAAAATATATTATTTTCTTAATTGTTTATTAAAGATAAAAGTTAATAAAGTATATGAGGTATGGAGTGTTATGTCTTTAACAGCATCCCATTTCACCGCTTTAGTTACTCAAAACCCTCTCAAAGGAGAGTTTTATAAGAAAAGAAAACATTACTTGATGTTTTAGGATTATATTAGCTATCATTAGAAAGGACGGTTAATGGGAATAGGTAAAAAAGCTGATTCAGACTGTAGCTGTGGCTGTAGATATTGCTGTGGTTGTTGTTGCCACAGAAACACTTCAGTTGTACTTCCTTAAAGAAAGAATGTTAACAAAGGAAAGAAGAACCGAAAGGTAGAAATAGGTTCTGGAGTGAAAAAATCAAGAAGCAGCAAACCAACATCTATAGCATTATGGGTTTTATTTGGGGAGTAGCAGGTAAGTGTCTCAGACTCCTTCTGGTAAGCATGGCTGAGATTTTAGTTGACTCTGAGACACCTAAATTTACCTTTATACGTGTCAGTTAAGCATCGCGAACCCAATCAGTGTTAGAGGAGATCAAGTTCCTGTGCTCAGAGTATTCTAGGGAGCTTTTCAGCTGCCATCTACCAGGTATTTATGGCAGGGAGAATGTTGTAGAATCGTAGAATCATAGAATAGTTAGGGCTGGAAAGGACCTTAAGATCATCTAGTTCCAACTCCCCTGCCATTCGCAGGGACACCTCCCACTAAACCATGCCACCCAAGGCTCTGTCCAACATGGCCTTGGACACCGCCAGCGATGGAGCATTCACAACTTCCCTGGGCAGCCCATTCCAATGTCCTCCTGACCGTGGAGGTTGCCTACACTTTTCTTATTTTGTTCACCAGTTTAGCTACGTTTTCTTAATGACAATTTGATCTATTTCCCTTTTCAGACTTATTTATAAGATTCCCTGGATAGCAATTGACATTTTCCATGTAATAGTTCCATCTTTCCATCTTAAAATTTGCCGAGTTTAAGAACTAATTTATGAAACAAAATGATCTGTTTATTACCTTGAGCAACTCTGAGACTCAGCCTTCATATAATAGTAATCCTGGCTGGCAATATTTATAATAATAGCCCTGAACCTCTGTACATCTTTTCTACCTAGCAATTAGGCATGTTTTTACTATGAAAACACATATATTTTTAATGTTTGATATACACTTTCCAATTTAAAAAAATGAGATAAATAGAGCAAAATTATTTTTGAGTCTATCTATTCAGCATAACTTCTGTATTTCTATTAGCTTCTGTCTAGAATGTTTTCTTTATAAACCCTATTATCACAAAAATTCAATAGAAATTACTGTTGAATTTACAGGTCCATAAAATCATATTGCTGTGTGTCGAGAATTCCTTTATTTGTCCTTAGAAATAGAATCATAGAATCATAGAATAGTAATGGTTGGAAAGGACCTCAAGATCATTGAGTTCCAACCCCCCTGCCATGGGCAGGGACACCTCCCCCTAAACCATGCCATCCAAGGCTATGTCCAATCCCACCTTGAACGCTGCCAGGGATGAAGCATTCACAACCTCTCTGGGCAACCCATTCCAGGGCCTCACCACCCTCACAGTAAAGAATTTCTTCCTCATATCCAATCTAAACCTCCCTTGTTTAAGTTTAAACCCATTACCCCTTGTCCTCTCACCACAGTCCCTAATGAAGAGTCCCTCCCCAGCATCCCTATAGGCCCCTTCAGGTATTGGAAGGCTGCTATGAGGTCTTCACGCAGCCTTCTCTTCTGCAGGCTGAACAGCCCCAATTTTCTCAGCCTATCTTCATATGGGAGGTGCTCCAGTCCCCTGATCATCCTCGTGGCCCTCCTCTGCACTTGTTCTAACACTTCCATGTCCTTTTTATGTTGAGGACACCAGAACTGCACACAATACTCCAAGTGAGGTCTCACGAGAGCAGAGGAAAGGGGCAGGAGCACCTCCCTCCACCTGCTGGTCACACTCCTTTTGATGCAGCCCAGGATACGGTTGGCCTTCTTGGCTGCAAGTGCACACTGCCGGCTCATGTTCATTTTTTCATCAACCCACACCCCCAAGTCCTTCTCAGCAGGGCTGCTCTCAATCTCCTCCCCGCCCAACCTGTAGCTGTGCCTGGCATTGCTCGTACCCAGGTGGAGCACTTTGCATTTAGCATGGTTAAACTTCCTTAGGTTGGCATCAGCCCACCTCACAAGCGTGTCAAGGTCCCTCTGGATGGCATTCCTTCCCTCCAATGTGTCAACCGAACCACACAGCTTGGTGTCATCGGCAAACTTGCTGAGGGCGCACTCAATCGCACTGCCCATGTCACCCACAAAGATGTTGAACAAGACCGGTCCCAACACCGATCTCTGAGGGACACCACTCGTTACTGGCCTCCAGCTGGACACTGAGCCACTGAGCACTACTCTTTGTGTGCGGCCATCCAGCCAGTTCTTTACCCACCGATGGTCCACCTATCAAATTGATGTCTCTCCAACTTAGAGAGAAGGATGTCATGGGAGACAGTGTCAAAGGTTTTACACAAGTCCAGGTAGATGACATAAACTGCTCTGCCCCTGTCCATCAGTTCCGTAGCCCCTTCATAGAAGGTCACCAGATTGGTCAGGTAGGATTTCCCCTTAGTGAAGCCATGCTGGCTGTCACCAAGCACCTTGTTGCTTTTCATGTGCCTCAGCATGCCTTCCAGGAGAATCCGCTCCAAGATTTTGCCAGGCACAGAGGTGAGACTGACTGGTCTGTAATTCCCTGGGTCATCCATTTTCCCCTTCTTAAAAATGGGGGTTATATTTCCCTTTTTCCAGTCATCGGGAACTTCACCTGACTGCCATGATTTTTCAAATATGATGGACAGTGGCTTAGCAACTTCATTTGCCAGCTCCTTCAGGACCCGTGGATGGATTTCATCCGGTCCCATGGACTTGTATACATTCAGGTTCCTAAGGTGGTCCCGAACAAGATCCTCCCCCACAGTGGGCCCAGGGTCCCCACCCTCACCGTCCCCGCGTCTGCCTTCCAAGACTTGGGTGGTGTGGTCAGAGCATTTGCCCGTAAAGACTGAGGCAAAGAAGTCATTAAGAACCTCCGCCTTCTCCAAATCCAGGGTAGCCAGTTCTCCCGATAGCTTCTGGAGAGGGCCCACGGTGTCCCTAACCTGTCTTTTATTGGCAATGTGCCTATAAAATCCCTTCCTGTTATCCTTAACATCCCTAGCCAAGTTTAATTCTAAGTGGGCCTTAGCTTTCCTAACCTGGTCCCTAGCTTCCCAGACAACATCCATGTATTCTTCCCAGGCCGCCTGACGTTGCTTCCACCTTTTATAAGCCTCTCTTTTCCTTTGCATTTTCCTCAGCAGCTCCTTATCCATCCAAGGAGGTCTCCTGGCCCTCCTGCTGAACTTCCTTCTAGTTGGGATGCGTCGCTCCTGAGCCTACAGCAGGTGATCCTTGAATATCAACCAACAGTCTTGGGCCCCCCTGCCCTCTAGGGCTGTATCCCATGGAACCTTACTGAGCAGGTTCCTGAAGAGGCCAAAGTCTGCTCTCTTGAAGTCCAGGGCAGTGAGCTTGCTGCATGCTCTTCTCACTGTCCTGAGGATCTCAAACTCAACCATCTCATGATCGCTGCAATCAAGGCTGCCCTGGAGCGTCACATTCCCAACCAGTCCTTCCCTGTTGGTGAGGACGAGGTCAAGCATGGCACCTCTCCTTGTCGGCTCCTCTATTGCTTGCAGAAGGAAGTTGTCTTCCACGCAATCGAGGAACCTTCTGGATTGCTTGTGCCGGGCTGTACCATCCCTCCCACAGATAGCAGGTTGGTTGAAGTCTCCCATGAGAACAAGGGCCTGCGAGCGTGAGGCTGCTCCTATCTGCCTATGGAGCGCTTCGTCCAGCAATTCCCCTTGGCCAGGCGGTCTGTAACAGATCCCCACAATAATATCACCCATCGCTGTTCTCCCTTTAACCCTGACCCACAAACTCTCTGTTTACTGCTCACCTGTCCCCAGACAGAGTTCCATACTCTCTAGCCTATCCCTAACATAAATAGCAACTCCCCCTCCCCGTCTGCCGGGCCTGTCTGTCCTAAAGAGCCGGTAACCTTCCATTCCAACACACCAGTCATAGGTGCCATCCCACCATGTTTCTGTGATGCCTATGATATCATACCCCCGTAGATGTGCACACATCTCTAATTCTTCTTGTTTGTTCCCCATACTACGGGCATTTGTGTAGGGGCATTTGTGTAGAGGCATTTGAGCCGAGATCCAATTGAAGTCGGGTCATTGGCTGGAGCAGCTGGAATATCCCTACATTGCTCCGAATGTTTACTGTAGGTGCTACCAACCGACTGGGTGTGTTGGGATAGAATGATGCCCCCTTCCCCCAACACATCTAGTTTAAAGCATCCTTGACCAGCCTGGCAAGCCTCCTACCAAATCCTCTCTTCCCCTTCTTTGTCAGACCAGCTCCACCAGCCCCCAGTAGCCCTGGCCTACTATATTGAGTCCCATGGTCAAGGTACCCAAACCCCTGACTATAGCACCACCCTTCTAACCAATAGATAAGCCACTTGATTTCTCTTGACAAATGAGGCACAAAACCTATCTTTAAAGCACATTCAAAGAGAGCCCATTTATGATAAATTTTGCTGCTATGATATGAAGTCAGCATTCTTGTTCTGCTTGAATCAGTTTGCATTGGCTGCATGAATTGTATGTGCAAGAAAAGGGCAAAAAACTATTTAATAAATATAGTTTCATCTGCAGAAACTGTTTATAATTTTGGAAAAGACCAAGAAATTTATTAGGACTAAAGTTTTGAAAAATGCAAATTTTCTATGTTGTAATTTCTGAAGAGTGGCAAGGCCAGAGAGCTCCAGGCAAAGTTAGCTGTGGAGTAGCTATTACTGACAGTTTGTCAATATGAATGCAATGAAGATGGAGGCTGGAGGGGACTGACAGAACTAAACAATGGTGGGCAGGGTGGGCTCAAGGAAAATGACTGTATGGGTGACTAAAAAAACAAAAGAAACTCTAGGTTGAAAATAGACTTTTGACAAAAAAATCTTTCCTTCATTTCAGGAACACTTCCTTTGAAAGTTATTTCCTCCTAGATGGCGTGTGCACTGTAATCAGTAGATGAACTTCTGATGGCTAAAGCATAGCTTTAAAATAGGAAATAGGGTATCTACTCCTTTCTTTACCTGGTGGTTACTTTTTGTCCAAGAGACTGTCTGGATACAGCAGACTACTGTGCTGTGCTGTCTATAATAAAGTCAGTGCACAAATGGCATTCAGGCGCTCTGGAGTGAAGAAGCAGCTTGAGAAGAGTATGGATTGTGAGTGAATGGCTAATATGCTCAGAAATTATTCCTTGTCTTATGCATATGCTGAGAAGTCCCTTATCTACAAGTGTTCTGGTAACCCCCTTGCATTCAGGGGTGCTCTTGAGTATCTTTTAGACACGTTTCTGTGGCTGTTGTGATAGGCTACAAAGAATGCTGTCAGGATGGAGGTAGGAGGGAAGGAGGTATTGTAAGACCTATGCTGAGCGTAAGTGCACTCAGTCTCAGTAAAGCCCTGTAGGCATTTGTCAGGTCTGTAAAGGTCACTGAGCTAATTTACCTCAGAGCTGCATTCACATGGCAGAAATGTTTCTTTAGCAGAAGTGAACCACATTAGAAAAAAACAATGGCAGCAGTTTAGGACTTGTTTTCAAATGGGTAGACTGGCTCAGTAATTCCAGCAAAGAGCACAGGCATTTCAGGTCATATGGAATTTGATCTATAAAGTTTGTAAATGAAATAAGGCAACAGGGAGAAGGTGAGCTCATAGAAGACTAGTGAAAGGACAGTCTACTATCAAATGTAATGTGCTGTGGATCAAGAGTCTACATTTATCTTCTACTTGGGAGCATTCTAATCCTGTCTTATCGATAAGAATTATTAAATTCCATACAATAGCTTGCACATCCTACAAATATAAAGTACTTTAAAACCATGTAGAGATGATGATTTAATGCTGGATTGCAGAAAAAGGCACCAACTTCTCAGTCAACAGTAGTACCTCCAGCGGTGGTCCTTCGCAGCTCAGGACTCTCCACATACAGCCATGTATATGTTTCATAATGGCAATCTATAATAGCACAAGGGGCGAAGTCTTCAGGCAGCAGCTGTGTAATCTGTATTTACCATGCTAAACTTTCATATTTAATTTTCTGTTCACCTGCTGAATTTGCATCCTGCCAGGTACTATATTGAAGACAAAACTAATTTTCAGAAAGCTGACATGCCTTTCATTTACCTGCTGATAAAATCATGGGAACCTTCAACTACATTTTAAGTCATAAAATCTTGCAACTTCACAACTCTTGCATATTTTTCATTAAAGACACTCTTGCCAAATAACTATATGAAGCATAAAATACTATGAATATACTTGGGTTTTTAGGTCTTGAAGAGAATTTAGAATTATTTCAAGTCTCAAAGGAGGAAGACTTTCCAGTGTTTATTTTCCCTCCTAGGAATCCAACTTTAGTAAGGACTTGGTAACACAGAAATGAAGGGAAATTGGACAATAAGTTTAATCTTCTGAGAAAGCAATTGATAGCTCAATAAATATGATTAATTTAGGTTTTTGTCATTATTCCTTTGACCTACTTGTTCAGTATCGTATAATGTAGACAAAGACACGTAATTTTCAAGCTGTCTTGCATAAGATTTCTCTAGTCATGTCAGGATTAAGTCAAGAATCTCATGCCAAATTCAAACTTGCCTAGACTCCAGAGCTTTTGTTTTTATCCCAGCGGTAGTGTTCACTCAGTAAAGTATTTAGTTCTGTTGCCACTGCTACAATCAGGCTTTACTGATTAGGTCTATTATTCTGAAACTGTTCTCAAGATCAAGTGATTTTTGATTTTTTTTTTTTTATTGAGAATGTATTTTTTAAAAAAGGTAATATTAACGATCTTTAGAATTATTAAAGTCTTACTTTCTCAGCAGCTTTTCTTCAGTCAAAATTTGATACACATAATAGTGTTGTTAATTTGGTTGTTGGATGCTGGGGTTTTTGTTTGTTTGTTTTAATACTGCACACGGACACACAGCTCTCAAGATGTGTTTAAAATTTCATTCCTTTATCAAGTTACCCAGCTATCCTGGTCCTCAAGAGAGACACAAGACATCATACAAAGTTGCTGTGAAAAAGTATTATGTTAGGAAACCTCTGCTACCCAATGGATAAATGTTAGAATGAAACATACGTTGGGTTTATATAAATATATGCAGTCAATATGGTTTTACTATTGCCTTACAATTTTGCTTTCTTACTACCTATTGCTTTAAGATGATGTATTCACTGTCATCTTTGAACTAAGATTATAGTTCAGTATTGTAGGATTATCTTTTTTTTTGATTGCAAAACAAATAAATGCTAGCTACATGACAGCAGCCAATATCCTATTAAAGCAACTTTTTCACAAGACCAGTGGTAATTTTTACTTACATAAAAGGAAAAGAGGCAGTTAGTGATATACTCTGTTCGGTTTTGCCTTCAGAAAAGTTTGTATCTGTCATCCTAGTAGATTGTTTTATAGCATCATGTTGAAATAATGCCTCTAAACATCTCTTGAGCATACAAGGGTCTACAGAATAATTTATGTTTTTTTGTGTTGCTTGGAGGAGAAGATGCCTTCTTGCAAAAAATAGAAGCACTTTACTGAGCTGTTTCATGAAAGTGAGCGACTGGACACCTATTCTGTTCAATGCTACAGGTCAAAATGCAGATTTTGTTAATATGCAGCATTCATATATTTTTAAAAGCTTTTTTTTTTTTACTATTTTATGCTTGCTCAGTAAATGAGAGAAAATAACATTTCTCTTTCTCTTTTCTGTTATAGTCCCATGGGATAAAGCAGCTGTCATTATTCGGAACAGTAGGCCCATTCAGTAATATGTGGCTAATTTAGAAGGTGACTTGTCATAGAGGCTGTGATTTCTCACTTTAATGCATCTCACTTCAAAGAGAACATCAATGCCACGTTTAGTTTCTAATTTGAGAATCTGCTTGGCATCTTGTGTCACACACTGTCCCAGATATTCAAAGAATCCTTTGACCTCCAAAAAGAAGGTAATTATTCAAAATCTTTCATTGTGTATCTTCAACAATTTTTTTTAACGGCTGTGACTAGGAAGCAAGGAATAGGTATTTTTTCCACAGCTAGATAAACAAAATAGGATACTTAATGAACTGCAGTACATAATGAAACTTCCAGATGTTTCAGAACTTTAAGGCATCAATTATGTTACATTTCTGAAGCTTTCCATTGCCTAGTCACTGATCAGTGCATGCACACTTTCCCTTCTTTTATCAGAGTTCAGTTGTGCTGAGGAGATTAATGCTGTTTAAACATTTATGCTGGTAGGTGTAAATATGCATGCCTAAATTAACACAATTTCTTTTCTCCAGCTTTGCTGAAACACTTTTTTTAAAAAAAAAGCAAACCCAAAGCAATTAAAAAACAACATACTGAGAACAGCATCTAAGCACATAGTCTACACCTAAAGAAAATGCTTCAACTGTGTATTTACAAGCAGTACATGTAAGTAAGATCAAATATTTAAGTGTTAATTAATTCTAGGTTTTGCAGCTGTTAAAACATTAATTGCATATTAATAACTCCAAGTGGCTTTAGAGTTGATGAAAGAAAAAAATTCTGTGGTAAAGGGAGCTTATTTCCAGGATTAAGACTTTTTTTTTCTTTGGGTACGCATCTAGCATGTGTTATATTCATTTTCTTAGAGTCTGACCAGCAGATTAAACAAATCCTGAGAAAAAAATGCAACCTAGAGTAATAAATTCTTGTCTATAGGTTCTAACAAAACTCCATCACATAAAAGTGTTTGGTGTGGCTTTAGCTAAGGCTAATGCTAGCCTCATCCTCTGAGAAGAATGTTTAGTGGCAAATGTCTTGAGATCATCTCCCAGTTTAGTTTTGTCCAAAATAATTCTATTTTCATGGCCAACAGTGTGAACCAAAGAAAAATAAATGGGGACAGTTGAAAGATCAGCTTGGAAAGTGTAATTCCTGATGTAGAATCTCAGATTTAAGTGCTAACCTAGATGTGTCCTCTGGCAAACCTTACATTTCAGTCATGTTCTTTCTAGCATTACGTATTGTTACTCTGGTGTCTGGGAAGCTGCCAAAGTAATAGCATTTTTTGAAAAGAATCTGAACAGAATTAGAAACAAAAAAATCTCTGAGAGAAAATTAAAGAAAAACCCAAAACCTTATGCAGCTTGACATCTCATTTCAGCTCAGTGGTCCCTCTAGTTCAGTACTGCATCTCTGACAAGAAACGGAACCTGGAAAAGACAACTGAAAGAATAAACAGTTCACAGGCTGAGCTCTCTACTCACCTTGCGAGTGAGGATAAGACTCTCTCATGTTTGCCCATGTAACTGTTGTTGTTTTGAATATTTATTCAACGTGTATTTTCTTTCTAAAACCTGATACCTTGGTTTCTGTGTTAAGTTTCAGCAGTAAAGCCTTCCATGTTTTTCTTAAAAACACTCTATAACTAATTGAAAGAAAATAATTTAAGTTTGGGTTTCAATTTTGTTGAATATCTCTTATTCTTCTAAAAGAGAATGGCAAATAGGAACATAATTCTTCTTTGTGCTCCTTTAATTTCTCTTTTCTAACTGAACTATATCCTCATTTGTCTCTTTTATAAGCAAAATTTGGATTTCATGAACATATGCAAACAAGCTTATGTGCTATTCATTCAGCTGTAATCTGTGAGAAGAAATATCTAAGTGAAATGTGAATTTGAAAAGTCCTGTATTCTTGCTGTCAGAAAAAACAGCAGAATTGTAAAAAGCAGCTAAAGGTAGATTTTCTAAAGTGAAACTTTTAAATAAGAAATTTATGTTAAAATAAAAGACTTTTTCATGGAGCCAAAGTAACTCAATGAAATAGAATTTTGGAACAAAATTGGTAGATTTATACTTTTTAAAAGGTACATAATACCCTTTTATTTAAGGCTATCTTGACAAAATATAGGACTCCTGTATTTAAGATTGAAAATGTTAAGTAGCTTTCTTGTATTAATCTTTTTCTCAGGTATGAAAATATTTTGAAATTAAAATGAAAAGCATGTTTAAAAAAATGAAGTCATGTAATCCTATTAATAATTTTCTTTTGGTGGTAAAATACATTTACATGTACAAACAAGTGAATAAATGGTAAAGCAAAAAAATTTGTAGCTCCATTGTTTCAGACATTCACAATAGTAATAAGAAGTAATGCCATACCTAATTTAATTAAACTAAATGCTATTATCTTAATTTATCTGGCTATTGCTATTTAATCACTGTTAAATGGGATCATCATTTAATTAAAATAGAGACTAATTAATGTTTTCAGTTGTTGTTTGTACGAAAGATATTTTTCACGGAAAAAGCACAAAACCTTCAATGAGGCAAAGAAACCACTTATAACATTGCCTTAGGAACATTTCCTTACAATTAAAGCATCCTCAGTCCTATGAAAACATATTATTATGTTAAGCAGAGAGAAGAATTGGTGCCTGCATTCCGCCCCATCATACACATAGAGACAGAAAGAGAGAGAGAACCAGCAACGGCTGGCATAGAATTTACTCTAAGGGAATTTCATGCTCCATCACATTTCAGATTTCATTTCTTAGTGCTCACCAGGTCACACTATGCAGGTGCTTGGGAAAGGATTAGACTTTAAACACTGGCGTAGTTTTCATCAAGGCCATAAGAAAGAGAGATGACACACAATTTTGTCGTAGTTCAAGGCTGGAAACCTCCATGTAAGTTTCTGGTTTCAAAAGACGGATATCTTGAATGCCAGTTTTTTTCCAAGCAAAAGAAATGTGCTTCACTGAAGTTGAGGAACTTGGTGGGTCATTACAGAGCTGACCCAGAATTTAATTTTATTAGAAACTTGTAGAATCATAGAATAGTTAGGGTTGGAAATGACCTTAAGATCATCTACTCCCAACCCCCCTGACATAAGCAGGGTCACCAGTTATCAGGATATATAACTGGAGGGTGGAAAGAAAAAAGGAGAGGATTCAAATGAAAACACAGTCTTTGTCAGCTTCTCTTCAAGATTTACAAATATGTAAAGGTTCAGGCAGTTTGAAGGAATCTCACTATGAGAGACTACAGGCAAAAAATACTGTGTCTGAAGAATACACGTTAAAAAATAGTATTTTAAAAACTCTAGCACACTCAACAGTCTCATGGTGATTCTTTTGTAAAGTGGCATTAAAAGCTGATTTGCATAAAAAATGTAAAAATGAGTTCAAGTTAGAAAGCAGAGTATTGTTGGGGGAAAAAAAAAAAGAAGAAACAACTGAAAATATGTGAATATTTAGAAATAGTCAACATTTTATGAGTATCTTTGAAGCCTGTATTTGAAAATATGTAAAGATTTTTGATGGGTCTCAATAACTGCCAGTATTTTCCTTGATGTAAACCAGATAGAATAATATAGATATAGAAAATTATTAATATCATGTGATTCACTGATTAAATTGATATTTACTTTTCAACAGCAACTTGTAAAATCCATTTGTACTTTTTCCCCATCTAATTTTGTGCTTTGTGGGAGTTTTTTTCTTACTATTTAATTAATTTAAACTTTTAGTAAAATTATATGAAATAGGAATTACATACATTCTGGGAATAAAATTAAAGTGCCTGTTTGTTAAAGACTGCCAAATCATAGAATCATGGAATAGTTAGGGTTGGAAAGGACCTTAAGATCATCTAGTTCCAACCCCCCTGCCATGGGTAGGGACACCTCCCACTAAACCATGCCATCCAAGGCTACGTCCAACCCCACCTTGAATGCCGCCAGGGATGAAGCATTCACAACTTCCCTGGGCAACCCATTCCAGGGCCTCACCACCCTTACAGTAAAGAATTTCTTCCTCAGATCCAATCTAAACTTCCCCTGTTTAAGTTTGAACCCATTACCCCTTGTCCTCTCACCACAGTCCCTAATGAAGAGTCCTTTCCCAGCATCCCTATAGGCCCCCTTCAGATACTGGAAGGCTGCTATGATGTCTCCACACAGCCTTCTCTTCTCCAGGCTGAACAGCACCAACTTTCTCAGCTTATTATCATATGGGAGGTGTTCCAGTCCCCTGATCGTCCTTGTGGCCCTCCTCTGGACTTATTCCAACAGTTCCATGTCCTTTCTATGTTGAGGACACCAGAACTGCACACAATACTCCAAGTGAGGTCTCACGAGAGCAGAGTAGAGGGGCAGGATCACCTCCCTTGACCTGCTCGTCATGCTCCTTTTGATGTAGCCCAAGATACGGTTGGCTTTCTGGGCTGCGAGCGCACACTGAAGAAGTCTCATGTTCATTTTTTCATCGACCAACACCCCCCAAGTCCTTCTCTGCAGGGCTGCTCTCTATCTCTTCTCTGCCCAACCTGTAGCTGTGCCTGGCATTGCTCTGACCCAGGTGGAGGACCTTGCACTTGGCATGGTTAAACTTCATCAGGTTGGCATCAGCCCACCACACAAGCGTGTCAAGGTCCCTCTGGATGGCATTCCTTCCCTCCAGCGTATCAACTGAACCACACAGCTTGGTGTCATCAGCAAACTTGCTGAGGGTGCACTCAATCCCACTGTCCATGTCACCAACTAAGATGTTGAACAAGACTGGTCCCAACACCGATCCCTGGGGGACACCACTCATTACTGGTCTCCAGCTGGACATTGAGCCATCTTTGAAAGCTCTTTCTCCTCATTTTATGTGACCAGCAGCTATGATATAACAGTGAACCTAGAATGTTGCACAAATAACTGTAATGTATTCTATCAAATGTTTGGCCAAAATAGTGCTGCCAGCAGAAAGGTATGAGCTACTCTTCAGCATCCGTGTTCTTTAAAGATTTTGTGAAATCTGTGTGCTATCCAGATGGTTATGAGGCATAAAAGGGTGTTTTCCATAATTTTCAGTATGATTGTGCTTCCTAATTGCACATTTTTTGGACCTTCTTACTTTTGTTGAAGATATGAAGGTACAGTGTCACTGTCTGAGGAAGTTACTCATAGTATAAGAGACTCCTCCAGCTTATCACAAGGGTTGATTTCTTTCTTTATTCTAGCTATTTATTGTACTTAATATGCATACAACCATAAGCAGGGAGTATCATAGGGTGTAATGCAGACATCCCCCTCCATTTATTTATTGATTTCAAAGTATAACTTTACATTACTAGGTATATCAGGAAGATTTTCTGCTTCATTAAAAATGGATGGTAAAAGAGTTATAATTTTCTTGGTCAAGTTTACCTTTGAACTGAAAAATAAATTATTAGAGATCTTTCTGCTTCTCAAAAGCAGAAAAGAAGATAAATTTATATATCCGCACAAAGTATTTCAGTCATCATAAAATAACAAAAATATCGTTTCAAATCAAACTGATTCCTTTCTCAGAATGTGTCAAAACACTTCACTGACATTTATCAAAATGTATTCATTTATCCTACAGCATCTATTTTGCTATTGAAACGCAAATTGCAAGTAATTTTTGATCTCCTACAGCTCTGCTTTTGCAAGTTTATTATCTATCTATCTATCTATCATCTATCTATCTATCTATCTATCTATCTATCTATCTATCTATCTATCTATCATCATCTGTTTAAAATGCCATATCAAAGTATAGTTGTCTGTATGTGGGAGTGGTTTTTATTTCTCCAAATTGGATTTTAACTACTTTCACCAAAGCCAAATTTCATGATACTGTGGGTTGCCCTGCCCCCCTCAATAAAAATCCTAAACAAATGAAAACTAAGCATACAACTTCATTTTAGCTCTTCCTCTGTCATGTAGGAGCACTCCAAATCTTGTGAAATACGCACAGAATGTGATACAATATGGTTACTGAGGAAAGCATATTGTCATGGACTGATGGTCTTTTACACATGTGCAGAATATTTTACCAGAGACATTTATAGCAAAGGAACATTGAAATTTTACTATATAAGTATTTGTATATATGCCTACATAGATACATATATAATTTGTAGCCTATGTAAAGCCAATATCTCTATATATTAAAAAAATCCTAAGCAAACACCCTGAGCACATCATGCATATCATCATAGAGAGTTATGTAAGAACTTTTCTACAGTAGCACTTCAGTAGTCCAAACTAGAGGATCTTTGATTACAAATAAAATGACAATGAAATTAAGGGATTTCAGTGCTTGTGTGGTCTAATAGAATTAATGCTATACTTAGAATGGTGGATTATGAAATGCTTTAATCTGTTAACCTGTAAAATCTCCATTTTTTCTTAAATAAAAAGAGGAGAGAACATTTGGGGTCAAAAGAAAAATACAGTTAAAAAGAGAATACAACCAGAAGGGGACAAAGAATAGCAAGGGCAAGGAATATAGTAAAATAGATCGACAAATACGTGTAAAAATACTGCCTACACAGAACACTGCAAATTACAAGTCATGGTCTATAGACAAAGTATTTTCAAGAGCTGAGTTGTCAAAAGGATTTAGTCCAAGGCTTTTAAAAACCATTCCTTTATTTTATTGGAAAAAGAAATAAAAAAAATTGTTTGCAAGGAATCACATGTCAAAGTCATCAAAATATACAGAAGTCAAAACTGCAGAGAGGAAAGAAGCTACTTAGAGTTGCAGGGATAAGCATTGCAGAAAGAAATGCTAGCAGTTATAATGAAAAACTATGGATAAAATTACTCACACTAGCTGACATACCCTATACACATCGTGCATGAGATCATGTCATATATGCAAACCTAACAACACATAGCAATTCTTTTGTGGTAAAGTGTTACTGCTTCCAGAGAGACTATTGAAAGGCAAACAACCCAGTGTTTCTCAATAGTTCAACCTTAAAGTTTTGAATAGAGATTTTTGATTGAGTAGACATGATTTTGAGTATTAAGATGATGTGGGTTTGGTAGGCTGATCTTGGCTAGATACCAGATGCCCACCAAGCTGCTCCCTCACCTCTTCAGCAGGACAGGGGGAAGAAAACAAGATGGAAAAAAACCCTCATGGGTCAAGATAAAGGCAGTTTAATAAACCAAAAGCAAAGGGCGCACGCAGAAGCAAATTAAAAGATTTATTCTCTACTTCCCATCAGCAGGCAGTGTCTGGCAACTTCCCTGGACGTCAGTACACATAATAGCTGCTCTGGAAGACAGACCTTGTAAATAACAACTGTCCCTCCTTTCTCTCAGCTTTTATTGCTGAGCAGATGCCATGTTTTATGGAATATCTCTTTGGTCAGTGTGGGTCAGCTGTTCTGATCGTGTCCCCTCCCAAGATCTTACCCTCTCCTCACCCTAATGTTAAGGCGAAATGCTGGAGAGACAACCTTGATGCTGTGCGAGCACCGCTCAGGTGTAGCCAAAACACTGGTGTGTTATCAACACCTTTCTAGCTTACCAATGCAAAGCACAGCACTATGAGGGCTGCTATGGAGAAAATTAACTCCATCTCAGCCAGACACAATAACTGTACCAGTAAATTGAATGTGCCTGGAATGAATCTCAGTGTTTGATGCCAGCTGACACAGAATGGCCTATGTCCATGTATTTCCTGAAGCATAGCAATTGTATGAAAATGCTTATTGTGTATTACTCCTGATTTGTGTTTAGGAACTGTTTGGAAGGCTATTTGCTGGCCTGGGACAAAACTGTTTCATTGGCTGTTCTTACATTTCAAAACCATATGAGATCACAGGGCACCATACTCCTGTCAGGCTTAGTCTCATTAGTATAAACACATTCATAAATTTCCAGAAACTGAAAATGCATTATAATGACAAATCAGTAACACATACTACAACACACTCTATCCCTTACATGAGGCCTAATAAGCTCCATACACACTCAGAGAGTGCACACTGTTCCCCATCAAAATCAGTATTGGCATTTGATTTCTATATCATATTTGTTCCCCATTTGACAGAAAATGAATTCCCTGCAATGCAGTAGGACACAGAAAACTATTTTACCCTTTTAAGCAGCCAGACAAGGCTTTTCCAGAGTTTCATGACTTTTCTCAGAGTGACTTTACTGAATCACTTGGATGACCTTCTCACAGTGGTTCTCAAGCTGTTGGGCAGCCACCGCCTTCAAGTTCTTCAGCTATTGCTGGACAAAGACAGCCTCAGCTGATTTGCTTTTAACCTAGTAGTTGGTATAGGCTATGGAAAATATACAGTAATATTTTAAATTCTACAGCTACTCTCAAAGTGTTTCAGATGGCTGCAGCCACAGACCAAAACAGAGTCAAGATGAAAACCACTTTTTTTCCTTTTGGTGTTTGGAAAGGGGAGCTGTAAATTCCTCTCCTTTAACTCTTCTTTGGCTCTCTCAAGAATTAAGCTATTACTATGATAATTGCAGGTAAATCTTAGCTACTCTCTTACTGTCTGTAACCTTTCAACCTATCTTGAAATTCTCCCACTATTCCCACTAGTCCTACTACTCCCACAAGGTGTACCAGAATTCTTTTTTACATTTTCTAGTCTCTGTCGTCTGTTTCTTTTTTCTCTATCTTTGCCAGATCAATGTTCTTGAGATTGAATTTCCTTTAGATTGAATTTCCAAACCTCTGCAGAGTCATCAGTTCTTGATTATCCTTCATTGCAGTACTATTGAACATAAGCCTTGGATCCATGTCTTATTAGGAACTATAAAGATTCAAGAAATCACCCAACAGTGAGGCTATACTGTCATGTCAAGGGTTGTATAGCTCACTGAAAGACTGCCTTTTATCGTTGAGCTATCATAAACCTTATTTATGTTTTCTTTCACCTCAAGTTCAATAAGGGTGGAGTTAAGTGCTAATGATGACTGAAACAGCAGTAACCATGAGAGTAAGGGACAAGGATTGATTTAATGGTATCTATTTATCAGCATTTGAGCATGGGAAAAAAGGAACTGAGACAGGAAATTGTAAAATCAACAGAAATCTAGAGATGTTAAACACTGATGTTAAACAGGGTCCTGATAGTAAATCAAAAGAAATTAAACTTTCTGTGCAACGTGCCGGCAGTCTTAGATTGCCAGAGCAGCTGCCTGCTGAAATCTGGTAGTACTGATCTGAGAAACAGAAACATTTGAGGTAGGCTGAGTTGCAACCCAGTCAGTTCAATTTCTCCACTGTTCTAAAAGAAAAAAAAGAAACCCAACTTGCAAGAGGACAGGAACATTACATCACTGTTCACTCAAAAGGGACAGCAATGCCATATAAAAAAAAACACATTTAAACAGTATCTTATTCAGGTAATGTAAGTACCTACTCTACCTTAAAATATTACCTTGAGTTTAGTTGAGCCATTATTACTGATAAGCATATTTTTAATCAAGGAAATAAGACATAGTTAATTATATGCATGGGTTGTGCTTTATATTGCACTTTATTAGCTGTGTTCATCACCTTCAGCCCACAAACCAGGTGTGGCATCACAGTTCTTTCTTTAACTACCTCTTGCAGAAATTACAGCCAGAACCAGACTTAATCCAATTAGCAAACAGTTTCCTCATGTGAAAAGTGAAAAACTGCTGACAGTTGCAATGATTGCCATTAATGTTCTTCAGTTAAGGGATTCTATAATTACAGAGCTTGACATCCCCCAAGTTGCCATGATAGCCTGAAGATACAGTACAAAAAATAGATTATAGGTATAAATAAGGTCTATCAAAAAAATAATCCACTAGTAACTATGATAGAAAAGGAAGTGTTACAAAGCTTGAATCAACCTTAACTGCGGATGTGTGAAATATCTTCTTTAAAGCAGGAAAACTAGTAGCATTATTTGCTACAGAATAATTTCTATGAACTGTCTAAATTATAACAAATCAAATGCAATTTATTTCCATGAAGTTACAAGTACATTAGCTTTGCTGGCCAGAAATATTTGTTCTCAGTATGGCACATCAGAAGCTGATTTTCCTAGACTACAGATCTATAGTACAAGATTTAGAATGTCTTTTTTAGGCCCCAAGCTTTTTTAAACACATGAAAATCTGTGAAATAAGATTGACTACTTTGATATTTAAGGGAAATTGTCCTTGCTTCAGCTGCTCCTGCACATGGCCTTTATGAAAAGAACATCCAGACTGTGTTGCACAGCCTACCACCTGTATTTCATGCCCAGTGAGCAGTTCTTGCAATTTAAGTTTTATTTGCAGTACCTTGTTCTTGCCCAGTGTTCTTCTACATTCTGCATATATCATGTTTTGTCTTTAGCTGTGACCATTTCTATGATGAAAAAATCCAAAGTTAAGAAGTATTCCACTGTTTTGATGTATTCCACTGCTTCTTCACTGAAAATTTTATATTGGAGTTCTTCTGCATACCATTTGTCAAACAAATAACATGTGGGTAATACAATGAACAATGTGAAAGAAGAGAAAGTTCCAGGAAGAATATATACTTCAAGAAACGTAATGGCCTGGAGCTGGGGAGGAGCAGCCCCTCAGCTAAGAACATGATAACAGAGAGGATTACTGAAGTTTGTTGTGTGGTGTGGTGTGTTTTTTTTTGTTTTTTTTTTTTTTTCAAAATGAAGTAAAAAACTGAGACATATGAGATCAAGATCTCCATGCCCCCTTAAGAAGTTCTATCAGACTATTTAGCTGTACTCTGGTTGCCATTGCACAGTGAGGGAGATGAAACAACATTTGAGAAGTATAAAAAGCACTGCAGAGCATGAAGAGAGACCAATGACACAAATGCTTATGTTATCATAAAGTGAAATATACCTTTGGGTAGATGGGAAACAAATGTTAATGAGTCTAAAACTATATGCACTTCTTGGAACTCATCAGCATGGTTTAGATGCTTCACGAGTGTATCCTCAAGTGATCCAGAGAATCACATGGAATTATTACCTAATCAAAATGCAAAATTCATTGATGTGTGATGTAATTAAGCAATGAAGTCTGAATGTGTTCATTACATTGGAATAGAAAATGGATGAGACTTTAGAGTCAAGGTCCTTCAACAGCTAACTTTACCCTAAAGTCCAATCTGAAACACATGCAATTATTAGTTTTGCAGTTTAATGAAATCTCATGCAGTCTGAAAAGGTTAATCAGTTCTTCTTATTGGACTTAATCTCCATGAAAATAATGTCAGGTTTGGAAAATGTTGTGAAATCATATATGCGCAGCCTTCTGGCTGGGATTTTTTCCAAAGGCCTATGAATGTATAAACGCAGTTTTGTGGAGAAATGGTATTAGAAGGTGTTCCATTTAGCTACCTTCTAATAAAGGCATAACAAAGACTTTGTGTAATGAGAGCAAGCTATTGTGGAGACCACTGTCATTGTCATTGTTAATAACAATTACCATTGGACTGATTGCCAGTGGAAGTATGAAATTACAGGCTGATCTATTTGGACAGCCTTATTCCTAAAGCTGAACTCTTTCCACAAAAATAGCCTAGAAAATTACCATATGGATAGATGATGACAACTCTGCATTTCACTGTTTGATATGAATCAGATGCTCTGAACATGAAAAGACTATGAAAATTGAAAGAATACTAAACTCATTTAATCAAACATGTTGATAGGCGAGGCAGTAGTTACAAATATGATAGAGAAACTTTGGGAGTCCTAATGGGTCTTTATTTATCTTCCTTTGACACACCTCCATTCATACTTCATGGGATCCTACATGCCCCTCTATGATTACTTGAGCTCATTAACTCCGAGTCATCTTATGTGGCTTTCAAATTGCAAGTTACCTGTATTCAGCAAGAAAAAGAGACATAAATGGTGTCCCTTAGAATGCACCACACAGGCACTTCATAAACTCTTCTGATTACTGGAAGAAAACCCAAATTTTGCTGATGATACATGTATTTTATGAACTGAGCATATTTTCATAAACTTATGTTGGCAGCAACTGACTGTGGCTGACCAAGTTCTACTCGTAAAACAACATGATCATTGCAAGTCATTTCTGAAGTACTGAAGAGAGAGGCAAGCTGAAAGATTACATTGTGCATAAATGTTGTATTTGGCCAAGTCCAGCTAAGTCCAGGCTTGATAATTTCAAACTGCATAATCAGTCTGTCAGGGCAACCAAAGGAACAGAGGAAGGAAAAGGAATTCCTTAAAAACAATTTTCTCTAGTTTGCTTCATTCTTAGCCTGTGGGCACATAGGCCAGATTTTCATTGAATTAGCGTTTACATGGAAATATCCTCTAGGAAAGCAATCCTTCAGGAGCCTACTACTGGCATAGAGATCCCCATTTCTTTTCTTGTCTACCCTGTGGCCTCTGCAAACAAGGTTTCAAGGGTTTATGAATGCTGTTTTCAATATTGTCCTAAGCAAATTGCATTAAAAATATTAAGAAGAAGTTGTACCGTAGGGCTATGTGCAGCTGGTGACTCACAACAGCTTGCATGGAGCCTAAGGTTGCAGGAGGGATTGGGCTGCCACATATTAATGTCAAAATGTGAAGGTTATGACACTGTTTACACCAGTTCGACTCTCTGCTTGGTAAAGGGGACCAGTCTATTGTCCATTTTGTCGCCCTCCAGGACTCCTTGCTCTGAGGTAAAGAATGGGAGAAGATAACCTATGTATACCACGTGCTTCCACTTACTTGTGCCTAATTCAAATCAGTATTGGTAAGAGTAATGGGAACTGAGGTTTGTATTCTCATTTATGGCCACATAAGCTTAACATTTCTGGAGCATGTAAACTTTTAAAACTACGGAAAGGAGATTAGTTAGAACTGATACTTACAAAACTCTGCTAGGTACATTTTGAGATCATAGATAGAAGTCTCAAAGTCCAAATTATAAAGCAACCTTCCTATTAACAGATATGGAAGCATAGAATCACATAGAAACAACTAGGTGGGAGTAACATATTGCAGTATAGTAGTGTATAACAGTTGTACGTTATATGGTTTTGCTGTTGCTGTACATTTCTTTGCATGCATTTATATTTTTTAAAAAATATTAATTTTTATCTGTGGTGATATCAAGATCTTCAATACCAGCTGTTCCTTTCTTCCTCAATGCTAGTGATATTTCCCACCTTTTTCACCCATCAAAAATTATTTAGGACCTTTCTTGCTTTCTTAATATATACTTTTGTTACAATGACATTTCTATTGTCAACTAAGACAAGCCTTCATTGCAGTGCAAATATTGTACTGTAAAACCGAATAGCACCAATTGAATATTGTTCTAAATTATAGGGACTTACTGAGAAAGAAATATTGTGTAATAAACTATGAGGAAAAAATATCTCCGGGTATAGAATGATTTATTAAAACATTATTTTTGGAAAACAGTTACAAGGTTTTTTTTTCAGACCTAATCCATTCATTTAAGATTTAAATGTTTTAATGAGAAGAGCAATGGTTTCAGAGGTTAACAGCAAGGCTAGGATGTTGGGGATAATTATTAGCTAATGGGACTCCTCAGTGATTTAATTTTGAAGATTTCTGTGATGATTTCTCTCGCAACAACCACATCCTTAAACACAAAAGGCTTTTACCCTGTGCAGATATTTGGTGCAAATATTTCTGGTTTAAACTGAAGGACTAAGGAATGGCGGGAATAAAATCAACATGTTTAAGAAGGGTACTTTCATAAAGCAATTTTGGAATGACAGTTTCAACAAAATCAATGCTCCAAACACATTTCAATTCAAAGTATGATTTTTTTTTAACCCTACTGTGAATCAGACCCCAGACCAGATATGAGCCAAAATTGAACACATAGTTATTGCTGAATAGGCTTTAAATCTCAGACAACATATTTGGCAGATAAGACAGAACAGATCCATTAGTTAAACCTGTGTTAGTCCTGTCCTATTAAAAACCTGATGGAGGCTTTGGATTCACAGGATGACCATTCAACCACTACAAAAATGAAACATGGATTCACAGGATGACCATTCAACCACCACAAAAATGAAACAACCAGAAATGATCAGCCATTAAACTGTGTGCTAACCGTACCCAATTTCATGACCTTCTGCATCCCTTTGCAAGTTTCAAGTGCAGTCACTAAAAGCACAAAAGAAACAGTTTCAAAAATATCAAGAGATATTTTTTACTTTGGGAATCTTAATCACCATAGCATACATGTCATATTAATATGGAAAATAAACCACAAAAAAAAAAAATCACTTCTTCTTGTACTAGAAATTTTAGTAGCAGGATTTTATTAATAACAGAACCAAAACCAACAAACCCCAAAAGACGCCAAACAAATAAATAAATAATAATAAAAAAAACAACAGCTTTGTGCTACTCATAGAAGTGTTACGCACCCAGCAAAACTGGTATGGTCTTAAATGTCACTTTTCTAGTAAAATTTTATATACTTATTGTTCTAGCTGGCTGCATCACGTTGGCATGAAGATGCTCTTCTTCAAAACTTGGAGAGAGAGAAAAAAGGATCACTTAAACTTATGAGCAGAATTGTGGCAATTTTCTTGCATTTAACATCAATAGCATTTAATGGATCTTTAAGATTTAGAAGTGTACTTAGGATCATTTTACAGGACGAAGCACTAATAGCCATGAAATAATGTTGCTTGTCAGATTAGATTTAAGTTATTAGGGTTACTGGGGTTATTAGGGATATTCTCAGGCATGGAGTTAGCATTTTCTATTTTTTAAGTCAAAGATAAAGCAAAGGAAGTTCCTGTTGTTTTGATAATACTTCTCTGGCATAAAAGGTGATCAAAGGATGTAGAAGGCACATCTTTTTATTTAATAATATATCTGACTTGTCATTTGCAAGTACCCTGCAGTGCAAGCATGGGAGTTTATTTCATGGGCTTAAAATCAGTGCAGTTTATTTTTGTTCCTTACACATCTGCAACGTCATTAGAGAGTCACGTGGGCCTTATATTAACAACAACCATGTTATCATAACAGTTACTCAAAGAGTTCTAATGTTTTTATGCATTTAACCAAAGAGAAATGTTTTCTGCGTCGAAGGCAATCACCCCTTATTGTCATGCCTAGCCAAGTTTTCAGTGTGCTAGTATTCTCACATTTTCAATTATTTACCTCTGATGAAACCTCACATATAGCCTCTTATGTTTACAATGGAAGATGAAAAGATTAAGGTGAACTCTCTACAATGGAAGGCTGTGCAATACAGCTGGTGACTGTATATCCTTGCACCTGGTTTCTTCCCGTGTCTAGATATGTGTTGCAAGCTACTACCTTCTTACTCCTTTTATGAGACATAGTTTTGAAATTATTTCTTCAGTTTTCTATGATTTTTTAAATGAAGTGTTTATAAAGTTTTTATGTAGCACTTCATCAGGATTCATTAACCAGTAAAGAAGATGAACTCTGCCAAAATTCCTTTTGAAAACCTCATTTGACTAAGTAAAGAAAGATTAGAGATAAATTATGGCTACAAAAGTGCTTTGATTGCTTTCACTTATTATTTGAACAACTTAAATATTTGTGTGTATGTTCTTCCAATCTTTTTAGATATCTTCTAAAAAGAAATTCAATTACAGATAAACTATCAACTCACATTATATTCAGCAGTAGCCATTTTCCTATTAAGTTTTGAGTCAATAGTCAAGATTTGTCTGTATTGAGATCTCACTGATGTTTTTCAATATTACTTTGTAAGCAGAAGTGGAGGTCATTCTTGAAGAAAACTCAGTGATACTAACTGAAGCTAGCACAAAATATGAACTTCTTGAAGAACTGCTTACTGGCAAGTGAAATTCGTGCTTGCATGTCAGCTTTTTTGTGGAAACACAGTCATTTCCAAAACTTACAATTCACTTCCAGCTATGTGCTTCCCCTGTCTTTAGGCATGTTTGCAGCTCTGTATTCAGCCAAGGATTCATATCAGCTGTGACACTGGTATAAAGCAGAAGAATCAAGAGGAAAAAGCTATTGGCCCAATGCCTTCCCTACTAAGTAACAACTAATTTTCCTTCACTCCCTCCCTCCCCAGCCTTCATTCTTTCTTTTTTTATTTAAAAAGCTAGCTCTTCAGCAAATCATCTTTCTTTTCCAACACAACACAAAAAGAACTATTGCATGTTTTTGTGACTATTTGTCATCCTAGTCTATTTTTAAAAGTTGACATGTTTAACATATTTTTGAAATTTCATCAAGGACATGCAGTCTATCCTACAAAAACAAGGTAGTGAATCCCACAAACATAATGACTGCTTAATTTTTAAGAAATGTGACTGAGTTCCATTAAGTGAATTCAGCTTTCAGTTTCAAGTTAAAAGCATCCAAATCAATATTGCAAAGAACTTCCATTTAAACCTATAATCAATGCTTGCCAATGCTGAATGAACATCCATTATTAATAATGGATGTGGTTTGGGTTGTTTTACTTATGTCTGCTTTTAGAGTATCATAAAGGATTGCTCCTGACAAGTGCATCCATTACAGAAGTATCACAGCCCTGAACATAAGAAAAAGTCAGAATTACTGATAAGTAACATTTAGTAGCCACACAGAGCCCTGGTTGGATTCTGGATTTTTACCTAAGCCTGTACATCATCTATTAAATCTGAACATTGTAGTCATTGAATTCATGTACCACAGATGAGAGGGAATTAGCCTTGCTGCAACATACTCATAGATCACAAAAAGAAATACCAAGATCCTGAGAAAGCTGTAAAGCAGCATGGCTTCATTTCCCTCAGTGACTGCATCTACACAGAATGGGAGTGTTTGCTTCTTGATTCTGAGCCTCTGCATTGCTTTGTTGTGTCATAATGTCACGGACTTTTGTTCTGATCACTAAATACAGCATCCTGGGTAACTGGGTACCCATGGCACCAGGATCACCCAAGAGGAGATGGATGTTACAATGCAATATCCCAAAAGGAAGCTTTTGGCCTCTTGTGGGCCAGATCTCACCACACCTGCAAAACTTAGCAGATCTGTGCAACAGAACAGCAGTAAGAATGGAATTAATCTCTTTTAGCCATCTATGAGCTAGGCATATGATCTCAATTAGTAATTTGAGTTCCTTGTGCAGCAAAGGGAGAGAAACACCCAAAGGCAATGAAACCCACTTTTATTAAACACCCACATTAACATGGTATAAATTACCCCCACAAAGTTCTACTTTCACTGTAATTTGAGAAGAGAAATCATAAAATGGGGACTTGGAAAGAACAAGCAAACCTCAAGACTGCTAAAGATGTAGAAGAATATATTTTGGTGAAGGAAGAATGGAGAGTTTGATAAATAAAAGGCAAAAATAATTTACTGTATTAATGTTGAAATCACTTTCAGAATATTTCATACACGAAAAACAGCCTTAGATTTTTTGTTTTACAGCACAGACTAAATAGAGCAGCTTTCACCTGACAGTCTGTCCCATCCTTCTTGTAATTTCCCTTTTATTTTGCATCCAACATAGTCTCAAATTCTAGTTTCCTACACTATAGCAATATGCTTATTCTCTGATCTTTCTTTTGGCTCCACTCATATGGATCATCCTCCATTTCAGTGGGCATTGGTAAATGAATTAATGCAGGATAGAAAAGTTATTTGCCTTCAATTCAGTGACCCAGTTATAGATCCAAATTCAGTACACTGTAGAAATGCAATTGCAGAAAATTTACAGGAAGTTTATAGAATTGTATGGGTTGGAAAGAACCTTTAAAGGTTCCGTGCAGTTTCTTTCTCCTCTGAGGCTGCATGCTCTTCAGGGTAACATAGCATGGCAGAAAGAAGACATATTCTTGATAAAAATATTCTGTTTCAAAACTTTGGGATTTAACAGAAAAGCATTAAAACCTCATAGAATCATAGAATGATTAGGATTGGAGAAAACATTAAAGGTCATTTAGTTCCAACCCCCCTGCCATGGGCAGATCCCAAAATGCAAATAATACCAAAGGTAATTTAATAATTTATTTTGATGAATGGCATGATCAGACCTCAAATCTGGTTATTGAGAATAGATGTTGAGTATCTTTAATGAAACATGACAAAGTACATAATGAAAAATGCAGATGCTAAAGAATAACATTCAACAAAACTCATCTTGCCCCACCTAAAGAATGAAACTTCAGATTTAATGTAAATAATTGTCAGTCAGAAGCAATAGATGGTTAATAAATTTCCTGGAATATCCAAACCTCCCAAGAAAAATTAAGTTATCGCTGCATGACATCATAGGTAGATGTGAGGTAAATACCTCCTTTGGTGGTTTCAATCAGAGACAATCTCTTCCCATAGACTATCAGTGCCTTCCCAGAAAAGCAGTGAAATTGTATGCAGTCACACACTCCCCAGAGAGGCCCAAGAATGTCACAAAAGATGGCTGTTACTTTTAAGATTTTTATTTTGTCTGAGAAGCTATAAAATACAGCTATACAAATATGGTGATCAGTAGTCTGGGGAGATAGATGACATAACCAATGACATAAGTCTTTCTAATTTTATCATATGAAGCTTTAATGGGGAAGGAGAAGTCTCACCCAGGCACTGTAGTCTCTGATCTGGCACCTTGGTCTCCATTCTTTTTTTAAGGCAGACATCACTCTGCAAGCCTGGCGGCTACACAGAGCCATGGCTTGTCCCCAAATCATCTGTAGCTCTGCACAGTGTACGCAAGTATACTGTTTTGTTTAATGCTGTAATTCCAGAAAATTTGCCATGATCACATTATTAAGTAGTAGCTGAATTACACAGTATGAACTTTTATATGGATACTTTATTTACTTATTGAAATAACAGCTGGAGAACAGAACATTTATTTTCAAGCTGACTTCTTTTGCACAATTCAGTACATCCTTTTTTTTTCTAGATGAGCTTTTATAAAGTGTTTCAATATGCTCTTTTCAACAGGAATACCACCGGTATTCTAACTCCAAATATGAGATGACTGCTTTGTTATTTGCATTATATGAGAAGCATATGTTTTGGGTTTTTTTAGGTTGATTTTTTGTTTGCTTGTTTTGTTGTTTTTTTTTTCACATTAGATATTTGACATACTGTATTTCACCTCATTTTTTTCATGACATTCTGTCTGGTCTGACTTCTCGTCACTTCCATTTAAGAATACCTGCGATACTTCTGTGTTCAGGTTGTCCCCTGATCATAAAATAAACAATGTTTTCTTTCCGTCTTAAGATTTTGAGAACAAATATCAGATGTGATTGCAGTCCTTAAGATATGAGTAGATCAATGCAGAAATATGATAACAACTAGGCAGTGAAAAAAAATTATGTCCAGATTAGCATGCAGAAGTTTTAATCTGCATAACGTATGCAAGATTTAACAGGAGACTATAGCATATATCCTACAGCATTCAGATGAAATTAGGTCACACTGGAATAACAACTACTCTTTTAGAATATGTCGTATTAATTCGTGTTTTTTTTTTTTTTTTTCTAATTGCAATCTCTAGCTTTAGTGATTATTAAGAAAACTTGAAAACATGAAGTAATCACAAACCAGTGTAAAGGACAATAAGAAAAAGGCAACAACCAAACTAAGAGGGAAGAAGTAAAATAATTTCTTAGTCTCTGAGCAAATGATTTTGATTGTCTTTTCTTCTTCTTCTTCCTTCTTTGTGAACCGTAACATGACTGTATGGAGTAATGAGTAGTCCCACAGAGACAAGCAATCTAGTGGAGCTCTGCTTAGGGAACTTATGTTACAATCCTTAGTGGATGACAGAAATAAGTACTTTGGCAATGAAATAGGCGCACCCTAATGGGCCTGTAGCTTAAAAAGGGCTCCGTGTCACTTAATGTCTGTTGCACCCAGCCTCCTGTGAAGGAGTTTATACTATTTTTTTGGCCTGTTAGGTGTTATGCCCATAAGAGATTATATGATTTACATCAATAGATAAAACCTGAGTAGATATTATGTTAAGTGAGCTTGTATGTAAGCAAATCTCTGGGAGACAATAACTATCTCCAAAGCCATGCATGCAGACAGTTTGGATGTTAATGGAGCTTGAGATGAAGTTTGAAATATAACCATAACAAAGAACACAGAAGAACTGGGTGTCACCTACTCAGTGATGGAAATTATGCTTTCTCTATAGTTTGAGGTATGGATTATATGGCTATGATTTTAATGCCTCCCTCTCCTCGCTCAGTGAGGACTTCTAGTTCAAGCAGATCTCCCTACTCTAAGTACACTCTGATTCTTTTTCAATTTTTTTTTTTCACTGTATTATACAAATTAGGAATGCTTTTACCTCAATAAATCGGAGACCATCAAAGGCAACAGTATATAAGGACCTGCTACAATACCTATCAAGTACTAAACCAACAAACTTCACTTGGGTCCCTATGAATCACAACAAAGTTTAGGGTGTCCATTTCATCATTTTTTTAATATTTGTAAATTTACTATTAATAAATACAATACCTCAGATCATCAGAGCTCACAATGTGGGTGGGACAGCGATAGCAGCAGATTTTTATTTTGGGATAGGGGCCTTTACTAAGACCTTGGCCCCTTGAAAGAGAGAGAAATTATGGGTTTTTTGAAGCTTCAGACTCATATGGTTATTATGTGACATCAAGCGCAATTTAGAAAAAAGGTAAAGATCAGTTAATCATGTACCTACACTCAACAGTGACGAAAAAGGCATTCATGAATGTAGTCAAAGGGAACTGTACTTCACACAACTGGATAAATGCTACAAGAGAAATAAAGATAAAGAATACTTAACAGATTTCGGCTTCTTTTAAAAAAAGAAAATATTTTTATTATTATATTTGAGGATTTTTGATAGTTTTTTTGCATTTGAGTGAAGAAGGAAAACGCAAAGTACTCTACAAGATTTCTCATTAGACATTTCTTAAAGAGGAGAAAGAACTAAGTGCAGGTATGATATACTCAATACAAACACAAGAAGAATACTGAGTAAAGTCTTTTTAACAGTCATACTGAGAAAGCTCTAACATTTAAAAGGCAGATTTTAAATAAATTCAAATATAAGTACCCCCATATCTAAAAAAAAAGAGTGAAGCTTTAAGTAATAATAATAATGGAAAGAAACAAAGGAGAGGAAGATGAAGCTGATGATCACAATGATGTTTTGATTATAGTGCTGCTCATGCTTAAACAAGATATAACTCCATAAGAAGCAAAACTGCATAAATTGGACTAAGAACAAATATATCTTACTTACCAAAAAAGATCTCACCTTTATTTTTAAACTTAATATTGTATTTACATTTAGACTAAAGTGTATCTGGATCCTACAAACATTTCATAGTTTAACCCAGCATATTAGCTGAGAAATGTTGAGCCTGGTATTTAACATATAAAAACATCATTAGAATCTCCACTGTTCAGCTCAAGCAACATCTCTTTTCTCTTTTTTGGAACAATTAGAAATTATGAGATCTAAATCATGCATTTTATGTACATTAGGTTTATGATCAGACAGCTATGAAAGACTTCCTACTAGATCGCTTGACCTGATATAATATTAACTGAAGTGTTATCCCTAGTTTACCTGATCCTGAGATGACAATACCAGAGTTAAAATGGGAAGTTATTCTGTCACTGCAATGTAGTTTGATCAAAAGAATTCGTGTACTGTATTTCTGAATGAAGAATGTCCGTGTCAGAAATCAGATCAATGTAGCAAGATAAAGACAGAGGAAGAAAGAAACCTTCCAGAGCAATTGGTTTATTTTTTTAAGATACTATCTTTTTTATTTTATTCATATTAATTTAAAACAAAACAGAAATTAATTCCTCACCTAGCTTCAGTTCATTCAGTTGATGGCATCTGATCTACCTAGAGAAAAGAAGTCCTAAAAGTATTTGGGCTTGTTTCTATATCTGATGGTTCTCTGTTGACCTGCTAGACTGCCAGGGCTCTGTAGCCTGTCAAGTGTCAGAAGTTGCAAGTGCAAGGACAATCTAACTGAAAATTTATTGAGCCAGGATGCTTCGATTTTGGATAGGAAATTTATTTCCAAGTTTCCGGTTAGTATCCAAACAAAAATAGTCAGATCTTAGTGCAGTAATCTGCTGAGAATCTATAAAATGCAAAAGGAATTCATTGTGCTTTGGTTAATCTATTATTCTGAGATCATATGTCCTGGGTTCAGCAGCAGCAGTCATTTTTTTCTGCTTCTTGGTAGCTGGTGCAGCACTGTGTTTTTGATTTTGGGCCTGGGAACAGTGCTGATAACACCAGTGTTTTCAGTTACTGCTTGGTAATTTTTAGGCTGACCAAGGACTTTGTGAGTCTCATGCTCTGCTAGGGATTAGAGGAAGTCGGGAGGAAGGAGCGACAGGACACCTGACCCAAACTGACCAAAGAGGTTATTCCATACCACAGCACATCATGTCCAGGATGCAGAAACGGAGAGCAGAGACCCGGAAGGGTGGTGGGGTGTGCACGATGGGGGGTGCACCGTGGGGGGTGCACTGCTTGGTCGAGCTGGGTGGTGAGCTATTGTGTTCTTTCCTTGTATTTGCCTTGTCATCATTATTATTATTATTGGTGGTAGCAACAGTGTTTTGTGTTATACCTTAATTACTAAACTGTACTTATTTCAACCTGTGGGAGTTTCATTCTTTCGATTCTCCTTCCCATCCCTCCAGGAGCGGAGGGAAGAAAGAGTGGGGAGTGAGTGAGAGAGCGACTGTGTGAGTTTATAAAGACTTAAACCACGACATCATAGATAAAAAAATTCTAACTTCTTCTGGCATCTTTTTCCTAAATTTCTCCATAATCCCGTACAGCACCATAATTGTTCATAGAGAATAACATATTCTGCAGGATCAGGAAAATGTCCTTCCTGATTCACTTTGGGCTTCCTTCAGTGAAAGATTAAGGGTAAGCTCCAGAATGGAGACATTGTTAGAATTTAGGTGCGTTATTTACAACACTGCTGGCCCACATAGGCACCTTATCACAGAGATATGTTTCTTCCTGAAACCTTTTGTAAGTTTCTACTTTTAAGAACATGTATATTCAGACAGTTTTTGTATGGAAGGACATGCACCAAGATATAGACTTGCTTCAGGTCTGCTACAATGCTCAAGTACATGCATACTTATTTCATACATGTAAGACCTTACAGTAACCCACCTGATAGAACTCTCAGAAATTGAGCACATTTGGCATTAATTCAAAAAGACCAATAGAAAAGAAGGTGGAACTCACTTCTTCCTACGACGGTTCAAAAACAATGCTAAGGAAAGGGGTATGTGAACTCTGATATCTCTCAGTTACCATGTTTCAGGATGGCACTTAAACTCAGTAGCATTTTCACTCTGATAAAATTGTTTTTTACTTCAAGCATAGCTATAATGGAGACATAGTTCTGAGGTAAGAAAAACCCAAAACAACAACATTGTAGTTGGATTCAGGAAGTCATTTCAGATAACACTGATCTGCTTTCTACAGTATTTATAGACTTTAAATTAAAATTTTAAAAAGATACAGGCACACAAAAATACCCAAGCCAAACAGTTAGATATACCCCCGTTGGTCTGAGTCCCTCATCCATTTGCATAATGTCAAACAACTAGAAATGCTGGGAAAAGTGGTCAGTCAATAGCTAGAAAATTTTTGATGATCTAAACTAAGTTTTTTTTGTTTGCCACATGGTTTCTCTTGATAAGATCATTTGAAGATATCATAATTATATTTTAAACAAGACACACCCAGTCTTTATGCCTTTTTTCACTTCTCTGTCATATTTTTTTTCTTCAATTCATGCAATGTAATTAGTGTGCTTAATTAGACTGTATCAGATTTTTTCCTGTAAAATTCAGCAATGTATATGCTTTTCCCAATCTTCCATGGTTTGAGGTTTGTTTTTCAAAAAAATGTTTTGACTGGTTGCTAGGAGCATTCCCTGTCTGCGTGTCTTTTATCTTTTACTATTTTTCCTACACTGCAGTAACATGTTACTCTTACATGGCTGTTTAAGTTCTCCAGCTTTCATCTATTTCTTGAATATTTTCTTCTTGCTTTTTATGTCATTTCCTTAACCTCTCTGTTTTCTAAGACATAACCTCAATGTTTTCGAAGAATTTTGACTCAGGCTTACTGCTTCAGGGACATACATAATTTTTTGAAAGCATGCTCAGGCATCAATCTGTATTCATTACTGTGCCTCACTGATGTAATGAATTTGGAGTAGAACTGACTATTTTTTATTACTGGATTTCTTAAAATAGTTTAAAGTTCTAAATTCTACATTTTCAAAAGTATTCTTTCTGATATACACTTTTTTTTTATACTCTGAAATATCCCTTGCAGTAATAATAAACCTTTTTCTTCAAGGTTGTCAATAAAATAATTGCTTTAGGAAGCTGTTTTTTGGATTTGTTATTTTGTAAGAGAATTTAAAACTAGATTCTTTATTAATACAGCCGTAATCCAAGGGAGATATGTATACATATATATATATATGTATTTTGCTAAAATGTTCTTATATTAATGACCTCAATTTTTTTACGAGTAAAATCTATTACACCTTCAATGGGAGCCTATGGCTTGCTGACCTAATTGCACCCATGCTTTATGAGATCATAAACTGAGCAAAAATTGAGCAGGATTATTGTTCTGCACTACTTAAATATGGATCAGGTGTGCAGCAGCAAAACGTCGCTCACATTCCTGTATTTGTCAGAATTATTTCTGTCTGGTTTCTGTCTTTCTGCCTGTGAAGACATCCTATCTTCCATTTGACCAGTCACATATACAGCCCATATCTTGTCCAATATCCTCAATGACATGCTTGGTGT